>CM070774.1:52332161-54832161 GCA_036346955.1 Dipus sagitta
TTAATGATATTAATGCTGAAAAGTAACAGTGTGATAAAACCAGTCTTCTCTGTGAATTCATTCAAAAGTTTTTCAATTGAATGTGAATGAAATATACAAGAACAGTAAATACATTCTAGATAGTACCTTAAGCAAAACCCACCAAATGAGATTGTAGTTCCCAGATTCAGAATCACAAAAATGATAAAACAAAC
The DNA here is from genome assembly GCA_036346955.1 of Dipus sagitta. NCBI lineage: Eukaryota > Metazoa > Chordata > Mammalia > Rodentia > Dipodidae > Dipus > Dipus sagitta. The sequence continues at coordinate 52,332,356 of CM070774.1, forward strand.
CCTCTGGGCTGATGGGAGATCCTTTCAGAGTTCTGTGCAAGCCCAGCCACACTCACACCTGCTGGGCAGCACACAGTAAGAGAGTTTACTGTTCCAGCATTACAACCTCTTATACGCAATCAATGGCACAGCATTTCTGTGAAACGGGGGTCTTTTGTAACTGTTCTGATAGCAAGGAAACACTGCTCTAAGATGAAGTGGGAGCAGGAACTGGGCACAGCAGTGTTTAACCTTATCACATGGCTGGTGAAGCTGCGCAGTGACTAACAGACATATGCCATGACATGATTAGAAAATATGAACTTTCCAACGATTACTAAGTTATTAAAAGTCAAGTTCTACCACCCACAAAAAAGTACTAATGCATTGAGTGAGCTGTGCATCAAAAAGGGTTGGGAGGTTCTATGGTTATGCAACTTTTATGTCCCACATTCATTAAGCACCTATTGTATGCAAGATGTGTACCAGCCACTACCAGACAAAGAAATAGCTATGTACAGTATGTACATCAGTTGATTGTAGAGAATGAACATATGGAGGAAAGCACAGACGACATGCCCAGAGTTAAGAGAACTGCACAACTAATTACTCTGGTTAACAATGTTAAGACATACTCATCTGTAAATGCAGAGTTCACCTCTGTTCACTACTACAAGCATTTTAAAACATAGCTTTTATTTGGAACAAAAAGAACTTTTAGCCTTTTTGCACATATGTCTACTTCATTATTTTCTGAATATCAGGTTGATTTCTTTAATAGACAAATTGTTGGATGAGAATCTTATAAGTCCTCAATTATCAATTTGAATGACATGCTACTATTGTTATCTTTTTCAGAATATTTTCCTCTTGGTTTAGGGCAGTGACTCTCAACCTGACTATACCTTGGACTTACCTGGTGAAATTTTGCCTGTATTTATCAGGCCCTCCCAGGTCCAAACAAGTCAGAGCTCCTACAGATGGGGTCCAAAGAATCACATTTTCAAAAGGTCTCATGATTTTAGATTGAAGCCACTGACCTAGGATGAGAACCACTGACCTCAGATGGTATAAGAAGGTCTATGTAGGTTCTGACCTAAAGCCATCTACTTCAGGTCAAATTTGATTGTCCTCTCAATGTAACAATAAACATTTAAGTTGCTTACCTTTGTGAATCCTGTTTGTACCCTTGGAGGAATGAGCAACCCAGAGAATGTGAGATACTGAAGAAAATGAAATGACCGTGTTGGCTACTAAATCTACAGATAGGTACTGCTAGATTTCTTTGGAGGGGGGAGGTTGTATTTTTATTTATTCATTAATACTTACCATTGGTCATTTATTTCTGTGTACTTCATATTTTAAAGTCCTTGATTTTCAATACTTTTCACTCAATATTCCTTTTTAAAAAATACTTTTGTTCACTTATTTGCAAGAAAGAGAGGAAAATAGAAAGAATGGGCACCTCCTGCCATTGCAGATGTGCTCCAGATGTATTCACCATTTTGTGCATCTTGTGTTAAGTGGCTGGGGAGTTGAACCCAGGCCATCAATCTTTGCAAGCAAGTGCCTTTAACTGCTGAGCCATCTCTCCAACCCCCAATATTTAAATTAATCTTTATTTAGAAATCTATATAGAAAATTTGGAAGTAGTGCTGGGCATGGTGGCGCAGACCTTTAATCCCAGCACTCGGGCAGCAGAAATAGGAGAATTGTGTGAGTTCAAAGCCAGCCTTAAGACTACACAGTGAATTCTAAGGCCAGCCTGGGCTAGAGTGAGACCCTACCTTGAAAAACCAAAAAAAAAAAGGAAAAAAATTGGAAGATGTACATAAATCAAAATGACAATGAAGATATTTCCTAATCTCATTTCTCAAAAGTAACTTGGTTTGTGTTGTATGTATGTATGTATGTATGTATGTATTTACAGGGCTGTAAAGATGACTCAGAATTTAAGAGCACTTCTTGCACAAGCATGAGAACCTGAAAAGGCTTAAGAGACTGCTTGCTTGAGTTGGACACTCAGGACCAACACAGTCAGCTGGACATGGCCACACATCAGTAACCCCAGTCCTGTGGAAACAGAGACCCAAGAATCCCAGAGCTGATACACACAAAAGGGCAAGCTCCAGGATCAGTCCTCGAGAGATGCTGACACAAACAGGAACTGAAGGAAGGGATGTGGAGCTGGACACCCAACCTTAAGCATCAACCACCACAGGTGAGCACATAGGGCCCCAAAGGACACAAACATGTGCATTCATTCCACATACCTCGCCACTTGTACACAAGCAAAAGAGAGTATGTGTGGTGGTGGAGGTACATGTGCATGGGAGGTGCACACGCATGTGAGTATGCAAATGGAAAGAAAAGGTTGACAACAGGTGCCTTCCTTAGTTATTGTCCACCTTACTTTTCTGCAACAGGATCTCTCACTGACTTCAGAGCTACTGAATTGGCTAGACTAGCTAGCTGGGCCCCAGGGGATCCTTGGGTCTCCACTTCATCAGGACTGGGATTATAGTCACATTTCACCATGCCCAGCTTTTACATGGGCACTGTATCTGAACAAGCACTGTTCCCACTGAGTGAGCTCCTCAGCCTCTTTACCAGGGCTTTTTAAACTTACAAAATTACAATTACAATGTCTATGAGTGTCTGCTTATAAAGCCACAGCATAGACAGGAAAAAAAAAAAAAACAATAACTGCTTCATGCTAACCAGAACAACAATGTCATGGGAAGAAGAAAGGATGTAAGGTTGGCTGCAAGATATGATCTGATTCCCTACAGGTAAGTACTACACAAAAGTAGAAAAAAAGACAATAAACCAATGACCAGTGCAATTGTGCTTTGTTCCTAAGATTGTGTTATAAACATGAGTCAAGAGTATTTAATTTTTTTTCAGAATTAACCTTGCATTATTAAAGAAAATTCTATGGGTTGTTACTTAAATATTCTATGATAGCATGTTTAGTCATTTCTAATTTTTCATGTTTGCAAACAATGCTTTAAAATCTAGGTTCCTGTATCTTTTTCTGATTCTTCAATAATTTCCTGGGGTATAGAAATAAATAGCACATAGGCAGTAATTCTTTAAAGCTGCCTGACAGGTATTACTGAACTGCTTTACAGAATGAGAAAGCAGTTCACACTGCGAACAGGAGAATGTTCCTGTCTTATGTTCCTCTAGTCTGTGAATTGTTGTAACTGCTGTTGTCTCCCCAGGGATCTAATGTAAAAAAGAATGATCAATGAAGCTTTAAAATCTATTTTCCTGTAACTTACCTTCCACTCCCAACATTGTCGTTTATTAATTTTTCACAACACCTTCTCAACAGATGGAGAGAGCCCTTCCTAAGAAAATTAAATAGACAAATAACACCCTGGCAAACAGCAGCGCAGGCCTCACAGATATTCTTTTGTCTTGCGATTCCATTGGTGAATTCACATACTTTATTCACAGCAGGGCTTAATAAAATACCCATTGTTCTTTCTACAGAAGCTTTCCTCTTCTTGTTCCATCTCTATGAAAGCATGTTTAAATCAATAAAGAGAAAATGGATCTTACTTAAAAACAGCAGGCACGTGTTTCAGCATGTCTTTTGGAAATGGTTTGAAACTGACTATCAGCATTTCATTTTAGCAGAAGAAACCCCTGTGCTGGGAGCAGGATAAGGCTTAAAGGGGAGCCCCTTCATTGTCTCTAGTGCATCTTCAACACCAAAGTAAAACCTAAGATTTCCCTGCAATTTGACATCTGAAAGGAGGACTGGCCAGCAAAGAGAAATTCTAGCACCAGGAGAACATGGCATGCCCAAAATCTTAGCCCAACACAATGCCATGTTTGGAAGTTGTAAACAAAATAGCCATTCACTCATTTATTTTCCCAGTGAAAAGTATTAAATTAAGAGAGCTTAATAAATAAAGTAGCTATGACACAATTCCCACATGGTACATATGTTGTATGAAAGTCCATGCATGGGTCACACCTCATAGTTTTCAAAACATAGGATCCCAGTGGAATTCACTTCAGTACACCTTTAGTGAATGGTAGCCAGGTGTAATAAAGGTGCTAAGTCCAGAGTGTGAACCTGTGTCACACCAGCTTCTACATATTCAATATTCTTTGTCAGCAACTTTAAATTTTGCATGTGATATTCCCCAATTTTAAGCCTGCAGTAGTTTAGACTCTAGAGAGAAGGGCCTACAAAGCGTGATATGGACAAAGCAATACTGGTATACAGAGAAAGGAAATGTGAATTCTAAGAGAGGGAATGTGGAATGTTTTCAAGAAGAAACTAAGGGCTGAAGAGATTGCTTAATGGTTAAGGCCCTTGCCTATGAAGCCTAAGAACACAGGTTCCATTCCCCAGGACCCACATAAGCCAGACGCACAAGGCGGGGCATGCATCTGGAGTTTATTTGCAGTGGTTGGAGGCCCTGATGCACCCATACACTCTCCCTCTCTGTCTCGCTCCAAAATAAATAAATAACCAAACAAATATTTCTTTTAAAAAAGAAATTGGTTGACACTAAAGTTGAAAGAGTACATACATTTTAAAATCTTGAGTTGAGGAAAGGACACCTCAGGAAGAGGAAAAAGCATGAGGGAAGGACTCACAAAGAAAGAAAGGAAAGGAAACCAATGTAGTGTTAAAGGAATGAGAGTCAAAGTAGTAAAAACTCAAGTCAGTCTGGGAACAACGAGAGGTAGGCAACTGCATTTCATCCCACTGCATGTAAGAAAGGACACGACATAAAAAGACCTGGGTACAAGAAGACCTCTGTGGAACAATTTGGACAACAAGCTCCACAGGGAGAAACTAGAGATGACTAGTGCAGCAGCGTAGGTCCACGCAAAGAATGTTAAAACAAGGAGCAAAGGAAAAGCAAGGATCTGAAGCACAGTCATGCATGAATGCAGTGCTGAGTCTCAAATTGTGCTCACATTTTTGTGCCTTAACAACCTCGAGAACAAACGTGGTATTTATTTAACAATTATTTACTGAATAATAAGTGTCAAGTAAGGTGACAGGCTGTCAGTGCTGGTCAGCCACACAGAATGAAACAACATTAGTTCCTACTCTATGCCATAGAAAGTCTAATGGGAAGCCGCAGACAAATCAATAGGCCATTTCAATGAGTGCTGAGTGCTTCGGTGAGGCAACTACTATAAAAACACATGGTTGGGACACACAGCCAGACCGACCGGGAGTCCCCAGTGATGCCCAGATACAAGGGAGAGCTGACGCCAAAAAGTCTGTCCTCATCTCAATAAGCAGAGGCTACCTACCACAGCAGAAGAGAATTCTAGGCAAGAACAAAGATACAGAGACCTCAAACAGCAGACAGAAAGGCATGGACAGGGGACAGACAAAAGCTTAATCATGACTGCAGGAGACAAACAAGAAGTCTGTTTATGTCTATGAAACAAAAGAACTTCAATAAAATACTTTTGCTTTAAAATCTACATAATGTGACAGCAATACTGATTAATATTAGAGCAAATTTGAATAAATGATTGACAGTAAACATTGACCAGAACAATTGATTTGTTTTTATTACTTCTGTTGGAGAAAGGTATTGATCATGCACTTAAACATTCACTAAATTGATCTGGAATGATACACACAGAAAAAGTCTAATTCAAGTAAAATTTTTTACGTAGTCAATAAACATTTGTTGAGTAAGAAACACTAACACTGGGATAGACAATGACAATCTTGTGTGCTGGGTCACATGTTCTAGGCAACTCACGCATGCAGTCATTGCAAGTCTCATAAACACTTTACGTTACATTATCCGAATTTTAAAATGATAACGAAATTCAAGAATAACTTGTCCTGTGTCTCATTGCTACAAAGTAGTGAAGACAGTGTTGTTAATTTAAAATTCTTATTCTTCAGCTGGGGCTGTAGCTCAGGAGTTAAAGGAGCCTGCTTGCAAAGCCTGCTAGCCTGGGTTCAGTTCCCCAGCACCCACCTAATATAGTATACAAAGTGGCACATATGGGCTGGACAGATGGCTTTGCAGTTAAGGTGCTTGCCTGCAAAGCCTAAGGAGCCACATTCAACTTTCCAGATCACGCTTAAGCAAGATGCACAAGGTGATGCAAGCCCAAGGTCACGCATGCATACAAGGTTGTGCACACATCTGGAGTTTGAGTACAGTGGCTGGAGGCCCCGGTGTGCCAGTTCTTATTCTCTCTCTCTCTCTTAAAAAAAAAAAAAAAGAGGGGCTGGAGAGATGGCTTAGTGGTTAAGCACTTGCCTGTGAAGCCTAAGGACCCCGGTTTCGAGGCTCGATTCCCAGGACCCACGTTAGCCAGATGCACAAGGGGGCACACATGTCTGGAGTTTGTTTGCAGTAGCTGGAAGCCCTGGCGCACCCATTCTCTCTCTCTCTCTCTCTCTCTGGCTCTCTGCCTCTTTCTCTCTCTGTCTGTCACTCTCAAATGAATAAAAATAAACAAAAAACTTTAAAAAAAAATTTAAAAAAAAGAAAATTTAAAATAAAAAAAAAAAGTAGCCCATGTATCTGCGATACCAATGACACCATAACTATGGAAGGTGGAGCTGGAAGAATATGAAGCTTGCAAGCCAGTGAGCCTGATTTTGTTTGTAGCACCAAAGGATCCTATTTCAAGGAAAGCAGAGCACAGACACCTTCAAGTTGTCCTTTAAATCCATCTGTGTACCATGGCATGAGCATGCATAACACATATATACATTCATATATACATACATACAAAAAAATAAAATTAACAGGGCTAGGTAGATGGTTCAGTAGTTAGAGGGCATTTGCTTACAAAGCATGCTGGCCTGGGTTTGATTCCCCGGTGTTCATGTAAGGCCAGATGCAAAAATTGGCTCATGCATTTGGAGAAATTGGCAGTAGCAAGTGACCCTGGCACACCCTTAAGCTCTCTCTCACTCTCTCTCTGTTTAGCTCTATTTCTGCTTGCAAATAAATAAATTAATAAAACTATTTTTAAAGTAATAAAAAATAAATAAAATTAAATTATTACTCTTAAACAAATAGAAAAACTTGAAGAATCAGATGATGTAATCAACCATTAGGAAGATTCTATATATGAGATAGACTTAAACCTATTTTTTTCCCTAACTCAAGCTATGCCAAAAGTTATGGTGAAACAAATTGATACAGGAGCATGCGTATTTTCTTCTTCTACCCCAAAATCTGAATACAACTTGCTCTGGAGAAGATATAGAATAGCTAAATTTATGAAGCAGTCGACTCTGAAAACAAATCATTCTATGCAAACTAAAAGATATTTTCACATTCCCCAAACAGATTGTTCTGTTACCATGGTAATAGGTAGGCACAAGAATGAGCTTAAACATAATCAGTTTGTCAGTCATATGAGTTTGAAACCACAAAATTGGTCTGAAACTTGGTTAGCCAATCAGCGTCAGCTCAGTAAAGAGATAAAGAAACCAATTAGTGACCAACACTCCTGAGCATTAGCCAAACAGGAATGGACTCACTTCAATGACCTGCCTCTGCATGCCAAGCCACTGATGAAGGCCACCTTTACTATAAACCTCATATTATCACTACCTCTATTATCCTTCTACTCCAGAAATTAAAACTTCACCCTTGAAGCAATCTAAAGTATTTCCTAACCTGCAAGAAAGTTTTGTGGGGCCAGCAGAACTTTCCCCATCAGTAAATACACAAATTCAGTTTTAATTTGTTTCTCAGCTATGAAATAGTGGAGTCCTTCTTAGCTGATATCATGTCATTTCAGGCCTTAGCAGACACAGCCAGCAGTATTCTTTTCATTAATAAATGATTTTGATAGCATTCTTCCAAGCTGTGTATTGCATCTGTCACAACAGCACTATGCATGACATGAAATCGTTTGCCTCACAGATCATTCTCACTGTGAATGCTTCTAAAGCAATATTAGTTCATAAATAATTTATGAATAGAATGTATATTTAAATAAAAATGATGATCTGCCAAAATGAAATAACTGAATGCTAAAACCCAAAATTGATGGGTACTTTTAAACTTCCAAATTTTTTTTTTAGTATTTTTACTTATTTATTTGCAAGGAGAGCAGGGGGGGAGAGAAAAAGAGAGAGACTGGACATGCCAGGGCCTCCATCCATTGCAAATGAACTCCAGATGCATGTGTCACTCTGTGCATCTGGCTTTACATGGGTACTGGGGATTGGACCAGGGTCATTAGGCTTTGCAGGCAAGTGGCTAAAATTGTAAGCAATCTCTCCAATCCCAACTTTCTAATATGTTTTGAAGCTCACTAAAAATTAGGAAAATAGGAGCTGTGGTGATGGCTCAGTGGTTAAAGGCACTAGCTTGCAAAGCCTGCTGGCTCAGGTTTAATACTCCAGTGTACTGAAGTAAAGCCAGATTCACAAGTTGTACATGCATCTGCATTTGCAGTGTCAAGAGAGCCTGGCTCACCCTATCTCCCTATCTTTCTCTCTCTGTCTCTCTTTTTCTCTGTTTCTCTCCCTCCCTCCCCTCCTTCCTCCCACTCTCTCCATATAAATAAATAAAATATTTTTTAAATATTTAAGAAAACAAAACATAAAGCTTTGAAAGAATTTTCGAGGAGTTACATCATTTCATATTGTTTCTACTTCATGCATTAATAAATTACACAAAAATAAGTTCCAGGTGGGTTTAAGGATAAATGTCTACAGAAAAACTAAGAATTAAATACAAAGTTGTTTTCTTTTCAAGGTTTCTTATTGCTGTCACATCAGACTTTAGAAGGAATAACTAAAATAGATAATTGTGGTGATTAATAAATATTTACTATAGTGACATGAAAATAAAGTCACAAAATCCTCTAAACAATGATGTTAAAAGACTGATAGAGAGGCTGGGAGATAGCTCAGTGGTTAAGTGCTTGCCTCACAAGCACATTAACCTGAGTCCCATTCCCAGCCCCCACATGAAAATACCAGGCATCTTAGTATGTGCCTATAAAACCAGCACTTGGGTGGTAGAAACAGAAGGATCCCTGGGGTTCAGTGGCCAGACAGACCAGCCTAACTGGTGAGCTCTGGGTCAATTCTTACTGACTCGTCTCAAAAACAGATGGGTAGCATTTCTTGGAATAAACCCTAGGCTATCCTCTAGCCTCCACACCCATGTGCATGCATGTACACACACACTGAGCACACACATATGAGCATCCATGTATATACATATGTCATAAAAAGATGCATAAAAAAACAATGTACACAATGTGGAATCTGAAAGACTACTCTTCCAAAGAACTAATGAATCAGCAATACAAAGAAAAACTAACCAGGACTAGCTCTGGATAGTGCATCCCAAAGGAGATTCACAAAAGGAAAAGATACTATCAAAAATACTGGGCACTTATCTAAAGCTGTAAATGCAACTGGTACAACTACATTTCAGAACAATCTGGAGAGACCTAGTGACGCTAAAAAACTATATACCACACTGGTCAGTGCTCCCATTTCCTTTGTACAGACCCCAGGAAGAGTCATACACACATCAGTAGGAGACACCTACTAGACTGAGCACTGCACTAGCACGACAACAAGCCAGTGATAAAAGCTCACCATCCCACAGTGCAATGTCACAGAGGAATTCAAATGAATTAATGGGCTATACGTGTATCAAGCAGGAACGTCTGACAAATATGAAGCTGAATGAAAAATATCAAACTGTGAAAGGTTATGTGTGATATGTATGTACATCGATGACAGGTTTTTAACAGAAAATGACTAATGCCAATTTCACAACAGTGATGAACTCTGGCTAGGAAGGAAATGAGATAGGCTTGATCTCATCTTTTTTATTTCTTAAAAAAGGAAATGTAAAGCAAATACAACAAAAGGCTAGATCCCAGTGGTGTGTGCCTGGATGACCATTACATGTGGACTACAGTCCTGTTTGTTCAGAACCGTTCAGAACTGTAAACAGTTTTAATAAAAATGGAGGCGGGGAACACAAGACTACAGCAAGTATGTGCATAAATGCGAAACATACAAACCCACACCTTAGTTTGCATTTCCTGCCTTAAATCTTCTTCAGAGGCAAATACTGAAGAAGAATGCCCCTTATTCCTCCCAGCCACCCCAGTTTATATACCCCTAGAACTGTGCTGATGGGAATGCAGCTACTTTAGCAGTGTGGGGTCTTTCTCCCACCCCTTCCTTTTTGCCTTTGATTTTTAATTACTGACTGTTACAGACTTCAAGAAATTACCACTTGTGAAATAAATTTCTCTGATTCTTCCCCTTATGACAAAACCTGCGAGAACATAGTGACAGACTTCCAATCTTTTATATAGCCAGTCATCAGATTGGACGCAGCTGCCTTGCTGGATTTGCCATACTCATCCATCAATCCCACCTAATCAATGTAGAAGCAAACTTTCACCCACCCATCTAACCACACAAAAACCTGTTACTGTGAACTTAACATGGGTTCAGGGTTGATACCCACTTCCTTCTTTTTCCCAGGCTCTGGAAGTACACAGTAAAAAAGCTTTTAGCATGACTGAGTCTTTTGTTATCACAACTCCCAACAAGGGCTCCTGGTGTTTGTTTCCCAACCACTTTCAAAACAACATTGCCATTATTTCTTTAATCTGGACACAGCCTGTATCATAATAGGTATGTTTAGTAAACTTTTCTAATGAATCCTATGTGGCCTTTATAATCCATACCTTTCTCTTGTTTTCTACTTGGAATGAAGGGCATGTAACTTCTGAGTGCCTGTCTCTTACTGTGAAGTTTCTAGTTTTAAGGAGAGAGTCCTTAGCATGTTGTTTTCCTGTGACTATTATAAACACTTGAAAGTTTTAATTATTTACATGCACCTGCCATATCGATGTGAGGGCTGAGTCAGTCTTGAATTTCACAGAACACCATGCTCTAGAACAAATCAATACAGTAATCAATCATCTGCTTCAATTAGCATGGTGAAGCCCTTCTCTGTGTAGAGAGCTGGCTGCCATTCAAGAGAGACATAATTTACTACTCCTCTGAGGTAAGCATTGACGAGAGTGAGAGAGAGAGAGAGAGAGAGAAAGGAAGAAAGAAAGAAAGAATGGAAGAAAGAAAGAAAGAAAGAAAGAAAGAAAGAAAGAAAGGAAGGAAGGAAGAAAGAAAGAAAGAATGGAAGAAAGAAAGAAGGAAAGAAGAAAGAAAGAAAGAAAGAAAGGAAGGAAGAAGGAAAGAAAGGAAGGAAGAAAGGAAGGAAGGAAGGAAGAATTTCAACTGCTTGGCAGCAAAATTCCTTCCTAAAAACAGTGTTCAAGACACACCACTATAATGGACGAACGGTGTGGACAAATGATGCTACCCAATGAAACACCAAGACCAGAGAGAGAAAGGAGAGCTGAGAAGCCTTCTAGTTTTCCCTCAGAAAGAAACTATCTTCAATAAGTTCTCCAAAGTACCACAGCCATCTTTAATTGGCTTATTTCTATGCAGAGTGTTGTAACTCAAGATTTTTCCTGACAGAAAAGAAGAAAAACTACTGTTTGATTCCGTCTTTCTTAAGAGCCAATTTACCCTCTGAGCAAAACAAAAGGAATCAATAAAACAGTGAAATACTAAAGATCCAAGATGAATACCTCACAAGTTTTTGCCTTTCAAATATATTTTCTCCTCACTTACTCTAGGTAGTGTTTCAGAAACAATGCTATTTTACATTCTTGAAAAAGAAAAACAGTAATTTTTATTCCACAAAATGCCTTAACACTTAACAGTAATGTACATCTACTTTTACAATAGATTTACAGGAACCACAATAAAGCCACAAAAAACAAACAAGCTCATTCACTGGAAAGTGGTAAGACAGGTATGTTTCTCATCCTGTCTCTATTTATTCAGCCTTTCCTAACATAATATCAGGGAATAAAAATTAGCAAAGCAAAAATATTCATACTCCTAAAATATTGGATCCCTTAAAAAAATCATGCTTTTAAAAAAAAGATGGGTCATGCCTGTAATCCCAGTACTCCCGAGTCTGAGGCAGAAAGATTACCATCAATTCAAGGCCAATGTGGGCTAAAAATAAAAAAATAAAATGTACTGGAAGTAATTTGTTTGATAAGTGTTTATTGAGATCTAGGTATTTTATATGTACCATCTCTATCCAAACAATTTCTACCTCATAATTATCATTATCTCCATTCCAGCATTTAAGTCATTGGCCCGAAACTACACATAAAAGGGGGCAGATTCGATTCTGAACTCCAGTTGTTTTGGCACCAAAGTTCACACTGTGGTCACCAAACCACACAGCCCTAGGAATGCCCTGCTGGTTGTATCCGCCACAGAAACCCCTGTGAATGTGCAGAGCCTCCAGTTACCCCCACCCCCCCCCCCACACACACACATCACCATGTGCCCAGGGCCCTGGCATCTCACTTTCTCCATGCTGAACCTTCTTATAAGCCTCAACTTCACCAACTTCCTTCCTCCCCAACCTCATCCATAAACTGACATACAACTAACCCACCCAGTTTTATTTAGTGCCCCCTAAAAGTTCCTAATCACAATCCTCATTTGTTATGCTTTTTGTGACACAACAAAAACTTCATTTTCATGACTATTGAGGACTAATTACTTAAGTCTACTCATTTGGAATGCAGATTTAGAAATGTGATTTTGTAAATCAGAAGCCCTTGAGCAGTATTTTGAGGAGAGAAAAAAGTAATGAAAAGATTCCTTATTTGGAAGTAAATCCTAAGGACATTTAAATTAGTACAAGTGAGGAAAAGCCTAAGGTGAGATGCGGGAGGGGAGCGGGAGTGTGAAGGCATGAGGTTAGCATCATGGGCCAGAAAGTGACAAACTAAGTGCTAATAAGAGTCAAAAAAAAAAAAAAAGTTAGAATTGGTTTAAAAAAACACACATACACACAAAGGTATAGAAGAGGGAAATGAAATGACCTCAGAAGGGCTCTAGCTTTAGGAGCTGTACATTGGTATATTGGCATCATGATTGGCTGGAAGTATGCAACCTCAGAGAATCTCTAAGAATCAATGATACCATCATCTCCCAATTTATCACAATGCCATCAGCATTTATCTAAACTCATATACCTGAAAATAAGTCCTGTTAACTAAAAAGCATGTTGGGGGCTGGAGAGATTGCTTACTGGTTAAGGCACTTGTCTGCAAAGCCAAAGGACCCAGGTTCCATTCCCCAGGACCCATGTAACCAGATGCACAAAGTGACACATGTCTGATGTTTGTTTGCAGCAGCTGGAGGCTCAGGTTTTTTTTCTCTCTCTCTTTTACATATACATATACATATACATACATTATATATATATATATATATATATATATATATATATATATATATATATAGTAAAATTTTTAAAAGCATGTTGGAGCCCCTAGTGTGTTTCTCACATAGCAAGATGAAGATTCTGCCTGAAGCTTTCAGCAATCAAGGAGTCGAGCAACAAGTCTGAGTCCCATTAAAGCAGTCTTCACTTACCAAATGTTAGACAACATAGGACAGAAAATGAATAAATAAATATTTCTATGCTCTAAAGGAATTCAGAAGCTCAAAAGGAGCACAAACGAAACACACAAGAAACAGAGACTAACTGGCTCATCAAATGCAGGGTTCAAGTGACTTAGTGAAAAGGTGGAGCTTAGGTGGCTTCTGTGAGAGTCAGGAATGAGAAGAGGCAGGGCCGGTGGAAGCAGAGGTCGGCAGATTTTAAATTTATTTGGAGTTTGGACAGTGTAGGTTTTAATATATAGGTAGTTCAGACTTTTCAGCAATTATAAAATTTGCTGAAGCAAAAGTGGGAATTTATCAACCTAAGGAATGCAAGGAAGTATGCTGAACAAGCAAACTACAAAGATGCGAATTATCTAGCCAGACCTTGGAAAGACTAGAATGAGACAGTGGCTCTCAGTTCATCAGCCTCCTTTCCACTCACAGGTATATATAAATTATATATATACATATATATATATATATAATTATATATAATTAAATTAATATATATTAAATATTTATATATTTTATATAATATAAATTATAACCATATAATTTTATATATAATATTAATATTATAATTAAATATATAATTTAATTATATAATTTAGGCATAAATTTATGCCATAAAGCAAACTACAGAGATGCGAGTTATCTAGCCAGACCTGGGAAAGACTAGAATGAGACAGTGCCTCTCAGTTCATCAGCCTCCTTCCTACTCACAGGTAACTGGCTTGATGTGGTAAGGATCATGACTGATGACAACTCACGGACATACATCTTACTATATCCATCATAAATGTGGAAGGATAGGGACAGCAAAAGGAGGGAGAAGAACAGTGCCACACAATTATGTGTATATCCACCACAAAATTGCACATAGAGCAAGGGAAATGACCCTAGGCTTGTTAAAAAAAAAAAAAAAAAGACAAAGACAAAGGACAAAGGACAAAGGACAAAGGACAAAGGATGAAACAAATTGGAAGCTTGGTAATAAACTAAAATGCTACCTGTAAGCAACACTCAGTCTTATCATAACTGGGAGAGCATGTGACATAAATCTGCCATCATTTGCACTAATATAACAAGCCAATCACAAAGAATCTCTTTCTTTTTGGGTTGTTTGCTTGTTTGGTTTGGTTTTTCAAGGTAGGGTCTCACTCTAGCCCAGGCTAATGACCTGGAATTCACTATGTAGTCTCAGGCTTCCCTTGAACTCATAACAATCCTCCTACTTCTGCTTCCTGAGTGCTGGGATTATAGTCAAGCACCACCACTCCCAGAAAAAAAAAAAAAAAAAACTGGCATCCCCTAATGAGAATGGTCCCTTGGGGCGGGGGCAGGGATGAGGGTAAGGATGGTACCAACCATCATGTGCTGTTTACATACTGAGTATGTCCATAACTAATAAAAAAATTTAATCCATGATTCATTTGCCCACTGGCTACTTAAGATTTTATAGATCTTCCTCACTGATTTTTATACAGCTAATTTAAAAGTTTTTAATAATTGTTTCATTTGCTGAAAGTTAGCCAAATCTTCAAAAAAAGACATGCTAACACTTTCTATAATGGAAACTAAGCTGTTGAGCTAGAGAGATTGCTCAATGGTTAAGGCACTTGCCTACAAGGCCTAACAACCCAGGTTTGACTCCCCAGTGCCCATGTAAAGCCAGATGGACAAAGTGATACATATCTGAGTTCATCTGCAGTGGCTAGAGGCCCTGGCTCACCCATTCATTCATTTATTCATTCTCTCTCTCTCTCTCTCTCTCTCTCTCTCTTTGCAAATAAATAAATAATGAAGTAAACTTGGATGTATATAATTTTCAAACAGTTCTGCAAAGTCATTTGTGTGAGTGTAAAGATACACAATAAAATAAATGTGACCAAATTTCAATAAGTGCTCTGCCTTTATACAGTATATATGAATACCTATTGCTAAATTTTGATTTTCCAGTAATATTCAAAGTATCTATCATCAACAATATGGGGGGTGCAAATAGAAGCCTGATGCAGGCTTCCAGTTTTAATGACAACATAATAAATTTTTATTTTTTATATCACAGATTGTGCTTTAGGAAAAGTGGTATTTCAGATGTGTGCAAGAAATTTATGGTCTGAATTACACAGGGAGACGTAACATATTCATTCCTATCAGAACCCAAGCAGACAAAGCAAGGGATCTGGGCAGGAAAAGCAGCCATGAAACTTCAACTGCAGGAGCAGACATTGAAACCACTGTCATTATGTATTTAAATGGGGAGAAGGAAGACCATGATGATTCCTAGTTTTCCAGGTAGCATCATTAGAGAACTAGTGGAAATAGAAATGGTTTAAATGGGTTAAGACAGTGTCTTCTGTTAAATTTATAGCTGACCCATCCATATATGTAGTCCTCCCTCTCAACAGAATCTCTGAAAGCCTACAAAGACAACACAGCCCACAGGTACCTCACGAATCCTAGGCCTGAACACAAGGGGGGGATGATCTACATCTGCCACTGTGCTTCGCTAGTTAGCTACCTGTTCCCTGTCTCAGTGCTCCCAACCCGGAAGATTTCAGAATTTCAAAGATTTTTTTTCTTAATGCAAAAACTGAGTACAAAGTGGTAAAGGCAAAATTTGATTGCATTAATGAAATAAATAGAGCAACGTGTATAGCAAGTAATTTTTTTTTCTTTTCTTCTTTACTTCTGCATTGGAAATTTCTAGATAAGTGGCTTCTTGCTATGACCGTATTTCTATCCTGACCTGAAACAATTCGAACTTTATAAGTATGATTCCTATAGAAGACCAGGAAATTTCTTTGGTATAATTACATTTTTTAAAGTCTCCATTTGGAAATGCAACCAGAGTCATTAACAGGATATAATTCAAACCACTCGCAGCTTTGTGGAAGGATGTAGAAATGAAATCTGTGGCTGCTGACAGAGAAAGACGCCAAGCCAGATGGTTGTCATGATAGATTGAGACAGTGGTCAGTAAGCTGGCATAGATGGAAAAGAATGAAGACAGGGTGAAGAAACATGAAGACAGGGGCTGGAGAGATGGCTCAGCACTTAAGGTGCTTGCCTACAAAGCCTAACAACCTGGGTTCAAGTCCCCAGTACCCACTTAAAGCCAGATTCACAAATGGGGACCTGCATCTGGAGTTCCTTTGCAGTGGCTAGAGTCCCTGGTGTGCCGATTCTGTCTGTCTTCTGTGTGTATGTGTGTCTCTCTCTCCTTGCAAATAAATAAATAATTTTTAAAAAAGGAACATGAAGACACAGCCATTCCCTGTTGAACCTGTGTGAAGGACTTGCATGCTAAGAAAATAGAGTATGATCGAGACTGTGACAACCCCACTGTTTCAGTTGCAGAGGAAAGTTTTCTACTTAATGTTAATGTTAAGGCAAAAACTAGCCATTTCTCAGTCCCAGTAGAGCTCAAGAAAGTAACAAAAGTGGCACTTACATTTAGCTTCCAAATCTGAACCTCTTTATTTAGATAGCAGGGCTGAATAGATGGCTCAGTGGTTAAAGGCACTCTATCTGCTACTAAAGTTTGGATCCCTAGCAAGCATGGAAAGGCAGATGCAAATGTGGCACATGCTTCTGGAGTCTAGACAATGGAAATTGAAGTCAGGAAAATTCCAAAACTCTGGTCACCTAATCTGGCCTCTCCAGCAGTGAAACTAGAGAAACCTTGTCTCAAGTGGAAACTCAGGACACCCTAAGGTTGTCCTCCAACCTCCACATACCCATACACACCCACATCTTACACACACACCTCTTTTTTACATACCACACACACACACACACACACCACACAAAAGAAGGGAAATGGATTATCTGCCTGGTTTCTTAAAGAAATCTGAGCACTATGAAAGAAGTTGCATGAATTTTTCTTTTCTAGTAATATGGAATGACGAGACATAAAAGTAAGGGGAAAAAATTCTAGAGAATACTAAAGATAAAATGTAACAGAATTACACTGTCGAAAGAGGGGGTAAAAGAAGCAGGGCATGGTGGTGCATGATTTTCATCCCAGCACTTGGGAGGCAGAGGTAGGAGGCCTGTCATGAGCTTGAGGCCACACTGAGACTACATAGTGAATTCCAGGTCAGCCTGGGCTAGAGTGAGACCCTACCTCAAAAAACATTTTTTTAAAAAAAGGTAAAGGGCCGGAGGGATTGGTTAGCGATTAAGGCATTTGTCTGCAAAACCAAAGGACCCAGGTTTGATTCCCTAGGACCCACGTTAGCCAGATGCACAAGGGGGTGCAAGTGTCTGGAGTTGGTTTGTAGTGGTTAGAGGCCCTGGCGCACCCATGCGCATGCTCTCTCTCTCTCCCTCTTCCTCTGTCAAATAAATAAATAAAAATAAAATATTAAAAAAGAGGTTAAAAATATATCTAAATCAAAAATTTTTTTTAGTTTGTTTGCCTTTCTACATCATTTTGCAGTATTTTCTTCATACATACCAGCCAAATATTCTACAGAGCCTCACCTCCAGACCCCTTCCTACATAATTTTAAAACTCACTTCAATTGGGCCTTCTAGGAAACACACAGACCAATTAACTGTCCCCAAGCTTGTTTCCACCGATTCCTCATTACCTTTTTCCTATACTCATCACACTTTATGATTTGTGTTCTCTTCATCTATGTCCTCGCTGATGATCTCTATGAACAGTGGCTGTGTATTTCTATAGATTTGGCACTTTTACTATTTAAATGTGAAGTGTCTCCCACAAGCTCGCGTGTTTGAATTCTTGGTCACCAGCCGGTGGCATTGCATGGATGGTTTGTTGAAGCTTTAGGAGGTAGGGTCTAACTAGAGAAAAACAGGTGCCTGGGGCGAGCTTGGGTGATTTGAGGTTATAGTCCAGCTCTGTTTCTAGCCCAGCTTCTCTCCTTCATGGTCCGCAGAGCTGTGACAGGTCGATGCTGAAGCTCCCGCCACCAACATTCTTTGCCCACCGTGATGGACTGCATTCCCTGATCTGTGAGCCAGAATAACTCCTTCCTCCTTTACACTGCCTCACTTAGGTATTTTGTCAGAGTAATGCGAAAAGTAAGTAATACAAGTACCATGTGTGGTGTTGAGCAAATAGCAGAGATTCAATGAATTTTGTTCAAAAGGGGAAAAAAAAATAAGGCTTGGGATGTAGCTCAGTGACGGAATACTTGTTTCGTCAGGTAAGAAAAGACTTAAGTTTTCACAAAAGCCTTCTTTGGGAAGGTCTAACAATCTACCTTCACCCCTTGCCGCTTGAGGTTCTAATGAGGCAGCATCAGACTACCACGGAGTCCTCAAGGCCATGTGAAGTTTGATAGCTTCTTCTCAATGACCCTGTCCTTCATGGAGGAGTAAAGAGGGAGGGTTTCTGGATGCCTGAAAATCTAACAAAGGGTTTTTCAGGCATAAAGTATCTCACCAGTTTGCTACGTAATGAAGCCTACTACATATAAAACAAATCAAAGTCCTGTGGTGTATGAAAAGATATTTGCTCTCTATTACTGATAGTCACTGTGCATATGTACGTACATTCATACATAGAGCGGCAAAGCCAAAACTGAAGGTATAGACTGAGATCCACATCCTAAGCAGTCAGTGCTTTGAGCCTTCTGGAAGGATTGGTGTACTGCTGTCGCACATGCAGTTTCTACCCATCACACTACCAGTGACAGAAAAACTCACATGCTAAGAAAATATAAAAATGGTAAATTTGAGTGTGAATGTTACCTTTGTTCTCTTCTGAATAATTCAATTTAAAAATGTTTAACGAACAATGGTAGGTCTTCTTAACCTTTAACTGATTTGGGATACTCTGAAAATCTCTCAGACACTAAACACTAGATGGTTGCATGTTCTATCATTGGCAAGTTTCTAATGTTCCCACCCATGGGCTTCCTAGAACCTCTGCATTTGACAGTAGACAAGGCAAGTACTTTCTTACACATACAAGTGGAGAAAAAAAAATCCACCCTTGTGAGTACTTTCCTCCTCTCTGGGCTACTGAAGTCACAAATTACTCATAATGCCTATATTATCTTGCTTGTCACCAAGACCTCCCAGATACTCAGTTCCTACATCTTCACCTCCTATGCTTGACAAGCTTTCATAAACTTCTTCCCTATTTGAAATATTATGGTATGGAAACAATTTTAAAATACATACTCTTTTGATTCACAAACTACAATCAGATACTAATGAATATTTTAGATTGTCAAAAGGCTCACTCAAAGTTTTAAGAATGAAATCAAATTATCCTTCATAGTCTTACAGGTTTGGTAAGTTCCAGGTGATGAAATATGTTGAAGGACATGTTTTAGCTTGTGTCACGTACTTTTCAAACCACCAGAAAAAAACACTTAAAGATATATTTATTTTTATTTATTTATTTGAAAGAGAGAAAGAGGCAGATAGAATGAGAGAGAATGTGTGCACCAGGGGCTCTAGCCACTGCAAACAAACTCCAGATGCATGTGCCACCTTGTGCATCTGGCTTACATGGGTCCTGGGGAATCAAACCTGGGTCCTTTGGCTTTGCAGACAAGCACCTTAACCACTAAGCCATCTCTTAAGCCAAAGAAAAAGTACTCAAAATAAGGTTCAATCTCATTAAATAGCACAAAACCTGGCACACTTTACAAAGTGAACATTTTTGCACCAAAAAAAAAAAAAGAAAGAAAAGAAAATTAGAGCTGGGTGTGGTGGCGCACGCCTTTAATCCAAGAACTTGGAAGGCAGAGGTAGGAGGATCTCCATGAGTTCGAGGCCCCCCTGAGACTGCATAGTGAATTCCAGGTCAGCCTGGGCTAGAGAAAAATCCTACCTTGAAAAAAAAGAAGAAAATTATTACATGTTTTATAATTTTGACATTGCTTCACTGCAAACAACATTAGAACAGATCAGTTATTAAATATATTACTATAGAAGTATCTTTCTCATGTAATTATACTGAGAGTTGAACTTTGATTAGTGTAAAGAAACACCAATCCAGGAATGGTGACTCATATCTGTGATTCCAGCTACTCTAGAGACAGGGGTAAGATGATCCTAAGTTCAAAACAAGGCAAGAAAAACTAGTGAAATGCTCTCTCTCAACCTAAGCTAAGCCAAGCTAAATAAGTAGCTCATGTACTTGCCTATCAAGCCAAGGGTCTGTAGTCAATCTCCAGGACCACGCACACACACACACACACACACACACACAAAGAAACACTGTAATTTTATACAAATCATAGTTTTTCTGCTAGACCTCCAGAATCCAATAGCACAAATACAAAATATTCTTTTTTATCAAGTCATAATCAGCATGTTTGAGATGCAATCATAAAAGCGAATATTTTACCCAGGTCATGGGAAAAGCAGCAAGGAAAATGCTTCAAGCCGAAGCAGTAAGATGCCAAGCTCAGAACAAAGACTTATTGCACATACCACACTAATGCACTCACTATTCTAGGCTGCAAAGGCCTTAGTTCATCTTCAGGTAATATACTGGAGAATAACAAGTCACTAGATAATGGTTTTCAATTTTGTTCTCATTTTTAGAAATTTTTGACTATTTCTTTTTTATTTTCTTTTTATTTTCTTTTTTCAAATGCTTATTAACAACTTCCATGATTATAAAAAATATCCCATAGTAATACCCTCCCCCCCACAACTTTCCCCTTTGAAACTCCATTCCCCATCATATCCCCTCCCTATCTCAATCAGTCTCTCTTTTATTTTGATGTCATGATCTTTTCCTCCTCTTATGATGGTCTTGTGTAGGTAGTGTCAGGCACTGTGAGGTCATGGATATCCAGGCCATTTTGTGTCTGGGGGGAAAATGTTGTAAGGAGTTCTACCCTTTCTTTGACTCTTACAGTCTTTCCACCACCTCCTGCCACCTCTTCTGCATTAGACCCTGAGCCTTTCAAGGTGTGATAGAGATATTACAGTACTGAGCACTCTGGTCACTTCTTTCCAGCACCATGATACCTTCTGAGTCATCCCAAGGCCACTGCCATCTGAAAAGAGAAGATTCTCTACCAAAAGTGAGAGTATCATTAATATAAGGGTATCAACATTAAGAGAAGTGCTTAGTGGCACGTCTGTCATGGTGAAACCAACTGCCCTCTAATTGGACTGGAAGCCTGCACCATGGGAGGGAACACATCCCTGATACTGAAAACTTAAAGCAGGGGTAGTCATGAGCCCTGGGGGTGTAATGCCTTCTGCTGTCTGGCTAAATGTATATACTGTGCTTATCAAACTGCCCAGTAAGCACTTCTCTTAAAATATTCTTTAGAAAGTATATAAACTAGGAAAATAAGCTGCTTTTAAGTGTAAAATTTTGTGAACACAAGTTCATCTGAGTATAAATGCCTAGACATATTTTTGACTTCAGGTTTACAAATTTAATCAATCATCACCCGCTTTTCACAACACATTCATTACTTCCTTATTTAAATATTTAAAAGAACGTGAGGAAGGTTGTGTGAGAGGACTGTGATCAAAATACATTTCATATATATATATATATATATATATATATATATATATATATATATATGAATAAAAGTTTCTTTAAAAGAACTCACAAAATTAATTAAATAAGTAAGTAAATAAATAAAAGAACTCTACTAAGCTCATTATTCTCGGTGGCATTTTCCATTATACAAAAGGTATGATCTTCCTGTATGTCATTTTTGTAGGAAATAGACATATAGCCATTCTTTTGATAACCTTTTCTCTGGTCACCTAGACATTTATAAACAAATTGTACTAGGGCAAACATGTAAGAACTATAGCACGTGTTTAAATTTTTCAAAAAATATTATTTTTGTGTGTGTGTATGTGGGGGGTGTGGGTGTGTCACAGTCTCTTGCTACTTCAAATGAACTTCAGATGCATGAGCCACTTTACATGTGGTCTTACTCAGGAGCTGAGGAATTGAACCCAGAACAGCAGGCTTTGCAAACAAGCGCCTTCAACCACTAAGCAATCCCCTCAGGCCCAGCATTTAAACTTTTGAAGAAACATAACCTATTTAACTATATTCTGACAACCTAATTTCAACTACTGCCCAAGATGTGGAAGAGCAGACAAGGGTAAAATGCATCAGAAAATCCAATGGCCCTCAACACCGAGGACCTCTGTAATCTGTTTAATTCTGAGTCCTAATCAATACTATATGAAAACTAAATCTATCATCTCCTTATCCATCCTGTTTGTTTGGCCACATTCCTATGACAAGAATCATAGTAGGAGGTACACAGGAATAGTATTATACAAAAAAAAAAAAAAAAAAAAACAACCAAGCAGGGACCACACAGCCTGAGCCCCTGACTCGTGGCTGAACAACATCTATCACCTTCCAGCTAGGCCCAATGGTCACCTGGAACACACTCACATTTGGGTCCAAAAATAGGAATTGTAATTGTCATAGCCAGCTAAGTGTTCTAAATTTCAACAGTACCAACAACTGAATTAATAATAGATTGCTTAAGCCAGGCACTGTAGCGCGTGCCTATAATCTGCACTTGGGAGGTAGAGGCAGTGGAATTAGTTCACAAACAACATGGGCTAAAAGACTCTATGTCAGGAAAAAAAGAAAAAAAATATTCCCTACTATACATAATTTAAGAACTAGATATGATGGCACAACTGTATTCACAGAATACAGGAGGCTGTGACAGTGAGA
This sequence comes from Dipus sagitta, assembly GCA_036346955.1. NCBI lineage: Eukaryota > Metazoa > Chordata > Mammalia > Rodentia > Dipodidae > Dipus > Dipus sagitta. The sequence goes on from CM070774.1 coordinate 52,355,523, forward strand.
TGCTCTCAAAATACAAAAAAGCAAAATTAAAGTATATTTTAATAAATAATATTTGAATGGAGAGTTATAAAGCTGAACTAAGTACAATAACTGGTGATAGTGACAAGTATTTAAATTTTAAATTACTCCCTAAAAAGTTGTGACATAGAAACCTGGTTGAGAAAATAAGCATTAAATAGAAAGTGAAATCTTATTTATAAATGAATTTCATTTTAAATCATATCTCCTGTATAAGAATATAGAACCTTAATGCTGAGAATTGGCATTGTGATCTCCTGGCTCCAAGAGTCATCATATGTTACTGAGGCATTTTACAGTTTTGAGTCACTAGTTCACAGAAAACTATTTGACACATTAATAATGATGGAAAGTGATTTCTATTTTCTTGACATCTACTAATCTATATGGAATGACACTCTGAATCCCTCTCTCATTTTACGTCCAAGTGAACTGGCAGAATATAGCCTATTCAACATCATATGGACAGTAATTAAAGAAAACTAGAATTTAAAAAGCACAGAAATCTGATGCATCTTGGTCATTTGGATTATGCTGATATAAAAGAGCAATTAAAATAACTCCAAACAGAGTTCTAAAAGCCAAGAAAAGCTGTTGACATTTCACTATAGCATATAGCTTAATCTCTTCTAGGTGAGTATTCCAAAACACAGTTTATCAATCATAAGTGAAAAATGCTGCACCTATTTCCTAGGTATTGTACCAAAGAAAATGAAGACAAGCAAATGAATGACAACACTACAGCTCACATAATCAGACAGAACTCTGAAAGACAGTCAAGTTCAATATTTATATATTTGGGGGAAGAATTTTGTTTCAGAAAATATTTTGAAACAGTTTCTGTTCAGTCACATTAAGAATACTATGAAAACTACCACTAAAACAAACTGAACTCAAACTCAAACAATGACATGTGGTTTTCAACCTGTAATCAACACTAAGAAAGAGCTCCCTTTGGTTATTAAAATCCTGGAAAGAAATCATAATTACCCCATCTGGGAATATGGCCCTTAAAGCAGGAGTGCTTTTAAACAGAACAGTTAATTTCTAATCCCACCTTTCCTATTGATTTTTCAAATTCCCTCAACACAGAAAAGTAAATAAACACATGTTTCATTGGCTATGAGATTTAAATAGGAAATAAAATGTTTACTGCAAGGGATAAAAGGAAACAGCAAGTCGGGAAGGGTACAAACTTGCATATATGTCAGCTGAGTAAATCCACAGATCCATCTCCATGAGGAGAAGGTAACTCTAGTCCTACATAATTATGTATGTTGGGAATTTGCGAAGAGTAGATATTTGCTGTAACCAGAAGAAAACACAAAAGGGTAACTACCTGTTGAAGATGTGTATTTTAATTTGCTTAATTACAGCAACTATTTTCATTATGTAGCTCAAAACATGTTGTGTACCTTAGATATACACATCTTTAAATAAAATGTTTAGATAAGGCTAATTTAAGAAACACTGTGAGTAATGCTCTACATTAACTTCATAATTTATTTTGGTTGGTTTTTTGTTTTGTTTGGTTTTGTTTTGTTTTGTTTTTCAAGGTAGTGTCTCACTCTAGCCTAGGCTGACCTGAAATTCACTATGTAGTCTCAGGGTGGCCTTGAACTCACCTCCTATCTCTGCCTCCCAAGTGCTGAGATTAAAGGAATTTCATCATTTTTAATGAGTAACTTAATTAGGTGAGATTGTTACCAGCTAGAATATGGTGGGGATTTGTTTTGGGAGCAATTTTTTGTTGCTGTTGTTTTTATCAATAGCATACCATTTGGCCCAAAAATTCTATTCCTAAGCATTTATGCAGGAGATCTAAAAACATGTCCACATAAAGATATGCTTAAGGACATAGCAGCCTCATTCATTGTAAACAACCTAAATATTCTTTTAATAGAAGAAGCACTATATTGAGCCTTGGTCATTCTCACAATGGAGTCTTATTCAGCTACAAAAAGAAATCACCAAATGCACTAGAATGTGAATGAAATCAATGCAAATTATTCTAAGTTAGCGAAGCTGGACCCAAGAGAATGCATGATATATGATTCCACCTATGCAGTTCTGGAAAACTCAAAATCAATATAGGGTGGAAATAATTAGAACAGCAGGTATCTCTAGGTCAAGCCAGGGATTACCTAGGAAGGAGACACAGCAGACTTCCTGGAGTGACAACCTATTTCCTGATGGAGGTGATGGTTGCTCGGGTATTTCCATTTGTCAAAATGAGACAGTAACATGTACACTTCCATTCATGTACATTTTACCTCGAAGAGGGACTATGCCAAAAAAATTCCAAGTATTAGAAATGAGCGGAGGTATGGGTGAGACAATAATGGCCAATTGTTGATTACTGTTAAAGCTAAATGACTGGTAAAGTCTATTGTGTTGTGCTGTTAATTTACTATATATTTGAAATTTTTCAAAACAAAAAGTTTTAATATATCACTGAAAGACATAATCAAAAATGTTCATATCATACAAATACACTTCCGTGTGCAAAAGACAAAGGCATTTGGTAAGATCCATGGGGACCCTGTGTCTGTGCTTCTCGTGGAAGGTTCTAAATGCAGCTCATTACTGGCCTCCAGCCCCAGCATGCCTTCCATCTAATGGGCCATCACAGTGAATATGATATGATTCTCTCAACTATCACCAGCCCCCAAATTAATTCTTTGCTAGCCCCTCAAATATTTATTTCTAGCAAATATTGGCACAGATGGGGAAAGCAGAGCTCCTGCACATGCTGGACAGAAGGGGGAGGGTCTGGCCGATCTCAAACGCAGTCTTTACTCTCATTACTCTCTGAGATGCTGTCTCTTTCGGTTAATGAGAACACAGAGCTGTACATTTTAAATCTTGATCTCTAAAAATCTTATGATCAAGTTTTAACCATATTTCTCAAAATATGAAGAGAAATTATTTTAGAATAGAGTATAGGAAGCCATCGTCAAGGTGAGTGCCCAATGGCTTAGTCACATGCTATCATTCACTGTGTCTAAGTTTTCTAAATTTTGCCTGAGAAAAATTTTATAGTTTCCATGACATGTCCAAAGAATGAGATGCAGCACACAGAGGTAAAGAACCAACTCAGCTCAGTCCCAGCTACTTAGAGGTGAATGCATTAATGCCCTCCTAGGTCACAAGAGGATTGTAAGTGCACTCAAGTTAAGACTCTTCTTGACAGAGCCTAGTAATTAGCTCAAGCATCAGTTATCAATTAGGTCTCCTTAGACAGCCTAAAATAAACTCTGAAATTAAGCAAATTAAAGATCCAAAATTATGTACCTTACAACCTGTACTTACAATTCTTTTCACATAACATTAATTTCTGTACATCCCTGTTAAATTCCAGAGAAGAATTTCACAAGATATTAAATTTTTAGCAAATACTCAATAAATAAGTGTTCTCTGATGCCAGCATATTCATCTATCTATTCGTCCCTTTGCTCCGTCACTCATCCACATACCAGGTGCTCTCGTAAGTAACAGAAATACAACAGTGGACATAACAGGTCCCTACCCTCACGGTGCTTGTATTCTACTGCGAGGAGATAAACTGGTAAGAAGTGCTTGAGGAAACCAAGTCCCATGCAGGGAAGTCAATCAAGGAGGGGACAGAAGGGAGTGGAAATTCATATTTGATATAGCTGGACAGGAAAGTGTTTTCAGCTACAGTGACACTCGAGGAAACCTGAAGAATAAAGAAGATACAAAAACCCCACACATAAAAACTAGCAAGTGCAAAGGCCTGACCCCTCAACCCACTTGTGAACTAAGGAAACATGGGGGCAGTGTGGCCACTGAAGACTGAGTTAGGGAGAATGCTATAGGAGGTGGAAAAGAGAGAGCCATCTAACCTCTCCAGGATAACCCCAGGATCTGAGCCTATGGAAGATGGATGGGCTAACAGAGATGGACGTATTTAACAGTTTTAAAGAGAGTTAGCTGCACCAGGAGGATACACAGGAAGGGAAAGAAGGATGAAATAAGACCAGTTCACTGTATAGATCACAATGTATTCAGGGGCCTATTTTAACTATGTTTAGGGGCTACATATCACTCTTCAACACGGTGATCTAGTCTACTGAGTGCACTCTTGTCTGCCACTGCACTGATGGTTAGAGTTTTTTAGGAAGAAACAAGTTAGGTTATTAAAGTTAGTTTGAGCTGTTGAACAGTGGTTCTTTTATCTGAATTGATCTAAATAAAACAAAATGGCTAGTTTCCAAACCAGCAGTCTCCAACCATCCCTTTCAAATATCAGAAAACAAATATTTTAGTTTTCACTCTAGAAACAAAGTTCTCTAATTCTAACGGTTACGCATAACCCTCATCAGAACATGTGTACACTCCAGTCATCAAAGCCCATTTAACTAATACTCCTGAAATTGAAATCAATATATATATCCCGAACCACAAAACCCATTAATCGTCTCCTAGACTTCTGACCTCTGTTTCATAGTTAATTTATGGAATCTCTCTTGCAGTGAGGCCCCTTGTCACTGACTTCAGTCTCCCTGAGTTCAGCCTGTGAACAGCAGCCTCACCCATCCCATGCTGTCACCACTTCCAGGTATCAAAAGACAAGCATTGAAATTAACACACTGCATACCTTTCCACTGTAGCCACACTTGAGTGTTATTAATTGGTTTAAGAGGGTGTCAGCACCACATGCTTTCCTGCACACTGGTGACTGCATCCTAGGCTTGAAGCACTCCAATAAATTAAATCATCCCGGCTGTCATGATTCCCAGCTGGCCCGCCGCAGTCCAGCTCTTTGATGGTGAGCAAGCAACAAAAAATGAGATGCTGATGCCACTCTCTAGAATTCCATTTTCAGCATCTTGTGTCGTGGTGCCAGGCAGATTTTAAAGCAAAACACAAATGTTTATAATATCATTCATTTTGGTTTATCCAATACCTACTTGCCAGAAACTTAACGGGGTTTGAGGGTTTTTTTTTTTTTTCTTACCCCCGCCCCCTTCCCCCTTTTCAAAGCACAGACAGCAGCTACAAGGCCAGAAGGGAGCTGGGGTGGGGGCTGGGTACAGGCTATTTAAATGGATAATCCAGCTTTTTGCTTAGCAGAGGAGCTTAGTCAGAGAAGGAGGCAGGGGCTAGCTGGGCTGTGATGGCCACATATACTATACTTGTATTTCTTCACCGAAAGCATCACGTCTGCCTGATTGAAGTTCAGGTCCTCCTAGGGGAGAGGCAGACTTAATGCTGTACTAATACCACTTCGCCATTCTCCCTTCCTTCCTTCACTTACAAACTCCCGCTTCATGCTGTTTGCGTTCGTCTTATTGTACTGTAGACTCTTTTTTTTTGCAAACTGCCTTAAACCATTCCTGACATAAGGAGCGAAAAGTAATAAATCAAGATTGCTTTTTCCAAGTCTAAATTTAAATACAGTAGGCAGGGAGAAACAGTGGAAAGCGTGTGTCGGTGTATATGGAAAGACTGTTCGGAATCTAAGAGAGGATGGAGAAGAAAATGCTAAATGGATTTGAGAGGGGTGTGTGTGTGTGTGTGTGTGTGTGTGTGTGTGTGTACAACCGTTATTTCCTGCGTATAGAGAAGAATTAAGAAAGAAGGAAGAAAAAACATAAGATCCACCAATGGGGCAGGCACCCACCTCGACTCCCTGCCGTCCCCTCTCCAACCCACTGCTGCGTTTCTCAAAAAGCCAACCACCCAAAGGGCATGTTGGCCAGGCAGTCTGGGGAGACTGAGAGGGATGGAGACCACTGCGGACAGGCTAACTGCAGCGATGTGGCCAGGGACGGGGAGAGGAAGCCCGACATGACGAAGGAAAGGCAGGGCCGGGCTGCCGGGGCGTACCTGGAACGGTCAAGGTGGAGGATGCCCGGGGCAGCTCGGGCCTCTCCTCCGCCTCCTCGCGCTGCCTCTGCTGCTGCTGCTGTTGCTGCTGCTGCTGCTGGATGAGGCTGAGGTCGGAGCGGCTGAGCTCTGCTCGGGCGGCCGCGGGCACCAGCCGCGCCTTCAGCAGCACGGCGGCCAGGCCGAGGAGCAGGGTGCACGAGACGCGCCCGCGGAGCCTCGCCATGGCCGAGAGCCAGAGGGCCGCGGCGGCATATTGCGGAGCTCCGGGCGGCGGCGGGCGCCAGGGCTGCGGGCTCCCGGCGGCGCCCGCTCGCACGCTCCCCTCTGCGGTCTGCCGCGCACACCGTAGGCGGCGGCGGGCGGAGGCGGCCCGGGAGGCGGGGGCGCGGGGCCAAGAGGAGGAGGAAGAAGAGGAGGAGGAGGAGGGCGACAGCGAGGTGGCATCCACGCGCACGTGACGCGCCGCGCCGCGCGGGAGGGGCGAGCTGGAGCCCGCGCCCGCAGCCTCCCCGCGAGCCGCTCGCCCCACCTGGGCCTTGATGCTGGGACGCGGCGCTGGTGGAGGACCCCCCCCCCCTCCACAGACGAAAAGGAAAAGTATTCCTGCTGGGGGCTGACAGCCACTCAGACCCCCAGTCCTTAGACACTAACAGGAAGATGTGCAGAAAGTGGAATAAAATTCCTCCTACTTGACCCCAAAGTAGAGAAGAAGGTGGCACACTGGACTCTTAAATATCGGTGGAGGCATCAATTGTACCCAAAGCTGGGCCTCTGAGCAATTGCTTTCTGCTGCACAGGGACCCAACCACCAGTCCAAATGCCACTCTCCAGAGTTGGAATAAATTTCCCTTTTCTTCCTGAGTGGGAATTTCTTTCTACAACATAAAATATTCTCAACTATATTGTTCCTAATTGTAACCTGAATTTGTTCTGAAAATATCAAATACTAAATTAAATGCTTACTGTGTATAGGCCTTTAGTCAGGTGGTCTGGTTTAAGTAAGAACCAAATTCTAAGAGCTCCCCGCCTGTTAGGGGAGAGGCATATGTAAACAACAGACACTGCGCGATGTGGGCTTGCAACTGGAAAAGCATTAGGACGTCCAAAGCTTGCAGAAAGTTGACGGAAACGGTGCATGGAAGAGGGCTGTGGAGCACTGGGGTGGGACATAAAGAATCAGTCCGCACAAAGATAGGAGCCATCCCGTCATCTCAACAGTGAAATGTGTGTGTGTGTGTGTGTGTGTGTGTGTGTGTGTGTGAAGCCCGCATGTATGTAATACCACAGTGTGCTTGAGAAAGCCATCCTAAAAGAGGACAGACCGTATTCTAGAGTGAAGAGGAAATGGAGACTGGGTCATTAGAAATAGCTAGCAAGCAAACGCTTCTGTAGTTCTTGCTGTGTGTGTGTGTCAGGCATTGTTCAGGCGCTTCCAGGGTGTTCGCTTCTGCACTCACCTTGGGTGCTGTTTGGGAACACTGAGACTTACACTGCAGAAGTTTTCGAAAGGCACTAATAGAAAAAGACACTCACTAGCAGCGGTGCATATTTAGAATCACTTTGCTATCGGTATGGAGGACAGATTGGAAAGGATAGATTGGTGAAAGATGACCACATTGGTTAAAAAAAATAAAATCCATGAGGATCTGCCGAAGACCTGTGAGCCTGAAAAGAGGGGGGACTATGGAAGACATATGGGGTTAGGACTGGAATCAACAGAGATGCTTGATTGGGGCTGATGGAGCAAGGGAAGGGGCCTCTAATATCTCCAGGTTGCCAGATTAAGATCTTGGGTGACTGTTTATGACATCACCAAGATGGTATAGTCTGTAAAACGAGCCTATGGGAAAACGGACCTCATCTTGATCAGTGGAAGTCTTTTAGTATTTGGAGTGGCTGTGGGAAGTTTCATCATGTGATCTATTTTATCTGGCTGTGACATACTCCTCCCACCTTCACCATTTACATGTGTCCCGCCCAATGTTTCCCATTTACTGGAAAACAACAGGCTTCTCAGTAGTAGAAAATTATTCTTTGATCAAGAATAGGAAAACAATGCTGGAGAGACGATTTGGTGGTTAAGGCGCTTGCTGCAAAGCAAAGGACCCAAATTCAATTCCCCAGTTCCCAAGTAAAGCCAGATGCACAAGAGGCGCATGCCTCTGGAGTTCATTTGCAGTGACAAGAGGCCTTAGACCCTTCCTCTCTCCCACTACCTCTCTCTATCTCTTTCTCTCTCTCTCTCTCAAACAAATAAAATAAATAAATAAAATACCAAAAAAAAAAGGATAGGAAAACAATGTGTATATAACCATGAAATAATGTATTTACATACATTATCTTATTGTATTCTCTACAAATTAACTCTCATTATCCTATTCAGCAAATGGAAGCAGGAAACATTAGAGAGGCTCAGTATCTTATTCAAGTTATACTGAGTATGTGCTGTAGCGTTTTAGCACCATTTCTACTTTCAGTGTGTGTGTGTGTGTGTGTGTGTGTGTGTGTGTGTGAATTTTAAGTAAAAATCTATTAGGGCCACAATTGGACAACAGATGCCCAAGTACGGCACCTCACATAGTACACTGTTTGTCACTGGTCTGCCTCCTGTGTGCATAGGTGGCCTTGCTCTTAGCTCTTAGAAGAGGAGCTCTGGTTGAATGCCTGGAGCCTTCATCACTCCTTCAAGCTGTCTTTGGTGCATTCTCTTCCAAATTACCCCTGTCCCTGGACAGAAGAAAGGAGATAATGGAAATGGCAACAAAAATCTCATTAGTGGTTCAGAAAGAAAGGAATGCTGCCAAGACTTCTGTCGTCATGGTTTGTGGTGCCCAGGTCAGTTTTACTATACCTGAAGCAGACCTTTTGTAAACAGAAACATTCAAACACAACCTCCAGTGCAAGATGAACCTCAGTTCTTTCAAAGAGATAAGTTTGGCCAAAGTACTTGGGTCTTTTGCTATAGGGCCAAAATTTGAGTATATAACCACATCCTAGGCTTGAAGACATGAGCCACTCATAATGCACCACTGTTTGCTACAGCTGTAGTTTAAGTGGAAAAATTCTTAAAGATCCGTGACAAGGAAATTGGTGCCACATCTTTCTGCATTTGTTTTATTTTTCAAAAACTTTGACAACTTTCTCACACTTAATATTTTCATACCAAAATTTCACTTTTAGAACATATGTTATTCAATTCCTATGACCCGTAGATCTGGCACCAAAAATGTTTGTGTACAAGCTTGACTGATCTTTGTGACATACAGAAACCAGCCAGTGGGAACAAAAGCAAACATCTATAAAGCTATGTCTGGCTAGCTATATGAACCACAAGTGTCAGTCTGCATATTTTACAAATGGAAGGAAAGCATCAGTTAATCCAGGAAGTTATGTGCAGTTGCATAATAATAATATTATTGCTTAGTACAGTGTAATAATAACTAATGTTTGAAACACTTTCTACTTATAAAATTACTTTGATAACCATCAGAAAGTAAGGCATTACATGATTCATATATGATTCTTTCCTAAAACCCACTGGTGCTACTTCATTGCTCTTGCATAGTTTGGGATCTCTAACATGACTTATGAAACCATTTACATTATGTCCTCTAGCCAGTGACCCAGGCTCATATTATAATATTTCTTTCATAAACACACACACACACACACTCACACACACAATCTCTCACTTACATGAGAGAAAGAGGTATAGACTTATGTGAATTGCTCCTAAACCTTTACACTTATGAGTTCCTCGGTCTGGAAGTCCACTTCCCTCATCTATATAACTGGAAAGCTCCTTTATGACCTGAAGAGTTCAGCTTAGACAATCCTCCAGGACCCACTTCCAGACCTCCTGAGCTTTGGTTAGTACCCCTATATAAGCTTGCATTATATTCCATGTTCTCCCTTATGACCTTATTATTTAACATGGGCATTTACTTGTTTATATCATCACTAGTATAGGCTTCAAACAACCAAGGCCATCACATTTCTAGAACTGTCTGAAGCTCCTAATTTTTTTTTTTTTTTTAATTTTCAAGGTAGGGTTTCACTCTAGCCCAGGCTAACCTGGAATTCACTATGTAGTTTCAGGGTGGCCTCAAACTCTAGGTGATCCTCCTACCTCTGCCTCCCAAGTGCTGGGATTAAAGGCGTGCGCCACCATGCCCGGCAGGCACTGAATTTTTGATTGGCTAATTCAGTAACTGCTTTTAAGAGTCAGAAGGGTTGATTAATAAGCATTAGGGCCTGGAATCAGACTCCTAAATTACATGATTGACATGGGATTCTAATTCTATTTCCTCAACTTGATGGCAGGAAAAAAAAAAACAACTAAAAAGAGATAACAAAATGAGATGACATGCAAAATACTGAGGGTTTCTAGTTGTTGTGGTCTGAATGTGAAACGTCCCCCACGTGTTTGGACTCTTGACCTTGGGGTGGTGGTGCTCTTGGGAAACATTTTACAACTTTTAGGAGATGGAGCCTCATTGAAGGAAGTAGGTCACTAGAGAAGGACCTTGAGATTTTATAGCCCAGCCTCCCTTCCTGTTTACTCTGACTGTGAATGCAAGTTGACCATGCCTTCCCTGCTATGATTGACAGTATTCTCCGGAACTATAAGCCAAAACAAATTCTTTCTCCCTTAAGTATCTTTTGTCAGGTAATTTTTCACTGAAATGAGAAAAGTAACTAATATGCTGGTCATAACTGCAGCAAATGTGAGCTAATATTTCTTTTGTTGAAATGATGTATAGTTGTTCCATATTCCATATATATGTGGGTGTATGTGCATATTATAAGTACATAAAATTTATTTATATATATACATTCAATTATGGTTTATCATGGTGCTTCTATCTGTAAACTCATTGAAAACATTGAAACAGCTAATATTGAACTGTTGTTCCTAAGGAGAATAGTGAGCTTCCTGTGAGTCGCTAATCATATTGTCATCAACGGATCAATAAACAGTCTCATTTTATGTGGTTTTTCTGCTTAAAAGTACCTTATTTATAATACATAATAGGTTCATTTACCCTGAACTCAAAGCCAACTAATACATGAACAAAGTTTCTCTGACATGTATATTTTCTCTGTGAGGCAAAAACACCCTTCTAAAAGAGCACTTTAGCACTCTGCTTGGGGGCATTTTGTTGTTGGTGGTGGTTTTGTTTTTGTTTTTACAAGGTAGGGTCTCACTCTAGCTCAGGCTGACCTGGAATTCAATATGTAATCTCAGGGTGGCCTCAAAGTCATGGCGATCCTCCTGCCTCTGCCTCCTGAGTGCTGGGATTAAAGGCATGTGCCACCATGCCTGGTATGGGGCTTTTAAAAAAATACATATATCTATCTATCTATCTATCTATCTATATATATATATATATATGTATACTTTATTTATTTATTTATTTATTTATTTAAGACTGAGAAAGAGGCAGAAAGAGAGACTAAATGGGAGAATGAGCGCACCAGGGCCTCCAGCCACTGCAAACGAACTCCAGGTGCAGGTGCCCTCTGGTGCATCTGGCTTATGTGGCCCTGGAGAGTCAAACCGGGATCCTTTGGCTTTGCAGGCAAACACCTTAACTGCTAAGCCATCTCTGCAGCTCATGTGGGCCCTTTTACACACAAAAATCACTAACTTTGTTTCTCTAATAAGTACACAACTAAGCAGAGTATGACACTAAATAGACAGCACAAAAGACACTTGTGTCCAGTGTGAGATCTAAAACAGAAAGAGCTTCATCTTATGTGAAGGCCCATGTTGAATGACAAGAATTTGTCACTGCTTGGCACATCTCCATAAATGAACATGAGAGTGTCAAATATTGGTTTGATTCCTGAAAAACCATGATGGCAAATATGCAAATTCAAAATGAAGATTGAACATATTTGTGTTCATGTGTGGCATATATAACACATTTCTTTTAATGCAAAAAGATTAGATAAAAATAATTAGATAGAAGTCAAATTATTCTGAAAAGAATAGGGATCATATCAAGAATTAAGATATAACCATCACTGATAGGCTGCAAAGTATATGCTGCAGAATGACGGTGTAAGCAAAAGTCTCAACAGCCCTACCTATAAGGGGAAAGAAACCTTTGGATGAATCCATTTGTCACAATAAGATGGTCTATGCTCCCAAAGATGTTAAAGTCTGAGTCCCTATGACTGTGAATGTGTTAGTTCACATAATGAGAAGCATTTTGTGGCTATAATAAAGTATAAGAACTTATCCACATGGTCCGGTCTAGTTACAAAATCAATTATATTTTTATATACTTACATTGAACAAAACAAAAATAAATCTACAATGGAATCAAAATGAACAAACAGGAAAGCATATAACAAAATAAGTGTAAAACATATCCTCTGAAAAGTGTAAAAAAAAAAAAAAAAGTGGGGCATGGTGGTACACGCCTTTCATCCCAGCACTTGGAAGGCAAAGGGAGGAGGATTGCCATGAATTTGAGGCACCCTGAGACTACATACTGAATTCCAGGTCAGCCTGGCCTAAAGTTAGGTCCTACCTCAAGAAAACCAAAAAAAAAAAAAAAAAAAGTGTAAAAAATTATTCATAACATTAAATAGCATGAAATTAATGGCAAAATATCCCATGCTCACATATTGGAAAACATAAAGTTAATAAAATGACAGTACTCCCTAAAATTATCTACAGATTCAACACAATGCTTATCCAAATGCCTTTTTACTCTTTTGTGACAATTGACAAGCTGATTCTAATTTTTTTTTTTATTTGAGAGAAAGAGGTAGATAGATAGAAGGAGCATGTGAGGCCCTCTAGCCACTGCAAATGAACTCAAGATGCATGCACTACCTTGTGCATCTGGTTTACTTGGGTACTGGGACTTGAATGGGTTCTTTGCCTTTTTTTGTTTTAATTTTTTTTTTTTCATTTTTATTTTTTATTTTATTTTTTTACAGTCAGTTTGGTACCATTATTAGGCTCATCCATGATCTACCCCCTCCTCTTGGCCCCTCCTTGTTGAGGTATACGGGTCATGCATTGTAGAGTTAGCCCACAGTTATGGGTAAGCTAAATGTCTCTGCATATCATGACCCAACATGTGACTCTGACATTCTTTCCGCCCCCTCTTCCACAAAATTTCCCTGAGCCATGTTGGGTTCATTTTTGGTCTGCTTCAGTGATGAGGTGTTGGAGGGCTCTGAGGCTCTGGCTCTCTGATTTGGTAGGAGTTGATTTATCTCTATGCTGATCTCCTTCCCCCTTGTGCTGGTATCCGGTTCATCAGGAAAACAGCGCCCTTGCTTGTTTCTCCAATTTTTCTTAGTTTCAGCCGGGGCCCTTTTGAGGTATGATGGGGTGGCTCTCTCCTTAGGATCTACATCTATCTGAAAAAGAGAAGCAGATTCTCCAACGGAGAGTAAGTTAGCATCAGGACAAATGAGATAACCCTTCTTTTTTTAATAGAGAATTTAATAGGTGTAGGCCCTCTTGTAGCCCACAATTGACGGTAACTTGATATTGGAGAGTAGGTTTATGTTTGGATATGGTTCTGACTTGTTTCCCAGCTCCAGCTATGGGTCTCATACCAGTGAGGGGATCAGTTAGCCGAATTGAGAGCAGTTGGTTCCCCACCATGGCTGTGTGCCACCACTGCACTTGTGTGGGCATCACAACAAGTTATTTGCTGCTAAGTAGGTTAGACCATGTGTTGCTTCAACAGATATTAGTCATATTCCCCCAGTCGCCCATGTAGCACCTTCTGGCACTAGACGCGCTGACTGTCTGGGGACTGACTCTCTTCCAACTTCCAGCCATGCCATTCTAATTTGCATGTCAATCACATAAGGTGTCTTCAGCAGTAGGGTCTTATCACTAGCCTTTGGTGGGTCATCAAGTACTCTGACAGAAATCTGTCTTTCTTTGCCTTTTGTAGGCAAGTACCTTAACCACTAAGCAATCTCTCCAGCCATGATTATAAAATTTTTAGAGAATTGCATGTGCCACTAAGTAGCAAAAACAGCTTTGAACAACAAGATCGATTGAAGCAGGAGGAGTCATAGTACTTGATTTAAAAACTTATTGTAATAATGGTAACCAAGACACTATGTTAGTGTCCTCAGGATAAACCAATAGATATAATAAACAATTGAAAGTCCAGAAATATACCTGTTTATCGATGGCCAACTGGCTTTCAGTAAGAATACTAATACATTTATGATAGAGAATGAATGAAATTGAACCACTATATCTTATCCTTTACAAAAAGGTAGCTCAAATTGGTTAAAGACAAGCATGTAAAACCTAATTGTAATAAAACTCTTAGAAAAAAAGTAGTAGATCTTCCCAACTTTAGATTTATTCAAGAATATTTACAAATGAAAAGCAACAAAAGGGAAAAATTGTGTGAATTAGACCTCTAAAAATGAAAACTTTTATGCATCAAAAGAAGCTATCAAGAAAATGAAACAGCTCACAGAATGGGAGTAGGAGGCAGACCCTGAGGATACTCAACACCTACCAAAGGAGAGGCTCCTAAAAGCTTATCAGTAAAGTAGACTTAAAACACCCACCACGGCTCAGGGAATTTTGCGGAAGTGGGGGTGGAAGATTATAAGAGCCACAGTTTGAGGCATCATGCCCAGAGGCATCACCCCCCCCCCCCAGAATAACTGATTGCTGCTCCCACAACACAAAAACCACAACCCTATAGGGAATACCTGTAACCCCACTGAGGAGCACCCCCAACAGAATGAGGGGCAGGGACAAGGGAAAAGAGGGTACCAACACATGATGTATCCATACGAAATATGTTGTTAATAATAATAAACATTTTAAAAGTTAAGATGCTTTTTATTTAGTGTTATTATCGAGAGTTTCTAATTCCTGTAATTTGGGGCCTTTCTTCTGGTTGGGTAGATTATTATTAATACATTCATATTAGGGGTGTGCTGCTTTACTGTGTTGGATGTGGTGTGTTCTTTCTTAGTTCTCCTTTGCACATTTCTTTCTCTTATGAAGCTTATTCTTTGCTGTGTTCTCTTAGTTGAGACTTTCTTCCTACTCTGTGTTAGGCTTCCTGTAAGTACTTGCTTCTGCATTGCTAGATTTGTGTTTGTGAATTGCTTTACTTTGTGCTTGTCTTAAAACATCCTCATTTTTCCATCAATTAAAAAAAAATAACTTGCCTACATACAACAATCTTTTTTGGTAGAAATTTAGTTTCATGGCTTGAAGTAAATTGTTCCTTGCTTTCCTGTCTTTTAAAGTTTCTTTTGAGAGGTTTCTTGTTATTCTGATGTGTTTTCCTTTATAAGTGATGGGATGTCATACTCTTATAGCTTTAAATATTGTTTATTTGCTTTGTACTTTTGGTATCTTGGCTGAAAAGTATCTTAGAGAGTTTCTTCTATGATCACATCTAGCTAGGATTCTAAATGCCTCTTTCATTTGGACATTCATTTCCTTTCCTAAATCTGGGAATTTTTCTTCTATAATTTCATTATATAGATTCACCATGACCTTAGTTTTAATCTCAGCTCCTTTGACCTCATGTATTCTTAGTTTTTCCTCTCTTTATAGTATCCCAAAGTTCTTAGACATTATGGTCATGCTCATTTTCTTTTCTTTATTCAGATTTTATTATAGTATTTTCTTAACTTTGGCCCCCATGCCTGGTGTATTGGTTATATTCATGTGTCCCCATAAACTTATGTGTTCTGAATGCTAGGTCCCAAACTAGTGGCAATTTAGGAATTGGAGCCTTCTGGAGGCAGTGTATTGTTGGGAGTGGAATTATGGGTGTTATAGCCAGCTTCCCTTTACCAGTGTTTGGCACACTCTCCTGCTGCTTTTATTCACCTTATGCTGGAAAGGTGATACCTACCCTCTGCTCATGCTACCGTTTCCCCCTGCCATTATGGAGCTTCCCCTCCAATCTGTAAGCCAAAATACACCTTCTCCTCCCACAAGCTGCTCTTGGGCAGGTGTTTTCTGCTAGCAATGTAAAGCTACATACAATACCTGGCCTTCTTTCTTCTGCTTGGTAAGTGTATAGGTGAGCTTTTCTTTTTCAATTCACTGTATTTTTCAGTTCCAGCATTTCTTGTTTGTTTTTCATCCGCCAAATCTCAATTTCCTTGCTGAATTTCTTTTTGATATTACTGAATTTTCTATCCATACTGTTGATTTTCTCATCTATGCAATTGGGTTTTCTTCGTAAGTGTTGGGTTGGTTTCCTTGTTCAATATATCTGCTTGGTCATGTTCTCTTTGAGTTCAGTGATCCTTATACAAGTAAACTTTGTAAATCTTCCTCTGGAATTTTACCCATTTCAGTATTGTTGATTTCAGTACTTGAGAATTAATGGTCTTTTGGAGGAGTCATGTTACATTACTTTTTAAATATTTCTTGTTTTGTGTGTTATAATTTGTGCATCTGTCAGTTTGGATGTATCTTCTGGTTTTATTTGGGGATATCTTAGTGAGCATCCACTTTTGAGGACTCAACCCTTAATACTATTCAGAAGAAAACAAACCAGTAGGTCAGCAACAATACCTGACGTAAGAAGATATAGTAATGTATTTAAAATCAATTAAAGCCCACTTATGCATTACCAATAACCATAAAACAGAAAATGACAAAATTAACATAGAGTACTCTATGGAACACAGTTAAATAAAGGAAAATGAAATTGAGACAAATGTTATTAAGAGGGAAAGAGATTAGAAAAAAAAGAAAAAACATTGTCTAGGAATAAAAATTCAAAACAAAATTAGACACATTAAAGAAACTAGAGCTGAATGACAAACAAAAATTATGGACAAAATATTACTCAAAGTATAATGGAAGTAAAATATAAGAGTATATGGACAAATAAATGAATATATATATAAAGAAAATAAAAAGGTTTTCTAATAATGAAAGTTGTGTAAGCAAAGTTGGGTAAAGAATAAAAAGAGAAACAAAAGTTTTTTTTTTAATATGATGAAGTAAAAATAGTAGTAGCATTAGATTAAAAAGTAAGAGAGGAAATGGGGCAAGAAAAGATGTAGTGTTGAAATAGCTTCTTTCTGCATCCTCAGAAATTGGAGTCTGTCAGGTATATGCAGAGGGGAAGTACCAGTTGAATGTAAGGACTCTTATCTTTCTTTCCTAAGATTTATGCTGATGTTGAGTCTGTACTGGGCAAGTGTCCAATGTCCAACAGAGGTGTCATCACCTTTGCAACTTCTCCTTTTTGCATATCAGGATTCTCTATTTATCTTTTCAGTTTGTGGGCTGGGTAGGGTCTCCAACCTTCTGAAACATCCGAGTTCATAACCCCTTAGGTGACTAATATGTCACAGCACTTCAGTATGTACAGGTTAACCTCCCACTGTACCTACAAAATATACTATTAAGCTTTGATCACCTTGCTAGAAGGACATGGTTGTGTATTTCAAGTAATGTCTGGGAGCTTCAGCATTCTTGAACTCTGCCATGAAGATCCTCATGATGCCTGCTGAAGATGAACCTCCTTGTACTTACCTCAGACTCAGGGCTGTCAAACTCCAGAGTTATTCTCTGTTGATGTGGGCACTGAAGGCAGGCTATGTATGCCAGTACCCTTTCCTGTCTAGACTGAGGCCTCCTGCAACCTTTGCTTTCTGCTTTCAGCCTTACCATTCTTTATGACTTTAAGAATCTGCCTCTTACCCTGACAGGCTGAATTCAGGCTCCCTGATTTATATTTGTTCCTTGTTCCCATATAAGTTCTATGCAATAAGTTCCATCTCAAAATGGTACCTGTGGTAGTTAGAATATAAATGGCCCCGTTGATTTAGGTATTTCTGATTAAGATTAAGCTTCCTAGTTAGTTTTCAACAGGTGGGTCCATACTAGAAGAGATATGTCACCGGTGGGTGAATCTCGAGTTCAGTCCTGTGTGACTATGTGTTGAGAGCCAGTTTGAGCTCTGGCTGTTCGTGCTTGTTGGTGTTGGCTTTTGTCTCTCTGCTTTGGATGTACAGAAGTGAGCCAGCTTCTTCCACCAGCTGAAGCTTCCCCTGGAATCTGTAATCCTGAAATAAACCTTCTCCTCCCATAAGCTACTTCTGGACAGGTGTTTGTCCAGCAATGAAAAGGTAACTGCAACAGTACCCTTCAAGAAGAGTGACAAAATAGAATTCTTGTCCATTGTTGGCCTGTAATGTCTATAGTGTCTTAAAGCTGCATTCAAGGCTTACAAGAGCTGTGGACTTGTCTTGTGGGTAGGAATGTCAATTTCTTCTCACTAGGAGCACCTGATTCATCCTTTGGATAAGGCTTTTTCTGCTCTTCCCCAGGCCCATGAGGAGCTGTATTTCACTTGGGGAAGTTGCTGCATCACCCTTCTGTTTCTCTCTACTTTTCAGCTAACCTTCCAGGGCCTTTGTGAATCCCCAGAGCTCTTCTCTTTCTCTTTGGAATCATCTATTTTGTCTTATACTGACTCTTCTCCTTCATCAAATCACATGAAAGTAGTCTTTTTTCTTTTCTTTCTTCCTTTCTTTTTTTTTGATTTTTTCATGTGCATGTGTGTGTGGTGCATGTGTGTTGCACATGTAGGTGTGGATGCTCATGCAGATGGGAGCACATGAGTTTAGAGGCCAGAGGTCATGATCAAATGGCTTTCTTAATTGCTGTCCAGCTTATTCTTTGAGATAGTGTCTCTTGTTGTGATGGTTCTGTTTTCAATTTGATCAGATTAGGAATCACGGAAGAGACATTCCTCTTGGAGGGTCCTGAGGGCATTTCCAGGAACAACTGTGGAAGTGAGGAAGTCATCCCTCCTGAGTGGTGGCCATTCTGGTGGTGAGTTATGAGTAAAGAAGCTCCAGGCAAACACAGGGCCTTTTGCCTAGTGCCGATGCTACTTGAATCTATCCTGTTGCTGCTATCCTTCCTGGCCACAGGCATCCAGCTTCATCAGCCTTCTAATGTGGTCTGAAGACCAATGGCTCTCCAAGACTCCACCAGGCCTTCAGTGTAAGATGGGGACTACTGAGGTATCCAGCCTTGTAGATTGAGCAGCTACCAGGTTCTCTGACTCTCCAGCCTGCAGACAGCTATGTTTGACTGCCCATTCTGTCTCCTGTAAGCTAATCGAACAAATCCCCTTTATAGTACATATCCATTCTACTTATTCTATTCCTTCAAAGACCCTACTACACTTGCTGAACCTAGAGATACTAAGTTGGCTACAATAGTTATCCAATGAGTCCTAAATATTCCTTGCCTCTGCCTCCACAGCAATGGGATTACAGGTGCATGCCACTGTGCCCAGCACTTTAAATGGGTCCTGGGGATCAAAACTCAGATCTTCCTACTTTCATGACAAGCACTTTACTCTTTAAGCCATTTCCACAGCCAGCCCAAACACAGCTTCTAATCTGACATCTTACCTCGAAGTCATCCTGTCATACACTTTCAAATAGTAAATTAAATAAAATGTGAATTGACGCTCAATACAATTGCCCTAAACCAAACTCTATGGATTATCTATTGTTTTTAAATTCTCAATAAATTCAAGTGCAAAAATATTACTATTAAAAGAGTAACTGTTAAGAAAGCTTGCTGTAAAGAAAACCTAGAAGCTATACAACATTTTGTTAATAATACAGAAAATTTTATTTCAAAAGACTAAGCTAAGTGACTCATAGGTCCCATCAGACATCAAAACTGGAGATGACATCACTAAGGAAGGTGAGCTGGGTAGCCTCTTGTTTTACACACTAGACTCTCAAGTTCTCTGAATGTTATTATCGGCAGAAACACTGCTGACTTGGCTTGAAAGCAGGAAGAAAGTCAGATGAATGAAGTGCATTGTGTCTACAAAATTTTACAAGCTGGAATAGGTCTATGACATTAGTAATCATAAATATGTGCTGTACTTCTTGAAGATAAAAAAATTGATTCACATGGTAGAAGTATGGATTTTCAAGTCTTAAAACTAAATAGAAATTATCCAGGTAGGTTTGAAAGTTACTTGAGACCAGTAACTTCCCCTCCCATTCCTGTTCCCATTGCCTTTTTAAAGCCAGAATGTCTGTAAATGCATTTTGTCTTCCCCACTACTGTATGTTCAGAGAAAAGAAATCATTTCTTTAGTTTCCTAGACCCACATACAGAGAAAAACTATGCCCCAAAATGTATTGCATCCTATGCCTCAGCAATACTTAAATCAGAGGGTGAGATTTGATCACTTTGAACAGTAAGATTTAGACTTTTAATTGATGCTGTATTGGTTTGAGATTTTTGGGAATTTTCGGATTTTGCATGAAAGATTAATGTGAACCTTTAGGATCCAGAGATGCTTTTGTAGACATCATAAGACCCCAAAGACATCCATGGTCTATTTCATTGATCCTTGGAATCTATTACATTGACTTTGAAGCATTTCAGCACTGATTGATTGTCCAATGCATGGTAAAGTGAAGAAGAATGTGATCGTGAACACACTGGATGTAGGGTGGATATGGAGCAGGTGGGGCCAAGAGCTGAATTTGGAGGGCTGGACCTGAGGAGAGCTTGTCTGTGTGTGCTACATAAGCAGATTCTCAGCTCCATCACAGAAGCACTGATATGCTGCAGCTGCCTAGGGTTCCCCTGAGAGATAGGACTGTCTGTTCCAAAGAAAATGGAATTAATTAGTGGCAAGTCATCGCTAACTCTTACTTAGGAATCACTGGATAGGGTGATTGAGAAAATACCCTTGAGGCTTAGTTTAGGCTACATATTCATCACCACATGGCAGTGAAATGCTTGACTGTAATTTCAAGTAAAAATATCAAAATTGGTGTTGCGGCATATATTTGAAGTTCCTCTTCCCCCAAAGATTCATGTATGGAAGGCTGGATCCCCAAAGTGAGTAGTGCTCAGAGCTGAAGATTTCAGGAAATTATCTGGTCATGAGAGCTCTGACTTCATCCGCTCATGGATACAAAATGTAAGGAAACTATTTGAAGGTGGGAGAGGAGGACTAGCTAGGGTAAGTGGGTCACTGAGAACAGGGTTTGGAAATGTACCTTGTCCATTACTAGCTTTTACATCCTCTCTGCTTCCTGACTGCCATGAGGTGAGCAGTGACTGTCACCCCCTGTCACCATCATAATGTTCTACCTGACCTCAGACTCAAAGCACAGGATCCAGACAATTTCAGACTGAAGCCTCAGTAACTGTAAGATAAGATACACCTTTCCTCCTTTTCACAGTTTCTGTTTGGCATTTGTCATAGCAATGTCATTACCAACAGACAGAAAATGTAGTTATTTTTTCATAAACTATTTTCCCTTGCATTTCATCACTAAAGTATACTGAATAATTCCAAAATAATTATATGATAATTAGGCAATATTGAATTTGAAAATT
This sequence comes from Dipus sagitta, assembly GCA_036346955.1. NCBI lineage: Eukaryota > Metazoa > Chordata > Mammalia > Rodentia > Dipodidae > Dipus > Dipus sagitta. Next base: position 52,376,785 of record CM070774.1, read on the forward strand.
GCTTGGGTCACTGAGAAGCTCATCAGCACTTTTTTTTTTTTTTTTTTTTGAGTTAGGGTCTTATTCCTGCCCAGGCTGACCTGGATCTCAGTGGTTGCAGGCTGGCTTCTAACTCACAGGATCCTCCTACCTCTGCCTCACCAGTGCTGGGAATAAAGGCATGAGCCAGCACATCTGGCCACTTATCCATTCTTTAAAAAATAAAAAAAAAAAAAACTTCATTCATTTATTTGAGAGAAAGGTGCAGATAGAGAGGGAGAGAATGGGTATGCCAAGCCCTCCAACCACTGAAAACTTCAGACACATGCACCACCTTGTGCATCTGGCTTACATGTACTGGATATTCGAATATGTATGGGTCTTTAGGCTTCACGGGCAAGCACTTTAACCACTAAGCCATCTCTCCAGCCCCTCATCAGCACTATTAACTGTACTATTGAAAGACAAAAAAATTATAAACCACCAAAATTTTCTATGGAGAATTTATCATATGCCTTACCAAGTATAATTTCTATTACTCTAGAGAAGGCCACAATTTCCCAAATTAAATACTACTACTATACATCACTAATATCTTTGCTCATAAAGATGTCAATTAATTAATATTAAAATGCTAATTAAATATTAGGATGCTAATTAAAATTAATATTTGGAATATAATTTTCTAAAAAGTAATTCCATCTCAACACTTAGAAATGGAATAATAGAACATTAGGATTTGTTACTTTGAATAAAAATTAAATATGATGGAGAAAAATTACATTCAAATTTAAAATGCAAGCACTACTTTTATTAAGACAATCCATGGAAGTTGGGCACGATGGCGCACACCTTTAATCCCAACACTTGGATTGCCATGAGTTTGAGGCCATTCTGAGACTACATAGTGAATTGCAGGTCAGCCTGGGCTACAGCAAGACCCTACCTCAAAAAAAAAAAAAATCTTGGGCTGGAGAGATGGCTCAGCAGTTAAAGGCACTTGCTTGCAAACCTAATGGCTTGAGTTCAATTTTCCAGTGCCCTCATAAAGCAAGATGCACAAAGTGGCACATGCTTATGGAGTTTGTTTGCAGTGGCAGCAGGCCCTGGCATGACCATTATCTCTCTGTGTCTCACTTTCTAATTAAATAAACATTTTTTTTTTTTTTTTGGTTTTTTCGAGGTGGGGTCTCACTCTAGCCCAGGCTGACCTGGAATTCACTATGGAGTCTCAGGGTGGCCTCGAACTCACGGTGATCCTCCTACCTCTGCCTCCCGAGTGCTGGGATTAAAGGCGTGCGCCACCACGCCCGGCTTAAACATTTTTTTTTAAATCCATGCTTTATGTTTCATGAAATAGGACTGACAGTGATAGGAAATGATAGAGTAGCCACTTAGACTTCAAGAGTAAAAAGTGAATGAACATATCCCATAGAAAAATATTCATATTTCACGCCGGGCGTGGTGGCACACGCCTTTAATCCCAGCACTCGGGAGGCAGAGGTAGGAGGATCGCTGTGAGTTCGAGGCCACCCTGAGACTCCATAGTGAATTCCAGGTCAGCCTGGGCTAGAGTGAAACCCTACCTCAAAAAACCTCAAAAAACCAAAAAAAAAAAAAAATAATAAAAAATAGAAAAATATTCATATTTCACTGACTGATATACAAACACCCCAGCCTTCTCACTAGCAAACACCAATGTATCTATAAACTGTGTTTCATAATCTAGGCCAAACTGCACAGTAAAAGTGTGCTGGGCCTGAAGTTCAAAAGTATAAGCTTTGATCTCGTCTGCCACCAGTGCCTTGGCTAGTACTGAGCTCTGAGCACCAGGAACATTTTGAGGGGTGAGGGAGCCCCCTTCTGACTTGTGCTTCATAGTAGCTTCACCATGCTGTGCTTGTGCCCTGTTTGAGTTCATCAAGCTTCTAGAATGGTAGGTTGCTACTTTTTAAATCAAATCTGGAAATTTATTAGCTTCAAATAATTTGTTTACCCTGTTTTATATCTGAACCTCCTTTGCTATCTAGATTGCTCCACAAGTCATTGAGTTTGAATATTTATTTACTGTAATCATTTTCTTTCTGTATTTCAATTTGTATAAATTATACTGATTTATCTCCACATTTATGGATGTTTAATTCCATCTACTCTATTGTCTTTAACAATATTTATTTATTTATTTGTAAGGAGAGAGAGTGAAAGAGAGTTCCAGTGCATCAGGGTCTGATGTCCTCGTGAATGAACTTCAGACACATGTGCCACTTTGTGCATCTGGCTTTACATGGGCACTAGGGAATCAAACTCAGGGCATCAGGCTTTGCAAGCAAGCACCTTTAACCACTGAGCAATCTCCGTAGCCCCTACTCTTTTTTCACATATTATTTATTTATTTATTTATTTGCAAGTAGAAAGAGAGAGTGTAAGAGAGGATGGGTGTGCCAGGGCCTCTTACAATTGTAAACAAACTCCAGATAAATGCATCATTTATACATCTGGCTTTAGATGGGTACTGAGGAATAGAACCTGGGCTATCAGACTTTGCAAGCAAGTGCCTTTAACTGCTGAGCCAACTCTCCAGCCCCTACTCTGTTTTTAAATATTCCTCCAGTAGGTTTCTGATTTCAGATATTACTCTTTCTAATACTAAAATTTCCACTTGGATCTTATTGTTAATTTATTTTTATTAGATAGAGACATACTTAGTATGTAAACAACACATGTTGGTACCATCCTTCCCCTCATCCCTGCCCCTTTTCTAAAGAGGCCCTCCTTATTGAAGATGCAGGTTAACTCCATGGAGATTGTGGGTCATGCATTATTAGGGCAGTAGTCAGTAATGGGAAGAGGCAATGTCTCTGTGCATAACATCTCAAACCATGGCTCTTACAATCTTTCCGCCCCCTCTTCTGCAAAATTCCCTGAGTCATGTTGGGAGCATTTTAAGTCTACTTCAGTGATGGGCACTTCAGAGCATCTGGATCTCTGGTTTGGTAGATGTTAAGTGTTCTCAGTGTCTCTCTCCTTCACCTTTGTGCTGATATCAGGTTCACCAAGAAAGCAGCGCCCTGGCTCATTTCCCCAATTCCTCTGTGGTTTCAGCTGGGGCCAGGGTGATGTGCACTAGGTCATTAATCTCCTCAGGTCCTGCTCCCATCTGAAAAAGAGAAGCAGAATCTCCAACAGAGAGTGAAGTCAACACTGGTTAAGTGGGATAAGCATTATTAATTTAGAGAGAATTTAAAGGGTATAGACCCTCTTGTAACCCAAGGTTAGTGGGAGCTTGACAGTGGAAAGCAGAATCATTATCTGGATATGATTCTGACTTGTTTCCCAGTTCCAGATATGGTTTCCTTTCCAATGAGCAGATCCAAGAGAAGTTGGTTACCCACTATGGCTGTGTGCAACTATTACACTTGAGTGAGCATCACGTCAGGTTGCTTACTTTTGAGTCACTTAGACTTTGAGGCCCCAGTAGCTCATGTAGCACCTTCCAGATGGGCTGTCTGGAGAACGGCTCTCTTCTGGATTCCAACCAGGTCTCTCCATGGTCCATGCCAATGGTGTATGGTGTCTTCAGCAGTAGGGTCTTACCATTAACCTCTGATGGGTAATCAAGTGCTCTGACAGAAGTCTGTCATGTTTGTTTTGGGAGACCTTGTAGTTCTCTCCAATCATCAGCTCATTGTGGATGTTGACAATAGCCTAAAAGATATAACTCTCAAAAGGAGTAAGGGGAAAACACTTGAAAAGTAGGGCCCTGGTAAGTGTGGGATGAAGCCTAAACTTAAAAGAATAAAAACTTTTTTTTGTCTCTGGCCTCTAACTCCCACTACCAGAGATTGGTTGTTACCCACATTGAGCTGTTGATCAGAGAAACCTATGAGGTCCCCAAATCAAGAGAGCTTTCTGTCAAAGCACTTGATTACCTACTTGAGGCACAAGCTAAGACCCTATTGCTGAAGACACCACATGCTGCTGACACAGAGCATGGAGAGACCTGGCTGGAATTCAAAAGAGAGCCAGTCCTCAGACAACCTGTCTACTGCTGGAAAGTACTACATGAGCTACTGGAGGAAAGTGGCCAACAAAGGTCTGAGCACCCAGAGGTCTAAGCTACTCAGAAGCAAACATTCTGACAGGATATACACACCAGTGCAATAATGGCACACAGCCTTGGTGAGTAACCAAAGTAACCAATAACTTTCAGATTGGCTAAGAGATCCATTCAGTGTACAGGAACCCATATCTGGAATTGGGAACTAGATCAGAATCCTATGGAGACAAAGATTATGTTCTCCAGTGTCAAACTCTCAATAGTCTTTGGCTAAAAGAAGGGTTACATACATCGAATTCTCCCTAAGTTAATAATGCTTATCCCACTTAAACTATGCTGTCTTCATTCTCCACTGGAGAATCTGTTCTTTTTCAGAAGGTAGTGAGATTGGAGGAGATAAACTGCCCCTCACACTTCAGCCAAGTCACAGCTGAAACCACAGAGGAATTGGAGAGACAAGCATGAGTGCTGCTTCCAGGCTGAGCCTGATAATCCGTGCCAGGGTATAGGAGACAAACCATGAGAATACTCAACACCTACCAAAGCAGAGAAAGCTCATCACTGAAGTAGACTTAAAACTCACCTACCACAGCTCAGGGAATTTTGTGGAAGAAGGGTTGGAAAGATTGTAAGTGCCACAGGTTGAGACATCATGACCAGAGGTATTCCCTCCCCACAAAAGTAACTGACTCCTGCTCCCACAACACATAAACCACAACCCCATTGAGTAGCGTCCCCAACGGAATAGGGGCAAGGGAAAAGAGGGTACCAACACATGATGCATCCATATAGAATATATTGTTAATAATAAAAATGTAAAAACAATAAAAATTATAAAACACATGTATTATTTTCTGCCATCTTATCTTTGTAAAGTTATGTGAACAGTAGAATATAAAAATTAACTGGTACACAGATAAATGGCACCATGTGATTTTGACATCATACTGTGTAAATCAGGTGTACTGTAACTAACTCCTCAAACACTTACAAAGAACATTTTCTACAGACTATATTTGATCAGTTCTTCAGACCAGCAGCTTAGACTCCTGCAGTCTTGACCTATTGAGCGCCAACCTCGGGCTCAGAGTTGTTTTTGGATTTAGGATGTTTAACCTCCACTGCAATTGAAAATGTCCAAAAACTTTATTTTTTTGTTTTTTGGTTTGTTTTTTTTAACTTTATTTTTTGTACTCAGTGAATACAGTCGAGTCGGTACCATTGTTAGCCTCCTCCCTGTCCTCGCCCCTTCTCAGGGACCCTCCTTGTTGCGGGTTATGTGAGTTGTGCATTGTGGGGTTAGCCTTCAGTTTTGAATAGAAGGAAATGTCTCTGCATATCCTGACCCAACGTGTGGCTCTGACATTCTTTCCAACCCCTCTCCTGCAAATTTCCCTGAGCCACATTGGGTTCATTTTAGGTCTGCTTCAGTGTTGAGATCTTGGAAGTCTCTGTGTCTCTGAATATCTGGTTTGGTAGGAGTTGATTGTTCTCTGTGTCGATCTCCTTCACCCTGTGCTGGTACCAGTTTGCCAAGAAAATAGCACTCTTGCATGTTTCCCCAACTATTCTTCCCACAGCTGAAGCTGGGAAACAATTCAGAACCATATCCAAAATTGAGCCCTCTCTCCATTATCAATTGTGGGTACAAGTGGGCCTACATGTATCTATTAAACTCTAAAAAATAACAGTTATCACATTTATCTGGTGCTAACTTTACTCTCCATCGGAGAATCTCCTTCTCTTTTTGAGATACACCCAGATCTTAAGGAGAGAACCACCTCATCATACCTGAAAAGGCCCCAGCTGAAACTAAAAAAAAAAAAAAAAACTTAAGTTTATTTTTCACAGTTCCTCCCCAGTATTGTTATCTGGGTTTGTTGTTGTTGTTGTTTAATTTTTGTTTTTCTTTTTTGTTATTGTTTTGGCTTGGTTTTTTGAGGTAGGGTTTTGCTGTAGCCCAGGCTGACCTGGAATTCACTATGTAGTCTCAGGTTTAGCCTCCTACCTCAGCCTCCTGAATGCTGGGATTAAAGGCATGAGCCACCACACCTGGCTATTTTCTTTCTTTTTAATGACAGCCATTTGGACTGAGGTGAGATAAAACTTCAGTGTAGTTTATATTTACTGGCCATTTGCATTCCATCTTTTGTGGTGTTTCTGTCATTAGCCCATTTATATGAGTGGATGATGGAAGGATGGCGTTTAGTGTTTTGAGTTCCTTATATATTCTAGAGATTAGCCTTCTGTCAGATGTAAAACAAAGATTTTCTCCTGTAAGTTGTCTCTTGTCTCTGTTGTTTCCTTCACTATGCAAAAGCTTGTTATTTCATGCATTTTGATATGCCAACTCTTGTTCTTATTTCCTGAGCTGTTGGAGTGCTGAGGATGTAGTTTCCCCCAATGATAGTTAAGTTCCCTTTGCTTTTTTGTATTTCCTTCCTTTAAATAACCAATGCTCTTAGGGGAGTTGAGCCATGACTGTGAAGTCACCCCTTCGGTGTATTATTGCTGGCCCTTGTAATTAAGAATCAAAACATCATAGAAAGGATGAAGTTCACACACAAATGTGGCACCATATGCTCAAGTTTATTGTACAGTCACAAGTTACATGTTGAACACTACACAGAACACTGTACCTGCTTTCACTAACTCATCAAGTTAGCAAAGGACAGATTTGAGAACACTCATTTTATGTCTCACCCAATGTGGGTGGTCACAAGAGAAGCTAAACAAAGATAAGTCCTTTCTATATTACTTAGGTAGCAAATTAATTTGATTTACACAGCTTCCAAGTTTTTGAAAGTGTTTCAAAACTGGCAAGAAACTGTTCATGTCCTGCCTTAAAAAAAATGTAGAATGGACGGCTTAGGGGTAAATGACCTCTGTATTGGACTTGTTCCTACCTGTTAAAAATACTAATAAACCTAAGTTTAGATTAGGCTTTCTAAATTAATGGTGTCTTTGCTATGACCTGGGTTTGGTTACTTTGTTATACTGCACTTGAGAACAATGACAACAAAAATCAAAATGCAGTACCTCTCTCAACAAGTTCTTTATGTACCAGAAAGTACAATGAAATACCAGTGTATGTTACATACTGCACATCATGGTTCAAGCTAGGCAACAACAAGTTTAAAGGGACATTTTCCAGATGAACAGATATTAAATAATTTTATTTATTTAGTTTTGGATCCCCTAATAAATTTTCAAAATTTCCAGTTTTTCTTACCTAATTACTATACATACAAGCTGTCCACAAGTACAAACAAGGTAACCCTCAGATAGACAATGGTCACACAAAGGTATTCCAAGAACTTACTCATTCCCATCAGGCTCTAACACTCTGAAACACGGGAACAGGTATTGCCTTCCACAATGTGCAAGAATGAGCTGCTCTACTGTACACTGCATTCTGCCACCTGAACTCCTCCTTCAGGGTCATGACTCACTATTAAAATTCTCTGAATGCTCTTGTAACAAAGTAGTAAATGCTTGCTTACTGAGTCTCCTCTTTACATAAATATAAATATTGTATGCATGAAGATGAACTACTCATAAGTAATTTCATAACACAAGGTAGAATTGGGACAATTATATTTTGACTAATTATTTTACCTTTCAGAATCATTCAGAACATAATCAGAATTTTAATGATAATTAATCATAAGAGGAACATAAAGGGGAAAATGACCTTCATAAATATTTTGCAAAATATATCAATTTGGTAATAAATATCTATATAAGAAATCAATATCAGCCCTACCTCAAAAAAAACAAAAAAAAAAAAAAGAAAAAAAAGAAATCAATATCAGTATCAGTATTTCCTACCTGGATTACACATATTTAATGTTCTCTGGCTTACTCAATTTTTTAATTGAAGTAGATTATAATAATTTGATCCTTTGAAATTAATGTTGACTCAATAAATCTCATGTATAGTAATATTTAAACTGCTTACAGATTAACATATGGCTTTCCTAGAACAATCTTGTGATATTTTCTCAAATACACTCACAGTCTACAATAAAAAGAATCTTAGCATTTTTCCTCCAGGTAGACTTTAAAATTATAGTTCATATTTCTACAGATATAATTTTTACTTTTTGAAAGAAAATCTATACTATCTCAAAACTGTACTTCATAAAGGCAATTTAAAACATCATCTTAATTTCCAATTATAGCATCATTCAATCTCGAATAGGAAATTATTCCTTGAGATAGAGGCCAGAAAGGGAATGGCTCTACAAAACCCAATAATAACTCTTTTGCCAAAGAGTGTCTATCTAACACTTATTTTCAGAAATAATAGCTACTAGGTAGGAAAATAGATAAAAGTTGTTATAAGCCAACTCAGTGACTGTTTGGTGGTGGGAAACACTTGGCCCCAGGATAAAAATACCTTCTTGAAATTACTCAAATTTATTAGTAATAAAATACTTATTGCATATGATTAAGATCTTTCAAGCCACTAATAAATTCTAGACTCCAAAACCTACTAATTTTAAAAGTCACTAACACTAAGTATAGACACCCGTCTATATTCTAATTGGTAAAACTCACCTAAATGTGCTTCAGGTTAGGAATATAGAGTTTCTAGATTAGCTCAGCCACTTGTGCATGAAATTACAACACAAGATATGGTGAGATAAATTTCAATTATTTTTAAAATGTAGAAAAATAGCTAATTATTTAAGAGAAATATTTATCATTGCCTAATAAGGATGGCAGTTAAAAAGCTATTAAAATTCTCACTTGCTAGCACACAACATGATGTAATGACACAAAAATGGATATAATTGATAGTCATCCCTAGGCCTTGAGGAACTGTGAATAAATCACAGGCACTTAAATCTACAATTTACCACCTATGCTGTTTTATTAGAAATAATCCTAGAAAATTCATTTATGTTAACAAACTTAAGAAAGCTTTAAAAGGGTTTCAATAATGATTGCTTACAAAAATACTTTTTAACAGTCATTTTGATAGCTGAGGCTGGTTTTCCACACTACCTTGCTGAACATGAGGCACTACCCCTGTGAAAAACATCATGCTAGTACCAGAAGCAAACCAGTGAACAAAACCACCAAGAGTTTTTAACTCCACATATACCTCATGAGGTGGGAATGGGGATCTAGGTTCCTATAGGTTTTAAAGATGATTTTGACCCATTCAGTGTTGGAAATATAAGGAAAAATATGTATATGAGAAAAATAAATTAACACTAACTAAAAACTTTGTCCTAATTAAAGAATATACTACTAGTAAGCAGTGATATCAATAAGCTACCAGAACAGTATTTCAATTACAATAATTTCTTTTATATACTGCAAATCACCAGGCAAAAAAATATAATGGAATAGATGTACTTTGGAAACAACTGCCAACTCCATATGGCTTTAGGCATAATCATATTTAACAGAAGTCAAACTATTAACAAAAGGGTAATTATGATTGTAGAATTAATTTTAGTATGGGGTGGCTTAAAAGGTTTCACATAGAACTTATACTATACAAGTTAAAATGTAATAAAATGGATTGTGGATTAAATATAAATAAAAATTTAATAGCATGTACCCAATTTTCATATGAAAATATTGTACCATTGTTATTATAGGAAACAAATTTTTCCTCTAGTGCTGGGGATAGAACCTAGGGCTTTACACATGATAAGCACATGCTTTACCACTGAGCTATATCCCCTATTTTAATGATATCATGTGCTTTAAAAAAAAAAAGTTCTACAATATAAATGACATTAAAGTCCAAGTTCACGCAACTACAAAGGCTTTAGTAGCTTGAAGACTCATCTGTAGTGTAATGTGTATTAAAGTTCTAAGTACCTACAGAGAACCACTGATGCTAGGGTCTACACTTGAATGGCTCTCAGATTCTAATTGCCTTAACATAAACACAACAATGAAGAGCAGATCTGAACATTGTAAGCAGAAACAGTAATTACAGGAGGTACTATGTTATATAAAGTAGTAAGTCAGGCCCAACCTGTCTTCTGTACACTAAGAACCATCATTTGAAATTTCATCATTTAAATACCTAAAAACACAAGTCAGTGTATGTGTAGTAATTGCAGTCTGAACTTATTTATAAAGAGAAAATGGACCAATACTGCTCTCAGTTTTGTGGTTAAACTGAGGCTACTGGGTACCATCAGAAACACAGTCTTGAAATTTTCTTTTCATGTGAAGGAGATTTAATACTATAGTCAAGATGGAGCATAGCTGAAAGATCACAGTTAAGTTTCTGAGTTTCCTTCACCATTTTCATGGGGTTGGAGCTGCTCTCTCTCTTGTTCTTCCTGAGGTGGCCGGACACGTTTGAAAAAACCCACCTGTCAGTTGAAGAAAAATCAACATTATTCTCACTAAATAATAGAATATTAAAAATATTTTTGAGCCGGACGTGGTGATGCATGCCTTTAATCCCAGCACTCAGGAGGCAGAGGTAGGAGGATCGCCGTGAGTTCAAACCCACCCTGAGACTACATAGTAAATTCTAGGTCAGCCTGGGCTAGAGCAAGACCCTACCTCAATAAAAACAAAAAAACAAAACAAAAAAAATTTTTTTTTGAATGACTATTATCACCAAGAAGGTTGAAATGACATTCTGTATAAACTTCTCTTCCCCTAAATCATAAGCAATGCCATCATGTATCGTAACTGTAGTTCCCTTTCTTCTTTCACTTATTTCTTTCTCATGATTTCTCTCTCTCCTTTCCTCCTTCTTTAAAAGTCTGTTACTTACCCTGTACATTATGAATACCAGAACAGCCAATAACAATAGTCCTGCAAGAACAGCCAAAATGATCACCCACACAGGCACTGGCATAGGTGCGGGCTGAATCCCCCAGGTGACATTAGTGGTGACCTGTCAGAGAACATATGTTTAAATTTTAAAAATAACTCATTGATTTAGTTAAAAATACCCGAGTGACAACTAATTTTTTTTAGTGGTATTCATGCTATATTGTTTTGCACATGCTATAATTTAGTGATTTGTCATCAACAGCATGGGAATATATATATATATATATATGTGTATATATATATATATATATATATATATATATATATATATGTATATGTATAACTTCCAACTTTCTCGCTGAATCTGAAATATTTGAAGAATCCAACATAGCATGGAGTGACTGATCCTATTTTCCATCTTCAAAGACTTTCAAAATACCTCACTTACTGTAGTTAATTTCCAACTTTATAATTTTGTGTGGAGAAATGATCATCAAATGTCTCCAATATAATTAATATATAGTAAAAAAAAAATCTTTTACATAGAACAAGGTGGTTAAGTGAAAGGACCAGCCTTAATAATTCTATTATCAGGGAGTAAAGTACTCATAAAAACAAGGTGATAATCCTATTGAATTACTTTAATACTTTAAGTTATTGTATTTACATTTCTATTTTTAAAAGCAACATAAAAAACCTACAGAATTTGAAATGCATGCATTTATTTGTTTCTCTAAACCAGTGACTTACTACAGTGGAGTTGAAGATATCCTCAATTGGGAGATTCTTATAAGGAAACTCTATGACATTAAATGAGGCAGACGACTTCAGAGAGTAGGAATGATTCTGGTTCTCCTTCTGCAAAGAAATAACAAGGGGTTTGGTTCTCAGGTACTAGGCCTTTTAGGAAATTTCTTTGGGAAAAATAGTGGATTAATTTGATGAATGTCATATCTGCTTACATTCATAAAGGTCTCAGTCCACAGCAGAGACTTGACATACAGGATGGCACTCTTCCCTCTGTCCAGTCGCCCAACCTGGCAAATGATCCGCAAGCACTGAGCAACTCCACAACCCTGCCAGAACAAATCAGTTACTTACAAGAAAACATCAGCCTATCATCTTTCTAACACTATGCATTATTATGTGTAGGCCGAAGAGTAATGGCATAGATTCTTCTGTTTTGTAGGACTAATGCTTCCAATAAACAGGCTAATAGTTGAGTCAGTGTTTTTTGTTCTGAAAAGGCTCATTTTAATGTGATTTATTATAGGAACCAAAAAATCTTTAATACTGAAACACTCATTTTATGACTAGAACTCAATACTCTTTAGGCAAACCTTGAACATAAGTATAGTAAGTCCCGAAAACCAGATCACAGTATCTGTGAAGAAATCAAAGTAAACAGTAAATTTTCAGTGGTTAATCCAGCCAGGAATTTAATCCTAGCCAGAAGCCTAAAGGAGGAGGATCACCATGAATTCACGGCTAGCCTGGGCGAAAGTGAGACCCTTCTTAAAAGAATAAAAATTTTAGTAATTAAAAAAAAAAAAAAACTGAATGGTCAGTCCATGTGAGACCTGAAAAAAATCAAATGACATGATGATGACTTTTGCCACATTTAGAGTTCTCATCAGTAAGTTAATTTTGGCAGCCAAGGGAAACAAATATTTGTCACCTTCCATGTGCTGGTCACACTGCATTAACTATATCACATGCATGCACCTCACAGCAATACTGTCTCACAAATGGTATAAACACTTGATAAGCAGAAACAGAAGTGGCCTTGCTCCACCTGGTAAGGAGCATCGAAGAACAGACATGGCTAACAGCAAACTTATCCCCTACAATAACAAACACTGCAGGGGTGCCTAACCATGCTATCTCTATCCAGCTGCCCTGGTTCTAGAAGGGACAATAAAGTAACAACACAACAGCACAAAAAGAAAATTCATCTCTGTGTACATGACAGTGATAGTGACCCAAAGGTGGAAGGACTGCTAGCGGAGGGTAAGGAAGCACAGAAAGAGTGCATGAACTTGAGCATCTATACATTTGGTCAGTTTGTTTTCCACAAGGTGCCAAGATCACTGAAGAGGGAGAAATTGTCCTTTCAACAAATAAATGATGCAATGAATCTGGACTGTGTGCTCAAGTTAACAACATGAATCACGGTGGTGCACACCTTTAATCCCAGCACTCAGGAGGCAGAGGAAGGAGGACTGTCGTGAGTTTGAGGCCACCCTGAGACTCCATAGTGAATTCCAAGTCAGCCTAGGCTAGAGTGAGATCCTACCTTGAACCCCCACCCCCCCCAAAAAAAGGTAGCAAGTTGAAGTGTCAAGCTTAGACAAATATAAACCTGACCATGTACTTCTTGACCCTTACCACCATGCCTAGTTTATTTCCTTCTCAAGATTATTCTGCATATTTGGTTTGCTTTGCAGTTCTGCATGAATATGTAACTGGAATCTTGCTAGTAATTCTGAGTGTGACTATCAGTTGGCAAAGCATCACCACCCTAAAGAAATATGACCTTGCCATATTTTAAAATACAGGCAGCCAAAGTACAGGCAACAACAATAACAAAAAAAAATACATATATAAACTTGGCTTCTCAACATTTAAGAGCATTTGTTCACCTAAAAATGCTAAGAAGAAAGTGAAAGACAAAGAATGAGAGGAAATATGTAGTCATCTACTGGATGTTAGTGGTTAGTGTCTAGAACATATGAAGAACTTTTTACGGGGCAACAATGAAAGTCAAATAACTCAAGTTAAAAGGGGACAAGGATATCAGTAGACAGTTCACCAAAGAAGATACAACTGGAAATACACTCAACATCACTAGTCAACAGGGAATTAGAGACCAAAACCATCATACCACTATGATGATTACAAAAATTTGGAAACAAAAACAGTCAATAACTGGTACTGGAAAGGAAATAGAAAATTACAACTATTATATATTTGCTTGTTGGGGTATAAATAGCACAGCAATGTAGCAAAGAGTTATTTCAAAAAGTTAAGCACAGGCTGGTGATGCACACCCGTAATCCCAATACTTGGCAGGCTAAGGCAGACGGACTGCAAGTTCGAGGCCAGCTTCATAGCACAGTAAGTCCATATCTCCACAAAAACGGTGTATGTGGGGGACAGGTTATGAAGTTGCCATGTGACCCTGCAATTTCATTGCTAGATTTATTCCTAAAACTTTCACATAAGCATTCATAGTGGCACTATTCAAAATGAACAAGTGAGAACCATGTAAATAACCACTAAATTGGTAAATGGGTAAACAAAATACAGTGTATCCAAATAGGCCACAAATGGAAGAATCATGAAAACATGTGGCAAAGAAGCCAGGCACAACATGACATATACTTTATGATGATGCATATGTGCATTTCATGTGTGTGTGTGTGTGTGTGTGTGTGTGTGTGTGTACATGCATGTGTATATATTGACCAGGAGCTGGTGGACAGAATGGGAAATAGCTACTTACTGGCTGTAGCATTTACTTTGGGACCAACAAAAATGTTTTGGAATTATAATTGTGATGGTTACACCCGTGTGACGATATACTACATACTTCAGACTTCAAAATGGCTAAAATGAGGCTGGTCCTGGTGGTGCACGCCTTTAATTCCAGAACTTGGGAGGCAGAGGTAGGAGAATTGCTGTGAGTTCAAGGCCACCCTGAGACTACATAGTGAAATCCATGTCAGCCTGTGCTAGAGCTAGACCCTACCTTGAAAAAAAAGCAGATAAAATGATGAATTTTATGTTATATAAGCTTTACCTCAATCAAGAAAATATATAATTCTAGAGGATGGAGACTGCTGATTCAAAAGTAGGATGGGGTGGCAGTGGGAGTAGAAGTATTTGTTCTATATAGTCAGCCTGGGATGTCCTCTGTCATACACTGAAATTTCAGGATATCAGAAGAGGTGGTTTGTTAAACCACAAGGCTATCAAAACACAAAACTTGCCAGGAAACTGAAGAGTAATTTCAAAGTTTTGAGGCAGAAACATGCCTGTGTTGTCTGCTCAATGAAAAGCAAGGTGGAAAATGCAGGAAGCAGAGTAAACAGAAGATGGGGTTCAGGCAGAGAGGTAGGGAGGGCCAGATCATGTGTGCTCTCACTCATCTGCGGCTCCTAACCTGGATCAGCCCCAGATGCGGACATATCCAAAAGGCATCTCAAGGACCAGAAAATAGGGAGGGTGGGGTAGGAGGGGGACACAAAACTGGACTCAAATGGAACTGGTACCATAAAATTCTATATCCTTAAAGACAGACTGAAAGGTTGAACCTTCATCAGGTCCTTAGTGGGTACACCTGAATCAAAGGGCACTGGAGAGAGTATGATGAAGACTAACCTTAATTTTCCATTTTCCTCTTTCTCTCTCTCTCTCTCTCTCTCTCTTCTCTTCTCTTTCTCTTTCTCTTTTATATTACCTATCTTTTTCTTCCTTCTTTTCCCTTGTCACTGACCTATAACTCCCAGTACCAGAATGCAGTTAACATCCATAATGAGCTGCTGATCAGAGAGACCTACAAGTTTCCCAAAAGAAGACATAATTCTGTCAGAGCACTTGATTACCCACTAAAGGTTAATGGTAAGACTCTATTGCCAAAGACACCATATGCTGTTGGTACGGAACATAGAGAGACGTAGCTGGAATCTGGAAGAGAGCCAGTCCCCAGTCAGCCAGCTCGTCTAGTGCCAGAAGGTGCTACATGAGCTACTGGAGGAAAATGGCCAACATCTGTACAAGCAACTCAAGGTCTAAGCTATTTAGCAGCAAACAACCTGACGTGATGCTCACCCAAGTACAATAGTGGCACACAGCCACAGTGGGTAACCAATTGCTCTTGGATTGGCTAACAGATCCATTCAGTGGAACAGAACCCATAGCTGGAACTGGGAAACAAGTCAGAATCATATCCAAATAACGAGTTTGCTCTCCAATATCAAGCTCCCACCAACCTTGGTCTAGAGGACCTATAGCTATTAAATTCTCTCTGAACTAATAATGGTTATCCTATTTATGCAGGGCTGACTTCACTCTCCACTGGAGAATCTGCTTTGCTTTTTCAGATGGACAGAAAACCTGAGGAGAGATTCAGCCCATCGCTCCTTACTAGGGCCCCAGCTAAAACCAAGAGTAACTAGGGAAATGAGTAGGAGTGATGCTTTCTTGGTGAACCTGGTATCAGCACAAGGGTGAAGGAGATAGACACAGAGAACACTCAACCCCTACCAAACCAGATATCCAGAGACACAGAGGCTCCCAAGACCTCATCAGTGAAGTAGACCTAAAACAAACCCAACATGACTCAGGGAAATTCGAGGAATAGGGGTCAGAAATATTGTCAAGGCACAAGTTGGGACATTACACACAGAGACATTGCCTCTTCCCCATAATTGATGTCTACTCGCACAATATACGACCTACAACCCCCATGGGGATAACCGGCATCCCCAATAAGGAGGTTCCCTTGGGGGAGCAGGGATGAGGGCAAGGATGGTACCAACATGTACTATTCACACACTGAGTATGTACATAACTAATAAAGAAGCTGTTAAAATTAATAAATGGGTTAAATAAACCTGCAGGATACAAAACTAAAAGAAAAGCCTATTTTATTATAGGCTCTGGCTTTTTTTTTTTTTTTTTCAGTTAGCAGAGAAGATTTTTGAGTGATCTGAGCTGACCTATATTTAAGAGAAAAGTTATAGTGATGTGAAGGTGGGAATTCATAAGCCAAAGAGGGGTCCAATAAAAGCTAAATGAGGGAAGAAGGTGGCTTTGGTCAAGTTGTGACAGGATGACTGACACACGTGAGTGAGACTCTAGCTACTTCTGAAAGTGCAGGTTAGTAGAATTTGCTGAAATGGAGGATGTAGACCTTGCTACAGAAGATGCAGGTTTTGCACGGAGAATGGAGATGATATTTACTAATGTGGAAAGAGAAGAGTTGGGAAAACTCAAGGCTGTATTTTTAGAATTAACCTTATTTCCAATTAGATTTTTTTAAAAAGGAGTCCTAGCAAGTAGTTGGATAAGTCTGGAGCTCAATCCAGAGGCTAAAGGCTGAAGACAGAAAGTAAGCAGGAGCCAGTGGCAGTACATGGACGACCAGGAGAGAACGGGGTCCCAGAAACAATGAAATTAACAACAGAGTGGTTGAACTGGATGCAGCTTGTGAAGGGCTCCAGAACTGAGGTGATATAAAAATAATTAGTGTAGCTCAGTTGGCAGAGTGCTTGCCTAGCATGCATGAAGCACTGGGTTCAATTCTCAGCACCACATACACCAAGGGTGGTGGTGCATGCCTATGATCTCACCACCTCAAATGTAGAGACAAGCAGAATCAGGAATTCAAGGTTATCCTTTGCTACCTGGTGAATCTGACGAAAACCCAGGCCATGTGAGACCCTGTCTCAAAAAAAAAAAAAAAAAAAAAAAAAAAAAAACTAAAATAAGGACACAAAAACAAGTTAAACAAGTTAGAGATCACTATGAAATCTAAACACTCTCTGCTATGTGATGGTATCCAGATATGCTAATTTTCAAAAAGTTAAAGGATGGGCTGGAGAGATGGCTTAGCAGTTAGGGTGTTTGCCTGTAAAGCCAAAGGATCCTGGTTCAATTCTCCAGGACCCACGTAAGCCAGATGCACAAGGGGGCGCATGAGTTTGGAGTTTGTTTGTAGTGGCTGGAGGCCCTGGCACTCCTATTCTCTCCCTCTCTCTCTCTGCCTCTTTCTCTCTCAAATAAATAAATAAATAAAATATTTTTAAAAAGCTAAATGTTAGCCAGGCATGGTGGCGCATGCCTTTAATCCCAGCACTTGGGAGGCAGAGGTAGGAGGATCGCCGTGAGTTCAAGGCCACCCTGAGACTACATAGTTAATTCCAGGTCAGCCTGAGCCAGAGTGAAACCCTACCTCAAAAAACCAAAAAAAGAAAAAAAAAAAAAAGCTAAATGATGAGTTACTTTCAAACAGTATAAACACTACATAATCTGTCTCAACAAAAATTAGTCATAGTGAACATTAGTCTTTTAATATATTTTCATTAAGGCTTTTTCTTCCTGCTATGCTGTGTTGAAGTGTCAAAGATAAAAAAGTAAGACTAAGAAAGGTCTGCTGGGCTGGAGTAATGGCTTAGTGGTTAAAGTATTTGGCTGCAAAGCTTAAGCACATAGGTTCGATAACCCAGATAAACCAGATGCACAAGGTAGCACATGCATCTGCAGTTCATTTGCAGTGGCTGGAGGCCCTGCTGTACCTATTCTCTCTATCTGTCTTTCTCTCTCAAATAAATAAATAAATATTTTAAAAAAGAAAGGTATGCTAAAGGAATGCAGTAAAAAAAAAAACAAGTTAGAATACAAATATTTTTATTAGCAATCAATAAAAATTGATCACTTGAGAATGTGGCATTAATTTGATGAGGAGAAAGCAAGCAAGAGTTCAAAAATATTTGCAGTTGTTTGGGCACAGCTGTTATTCTTGAAATGTTCTTGACCTATTCCTATAATCACGTATTTCTAAATGTTTATAATTTGCACATTTGACATGGCACTTACCAAAGTGTGAATATCTCCTTCATTGAGGGCGAGATCCCGCTTAGTGATGAGATGGTTCCGGTCACCTTGCCCGGCAATAGTGTCATTCTTTTCAGCTGTTTGTGATGATGAGATCTGGATTGTATTGTAAGACAGTGGAAAATAATATTGGAAAATATTTTACATTGACATTTGACAGGAAATGCAGATTAAAGTTCTAAATATGTCCTAAGAGTGCTAACTTTTCCTAGCCATTATTTTCCCCAGTGCATCGCTAAACGAGAACTGATGTAAACACAGAAACAAGCTGGAATTTTGTCAGTTATGAGGATTTGTTTTTTAAACAGGATCTTACTATATAGGCCAGGCTGGCCTTGAACTCATTATGTAGTTGAAGCTGGTCTCAAACTTGTGATACCCTGGCTTTCCTAAGTGCTGGAATTATCAGCATGTACTAACATGCTTGGCTTATTTTTTCATTTTGTTCTCTTAAAATTCTTTAGTCTATATTTTATAATATCTTCTTATGTAAATGTACTTGCTACAACAGAGATGGCTATATCCAAAAGTATATGTGATTTTATAAAATAACATTTTCCAAGGTCCTATACAACAAGAGTCATGAGTAAAATAGAATATCTTATTCTAAAGACAAAAATTCTAACAAAATATCTTAAATGCAATATTATGTACCTGATAATCCAAGAAGCAATGAAGCCAAGGTCAAGTTGAATCACTTAAGAATGTCTCCTAAGGCTTACTGAATATAAATATATGGCTCACCAAGACTTCACAGGATTGGTTCTTACCCATTATATATGTAACATAATTTTTAGTGCATAGGTCATCTATATGTTAATATGGTTGTTTGATTTCATTTAGAGATTTAGAAATAAAACATTATAAAACATTGTAATGAAGAGCTATTTTAAGCACAATACCTTAATGTTCAAAGGGTTGAGCTCCATATCTGAAGTACAGTTCATTGGCCCATCAATATCATAATGAAGGATGTACAATAGTGTGTTATTGTTATACTTGTATGGCCACTGAAGATTCAACATGGCCTTGCTGAATGAACTTGGACCATTGTTTCTTAGCTAATAAAGGAAAGAAAATGTAAATACACTGAGTAAAATTTATTCTATAATTCTCTTATGTCATCATTATAAATCACATTAGCAAAAGGATATGAACAGTAGTGTTTATATAGTTACACTCTAAATTATAACATGACCACTGTGCAAAAGGTCAAACCAGAATGAAAATATTAAATATTAAAAAAATATTGATGAATGCTGACAATGAAAATGCCTTTCTATTGAAATAAAATTGTGATTACTATAAGCACTTTTAGTTTTGAGTCAGAACTGTAAAATGCATGGAAGTATACCCACTGACTTATCATTCAAGTTGAATGAGCTGACTGTAAATAATAAATTTAATCAATTGCTTTCTGCAAACACCCAAAACTGTTTAAAATGAATTTATAAGTAGGATAAATTTCAAAGAAACCTTTAGTATATGCAGAAACTATGAAAAGTTTACATAAAATTATAGAAGATTTTTTAAGTGGTTTAGCTGTTTTCTTTGCAGAGCCTCTCACTATGTTTCCATTAAGTCCAGAAGCTGCAAACCTCATAGATGTGTTGAACAACAGGCCCAACGTCTTCCTCAGTCTCGGGATTCTCCTTGTGCTCCCAATTTGGAATTGGAAGAAAGATATGATCAGGACTTGAAACTCTAAACAATGATCAGAGAAAGCCTACCATGAATATCAAAATGAAAGTTCCTTTTCAAATGTACCCTAAATTCAAATAAAATAAGATATAATTAAAAAGTCTAAAAGGAAAATGTAATGAATACACATACATATGCAGAAAAACTACTAGACTGAAAGCAAATAGTATAAAGGTCTAATTAATTTGAGATTTATGTTATCATGTTTTCCTTTTCAGAGGCCTACCAAGTAAATGTATGAGACTTTGGATCTTACCTGGGACGTAATTTATATAAAACCTACTACCCTCATAAAGCACCACCAAACAAGGAGTGTCAATTGTCCCAAAGAAGCCAGAGTCTAGCAGTTACAGTTCAAAAGCCATCATGACAATGAAACATTCTACCCGGAATCATACTTACCCTCTTATCTCAACAGCAGCTAGAACAGCAAGGTCAACTCTGTGAGATACAACTGGACTTACATTGTCAAAAAGATTAGAGCTGAAAAAGAAAAGAGAAAGCACATTCAGGCTGGACAACACAGCTAGCATGCAAATCCTAACAGAGAAACTTGAGAAACTGAAAATGAACCACAGCAAGGAAGAAGAGAAGACCACATAAATCAACTATTTCCAGCAGTACTTCATTTCAAGACAATGATCAAGTGTTACTTCCTAATACTTTAGTTTTGCTTTGTAAGTTCAAAATTGACCATAAAATTATAATATTGATTTTAAATGTATATAACCACCTATTAAAATTTTAATCTATACGATTCATGGTGTTTAAAGGATATCACACAATATATTTATGACAAATAATAGCATAATAGTTATGTCCTAACATATTGACTTTTTAATTAATTAGTTAATTTTTATTTTAGAGAGAGACAGAAGGAGAAAGAATTGGCATGCCAGGGCCTCAGCCACTGTAATCAAACTCGAGACACTTGCGTCACCTAGTGGGCATGTATGACCTTGCATTTGCCTCACCTTTGTGTGTCTGGCTTATGTGGGATCTGAGTCAAATACAGTACTTAAACTTTGCAGGCAAGCACCTTAACCACTAAGCCATCTCTCCATCCTTTATTTTTTTGGTTTTTAGAGGTAGGGTCTCACTGTAGCCCACATTGACCTGGAATTCACTATGTAGTCTCAGGCATACCTCAAACTCACAGCGATCCTCCTACCTCTGCCCCTTGAGTGCTGAGATTAAAGACGTGTGTCACCATGTTCAGCAATTTTCTCTTTTAATACAGTATTTTCATACCTTTGGATCTGTAAGTCAAACTTCACAGATGTATCCATCTCTGACTGCTGGTGTACACTGAACCGAAGACCAGCAAAAACCTGAACAGGAGAAAAAGTAGTGATAACAAAGGTTAGTACCTAGTTTTAAATTAAAATTTTCAAATCAGACATCCAAATAATAAAAGCAAATTCTAAAATACAGTTTTCATGAGCTTACAGCAAAAGTGAATAAAGATAATTAAATCTGATTTTCTACTGAATCTCTTTTATTCAAGATGTGTGGGCCAATCCATAATGGAAGCTATTTAACAATTAGTTCTAATTATACCTTTTTAATGATATTATCTATCTTTCTAAAAGTAGAAAAACTTTTGCTCAGCCAATGAAGGTTCAGCAATTAAGTACAATGTTTTGGTAACAGAAAGCCAACAACCAAACTGAGTTAGTAGACCAGGAAGAAAAAACATGGAAGGTTTACAAGTGTAAGGGACCAATGTGAAAGAATGAGTAGATTCACAACCAGATTTTCCCCCTCATACCCTTCACAATCCACCTCCCCAGCACCACACATCTTAATCCCTGCAGGTGAGATTCTGATAGATTTTAAAGAAAATAACTTAAAATGAGCTTCTTGGGGATCACATCAATGACACAAAGAAGTGGCACCTCCCTTGGGCTGCTTCCCGCATTCCAGAACCTGGAGCTGCCTCCTTAGACTAGACAGGGATTGCCGAAACTGAGCTAAAATACTGGAGAGATTTATCATGAAAAAAAAATTGTAAAACACATTGGATTATTAGTGATGAAACATATGTGGGAAAACAATGAGATTCAGCAGACTCTTCAAGCCCTCTTCCATAAGAGAACGTTTATCCAGAGATAATGGCTTTCAGTGAAAGTATACCAAAAGATAGTAAAATATAATAGGTCATAGTAACAGATCTTCACATTACCAATATCAGTGTGCCATTAAATGAATTCTACATTAAAAACAAGACACTACCATGTTTTCCTTGATACCAGAAATGCACAAGATACTCTGTTTCCCTTTCGGAGGGCTTGGAAAGAGACCCATCTGAAGCTTCATTTCAAGCTCCAGGACTCTTTTCTCCCCCATCGGAAGGGGAGCCTAACTCATCTATGTTGAACTTATAAGGCAGGGCTTCGAGCTAATAAGATAACCCCACATCATTTAAGAATGGCAGCCCTGGGCTGGAGTGGTGGCTTAGTGGTTAAGGCACTTGCCTGCAAAGCCAAACGACCCAAGTTTGATTCCCCAGGACCCACATAAGCCAGATCCACATGGTGGCACATGTGTCTGGAGCTTATTTGCAACAGCTAGAGGCCCTGGCATATCCATTTGATTCTCCCTCCCTCCCTCCTCCCCCTCTCTCACTCTCAAATAAATAAAAATAAAAATGTTTTCAAAAAGAATGAGGGCTGGAGAGATGGCTTAGCCATTAAGGTGTTTGCCTGTAAAGTCAAAGGACCCAGGTTCAACACCCATTCTCTATCTATCTCTTTCTCTCCTTCCTTTCTCTCTCTCAAATAACTAAATAAAAATATTTTTTGAAAAAGAATGACAGCCCTTAGTGGCTTTCTAGAATCCACTAAAGCACTGGTTCCAAATACCAAAATTACAATTTTAGTCTTTAGCTAAAATCATGTTTCTATCCATGCACCAAACTGAAGGCAGTGTGAAGAGCAGCTAATTAAAGAAGATGTAATAGCTCATCCCATATATTCAGAATACTAAACTGAACAGAACTCTCTTAATAATTAAGCAAAACAAATTTGAAGATTACTACATCTAGCAGTTTGGGGGTATGCCCCTGTTATCTCAGTCCTTAGGAGGCAAAGACAGGAGGATCTTGAGTGGGGAGGACAGGCCTGGCAGCAAAGCAAGATCCTGTCTCAAAAAAAAAAAAAAAAGGAAAAAAAGAAAAGGCCGGGGATGTCACTCAGTAGTAGAGCATTTGGGGTTCAGTACATAGCACTAGAAAAAATGAACAAACTACTACTTTGAAATGTTTGTGTTTCATTACTACAAACAAACCAAATGGAAAAAAAAAATATATATATATATGTATGTATATAGTATTCTACTTGTAGGGACAAAATTCCATTCAATTAAAAAGGCTTACTTGAGTTCCAGCCTTCATTGGGTTTCCAAGGTCACACACCACCTGCCGGGTTTGGTTTTCTGTCTTAAATGCACAGGAAAGTCTTGCTAAAGCCTTGGATAGAAACAAGAGAATTTGGAGGAAGGATAAATTAGTAGTCAAAGATAGGTAAATAAAACATAAACCATAAGACCATAAAGTTCTCATTCAAGATCATGCAGATATTTCATTTTTTTTAATGAAGCAAATAAATCTAGTTGTGCAAACATGGAGAGAAGTCAGAACTGTGGGCAACTGCTGCATATAAATGTAAAAGTATTAGGCAAGATCCCTCAGGACTCAGATACATAATCACAGTGCCTCTGACAAATGATGTGATGGACAGGCTTAGACACTTTATCTATCTGACCTCGTTTTAAGGCACTTAGCTGGCAATTCTAAAAATGCCATACCAATACATTCTGTAGAGGATTAAGTCTAAAAAGAGTTATGTAGGATAGACACGCTATTGTCTAGCAATTTAGCCTTAGGTAGAATGGCTAAGCTAGTGCATCATTAAATAGGCGAGCATCTCATTAATGTTAATAGGACCTGGGAGTGCATTTCGATTTTCAAAGAGGCAGCTAGCTTACTTCACTGTTTCGGACAACCCCAATGAAATCCGCCTGAGGTGGAATGGAAACGATGAGCTCAGCTTCATAGGCGCCTTCTCCTTGGTTCTGTGCCTTCACAATCAATGTCAGAGGGTTGTCGTCCCCGATATAGATCTTCTTTTGATCACTGAAAGTTAATATGAATCCAGACTGTGAAAAAAAGGCTACATGGGGAGCATATGCACTGTTCAAAGAAATAGGAGATAAATAACAGCACTGACATGTTCAACAGAGTCTCATATTTTAAGACTTCTTCACAGCTCAAGAGAAACAGAAAATAACACACTGGGTGCAAATCTGATGCTTCTCTCAGTAAGAACAGTCGGTGATGCCAGTAATATATCCCTGTTGTTCCTGTTTATTGCTGAAGCAATTTTATGTCTCTGTACATTCTAATTTCCTTTATTTTTTTCTAAAAAGATGAATTAGTCATTTGCCATAATTCTCACAATATTCATCCTAATCCGTATGTTACATAAGATGGCAAGGATCTCCCTTAAGAGTAGATCTATGATGAAGCCTATCTTCCAGGTGATATATTCCTTGTGATACACTCAAAGCCAATGCTCATAAACCTGCCAAGCCAGGCATCTAGTAAAACACAGTGGGTATTTTAAAGCTCAAAATTAATAATTTATTATTACAGAAAAATCATGCCGGCATGGTGGCGCACACTTTTAATCCCAGCACTCGGGAGGCAGAGATAGGAGGACCGCCGTGAGTTCGAGGCCACCCTGAGACTCCATAGTGAATTCCAGGTCAGCATGGGCTAGTGTTACCCTACCTCAAAAAACCAAAAAAAGAAAAAAAAAAAAAAGAAAAATCATGAAATATCCTTTACTGTAACTAATTGTCATTAAAGTAACAGTATTTTGAACAGGAAAATGTTCTCTTCCACTTAAATTTCTGGTAACATTTATTTGGAGCAAAACTTACCTATCTACAGAAACATCCAGTTTAGGTTTACAGACATTGTCATCACCACAGTCAAGTAGAATATGAGCCTAGAAAAAAATTTTTAATTTTTCTATGAAAACATCCCAATATAAGTTGTATATGTTCTACAAATTTATGTATGTGTGTGTACATGCACATGTATTTACATGCACTCATTAAGTTGTCTTGCAGCTGGGTGCAGGCCAAAGAAGTCATGGCCATTTATCTTTTAAACAAGTCATATAGCTAAATAAAAAAGGGAACAAAATTTATAGGGTATGATATGATTACTTGGAAACTTTTTATATACCCCAAATTTATTATTAACATTTTGGAATAAAGACTGGTACCACAAATTAACAATCAAGAAATTAGAGTTCACTTTTAACTCTGCTCCTAGCTAAGTTGTATGAACTGGGGCATAATGAACTCCCTCCAAGGTTCCCACTGAGGACTGTGACCCCTGTCAATATCACAGAAACTGGCTGAAAAGGTTGATGAATAAGGGGCTAACAATATGCAGGAGTAACACAGATAGGAAGATCGAGGGAGAAAGGAACTAGCCAAAAATGAGACCAGTCTGTGCAAAGCCACTGTGAGAGAGATTAAAAGAAACTAGAAGCATTCAGATGATCAGAAGAAACAAGCAAGTGTAAACCTTTTCTCTCTGGATCTATCCAGGGAATTATGATAGCTAGAGCTATGTGGGGCAAGACAGAAAGAGAGGGAGGGAGGGAGGGAGGCAAGGAGGGAGGGAGGGAGGGAGGAAAGAACTGGGCATGGTGGCACACGCCTTTAATCCCAACACTTGGGAGGCAGAGGTAGGAGGATTGCTATGAGTTAGGGGCCACCCTGAGACTACATAGTGAATTCCAGGTCAGCCTGGGCTAGAGCAAAACCCTACCTTGAAAAAAAGAAAGAAGGGAGGGAGGCAGGGATGGAAGGTGGAGGGGAGGGAGGAAAAATAATGGTACAGAAAAAACTAGGTAGGAGGTAAAAGAGAGAATATAAAAATGAAGAAAAAAGAGAAACATAGGAGAAGCCATTCTTGGATTGTCTATTGTTTTTCTAGTGAGATCCTGTGTCAGAAAATAAGCAATAAAATATGCATAAAAATTTTTACCCAAAATCTAACACATGAATAGAAAATAATTACAGCTTATGTATCAAAACACATAAGAGGACAAGTAAATATTTTTTTAATGAAAGTATAATTCTAAATGACAAATGCTTAGAGGCTCAGATATTCATTAATAAATTAGTTATCAATATAATGTGTATCCAGTCAAAATAACAAATATAAATACAGAATTATATTCCCAAGTTCCTTATGCATGGCTAGCAAAGAATGGTATATAAGCTATGATTAGTAATGTGCACAATGAAATATAACAATTGTAAAAATTATAAAACCTTAAAATATATTTTCACTTGTTTTATGCTGCTGACATAACTAGTGTTCTCAAATTATGGCCTCCCTAAATAAAAACTACTCAAGGGATCTTAGAAAGGTAACGAAGAAAGAGCAACCTAGATTTATCAAAAAGAATTCTGTGAGAGAAAAATGTTGATTAACCCACATGAACATGTAATAAAATAAATAACAAATATTTAAATACAGATGCTTTGCTCAAGATTTAAAAAAATACAAAACAGTTTGAAACCTAATGTTGCTTTATGAATTACTTATATATTATATACATATTAATGCACATGTACATTTTTAAAACAACTAAAATAGACACCAAAGATAGTATAGATAATATAGATGTTTAGTAAAATACTAAAAACAGTTATGTAAGCAAGCCATCAATTTGTTGTTTTCCTTGAAATATTTTACTATTGAATTGTGACCCATTCTCTGCATTCAACTATCTTATGAATGGGCTTACAATCTCTGACCTAAATACTCTGATAATTTTCCCTTTCTTTCTCATTCATTTCATTTCTTTAATTAAGCATCTATTAGTGTTACAAAAGCAATTCTACATGATATTTAGGACACGGTTTATAAAACTTTAACAAATATCTCAGAACTAGAGGAGGTCAACATCGGGGAAGTGCAGTACCTGCCGGCTGACATTGGCGGGAGTGAACTGGTTGAGGATGGGTTGCAAGCCGGTGGCATCAGCAGCCGTTCTGTAATCCAACCGATACTCCATGAAAATAGTGATTGGAGTGAGTTTGTCTCTAAACTCAGATTCATCCTAGAAATGAAACAGCTTCAAATTAAAGATGGTGTCACCCTAAACCATACAGAGCAACCCACAGCCAGAGAAATCACAAAACCTATGTTCATCTCTTGGCCCTTCAATTCCACCAATGTCTGAAAAATTATATCCTGCAATGAGTAAAGTAAAAACCATATCATCTTCCAGTGAGAACTTTCAACCAGTTTTGTTTCAGAATTTCACATTTGGTTCATGCAAGATTCTATGATGCATGTTAACTAGAAAGAGTAGAAAATCCATTTCCAGTGTATAGAGGTGGAATAGTGACTTCTCAATTCACATAACTTCTATGTTGAACAATGTCCCACAGGGTCACTATGTTCTCAGGTCATAATCATTCATATTTGGCTCAGAATAAACTCTTTTCCTATTATTTTAAACAGGGTTGTAATTTTATCTCAACATATAGCAAGTCCCAAAACACCCACCCAACATAAGAAGACCCATATTTCTATGGCTTAAGCTATCCAGCTTCCTTTTCTTTGTAACCTTCTGCCTTCCTTATTAGCATGTCTGCTGGATTTTACCATTCTAGGATACCACTGTTTTGAAACTTGTTTTGATTGTATTTGTGTGTGTGTGCATGTGGTGTATGTGTACATATGTGTATGTGCATGGGTAAATATATTATGGGTATGCATGCACATGTGCATGAGGAGACCAGAGATATCAACGGGTGTGTTTCTCAATTGCTCCCTCTTGATTTTACTAAGGCAGGGTCTGTCACTTGGTCCCAGAGCTAACTGATTCAGATAGTCCAGCGCTAGCTGGCTTGACCAATCTGCCCTGGGGATTCCCCATATCTGCCTCTCCCACACTATGATTACAGGCAGCCACCATCCCCACCCGCCCAGCACTTACATGAATGTGAAGATTCTCAACTCCAGTCCTCATGCTTTGACAGTAAGCACTCTGCAGATTGAGCCATCTCCCCAGCCCCAGTCTTGACATCTTTTATGGTCACTTCTTTCGTGATCTACCCACGGTTGCTTTTTACATCATCGAATTGTAGGGTGCCACATTGGATATATGTCTGCTAAGCCTAGCATTTACTGCACTGCTTATGTCACTGAGCAACATGTTCTCACTGATCATTTTTCTCTTGGGTTTATCTGAAAATACAGGTGTACATAGTCTTCTGCTCAAAACTCTTAAGACTCAAATTTAGCCTCTGGATCATCTACTTTTGGGATTTTAGACATTTCTTTCACAGTCTTGAGAATCTCTGTGCTTTCAGTGGGCATTGAGTACTGCTCTGGTACAAAGGCTGCTTAGGGCATCAAGCCATGACCTCTTCTGCCAGTCTGACACTTGAAAAGCTACATTCCTCAAATGTATTTCTCTGTGCTCTTGATTTGGGTGAAATAACAATTTATAGAAAGTAAAAAGTATAACTTAAAGAAAAATTTTCAGAGAAAATATCTCTTGGGGCCAGAGAGATGGCTCAGTGTTTTAAAGGCTCTTGTTTGCAAAACTTGATGGCCTGCATTCAGTTTCCCAGCCATCTATGCAAAGTCAGATGCACAAAGTGGCACATGCCATCTGGAGTTGATTTGCAGTGGCAGGAGGCTCTGGCATGCCAATTCACTCTATCCCTTTGTCTCCCTCTTTCTTTTCTTACTGCCTTCCTCTCTTAAATAAATAAACAAAAATATCCTTGTTTAATATTTAAAAATAGCCAGGCTGGGCTGAAGAGATGGCTTAGCGGTTAAGCGCTTGCCTGTGAAGCCTAAGGGCCCCGGTTCGAGACTTGATTCTCCAGGACCCACGTTAGCCAGATGCACAAGGGGGCGCACGCATCTGGAGTTTGTTTGCAGTGGCTGGAAGCCCTGGCACACCCATTCTCTCTCTTTCTCTCTCTGCCTCTTTCTCTGTCACTCTCAAATAAATAAAATAAATAAATGAAACTAGTGGCACGTGGAACATGTTGCCAAGTTAAAAAAAAAAAAAAAAACAGCCAGGCATGGTGGCACATGTCTTTAATCCCAGCACTCAGGAGGCAGAGGTAAGAGGACTTCTGAGAGTTTAAGGCCAGTCTCTAACTACAGAGTAAGTTCCAGGTCAGCCAGGGCTACAGTGAGACCCTCCCTCAAAAATGCAAGCTAAGGCCTGGAGGGATGGCCTAGCAGTTAAGGAGCTTGCCTGCAAAGCCAAAGGACCCAGGTTCGATTCCCCAGGATCCATGTAAGACAGATGCACAAGGTGGTGCATGCATCTGGAGTTTGTTTGCAGTGGCTGGATGCCCTAGTATGCCCATTCTCTCTCTTGCTCACTCTTGCCCTCAAGTAAATAAATAAAAATAAAATATTTTGAAAATACAAACTAAAAAATAATCTTTAAAATTAGAAAAAGAGAAGTATCTCTTACCCGCAGATACGCTATCAGTTCCTCACACTGCATCTGTCCCCCCCGGAATATGGTCATGTTCTTGGAGTGACCTGGGGACCTGTTATGGAGAAATAGTGCTCGTCGAATTGCTCCCTTTTGCTTGAGTTTATCCAAAAGAAGCTCCACCTGGAAGTCTATAGAACCAAAGCATTTATAACCAACACAATTCCTTAAGGAAGTACCTCTGTCTCAGATACAAACAGTTTTCTTATAAGAGATACTTATTTCTGAAAAAGGAACTTGCTTCTAGTTCCCTAAGAGTGCCTATATCTTGTGGTGAGACTGTAACACTACTAATTCTGAAGCAGAATAATTAAATAACCCAACTGTCTTCAAAGTAATATCACACATAATTATAGTGACAGCAGTAAGACAAGCATCAGAGAACAAAAATTGTCTTTTAATTTATGCGGAGGACAACAGGTCTGAAGAGCGAAACACAAGTAAACTGAGACTTACACCCAGGAGGGTGGGGCACAGACTGTTGCACCTGCCTGGCACACATGAGGCCCTAGATTCTGTCCCCAGCACCACACATACACACAAATCTACTATTAATCCAAGTAGCAAGTACCTTTTGACTAAGAAGTATTCATTACTATGCATCCATAACACTATACTAAATATTATGGTGCGAAAACAGTTTGTATCACTGCATCACTGTTCCCCTATGATATGGCCAGATAAATATGTTCTTCCTGATGTAAATGACCTAACAGAATTTAATCATTTAAAAATGAATGTGCAGCAAAGAGTTTGAAATGGTTGTTAAGATTCCAGCCTTCTATGATTCTGTTCTTTAAGCAGCCACAAGTCTCTTCGCTAATTTCTATAAAGGCTTCATTTCCGTTTAGAAAAATCCCCACAGGTGGTGGTTGAATATAAAAATATCCCCCAATAGCCTCATGTATTTTGAATACTTGGCCCCCAGCTGATGGCAATTGGAAGGGTTGTAGAGCTGTCGGGAGGTTAACCTTGCTGGAGGAGGTGTTCAGGGCTAGCTCAATCAGACTTTCTTTCCTGCGCATGTGAAACCCTGGCTGCCTGCTCTGTCATGCTTTACTTGCCATGATGAAACATCCCCTCAAAACCGTAAGCTAATGTAAACCCCTTCCTCCCACAGGCTGCTTTTGATCTGGTGTTTTGTCCCAGCAACAAAAAGGTCTGCTACACCAGGTTACTGTATGTTCTGTTCTTCAGAACTGCACTGTCCTTGCAGTTTCTCAAATACTCTGAGCATACCTTACCACAGGCTACTTGAGGTCACCATTTCCCCTGTGTGAAATAGTCCCCAGAACATCCCAGAGCTCCCTTGTTTCCTTCAGGTCTCCACAGAAACCTTATTTTCCAGAGTTATCCTGCTTGCTATCCTACCCTACAACCCCCCCCCCCCACACACACACACCATGTACTGCTGCCTTGTTAATCGCTAGCACACGGGCAGATCTTAGCAACACTTCTCACTTTTTCTCTATATCACATCAATCATCTTAGGAAAGGAAGAGCAGAGCTTACTGTGTACACTAAATGCAATGACTGAAACTTTTTTCCCTTTTTCTCATCTCATTTCTAAAACATCTCCATCCCTAAGATTGCTGGGGCCAGCCAGGAGTGGTGGTGCGTGCCTTTAATCCCAGCACTCGGAAGGCAGAGGTAGGAGTATCACCACGAGTTCAAAGCCAACCTGAGACTACATAGTGAATTCTAGGTCAGCCTGAGCCAGAGTGAAACCCTACCTCAAAAAAACAAGCAAATAAATAAATAATATTAACAATAAGATTGCTAGGGCCTTCCCCAAGTTGCAAAAGATCATCTGCTTGTAAACAATGACACTCATCTCTCCCACAGTTCATTATTTTATCATGAACCACATGACTTCCTGTATTTATAGTTCTGTGTAGTAAGAAATATAGTACACCTGCACTGGCTTAAACTACCAAACAAAGAAGTAATTGTATTGTCATCTTAAATTCCTTCAAGCAAAAGCATTCAAGTGAAAGTAATAATAGATTCTGAGACAGGGCTGAATGCTAGGGCTAGATGCCATTCTACTGCAACTGCCTGGAGTGAACAAACCAGGGGAAGACGGCAAAGAAAACAGAGGAGAACCAACATCCATCAGTATTACAAGAAAATAGCCAACTGAGATGAGCCACCTCTACCACATCTGCCAGGGCCCAGGAAATTGCAGAGGAAGCAGCAACATGAATACTGCTCTTACTGCTAGCCTGGCAACCAGCTCCAAGGGTGATGGTAACAGATACAGTGGTCAAGCAAAACCTACCAAAGGCCGAACATGGTGGTGCACACTTTTAATCCAGGCACTTGAGAGGCAGTGACAGGAAGATCACCATGACTTCAAGGCTACCCTAAGACTACACAGTGAATTCCAGGTCAGCCTGGGCTAAAACAAGACCCTACCTCAAAAAAAAAAAAAAAAAAATAATCAAAGCAAAAATCCAGAGGTTACAGAGAACTCAACGCTAAATCAGATTGCAAACAGGCCTGCCATTACTCAGGGAACATTGTAGAAGAAGGGGTGGAAAGACTGTAAGAGCAACAGAATGGGTAGGAATACCTTGAGGCATGGTCCCCTCTCCCCAGCTACCCCATATTCACTGCAGTAAATCCTAAAATCCCACTAAGGAGGGCTCCCAAGGAAATGGGACCAGGGTTGAGGGGATAAAAGAGTATAACCTGTTATTTTATATATATATATATATATATATATATATATATATATATATATATACACACATATATATTAAATACTAGCAATAATTTGTGTAACTAAATGCCCTAAAGCATTTTATAAGTATAGACATACAATATCATTAAAATATGATTTTGATAAGATACTCACTCAGTTTCCTTGCAAGTGCTCCTTTACCATCTGCCTTTAAGCAGAACTTGACATTAAAACTGTAGGAAAACAAAAGCATGTAAATCTTACAATCTAACTTAGATATAGTATTGAATATCTCCCAAATCTCTTATTTCTGAATACTTCACATCAAGTCTCCTGATATCTGTTGGGATTGACTCTAGAAATACCCCTACACTCCCACATATACCAACAGCAGTGCAAGCTCAGGGCTCTTCAACAAACTGGTGTAGTCTCTTCACACAACCTACATACATCTAAGCATGTAGAAATAATCTCTACATCTTTATGATTCCTTACACAACATAAACACTACACTAATACTTGTTATACTGCCATTTTAGGAAACAATGACTAGAAAGTCTATACAAGTTCAAAACACATATAAGTTTGATTTTTATGTTTCCAGCTACAATTATTTGAATCCACAAACACAGAACCACAAGTATGCAGCCAACATTATGAAAACTTACATCTTCAGTAATGTCTTAATAATATTCTTAAAATACAAACACAATATAAACTAATCTATCATATCCTTCAAGCATATTTCCTTCTGTGGTGGCTTGACGCTAAAAATAAAAATAATTTGCCAACTTTTTAAGTTTATGGACCTGTTGATAGATCTAAATGAGGTAAATGATGATTCAGGTTAAATCATCCCATTAAAAACACACATACATGGGAGCATCTTTTAATAAATCCTCCTCTAAAACAATGTTTGACATAATATGTCACAGAATCGGTTTGAGATCATAAATAAATAACATTAGCCTGCTACAGGCAGGCATGGTTGCACAACTTTGTAATCCCAAGACTTGGGAGGCTGAGGTAGGAGGATTTTGAGTTGTACGTGAGCCAGGGCTAGTAAAACAGGAGTACCTTATTTTAAAAAAGCAAGAGAGAGAGGTAGAAGAAAAAGAAGGAAAAGGGAAGAAGAGACAGAGAAAGAGGATAAAACTGATATAAGGATTAAATGTTGAATAGAAGATAATGCAAAATGCATTTCTCGCTATACCATGGTGGTCATTTGAAGCCTTTTAATTATGACAGCAATTATCAAAATATTATTGGCAACTTCACAGTCACATGGAGCATGATGGGAAGAAAGGCAGTACAAGTGAAAGCCAACATCTTAACAGCATGGTTGTCAACCAATAAAAACAAAGAGCAAGCATCACTTACTATTTAATATAGTCCAATGTAAATAAAAATTGTAAAATTTCAATGTTTATAATAATACATAAAGGCCAGGAAAGAAGCCTTTAATTAACACTTTTGAAATGAAATCTTTCTGTCTACTCAGCATTCTTCTCAGACCTGTGAGTTCTGTGGTCTTCTATGTAAGGACCACAAACAGGGTTCATCGATTTTGCTTCTTTGTGTGACTCTCACTACTCCTGAGTCAGACTTGCCGTTAGTCAGGTTCAATATTTATTTAGACATACACAAGAAAAATGTTGGTTTATACATTTTATCTTTTATTTTATTTATTATTTATTTATTTTTCTTTTGAGGTAGGGTCTCATTCTAGCCCAGGCTGATCAGGAAATTGCTCTGTAGTTCCAGGCTTGTCTCAAATTCATACAGTGATCCTCCTACCTCTGCCTCCCAAATGCTAGAATTAAAGGCATGCACCTCTATTCCCAGCTTTAAAATGTTTTAAAATAGAACATGAGTCAGTTTAAAGAAAAGATAATGATGATACAATTATATCTAAAATTCAGCAAAAATCATCAAAGTAACATACCCAGGACAGACAGGAAACAACAGTATACCGAAGAGTTCAGACCTTGGCTAATGAAAACAAAAACGTGTGTGTCTAATATTTTATAGGTATTATAGATGAGAACTCTGAAAGCAGATCTTTTAAAATTTAAATTTTTGTTTTTTAAAAATATTTTATTTTTATTTATTTATTTGAGAGAGAGGGAGAGGGAAACAGAGAATGAGAGAAAGAGAAAGGACATGAACTCCAGATTCATGAGCTACCTTGTGCATCTGGCTTACATGAGTCCTGGGGAAACAAACCTGGGTGCTTTGGCTTCGAGGCAAGTGCCTTAACCACTAAACCATCTCTCCAGCCCTAGAAATCTAAATTTTCAAAAGGCCTATGTAGAGTTAAATATAAAATAAGTTTTGACCTCTTATTAGCTCTTCTTTCTTTTTTAAAAAATATTTTATTATATTTTTATTTATTTAAGAGAGAGAGAGAGAAAGAGGTGGGGGAGATGAGTGTGCCAGGGCCTCCAGCCACTGCAAACAACTCCAGATACATGTGCCACTTTATGCATCTGGCTTTCGTGGGTCCTTTGGCTTTGTAGGCAAGGATCTTAACAACTAAGCCATCCCTCCAGCCCTCTTCTTTCTTTTTTTTTTTTTTTTTTTTTTTTTTTTTTTTTTTTTTTTTTTTTTTTTTTTTTTTTTTTTGGTTTTTCGAGGTAGGGTCTCACTCAAGCTCAGGCTGACCTGGAATTCACTATGGAGTCTCAGGGTGGCCTTGAACTCACGGCAATCCTCCTACATCTGCCTCCCAAGTGCTGGGATTAAAGGCGTGCGCCACCACGCCCGGCTCTTCTTTCTTTTTTAATATATTCATTGGTCATACACAATTCTTTAAAAGCTACTTTTATATTATCTTATAAAATTATTTCTAGAATGTTCTAGATCTCTTCTATGGAATACTATCCCTATAATCTAATCTATGACAAGAAAATAGAATATATCCATAGAAACTGCTTTAGTAAGAGTATCCTTTCCACCTTAATTTTTTCATTGTTGTTATAGTGACAGAAATGTTAATCTTAATCACAACTATTGATAAGCAAAAATACTTACCAGGAAACTTTGAGCGCTGTCCCAGGCAATGAGCAGGTTTTACTGTCTTGATTTAAAATGCTAGGGTAGACTTCAAGGCCAGCATTTACAGTGATCACAGGTCTAGCCCTGGTTTTGAATGACAAAAAAGAAAATGTTATTAAACATGGATTGATCTCAGTGTTTTAGACTCATACTTGCCACAAATACAGTCCACATCTACTACTGTCTGCAGTAGTGGAAACAGGAGTTACCTAGATGACCAACCATCTTGATATGCCCAAAACTGTTGTGGGGCATTTGGCTGATCTATCTGAATTCAGCTCATTAAAGAAGAATTGCTAATACCTGTGGGATAACATGCAACAAACCAGAGGCAATATAGTGGGAACGTGATGTCATAAATCCACCTGTACTGGCATGGCATGATCTTGAAGATAAAATTTTAGCAAGAGAAAAAATATCCCACAATGTAGAAAGAGTGCCTACATACTATACGTATGTAGGTACACATGATCTTGAGTGCATGGAATAGTTATGGTATAACATATACATAAACTACTACCTAATATGAGAAAGTAATCTATTGTAAGTTCTTTTTAAAATGCTTATTTACCATATGTATATTACTTCATGACAGCAAATTTAAAAGTTAAAACAATAAACTAAAATATAGGTTGAGCATCTCTACATCCTTAGAATCCAAAATGTGAAGCCTTAAACTTTTTGAGTGGCAAGAAGATCCTTAAAAAGTTTCAGATTTTGAACCATTTCAAATTTGAAAATTTTAGATTAGTGCTATTTAGCTGATAAAATCTACGTAAGTATTTCAAAATCCATAAGTCTCTACAATCTGAAATATATCTTGTCCCAAGTATTTCAGATAAGGAATACTCAGTGTATAAATTTATTTTTTTTAACTCTCCATATATAAAAATCTATAGTTTTCCAATGTTTACATATACAAGTGTAAGTCCAGGTCAATGTGGCTCTCTTAAAGCAAGTCCGTGAAATCCATAAGTGCGTGTTCTCTCACAGCTAAAACCAGGGGATCCACTGTAAATTCCCTTATGTGGCAACAATGTCAGCTGTCAGTCCATAGAAGTTTCTACATCTCAGTCCACCCAGATGCCAGATGGTATCCTATGGCATGCAGAAGTGAAACAGAGAGAACTGGGAAGGTGTATACATCGGGGAAACAGAGGAACATGACTATGTACAACACACTCTGACAAGACATACTAGATCTGGAATTTATTACGTACTGTCTTTATGGTCAGAGAACATTCAGGCCACAGTAACCAATCTCCTGCTTCTCATAGGAAAATGTAAACCCTTATTATTTCTTTCTGTTTATTGGTAGGGCTTGGGATCAAGCCTGGGACCTTGTACATACCAGGCAAGCACTCTATCACTGAGCTATGCTCTCATACAATTTCTTAAATTTTAAAAACTATTTTCTTTATTTACTTGCAAGCAGAGAGAGAGACAGATACACACACAGAGAGAGATGGAGAGAGAGTGGGGAAGAAAAGTGAGAAAGGCAAGTTAGGGCCTCTAGCCACTGCAAACAAACTCTAGATGCATGTACTACTTTGTGCATCTGGTTTTACATGAGTACTAGGGAGTCCAACTTGGGTCCTTAGGATTTGCAGGCAAACACCTTAACCGCTGAGCCATCTCTCCAGGCCCTCCCATACAATTTTTAAAGAGAAACTAAAGGACAATGAAAGAAAAATCTGGATATTTTCCTAAGTTAACAAAAAAGCCTGTATCTTTCTCTCCTTTGAGACATCCTTGCATAAATGTTGCTTGCCTGTAGCAAATCTTGAGTAGAAATAACAAATAATTTTGAAAAGTAGACTGAAATTCAAGTATTCGTACTTGAAATGTTTTCATATAATTCAGAATAACCCTGCATGACAGAATATGTAACATACCTGTATAAGACAGCTCGATCTACACCAAAGGCCCCTACAATTAAGTCTAAAAGAAAGCGGAAAATGAGTTAATAATAAAAATGGCTTAAAATTTTATATATTACTATATGAAATGTTTAATGCTTGGAAAAAATTAGTTAAACATGCTCCAAACTAAGAAGATTAAATATATATATATATACATATATACATACATATATATATATATATACAGTAAATAAGATTTCCTCATCATAAAGTATGACTTTCATGCTGGGCGTAGTAGAGCACGCCTTTAATCCCAGCACTCGGGAGGCAAAGATAGGAGGGTCGCTGTGAGTTCAACGACACCCTGAGACTACACAGTGAATTTCAGGTCAGCCTGAGCTAGAGTGAGATCCTACCTCAAAAAACAAAACAAAAAAATAAATAAAGTATGACTTTCATCCAGATAGGCAAGAATTTGTAAAGAGATTATTTGGCAAAAGGAGCAAAAATAAGGAAGTATGTGTCCCCAAACATATATACTTCCAAATGAGAAAGTTTTACAGATATTTGTGCAGTTTATTTTTTTTATAAAATTTCTTTGTTTTTCTCCATCTTTCTTCTTTCAAAAACAAAACCAAAACAGCACACACACACACATTCAGTATGGTAACAGAATTCAAAACAGCAAACCAAATTGCATTTTTTTTCATATATAACTAGTAAAACTGTTTCACAATTTGGGAGATTAAAATGAAATCAGAGATCCCAAGCTAAATTTGAGGATGTTCTCTTTATGCAGAACACACAGGAGAAAACATAAAGATGGGTAAAGCATATCCCATTTAAAAAAAAACTGAAAATTTAGGGAGGAAAAGAGAGTGTGGAGTATAATCAAAACTAAGGATTGTGAAAAAACCATTTGGAAACCTACTATTTTATAAGCTAACTAAAAATATAATTTACCAAAAAAAAGTTTAAATAAAGATATCTGGCCTGGAGAGATGGCTTAGATGGCTTAGTGGTTAAGGCTGTTGCCTGTAAAGCCTAAGGACCCAAGTTCAATTCTCCAGGTCCCATATAAGCCAGATATACAATTAAGGCATGTGTCTGGAATTCATTTGCCATGGCTAGAGGCCCTGGTACACCCATTCTCTCTCTCTCTCTCTTTCTCTTTTTCTCTCTTCCTGTCTGTCTCAAATAAAAATAAATTAATTAATTTAAAACAAAAATAAAAATAAATAATGCTATCCTACATGGGTAGTTAAAGGTGTTCCTAGAAGCCAATGTCCAGGGTCAGATACCTCCTGAGCTATTCATCAGGAGGCCACAGAAGTGCCTAAAACAATATAGGCTACTGCCACTGTTCTTGGTTGCCCAGTAAAACTAGATGGTAAGTCTTTTCCTAAAGATGCCACATGCTTTAGTTATAAAACAAAAGAAATCAAGCTGGAACTGAGTAGGGAGCTTCCTCCTGCTAGACAGCTTTCAAAGTGCAAAGGTGCTATGCAGGCTGGAGAAATATTATCAATAGTTTTATCCAGCTGTGGACCCTTTGGGGCTTTACAGCCAACTGGTCAGGCAAGAAGTGCCCAGTGGTTCAAAAGTAGCATGACCGTTATGGGGCTAACCAACCAAATACATTCTGGTTCAACTTGAGGCCCACTTCACA
Source organism: Dipus sagitta (assembly GCA_036346955.1). Taxonomy (NCBI): domain Eukaryota; kingdom Metazoa; phylum Chordata; class Mammalia; order Rodentia; family Dipodidae; genus Dipus; species Dipus sagitta. The sequence continues at coordinate 52,415,747 of CM070774.1, forward strand.
TGCTTGGTACTATAAACCTAGTCAAAAGTCCATGACTATGAAAAGTCATAGGCCCTAGGGGGGAATCTACTACTATTATGCTAAATGCACATGCACTCCAAATATTTATGTTTATACCCATAGATTAGTGCTGCTCTCGGTCTAATCACAGAAGTTTCTTTTAGCAGTGGGCAGAGATGAAGCAGAGACATATATCTGGCCAAAGCATTGAGAATAAGTGACTACCGTGTGCTCAGCCTTAAGTGGGACATCTAGACTACCTCCTCCAAGACTAGAACATTATGCAAAAGGAGCAGAAAAATGTAAGAGCTGGAGGATGCTGTGGAATGCTGTCTTCTGGATACAACATGACCAGTACACTCAGGAACTCGCAGCAGCTGTGGCTTCCCGCACAAGACTGAGCCATCGACATTCCCTCACGGATGTGGCAGGGACTCAGAAGGCTCCACCTCTCCCAGAGGAGCCATGGCAGTCAATGATTGCCAGAGGAAGGGAAATTAAAAAGGTCTTGCTCTAATGGACCAATCCAGTGGGTAACCTTAGGCAAGTCACTTTGGCTAGTCACTTTTCATATACACAAAATTGCTAAATAGTGACCTAATTTAATTTATGGTCCATATTTTTTGTTGGGAGAAAGAAGTGAGCTGGTATGTCATTTTAAAAACTACAGTGGTTGTACTAAGAACAAAAATAAGACTAATATTTCAAAATCTTAAAATGAGCATTTAGCTTTGCCTTTGGATTCTACAAGATTTTACTCTGTGATTTTATTATAAACTTTCAGGCAATGAAAGAAACTCAGGGTATGTTTCACAGTATTTCGCTTCTGGGAAACAGAGCTGTCTTCTCCCTTCCATGGTGACAACAATGTCTTAAAGGCAGTAGAGGCTTCAGCAGCATTTCAAACATTAAGTCATAATGATTTACAGTTTAAATCCAGAAAATAGTCACTAATATTGCTTGCTGTTGGGGCTGAACAAGCTGAGGGCCACATGTGTTTATAGAAAAGTACCTGGATATCCATTTTTGTCTATGTCTGTAGCTCCCTTCATTGCATAGCCAAAGCTCGGTGGCATGCTCTGAGCTGCCCACTGCCCCTCAAGGATCTGGGATGGAACCGCATTCAGGCCTGTTGATCTACCATTAAAGATGTAAACAATTCCTTTCTGATCTTCACCCCCATACGGGGCAGCAATTGCAATATCTGCAAGTGAAAAGGATAGGTGGAGAAGGAGAAGGGGAACAGGAGGGAGAGAAGAGTGGGCAAGGAGGGAAAGAAGGGATTCTTAGACTTAGTATTTACGTGGGGCTCTTGGTATTTATAGAACCCATTTTCCATGATAATAACGACTGGAAGTTCAGTACAGTATGCTCTTGACTCAAAAGTAACAGTCTAGTGGAACATGGTGGCACATGCCTATAAACCCAACATTTAGGAGGCTGATACAGGAGGATCTTGAGTTTGAGACTAGCCTGGGCTATATGGTAAGACCCATTCTCAAGACAACAACAAAAAAACAAACCAGTGAATTTCTTCCCTCCTATCCCAGGGGACCACTGACCTGGTCATCAACTAGAGCAGCAGCAGCTTAATTCAAGAAGGTTTGGGCAAAACTATCAGGAATAGCACTATTTAGAGCTCAATACTCTGGGTCTGACCTGGGATAAATCACTTCACCTTTCTAGACCTAAAATACTTTATTCTTTAAAATTTTGGATGGAGTGATAAGGGCACATGGCAAAAACAACTTCATCCAAAGTTCATTTTAATCTTATTATTTATGTATCTTTTTTATTTTTTATTTTTTGATTTTTCAAGGTAGGGTCTCACTCTAGCTCAGGCTGACCTGGAATTCACTATGTAGTCTCAGGGTGGCCTCAAACTCACAGCAATCCTCCTACCTCTGCCTCCCGAGTGCTGGGATTAAAGGCGTGCGCCACCACGCCCGGCTTAGAATATTTTATAAATATGTCTACTTCTCCTTTTGAGATGCTGTCAGCCACTGCCATACTTTCCCCGGGCCCCTCAAGCAGCCAGGTGGCCCCAAATCTAGCCCTGTTCCCATGGCGCACACTCTTCAGAACTGACAAATGCCCACCTTACTGTGTTGTCAGATCCATCCCCTTCTTGATAAAGTCCAATTCTTCCCAAGCATTTACAAAATCTAAGCCGTGCCTGGCTTATCCTTTGCTTACTAAACAAATCTCACTCCTCCTTCCCTGGCTACTGCCCCCGACTTGCAGCTCATTCATTCTTCCAGCAATGTTGGTCTTTGTTCTGTCTCTCAGATATGCTGAGGTGGTTCCCATTATAAGGTTCCCCTTGTTGTTCTCTAGGTTTAGATAGCTTTTACTGGGCTTTGCAAGCCTGGCTTCTTCTGTTTGTCCAGATCACAGATCAGACATAGTCTGTCAGATGTATCATCCTGATAAAGCAATGTGACATCCCTATACTCTTACCCCATAATAAATATCTCTATATCACCTTGACTTTCTCTTTGGTTAAAAGGTTCAGTCCTCATTACTAGTTGGACATCCTGGCTGTCTCTTGTTGGCTGGCTCCATGGCTTACCCAGAACACAAGCTTCATGACATCAAGGGTGATGTCTCTTTTGCTTATGATGAGCATTCTGCACCAGCCAGACCAATCTGCTTCAATTTCCTTACTGCACTAGACTGTCTCATACCTTCTTGGTGACATCCCCTGGAGCACCAAAGATACCCTGATCTTTCAGCTTTGATAAAGCCATTATTCCTGAGAATATCTCAAAAACTGTAATGATCACATTCCAGTTTAATTTCCCATCTATTCACTCCTCTATTGCATGTGGAGTTCCTTAAGCACATGCGTGGGCCCTGATTATCCTCTCTTCTCTAGAGGAGTGTTTGATAAAACTGTGTTAGCCTATAAAAACAAGTACTTAGCTAGGTGTGGTGGTTGGAGAGAAGAAGGCTAAGGACCCAGTTCTGAGGCCCATGGAATCTTGGAAGTGAGCAAGAGAAATCTGGCATGGTGGCACAAGCCTTTAATCACAGCATGTGAAAACTGAGGTAAGAAAACCTCCATGAATTTGAGGCCAGCCTTGGCTACAGAGTAAGTTCCAGGACATCCTAGCCTAGAGTGCTCCAAAAAATCAAAAACAAATAAATAAGTAAGAAAGAAAAGTACTTAAATGTTATGATAAAAATGTGAAAAACAGGATGGAAAATACCAAGACTTCTTTAAAGTGACTAGAATACCTTCAGGAAAAAGTCACAGCATATATAACTGGACTTTCCCACAAACTCTTGAAGACAGAAGCCCAGCTAAACTGATAGACTTATTGGTTGATGCCATGTAGGAGCTCAAAAGTGGGGGGGTCTATTTTGTTTTAGGTAGTTTTTGTTGTCAGTAAATGGTTTGGTCTTTCCTAAAGTAGTCTTTCCTGTTTTTATTATTAGCTTTATTTCATGGTTCCAACTATGTTTGTTCTCTTGGTGAAAAGAAAACCTTTTAGACTGCTTTATTAGGAAGCAAAATATACCTTGGAATACTTTTTTACTTGCACTGAAAACCTCTAGGTTCAACCAAGATGACACTTTAGTGTGTTACGTACAACTGTCTACAAGGCAGGCATGAAATGCTTCCTTTCTGCTAGACAATCAGTTCTTCTTAATGAATAACTTTCAGTTTCATTTTCAGAGGTTATTTCCCTATGCCTGTATCACACAGATAGTGGTGATATGATTCAGGTGTCCTCCATAAACTTAGGTGTTCTGAATGCTAGGTTCCTGGTTGATGGGAGATTTGGGAATTAATGCCTCCTGGAGGCAGTGTATTGTTGGGGGTGGGCTTATGGGTATTTTAGCCAGTATCCCTTTGCCAGTGTTTGGCACACTCCCCTATTGCTATTGTCCACCTTATGTTGGCCAGGAGGTGGTGTCCACCCTCTGCTCATGCCATTGTTTCCCCCTGCCATGATGGAGCTTCCCTTTGGGCCTATAAGCCAAAATAAACCCCCTTTTTCCCCAAAATCTGCTCTTGGTTGGGTGATTTCTGCTATCAATGCAAACCTGACTGCAACTTACATAGACAAAAATTCTTATCTCCATACTACTGTTTCTTTAAACAACCTTGTAATCTATATTTCAGGCTTTTCAAAAGAGTTCTATAATAAAATCCAACTTTGCTTTTCAAAGATATTTACAACTACTGGGCTGGGACTATTATAAAAGAATGAGCTTAGGCCTTTTATAAGTCCCCATGAAAAGATATAACCTCTCTCAGAACTTCTAACACAGCTAATAAAGTTATGGCTTTAAAAACATCAGTGGCAAATCATCCCTCTGAGGTTTGTATTACAGTCAGCATGATCTTGGCAATGGGCCTGGGAGCAGTGTTTCATTCGTAGCGGAATGGACAGGAGAGGGCGCTGCCGCTCAGACAAAAATCACCAGCTACCACTGGGCTCCCTGGGAAAGAAGGTTCCGGTTAGAAATTAATCATTTCACACTCTAGCTTGAGGTTGCATAAATAGTAAGTCGTGAAAGTCAATTGTGAAATCTTTTGCTAGTTAAAAAAAACAATCAGCCTGTCACTAAACTTTTTATATTAGTGATACTCAATCCATTTTTCCAGGAAGGGCATTTGCTCATGAGCTTCTTTCTACAGATGCTGTTACAAGACTTTTGCCCAGGAGGACAAATAAAATTAGGAACCCACAGTTTCTGAACTTTTATCTTACCATTGAAGCCATCCTGGTCCAGGTCTCCCAAAGGAGCTATGGCACTGCCAAACCTTGCAAAGACCTCAAACCCATTCAGCTTCGTGGTCTGGAAGTCGCCTGAAGCTCTCTGCAGAGACACGGAGACTTGCCCCACCTCTTGTAACTTGCCATCGGAGCCTCGATCCATGAACAGCGGTGCTCCAATGAACACGTCAGCGTAACTGGAAGAACAGAACCTCCTCACCACATTGAGATCAAACCCCATCCATTGGCACCCACGATCTTTCTTACTGACACTGTTACCCTTCCCAGGCTTCTCATGGCTACACTGAGGCATACACCTTCACCACAGATATCTCAAAGTCATGCATTCCTACAGCTCAACCTCAAGGAACTCATAAAATTATATTTTTAAGTTCTGAGAACTACTTGAAAAATTAGGAGCAACACTGACAGAGGTTTACTAATACTTGTGATCAAAGTTGCTTCCAATTGCTTTCTCAAACAGAAGGGAGATTAGCAGAAAAGGGACAAAGACACAGAAGGAACAATGTTTAGTTTTTGCAAAGCATTTATAAACATGAGAAGGAAACAGTTTCTGGAAACATTTTTTAAAACTTACTCATCCCCATTAATGTCAGTGGCAGCTACAGAAAATCCAAAATACGCAGCCATCTGAATGAGAAGAAAAGAAACATTTACATTCCATTCAATGAGATTAGACAATGAACATGTGTGGTACATGCACCACACAGAAAGGGTGGTTTCTCTGCATAAAGGGTTTCAATCTAAACGGCTTCTCTTTTATATTAATAGAACAATGACAATACATATTCCATGTACATCATTCCACTGTCTCCAACACGTACTATTTAAGTCAGAAAACAGTCAGTTTCCTTCCTGGGGCTAACCTATTATCTCACTACCTTTCCATTCCCTAAAAAACAACACATGAACAGAAAGACATCTGATCACAAACAGGCAAGTTAATTGGACCCCAGAAGTTACACATGGAAGCATATCTAGTGTGGGCAATAGACAATTATTAATTATAGATAACAGTTGGATCTCCCTATGTAAAACTACTACTGCCACAAAGATATTAATGTTTGGGAAGATAAGCAAGGATTCTTACATTTCAGCCAAATACTTTAATACTTGCCAGACTGTTTTGGTTTTGAATCATAGGTAACACAAATGCATTTGCGTTTATTATGATCTTATTATCGATAGGGAGAAGGAATGTCCTCTTTCCAACCACAGGGGACCATCAGTCAGAGCTGTCTTGCTAGAAATTAGTGGGAAAGGGAACATGCAAAACAAACAAGGAGAGATGACAGCTGAAAGACTGTTATGGTGAGAATGAATTGGCACACCAAAAGAGGACCATTAGCAATGCTTCCAAAATTTGATTACCTAAGACATCAGAAAACCATAAGGTTGTTTGCTACAGTATGTGTTCTGCTTGTTTATTCCCCCTAGTAGTGAAGATTGAACATGCTGGGCAAGTACTCCACCACTGAGCTACAACTGAAGCCATATTCTGGGTTGATGCAGTATAACTGAGAAAGATTAAGGCATATTTTTTATTTGGTGACAAGATGCAATCTGATGTAATAAAGCAGTGTCTGGGGTGTCATGTCGATGTGCTGATAAGAGTGTAACAGGAAAATATTCTTGGTCCTTAGTGTATCGGAATGTCTGGCTTGAAAATAGAAAGAAAAGTTGGAATGTATTGACACAAATTTTGTCCTGGGCTCTGTGACTGATATTTTCATGTGACTTCCACCAACTCCACCTTGAGGAAGTGACCAACATCACAATTTTTATCAAAGAGGAAACACAGAAGTCTATCCAACGCAATGACAGAGTCCTGGGAACCCAGCTCTATTCACTCCCAAAGCCCATGTTCTCCATCCCCACCTGGCAGCCAAGGAGGAATAACTCAAGTGCCCCAGAATGAACACAGCAGGAGCCAGAGAAGCATGTGGACATTAAGACAGGACAAACTGCTTGAGCTAATATAATCCCAATCCCAGTAGCAGATCCCTACTGCAGCAAACTCCAGGCCTCTCCACACTGGGCACCTACTCTGCCTGACACTCAAGAACAAGAAGGTTCTGGAGACCCAGGTCTCGTTCCTTATCCCTTCCATCCTCTTCTGCCACCAGCAATCTCCACTGACCACATACACGGCTCCACTGTGAGATTCGCAAACTAGGAGGGCGTTTTTTTCCTCTACTTACTAATTATTTTTTCCTTTATCATTACCAACTTCTTACTTAATTCTCTAAGACACACAAATGAGCATATTGTAAAACACCGACGCTTGTAGAGAATGTTTTATATTTAAAAGAACTTTTTAACTGAAGACTATTTTATTTCATGTAGTAGAAATTCAATTTGCTTATGACATCAATAATACAAAATGCATATCTGTCTCACACTTTTTGCATCTAATAAAATTAAAAGGCACAAGTCACTCTTTTAAAAGATTTTAATGGTTTAACAAAGAAAAAGAAAGTTCCTGCGGTTTGGGGTATGGGCAGTTTGATCTTTTGTTTCCTAAAATACCCAGCCAAATAAACAAAAACAAACAAAGTGGACAACAAAAAGTTTTGCTTAAACAAAATACTGTGCTCAAAACAAAGGTAGAATATTTAAAGCCTGTTATGTCTGCAACATTGAATATTTTACAGAATCATTCAACCATTTTGATACTGCCAAGACAAGTCTTAAAACTTAAAAATGAGCTGGATGTGGTGGCTCATGCCTTTAATCCCAGCATTCGGGAGGCAGAGGTAGGAGGACATCGAGAGTTCAAGGCCACCCTGAGACTACATAATGCATTCCAGGTCAGCCTGAGCTAGAGTGAGACCCTACCTCAAAAAACAAAAACAAAACAAAACAAAAACTTAAAAATGCTGACAGTAAGATGTTGACTGAAAAAAATAAAATCACAACATTTACAATAGAGTACACTAATTTTTGCTTATGTATGTAGTCACATAAAAGAGAAAGAATTATAGCAAAATAGTAGTTCAACAGATTATCTGGCTAGATTGCAATGATTTTTATACTTTTGCTTTCTTAATACTCCCCAATAAACATATGTGGTTTTTATAGAGGTTGTGTGACATTTTCAAAGCATACCTGCTCACCAGTAAAATTGTGTAAGGAGGACATGTTCTTCCCATCATAAATGTAAACCTGTGTGGGAGAAACAAGTCAATAGTATACAGTAAAATAAAATTGAGTCACAGATGTTTAAAAATGCCTTTTATCTTTCCTACCATTCCCAATGTCCTTGCTGCTCTTGGTACTCCTGAAACAAAATCTGAGAAGGAAAAAGAATACAACCTTAATTATTTTATTTTCATTTTTATTTATTTTCTGGATTTTTTCAAGGTAGTATCTCATTCTAGCCCAGGTTGACCTGGAATTCACTGTAGTCCCAGGTTGGTCTTAAACTCATAGTGATCCTCCTACCTCTGTCTCCTGAGTACTGGGATTAAAGGTGTGTGCCACCATGAATTACTCATTTCTAAAACAGCATTGGAAAATGCTGAAGTAGGTGCTATGCTAGAGAGAGTGGTTTTATTATTTCAGCAGAAAATAAATACAAGATTTTAAAAATTGATATTGGGGCTGGAGAGATGGCTTAGCGGTTAAGCACTTGCCTGTGAAGCCTAATGACCCCGGTTCGAGGCTTGACTCCCCAGGACCCACGTTAGCCAGATGCACAAGGGGGTGCACGCGTCTGGAGTTCGTTTGCAGTGGCTGGAAGCCCTGGCGCGCCCATTTTCTCTCTCTCTCTATCTGCCTCTTTCTCTCTGTGTCTGTCTGTCACTCTCAAATAAATAAATAAATAAATATTTTTTAAAAAATTGATATTGTATAATAACCCTAGCAATAACTATAAAAACACAATTTATAGGGCTGAAGAGATGGCTTAGTGGTTAAGGCACTTGCCTGCAAAGTTTAAGGACCCAGGTTTGATTCTCCATTACTCATGTAAGCCAGATCCACACGGTGGTACATGCATCTGAAGTTCATTTGCAGTTGCTGGAGGTCCTGGTGCACCCCCTCCCTCTCTCTACTGCCTCTCTCCTCTCTCTCTCTCTCTCTCTCTCTTTCTAATAAGTAAATAAATGAAATATTTTAAACACAATTTACAAATTATCAAAAACATCTTCAGGGACTCAGATACATGCAAATAAGCCCTCAAATGATGTGTTATGCAATAGCAGAAGATAATCTACCAACTAATGACGCTGCACTACGTTATGAACACAACCAAAAGCAATGTGGAAGAGGCCGCGTGACAGGGACACAAAAGCATAATCAGCGTCAGTAATGCCCAGGCCGGCTGCCCCGAGCTCTGAAGGAAGGTGGAAGGTTAGCCATCGTCCAGGCTGTGCTCAGAAGCAAGTACCAAAGTGAGATAGAAAAGGGCCTCTCCAGGGGGCCAGAATTTGCTAGAAAGGAGAAGGAAAGAACTAAGGTAATCACCGACGGTGCCGTGGAGGCTGGAAGGGGACAGAAGAGAAAGCGCCCAGGCCTCTGCAGCCCCGTCAGCTCCAGGAGGACATGGGACAAGACCCCGCCTAGACTCTGCTCAGGGTACTAATTCCTCCACCATCTGTTTATATTCCATAACTATGGTTACGAGTTGATGAAAATTCTCAATGCCACATGTTTCAAATGCCTAGTTTACATTTTTTTAGAAAGGGGTTAAATATAGGTCAAGTTCTTACATACCATCTATGCCATCACCATTGAAGTCTCCAACAGCCACTGAGTAACCTAGGTGAAATCAAAATGAGACACCATGATGGTGGTGTATCTACCAAGAAAAATTTCAACACATTTTCAACAAACTTACACGCATATGACAAGCGAATGTTAAAAGCAATAAGTCAGTTAAATACTCAATAAAAGGACATCTCTGTTATAAAAATAAGATTGTTTTTGCAGTTTACACAGGAATCTGTTAACAACAGAACAAATTTTCAATTCATTAAAAAGGAACAGCAAACAACAGATTTTTCTCAGTCAGCAAGTTGTACTTCTGGTTTGTGTGTGAGCAACTTGTTTCCACAAATAACCAAAAACTTAAAGAGTGAAAACAAATACTGATAAATCTTCAAGGCCAAAACAGTCATTTAAGACAATGTCTAAACTTTCAGTAGTCAGACTTGTCTAGGTTGGGACTCAGAAGAGCAGTTGTAAAGTGAGTGACATGAGACAAGTGACTTTGCTTCTCTATGCCTCCACACATCAACATAGACATGGTGTGAAGATTAAGTGAGAAAATAGGAACGAAACACCTGGAAATTGCCTAGACACAGAAAGGTATCTTAAAGGTTACTAACTGTTATTATTATCAGTGCTATGTAATCACTTCAATTTCAATTGTTCAACTGGAACATAACAAAAATATTCAATACCCATTTGATATGGTTCACTCCTTTGGTATTGAAAACAATCTTAATCTCATAGAAAAGACTGTTCTACTTAAAGAACAGTATGCACATACTCAGGCTAATACCCCATAGCCATTTTACCTACCCAGATAACTGTCATCAAAAATTGCTTGTGCAGTCCGAGTTGCCAACTGGTTATTGTACTTGATGCTGTAAACACTGGGGTCATATTTAGACACAATTTCTGCAACTTGATCAGAAATGAGCTGACCTAAAAATATATGCATATACATTATTACTAATAATATATTATTTGTTAGTAGTATATATTGTAACATTAATGCAATATTTATAAATAATCTTCTAATGGAAACTTTATGATACACACAATAAATGGTACCTGCACAAACAAAATATATACTAGACATCAGTATTTCTGGTGTTTTTTTTTCATTTTGTTGTTTGTGAGGTAAGGTCTCACTATGTAGCCCAGGCTGATCTTGAGCTTTCAATCCTCCTGTCTCAGCTTCTAAATAATGGAATTACTGATATGTACCACTATCTGATTATATGTTAGTATTTCTGAATATTAGTCTTCAATAAGCCTCAACCTCAAGAAGGGCTGTCCAGTGTAGCACAGGTCCATAACATGGAATCTTATTAAAGATTAATTTTTAATATTTTATTTATTTTTAAGAGAGAGAGGAAGAAGCAGATAGAGAGAATGTGTTGAATGTGCTAAGCCCTCTCTCAGCCCAAAGATAAAATATTATTAAAATAAAAACTTCTTTGCAAATTTGCTCAGTCTTTTGGACATTATAGAGCACTTACATAAACAATATGGATATCTGACCTAATATATAACAAATAAGAACATATAAAGGCATTACAAATATTAAAAGAACAATTCATCGAAACATATCCACAGCTCTGTCTCTAAAATAGCAGACTGAGATGGACATCATGGTGTACACGTATAATTCTAGTGTTAGAGACTCTAAGGCAGGAGAAGAGAATGAGAACAACCTGAGATTCTTGACAGACATGTCTCAAAGGAAAGGAAAGGAAATTCAAAGAAAGAAAAGGGACAGAAAGAAAAGACAGAATAGTACTTGAGGCTTATATCTACCTTCCTTCACAATTCTGGCCCCTCCTAGAAATACTTCCCTCCCCTCCAGTGAACAAAATAAGACATATTTAGTAATAAACAAAACTCACTCTATGTTTGTTAGTGGTTTGAATCTTTTTTCTTCCAGTGGTGGAGATTAAACCCACAGCCTCACTCACCGGGCAAGTATTCCACCACTGAGCTGTACACCCCAAGGCCATCAATCAAAGGTGTTATACCTAACAAGGAATAGCCACTATTTTCTCACGCACTTCAGACTGATACTTTGTTTTAAGACAGAAAAACTCAATTGTAATTTCACTAAACAAATTTTGTTTTCCAGTACATGTATATTTCATGGAAATTCAAATTTTTCTGTTTGTTAGATGTGTCATACTGGTCCCTGTGTTTGATGCCTGATTTTTCTTTTCTTCAACCCTTCCTTTGTCCTCCCTTTCAACTTTTAATTTATTCTTATTTCTCTTTTCTTCCATCCTTCTTCCCTTCAACAAATGTCTATTTCCCTTCTCTTTCCAAAAATAAAATGCAAGCAGATGGCCTCTGTGGTGGTTTGAATAGAATAGATGGCCCCCAATATATTCAGTTGTTTATTTGTTTGTAGTTTGCATCTCCAGCCATCTGGCTGGAGGAAATGCCATTGTGTGGATCTTAAGGTGTGGTGGTGGGTTTGAGATTTCAATCTAAAGATATGCAAAGTGTGCCTAGCTGGAGTTCCTGAAGTGTGCTGTGGCCTTTGGCTTTTAGGCTTGTACTGCTCTCTCTCTGCTTGGGCCTGTGAAAGCAGGCCAGTTTCTTCTGCTTTTATGGAACTTCCCCTGGATCTGTAAGCTTCAATAAATCCCTTCCTCCATAACTGTGCCTGGTCTGGAAGTTCATCTCAGCGAACCTGAAGCTGTCTGATACAGCCTCCTACAAAGAACCAAGTATAGAAAAGCATAATACAATAGAAGAGTAATATTCAGAATTAAAAAGGACTTTCAAACCAATATATTCTTGAGATTTCCAATGTTTCCAAACAATGACAATATTTAAACTACCAGGGCACTGGAGAGATAGATAGCTCAGTGGGTAAAGTGACTGTCCATGAGGATCTGAGTTTGAACTCTAGCACCCATGTACAAGTGTCAAGTGTGATAGTGCATGCCTATAAACCCAGAGGTGGGAAGGCAGAAACAGTAGGATCCCTGGGGTTTGCTAGCCAGCCAGTCCAGCCTAATGTGTGAGCTCCAGGCCAACGAGACACCCTATGACAGTTGTTCTGAGAATATCACCTGAGGTTGTCCCTCTGACCTCCACTCACACGTGCATACATATGCAGTCATATACACATAAACATGTGCGCGTGCGCGCACACACACACACACTCACATCCGAATAACAATGTTTTGACCTTGAAAAACCCCATTCTCTTTGTGTGCGTGCATGTGTGTGTGCGTGTCTGCTACATGCATGACTATGTGCCCTGTGATGTCCCATGTGCCCACCTGAGGAGGCCCAAGCAGGATGGAGTGGCTCACTCCACTGCTCTTCTTCCCATTCTTATGTGACCCTGGTCTCTTACTGACAGGGGCAGTTCATTTTTTCCCCACAAGCCATGGAAATTTCCTGGTCCTTACTCCCCCTTATACGATTGGGGTAACAAGCGCACATGGCCACACCTAGCTGTTTAAATGGGTTCCAGAAATTCAGACTCCAGTGGTTTCAGGTGCAGGAAGTGTACTTTACCACAGGACCATCTCTCCAGTCCAACCCCATTCTTTAGTAGAAAATAAACATGTAGCATACTAGCTAAACAATGTGTGTCTCTAACAGTAAATGAAACATAAAATGGACTTAGTTACTTCAAACCATCAGCAATCCTGATCTCATGTATTTGTCCAAAAGTAATTTAATGAAGCCTTCCAGAATGACCAGAGATAGTGTTTTATCTTTTTGTCAATACCAGTTTAACTATAATTTTAAAAAGAAACTTAAGATATTCTGCTTTGTTTTGTTTTGAGGTAAGGTCTCACAGTGGTCCTTCTACCTCTACCTCTCCAATGCTGGGATTAAATGTGTGTGCCCAGTAAGATCTCCTATTGGATCACTGTAAGTTTGAGGTCAGCCTGAGACCATATAGTAAGTTCCAGGACAACCTGGGCTAGAGCAAGACCCTACCTACAAAAAAAAAAAAAAAAAAAAAAACCTGAACTACCTAAAGAGCATTCTTGAGGTCAATGATTAAGGAACAAACAATCATTAGCAATCACTCACACAGTCTGGGAACCCTGAGCTTTCAGTTTGCCATCAGTGGACTCCACACATTGATTCACCTGTGCCATGGCCTCTGGAGAATGCACATCAAAGGCATGCCCACACAATAAAAAAAATTGCTCATTTTATCTCAAGAATGTATGTAAACATTTAATATGTATCATGTTTGTATATCACATTTTAATATATCTACATATTGTGTAACAAAACTTGTGCCTCTAAATTGCATTTTAAATTTCCCTCATTAAAATTTTTTGAGATGGTTTACAGGTAAATGAGTAGCCAGGTATTTACTAAGTTAAAAATATCAACCTACCTTGCCAATAAAAACTACCAGGACCACCAAGAAGTACTCGGTCAGCCTAGATTTCAGCAAAGAACAAAAGGACATATACTTAGGAACAAGAAACGTGGGAGACAGAAATCAATGCAATAAGCATAAGGGCATTTATTTGTATTTAAGTTATATACATAATGAAACAAAGCATAAGCCTTTCTTAACAAATTAAAGACAGTTACAATACCTTCACTTAACATACAAAAACATTTTTCCTCTAAAGATCTGGACTGGTAGGTTTCAAATCAACTAGTACAAACATGATTAAGTGACAGTAAGAAAGAGCTTACTTATTAATTTTGTATGTTAGATTTGTGATTACTTAAGGCAAATTTTCTATTAATCACTGAGAAATTTTCTGCAAAAGGAAAGCTACTTTTAGTGTCTCAGAGATAGAGGAACAAAGTTAGAGGCAAATTTCTGTAAATGACACTTGACTAGCATAATTTACAACTGTAAAACCTGTAAGGGTCTAATTGAAGATATTTTGTGTTTGTGCACAGTGTTTTGGAAATTTCTTTTTGCTGGAGGCAAAGGATTCTTTTTTAATTTTTAAATGTACATATACCCTTTTCAAGCTTCCAACAATCTTTTGTCCTGGCTATGAAAAAGAGCCTTCTCAGCTAGCTACCTTAAAAAGATACCCTTCTTGGGCTGGAGAGATGGCTTAGTGGTTAAGCGCTTGCCTGTGAAGCCTAAGGACCCCAGTTCGAGGCTCGATTCCCCAGGACCCACGTTAGCCAGATGCACAAGGGGGCGCACGCGTCTGGAGCTCATTTGCAGTGGCTGGAGGCCCTGGCATGCCCATTCTCTCTCTCTGTCTCTCTGTCTGTCGCTCTCAAATAAATAAAAAATAAACAGAAGGGCTGTACTTCTATAAAAAAAGAAAAGAAAAAAAAAAGATACCCTTCTTTTCAGAGACATGTTTAAGGAATTTAATAGTTAATTAAGCAATTAAGTTAAATAATAGTTAATTAAGACTTGCACATTACAATAGTTTGGGGAAACAGTATATAGGCATAGCGATAGAGAACAGGAACACTATTTTTTTGTTTGATGGCATCTGTTTGATATATCATTTCATATAAACTTATATTTATCACTATGGTTTATTTCTCTTTGGTATACTTAAAATTTGAATTACAACTAATGTAACATGGACATGAGTGAACTGAATGAATTATCCAGTAAAATTACCTGCTGATAGTTATTAGTATCTACTGCAGAATATCTTTATTAAAATAAAAAATATTTTATAATAGAAAATGCCCTGTTAGTTCTTCATCCTCACATGATTTTAGTGTTTGTTTTCATAAATTTAAAGTGCCTTTGTTTGTTGTTTTTCTTTCTTTTTTTTCCATTTTCCACAAAAGCTATAGTCCTCCTCCCTAAGCTCCGTTTCATTGTTGGTGGTGGTTTCGTGTGTTTTATTTCAGTTTGGGACAATGTCTTGCTATGTACCCAGGCTGGCTTCAAGCTCACGACCGTGTCTCCGCCTGCTGAGCACTGCCATCACATGCACATGCTCCTGCAACACACCCGGAGGCTGCACTTCTCATCAGTCAACGTATTTTTTTGAGCTTAATATTCTCAACTTATTATTCAAAAGCTTATTAACCACAGAAAAAAGTAAAGAAATTGTTTGAAACATAAACAAAAGTACTTAAGAGCACTTCTATGAATTATAAAATATAGATAAATTTTTATTTTATATAAATGAAAAACAATCAACTTTGAAGAGCATTTAAGTTTTGTCAAACTAATGTCCAACCCATGAGATTTTCCACAATAATTATTAAATTGCCTCAGCTTCACTTGGCCCCTACAGCACGAAATAGATAACAAATGTGTGTGTGTGTGAGAGAGAGAGAGAGAGAGAGAGAGAGCTTTTTTGTAATTTAACAAATTCTGTAGCAAAACTCCTGTCACAGACACAGTTTCAGTTGAAAATTAAACAAAAAAAAATTTAATACTATACAAATTCACATAAAGGGAAAATTTAAATACCAAGTCATAATAATTATCTATCATTTCCTAAGGAGATTATCTACTTGCTCCATTCTCTTTATGATGTCTTTCTATTTTAAATATGCAATGTTCATGAAGGAGGGAATGATATAAGGCAGAAAATGTCCAAATGAATGGGTTGATTTAAAGCTATTTTCATTAAACAAGTAGTAATTACAAAGACATTAAAGTAATGGCCAGTATCTATTTAACCACGTGAGTCATTAAAGAAGACCTGAATCCCATTCAGTCTTAAATGAGAACTTACTTTAGTAAAATCAATGCTGAATCCTCCTTGACAAAATCCCTGTCCATCAGCATCAATATTTTCTAAAATAAAAAGATTGGAAATATACATAAGTCCCAAAACAAACAACACAAAACACAACATGAGATAAATCCAGTATCACTACATTCATAAAAATAATGTACTAATTTCTGTATGTGGACATTCATTTGACTCCTATCACACTAAATACATTAGCATAATTGTACCAGCATCATCTCATCTCTTCCTACATGGAAACAGGGAGACACTGGAGAGCCCAGACCCATCACCAGGGAACAGAAAGATGAGATGAAATGTGACTTTCCAGCTGGGAAGATGGCTTAGACAGTAAATGTGTTTCCTATGCAACCATGAGGACCTGAGTTCAATCCCAAGAACCCACAAAAAGCTGAGTGTGGTAACACATCCCTGTAAACCTGAGACAGAGGCCTAGAGAATCCCTGTGGCAGATACAGGAGAATCCCTGAGGCTTGCTAGCTAGCTAATCAAGCCCAGGTGATAAACTACAGGTTCTGTGAGAGACTGTCTCATCAAACAAGTTGGAGAACAAGTTGGAGTTGAGAAACTTCAACCCAACATCATCTACTGGCTTCCACATGTGCACACCCATGCATGTTCATACACACACACACACAAGCACACACACACATGCATATATAGCTACCCACATATAAGCACAGGCACACAAACCACACTTATACATGCAAAAAAAGTTTAGTTCCTACTTTTAAAATAGTTTTATTTATTTATTTGCAAGCAGAGTGAGAGAATGAGAATGGGCATGACAGGACCTCTAGCTGCTGCAAACAAACTCCAGATGCATGTGCTACTTTGTGCATCTGACTTTATATGGGTACTGGAGAAGTGAACCCAGATTGTTAGGCTTTGCAGGCAAGCATCTTAACCACTGAGCCATCTCTCCAGCCCCCCACCCCCTTTTATTTTTGACACAGAATCTCACCATTTAACTGAGGCTGGCATCAAACTCAAGATCCTCCTTGCCACTGCCTTCTCATTGCTGGAATTATGGGTGTGCACCACACCTGGCTCAAACTATTTTTAATCACAACCCACAGCAAACTTATAGCTTATTTCATAATCCATCAAGCATTGAGCTTGTGCAAAATATATATATAACTTAAAATCTCTCAAAACAATATTAGAAATAATTACAGAGAAAAATAAGCACCTCTCTTCACACCTGTAGCCTTAGGCCCAACTGAAGTGAACATCTGTAAACATGACTTTTGAAGAGTATTTTCTAGTCAGAGCACAGTCTGCAGAGTTTCTCTTTTGTAGCTACTTCCTTTTACAGCATTCTCCATAAAAAAGGACTCTGCTGAACTAAATAGTTAACCTAATAATATATATTAATTTTAATCATGAGCAACACCAAAGCCAGAATAGAGGCGTGCATTAATTTTAGAATTCTCTCCTTGTTTTATTTTGAGGAATAGCCACAATCAGTGGAAAACACCAGCTTGCATTAGCAAAGAATCTGTGCCACCAATGTTGCAACTATATAAAAAGCTACCAGTATATTGGTCACCCAAATATAGGAACAAAAACATCTATTTTTAAGTTATAAGGACAAATTTCCAAGAATTTTTGTTTTTTTTTAGCCAAATAATGCCACAATACTTCGGAACCCCTTTTTAAAATCTGGGAACTGCCCCAAAATTACACAATAAAATTTTTTAAAAAGAAAATGGCCACAAGAGTGAAATCCTACTTCAATGTAAATTTTTCTCACCAAGAGAAAGAGAGGGAAAATGTGGGCTGGAGTTTCCAGGGTCCAGTGACTCATACCAAGGAATTATACTCCAACCTCAAGTCAGCCATGAATTACTTGATTCAAGTTACATCTAGAGAACTATTTCAGGTTATTTATGAGGGCATCCTTTTCAGATTATCACACTGTACAACTATCCGCTTTATTTGTTTCCCTAGAACATCTAGCTCAAAAAAAAAGTGATTATCCTTGAAATGCTCTTAAAAAGTACATACTAAGTTGGTTGCTTCTGAAAGTTTCAAAGCTTTCATGTTAAACACAGCTTACTTCAGTGAAGGCTTTGATGTTTATTTCTACACATAACCACTACTTCTCCCACTATGACTCTCAGTAATTAAGACAATAAGATCTACTAGTATTTACTCAGCCCTTCTGAGCCCAGTACCATGTGTACACAGTTTACATGGCATTTTCTTTTCACCTTCTTACAGTCATCCTAGGAGAAATGTAACTATTATACACTATTTGTACAGATGCGGAAACTAACGCTTAGGGAATTCAAGCAACTGGTCAGTGCTCAACCATCCAGATATCAGTATGGTCCTGAATCTGGGCATGTCTGCACTAAAAGGCTACACTACCTCAACCAGCAACCTAGTTATCACTCTCTGGTTAAGAAAAGAGTAGAAGATGGGCTGGAGGGATGGCCTAGCAGTTAAGGTGCTATCCTGCAAAGTCAAAGAACCCAGGTTCGATTCCCCAGGACCCACATAAGGCAGATGCACAAGGTGGGGCATGCTTATGGAGTTCATTTGCAGTGGCTGCAGGCCCTGGCGTGCCCATTCTCTCTCTATCTACCTCTCTCTCTCTCTCTCTTTCACACACACACATACACACACACACACAAATAAATAAAATAAATAATTTAAAAAAATAAAAAAGTAGAAGAAATGGCCCCACAAGAAATCATAACTGAGAAAATGTGTTATCAAAGTTAGAGAACAGGAACAAAAGACAGTCTTAGCAGTGTTGAAAGAGTATTTACATCATGTGGTTAGTGGCTCAGGCATAACTGGTCAGTTGCATACTGCCCAGAATGGTCAGAGATGTAGTCATGAAAAGCCAGAAGCAAGCATCATCATCAGGAAACAAATACCTTGGTAACAGGCACTCAAGTTCTTTATTTAGAGTGTGCACATGTTAAAAATAAAATCAACCAGGCTGAAGGGATGGCTTAGCGGTTAAGGTATTTGCCTGCAAAGTCAAAGGACCCAAGTTCGATTCCCCAGAACCCACATTAGCCAGATGCACAAGGGGGCACACGTGTGTAGAGTTCATTTTCAGTGGATGGAGGCCCTGGTACGCCCACTCTTTCTCTCTCTTTTCCCCTCTTTCTCTGTCAAATAAATAAATAAATGAATAAATATAAAATATTAAAAAAATAAGGTCATCTAAGCAACCAATCAAACCAAAACCAAAGAAACAAATGAACAAAGACAAACCTTCAGTGTACGCACGTGCACATGCGTGCGCGCACACACACACACACACAAAAAAAAAAAGAAAAGAAAAGAAAAAAACTCTATGTCCAAGACAAGCAAGGCTGCCCAGAAGTTAGTAATGTGGACTTACAAAACTGAAATCTCAATGTAAAATCAAGTATTGAGTTGTACAATTTACTGGAGCATGAATAAATGCTAAAATTATACCTCTGGACAGCTTAGTCAGAATTAGTGTTTACTGATGATGAAATAAGGCCTCGGGTAGTTAAGTGAGCTACCCTTGGCTACAGACTGGATGTCAGCAGAACAGGAGATTGTAACCTGACTTTCGAGTCCTTTCTCCCAAGTGTTTCCTATGGGTGAGCTGCCCCTCTTATCCTGAGCCTGAAGGTAGCTCAGTATTTCAAAGATCAAACTGTTGAGATTGCCAAAGAACAGACCCGTGAGAAGAAAGGCATTCACTCTGTTTCTGTCTTTCCTAAAGCCATTCTCTGTGTTTTTTCTAAGACTAGAAAACACTTTTTCATGAAATTTTCATGCATCCTTACAGTTATGAAACAAGCAGGATGTAGTCTCTAAAGGAAGCAATTGATGGGCTGGGGCTGTAAGTTAATTGGCAGAGTGCTTGACTGGTATGCGCAGAGCCCCTAGCACTGATTAACTGGCCTGTAATCCCAGCACTCAGGAGGTGAAGGCAGGAGGATTAGGAATTCAAGGTCATCCTTGGCTTATTATTGAGTTCAAGGCCATCCTGGGCTACATGAGATCCTGTTTCAAAGTAACAACAACAAAACTCAGTTTGGCTGGGGAGGTATCTCAGTTAGTAAAGTATGAAGTCCTGAGTTCAGTTCCCAATACCCACATAAAATGCCAGGCATGTCAGCATGTATCTGTAAGTCCAGAGCTGGGGAATCTGAGACAGGAAGATCCCAGTGGCTTGTTGGCCAGCTAGTCTAGCCTAACCAGTGAGCTCCAGGCCAATGAGGAACTCGCAAAGGAAGCAGACGGCACTTCCGAGGAAGACATCCAAGGTTGTCCTCTGACCTCCAGGTGTAGTGTGTCCACTCACATATGAACATACATATACACACTCATGCACATTATACACACAAAGAAACAATTAAAATGGAAAACATGGTCCATTGTTAGTAATTCACAGAAATTGTCCATCTGGAATGTAATAAACCTAAAAGGCTCAGGGTATATAGCTTAGTGATAGAAAGTACTTAACATGCAAAAAAAAAAAAAAAAATCACCTGGGTTCAAATTCTCAGAGTATTCAGTAACATAGTATGTGGAAAGCAAAACAAAACTGCTTCAACTGTCTGAATCTTAGTTGTTGCATTTCTCAAGTGGGAATAAAGTTGACTGGTGAATATGTGCAGGAGGGGGTAATTATCGTGTAATTGATATGCGTTCCTCTGCTACACAAGGGCTAGTTCCTTCCTCATAGCTATAAAATAGGACCACTTTTGAAATATCGATATTAAATAGACAAATTTAGTCCTTATATTTCCTACACAATACCCAAGATGGCGCTGCCAGGCCTAATTACCAACATACAGGTAGTGAGACATGGTGCTAAGGGCTGGGGAGAAAACCTCTAACTTCCTCCATCCCTGGCGCTGGGTGCACCTCTGATGTTTTACTCATACAAATAGAGATCTAAGTAGGCACACCCATTCTCTCTATCCGACTCTCCCTCTCTCAAATAAATAAGTAAATAAACAAATAAATATGTTAAAATCACCTGAATGTTAATATCATTTGAAACTTCCAAGAATATTAGTAAAAGCATGAGATCCTCAGAACAACCAAAAAATGGGTGGCTTTGGAACTTCATTAAGAACCGCATTATAGAAATGCTGAGTGGGGGCTGGCAAATACAGACTCATACCCCCAAATTCAAACTCACCTTCCCATATCAACCTTTTTACTTTTCTTTTTCTTTTTTTGTTATTTGTGTGCATGTGCACGCTCATGTGAGTGAGTGTGGACATTCACATGCCATACGTGTGGTGGTCAGAGGACAACTTTCGGGTTCTAATTGGATTCTTGCTCTGTTGCTCTTGCCACAAACTTCCAGAGAATTCTCCTCTCTCTACCCTCGCATCTCACTGTCACCATTTAGTATGCTGGGATTACAGAAGCCTACCATGGCCTTGCAGCTTTTTATGTGGAGTCTGGGGATCAAATTCTGATACTCCAGCTTGAGTAGTGAACACTTTACCCACTGAGCATTCTCCTCAGCATCCCTCCCTTTTTTACTTCTAATGTCATGCTGGTAAACACCAAAATTAACTTTGTAACAGAACTTGTTAGAAATGCAGGTTCTCAGTGCCGGGCGTGGTGGCGCACACCTTTAGTCCCAGCACTCGAGAGGCAGAGGTATGAGGATCACGATGAGTTCGAGGCCACCCTGAGACTGCATAGTGAATTCCAGGACAGCCTGAGCTAGAATGAGACCCTACCTCGAAAAACCAAAACAAAGAAAAAAGAAAAAATACAGGTTCTCAGATCTAATTTAGACCTAGTGAATTAGAATCTTCAATGGCAGAGGCCCACATCTCTGCTAAGAGAAGCTCACTTGAGCAACTTACCACCAATTAAAACTGAAAATAGAGGCTTCTAAAATCAGACAGTAATCATGAGTCATCAGGGAAGATGAACATGAACTCTTAGAAACAATAAACCTGCTGACTTCACGTTTGTAACTTCTTCACGTGAACAGCATCGTTTTCATCTTGCCTACATCATGCTACCAACATCTACAGTTTGTCTCTCTCTCACACACAAAACAAGCTAAGCCCCCCTCACGTCTTGTCAAAAGCATACATACTTGACCTGCAGGGAGCATACTCAACAGTCTTTGCCCCATCTTGAAGAAAGCAAGTTCCAACAGGCTCTCTCTCCTGCTTCAGCTCAGTCCTCCAGTGGTACAATGGAGCACAGGCCTAAAACCAAAGGTTTAGTCTATGAAACAAGAATTCTCTGAAAAATTAATAGTTCAGATCATCTATACTAACAATACAAGCTCATTTTCCAAGCGATAATAAAAAACAAACTACCAGCTGGGTTTGGTGGCGCACGCCTTCAATCCCAGCGCTCGGGAGGCAGAGGTAGGAGGATCACCGTGAGTTCGAGCCCACCCTGAGACTACTACCTAGTGAATTCCAGGTCAGCCTGGGCTACACAGTGAGACCCTCCCTCAAAAAACCAAAAACTAAATAAATAAAGAAATAACCTACCATATGCCTTATCATAGTAGTGGATGTTTTAATTTGAAGGTAGTTTGTTTTTTTTCTTTCTTTCCACATACTTAGTTTTGGTTGACCTTCTCCACTTCTCCTCCTCTCCCACCTCTGTCTCCATTCCCACTTACACTTCCCACCTCCACTATTCCCCTCGGCCTTTCCTATCATAAAGCTTCATTTCCTTCACTACCCCTCTCCCTTGAAACCTACATTTTTTGTTTGTTTGTTCGTTTTTTGAGGTAGGGTTTCACCGTATGCCAAGCTGACCTGGCATTCACTCTGTAGTTCCAGGCTGGCTTTGAACTCAAAACGATTCTCCCACCTCTGCCTCCTGAGTGCTGGGATTAGAGGCGTGCACCACCATGCCAATGATTTGTCATTTTTAATTTTAATTTTTATTTATTTGATAGAGAAAGAGGCAGACAGAGATAAAGATAGAGGGAGGGAGAGAGAAAATGGTGTGCCAGGGCCACCAACCACTGCAAATAAACTTCAGATACATGCACCACTTTGTGCATGTGGTTGAAGACTCCTTTTTAAAATAAGTCTTTTTCTCATATTCTTCTGAAGACCACATTTGTAACCCATATGCATGTTTTCACAATAATTAGCAAAGCAGTGATTTCAGGTAGCCTATTCTTGATGTTACATGCTAAGCTGAAGGTCACTGACTGAGTCAACTTTTGAATGAAATAGCATTCTTACACATGTAGAATATAACTCTAATTTATACAGCAAATAGGTTATCCAAGTGAGAAAAGAAAAAAAAAATAAAAAAATAACAGTTCTTCTTTTATGTACTTTCCAAATAAACTGTGAACTTTCCAGAGGTGTAATTTCAGTACCACATGGAAGTGGTAAAATAATGCATGTTTTAGCTGGGCATGGTGGTGCATACCTTTAATTCCAGCACTCAGGAGGCAGAGCTAGGAGGATCACCATGAGTTTGAGGCCACCCTGAGACTACATAGTGAATTCCAGGTCAGCCTGGGCTAGAGCGAGACCCTACCTTGAAAAACCAAAATAATAATAATAATAATAATAGTAATGATGCATGTTTTAATGGCATAAAAAAGTACCCAAGGTGAAACAACTTAATTTGCAGAAAGAAAGTCAATGCATTTCTTTAATAATTTTTGGAAAGAAACACCAATCTTGGATGATTTTATATCCACCCTGATAAAACTGAGAGTAGGAACCATTACTTTTGCACATGTCTTTGGTGTTCCAGAGAGGATGGGTCACCTGCCTCTTCTAACATAACTCCTTCTCACACCCATCCTTTATCTCTGCTTGCTAAGTGGCACACTCGTCTAAAGTCTTGCTGAAACTTCAGCTTGTAAAGCTGATTTCATGAATGCTCCATAATCACATGAGCCAAATAAGAGTAATAAAAAATAAAACAAGGGGGACCTCTGAAGATATGAAACTAAAGATGAATCTGAATCCAAGGAGCTGGCTGAATGAAAATGGGCAAGACACTCTTTCAGGCAGACAGAACACACATTAGGTACTACTTGAAATGACTTGCCACAGAGAAGAAATACAAACACTAGTGTGGCTTTAGTGTGTGAGATGGAGAGAGATGATGCAGAAAGACCGTGTGGAATCTGGTTTTAGAGATGCTAAGAAACCAGGATGAATAAATTCAGAGAGTGAAAGCCACTTGAGTGCTCTAACCCGTAAGATAACATGTTCATTCCCTTTGGTCCTTCTGTGCAGAACTGTAGCTGGAACAAGAGGGGAAGCAGACTGATGAGAAGAGATTGTGCCGGCCCAAGTGAGCAATGGTGGTGGCTCAGTGTAGGGCAGAAACAAAGATACAGATGTACCAATGAGTATATGTTCATAGGGCTCACTGATAAATGTAGTGGAGAACCAGGCTGCTCCATAAGTCTGAGAGAGATTTACATAGGAATAGTTAGATCTGCTTATTTGCTTGTGCTCTTTTATGAAGGGAAACAAGAGACCCTCTTGGGCTACGTTCATTTAGAACAGTTTATTAACCAAATGGAAATGCAAGAGAGCTAGTTGAAAAGTATAGCTTTAAGGGGGGCTGGAAAGATGGCTCAGCAGTTAAAGGTAGTTGCTTACAAAGTCTGCTGGCCTGGGTTCAATTCTCAAGCTGGACACAGTGGCACAAGGATCTGGTGTTTATTTTCAGTGGCAAGAGACCCTACTGCATACACACACACACAAATATATATATATATATTTCAAATATGTTGTTTATTTATTTATTTGAAAGTGGAGAGATACAGACAGGAGAGAATGTATGTGCCAGTCTTAGACACTGCAAACAAACTCCAAATGTATTTGCCACTTTGTACATCTGGCTTTATGTGGGTATTGGGAAATCGAACCTGGTTTATTAGGCTTTGCAGGCAAGTGCCTTAACACTGAGCCATCTTTTCATGCCCCTAGATATATTTTTAATTATTAAATTACTGTATTTATTGAGGGAAGTACAGAGCCAAGGAAAGACATGCACATGGCTAGACATACCAAACGGTGGGCCTGGGAAAACTATGGTAAGAGAGAAAAGAAAGTTTAAAGAGTTCCTACCCTGTGGGAAACTGGAGAGGATTAAAGAGCTCATGTGGAAAGTAAGGGCTAGGGGGCCCTCCCCTAGGCTCAGCCCAGGCCCAGCTGAGGGAAAACTCACCAGCAGCTGGAAGTTCCCAAGTGGTCAGACAGCTCAGAGAGTGGGCCCTCCCCTTGCAAAGGTATTTATAACCTTATGGTGGTGAGCCTTGCCTTCTGGTTCAGGTGCACCAGAGGGACAGCTGATTGGTTAGGACTAGGGGCTGTCTCAGGAAGAGGCTAGTCATGTTCTGGGGTCTCAGCTTGACTAATCACTGTGTAAAAACTTCCCTCCCAAGAGGGGCCCAGGTTGCTTGTGGAAAAAGAGGTGTAGGGAACTAGGCAAGAGATACAAATCCAGATCATCCTTTGATCGGTAGCAAGTGCAAATTTTCCTGCCTTTTTTACTTTCAGGGCCCAGTCACCCTAACTGCCTACTCCCTTGCATTCCCCACTCTGTTGAGAAGACACTCTAAATGCTATTAAAGGAAATAGGACAACAACTGGTCAGTCTTTAATTGCTTCAGCCGAATGGGGGTGTAGACATCTGGCAGCTAGAGAGTCTCTCCCAGAGACGGGAACTATTCTAAAGGACCCCAGAAGTGGATTGATGAAGTGCAGGATGATAGTCCTAGAATAAAATGTTGGGGAGAGAGAATGTAAGTAAGGAGTTAATGAAGTGAGCACACACACAGCAATCTGGTTTCCTTCAGGGTTCTCCTTGTGGACTTCTAGGTCTTGGGGAGCATGAGAGGGAACCCAGGTAGATGGAGTTGGATTGTCTCAGGACCATCTGAGCATGAGCTGCCTGAGATTTTCTCCCAGAACCTGTTCGGCTGAATGGCACAGTAGTGTTTGACAAGGCCTGAATCTGTTTCTGTATGGCTTGTAAAACAGACGAGATATTAGTGGAGTTATCAGGAATACATACACAACATTTAACTTTGATAATGGTGAATATACCACATTTTGTATAATAGCCTTCCAGAGTATACCTTATATAATGTGTCCTGGAGGCAGCCAGGGCCAAAGATTGGTACCATAGAGTCACTAGGTGCCGTTAGGGGCTATACAATATATTTCTGGCCTCAGGACTTATTTAATGATGTCCTGGCACAAGTTAGAAGGGACTCACTATGGTTCCAAGTATAAGGAAGTCTTTTGAAATAAGTGACCCTTGGTCAGATTCATCCATACATATTTTAGATTTAAAAATAACCATTTTTACATCTATGTTTTTTTCTTACTATAGGATTAGAACTATTAGAGAAGGGGCCAACATGCCTTAAGGCCTTATTTGTTTCCCCTTTTGGAAACCTCTTGTTGTGTTACTTAATAGGTCATTTATATATAATTAAATTATATTTTTAAAATAAAGAAACATACCCTTAAAGATCTAGGGATAGCTAACAAATAGTCAGAGACAGAAATGTGAGGATTATGATAGCATGTATTCACAGACAGAAAAGAAAAGAGGAGCCTCTGAGTAAAGAGTATAGTCACAGGAAACAAAGGAACCCATAACAGAATTCAAAGACACCCAACATCTGGAACCTAATCAGGAGAAAAACCCATTAAAGGAGACTGCAAAGGAGCATCCAGCAAGATAGGAGAAAAAACAAGAAAGTATAGGTGTACAAACCAAGAGATGACAGGGTTTTAAGCTTGGCATGAGGATACATGTCTGTAATCCTAGCCCTTGCAAGGTAGAAGCAGGAAGATCATGATGAGTTCAAGGCCAGCCTAAGTACACAATTAAACCCTGTTTCAAGAGAAGAAAGACAGAGAGAACGGAGAAGGAAACAGAGAGAAGGAGAAGGGAAGAGAGAGGGGAAGAGAGAAGGGAAGGGAAGGGAAAGAGAAAAGAGGGGAGGGGAGGAAACTGGTTACAAATAAACTGATGAGAACTACAAAGTGAGGCAGAAAAAAAAATGAGGAAAGGAGGTAGAAAGAAACAGAAGCCTAGCCCTAGAAGGGGAAGAGAAATGGCATCCTTGGATAGGTGGCCTCTGATCAGAACAATCTTATTTCATCATAACCTGTACCCTTGACTAGAATGAATAGCCCTGGAAAGCATCAGACTTCCTGTGTCTCCACATAAACTGATTAACTCATCTGAGAGGTAATATCAAAAAAGACTTACCAAAATTGTATATATGTAAGTAGAAAGATTGAGATGGGGAGGGGATATGATGGAGAATGGAATTTCAAAGGGGAAAGGGGGGAGGGTAATACCATGGGATTTTTTTTGTTATCATGGAAAATATTAATAAAAATGGAGAAAAAAAAATTTAAAAAAAAAAAAAAAAAAGACTTACCAAAATTTTGTCCTGCTTTGACCTCACAGAGGCTCCAAACCACTGGTGGGACTTAAACTCCAAAGGGTCATCTTTGGCATAATCTCGATTGCCTGAAAAAGAATGTGTGACAGGTAAGACACAAAAGAGGCTGTTTATGGTATAAAGGAGTTTGCTTCTATCTAGACAGATTTAGGAATGGTGTAACATTTATTATTATAATTTTTATGTATTAATTTTCAAGCAAAAAAGAGTGAATGGGCATGCCAGGGTTTCTTGCCACTGTAAATGAACTCCAGATTCACATGCCATTTTGCACACTTTGCTTTTTTAAAGTATTGGGGAATCATACCCAATCCAGCAGGCTTTGCAAGAAGGTGCCTATAACCACTGAGCTATCTCCCCAGACCTGCTATACCTTTGATTATTCAAATAGTACACTTCAGTGGGATGGGTTGCACACCAACAGGGCTGAGGACATGGCTCGGTGGATGAAGTAGTTGCCACACAAGTGTGGGAACTTCTGTTTAGATCCCCAGACCCCAAACAAAGGCCAGAAGCAGTAGTGGGCCTCTACAGTCCCAGCAAGATGACAGTGAGAGAGGAGGGGAGACAGGAGAATTTCCTAGAACCTGCCAGGCCAGCTAGTCTGGAGAACACAGCAGTAGACAGCAAGAATGGGAGACCCTGCCTCAAAGGAGGGGAAGGCAGTAACCAACACACACACACACAGACACCAAAAAGAAAATCCAAATACTATACTGGATAGTTATATTATTTTGCTATTTTGCATAACACAGAAAGAATTATGTGATGACATGTGGGCACTGCTATTAATCCCATCAATTATCATGACACAAATGTGAAAAATGACATACAGGTCATACAGAGACTTGTGCATGTGTCTAAGTAAGGAGGTTTACCTACAGGAGGGGTCTCCATTGCTTCTCTCCTCACCATCATGTCTTTTGCTAAGAATGCAATTGGTTTTAGATTATACATGCATCTGTGACTTACTTGACCAACATCTCCCACTGACATAAGAGATTCTGGTTCAGGGAAGGTTATACCTCTTCAGTGATGACAGAATCACCTCTGCTGGTCTTCATTCCTTTCCTTTGTGACATTCCAAAGCCTCCACTAATATTGTCTTCTTCAGAGAAGAGAAGTACAATGAAGACTGTCACTCCTATCTATTCAGTTCAGGATTCTCTGTGTTTCTACACAATTATTTCAGGATAGACAGAAACTGGTTGTATTGCCAATTTGTTTTAAACATCCTTCAACTTCTATATAAAACAACTGTGAACTTAAATTTTGCACAAAACTAACCTTTTTGAGGTCATTTGTGTCTTGCAATGATATAATGCTACCAAATAAATGAGATAAATTTAAATTCTTCTGTTTTTACTCTTGTTTTATAAATAAAATTTACATTTAGTGGGAGGGGTTGTTTCTGTTGTTATTTGTTTTATTTTGTTTTCTGAATGCTAATGTAAGGTGAACATTCCTACAAGGTTTTATACTGGGTTTTTACTGAAATTTTATATATAAATTATAAAATGCCCCCTCAAAAAAATACCAGCCACGTGAAAGATATTATTTCCTTAAATTATTACCCATCCAAGGGAGAGCCTATAGTTATTCAATTCCATAATGAAGAGTTGAAAATAATTAGTTTCAATAACTCCAAAATTCATATATGCAAGGTGAAGACTGAAATATTTACCGAAGATTTTCATTTTATTAGAAAAAAGAAACTTTTAATACATTAATCTCCAAAGACCTCTGGGACATAAACTAGAACATAAACTACCATTGTTTTTCTCAGGGCCCATGAAGAACAGTTTCATAAGTAGAGGAAAGGATGAAGAAGAAGTGGAACTAGCTAGTACTTGTCCTTTACCACAAAACCTAAGACTTCCGTCAAAGTTCAGCTTGTCTCTGAAACCTGTTAGCCATGCTTTCTCAAAAACAATATACATCCATAACCTACGGACCAACAAATAAAATACATGCTCCTTGGGCTCAAGAGATGGCTTAGCAGTTAAGGCACTTGCCTATGAAGCGTAAGGACCCAGGTTCAATTACCCAGTACCCACACAAGACAGATGCAGAAGATGGCACATGCATGTGGAGTTCATTTGAAGTGGCTAGAGGCCCTGGTTCACCCATTCTCTACCTCTTTCTCTCGCTCTCGAATGAATGAATGAATAAATAAAATATATTTTTTAAAACTAAGGCTTCTGCCAAAGTCCAGCTTGTCTCTAAAACCTGTTTGCCATGCTGTCCCAAAAACAATACACATCCATAACCTACAGACCAACAAATAGAATACATGCTCACCTACACCTGCCATCCTTGCTGACACAAAAGAAACAGAAATGGTAGTTAAGTGTAGATACAAGTTTTCTGTTTTCTCTCTCATTCACAAAGTTATTAGAACACACAGTAGAACTGCTAGATGGAGAGAGGCCCAGCCCAATCTCTATATGATGTACCCTAGATAGTAACATGAGTAAGGCCTTATCTTTTCTGACAAGCAACTAAATAGATTTGGGGATACAGTTCCAATTGCAGTATGTTATTACCACAGTGTACAACCTAACATATTGAATAAACATAATGCTATTTTCTTTTTATTTTTCTTTTTTTTTATTTATTTTTTTTTTTTTGGTTTTTTGAGGTAGGGTCTTACTCTAGCCCAGGCTGACCTGGAATTCACTGTGGAGTCTCAGAGTGGCCTCGAACTCACAGTGATCCTCCTACCTCTGCCTCCCGAGTGCTGGGATTAAAGGCGTGCACCACCACGCCCGGCTATATAATGCTATTTTCAAAAGGACCTGAACTAAAACCACAAAGAACTGGACTGAACTGACAGGTTTTTTTTAGTCAAAAAAAATTATTGTTACCACTTATTTATTAGGAATGTTTGCTTACTTGTTTGTTTATGCCACTGAAAGTTAAGTGAATTCTCTTACTTTGTTGCTTGCTTCCTGTTCTAATCCCTTCTTGAAGGCATTTTCTCTATCACATTAATGAAGCAAGAGAAATTCAGAACGACTATGAGAAAAAACAAACAGCAGGCCTTTGCAGTGATTCACCTCTCCTCGCCATGGTAAACTTAGGTAATCTTCAGGCACTGCGTTTATGAGCTACTGTGCTCCAACAGAAAGTGCAGTGCACTTACCCCGCTGGGATCTCCTGCTTCTGCTTGCATTTAAAACAGCCTTTTCAGCAAGATGTTCCTGTGTTCAAGTAGAAGCTAGGCTTTTCTTTGCTTTGTTTGCTTGTTTGTTTGTTTTTCGAGGTAGGGTCTCAGTCTGGTCCAGGCTGACCTGGAATTAACTATGTAGTCTCAGGGTGGCCTCAAACTCAAGGCAATTCTCCTACCTCTGCCTCCCAAGTGCAGGGATTAAAGGCGTGCGCCACCACGCCCCGCAAAGCTAGGCTTTTCTACATGAGCGGGAATGATAGGTTGAACCCAAGTTCCACACGAGGCTGTATATGCTTTTTTATTCTAAAATGTCAAAACAATGTCAAAAACAAAATGATGGGGTAGGGCTGACCCAACAATTTTGCTGTATTCTTACCAGCAAAATTGGCCCTGACTACCAGGTGTCTGGGATACACACACATTAACCCTGACTGCCAGGTATCTGCGACATACACACATTACCCACTGCCTCAGTGGCTCCATCTTTAACAGCCACAACTTTATACCACCATTCTTCAAGAAATTTGTTCCTTACTTATCAGAATTCTCTTTCTACAGCCCAAGTCTTAAAATACTTCATTCAACATCAGGCAGTAGCTCCTCTGAAAAGAAGTGTGAATAGAGTAGGCAGAGAAAGAAAGGCAAGCCTGCTTTCCAAATAAACGAACAAAAGTTCATTCAGGACCTGGCCGGAGTTGGCAGCTCTTCTGCAGCCCATGAGTGAGGTAAATATTTTGAGTCACAGCCCTGAAGTCACCAGTTGGTGTGATGCTGGAACTCCCCAGCCTGCTTGGCCTGGGCTAGCACCCTTGAAGAGGAAATAGGACACAGACCACAGTAGAAATTCTAAGACTGGGAGAAATGCTGCTTCTGGCAACAGTCAAGATTACAGAGACTTCTGTCCACAATTGCAAAATGCATTGGAAGGTTAGTTTTTATTGCCAAAATAAACTATAGGGAAGAGGGGCTTTTCACACAAGGATTAACATGAGAAAAAACAGTCCTGTGTTAAATAAATTAATGTAATACTATCACTTTCAAAAATACAGAGGAAAATTGTGGGAGAGATTTGGAATTATCAGGAAAACCACTAGAGACTTGAACATTCAGAGCCTATTCTAACTAACAGCTTTCAAATTTTCTTATCTGGATTTTATCAAATTTCCATGATTAACTGATTGAGGATAGAAGCAAATGACAAGAGAGGATGGTCACAACCTCAGTCTGGGTCTCCTTATTAGCAGCCAACTCTTCCCACTTCCTTGGTATCCTCTTCATAAGCTACTGCCCAACATTAAGCATTTAACTTGTGAAAGAATTACAGGGAATGCTTAGTTTTTAAACAGAGTTACCCTGTTACTCTAAAGCTAAGGTTGTTGTTTTTTTTTTTTTTTTCTTTTTTTGATTCTTTATGCTTAAATAACACCCTTTCAAATAAGATTATGTCACTCTTTTTGAAAAGCCCAGAGTTGGGGGAAAAAAAGCCAAAACATTAAAAACTGAAAGTAAACTTTTGTTTACTAGTTAAATGTGGTTTTACTCACCTGGTTCCCATTCATTAGTATGTTCTCCATAAATAATGTCATTAAAACAATGGTGCCTCACAATCGACCTTTAATAAAATAAATAACCTGCAAAACTCCTTAAGCAGGAATTTGCCTAAATACCACTTTGGCTCAGATGTACTACTAAAAATAAACCTGGCTGAAAGAAGAATTGCCCAGAACAGTTTCCTATTTATGTAAAATTTGAGAGGCAAGAGGAAGAAATCTCACTGATCATCCATTAAACAAATAAATCATGGGTAATTCCTATGTCTAAAAGCTAGGAACACAGCAGTGACTGAGATACACAGGCTTCACTTTGCACAGTACAAAAATAGTACCTAATTGTGTAAGAAATAAGATATTTTCTGAGTCATAAATACTACAAAAGAAATTTGAAGATGATGCAGGAAAACACTTTCCTTATGGCCTAACAGTATTGTGAAATAATGCATGTTACTGCAGTAGAGCTGTTAGGCATGACGGCACATATCTAGAATCCTGGCACTTGGGAGGCAGAGGCAAAAGGAATGCTGCGAGCTCAAGGCTAGTTTCGGCTACATATCTAATGTGAGGCCAGCCACAGTGACATAATGAGACAGAACTCAAAAAAAAAAAAAAAATCATATTAGAGGCTATTGAAAAAAATAATTTAAAACATCAAAACTCTAGATATTATTGAGGACTGAAATAGAAATCAATCATATCTTTGATTTAGCAAAGAAATAGTTTTTCAATTTACTTAAGAAACTCTGGGAGCAACGCATGGTGGTGCACGCCTTTAATCCCAGGACTCAGGAGGCAGAGGTAGGAGAATCGCCATGAGTTCAAGGCCACTCTGAGACTACATAATGAATTCCAGGTCAGCCTGGACTAGAGGGAGACTCTACCTCAAAAAAACAAACAAACAAAAAAAAAAGAAATAAACAAACAAACTAGCTAACTAACTAACTTTGGGGCTGGAGGGATGGCTTAGCGATTAAGGCGTTTGCCTGCAAAGCCAAAGGACCCAGGTTCAATTCCCCAGGACCCACATTAGCCAGATGCACAAGGGGACACATGTGCCTGGAGTTTGTAGTGGCTGGAGGCCCTGGTGCACCAATTCTCTCTCTCTCCTTTCTCTGTCAAATAAATAAATAAAAATTTTTAAAAAACTCTGATAGACCTAATAAGTAATGCTAAAGTATTAGTATTAGTATTAATGAGGGGATAATTTGCTTATAAGTTTCCCAAAGGTTTTTAAATGCTGTTTAAAAAAAATTTTTTTAAGTGGCAGAAGATAACAAACAGGTCATAAAACCAAAGTGTTTGAAATCACAAACTACTAAAAAGTTGCATATATATATATATATATATATATATATATATATACATATATATATATATATATATATATATATATATATATATATATGAAATCATAATCTGCAGGCAGAGGAAAGTGTTGTTAATTTCTACAGAACTATCAGAAATACCTTTTACCTAAGCTATCCTCTAACAGTGAACAGGAAGAATCAACCAAGTATATCTAGAAGAAAACAGGATAAAGCTCACTTTACCAGTTCTGGTATTATTTACCTATGGAGTTATTACTAACACAGTTAACAAAGAACGCAAGTCCCCCTTTCATTCCATGAGCAATGCAGGAGGCTCTGCTGGAAGGCAGCCCAAAGAACTCAGCCTATGGGACAAATTCTCTCTCTCTCTCTCTCTCTCTCTCTCTCTCAGGCTTTATCA
Organism: Dipus sagitta; assembly: GCA_036346955.1. NCBI lineage: Eukaryota > Metazoa > Chordata > Mammalia > Rodentia > Dipodidae > Dipus > Dipus sagitta. Next base: position 52,449,760 of record CM070774.1, read on the forward strand.
GTGCTGATTTGTTTCCTTCTAGTGATGGAGAGGAAATGATCCTGAAAGCAACAGACTAAAACAGAAATTCTTTAATGGAGATTCACAAAGAAAAAAAATAAATAATTAATTAAGTTAATGCCATCCAGATCAAATTTGGGCAGAACGAGACAGATTTAAAAGGATCAGGTCAAATCTAAATCAATTTGGTAAAATGCTAAAAGTGGGGCTGGAGAGATGGCTCAGCAGTTAAAAAAGCATTTGCCTGCAAAGCCAAAGGACCCAAGTTCAATTCGCCAGGACCCACGTAAGCCAGGTGACACACGTATCTGAAGTTTGGAGGTTTTTTTGCTGCAGCAGCAGCTGCTACACCTGGTACACCCAGTCTCTCTTCCTCTCTCTCTCTCTCCCTCTCTCTCTCTCTCCCCTTCCCTCCCTCCCTCCCTCTTAAAAAAAAAAAAAAAAACACTACTAGTGGCACAGGTGTATGGTTAATTGGTAACAAGGGAGCTGAGTTAACTGATTTATTTCCAAAATGATTAACAGCTCTCAAGTGTATAATTCTGAATGAGGGAGTGACAGATTATATCAGGAAGAACATTTTCATTAGAAAATAATATTTTTGGAATTGATGTTACATTAACTAGAGAAATGAAAGTATTTTTCATTTTGTCCTTAACTTTTTAATTTACAGGCCTGTTGCATGTATATAATCTAGACATGTCTAGATGACAGGAAATTCACCAAAAGGAGGCAGTTAAACTTGGAGGCTATTTTAGAGTCTACCTGAGTGTTTTATTTTCAATGAACTGGAAACTTCATGATACAGGCCAGACAAGTGCTAATGTTTTGTGTGCTGTAGTCAATACAAAGTTTGGGAGTTAGCAGAAAATATCCCACAGCGTTTGACTGGATTGGAATACACATGGCCAGGCTTGCCCATAGACTACAACCAAGACCTTCTGGGGAAGAAGTGGTGTGTATCTTAGTAGCAGGATGAGAATGAATAGAAATTGGCTAGGCACACTAGGGGAACTGGACCCCAAAGTAAAGAGTTGTTTTTTATTTCCTTTTACTTGGTGAAAAATAGAAAATGTCTTTGAGCCTGTAAGGGGAGTATGTGGTTCTTCCCAGCCTCTATCTTGATGAAGGCCAGAAATGCCTTTATCTCTTTTTCCCTAAAAGAGTCCCCTTCCTTAGAAACCAGGTGTAAGGAAGACTGGCATGAGAGCTGGGGTGACCAGCTCATCCCCTCTAGCAAAGCCTTATTAACTCTAAGGCAGTAACCTTCAATGCTTCTTTTTGGGGGGCCATTTCTGGGGACCCCCTCCTGCTAGTCAAGAGTTCTGTCCTCTTTCCTTCTTTTAAGTTCTTTCTAAACTTTATCCTATATTAAAGATTTGATTCTTCAAATTCACAATACAAGGATCTGGAGGCGACTTACTCAGGGGAAGTCTTGTGTGACCTTCAGTTTCTGGCACTCTTATCTCCTGAGATAAAAGCCCAACCAAGATCTGAGAGAGATTCCAGTTGATCTCAGAGACACCCCAAATTCCCATTTCAAAAAGAGGAGCAATCCTCTTCCTGCCCTTCTCTAGGACACAGACACGGTGGCCTGGACCTACCATCTACTGTATTTGGAAAATAAAAATAAGACTTTCTTCTGGTTTTGAAAGATATTTCATAAACTGATGGGGAAGCCCATACTTCTAAAGAAAGAGATATGTTCTCCTTCCTCAATGGAGACCAGCAGTCCATCTTTTTTGGAAATTATTCTTGAGAAAATTAGGCAGTGATTAATCTGTCAACAGCATCTGTTTCCTTGGTAAGAGAAAGCACGTGGCAAGGACAGGGTTTGCCTAAGAGTCACAAGAACAGATGAAAACGCAAACCAAGACATGCTCCACTTAAGAACATACACACATCTTCATTTCTTTCCTTTTCCATAAGTGTCCACTTCCCCAGCTTTAGTATGGGCCTAAAACAAGCAACCTATTCCTAGCTGGTGTGATGTTTTCTTGTTTACAAAGTTCATCCACAGACATCATTTCCTTGATCTATAGGACAACTCTGAGAAGTAGATGTTATGTTTACTTGACAAATGGGAAAACTGAGACTGGCAAACAGAAGCCACTTGCCCAAGGTCACCAATAACTACCAGAGCCTGAATCTGAGCCCAGTGTCTTCTAAATCTAGTTTGCGATTCGAATAACCACTGCTGTCAACAGGAAAAGAACCAGAGAGAGAACAATGCCTATTTACATCAGCATAGCTCTTGCTGGAGGTGGCTTTTAGCACAACCGGTATCAGTTGAAAAATACACAAACGACTGGACGTGGTGGCGCATGTTTGTATTCCCAGCACTCCAGAGGCAGAGGTAGGAGGATCGTTGAGTTCAGAGCCAGCCTAAGACTACATAGTGAGTTCCAGGTCAGCGTGAGCAAGAGCGAGACCCTTCCTTGAAAAACCAAAACACAACAAAGAGCAATACATAAAAGGTCACTGTGGTAGTAGATAGAGCAATCCCACTCCCTGAGCTAAAAAGTCCTAATTTCCAGAATCTTTCACATGAATACACAAGGTCACATAGCATAAGAGACTTTGTTGGTGTCATCAAATACATAAACCTGAAATGAGAGATTATTCTTAATTATCTGAGTGGATCCAAGAGGGAAGCAGAAAAATCAGTGTTAACATGACTAGAGGATTTGGGGAGATGGCCCAGCACTTAAAGATGCTTATTGGTAGAGACTTCCAGCCTGGGTTCAAATACAGACAAGCCAGATGCAAAAAGTGGCACAACTGTCTGGCAGTTGTTAGCAATAGCAAGGCAAGAGACCCTGGTGGACCCGGACACCCCCCCCCCAGCAAACACACACACATAAAAGAAAAAAATATAAACTGGAAGTGCCCAACATGAGGTAGAGGGAGGTAGAAGTGTCCCTGTTAGAGTGGAACAGAGAAAGAATCCTGCAGCTGCTGCTATGTTTAAAGATGAGGAAAGAGCCCTCATGCCTAACGGCCTCTAGCAGCTAGAAAAAGGCAGGGGACAGATTCTGCCCATAGAGCCTCTAGAAGAAATATAGCATTGTTAATGTCATTTTAATTTAAACCCAGTGAGACCCATTCTGGGCATATGAAGGGAATGAATCTGTGTTGTGTTAAGACAGTAGAGGCTGATAGTGCAGCTTGGAGCTGAGGCCCTGGTTTCAATCTCTCACCATGAAAAAGAGAAAGAACTCCAAGCTTATGGTCACACAGGACATCAGCAATGGGAAACTATTAGGAGCCCACACACGCAAGAGAAGTCACGGACTGCCCCAGCCTGCCACAGGCACGGTCTCCAGGAGTTTATCTTGCTCTGCAGCGTCCTGCTCCAGACTGGGAGTGTCTTTACTTCCAGATACATACAGATTGTTAATCCCTAAACTTAAGTGCATACAAAATGCTTCGGGTCTACCCTTCCATGTCCACAAAACTGCTGAGGCTTTTTTTCCTATATATCAGTCATATTAGTCTAAAACAGAAAAATGACTCTAAAAAAACCTTTGCATTTTCACTAATTCCACAATGCTTCAAAATTCTTATTCTATGGACTTAGGGGCAAAAAAAATATCAGCTTTCAGACATTTTGCACATCATGGTTAGAATCAACAAATTAGCAGGACTGAATGAAAGAGTATAAAGCTGCAGGGGACAACCGGTATTTCAAAGCAAAATGTAGTATTTCTGTCACTTGGGGAAAAAACATAAAATAACAAACTAGCCTAATTGTGGTCTTATTTTGCATACTCTGTTAAAATAATCAGAGAAAAGGGCTTGAGATCTAGCTCAGTGATAACAGCACTTGCTCAGCCTGTGTGTGGTCCTAGATTAAATCCCCAGCACAAAAAAAAAAAAAAAAAGTTAAGAAAACAGGAGAGAAAATATAAAAAATAAACTAAATATCACAAATCCAAGCGATAACAAATTTGAGGTTTGAGGTTTCCTTCCTATGCTCACTAAAGCATACTGAAGCAGCAAGTCAAACCCTTGCCATGTGGGATTAAATTTTGAATGAGAGCTGGAAGAATGGTTTAGCAGTTAAGGTACTTGCTTGCAAAGTCAAAGAACCTAGGTTCAATTCCCCAGGGCCAATGTAAGCCAGAAGCACAAGGTGGCACATGAGTCTGGAGTTTGTTTGCAGTGGCTGAAGGCCCTGGCATGGCCATATTCATTCATTCATTCATTCACTCTCTCTCTCAAATAAAAAAAAATTAAATAAACTTTGTATGAAATTCAAATGTTCATCACAGAACCCATTTTTTTGCTTTGTTTAAAAGGTATATTGGCCATATTTTGAAGACATCCACATAGTGTTCATTACTTTGTATAACATGTAATTCTATCCCAAAAGTGACTAAAAAAAATTAACAGAAGGACTACTTCAAGTATTAATATCTCTCATGTTGAGTCTACTGAAATCAAACACATCTACCAAGCATGGCAAGACACCTGCAGCTACGCTCCACAGACGTCGTTTTGTCCCTTTCATCTTTGCTCAGTACACAGAGGTTTTAATGGTGAAATCATCTGGTTAGGCTACTAGAGTATCATTTCACCTCTTTATTTATATGTTTTTGTTTCCTGATTTTTTTTTTTTAAGACAGGGTCTCATCATGGAGCCCAAGCTAAGCTCAACCTGCTAATCCTCCTACCTCAACCTCAAGAGTATTGGGATTACAGGCATGCACTGCCACACATGTCTTACAGTATCTCTTTAAACTGTATTTAGATATTTCTGCAATTTGTTTCCAGTTTCATTTCTCTTTATGCCCTCAGCACCTCAATCCCCCCCCACGGATATAAACTTTATATCTATAAGCATATATGTACACATGTATATGTGTAGGTAGGTGATATATAATTATTTGATTTACATTCATTAACTTCTTTTTTTTTCAGGTAGGGTCTCACTCTAGCACATGCTGACCATGCTGACCGGGAACTCACTCTGTAGTCCCAGGCTGGCCTTGAACTCACAGTGATCCTCTACCTCTGCCTTCCAAGTGCTGGGATCAAAGGCATTCACCACCAGGCTAGGCTCATTAACTTTTACTAAACACGTAAATACTGTTTCCTGCACCTGTTAGCCTCTTGCACATCTGGGGAGTTATATCTTATTTTTCACAAGCTAGCTCATATGTCACAAATTAATCTAAGGAGGATTTCTTTAAAGTTCCCAGGCAGAGTTAGATACTTTCCTGTGATTTCCCTTCTTCTAACTACTATATGTAATTAAATAAAACTAAAAATAGACTGGACCCCACACTTACTACCAAATTCATGTTCTATGGTAGGAAGAAAAGCACATCCAAAGTGTCCATCTGTGATGGCTAATCTTCACTGACAACATGACATAGAATCACCTTGGCAACAAACCTCTGGGCATGTCTGCAAGGGCATTTCTAGAGAAGTGTATCAGAGTGGGAAGATACGTGCGGACAGCACCACTCCACGGGCTGTGGTCCCTGGCGGAATAGAAAGGAGAAGGCAGAGAAGGTGCTACATAGGCGACTGGGGGGAAAATGACCAATATCTGTCTAAGCAACTCATAGTCTAACCTTCTTAGCAGCAAATAACCTGTTGTGATCCTCACACAAGTGCAATACTGGCGTACAACCATGGTGGGAAACAAACTGCTCTTGATTTGACTAACTGATCCACTCAGTGGAACGGAACCCATAGCTGGAGCTGGGAAACAAGTTAGAACCAGATCCAAAAATGAGCCTGCTCTCCATTATCAAGCTACCACCAATCATGGGCTACAAGAGGGCCTGCACCTATTAAATTCTCTCTAAAAAAAACAATGGTTATCCCATTTATCTGGTGCTAACTTTACTCTCTGTCAGAGAATCTGCTTCCCTTTTTCAGATAGATGCAGATCCTAAGGAGAGAACGAACCACCCCATCATACCTCAAAAGGGTCCCAGCTGAAACTAAGAATAATTGGCGAAACAAGAAAGGGTGCTGTTTTCTTGGTGAACTGAGTACCAGCACAAGGGTGAAGGAGATCAACACAGAGAACAATCAACTCCTACCAAACCAGATGTCCAGAGACACAGAGGCTCCCAACACCTCATCACTGAAGCAGACCTAAAATGAACCCAATATGGTTCAGGGAAAATTGTGGAAGAGGGGGCAGAAAGAATGTCAGAGCCATACATTGGGTCATGATACAGAAAGACATTTCCTCCTACCCGTAACTGAGGGCTAACCCCACAATACATGGCCCATATATCCCAACAAGAAGAGACCGGGTGAAGGTGGAGGACAGGGAGGAGGCTAACAATGGTATCAACTTGACTTTACTCACTGAGTGCAAAACTAATGAGAAAGAAAGAAAGAAAGAAAAAAGAAAGGAAGGAAGGAAGGAAGGAAGGAAGGAAGGAAGGAAGGAAGAAAGGAAGGAGAAGGCAGGGAAAGAGAGCACCAGCATTCACGTCCTTCGGCTTTTTGGCTGCCGGAGCAGTATGGCCAGCTGCCTCTGAATCTTGCAACATTTCTCCACCAAACTGGGAGCAAAAATAAACCCTTCCTTCCTCAAGTTGCTTGCGTCCAGGATTTTGTCACAAAAAAAAAACAAGAAAAACAACTAGCACACTATCTTAGCCAGACGTGGTGTCACAGCGGCACAGTAACTGCAGCACTCAGGGGCCTGAGTCACAGAGACTGCTGCAAGTTCTAAGACCGCACAGCACTGGGCCCGTCAGCGCTCCGTCACAGGTGGTGGAGGAGGGCCAAAAAACAACAACAAACAAAGACAACAAAGTAGAAACGGGACTAGCTGGAAAGAATGGAAAGAACGGATGCACTGAAAGGGGGTTGATGAGAGAGAACAAGGGAAGGTAACAAGGGGGGTTACGATCAAAATATACTATGTACATGTATGAAAACTGTCAATTCAAAAAGTTTTCTAAAAAAAGATTTGCAGCACATTTGAGACCAGCCAGGGCTATCTAAGTGAATTCAAAGCTAGCCTGGGAGGGGTTGGGGATTTAGCTCAGTGGATGAGTCCTTGCCTAGCAAGCACAAGGCCCTGGGTTCGGTCCTCAGCACAGGGTTGGTGGGGGGAAGGTTCTATCTTAAGACAGAGTCCATCTTTCTTCAAAAGCTAAAGATGGGGCTGAAGAGATAGCTTAGTGGTTAAGGCATTTGCTGCAAACCCAAAGGACCCAGGTTCAATTCCCCAGGACCCACATAAGACAGATGCACAAGGGGCACATGCGTCTGGAGTTCATTTGCAGTGGCTACAAGCCCTGGTGTGCCCATTCTCTGTCTGTCTCCCTTCTCTCCCTCTCTCTCTGTCTCTCTCTCTCTCTCTGTCTTTACAAATAAATAAATTAAATTTTTTTAAAAAGCTAAAAATGTTAGTATTGTTCTATCTCAAAGCCAACCTTCTTTCTCAGCTACAAGGGTTTTGACACATGGTTAGGTAGCTTTCTACCAATATAGAGGTACATTCTTGGTAAACTCAAAATATATCCAGAAATTACTGATTATCCCAACAGAACACTATATCCTTGTAAATGATATAGTTTTCTAGTCAAAAAGTGAAAAGAGCCATCTGTTATTCCTATTCCTTTTCTTCTTAAAAAAAAAAAAAAAAACTTAAGTTTTTACTTCCGTACATAAACTCATATTCTTTCATTTCTTTATATCTGTCTTTGCGTATTGCAGTGGGGGGAGGCAGTGCTAGGATCAAACACTGGGCCTTGGTATGCTAAGCAAGACTGCCACTCACCTAGATCCCTAAACCACATAAACGGTTTCCTAGTTGGTAAGGAAGGTGTTTCGTACACTTCAAATGCACCAGACTTAGGCAGGGATAATCAGGTACCACCACAAAAGCTTAGAATCACCAGCACAGGCAGGATGAGGAAGAGCCTGCGCTCACGCTGCTGCTCCATGTCCAGTAATGGGCAATTCCAGCAGCAGTACAACCTAGCACTAGTGATGCCCCCATTAGCTTCTCTTGGCACCTGGCCACTTCCCCCCCCCCCCAAAAAAATACTAAATTACTGAAATTACTTCAATAAATTCCTGTACTGATAAAATATAGCCAGAGTCTATTTCTATTGCTTCTAATGAAGAACACATTTACACCCATATAAACACCCATATCATCCTACCATGTCCCAGACATTCTACTGTACCCACGCATATGAGGGTGAGGAGAGATAAGTTTGGACCTTCCTTTTTGGACAGCTTAAAGCCTGAAACAAGAGAACAAGCATATCATCAGCTAATCAGGTGAAAAATCGAGGTAAATTTCAGTTTAAGGAAGCAGAAGAACTGAACATATTCCACTAAGACTGCCAGTATGGGAGCTGGGGAGATGGTTCAATGGGTAAAGCCCTTGTTAGCGTAAGCATTCGGACCTGAGTTCAGATCCTGAGCACCCATGGAAAATGCCAGGCACGGCAGTGGGTACTGTACTCCCAGCACCAAGGAAATGGACACAGGGAATCCCTGGGACTCACCAGCTGGTTCAGCTGGCAGAATCACTAAGAGATACTATTTCAAAGAATAAGGTAGAGAGCGACTGAGGAAGCCACCCCAATGCACATACACACAAATGTACCCACACACATATGAGCATACATACATGCATGCTCACCATACACACATACACATGCCAAAAAAGGACTGCCGGTCAGGCACAACTTTACTTTACGGGGGAAGGGAGAGAGGAAAGATACATTTTATGATAACTACTTTATGTTTGTCTAGCATCCATAATATTGATAGGGAAAGCACCTTCCTATAATAATTTTTTATGTGATTCTGCAGATAGTAATTCACACAATGACAAACTTCAACTGTCATGGCAGCACCCACGTGGAGCTCTGAGAGCTCAGCTGACATTTCAGACTCACCGCAGTGCATGTAGCACCAGGTGGCTTATGAGTATACAGCGCAGAACCACGGCGTGCCTGAGAATTGGACCAGACCACCTTACAGGTGACAGCCTCGCATGTCCTCTCCTAGACAGTGGACCGTGCAACTGGTCAGAACTCTTCTCTTTCCTCCACCAAGTGACATCTCAGCTACAAAAGAATAAGACCGGGGGACATGGGTTCAAAATGTCTCACCCCTTAGGAAGTTATCTTCCCAACTATACCTTTCAGAGACAGAAGAAGAAAGCATAAAGGTTGTAAAAAGAAACAAGGTTTGGGTAACCATTTTCTAACAACTGACCGCCAGCACTCTGTTTTAATCTCACCATGTCGACAGAGGTCATTGCTACTCAATCTTTACTGGTCTAGAAAGGCCTTCCCAGAAGTCATAGAACTGTGAATACTCTAAAGAGCTATTGTATCTATGGTCATCTTACTGGAGCTAACTTTCCCAGAACTATTTTAAAATTTTCCCAAAACTAGCCGGGCATGGTGGCACACACCTTTAATCCCAGTACTCGGGAGGCAGAGGTAGGAGGATCGCCGTGAGTTCGAGGCCACCCTGAGACTACATAGTGAATTCCAGGTCAGCCTGGGCTAGAGTAAGACCCTACCTTGAAAAACAAACAAAAAAAAAGTCCCAAAACTAGCAGTAACCTGGCTGGCACAAAACCAACAACTGGGGAGGGGCAAACCTGGCAAACCCAGGCCCTTTGTGTCCAGAATCCACCTGAATCACTCAGCTACAATGCCCCCACCGCCAGAGGCTGGAAAGCATCAAAGGATGCTTCTATGGAAGGAAGCAAAGACATGCTTATGAGTTTGAACTAAGATAGGCTGTGAGTTCGAGGCCAGCCTGAGAATACAGAATAAATTCCAGGTAAGCCTGGGCTACAGTGAAACCCCACCTCAAAAAACAAAACAAAACAAAACAAAAAAAAGTCTTTGTATATTATTTTTATGAAGAAAGTCTCAGAAGTTATATAAAAAGATTGCAGCCAAAGTCAACTAAGCAGAGATAAGAACAGATCAACTCTACATGCCTATACATATTTACATATGAATCAGTTAGGTTTTACCTACTTCCTTATCATAGAAATAGCTCTTGTGAGCCACTTACCCTTTTAGTCATCATCTATTCCTGAACTAGATACCTCTATACCAGAGGCAACAGGCATTATTCTAAGCCCTGGGGTTGAGCAGTGAACAAAACAGATTTTTTTTTAATATCATGGAACTTGCTTCCTCATGGAAAGAAAAAAATAATTTATTCACCAAAACACTTGTGGTGGTTTGAATGGATGTCTCTCAACAGATTCAGGAGTTTTAGTAAAGCTTGTAATTTAGATCCCCAGCCACATGGCTGGAGGAGGTGTCACTGTGGGCAGATCCTAGGGTCCAGCCCTAAGGGGTGCTTGGGGGTGGATCTGAATTCCAGCCTAAAATATGCAAAGTGCCCAAGTTCTGCCTTCTGTTCCTGGAGTGTGCTTGCTAGTGCTGATGGTGGTGTTATTTCTCTCAGCATGGACCTGTGAAAGGAAGCCAGTGTTTCTGCCATTATAGAACTTCCCCTCTATCCAGAAGCTTCAATAAATCCCTTCCTCCCATGAACTGTGTCTGGTCTGCAGGTTCATCCCAGTGACCTGAAGCTGTCTGTGACACACTTTTCACTGATACATAAATAAAAATAAAACAAAAAACATACAGCAATGTGAGCACTATAGAAAAAAATAAGAGAAGAAGATGGAAGCACAGTGCAGGAATGAGAGTTGGCATTTTAAATAAGATGGATGGCCAGACCAACACTGAGATATCTGAATCAGTCTCAAAAATTAAAAAGATGTACTCAATGGACATACAGGGAAAGAATGTTCTGGCAAATCAAACAGTCCAGCCAAGGAGGAGGTTGAAATATGCTTATAAAAAGACCCAAAAATCAAAGAGAAGTGAGATCAAGAATGTGCCATGGCTTGGATCTCACATGTCCCCCCAAAAGCAAACTGCCTGATCCACACTCTGATATTTGTTGGGAGGTGGTGGAACCTTTAAGAAGATAGAGCCTAGAGAAAAGAAGTTATGGCACTGGGGGACATGCCTTTGAAAGGATAGTGTGACCCCAGCTGACTAACATCCTGTTCCTCCTTCCAGAGGGCTGACAACTGCCCTCTGACCAAAGCTACAGTTCTGACCAAAGACAGAGTTCCAGGAACTCTGTTACAGGATTTTTAGCTCCTGCTCCCCTCAGGCTCAGGCTGTGAGGGCAGACTTTAGCTAGTGCTTGAGTACTACCAATCCCCCAAGAGCCTGCACGGCTACCCCACTGTAAGTGTGCCAACCTGTTCCCGAGTGCTCTGACTAATTCAGCAGTGAGAGGCGGTAGTCAAGGGAGAAAACAATGATGATATGTGCCAGGATGTTAGAAGCAGGCAAGATTCTAACTTGCTGACAGATGCACTGAGCACTGGAAGGATGGCATGCCTTCAGCAGAGATACATGTCATTAAATTCACATATCAATAGAAAATTTGCACAGATAGATTGAAAATAACTGGTCACAGGAGAAAGGAATATTCATTGCTTATGAAAATGCAAACATCTGCCTTGACTATTAATGAATGAAATATAAATTAATATATCAGATGCTACTTTCTCCTCCAAAACTGGCAAGATTAAATATACAGAGATTGAGAGTGAGAAATACCAAAATATATATATATATATATATATATATATATATATATATATACACACAGAGATAACATTGGCCACGGTGGCACATGCCTATAAACTCAGCACTCAAGAGGCTAAGATAGGAGAATCGTCAGAAGTTCAAAGGCAGCCTGGGTTACAGAGTAAGTTCCAGGTCAGCCTGGCAAAAGACCTTACCTAAAAAAAAAAAAAAAAAAGCTAATAAATGTACTAGTATAAGTGTCAGAAAACTGGTAACACACAAATACCATGAAAGTAATTTGTAATATTTAACAAAACTTTAAATATGCATACATTTTAATTCAAAAATAGATGGATATAGCCTCCCCCCACCGCAGCCCCCCACACACAAATAAATAAATGAAAATGAAAGTTTAAAAAGATAAGGCCTGGGGAGATGGTTCAGCAGTTAAAAGCGCTTGTTTGCAAACCTGTTGGTTCAGGCTTTATGCCCAAGCAGCACCCACATAAAGTCAGATGCAAAATAATGCACTGCTTCTGGAGTTCATCTGCAAAGGCAGAAGACCCAGGCCCACCCACCCACATACACTCACACACACATATAAATAAATAAATATTTTTTAAATACCTGGCTACAATTAATCACAAAGATAAACTCATATATTTGTAACAAACATACCTGTGAATAGGATTTTCTGCAGTAGTTTTTATTTTAAAAGACTAGAGAGGCTGGAGAGATGGCTCAGCTCACCTGCAAAGCCTAATGACCTACGTTCAATTTCCTAGGACCTCTATAAAATGCTAGATACACAAAGTGGTGCATTCCTCTGGAGTTCGTTTGTAGTGGCTGGTGGACCTGGTAAACCCTTTCTCTGTCTCTGTCTCTTTCTTTGTCTCCCCTGCTTCTCTCTCTCTTAAATAAATAAATAAATAAATTTAAAATGTTAAAAAAAACTATAAGCAGCCTAAAAATTCATTAATATGAAATATTTTTTAAATAAATTAATATGCATGCATACAAAAGAATGCTGTCAGTGATTTTTTTAAATTAAGGTGCATCTATATATGTCAACAAAGAAAGACCTACAAAAGCTCTGTATTTACAGATGCAAGCATGCAAGGCAGGGTGGAGGAAGGGTAATGCCTAATGCCTATCAATATATTTAATATATTTATTTTTTAAATTTTTATCCATTTGTTTACCACATGTGTGCATGCACATGCGTGCACGCATACACACACACACCAGGGTCTCTTGCTGCTGCAAACAAATGCATAATGGCTAGGGTGGTTTGAATGTGAACGTATGTTCCCCCAGACTCAGGTATGTTTTCTTAAATATTTACTTGTTTATTTGAGAGGAGGAGAGACAGAGAGAAGAAAAGAGAGAATGGATGCACTAGGGCCTCATGCCTCTGCAAATGAACTCCAGATGCATGCACCACTTTGTGCATCTGCCTTTATGTGGGTAATGGGAAATCAAACTCAGGCCATTAGGCTTTACAAGCAAGCACTGAGCCATCTCTCCAGGCCCCTGGGATATTTTTGAATAAACCTACAATGTGATTCTCCAGCCAGAAGGTGGAACCCTGCTGGGAAAGAGAGGTGTCACTGCGGGCAGAACTTGTAGTCTGACCCTACGGCATGTTCAGAGCAATTTGAGCTCTGCCTGTCCATGTTTGCTGGCTGTTAGTTGGCTTTTCTCCCTCTGCTGTATGAGCATCTAGGGAAGCGAGCCAGCTCCCTCTGCCATGATGAAATGTCCCTTGGATTCTGTAAGCCTGAAATAAACCCTTTCCTCCCATAAGCTGCTTCTGGTTGGATGTTTGTTCCAGCAACAGAAAGTAACTGTAACAACAGCTTTATAATGTGGTAAGATTAAACCTGAGCCAGAAGGTTTTGCAAGAAAGTGCTTTTAACCACTGAGCCATCTCTCCAGCCCCCATCTAATATGTTTATGCTTGTGAGTTGCTTTTTGTTATTGTTAAAGATGCCTAAATATACAGAATAAGAATAGTCTAGAAGGATGAAATCATCCTGTTAATAGTTACTGCTTTTAACAAACTGATGTGAGGGACCCATTTTTCACTGTAATCCTTGAGAACTGAAAATTTTTTGCTATCATGTATATAAGTTATTTAAAACAAAAACAGTCAAGTTTTCAAAAAGCAGTAAGTTATCACGGAAATGTACACAAGCATATAGTATTTAAAAACAGCACTATATCTAAACAGTTCAACTTATAAAACTCAAACTATACCTCATTCTTAGTATTTATATTTTATTATAATATAAATCTTCCAATTCATAATATTCTTAATAACAGCTATTTCTGTGCTGGACATGGTGGTGCATGCCTCCAGAGCTGAGCACTCCAGAGGCTGAGGTAGGAGAATCAATGTGAGTTTGAGGCCAGGCTGGGCTAGAGTGAGACTGCTTCAAAACACCAAAAATGATGTTTCTTAATATTTAAAAAACTATTTCTCCATTTGTGGTAAAAATTGAGCCCATTTACAAAAAACATATAGATGAAAAGAAGAACGAGGCTGAATGCCAACAGTTTCAAATGTGACCATTAGCACCTGGCTCAGTGACTGACAGTCATCGGGCTCTCAGCCACACGTCAGTGGCACGCTGATTCAGTTCTGACACTGAAACATTAGAACTGGAAGGAGAGAACAATATAAAAAAGGGATTCATTTTATTCAGGCTCTTCTCAAAGAACTTTATCAAGCCAGAAAATCAAAATCATTTTTAAAAATTATGAAGCTCTTATACTAGAAGAAATATATTTTTTCCTTGAGGGTTCACCAAGTTTTCAACAAATATATACAAATATACCAATATAAATATATATAGGCTTCCATATATTTATTTACACACACACACACACACACACACACACACACACATATATATATAACATTTAAATTATCTCTTATTTTCCTTGTGCTATTTTTTTCTTACTGTCAGTCTTGAAGAACATTGAAATTTATCTCAGAAAATAAAATTATCCTGTTATTAAAAAGGTAACATAATTTTTTCAATAAATTTTAGATAAAAGGCTTTTTTTTAAGTTTACTTGACTACACAAAGAATCCTGGACTTTTTTTGTGTGAGTGTGTGGAGGGGGGTCATAGCTCACAGCTGGTATACATACATGAGCAGGGAGTTATCTTGTGGAGTGGGGAATGAATGACTCATGTTTCACTCTGGCTGCCAGGGAAACAACAGAAAGCTCTGCTGTGCCCAGGAGCTCCCTCCTCTGAGAAAGAAAAGATACAAAGCATCTTAATAAATAAATATCTACATGTGAACACTGTCAATGTAAGCTGGAAGACATCCAAAGGTATGACATCAGCATTGGTGGTATGATAGTGAGCATCGTTGCCTTCCAAAGCAATGGCAATATGTTTTTAATGCTTTCTTATGTCATACGTGTGTGTATGTATATATAAATATAATATATCATTTGTCTTTATATAACTTTCCCTTACAAGCCAAGGTGATTTTGTGCATTACTAAAGTGTTACAGTTTTTAGTCAAATGACACAAATTAAGAGAGCAACGATAGCAATGTCTTACCTGTTGAATCAAATTCAATTGGCTGGCACCGGCGGCTAGATGACCAGTCACATTTGAGGACTTGCCCTCCTTCTACAATCCCAGGCTGGGTGGTATTTGCTTTGGGGGCTCCCACCAGGAGAAACATCCTGCTAAAAGTACAGAAAGGTTAGACAACATTTTTAAATGACCCAAAGCACACAGTATCTGATGACTTATGAGCAAATGTTTTTGGCTGTTACCCACACTATTAAAAAAATTTTTCTAAAGTTATCATTTTGCATTATAATTTGTTATATTCACTTACTGTTTAAACTAAAAATTTTAAATATTCACACTTTATTTTATGTGATATGTCTCAATAAAGCTGTTTTATAATGTTGTTTAAAATGTTGACTGGCTTGAGTCAGAAAAGGTTTTGTTTTTGGTTGGTTGTCATCTGTATATATTTCTTAATTTAAATTTGTTTATTTTATTTATTTTGGTTTTTAAAAATATATATTATTTACGGGCTGGAGAGATGGCTTTGCGGTTAAGGCATTTGCCTGCAAAGCCAAAGGATCCCGGTTTAATTCTCCAGGATCCACATGAGCCAGATGCACAAGAGAGTGCATGCATCTGGAGTTTGTTTGCAGTGACTGGAGGCCCTGATATGCTCATTCTCTCCCTCTCTCTTTCTCTCTCTCTGCCTCTTTCTCACTCTCAAATAAATAAATAAAATATATTTTTAAAATATTATTTATTCATTCATTCATATGAGAGGGAGAGAGAAAATGGGCATGCTAAGGCCTCTACCCACTGCAAATGAATTCCAGACTCATGCACCACCGTGTGCATCTGGTTTACATGGGTTCTGGGCAGGTTGATCCTGGGTCCTTAGGCTTTGCAGACAAACACCTTAACTGCTAAGCTATCTTTCCAGCTCCCTATTTTTTTTTTAAGGTAGGGTATAACTTTAGCCCAGTCTGACCTGAAACTCACTCAGTAGCCCTCAAGCTGGTCTCAAACTCACTATGATCCTCCTACCTCAGCCTCCAGAGTGCTAGAACTAAAAATGTGCATCACTATGCCTGGCTACATTTATTTTTAAAGTATGCCTAAAAAACCTAAAAACTGTGTCATGCCACAGAACCGAATGAGAATAAGCCACCCCCTGGCACCCACCCTCTCCAGTGCCCACTCCCACAAGTCTTTACTGCCTGCCTAGTTATGTCGTGCTGTTCACCACCCCTTCCTTCCTACCCAAGTGACCTCCTTCAGATTTTGAATACATAGACATGGGATACAGGAGCACCCAATTCATAAAAAATAAACTACTGGACATCAAGTCACAGATTAACCCAAACGCCAGTATAGTAGTTGACTTCAATACACCACTCAACAGACAGGTCAAGCAAACAAAAAAATAAACAAAGAAACATTGCAGTTAAATGACATCAGAGAGCAAACAGACTTAACAGATGTGTATAGAGCATTCTATCCAAAAGCTAAAGAATGCACATTCTTTTCAGAAGTCCAGTGGACTTACTCTAAAATAGATCACATATTAGGACACTAAGCAAATCTCAACACATTTAGTTAAACTAAAAAATGTCTTGTATTTTATCTGACCACAATGCAATAAAACTAGCCATTAACAACAGGAAAAACTATAGAAGATATACAAACTCCTGGAGATTAAACAAAATACTATTGAATAATGAATGGATCAGTAATGAGATCAAGAAGAAAGTCAAGGAATTTCTAGAATTGAATGACAATGAGAACACAACATACCAAATCCTATGAGATATAATGAAGGCTGCCCAGAAAAGGAAGTTCTAAGTGCTCACATTAAAAAATCAGCAAGATCGCAAATAACTTATGATGTACCTGAAGGCCTTGGACAAACAACAAACCAACTCCACAAACAAGAGATACAAAGAAATAATTAAGATCAGGGCAGAAATTAATGAAATAAAAATTTTAAAAATATAGGGCTGCGCTTGGTGGTGCATGCCTTTAATCCCAGCACTTGAGAGGCAGAGATAGGAAGACTACCATGATTTTGAGGCCAGCCTGGGACTGTAGAATGAGTTTCAATCAGTGTCAGCCAGAGTGAGACCCTACTTCAAAAAGAAAGAAGAAAGAAAGAAAATAACATAAATCAATGAAATATAGGAATTAGTTCTTTGAAACAGTAATCAATATTAGACAATTTAACCACAAGATGACCCAAATTAATAAAATTGGAGATGAAAAGGGAGTCAATATAATAGATACCAACAAAATACATAAAATCACAAGGACATACTATAAAAATTTATATTCCACCAAACTGGATAATCTAAGAATAGATGAGGGCCTGGAGGGTTGGCTTAGCAGTTAAGACACTTGCCTGCAAAGCCAAAGGACCCAGGTTCGATTACCCCAGGACCCAAATAAGCCAGATGCACAGGTGGCACATGCATCTGGAGTTCATTTGCAGCACCTGGAAGCCCTGGGTTGCCATTCTCATTCTCTCCCCCCCCCCTCCATCCCTCCCTCCCTCTCAAGTAAGTGAATAAAAGTTAGAAATGTTTTAAAAAACAAAATAAATAAAAATGGATGAATTTCTAGATGCACATGACTTGGCAAAATTGAACCAAGATGAGATCAATTTAAACAGATCTATATCAAATGAGAAGGTTGAAGCAAGAATTAAAAAAAAAAAAATTATAACAAAAAGTCCTGGTCCAGATGGACTCACTGCAGAATTCTATTATACATTTTTAAGAAATATTTTATTTATTTTTATTTTATTTTATTTATTTATTTGTGAGAGAGAGAGAATGAGCACTCCAGGGCCTTCCGCACTGCAAACAATCTCCAGATGCATGCACCACCTTGAGCATCTGGCTTACGCGGGTCCTGGGAAATTGAACCTGGGTCCTTTGGCTTTGTAGGCAAGCACCTTAATCAGTAAGCCATCTCTCCAGCCCTCTACTAGACTTTTAAGGAATACATAAAAATTGTGCTTCTCCAACTATTCCATAAAACAGGAAGGGAAGGACACTTCCCAACTCCTTCTATGAAGCTAGTATTACTGATACCAAAATCAGATTAAAACACAACAAAAAATAAAACTTATAGACAAGGCTCTGAACACAAGTTTTATTCAGGTATAAAGAAAAATTAAATTTGCAGGAAAATGGATAGAACTGGAAAAGATCATACTGGGTAAGGTAATTCAGATTCAGAAACACAGAAGCCACAAGTTCTCTCTCCTATTTGTATCCTAGTTTCAAATTTCTAGATGAGTACGTATAAGTCAGAATGAGTGTCTGTAGATGCCAGGAAGCTAGAACAGGGCTATTGGGGGCAGGGGGTTCTGGGATATGATGCAGGAAGATGACAGAACACATGGGACCTGAAGGTAGATGGGGGTAACAGTGGGAGGGAAAGGTTTAAGCAGGGATAGAGATTGAGGGATGAGGGAGGAATGGAGGCATTAGAAAGATGAATCAAAAGTCTGAACATATGAATAAGCTTTATGGAAACCTACTACTTGGTAAGCTAACTTAAAATATGTTTTAAGGGCTGGAGAGGTGGCTTAACAGTTAAGCGCTTGCCTGTAAAAGCCTAAGGACCCCAGTTCAAGGCTCGACTCCCCAGTACCCGCATCTGGAGTTTGTTTGCAGTGGCTTGAAGCCCTGATGTGCCCATTCTCTCTCTGCCTCCCTCTCTCTCTCTCTCTCTCTCTCTCTGTTGCTCTCAAATAAATAGAAATAAACAACAATAACAAAAATATCTATTAAATTTAAAAAAATATATGTTTTAAGTGTTTAAACAAGGGTTCCCTACATGGATGAATAAAGTTGTTCCTAGAAGCCATAGGGTCTTAACACAAGTTCCCAGTGCCAGGGATGAGATACGTCCCAATGAGTTGTTGTCATAGAGGCCAAAGAGGTCCCTAAACCAACATTGGATATTGCCATTGCTCTTGATTACCCACCAAAACTAGATGGTAAGGTCCTATTACTGAAGACCCCATGTGCTCTGGTTACAGGTCATAAAGAAACCAAGGTGGAACTGAGCTGGAAGCTTCCTTCCTGCCACCTAGCTTTTTTCTTGCCATAACATGATATGCAAACCGCTGGGAGAGAAACGTCATCAACAATTATACCCAGCTATAGACCTTGTGTGCTTCAGAACTGACACGCAAGACAAAAATGTGTACATGGGTACAGTAACGGCATGAAAGTTATGGACATAACCAACTGCTCTCTGATTGGATTTGAGGCCTGCTCACAGGGGAAAAAAAAAAAAAAAGCATTTCTGGTAGCATAACAATAGACAAAAAGCTTGTGGCTAGGGACTTATACCCAACACTGTCGTGATCCTTATTGAACAGCATTTCAAGCTGACTTCCAAAGATTGGTTTGTTCCCACAGATCAGTACCATTGGCAGCCTCGAACATGGAAGTTTCTTTATTTACAGGAAACAGGTCAATACAAAGATACAGAGCTACCAAGTTACCAAGAATAAGCACTACTGTGTCCTATACATGACATCTAACCACCCCCTCTAAGTTGCAGGGACTTAAGCAGAAGACAAGGTCGAAAGAATGGAAAAGCAAGAGAATGGGAGGTGGGGATACAGGCTGCTGTCTTCTGGATATAATAA
The DNA here is from genome assembly GCA_036346955.1 of Dipus sagitta. NCBI lineage: Eukaryota > Metazoa > Chordata > Mammalia > Rodentia > Dipodidae > Dipus > Dipus sagitta. The sequence goes on from CM070774.1 coordinate 52,469,556, forward strand.
GTTGGCTACCCTCATGAACTCAGGGCAGATAAGGTTTCCTCCACAAGACTCAGCCTGTCACAATGTGAACAGAGCAAAGAGGCTACCTAAACAATTAGGAGAAAATCTTTGCCAGCTGTGAACAGAACAAAGCGAGCACCTATACAATGGGAGAAAATCTTTGCCAGCTGTATATCTGACAGAGGATTAATATCTAGGATGTACAAAGAACTCAAAAAAACTAAGTAATAATAAATGAAACAACCCAATCAAAAACTGGGCTATAGAACTAAACAGAGTTCTTAAATAAAGAAAAACAGATGGCCAATAAATATCTAAAAACCTGTTCTAAATCTTTAGCTATCAGGGTAATGCAAAATAAAGCTACTTTGAGATTCCATTCCACTCCTGTCAGAATGGCTATCATTAAGAAAACAAATGACAATAAGTGCTGGTGAGGATGTGGAAAAAGAGGGACTCTTCTGCACTGTTGGTGAGAATGTAAACTGGTACAGCCATTGTGGAAATCACTGTGAAAGTTCCTGAGACAGCTAAAAATAGATTTACCATATGACCCAGCTATACCACTCCTTGGTATAGATCCTAAGGACACTACTCACTACCTTAGAGATACTTGCTCATCCAGGTTTATTGCAGCTCTATTCACAATAGCTAGGAAATGGAACCAGCCTAGATGCCCCTCGACAGATGAATGGATAATGAGGGTGTAGTACATTATTACAATGAAGTTCTATTCCTGGTAAAGAAAAATGAAATTATGAAATTTGCAGGGAAATAGATTGATCTGGAAAGGATTATACTAATGGGAGGGAACCTAGGCCCAAAGAGTCAAATGCCACATGTTCTCTCTTATATGTGAATTCTAGCTACAAATATTTAGATTTGTATGTGAGTTGGAGTAAAAGTCAGAAGTAGAGGCCAGGAAGCTAGAGAGGAGCTTTGAGGGAGAGAGGAGAAAGAAGGGCTTAAGGGTATTGTAGATACATAAATAGAGGGGCAAAATAATGGGGCTGTCATGGTCTAAGTGGCATCAGAGGAAGGGATGGAGGAAAGAAGGGGTGGGGGAAGGGTTCATCAAATTTTAAGATGCTATGAATAAGGCATATGGAAACCTATTTCTTTGATAGCCAATAATATATATGTGGTTTTTTTAAAAGAGTTTGAGCAGAGGTATCCTATGAAGGTAGATAATGGTACACCCAGAAGTCATAGATTGTTATTAGAAAAATTTCTGTGTCAGAAGTGGGATACCTTCCAGTGAGTTGTTGGCCAGGGAGGCACCTGATGCCCCCAAAACATTACCGGCCATTGCCAAGGCTCTTGGTTGCCTCTATGAACTAGATGGTAAGACCCTATTTCTAAAGACTTCACGTGCCTGGGCTGCAGGTCACTAAGAAATCACGCTGGTGCGGAGCTGGAAACCTCCCTGTTGACTACCTGTCAGAATGCTGGAAAGAGCTCTGCTGCATGCAGTGTTTGGGGAGAGAGAAGTCAACAGCTATGTTAACCTCCAGGGGACCCTAAAAGCCTTACCAGGCCAAATATGCCAACTGCTGTAATAGTGGCATGTCTGTCATGGGAGAAACCAACTGCCCGCTGACTGGACTGGAGTTCTGCTCCATGGGAGGGAATTCATAGCTGGTCCTGAAAACCTACTCAAAAGCCTATGGCTAGAGAGGTCATAAGCCCTAGGGGAGTAACGACTACTACTGTCTGGATAAATGGATATATTATGCCCAACAAGCTGCCCTGTAAACACTTATGGTTATGCCCATATAATATTCTCCTTTTGGTTAGAGAAGGTTCTCTTTTCAGATGATGGTGACTACTGGGGTGAGTTAAAACTCACCTTAGTGCTAAGAAGAAATGACAGCGGAGTGTTCAGAACTAAGTGAGGCATGTCTATCTCACACCCTCCAAGGCTCAGGGCTCACTGGGGAAGAGGTGGAAGAAAAAATGGAAGGTAGGACTGCTCACAATGCAATCTTCCAGACACAAAATAACTTTGCTATTCATGACCTTAAAGTGCCCAGCACTACCTACAGAAGACTTTCATAACAGATGGAAAAAAATGATGACATCAAAATAGAAAAGAGAATAATTGAAAAGAAGAAGGGATTCAATGGAGGGTAGATTTGAGAGGGGGGAAGTGGGGGTGGTGGGAGGGAATTATCATCATCTATACTTATGGAAGTTGTCAATAAAAAGTTTTAAAAAATTACTCATCAATAAATGGGCTAATGAACAGACAGTTTTTAAAAGAGGAAACACAACCAGGCGTGGTGGCGCACACCTTTAATCCCAGCACTCGGGAGGCAGAGGTAGGAGGACTGCCGTGAGTTCAAGGCCACCCTGAGACTCCATAGTGAATTCCAGGTCAGCCTGGGCTAGAGTGAAACCCTACCTCGAAAAAAAAAAAAAAAAAAAAAAAAGAAGAAGAAACACAAACACAAATGGATAATAGGTAGTGTCAAAAATGTTCAACACCCTTAGCCATCAGGGAAATACAGACTAAAACCACACTGAGATTTCATCTCACCCCAGTCAGAATGGTTGTCATCAAGAGAACAAATGCTGCTGACGTTGTGGAAGAGGAGAACTCACTGGTGGGAGGGTAAGTTAGTACAGCCACTGTGGTACAGTGTAGAGGCTTCTCAAAAAGTTAACTACCATGTGAACAGCTATACCACTTCTGGGCATATACCCAAAGGACTCTATATCCCACTACAGAGATAATATGTACCTGAACACACACACACCCAATTTAAAAAAAACTTGGGCTGGAGAGATGGCCTAGTGGTTGAGCCCCTTGCCTGCAAACCAAAGAATCCAGGTTCAACTCCCCAGGACCCACCCTTAGTAATACAAAATTTTGCACCTTCTTTTCAGGTAATAATAGGTAAAGCTATTGCCTAGCTCATCTGTTAAAGGCACTTGCAAAACCTGGGTTCAGGGCTGGAAAGATGGCTTAGTGGTTAAGGAACTTACATGCAAAGCCTAAGGACCCACATAAGCCAGATGCACAAGGTGGCACATGTGTCTGGAGTTCATTTGCAGTGGCTAGACGCCCTGGAGTGAACACTCTTTCTCTCTCTCTCTCTCCCAAATAAATAAATAAAAATAAAACAAAAAAAAAAAACTTAAGAAAACTAATTTTCATGCCTTGAGAAGAAAGCATTACGTGGGAGACAAATGGACCAAAGAAAGTAAGTTTAGGGAGGGGATAGTTACCTGCAGTGGGGAAGGATGGAGGGTGGTCAAAGAGACAGATGAGCAGAGCCTTAACAGCAGAATGAACAGAGACTGTGCCAGTGGCCTTGAGTTTGGACAAAGAGATGCCTGAAGACCACCAAGTTCTTGCTTTTAAAGGCATGAAAGGGGAAAAAAATCTAGTGAGTAGGGGCCCAGAAGGCAGATTACAAGAAACCATGAATTCAGTTCTCAGTCTATATTTGTTTGAAATGTTTCTGAGACACCTAACTCATAGCCTGGAGCTAAGGAGAGAGAAATAAAATGTTAGTGATGTCAGAACACAAAATGGACACAAGCATCCAGTTGGAGCTTGGAGAGAAGAGGGTTAAAGACCCAGACCTGAGGGCCAAGGACTCAGAAGTGAGGAAGAGAAACTGACCACAGTGGCAAAAGTCTGTAAGTCCAGTAGTCAGGAAGCTTAAGTAGGATGTCCACCAGTTCAAGGACAGCCTTGGCTCCAGAGTGAGTTCTAGGTCAGCATAGACTACAGTGACACATTACCTCAAAAAAAAAAAAGAAAGAAAGAAAGAAAGAGAGAGACAGAGAGAGAGAGAGAGAAAAGGAGAGAAAGAAAGAAAGAGAAAAAAAGTGATTGTTTAATGGTTAAGGCGCTTGCCTGTGAAGCCTAAGGACCCATATTTCACTCTCCAGGTCTCACATAAACCAGGCACACAGTGATGCAAGCTCACAAGGTCACACACACACACAAGAGGGCACACACATCTGGAGTTTGAATGCAATGACTGGAGGCCCTGACATGCCAATTCTCTCTCTCTCTCTCTCTCTCTCTCTCTCTCTCACACACACACACACACACACACACACTTGCTCTCTTGTTAAAAAAAAAAAAAAAGCTAGTCTGTTGGGTTTGCCTCAGGGGAAAAAAAATGTGGGTGTCTGGAGAGATGGCTTAGTGGTTAAGGCGCTTGCCTGCAAAGCCAAAGGGCCCAGATCTGATTCCCCAGGACCCACATAAGCCAGATGCACAAGGAGGCACATGTGTCTGGAGTTTGTTTGTAGCAGCTGGAGGCCTCTCTCTCTCTCTCTCAAAATAAATAAATAAATAAATAATAAAATATTTTTTAAGAGAGGAAGAGAGGGTATATTAAAAGACTCGCAGCTATTCCTCTTAAACTGATTGAGGCATAGAGAAAGAAAAAAAGAGCATACAGCGAGACACAGACAGCACTAACTATAAGCTATAATTACCACTTCATCAACACTAAGTCACTCTAACTCCTCTAGCAAAAGGAAACACAACTGCATTTCTCTTTGCGAAAAATTATGAACAAGCCTACATCTTAAATATGAAATAAACTCATTTTAGCTTTCAAATTGATTTTAAATTCATTTATTCTGGGTAGTAACTGTCAAATCTCAGCTAGACCAGACTGCAAACAGCTATACAGGCTGCTAGGTAATGAGCATCCTGGCCTCTCACACTGATCTCGCTACTCACAAATTCAAAACACAAATTAAACTCCCAACCAAACCACGCCCTGTTTAATAAAGCTCTATGCAGTCATATTTGGCAGCAGGAAGACACCAATGCTGGCTCTCTCCCATCAAATCAGCTTGGTGTGTATTCAACAGAATCCTTCACACGAAAAATAGAAATAGGGTTGAGCAAAAAACTGCCACCTCCACCCACAAGGAGAAAAAGAAATACCTTGTTATTACAATCCCCTGTATTCTTTTTCCAGAGCAGAGGTGTTTACATAGCTAAACTATATATCTATGTCAAGTATAGGTACACTTTGTTTTGGTAAATATGTAAATTACATGTGAATGAAACTTTCTTCCTTTCAAACAGATCTAAAGTTTGACCACAGAACAGGGGGTACATAGCTCAGTGGCACAGTGCTTGCCCAGTATCTGTGAAGCCCATGATTGGATTTCTGGATTTCTAGCAAATTTACACACACATATACATACAACTGCCCTTATTCCTGAAAATTAAGATGTACTTTCAGTATATGTTAGAGAAAAAGAATGTTTAGGTATGTGTACACTTTTCAAGGTCACCATGGAAAGGGTTTGGGTCCCTAAGAAGGACAATCCAAGCTCAGGTACATATGCTATTTTACAGCTGCAGACCACAAAGGCTCCAGAGGAGGTCAGGCTAGGAGAGCTGGTTCTGAACTTCGCTTTGACACCTACAAACAGCTTAGGTCTGGGTTGCCATCACATAACACTTGTCAGACCTATTCATAATTTTTTGTTAAAACAATTCTTTCCTTATGACAAAGTGATTCTTTGAACATGGGGACTCTAATTCATCCTTATGCATGCCACATGTAAGAAAAAAGAAGGAATTGGGGGGGGAGATTGTGATAAAAATACATTATGTACATGTATGAAAATTATCTATAAAAATATATTTTTTAAAAAAGAAATTTCTAGCCGGGCATGGTGGTGCATGCCTTTAATCCCAGCACTCAGAAGGCAGAGGTATGAGGATCACCATGAGTTTAAGGGCACCCTGAGACTACATAGTGAATTCCAGGTCAGCCTGAGCTAGATGAGGCCCTACCTTAAAATCCCCCCCCCCCCGCAAAAAAAAAGAAAAGAAATTTATGGGCTGGAGAGATGGTTTAGTGGTTAAGGCACTTGCCTGCAAAGCCAAAGGACCCAGGTTCAATTCCTCAGGACCCACGTAAGCCAGATGCGCAAGGTAGCACATGTGTCTGGAGTTTGTTTGCAGGGGTTAGAGGCCCTGGTGCGCCTATTCTCCCTGCCCCCCACCTCTTTATCTCGCAAATAAATAAATTTTATAAAAAGAAATATTTCAGCTGGGCATAGTGGCACACACCTTTAATCCTAGCACTCGGGAGGCAGAGGTAGGAGGATCACTGTGAGTTCAAGGCTACCCTGAAACCCTGAGACTACACAGTGAATTCCAGGTCAGTCTGGGCTAGAGTGAGACCCTACCTCAAAAAAAGAAAGAAAGAAAGAAAGAAAGAAAGAAAGAAAGGAAGGAAGGAAGGAAGGAAGGAAGGAAGGAAGGAAGGAAGGAAGGAAGGAAAAGAAATATTTTTAAAAAGAAATTTCTAAAATGCAAAAAAAAAAAAAAATCAAGAAAAGGTGACTGGGGTAGCAAATAAACTCCTCAGCTACAAATTTCAATCTCAAACTAACCATATACAAAAGAAGTCATTTCCAGTGGGCTCCAACCACTCTACAATGCAAAAATCATCCTCTCCTAATCATCCAATTATTTAAATTATTCTTAAAATAAGTTCCTCACCTGACAACTCTATCTAATTGTGCGCTTCAGATATTATCTTGATTTGGCAAACCGTGAGACAGAGGGAGGTAGGAAGTTATTTGGGGACCGCTTTCAGCATAGACAGAAAGAAGGCGCAGTAAGAGAGGCCTCTGAATGAAAACAGAGCTCTCTTGGCAGCCCAGAGCCGAAGTGCCTCAGCAGAGACCAGGAACAAGAACGCTGCTTTTCATCAGAGCACTCCCGGGTTAAAGGCATGAAATGATGGCAATTAGAAGTGCTAATGTAAGGTTCATCCAGTTTTCCTAAGCATACCTTCATGTGCAGTCTTGCACACCAGTGAAGACCACAGAATACAACAATGTAAGTGGAATGTGTGACGATGTTCACGCTCTTAAGTGCCAGGTTTACAAGGGAGAAAGTTGAAGAATGAAGTTAGTTTGTCTAAAGTGTTATTGTAATAAAGTTACTTTTCATAGTTTTATAAAGAAACAAATGGAGAGGTGAAGAACATACAATTACTTTAGATATATGTAAAAGCCTTAAGAGGGAGTTGTGTACAAAGAAAATAAATATTCCCATAGAATGAAGGGTAACTGATAGGAAAATGATACCAGCTGAAGGGCCGGGAGGAGGTGCAGCAATAAAAGTGCTTGCAGTGCAAGTGTGAGGACCTGAGTCTGAATCCCCAGAACGCCCATAAAAGCCAAGCGCAGAAGCCATGCCCGTCATTCCAAAGCCAAGAAAGTAGAGACAAGAATATTCTCCAGGGCCTGCTGACTAGCTTGTCCTGCTGAATTGGTGAGCTTCAGGTTCAGGGAGAGATGCTGTTTCAAAAACTAAGGTGGAGAGCAATTGAGGAAGACACTTGACATCAACTACTGGCCTCCACACACACGTGCATGCACACCTGTACACACACACACACACACACACACAATCCCACTCACATACAAACATGTTTGTACATATGCACACACACCACACACATACAACAAGAAAAAAAACATGCTGAGAAATATGAAAACTTTATATACTATAAGCAAATACTTTATAAAAATCAAATAACATAAAAAAGAAAGAAAATATTTTTTACTTAAAGTTCAACTCAGTATATCTAGTAGTTTTAGGTAAAAGTAGTAAAAGACTGAGGGGGGGGGGATGTCAGCAATATAATAAGCAGCTAAATCAAGTGTAAAGAGGTTGGCATCCAAAGTTAACTTATACTACAAGTGAACTGAGGAGATCACTTTTAAATCTAGACATCTCTGTTCCCTGCTCCAGTGACCAAAGCTACCAATGCTCCCTGTAACTACTTAAAAGAGAAATTTTTTCCAGGTGTACAGTAGATAAACAGAAACTTAGAAACATTAAAGCTTAATAAAAATATAAAATGAAAGTATTAAAATTATACCCTAACAAAATAAGAAATATAAAATGTTAAATCTATTTTTAAAAGGCCTTAGTTTTCTCAAAGGGTCAACGGTCAAGCAATTAACTGAAACAAAGGAGGAAAGAGCAAAGGACTAGGAAGTTGGCTCACAGCTTTTCCTGGCAAGGCGGAACCGTGGGGCATCAGCACAGGTTTCCCTGGGGTTGAGGAGACTTCCCTGAAGAGCAGGGAAAATCTGAAGCAAAGCAACTTGAGTTTCACATGCCTTCAACTCACAGACTCCAACTCCCTGTAAACTGTTTGCCCAAGCCCATTATCAGGAGCCACATCCTCCACCATTCCTTTTAGAGAACTGGACTCATTCCCACTAAATGACGCCTTAGGACTCCAGAATAGCTAGGAGTAGGCTACTCATATCATGCCTTGAAGTATGAATGTGAGGAGCAATAGAAGAGAAGGTAGAAAGAAGACAGAGAAGGGAAGGAAAAGAGGGACGACAAAATAAGAAGGAAAGTGAAATAGGAGGGGAGAAGTATGGGGAGAGGAAGGGAGAGACAGATACCAATGGAAAAGATGTCCTTTGGACACACTTGCTATCCAGAGTGTACTCCAAGGGCAGGAGCTTCAGGGAATGTGACCCTGGGTACCAAGGAAGGGCAGCCTGCCAAACAATGACAAGTACATTTTTCAAACCCTCCAAATGAACTAAGTTATTTGGCTGCCTTGAGCACTGACCTTGCCAAGATAAAGCAGACTTCATACATTTAGCTGACTCCAGGGTGACCAGTGAACCTTTACCAAAAGGAACTTCTGAAAAAAATATCACATGTGTATATAGAAAGAAATGTGTATAAAACAGATGAAGGTATTTTTAGAAGTATAATTCCACTTTTAGATTTTATTTTATTTTTAAAAGGCTACAGGGTTAATAATGATGAGAGGTAGAACAGAAACAGTGGCTATTAAGTTACACACACTTGAACTTCTCTAATGTCCAAGAAATCTATGGCCTTTAAGCTATTGCAGGAAAACCTCAGTGCCAGTTAGTTGCTGGTCATGGAGGACCCCAAAACAATACAGACTTATTGCCAAAGCTTTTGGGTGTCCAGCAGAATGTAGATAGTAGATACATGCGGCACACAGGAGGATGAATATTCAAGCTGGAGCTGAGACGGAAGTCTCCTCTCACCCTGGCTAGCTGGTGTAGTGCTGGGAAGGGCTATGCAGGCTGCTGGGGGAGAAAACTCATCATTAGGCTCACCTAAGTCCTGAACAACCCTGGGTGCCTATGCTACATAACTGATTCGCCAGCCAAAATGTGCCTATGGTGCAATAATGATGGGACTGGTATGGGGGTGACCAACTGCTCTCTGATTGGATCTACTAACCACCCCACAGGAGAGAGTACGTGCCTGGTACTGAAAACCTATGGGTGTGAAGAAAGTAACAGATCCTAGTGGGGAAGCCACTACTTTTTGTTTGGGTTTTTTGTTTGTTTGTTTGTTTTGGGGGGGTGTTTTTTCAAGGTAGGGTTTCAATCTAGTCCAGGCTGATCTGGAATTCATTATGTAGTCTCAGGGTGGCCTCAAACGAAGGTGATCCTCCTACCTCTGCCTCCCAAGTGCCGGGATCAAAGATGTGCCCACCAAGCTTGACTTTGTTTGTTTGTTTTATTGTTTTTAGAAGCCAGCACTTTTGACTGACTAAATGGATATGCTGTGCCCATCAAATTCTCTCAATATTTATGTTCTGTTTATCCCCATAGATGAGTGCTAACATGCTTGGTCAGAGAAATTTCTTTTGGCAGAAGGCAGTGACTACAGAGAGACACCAATTTCATCAAAGTGCTGAGAGTAAATGAAGACTGAGTGCCCAGTGCTATCTCACACATCCCCTCCAAGGCTCAGGGAACATGGCAGACAAGCATGTGGCAAGAATGGACCAGCTAGAGGATGGGGAGGAGTGCTTAGGGACACCATCTTCTGGATACAAAGTGATGATTGCATTATGACCTCATACTGGCTGTCACTACCTCCACAAGATCTGTACAAAAATGAGATCATCAACAGTTTGATATGGATGATAGAAGATAGCAGGAAAAACCAGGCATGAAAAGAAAAGAGGGTCAGGAGTGGTGGTGTATGTCTTTAATCCCAGCACTCAGGAGGCAGAAGTAGGAGGATCACTGTGAGTTCACAGCCACATAGTGAATTCCAGATCAACCTGGGCTAGAGCAAGACACTACCTTGAAAAAGCAAAGGGCGGGGGTGGGGCTGGAGAGATAGCTTAGTGGTTAAGGCATTTGCCTGCAAAGCCAAAGGATCCGGGTTCAACTCTCCAGGACCAATGAAAGCCAGATGTACAAGGGGGCACATGCATCTGGAGTTCATTTTCAGTGGCTGAAGGCCCTGGTGTGCCCGTTCTCTCTCCCTCTGGCTCTTCCTCTCTCTCAGACAAATAAGTAAATAAAATAGGGCTGGAGAGATGGCTTAGTGGTTAAGCTCTTGCCTGTGAAGCCTAAGGACCCCGGTTCGAGGCTCAATTCTCCAGGACCCACGTTAGCCAGATGCACAAGGGGGCACACGCGTCTGGAGTTCATTGGCAGTGGCTGGAAGCCCTGGCACGCCCATTCTCTCTCTCTCTATCTCTCTCTGACTCTTTCTCTCTCTGTCACTCTCAAATAAATAAATAAAAATGACCAAAAAAAATTTTTTTAAAGAAAGAAAGAAAAAGAAAAGGGGAAAAATAAAAGAAGAGGAAGAGAAAAGAAAAAAATAGAGAAGAAGGTCTTGTTGCAAAGAAGTTTAGTACAAGGGAATGGGAAAGGTGGGGGACAAAAGAAGATACTGGGAGGGGATTATGATCAAATTACATTATCTTCATGTAAGAAAATTGCTAATAAAAAGAAAACATATGGCCTTAATAAGGAGCAACTGACCTAGAATTTGCTTTCCAAATATAAAGACTATAGTGTGTGCATGTATATTATTTATGATGAAAGAAATCAGAGGCTGGGAGGACAGCTCAGCAGGTAGCAGTCAAGTGACTGCCTAGCATGCCCATGATTCTGGGACCACTCCCAGGTACCACCTAAAATTGGGTATGGTGGCACTCTTCCATACTCCCAGTACAAGGGATATGAAACAGAAGGATCAAAAGTCCAAGGTTATCCTCAACTACATAGTGAGGACAGTCTTGGGTACTTGATCCTATCTCAAAAAAAAAGAAGGAAAAAGAAAAAAGTGAACCAACACAGCCAGAGCCACACTGAAGCTATGAAAATAAACTGGGAGGCTTGGACTTACCCTGGAGCCAAGGCTAGCATGGAACTCACTATACAGCTCATGCTGGCCTCAAACTGGTGGCAATCCTCCTGCCAAGTGCTCCGATTTCAGGTGTGCATCTCTGCATCACCTCACCTGACTTTGGAGCTTGTGAGGTTAAGGTGTTGCCAACTTGATCTGTTTAGTAACCAACAGAAATCCCTTTCGGGTGGGTCGCTGAGATTGCTTCCAGGAAGGATTAACTGAAGGAGGAAGTGCTTCTCCCAGGGTGAGCCCTTCCCCCAGAGGGGGCAGCCCCTCTCAGAGAGGGGCTTGAGATAAGGAAGCTCTGGGTGTAAAGAGCCCCTTCCTTCCACTTGCTGCTGGAGCTGCTCCAGTGCGGACTGAAGACCAGCGTGGATTGAACACCAGTGGCTGCTCAGGAAGCCTCCAGGCCTCCAGGCCTTCAGCGCTGGATCGGGACTGCTGAGGCATCTGGCCACGTGGTCTGAGCAGCTACCAGTTTCCTTGATTCTGGGGCCTGCAACTGCTACTGGACTTCCGTAAACTAACTCAATAAATTCCCCTTCAATATAATTCATTCTATCAGTTATATTCCTCTAGAGAACCCTGACCAATACAGAGCCATTTTGTAAAGTGCTGCGGCACTGGTTACAATGCTGAAGTTTAGAAATACCCACAGGTATGACGGACTCCAAGGGCCTTTATCTAAGGTAAGCAGTTTGGACTTTCTCTACCAATGGAAACATTATTGTGAGAATTTAGCAGCAGATATCAAGATCAAAAATTATGTTTTGGAGGTGAGGAGATAGCTCAGTGGGTAACATCCCTTGTTGGGCAAGCATGACGACCGGAGTTCAAACTCCAACAGCATCCGTATAAGAAACACCACCACTGAGCAGTGCGGAGGAGGGGGCTCACTGGGGCTTCCAGGTCAGCCAGTGTTAACCAAAACACAAGGAGCTTCAGGTTTGGTGAATCTGTCTCAGGGAAATAAGGTAGGAGAAAAATGGAGGACACCTATCACTATCACGTGCATCTGCACATACATATGTATACACCACAAAAATATACACACAAATACACTCACACAAGGGTTGTTTCCAAAATATAAACTAGAGGAAACACAGAAGATATTCTGTAAGCCTACAAGCCAATGGACAGGATGATTAAAGACCTCTCAGTAGCCCAGACCACACCTGTGATAACTGGGTCTGAGATAGGGAGGGAAGAAGTAGATGCAAAAAGCAGAGACGGAGGCAAGAAAATCTTAATAAGGAAGAAGTTTTAAGACCTTTTGCCTGGTGACTAAGCACTGACTAATATTAGAGGAGTGCAGTAGGAGAGACAAAGAAAAATAGAAAATGAGAGGGAGGAATGTGAAATTATTTTCAGGGCAACAGAGAAAATGGTAGAACCATTAATAGAAATGGAGGTGCAACTGACATCTATGGGTGCAAAAGAATTCATTTTTAGTAAGGAGTTAGGATGGGCTCGTCACACAGCACTGCAACACCAAGCTAGAGCTCTGCTTTTAGATCTGAGAGGCAGCCCAGGCAGAAGTTTCATTTCAAAAGCTTTCCAAGTTTTGCCACATTAGCACTGAGAACCACTGAAGATCTGGAGGCACTTAAGGTTCTGAGACACATTCACTACCCTGTCTGTAGGGTACAGAAGTACACAGTTGCTACAAGAAAAAGAGAAAAGGGTTCCACTTGTTTCCACTTCTGAAGAAGAAAAGGCAAAAATTTGACAGCGTATATCTTTTTTGTTTTGAGACATGGTCTGTCACCCAGGCTGACCTGAAACTCTCTATGTAGACAGGGGCTGGCCTTGAACCCCTAATACTCCTACCTCCACCTCCTGCGTGCTGGGATTAGAGTATGTGCCACCGTGTCCAGCTTCACCTTAATAGTTTTGATTAGCACGTCATGTCACTTTACTAAACATTTATATTTTAAATTTACACAACAGTAAGGAGAAAATTCACTAATAACTTTCTATAACAGGAAAAACGAAATATTCTACAGTTTGCCTGCAGTGTTTGGACCCTTGAAACTGGAACACATCTTAACCACTGTGCCTCCTTCCCTCAGGCTAGAAACACTCTTTCATTAAAAAGCACTAGTTGTAGACTTTATTTTTTGCCTGCTACAACACCAAATGGCAAGAATAAATTCAACTGGTAATCCAACTTGGTTAAATTTTAGAGCACTCTTAACAAAATTAAGCACAACTATACATTGATCTTCATTTAATCTGAAAATAAGTCAGTGTATAGAAACATTTTATGTAATATTTTGTCTAAAAATAATCTCAAAAAATCTCAAAGCTGCTTTCTATTTTTTAATTTAGGTGACAGATAACTAGAACTCCTTAGTGTGATAGTAACAAAGTTGCTGGTGAATGTTTTATGCAGCTAAACTATTGAAGGCCCATGGGTAAATTCATGTAAACAAACGAGGTCATATAAATATATGAGATCACAGCATGTCAATGATCATGATGATTGGCCGAAGATCAGTCATACACTTGTAATCAACAATAGCAAATGTCACCAACCATTCACTGTTACTGTTTTCCATAGCAAAAAAAAAAAAAAAAAAAAAAAAAATGTTTAAAAGCTGTCAGCTGGTCATGTATCTTTCAGACTAAACCCATGCCATAGACTTCACAGCAACATTTGCAAAACAGACCATCGACTCTGAAGTAGTTAAGTGCCAGTCTCGACAAAGGACAGAGAATATATTCTCAGTCACAGTTCCTATGCAAATCAAGTCTAAAGGTGTAACCATGGTGCAACTAAAATACTCTACAGTATAAACAGTATACACTTGAAGTATCTGGAAACACTAAATTTTAGAATGGTAAACTGATGATCACATGAAGGGATGGGTGTATAGCTCCAGGTAGGGCAGGTACATCAGTATGAAGGTATTAAATGTAGCCTCCAGTTAGTGGACATTCTTATCATTGTGGAAAATATGTGCTCAGGATTCACGAGAGCACTGAAACTGGAAATAGATACAAAAGTGAGTTTGTTAACATGCTCCTATCAACTACATCCAATCTATGTAACGTGGCAAGGCTTGTTACCAAAGCTAATGATACTCAGCAACATTGAAAACAATGGTGAGAATGACTGCTATGAAATGCCAGAACAGTCCCAGGCAAATACTGAATCCACATTCAAACAATATGCATCAGAAAAGAAAGTCCTACCCAGGCGTAGTTAAGGCATTTGCCTGCAAAGCCAAAGGACCCAGGTTCAATTCCCCAGGACCCCAGGATCTGCTGTAAGCCAGATGCACAAGGTGGCACATGTGTCTGGAGTTAGTTTACAGTGGCTGAAGGCCCTGGCATGCCCATTCTCCCCCCCCCCCCATCTCTCTCTCCCTCTTTCTCTCTCTCAAATAAATAAGACAAAATAAAAATTAAAAGTCTCATCCAAGTAAATACCAAAATTATATTGTGGCCCTCCTCCCCAAAAGGGCCCCCGCAGAGAAAATAGAGAAACAAAAAAAAGTGTTAGTATTTCTAAGTGCTTACAAAGAACTGAAGGAGCCAATTCTTTCTTGGGAAGCGATGTAAATATCATAAAACACCCAGTGGACACTTATTAAACCAGTATTTCCAACGCTAATACAGGAGGCGGGGCGTGGTGCTAAGAATGACGTCAGCATTTAGTAAAATCTGAGACAACTTTTAATGCAATAGACACAGTAACTGTTAGAAACCCAGACGACCTTAGCAACACTGAACGTTGGCAATTTGAAAGCTTAAGCAACATATTATAAATTCTGCAGTATTCAAATGACCTGCAGCGCGTGGAAGCTCAGCAAACACCCTTGTTCTTTCAGAACAATGACCTAAATAGTGAATGACTATAAAAAGAGCAGATGACACATTCGATTCATCAGCGCGACCTCAAATCCGCAACGTCTCACAGTCCCAAAGATAAGACAGAATAAACTAAATGCAACAGTTCGGTCACTTTAGTCACCATCAGAGTGTCTGGAAAAGGAGTGAAAAGAAATAATCAGATTGAGGGCCCTAAAGACTGGGGGAGGGCTTGTTTCAGGAGAGGGGAGAGGACAGGACGGGCGTCAAGTCTGGGAAGAAGAAAAGATTACTCAACAGGCCACCTGGTACAGAAGAAAAATAATAATAATAAAACTCCGGGATGAAATGAAGCAAGGCAACAAAGTGACAGAAGCTGCAAAAAAGTCCAGCGGGGACCTGAACTGACTCATTTCCCCATGTCCTGAACATAGAGCACTGTTCTTCGCAGCTTTCTCCCGGTGACCCCAGACTAGCTTAAAAAGTTAGGGGCACGGTGGCGCTGGGTGATGGGTGTTAGAGCGGGAGTTCAAGCCCCCGCAAAGGTTCCATCCACCGAGGACGTGGAGCAGCAGCCCAGCCCGTTTGGGACAGGCCGAAGCCGGGATCTCCCGGGATCCACGCGCGCGGGGTGTCTCGAGGTGGGTGGCGGTGGGGGAGGGGCCTCCACTTACGAGGACGCGCTGGGCACGAAGAAGTCCACGGCGAACCCGAAGTAACTTCCCTCGGGGCCGGAGTACTCGGCCGGACTGTCCACGTCCAGGTTGAAGGCGCCGCCGCCGAGGGGCAGCAGGAGCGCGGGGAGCAGCAGCTGCAGGAGGCGGCCGCGGCGGGGACAGAGGCGCAGCGGCCCGGGGCGCATCGCCGCAGCCATGGCCGGAGCGCGGGGGGCGCCGAGCCCCAGGCGTCCGCCCCGCTCGGGGTGCACGGTACCCCGCGGGCCCCGCCGCCTGCGCGCCCGGACGTGCCGGCTCGCGGGGGAGCGAGCCGGGGAGGCGGGAGGCTAGGCGTCCCGAGGCCGCCGGGGAGGAGGAGCGCGCGGGGACCAGGGGCGCGGAGACGGAGGAACGGCGGCCCCTCTTCGCCGAGAGAGGCGCGGGGCACTGCCGGGGAGCGCGCCGCACCTCGGGCCAGAGCGCGGCCCGGGGCCCGGGCCGGGGGTGGGGGAGGAGGCTCGGAGGGGAGGAGCCGGCCAGGGAGGCTGGGCCGCCCCACAGGAGGAAGTGGGGGGAGAGCCCTCCTCCGCCTTCCGTGCACGCGGGCGCCGTGGCCGCTGCCGGGGCGCCGAGCCCAGGCCGGGGCAGCGTTCCTTCCCGGGACACTGGGCGCCGGGAGCGGGCGGTGACGATCGTCCCTGCGATCTCGGTACTGGAAGGGCTCCCCGCGTGTCCCGGTCGCTCCGGGCACTTCCCGGCGACCGGTGTGTTTAAAGAACGCGGAAAGCTTTCTCCACGCCTAGTATTTTGGCGACTTAGCCTGGCAGCGGAGCTCTGTAATTACTTGTCATTCCCTCCCCTCTCATCCCACACGCGCCGAGCTTAATTACAAACCGGAGCGCCGGCGCAGCCTCTCCCCAAGGAAGCCAAGTGTCACCGGTCCACAAAGGAAAAGACTTGGCCGCGATCCTGTCCGATCAAGTCGGATTCGGAGAACTGATCGGCTGAGTTATTTTAGGACGTGTAGGTAGTCATAATTTTAGAGCTGGAAGAAAGAACCTGGCATGTGGAAATTCTGCTCACGAGACTGAGCCATCCTTCCCGGACAGGAACTGTGAGTTCTCATCACTTTGGCCGGCAGATAATCGATCCATCAACTGGTCAGCCACTGAGGATGGCAGATGAAATGAAGAGTTAAATGCTCAGAGAAGTTCTTCTGTGTGTTATATGCTGATGAATTTGATGAAGAGGATAAATGTAAATATATTGTGTTGATCTTAATTACCACTACTGTAACAAGTTTTGGGCTAGTTTCCCAAAGAAACTATTAAAAATCACAGGCCACCCACTGAGGTAGGAGGATTCCTTGAGCCCAGGAGCGATGGCAAGCCTAGGCAGCATGAGGAGATTCCTGTCTCAAACAAGAAGAAAGGCACTCAGTGACAACACGCATTCATGTAACAACCATCAAATAATCCTACGAAATGATATATGCGCGCTGGAGAGATGGCTTAGCAGTTAAGGCGCATATCTGCGAAGCCTAAGGATCCAGGTGCTATTATCCAGGTCCAGAACCCACCAGAGCCAGATGCATATGGTGGCACATGCGTCTAGAGCTCGTTTTCAGTGGGTAGAGGCCCTGGCATGCCCATTCGCTCTCTCTCCCTTGCTGTCGCTAATATAAATAAATAAATAAATAAATATCTTTAAAAAGGATATATGTATATTCTTAAGTGCATTAAACATTTTTGTTCTAAGATTTCACTGCATGATATGCTGCAGAAATCTTTTGGATGCTTTATAGGCAGTAGAACAACATCTCTATATCAGAGATGACTAAAACAAGAAATCTTACGTGAATATTCACACATAAATACACTTCCTCGTTGTTTCTTAATACACCCAAGAGGCCATAGGTATATGTACATAAACCCAGACAGAGTCATTATACCTTAAAGACACACAAAAGAGTTCTCTGCACACAAAAGAGCTCAATTTGGTTATGCCAAAATTATTTAAGAGAAACTTCAAATTTTATCCTTACAGACTAGCAAAAGGGAAGTTCAGTTCATAACTCATGGAAACCCTTCTTAAATCTTCTCAACTGTGCTTTCTCTAGAGCGTATAATCCACTGAACTCAGCCCCAGGGTTTTTAACTACTGCTGTTTGCCTAACTCCCCCCTGACTTACTTCCCATCTATTGCCTAAAGAGACTGACTTGGTCTGTCCAGCCTCATCCCCAGGTTTAATGCAGCATTTTTCTATCAGATCTGTGTTTGAAATGACCCCAGCCAGACCAGGATTCTTGAATGCCTGAGAAAGGCAAGATGGAAGCAGGAAAACTTGTCTCCTTTCCAGGCCACCTGTCCTAAACCACCCATTCAGTAGTAGAGTTCCCCCAGTCCCTCTCCACAGTCATTGCATGTCTCACTCTCCCCAGCCACAGTGTGATCTACTCACTGTCAAGGCCTCCACTATCTAGCACCTCTACCACTTCAACTCGTAAAGGAGCTCAGGCAATATTAAATCAAACAGTGACTCCCTAGGATGCCATCTCGGTTCAAGGGAGCTCCTCTTGGGGAGGGGAGGGGGTCTGGGAAAGACTCCTCAGCCACTTCCAGAGGGTCCTATTCCCTGGCACGTAGAAAACTATGCAACTTCCTCCACTGGCTAGTTCCTATTCCTCTCTCAAGACCTGTTTCAGTGTCTTCATGTCCTCTAGGAAGCTTTCTCTTGAGAACCAGCCTATGACTTTGTATCATTTGTGCTCAACACAGGGTCATAGGAATGGATTCCATTGTCCAGAAACAATTTCAGCTAACATGACTATTGAACCTGCTCACCATATACCAGGTATTATGCTAAGCATTTATTTATTATTTATTTAGTTTTGCAGAATGTTATTAGTTACAAAGCCCTAACTATCAGGTCAGCTCTATTAGAATTCCCAACTTAACTATGAAGGAACTAGTTGTCTGGAAAACTGAATAATTTTCCAAGCTCATAATGTAGCACAATAGAGGCAGCTTGTCACAATTTAAACAAAAAAATAGAACAATATAAGAGTTAGCAAAGATAAAGACACAATGTTCTCAAAATGTGTCTCAATTAACCAAGACAAAGATGCAATATACTCAAAGTGATCCGAAAATTCAGTTAACATACTACCTTGTCCCTAAATCTATCTGAATTTGTTTATAGCATATTTATGTAAAAGTGATTTTAAGCAAATTTTGTCACTGGTTACTGTGGTGGTTTGAATGAGATGTCCATCATAGCCTCGTGTATTTTAAATCCTTAGTCCCCTGCTGGGGACAATTTGGGACAGGGGAAGCCTTGCTGGAGGAGGTGTACCGCTGGGGGCAGACCATGAGGTTTATTTGTCCAGCTTGGCAGTGCAAGAGAGCTCAGCTCACTTTCTGCCAGATGTTGTGGCAAGATGTGAGGCCCAGTCTCTGCTCTGCCAACTTCGCCCTGCCATAGTGAAGCTTCCCCTCAAGACTGTAAACCAAAACAAACCCTTTCCTCCCGTCAGCTTCTTTTGGTCTGCTGTTTTCTGCCAGAAACTCAACATTAACCACAAGTTATATTCATCAAATAAATTCCATATCAGCAAGGCTTTTCCAAGAACAAATCATGAAAGTAGACCTGGAGAAATGGTTTTATCCATGACTAAAATTCTCCTAATTTACTGAGGTATTATTATCAAGAATTAATCTGGAGTGAAAATTCTGAGGGCTAATACAAAGAGAGAATTCAACATGCATATTCTTCGGGTTAATATTTTCAAATCTGTCAGTCTGTGTATCCTCATGGACAAGGAAAGAAGCTGATGATGATGATGTCATCATCCTCTTCATCTATACATTTAAGTCATGAAAAACTGAGTTTTCAAATGAACAAGGTAAATTTGTTCAAATAACCATTATGTTGTCTTTCTTCCCATATAAAAGCTCCAGTTGGCTGGGTGCAGTGGCATATGCCTTTAGTCCCAGCACTCTGGAGGCAGAGGTAGGAGGAGTTCAAGGCAACTCTAAGATTACATAATGAATGAATTCCAGGTCAGCCTGGCCTACAGCAAGACCCTACCTCAAAAAAAAAAAAAAAAAAAAAAAAACTCCAGCTAATTCATTTTATTAAACAATATAGGGGCCAGAGCTGGAGAGATGGCTTAGCAGTTAAGGTGCTTGCCTGCGAAGCCTAAGACCCAGCTTCCCCAGGGCCCACATAAAGCCAGATGCACAAAATGGCACATGCGTCTGGAGTTCATTTGCAGTAGCTAGAGGCTCTGGTGCTCCCATTCTGAATCTCTCTCTGTCTCTTTCCCTCTCACGTGTGTGCAAATAAATAAATGAAATTCCTTTTGAAGAATACAAGGGGGGCTGGAGAGATGGTTTAGCAGTTAAGCACTTACCTGTGAAGCCTAAGGACCTCGGTTTGAGGCTTAATTCCCCAGGACTCACGTAAACCAGATGCACAAGATCATAAGGTGGTGCATATGTCTGGAGTTTATTTGCTATGGCTGGAGGCCCTGGCGTGCCCATTTTCTCTCTCTCTGTCTCCCTCTCTCTCTCTCTGCCTCTTTCTCTCTCTATCTGTCTGTTGCTCTCACATAAATAAATAAAAATAAAACAAAAAAATACACGTGCTGGAGAGATGTCTCAGTGGTTATAGGACTTGCTTGTAAAGCCTGACAGCCCAGGTTCAATTCATTTGCAGTGGCAGGAGGCACTGTCATGCATTCTATCTCTACCTCTAACTCTCTCTCTCTCTCTCTCTCTCTCTCTCTCTCTCTCTCTCTCTGCAAGTGAATAAATATGACAAAAAACAATCCCAGCGTGGTGTCACATGCCTTTAATTCCAGCACTTAGGAGGCAGAGGTAGGAGGGTAGCCATGAGTTTGAGGCCACCCTGAGACTCCATAGTGAATTCCAGGTCAGCCTGGACTAGACTGAGACCCTACCTTGAAAAAAAAAAAAAAAATATATATATATATATATATATATATATATATATATATACTAACTGAAGACAGTAATTTACTCCATTACACAAATGAGAAAGATAGATTGTAAAACACGCTTACACAGCTTCCTGCTTCTACATGGTCTCAGGAGCTGACCTCAAGTACTCAGAGTTGCAGGACAAGGCCTTTATCCACAAAGCCATCTCCCCAGCCCAATGAAATGTTTCTAAGGACTTGAATACAGAAGAGGCAGTAGTGATACTAGGTTCATAAATGATATTACAGCTTCCCTTCACTCTCTTTTCTGCTCAAGAAGCCTGCGACCATATTGTGAGAACATGCCAACCTCATTATAGAAGAGTCCCACATGGTGGACACATGAGACCTCCCCATGACAGCCATAGGAGTGAGTCATTTTTGTAATGAATTTTCCCTCCAGTCAGTCCCTTAGATAATAGCAGCTCCTCCATACACCCCCTCAAAAGAAATCTTGAGAACTAGCCATCTGCACAGCATGTTCCTGATACACAACCACTATAATATAGTATCTGTTGTTTAAAGTCAATGTATAGCTAATAGATAACTAGTTTATAAGTTAATTTATATACATCAACCACTCCCATTCCCACCACCCTTTTAAAAATATTTTTATTTATTTATTTGTAAGCAGAGAGAAAAGAGAGACAGACAGAATAGGTGTTCTAGGGCCTCCAGCCACTGCAAACAAACTACAGACACATGCATGTCTTTGTGCATCTGGCATTACGTGTGTACTGGGGAATGGAACCCCAGTTGTTAGGTTTTACAGGCAAGCACCTTGACTGCTAAACCGTCTTTCCAGCCCTCCCCACTTTTTTGAGAGAGGATCTTATGTATCCAAGTCTGGCCTTGAACTCACTATATAGCCAAGGATGACCTTGAATTCCTGATCCTCCTGCTTCCACCTCCCAAGTGCTGGGTAAATATGATGCTCAGGATGGAACTGGGGATTCGTGAATGCTAGGCAAGAACTCTTCCAGTGGAGCACCATCCCTAGTCCTTATTTAATTTATTTTTTTATGTAGCTAAAACAAAAACATTGTCTTCCAGGATTTTTTTTTTTTTGATAATTCAAAAGTCATTATGATTTAAAGAAGCTAGAATAAGCCAGGCATGGTGGCGCACGCCTTTAATCCCAGCACCCAGGCAGCACTGGTAGGAGGATCGCCGTGAGTTCGAGGCCACCCTGAGAATACAGAGTGAATTACAGGTCAGTTTAGGCTAGAGTGAGACCCACCTAGAAAAACAAACAAAAAAAGCCAGAATAAGTCCACTTTTTATTATCTTTGAGAGTTTTATACTTTCTGGATGCTCACTCAATTGCTGGTACTAATTTAACAGGTGACCAATACCATAATTTTTGGATAGGCAGGTGCCTTCCCTAGTTTTGTAACTTTTAAATGATTTATTTATTTATTTTTACTGGGGGGGAGTCAGCACTTTCTAAAATCTCTACAATACTTTCTCTAAAACTAAAGGGGATAATTAAGAATTTTGCACCTTTCAATCATGGTACTGTGCCAGGGGTTTTTCATGAAATGCTAAATATTTGGATTTAGCAGGAAATGATTACATTCACTAAGGAATGTGAAGCTTTTAATTACATAATTGAATTAGGCTTAGCACACAGAAACAAAAAGAAGCAAATTAAAGGTTTGGTACATTTTAGAGAAAGATAAAGGTATTTCTATACTTGGAATATTTTTTTCTTTTAAGTTTTGAAGCAGTAATCACTACAGTGGAGATAGTTACTTGAATTATTTCTACCATTTAGGCATAGGTAACATTCTGAGAAGCTGAGTTAACGTTGTTTTTAATCCAACTATTTAATTTTAGTTATTTTTTCATTACTTTTTAAACAGACACAGCCTCACTCTATAGCTCAGGCTGGCCTCAAGAGCTCTTCTCTGGGATGCATCTTTAACCACAGTGACAACAGCACTCAATGCAGGGCCTTTCAGATTCATCAGATAGGTCTGGTGCAAAGTGACAGAGACAAGTGGCATTCTAATGGAGCAATAGCATGAGATGAAGTTGATCTTATAGAAATAATGTGGTTGCTCATGAGAGAGTTCAGGCTGCAATTGTTTTCCTACTGCCAGTATCCTTTCCACTGTTTCTAAGGGATGGAACAGTGAATTCTGTCTCCCTGACACCTCACTTTCTGTTCTTGTATATACCTTGTCCTCACCTGAAATTGAAGCATGGCCCCTTTTATATTGATTCCACAAAGCAGTCCAAATGCAATCAAGTTACATGTAGCAGAGTTCTGAAGAAGGTCTATAAGGCAGCTGGAAGTGTTTCAGGGTAATGCAGGGAAGACCAGCTAGCTGCTTACAGTGGAATATTGGTATTTCTATTCTTTAATGCTCTCAGACATTGCACCACAGGAAGTTCTCACGGACTAGCTCCTGAAGCTTTTGACGTCCCATCCGTGTGTGTTGTGGGCACTCCTCCACACACTCTCTTTTTTCACTTCTCATTCTCAGGCTCCCATTTCTTATTTTGGGCCAAAGCTATGTTGAAATCTCTCTCAGGGTTCATGCTTAGCAATACAAACCAGTCTTTGTTTTATTCCATCTTTTTCAGACTCAAGATTCCAAATAAAAAAATAAGTTAAAAGAAATCTCATGCCCTTCTTCAAAAGGATTCTGAGGCATGTGGGATGATACATACCTGTATCCCAACACTTAGCATGCAGAGGAAGGACAATTACCACAAGTTGGAGGAAAGCCTGGTCTATGTAATTATTTCCAGGCCTGTAATGGGTACATAGTGAGACCCTGTCTCAAAGGAATAAAATGAAACAACAATTTTGAAATAAAATTTTATTTATCATGTGAGCATATATATAACATAATTACATATGACTTAAGGAAAGTATCTTTCAGAGAGGATTTAGCTATGGCCATAAAAGTAATAGAAGGCATCACTGAGATTAAAAAGAAGTTCTCCTGAGCAATTATTCTTCAATTATATTATAGCCATAAGCAATAGATTAAACAAGGTTTTACAAAGTATATGAGACTCTCACAATCATTTATAACATTGTCCTCCCTGGGAAATGTCATGAATAACAGAAAAAGCAACATGATAAAAACTTGGGAAAAACATCATATAATCTGGGAGAAGAGGTATTCCTGGAGACCTAGCTGCTCAGAACATTGAAGTAGAAGGACTGCTGTGTCCAGTATTACTTGTGTCCAAGATCAGCCTGGGTTACATAGTGACATCCTGTCTCAAGAACAAAAATAAAACAAAACAAAAACATCAGATAAATATACAGATTAAAAATAAAAAATAATATACATAAAAATATCTAACTGGTCTTATGATATTTTTACATGGGTATATCAACTAATTAAGAATTCACCAAATACAGTGATGACCCAATGTTACATATAGAAAAAAAGGAACTTAAAAGAAAAACTATGTCTCATTCTCAAGGAGTTCTTCCCAAGTAACTCATGCGAGGGCCAAAGAATCAATCTTATTCCCCCCACCATGTTATTGTGTGTGTGTAGTGTATGTACACATGTGTGTAGATGCACATGCCCCATGCACATGCATGCAGAGGCCAGAAGTGAACACACCATGTATTCCTCTCTCCCTGTTCCTCACTGTTCCCTTGAAACAGTTTCTTACTGAACCCACAATTTTCAATTTTGGTCAGATTGGCAAGCCCCAGCAATTGTCCTGTCGCTACTCCTGTCCCCCCTCTCCCCCCACCACATACACATACACATACAAGACTAGGGTTCCAGGCATGTGTGGCCATGCTCAGTCTTTTTTCTGCATGGGTGCTGGAAATCAAACTCAGACACTATCATGCCCTTGTGCTTGTATAACAAGCACTTTTACTTTATGCGCCAGCTTCCCAGCCCATGCAACTTAGATTGGAAATTGTATCATCTTTGGTTTGTGGTCAGAAGTTAACATTGACATAAAACCTTTTCTCTGTACTATAAATCATAAATTGATCATTAGGTGCTGCAGGAAAAATGTTAAGCTATCCAGTCATTTCTTGTTAAGCCTAGTTCTGTGGTTGTGATGGCTTGAAATCCTTATTACATGTTTGCTGCTACTATATTTACAAACAAATTATTTTAGTCTTCACAACAAAACAAATAATTATTCATATTATTTTCTACCCTCCTACCTTGATATGTAGAAAGAAATTACAAACCTGGTGTTTGAGTCATGTATGTGTACTAAATATGTCACACATACAGTAAAGTGATAGGGAAGTTTAGTTGCCTCCAGCTTCCACAGTCTGTGCATTAACTTGACAGTGATCATATACATACATACATACATACATACATATATACATATATACACATACATGTGTGTGTGTTATAAAATGTACATCTTAACCAATCCTGGTAAACACTGATATATTAAATTGCATGTAGACACAATTTGTAAACAAAAAGGATTCACAGAAGTGACACAAGTGGTGTACATTTTCCCTCACTTCAGTATGTACGATTTATAATCCAGACACACGTGTCTTCAGGAGTCTATGCTGAATCTGCTCCAACAACTCCTCCTCACACATAGCAGCAGTCCTTATTAAGTTAATTTCACTGTTTCCCCTCAGAGAACTGGGAAAGTGTCATCAATTATTATGTGAGAGTCAGGGAATCTTCAAGCCCATAAAAGTCATATAGCATTCCTATGCCAACTGTCTGTCACTCTATGATAGTCTGCTATTCTTTACTTAACAATTGATGGTTCACAAGGAGGCCTTGAAAGGGAGATTGCTGTGGGGAAGTGATGTTACTATGCTAGAAATTGATGGTTTTGCCAGGAGCTATGTGACTGTCACTGTAGCAAAGAAAATGTAGCTGGTCTTGGCAAAGGTCCTAGGGAAACAGTTGAGGGTTTTCCTCACTTCCCAAGGGCAAAGACAGCACCATGGGAAGACTGAATCTTCCGTCTATTACTAAGTAATTGCCGCCTCTGAAACAGCATCACTAGTGTTGTACTTAACTTCGTCTTGCTGCCACAAAACACCGGACCACAATTAGCTGATGGAGGAAAGGATTTATTTTGGCTTATAGTGTCCAGGGGAAACTTCATGACGACAGTGGAAAGATGGTGGACAGAGGCTGTGTATGACCTACGCTACAGCCAGAGAGTGAGCCGCGTTCTGGCAAAAGTAGCTGGATATGACACACCTAAGCCCATCCCCCAAAACACGCCTGCTCTAGCAAGGATCCTCCTCCTAAACTGCCACCAGCTGGGGATCAAGTATATAAAACACATGAGTTTATGGGAGAAGACTGATCCAAACCACCACAGCTAGTCTTCTTTAAATAACATTTCGTTTATGCTTCAACACAATGGTTTTCAAATTGTCCTCAGCAGCAGAACTTCTTCAAATGAAATATTGCAGAATTCACAAAGGAAGACTGATAAGAGCAGGTCCCAGATATTCCCAAAGCACCATCAGCAAGCACATCTGAAAACCACGGCTTTCAGAACCTCATACCAGCTTAGTTCAGTGACATACCTATCCGTGTGGGTTTGGTAAGAGCACACAGTAAGTGAAAGACCTTAAGCAGGGTCACCTTCTTCCCTTTGCAGTGATTTTGGAAGATCCCCGTGGTGACTGTATTGCTTGTCACACCTCCCCCCAGTATCTATGCCTATTTTCCTGTCACCTCCATTTGAGCTGCTTAAGAAAGTCAGTATGTCCCTCACCTCTCTCCCATGTCAGCCTCAACTGGGCAAGATTTTTAATATGTGGCCCCTTACTTCAACACTCTAGCCCACCTCAGTTTTAATCAAAATCCTTTTCCCCAGGAGGTTGTGCTGACTGCTTCTTTATTTGATTCCTACCTAACAGTCCATGCCAAGTAACTAAGAAGAAAATATTTCCATTTTATGCATGTGTCCTTAATTTTTTCACACAAACATTTTAAAAGTCACTTTTCTGTATATCTCTGGCAGAGTGTGTATAGTGATGATGTCACAGTTACCTGTTCATTGCTAGGAAAAACATCTGACCAAAAGTAGCTGTTAGGAGGAAAGGGTTTATTCCAGCTTCCTGTTCTGAGGGGAAGTTTCAGCATGGCAGGCAAGCATGGTAGAGCAGAGGCATCACCCTTGCCACAGCAGCTGGCAGAAAGTAGCTAGAGTGAGGGTAGCTCTGGCAAGGGGGTGCTGGCTATAACACTCCTCAGTCTACTTAAGCAACACACCTCCTCCAACAAGGCTCCGCCTCCCAAATTGCCAGCAGCTGGGTGTGTACCAAGCATTCAAAACACATGAGTCTATAGGGGATATCTGATCGAAACCACCACTGATGGTGACAAAAATATGAAAGTTCAACCTCAGTAGCTCTGTGTGCGGAAGCAATGCATAATCATGTGGTCACCTATCTCAGGTCACCTGTGTCTAGGAATCTTCCTAGAATGTGTTTCTTCAAGGCTAGTCAGAGGACTACCTCCATGTGGCCTCCTTGTATGCAAAATGTGATACTACTTTCCCAAAGCAGAATAGCTGGGTGAAGGGATTAGAACCTCCCTTTCTTTTTCTTTTTCGGTTTTTTTTTTTTTTTTTTTTTTTTTTTTTAGGCAAGCCCGACAGACTGGCCTTCTTTTTATGTGAGAGAGTGAGAGTGTGAGAGAAAGGGAGACAGAGAGAGAGAGAGAGAATTGGTGTGCCAGGGCCTCCAGCCTCTGTAATCAAACTCCAGACATGTGTGCCACCTAGTGCACATGTGAAACCTTGCGGACTTGCTTCACCTTGCATCTGGCTTATGTGGGGCCTAGACAGTCAAACATGGGTCCTTAGGCTTCATAGGCAAGCACCTTAACTGCTAAGCCAACTCTCCAGCCCTAGGGTACACTGAAGTTTAATCACCTGTTGCTACAGAATTCTCACACACATTCACCCCAGACCTAGTTATTTCATGCAGCAATTTACCCTTTCTCATGGCCCTATTTGGGTTGACCAGCACTCTCTCTCTTCTGTTTTTACCTGGCTATACTTGACATCATTCCACAAGAGGCCTCACTCAAGTATTTGTGGAGAGGCATGTGTCCACATGCCCACAGATCCACATCTCTCCTGATTTACTGTCCTTCAGCTGCCTGGTACAGTCCTGTTTTGTGGCCGCGTCAGGGAAGTGGCCTAAAGGCATAGATGTAGAATCCACAGTTTCTAGACTGGCTTGTAAAACTTCATTTCTACCACATTGTGTTGGTGAAGGGGACACAAGAGAAAGCTAGCTTCTTTTAAGCAGTTTTAGTTAGGGACAGGAGCCCAAAGAGGGAACCAGAAGAGGTCACCCCTACCTTGGCAGGGATGGAATTCATTGATCCAGTTTCATCCACAATGGCTGCAGTGCCCCTGCTGCCTCCACTGTCTAGCTAGGTGAGCTAGTCTTTGGGTCAGCCCCTTGAATCTGCAAATCAATGAGGTCTTCACCTTACATGTACCTGAGTCTGAGGAAAGAATACATTTTCAATTGACTATACAGGCTGTCTGTGCTGATCTGTGCTCTCTCTGCCCTGTGATCTCTGTCGGGACACATGTAAGTCTGGCTTTCCTTCTCCCAGCCTGGGTGGGGGAGAGCAGAGCACTGCTTCTTGGCCTGGGGAGCCCTCTGCTTTGTCTTCTATCTGCACTATACTTTGGGGTATCTTCTCATTTTGATTACGTGTATGATTTTTCTCTGATCTCTGAGACTGCCATGTGGGTATTTCCTCTTAAGTGTGGGCCTGTTACGTGTGTAATTTTTCTAAACTTGGAGTGTATCTCTTTACCTCGCATTCCTCATCTGAATTTCCTGGTCTCTGCTTTGCTACTTTCCCTCTGCTATTCTTCCTTAAGCTATCACCACTAATCTCTTAACTTTCTTCTGCATGGAGGCTCAGGGCAGATGTTGTGCCTCCCAACTGAGTGAGTGTTTCTTCCAAATCTCTCTACATGAGCTTCTAGACCCTGTCTTCCAAGTGCTTGTGAATCTGCAACAGCCTTTTCCTACCAAATTTCCCGTAAGAAAACCTCACAATTTACGACTTCTCAGTAATTCCTAATTTAGCCTTCTTGATTCTGTTTTTTTTTTTTTTCATCAATTCTTTGTTAAAATAGGATAAAAACCCAAAATTGGGGTTCATAATTTTGGAGACCCCTCCTGAACCCCAAAATCTTATATCATTGGGGAATAAAAACAAGTTACCAGATTCAGAGAGTAGGAAAATAGACTCTACTTCCTAATAGTGTTGACTGTAGAGACTTCATGGCTGTACCTATTTCTTTTTGAAAAAATTTATTTATTATTTACAACTTCCATAATTATAGACAACGAACCATGATACTTCCCTCCCCCCTCACTTTCCCTTCTCACTTGACAACTCCACTCTCCACTATATCCCCTCCCTCTCTTAATCTGTCTCTCATTTATTTTGATATCATCATCTTTTCCTCCTATTAATACTGCTCTTGTATAATTAGTATCAGGCACTGTGAGGTCATGGATATCCAGGCCATTTTGTGTCTGGAAGAGTGCATTGTAAGGAGTTCTATCCTTTCTTTGGCTCTTTCTGCCACCTCTTCCACAATGGACCCTGAGCCTTGGAAGGTGTGGTAGAGGTGTTTTAGTGCTAGGCACTCCTCTGTCACTTCATCTCAGTACTATGGTACATTTTGAGTCATCCCAGAGGTCACTGCCATCTGGACAGAGAAGCTTCTCTAAGCAAAAGCAAGAGCAGCATTAATGTATATTAACATATGGGTATGAACATTAAGAAACCGGGAAGTTTGGTGAGCATAATATATGCATTTAGCCAGACACCAGCAGACCCTAGGGCTCATGACGTCCCTCATCATAGATTTTCAGTATCAGGCATGTATTCCCTCCCATGGAGCGGGCCTCCAGTCCAATTAGAGAGCAGTTGATTTCCCCCATAACAGACATGCCACTATTGTACACGTTGGCTCATTTGGCCTGGCTGGCCCAACTTAAGGCTTGCAGTGTTCATTGTTGTTTATCTCCACTGATGACTCCAATCTTTCCCGTGGAACCACATGCAGCATAGCTTTTTCAAGTTTTCTGTCAGCTGGTCTACACAGAGGAGGTTTTAAGCTCAGCTCCAGCAAGATTTCTTGGTTACCTTGCAGCCCAGGCATGTGGAGTCTTCAGCAATAGGGTCTTACCACCTATTCCTGGTGGGAAACTAAGAGCCTTAGAAATGGCCTGTAATGTGTTGGGGGCATCAGGGACCTCCTTGGCCAACAGCTCACTGGAAGGTATCCCATTCTTAGCACTGAAAATTTTCTGGTAACAATCTATGGCTTCTGGATGTGCCATTGTCCAAAAAAGTAGGATTCCACATGAATTATTCATACCCTCGTAGATTTTGATTAACCCTCCCGCACCGTTCCTTTAGTAAATCTCTTTCCCTGGCCTCACTTAGGACTTTCCACCCCCAGTAACATGTTCTTCTACTTGCATATATACAATACCATCCCGTAAGTCCTCCCCTCTCCTTCCTCCCTTACAGCTCCTTTATAGCTTACTGGCCTCTGCTACCAAGTTTTATTCCAACTCACACACAAGTCCAAACATTTGAATATACTTATTTTCCATCTATACTGTGGTGCTTAATGCTTTGAGAACTCCCATAGTATCAATAAGAACTAAAGTGGTATGAAATGTCTAGAATATATCATGTGTGAACTTTTCTTTGAGATGGAAGATTTCTAGGAATGGGTCTCAAAGTCAGAATATATCAATATTGTGGCCTATAAGCTCCTTAAGCACAGTAGGTGACCCTCAGCAGAAAAGATTTAGGAGAGAGACTGCTATCTCGCTGTTGTGGACCTACTAAAAGCAAAAGGGTGACTTTGGGCTTTGGGTGATTTTTTGTTGGTTTTCATTGTTGTTTCCCTCCCCCCAACTCTGAGGTAAAGTCTCTCTCTCTAATAGCTTCAACTCACTCTATAGCCCCAAACTGGCCTCCATCCTCCTACACCAGCCTCCCAAATGCTGATATTAAATGCCTGTGCCACCACTCCTGGCCTGTTTTGTTTTATTGCTTGATTTTCTTCATTGTCGTTGTTCTTGTTGTAGTAGTAGTGCTGGGGACCAAGCCCAGTGCACTAAGCATGCTAGGAGAGCATTACCACTAAGCTACATGGCCACTCCCTGGCCCCATGTGTCTCAGGCAGACTTCAAACTTACAATGAGCTTGCTTGTTAAAGATTTATACTATCATGCCCAGCAACTATGGACTTATTTTTTAAATAAATAATTAATAGGACAGAATTATGTAATTTTTAGGGTTTCCTCCTTGAACTTTCTATAAATATAAGAAAGCCAAAAATTAAAGGTACAAAAATGAAAGGCAATCTCCCCCCCTCATCTTTATTCATTATTATTATTTTTATTTTTATTTTTATTTTTATTTTTTTTGAGGTAGGGTTTCACTATAGCTCAGGCTGACCTGGAATTCACTATGCAGTCTCAGGGTGCCCTCAAGGTGATCCTCCTACCTCTGCCTCCCAAGTGCTGGGATCAAAGGGGTGCGCCACCACATCCAGCTCCTCCTCATCTTTATAGTCAAACTCTAACTACCTAGAGCTCGATCCAATGGCTTGTGATACCTTGTACAAATAAGCAGAGGTTAATTTCCAGTTGTCCTAGTGCCTAACCCCAAGTAGTCTCAGGAAAGACAAAAGGAGTTATAAAATTTACTACCTCAAGACAGTGTGCTGGTCTCCTAAGCTCTATGCAAATACAACCTCACACGCACACAAATGGCCAAGGAGGAAAGTCAGGTGACTTTTCTTAACCACTATGAAATGGGTGCATTCCCCCTCAGTACAGCTATTCTCTTTCTCAGGATTTGCTCACTGTGTTTCTTTCTATGGTATCTACTCTTTATCCTTTTTTAAAATGTTTATGTCAGTTCTAGTCTGCTAAATACCGTTTTCACCCTGCTGTGTACTCATCATTTTCAGAAAACACTTTCCAAATACAAACAACATAGTCAGAATTGTCTAACGTGACTTTAGTTTCTAATTCTGCCATAACCATTTCATGGGTGATTTTGGAACAGCAAAGGGTTTAAACATAGACATGAGTTGAGCGTGGTGCACATGCCTATAATCCGGGTACTGAGGAGGTGGAGAAAGTGCGATCAGGAATTCAAGACCACCCTTAGCTCATAGTGAGTTGGAAGGCAGTCTGGGCTGCATGAGACTTTATGTCAAACAAACAGACTAACTAACTTACTAACTAAAACAAAATAAATAGCCATGAAGATGGTGGACAGAGTAGAGGATTAAAGCCAACATAATGAGGACTTTTAGGAGTGACAGGGTTGCTGAAAATAAAAGGGAGCCTGTATGGTGAGAATCTGGTTCTTCCTTATCTCTTTTTCTCTAAAGGAGTCCTGTAGCCTCCACTTTCTCCACTTTGCTAGAGGCCAGAAACTTAAAGGGAGAGTCTAATTTTCCCTATCTCTGTCTTTCCCAGAAGATAAAATTAAGAGATGAATTTGATATGGATTAGGTGAAAGCCTTTTTGTAAAAATATCTTTTTCATTTATTTGTGAGCAGAGAGAGAAGTATAGGCATGCCAGAGTCTCTTGTCACTGCAACTGAACTCCAGGTACGTGGTTTTACGTGGGTACTGGGGAAATTGAACAAGTGTCTTTAACCACTGAGCCTTCTCCTCAGCCCCAACACAGCTTTTTTTTTTTTTTGAAAATTTTTTATTGACAGTTTCCATACTTACAGACAATAAACCATAATTCTCTCCCCTCCTCCACTTTCCCCTTCACAAATCCACACTTCATCATATCCCTTCCCTCTCTCCATTATTCTCTCTTTTATTTTTATGTCATTATCTTTTCCTCCTATTATGAGAGTCTTGTGTAGGTATTGCTAGGCACTGTGAGGTCGTGGATACCGACGCCAATTTCTTTCGCATTGTAAGCAGTCCTACCCTTTCTTTGGTTCTTACATTCTTTTGGCCGCCTCTTCCACAATGGACCCTGAGCCTTGGAGGGTATGGCAGAGATGTTTCATTGCCAAACACTCCTCCATCACTTCTTCTCTGACAACTGACCTGGAATTCACTATGTAGTCAGACAAATTTTTAAGTAGCTAGTCAGCCAGGGACTGTCCCAAAAAGCAGGTACCATTGTGTTCTGGCAGAACTAGAACTCAAGTCTGATCCAGTCTCATCCAGGTTGACTGCAGGCAGCATCAGCAACAGCATCCTGGTTCTCAGCTTTTCTCAGGTTTGGCCCCTGTGGGCAGGACCTTCCCTGAGTGGTCCTCGAGGTGACCAGCAACTAATTAGGGTCCTCCTTGCATTCCTGGCTTAGTAATGAGGATCATTTTAGTTGGATGTCTGATTCATGTAAATAGATCTGAACCACTGAGAGCACCTTCCCCAGAAGTTGCTGCAACTTCTACTCCCCAGGGAATAGAAGGGGATAAATAAATAGAAATAAATAAATAAATAAATAAATAAAATATTTTTTTACAAAAAAGTCTTGCTTCTAATCCATATCAAACTTATCTCTTAATTTTCTCTTCTAGGAAAGGAAGATGAGGAAAAACCAGATTCTGCACTCTTAGGGAAACTCTTCCCTGGTCTTTTCCTCCTCTTTCATCCTTCCTTCCTAAATTCTCGTAACTTACCTTTTCAGTTCTTTGATAACTTGGGTAAGAACCCAAAGTTGGGGGTTCACTAGGCAGGGGTTTCATGCATCATTATGGAGAGCTAATCCCTCCAGAGCTCCAATACTTCAACAAGATCACTCCTTTCCTTGGGCACCTCGTGGCACCTGGACACCTGCCATGAGTTCTGAACTGACCAGCTCAGTCCCCATCTGGTAAAGGCTCATAAAAGACCTCAGCTAGAGTCTCCAGGGGGGCTTTACTGTTTTGGGGGATTCTCTCCTTCCTTAAAGCAGGAGCTATGTCATAGTTACTTCTCTTAAGCTCTGTCATAAAATCTCCTAAACCTCATCCTCTGGTCTGTGGATTTCATTCATGGAAATTCACAGTACAAGAACCCAGAGGCCACTGACTCAGTAGAAGTTTGTGTGACTGTGAATGTGTAGCATCCTAACTCCTCAGTTATCGCCGCCCATCCAAGAGCTGAGAAAAGCGTTGTTGCTCTCAAAGACACACCAATTCCTGTATCACTAAGTAGTCAGGGATAGAATTTAAATCTTGTTTCAGGAGGTAGGCCTAGGGTACCAGACATGTCTATGTTGGAAAATGTCTTGTGCGTTAGTAACAAAAGAAGGAAGGCAGGCCAGCCAACTCACACCCACAATCTGCATCAAGGATTTGCAACTGTACTTACAAACTGTATGCATCAAGAAAACAAATTTGGGCTGAAGAGATGCCTCAGCAGTTTAAGGTGCTTGCCTGCAAAGCCTAAAGACCAGAGTTTGATTCCCCAGAGCCCACATAGAGCCAGAAACACAAGGTAGCACATACATCTGAAGTTGATTTGTAGTGGATAGAGGCCCTAGAATACCCATTCTCTCTCGGTCTCTCTCTCTTTTTGCAGATAAACAAAATATTTTTTAAAAAAGAAAACAAATCTAAACTGTATTCTTGGACAGCCTCTGAGAGGTCTTGAACAACAATAAATCTCAAGAGAAATATTTGAGCACAACAGTCAAATAAACCATGAAAATCTTTTTAAAAACTTTTTAATTAACTAAAAACATGATTGTCTATTGCCCCAAGCTAAAATGTTTCAATATATTTTCCTGTACTTAAAATTTATTTTTAATTTTTTCCTCTTTCTTTTGGTTTAGACCAAAGGAAAAGTTTGCCAAGGTTCACGTCTTCCTGAGTCAGCAAGTAAATTTCCCATTCCTAACCCAGCCCTATGAGTCACCAGCCTGGCTGGGGGAAGTTGGAGATTTTGCTGTCTGAGAAACATTACAGTCAATTAGTCTAGACAGCTGAGAGGGGCGGCCACTTGGCCATGTATGGTATTATTTCCCCCTTTTCACTGACAGAGCCTAGAGAGCAGAGTCTCCTGGGATTATATGTAAGGTTAGAAGATAAAAATAGAGTATGTTTGGGTTTCATATAAACAGTGAATTTTTTTTAGGATACATATGGTCCCTGAGATATTTGGCACATACTTTCATTAACACATAAATGCTGATTGGTTATCTGACATTCACTTTGACTGGATACCCCTCATTTTATCTGGCAGCTCTTTGTGTGTGGAGACCACCTCATCTTCTCCACACTTAATTATCCTACTGAATGCCTTAGAGATGAAAGTCTATTATACTGAGTTTCAGAGAATGAAAGTTGTGGTTTTTCTTTCATCTTTTATTAGCCATGTAATTACTGTCTAGCATCAGAGAGGGGGTGGGAAACTGATCAATGACAGGAATCCCTTAGAGCAGTGCTTCTCAGGCTTTCATGTGCGCGCAAGCCAACAAAGAGTTTGGGGAAATCCCCATTGTAATTCATTCTGCACTTGTAACAGGGCTGCCAGGTAAGAGTCCATGCAGTCAGCGGCAGTTTTTGGTGTTTCCTAAATTTTGCTATATCTAAGAATCTCCTGGGAGACTTGAAGCTTGTGATGACCAGGCTGTACTCCATCCAAATAAAACATTTGAATTCTTGGAGTTGGGGATTAGGTGTCAGTATTATTATTATTTTCGTTGTTTTTTTGTTTTGCAAGGTAGGGTTTCACTCTAGCCCAGGCTGACCTGGAATTCACTATGTAGTCTCAGGGTGGCCTTGAACTCACAAGGATCCTCCTACTTTTGCCTCACAAGTGCTGGGATTAAAGATGTGCGCCACCATGCTGGGCTATTATTATTATTATTAATTGTTATTATTTACTTTGTTGCTTCCTATGGACAGCCACAATTGAGAAGTGCTGTCTTTGTTCAACCAGGTCGTCTTTACAATGGCTAGTGCTCATTCTTATCACTGGGTGAGAGGCAAACCCTTAAACAAGTATACGCATGCTTAGTGTAATCTCTCCCTCTCTCTTTGGGAGACAGGGTCTCACATAGTCTAGGCTGGCCTTAATCTTGCTATGCAGCTGAAGATGGCCTCAAACTCCTGCCTCTCTGCCTCCACCTCCTGAGTGCTGGGAATACAGGTATTTGCCACCCTGCCTAGCTTTTTTTTTTTTTTTTGAAAGACTCTAAAGACCACCAGCCTTTTCATCTGCTCAGTCTGTCTGATATGGGAATTTAGGGCGTCTTTGAGAGTATTGGAGTTTTGATGAATAAAATCCATAGAAAAGAAAACAAGATTTAGAAAGGTATTATAGGGACATTTTAGAGAGATAGGGCTTAGAGTTTAGGATTAGAAAAAACTATAGGGCTCCTGTCCAACTGAACAAAAGTGGGGTTCCCAGAAAATGGGAAAGTATACCCAGAAACATGAATTGGTGTCTTTTATGTGAGCCCCCTAGTTAGGCAGCTGGACCACTGAGTTCATTCCTGACGCTGGTATCTAGATGGCTTCAGGCTTGCAGAAAAGGATTTATCCATTTTCATGCCTTTCTCCATAGGAAAGGAAGAGATAATAAGGGAGGCACGTTGACAAGATGTACACACCTGTGCAACATGGGCACACAGCCTAGGTGGGTAACAAATGGCTCTTTCTGATTGGTTATGAGATCTTCTCAGTGGAAAGGAACTCACAGTTGGAACTTGAAACCAAGTCAGAATTCTATGGTGACCAACATTATGGACTCCAGTGAGTATCTCCAACTAGTCTTTGGCCAAAAGAGAGGCTACACCCATCAAAATTTCTCTAAATTAACAATGCTTTCCCCCTTTAACCTATCCTGATCTGAATCTCCTATGGAGAATCTGTTTTTCTTTTTCAGAAAGCAACAAGAACCAAGGTAACCAAAATTTGTCAAGAAGACAAAAAAAGATAGCTGACTCCCTGTCGGCCTGTGAACCACCCCTAGCACAGCAGCCAGGGCCCAGGTGAAACCACAGAGGAGTTGACTAGATGAGCAAGAGTGCTGCTTCCATGGCAAGCCTGACAACCTGTGTCAGGGTGATATAGACAGACACTGAGGATACTCAAAACACACCAAAGCAGAAATCCAGAAGGTTCTGAGAGATCAACAGTAACGTAGACTTAAAGCACACCCACCAAGGCTCAGGGAATTTTGAGGAAGAGAGGGTGGAATGAATGTAAGAGACACAAGGTGAGAGGAAATATCCAGAAGCAGTGCCTACCCCCCTCCAGTGACTGACTGCTGCTCTCACAACTCATAACCCACAAGTCCATGGGGGATACCAGTAGTCCCACTGAGGAGGACTCTCAGTGGAGTGAGTGCAGGGAGGAGGGGAATGATGGTAACAATACATGAGATGTCTATACAAAGTTTCTACTTAATAAAAAAAGAAAGAAAGAAAAAATCTGGGGCTGGAGGGATGGCTTAGCAGTTAAGGTGTCTGTCTGCAAAGCCAAAGAACCCTGGTTCAATTCCCCAAGACCCACGTAAGCCAGATGCACAAGGGGGCACATGTGTCTGGAGTTCATTTGCAGTGGCTGGAGCCCTGGTGTGCCCATTCTCTCACTATTTTCTCCCTCTTTCTCTCTGTCAAATAAATAAATAAAATATTTTTTTAAAAAAAGAAAAAAATATGGGTGTACTTATTCACCGCCTCTGGTGTGGTTTTAGGATAAAGGAGACGATAAACAAGCCAGATTCTCCATTATAGGTTCAAGGACAGTTTCCATATTTAGCCAAGAGAAATCTATTCACTTTGCGGGTCTTGCTACTCTTATGTTACTTCATGTCCATTTTCACTTATGCTTTCTAAGCAATGAAGAAAACAATAGATTTCTACTAAATATTTTTGGGTCTGGAAATTTTATATCTGTAACATCATGTTTATTGGAAAATACTTTTTCCATGAGTCTAATGTGATTATTATCCTTAATGTTTCTAATGGAAACCAACTAACCATGACCTCAGTGTTAGTCTGGCTCAGAAAAGACCAGGATTTATAGTGAGTTGCTCTTTGTGAGGTTTGGTTAGAATCAAGGTTGTGACTTTAATTCAGAGAATCAAATCTCTAAGTTCTTGTTGTTTTTTCACTTAAAGACATGTGAATAATATTAAAATGATACCTCCAGAGCTCCTGATAAGAACACAGCATGGGCATGTACACAGACCAGATGGCTATCTGGAGGAATTCAATCAAACCTGTATCTTAACTAAATAATTTCTTTTTTTTTCTCTCCTTATATCGCCTACTTAGTGTCATCCATTTTATGCCATCTTTCTTTTTGTTGTTGTTTTGATTGTTTTGTTTTGAGGCAGGGTCTCCTCCAACCCAGGCTGACCGGGAACTCACTCTGTAGCCTAGGCTGGTCTTGAACTCCTAGTGGTCTTCCTACCTCATTCTTCTGAGTGTTGGGGTTATAGCTATGAGACACACCAGGTTCACTATCTTTTTCTTTTCTGTGGCCTTGTTTAAATTGAGCTTGTTTAAGCTTTTTGTGTGTCTTGAACTTTATACAAGTTTGTAAAATCCATGGAATGTTTCGTTTCCTTTTTTTGTTTGTTTTATTCTGTTTTCTTTTCTAAGTTTGCTGCACACATCATGCATCCTCTTTCATTTATGCTCAGCCCTAGTGCTCCATCTCTGTGCTGCTCAGTCCTCTCCCCTGGAGCTCTAGAATCTGTGGTGAGAGCTTTTGCTTGATCTGCCTGCCTCTCACAACCCAGCAGCAGTTACCATGTCCTAGAAGCAATCTTAAGAAGTTGGCACATGCCCTTGATGCCTGCACACAGTATGATGAGGTCCAGTCAGCTGGTGGAAAAGCTAGAACTTCAACAGGTAACTCCGAAGAAGTACAGGCCATGAGGAGGTGAGGAGCAAATTAACAGTTAACTGTGGATCTACTTAGTGTCCCCTTCCAGAAAGCTTTTGCGGAAGGGCATGTGAAGGCAAAGCAAAAATCAGCTTGGAATCTATCCCTACTCCAACGTCAACCACTGGAAACGTGAATGAGTGCGTGTATTCTAAGCAATGGGGTCTACTTTTTTTCTTGTTATGAAAATCTCGTAAACATTTTCAGAAAACACCGTTCACATGGCAGCAGCACAGTGTACAGTGTGGTAATAAAACAATAACTATGACCTATGGCAACATTTGTTAAGCAGTCACTGTGATTCTACATGCTCACAACTTTGAAACTTTATAACAATCCCAAACAAGAACTATGGCCACCTGTATTTTTTTTTAACTGAAGGAAAGACTTAAAGAAGAATGACTTACTCATGGTCACACTGCTAATTGCATAGTGAAAACAGGATGTGAATCAAAACAGCCACATTAGAGGTCAAATTCTGAGGATAGCTTAGTGATTATATATTTGAATTATGTAGGGCTTCTGTTATGCTCTGCTGCCTTTTATGGTGTGCAGGAAATGACTAGATCTTAAAGGAACCTTAGTTACGTATTAATGGTAGCATGTCCATTAACTGTACTTGTGTTCAAATTGAACCAGTGCTACCTAAACTTTAAATAATTGGATTACAGTGAGACTTGAGTCCCTTCTCAATTTTCTTTTTTCTTTTCTTTTCTTTTCTTTTTTCAAGGTAGGGTCTCATTCTAGCACAGGCTGACCTGGAATTCATTTTGTATTCTCAGGGTGGCCTTGAACTCACGGTGATCCTCCAAAAGGCATGCACCTCCACACCCAGTGCTTCTCAATTTTCTTTTAGTCTCTCTGCTTATGATACAATGTAAGTTCAGGCAGCCAGAAATTTGCCATAGCTGGGAACCAGGCTGGGAATCTCAAGGCCCTGCTTGGGAAGGGCTCCCACCAGCCTGGCCAGGCCTTGCACCAGCACCAGCAGATCTACTAGGAAAGGAGCCCCACATGAAAAAAAAAAAAAAAAATTCCAGAGGAAGGTACATGCAGAGAGCAACTTAGCGCCAGCCTCCTGGAGAGACCCCTGAATGGACCTCACTCCCAAGTTCCATTCTCAGCTACAGCCCATAGGAGGGATCCCATCCCTAGACACCAGGAAAAAGGCAGCAAAAACCAGGGAGAACAAAAATCTGTCAACATGACAAGAAAAAAATAGCTGGTTCCATATTATGAGTGGCCTCTTGCCCATCAGCTGGGGTCCAGGTGGAACCACAGAGGAATTGGTAAGCTCAGCATCAGTGCTTATCTCACTGTGAGCCTGACGACAACCTGCACCAGGGAAATGGAGATAGACACTGAAGACACTCCAAATGTATTAAAGCAGAAATCCAGAAGTTGCTGAGAGCTTAAAACTAAAGTAGACTTGTAACACACCCGCCAAGGCTCAGGGAACATTGCAGAAGTGGGGACAGAAAGAATGTAATAGCCACAGGGTGGGAAGGAATATCCAGAGGCATTGGCCTCTCTCACAATGATTGACTGCTGATCTCATAACTCATAACCCATATCTCCATGGTGAATATCAGAAATCCCACTAGGAGGGCCCTCAGTGGAGTGGGGGTAGGAGGAGGGGAATGGGACCAACACATGATTTTTCCATACAAAAATGTTTCTAATTAATAAGGTAAAATTTAAATTGTTTTAGAAAAGGTAAGCTCAGATTGAGGTTAATTTGTATTAATGTCTCTGCTTCGTATTTGTTAATCTTATTAACAGAGAATGACAGGCCTTAAGCAGGAGACCCTTAGTGATATCTTTATATTCATCTCTATATTACTTTTTATTTATATCAAATTTGATTATCAATTTAGGAAAGTATAAACTATACCATTCACTAAAACTTATGTACTATTTTTTTAATATTTTATTTTTATTTATTTATTTATTTGACAGAGAAAGAGAGAGAGAGAGAGAAACGGAAGTGCCAGGGCCTCCAGCCACTGCAAATGAACTCCAGATGTGTGCGCCCTCTTGTGCATCTGGTTAACGTGGGTCCTAGGGAATCAAACCTGGGTCCTTTGGCTTTGCAGGCAAACACCTTAATCACTAAGCCATTCCTCCAGCCCATGTAGTATTTTTTAAAATGCATAATAGAGTTGATAAGTGGGTGTTTCAAAAATTATGGCATTTTGAGCTGGTGAGATGGTTCAGTGGATACAGCACTTGCTGCTCAAGCTAGAGTACTTGGGTTTGCTCTTCAGACACCCTGTAGAGCCTGAAAAACACCAAGGAATCCTGGTGTCTTTGAGAGTGTGGAACCTTATCTCAG
Source organism: Dipus sagitta (assembly GCA_036346955.1). NCBI lineage: Eukaryota > Metazoa > Chordata > Mammalia > Rodentia > Dipodidae > Dipus > Dipus sagitta. Next base: position 52,510,422 of record CM070774.1, read on the forward strand.
CTCTTGAGTGGTCAATAACTCAGGATTGAGGGTCTCAGAAGCTCAATAGTCACCACAAAGCTTGCTCTTAGTCAGTGGCCTTCTGGGTCCTTGACTTTATGACTTTTGACAAATGAAATCTACAGATGAGAGGGTAATATTTTATTATAGGGAGATCTTAGAGCTTAAGAAAGGAAAAGAATGAAGATCTCCTGCCCAATTGGACAGGAGGAGGGTTCCTGCAAAATGGAAAACCCATCTAGAGACCTGGACTGGGGTCTTTGAATGGGACTGGTTAGTCCATCTTCAATATAAGGTTTCTAGGTAGGGAATCAGGTTTTCTGGGAAAAGGCAATCTTCCCAAGAATCTTCATTCTCCAGGAAGGGTATAACCATACAGGAGGGGGTGAAGTCTCTTGTAAGACAGGGAAACTCCTTGAGGGAAGAAGAAATAAGAAAAGGACAGATGTTTCTGACATTTTCAACCTCTAGCAAAGTAGAATGACCCAGACTCAACCATACAGGCTCAAAGACATTCCTTCCTTCTATTTTGTCAGGAGGAGGGGGCTGTTACCCCTAAAGTGCCTCAGCATGGCAGGCTTCTAAAATCCCAGCACATTACAATACTGGTGCGATGGGAGGCAGAGACAGAATCCTGAAATGTGAGGTGAGCCCAGCTAAGGACAGCAGAACAGGAATACAGATCTAGGGCTGGAGAAGTGGCTTAGTTAAGGCACTTGCCTGCAAAGCCAAAGGACCCAGGTTCAACTCCCCAGGACCCACATTAGCCAGATGCACAAGGGAGCACATGCATCTGGAGTTCGTTTGCAGTGGTTGGAGGCTTGTGCCCATTCTCTCTTTCTCTCTCTCTCTCTTTTCCTCCCTCTTTCTCTGAAAATAAATAAAATAAAATATTTTTAAAAATTATGAAGCTGGGTGTGGTGGTGCATGCCTTTAATCCCAGAGCTTGGTAGGCAGAGGTAAGAGAATTGCTGTGAGTTTGAGGCCAGCCTGGGACTACAGAGTGAGTTTCAGGTCGTCCTGGGCTATACAGAGACCCTACCTTGAAAAAAAGAAAAAAAAAATATTATAGCATCAATAGTATTCCAATGGCTAACACCCAGAATACTCTAACCAAAACAACAAGATCAAAACCAACAACGAGTGCACTCTTTTTTTAAAATAATTATTTTGATTTTATTTTTATTTATTTGAGAGTGACAGATAGAGAGAAAGAGGCAGATAGAGAGAGAGTGAGAGAGAATGGGCATGCCAGGGCCTCCAGGCACTGCAAACGAGCTCCAGATGCGTGCGCCCCCTTGTGCATCTGGCTAACGTGGGTCCTGGGGAACCGAGCCTCGAACCGGGGTCTTTAGGCTTCACAGGCAAGCGCTTAACCACTAAGCCATCTCTCCAGCCCAAGTGCACTCTTATTTCCACCAGCAGCATGAAAATATCCACATTAAGGAAAAAGTTGAAGACTAACCCCACAGAGCTATCAAAGGCTGTAGATTTCCTCTAAAGTCTATAGTCAACAAACTATTGCTAAGAGGTAAGGTTGTGTTGGAGAAAGAGGTCCTGACTCACTCTCACCTGATACTTTTTCCCTGGGGAGATGTTTACATACATCTACTTATGACAGATAGGGCCCATATGACATACCAAAGCATTATTGCACCAAAACTAGTTTTGGTGAATTAATGAATATATTAGGATCACACACACAGCAGGGTGAGGGGCTGCTTACAGGAGGAGCATGGGTGATTCAAAGGCAGCTACATCACCCAAAAGCCCACCCCAACATAGGTGACAACTTCAAAGCTCCATCTCGAGAGTGCACTGCACAATGCAGGCAGCTGGGCTAGTGGGAAAGTCTCCTCTGCAAGCCATTGCTCACCCTTGGTATAACCTGAGGATGGGGTCTTTGCAACCTTTTCCCCACACTGATGTTAACTTCCTGAGTCATCTGAGCCTAAGAGAGAATTGCTACACAGAACTGGGCAGTTTGCCTCTCCACAGTTGTTTGCTGCTTATATAACCTTGGGGAGTGGTCCTGTGACCTTTTAAATTTCCGCCTTCCATACTTGACCTCCTGAGTCTTCTGAGCTTCCATCTTTCCCCCAGGAGAGAATATTTTAATTTGGAGCACTTTGCAAGACTGTTGATTTGTTCAAATACCCCTTTAATTTAGTTTATCCATCAAGATTGAAGGATCAAATAAAATTGTGGTAAAAGAAATTTGACCGAGAAACCAGACCAAATGATGCTCTAAACCAGCTTCTATTGTACAAGCCTTTACCAGAGAGATAGCACGACCCCAAGTCTCCTCCCAATCTATGAGGTTGCACCCTGATTAATATGTTATCTGGTTCATGCAGCCATAAATAAACTCTCTAAAGCTTGTAGGCCCCAGTCACATAGCCCAGAATTTAACCCATCTATGCTGTAAAGAAGTGATGTTATACTGCCTGCCATATTGTCTACAAAAACTCCAAGCTATCAGAGCTCAGTGCTCAGGCTTTGGAAGAGATCCCTGAATATAATTTGACATGAGTAAATTTTCTGATTTTCCACTCTATCTGTTGCTGGTTCTGTGTGCCTCAGTTTCCTGGAACAAAATAATTTCTCTAGCCTTTTAGTCTGTCATTCTATTAAATGTGACTTCAATGATATATGGATTTTCTCTTAGGCCACACTAGCTCAGTGTGTACACGCATGTGTGAAGTCTGCTTTGATGTCCCTCTACATGATTAAATTTTATTTATCTATTTGCCTTTCTTCCAAAGTGTTCATCTAGGAGAAGTTTTGTGTAGGTGTGCACAAGTAACTTAAGTTTCTTTCAAGAATACAAGCACAGTTGGGGAGCTGGCTTAGTAGTTAAGGCACTTGCCTGCGAAGCCTACGGACCCATGTTTGATTCTCTAGATCCCACGTAAGCCAGACACACAAAGGTGAGGCAAGTGCAAGGTTGCACATGCTCATTGGTGGCACAAGTGTCTGGAGTTTGATTGCAGTGGCTGAGGTGCTGGCACATCAATTCTCTCTCTTTCACTCTTTCTAAAATACAATAAAAATGCCTTTAAAAAAGAATATAAGCAATGTTTGAAGGGTTAATACAGCCCTAAAGTTGCTTGAAGGGTTAAGTTTTAAAGTTGCTGAGAAAAACCTGTGGCCCTAAAACACAGATTTGTGAATGAAGGTCAAATTTCTTGTGTCTTAATTGAATAATTTCTTTTTATCCCCTCTCCTAATATTATCAATTTAGTGTCATCTATTTTATGCCATCTTTCTTTTTTGTGGTTTTGTTTTGAGAGCCTGTCATCCCAGGCTTACCTGGAACTCACTCTGCAGCCTAGGCTAGCCTTAAACTCATGGTGATACCCCTACCTACCTCATCACTCTGAGTGTTGGGATAATAGGTATGAGACACACCAGGCTCACTATCTTTTTCTTTTCTGTGGCCTTGTTTAAATGAGCGTGTTTAAGCTCATTGTGTGTTTTGAACTTTACATAAGTTTGTAAAATCCATGGAATGTTTTGTTTCCTTATTTTGTTGATTTGTTTTTATTCTGTTTTCTAAGTTTACTGCATGCATCATGCATTCTCTTCTCTTCTTTCATTTACGCTCAGCCTGTGCTCCATCCCTTTCCTGCTCAGTCCTCTCCCCTGGAGTTCTAGAATCTGTGATGAGAGCTTTTGTTGGACTTGCCTATCTCAACAATCCAGCAGCAGTTACCATGCCTCGGATGCAATCTTAAGAAGTTGGCACATGCCTTCGATGCCTGCATGCAATACGATGGGGTCCAATCAGCTGGTGGGAAGGCTGCCAGAATTGTCTTTGTTATGTAATTGCAAATCAGAAAATGTTTCCCTACCATTATTCCAATCTTTTCTTTGGTGGATAAAATCTTATTTCTAAAGTAGTGGTTTCTTCTACTTTATCTCCATAAACTGAATCATCTGGTCTATGCTTGACCCTGGTCCTTCTGCGCCAGGTCACACCAGTGACATATGTAAGTTATCAGCATCTAAAGGATTCTAAAAGGCATGGCTGAAGTTCATAGGAACCCATTCTGTGTCACTTTCATGTACTGGCTATGTAAGTTTGGAAAATTAAGATTGACCTGTGCCTGAGTTTCTGTATTTGTAAAGTAAAAATAAGATTTAACCCATATTCCAAGATTGCTAGAAGGATTAAATGAGGTAACCAATGTAAAACTTTTAGCAGGGACTCTGTTAATCAATCAACGAATGTTAGTGATAATTATCCACTGTGATATGATAAAATATATGTTTTTATTTATCTTCTTCTCCTGGCAAACAATTCCTCACATCCTTGGAATCTCCAAAGTGATATCTTTTTCTGCACTAATGAGTTGACCTGGAATATTGGGACTTTATCATCCACTCTCATCTCTAAGATGGGGAGAATCCCTCAGGCTGAGCTAGCACCACTGGCCGATGAATTAATCAATCCTACTTGTAGTGGTTTGAATGTAAAGTGTCCCTCATGGCATCATGTGTTTGTGATTAAGCCTCACACTTGATGCCCAGTACATGGAGCCTTTGGGAGGTGAAGTCTTGCTGGAGGGGGTGTGTCTATGAGGGAAGGTCTTGAGATTTATTGGCTCAGCCTCATTCTGTATTCTCTCACTACTTCCTCCCTGCTGCTGTGTGGAGATGTGATGCAAGGCTATCTGCTCTTGCTGTGCTTTTCCTACCATGGTGAAATATTCCTTTGAAACTATAAGCCAGGAATCAGCCCTTTCCTTCCATAAATTGCTTCTGGTTGGGTGTTTTGCCCCAGCAATGAGACAGTAACTGCTATACTTGTCTTAAAAGCCTCCATTAACACTGTGAGAAGGGGTGTAAAGCTTCCAGAAAGCTGAACAAGTGGGTCTCAGAGCAGCGCTATGGCCTCTCCCACAAGCTCAGTCCAGGCGTTCCTTCTGCATCCCTTATTATGTCTTACAGTAAACTAGTGAGCATGCTTCCCTGAGTTCTGTGAGCCACTTAAGTAAGCTAATCAAAACAGACAAGGTAGTGGTGGGAACCCTGAGGTATAGCTGGTAGTACCACCAGGCTTGGCAAATGGCACCTACAGTAGGCCTTCAGCCTGGACACAGGGTTCTAACTGAGCCAGTGCGAACACACCAGCCTGAGGTTTACCTCTGCAGACTTGCTTGCTTGCTTACTGGCGAGGAGAAGTCCTCACACCTTTTGGGGTTGCATATGTCTTATTTGACTGGTGTGAGAGCAGAGTATAGAACATTAGGAGATGGCAGCCTCGTTTCCACAGAGAATCAAGGCATTGGTGACTCCTGAACCGGGCTTCTGAAAGCAAAGGACAATGGTAGTGGTGGTGACGAGAGCAGAGGCAGAGAGAGGCTTCCAAGATCCTGCAGCCATGGCTGGACCATGAGTTGGGAAGGTGGAGCAACCGAGTTTCAGCTGCATTGGTTCCTGGGGCATTTCAGGGTGCCGTGGGTAGCAGATCAAATCAGTTTGAGAAGTTCCTCACAGAGGTAACAATGACCTCACTGCAGCTACCTAAGTCACAATTGTGGAGAAGAAATATCACTCACTCAGTGGACTGGAGAGAAAGGGGGTTTCCTTAATGATTAACTCCTAAATCAGCTACTGTTTGCTTAAGATAAAGTTCAACACATGCACTAGTGTATGAGGCAAAAGTGAAACAAAGAAAACAAACTAAAACCCTCAAACTCAAACAGGTTTAAGACATGTCCAGGTATAGGCAGCTCTTGGCTTCTATTTCTTGTCCTTAGGTTCCATGTAGGGACACACTCAAGCTTCGTTGTCAGACTCCTCCTAGTGACAAGAGGGATGCAACAGTCCCATCTTCACAACCGTTTTGATTGGAGTTCATTAAAAAAAAAAAAAAAAAAAAAAAAAAAAAGGGAGAAAGGTGCTTTGTTGGTTTCAGCAATGTCTGAGAAGTCTCATTACCATGATGGCTTGTTTGTGACTTGGTCAGGGGTACCATACAAAAAGACTGCCCTTGGCCAAGAGTGAATCATGCAACCCCCAGAGCTACAAGAAGAATTAGCTGCATGGGAATCATGTAGACTAACAGTGAGGAGAGAAGGAATTTCCAAGCCTTCATTGTGGCTGTTTTTGGAAGTATGGAAAAATAAATGCTGAGCAGGTCGACTACTGTGCATTACATATTGTTCTGGGCACTGTTAAGATGGGATTGTATGATACACAATGGGAATCTTGAGAAACTAATTCCTGTTTGGACACTAGAGATGAAGTTTCCCCAAAAGAGTAAGTAGTAAATGCAGACTCCTTTAGCAGTACTGGTCTAACTTGGGCAATTGGCCTGTACTTCAGACCTCATCTTAGTGGTCATCTTGGAGTATCTCTCCTGACTCCCTGTTACAGTGAAAGCAGGTCTCATTGGCTTCTGCCATATTGTCAGTTTCAGAAGGTGGTTTTGTTCAGTGACTCAGTCACAGAAGGGCCGTGTTTCCAGTAAGACACAGTCAGAAGCATTTGATCTCCCATCACCTTTAAAACAGGAATTTGTTTTGGCAAGAATGTAATCATCAAAACTCATGCTCTTTAGAATCACATTTTTAACAGCACCTCTCTGACTGGAGAGATATGTATATTCCCCAACAGAGCAATTGCTCATCAACACTTGGGTTTTTTAAAAATTATTTTTATCTATTTATGAGAGAGAGAGAAAGAGAGAGGGAGAGAATAGATATGCCAGGGCCTCCAGCCATTGAAAACGAACTCCAGACGCACATGCCACCTTGTGCATATGGCTTACATGGGTCCTGGGGAATCAAACCTGGATCATTTGGCTTTGCAGGTAAGTGCCTTAACTGTTAAGCCATCCCTCTAGTCCCAACACTTGGGTTTTAAAAGGAAACAAAATCTCAAGTATTTGATTTTGATCATTTACCAATTTTCTTTCAGCAGATAAGTCTACATGCTGGTCTTTTGGACACAGGCAACTTTTCCAGAATGGGATAGAGGATTTTGTTTCCTTTTCAGTTGTAACTAAGATGTAAGACTATCAGTTTAGATGTTGAGAATGATCCAATTAAATATGAGGCATAGCCGGTCGTGGTGGTGCACACCTTTAATCCCAGCACTTGGGAGGCAGAGGTAGGAGGATTGCTGTGAGTTCGAGGCCACCCTGAGACTCCACAGTGAATTCCAGGTCAGCCTGGGCTACAGCGAGACCCTACCTCGAAAAAAAAAAAATGAGGCATAGAGGCTGGTGGGATGGCTCAGTGGACAAAGTATTTGCCAGCATAAGCACAGTTACCTGAGTTAAGATCTCTAGAACCCATGTAAAATACAGATGCTATAGTATGAGCTTCTGTAATCCCAAAAAATCTACAGAGAAAGGGAAGGCAGAGAACAAGAACTTCCCAGAAGCTTGAGGGCAGGCTAGCCTGAGAAATTGCAGAGGTGAGAAATAGGAGACCCTGCCTTGAACAAAGTGGAAAGTGAGGAATAACTCTTGAAGTTGTCCTCTGACTTCCACACATGCACCATAACATGTGTGTAACCACACGCACACACATGAACATAACACTGACACATCATATGTCAAAACATCCAATAAATATGACACATGGTATCTGAGTTCTGATCCTGAGGATAGAAGTGTGTGTGTGTGTGTGTGTGTGTGTAGAGAGAGAGAGAGAGGGAGGGAGGGAGGGAGAGAGAATAGAGAAACATAGTGTCAGAAGGAGAAAGAATAACAAACAAGTTGCTAGTTGTCTAGGGAATGTGCTGTTCCAGTGGTAGAGAAAGTGCTAAGGAGCGAGCTCAGATGCCAATGAACTCAGAAATTTAAGAAGGCTGATTGTACACACACCACATACCAAAACTAAACTCGGAGCAGAATAATTTGCTAAACAAATCTATCACATCCACCAAGATTGAAAAGGTAATCAAACAGCTCCCCAAAAAGAGAAGCCCAGGACCTGATGGCTGCTCAGCTGAATTCTATCAAACCTTCACTGAAGAACTGAAATGAACTTTTCTCAAACTGTTTCATACAATTGGAGAACTGGGATGCTCCCCAGCTCCTTTTATAAAGCTAGTATCACACTAATACCAAAACCAGACAGAGATTCAAATTGGAAAGGAAGAAGTCTATTTGCCAATGACATGATCCCATAAATAAGTGACTGAGAAGTCTCCATGTCAAAACTTCTAAAGGTGATTAATTCCTTCAGCCATGTGGCAGGATACAAAATCAATACACAAAAATCAGCACCCTTTCTGTATGCAAAGAACAAATAGACAGAAATAGAAGTCAACAAGGCTTTCCCATTTTCAACAGCCCGCCCCCCCAACAAAAAAATCAAATACCTTGGAATAACACTAACCAAGGACGTGAAAGACCTATACAATGAAGACATAAAAACACTAAAAAAAGAAATTGAAGACTTGAGAAGATGGAAAGACCTCCACGCTCCTGGATAGATAGAATTAATAGTGTGAAAATGGCAATTCTACCAAAAGCAATATACAGATTTAATGCAATACCAATAAAAATTATAGCATCATTCTTCACAGGGATAGAAAAAAAATTATCTCAGAATTCATATGGAGTAGCAACAGACCTCGGATATCCAAACACAACCTCATCAAAAGAAATACCTCTGGAGGTATCACCATACCTGATCTAAAGCTTTACTAAAAACTATAGTAACAAAAATATCATGGTACTGTCATAAAAACAGACACATAGAATAATGGAACAGAATTGAAGACCTGGTCCTTAGGTTAGGTAACTATAGCTACTTGATCTTTGACAGTGGTGCAAATAACATAGACTGGGCAAAAGACAGCATCTTCAATAAATGGTGCTGGGCAAGTTGGATAACCACATGTAGAAAAATGAAACTAGACCCACTCATCTCACTATACACAAAAATCAACTACAAATGGACTAAAAACCTCAATATAAGACTATTCAACTACTGGAAGAAATATTAGGAGGAACTTTCCATGATATAGAAGTGGAGAAGGACTTCCTGAAGAAAACCCCAGTAGCTCAGCAAATTATCCAATCATTCAACCAGTTGGATCTCATGAAGGTAAAAAGGTTTTTCACAGACAAATATACCATAAGCAGAGCCAATAGATTACTCACAGAATGAGAGAAAATTTTCACCAACTATACCACTGACAGAGGCCTAATATATAAAATCTACAAAGCACTCATAAATGTAAATAATAAAAAAATCAAACAACTCATTTAAAAAATGGGATAGAGAACTGACTAGGGAGTTCTCAGAGAAAGAAATACAAATGACTTACACACACTTAAGAAAATGTTCAACAGCACTAACCATCAGGGCAATACAAATTAAAACAGCCACAAGATTCCACCTTACTCCAGTAAGGATAGCAATCATTATAAAATCAAATCACAACAAATGTTAGCAAGGATGTGGGAAAAGAGGAACCCTCATTCACTGTTTGTTTGTGTTTAGTCTTAAGAACTACTGGGCCTATCCTTTAAAAATTTACTTTTGAGGTCCTTGAGAGATGGTTTAGAGGTTAAGGTGCTTGCCTGCAAAGCCTAATGATCCAGGTTTGATTCCTCAGTACCCATGTTATCCAGATACGCAAGGTGGCACATGCATCTGGAGTTCATTTGCAATGGCTGGAGGCCCTGGTGTGTCGATTCTCAATCTCTCTTTCTCTTCCTCTCTATCTCTCTCTTAAATAAATAAATAAATAAATAAATAAATAAATAAATATCTTTTTAAAACTTTATAACTCAAGCAGAGTTAACTCCAGTGGGAACCTGAGCTCATACTATGTATTCATTGGGCTTCTAGGGCTGAGTTAACATGTAACATGCTGGGTTCAGTTCTGCTATCTGCTAATACATAGAGAGGAAGACAGCAGCAAGATACCTGAAGGAGCACTGTCTGCCCTCACCTAAATCATTACCAAGCCTTCCTTCTCTACTGACTTGAGAAGCTTCCTGAACACACTGAGCTACCCCGCTGCAGTGAACATTGTTCCTCTGCCCATAATGCTTCTGCTACCCAGCCCACTTACTTACCTTTTAACTCTTCTTTCTCATTCACCTCATAGCTCTGGAATTGGTTCTTCCTATAGCTTCTTCTTTTTTTTTTTTTTTTTTTGGTTTTTCGAGGTAGGGTCTCACTCTAGCCCAGGCTGACCTGGAATTCACTATGGAGTCTCAGGGTGGCCTCGAACTCACGGCGATCCTCCTACCTCTGCCTCCCGAGTGCTGGGATTAAAGGCGTGCGCCACCACGCCCGGCTGTTCCTATAGCTTCTTAAGTCAGGTCTACCTAAAGTCCTCTGTTAGGGCAAATTCATCTTTGATATTTATATGGTTGGTCTGGCCACTGAAGTTATTCTAACACATGATAAGCAATATATAAATATTTGCTTAGTTTACCCCAACTCTGCCTCGTTCCCTGGTACTGGAGATTGAACCCAGGGCATTATGCATGCTAGGCAAGCTCTGTACCTCAGGGCTCCACCCCCCTGCACGCACCAGCCTTTTCTTGTTACTTTTTTTTTATTTTTTGAGACAGGGCCTCTCACTAAGTTGCAAATGTACTCTGTAGCCAAACCTGGCCTTGGACTTGCCTACCTCCCTAACAAGATTCCTAAGTAGCTGGAACTATTGCTAACACCACCAGGTACAGCTTTGCTCCCTTTCTTCCCTTTGGAAAGTTTCCTCTTCTCCCATACTTCTCAGTGTGGGTGGTTGGACAGTGACTTAAAGAAGTGCCCAGAGGGTCTGGGACAATTGCTCAGTGGCAATTACAAAACCTGAGGCCTGAGTTCAAGTTTCTAGTAAGCATGTAAAGCCAGATGTATAAAGTGGCACATATGATTGGAGTTCATTTGCAGCAGCCAGAGTCTCTAGCACACCCATTCATTCATTCATTTCTTTGCTCACAAATAAATAAACAATAAAATATATTTTAAAAAACGTGTTCAGAGGAGAAGGGGCTGAATGCTGTACCAGCTCATGGCTACATAACCAGAACAGGACGAATAAAAGCATGAAGCTTTAAAAAAAAAAATACATGGGTTAGAACTATTCTTAAATGTTAGCAGAGCGATGTCATTGGTACTGCCGACACAAGAAGCCTTGTGCTTTAGCATGCTGCACAAGGACCTTAGCTAACTGCTTGCCAAGCAACAACTCCACATACAAATAACAAACACACTCCAAACTATGAAACCTTAAACATGACTCATTCATGCCTGCTTTCTTTAAATATTTTTTCTCTCAGAGACTAAAACTACTTACAAAGATAGAAAAAATTCTCACAACTTCACAGATTTTCATTGTTGTTTTTGTGGTGCTGGGAACTGAACTGAAGACCTCACACATGCTAGGCAACTGTAACACTGCTGAGCTGCACCCCCAGCCCAGCCTGAAGACGAGCCTTTTATGCCACTTGTTTTGTTATTCCTTCATTGCAAATGTTAAATGACGCTTCTTATGAATGCTCAAAAGGATCCATTGAGCCACAGCTGTAGAACTGTTTATAAAGTTTACTTTGACAAGGAGATAACAAAAGTAGCATCTGATTTCAGTGGGAAGGTGTCATATTTTCATATAGATACCAAGTGGCCCAAGTATTAGAAGACTGAAAACTCCAGACTCTGAGAGGAAACCAAAGTCAAAGTTCAGTTGTATAGTATTTCCTTTAGCTTTCCTCCTTTTTCCTGAAAAAAAAAAAAAAAAAAAGGAAATTTGCATTGGACATTCCTCCCCATTTCCTAGAGTCCTCTATTCAAGCTTCGCAGGGACACCGATCTTGTGCTGTGCTTCACAAAGTCCTTACTCTCTACTGGACATCTCTGTCCCTACTCATCCTTTCTCTGCTCTGTAGAAAAGGATGAAAGAACATTAAAATCATAATGTGAATATGCGAATGGGCTATTACCCTGTGTCCAGAAGATAATAACATCTTTGACCCTATTAAAATCTAAGTCCCCAGAAAGTCCTGGAGGCGTGACTAATGGCAGTTTCAGCCATGGCCTCAGACTGATGGTTTTAGATGTGACTGGGCAGCAGATGCGGCTGTCCTTACCCTTTCTGTAGCACTGTGTAGAGAGCTTCCTGTTTGACTTTGGCAGGGCTGACCCTAGAATCAACCAGTCACTCATGATGAAAAGTAGCCTACCAGTCTGAATGCAAAGAGTTTTATGCAACATAGCTGTAATCCTAGCACTTGGTAGCCTGAGGCATGAGGATCCCAGGTTTGAGAACATACACATTGAGACCTTGGGAGGTGGATACAGAGGGATAAGACATTCAAAGCCTGTCTTGGTTACATAGCAGGTTTGTAGCCAAGGCAGCATGGGCTACATGGGAATCTGCCTCCATATATATATGGAGAAAGAGAGAGAGAGACAGAGAGAAAAAGATGAAGGAGAGAAAGGAAACAGAGGGGGAAGGAAGGGAAAATATAAAAATCCAGTAGAATAGTAGAATCAGTAGAGGCTGAACATGGTAGCATATGCCTGAAATCTTACCACTTTGAAGACAATGGCAAAAGGATCAAGAGTTCAAGGCCAACCTCAGTTTAAAGGCAGCCCAGGCTGCATGAGACCAGGTCTCAGAAGGAAGGAAAAAGCTAATAAATATATAAAAATTAATGTATATAAATAAACTTATAAGGAAATGATCAGATAGAAAAACAAGCAATAATTACGAACAGGAACCTCAAATAATTAAAATGAAATGACTCCAGAAACATCTGCATAGATAACCGAACTCATTTGTAGCCAGGAAAATCCCCAGCTGAAAGAGTGATGAGGTACATTTTTATGTGCCAGATTAGTGAATATTGTAAGCTTGATACTAGCAAAGCTTGGGTAAGAAGGGAAATTCTTATTGTTTAAAATATTTTGATTTATGAGTGACAGAGAAAGAGGCAGGCAGAAAGGGAGTGAAGATGGATATGCCAGGACCTCCTGCCACTAAAAACAAATTCTATTTACATGTGCCACCTTGTGCATCTGGCTTTATGTGGGTTCTGAGAAATAGAACCAGGCCATCAGGCTTTGCAAGCAATTGCCTTTAACCACTGAGCAAACTCTCCAGCCCTCTTATTTCTTATATACTGCTGATAGAAGTCTAACCTGCTAGTAAAATTTGTATCCACCATATTTAAAATGTGTGCTCTTTGGAAGTACATCTCCCTATTCATCCCAGAAAATACCACCCACACACTTAATGAGAAATCTACAAGGATTCCCACAAAATCTGGGACAGTGCTTGACTACTGTCTTATTCCAAGACTTAAATGGCACCAGTCTCTTCACATTCCTGAGAGAGCCACTGAGGACCCGCATACTGGTTCCTCAAGGATACCTGAAATTGCAGGTGCATTATTGGAGCTATGGCACAAAGTAGCTTAAGGACAAGCCAGTGAGTAGGAAAGAGTGGGTCTTGTAAGATGTCACTACACCAGAGCTGGAGGTACAGCTTAATGGTAGAAGGCTTACTTACCATGCACAATGCCCTGAGTTCAATCCCTAGCACTGCAAGGTATCACTTAGCTCTCACCTTTGGAGTAATTCACCCATGGGGGAGCTCTCTTTTTGAGATCTTCCATGCCTACTGTTATAAGCATTTGTTGTGTATGTGTGTGTGTGCGCACACTTGTGTGTGCATATGTATAAAGGCCAGAGGTTGACGTAGGTGTCTTCTTCAATTTATCTCCACCTTATTTTTTTTTCAAGACACTGAACTGAGAGTCTATTGATTTGGTTAGGCATGCTGGTCAACAATCCTGTGGTTTAACATGTCTCTGTTTCCCAGGGCTGGGATTGTAGGTGTCTGCCACCACACGCTGGATTCTTACGTGGGTACTGAGGATACAAACTTAGGTCTTCATGCTTGCACAGTGTTGCAGTCAGCTTCACACTGCTGTTCAAACACCAGACCAAGAGCAGCATATAGAAGGAAGGGGTGGGGTCATTTCAGGCTTACAAATACCCGAGGAACACTATGTATGGCAGAAGAAGTTGGCTCATCTTCATAAATCCAAGCAGAGAGACACCATCAACAGACAGCACCACAAAACTACCAGAGCTCCAACTCTCTCTCCACATATTCAGTAAGCCTGGACTTAAGATCCATCCCCAGTGACACACCCCCCTGTAGCAGGGCTCTGCCTGCTAGGGGCTCAAGTAGGAAGTTTAATCAAAATGCCTGAGTCTACGGGGCCATACCTTCAAATTACACATGGCAAGTACTTGCCTCACTGAGCTATCTCCCCAGCTTTTTAATGGCTTCATAAACCTTCCTTACTCTCACCCACAAACCTTTGAAACTTGATAACTTCTCCAACATTTAAATTCTACCATGGTTATCCATTCTCCTTGATCCCCTGTCAAGATCCCAAGATAAACGTTAAAGTACGATTCATGAAGAGTTGGAAAAGAACACTAAATACTAATAGAAACTGCTTTGAGCTCTTACTAGGTGTCACATGCAAAGCACTTTACATATGTTATCCCACTTAATCCTCACACCAATTATTACTTTTTGTTTTTATTTTTATTTTTATTTATTTACTTTTATTTTATTTATTTATTTATTTATTTTATTTGAGAGTGACAGACAGAGAGAGGAAGAGGGAGGGAGAGAGAGAGGAGAGAATGGGCATGCTAGGGCTTCCAGCCACTGCAAATGAACTCCAGATGCGTGTGTTCCCTTGTGCATCTGGCTAACATGGGTTCTGGGGAATTGAGCCTTGAACTGGGGTCCTTAGGCTTCACAGGCAAGTGCTTAACCACTAAGCCATTTCTCCAGCCCCTCACACCAATTATGAACTTTAAAACTAATACGACCCCATTTTATAGCTGAGAAAGCAGATATGGAAAGACTTACTAACTGCACTGGATGGAGCAAGTAGGAAGCGGCAGTGCTGGGTCTTGGAGCTTCAACTATGGCACTGCTGTGTTTCCTCACTGGGCTGAATTCCTTCACAGCCTCCTCAACCTGTGGCCGTGAACTTCCAGAACAGAAGCTCTATGCCCCAGAGTGCCAACCAGCAAAGCCTCCCTAGACTTAATCTCCTTGGCGTTCCAAGTTCAAGATGTTGACCCCCTAAGAATCCATATTCTAATGTGAGCTTTAAGTGTGAAATTTCTTCATGAACACTGAACTTTGTCCTGATCCTGACAATAGCTGGTTGTGTCTTGAACTCTTCTCTGTTCTCCAGCTGATTCTCTTTCTTGGGCTCATTAGTTATGTCAGAATGCAACCTCCACCCCCCCACCACACATCATTTCTTATTATTTTTATCTTCTCTCATATGACTCTGAACATTTTCAACCTCAGTATAATGGAAACTATAGTGTCATGCTCTTATTCCTTGAATGTTTAACTATTTTCTTTGTTAAAATATTTATTAATTTATTCATTTACTTGGGAGAGAGCTAGAGAAAGGGTGTTGCAGTCTGGTTTGCATTGCTGGTAGAAATCACCCAACTAAGAGCAGCTTGTGGGAAAAAAAGGTTTATTTTGGCTGACAGGCTTGAGGGAAACTCCACAATGGCAGGTGAAAATGATGGCATGAGCAGAGGGTGGACATCACCTCCTGGCCAACATAAGGTGGACAATAGCAACAGGAGGGTGTGCCAAACACTGGCATGGGGTAACATAACACCCATAAGCCCGCACCCAACAATACACTCCCTCCAGGAGGCATTAATTCTCAAATATCCTTCAGCTGGGAACCTAGCATTCAGAACACCTAAGTTTATGGGGACACCTGAATCAAACCACCACATTCCACCCCTGGCCCCCATAAACTGATATCCGTACATGAAGTAAAATACAATGCATTCAGTCCAACTTTAAAAGTTCCCATAGTTTTTATGAATTTCAATGATGTTTATACATCCCCATAATCCAAGGTCTTTTAACTGAGCCATAATACCAAAAAATCCCCCCCCCCAAACTCATAATGGCACAGAATAAACACCCATACTGCAAAAGATGGCATTGGGCATAGCAAATAAATGTTCAACCAATACAAGATTTAAAACAACCAGGGCAAACATCAAATTCTGTAGCTTCAAGTCCAGCAACTCTAGTCAGTGACCAATCTCCAAGTCTGATTAATTCTAACTAGCAACAAGTCTCTGATATTCCAATTCTGCCCCTCCAGCTAGGCTACTCACATTCTGGAAAACTTCATCAGGGCTGGCAGCTTTCCTAAGCAGCCTTCTCATGGTCCCTGGCATCTCTACCGGGTCTCCACTGCCACCCATGGTTCATCCTTATGGCCCCATAGGGTCTCCATCCTGGCAACCAGCAAATATGCTACACACTACCCATGGCCATTTCCAGAACACAAGACCGTGTTGCAAACTCAATGACCCTCTCTTTCCTTCATTTCTTATACTCCACAATACCAGGTAGGGTATTTCAACTCTGACAAGAAAAGTCTATCAAACTGTACTTACAGCACTGCAAGGTGTCTCTTAGGCCAAGGTTTCAAATCCTTCCACATTCCTCTTGAAAATCAGCTCCAAAAGGCCAAAGCCACACAATCAGGTGTCTAGCAGCAATCCCACTCATCAGTACCACTTTACTGTTGCAGTCAGGAGGTTCTCATTGTTGGTAGAAATCATCCAACCAAGAGCAGCTTGTGGGAAAGAGGTTTATTTTGGCTTACAGGCTTGAGGGGAAACTCCACAATGGCAGGGGAAAACGATGGCATGAGCAGAGGGTGGACATCACCCCCTGGCCAACATAAGGTGGACTATGGCAACAGGAGAGTGTGCCAAACTCTGGCAAGGGGACACTGGCTATAATACCCATAAGCTCGCCGCCAACAGAGGGCATGCCAGGACCTCTTGCTATTGCAAATGAACACCCAATACGTGTACCACTTTGTGCGTCTGACTTTATGTGGGTACTGGAAAACTGAACCTGGGCCATTAGGCTTTGCAAGCACCTGAGCCATCTCTCCAGCTCACATTAAACATTCCTAGGGAATGTCGGTACAGTGGGTTTGTAGCGCTTATGTGAGTCTCATTGCAACTCATTAGTGCCCAGAAGTTACTTTAATTCATTGATTAAAAAAATTCAGTCCCCATACCATCCTTGGAAACCTTTTCAGGGTTTAAAAGTCATTTTCTCACTTACCAGGAAGCTCTAAAGTATCTGATTGAGACCCTGTGAAATTCTGTGTTCCTTACTAATCAATGTGCCCACTCCTGTACTCCAGGAAGAGGTGAACCTTTCCATCTCCACCATGAGGCTTGTGAGGTCTATTCCCTTCTGTCCTGTCCTGTGTCCACCTGCTCTGAGCTTCACCTGCCTTAAGGCTCCTCAGTGCTGGTCTTTCCTTTGTTTCCTCAATATCTTCAGGTGTTATCTTTATGCTAAATGTGCTATAGTCGCCATGCCTCCATGCTCCTGACACATGTAGCACACTGTCCTTCAGACATCTTCACTTTGCATTTTAAAATATCCAACTTATGTTTATCCACTATCTGTCAATCTGATTTTTAAGTGAGATGTACACTGAGAAATGCCTAACAAATCCCTAATGAGTGGAAGGAGAATCAAGAGTTTCTCTAATGCATTTGCAGTAGTAATAGTAACTGTAATAATGATAGGTCAAATTAATTATCTTGAATATGCCAGTTATCACAATAGATGATTTATATTTAAGAACTTACTCAAACTTCACAACTTTATATGTGAACTACTTGTGTTGGGCTCTTAAAGAGTTTTATACACAGATCATGTGATAAATTATTTTAATAACATAAGCAGAAACGATTACCCCTTCTTAAAGATGAAGAAACCAAAGCTTAGAGAGGTTAATGATATTGTAACTAGTATATGACAGAACTGGTATTAGAACTCCTCTCCAGGGGGAGAAGGATGGTGACAGCTAGCACTCTTGGCATCTACTACATACCCAAAGTTGTGCACGGTGAGCCCATGTGTTGTCAGGCTGAGCAAGATGAAGTAAAATCCCCTAGTCATAGAGATAATAAATCAAAAAATTGTAAGGTAGTTCCCCATCATTTGCAGGGTAGAATGAGTCAGAAGTAACTAGAGTTATTACCTGAATGTCTTGCAGGCATCTCACTCAGTATTTAAATCTGAGTTGTCTCAGCTCAGGAGTTGTTACTTTTATGTGCCAGTTTGAAGGTCCATGGGGCACTCAGGGTGAACATTATTCCTGGGTTTGTCTGAATTGGCATATGAATCTGTGGGCTGAGTAAGGATGGCACCCTTCCCCAGTATGGCCGTATATCACCCATAGGTTGAGGGCAAAGACAACTAAAGGTGCCTGAAGTAGGAGTTGGCCCCATTTTCTTTGGGCTTGCCTGCTGGAGCAGTGACATGTTATCTGTTCTCTTCTCCAGCCTCAGACAGGACTTTACATCATCAGCTCCCCTGGATCTCAGTCTTCAGACTTGGACTATATTACGCCACCAGCTTTTCTGTATCTTCTGCTTGTGGGACCTCAGCCATTGTAATCAATGTGAGTCAATTCTCATAGTAAATCAAGCTCTCTCTCTTTCATACTATATTTCCCAACCACAGTTATGTAGGGAGAACCATGAAAACTGAATTTGAACAAGGGGACCCATTGTGTTGCTGTTTCTTCACAGAGGCCTCCCACTCCCCTGATGTACATACTCCTCCGATTTTCTACCTGCATAGTTTTGCTTCTTGTCTAACATGCTGCCCACTCCCACTCTTGCTCAGCTGTTAGAGTAACAATACATTAAACACCATCTCTTCTGGGGGTTTTTGCTTAAAGCCTCCAGATAGTAGTGACTTCTTCCTTTTTGATTTTCCATAACACTTTAATTCACCTTTTTAAAAAATTCAACTTTACAGAAAGCTGTTATTCTTTTTGCTAGCTCTCAACCCCTCTAAGAAAAAGGTGTATTTGTAGATAGTGTGTCACTTGTAGTAATGTGTCAGAACCTCACACACCATAGATTTGGGAAATTTGGTTATATGGAACTCCAAGGCCTGATACTTAGGAAGAAAATAGAAGATTCTAACCCTTGCATGTATTACTTAATTATGATGTGTAATATTTATTGGGCACATGTTATAACAAGTATTGTTCTAAACATTTATGCATTATGTATCTGCATTGCCATCTCTATTGTCATGCCCATTTTATAAATGAAAAAAACCAAGAGACAATTTCCAGGATTCACAGGCACAGTAGGCAGCCAATGAAAGGTGGGAGCAGACTGTGGGCAGGCTGGTTCCAGAGATGACACCCTTAAGCAGAAGGCTTTACCTGCTGGCTAGCATAACTGCTTTGTTACCCCATCAGTGTCTACTGTTTCCTTAGGAGATGTCAGGAAAGAAAGGACTTCAGGAGAAACACGACGCTCATAAGTTTAATGGGAAAATAATGAAACTGTGTAAGAACAACAAACACTGAAACTGACTTTTCTTGACAGAAAAAATGCAAATGAGAATATGAAAGGAATTTTGTGGCTAATGAACATGGAAGATGGGAGGCAAGCTGCCACAGAAGGCTAGACTCCTGAAACGGGTTGTGTGAAACCAGCTATAAGGCTGCCTTGGAGCAGAGATTATAGTCAATTCTGTACCTTTAAACTAATTCCAGCAGAAAGAGTATTTTCAACAAAGTTGCAGAATTCCTTATATTCACATTCAGTATTTGTCACTTTCTTGGCACAAGTTTCTCCTTTTATCATTGAACTATGTGAGAGTGATTCAAGTCTGCCTCAGTCATTTGGGCTCAAGTCAGATTCCATAGCGGTTTTTGTTCTTTCTTTTTTTCTCTTCCTCTTCTTTCTTTCTTTCTCTTTTTCTTCTTCTTTTGTTTTTGACAAAGGACTATCTTGAAGATGAAAGGAGTTCCTTTCACATGTATTGAGATATAAAAGCAGGATTTCAGGCCATCAATCATCACACTAAGCACTCCTGTATGTATGCCCCAAGCTTTCCTAACACTTTCTTCCTCTTACAGCAGATAACAAAGCACTTCTCTCCAACTTTCTGTTGTCACCCTTTGTTCATTCATGTACTTGTTCACAACACCTGTGGGACTGGCACAACATCCATCCACCCTCAGGAAGACTGACCGCGAGACCGGGCTGGAAGCATGTTTCTAATTGCTCTGCAAATGGGAAAGACGCATTCCACTCAGTTTAAGACAAGGGACTTGAAGCACAGAGAAGGTACTGGTTTGTTTAGGACCAGAGAGCTACCACGTGGCAGAACCAGCCTCTTAACGTAGAACCTGTGTCCTCAGAGCCTGTGCGCTGGTTTTGGTCTTTGCTGGTTCGATTAAACTGCACTTCCCTTGCTGTTGTGAGGAGGCTGAGCACTTCTAAAGAAAACAACCATTGTTTTCATTTCAAGTTCATGCTTTCCATTTCCCTACTTTACTGTCAAGTCATTCATCCTTTCATAGTATTTCTCTAGTTCCTGTGATTGCATCTCCACCCTTCTCTGTGTGAGGGGCAAGGTGTGATGTTTCCTCCCCTTCAACTACAAAGCACAGGTTAACAACAACAAAAAAACTGACTATTTAAGAGTTTCATGTGACATGAGGCCCTCACAAACGAAGACTCAATGGGCCAAGGAGTACTGTCCACTTTTATGCTGAGATTCAGTGAAGAACTGACAAAATCCAAGGTTGAAGGAATGTAACTAGACATGGAAACACGCGAGAGAAACCCGCAAGGCACCTCTGTTCAGATTCTGCCTGCCTGGTCTGTATTGCATCCTTTCCTTCTTGAAGGATGTTCTCAAATCTGTATCAGGTGAGGTAGGCCAGAGAATTTACGACCAACTCTCACACAAAGCTAGACTAATATTTCTTTCTTTCTTTTCTTTTCTTTTTTTTTTTTTTCTTTTTCAAGATAGGGTCTCACTCTAGCCCAGGATGACCTGGAATTTACTATGTAGTCTTAGGGTGGCCTCAAACTCACAGCAATCCTCCTGCCTTAGCTGGGATTTATAGGTGTGTGCTAACACACGCAGCTTTAGAGTAATATTTCTACATTTTAGATTTCCTGGGGCCTTTGGGTGAGTGGGGTTCTGGTTTCTGTGACTCAATATGAGGAGAAAGAACTTTGTTTTCTATGGCCTGTGCTGGGGGTGGGGACGAAAGAAAGTCTGAAAGAGACCCTGAGGCCCTTTGAATGTTTCTTACTTTAAAGAACTGAGTTTGGTTTACTTTGGAGGTATCATTTTCTGGAAACTGACATTTTTTTCTCACTTTGTTGAGAAAATGAAAATACTCAGAAGAGAAATCCCCACGTCACTCCCACCTTACCTCCTGATCTACTTTCACTGGGACACATACGGTCTGCTTAACTGTTTACAAGAGAAGTCTCTCCTGTCTAAACCCAATAGTCTCTCATTCACTGGATCCCATAGGATTCCCTTGACCTTCTCATTCATTCTCTCCTGCCACTATTGTTCTATCCTTGTTTAATCACTCCTATTAGTACAAAGGCGTACTGTACTATCTCTCATCAAAAACAAAGAGTTCACACTAGCTATCTAATCCAAACTGGGGCTATGGATAGAGAACCTGAAAAGCACTTGGGAGGGTTGTGGTCTAGTGTTATATTACACAAGACTGAGGCTGGGTCACAAGACTATGGAATGCTACCCCACACCACGGTGTCATTTAGCTCAAGGCCATCACTACAGATTCATTACCCAATTCATCTTGTTGAGCTACAAAGAGAAATATTTAGACACATTAGAGGAGCCTGGTGTGGTTATGTACACCTATAATCCCAGTGCTCTGGAGGACTGTGAGTTCAAGGCCAGCCTGGGCTAACCTTTTGAGTTTTAGGCCAGCTTGGGTTACTTACTGAGACCTTGTCTTTTCTCAACAAAACAAATAAACAAACAAGACAAAAGAAATATAGGGCGGACCCTGATATGGCGCTGGCAGATAAGCACACAGGCATGGTTGATAGACTTGGCCAGGCCCAGCTTGAAGACCTGGGTCTGCAGCCGCCTCTCCAAGAAATCCTCAGTCTTCAGGTCCAGGATGTAATCTAGCTTTATCCTGCCCTCATCCAGCACCCCAAAGCGAACAAGTCGCCACAGCAGGGCTTTACCTTCGCAAAGACGCCGCGGGTCCTTTTCGCCCGTCGTCAGCAGCTCGCAGGCAGCCTTGAGGATCTTCGCCAGGATCTGATGAAGTAAGTCACAGAATGCAGAAATGAAAATGCTGAGAAAATGAGGATGTAGTATGACTGAAAAATATTCAGGGGTGAGGCCCTTATCATGTAATGGAGTGATTTCCACCCAACAAAAATGGAGCCATGCCAACATCTCTATTTAATTGGAAGCAGTTATATGCTAAATAAAACTTCAATCATGGCCTCTGGAAGCTGAAGTTAAGCTATGCCTGAATTTCTGCTCAGCAACACTGAGGAAAAAAAAAAGTATATATATATATGTATATATATATATATAGTTTATATTATTTATATTTACATTTATGTTCTTTAAGCCATTAACATTATATAAGTATTAATTAGCAATAATAACAAATAGAAAAAGTGAAAAAGAAAAAAAAAAAGGAACAAAGATACCCATCTGCAGAAACACGAAGTGTCAGAACAAATTCTAAATATGGCAGGGGTTTGAAATTAGAAGATCAGCTTCACAAATGCTTTTTTATTAATTTTAAGTAAGTTAGAAAATAGGGGTGTGAAAAAATGAGACCAAGAATTTAAAATATGAATAATAGATATGCTAAGAGCTTTTAAAGATAGATAACAGACAATAGATGGGTAATATAAGCAGATAGAAATTCTAAGAATTAAAAACAGCTAGAAATAAAATTATACATAAAATTTAGTTTTATTCCCAAACAACCAACCAACCAAACAAACAAACAAAACCACCAAAGATTAAATAATCAAGAAAAAAAGTCACAAATGTTCAAACAGAATCACAGAATGATTAGCCTCTGGTGTGGGTCAAATGTTGCTGGTGGCATGACCATGACCGTAGCCTGTACGGTGGGAGCACAAGGTCGCACTGGGACAGAACACAAGTGTAAGGTGAGTATCAGGCTTGCTCCTTAATGACAGACCTCTTGCCAGCAAGCAATGAGTCCACCTTCATCACTTCTCAGGGCAGGTCCTATGATGATGTCGCACTATCCTCTACCTCTGAAAAGTTTACGTGGGAATAAGTCATCCCAGAACCCCTGGGGGACAAACAGCCACACAGCATGCTCCCTTTCCACCATCTTTCCACTGGATTTCTCTTTGCCTGGAATATCCTTTTCCTAGATTATATGCACAGATGTCTAATCACCCCGCCCCCTTGCCTTCTACAATAACTCTCTCAAAGAATTCTCTTTTCTTCTGCGTTATCTGGTCCTCTAGGGAGGGATCTAGCTTGTGGATTATGTCAAAACTACATGACGAGGTTCATGCTGAGACCCTTCAATGGTCTAGATAAAGCTTTGCCTAAAACAATGGTCTATTCCCGGCCACAGTTCTATGAGATATTTTTGCTCTTTAGGGTTTTTTACAATATCTTGGAAATCACTCAACTTGAAAGCAATGTTCATAAAAAATATCATAACTGCTAGTATATTTTAGTCATAATTTATTATGGTTGATATTTAATGTGGTAGAGATGTATAATGATTAGTATTATCAAGAAAAGTAAAATTTCTGTAAATATAAGGAGATATGTATGGCTACATATTTTCTTCTGAAAACATTATGTTATGCAACAGAGAAAGAGAGGAGAGAAGGGAGAGGAGTAGGAGGTGGAAATGAGAATTATTAATGGTTAGCCTTGATGCTAAGGGGTTCCCATACTTGTCTTCTTCAGGGCCAATCTTTTCCTCCACATTTTACAGAGGAGGAGGGTCAGAAGGTTAAGGTGTTCTAGCTATTAAAGGGAAGAATCAGAATTTGTAATTAGGACTGAAAAACCAACATTCTTTTACTGTTTTCACCATGCTGGGTTTGGACTTTAAATCTTTCTAGAATAAATAAGTCTTGTTTATTGAATCAGTTAGTGAAGGCAGAAACCATGTGGAGGAAAAAGGGTTCTTTTCAGTCTGCAAATGTCAAGGGTGAAAATATGTGGCTGTATGCTTATGATCCAGCTACAATCTTGCAACTTAGGCTTTTGTGAAAAAAATGAAAGGAAGAAATTCCATCAGCCCTTCGAAGGAATCAAAGAATGATAAAATGTTATCACACATAGTCATAACGTCTCGTCTTCTATGATGGTGAAGGACATGAATGAACTATAAATATAGTGTATTAGCTCATCTGTTCTGGCCAGATGCAATGAAACTTCATAGCAAAAGTGGCTTAAAGAGTTCCCTGAATTTGCTTTTCAATGGGCAATTTTGACATAGGATGTCTTGGAAATAATTTACATTGTGGGTTAAAGTATATCACATTAGAAACATTTAACAAAAGATTATTTCAGCCGGGTGTGGTGGCGCACGCCTTTAATCCCAGCACTCGGGAGGCAGAAGTAGGAGGATTGCCGTGAGTTCCAGGCCACCCTCAATCTCCATAGTGAATTCCAGGTCAGCCTGAGCTAGAGTGAGACCCTACCTCAAAAAAACAACAACAACAAAAAGATTATTTCACATTTGTCCCAAGATAAATTAATACTGTAGAAAGGATCTACTTAACTTTTGCAACTCAACCTAATTTATTAAGTGCCCATTTGTACGATGAACTGCTGGATACCACACACAAAGAAAGCACGGCATACTCAAACTAGCTCACAGCCTTTAGAAATCCTTGTGGGACCTTCTTTTGTGAGTTCCCTGGCAATGCAAAGGCTGTTTGGGATGAGCTATATCCTGGGCACAAAGAAGTCATTTAAATCGGCCAGCTCAACTCCTTCACAGAGCAAGGAGAACTGAAATCCGGGCAGACTATTTTTTCTTAATTCTTTGCACAACCAACCTACATTTATCCTTTTAAATATCTTCTAAATTACCTATCTTACACATTTAGTTTTGAATCCACACAAAAATGCTTTACACATTTCCCAAACTTACCTGCTAACAGTTAGCTTTCCCAAATCTTATGAATCCAGGTGCTTTCAAAATGTCAGCATCCTGCCCTTCTGTTGTGATGGCTGCCCTACAAGGTTTATTGTTGACTTTCCAATTCCTTTAGTTGGGAATCCACATTTTCCTTTTAGATCCAATGTTTGGTTCACTTGTGAAAATGTTCTCAGCCTCATTCAGTTTTGTGCTGTGCCAAGAACAAGCTTTAGTTTCCACGCATCTGTGTTTTTGTTTCTGCTCTCTCAAGAGTTGGCCATGATACTCAATGTCCGTTTGTAGCCCCCAGAGTGCTGTGCTTTCCTTTCATGGAACAAGGCAGTTGCCTTGATTCATGGTGTTATATCAGGAAGTTGAGATTCCCAGAAAAGGTTTATTAAAGTTCAAGTCCACCCCACCTTCTCATTCATATACACAGCAGTGCCTGTGTAGGGAAGAGGAAGACACTTGGCAAGTAAGACTGCAGTACAGCTGAGGAGAAAGGAGTGACATACTGGCTGTGAATTTCGCTTGTTAGAGGCCGAAGGGCCTTGGCGCCTGAACTTCTGTACTCTACTCCACTTTAGCTGTTGAAGGTCCTTACCTGTGTGAAGAGCCACACCTTGCTTGGACAAGCAAGATTTTAGAGTTTGCGTGGGATGCCCATGCTTGTGAAATTGCCAAGGCATGAGGCAATTTTTAGGGACCCTAAGAAGCAGGAATCATGACTGCTAAGGCAATTTGATTCATTATTATCCAATTACAGGGTGCACCACTTTTGTCAATTTGTAGTCTATGCATAATTTGGGTAACACAAATAGAAGACTGTAATGAGAGAAGACATTTCCTCTTATGTTCAAAAGTGGGACTTATTTATAGTAATAACTTCTACTTTAGTGGGAAATATTAAGCTCAAATATGTTATTTTTTTCAGAAAGAAAAATCTAAGGTCATGATAGAAATTACTTTAAACTGGGAAGTTAACTTGATATGGAGTAAACCCTGGAAACAAGCTTTTATTTACCTGTTGAATACATAAAATAAATCAAGAATAAAACTGGCATAATACTGGACATGTACAGTTTATCATATTGTTTTAACATTTTCCTTTATTAAATTAATTAGCATTATTCTTCTGGATTCTATAAATCAATACATTTAAAAGTGTTTGGTTAATGCAACTAATCAAATCTAACTTACATTCTATTTTTAAAATTTATTTATTGGGGGTGGGGGAGAGAATAGGCATGCCAGGAGGGCCTCCAGCCACTGCAGACAAATAAGCATGCATCACCTTGTGCATCCTGTGGCTTATGTGGGTACTGGGAAATCAAACCTGGGTCCTTTGGCTTCACCGGACAAGCACCTTAACCACTAAGCCATCTCTCTAGCCCTAACTTACATTCTACATATTAGCTAATGCCTACAAAATTATAAGCCTATTAGACTGAGACATTATTAATGTCAATTCTGTTTGGAAAGTAACGGCCAAGTTATTCACTAAGAATGACAGAAAACTGGGGCAGATAGAATATGTAAACCAAGATACTACCACTGTTTAGGAATCAAAACTTGCCCTTTCCCTACTTTTTTTTTTTTTTTTTTTTTGTGGTACTGAGGATTAAACTGAAATGTGGTTGGTTTTGATGGCATACCAGTCAGTATAATTGGCTCAGTTACCACTGGATAAGCTGGAATTGCCCGAGATGACCAGCACTAGTGACTAGTGATACTGAGGACCAGGTCATCAGCAGGCACTCTTCAGCCACTCAGTCATGCTAGTAGCAGGAGCTGAGCCACGCCGCTGTCTGACCGTCTCAGGAATATGCCTGCTAGAATCTTCTTTCTGCTACACAAGCCATGCTGGTACCTCAGCTCTCAATTGCTAGCCTTACCTAGTGGCTAGAAGTATAACGTTTACTTGACATTAAAGGCTTTGGTTAATGTCAAGAATATAATCAATTTTTTAGGCCAAGAGCATGATCATTTTGGAAAGAATCTCGACTCCATTCCTTTAGTTTTTAGCAATATTTGACTGTGAAAGTGGGTTATGAACCCTGGGTGTAGTGGTGCATGCCTTTAATCCCAGCACTCAAGTGACAGAAATAGGAAGATCACTGTCAGTTTGAGGCTATCCTGAGACTACATAGTGAATTCCAGGTCAGCCTGGGCTAGAGTAAGAGCCTAATTCGAAAAAACCAAAAATAAAACAACAATAACAAAATGTGGGTTTTGAATTTTTAGAACCCTAAATCCTATGGTTTCTTTATGCCCAGAAAATGATCAACTATTTACTAAGAAAGCAACAAGTATCTTTATGTTCTAACTAATCTGCACTAGGTTAAGGCTCTTCAAATAAGCCAAGCTCACTCATCACTTCAGATCCTTCACCAACCTTGCTCTAGTATCAACCCTCACTCACTCAGCCCATTTTAACTTGCAAGGCAAGTCTCAATGAAAGAATGACATCAGTGGGACACTGTCCGGCCCTCTTCTCCCACGCTCTACTAGCACACACATACATTTGTACTGAATGGTACACAAACCAGCAGGTCATCATTCTATCTTCCCCACTGGACTGGTGTCACCTGGAGACAGGATTGCTTTTGAAACCCTTGTAATTCCCAGAACCTGGAAGACTGCAAATGTTCGCTACCACACTCCCTTGAGGAACTAGTGGTTGTCACTGGTTGCTGGAGAAGGCAGTTTCATTCTCTTTCAGGGTGTAACAAATGGCAAGTGATGAGAAGAAGGGGTCCACAGGAGAGGGAGGTGATAAGAGAGGGTAAGGGGGTCCTATACCATCAAAGTACAGTATGTGCTGGGGAGATGGCTCAGCAGTTAAAGGTGCTTTCTTGAAAACCTGCTGGCCCAGGCTCAATTCCCCAGTACCCACATAAAGCCAGATGCACAAAGTAGCATCTGTGTCCGAAATTTAGAGGCAAGTGGCCCTGGTAGCACTCTATCTCTTTCACAAATAAATAAAATATTTGCTGGGTGTGGTGGCGCATGTCTTTAATCCCAGCACTGCAGGGAGGGGGGGCGTGGAGGGGTGGCAGAAGTAGGAGGATCACTGTGAGTTGAAGGTCAGCCTGACACTAACTCCAGGGCAGCCTGGCCTGGGGTAGAATGAGACACTACCAAAAAAAAAAAAAAAAAAAAAGCAGTATGTATGCACATACAAATTGGCAAAGAACATATAAAGTGTTGAATGAATAATGCTGAGATGCTCAACAAAGAAAAATAACAAAAGTATTGTGACTGTTTCCTCTGTATTTGATGAAGTAAACATGTCTAAGACAGAACTCATGTGACGAGTTTCTATACTGACCTCTCCTCCTGTACTGATTTCAAGTGAATCACTTTTTGGACTAACATGTTTTCCATGTGAAGCAAGTAGGCCAGCTTCACATAATTAGTACAATGTAGACTAACAGTACATTAGCAGCATTTATAGTGGGGACATTTTTATTATTTTCATTAAAAAGTTCTAACTGTAGGTATTGGTGTGGGGTGTCCCACTGAGAAGAAAAGCATGCATAGATCCAGCAGTGTAATACATTCATTAAGTGGCTAATCTGTTCACACTACTTCACTGGTACCACTGCACAATCCTTTTGTTCACAAAGCACAGAGTTCCTTTTTTTTCCTGGGCTGGGGGGGAGTTTCGAGGTAGGGTTTCACTCTAGCTCAGGCCAACCTGGAATTCACTATGTAGTCTCAGGGTGGCCTTGAACTTAATGGCAATTCTCCTGCCTCTGCCTCCTAAATGCTGGGATTAAAGGCATGCTGCTGCCAGTCTCGACCCTAGAGTCCACTTGGAATGGATCTGCTGAGCTTCCATCCAACTCATTCATCTTGCACATCAATTGCCCACAACTAAACAGAATACACTCATATCCTAGCTTGAATCTTGGCAAAGTTAATTCTCTTTTTGGTCCTCACAACCACGTCAAGTACACTAACTAAGGGTAGGAATAAAGAGCTTCTCAAAACAGTGTCTTTAGCAAAGCTCTTAAAACTTGACTAAATTTGAATTCTATTCATGACACTTAATGGCTACGTGATCTTGGCTTATTTTTTAGAATTTTTAGTTTTTTTAAATATATTTTTTATTTTTATTTATTTATTTGACAGAGAGAAAGAGGGAGAGAGAGAGAGAGAGATTGAGAGAGAGAGAATGGGTGCACCAGGGCCTCCAGCCACAGCAAACGAACTCCAGATGCATGTGCCCCATTGTGCATCTGGCTGACATGAGTCCTGGGGAATTGAACCTGGGTCCTTTGGCTTTGCATGCAAACGCCTTAATTGGTAAGCCATCCATTCTTTTTTAATATTTACTATTTTTGTTTATTTGACAGAGAGAAAGAGGGAGAGAGAGAATGGGCACTTTTTTTTTTTTTTTGAGGTATGGTTTCAATCTAGCCTAGGCTGACGTGGAATTTGCTATGTAGTCTCAGAGTGGCCTTGAACTCATGGTAATCCTCCTACCTCTGTCACTGAAGTGCTGGAACTAAAGGTGTGCACCACCATGCCTGACCATTTTTTAGATTTTTGGGACCTCATTTACCTTTTATGCTGACTGGACACAGGAAGTGCTCAACCATCTGTCACCACCACTGTCATTAATGCTTCCACACAGAATTATTATTCTTCCAGTTTGGATTTGAATTCCAAGAAAAAGAAAGCCAAGTCTAAACTTAATGACTAACCAAATCCAAATAGGTTAAAAAATACTTGAAGGTATTTTAATCCTAAGAATCTAAAATTTTCCATATTTTCATTTTTGTAATTATGATGTATTTACAATAAAATATACCTCAAAATATTTATTTACTCACACCTATGTACACTATATCAATATTTTAGGAAGTTGGGCCTAATTCCAAGAAAGGGAAGCTGTTCAACTTGCTTCACAGAATGTGAATATATTTTTTATTCACTTTTTTTTTTTTTTTGAGGTAGGTTTTCTCATTCTTGCCCAGGCTGACCTGGAACTGACTCTGTAGTTTCAGGCTGGCCTTGAACTCACACAGATCCTCCTACTCTGCCTCCCAAGTGTTAGGATCAAAGGCATAGGCCAGCACGCCTGCCTGTGAATGTTTTTTTAATATTAATTTTTAAAAATATACTTATTTATTTGAGAGAGAGGAAGAGGGAGAGAGAGAGAGAGAGAGAGAGAGAGAGAGAGAGAGAGAGAGAGAGAGAGAGAATGGGCACACCAGGCCTCCAGCCACTACAAACAAACTCCAGATGCATGAGCCCCCTTGTTCATCTGGCTTACGTGTGTATGTGTGTCCTGGAGAATCAAACAGGGATCCTTTGGCTTTGGCAGGCAAATACCTTAACCTCTAATTCATCTCTCCAGCCTCTGTGAATATGGTTTTTAACATAAAATAAACATACATAAACATAAACATAAATAAAATAACATTAAATACTTATATGTCAACACTGAATAAAAAGGAAAATCTTAACAGAGGAAAAGTATTAATTGGGTATTAATCAGTTATGAGACTGGTGGGTTTGTTTTTGTATTTTCTAAGATTTTATACAGTAAATATTAAAAGACATTGAGATAGGGTTGCTATGTAGCTCAGGCTGGGTTTGCAATTTTGCCTAGGCTAGCCTTGAACTCATGATCCTCCTGCCTCAATATCCAGAGTACGCAGCCCATATTTTAAACTTCAAAAACATTTTGAGCATTAAGATCATATCTTTGTCATAGATACATGCTTATATGTTTCATATTTTAGCACATGCACTAATTATAAAAATCGTAACTGCATGTTACTTCAACATATATAAGATATTACATTAACAGAAAAGATGATGTATGATATTAATATAAAAAAATCTTCAGACAAAAAAATTCAATCCCCTTTAATCATAAAATGTATGGAACAAAATAGGGCCTGAAAGGAAACTAACTCAAGATATAAAAGGCAGACTGTGGGCATAGCTCAGTGGTACAGCTCTAGCCAGGGGTGAAAGACAGCGCTTTTCTCTTAGATCAGACACAAAGCCATGGTGGCCACTCTTCCTAATTACACAGAGCAGGGCATTCTTCTCAGAGGAATTAAAGAAGAAAAGAAATAGAGGCATTCAATTTGGTAGAGATAAAAAAAAAATCTGTTCACAGATTGTATGATCTTCTATACAAAGATTTCCTAACCATCTGCTAAGACTAGTAAATACATCCAGGCATGGTGGCGCACACCTTTAATCCCAGCATTCAGGACACAGAGATAAGAGGAATGCCATGAGTTTGAAGCTGTCCTGAGACTACATAGTGAATTCCAAGCCATCCTGGGTTAGAGAGAGACCCTACCTTAAAAAACCAAAAGACTAGTAAATATGTGCAGTGAAGCTGCAAAATAAACTCAGCAAACATTTGCAATTTTTTTGAGACACTGCATCCTGTAGCCAACTGGCCACGAATTTGCTATGTAGTAGAGGATGATCTTGAACTGCTGTTCTTCTGCCTCCACCTCCTAGTGTTAGGATTATAGGCATGTGCCATGATGCCTGGTTTAGCACTCTTTTATTTTATTTATTTATTTGAGAGAGAGAGGGAGAGAGAGAGAGACAGAGGGAATGGGTGTGCCAGGGCCTCTAGCTACTACAAACAAACTCCAGGCCACATGTGCATCTGGTTTATGTGGTGTGATGGTTTGAGTCAGGTGTCTCCCATAAATTTAGGTGTTCTGAATGCTCGGATCCCCAGCTGATGGCAATTGGAAATTAAAGCCTCCTGAAGGCAGTGTATTATTGGGGGCAGGCTTATGGGTGTTATAGCCAGTTTCCCCTTGCCAGTGTTTGGCACACTGTCCTGTTGCTATGGCCCACTTTACGTTGGCCGGGGGTGATGTCCACCATCTGCTCATGTCGTTGTTTTTCCTACCATTGTGTAGCTTCTCCCTCGAGCCTGTAAGTCAAAATAAACCTGTTTTTTTTCTCACAAGCTGCTCTTGGTTGGGTGATTTCTACCAGCAATGCGAACCTGACTGCAGCAGTAAAGTAGTACCGAGGAGTGGGATTGCTACTAGACACTTGGCCTTTTGGAGCTGATTTTCAAGAGGAATGTGGAAGGATTTGAAACCTTGGCCTAAGAGGTAGCTTGCAGTACTGTAAGTACAGCTTGATGGATTATTTTGGCCAGAGTTAAAAGACTTGAATGTAGTAGGAACTACGGACTATGAGGTTTGCCTTATGAGGGTGAGAAAGAGCTTTGCTTGGACTGGGCTAGGAGTCTGTGTGAGGCTTTCTGTTATGCCTGTATCCTGAGAAGTTGTGCAGGGTTGTTTTGTGTAGAAATGAACTGGTGTGCACAGAGAGATATGGCACAGAAAGAAAAATCTTTGGGTGAACTGTTGCCCGTTCAGCTGCAATTGAGAGATTTTGAGACTGAGCTAGCTGATCTGCACTGGGGCAACAGGTAGAATGCAGACTCTTTAGGAGGAACCTGAGGGCTCAAGAAGTGTCCTGTTCTTCAAAGTCTACTTTATTACCCCGTGGATTAACAAATTGGCATCTTACCTTGTATTGTGGAGTATAAGAAATGCAGGAGAGGGTCATTGAGTTTGCAACATGGTCTTGTGTTTTGGAAATGGCCATGGGCAGTGTGAAGCCAGTTTGCTGGTTGCCTGCATGGAGACCCCATGGAGCCATGAGGATGAACGTGGATTGCAGTGGAGATCCAAGAGATGCCTAGACTGCGAGATGATTGCTAAGGAAAGCTGCCGGCCCTGATAAAGTTTTCCAGGACTGTGAGTAGCCTAGCTGGAGGGGTGGAATTGGAATGCCAGAGACTTGATGATTGGACTTCTGTGAGTAGGAAGAAAACTCAGTAGCAAAGGCCAGTAAGCTAGAAAAGAGATACAAAGGGAACAGAAAGGAAGGGAGGGGGATACTAAATAGGATGGTATTGTATATATATATATGTAAGTAGATGAATAGATTAATGGGGGTGAAAAGGCCCAAGGTGAGGTCAAGGGAAGAGATTGAGTAAAGGAAAGGTGGAGGGAAGGCTAATCAAAATCTAAGAGGATATAAATAAATCACACGGAAACCTACTTTTTTCGACAATGGAACACTCAGGAGCCATAGATTATTGCTAGAAAAATTTCAGTGCCAGGGATGGGATACCTTCCAGTGAGTTGTTGGCCAGGGAGGTCCCTGATGCCCCCAAAACATTATAGGCCATTGCCTAGGCCCTTGGTTTCCCAACAGGAATAGATGGTAAGCCCTTATTGCTGATAACTCCACATACTTGGGCTGCAAGGCCACTGAGAAATCCTGCTGGAACTGAGCTGATAGCCTCCTCCATAACCTAGACCAGCTGACAGAAAGCTGGAAGAAGTCATTCTGCATGCAGTTCAGTGGGAGAAAGAGAAATCACCAGTGAAGATACTCAAGAGTGGACACTGCAAGCCTTATATTTGGCCAGCCAGGCCAAATGAGCCTACAGGTGCTATAGTGGCACGTCTATCATGGTGGAAAACAGCTGTCCTCTAATTGGACTGGAGGCCCGCTTCATGGGAGGGAATACATCCCTGATACTGAAAACTTAAAACAGGGGTAGTCATGAGCCTTAGGGGTGTAATGCCTGCTGCTGTCTGGCTAAATGTATATACTATGCTTATCAAGTGCCCAGTAAGCACTTCTCTTAATGTTCACACCCTTATATTAATGCTACTCTCACTTTTGGTAGAGAATCTTCTCTTTTCAGATGGCAGTGACCTTGGGATGACTCGAAGGCATCACAGTGCTGGAAAGAAGTGACAGGAGTGCTCAGTACCGCAATATCTCTATCATACCTTCCAAGGTTCAGGGTCTATTGCGGAAGAGGTGGCGGAAAGAATGTAAGAGCCAAAGGAAGAGTAGGACTCCTTACAACGTGCTCCCCACAGTCACAAAATGGCCTGGATATCCATGACCTCACAGTGCCTAACACTACCTACATAAGACCATCATAATAGGAAGAAAAGATCATGATATCAAAATAAAGGAGAGACTGATTGAGAGGGGGAGGGGATATGATGGAGGATGGAGTTTCATAGGAGAAAGTGGGGGCAAGGGAGGGCATTACCATGGGATTTTTTTTTATAATCATGGAAGTTGTTAATAAAAAAATTTGAAGAAAAAACAATATAAAAATAGAAAATATTAAATAAATAAATAACATGGTATTAAACCTTAAAGAAAAGAATTATCAGATTTGGAGATTTGTCATTGGCTAGAGTTGTTGGACTTGAAGCTACAGAGTTTGATGTTTGCCCTGGTTGTTTTAAATCTTGTATTGTTTGAATATTTCTTTGCTATGTCCAGTGCCATCTTTTGTAGTGTGAATGTTTATTCTGTGCCATTATGGGTTTTTTTGTGAGGTTATTTTTTTTGTTATTATGGCTCAGTTAAAAGATCTTGGGCTATGGCAATGTTTGAACATCAATGGGATTGTAAAAACTATGGGACTTTAAAAAATATTTTACTTTTATTTATTTGACAGAGAAAGAGGGAAGGAGGGAGGGAGGGAGAGAGAGAGAGAGAGACAGAGAGAGAGAGAGAGAATGGGCATGCCAGAGCCTCCAGCCACTGCAAATGAACTCCAGATGCATGTGCCCCCTTGTGCATCTGGCTAATGTGGGTCCTGAGAAATCGAACCTGGGTCCTTTGGCTTTGCAGGCAAATGCCTTAACCCCTTAAGCCATCCCTCCAGGCCAACTATGGAGACTTTTAAAGTTGGATGAATGCAATGCATTTTACATCATGTATGGTTACCAGTTTAGGGGGGACAGGGACGGAATGTGGTGGTTTGAGTCAGGTGTCCCACAAAAACTTAGGTGTTCTGGATCCTAAGTTCCACAGGTGATGGCAATTGGAAATTAATGCTTCCTGGAGGCAGTGTGTTGTCCGGGGTGGGCTTAAGAGTGTTATAGCCAGTTTCCCCATGCTAGTGTTTGGCACACTCTCCTGTTGCTATTGTCTACCTTATGTGGGCCAGGGGGTGATGTCCACCCTCTGCTCATGTCATTGTTTTTCATGCCATCGTGAAGCTTCTCCCTTGAGCCTGTAAGCCAAAGAAAACCTCTTTTTTTTTTCCCATAAACTGCTCTTGGTTGGGTGATTTCTACCAGCCATGTGGACCTGACTGCAACACGTGGGTAAGGGGAATCGAACCTAAGTCATTTGGCTTTGCAGCCAAGTGCCTTAACTGTTAAGCCATCTCTGCAGGCCATCACTTGCATTTGTTTTTATACACTAGTGATTATGGCTGAGTCAAAAAATAAATGAAGGGGGTTGGGAAGATGGCTCAGTGTTTAAAGGTGCTTGCTTGCAAAGCCTGCCGGCCTTGGGTTCAGTTCCTCAGCCACCCCCATAAAGCAATACACAAAAATGGCACAAGTGTCTGCAGTGGCATACTGCATACACATATATACACACGTGTGCAAATACTTTATTATAAAAGTACATTAAGAAAACAATTTTTGGGCTTCAGAGATGGCTTAGCGGCTAAGGTGCTTGCCTGCAAAGCCAAAGGACCCAGGTTTGATTTCCCTTACCCATGTAATCCAGATGCACAAAGGGCCTGGAGTTTGTTTGCAGTGGCTAGAGGCCCTGGCTTGCCCATTCTCTCTTTCTCTATCTGCCTCTCTCTTTCTGTCTCAAATAACTAAAATGTTTAGAAAAAAACCCAAAACCAATTTTCTGTGGTGGCATGTCTGTTATGGGGGAACCAACTGCTCTTATTGGACCTGAGGTCCACTACGTAGGAAGGAAATTACTATTGTCTGACTAAATGGATATAGTACATCCACGAAACTGCCTTCCAAATATTTATGTTTATGCCCATATAAAAATGCTACTTCACTTTCAGTTAGAAAACCTTCTCTTTTCAGATGGTGGTGACTGGGGAGACCCAAAACTCACCAAAGTGAAACATTTCTATCCCACTCTGTAAGGCTCAGGGACCATTGTGGAAGAGGCAGTAGAAAGAATGTAAAAGCCAAAAGAAGGGAGGCATGCTTTGCAATACTGTCTTTGAGACACAAAGGTGCTGTGGTATTCAAGACCTTATAGTGGCTGACATTACCTATATAAGACCTCCTATTAGGAGGGGGAAAAAAAGGGGGCTGACATCAAAATAGAAGTGATTAGTTGGAAATATGGGATTCAGTCAGTGGAGGGGGGGCTTGGTGGGGGAAAAGGGTGATGGGAGGGGATTATGATCATGCTATATTGTTTATATTTGTTTAAGCTGTCAATAAAAAGTTACAAAACTAAAAAATATAAAAGAAAAAACACTGGGCCAGAGAGATGGCTCAGTGATTAAGGTTGCCTAAGAACTTGGAATTGATTCCCTAGTTACCACATAAAGCCAGATGCACAAGGTGGTGCACACATCTGGAGTTTGTTTGCAGTGGCAGGAGGCCCTAGAGTGCCCGTTCACTCTCTCTGTATCTCTCTACTTGCAAACGAAAACAAATAATTAAAATACTTGATTACAAAAAAACACACTTGAGAAATCACATCATACCCATTAGGATGGACACAATCTAAGAACAGAAAATGATATATATTAGAGAGGGTGTAGAGAATTTTAACCATTTTATGTTGTTGCTGGGAGTGTCAAGTAGTAAAACCATTATAGAAAACAGTAGAGATGTTCCTTAAAAAAATACAGATATTATATGATTTAACAACTTCAGTTCTGTGTATATGCCCAAAGCATTCAAACCTAAAGTTAGAGATATTTACAACGCCCCCTCTAGCATTATTCCAAATAGCCAAAAGGTGAAAACCACCCAAATAGCCATCAAACGATAAAATGTGACCTATGTATATAAATAATATCTAGCTTACAAAAAGAAATTTCATCACATGGTACATGGATGAACCTCAGGGACTGCATTGCATGCTAGTGAAATAAGCCATTTACAAAAGGGCAAACAGTGTGTCATTCCAGTCATGTGCTGTTATCTAGAGCAGTCACATGGGCTGGAGAGATGGCTTAGCAGTTAAGGCATTTGCCTTCAAAGCCCAAGGACTTAGCAGGTTCAATTCCCCAGTACCCATGTAAGCTAGATGCACTAGGTGGCACAGGTATCTGGAGTCTGTTTACAGTAGCTGGAGTCCCTTGTGTGCCCATTCTCTTCTCTCTCCCTGCCTCTTTCTCTCTCAAATAAATAAAATAAAAATGTTGGAAAAAAAAAGGAACTTTTATAGCAGTCATAGAAACAAAGTAGAAAGATAAATGCTAAGGGAAAGGATTAGTGGTTAATAGATAGAGAGTTTTGTAGTTTTGCAGAGTGGAAAAGGTTTAGAGATCTGTTGTACAAGGTGAATACATTTCACACTATTGAACAATACAGCAGACATGGCTCAAGTGATAATTTTAATATTATCTTTTACAATAAAGCCCCAAGAACAACAAAACCATGTAAATCAAGACTATGTGTTTATACCCATCCCTACTACAAACAGCAATGGCAACTTTAAAGGGACCTGTAATTTCCAGATCTTTTTACAAAAGGTATATACAGATATACATAATTTTAGTAATACAATTCTCATACTTGACTTAAAAAATACTCAACAGAATGTTGTGGTCATCTTCCCATGGTGGAATGAGATAGTTGGTAAAAGTTTTGGTGAGTTAAAGGCAGCTTCCTGGGGACTGCATTTTCAGAATGCTCAAGGATAGGAATGATTTAGAGAATGTCAAGAGAAGAATAAGAATAGTTCAAAGATAGGAAAGGGTAGGTAAGACACACAAAACTATAATACATATGAGAGTAAAGCTATCAGGTCCAGAAAGTACTTGAGTCCCTATGTACTAACCAACCTCTGTGACATATAATATTCTATGTCAACCTGACAGCTGAGAAACATTTTAATTTCTACTTTATCAGTGAGGTAATTCAAGACCAAAGTTATGACACTGAATTATCCGATTAAGGAAATGGTAAAGGACAGAGAAGCTGTGATACCACAGAATCACCAGACTGAAGATCATGCCTGAATATTTATTTCACACGTGGTAGGCAAGTTAGAGCCACCACAGAACTTTCCAGAGGGAGAATTCACGAATGTGCCTTCTGAAGGTAAATCTGGTGCTGCTTTAGATGGTCAGTTCTTGGAAGGAAACAGGCTACTGACAAGTATGGTGACCATATATATGACCAAGGTGAATGGGGCAGTCCCAGTGTGTGCCAGCTGTAAAATGCCTTACATTCTTTGCCGATTGGGAAGATACGTTGTTACAAGTTATGAACAAAGATGAGTATGTATGTACATACATACGTACACACACACATGCACAGTATAGTGTCCGTGTGAGCAAACAGGATGGCTGTCGGAGATACCGTGGTGCAGTAAAATGATCAGTATTTTTCAGTAAAATGATTGGATAATAAAATCTCAGTAATTAAGAAAAAGAAATGAGAAAGTTTGTGTTGCCACGCAGTGGACTGTTAATGTGCAGCTGGAGACAGCTGTCCATGTGGAAGTGATTACTGCACCAAAGGGAAGGAGGCTGGCCAGAGATGGCAGAGGCCACCAACGCTAAGCGTCAACTGAAGTTAAAAGCAGTTCTGTAAGTATTTGACCATCTTGAGCCCAGACAAAATTACCAACTGCCCATGTGGAATTGCTGTTTGAAAATGGCCAGTCAGAAACCAAAGGGCAATTTCACCATCAATTTCCTGCTTATTATCTCATGACATTTTCATCAGTTTTATTGTGGCAAATGTGCACTCCTCAGTGTAATGCTATATTTTCTTAATCCGGAGCTGGAATGATGACATGGCCACTCAATTGTCTACATTCTGCCATTTTCCAGTACTTTAGTACATATTAGTACCAAAAATTGTGTGATGGCTCACACTGTTTATCAATTTCTCAGGACCTAGACTTACCTGTGACGGATTATGAAGATTAGCTAGTTAAGTGGGAAGACCCACCTAAGAGGGGTCATGGACTGTATGAAGGAGAGAGCTGGCTGAACAGCAGCACTCATCGCTCTGCTTCCTTAGTGCTGAATGTGACCAGCTGCCACAGAAACTCTGCAGCCATGTCTTCCCCGCCAGGATGGACTGCAACAAACCCTTCCTCCCCTAAAATGTTTGTCAGGTATTTTGTCCCAGCAATGAGATGAAAAAGTAACTAACACAAAAGTGTTTGTCACATAATTGCCACAGAACTTGGAGTGTTCCATAATTCCCACAACAGGAAGACTAAATTTATCATGGCGTTATCAGCGTCCAGCAGAATATGCATATTGCCAGGTTGCTTAGTGTTCAAACCTGAAAGTGTGTGTCTTCCCTTTTCATACAGCATATGAAAGTAGCAATATAGCACTGATATATATGGAGGGACATGCTGAATCTTAAAACTACTGTGGTGAATGAGGAAAAAAAATGGGCATTTAAAAAATTTATATTATTGCTGGAAGTAAGTGTGTACATACAAACCTAGCACTTGGGAGGTGGAGGTAGAAGGATCAGGATTTCAAGGCCAGCCTGGGTTAAAAGAAACTGTTGTCTCAACACATAAAATATTTTATAATTTGTAAGGCAAATAATTTTTTTTCTTTAAAATGAAAGCATATCAAATGCCAAACTTCATTTAACTGTCTAGGAAGTTGAAATTAGATAGCAGGAATACTCACATGGTTATCAAGTTTGTTTTTAATACTTTGTATTTATTTGAGAGAGAATGGGCACCCCAGGACCTCTAGCCATTGCAAAGGAACTCTAGGCACACATGACACCTTGTGCAGCTGGCTTTTTGTGGGTACTGGGGAATTGAACCTGAGTTGTTAAGCTTTGCAGGCAAAGCCTTAACTGCTAAACCATCTCTCCAGCTCTCAAACTTGTTTTTAAAACTGACGATGCAGTAATAATATCCACAATCCACTACAAACCATGACTTCGTAACTACTTACCTATCTTTTCCCTCATTTAATAAAAATAATTTATTTATTTAAAAACAAATACCTTATTATAAAGTTCTATTTATTTGCAAGGAAAGAATGAATGAATATGGGTCCACCAGGGCCTCTTGCCACTGCAAAACCTATGTATTACTTTGTACACCTGACTGTATGTGAGTACTGGGGAATCAAACCCAGGCCATCAAGCTTTGCAAGCAAGTGCCTTGAACTGCTGAGCCATCTCTATAGCCCCCAAAACAATTTTAAAGTAAACCATCTCTTTCTTTATATAACCAAACACAAATGGCTTAGTTCTCTGGGTTGCACTATATTTATACACAAGAAAGTAATTCAGGATAATCTTGTCAAGCAGTTACAACAGATCCACAACTTAAACAGTTAAAAAGGGACCAACCTGAACCAACTATGGGGGCACATACCTATCTTAACACTTGGGATACTGAGGCAGGAGCCTGGGCTACAAAGTGAGACCCTGTCTCAAAAACATAGTACAGCAATTCAGCTACAACTCTGAGAAGTCGACAGTGTTTTTCATACGCGCTTGGCAAGAGAACCATATGTGGGCCCAGTTAAGGATTCAGATTCTTTGCCAAACTGTGAAATGTATTCAGGCAACTGTGGGAGTTGGCAAATACAGATTCATTACTCAAGGTAACCTGTTTTTCTAGGCTGACATGGGTTTTTCAAATATAAGTTCATGGTTAGTCCAGTCATCATGGGAGCTTATTCTCCACATGGTAAAGCACATCAGTAATACATTATGGAGAATACATGATTTGACAGAATCTTGCCAGACACTATGACTGACATTACTTTCTCATTTTTATTGTCTTGAGAATGGACTAACACAATGGAAATATATCCAGAACAGCCAAAGCAACTGTTACATTAACAGTGTTGGAGAACTCATTCTCCCCAACTTCAGTATCTCATGAATATGAATCAGCAGTCACCAAGATTAATGTAAGACAGACACATAAATTAATCTGGTTAAAAACAAAAAAAAATTGTTGATTGTCAGGTCAGCTGATTGTTCATGAAAGTATAAAAATAATTCAGTGGAGTCTTTTCAATCAATAGGGTCAGCAGAATTAAGATTGTTCTTCATACGCATGCATACTCAGGTCCACACTCAGAACTACAGACAGAATTTTACTCAAGTGGCTAAATACCTAGTTTAAAACTCAGTACACAAAATGTTAGGATATACTGGAACACTTATAAACTGCTGATAGAAATATAAGATGGCAAAACTTTGAGAAAACTGTGGAAACTCCTTAAAAATCTAAAACATATGAGGCAATCATTCCACCCTTACAACTTATCTACAAGAAATAAAACCATAAGCTCATACGAAGATCTGAACATGAAGGTTCACATTAGTTTATTTGTAAAAGCCAGAAACTAGAAACAATCCCAGTCTGTCAAAAGGTGATTAGATGAACAAACTATCATATGTACACACAAAACAGTGCTTAGTAATTTACAGGAATGTACTTATTACTACCTGCAATAACAGATACATCTCCAGTTGTAATGAAGGAAAGCACAGAAATAAATACATAAATAAATAAACACTTGAAAGAGGAAACTAAATGAGTGCCTGCCTGGTGATGTGACATTAAGGTGGTTACTTTAGTGAAGAAAGGATTAAAAAGAGACATGAGGAATCTTTTGGGGAGGTGAACATACATACATTATACCTGGATTATGATCTTACAGGTAAATTAATTTGTCATGCATCAATTGTTTATTGTGTCAATTACAACTTAAATAAAGCGGTGAAGGTTTAATCAAGATCTATAAAAACCTCTGGGAGATTTGGTTTACTTTACACTTTTAGATGTTAATAACTCAAGTCTTATGTTCACTTTGAAAAAGAAAAGCTGTTTCACTGAAAACCTTGGCTCATTATCTCCATGTAAATTACAACATACAACAAATTACAAAATACTGTTTTATTTTTCATAAAAAGGCTTTCATACTTCTATAGGTTACATGTAGACTCTTACTTATGCAGTGAAACCAGATATAAAAACCTGGGTTCAGGAATAAGCCTGTTAACAGTCTTCAGTTTCTTGTCAACATCTCTGAAATACTACTGGCTCACGTTAAATTTTTTTCCTATGAATTTATTGATTGCCTCAGGACAAGCTCAGACAGTCAATTTTGTATTTGGTCTTCAACTATCTAAGGGAAGATAAATAAAAAAGATGGGACAGTTTTAAAAATTATTCTATGCAGTGCTGTTCAGGAAGAATGGGACTTTACATTATGCATGTATCTTACTGAAACAAAAAAAATTCAAGTTTTAGTTTAACTTTCAAGTAAACAGATAGAGTTTTAATTAACATAAAAGCCCTGTTTAATTTGACAACGTACTATTTTGGTTTTTTGTGACTTTTTTTTCAAGGCAGTTTCACTCTAGCTCAGGCTAACCTAGAACGCACTCTGTAGTTCCAAGTTGGCCTTGAACTCGTAGTGATCCTCCTACCTCAGCCTTCTGAGTGCTGGGATTAAAAGCATGTGCAACCACGCCTGTCCAATATTTTTAATAAAACTATAGAAAAGTAGATTAAGCCAGAGTTAGAATGAGCACCACAACATACCTTAACTTTCAAATGCTAACAGACTAAATTCATTCAAGAAAAGTTCAACTTCAATATTGCTGCTCTTGCTCCCTAAATGGAACTTTATTTTCAGTAAGCTGGTGGTAGTAAATAGTCACAATTGCTTCTAAGTCCTCACATTAACTCTTTCAATTAAAATTTCTAGAAGTGCTCTAAAAACCATCTTTTGAGCATTTAAATGTTCAGTAAGCACATTTAAACATCAAGATTTGGAAAAAGGTAGCTGTGCTTCTCTGAACATTATAGAAAATACTGACTTCACTTTTGGGCTGGAGCCTAAGCTTGGTGGGTGATAAGACTGGCAGCACAGTGGGGTGGGGGGGACTTAACCACTAGTCAGCACTGCAAACAGAACAAAACTCCACTTTCCCAGACCTTCCTGCTTCCTCCCCAAACTTGAAAGTCTGTAACACAAAGCACTTTGGTTACCTTATTATCCTAAAATTCCTCCCTTGAAAATGCAAAATCTACAACAACAGAGGTATTACCATTTGTGACACTCTCATCGGTAAGAAGTACTCCTCACCCGCAGTAGGTCACCCAACAAGTATACTTGGTTCTTCACCCTTCAGTAGAGAGCTGATTGCCAAATGTCTCCTGATCTTAAGTACTAAGGACAGGTAATTCTTTTATGAGAACTGTGCTTCCTTTTTAAAGTGTTCTATTTCACACTACTATACAATGGTCAACATGCATATTCACCATTACTGAAGGAAAATTTTTTTTATCATATCTACATTTAGCAAACCATTTAAACCAAGCATTTCTCTTGTGTATTCTTGTCTAAAAACAGATGGCCTATCAAGATAACTGACCTTAATCCATTTTCACTTGTCCCTGGCATTCCTGTATTTTCAGACAAGATTACTGTTGTTAGTAGCATGTTGCATGTGGACATTAGAGGTATATAAACAACAGCAGGTTATTGAACTTTTTTGTCCCTGTGATGTCCCTGTAAGCATCCCAAGATGTCAGCTGACTTGTTTTCGTCTTATGGAGATACCACCCATGTGAACACTTCTATTGCCTGGAATAACAAACCATTATTTTTCATCCTTCATAGTTTTTTTTTTTTTTTTTCCTCACAGAAACTGCCTCTGTGATAAATCTGCCAGTCAAATATTTTTAAATGAAATAATTGCTTTGTTGTCAAAAAAATCTTCTTCGGAGAGAACAGGGTGTACACAGGTGTCAAGAAATGCCTGTACTCTGCGATATGTAATATCTAAGGCACCTTGAAGGCTGCATTTTACTTTCAGTAGTTTTTATTTATTTATTTTTGTGATAGGGTCTTGTACCTCAGGCTGGCCTGGAAATCACACTCCTCCCGTGTCAGCTTTCTGAGTGGATGGGTTACAGGTGTGGGTACCATGCCCAATTCTTAAGGTGACACTTGAGGTAGCTTAGTCTTTGCATTTCTAGTTTAAGATAAACAATACTGCTCTGGGGGAAAACAAAAAAACCCACCAAGTGACTAAAAGATGGCCATAAATGGATTATATAGTTATTTTTAGTTGTATTTTTTCATCAAGAAAAAGGCTGAAGCTATCAGTGATTAATTTTATTCTCAGCAGAGGTTTGGAGTATAACAAGTTAACCAACCACAAATATACACAACTACTATTGTCAATTGAAATAAAGAAAATTTCCCCTCTACCCTGGTAATCAGTGCAACAACTATAGGAATACCTAACAGTTCACAGTATATAGAAAGAAAACAATCAATGGAGTGAACCAATGTGGTTAATTAGCATCTATACAACTGATACATGATGTATCTCCACAAACTGAATAGTTTTCTCAATCAGATGTTATTTCACAAAATTAATGACCCAAACCTGATTTAGTTACTAAGGTTTTTACCATTGTGTAAACAACCAAAACGAACATTCTTAGAGTAGCGGACTTCACTTCTTCCACAATGAACTTTTCTAATGTTAAGTAAAATAAATACAATATACCCAACAACGCACAGCTCTGAAAGGAGCCACACAACTACCTTATACAGTATACATGTAACTTGACAGGCTGTGGTTACTTAAATACTTCCAATTTTACATTCTTTATAAA
Organism: Dipus sagitta; assembly: GCA_036346955.1. NCBI lineage: Eukaryota > Metazoa > Chordata > Mammalia > Rodentia > Dipodidae > Dipus > Dipus sagitta. The sequence goes on from CM070774.1 coordinate 52,555,108, forward strand.
ATTTTTATACATGCTGTAATGTGATAAGCTAAGTTTACTTAAAATAACCACCAATTAAGTAGGGTAACACATAAAATTCTCAAAGTGTACAGTGTTGTCATACTGATGTCATATCCCTAAAGTAGTTTCTTAGATGGACAAAAAGAGTTTAGAATTCAGAAATGGAATGAAACACAGCTGTATACTTGGAAGGAATGTAGTGTATGATTCTTCAAAAATAGTAGTATAACTTATAAATTGGCAACCCCTCAAAAAACAAACAAACCGGTAAGTACTCAGTGTCTTCCCCTCCAGCCCTGGTGCAAGGACTTACACATGACTTTGTGCACACCATACAGCGCTCTAGCCTGAGCTACAGCCCCCACTTTTTTACTGTCTTCTGAATTATGGCATATTAGATGGGATTAAGGGAAATCAAGTCTTGTTACTTAAGTCCTATAAGCACCTTTTAACTTTAAACACATCTGTTTGAAAATCAGATCAGCTGCCACAGAAATTTGTCTCTGGGGATCAAACACAAAACCACCACCACTGCAGAGTTCAAGGTCATCCTCCCTTACACACTGAGTTTGAAGCTAGCCTGGGCTACATGAGACTTTCTGGGAAACCAAAACCAAAACAAAATATCACTGAAAGTTTGCCCAGAGTCTGATGGAAAAAGTATCCCATCATGTTAATGGCCAAATCTACTGCTACTGTAGATACTTCTGATAAATTTTACTACATACATATAAATCAGGAGAAATGACGTCAAATTGTTGCGAGTTCATGGTGCCCACAGTACAACAAACATAAAAAAATTAAATTTTTACTTTCCCCTCTATATAAGGTAATCAGTGAAAAAGATATAGGAATACCTAATAATTAGTATAGAACACAGTCAATAGAGTGAACCAATGTGGTTCACAGTGCCTATGTGAAAAAGCACATTTCCTATTAATTAAATGAACTAAAATAATCGTTTCTTCCTTTCCACATTAACAAAAAGCAATGAACAGAACAGGGAAAACATACCACATTAAAAAAGGGGGGGGAATATGAAAATACATCTTATACTAATGCTTTGCTCAGGTTTGTTTCTAAACATAGAAATTTTCAAGGTTCAAGTAAAATTTAGCTTCTAGTAATTTCTACTCATTTTGAGAATTTTTTATTCAGAAAATATTGCTAGAATATATACTTAAGGATAAAAACACCCATTTTTTGTAGTTCATCCTTAAATCTGATATTTCTTGGAATCCACTGAAACATGCATTTGAGTCTGTCAATTAAGAACAGTGAGCAACTTTTCAGATGGAAGTGATCACTGGGGTAACTTCAAAACTCACCGTAGTGCTGAGAAGTGACAGTGGGGGTTCAGCACCAAGACATCTCTACCACACCCTCTGAGGTTAGGGTCCGTTTTGGAAGAGGGGGCAGAAAGAATTTAATAACCAAAGGAAGGGTAGGACTGCTTACAGTTCTTTCTTCCAGAGACAAAATGGCCTGAATATTCACCACTTCACAGTGCCTGACACTACCTACACAAGACCTTTATAATAGGAGGGAAAAGTGATGACATAAAAATAGGAGACTTGGGCTAGAGATGTCTTAGCGGTTAAGCGCTTGCCTGTGAAGTCTAAGGACCCTGGTTCGAGGCTCGATTCCCCAAGATTCATGCTAGCCAGACGCACAAGGGGGCATATACATCTGGAGTTCGTTTGTAGTGGATGAAGGCCCTGCAGCGCCCATTCTTTCTCTATCTATCTGCCTCTTTCTCTCTCTGTCTGTTGCTCTCAAATAAATAAATAAAAATGAACAAAAAATAAAAATAAAAAAAATAGGAGACTAACTGGGAAGAAGGGGATTCAATGGAGGGTGGATTTGGAAGGGCGAGGGGATTATCATGGTTTATTGTCTATACTTATTGAAGCTGTCAATAAAAAGTTAAAACAAAAAGAAAGAACAGTGAGCTAAGAACCTAGAAACATTCCTTATAGTATTTAGGTCAAGATCAGTCCTATACTGAATACTATGGAATGAGGCTCTTACACACTGATGCTGAAAACTCTTTATATAAAGCTCATTACTCTGAATGAAAAGAGACTGCACACTATCATACCAGTCACCTGGATGAACTTGTGGCAAACTCCTTTTGTTCACTTTTTATGTTAAATTTGGGGATGCATGTAAGCCTTTCATTACTATAAAATCACCTAACGACCAGAGTTAACTACTTCAAAATTTTAAAAAATGAGTTTTACAGGGCCGGAGAGATGGCTTAGTGGTTAAGCACTTGCCAGTGAAGCCTAAGGACCCTGGTTCAAGGCTTTCTTCCTCAGGACTCACATTAGCCAGATGCACAAGGGGGCGCACATGTCTGGAGTTCCTTTGCAGTGGCTGGAGGCCCTTGTGCACCCATCCTCTTTTTTTTCCTCTCTCTTTGCCTCTTTCTCTCTCTGTCGCTCTCAAATAAAAATAAACAAAAAAAATTTTTTTTTAAATGTATTGTACAAATATACAATTTGCATTTGTCTGGTATGAAGGAGCTTATAGAATCTGATAAGCCAGGATACAATTCACAATGCAGTTATTTTGATTTATATGCTGGCAAATATGGGGGCACTACAGGCTAACAGAATTCAACAAGCCTTTGTGCAAAAACAGGTAACTATGCTGATCAGTTTTTTTTTTTTCCTAGTGGCTAATAAAATGAGACACAAATTTAATTCACATTTTGATTTTCTCAAGTTAAATGCTGACATTTTCTAAGCATGTGTTTCCCTTTATAATGGAAAGCACCTCAGGCTACAATAAATAAGACCATCTAAGAACTACAGACCTGCCCATCAATAATTACTTCCACTGAAGCATTTTCCTTTTGACTCCCTTCAAAATGACTATGTGCTGTGTGGGGGACTGAACTCAGGCCTTGCTAGGCAAGTACTCTACTGCTGAGTTAAGCCCCCAACTCTTAATGTTTACCATTTAACAAGATATATAATCATATTAGGCTTTTCATTTCAGAAATATTTTAGGGATCAGGTTTAATTATTTTTCCCCTGTGTTGGGGACTGAATCCAATGTCTTGATTATGGCTAGGCAAGACCTCTACCACTATTATAAACTACATACACTCCAATCAGTCTTAAATCTAACATGTAAACTTAAAAGAACAAACAAACCCCAAAACTTAAAATTCAAAGACTTAAAAAAAGCACAACACAATTTATCTGAGGCAGAAATGAGATTAGGGCTGAGGTCACTTGACCTTTTAATGCTATTTCCTAAATACCTTAAAAAAATCCATTTTAAGAAAAATATGTTATTTCCAAATAAAAACCGCTATAATATTTGAAAAATATGATGAAAAGTTATCTAGTACTAATCATATTAACAAATTGTATCCATTTTAAATGTTATCACCAATTTCCAAGGGATAGGAAGTGGCAAAAGTCTTCAGCCTCAAATTTTCTGATGAAAAAGGTAGTCAAACATTAGTATGCACTGTTTTAAAACCAGGATCTTTACAAAGAGTCTGAAGCAGTATCTGGTTCAACTGTAGGTGGTATTTAATTGGGTGGACCACTGAACACTTCAGGCACTATCCTTTCACGTAACAGCACCTGATCTCTGTTGGAAACAAAGAACTGTTAGACTTCCAGTACTCCATAAGACTCTGTAGTAAGTGTCAAGAAAATCCAATGAGTAACTGTGACTTATGTGATACCTATAACTGATCATGAGTACCTTCAAGCTAGAAATATTAAGAAAATTTTAATAGAAAAACTTAAGAACAAAAGCCCATAGCTGGATTGTAATGTATGATGGTCTTTATTTACAACTTTATTGGCAAAAAAAGGGGAAGAACTTTAAACAACTTAATACAGGGCACCATGGCTGATCTTGTTAGAGAAAAGAAATCCCATTTTAAGTGTCCACCTAATAGTCCAAAGATATACAATACTGAATCTGCATATGCAGTTTCCTTTATCAAGTACAGTGTTCACCTTTTAGGCAGTCTTTAAACGATATAAATACAAAGGAAGAGAAATCACTCATTAAAAACTGCATCAGATGAACAGAATTGTAAATATAAATTTGTTTTTCTTGGTAATAACACATGCCCAATGAAAACCAAAAGCTGAAAAGCAATTACACTTCCTACTCAAGGAGACCGTTACAACGATCAGTCATTTTCTGCAATAACCATATTTAATGTCATGAACTACTCTGAACTTACTTATGAGATGTAGTCAAAGTCAGAAGAGAAGATGTGAGGAGAATATTCCATTTTTGGAGAGCAATCCCTCCAGAATCAGCTTGGGAAATAAACATTTTGTTGACTCTAGGTGGAAAAAAGTTATTGTAGTCAATTTCAACTCATGCTGAGTTGACTTAACTTTTTCATTGCCTTGTTTGGTTGTCATTCTTCTAAATCAAGTGTGTTTAACTCTTCTTCTAGTTCATCTAGATCCTCGCCAGTGAACAGATTTTCATCCACAGGAACGGCGTCAATGGCTCCACTTTCCCGCCCTTCATTTTCGCTGTCCTCTTCTAAATCACTTCTTTCACCGTTTGCAGCCCCACCTCCAGAAGCTTCACTTAATTTGTTTTCTGGAAGTAAAAATTGAAATCAATGAGGCCTAAAGACAAAAGACACCATTCTAATGGCACCTGACAGCAACTAATACTTTTCCCTTTTCTCGGAAAGCCTTCTTTGGGGTTACCACAAGGACTGCCCTTCCTTTCTCTCAGCTCACCTTTAGAAATCATCTATGTCACTACCTAATTCTGTCTCTTTGTAGACACTTAAGGGCAAGATGAATCCTTTATAATTTTGTGTACCTTCCATGACCTAGCATTTTTTTTATTTAATTTTTTTACTAGCTTACAAAGGCTTAGGTTGAATTGCACTGTTTTTATATAACTGTAGGTAGGTTTTTAAACAGTTAACATGCACATATTTTGTTTGAATAAATGGTTACAGTACTGAAGTATGTCCATGAGCTCTAATGCTCTGGGAGTGATGGGATGCTACCTTGTGTGTGGGCAGACCTGGCCTTCTTCCTCAGCACCACAGGCACACACACAAGATCCTAGTGCTACACAGCTTATGCTTACAGCCACACATAGATGAAAATACAAAAATGCTGTCTTTTTTTAATTTAATGACCACATTTACATAGGACCAACTTTTAAAAAATATTTTATTTTTATTTATTTATTTGACAGAGAAAGGGACAGAGAGGGAGGGAGAGGAGAGGGAGAATGAGAATGGGCGTGCTAGGGCTTCCAGCCACTACAAACAAACTCCAGATGCGTGTGCCCCCTTGTGCGCCTGGCTATATAATGTGGGTCCTGGGGAATTGAACCTGGGTCCTTTGGCTTTGCAGGCAAATGCCTTAAGTGCTAAGCCATCCCTCCAGCCCCATAAGGACAATTTTTAATAGCCGTGTTTAAACTTCAGTTGTCTTCAACATTTCTAATGATGGTGTCTTGAGGACTATAACTTTTAACTGTCTCTCAACCAAAGGACCTGTCTCTCAACCAAAGGACCACTGCTACAATGAGCAAATCAGTCTCCATCTGGGAAGACAACAGTACCAGCAAGCTCAGATCTCAAGTCAGGCAAAGCCTGCAAGCCTATACATTTGCATGGTTAAAAACTGGGCTGATTAAACTTTCCTATCTCAGCTTTTGCTTTAATTCTTATTCTTTCTGCCTTTTCCTCCCATTAGCAAGTATCTTAAACTTGAGTCTTCAAACCACTTACTCATGGTACAATTGGCTTCAAATTAAACCAGCAATTTTTATATGGTAACATCCTCTATAGAGCGTTCCCTCCATTCTTTTAAAATTGTATTTATTTGCATGTATGTTGTGTGTGTGTGTCCATGTGTATGCCAAGATGTTTTGCTTTGAGGCTGCAAATGAATCAAATGAAATGACACATGCACCACTTGCACATACCAGTTTGAATGGGTGTTGGGAAATTGAACCTGGGCTTATAGGACTTGCAAGCAAGCCTTTAACCTCTGAGCCCAAACCCCGACATTCCCTCTTTTTTTTTTTTTTTTTTTAGGTAGGATCTCACTCTAGCCCAGGATGACCTGGAATTCACTATGGAGTCTCAGGGTGGCCTTGAACTCATGGCAATCCTCCTACCTCTGCCTCCTGAGTGCGCCACCATGCCTGGCACATTCCCTCCATTCTTATACATACTTATTCCATTTCCATGTCCTGTTCCTTTAACCTAGCTCCTTCCATTTCTTTTCTCCTTTTCTAGATCTTTTCCCCTGTCCTGAATATGTGTTCAGATTTTTCATACCCTAAAATGCTTGGTCCAGGACCATGCATGCCTCTTTCTGAGAGGCATTCTCAAGAATGGTCTATATTAATTTTCCTTATCACTGCCTTCCTGATGAAGCTGACACCATATTCCAACACCTGTTTCCTAATCCTAATACTTGCAATTTTTATCCTACTTGTTTTTTTCTGAAATCCTCTGACTTTACTTTTTCTCTGAAGGTCTCAGTATCTTTTTCTAGGCACTTTTCTGCCTGTCCTAAACCACTGATGTTTGAGTGTGTTCTAGAAGGCTGTCTTATGCCTTGACCTGGCTCATTCACTCAGACAACAATGCAGATGGCTTCTGCAAATGGTTAAATCAAATTCTAGCAAAGGCTACTTCTGATAAGCAAAAATCTAAAACTAATGAAGTACCAAACTTGCTTTGGTCCCTTTTGAAGAAATTAATAGTTACATATCCACCAGCCGTTTATTTCCACAGCTTTCACTATTCAGTGAGTTTGTATTTCGTCAAATCATTTATTTACATCACCAATCTGAGACTCACATACATCTGATTTGCCATGGCTTGTTTAACTACTTCTAGGTAGCTTCTAAGACCTTAGGATTCTGTGGAAGGTAGCATACTTACCATCCTTATCTGAAGCATATGTGCTGAATCTCTCAAGACTGGCTACAGTGATACCCGTCTCATCTACGTCTCTTGGGACGTACAGGCTTAAATCTATGTCATTCACACTCACAGAATCATCAACCTGTAAAAGTATACAGAAAACAGTTATTTTTTTCCAAATCACTTTTAACCCTGACAAAATTACCACTGGTTCCAACTGTACACACAAAAATAAATTATTGTATTAGTACAACTGTCCATAAGCAATGATTTTTAGGCCACCTACTGTTCCTTTAAAGCAGCTGTGCTATCTTAGGATGGCGTTTCTTACTACACAATTTCAAATAAAAACCTTTTTTTTTTTTGGTAATTTTAATAGGCGGATAAAACAACTTTTCATAGCTAATGTATATACTATATACATTAACTATGTACACCAGGAACTATCCTAAGTAAATAGCCAGGCATGATGGTGCATGTCTTTAATCCCAGGATTTAAGAAGCTGAGATAGGAGGATCACCATTAGTTCAAGGCCAGCTTGGGGCTTACACAATGAATTACAGGTCACCCTGGGCTAAAGTGAAGCCCTACCTCAAGGAAAAAAAAACCAACAAAAAAACAAAAAAAACACAACAGAACAAACAAGCAAAAGAACAGGTAAATAAATTAAGTCATTATTCTCACAGCTCTCTAGGATGTAGGGTTTACAATTTTATCTATATTGCAGGTAGGATGGGGTTGGGGAGTGAGTACACTTCTACTTATGGAAGGAGGACCTGAACTGAGGCACTCTCACCCCAGTGCTTGTGCTTTTAACCAAGCTGCTCAATTGTTTCTTTCAACTAAGATGAGGACCTGAGGTTAAAGCTGCTTCTTACCTCATCACCACCTGTTCCCTGAATGTATCGAGTGTCATCTGCTTCCTCGTCATCATCATTGACCAGCTCCGGACGAAACTCAAACACCTCACGACCACTGATCTATTCAGAAACACAAATGCATCAACTCAGAAAAAAGTGAGACATTTCCTGGTCAAAAATTTTAGGCATATGCCTATCAAACAAGTAAACTCTTGCATTTCAAAATGGAAGACAGAAGAATAAAGGACAGATATGTGTGTTCAGGACATACCACGAGTGCTTTCCCTGCTTTGAAGTCAGCTTTTCTTCTTTCCATATCTTGTTCAAGTTTATCAATCTTTTCTTGTCTTTTCCTTTTCTTCCAGGCAAGAAAAGATTCTAGGGTGATTTTGGTAACATTTGGGCCCAGGGCAGAACGCTGCAAAGGTAAGAATTAAATCACCCATGGTTGGATTAAATAGCAGGTTTTTATTAATGCAATTCATTCACTTCCCTATGGTTATCCTAAGACATTAAATAATGGATTTAACTAAGGCACTTTTATTTTATATAGCAATGAGCAAAATGAGTTCCCAGACACAAATACGGAAAATCTACTCCTATGCTATGAGGAAGAAAAAGTTTTCATGAAACACTGTTTAAACATGAACATAATGAATAAATATTAAAAGCACCATCACAATACAAGGTTCATTTGTGTTCCTCAGGAGATGAGAGACAAAACTAAAAAAAGACACCAACTGTTTCTCAGGGGTAAAAAAATACCACTTTAAGCATTTACAAGTATTATATATACATACTGCTACTCTAATCTCCACAAATGTGAACAGCAAGCAGGTAGTGAACCAGAATACATCAACCCAAGTTCACATGACTCTAATGTCTATTATTTCCTACTGGAGCATATTTTCTCCTACATGTGATACAAAATGCCTACTTTGTTGCATATTTGGGCTGGGGAGATGGCTCAGCAGCAGTTAAATGTGCTTGCTTGCCAAGCCTGTCGGTCCTGCCAGGTTTAATTTCCTATTACCCATGTGAAGTCCGATGCATGAAGTGGCACATGCATCTGGAGTTTGTTTGCAATGGCAGGAGGCCCTGGTGTGTCCATGCATGCAGCACTCCTCCCCTCAAATAAATGGATAACTCAATAAAAAGATTTTAAGTAGAACAAGTACATATAACCTCAATAACAGGCACTTACAAAGCTTTACAAATCTTAGATTATCCAGAACAAGGCAAATTGAATGTAGTTTGAAATAAACATTAAATCTAGTATTTCCAAAATCTTAAAAATTTCATGTTATCCTTAGTAGCCACACCACCCATAGAGTAGCTGAACTGCCTTTTTATTAGCCTCATTCGGCTCTAATGACAAAGTATTTTTATAATTTTTTTTTATTATTTATTTGAGCGTGACAGACAGAGAAAGAGGGAGAATGGGCGCACCAGGGCTTCCAGCCACTGCAAACGAACTCCAGACGCATGCACCCCCTTGTGCATCTGGCTAACGTGGGTGCTGGGGAATCGAGCCTCGAACCGGGTTCGTTAGGCTTCACAGGCAAATGCTTAACCACTAAGCCATCTCTCAAGCCCATGACAAAGTATTTTTGAGTCCAGTATAAAAGACACATACAACTGAAAAGCCATACAGACTGATTAGTATAATGGTTAAAACAATTATACCAAAGGAAGCACCTAAAAATTCAATCAACCAGAAAACCAACTAAGCATTTTTAATAAGTCAATCTTATGCAAATATGACTCACCATAGCTAGTACTTTAAAAAACCCTACATAATCCTGTAATCAATATCACTATTGGCTCATATGTATGGTCAAGTTTATATTTTAGATACACTAAACAGTTAAAGTAAGCAACTTTAGGGAAAGGTCACCATATTGTTTTCCTCTCACGACATGCTATTGCCCCCAAGTGGTAAATATTAGAATTCACAGTAAATGCTAGGTTTTTAAAAAAAATTTCTCTCACAGTAGGAAAAGCATGCTAATTACCTCTCTTTCAATTAGATCTTCCAATGAAATTTCATCCTCTTTCTCTTCTTTCTTTTTGTCTTTTTTCAACACAAATCCTGGAGGAAGTGCATGCCGATACATGCAATTATCACCCCCTCCAGGGCACACCCAAAACCAGCCATACTTGTTATTTTCAATAGCTTCGAGGAAATGCTTGCACACCTAGAGACAACAGTATTCAGAAGTTGTGGCTCACTGTAATTCATTTCATTGGTAAATGCTTAAATATACAGAAAGCTAACATTCTATTCACACCCTAATGGCTACTAATATATGAAGCACCTCGATGTGCAGAAATATATGTATATTTATTTCTTAAAATACCTGATACAAAGCCAAGTTTGGTGACTTACATGTGTAATCCCAGCACTAAGGAGATTTAAGCAGAAAGTTGTCAAGTATTCTAGATCAGCCTGGAGTACATACAGTGTGAAATCCTGACTCTAAAACCCAAATCAAACTACTTAACATAATAACAAATTCTTTAAGCTTTCTACTTTAGATACACCATAAACAACATTTGGTGTATCTTACTATATAGAAAACTTTGTACATCTGAGTCACAAGGGAATCGGGTTCAAAAAGAGCACAGCAGAAAGAGTAGTGACTATTCAAACATGAACAGGTACAAAGTACAACTATACTGAAGTGTCAGGCAATAAACCTTTGCAAATAAGGAAAAATTAAACAGTCTTCCTGAAGAAAAAGCAATGGGTGTGTATGAATCTAGCCTTTACACTTTTTCTAGCATAGCAAAGTTTATCATTGAAGCTACTGTATAGACAAATATAGATTAACATAAATGTACAGCAGTCATCCAATCCCTTGACATCAGGACATATTATCATCTACAAATATGTTGGGCCATAGCTATTGTGGGATGTACACAAGTCACAGTCTACAAGTTGGACATGCCTGTAGATGTAGAATGATGTAGAATCTGAGAAATACACTGAACATTTTGAAAGGCAAATTTCTTAGAATATTAAAAGCCACTACTTACCAAAAACATTCTGGAATTCATATGCAATATTTTTAACGCAGTAATAAATTATTTTTTTAAATGACTCTTTTTTGCTTGTTTCCTTTGTCAGTATCTTGCTAGCCCAGGCAGGCCTCAAACTCATGAGCCACCTGGTGTAACTATAGATGCATGCCATCATTTCTAGCCATGTTATCTATATATGAGAAAGTAAAATCACTCCAGCAAACTGCACTCCAAGAACTTCTGTCACACAGTTTTCAGAACATTTCTGAACAAAAACTTCATTGTGTAAAACATTTTATAAATTCCACAAAAAAAGCTTGATATAGCTTATTCTGGTGAAATAAAATGCTCCAAACAGTAAAAAACAGCAGTGAATACCTTGCCACATAACTCTCCCTAAAAATAAATGCCACAGCAACTCAATTTAAGAAAAGGACATACTATTTGAGTTTTTGGTTTTTTCTTTTCCGCCTCACCGTGCTTCTTGTTCACTACTTCTTCCAGCTTTTTCTCATCCCAATTATCCATAGTATCTAAATGGAGAGAGACACGCCACTGAAATACTTCTCATCTATTGCTCCCATAACACATGCTTTCTTAAACAGGCAGGAACACTACTGACGACTAATGACCTAACACAATTATTCTGAAACATCAAAGGTAGGCACACACTGCAGTCAGATCATGCACCAATGCTTACTGAGCAGCTTAGATAAATGGGATGGTGGCAGGGGAATAAAGAGTGACATACAAATCTATATTATATCTCTATTTTTAAAACTTATTTGACTGACAACTTCCATAAATATAAATAATATATCATGAACATAATCCTCTCTCACCACTCTCCTTTGCCCCCCTCCACCAATTCTATTCTCTCTTCTATTTTGAGTTATTTCCCCCCTCCTATTAGGCAGGTCTTGTGTAGATAGTGTTAGTCACTGTGAGGTTATGAATAGCAAAATATTTCTATTTTTAAGCATCAATTACTGAAAGGGATAACATGGTGAACTGAAATTTTATGAAAAATAACAAAGTTCAGTAATATTTCTTTACAAACAATACTAAGCCTGTAATGTTCACATTACTAAAATCTTAGCCACAAGACATAAATAAGTTTTATTTTTGAGAGCTTAAAAAGAAATACCTTTTTCAAGTTCTTCGTCTCGTGCATCAATGTAAACACTTCGTTTTTCACATTTTCTCTCCAAAGTCAAGTCATGAGAGAACTTACACTTATCTCCTTTCGTACACTGTCCTTGCTTGAAGAACGCACATACCACAGATTTGGGATCTGCACCTATATCAAGTGGGATGTAACACTACATTATAATCTGTCAGATTGTAAAGTGTAGCTTGTATGTTATCTTTTCAATAACTGGTTATTTTCCATTCATAAATGTGACAGAAAACAACGCTTAGAAGAAATTAAAGTATTTCTATGGCATCAATGAGGCACAAGGCAAAAAAACCAGAAACAAAAAACAATCATAAGTGAAGGAATGAATATTGCTAAAAATTTGTAACCTACAGTTTACATAACTATAGCCTTGCTTTGATTTTCACCAGAGACTGAATATTATAAATTATCAAGTAACTATCTAAAATTTTAAGTTTACCTGTGTTGGTCTAATCACAGGAGTTGCACAAAGACATAGCTTAAAACAACAACAACAACAACAACAACAACAAAAAACCACCACCAAAACAATAAGAGTGTGATGGCTCATGCCTGTGATTCTAGCACTCAGGAGACTGAGGTATGAATGAGGATTGCCTCGAGTTTGAGGCCAGCTTGGGCTAACAGAATGAGTCTGGGAAAACAAATGAACTGTAAATCTGAATTGCCTCTGCTATTTCAGTTTTACCTTTACTTATCTTTTGTGCAGCCACGACAGGTTTGAACAGCTCATTCAGCTCCTGCAGTTCTTTCTTCTTGTCATCTTTCTTTAATTTCTTCTCAGCCTCACTTTGGGCTACCTGTATTTCCAAGTAAGTGTAAACATTTGATTGTTTATGTAACCGTTTTTAGTATAGAGTAACCAGCAGCCTAACAACAAGCTCCGCATGTTTTCGTATGTTGTCACTATCTCATGACACAATGGCCTTGTTGTGTATATAACATGTGTGGCTAACTATGACATGGAAAGGCAGACTACAACAATAATAATGCACATCGTACTCTGGGAACAAAGAATAGAAGAATTCTTTCGATGAACATGAAAGCGATGCAGCAAACGCCTGTCAAAGACAAAGGGACAGGGGCAGCCCGAGATCTGAAAAACATCAATGATAAATTTGGACAGTGTTAGTAGGTGATAAGATAGAACCTAGCAGTTTAAAGCAAATAAGAAATAAGTGCAGGTTTTGTTTTACAGATGAGGCAGCAACTTTGGGAAGATGACTAGAAATCCAGGAATGAAGGTAAAGAGTGACTTCAACTGCTGTAAGAAGACAAACATAAGAGCTCAAATAGGCATCAGGAGTAAGAATGGGAAATGAGCTCTTTCGGATGCAGAATGGCAGACTACGTGGCTGATTGAGCATGCAGTATAGAGTAGAGAAGTGCAGATTATTATCATATGGTTCAGGCTGTTTCAGAAGACAGGAAAAACAGGAGGAACAGGTTTTGGTACAGGAGATGGAGATGAGCTCAGTTTTGGACATATTGTGTGTGAAATGCTTACAGAGCATCTGGGTGGAGCTATTTTAAAGTAGCTGACTCCATTACAACTAGATAGTAGCTGGCCTAAGATAAAACCTATAGACTATGTGATGAACAAATAAGAAAAAAAAAAAATCAGCAGAAACCAGAATAAGTGTTAAAAAAAATTAAGAAAAGAATGGCCAAATGCTGTAATTAGGCCAAAGACCTCTCAAGGTCTGACTTCAAATACACAGTGAAGAGACATTCAGTTAAGATGGCCTTGTAGGAAACACCAAAGCAGCCTAGGGGAGAAAAAGGGGGAAAAAAAATCCCAGAAAAATACACTCTTCTAAAAAGTGAAGGTATATAAGATATCATCAACCACAGCAGGGAAATAGGAGAGATCCAGAGCGTCTAGAGACCACAGAAGCAGGCAGAAGTGGCTCCAGCAGCACTGGCACCAGGTCTGTGCTGCCACAGTCGCCAGGCTCTGCCTGAGCCACAGGAAAAGGCAGGTGAAGGGATTTTCCAGGCACACCAGGCTCTTTGCAAACTTGAGAAACCTTAAAGGGAGGACAGGAGGGGCCAGTGGAGCGGCTAGTGAGGAAAAGGATCACGGGGACCAGTGAAACAACTTGTCACCATCCACAGACTCCCCTCCACAATCACTAGTGCCAGCAAGCACCAGAGACCTAGGGAAGGGAACTCACCTACACAGCACCCGGCACAGGCTATCAGAGCAGTGACCCACTGACCCAGCCAACCTACCTCAGCCCACAGCACAGCAAAGAGGGACCCAATTGGACGCACAGCATAGCTGAGACCAAAACCATCCCAAAAGGTAACTGGGCTTACATCAGGCCAGATCCCGCCAAAAAAGCCTGGTATATAGGCTTGCATTGGAAGTGCTATTTGCACCTTCCATGTCAGGGTAAATTAAGTGTTAAATCTGATGGATGGGGCTGGAGAGATGGCTTAGCGGTTAAGCGCTTGCCTATGAAGCCTAAGGACCCCGGTTTGAGGCTCGATTCCCCAGGACCCACGTTAGCCAGATGCACAAGGGGGCGCACGCATCTGGAGTTCCATTTGCAGTGGCTGGAAGCCCTGGCGCGCTCATTCTCTCTCTCTATCTCTGCCTCTTTCTCTCTCTGTCACTCTCAAATAAATAAAATAACAAAAAAATTAAAAAAAAAAAAAAAATCTGATGGATGGTCGAATTTGCCATTGTTAAATAAGCTATATTTTGGGGTTGTCATTTGTTGTTTCCTGATTTATAGTGCCCTTGTCTACCCTTCTGACATTCGTTGGGGCAGGGTCTAACCCAGTCAACAAGCTGACCTTGGAACCCTCCCAGTTGACAGGATTAAGGGTGTGGGGCAACAAACATCCTTAGGGACTTTGACTTTGTTAGAGGATCTGTTTGTTTTAATACCTACTTTGGCATAAATACTCTGTGCTGGTTTTTATTGAATGTATATACTCTTCAGTTAAATTTTAAAATTTGTTTATATTTTGTTCCACCTAGCCTACTAGAATACTCGCATAGCAGGCAAATGCAACTCCTAGGGTCACTTTTGTGGTTATTCTGAGTCTTTTATTGATAAATCTAAGAATGTTGTAGATAATTAGAAAACCTGATCAAATTAATCCAAGATGCAAAAATCTGTACATTATAAGAAACTCAAATACACAGTGAAGATATTTAAAACAAAAAGAAAAATTAAAAGAAAAAAATTTATGAATTTCTTGTAGACACAAGTACCCTTATTCTCGGATTATAACTATCTTAAATATGTGAGAGCAAGAATGCAGTTGAGGCCAGCAAGCCATCTGAAGTATTGAAAAGGCATCAATTAGGGCATGGTGGCACAGGCTTGTAAATCTAGCACTTGGGAGGCGAAGGCAAGAGGACGGCATTCTCAAGACCAGTATGGCAGCGGGCTACATATCAAGATCCTTCTCAAAACAGACCCCCACCACAATTCTACCAAAAGCAGAGCAAAAATCAGAGATCAAGTTAATCCTAAATAAAATATGTCTTGTTCCCCTAGTTCACACATGCACCTATGGCCGATAAACACAGGTTTAAACTTAAATGCCTGGGATCCATGCTAGAACTGTACACTAAACCACAGCAGTAACATAGCAGGAATGCAGTTTGCCTGGGTATTTCTCCTGTCTCCATTTTCATCAAACCTTGTGTGTACATGTGGGTGGGAGGTAACAGGGACGAAACAGTATGGTATAGTATTTTTGCTATAACCCATAACATATATACTTTTGGCTATCTCAGGTATAACAGGCAATACAAGGTTATCCTTGATGGAGAAGGGGTCTTCAGTCTGTGAAATTAGGCTTAACTGTCAGGAAGTGCTGTGGTACAAAATCTGTGTGGACACACTCCTACAGAGAAGTATGCCTGGGGAGGACCTGACAGTAGGTCATCTACAGTACAAGGCCCAGTGCAGCACACTTCAGGCCTAGCTCGACGAGCAAAGACCGCTGATCAATGTTCAAGTGTTAAGTGATAATTATGTATTCTACATTCAGAGTGAGAGCAGTTACCAAGAAAGTAAATTTTATAGCTTCTCCAGGCATATGAAATATGAAACCACTACTCAAAATATGAAGGGCTGGAGAGATGGCTCAGCAGTTAATGTGCTTGCCTGCAAAGCCAAAGGACTTGGGTTCGAATACCCAGAACCCACAAAAAGCCAGATACACAAGGTGGCACATATGTCTGGAGTTCACTTGCAGTGGCTGGAGGTCCTGGCATACCCATATTTATCCTCCCTCTCTCATACGTAAGTAAACAAAATATGAAGAAAACCATACAGAAGAGGTTGTTTATTTTCTTTATATTTGTGTATATTGATTTGCAGAGAGGAGTTGGGGGGGGGGGAGACAAAGATAGAGAATGGGCAAACCAGAGCCTCTTGCCACTGCAAACAAACTCCACATATGCACCATGTTGTGTATACATGGGTACCAGGGAATTGAAGTGAGACAGGCATGCTTTGCAAGCAAGCATCTTTAACAGCTGAGCCATCTCCCCAGCCCCAAGGGGGCTTTCTTTGACCACCAAGGGAACTCTATAAGGGTTAATTCACTCCCATTATACAACTAGATGTCAGGATCACTAAATAATTTAAGAGCATATAAAAGGGCTGGAGAGATAGTTTAGTGGTTAAGGCACTTGCCTGCAAAAACAAAGGACCCAGGTTCAATTCCTCAGTACTCAGAGAAGCCAGACGTACATGGTGATGCAAACATCTGGAGTTCATTTGCAGTGGCTATACAAGTCCATTGGTATCTGTGGACAGTGCTTATAGGACCTTTCCAGTGGTATCTAATTTATGGGTGGTCAAGTCCCTTTTATATGTTTTATAATTTCCAATATAATGCAAATGTTACACAATGAGCTGTCACGTCACAGTGCTTATGGAACAGTAATTTTTTAAATAAATTTTTAATACTTTTTTATTAGAGAGATATATTAAGTAGAAAGTGAGATGTGGGTTCTGGGGAATTGAACCTGGGTCCTTTGGCTTTGTACGCAAGCACCTTAAATGCTAAGTCATCTCTCCAGCCCATGGAACAGTAAGTTTTAAAAACTCTGCACGTGTTTAGTATATATACAACCATTCTATTAAGCATAACTAGGCAGCATGTCTCAGTAGCAACATTTAAATTTTTTTTTTCTTAAAAACAAGTATTTTGGGGGCTGGAGAGATGGCTTAGCGATTAAGGCACTTGCATGTGAAGCCTAAGGACTTATGTTTGACTTTCCAGATCCCATGTAAGCCAGGCACACAAAGTGACATATGTGCAACACCATACATGCACACAAGGTGGTACATGTGTCTGGAGTTCAACTGCAGTGGCTGGACGCACTGGCATGACAATTATCTCTTTCTCTCTCAAAAAAAGAGAAAGTATTTTTAGTCCATGGTTGCTTGAGTCTAAAAAGGCAAAAACCTGAGAATGGAGAGCTGCATTTTTACTAAGCCAGGTTAAGTTAGCTCTTAGGAGAACCAAATTTTTAGCTCTACAATGAAAAAACTATGATTCAATGTGCCAAATGGAAGGAAAGGGTTGCACAGATTGTAAACATCATGAAAGAAACTGGTTTTAATTTTATTTATTTACTTGAGTGAAAGAGGCAGAGAAAGAATTCAGTGGAAAGTGAAATGTGTTTTACCATCTCATGTTACAGCAAAACAGAACTGAAATTTTACAAATCATCTACAATGATAACAAAAGGTATTTCTTATAAATTAAAAAGGGAAAGGACAACCAAAATATTTTGAATGGATGCACAGGACAGAGAAGTCTGCAAGTGCAGAATCAAATAACCTACAATCCTAAGAGAAGACTTTGTACGAGGAAGGAAAGCAAGGTAAGACTGAACTACTTCACATCCACCACATGGGAACACAGTAAAGAACTACCTATCACTCATGCACTACAAAGGAAAATGTGAAATACTGTTTCTATAAAATGTGATCAAACTTATTAAAATTAGTACCCTTTTCCCCTGATCTAGAAACAGTCTTCTAGGTAATGTGTAGTATGCAAGAAAAAGCACAAACACATTTAAGAACACATATACAAGCATAGTTTCTGTAGTATTTTTAAAAATATTTTTATCTACTTATGAGAGAGAGAGAGAGAGAGAGAGAGAGAGAGAGAGAGAAGCAGAGAGAAGGAATGGGTGCACCAGGAACTCCAGCTGCTGCAAAAAAAAAAAAAAAAAAAAAAATCCAGACACATGCACCACCTTGTGCATCTCGATTACTTGGGTCCTGGGGAATTGGACCTAGGTCCTTTGGCTTTGCAGGCAAGTGTCTTAACCTCTAAGCCATCTCCCCAGCCTCAGTTTCTGTAATATTTTGAGTGTAAAACAGCTGGAAGTAGGGGCTGGAGAGATGGCTTAGCGGTTAAGCGCTTGCCTGTGAAGCCTAAGGACCCAAGTTGGAGGTTCAATTCCCCAGGACCCACGTAAGCCAGATGCACAAGGGGGGGGGTGTACATGCATCTGGAGTTCATTTGCAGCGGCTGGATGCCCTGATACACCCATTCTCTCTCTCTGTCTCTTTTTCTGCCTGTTGCTCTCAAATAAATAAATAAAAGTAAAAACAAAAAATTTTAAAGAAAAGCTGGAAGTGAAGGGCTCTTCTGAACAGTGATACAAATACCCATATGGCAATAGAATGCAGCTATCATTAGAATAACTGAGAGTTATATCAAAATGTCTTGGAGGAATATCCAAGAGATACTGCTGTGTAAGAAAGGTTAAGAAACAAACGGACTGTGTTTTGCTATACTATTACAATAAAATACTTTTATTTGGGACAGGATGCTTTGATAATACATCCATATGAAGCAAGTAAGGAAATTTACTTACCTGGCGTGGATTTTGTTGACCAAATTTCACTTGATGAGTGACAGCCTTGATAAACTTCTGCTGCTTTGCTCCTTTTTTATTCTTTAGACCAAAAGTTTTATCCTAAACAAGAACACAGAAATTTGTAAGCAACTTATGTTACTATTTTTCCAATATATGAAAATTATTATTTGATAGGAAACAGTTCTTATGTTATACAGACATGCAAAACATTAAGTCACCAGCCAAGAGCAATATATGATGAACATATCTGTCCTTCAAAGCATCATCCAAGACTACTCAAAAAATTCAATACATACTTAAAACTATCTATCACCAGTTGGGCTGGAGAGATGGCTTAGCAGTTAAGATGTTTTCCCTGAGAGCTGGGTATGGCGGCTCATATCTTTAATCCTAGCACTTTGGAGGCAGAAGTAGGAGGATCACCCTGAGACTAGTGAAATCCAGGTCAGCCTGGGCTAGAGTAAAACCCTACCTTAAAAAAAAAAAAAAGATGCTTGCCAGCGAAGCCCAAGGACCCAGGTTTGATTCCCCAGGACCAGGAGCCACATCAGCCAGATGCACAAGGTGGTGCATGCACCTGGAGTTCATCTGCAGTGGCGAGAGGCCCTGGTATGCCCATTCTCTCTATCTGCCTTTCTTTCTCAAAAAAAAAAAAAAAAAAAAAAAAAACCTGGCAGACATAGTGGTGAATGCCTTTAATCCTAGCACTTCAGAAGCTGAGGGAGGAGCAGCACTGTGAATTCAAGGCTACCCTGAGACTATAGAGTGACTTCCTGGTCAGCCTGGGCTAGAGTGAGACCCTAACTAAAACAAACAAACAAGGGCTAGAAAGATGGCGTAGCGGTTAAGGTGCATGCCTGCCAAGCCTAACAAACCAGGTTCAATTCTCCAGGTCCCACATAAGCCAGATGCACATGGTAGCACATGCATCTGGAGTTCGTTGGCAGTGGCTGGAGGCCCTGGCGCGCCCATCCTCTCTCTCAGTCTCTTTCTCTCTCAAACAAACAAACAAACAAATAAATAAATAAATAATAATATTATAAAAAATAGAAGCTTTCAACTAGGGAAATGCTTATTTTGTGTATTAGCACTAATGGTGATCTGAGGCTACTCACCTCAGACTACAATATCACTGAGAAGTCAATGCATAACAAATATGTATCTGTGCACATTTTGGGGGTTGTGCTGAGTTAGATAATGTCTCTCCAAAATTCATGTCCATCACACCTTAAATGTGACTTTATTTGGAAAAACGTACATGTACATGTAATATTAAAATGAGGTCACGCTGGATTCGGGTGAGCCCTGGACTCCAATCACTGGCATATTTCTAAGTACAGGACACAGAACAAAGGCAAAGTAAAGACAGCAGAGATGGAACGGCACAACTATGAGCAAAGAAAAACGGCACGGACTGCTGAACCACTGGAAACCAGGAAGAGGCACAGGAAGGTTTTCCCTTCTGTCTCCAGACAGGGAACATGATCCAAAGGACACCTGGATTTCAGATTCTAGCCTCCAAAACAGCAAGCAAATAAACTACTTAGTTTTTGGTATTTTGTTATAGCAGATAAAAGAAATAATAAATTGCCTAAACATGAATAGGTGGCAAGTCTCAAAGGAAACTACCAAATACTGGTATCTGAAGGCTTTTCCTCTGCTTGTTTTTATGGAAGGGTCTTCTGGTTGTGAGGGCGATAAGCCTGTTCACAGATGGAGAAGAGAATAGGTAGGGAAAGGTATAACTTAGTTTACAGTATAGACCCCTCAGGGGCCATTTTCAGTCACTCCAACCCTTTTGAAACAAAGTCTTGGATGTAGCCTGGGCTGGCCTGGAGCTCATGATTTCTCCTGCTTCCGTTTGCAGAAGGCTAGGATTATAGGCATACACCACATTCAGTTTTAGGCTCACATTTTAAGCACTCTTCTCACAGCCTCTGTATCTTGGGATCCAGAAGCAGGGATGTATTCAGTCCCTCACCCCAGCTTGAGAATTCACCCTGGTTGGGGTGTAAAGTCACCTTTCTGATGGGCTATCAGCTACTATAAAACTTTTAATCGTATTCAGCTTTTTACTTTTTTTCTTTTTTTAAAGGTTTTGAGGTAGGGTCTAACTCCAGACATGTGCACCCCCTTGTGCATCTGGATAATGTAGGTCCTGGGGAATTGAACCTGGGTCCTTTGGCTTTGCAGGCAAAAGCCTTAACTGCTAAGCCATCCCTCCAGCCCTAAAACAGAATTTTTATCTGTCCTCTCATTCTCCTCCTGCTCATGGGTGGTTTCTTAAGACACAAAAAGGTCTTTGCTTTTGAAAGTCAATGAGGACCCTCTGAGAGGCATTTGGTCTGAAATAATATATAGAGAAATTAATATTTGAAAACATTCTATAAGCCCAATCTTGACAGCATGTTAAAATGAATAAAATAGATTTTTCAACTTTTCATGAACGAGAAGCTCAAGAGGGTTTTGGTTCTGCAAGGGTATTTCTCATCAGAAAACACTGCTTTATTTGTGACATCTATTACCAATCCCAGTACTAAAGCTCTGCTTTCCTTGCCTAAATGCCTTCCTCATGCTATTTTGTTTTGATGCAGAATCTTCTCCCTCTAACCAAAGCTGACCAAACCTGGAACTCACTCTGTAGCTCATGATGGTCTTGATCTCACAGAGATCCTTCTACCTCAGCCTCCTGAGTGCTGAGATTAAAGGAGTGAGCCATCAAGCTCAGTTTCTGCCTCATGTTTTGATAATCCAATATGGTGTTATAAAATCCTACAAGTAGGTGGGCTGGAGACATGGTTCAACAGTAAATAGCTTGCAAAGCCTGACAGCCTGGGTTTGAGCCCCCAGTACGCATATAAAGCCAGATGCAAAGCAGCACATATGGCTGAAGTTGGTTTGCAGTAGCAAGAGGCCCTGCTGTTCCCATTCTCTTTTTCAGATAAATATTTATAAAATCGTACAAGCATTTTCTAATAGCCTGTGTATATGAAAAAATAAAACACACAAGTTGAAAATTTCTGTATCTAGCTTTTTATTAATAGCATCCCTTGTTATTACATAAAGTGTAATGTTCTATCTAATTCAAAGTTAACTATTTTAAAGCAATTTGGCAGATGGAGAGAGATGAACACAGTGCAAAGTGTACAATACCATTTTTTCTTTTTCTAATCATGAACCACTGTGAGTGGGAGGAGAATCTAGATAAAGCCATGATCAGGACCAAAGTTCATCAGCATCCATAGATGCTCTGCCAGAGAGCAGTGCAACTGGGGTTCAGCCCAGGCCCCATGCCATTATAGAGAAGCAGCAAACTATGAGTGAACTCCACCAGATGGTGAAGATACTGACATGATAAAAATAGTCCTTAAGGGGACTCAGCCTGCTAGAAAATAAGGAGCTCACAACAGCAGTTTCTGACAGATGTGTGAACTCCAGATCCCTGTCTCCCCCTCAAACTGTTTCCAGGTTTAATCACACATCTTTAGCACATAATTAAGCAGTCTAAAGAGATAAGTGGACTTGTAGCTTGAGACTCTCCTAATTAGACAGAATTTTTCCCTTTCCAGAGAATGGAGACATGTACTGAGCATTAACTAAACATATGCTCCTGGATATATGCAGTCCTATGATATACTGTTATTTTTTACTGTAGGTATAGGAATTCAGATGTTCCACAGTTCTTTTTTTTCCTACATCACTTATTTACAATTTTTATACAGGGGTGTGATTTATTTTGATTATAATTCCCTCCCATTATCTTCTCTTGTCCACTTCTTCCCCCTTCACAACTAGCCCTACTTTGCTGTCTTGTGTATGTGCATTTGTGTGAGAGATCCACTGAGTTTAAGTAGAATTACCTGCATAAGCACGGGTCACCTTCATGTTGCTGAGATAAAACACCCAACCAAAAGCAGCTAATGGGAGAAAAGGTGTTATTTTGGCTTACAATCTCAAGGGAAAGCTTCATGATGGAAGGAGAAAGCATGGCATGAGCAGAAGCTGGATATAATTTCTGCTATAGTAGGTGGAAAACAGCAGCAAGAGACTGAGCTGAGCTCTGGAAAAGGAGAGCCAGCTCTAATACCCCTAAGCCTGCCCCCAGGAACACACCCTCTCCAGCAATGCTCCACTTCACAAATTGCCATTAGCTGGAGAACGAACACTCAAAACACATGAGTTTACAGGGAACATCTGATTCAAACCAGCACAACATGGGTGGGAGTTATTTACCATACCAGTTGGCTATACCACTGAACAAAATGCCCCCTACTGCCAGCAACCATTAACTATCAATAATGCCTCAGGGAAGGATGAGAGCATCATTCTCTCCTTCACCATCCAGGAATGAATGAATATTGTACAGATCTTGTTTAGGTAATTAGAGTCACTGTGAGGTCATGAATGCCACGGCCATACCATTTCCAGAAGATGGCATTCCACAGCACTCCTCCCCATCATCTTACATTTTTTTCTGTTCCCTCTTCTGAAATTCAATGGTTCTATTTCAGAATTTAGTCTGGGGGCTGAGGACATAGCTCGTGGAAGTGTGCTGCTCAAGCGTGAGTACCTGAGTTCTATCTCCAGACACTACACTGTAAAAAGCCAGAGCTGTGGCAGGCTTCTATAATCCCTGCATGTTGACCAAAAGATGGAGATGGAGATAGGAGAACTTCCCAGAATTCTAGCAACAATAGCAGTTGCTGCAGTCAAGTTCACATTGCTGGTAGAAATCACCTGATCAAGAGCAGCTTGTGGGAAAAAGATGTTTATTTTGGCTTACAGGCTCGAGGGGAAGCTCCATTATGGCAGGGAAAATGAATGATGGCATGAGGAGAGGGTGGACATCAACTCCTGGCCAGCATAAGGTGTACTGTAGCAATAGGAGAGTGTGCCAAACACTGGCTTGGGGAAACTGGTTATAACATCCATAAGCCCGCCCCCAACAATATACTCCCTCCAGGAGGCATTAATTCCCAAATCTCCATCAGCTGGGAACCTAGCATTCAGTGAACCTAGCATTCAGTACAGCTAAGTTTATGGGGGACACCTGAATCAAACCACCACAGCAGTTGTAGCAGACAGCTTCAGGTTCGCTGAGATGAACTTCCAGACCAGGCACAGTTATGGAGGAAGGGATATTTACTGAAGCTTACAGATCCAGGGGAAGTTCCATAAATGGCAGAAGAAGCTGGCCTGCCTTCACAGGTCCAACCAGAAAGAGCGAAGTACAAACCTAAAGCCAAAAGCCACAGCACACTTCAGGAACTCCAGTTAGGCACACTTTAGATTGAAATATGAAACCCACCACCACACCTAAAGATCCACCCAGTGACATTGCCTCCAGCCAGGTGGCTGCAGAATGCAAACTACAAAGAACTGCATATATTGGGGGCCATCTACTCAAACTACCACAGCAGTCAACAACAATAAGAGCCAGAACTAGAGAAATCCTGCCTCAAAAAAAGGTTGAAGACTAGGATCAACAAGGAAGTTGTCATCACACACACAAAATTAAAAAAAAAATGCATAAAGAAATTTAAAGAAAAGTTCACACAAAATAAAAAAAAAATAGAGTATAATATGTACAGTCAAACTGAGCTGGACAAACACTACTCTCTACTACAGTTTACTTACTAGAAAAGTGGGTCTCAGTATAGCAGAGTGGCTGTCAACAAGGACGTGGGGGCCACATTTCCAGGAACTGACCTGGCTTTGCTGGTCGGGCAAGTTATTTAACCTCTGGCCTCTTATCTCACCTGTAAAGTGAGTACTAATGAATGGGGCTATATAAACTATCACTTACACATGACTATATCTGTCTTCTCTCCTTTCCCTTGATTGTGTCCAGTACTGTTAACTATTAAATGACAAGCAATATTTGAATCAAAGGGCTTGGCTCTCACTTAATTTATGGTGGAACATGAAAAACAATTTATTTCTCAGAGAAACCTGGCTAAGGTGTACACTAGGTTGGTCTACAAAACACTTTCTATTAAAAAGCACACTGTGGATCTCAGACAACAATTTTTTTTTTTTTTTTTTTTTTTTTGGTTTTTCAAGGTAGGGTCTCACTCTAGTTCAGGCTGACCTGGAATTCACTATGTAGTCTCAGGGTGGCCTTGAACTCATGGTGATCCTCCTACCTCTGCCTCCCGAGTGCTGAGATTAAAGGCATGCGCCACCACGCCGGGCTTCAGACAACAATTTTAACCCTTGCAAGTAAGATGGTTTGCAATTTGGACAATTTCAATAAACTCTTTTCCTGAACTTGGGACAGGCCGTCAGCTAAAAGTTGACCTAGATTTGGGAGTGGGAAAGTATTCAGAAGAAAAGGGAAATTTCAGTGAATCCCAACCATGGTTAATATAAAACTAAGGAGGATAGTGGTGCTCATTAGACCATAAAAGTCCCAAAGGATAAGTTATAGGGAAAGACCAGTATTATGTGGTTTCATGGATGACTTTGGAAACTGAATGCAAAGGAATTCAGCACTAGCCCGTAAGAAAAGGATTACTCCCCAAGTTTCCAAGAGCCTTAACATAGTTATTTCCTAACTTCACTTACAAATGATTCTCTGCTTATCCTGCTCCTTTCACAGGTCATCTTCCTAAAGATTTTTGAAAAAAGGAAGCAGGAGAAAGGTAGGTCAACACTGAACAGTATTCCAACATAACTCGGTTCTACTGATTGAGACACTTGGGCAAGCAGAGCTTGACAGTTTCCACTCATTAGTTTCCTCCCCAATTTTGGTGTCCATCCATGTAATGGATATTTTGCAATTAATCCACCTTCGAGGCATCAACAGTTGACCTCAGTGAAATTCATGATCAATTATTAACTTCTTTTCCTCCATCTCTTACACACTTGGATCCTACCTACAAAGGACCATCTACGGTATCTTAGCTGTTGCATTTCTTCAGTTAGACATTCTTCACTTGCCTGCCCTATATCAAAAGATTATTTCTTTTTTTCCCATAGCCAGAGACAAGAGAGGTGAGTATGAGTTAGTGGTTAAGGATGCTTCTCATGTGAAAGCATGACAGCCTGAGGGGGTCTGAGACCACTTGAATTTGATTCTCCAGCACCCATGTAAATAGCTACTTAGTCTTAAACACCTGTAACCACCCTGTGAAGTCAGGGCTATGAAATCAGTGAGAAACTTCATCTCAAGGAAACACGTGGATGAGTGACAGGGAGCACTCTATGTTCTCTTTTGGCCTTCACTCAGACATTGTGTATATAATACAGATCTCCCCCCCCCCAAAAATAAAGGAGAAGAAAAAGAAAAAAACATAGGCAATAAAAACTTAAAAATAAAATCTGTAGAGTGCCGTTTTAGATGAAACTTGACTGGGAAAGCTGAGAAGTCACCGTTATTTTACAATAGTCATCCATAATGTGCTGGAGCTTTAGGGAAGTTAAAATAAAAGCAAACCAAGCTTAATTTCGTTATTCTATTAGGGTATTTTTAAACAATTAAAGAACGTAGTTGTCTTCTTATGCATTTTCTTTTGGAGAGGTCTTCATGAATGAAACTGAAATTGCTTTCTCTTTATCTTACAAATAATCTTGTTCATTCAGTGTATATCTCAGTGGAAGAACACAGCTTGGAATGTGGGATGCCCTGGGAGCCACCCCCAGAACAACACAATCTTGTTACAAAATGAATGAAGCCATAACATATGCATCATTTCTAGGGTCATCAACATACTATAACTGACATCTTACCAATTAAAAACAACAATGGATAAAGCTCTGTGTTGCATAAAACATACTCTAAAGTTGTCACATAACATCTATTCTGTATGGAAATTTTACTGTCTCATAGTCTATGTTAATTCAATCCCAGTCATCTTGTACTGAACGCCATTATTATCCTTCCCAGGGATTTCTCTAAGTGTCAAGAATCATGACTGTTGTGAAGGAGGATGGTAAACACAGACGTGAAGGAGACAACTATTTTGCTTTTTCAAATGTCTGGCTCTGGAGTGTCCTGACAGTGTTAAATTAGGAATGAGTACAGATTCTACTTTAGTGATGAAACCAGTCTAGGATTAACAGATTATAACCATTTTAATTAAACACAGCCAATTTTGAAAACTATGTACAAAGTTCTGCTTAGATTTGCACAAGGAAACACCCTGCTACCTCCAAGACTCTAAAAATCCAAATACTGTGAAACAACAATCAGTTAGAAATAAACATGTCATTTTCAAAGCCAACATTCATTCTGATCGGTTTTAATAAAGAAGATATCCCATTATTGTAACACTTCTCAGTGCCACCCATGGTCATAGTTTTCCCTAGCTACACCCCAAATCCTGGAGATACAGTTTATTTCAATATGAGGATTAAGGGCAGAAATTGAGACAAAAAATACCTCCTTTAGGGTTAAATGGGATTTATGGAATTTCAAATACGTATTCACCGTATCTTAATGAAGCTCAGTGGTAGTCGTCCTAAGACAGGTGAAGAAGATTTAAGAACAACAGTACCGGTCCACAGAAATGAAAGGAACACAGGTTCCATGCGCGGAACGTCACTTATCACCTAAGTAAGCGTGCGTGTGAAAGCGGAGCATCCAACCCAGCCCGCATCTTCTACCGCGTCATCATCCCCTTTTGGTCCAGACTACAGGTATGTGGGAAGCGCTCAGCGCGGCGCCAGATCTTAGAGTGGTGTCCATCCTAAACGAGAAAAGTTGTCAAGACACCGACTGGGGTAGCGCCCAGAGATCGGCAGCAGGCCGGTCAGGAGGACACCGCTCCGTCCACACTAATTTCCTTCAATCCCACCTGGGAACGACCCCGCTTCGGAGCGCTGCGGCGGGCCCACCCCGGGCGGCGCGCACGCGTGGGTGGAGAGCCGAGCCCGCGGCGGGGGCGCCGGCAGCGTCACTATGGCGATGCGAGGCGGCGGGGCCGGGGCCGCGGGTCCACACCCAGGCGGAGGCAGGGGCACGTGGCCCGGGGCCGAGTCCGGCCGCGGCTTCCCCGAGGGCTCGCGGCGTGCGTGGGGGGAGGGGCCGCTACTCACTTCGATGATCTTCTCCTTCTTCTTCTGCTCCGCCTTTTTACTGCCCCCGGCCTGAGCCTGTTTCTTAGGGGGCATGGCGGAGACAGGAGGAAGCGGCCAGAATGGAGCACAGATGGACACACGTCTGCTCGGGGTGCCTGGCCCCGCGGCAGGAGGAGGAGGAAGACCCGGCCGCCGCCGCAGCGCCGACGGAAAGCGAGCCGCTCATTCGCCGCCGCCGAAACGCGGCCTTTGCGACAGGTCGGCGACGCCGAGCATTGTGGGTAGTGAGAAGCGGCGCCCGGAAGCGGGCTTGTGCGTGCGCGTGCGCGAGCGCGGCTACCGCGTCGGGCCGGGAGGGGCCAGGGACTAGACGTGGGAAAAATGGTTACGCGTCCCACGTTGTGTAGCGGTCGCAGACGCTGGTGAGTGGGGCGAGTCTCGCGCCCTCGGTCGTCGAGTATGGGCCGTGTTGTGCGCTCGTGTCGCCTGTCGGGCCGGGCGTCACCCGTGCGGCAGCAGTTCTGGGCTCTCCGCGAGGTCCCTTCAGAGTCCTGAGAGGAAATGGAAGAAGTTTCGTTTGCACTGCGCCCTGGCCTCCCACGGAATGAATGGAGCCCTTGACAGACTTTGAAGAGAAGGGCGCTTATAAGCCTAGAACATAAAGAAGGAAGCAAAGTGGGGCTGTTACCCAGGGAGGCCCGACGGGGTTTGAGCAGCCCATGAGGGAAAAAGGCAGAGCTTTTGTCCAGAGAGGCGAGAGCCCACCTGGAGATTCAATTTTTTTTTTTAATGGGGGGGGGGGTGGCTACATGAGGAAGGCCAGGTTGACAGGTTGCTGTGGACAAAGACCAGATTTTACAGCTTTGCCAGTAATCTTAGGTAAGGATCAGAGTCTCTGTCCTCTACCAAAGGTACAAGCTCAATCTAGAAATCTTTCTTGGAGGGTGTAACATCCAGGTTTCTGCAAGCTTAGTGACATTTCCCACTTTTATTCAAGGAATAAAAAAAATATTACTTTTGGGGTTCTGTTACCCTGACTGCCTAGCCAATTTCTGTCTCCTATCACGGTTTCTTGCCACTGCAAATGAATGCCCATCTGGCTTTACCTGGGTGTGTGGGGAATTGAACCTGGGCCAACAGGCTTTGAGAGCAAGCACTTTTAACCTTTGTCTTCCCATCACCATTGATAAATAACAATTTTTTGATTTTTTAAAAAATATTTCGCAGAGGGAAAAGTATAACCTTTTTTAATGCAACTGTTTACTTAGTAATTTTCAATATAATAACGTTGATTTAAAATGTACTATGTCTGTATGTGTATTTGTGTATAAACTCTGTAATTGGGCTCCTATCCTGGGATGATGGACTATCCCTCTTTACTTATTTCCCTTCCTTGTATCGTCTTCTCTTTTGGGGGGCCATAGTTCTTGTTAGAGGAGAGAGGAACACAGCTTGTTTCCTTCTTTAGTCAGTGTGTTAGCTTTTCGTCACTAACAAAATACCAGAGAAAACAACTAAGTCATAGGGAAGAAAATTTTACTTTGCATCACAGTTTCAAGGGTTGCAACCCCTCATGTCTTGACTCTTTGCATTGGTCCTGTGGTGGCACAGTCCCAGTGGTAGAAGAAAGTAGAAGAGACCAGTTGACCCTGTGGCCACAGGGAATTGAGAGGCTGTAAGGGGCCTGGGTCCTAATATTTCCTTTAAGGGCTGACGTCCTTCAGTAGAGTCCATCTCTATGCTTCACCACTTCCCAGCAGTGCTGAAAGCCGTGCCCAAGCCTTTGACACATGGGCTTTTGTGGGGTATTCATGTCCGAATGTTAGCACGATTATAATCTTTATTATAAATCCTCTCCTTTAAGACTTCTTGGAGGGGCAGATGGGAGTTGTATTAACATCCTCTTTTTCTTTTCTATTTTTCCTCTTTTTGTGTTTTTGATGTAGGGTCTCACTTTACCCCAGGCTGACCTGAAATTCACTATGTAGTCTCAGTGGCCTCGAACTCATAGCTGTCCTCCTACCTCTACTTCCCAAGTGCTGAGATTAAAGGTGTGAGCCACCATACCCAGCTTAATGTCCTCTTTTTAGTGTGTCATTTAGTGCCTTTAATTTTTTTTTGAGTTTTTAAAATTACTAATCATTACAAAGCTGATGAGATAATGAATATAGGGAGATTGCAAAGAATCTAGAATCTCATGTTCTAATGATGCTGAAGGATTGTAACTACTCCTAGCTCCCTCTGGCGTTCTTCTGACCTTTGCTTCTGTTTCATCCCTGGAATTGTAATGCAGATAGAATAAGCAGATGCTTTTTTGCCTCAAGTAGAAAATACACATTTTGGGGTGGAGAGATGGCTTAGTACTCAAGTGGGCTTTCTACACAAGCCTAAAACCATCTGAGTTCAAGTCTCCAGTTCCCATATAAACAGCTGTGCTTGGTTACACAAGCATGTGACCCTAGTCCTGCAAAGTGGAACAGAGGCCAGGGAATTACTTGGGCTTGTGTTAAACAGCAAGCTCTGGTGTCAGTAAGAGACTACAGCTCAAATAAAAACTGTGGAAGAGCAATGATGAAGCAGGACAGCCCATGCTAACCTGTGGCCACAGCAAGCCAGTGCCTCCCTCTCCCCACAAAAGAGTATATGGGACACTACAAGGACGTATTCACATGCATACACACCACACACACACATACACACGAGCAAAAAAAAAATATATATATATATATATATATATATGTGTGTGTGTGTGTGTGTGTGTGTTTCTAAATTTAGAACCTGCTTTAGTAGCTGTCTCCCTTCATATAGACTTTTTGTGAAGAGAGTCTCACTTTGTGGCACAGGCTGACCTAAAACTGAGTGCTGAAGTTCCAAGCATGTGCCATCACTCCTGGATCCATACATTTCCTTATAGATAGAAATAATGAAGTCTCACTCATTAGGTGCACTATTTTTTTTTTTTAACGCAGGGTAAAATTGGCCTTAGGTTTTTTTTTTTTCTTTTTTAACTTGTGTTTGTTTTTGGTAGTCTCCAATAACAAATAAAAACAGGTTTGGGAGTTCTATACCACATACTGCCATTTTTATTGACTTCTAATTCAAATATAACTTGTATAAAATAAAACCAAGAGCATACATAGTTTAATGATTATACATCCAAATTTCAAACAAAGCAGGGCTGTAAACTAATGTCAGGAAGAATGAATTGCACTAGGTAACAGTGTAAACAAAGCTTAGGTACATGCCCATCATAAAAGAATTCAAAGGAGTTGGAGAAGTGGCTTAGTGGTTAAGGCACTTGCCTGCGAAGCCTGAGGACCCAGGTTTGATACCCCAGTACCCACATAAGCCAGATGCACAAGGTAGTACATACATCTGGAGTTCATTTGCAGTGGCCGGAGGCCCTAGCATGCCCATTCTCTCTCTCTCTCTCTCTCTCTCTCTCTCTCTCTCTCTGTCTCTCTCTTTCTCTACCTGCCTCTTATTCTCTCATAATAAATAAATAAATATTGAAAAAAAGTAATTCAAAGAAAGTCTGTTCCAAACTTCACTTGTTTGGTTTGGTAGACAGGCTGATAGTTTACTGCTTTGGATATAGCCATTCTCATATTTCATCTATTAAAGCACATCATCATCACTGAGCAGTAGATTTGATCCTGAAATAGAAAACTTCTACTATTGAGCATCCCAATGTTCTCTGTGTCTCATGGGAAGAATCGCCCATTAAAAACAAAGATGCCAGTTTTCCTGTCTTCCTTACTCCCACAGAGCTGGATACAAGGCACAGAATTTAGGACTGATTGGATTCTTGCTAAAGGCCACCTCCTCCACACTGATGGTTTTTAAGTTCAAAAAATGAGAAGGGCAGAAACATATTTTAGAGTGTTTCATGGTAGTGGAGGAAAACATACACTGCAAATCCACTGATGTAGAATTCCTGCCACATCTGATTCTTCACGATTCTTGCTGCTTTTGTTTGTGAAGCTTAGTTTTCCAGGCTTCCTGAAGATTCTGAGCAGTATTTCAAAAATTCTATTTTTATTCAAGTTACAGTTGGTTTTAGTTGTTTGCAACCAAAACTCTTGTTATAGACTGAACTATGTTTCCCAAACTTATATGTTATAGCTGTCATCTTTACTGCCTCAGAATGTGGCAGTATTTTGAGATGTGGTTTTTGAAGTGGTAATTAAGTTAAAATGAACCCATTAGGGTAGGCACTAAACAATCTTAATGATATCCTTATAAGAAGAAAAAATTTACCAAGTTTGCTTTTTTGAGGCAGGGTCTCGCTCTGTACCCGAGGCTAGTCTGGAACTGATAGCTATCCTCTGTACTGGGATTAAAGACATGTGCCACTATGCCAGGAAAGAAGAGGAAATTTTATTTAGTTTTAAACCTGAGATAGGGTCTCAGTTGGTCAGGCTAGTCTTGAATTCACTCTGTCGCCTTGGTTGGCCTTGAACTTGCCATCCTTCTACCTCAGCTTCCCAAGTAGCTGGAACTATAACCTGCTCCTGTGTGATTTAAGAAGAGGAAATATGAACACACAAAGAGTCACTGGGGACAGACCACAGGAAGACAGCCTGAAGGTGACCTTGTGCCAGCCAAGGGGAGACCCTAGAAAAAACCAAACCTGCTGATGACACCATGATCTTGGACTTGTAGCGTCTCCAAGACTATGGGAAAATGAATTTTTATTATTTAAGCCACCAAATAAGTGGTACTATGTTATGTCATTCCTATCAGACTTATAAAGACTGATGATTAAGGATGAAAGTGTAGTGTGGGGATTGCTATTATGGTGGGCAGAGATGAAACTACTGTTTTATATAAGTTGTCATACAGATAAGACTAGGTGGTCAAATACATTGCTGATCCATTTGATGAATGGAGGTGGTACCTATTAGAAAGTATTTTGATTTAAAACACTCTGACATGCAGTCAGCTTTGAGACATCCCTCTTTCCAAAGCAATTACAAAAGATGTATCAGTGTTTCAGTAGAGTGTGTAAAATCTCTTTTAACTTGTCATTTTTAGTTTCAATACTGTACCCCTTCCCTGCAACCTACATTGACATAAAGTTTTCTTAAGTGGGTGGTTTATCTGTTCCCATTTGCAATACTTCTTGGTTCATTGTAGTAGCTATTATGGCATTTGTCAGGAAATCAAGATGTACAATTTCCAAATGAGTTTTTTTTTTTTGCTTCACTGAAGCTAAAACCATTTTCTTTGATTCCCATCAATCTTGTCATTTCCCTAGAGATAGTTCTTTTGATGGGTTTTCATGTCCTCTTGAATTTGATATAAAGGATTCTACATTAGTCCAATGATGTATGATTTTTGTCTTCTATTTCAGCTGATATTCCCTGTTTGATGCCAACTTTTACCACTGCTTCATAAAACCATCCATGACTCTCTCATGCCTTAGAGCTTTTCAGTCACATGTATATGATTACTTAAAAAAACTAATTATCTTCCATCTAGGTACCATAGAAAGAAAGTTTGGCAAACTATTTGGTCATTAACCTCCAAACCCAGTCAAGTCATAGTGATTCTGCCTTTTTTCCCCCCTGGGGATAGAACTAAGGCTTTGCATATGATAGATATGTGTTTAGCATGAGCCATATCCAAGCCCTCTTCAGTATCTTTCAGATTGTTCCCTTATTAAGTGCTACCTTATTGCAGAGCTGTGTCACGCATGTGTGTGTTTCAGAGGTTCACATCAAGTGGGTTCCTAGATCACCTTCAATCTTATCTATTGAGTCAGAATCTTTCACTTAACTCAGACCTTGCTGATTCAGCTAGTCTGGCTGAATCTTGTCCTGGGAATCCTCTGTCTCTGCCTTTTGAGCTTTAGGATTATATGCTGGCTACTGTGCTTGCTTGGAAGTTACTTGGGTGCTGGGAATCCATACTCAGGTCCCCATGCATGCATTCGGTTTTCTTACTGAACCATCTCACCAGTTCCCTTTCATCTTGTACTGTTTAAGGGGCTCTCTTAATTCATTTTTCTTGGTCAAATTTCTTTATATTGCATTACTTTTACTTTTAAAGTACATTCTAGAATAAGAACTTGATGGTGTCAACCTGTTTCTTAAATGTATTGAAATCTTTCTATGTACCTACATAGGTAGGAGTAATGTATACAATTTAAGTTCTGTTGAATTCAGGATGCTGGAGGAAAAATCCAATGGCATATGGGTACTTGACTTGGAAACTCAAGAGAGTTTGTAGCAAGGTTTTTAGGCGGAATGGATTACTTTGAGGTAGACAATACAGAGAGGGGAAAAATAAAGAATTTTCATATTTTTACAGACAAATATAGGGCTAGGGATGTAGCTCAGTTGGTAGAATGCTTGCCTGGCATGCATAAAGCCATGGATTCAGTCCACATCACCATATAAAACTGGGCATGGTTGTACATGCTTGTAATCCTTGCACTTGGGAAGTGGAGGATCAGAAGTTTAAGGGCATTCTAGAATATACTGTGAGTTCAAGGCCAGCCTGGGCTAGGTGAGGCCCAGCTTAAAAACAAATACAAACACAGAGCAGCTCAGGAAGGAAAGTTTACTCATTGCTTTCCTCATTTCTATGACCAGGTACCTGACAAGAAGCAGCTTTAAGGAAGGAAGATTTTATTCTGGGTTATAGTTTTGGGGAAATAGTCCATCATGGCAGAGAAGGCATGGTGGGTGGCAGAAGCAGGGAGTTGCTGGTCACATTGCATCTAGTCAGAAAGCAAAAAGTAAGAAGAGGGAGTGGGGTTGGGCTATAAAATGTCATGCCTTCCTCAACCCTAGTTACCTACTTCATTCAGGGAGGATGCACCTCCTGAAAGTTCTGTAATCTTCTAAAATAATGCCCCCAGCTGGGGCCAAGTTTTCAAACGTATGAGTCAATGAAGGCCATTTCACAGTGAAACCACAGCATTCCATCCCTGGCCTCAATGGGCTCAGAGCCAGCTCATGATTAAAAATGCATTCATTCAAAAATCCCCATAGTGCCTACCTCTTTAAAAGTCCAAATTCTGAGATTCAAGGCAGTCTCTTAACTCATAAGTTACATAATTCCAACATATAACAGCACAGAGTAAGCATTCCCTTTTCAAAAGAGAGGGGCAAGGATACAAGGATATAGAAAGGAAAGATTGGACTAAAGACTGAAACCCACACCAGATCCTGCTCCATGCCCAGCATCTGGAATGGAGAATCTATTCCTCCTCTGCTTTGTAGGAGTTTATTTATTTAGTGTGGTTATTAGAGGTAAATTTAATAAAGCCTCTGTGACAAGATGTCATGAGCACTCAGAGCCATCTGGGCAAATTTTCAGTAATCATGGAGATGTGTTTTTGTTAATGACAAAATTTTACAATAAAAGTATAGAATTAACAGAGTACAGTTCTGAGAAGAAAAGAATTCACAGAGGTACACAGACAAATTTATAGGTTGCTTTTCTTCCATATTTCCTGATAAGCTGTCGCTTATAATAGAATGTGGACTTGTAACTGTTTGGGGGAGTGTGGAAATTGGGCACTGGCAATATGGAAAAGGTCTGAGTGTTGGTAAACTATTTATTTGTGTTATGGGTTTGAGGTAACACTAAGTCCTCAGTAATGATGATATTATTTGGTACTAAATCTCAGAACAGAGTTAAAAATTCCACAAGGGACAGATAGTTGTCTTCCTGTCACAGTTTACTCTGGGATTCCTAGAGAGAACTGTAGTATTACCTGAAATCATGCATTCTGAATTAAAAAGTAGAAAACAGTCCTAAAAATGTTCAAACATATAGTGTCAGAAATATCATCAAATGAATATAACCGATGTTGTGGGACAATGATAAATGAAACGACTTCACACTGAAGAACTTTAGAGCTTTGCAGAAGAGAGATTATTTGAATGAACTATATAAATAGAACTTTACTAAGCAGAACAGGAAATACTGGATATTCCAGGCAGAGGAAATAACATTTGTATATATCTGCATATATAAAAGTACATGGTATTTTTTAAGTAATGACAATGATAATGGGTAAAGAAATATTATGATGTGGTAAAACATGATACTGGAAAGACATTAGTTTAGATTTTAAAGGGTCTTTCTTATATATAAATTTAAAGAGGTTGGGCTTGAAACTGAAGTTGTCAGTGAGCCATTGAAAGTTCTTATAGAGATATATAATTCTTATAGATATATAATATATATAAGCTCAGATCTATATTTTTGCCAAGATAAACCTGACAAAAGATACCCTAGAATGGGGAGCGAGTAGATAGTGAAATCAATTACTATGTTAGTGCTTCTGACTTGGAGATGAATGATGACGGCCTGTCCAGACAGTAATGATGAAGATAAGGGAATAAATGGAGTTATTTTGAACATATAAATAATAGGGATAAATCTATGTGAATGAATATGAGAGGTGAGAAGGAGAAGTAGGAATTGAAGATGAGTTAGTGTTTGGGGAACAGGGTTGAAGATTTAGAATAAAGAGCCAAACTGTGAGTACAGAGAGATGAAAACAAGAATTTGATTTGGACTGGCTGAGATGGCTTTCTAAGTGAAGATACATGATTGGCAGTTGAAAATATAAATATTGGTTTGGAGAGAGAGGTCAAGGTTAAAAAAATAATGATATTAGATCCATTTATTAAATAGGTAGCATTTGGGAGTAGTGGAGGTCATCCCAGGAGGTGTGAATTCCACTAATAAAGTAGAATGGTAGAAGGGCCAAGATAAGACTCTTTAGCAGTTACTTCTCCATACACAGGCAACATACCTTACCACAATGATCTTATGAGAAGAGAAGATTTATTTCAGGCTTATATCTTTGAGGGGAAGTTTCATTATGACAGAGAAAAGCATGTCAGAGCAGACAACCAGCTAACATCTTCATATATCAATAACTGGGTGGGAGCAGCAAGAGTGAGCTTTATGTCTGACCACCCAGTAGGCTAGACTTATAAACCTCAAGGCTTGCATCCAGTGACACACCTACTCCAGCAAGGCTCTGCCTCTTAAGGTTCTACTAGCTGGGGACTAAGTAGGATACTAAAAAAAAAACAAACAAATACAGTTGAGGCTATGGGAAACATTTTAGATTCAAACCATCATGGACTTCTAAGGAACACTGGAATGCAGGTCATGGAATATTGAAGAATGTGTTAGTGTAAGAATGCACATACAATGGTTGGATATGGAGCCTACTTCTTTTCTTGAGAGTTGGGCTTGATTTGGTTTACTTCTTAAGAGAGAATCATACCCCCTAGATCAATGAGCCACAATTTGTTGGTTTATTTTCAGTAAGTGACTTCAAAATAGAAGTGACTGTGATTTTAGAGACTATGGCAGAAAATGTTCTCTCTCTCCCCCTCTCTCAACACATTGACTACCTAAATCAGATCAGTTTGAACAAAGTTAGTAGCAATAGAAGCCACATTAGGATGGGTAGAAAAGTTAATATATGTGGAAATAGTAATATAGATGACTCAAAGATATTGTTAGTAAATGCTAAGTAGATTCAGAGAATGAATAGTAAGGAATGATGTTCATGATGGTGGAGAGCCCCGGAGTGTTTGTTTAGGTCAAAAACAGCTTAACTGCAGTGTAAGTGAATTACTGATGCAGCAAAATCAAGGAAGCTACAGAAGATGCAACAGGAAGCCCAATAGGTTTTCCCAGGAAAGATGGAGAAAGTATAAGAGTCTATGGGATAAAGAGAAATGGAGTGTGAATAAACACAAACACAAGGAATTGCAGGTACAGATAAACACAGATGATCTAGCTCCTTCCTTCCCTCCCTCCCTCCTTACCTCCCTTTCTTCCTTCCTTTCTTTCTTCCTCCTTCCCCTACTTCCCCTCTTTTTTTAATGGTCATTTGTTAAAAAAGGAACAGTGTGGCTGGGCAGGCAACTTACATACTCATGTAAAAACATTCTGTGCCCCTTTCTGACCAGTCTGCTGATTTGTATTCATGTCATCCACCTTTCCTGTCTTGTTCATCTACTATGCACTGCTGCTGGAGAAAACCATGTCAATTGATACTTTAATATATGTAATAATACTCTTTCTTTGTTATTGGGCTTTTTTCATTTTTAGGGAATGTGCTGCCTAACTTCTACTAGAGGAAGAAAATTTCCACTGCTTCATTAAAGTCTACAGGAGGAATGGAAAGAAGTGGCAAGTTGATTCACTGTTGAATTCATCGTGAATGCTACAACCTAATTGTCTGTGCAACTTTCTACTCCCATTCATTACAGAAGATTAATGGACTACTAAATCAGTTTATTATTTAACTTCCCTACAAGTTGTTTCTTAAGCATTTATAATAAATCTAAAAATAAATTGGAAAAAGAGTTGAGGTATATTAATTCTAATGTTAAAAGTAAACAAGACCCAAAATATACGTGGCAAATGCTACTCTTCAGTATTTGGTCTTTTCACACTGATGCAAAAGAGCGCACAGATGCATTGTGAAAAAGAAGGTAAAATAAATTCAGAAAACCTTATTTCATGGCTTGAACCAAGTTATTAATTTCCTATGAAAATGTAACAGAGGTATCAGGAAAGTTTTCCCAACATTGTGTTTGAATACAGTGTGTCATTCATGCATTGAAGCCACGTGTCAAGGCTGAAAATCAGTATACTTATTTGCCAGTTAAATGGGATGTTTTTAAACAGCTGCAAAATGAAATGCAGTTTTAGTGACCATGTGATGACAACCTTTCTTGGATAGCTACAAGAATTCTGTAGTATCTTGCTTGTTTCTGGATATTTTCTTTTAGTTAATATGAGCTAACAAATGCCTGCTTTTGAAGGTATAGTTATAATGATTTTATTATTCAAATAATAAAGTTGAAATTCATAGTTGTACAGTGTCACTTGGTTGACAGAACAGGCAGGGCTTGTTGGTGTTTAGATTTTAGTTCCACTTTTATCTTTGGAAGTTCTTCTTGGTAGTATGCTTTAATGAAAATATTCTTTCTGAAATGTCTCAGGTATTCCAGGCTGATCTCAAACTTGCTGTATAACTGAGTATAACCCTGGGCTTCTCATTATTTCCCCTCCATCTCCTGAGTGCTGAGATTACAGGCATATGCTACCATGCCAGGTTTACAAGGTACTGAGGACTCAGGACTTTCTGCATGCTAGGCAGGCAATCTACCCACTGAGCTCCATCCCCAGCTCCTTGTTTTATGTATTGACTTTCCTTGAGTTAGGATTTTTTTTTTTTTTGAGATCTTACTCTTTTTGTGGCTTTTAAAAAATAATAACATGTAGCCTGAGCTAGAGTGAGACCCTACCTTAAAAAACAAACAAACAAACAAAATAATAACATGTGGGCAGGTGCACGAGTCTC
Organism: Dipus sagitta; assembly: GCA_036346955.1. Lineage (NCBI taxonomy): Eukaryota > Metazoa > Chordata > Mammalia > Rodentia > Dipodidae > Dipus > Dipus sagitta. The sequence goes on from CM070774.1 coordinate 52,594,334, forward strand.
TGTAACAACTATAGCTGAATCAGGGCCACTTGGTAGATTCTTGCTCAGACTTCAGGATGTAGCTCACATGGCAGTTCCTAAATAGAGTCTTTTTTTCCAACCCACAGCTTTTTCTTATGTCTTCATTTTAGTTATCACATACTATCTACCTATTTACCAATTTATCTCCCTTGTTAGATTCCTCAAGGGTTGGCACCCATCTCACAGCATTGTCACATGTTTCTGCTCTCCTCATTACAGTGATTGGCAGAAACCTTTCCTAAATGTTCATTGACTAAAAACGTCAGCATTGAGCAAATGCTCTTCTGTCTTAGTTCTCAGTGGCAATGAAATGAATTACTACAAAACCAGGTGGTTGGCTTAAAACAACACACATCTATCATGTACTTTATTTTTGTCAGAAGTCTGGCTTAGTTTCCTAGAACATCTGGCTACAATCAAAAGGTTTCCAGGCCTGTGCTCTTATCTGGAGGCTCAAATAGGGAGGATGTACTCCCAAACTGAAATAAGAGGCTGTTTGCGGCATTCAGATCCTCAGGCTGTTGGACTGTGTCTGAGTTTCTCACATGTATGCTATGGAGATTATCATAGAAGATTCTCTTCATAGGCCAATCGCAGTGAGGTAGCTGGCTTCTGTTAGTGAGGATGAGAGGAGGAGAGGATACACAAGGTAAACAACAGAATTGTTTTTGTAGCATAACTGTAGAAAAGACAGCATGACATATTTCTCATATTTATTATTATTGTTATTACTATATTTTTATGAGTGTGTGTGAGAGAGAGAATTAGCATGCCAGGGCCTCCAGCCACTGCAATTGAACTCCAGACATGTGTGCCACCTTGTGCACATATGCGACCTTGTGTGCTTATGTCACCTTGTATGCCAGAGCTTATGTGGGATCTGGAGAGTTGAACATGGGTCCTTAGGTTTCACAGGCAACTGCCTTAACTGCTAAGCCTTTTCTCTACCCTATTAGTATTGTTATTAAAGGAAAATGAAGGAGAGGGTCTGGCATAAGGGCATAGATATTGGGACAGGGATCCTGGGGCTATTAAAATTCACCTTAGAAAGTACACACGTACATGTATTTTAAATAATGGAGAGACAAAAGGAATTTAGTCAATATGGCCACATTGGGAATAACAAAGAGGTCTAGTGTTGACTCCTCCACCCAAGTCTACCTTTAGGGTTCTCAATGCTGCTTGTGTTTAAATAGAGGGCCTGAGATTTGGATAGTTTAGCAGTCAAGGTATGGTCTCACCTATTATCAGGCTCTAGTCTCTTCTACAGTGTGGTCTGACAAGTGGCCAGCACTGTGTGAAAGTACTGGGGAAGACCGGTTTCCTTTCAGACTGGAGCCAGGCTTTAATCTTTTCTTTATCACAGCATGAGATTCTTAGAGAAGTTTCTATTTCACAGAATTCAGTCAGTAGCCAAAGGAAATGGTTCAAGTGTCTTTTTAGAATATCTTCCTTCTGCCAAGGCTGATGACATTTTTCCCACTCTGTTTTAACTCCTGAATCTTAGGTGAAGATGTCTGTGTCTGGACTTCATTCTTGCTGTCCTATAAGTCTTGTCCTACTATCTCAAGAATATTGTTCATGTTACTTTGGTAGAAGTTGTAGTCAGCATCTTCATGAGTCTTTGTTGTTGGTAAAATAGTAGATGACTAGATTTTGAGTATTACTGGTCATTGTGATTATATTTTTTTGCCCTGTAGGACAGTTGTGTCAGGGATTGATCATTTCTGTGGATCTAACAGCTGAGTTTGTGAGACATGAGGTCTCTAAATCATAGAATATGCTCATGTATTGTACTTACTTTCTTGTTTTGGGACAAAGCACCTGACCAAAAGCAGCTGATGGGATGAAAGTTTTTATAATGGTTAACAGTCTTGAGGAGAAGCTTCATGATGGCAGGGGAAAGCATGGCATGAGCAGATGCTGGATATCACCTTACCACAGCAGGTAGAAAACAGCAGCAGGATAGTAAGCCAAGTTCTGGCATGTGTAACTGGCTATAACACCCTTAAGCTTGCCCTCCAAAAATATCTCCTCCAGCAAGGCTCCTGTTCCAATTGCCACCAGCTAGGGATCAAGCATTCAGAATGCATGAGTTTGTTAGGGACATTTGATTCAAACCATAACAGATTCCATATTCACAATTGTGAATAGTGACTTACAAAGGAAGAACTAGCAGCTTTTAAAGGAATTACAGATAAATGAGTAATGTCTTTCAAAACAACTACTAGTGAACTTATGTAAAAGGGTTAGAAAGTGAAACAACACAAAGCAAATTCTGTCCTACAAAAATGTCTAAGTTCATATAGTGAAAAAAAAATTCCATGGATTCTAAATGTAAAATGTTCTTCCCATTTACATGTAAAATGAAATGCCTTGAAACCTTTGTAGACACTCTCCAAATTTGAAGCTGCCTTTAGTTTAACACATGACACATACAGAAAAATGCAACCCATTAATTTGAAACAACAGGAGAGTGAGCTGAGTTCTGGCAAGGGGAGCTAGCTATAACACTCCTAAGCCTGCCCCAAACAGCACACTTCATCCAGCAAGGTTCCACCTCCAAAATTGCCATCAGCTGGGGACCAAACATTCAGAACACATGAATTTATGGGGGACATCTAATTCAAACCACAATAATGACCATAACTTTTAAGAACTTTGGGATATTATCAGGAGACCAAAAGTAAGAATACTTGGGATAGAAAGAGCTGAGATTAAAAACTGAGGTCATGAGGAATCTATGCAATTATAGCAGAAAACTCCCCATATCCAGGGAAGAAAATTGATGTCCAAACACAAGAGGCATACATGTGACCATAGAAGAACGTCTCTAAGATACATTGCAACCAAGATACCAAAAGTTCAAAACAACTAAATAATATTAAAAGCTATCAGAGTATCACATATATTTATATATATATATATATAATCTCACATATTTCCTATAAAGGAAAACACATCAGAATAACATCAGACCTCTTAACATGAACATTAAAAGGTAGGAAAGTGTTGTGGTTATGGTCTTATTGCTGGCATAAAGCACATGACCAAAAACAGCAATAGGAGGAAAGTTTTTAATTTTGTTTGAGGGGAAGTTTGATGATTGCAGGGAAAACCATGGCATAGCAGAGGCTGGACATCATCTCTGCAGAAGCAAATGAAAAACAGTAGCAGGAGAGTGAGCCAAACTCTACTAAGGGGAAACTGGCTATATCACCCTAAACCAACCCACAACAACACAACACACTTCCTCAAGCAAGGCTTTGCCTCCAAAATTTCTATCATCTGGGGACTAAACATTCAGAACACATGAGACAATGGGAGACATCTGATTCAAGCCACCATATTCTGTCCCTGATGCCATAAACTGATGGCCATCCATGATGCAAAATGCAACACATTCAGTGCAGGTTTAAAAGCCCCATAGTTTTCACCAATTCTGACACTATTCACATATCCCCATTGTCCAAGGTCTCTTAACTTTGAGCCTGTAAAGCAAAAAACAAAATGACATGGAATAAACATTCACACTGCAAAAGGCAGCAATGGGCATAGCAAAGAAAGATTGAAACTAGAAGATCTAAAACCATCAAGGCAAACATCAAATCATTTAGCTCCAAGTCCAGCATCTGTAACCAGTGGCAAAGCTTCTGGGGACCCAATTCTGTCTCTCCTCCTAGGCTGCTACAGCCTGCATCCTGAGCCAGCAGCTCTCTTTCTATAGCCTTTCTATAGTCTATATTCCATAGTGGCCATTCCATAGTCCTGGGGTGGGTCCCTGGTTCCTCAGGGGCCATTGTGCACAGGCTCCTGAAGGCGTCCAGGCAACTGTGGACAGGGTTTTGAGTAGCCATGAATGTGACGGGAAGAAACACCTCAGAGACAGCTTCAGAACAGCTCATTGTGAGGGGACTGAGTTTTTATAAGCAATTGAGAGAGAGTGGGAAGAGGGTCTTAAGGGGATTGGTGAGTTCAAAGGTTGCTTGCTAATGCTTAGGGACATTCATTCCAGCACTGTAGGGAGAGAGTCAGGTGATCAATGTAGTGGCGGTAAGAGGGTCACAAGGAGATGAGCTGTGTGAAGGCTGCTTTCTGATACCATATAAGGAGTTTCCTAGGCAACTGGCCAAAGGTCACAGGGCTGTGAGCAAAGCCTAAGTCTTTTGAGGATGTCCAGGTGTCCTGGGTTGGAGAAGGAGTAGCCTTGTGTAGCCCAGGGGCCCTTAGCTGTGCCTGGAAGCTCAGGCCCATTTTAACCCTCAGTGGCTCAGTGCTCTTACCTGTGCCCAACATCCTGGCATCTTCCAAAATCTTTGGGTCTATACTGCAAACCAAGTTTCATCCATTATATGGCTCTATTGGCCCTCCATGCATGGACTACAACAACCCTGCCTCACCTTGCCAAGTAGCCATCTCCAAAATACCATGTTGCAAATCCAGTGACCTGGGGGTATGGCTCAGGAGTAGAGCATTTGACTGCAAATCCAATGGCTCTCTTCTATATTTATTAAACTCCCAAAGTATAAGGTAGGCTAATGTAGCAGACAGCTTCAGGTTCACTCAGATGAACTTCCAGACCAGGCACAGTTATGGAGGAAGGGATATTTATTGAAGCTTACAGATCCAGGGGAAGTTCCATAATGTCAGAAGAAGCTAGCCTGCCTTCATAGGACCAAGCAGAGAGAGAGAAGTACAAGCCTAAAGGTCAAAAGCCACAGCACACTTCAGGAACTCCAGCTAGGCACACTTTGCATATCTTTAGATTGAAATCTGAAACCCACCACCACACCTTAAGATCCACACAATGGCACTGACTCCAGCCAGGTGGCTGCAGATGCAAACTACAAACAAACAACTGAATATATTGGGGGCCATCTATTCTATTCAAACCATCAGAGCTAACAAATTTGTTAATCCAGGAGGGCATGAAACCCACTTTGTAGAGCAGGAAAACTCCCTCAATATTCTCATTCCCTACTTTCAACAGTCAACATCCTTTCTGTTGTCTCAATGGTGGTAATTTCTCAAACAATTGTAGCTGTCATGGGCTTGTCTTTTGCCCAAAATTCTCATTTCTTTCTATGCCATATCCTTCTGCTCACACCAGTCCATTTCTTCTAATCTCAACCTTGCTCAAGTTCTCATGACACAGGCAGAATGCAATGACCCTCTCATAAGAAACTTCTTCTAGCCTAACTGACAAAAGTGAAGCCCCACAGTTCACAGTTCTTTCAGCATTTATGTCTTTCAACTCTGACCAGAGTGGTCCATCAAACTTTACTTCGAGCACTGCAAGGCGTCTCTTAGGCTAAGGTTTTAAATCGTTCCATAGTCCTCATGCTAATCAATTCCAAAAGGTAAAAAAGTCACACAGTCTTCATTATATATAGTTAAGGAGAAGTCTCTAAAATGTCAATAAAAAAAACCTTCTTCAAATACTAATTCTGAATTATAATTGGTAATGAAAATACTAGAGGCATGAAAAATGAAAATTAGTACTGTCCAGTAAGAATTAAGCTTTATAAGAGCACTGTTTCTGGAACCTTCTTGTCATGCCAGCTACACAACCACAGAAAGCAACCTGTACATCAGTTTCATCTATAAAATGACAGGGAGTTGCCAAGGAGGGTTTAAACTGGCCAAAAAACATAAAGCATTTTGCATAATATTACTATTATTTTAATCCCTATTTTAAAGAATATTAAAATTTATTGAACAAGAAGAAAAGTCACATAGTTAGGTTTGTAGCAATAATGACCCCACTCCTCTGGTACCAATTTTTTAATGCAATTCCTTCTCATTGCTGGGATAAAGTAGATGATGAAAGGAAAGGTTTTTGGCTTACATTCTTCAGAGGAAGCTTTATGATGGCAGGGGAAAACATGTCAGGAGCCAAAGCTGGATATCACTTTTGCTACAGCAGGTGGGAAAATAGCAGCTGGAGAGTGAGCCAAATTCTGGCAAGGAGGAACTAGCTTTAATATCCTGAAGCCTGCCCCCCACAACACACTTCCAGAAAGATTCCACCTCCCAAATCACCATCAGCTGGGAAACAAGCATTCTGATTCAAGCCACTGCACCTGTCCTGTATTCAGAGGTGCTTATTTAAAAAAAAAAAAAAAAACAGTTGTGGGATGAGGGAGATGAACAGGACAAAATTTGCATTCCCACCACCAATAAATAAGGGCTCCTCATTCCCCACATCCTCACCAACGTTTGTTGTCATTTGAGTTTTTTGATGATTGTCACCCTTACTGGTGTAAGATGGAATCTCAAAGTTGTTTTAATTTGGAGTTCCCTGATGGCTAAGGATGTTGAACATTTAAGTGAATAGTGGCCATTTGTATTTCATCCATTGAGAATTCTCTGTTCAATTCTCTCTTTTGAGTGGATTTTTTTGATTTTTTAAAATTAGGTTGTTCTTTGAGTTCTTTATACATTCTAGATATTATGCCTTTGTCGGAAGTAAAGCTGGATAAGATTTTCTCCCATTCTGTCGGCTGTCTGTTGGCTCTGTTTATGGTATATACAAAGCCTTTTAGTTTCATGAGATGCCACTGATTGAGTGTTTGTTTAATTTTCTGAGCTGCTGAGATCTTATTATTTAAAAAAATATATTTTATTTGTTTATTTATTTGAGAGAGAGAAAGAGAGAGAGAATGGGCACACCAGGGCCTCCAGCCCCTGCAAATGAACTCCAGATGCATGCGCCACCTTGTGCATCTGGCTTATGTTGGTCCTGAAAAATCGAACCAGGATCCTTTGGCTTTGCAGGCAAGCACCTTAACTGCTAAGCCATCTCTCCATGCTGGGATCTTATTTAAGAAGTCTTTCCTTACACCTAAATCTTGGGGTCTACTCCCTAATTTTTTCTTCCAGTTATTTTAGGGTTTTAGGTCTCATATTAAGGTCTTTAATTTATTTGGAGTTGATTTCTGTGCAGGGTGAGAGAAATGGATCTAGATTCTTCTTTCCACATATGGTTGTCCAATTCTCCAGCACCATTTGTTAAAAATTCTGTCTTCTCCAGTGTGCATTACTGGCTCCTTTATCAAAGATCAGGTAGCTGTAATAGCTTAGACTAAGGCCTGAACCTTCTAATCAGTTCTGCTGATCTGTATGTCTATTTTTATGCCATTACCATGCTGTTTTTATTACTATGGATTTGTAGTTTAAGTTGAAATTGGTATGGTGATACCTCCATGGTGTCTTTTTTTCCTGAGGATAGTTTTGGATATCCAAGGCCTTCTGTTGTCCCATATGTATTTTGAGACTGTTTTTCTCTATCTCTGTGAAGTGATGCTGGAAATTTTATTGGTATTATGTTAAATCTGTATATTGTTTTTGGTAGAATGGCCATTTCCACAGTATTGATTCTACCATTCTCTTAGTATGGGAGGTCTTTCCATCAGTTTTCTTTTTCAGTGTTTGTAACTTTTTGTTAAAAATGTCTTTCACTTCCTTGGTTAGTGATATTCCAAGATATTTAGTTTTTCGTGGCTATTGAAAATGGGAGAACCTCACTGATCTCTTTCTCTGTGTGTTTGTCTATAGGAACGCTACTAGTTTTTATGTGTTGATTTTGTATTCTGTTACTTTGCTGAAGGAATTTATCACTTGTAGACGTTTGTTGGTAGAGTTTGGTCACTAATAAATAGAATAATGTCATTGCTAATAGTGAGAGTTTGACTGCTGCCTTTCAAATATGTATCCCCTTTATTTATTTTTAATGTTTCATTGCTTGGTCTAGGACTTCTAGTACTATGTTGAAGAGCAGTGGTGAGAGCAGACACCCCTGTCTTGTTCCCGATCTCAATAAGAATGCTTCAAGTCTTTTCTTTTTTAGTATTATTTAGGCTTTAGGCACTTTGTAATTAGTCTTTATTATGTTGTGATATGGTCTTTCTAGTGTTTTGTTCATGAAGTGGTGCTGTGTTTTGTCAAAAGCCTTCTCTGCATCTATTGAAATGATCATATGAGTCTTGTGATTAAATTTATTTATATGGTGTATTATGTTTATTGATTTCCATGTTGTGCCAAGTCCCCTGACCAGGAGCCAAGACCCCTGGTCACCCAGGAGCCACCCAGAGAACCACCACAGAAGCCGAGACACTCGAATGTAAAAGCAACAGGTTTCTTTATTGCAAGCCTAGGCCTGGGCTCCATCCCTACTGTCTGGCACAGTGGCAGTGAGGGAGAGAGCCCCTTCCTTTTGGGGGAAGGGGCTCATATAGGAATTCGAACAAAGAAGTAGTAGGGGATAGATACATGATTGGTTGATTTAAACAGTTTTGATTGGGTTGGGGTTTCAGTGGGCAAAGTTGGGGGCAGGAGCCAGGGGCACTCCAGGCAGATGAGGTAATCTCTATTGTGATGGACTAAGTAAACAGTGGTACTTTACGACTCCTTAAAGTGGAGATTTCTTAGTTTCTTATCTAAGCAGGTGGTCGGAGGAGGCCGGAGGCCCAGCAGTGGAGTGTTTCTGGAATGTCCTTGAAATGGAGATTCCCCAGAAACTTTAGGGAGAAAAGCAGCAATTGAGCAAGCAAGCAAAGTTTACAGAAGCAGAGGTCAGCACATTAGCTGGCTAGTTCTCTATCTAAGTCAGGCCTGGGCCTCTTTACTTAAAATGGTTGTATTTGGCCTTTCGTCCATATGTTGAACCATCTCTACATCCCTGGGATGAAGCCTGCTTGATCAAGGTGAATAATGCCTTTAATATGTTCTTGAATTCAGTTTGTGAGTATTTTACTAAGGATTTTTTTCATCGAAGTTGATCAGAGGTATTGGTCTAAAATTTCTTTCTTGTTGTGTCTCTGTCTGGTTTTAGTATTAGAGTAATACTGGCTTCATAGAAGGAGTTTGGTAGCATTCCTTCTTTTCTAATTATGTGAAATACCTTGAGAAAAGTTGTTTCAGTTCTTCAATGAAGGTTTGTAGAATTTGGCTGAAAATTCATCATGTCCTGTGCTTTTGTTTATTAGGAGGGCTTTAATTACAATTTCAATCTTGTTGTGTATAATAGATTTATTTAGAAATTTTATCTGTTCTGGGTTTAATTTTGGTAGGTGGTGTGTGTCTAGCAATTCATCTATTTTTTCCAGATTATCCAATTTTGTGAAATAGAGGTTTTTGGAAGTATGTCTTGATAATTCTTCCTATTTCCTTGGTGTCCGTGGTGACCTTTCTGTGGTGTATTCCCTGAAATATTCTCTGTAGAGTTGGGTTTGTGTGCATTTAATCATAGAGCTTGCTTGTGTTGTGGAAAGTTTTCCTGTTTTTTTTTCTAATGTGAGGAATATTTTTCCTGGGCACTGTAGTTTGGGATGGAAACCATAGTTTTTAAAAGTTTAAGTAGTCCTTCCAAGCCATTCAGGCTTTTAGTGTTTCCATTGATAAACTGGAGGTAATTCTGATGAGCTTATTTTTGTATGTAATGAGTTGTTTCCTGCTGCTTTTAGCACCCTCTCTTTGTTTTCATTGTTTAGTGCTTTGACTCAAATGCCATGTAGAGTTTTTTCTTTGTTCCCATCTGTTTAGTGTTCTGTGAGCATCTTGTATCTGGCTGGTCTCTCTTTTGTGAGAGTAGGAAAATGTTTTTTCAGTAATTTTTGTTTGTTTGTGTTTTCGAGGTAGGGTATCACTCTAGCCCAGGCTGACCTGGAATTCACTATGGAGTCTCGGGGTGACCTTAAACTCACAGCGATCCTCCTACCTCTGCCTCCCAGTGCTGGGATTAAAGGCGTGCGCCACCACACCCGGCTTCTTCAGTAGTTTTGTTGAACATATTCTCTGTGCCTCTGGCCTTATTTTCTTTCTCTTCTTGTATATCTATGATCTAGATATTTGGTCTTTTTAGGGTATCCCATAGTTCTCTTAAATTCTGTTTGCATGATTTTTTGAACTTATCATAGTTGTGAACTTCCAATTTTCTCTGTCTTGTCATCAAGTTCTGAGATTCTATCTTCCACATGATTTACTCTGTTAGTGATGGCTTATGGAGAGGCTTTTAAAAGTTTGTGGTTGTCTGTCAGCCCCAGCAGCTGTGGTCCACTGTGCTATTTGTGGAGGTTTCTTGGGTGGCCCCAGCACACTCCAGTTACCAGACTTGTGGAGTTTTGGGAGAACTTTAGTTCTTGTGTCCCCAGTGGCTGTGCCAGGCCTGTGGAAGTCCAGGTAGCACTCCACTGGTGTTGCTTGGAGTTAGGGCTATCCACCAATGAAATCTGCAGTTCTTCTATTATAATCAATCTGCACAGGTAGTGGAGCTATGCTGAGCATATACCTGTGGCCCTGGTCTAATTACTTCAATATGCAGAGCTATTTTCTGAGCTTACTTCTCTTACCACACTGGCCAAGGTCCCTGGTTTGCATTCAACATTCCCCAGGCTACTGCAGTGTTCTCAAGCCCAGTGTGCTCTCCATGATGCCCCAGCACAGTGGCTCCCTGCATGCTGCGCCTGCTGCTCGTGGCATGTTTTCTCCCCATTCCTGCCACTCTGAACACACTCCCACCACTGTTGCTGCCATGTACTGTATGCTCCACTTGCTCCCACTGCTGCTGAGTCCCTGGCAGCCACTGGCATGGCATAACCTGGCTGCTGCAGCAGAATTTCCCTGCCGCCAGCCACTGGTACTCACAATGGCTTCTGGTGCCTCCCCTATGTGGGCCCTAGTGCCTGCTCAGTGAAGATGGGGCCCAGAATGTTGCCTCTAGTACTGGATCCCCCAGACCTTGCTCCTTTCTCCCTTGAAATTCAGTATGATTGCAAATCCCACCATCTTGACTGGAAGCCCTTTTAAATATTTTTAAAATTTAAATTTCTTTCTTTTCCTTTTCCTTTGTTTTTTGTTTTCTGAAGTAGGGTTCATGAAGCTAAAGAGCTTTTGTACAGACAAACACACCATAAACAGAGCCAACAGACTGCCCACAGAATGGGAGAAAGTCTTTGCCAGCCATACCACTGACAAAGGCCTAAAATCTAGCATCTACAAAGAACTCAAAACTAATCAATTAAAACAAATCAAACAATCCACTTGAAAAATTGGCAGAGAACTGAATATGGAATTTCAATGGAAGAAATACAAATGGTTAATACCTAAAAAACTGTTCAACATTTTTAACCATCAGGGAAATACAAATTAAAACAACTATGAGATTCCACCTTACTCCAGAAAGGATGACAATCATTAAAAAAATCAAATGACAATAAATGTTGGTGAGGATGTAGGGAAGGAGAAACCCTCATCCACTGCTGGTGGGAGTGCAAACTTGTACAACCACTATGAAAATAAATATGAAGAAAAAGAAAATATTGCTACCAATGACTCAGCCATTCCTCTACTTGGCATCTACCCTAAAGGATCCACTTATCACTGCAGAGATATTTGCTCAACCATGTTTATAGCTGATCAATTCACAATAGCTTTGAACTGTAATCAACTCAGATAAACATCATTTGACAAATGGATAATAAAGATGTGGTCCATCTACCCAATGAAATTCTACTTAGCAGTAAGGAAAAATGATATAATAAAATTTGTGGGAAAATGGATAGACTTGGAACAAACACTCATACTAAGCAAACTCACATAAGCACAAAAAGACACATGCCACATGTTCTTCCTCATCTGTGTTTCCTAAACTAGAATAGCTTGAGTTGCAGGCATGCCTGACTAACAACTCAAGGGCTAGATAAGAGGCATGGAAGGATTTAGGGGGAAGGTAATGGGAAGGTGGGCAAGATACACACAAAGCCAAATCTAAAATGAATTGGTACCCTAGAAACCTTCCTCTTGATAGCAGACTAAAAGATGTAATCCTCAATAGAAGCATGATGGGATAGTGTGGTGAGAGGACCACGAAGAGAATGGGATGAAGTCTAACCCTAAGATATTTGGCTCTGACTTGTAACTCCCTGTACCAGAAATTGATTACAACCTATGTTGAGCTGTTGATTGGAGAGACCTACAAGGGCTCCAAAATAAGACAGGCTTCAGTCAAAGCACTTGATTGCCCACCTGAGGGGTAAGGTAAGACTGTATTGTTGAAGACACCACATGCTGCTGATGCAGAACATTGAGAAATCTGGATGAATCTGGAAGGAAGCCAGCTCCCAGATGGTTAGCTTGTATAGTGCTAAAAAGTGCTACATAAGCTGCTGAGGGAAAATAGTCAACAACATTGCGAACAGCCAGGGGATCCTACTTTAGGAAAGCAACCAGCCTGACAAGATGTACACACATGTGCAATAGTGGCACTCAGCCTAGGTGGGTAACCAATGGCTCTCTGAGTGGCTAAGAGATCCACTCAGTGGAAAGTAACCCATAGCTGTAGCTGGGATCCAAGTCAAAATCCTCTGGAGACAAGATTATGGATTCCATTGACACCTCCCATTAATCTTTGGCCAAAAATTAGGCTACTCCCATCAAAATTGCTCCCAATTAATAATGCTTATCCCCTTTAACCTAGTCTAATCTCACTTTCCACGGGAGAATCTGTTCTTCCTTTTCAGAAAACAGTGAGAACCAAGGAAAACCAAAATTTATCAACAAGACAAGAATAGATAACTGACTCCCTTTCAGCAGGTGAACCACACCTAGCATAGCAGCTAGGGCCTAGGTGAAACCACAGAGGAATCGGTGGGATGAGCAAGAGTGCTGCTTCCTGGCAAGCCCGACAACTGCACCAGGCTGATGGAGACAGACACTGAGGATTCTCAAAATGCACCAAAGCAGAAATCCAGAAGCTGCTGAGAACTCAACACTAAAGTAGACTTAAATCACAGCCACCAAGGCTAAGGGAATTTTGTAAAAGAGGGGGTGAAAAGAATATAAGAGCCAAAGGTTGGGCATGACTATCCTGAGGCATGCCCCCAACAATAACTGACTGCCCTTCTCATAGCTTATAATCCACAACTCCATGGTGAACACCAGCAGTCGCATTAGGGAGGGTCCTTATTGGAGTGGGGGCAGGGAGGAGGGAAATGATAATACCAACATATGATGTATCCACACAAAGTTTCTACTTAATAAAATTAAATTTATCCAGGAATGCTGGCTCATGCCTTTAATCCCAGCACCACTTTGGAGGCAGAGGTAGGAGGATTGCCAAGAGTTTGAGGCCACCCTGAGACTACATAGTAAATTCCAAGTCAGCCTGAGCTAGAGACCCTACTTCAAGAAACAAAACATAAAACAAACAAAAACAAAACAAAACAAAAAAACCAAACATCTACATTTAGTTTTTTAAAAAACATTAAAAAATTTTTGTACTCAGTGAATACAGTCAAGTTGGTACCATTGTTAGCTTCCTCCCTGTCCTTCCCCCTCCACAGGGACCCTCCTTGTTGGGGTATATGGGTCGTGCATTGTGGGGTTGGCCTTCAGAAGAAATGTCTCTGTGTATCATGACCCAATGTGTGGCTCTGACATTCTTTCTGCCCCCTCTTCTGTAAAGTTCCATGAGCCATGTTGGGTTCATTTTAGGTGTGCTTCAGTGTTGTAATCTTGGGAGCCTCTGTGTTTCTGGATATCTGGTTTGGTAGGGGTTGATTGTTCTCTGTGTGTATCTCCTTTGCCATTGTGCCAATTCACCAAGAAAACAGCATTTTTGCATGTTTCCCCAATTATTCTTGGTTTCATCTGGGGCCCTTTTGAGGTATGGTGGGGTGGTTCTCTCCTTTGGATCTGTATCTATCTGAAAAATAGAAGCAGATTCTCCTATGGAGAGTAAAGTTAGCACTAAATAAATGTGATAACCATTATTTTTTAGAGAGAGTTTAATAGTATAGGCCCACAATTGGTGGAAGCTTAATAATGGAGAGTGGACTCATTTTTGGATATGGGGATATGGTTCTGGCTTGTTTCCCAGCTCCAGCTGTGGGTTCCTTTCCACTGAGCAAATCAGTTAGCCAAATCGAGAACAGTTGGTTTCCCACCATGGCTGTGTGCCACTATTGCACTCGTGTGAACATAATGTCAGGTTGTTTGCTGCTAAGTAGGTTAGACCATGCTTTGCTTGGACACATATTGGTGCCCCCCCCCCCCCCAGTTGCTCATCTAGCACCTCTGGCACTAGATGCGCTAACTGTTTGGGGACTGACTCTCTTCCAGCTTCCAGCCATGTCATTTCATATTATGTACCAACAGTGTATGGTGTCTTCAGCAGTAGGGTCTTACCACTAACCTATGGGTCATCAAGCACTCTGACAGAAATCTGTCTTAGTTTTGGGACACCTTGTAGGTCTCTCTGATCAAAAGCTCATTGCGCATTGTGGATGATATCCACCTGCTGGTACAGGGAGTTACAGGTCAGCACCCAAGAAGAGAAGGAAGAAAAAGATGAGTGATATAAAAGAGAGAGAGATAAGAGAGAAGAGGGGGCGGGGGAGAGAAAGAGAGAGAGAGAGAGAGAGAGAGAGAGAGAGAAATAGGAGGAGATGAAGGTCAGTTTTTGTCATACACTCTCCAGGGACTTGTGAATCAAGTGTTCCCTCTAAGGGCTTGATGAAGGTTCAACCATTTAGTCTGTCTTTAAGGATGTAGTACCATTGCTGTTTGGGTCCAATTTTGTGTTCCCTTCTCCCTCCCTTACCCCTCCAATCCTCCCTATTGTCCAGTCCTCGAGATGCTTGCTAGGTATATCAGCAACTTGGGTAGATTCAGGTTAATAGCTGTAGATGAGTGAGGCTATGCAGCAATTATTTTTCTGTGATTGGGTGAGTTCACTAAGAATGATCTGTTCCATGTTTGACCATTTTTCTTCAAATTTCATTGTGTTGTTTTTCCTTACTGCTGTGTAGAATTCCATCATGTAGATTTACCACATTGTAGTTATCCATTCATTTAATGATGGACATTTGGGTTGATTCCAGCTCTTAGCTATTACGAATTGAGCAGCTATAAACATCGTTGAGCAAATCTCTCTGAACTGAGGCATGGAGCTTTTAGGGTACATGCCCAGTAAAGGAATAACTGGGTCTGTTGGTAACTCTATAGACAGCCATTTTAGAAGTCTCCATATTGCTTTCTAAAGTGGTTGTACCATCATACATTCCCACCAACAGTGGATGAGGGTTCCTATTTCCCCACATTTGATTTTTTGATGTTTGCTATCCTTACTGGGAATTTTTGGTTGTTATTGTAATCCACTATGTAGTCTGAAGCTTGCCTAGAGCTCCTGGCAATCCTTCTACCTCTGCCTCCCAAGTCCAATTTACTGGAATTTGATCATTATCCACTCTCATTACCTTCCCTCCCTCACTCCCATTCCATCAAACTCTTCCTTTCCCACTAGTCCTTGCTCTATTTTGATGTCTTTTATGTCAGAATGTTGATGGGCTAAGCATTGCTCAGGTCTTGTGCAGGCTATGACAGCCAGCAGCAGTGTTGCTACCATCTTTTGCTGACATTGGAATGCAGATTCTTTGGCCTGGCAATGTAGACTGCAGACCAGGCTGTCCATGAATCCTCCAGGCCATCAGTGACAGACTGCAGCTGAAGAGGCATCCAGCCTCTTGGCTTGAGTAGCTATCAGGATGTCAGACTCCAAGGTGCAGACAAGACAGCCATTGTTGGATAGCACTGTCCATATTGTGGAAGCCAATCTAGTAAATCCCCTTTGTAATATATCTTTATTCTCTATATTATATATATATATATATATATTCATGCTTTCTATTACATATGAATTCTGTGGGTTTTGTTCCTCTAGAGAATCCAGGCTCATACACATGTAAAAGAGAGACATATAGGAGTAACACAAATGCAATCACTGGGGATATGGTTAAGGGAACAACAACAACAACAACAACAAAAAAAAGGGGAGATATTTTTGGTGTGGTTTTTTGCTTACATATGCATATACAGTCCTGTGTGTGTGACTGGTAAAATCAGTGTGGGTAGAGGAAAATCTGGCCTGGATTCCTTGTAGTAGTTCCCATTTGTCTCTTTCCCATTGACCTTAAGAAAGGGCTAAGGGTGTAGCTTGGTGGTAGTGCACATATTTAACAGGTACAAAGCCCTGTAAGTTCAGTCCTAACTACACACACACACACACACACACACACACACACACACACACACCTCTCATTAAGTTCTGTTTTAAAACTCAAGGTCAATAGAATTTTAAGTCTAATTAAGGTCTTAAGGGCAGAAGTCAGACGAAAGAAAAGATGTAACATTGCTTTTAATTTTCAAAGAGCTCTGTGTTGGGCTATTTACAATTATAGCTCTATTGAGAGGTTTATATTAAATTTTATAGAATTCTCCAGTGCTTATTTAGCTTCATTATATATGCTATGATCAAGCACATGCTATAATATGTGGATAGGAAAGTGTTACAGTTTTGGTTTTCATTTTGGCTTCTTAAGATGATTATGAAGGAGACTCAGTGGAAAGCTAGCTTCTTTTAGGCAGTTTCAGTTAGGGGCAAGAATCTACAGAGAAAACCAGAAGGTGCCACTCCGTATTGGCAGGAATGAAACTCTTTGTGGGAATGGAACTCTTGTCTGATCCAGATCCATCCCCAACAGCTACAGTGCCCTCTGCTGCCCACAGTTTAGCATACTACTTATCTGGGCTGGCCTTCACTACCTTAATTGGGCCAGTCCTTTGAATCTACAAGCCAGTTGGGTCTTCCCTTACATACCAGAATCTGACAAAAGAATACTTTTGCAATTGACTATAAAGGCTTGTCTGTGCTGCTTCCATGTCTCTCTGCACTCTCTCTGTCCTGTGATCTCTGCCTAGATACACATAAGTCTGGCTTTCCCCTCACCAAGCCTTGCTGAAGAGGGGAGAGCAGAACACTTTTTCTTGGCCTGGGTAATTTTCTACTTGACCCTGCTTTATGCTTTGGGGTAACATCTCACTTTTATTACATGTGTCTGAGTCTACCATGTGTTTTTCCTTACAGTAATAGATCTAACACATGGGTATTCCTCTCATCTGTGGACCTGCTACTTGTGTAATTTCTCTAAACTTGGGGCAACCATGGGTATAATTGTTTACAACCAGTTTCTCACTGCCTGGACTTCTCTCTCCTATTTTCAAACCATTGCCACTCACTCTTAACTTTCTTCCATTGGGAGACTCAGGGTAGATGCTATGGCTTCTACACAAGTGTGTGTTTCTTCTAAATCTCCCTACATAAGCTCCTAGGTGCTATCATCCACATGCTGTGGCTCCCCTTTAGTCTTTCCTCTAAAACCTCAATTTCTGGGCTGGAGAGATGGCTTAGTGGTTAAGATGCTTGTCTTCAAAGGACCTCGGCTTGATTCCCCAGGACCCATGTAAGCCAGATGCACAAGGTGGCACATGTGTCTGGAGTTTGTTTGCAGTGGCTGAAAGCCCTGGTGTGCCCATTCTCTCTCTCTTTCTGTCTCTTTCTCACTTTGCCTCTTTCCCTCTCTCAAATAAATAAAAATAAAATATTTTTAAAAACCCTCAATACCTCCTGAATGAATCTAATGGACTATGTTGTGTTTTTCACAAGAGTGTGTGTTTCTTATTTTCCATGTGCTTGTGACTCTGTTCTAGACTTTTTCGAGACCCAAACTTTCTGTACGTAAACCCCACAACTTGTGATTTCTCCTTAAATAAAAGCTGTAATTCATAATTATCTTTCTTGAGTCAGGTTTTATCAATTCTTTGTTAAAATTCGATAAGAACTCAATATTGTGGTTCATAAGATTTGGAGGCCCCCATAAATTCCAAATCCTGCATCAGTTATATGTTGGATGAACAAAAAAATTCCAGTGAATATTAGTAATAATAATACAAAAAAGCATAGTAAAAACTAGTTGAAGGCAGAGTATGTAAGTTTTCTATTGTGTAACAAATTATCACAGATAACTTGGTAGCTTGAAAGAACAAACCTCATTGCTTAGTGTCTATGGGTCAGTAGTTCAGGCACAGTGTTTTGTGAGGTAGTAATGAGACTGCTTCATGGTGCTCAGCCTCATATGAGACTGGTTCTCCTTTCAAGCTCATTAGTTGTTGGCAGAACTTGGTTTCTGTGTGTGTGGTGCTTGCATGTGTATATAGAGGTGTATGTGCATGTATGTGTGGTCAGTTTGATGTGGGGTATCTTTTTCCACTGGTCTCCACCTTATATCTTTTTTACATATATACAATACCATCCTATTAAGTACTCCTCTCCTTTCCTTTCTATTTCCTTTATGTCTCTTTTCTAGCTTACTGGCCTTTACTACTGAATTTTCTTCCTACTCACAAAAAAGTCCAATCATCAGTAGCTAGGATCCACATATGAGAGAGAACATGCAACGTTTGGCTTTCTGGGTCTGAGTTACCTCACTTAGTATAATCCTTTCCAGATCCATACATTTTCCTGCAAATTTCATAACTTCATGTTTCTTTACCACTGAATAGAACTCCTTTGTATAAATGTGCCATATCTTCCTTATCCACTCATTAGTTGAGGGACATCTAGGCTGGTTCCATTTCCCAGCTATTGTGAATTGAGCAGTAATAAACATGGTTGAGCAAGTATCTCTAAAGTAATGAGATGAGTCCTTAGAATATATGCTTAGCAGTGCTATAGCTGGGTCATATGGTAGATCTAGTTTTAGCTGTCTTAGGAACCTCCACACTGATTTCCACAATGGCTGGACCAGATTGCATTCCCACCAATAGTGTAGAAGGGTTCCTCTTTTTCCTCATCCTTGCCATCATTTATGGTCATTTGTTTTCATGATGGTATCCAGTCTGACAGGAGTGAGATGGAATCTCAACATAGTTTTACTCTGCATTTCCCTGATGTCTAGGGATGTAGAACATTTTTTTAGATGCTTATATAACATTTGTATTTCTTCTTTTGAGAACTCTCTATTTAGTTCCATAGCCCATTTTTTAATTGGCTTGTTTGATTTCTTATTTAATTTTTTTGAGTTCTTTGTATATCCTAGATATCAATCCTCTATCAGATGTTAAAGCTGGCAAAGATTTTTTCCCATTCTGCAGGTTGCCTCTTTGCTTTATTTACAGTGTCCTTTGCCATACAAAATATTTGTAATTTCATGAGGTCCCAGTAGTTAATTTGTGGTTTTATTGCCTGAGCAAATGGGATGATATTCAGGAAGTCTTTGCCAAGACCAATATGTTGAAGGGTTTCCCCTACTTTTCTCTCTAGCACTTTAAGAGGTTCAGGTCCAATGTTAAGGTCTTAATCCATTTGGACTTAATTCTTGTGTATGGAGAGAGAGAAGGATCTATTTCATCCTTCTACAGATACATATCCAGTTTTCCCAGAACCATTTTCTGAAGAGGCTGTCTTTTCTCTAAAGAGTATTTTTGGCATTTTTGTCGAATATCAGGTGGCTATAGCTACCCAGACTTACATCTGGGTCCTCTATTCTGTTCTGCTTTTGTGCCCCTACCATGCTGTTTTTGTTACTATGGCTCTGTAGTATAGGTTAAAATCAGGTATGGTAATCCCACCACTCTTTTTTTCTTGTTGCTCAGGATTGTTATAGATATTCGAGATTTTTTTGTGCTTCCAAAGGAATTTTTGTATTATTTTTCTATTTCTATGAAGAATTTCATTGGGATTTTGATATGGATTGCATTAAATGTGTAGATTGCTTTTGGTAAGATTGCCATTTTCACAATGTTGATTCTTCCGATTCAAGAACAAGGGATGTGTTTCCATTTCCTAGTGTCTTCTGCAATTTCTCACTTGAGTGTTTTAAAGTTTTCATTGTAGAGATCCTTCACTTCCTTGGTTAAGTTTATTCCAAGGTACTTTATTTATTTATTTTTTTGATGCAATTGTGAATGGGAGTACTTCTGTGACTTCATCCTTTGTGTGTTTGTTGTTAGCATATAGGAAGGCTACTGATATCTGTGTGTTTATTTTGTATCCTGCTACATGGCTATAGGTGTTTTTTAGCTCTAACAGTTTGTTGGTAGAGTCTTTAGGGCTCTTTATGTATAGAACCATGTTATCTGCAAATAATGATAACTTGATCTCTTCTTTTCCAATTTCTATCCCTTTAATGTGTGTCTCTTGCCTTATTGCTATGGCTAAGACTTCTAGTACTATGTTAAATAAAAATGGGGACAGAGGATACCCTTGTCCTGTTCCTGATTTTAGTGGAAAAGCTTCCAGTTTTTCCCCATTTAGCAATATGTTGGCTGTAGGCTTGTCATAAATAGCCTTTATCATGCTGAGATATATTCCTTCTAGTCCCAGTATCTGTAGGACTGTTGTCACGAAGGGGTGTTGGATTTTTGTCAAATGCTTTCTCTGCATCTAATGAGATGATCCATGTGGAAGTTTAAGAAGCAATGGTGTTAGTTCTTTCCTTAAAGTCTAGCAAAATTCACCAGTAAATCCATCTGGGCTTAGACATTTTTTAGTTGGGAGATTTTTGATAACTGCTTGGATCTCCATACATTTTATAGGTCTATTTTAGTGATTAATTTCATCTTGATTTAATTTAGGTAGGTCATATAAATCAAGGAAATCATCCATTTCCTTCAGATTTTCATACTTAGTGGAATATATGTTTTTATAGTATGTTCCTATGATTTTTTGAATTTCTCTGGTATCTGTTGTGATGCTGCCTTTTTCATCTCTAATTTTATTAATTTGTGTCTCTTCTTTCTTTCTTTTGGTCAGATTTGCTAAGGGTTTATCATTCTTGTTTATCCTTTCAAAGAACCAACTTTTTGTTTCATTGATTCTTTGGATTATTTTTTTGGTTTCTGTTTCATTATTTTCTGCCCTAATCTTTATTATTTCTTCCCGTCTACTGATTTTTGGTTTGCCTTGTTCTTCTTTTGCCAAAGCTTTAAGGTGAAGCATTAGGTCATTTACTTGAGACCTTTCTAATTTCTTAATATGGGCACTTAAAGCTACAAATTTCTCTCTTAGGACTGCCTTCATTGTGTCCCAAAGGTTTTGGTACATTGTGTTCTCATTATCATTTGACTTTATGAATTTTTTTACTTTCTTCTTGATTTCTTCATTGACCCATTCATCATTTAGTAGTGTATTGTTTAGTTTCCATGATTTTGTGTATGCTCTTTAGCTTTTCTTGCTATTTATTTGTAGTTTGATTCCATTGTGGTCAAATAAAATTCAAGGAATTATTTCAATTTTCCTGTATTTGTTAAGATTTGCTTTTTGTCCTAATGTATGGTCTATTTTAGAGAATGTTCCATGTGCTGCTGAAAAGAATGTATATTCTGCATCATTTGGATGAAATGTCCTGTATATATCTGTTAAGTCTATTTCTTCTATGACTTCATTTAATCCAGATGTTTCTCTCTTTATTTTTTGCCAGGATGACCTTCAATTGATGAGAGTGGGGTGTTGATGTCACTAACTACAACTGTGTTTGGTGTCATCTGTGACCTTTGTTCTAATAGCATTTGTTTGATGATGTTGGGAGCCCCCATATTAGGTGCATATATGTTTAGGATTTTAATGTCATCCTGTTGGAGGGTGCCTTTAATCAAGATAAAGTGACCTTCCTTACCTTTTCTAACTAATGTTGGACTGAAGTCTGCCTTGTCAGATATTAGGATAGCAACCCCTGTATTTGCTTGAAATACTGTTTTCCAGCCTTTCACTGTAAGATAGTGTCCATTCTTTGTAGAAAGTTGAATTTCTTGGAGGCAACAAATCGAAGGATTCTGCTGTTTAACCCAGTCTGCAAGCCTATGTCTTTTGGTTGGGGCATTGAGACCATTGATATTAAGAGGTATTATTGAAAGGTGTGTATTTATTTTTTGCCATTTTTTTGTGGTTTTCCAGTTTTACCTTTGCTCTCTTGTGTTAAGAAGCATTTGAGTATTGTTTGTTTTTTCCAGGTTCTTTATATGTGGGCTTTTCTTTCTCTTCAGCATGGGGGATTCTTTCAAGTATTTTCTGTAGTGCTGGTTTTGTCTTCAAATACTCCTTTAGCCTGCTTTTGTTGTGGAATGTCCTTATATCTCTGTCTATTTGAATGGATAGCTTTGCAGGATAAAGTAACCGTGGTTCACTATTGTTATCTTTCAGAACTTGGAATACATCACTCCAAGCCCTTCTGGCTTTTAAAGTTTGTGTTGAGTAATCTGCTGTGATCATGATGGGCTTGCCTTTGTAGGTAACTTGGTTTTTCTCTCTAACTGCTTTCAATATTTTTTCTTTGGTTTGTATGTTTGGTAGCTTAATTATAATATGGCAAGGAGAGGTTCTTTCCAGGTTTTGTCTGGTGGGTGTTCTAAAGGATTCCTGTATCTGCATTGGCATCTCATTCCAAATTTGGGGGAAGTTTTCTTCTATGATTTTGTTGAAAATGCCTACTATGCCTTTGGAGTGAAATTCTTTGCCTTCTACTATACCCTGAATTCTTATGTTTGATCTTTTCGTAGTGTCCTGAATATCTTGAAATTCCCATTCATACTTTCCTATTAGTTTGTCTTTCTCTTTGTTGGAATGTATTAGATCTGCTACCTGGTCCTCTAGTTCAGATATTCTGTCCTCTCCTTCATCCATTCTACTGGTGAGATTTTCTACAGACTTTTTTATTTCATTGACTGTGTTCTTCATTGCTAGTAATTCTGACTGTTTTTTCCTTATTATTTATATTTCCTTATTTATGTCTTGTATTGACCTCTTTATTTCATTAAATTGGTTTCCTGTGTTTTCTTTCATTCCTTTGATTTCCTCTTTGACTTCTTTGAGCGTATTTATAATCATTCTTTTGAAATCTTTCTCAGGTATTTCCTCTAACTCATTCTCACTGGAGGTCATTTCTGATGCATTAATACTTTTTGGTGGATTTATATTGTCTTAATTTTTGGTGTTTCTTGTGTTATAATGTACATATTTTTGCATCTTGGATTTATTTAATTCTTGGATTTTCTAGTCAGCTGCAGTATTATTAGATGTATCAATCAATCTGATGTTATATATCTTCAGGATAGGAGCTTAAAGTGATAGGTGTGGCTCTCAAGACTCTCAGAGTATCTACAAAAGTGACCCTAGGTATTGGGTTTGCCTGCTATGAGAGTATTCAAGTAGGTTGAGTGGAACAAAATACAGGCAGATTCTAAAATTTAACTAAACAATGTACATATTCAATGAAAAACAACACAGAGTATTTATGCAAGAGTAGGTATTATGACAACCAGATCCTCTAACAAAGTCACAGTCCCTTAGGCTGTGTGTTGCCCCACACCCTTAATCCTGTCAACTAGGAGGCTAAGATTTCTGGTCTGTTGAGGGTTCCAAATCAGCTTGTGACCAAGTGAGACCCTTCCCTAATGAACAACAGAAGAGGAAACAAAGCCACTATAAATCAGGAAGCAAGAAATGACAAGCCCCAAATATTGCTTATTTAAGAATGGCAAATCCGACCGTCCATCAGATTTAACATATAATTTATCCTGATATGGAAGGTGCAATATATTAGGCTTATTTGGCGGATACTGACCTGGCGTAATGCCAGTTACCTTTTGGAATAATTTTGGTCTCAGTTATGCTGCGCTCCTGCTTGTGTCTTTGGTGCAGTCTGGGTTCAAGTAGGCTGGCTGGGTCACTGGATCACTTCTCTGGTCACCATTGCTGGGTGCCACAAGCTGCCTTCCCCAGGTCTCTAGGGCTTGCTCTGTTGGTGGGGGAGGGGAGCCTGTGGATGGTGTCTCTAGTTCTCCTGCTGGTCCACGTGATCCTCTACATCATGATCTGGTCCTCCATTGGTTGCTGTGGTCCTCCCTTCATGTTTCTTGAGTTTGCCAGGAGCTCCGATGTGAGTGGAAAATCCCCTCACCTGTCTTTTCCTGTGGCTCAAGCCAAGGCTTGCAGCTGTGGCCCCACAGACCTGATGCCACCACTGCTGGATCAGCCTCTGCCTGCCTATGTGGGCTCTAGATGCTCTGGGTCTCTCCAACTTCTCTGCTGCTGTTGGGAATTTGGAAGTGTATTGTGATTTTTTTTTTTTTTTTGGCTTTTTCTCCTCTAGGCTGCTTTGGCATGGTTCCTATGCCACCATCTTAACCAGAAGTCCTTATATCTTTTTTTGAGGCAAGGTTTCTTTCTTTCTGAACCTACAGCTCATTGAATTGGCTATACTAGCTAGCCAA
Source organism: Dipus sagitta (assembly GCA_036346955.1). Taxonomy (NCBI): domain Eukaryota; kingdom Metazoa; phylum Chordata; class Mammalia; order Rodentia; family Dipodidae; genus Dipus; species Dipus sagitta. The sequence continues at coordinate 52,618,457 of CM070774.1, forward strand.
GAAGCCCCAGGGATCATCTGTTTCTGCCTCCCCAGCCCTGTGCTTGGCTTTTTTATGAGAGTGCTAAACTTAGATACTTATTCTTGCACAGCAAGCAATACTGATGCAATCATCTCCCAGCCCAAAACTTGGTTTCTTATAGCTGAAAGAATGAGACATGAGATATTAGACAATGCCTACCATTGGCACAGGGATCTGTCTATAACATGGTAGTTTGTTCTAGGCCAACAGAAGGAAGTCTATGCCTAGTCTTGTTTTGCATGTGTATGTGTATATGGTGTGCTTGTGTGTATACATGTCAATATGTAGATGCATGTATGTACATGTGCATGCATGCATGTGTGTAGAGGCCAGTGGTCAACATTAGATGTTTTTATCAATTGCTCTCTACCTTATTATTATTATTATTATTATTATTATTTGCAACAGGGTCTCTTACTAAATATAGAACTCCACTGACTCAGCAAGTCTAATTAGCCAACAAGTGGTGGTGATCCTCCTGTTTCCACTCCCCTAAGCTAGGATGCAGGCATATGATACCATTCCTGGATTTTATGTGGGTGCTGAAGATCTGAACTGAGGAACTCATGCTTGCAAGGCAAGCACCTGGCCCATTTAGTCACCCTCCCCTACTCCATTTTGGGTATCTTTTAAGGGTTTATCTGTCCAGGTCAGGACCCTATCCAGGAGTTTACATTTTGATGAACTCAAAGTCAACTAATTAGAGATAACAATTACATCTGTAAAATCCCTTCACCTTGATACATGGTAAGACCTAACTGATAGGAATGATCTCCCATAACGTCCACAGGTTCTGCTACATTCGGAGGGAAGGGATCCTGCAAAGGCATGGCTCACTAGGAGTCATTTTGAAGATCTGTTTACCACATAATTATTTTAAACTACACACACACACACACACACACACACACACTGTTTTTTTTTTTTTTTTTTTTTTTTTTTTTTTGAGGTAGGGTCTCTTTCTAGCCCAGGCTGACATGGAGTTCACTGTGTCATCTCACGGTGGCCTTGAACTCATAGTGATCCTCCTATCTCTGCCTCCCAAGTGCTGGGATTAAAGACATGTGCCACCATACCCAGCAAGATATTAAGAACTTAAAAAATGTTTTTTAAAATTTATTTTAGAGAGAAAGAAGGAGAGAGACTGAGAGTGAGAGAGAGAAATTGGTACTCCAGGGCTTCAGCCACTGCAGTTGAAATCCAGATGCTAGTGCCACCTAGTGGGCATGTATGACCTTGTACTTGTCTTGCCTTTGTGTGTCTGGCTTATGTGGGATCTGGAGATTTGAACATGGGTCATTAGGCTTCATGGGCAAGTACCCTAACCACTAAGCTATCTCTCCAGCCTGGAAACTTTAACATATGAACATACAGTAATTTGACCATGTTACTGTTACATTATCCTCTTTTGTCTCTTCTCTGCTCCATCATCCCCCAAGGACCTTCCTCCTTCAAGATAGTCCTTCTGTTTTGTTGTCTCATTCCTTTTGCCATACTCCATGGTAAAATGCTGATTTGCTCAGAATAGTGCAGGTTTTGTGGGGGTATTGGTAACCACTGTATGGTCATGAATACACCAGTTGATTCTTGTCGGGGGACAGCTCCCAATGCATGCCTGTGCACTCTGTGGCTCTTTGATTCTTTTTGACCCCATTTCCACAATGTTCTCTGCACTTTGGAGGATGTGATAGAAATTTCTGTTAGCGGTCAGCTCTCTACTGACTCTTATTTTTTTCTATGATGAGTTTTGAGTTTCCTCAATGTCTACAGCCATTTCTATATAGACTGTCCTTTGGCTAGCAGTGAGAGAACAATTATATTCATTCCACTACTACCTCTGCAATGTTCCCTGTGCTATGGTTAGTGTGATAGAGATGACTCATCCAGTACTAGGCATGGGACTTTCTCTTATCTTGGTCATTTTAATGAGTCTTGGTCTTCCTGGTATTTGCTACCATCTGTAAAAAGAAAGTTCTCTAACCAAAAGTCAACATTAATCAATAGGCAGGAACATACACACATAGGAGGATGTATGGTGGTCATAACATTTCTGTTTAGCTAAAGAATGGTGGAATCTTCCCTCTATTGTCTATGACATTCCACACCATTGGCTTTTGACTGGGCTCTCAGTACCAGGTGTGAATTCCCTCCCACTAAGTGAGCTTCATATCCAATCAGAGGTCAGTTGATTACCCCATAACTTATATGCCATTATTGCACCAGTGGGTACATCTTGCATGGTTTGTTGGTTTTGTAGCTTGCAGGATCCACTTTCTATTCACACTGATGGTGACTTCTCCCACCTAGCAGCTCACATTATTGCACTTTCCAGCACTAATAACTATCTGTCAGGAAGACACTTTCCATTTCAGTTCCAGCTTGATTTGCAAGTTTTTTTTTTTTTGAGGTAGGTTCTTGTTGAAGCTCAAGTTGACCTAAATTTCACTATGTAGTCTTAAACTGGCCAGGAACTCACAGCAAATCCTGCTACCTTCTGAGTAGTCTGAGTGCTGGGATTAAAGGTGGGCACTACCATGCCCAGCTGATTTACATTTTTAATGCTAATTCTTTTGACAGCATATCTCTAGTTAGAGTAACTACATTCCACATGCTCCATAGCTACCACTGGTAAGAAGAGGTGCTATCTTAAAAAAAAAAAATGGGCTGGAGAGATGGATTAGCAGTAAAGGTGCTTGCCTGTGAAGCCTAAGGACCCAGGCTTGATTCTCCAGGTCCCATGTAAGCCAGATGCACATTGTGGTGCATGTGTCTGGAGTTCGTTTGCGGTGGCTAGAGGCCTCGGAATGCCCATTCTCTCTTTCTCTCTCCCTCTGTTTCTAATGTATAAATAAACTTAAAAGATTAAAAAATTATTTGTGTATATGCATAAACATACATGACACACATGCACCATTTTGCATCCAGCTTTATGTGGGGAATGAGGACTTGAACCTGGGCCAATAGGCTTATAGCAAGTGCCTTAAACCACTGAGCCATCTCCTCAGTCTGTTGTTATATCACTTTTCTCCTCAATAGTATATACCAGATGTTACAATGAGGTTATGGCTTTAAGTTGGAAGCACCAATAAATTTCTTCTGTTGGTGACAAGAGTTAAGATCCTCATTGTATTTACATACTTTTTTTTTTTTTTACTTTCTGTGTATTTTAAATTTTAGTTATTTTTTGCCAGTGTAATTAAGAAGCCAAACAATGCAGATTTTACTTCTTTAGTAAATTCAGATTCAGAATGATTTCCATATCAGACCTAGTAGTCATTATATTTTGTATCATTTCATCCATCTTATACACATTGTCAGGAGAGAGCAAATAATTACCAATCTCATACACACTCAATACTTACAGACATAACCACAATTATTTTAAATTTAGATCATTTCAGATACTCAAGGAATTTTTACAACCTCAGAAGCAATTAGTTGGTGTTCTTGTTACCTTCTCAAATGATTTAATAGAACACATTAAAAATAGAAATTCAAAGTTCTTACAAGTGACAAAGTGTTCTTTTGCAAAATTGCAGAACATTACTGTAAAGTACTAATTGCCAATAGAGGTCTTTACTTTTTTCACAATGTGAGTCCCACATTGGGATTATGATGTTTGAGCATATTCAGACTTGTTATTACTTTGCAAGGCAGAAGTAAGAATTTTCACTTAATTATTTTGCAAGTTGTTGTAGGATTTCTTTTCAAATAAGAGAAATACTACTTCTTGTTACAATACTTTGTAGATTTAATTTTTGTAGTCTCTTGCCTTAAACATCTTCTAATGAAACTACAAATATATAATTAGAGATTGTTTTCTCAAGTACTTTCATTAATTTCTACACATCAATAAAGTATGTACAGATGAGGTAAATTCAAAGATGAATGAAGAGTTTGTAATACGAGTTTATATTCTTAACTTCTATGAAATGCACATAATTTATCTCTTTTCTAGTTTAGCACCATGATTAAGCTGTCTCTTTGTTCTATTAGTTTTAACTATGTGATGTCTGCAAGGTAAAATAAATCTGACTTTAATGAGAAACCATAATTATTTCTTGAGCATTTGTGTTATCCATCAGCTTCAGAATTGTTGCATCTTACCTCCTATGTTAAGAAAAAAAAAGACCAGTTGTTTCAACAACTACATAGGAAGAATTATGATGCAGAGGTGTACTAATGCTTTAAATAAAAACATGAAATTTAAAGTTAGGATAATATATATATGTATATATATATGTGTGTGTGTGTGTGTGTGTACTGTCTACTTTCCATGAACCTTTTATTTTATTTTATTATTTTTCTTTTGATTTTTCGAGGTAGGGTCTCACTCTGGCTCAGGCTGACCTGGAATTCACTATGTAGTCTCAGGGTGGCCTCGAGCTCGGCAATCCTCCTACCTCTGCCTCCCGAGTGCTGGGATCAAAGGGGTGTTCCACCACGCCCTGCTCCTTTCATGTTTTCAACACATCTAATAATATATAAATGTTTTATAAATGATTTCTAATGAACTAGTAGAATACATGCAAATCATTATTATTTGTTGCAGAAGTATTTCTAACTTTTAGTGTTATCATTATTTTTGTGAAGATTTTTATTTTTGTGATTTGTTTGGTGTTTTTGGAAGCAACAATGCTCAAACAGTCCAAGAGATGGCAGTAAACACCTTCTTTTAAATTAATAATGTAGCTTGGCCGTTTATCACAGTAATTCTTCTAATGTGGTTTCTATATTTTAATAGCATAGCACAGAAGCACCATTAAAAAATTAAAATTTGTGAAATTCTAAATGTAGATATTTTGGTTTAACTATATTTTAAAGAGATTGCTGAAAGTATTTTACCAGGTAAACTGAACAGAGTTTTCTTCCTCCCTTTTCCTCTGCCTCCAAATAGAGGTTTCTGGAATTATATATAAACAGCAGAACTAAAGAATTGTAAGATTAATATTCCCGAGATATTAAAAGTTAAATGACTAAAATACTAATGACATCATTTCGAAAGTATGCCAAAACTGATTATTTTTTGAATACCATAGTTGGTTGCTGTAGTTGGACGCTTAATTAAAATGAACCCACTTTTGTGACAAATTGAAGGAATTCTTCACAATGCAAGAAAATAGTACTAAATACACTCAAAATTCATTTGTTCATTTGCTTTAAGGGGATTTTAACTTCTAAAAGTATTACTTTGTATGATAGTAAACTGTCTCACTATGGGACAGTACAGGTTAAGGAGAGTTACCATGGGAAGTTACTGCCTTTTTACATCATTACTATGACTTGAATCTTAAGTGTCTTCTCTACTCACCAGCCTGTGGCAGTACTGTGAACTGGTGGAGATGTGTCCTAGTGGAAGGAAGTTAGTTCATTACAGGTGTGCTATGAAGGGGATATAGGAAGCCTGGCTGTATCATAATCTCTTTTCTTTTGCTTTCGGCAAGGATATGATCAACCATGTCTGTCCTTGCTCCCTGCTGTAATGTTCTGCTTTTTCTCTGCCCCAAATGGAAGGGACCAAATGTCCATGGACAGAAACCTCTGAAATGGTGAACCAAAATCAATCTTTTTCCCTTTAAATTGTTTATCTTAAGCATTTTGTCACAGCAACAGAAATATTACTAATACTGTCATGCAATAAATATGGTAAATTGTGGGGATGAACTATAAGGACAAACTGTGGGAATGAACTTTGGGAAAGAACTGTGGGAATATTTCTTATGGACCTTATAAATATTTTTTTGTGTGATATTATTGCTGTGAGGTGCTAAATTTCTTACTGGGAATATGCTCTAAAGTTAATCTTACAACTATGTAATCCACGTGCTTAAAGCAATGTGACTAGGTTTCCTCTGCCTTGGTGTACCTTTGGCCCGGACAGCACAATATTGACAAGTAATGTTTAGAGGTGCTGACTGATCTTAAGCTATGCTCTATGCTCCTTTCCTCAGAGGCCTGGTTGACTCTCTATTCAGAACAAACATACATGCATAAGAAGTGTTGATCATAGTGTTAAAGACAACAGGGTCAGTAACTATAGGCTCACAGATTTGTTGAAGGCAACTGATAGGCTTAATGTTACTGTTCTTGTAATCAAAGTGTGTGTATTCTGGATCACCAGAGTCCAGCAGGTCACACCCCTAAATCTCTTCCCTTTAACAAATGTTTAAGGGTTATCTCAAGTATGAAGTCTAAAGTTCCTTACGTTTTGCTCATGAAGTGTACTACTTGTTCACGTATTACTGGTTTTTGTCTGTTTGATAGAAGTGCTAATTAGTACCTGTATATCAAAGAAGCCATAGCCACAGTAACATCAGAGCAGCCATGTCAGCAATGCAGCAGGTTTAGTGAAGGTTTAAACTAAACATCTCTTCATTTTCCTTTTTCCTCAGGCTGCTGCTAGAGACAATTAGCCCACTCCTGAGATAGGGGTACCAGGAGTTAGCTCTCCCACATCTCAAACTCTGCACTTAGAAGCAATTTGTCCCCTTTTGGATAGGAAAATTACAGAGGTTAGTCCTTCCTAAATCAAGATGGTGCATCCTGCCAAATAGGTCAATAAATGATCCTGGAAACTCAGCTTCCTATGTCTGGAATTCCTTGAATCCTAAAATTCAAACATAAACATTATCCTATCCATAAGTTAGTTTTGTAATGCTATAAAACAAGTAAATATGGCTTGAAAACACTATATATTATTCTGCAGGTCAGACATCTTGTTATGACTAACCCAAAGTGTTAGAATCTGGTCTCACAAGACTAAAATCCAATTTACAAGGGATTAACTTTTTTTGTTGGGGGGGGTGAAGTTCTGGTGGTGTGGCATGACTCAGTTCCTTGTGAATGTGGGGATAAAGTCCCCATTTTCTTGCACAGTTATCTAGGAGCTGCTATTCCATCCATATCCATTGCCATAGTACTCCTATGTTAAAAGCCAGATAGAGATTTTCTAGTCCTTTTCATGCTTTGAATTTTTTTGGCCAGAAAGAATATAGTTCCCTTAATGTTCTTACATGAAATTGTTCAAATTGGCTGAGATATGCTGAGGTTGATTGGTTTGGGACCTTAATTGCACCTACAAAATGCCTTTATACTAGCACCTAGATTAGTGTTTGACAGAATGCCTGAAAGTGTGAGTGTTAAGCAGGGACTGGAAATCTTTGAATTCTACTTACGTATTTATTATGCTTATAAACATCACTTACTTAAAAATCACATGGGATTGTTTACAGAATTGTTGGAGAAGGTTTTCAATTTCTAGGTGCTAATGAATTATTTCTTAAGTAAATTTAAGGTTAAACACAATTTACTGAAGAAAACACTGATAATAAAGAGTGACTTGGAATTACTTAGAGAAATGATACAAATGAGAGCATTGAGGCTTTTTTTTTTTTTTTTTTTTTTTTGGTTTTTCGAGGTAGGGTCTCACTCTAGCCGAGGCTGACCTGGAATTCACTATGGAGTCTCAGAGTGGCCTCGAACTCACGGCGATCCTCCTACCTCTGCTTCCCAAGTGGTGGGATTAAAGGCGTGCGCCACCATGTCCAGCTAATACTGAGGCTTTGAGATCACAAAATTACAGATAGCCAATTTTTTTTTTTTTTTTTAGTTTGTTGAGGTAGGGTCTCACTCTATCCCAGGCTGACCTGGACTCACTATGTAGTCTCAGGGTGGCCTCAAACTCATGGTGATCCTCCTACCTCTGCCTCCCGAGTGCTGGGATTAAAGGCATGCACCACCATGCCCGGCTCAGATAGCCAATTTTTAAAAGCTTTCTAATACCACTTAATCCTGGCAATCTATATTAATAATAACAATAACACAAAACTTCCCCAATACCTGTTTTCTTTTTGTTTTTCCAGAGAGGTCTCACTATGTAATCCAGGCTAGCCTTGACCTCATGATCTTCCCGCCTCAGTTGGTAAAACAGGTGTTAATCCCCACACCAAGCTTCATTATTTTATTCTGCAGCTCAATTTGGGGAAACCTGGTTGAGTGTTTCATAGAGACACAGTGACAGCTATTTTTTTTTCCTCTATGCATTCGTATCTTATTCCTTTCACATTGCATCCCAAGTCTAGTCTCCCATTAGTGAGACAAGATGAAGGAACAAGAGACTTTCAGCTCTCTAAAGATTGCTTACAAATAGGGGGTACCAAACTGTCACAAAGACCTGTTGTCATGGCTGCATTTCACCAGGAGTTTTCTGAACCAGGATTCTGCATTACCTGCCATCACAATATGGCTGTGAAAAAAGCAATCACAAAACCTCAGCAACATTCAAAATGCATTTATTTTGTGCTCACGAGTGTATGCGTGGTTTTGTCTGGTTTGGTTCATGTTAGCTTGCTTGACTCATGAATTTGTGGTCAGCAGGGTGAATCAGCTATGTTTCCTTCATCTAGCTTGGTCTTATGTGGATGGTTCAGGCTCTGTCTGTACATCTATTCCAGGCCTGCTCTCATAGTGATGTAAGGTTTTCAAAGAGAATGAAGTGCTCCAAAACTCTTGAGTGTTAGGCTCAGAACTGGTGCATTAGCAGTTATCATGAGAAAATACTGTATCTTCTACATCTTGCTCATTGGCCAAGGCTTCAAGAGTTACTTGATAAGAACAGCTGAAAAGTTATACTGCAAGCAGAATGGATGCAGGATCCAGGAGGAATTGGGCAATTTGGCTCTGTTTTATAGTGATTCACTGTGGGTTCCTGTATCCTCTGGGGCCCAGCCATGGTCCCCCAAGGTGCGCAGGCAACCAGGGTGGGTGGGCATGTGATGAGAGGAGCACTTCTCCTAGATAGTTGAACAGCTATTTCAGTTTGTTGTCAATGAAATGGGTTTATAAGCATCTGACGGGTGGGGGGAAGGGCCCTAAGGGGATTGGACATACCAAGTTCATTTCTGATGCCTAATTAGCATATAGGAAATGGCCCGGGGGGGGGGGAGGAGTGAGAAGGCGGGTCAGGTGATCTAGGGTCTCAGGGTAATGGGCTGTGTGAAGTGAAGGCTGATAAGGAGTTTCTTAGGGAACTGGCCAAAGGTTATAGGGCTATGGGCAGAGCCTAAGTTAAGGTGTGCTGGGCTAGGAGAGGGAGTGGTTTCCTGTAGCCTGGGGTTCCTTAGCCATGCCTGGAAGCTCAGGCCCCTCTCCTGAAGGATCCATCCTGTGTCTGGCAGTGCCTGACAACTCACAAATGTCATAATGTATATTAATGGTCTTTTTGGTTTGCTCAAAGACTGGCTTTTGCAACATGGACACAAACTTATATTTTTCATATACTAGGATTGAGCTGTCTTGAATGTCAGTTTTCATTTTTGCTTTGGAACTGTTTGTTAAGTTTTGAGATAGTGATTGAACTCTTAAAAGACTGAAATTGTCTTAAAAAATATATATATATTTGACAACTTCTATACTTACAGACAACAAACCACGGTATTTCCCTCCCCTCCCCCGCTTTCCCCTTCATAACTCTGGTCTCCATCATATACCCTCCCTTTCTCCATTAGTCTCTCTTTTAATTTGATATCATCAGCTTTTTCTCATATTATGAGGGTCTTGTCTAGGTATTGCTAGGCACTGGGAGGTCTTTGATATCGAGGCCAATTTCTGTCCGGACAGTTGTATGTAAGGAGTGATACCCTTCCTTTGGCTCTTACATTCTTTCTGGCACCTCTTCCACAATGGACCCTGAGCCTTGGAGTGTGTGAGATGTTTCAGTGCTGGACACTCCTCCACCCCTTAGTCTCAGCACTATGCTGCCTTTTGGGTCATCCCAGTGGTCTTCACCATCTGTAAAGAGAAGCTTCTCTAGCCAGAAGTGAGATTAGCATTAATATATGAATATAAACATTAAGTTTAGTGCTTTCAGGGCAATTTGGTGCGAGTAATACATACATTTATCCAGACAAGAGCAGGCTTTATATCCCTAAAGCTCATGAGCTGACCTTCCATATGCTTTTGATTAGATTTTCAGTACCAGGCATGTATTCCCTTCCATAGAATGGTCCTTCAGTCCAATTAGAGAGCAGTTGGTTTCCCCCAGAGCAGGCATGCCACTATTGCCCTCGTTCAGTCATTTGGCCTGTCTGGCCAAACTTGAGGCTTCCTGTGTCCACTGTTTTCACCAGCTGCTGACTTCTGTCTCCCATAAGGCTGCATACATTGCAGCTTTTTCCAGCTTTCAGTTGGCTGGACTACAGGGAGAAGGTTTTTCTGCTCAGCACCAGCTTGATTTCTCAGTGACTTTGCTGCTCAGGCTGTGTGAAGTCTTCAGCAATAGGGTCTTGCCATCTCTTTCTTATGGGAAACCAAGGGCCTTGGCAATAGCCTATAATGTTTTGGAGGCAACAGAGACCTCCCTGGCCAATAACTCACTGGAAGGTATCCCATCCCTGGCACTGAAAATTTACTAGTAATAATCTATGGCTCTGGATGTGCTGCTATTCAATAAAGTAGATTTTCATATGTCTTATTTAGAATATCTTGAACTTTTATTGACCATCCCTTCCCACCCTTCTTTTATACAATCTCTTCCCTGACCTCGCTTAGGCCTTTCCCCTCCCTGTAATCTGTTCCTCTACTTACATAAATATAATACCATCCCCTTAAGACCTTCCCTCTCTTCCCTCTCTTACAGACTTTTTCTAGCTTATGGGCCTCTGCTACTGATTTTTGGTTCCAGTTCACACACAAGTCTATACATTTGTAGCTAGCATCCACATATGAGAGAGAACATGTGATGTTTGGCTTTCTGGGTCTGGGTTACCTCACTTAGTATAATCCTTTCCAGATCCATTCATTTCCCTGTGAATTTCATAATTTCATTTATCTTTACCACTGAATAGCACTCCCTTGTGTAAATGTACCACATCTTTATTATCCATTCATCTGTGGATGGACATCTAGGCTGGTTGATTAGTGGTTTTATTTTCTGAGCAATTGGGGTTATATTCAGAAAGTCATTAACTATGCCAATATGTTGCTGATATGTTCTTAAAGTATGTCCTTATGATTTTCTGAATTTCTTTGGTATCTGTTGTAATGGTGACTTTTTCATCTCAAATTTTATTTATTTTTGTCTCTTCTCTCTTTCTTCTGGTCAAATTTGCTAAGGGTTTATCAATCTTGTTTATCCTTTCAAAGAACCAACTCTTCATTTCATTGATGCTTTGGATTGTTTTTTTTGGTTTCTATTTCATTAATTTCTGCCCTAATCTTTATTATTTCTACTCGTCTGCTGATTTTTGGTTTACCTTGTTCTTCTTTTTCCAAGGCCTTAAGGTGAAGCATTAAATTGTTTATTTGTGAACTTTCTAATTTCTTAATATAGGCACTTAGAGCTATAAATTTCCATCTTAGGTCTGCCTTCACTGTGTCCCAAAAGTTTTGGTATGTTGTATTATCATCATCATTTGATTATATGAATTTATTGATTTCCTTTTTGAGTTCTTCAATGACCCATTCATCATTTAATAGTGACTGTTTAGTCTCCATGAATCTCTGTATGCTCTGTAACTTTTCTTGTTGCTGATTTGCAGTTTAATTCCATTCTGGTCAGATAGGGTAGAAGTGATTATTTCAATTTTCCTGTATTTGTTGAGATTTGCTTTTTATCCTAAACATGGTCTATTTTAGAGAATGTTCCATGTGCTGCTGAGAAAAATGTATATTCTGCAGCATTTGGATGGAATGTTCTGTAGATGTCTGTTAGGTCCATTTGTTCCATGACATCATTTAATTCAGATATCTCTTTGTTTATTTTTTGCCAGGACGGCCTGTAAATTGATGAGAGTGGGGTATTGTAGTTCCCACTACAATTGTGTTTGATGTTACCTATGATCTTAAGTCTAATAGTGTTTGTTTTATGAAACTTGGAGCCACCATGTTAGGGGGCATATATGTTTAGGATTGTAATGTTCTCCTGTTGGAGCGTTCCTTTAATGAGTATAAAATGACCTTCTTTATCTTTCTTCACTAATGTTGGTTTGAAGTCTATCCTGTCAGATATTAGGATAGCAACCCTTGCTTGTTTCCTAGGCCCACTTACTTGAAAAATACCATTTTCCATTCTTTCACCCTCAAGCAGTGTCTATCTTTTATTGAGAGATGAGTTTCCTGGAGGCAACAAATGGCAGGATCCTGACTTTTAATCCAGTCTGCAAGCCTGTGTCTTTTGGTTGGTGCATTGAGGCCATTGATATTAAGAGTTATTATTGAAAGGTATGCATTTATTTTCACCATTCTTATTTTGTTGTGTTTCCTGTTTTCCCTTTACTCATTTTTTAACTGTTATTTGAGTGTGGTTTATTTTTTCTATTTCCTTCTATGTGTGTTTCTTCCTATGTCCTCCTGTGTGTGTTTTGCTTTCTCTTCAGCATTAAGATTTCCTCAAGTATTTTCTGTAGAGCTGGTTTAGGTTGTCATAAATTCCTTTAGCCCGTTTTTGTTGTGGAATGTCCTTATTTCTCTATCAATTTGCGTAGGTAGCTTTACAGAATAAAGTGATGTTGGTTGACAGTTGTTATATTTCAGAACATGGAATATATCATTCCAAGCCCTTTTCTGGCGTTTCAAGTTTGTGTTGAGTAATCTGCAGTTATTCTGATGGGCTTGCCTTTGTAGGTGACTTGCTTTTTCTCTCTTACTGCTTTCAATATGTTTTCTTTGGTTAGCATGTTTAGTAGTTTAAATATAACATGGTGAGGAGTAGTTCTTTCCAGAGTTTGTCCATTTGGTGTTCTTAAAGCTTCTGTATCTGCATTGGCATTTATTTCCCAATTTGGGGAAAATTTTCTTCTTTGACTTATTGAAAATACCTACTAAGCCTTTGGATTGAAATTCTTCTCCTTCTATTATGCCCTGAATTGTTATGTTTGATCTTTTCATAGTGTCCTGGATATCTTGAAATTCCCATCCATACCTTCCTATTAGCTTGTATTTCTCTTTGTTGGACTGTATTACATCTGCCACCTGGTCTTCTAGCTTAGATAATTCTCTTCTCTCCTTCCTCTATTGTACTGGTGAGACTTTCCACAGAGTTTTTATTTGACTCACTGTGTTTTTCAGAGTTAAAATATATGCCTGGTTTTTCTTCAGTATTTCTATTTCCTTACTCATGTCTTGTAATAACATCCTTACTTCATTAAGCTGGTTTCCTTTGTTCTCTTGGAACTCCTTCAGGAATTTGTTTTCTTCTTTAATTCTTTTGTTTTCTTCTTTGATTCCTTTGATTTCTTTGAGTATAGGTCACATCATTTTTGTGAAACCTTTGTCAGGCATTTCATCTAAGCAGTCTCATTGGGGGCTGTGGTGGTTTGATTCAGGTGTCCCCCATAAACTTAGGTGTTCTGAATGCTAGGTTCCCAGCTGATGGATATTTGGGAATTAATGCCTCCTGGAGGGAGTGTATTGTTGGGGGCAGGCTTATGGGTGTTATAGCCAGTTTCCCCATGCCAGTGTTTGGCACACTCTCCTGTTGCTATGGTCCACCTTATGTCAGCCAGGGGTGATGTCCACCCTCTGCTCATGCCATCATTTCCCCCTGCCATTGTGGAGCTTCCCCTAGAGCCTGTAAGCCAAAATAAATCACTTTTTTCCCACAAGATACTCTTGGTTGGGTGATTTCTACCAGCAATGTGAACCAGGCTGCAACAGGGGCCATTTCAGATGGATTTATAATTTTTCGTGGGATTGTATTGTTTTGATTCTTTGTGTTTCTTATATTATAATGTTGCATGATTTGCATCCTGAATTGATTTGATGTTTGGGTCTTCTAATAATTTTCGGTGCTTTTAGATTTGGAAATCCAACTTTATGTACCTTCAGAGTAGGAGTTTAAGGTGACAAGTGTAGCTCTTGCACTCCAATCCAACTGCAGAAGTAATGCTAGGTGTTGAGTTTGCCCTGCTATTCAATTATTCTAGTGGGCTAGATGGAGCAAATTATTGGCAAATTCTAAACAACTGAGCAATATACATACTGAATATAAACCAGCACAGAGTATGCAAATGTGTGGATTAAAACAAACAGATAGCCTTATAAAGCCAAAATCCCTAAAGGTGTGTGTTGCTCTACAATCTTAATCTTGTCAGCTGGGAGGTTGAGATTTCTCTTCTGAATTGGGTTCTCATCAGCATGGTTCTGAATCAGACCATACCTCCAATGATGACAGAAGCAAAAGACAAAGGCCCTATAAATCTGAAAGCATCAAAGGCAATAATAGGCTATCCCCAAATACAACTTAATTGAGAATGTTAAAGCCAGCCACAGATATGCAACCCACAACCTGCCCTGCCATGGAAGGAGAGATTAACACTTCCAGGGCAGACCTATGTAGCAGCTGGTATTCTGGTCTGCTGTGCTGGATGCTCTGCTGCCAGGTGCTGAATGCATCTGGGGGTTCACTGTTCTGATAGTTGGAGAATGGAAGAGTGCAGGAAGGCTGCAGTTGTACTGCAACTGCTTAACTGGTCCCACCTCTTTCAATGGCTCATTAGCTGATCTCTGTGGTCTTTTCTTGAAGTTTCTTGACTTTACAAGGAGGCTGACGAGGTTGGAAAATCCCCTGGTTTGGTGTCTGCTCCTGCAGCTTGGCGCAGGGCTGGCAGCACCAGGTGAGTGGGGCGGATTGTGCAGATCTCTTGGATAGGAGCCACAAGCCCTTAGATATTTTAAAGCTTGTATCACCACTATATTTACCTGTCATTTCTTAACCAAAGTAATATGAAATAATTTATAAAATTATAAAGTCTGATGAGGTAATTTTAACAATTTGACAGTTGAAGAAATAGAATCAGAGGTGTTCAATCACATTCTTGAAAACATACAGGTAAAAAGTCCTAAGACAGTAGCTGAAATCGCTGAATCTAATCTCAGAATTATTTTGAATATAACTTTTTTCATCAAAACCTTCTCTGCAACTTCACAAAATCATATATTAGGAAGCAGATTTTCTGACAAATTCTTACCACATTTTGTTCACAATCTCATCTCTCAAAAGGTCAAGCAAGACTAAGGGGAAAACTAAGAAGTGATTGATTGGTGATATGGAACTGATATGAAGCTTGAAAAAAACATCTGTAGGAGACTGAACATGTCAAAAATATGCAGTAGGTTTTAGAAAATTTCCAAAATATTCAAGAAAAAAGAGGCATGAAAGCATAGTGGGAGAAGTGAATGGAAATGTGGCTTATAATGGCTAGCAAACACGGGAGTAACTATGGAATGTGAACAACATTGTGTTCATTATGAACAGGGGCTGCAGTAGAGAAATAAGTAAGAATGGAATGCAGAACAGAGACTTCAAAGTCTACATCAGAAGATGGGAAGAAAACTAATGTGGCTTGCTGAGGGCCTAGAGTCATTGCAGATGATGGTTGTTCATATTGCATGCATGACTAGAAATATGCTATGAATAATTAAAATGGTACTAAAACTTATTTTGAGACAAGAAGGAGGTTAGGGATGATGAAAAGGCAGGTTTGTTGTTTGTGGCAGTTGTTGTGATATTAAAAAATGCCGGGAGAAGCCGGGCGTGGTGGCACATGCCTTTAATCCCAGTACTTGAGGGGCAGAGATAGGAGGATTGCCATGAATTTAAGGCCACCCTGAGCCTACATACTAAATTCCAGGTCAGCTTGAGCTAGAGTGAGAGACCCTACCTTGAAAAACCAAACCAAAAAGAAAAAAAAAGAAAAGCTAAGAGAAAGCCCAAGTACTCAATCTGTATAATAGGGATTGGTCTTCAAATTATGCAACAGACGTGGAGAGAATTTAATCCCAGACATTGGTGAGAAGAAATCAAAGATGGTCACTTCAATGAAGTATGTCCTTGGGCTGGATGACCATGTTTGAATATTTAAACAGTACCTTGACTGTGTGATCAGAGAGCTGTGGAAATGAAGATGCTGATAAAGGAGAAGCCAAGCTTAGTGACGAACAACTTGTCTTCTTTATTTAGTTTTAATTTTATTTTTAAAATACTTTGATCTATTTATTTAAGAGTGAGAGGAGAAAGTAGCAAATAGATATATAGAGAGAATGGGCACACTATGGCCTCCTGCCACAGCAAATGAACTCCACATGCATTGTGTATCTGGGTTTACATGGGTATTGGGGAATTGAACCTGAGTCATTTGGTTTTATAGGGAAGTGCCTTAACCAGTGAACAACTTTTCTAGCCCACAACTTGTCGAATTAAGATAAGCACCAAACATAAATAGCTTTGATTTTCAGGGAGAGAAAAAGTGAACATTAGAAATTAAAATTTGATGGGCTGGAGGGACAGCTTTGTGGTTATGGTGCTTGCCTGCAAGACCAAAGGATCCAGGTTTGATTCCCTAGGACCCATGTAAGCCAGATGCACAAAGTGGTGCATGCATCTGGAGTTCACTTGCAGTGGCTGAAGGCCCTTGTGTGCCCATTCTCTTTCTCTTTCTATCTGCCCCTCTCTTTCTCAAATATATAAAATGAAAAAGTAAAGACTTTAAAGAAAGAAATTAAAATTTGAGAAATATGTTCTAGGCAAAATGTCAAGGATTCTGTTAAGCAAGCGAAGAAGAGAGAGCTTAATTGCCAAGATCAACACATGACTAATTGGCTTTTCTTTTGTTCCCTTCTCCAACTCTTTCATTTCTATGTTGAAAAGGAAATACTCCATCATGCAAACTGCATGGTTTGGTACTGAAACTTTGAATATCCAGTTCAGAAAACAGTAGAAGTCAGATAATAATTGTAAGGTTTTGATTGTGTATGAGCATATAACAATAACCATCTTTGAGACTAACAAGTATAGCCTTCTGATCATACATCCTAATAATGGAGAGTTTTTAAAAGGAAAATGCTTAAATTAATACTCACTTAAATGATAATTCTATCTTTTTCTCATGCTGATTTAGTTGACAGACCTTTTTAAAATTTACTTTCTAGCTGCTAGATTGTTGTAATGAGATACTTGGGATTCAAAGATGAACAGGAGCACACGTTTTGAAAGTTCAATATATATTGATGAAACTTAATTACAGTAGTAAGTGTTATAATAATATAACTAATATAGCATTTGTTAATTTATTTACACATGTGTGTGTCTCTGTGTGTTTGGGCACACCAGGACCTTTTGCCACTGCAAAAGCACTCCAGAAACACTTCTGTTAAGAGTATTGGGGACCTGAACCTGGCTGGCAGGCTTTGTAAGCAAGTACCTTTAAGCTGCTGAGCTATCTCCTCAGCCCATATGATATTATCATGAAACATATAATACATGTTATAATAACTATAAACAGGGTGATGGTACTATAGAAGTACTACTTTTCCATTGATAAGCTGAGGATCTTAGGAAAGGATGTTCTAAAATTTTCAGACAGTTTCAAAGGGGAAAGTGGGGGGAGGGAGGGAATTACCATGGGATATTATTTACAATTATGGAAGTTGTCAATAAAAAAAGAAAAAAAAATAATTAAGATATAAAAAAGAAAGATGAAAGATAAGCGTGCAACTAAATGAGAAGGTTTTTATTCATTTATTTTTTAAATATTTTTTTGTTTATTTTTATTTATTTATTTGAGAGTGATAGACACAGAGAGAGAAAGAGTCAGAGAGAGAGAGTGAATGGGCGCGCCAGGGCCTCCAGCCACTGCAAACGAACTCCAGACGTGTGCGCTCCCTTGTGCATCTGGCTAACGTGGGTCCTGGGGAATGGAGCCTCGAACCAGGGTCCTTAGGCTTCACAGGCAAGTGCTTAACTGCTAAGCCATCTCTCCAGCCCTCATTTATTTTTTTATGAGAGAAAGAGAGAGCAAGAATTGGCCTGCCAGGGCCTCCAGCCACTGCAATTGAACTCCATGTGCAAGCATGAGTGGAACCTGGGTCTATAGGCTTCACAAGCAAGCTCCTTAGCCAGCAAGCCATGGCTCTAGCCCCCAAATAAGAATGTTTTAATGAGACTTAAAACATAAAGAAAACTATAATTACAGATGAGGGATCAGCATATGAAAATTCACAGTTTGAGATGGAGTTGTATCTGCCAGTTCTGACATGTGGTTTAATGTACTGTTGCTGGGGATGTTACGCATTGCCAGAGGAAAGGGTGAGAAGCATGGCTGGAAAGTAGCACAAACTGATAGTAAGCACTGACAGTAGCATATTAAAGAGTCCTTGGGCTGGAAAACAATGGCGATAAGATAGCACTCATGTCCTTGAGGACAGGCTAGTAGAGGGGCCTTCTATACAAAGATCTTACTTTTTTGGAAATAAGTAGAAACTGAATAACTTTAAGGAGAGGAGAAATACCACTTGGTTTATTTTGCAGAAATATAGCTTTGATAACACAGGAGTTTGAATTTGAAGAAGGGAACATACAAAGTAGGGAAGCTACTAATTTTCTATAAGAGATATGTTGATCTAAGACAGCAAGAGAATAATGGAGAAGAGAGGTGAGTTTGGACAATCTACTACTCTTAGTAACTAATTGTAAATGATATGCCAAGGAGGGGTAGGAATATAAGGCAAATACATGGTTTCCTGCTCTAGTGATTACATGGTAATCTATCAATCACCTACTTAGTGATGTGTTTTATGACACATGAAATGAGAATCTTGGTCCTGGGGAGATGGCTCAATCATGAAGGGCCCTTGCATGAAGACCTGAGGCATTAAGGCTTGAAGCACTAAGCATGAAGACCTGAGACAACCTGAGACCACCTAAGTTCCACTCTTTAGTACCTATGTGAACAGCTGGATGTGACCACACATACCTGCAACCTCTGATAGTCTCTATGGAGCAGGGGTGGGGAAGACAATTGCTGGTGCTGGGGCAGCTCTATAATTAAAGACTTAGTTGCCAGTAGCAAAAACAGGAAGACAACTGACATTCTCCTCTGACCTCCCACATGCATCTGCACATACACACGTGTACATACTTCTCTTTCTCACACATTCTCTCTCTCACACACACCAAAAAGTAACACACACACACACACACACACACAAAAACACATACAGAGAGAGAGAGAGAGAGAGAGAGAGAGAGAGATGGGAATCTTTTTTTAAATAAAATAATAAACTTATTTTGAAAGTACTGAATGTGAATATTTGTGGGGAATCTAAAATGAGCTGTTCAACATTTTAGCATACAGATCTTGAGTTACATATATACTTGTGAATAATCACCATGTAAGTGGTCATTAAATACTGAAAACTTCAGTTTCCTGAGCTTTATAGAATACTATAAAAATTAAAGTAAGAACTCAGGTAAATGTGTTCATTTGTTTGGTGATGATATTCCAAGGCTTAATTTAGATGCTTTAATTGTGGATGTTGTAATTTGAATCTGTATCTCTCTCTCTTTTTTTTTAAGCAGGGAGCTGCCTACTTTAGTGAAAAAAGGCAATCTGAAAAAATATCCAACAAAGTATTCCTCTTTTTCACACATATTTTATAACTAGAAATGCAAACTCTAAAACAAAACTTGTGGATAAAAATTACATCTTAGATTTTAAGGGATTATAGGGCATGCCATGTAGCATGTGAAATATTAGTATTTAAGTTCTATTTTGAAGCCTTTTTATAAGGCATAAAATATTCCCAAGGAACTACTATAGATCATTTAAAAAAATTTTGTTTATTTTTATGTATTTATTTGAGAGTGACAGACAGAAAGAGGGAGAGAGAGAGAGAGCGAGCTAGAGGGAGGGAGAGAATGGGCGCGCCAGGGCCTTCTCAGTCACTGCAAACAAACTCCAGATGCATGTGCCCCCTTGTGCATCTGGCTAACGTGGGATCCTGGGGAATTGAGCCTCGAACCGGGGTCCTTAGGCTTCACAGACAAGCGCTTAACTGCTAAGCCATCTCTCCAGCACTATAAATTATTTTTATATGATAATTAGAATTTTATTTAATGAACAACCTAATCTTAAATACTGTATCTTACAGATACCCTGTGTTTCCCTCTTGAAGATTCCTGTGCCCCTAGAGGCTAGGTTACATGTCATTTCTGTAGCTTCTGTACAACCCATAATGTCCTTTGTCAGAGTACTTCTATTATTGCTTAGATGTTCCTTTATTTTGTCTGTCACCAAACAGCTCTGCATCTGCCCCCGAATCTGGAAAAGAAAAGAAAGTAGTATCTTTCAAATGTTCTAATTTCAAGCATAAGAAGAAATTCATATGCTTCCATTTCACCTGAGTTTGTATACAACTGAAATTAAGTTTTTTGCTATAAGCAACATACTCAATATTTTCCAGTTCAATCCATGTATTCAGTCTCTTCCATTCCCTCCTTTGGAAACATTGGTGAAACTCATGATATTGATTGAACACATATGTATTGTTCTCAAGCAGTGGTTTGAAACAAAACAAACAAAAAGTTCCAGAGCAGGTCTTCCTGATGCTTGTATCTCTGTTGTTTAGCATGGAACTGAACCTTGTTTGTTGAAAATAGAATGATTTTTTAAAATCTAATACTGCAGGAGTATATGCTAATATAGAAGGAAAACGTGCTGCTTCCATGGAGCTCAGCAGAGGATTTTCTAAATTCCCATTTTAAGAAGGAGCATATGCTGTGAGCCATGAATTGGTTAAGAATAAAAGGCTGTAAAACCTTATTGCATTACATTACTGTAATCCTACTAATGCCAGTGTGACTTACCCAGGTGCAGCCAGGAGTAACATACTGACAAATTCTCAATTAACAGAAGCATTTTTGAGCGTCTAGTAGGCAGCTCTAGTGCATTCAAGAATTTACCATTTTTAACACAGAAGCAGCATAGAAGCTAAATGACAGGGCTATACAGGAAGTACAAACTTATTTGACATATTACTTACACACAGGAAAGTTTTATATTTAGAATGACCTCCCAGATATAAACTAGTAATTGAAGGTAGAATAGTACTTTTTTAGTATGAATGACAGTCTTTAAAAATACCAATGGACATGATTGTATATGTAAGAGACCCGAGAGACTGCATCACAAAACTCCTGAAGGTGATTAACTCCTATAGCAAAGTAGCAGGATACAAAATCAATACACAAAAATCAGTAACCTTTCTATATGCAAATAACAAAGACAGAGAAAGAAATAAGGGACATGGTCCCATTTTCAATAGCAAAAAATAAAATAAAATACCTTGGAATAACGTTAACAAAGGACGTGAAAGATCTATACAATGAAAACATAAAAACACTCAAAAAAGAAATTGAGGAGGACTTGAGAAAATGGAAAGACCTCCCATGGCCCTGGATAGGCAGAATTAACATTGTGAAGATGGCAATCCTACCAAAGGCAATATGCATATTTAATGCAATTCCAATGAAAATCCCAACAGTGTTCTTCACAGAGATAGAAAAAATGATCTCAAATTTCATATGGAAAGGCAGAAGGCCTTGCATATCCAAACATATCCTCAGCAAAAGAAATACCTGTGGAGGTATCACCATACCTGATCTAAAGCTACATTACAAAGCCATAGTAATAAAAACAGTATGGCACTGGCATAAAAACAGGAGTATAGACCAATGGAATAGACTCGAGGACCCAGATTATGGGTCAAACAACTATATCTACTTGATGTTTGACAAAGGCCCTAACAATTTAGGCTGGAAGAAAGACAGCATCTTCAACAAATGGTGCTGGACAAACTGGATAATCATATGCAGGAAATTGAAACTTGATCCACACATTTAGCCATGCACTATACTCAAGTCCAAATGGATCAAAGACCTCAATATAAGACCAAAAACTCAGATACTACTGGAAGAAAATATAGGAAGTACTTTCCATAATACAGGAATGGAAAAAGACTTCCTGAACAAAACCCCAGTAGCTCATGAACTTAAACAGTCACTCAGCCAATGGGATCCCATGATGCTGAAGTTTCTTTACAGACAAGCATACAATAAGCAAAGCCAATAGATTACCCACAGAATGGGAGAAAATATTTGCTGGGTATCCAACTGACAGAGGCCTAATCTCTAGAATCTACAAAGAACTCAAAACTCTAAACAGTAAGAAGTCAAACAGCCCACTCACAAAATGGGGCAAAGAGCTGAACAGGCAGTTCACAGAGGAAGAAATACAAATGGTAAACACACACTTAAGAAAATGTTCATCATCCCTAACCATCAGGGAAATGCAACTTATAACAACTTGAGATTCCACCTTACCCAAGTAAGGATAGCAAACATCAAAAAATCAAATGAAAATAAATGCTGGCAAGGATGTGGAGAAGTAGGAACACTCATCCACTGTTTGTGGGAATGTAAGATGGTACAACCACTTTGGAAAGCAATATGGAGACTCCTTGAAAAGGCTGACTATAGAGATACCAACAGACCCAGTTATTCCCTTACTTGGCATCTACCCTAAAACCTTCAAACCACAGGCTAGAGAGATTTGCTCAACCATGTTTGTAGTGGCTCAATTTGTAATAGATAAGAGCTGGAATCAACCCAGATGTCCATCACTAGAAGAATGGACAACTAAGATGTGGTATATCTACACAATGGAATTCTACACAGCAGTAAGAAAAAATGATACAATGAAATTTGAGGAAAATGGTTGATCTGGAACAGATCATTCTCAGTGAACTTAACCAAGCACAGAAAAAAAATCGCTACATAATCTCACTCATCTACAGCACCTAACCTGAATCTACCCAAGATGCCTTACATACCCAGCAAGCATCTCATGGACTAGACAATAGGATGGGTGTGGAGGGAAGGGAGGGCAACAGAGGGGGTGGGAAACACAAATCTAGACCCAAATGGCAATGGTACCATAAAATTCTACATCCTAAAAGGCAGACCAAATGGCTGAACCTTCACCAGGCCCTTAGAGGGAACACCTGAACCACAAGACACTGGAGAGGGTATGATGAAGACTGACCTTAGTCCTCTACAGTTTCTCTCTCTCTCTCTCTCTCTCTCTCTCTCTCTCTCTCTCTCCTCTATTAGTTATCTTTTTATTCCTTTTCTTAGTGGGCACTGACCTGTAACTCCCAGTACCAGCATGTGGCTATCATCCACAATGAGCTTTTTTTTTTTGAAAAATTTTTTATTTATTTATTTGAAATTGACACAGAGAGAGAGAGAGAGAGAGAGAGAATAGGCATGCCAGGGCCTCCAGCCACTGTAAACGAACTCCAGACATGTGCGCCCCCTTGTGCATCTGGCTAACGTGGGTCCTGGGGAATCGAGCCTTGAACTGGGGTCCTTAGGCTTCACAGGCAAGTGCTTAACCACTAAGCCATCTCTCCCGCCCCAAAATGAGCTTTTGATCAGAGACCTACAAGGTTTCCTCAAAGAAAGACGGATTTCTGTCAGAGTACTTGATGACCCACCAAAGGTTAGCGGTAAGACCCTACTGCTGAAGACACCTTACGTGGTTGACATGTAACATGGAATTGCTTGGCTGGAAGCTGGAATAGAGTCAGTCTCCAGACAGTCAGCACGTCTAGTGCCAGAAGGTGCTACATGGACAACTGGGGGAAAATGACCAATATCTGTCCAAGCAACTCATGGTCTAACCTACTTAGCAGCAAATAACCTGTTGTGATGCTCACACAAGTGCAATAGTGGTGCACGGCCATGGTGGGAAACCAATTGCTCTTGATTCGGCTAACTGATCCCTTCAGTGTTACGGGACCCATATCTGGAGCTGGGAAACAAGTCAGAACTATATCCAAACATAAGCCTGCTCTCCATTATCAAGCTACCACCAACCGTGGGCTACAAGAAGGCCTACACCTATTAAATTCTCTATAAAAAAGTAAGGGTTATCTCATATGTCTGGTGCTAACTTACTCTCCGTTGGAGAATCTGCTTCTCTTTTTCAGATAGATGTAGATCCTAAGGAGAGAGCCACCCCATCATACCTCAAAAGGGCCCCCACTGAAACTAAGAACAATTGGCAAAACAAGCAAGGGTGCTGTGTCCTTGGTGAACTGGGTATCAGCACAAGGGTGAAGGAGATCAACACAGAGAACAATCAACTCCATCTAAATCAGAGATCCAGAGACCCAGAGGCCCCTAATACCTCATCACTGCAGCAGACCAAAAATGAACCCAACATGGCTCAGGGAAATTTTGCAGAAGAGAGGGGCGGAAAGAATGTCAGAGCCACATGTTGGGTCATGATATGCAGAGACATTTATCCTACCCATGACTGTGGGCTAACTGCAGAATGGATGACCCATATACCTCAACAAGGAGGGGCCAAGGGGAGGGGGTAGGTCATGGATGAGCCTAATAATGGTACCAAATTTACTGTATTCACTCAGTACAAAACTAATTAATAAAAAAATTTTTTTTCCTGCTTGGTGGGCATGGTGATACATGCCTTTAATCCCATGACTATTGTGACTATTGGGATGAGTGCAGCAATAAACACTGGTATGCAAGAAAAAAAAGAAAAAAAATCATATTTCTATGGCCTGGAGAATAAATCATTTTCAATTAATCCAAAAAAATATACCAGTGGAATTTTGAGTAAATCTAAATAGTTTTTAATTTTATTTATTTATTTAGAAAGAGAGAGAGACAGAGAGAATGGGCATGCCAGGGCCTCTAACCACTGCAAACAACCTCTATATGTATTCACTACCTTGTTTTTCTGTCTTACATGGGTACTGGGGAATTGAACCTGGGTCCTTAGGCTTCATAGGCAAACACCTTAACTGCTAAGCTCTCTCTCCAGTCCTTGAGTATGCATTTTTATTTATAGCATTTTTTTTTTTTGGCTTTTTAAGGTAGGGTCTCACTCTGGTCCAGGCTGACCTGGAATTCACTATGTAGTCTCAGAGTGGCCTTGAACTCACGGCAATACTCCTACCTCTGCTTCCCAAGTGCTAGGATTAAACGTACCATCATGTCAGGTTTTATTTATTGCATTTTAATGGGATTGAATATATGAGCATATAGGTAACACAATATGAAAATATATTATAGAATCCTATAGTATATTTAAATTTATATAAACATTTTCTAGAAGCCTTTCATACTATCTTCTCTCATGGCAAAATTTCACAATTTCAACCCATTTCATTCATACTTTGTCTAAATTATAACTTTGAGAATGCTTTTGCTGTAGTTAGTAATAATCCCATCATTATTTAACTCACAAGATAATTTAAAATCTTATGTTTGTTTTTTAAAATTAAGAACTATTATTCTCTTTTGTCCCCTCTCCCCTGCCCACAGTCCACTGAGAACCCTCTTCTTTCTAGGTAGTCCTTCCTCTATTTAGTTTTCTCATTCCTTTTGTCCTTTATTTTCCATGTCAAAATGTTGATGGGCTCAGAATACTACAGGTCTTCTGGGGTACAAATGACCACTGATGGAGCATTAATGCACTAGTAGTTTCATGTTGAAAGGACATTGTCCCCAAAGCATGTCTACACACTGAGGATCTCTTACATTCTTTCGATCCCTTCCATATCCATAATGTTCTTTGAACCTTGAATGGTCTTATAGAAATCTTTAGTGTTGAGCTCTCAAAAGCCTTTTTTCTTCTTTGATGAGTTTTGAGTCTCAGTGTCTATCATCATTTTCACAGAGATAGTTCTCGGGCTAGCAGTGGGAGCTGTACTCATTTGTACCCTGCAATGTTTCTTGAGCTCTGTTGAGTGTGATAGAGATGACTCATCCAGTGCTAAGCATTGGGTTTTGTCTTCTTTCTGATGAGTCTTAGGTCTCCCCAGTATATTCTGCCTTCTATAAAAACAAGGTTCTCTGAGCAAAAAGGAGATCAGCATTAATGAAAGGACATGAACATACACATTTAGACTGCAGATCTAAACTACAAGCTTTAATAAAATCCTGAATATATTGGGGGCCATCTATTCAAACTATCACAATACCAGTAGACAATATTGCATAGTATTATACAGCTGCTTCTTACAGATAAAATATACTTAACTATCCTCTCAAAAAAGGAAGACACATGCATTGCATAAAGATGTGAATTTCTTTGCTACCTTACAAAATCTCATTAGTGTATTTTGTACATAAATACTAAATTGAAATGCTCCATTTTGCTGGATGTTAGTCTTTAAAAACACCTATAAGGTCTTACATTTTGTCTTAATTCAATTTTCCATTCTCATCATAGAAGTGTTCTGCTCGCTTCCTACTCCAGCCTCACATGCATTAGTTAACTGCTTTTTATTCCCTAATCAAGCTCCCACCACAGGTATTGTATGTGCTCTTTCTGATGTTCTAAGTGATTGTAACTATCTTCCCCTAGTTAACTCACACTCATCTTTCATATGTTAGTGCAGAGATCATTCCTTAGGAAATATTCCCTCTGACCTTATTATTACACCAAAGTCCATTACAATGTACATACACACTCACGTGTGTGTGATTTCATAGTGTTCCATTTTCTACTGGGATAGTAATTTTTGGTAATTATTTGTGATTGATGAGTTTTATTTCTCCTGTTAGAGTATATGTGCCTTGCTGACATAATCACTTATGTTTGTTATCTTTTGTTTAATGTTGTACCTCCACCTAGTACAGCACAATAAGGTGCTCAAAATGAAGCTGTTCAGTGAATGAAGGCAAATGCTTATTTTGTTTATGAAATGATATATAAGGTTTACTGAAATTTGTGTAAGTTTTTATGTTAATGTGACATATTATATCTTTTTAGATATATTTGCTTTCTTCTGAAAGCAAAGGTGGTTAGTTGTAATTATTAATTCCAGGAAATAAAGTTTTACTGGTTTTTAAATCTCTTAGTTGTGTTTTAAAATTGCTACTAGACTTGATTTGTGGTTTAAAAATCACTATTTAAATGTCATTTTATCAATGATGCACCAGTTTCTCATTGCTCATTCAATCCATGACTATGCAGTGCAGACTTGGATCAGAGAAAATTTGACCTGAAATACTGCAATAATTAGACTTTCAGTCACAGATTCTAGTGTAAAATGAATCATACTTACTTTCTTGCTAAAGAATGTTGGTATATTGTACTCCCCAAAATTGCTTATGTCACATCAATTGGCTGTGGGTCATTGCCACAGTTTAACTGATCTCATTCAGAATATTTGAGAGCATTTCACTTGGATGGTTTAAATTATGTCTTATTCATCTTTGTGTTCCCTAAACTTAGAACAAACTTAGGCAATTCCTAGTAAGAACATATCTCAAAGGTGGACCCAAGTTCATTGGCTGGAATACATGACTCATTTTCTGCTGAATTATCAACTGAGAACTGCAAATGTCATGTACCATTATGGGTAAACTCCAAATTTTCATACTTATCTTATGGAAATGTGTCCTTTATTTGGTGTCATCAATGGATTTTGTTGTGTTGACTTACAGTGTGTATTTACACAAAGCAAAGGTACATATCTTCCATATAGAATATGCCACCAGTTGTTGACAAAACATTGTTATATTGTCCTTGACTATGTGTACATGTAATAATGTCTATGCATCCATACAATATAGATGTGTACATAATGTAATATTTATGTAAAAGTGATATAAAAAGGTATTACTTGTACATACTACTTGCACATACCATTTTTTATTGGAGGAATACATAATTGGTTTTGATTACAAGTCATCCTAAATAATAGGAATTATACTTTGAATTTCATCTCAGTAAGTTAAAATTTGATCAAATTGTGAAGTTACATATGTTTAATCTTTAAGATTCATAGAAGATATAGTTAGTATGGATAAATATATCAGGGCAGTGTTTTCATGTAATAATTAGATAAAAGAGACTTCAGAAATAGGTAAAATTTACTCATCATAATTTATGCATGATGAAATTGAAATATTTCTGTGTTCATGGAAAAATTTTTGTGGTTTTCAGAGATCTTGTACTTTTCGGAAAACTGGGAAAACAAATTGAATTTCTGCTGGGTGTCCATGAAGGAAGTCTCAAAGCCACCTGGATTCCCAGCTGGCAGCACATTCATAATTACTGCATAAAGACACAGAGACCAAGCACAGGCCATAAGTCCCCTTTGGTGGGCCCCAAGAAAGCTATTTTGCAAGATCTATGGGAGAATTCAAAGGACACAGAATAGCAAAAATCATCCTGAAAAATAAGCACAAAAATGGAATGCTCACAGTGTATGGTTTCAAAATTTACAGAAGATAGCTCAGAAGCTAAAAGCACTTGCTTATGAAGCCTCCCAACCCAGGTTCATTTCCCAAGTACCCACATGAACACAGATGTTCAAAGTGGAATTTATTTGCAGTAGTGAGAGGCCCTAGCATATCCATTCTTTCTATCTCCCTCCCTCTTTCTTTCTCTCTCTCTCTCCCTCTCTCCCTTTCTCCATTCTCTTCATCTCTCTCTTTTTCCCTTCCTCCTTGTAAATCAGGACACTGTACTGTTAAGGAAAATAAAGTACATGATAGGATAATTTTTACAAAGACATAGATATAATTCAATGTGGAAATGAAAGTCATTTTTTAAAGTATTGAAATATCTGGATATTAATGTTCATAAAATCCTAACTTGAGATCTGTCTTTCAAAATATTCAAAAATTATTTGAGGATGATTTTGGATCAATTCATAAAATTGGGAATTCATTGAATATTCTAATAAAGTACTCTTTTTAAAAAATGTTTTCCATTTATTTTGTCAAGTCTATGAATTCATATAAAGTTCTAAATTGTGCCTTTTGTAAAAACTTCAAATTTTTCCTGGTTTATCAAGGTAGGGTCTTGCTCTAGCCCAAGATGACATAGGATTCACTATGTAGTCTCAGGCTGGCCTCAAACTCATGACAGTTCTCCCACCTCTGCCTCCCGAGTGCTGGGACTAAAGGCATTCACACCACGCCTGGCGACTTCATTTTTTAAAACAATATATTGCCTGGTTTGGTGGCACACACCTTCAATCCCAGCACTCAGAAGGCAGAGGTAGGAGGATTGCCATAAGCTTGAGACCAGCTTGGGACTACAGAGTGAGTTCCAGGTCAGCCTGGGCTGGAGTGAGATCCTACCTCAAAAAACTATATATATATATACATATATACATATATAGTGGGTGTTGACACATGCAAGTTTAAAAACGCAAACAAGGTTATGAAGTATAAACATTGTTTATACATGTGATATGAAAGTGAAAGGTGGAAAACTTAGAATGGAAAGGTTAAGTAAGGATGGAGGGCAGGGAGATGGAGGAGAGAAAGAGATAGGAGGAAGATCAACTAAAATTAAGTACATATGAAAAAGCCACAAGGAAACTTTCTACTTTGTAAGCTAATTAATTTTTTAAAAAAATCAGTTAACTTGGTTTCAAGTATGGCTAAGAAGTTATTGTTTGACAGTTCCTGAAGATACCATAGTATATATTCTATGTTGGAAAATGAAGAATCTTTATGTTGTAGAATAAGTAAACATAATCTATAATTGCTTATCCAATTTCTAGCCAATCCACATTTTTTCTCAATTTTTATTAACATTTTCCATGATTATAAAAAATATCCTATGGTAATATCCTCCCTCCCCCATTTTCCCCTTTGAAATTCCATTCTCCATCATATCCCCTCCCCATCTCAATCAGTCTCTCTTTTATTTTGATGTCATCACCTTTTCCTCCTCTTATGATGGTCTTGTGTAGGTAGTGTCAGACACTATGAGGTCATGGATATCCAGACCATTTTATGTCTGGAGGGAGCATGTTGTAAGGAATCCTATCCTTCCTTTGGCTCTTACATTCTTTCTGCCACCTCTTCTGCATTAGACCCTGAGCCTTGGAAGGTGTGATCGAGATGTTACTCGGTACTCTAGTCACTTCTTTCTAGCACCATGATACCTTCTGAGTTGTCCCAAGGTCACTGCCATCTAAAAAGAGAAGATTCTCTACCCAAAGTGAGAGTAGCATTAATATAAGTGTATGAATATTAAGAGAAGTGCTTACTGGGCAGTTTGATAAGCATAGTATATACATTTATCCAGACAGCAGCAGATGTTACACCCCTAGGGCTCATGACTACCCCTGTTTTAAGTTTCAGTATCAGGGATGTATTCCTTCCCATGGAGCGGGCCTCCAGTCCAATTGGAGGGCAGTTGGTTTCCACCATGATAGATGGGCCACTATTGCACCCATTGGCTCATTTGGCCTGGCTGGCCAATTATAAGGCTTGTAGTGTCCACTGTTGAGTATCTTCACTGGTGGTATCTCTTTCCACCATTGAACTGCATGTAGAATGGCTTCTTCTTTCTGTCAGCTGGTCTACATGGAGGAGGTTATCAGCTCAGTTCCAGCAGGATTTCTCAGTGGCCTTGCAGCCCAAGTATGTGGAGTCTTCAGCAATAGGGTATTACCATATATTCCGGGTGGGAAACCAAGGGCCTCAGCAATGGCCTATAATGTTTTGGGGGCATTGGGAACCTCCCTGGCTAACAACTCACTGGAAGGTATCCCATCCCTGGCACTGAAAATTTTCTAGCAACAATCTATGGCTCCTGAGTGTTCCA
This sequence comes from Dipus sagitta, assembly GCA_036346955.1. Lineage (NCBI taxonomy): Eukaryota > Metazoa > Chordata > Mammalia > Rodentia > Dipodidae > Dipus > Dipus sagitta. The sequence goes on from CM070774.1 coordinate 52,648,924, forward strand.
TTGTCCCAAACCGCCAATCCACATTTTGATGGGCAACAAAATACTACGTTATAGAGGTTAACTAGCAGTCACTAGAAGCTAGGAAGTATAAAGGCTGGGTAGCTGGTATCCAGATATGGATACATAGTAGCAAATTCTAATGTTCTATAGCATATCAAGTGAGTATGGATTATAACAATATTTATTTTGTAAAGATTTATAGGTAAAGAGTTTGATGTTTCCTCATGTAATGAAATTATGTGTATTTAAGGATATAGAAATGCTAATTTACTGACTTTATCATTATATAATGTATGAATGCATCAAATTATTATATTGTTTCCCAGAAGTATGTACAGCTGTTACATGAGAAAGGTTGTCTTAGGATTCTAATGATCATTTTATGTGTCACCTAGTTCTGATGGATAAATAGAAAATCATCTCTTAGTATTTATACATTAACCCTTTCTCTTCCTGCCCAACTCCCATACACTATTAAATGACATTAAAAGATTTTATTTACATTATATTCACACCCTTCCTTCCTTTGAGTCCAAGCATTCCAGAAAGAAAATATGAAGGCAAGAGAGTAATAATAGGTTTAGAACACAATTGTAAAGTAATACAAATATGTCCCTGACACTCAAATTAAAAAGGGGCTTGTGATTCTGTAAATCCCATCATTTTATTGTGAGGAGTGAGAAAGAGTAGAGATGATGATTTCAAAGTTTAATTCATTGATTTAAAAAGCATTGAGTTTCTAGTATGTCTCATTTAGCATGCCAGTACTCAGAATAAATGATGCCTAAGGCAGGACTTACACTGGGAAGGTCATAGTCTGATAGAGGAGGTAAAAACACAGCCAGTCAACCCTAACACGGTGTAATATATTATGCTTTAATATCTTCCCACTGGCATAGTAATGTACTGAAGGAAGATAGATGAGTGAACAAATAATTATTCTGGGGACAGCATCTGTGAAGACTCCATAGAAGATGAAACATTTGTCCTTTACATTCAAAGTGATCTTTCTGGGGAAAGATGTAGCAGTCACAGTTAGTGTGAAGGAATGGGGTAAGCATAAGTGGAAAGCGTGGAACCAAGGCATGAATGACCAGAGGGAAATTGTTTGGCATGAATGAACTGAAATCTGTTAGTGGATGAACTTGAAAGGCTATTCTAAATAGGTTGCAACACTTTTGTATATAAAGATGTTTATATTTTGTCTTTTAGACTGCCAACAATCAGGTTTCTCAAAGAGGACCACAGGAACCAAAATATATGTGCATTTGATAGTTCTGGAGGTAGAATACATTAGGGATGATTATTTGATAGTATACACAAGCTAGTAGAGTGGGAAAATAAAGAACACATAGGCTAGAATTTGAAAATATTTATTGCTACATAAACAGTTCTAAACTTAGTGGCTTGAAAACAAAACTTGCATGTTCTAATATACTCCTTAGGGAGCCGAGATTCAGGAAGAGCTTAGCTGGCTGGTCTTGCTCTGATTTTGCTTGGTAGGCTACAGTTACATTTCAGCTGGGGTTGTCCTTGTTTGAGGGCTTGATTAGGACTGGTGTCTTCTGTCAACAGGGCTCACTCACACAGCAGAGAGGTTTGTGCTGGAAATTGGCAGGAGGTTTCAGTTATTTTCCCTAAGGACTCTCCATATGCTATTTGCATTCTCCTCAATGCATGGCAATTGAGTTCTTCCAGAGTGAGTGATGCAAGAGAAAGAAGGCTTTGTAACCCAGCCTCAATAATCACACTCGTGGTTCTATAGTGTTCCATTCATATTGTAGTTCACTTCTGCCTACTGTGGCAGTGAATGTCATAGAGAAGTGAATTCCCAGGCTAAAATTCACTGGTGGTGGGAGGTGTTATCCTGGATCCTGGATCCCACATGTTCATCGTGGACAAGCCTTTTTTTTTTAAAATAAATTATCTGTGTGTGTGTGTGTGTGTGTGTATGCACACATATGTGCTATGAAGTATGTGTGTAGATCAGAGGACACCCTGGGTGGGAGGAGTTGATCCTGTCCTTTCACATGACATGACACAGGGTCATTTTGTTTTCTGCTGTGTCAAGGCCAGGGAAGCTGGTCCATGAGTTTGGGATTCTCTTGGCTCTGCCTCCCTACTGCAGACACATTAGGATTACATGGATTACATAGGATTATGTGTGTCCAGCTCTATGTGGGTGCTGGGGTTCATATTCAGATCAGAAGGCTCGTGGAGCAAGTATCTTTTATTGCTAAACCTAGCACTTCAATCAATTTTTTTACATTTCTGTTTCTTTTTCCTTTTTAAAGTATTTTTACCTTATTTATCTATTTACAAGCATAGAAAGAATGAGGGGGGGAGAGAGAGAGGGAGAGAGAGAGAGAGAGAGAGAGAGAGAGAGAGAGAGAGGGATTTTTTTTTTTTTTGGTTTTTCGAGGTAGGGTCTCACTCTAGCCCAGGCTGACCTGGAATTCACTATGGAGTCTCAGGGTGGCCTCGAACTCATGGCGATCCTCCTACCTCTGCCTCCCGAGTGCTGGGATTAAAGGCATGCACCACCACGCCGGTGAGAGAGAGAATTTTTGCCAGGGTTTCTAGCTGCTACAAATGAACTCCAGATGCATATGTCACCCTGTGCATCTGACTTTATGAGGTTGCTTGGGAATCAAACCCAGGTCATTAAGCTTTGCAGGTAAGTGCCTTAACTGCTGAGCTATCTCTCCGGTCCCCATATCCTTTTGTTTCCTTAAGTATCATTTCTGTAGTTTTTTTTTTTTTTTTAAATAAGGGCAGGGATTCCTGCTTACAACAGCAACTACTTTTACTTCATTTGCCTATGCACTCATAGGATAAATACTGTAACTTCCTAAACATCACAAAGGTGCAGTGAATTAAGCTATCATCTGGACTTTAGACAACGGGGAAAATGGGTGGGCTGCCATTATTACTTCAAAGTGTGTTAAAACCTAGACAGCAGAAAGTAGATAGTGGGAGAGAGTTTTGAGTATCGAGTAGCATCTCTGCCTTCTTTTGCTGGTATAGCTCTGCATTGTACCTTTGAGTCAAGAATCTGAATTGATACGAAGGCCAACTTCCTGAGCAAATGGAAAGATGTTATACTAGGCTATTAGAATGTATATATATTTATGTACATGCTTTAGTATTTCAAATAATGATCATATGGATTTTAAGCACTGTAAAAAAAAAAGCTCACCTTTTGCTCTTTTGAAGTGTAGATATCACCTATTTAAGGTCATGTGGAGATTATTTTATCCCTCCATGCTGCTTATTTCTCATTGAGAATATCTAGTGGACACAGAATCATTCTAATATAGAGGTGAAAGTTTTAAGAAACGTTTATTTTCAAGTGTGAAATAGCTCTTGTCCTAGAGACATTTCTTCATAGTTGAATGCAGACCTAACTGAATGATTGAGGTCATGCCACCCTATAATAAAATATTAACAGGCTTTTAGCCACATTGAAGTGTGAGTTGTCCAGATGCTTTCACCCATGATTGCTGCAATGTTGGGATCTTATTCTGAATTGGCAGTATACTATAATTATGTTTAAGCCAGCCACATTTAATTGATTTGAGGATTATTTCTGTTTGATATTTGGATAAGATTGACAAATGCTGCTTGTCCAGAATAACATTTTAATGCAAATTTTTTATGACAGAGTGTTCTGTGATGCCAAATGTTGCTCTTAGCTATTTTCACCAGAAAGCATAATTTTGTTATCTTCATCAGTAAAATTATTTCACATTTTTGGTTGAAAGATTTTTTCATTGTATTGATAAAGTTTAGCATGGACTTTATTGACATATAATATTCATTGTTCATTGTTTCTAAAGAGAAATTACCAAATAAAGAAATATCAATAAAGACTATGTTTTGGCAAATGCACCCCTCTCTCTCATACATATATATATATATATATACCTTTACAAATGACCACAAATGTCATTATGAAAATTGTAATAGTCCATGAAGGATACTTTTATTTATGATGTTATAAAGAGCTAGGATAAATATAAGGAAACATGAATTCTAAGACTCATTTAATATTATTTTGAATAAGTCACTTAACTATCTTTATTTTAGTTCTATCATACATGTTTTTTGAGTAAATAAAATTTGCTTTATAATCTTATTGTGAGGATTAATGAGTTAGAATATAAAATGATTCTAGAATCATTAGTATTCAGTAAATATTTATCTCTATTTCTAAATTTTATTTATTTCATATTATATTTTATTTATTCTTGCATTCTTTTTGTAAAGTGCATGTTTTTGAGTGATTTTAGCTATAAAATTTTGACTGTAGATATAGTCTGCGCAGGATCAAACAAAAGTTTATCCCGTGTGATATCATTAACAATTTCATTATAAGAATTTTCTGTAGATGGTTGTGATCTTGTCATTGTGTATTGCACACAGGTATTGAAACATCATACTTACATGTGGACAATATGGACAATTATTGAGTGAATTAAAAATGGGGAGTATATATGTTAGTCAGAGGTAGAGCTAATTGAATGAATATATGTTATAAAATAAAGGGGATTTCTTAGACTGGCTTTACACGATCAGGTCAGGCAGTCCAACAACGACTGTCTGCATGCTAGAGAGGCTGAGATACTGGTAGCTGCTTAGTCCACAAAGCTGCATGACTCAGCAGTTCCAATCTGACATTGAAGGCATGGAGGATTCCTGATGAGCCACAGGTCTGCAGTCCATGTTGGAAGGCCAAAGATGTCAGCTGATGGAAGAGAATGGCACCTGCAGCAGGGATAGCTGCAGTCACTAGCAAGAAGCAAAGGGAGGCAGGCCAGCAGCACTGTGTTTTCCTTGACCCTCTTTATATCTGGGTGGCTCCTAGAAGATGCCATCTACTTTTGGGGAGGGTCTTCCTCCCCTTAGTTAATCTTTCCTGAAAATGCTCTCATAGACCCCTATAGAGGCATCTCTTAATCAATTTCAAACAAGGTTAACTATCATATCTAAAAATTTGTTGGTGAAAAATATTTTTAGGGCTGGAGGGATGGCTTAGTGGTCAAGACACTTGCCTGTAAAGCCAAAGGACCCAGGTTTGATACCCCAGGATCCACGTTAGCCAGATGCACAAGGTGGTGCATGCATCTGGAGTTCATTTGCAGTGGCTGGAGGCTCTGGTGTGCCCATTCTTTTTCTCTCTCCCTCCCTTTTTCAAATAAATAAATAAAAATAAAAAATATTCAAAAATATTTTTAGAGAAAGGCTCTCACTATGTAACCCAGGCTGACTTAGAGTTCCTTATGTAGTCCAGATTGGTCTCAAAGTTGAGACTCAGCCTCCTGATTGCTACAGTTACAGGTGTTTGCTATTATTATTGGCTTTGAGCCAGTTTAAGGGTAACAGGGACCCCCAAAAATGGAATCAAGAAGTGTTCTTGGGCCTGTAGTGGGGGAATGTGGTCATTTTACCAGAGGTCAGAAATATCATAAGGGTCTGCCTTTTTCTTATCTTTCCTTCCCTAGAGTCATTCTCCTTTCCTAAGAGAGATAACCACCCTGTTCTGAGAAGGTTATGCCCTTTATAGAAGGTTGAGATTCCTGGGAAGATTGCCCTTTCCTGAAATCCTGTCCCCCTACTTAGTAACCTGGTGATAGGTCTGAAAGAAATGATCAGTTCAGCCCCATTCTCATGAGACTCCCAACCTAGGTGTCAGGTTAGGTTTTCCCATTCTCCAGGAACTCTGGTCCTGTCCACTTGGGCAGGAATTCTGCATTTCTTTCCTTTTCTCTTAAGCTCCAAATCTCTTCTTCTCCCAAGCTTTAAGATCTCTCTATAGTAAACTCTTTCTAAACCTTGTCCTCTGGTCTATGGATTTCATTTGCAGATTCATAAACAAGTGGCTGGAGGCTACTGACTGACTCAGTGGAAGCTCTGTGTGACTGCGACCTTCTGGCAACTCATCTACTGTGTTACTTCCCGCCCAAGAGCAGAAATAAGCCTCTGATGCTCTTAAAGACCCCCCACATTCTCTTATCAGCCTGTAGAAGAAAATTTAATACATTGAAAGATGCTAATGATACATGTTCAGGTGGGAAAAGTAGATTACAAGACATTAGATGCAAAATACCCCCATGAGAAATATTTTAGAATATATGTGTAATATATATGTATATAGATAGGAATGCATGCATAGAACAGAGATAGAAAATATATCCAATTAGCTATTTGTAAGAAATTACTTATTTTAGGGAACACTCATAATACTGAGTTTGAAGTTATACCCAATACTGGGCAGCATGGTAATCTTCAGAAGTCTGAATGTCTTCATATGGGACACAAGATTACAATTCTTTCTACTTCTCAACATCTCCTGCTGCTCCAGTGGTCAGCTCCCCTCAGCTTCATTACCTGAATGACTCCTGTAAATGTTTTGTTTTGTTGCTGTTTGTGATTTTCAGCATTAAAATAAACCTCTGTTCTAAGAATTTACTACTTGGCCAGATAAGTTCTGCTTCATAAGGTGTGAGTAGAATGTGGAAACTGCCTCCCTAAGCATCAGCAACACAGGTAAATTCTGATGTTTATCCACTGTTCGCAAAAGCCCAGAGACCAGCAGCAGCACCAAAAATAATGCATGATTACATCCATCCGGAAAGAAGAACACAATATCCTTGGTGTAAATAGAGAAAAATGATCTCTCTCTCTCTTTTAATCTTCAGAATGATTGTCTGCTTTGGTGAACCTTTCCACAAATAGCATTATTTTCCCCATGGCCAATTTTCCAAAATAACGTCCACTCTTCTAAATCAGGAATCCTAGGAATCTTACAGTTTGAATCAGTTCTCTGAAACTCACAGGATTCTAGTGTCAGCTTTAGGGATTGTATCTGCCTTGGTAGGCTAGGTTGTCTTCATTTTCTTTCAACTTGAAAATAATTTACAATTGAAAATTTTAATACCTTATTATAATGCCAGTATACATTTAATGAAGACTAAGTCATATGGCTCTAAGTATAACTTAAATTTCAGGTTTTGTTATTCATTTTGCAAAATAAATTTATATTCCCTGGTAATCTGACTGTTGAATTTATAGTTAATATTTATCCAAGGGAAAACATACAAGTGTAGGGTGTCCCAATGATGTGATTTGAGGCATATGTCCTGTCTTCCAGGGTTCACCAGGTTTCTTCCCATGATTAGTTTAAAAAAATTAAATTTTTATTTATTTATTTGCAAGGAGAGAGAGTGAGAGAGAGAAAGAGAGAGAGAGAGAATGGGCTTGCCAGGGTCTATAGCCACTGCAAACAAACTCCAGATGCAAGTGCCCCTTGTGCATTTGGCTTACATGGGTCCTAAGGAATTGAATCTAGGTCCTTTGGCTTCACAGGCAAATGCCTCAACTCCTAAGACATTTCTCCAGGCCCCCACAATTATCTTATTGTAGTTGCTTTTCCCTGTTTATGTTTATCTTCTTAGGCTTTCCTTTAAATAAGGAAGAAGATGGAGTCTCACTAATAAAATGAGGGAGTTCTGGTGCTAAAAGAATATGAAGGACATCTCATTAAGTTAAAAAAAAACACGATTTGGAATCACAAATGGAGGATAAACTTGAAAAGTGTCGACACATTATCTAATAATCATCAGAGTTTCAAAACAGCAAACACCAAAGCAGTTCGAGAGATTCTATCTTGTTGATACTCTTGGAAAACTGGAAAGAAAGTGTGACTGTCATTTGTTGTGTTTTGTTACTTGTGCAAAAAAATATGCTTGTGTGTGTGTGTGTGTGTGTGTGTGTGTGTGTGTGTAAAATCATTCCAAGTTTTCCCTGGCTCCAAATATCATATCATCATCCCTGCACCATGTGATTCCTCTAATCATATTATTTCCATTATGTGACTTGCTGTCTAAGATGCTTCAGCTTTCCTTATTTCATTAAGAAACAACTTTTGGGGCTGGAGAGATTATCTAGTGCCTAAGGCACTTGCCTGTGAAAGCTAAGGACCCAGGTTCAATTTCCCAGTACCCATGTAAGCCAGGTGCATGAATACCATCTTTTCAGAGAAGCCTTTTTAAGCTAGGTATGATGCAGTTCCAGAACTGGGGAGGCTGAGACAGAAGGATCACAAGGTGGAGATCAGCCTGGCTCAAAAAACAAATGAACACACACAAAACAAAGTACATTGAAAATCTTTCTTGTTCACTCTCAAAGCAAAAGTTCTCCTAGTTATTGCACTGTTTCATTTTTCTTCAAAAAGCAAATCATCCAATGCCGGGAAGTTATTTGCCTATTTGCTATCTGCCTTTTCATTTAAACTAGAAGTACAGCTCTCTATGAGGTGGAGGGCTATCTTGTTCCATCCCCACTTCTATTATCAGCATCTAGAAGTGTCAGCCCACAGTGAGGAACATCATTGATAGGTTGACTGACAGATCAAAGGAATAAGCCAATTATAAAACTAAGTTTCCCTGAGGTAAGATTGAATCATTTTGTCTCAGGATGTCATGTTTCTTGATTATTAGAAAATGTTTAAATTATAACATGAGAAAGTCATTATTTCTAGGCTTGCCTTTCCCTTGGGAAAACTTCCAAGTAATGTGTCAATATATTCTTTATCTTATTCCAGTAATTAATCTGGTATTTGAAGTCAAATAGGAAACATTAATTTTCTTTTGTGTTCATAGAGTTTGATGTTGTGATAGGCCCCACAGTTCTCCTCCGCCTTTGTTTTACTACCACTCTTTTATCATAATAATAATATATAAACCATAAAGGGAGTGGGCACATGTCGTTCTACTCTGGTGACACACTCCATGCCCTGTATCAATGGATGGCCTGTGAGTGGAACACAAGATGAGCTAAAGTTTTCCTAAACTAACTAAAATGTAGAGTCAATCTGAGACTGATAATTGGGTATACAACTCTAAAGGCTAACTGACAAAACAAATGGTGGAAATGTGTTTTTGATTTTACATTAAGATACCGTTTCTTGGGCTGGAGAGATGGCTTAGTGGTTAAGCATTTGCCTGTGAAGGCTAAGGACCCCAGTTTGAGGCTTGAGTCCCCAGGACCCATGTAAGTCAGATGCACAAGGTGGTGCATGCGTCTGGAGTTTGCAGTGGCTGGAGGCCCTGATGGGCCCATTCTCTCTCTCTCTCTCTTTCTCTCTGCCTCTTTCTCTGTCTGTTGTTCTCAAATAAATAAAATAAAAATAAAAAGATACAATTTCTCAAATTGATGCATACATAATCAAATTAAAAATTTATAGTCTTGTCTTTTTCACGAGAATATGAAATCTGAGCCACTTATTTCTAAATTATAAGGATAAATTACCATGACTTGCACTATGTTACCACTCAAAAAGTCAAGAACATATTTCTCTGTGAGTAGGGGCTCTTGCATCAACAATCTCTGTGATATGTAGCAATTTTTGTTTTTCTATGATAATAGGAAAGATGAAAGTGATCTAAAAGCATAAAAGTGAGTAAAATTAAGAACATGGTAACAATATTTCCAACCGAAACCCCATATTTATTATTGCTGTTACATTTCTGGTATTTGTATTTTCAGAGAGTACATTTTTATTTCTGAACTAAACTTCAGACACTGAAAAGTGTAATATAGAATTGGTTTAATTTATCAGTGGCATAGAGAAACCAGATTGCTCCATAACATCTCATCCAAGAGAAAGCACTCAGCTGGCTCTTTTTCAGTGGTACAAATGCTGCTAAATCCTTACTCCATGCTAACACTTCTCAGCAGCAGTTCTCTAGTGATTTCCTCATAAGCTTGTTAATGTGCATTTTTTTCTCAAGGGTAGTTTGAGAAGCAAATTAAAAGTATTACATATACTGGCATTACAGAGTGAAAACCCCAAATACATTATTTTGCTTTTACAAATAGTTTTATGCATAACAACAACGCAGATGTGGTTTATACTAATATCTAGGGCTTCAGGGTTTGGGGAGTGTAGTAATTCATGAGCCTAGGTTGGGTTTAGTTGGAATTCATTTCTAGTAATTCATGTCAAGCTGGAAAATCTCTCAGGCTACTCTTTTAAAGTGTCTCAGATGCAATTGCTTGTCTTGTCATTGTGACTCTGGTGGTAACTAAATATTAAACCTGAAACAATCATGATAGTTACACTGGATCTAGTAATCTTTTAATTTTTATTTAAATTTGTTAATTTTTTATTATTTAGTTTTGTACTCAGGGAACAGTCAAGTTGGTACCATTGTTAGGCTCATTCATGTCCTACCCCCTCCCCCTGGCCCCTCCTTGTTGAAGTATATGGTTCATGTACTGTGGAGTTAGCCCACAGTTATGGGTAGGAGAAATGTCTCTGCATATCATGACCCAATGTGTGGCTCTGACATTATTTCCACCCCCTCTTCTGCAAAATTTCCCTGAGCCATGTTGGGTTCATTTTTGGTCTGCTTCAGTAATGAGGTGTTGGGGGCCTCTGGGTCTCTGGATATCTGATTTGGTAGGAGTTGACTGTTCTTTGTGTTGATCTCCTTCAGCTTTGTGCTGGTACCTGGTTCACTAAGAAAGCAGCACCCTGGCTTGTTTCACCAATTATTCTTAGTTTCAGCAGGGGCCCTTTTGAGGTATGATGGGGTGGCTCTCTCCTTAGGATCTGCATCTATCTGAAAAAGAGAAGCAGATTCTCCAACGGAGAGTAAAGATAGCACCAGACAAATGGGATAACCCTTATTATTTTTAGACAGAATTTAATAGGTGTAGGCCCTCTTGTAGCCCATGATTGGTGGTAGCTTGATAATAGAGGGTGGGCTCATGTTTGGATATGGTTCTGATTTGTTTCCCAGCTCTAGTTATGGGTCCAGTTCCACTGAGGGTATCAGTTAGCCAAATAAAGAGCAGTTGGTTTCCCACCATGGCTGTGTGCCACGATTGCATTGTGTGAGCATCACAACAGGTTATTTGTGGCTAAGTAGGGTAGACCATGAGTTGCTTGCATAGATATTGGTCATTTTCCCCCAGTCGTCCATGTGGCGCTTTCTGGCAGTAGATGCGCTGATTGTCTGGGGACTGACTCTCTTCCACCTTTCAGCCATATCATTCCATTTTATGTGTCAGCCTCATATGGTGTCTTCAGCAGTAGGGTTTTACCACTAACTTTGGTAGGTCATCAAGTACTCTGACAGAAATCTGTATTTCTTTTAGGAAACCTTGTAGGTCTCTCAGATCAAAAGCTCATTATGGATGATAGCCACCTGCTGGTTCTGGGAGTTACAGGTCAGTGCCCAGTAAGAGAAGGAAGAAAGGAATAACTAATATAAAAGAGTCAGAGAGGAGAAAGAGAGAGAGAGAGAGAGAGAGAGAGAGAGAGAGAGAGAGAGAGAGGAGCTTTAGAAGATTAAGGACAGTCTTCATCATACCCTCTCCAGTGCCTTGTGGCTCAGGTGTTCCCTCTAAGGGCCTGGTGAAAGTTCAACCATTTGGTTTGCCTTTAAGGATGTAGAATTTTATGGTACCCTTGACATTTGGGTCTAGATTTGTGTCTCCCACCCCCTTCCTTGCTCTTCCCTCCCTCCTCACCCACCCTATTGTCTAGTCCATGAGATGTTTTCTGGGTATGTCGGCATCTTGGGTAGATTCAGGTTAGGTGCTGTAGATGAGTGAGACTATGCGGCAATTATCTTTCTGTGATTGGGTAAGTTCACTGAGAATGATCTGTTCCAGGTTCAACCATTTTTCCTCAAAATTTATTGTGTCATCTTTTTCTTACTGCTGTGTAGAATTCAGTTGTGTAGATACCACATCTTAGTTATCCATTCTTCTAGTGATGGACATCTGGGTTGATTCCAGCTCTTAGCTATTACAAATTGAGCTGCTATAAACATGGTTGAGCAAATCTCTCTGGACTGAGGTTTAAAGGTTTTAGGGTACATGCTCAGTAAAGGAATAACTAGGTCTATTGGTAATTCTATAGTCAGCTTTTCAAGGAGTCTCCATATTGCTTTCCAAAGTGGTTGTACTATCTTACATTCCCACCAACAGTGGATGAGGGTTCCTAATTCTCCACATCCTCGCCAGCATTTATTTTCATTTCATTTTTTGATGTTTGCTATCCTTATTGGGGTAAGGTGGAACCTCATAGCTGTTTTAATTTGCATTTCCTTGATGATTAGGGATGATGAACATTTTCTTTTTTTTTTAATTTGTTGTTATTTTTATTTATTTATTTGAGAGCAACAGACAGAGAGAGAAAGAGGCAGATAGAGAGAGGGGGAGAGGGAGAGAGAATGGGTGCGCCAGGGCCTCCAGCCACTGCAAACGAACTCCAGATGCATGAGCCCCCTTGTGCATCTGGCTAACGTGGGTCCTGGGGAGTTGAGCCTCGAACCGGGGTCCTTAGGTTTCACAGGCAAGCGCTTAACCGCTAAGCCACCTCTCCAGCCCGAACACTTTCTTAAGTGTGTGTTTACCATTTGTATTTCTTCCTCTGTGAACTGCCTGTCCAGCTCTTTGCCCCATTTTGTGAGTGGGTTGTTTGACTTTTTACTGTTTAGATTTTTGAGTTCTTTGTAGATTCTAGAGATTAGGCCTCTGTCAGTTGGATAACCAGCAAATATTTTCTCCCATTCTGTGGGTAATCTATTTTCTTTGCTTATTGTATGTTTGTCTGTAAAGAAACTTTTCAGTTTCATGGGATCCCATTGGCTGAGTGATGGTTTAAGTTTGTGAGTTACTGGGGTTTTGTTCAGGAAGTGTTTTTCCATTCCTATATTATGGAAAGTACTTCCTATATTTTCTTCCAGTAGTAGTCGAGTTTCTGGTCTTATATTGAGGTCTTTGATCCATTTGGACTTGAGTGTAGTGCATGGTGATATGTGTGGATCAAGTTTCAATCTCCTGCATATGGTTATCCAGTTTGTCCAGCACCATTTGTTGAAGATGCTGTCTTTCTTCCAGCCTATATTGTGAGGGCCTTTGTCAAATATCAAGTAGATATAGATGCTTGACCCAAAATCTGGGTCCTCGAGTCTATTCCATTGGTCTATACTCCTGTTTTTATGCCAGTACCATACTGTTTTTATTACTATGGCTTTGTAATATAGCTTTAGATCAGGTATGGTGATGCCTCCAGTTATTTCTTTTGCTGAGGATATGTTTGGATATGCAAGGCCTTCTGCCTTTCCATATGAAATTTGAGATCATTTTTTCTATCTCTGTGAAGAACACTGTTGGGATTTTCATTGGAATTGCATTAAATATATATATTGCCTTTGGTAGGATTGCCATCTTCACTATGCTAATTCTGCCTATCCAGGACCATGGGAGGTCTTTCCAATTTTTCAAGTCTGCCTCCATTTCTTTTTTTGAATGTTTTTATGTTTTCGTTGTATACATCTTTCACTTCCTTTGTTAACGTTATTCCAAGGTACTTTTTTTGTTGCTATTGTTAATGGGACCATGTCACTTATTTCTTTCTCTATGTCTTTCTCATTTTCATAAAGAAAGGTAACTGATTTCCTTTTTTTTTTTTTTGAATTAGGGTGTCACTCTAGTTCATGCTGACCTGGAATTCACTATGTAGTCTCAGGGTGGACTCAGACTCAAAGTGATCCTTCTACCTGTGCCTTTGAAGTGCTGGGATTAAAGGCATGTGCCAAAATGCCCAGCTCACTCTTAACTTAATAGAGAATAACCACTGCCTGTTTTAAGAATGCTCCCTGTAATTTATCAGTTGATGTCCATTTTAAAAATCAAGTCTCATGATGAAGCTTCATATTTTCTAGTGATGAAATTCACATGTAGCAAGCTACCATATAGTTTAGATGCCAACAAAGTCACAAGAGAATATAGACACATCAAAACATCTATATTTCTTCTTCAGGGTGTTATTTTGGGAGTTTGTATACTTTTTTTTTTTTAAAGAGAGAGAGTGTGAGAAAGAATTGGCATCCTAGGGCTTCAGCCACTGAAATCAAACTCTAGACATGTGTACCTAATGTGCATGTGCATCCCTGGGCTTTCATCACCTTTTTCATCTGTCTTATGTGGGATCTGGAGAGAGATAGAACATGGGTCCTTAGGCTTTGCAGACTATAAAATATTCGCTGATCCATGTCTCCAGCCTGAGTTCATAGACTTATTTGCAAGTTTGTCATGGTTCAAAATATATTTTCCTCATTTATGGAATTTATTCCCTCATAGTGGTTAAAACAAAATACATGAGACATAAATGACCAATAAAATGTTTAGTGTACCATAAAGTATTGTTCACTATAAGCACAATATTGTGCAAGCCAGTGTTTAGAGCAATTTCATTGTACATGACTGAAATTTCATATCAAGTAAACAGTGTATTAAAGTTCTCCAGAAAAATAATGCCAGTAGGAAATACCTATATCTATATTTTTCTGTGTGTATTTTTAATTATATACTGAAAATTCTCCAGAGAACTAAAAAAAATCCATACTTCTTTCTCCATATATATGTGTGTATAAACACACACACATGGAGAGAGAAATGAGACAGAACTACATATACTAGATATAAGATTTTATATATATATATATATATATATATATATATATATATACATATATATATACATATATATATAATATGTATATATATTAATATATATGTTGGATAATTGGGTTAGGTGATTTTTTATTTTTATTTTTGTAAATTTTAAAAATTTTTATTTACTTCTTTGAGAGACAGAGAGACAGAGTCAGAGAGAATGGACATGCCAGGGCCTCCAGCTGCTGCAAATGTACTCCAGACACATGTACCACCTAGTGCATCCGGCTTACATGGATCCTGGGGAATTGAACCTGGGTCCTTTGGCTTTGCAGGTAAGTGCCTTAACCACTAAGCAGTCCATCCAGCCTGGGTTAGGTGATTTTGGAAGCTAAGTCTCAAGATCTGCAGGCAGGAAGCTAGAGAACCATGATATATGATTATTAATTCCTATTCAGGTTTAGGGTCTGAGGACCCAAATTATTAATATTTTTGTTATTAATGTATGGTAGTCAAAAGGAAGAGGATATCTCATTATATCAAGATTAAAGATAAATAATTACTGGAGGATTATTTATATGTACATTCATTTATTAATATTCTATTGGTGGCATCCCCCACTTTTGTGCACATAGCTTTATGTGGTACAGGAGACTTTACCTTAGGATGGCAGGTTTTGCAAACAAAAGCCTTCAACCACTAAGTCATCTCCCCAGCCCAAATTACTAATATTTAAAATAAATACATAACACCAGAAATATATCAGCATATAGACATTTTTTAGACTCCTATAATGAGAAATTCTTTTTAAAAATCCAAGTTATCAGTGGTTGGGAAGATTATAGAATCAAATTTACATCAGGTTACATGTGTTCTCTAATCCAATTTTATTTCTTCAGTAGTTTCTTACCCCCCATAGCCCCCATAAATTATACTTTTAAATGAGCTTTTAGTGATATTTAATCCCACTTGGTATATTTGCTCAAAGGAGAAATATTAAATCGTACAGTGTCTGTCCAGAAGGGGTCACAGCTCTCTACTGTGCATTAAACTTTCTCTGTTGTAAACTCTCAGGCTGTATTCTGCTGCCCCTGATGGAGTCAGAGGCCAGAGACAGAGTAATGGAGACAGAGCATGATTAGCAGCAACAAGTCTGCAGCTGGACTATTACCTTCAATAAACATCTTTCCCCTTGCCCTAAAGGAGAGCCTTTTATATATTACTTCAGGGGAAAGTATGCAGGAGGGTAGTCCCATACTCGAGGGTACTTGGCTATCAAGGAATAGCCTCTTTAGGAATGTGGACCATGTTTCTCTTACCTCACTCTCATATACCAGCAAGAATTGGAGTCCAATGGATATAAATGACATAAATAATCAAAGTTTTTGTGTTGATTTAAATACTTTGTGTCTGGTTTTTATTACAACCCATGTTTCTCATAAGCATCCTCTCAAGTGTGACCTTTCTTATACCTTGGAACCAAATTATTCCTAGATAACTTTAGTATATGATTAATCTTTTTTTTTTTTTTAAAGATTTTACTTATTTGCAAGGAGAGAGAGAGAGAGATTGGTAAAGCAAGAGAGAGAGAGAGAAAATAGGCATGCCAGGGTGTCTAGCCACTGCAAACAAGCTCCAGATGCACGTGCCACTTTGTGCATCTTAGATGGCTTTATGTGGGTACTGGGGAATCAAACCTGGGTCCTTAGGCTTTGAAGACAAGCACCGTAACCACTGAGCTAGCTCTCTAGCACCCTAGTATATAGTTAATCTTTAAGACAAAGGCTGGGGAGGGTAGCTAATCCTTAAGATAGAGTCAGAAGGAGCAAAGACATATTGTTGTGAATTAAGATACTGATGGTAAGGGGGTTATATATGCTTCTTCACTGTGAGATATCCTAGAGCTTAAAACCCTCAATGAAGATAATGTCTTTTTTTGAGCTTATTAACATTGTATTAGATATCTTTCTGTCATTGGGACAAATTAGAGCAAAGCTACTTAAACAGGAATCATTTATTTTAGCACATGGTTTCAGAGGCTCCCTTCCACAGTTTCCAAATAAATTAATCCATTGAGTGATTAGGTCACAGCTTTTATGATCTAAACAGTCCCCAAAAGCTACATTGAATGAGGGGCAAGGTCTTTAACACAGACATCTTCTGGTAGGATACTTCATATCCCAAACTTAAGAGTCAGAATGGATATTCATGAAACAATAGGAGAAAAATTTTCTTTTTTTTAAAAATTTTTTTTCTTTATTAGTTTTGTATTCAGCAAATACAGTCAGTTTGGTACCATTATTAGGCTCATCCATGACCTACTCCCTCCCCGTGGCCCCTCCTTGTTGAGGTATACGGGTCATGCATTGTGGAGTTAGCCCACAGTTATGGGTAAGTTAAATGTCTCTGCATATCATGACCCAACATGTGGCTCTGACATTCTTTCCGCCCCCTCTTCCGCAAAATTTCCCTGAGCCAACAATAGGAGAAAAATTTTCTTTTCATTGTAAAATATCAAATGAAATTAAGAGAAAGAAAAAAGTGCAAAAATGTTACCAGGAGCCAGGAAGAGATACTAATACCTTTCTTCTTTTAACTTCTTTTAATATACGGCAATCAGTACATATATTTATTTTGAGAGAGTGAGAGAGAGAGAGAGAGGTAGAAGGAGAGAATGGGCATGCTGGGGCCTTAGTTGCTGTGAACAGACTCCAGCTGCATGTGTCCTCTTGTGCACATGTACAACATTGCACGCTTCCATTACTGTGCATCTGGTTATGTGGGACTTGGAAATTCAAACACGAGTTCTTAGGCTTTGCAGGCAAATGCCTTAACCACTAAGCTATCTCTCCAGCCTGGCAATCAGTAATTTTTGATTTGTTAATTGAATGAAAATAAAATGTAATGTGAAAATTTAAAGAAAATAAAGAATCTAGAGATGAAAATGAATAGAATAAAAACTCTGGATTGTGATCAGTAATCAAAGTATTCAGGAATCTCTGTCCTCATTTGCATTTTTACATATGTATATATTTAGATGTGTGGGTGTATTTTTCTATGCTTATAAGAGTACATGCTTACTTTTTTGTTTTTCTGCTACATTTAAAATATTATGTTCAGGTCTGGAGGGATGGCTTAGCGGTTAAGGAGTTTGCCTGCAAAGCCAAAGGTCTCTGGTTCGTCTCTCCAGGATCCATGTAAGCCAGATGCACAAGGGAGTGCATTGTCTGAAGTCCGTTTGCAATGGTTGGAGGCCCTGGTGCACCCATTCTCTCTCTCAAATAAATAAATAAATAATTAAAAAATATTATGTTCATACTAGGGTAGCAAATAAATATACATTTTTATTTTAATTATTATTTCAAAGGAATGGTTGATAGATCACCAGTTTAAACATCACCTGGGAACTTGAAATAAGTGTAAACTTTCAGGTGCCTCCCCAAACCCACTGAATTAGAACCTTCTTCCAGACTAGCAAGTGACTTTTATGCTTGTTGAAGTTGAAGAAGTACTGTCATAGGGGCATTAAACATGGCAATGGTGAATAGAATGGTGAGAAGACATGCTGGGTGGCTATTGCAAGAGACCACTTATGCATTCTGAAGTCATAAGAGTGTAATAGAACTATGGAAAGGATTGACATAGCAACATAATCTGTGGGGGGGTTTAAAAGCAATTCTCATGCATATGGTCCACTCCTAAATGCATGTGTGCACACACATATGTATGCATATATATGGATACACATATATACATTTATATTTATAATCTAAGATAAAGTTTAGGTATGAACATGTCCAGAAAGATTCCCTTCTGTTCTCAATGTGTTGTCAAGGTTGTGAACCAAATAAAGCTCCACTGTTGTAGGAATTAGAAAGTTTGAGTAAAAACAGGGTACTCACCTTTCATCAATATGAGAAACTAGCTGTGATAATCAATTTATAAAAAAAGAAAGTCTTATTTTGGCTCAAGATCTAAAAGGTGTCAGGCCATGGTCATCTGTAGAATGATGGTGGCATAGTACATCATGACGGGCTCAAGCATGCTGCAGAGGAATGTACGGTGAAGCCAACATGCTCATCTCATGTGACTGGTAATCATACAAAGACATAAAGGGTATAAAGCCCCCAAATATACTTCAGAGGAGCACCTTCACTGACTTGAGAACTCACAGTAGGCTCTACTTGTAAAAAGTTCCATCCCCTCCTCATATTCACACAGTGTGATAACGAAGACTTTACTGGTTATTAGGAACATTAGGAGGTATGCAGAAGCCACAGCAATAGAGTGAATGTAAGGAAGGTTGTGGCATGACTAATATAAGAGTAATTTAAGTTCTTTTCTTAAACTTTGATATTATTTTATTTACTTGAGAGAGACAGGAAGAGGGAGGGAGGGAGAGAGAGAGAGAGAGAGAGAGAGAGAGACAGAGAGGGAGAGGGAGAGGGAGGGAGGGGGAGAATGGGCACACCAAGACCTTTAGCTGCTGCAAATGAACTCTAGATTCATATGCCACCCTGTGCAGCTGGCTTACATGGGTCCTAAGGAATCAAACCAGAGTTCTTTGGCTTTTCAGATAAGTTCGTTAATAGCTAAGCCATCTCTCCAGCCCTGATTAAAGTTCTTAATACTGCAAAAGACATTATTCATTTGGAAACTTTGATTTAGCTTTTATGAAAACAAGTAATTCATTGTGCGAGAGGGATGAATAAGAACAAAGGACAATAACATAGTTATGGAAACGCCATAATAAAACCTAGTATTTTTTTTGGTGGGTGGGGGCTTCAAGATAGGATCTTGCTGTAGCCCAGGCTGACCTGGATTTTGCTATGTAGTCTCATGATGGCCTCAAACTATTGATAATCCTCCAGTCTCAGTTTCCTAGTGCTGGGATTAAAGGTAAAACCTACTATTTTGTATGCTATCTTAAAAACAAAAACAAATCTAAATGATTATTATCCATTTGGGTTTTTAAGCCTAAAAGTTCTGTCTTCCTCCTCATATGGGATTTTATTCATGGTTTTCGCCTATCATGCCTTAAATTAGTTGGTTAAATGTATTAAGAAACTAAATACGGAGAATAAGCTATTTCCTGTGGCAGAATCACATGATATGAATATTATGTATCTAATTATTGAATGCAAACATTAAGAAACATACATTTCATTAAAAAGTGAATATAATTAAAAAACATGCACAGGAAGTTGGTTAATGTACAATCAAATTATTTCAAGTAGTTTTTCTTATGCTTTATTATGAATATTATAAATTGTCAATGTTTTTCATATCAAAATATATTTTTATCTTTTTAAACATTTTGTTGCTCATTAATCAAACTAAACTAGTACATAACTACAGGCACTTGGGCTGAGATCACTCAGTTTCTATTTGTGGGTCACAATTTCAAACACTGTTGGATATTCTGTCTATAGGGTATAACTACTCACAAAGGTATAGTAATATCTAATAGTGTTTAGAAGTCAGAGCTTTATTTAATTCAATTTAGTTTTCTATCTTGTTTTCATATAAACTCATACTATTTTGTTGTTCAGAATTGAAAAGATATAGCTTATAACTTTTTTCCTTTGGGATGTGTGTGTGTGTGTGTGTGTGTGTGTGTGTGTGTGTACATGGTATATGTGAATTTGGGTGCACATATGCCACAGTGTATGGGGTAGTTTGAATAGATGCCCCCCAATAGATTCAGGAGTTTTATTAAAGTTTCTTGAATTCCCAGATGCCTGGCTGAAGGAGGTGTCACTGTGTGTGGGTCCTAGTGTCCAACTCTAAGATGTGGGATGGAATTGGAATTCCAGTCTAAAGATATGCAAAGTGCTTGAGCTTTGTCTGGAGTTCCTGAAGTTTGCTGACATGTGCTAGTGATGTAGCTTTTGGGTTTTGGCTTGTGGCTTTTCTCTCTCTCTCTCTGCTTCATCCTGTAAAAGAGGGCTAATTTCTTCTGCCATTATGAAACTTCCCCTGGATCTGTAAGCTTCAAATAAATCCCTTCTTCCTCCCATAAACTGCATCTGCATCTAGGTTCATCCCAGAGAACTGAGGCTGTCTGCTACAGAATTGGTACCAGGAGTGGGGTTTGCTGTGAGATAAATCTGACCATGAGGATTTTGGTCTTTTAGAATTTGTGTTTTGGAGGAATAGGAAACTTGGTGCTTGCAACTGATGACCCCTTCTGGAGTGGTAAGCTAAGTTTTATGGACTATTCAGATGAGAGTTTGAAAATGCTAAGTACAGAGAAAACTGTATTTGGAAGCTTAGCTTATGAACTTTCTAAGGGGAAGGAAAAACTGCAGAGGACTTTGTTGGAACTGGATTACTGGCATAAGGGCTGGTGGTATTCTGCTACCCATGCCCAGACAGTTTGATCAAAATTAAATTTTTAATGGACTGATTTGCTTGGCTAAAGATATGGGACTGAAAGATTTAAGATTTTAAGTTGGAAAAACTCAAAACTCAAGTAAATTTAAAATTACTGGCACAAAGACTGGCTGCTGAAGCTGCTATTGTCAAATATATTAGCATTTGGAAGAAAGATGGCCCAATTGCTTTACATTAAAACAATGCAAGGATGCCCGAGGAAAGGCTATGCTATAAATGCAAACTCTTGGAAAGAGTTGACTGGAGAAGGAATCTTCTCTTCAAGGTTGCAATTTATTTTGTCCCTGAATTAAGAATGTGGCTATGTTCTGCACATGTGTTATTGATTTCAGAAGCATGAAAAATACATCGCGTAACCATAAAGTAAGTGCACACAGTTCCAGGAGCTGCTGCTGAGATGCAGCATATAGGCACTGTGTGATGTCCATGATAGGCTGGAAAATCTATTGGAAGATGGACTATAGTTTGCATGGAGACCTGAAGATATTTTGGATATACCGGGACTTTACAAGGGCTACTGTGGAGGTTCAGGATGGAAGTTTTCCCTGGCTATTCAGCCCAGCTGGAGGAGTGGAATTGGAAAATCTAGAGACTGTCAGACAGTGGTTATGATATTGGACTTGAACTGCAGAAGTTTAATGTTGCTTGATAGTTATTGAGTTTACATTGCTCCAGTTTGTTCCTGTTATACCTTATAGCAGCTAAAAGTGTTTACTCTGTGCCTTTATATGTTAAAAGTATAGGCTTTTGATTTTACAGGACTGGTCACTAAGAGAACAATCTCAAACCTCACATTTTGCTAGAAATTTTACACACAAACCTGCTTATTTCTATAACAATCTTTGCAGGTAGTACTATACTCATCTACCTCTCTTTAAACCCATGCACATTTGATTAAATACTTCATCTTTCTTTGTAAATGTCACAGAGCTCAACAAAGTTGATATTTAACAGTATTTAATAGAAAATCCTTTGCTCTTACAAAACATCTTTCTTGTAGTTGCCAAAGATACATTAACTCCTTAGTATTGATGGTTTTGTTTAAAATTCCTAGGCCTTCATTTCCTACACAGTGTAAAGTCAGAGCTTCCATCACACTCCCGCATATTGCACAATTGTCTTTTAAATGTTCACATGTCCAATGGCCCTGTCAAAGCACATCTGTTTACTTCAGTTCGCTTGATGCACCTAGGTTCTTCTCTGCTCTCACTCCTCTGAAAACATTTTTTTTTCTCTGCCTAGAAAAATTTTATTTCTTGTTAATCTCATGAGACATCTATTTATTTATTGTTTTCTTTTAATTTTCACAGCCATATATCCATTGTGCATGGTACTGTGTTGCATATGGATGTTTTCATGCCAGTATATACAGTACTTTGAGTATATTTCTCCTTCCAACCCCACCTTTATCATCCTTCCCCCGTCCTTTTAACTCCCTTGTTTCTATAACTTTCAGTTATATATATATCTACATATATAATTATGTGTAACTGTGTAAAATATAGGAACCACAAATGAGGAAACAGAAAACATATGATATTTGTCTTTCTGAGCCTGACGTGATTTGTTTAATCTGATTATCCCCAGGTACATCCATTTTTATAAAATGACATTTGCTCTTTATGGCTAAACATATTCCACTGTGTACATATGCTCTGTTTAAAAAAAATCCATTCCTCCATTGATGGAAACCTAAGTTGGTTTCATTTGGTTATTGTGAATAGTGCTGCAAATAGCATTGCTGTGCAAGTTTTTCTATGATGTGTTAAATTGGAGTCCTTTTCATCAATGCCCTGGAATAGTATAGCTATAATACATGGTAGATCTACTTTTAGTTTTCTGTGGAACCCCCCCCATATTGATTTTCATAGTGGCTGGATTAGTTTACATTTCAAACAGCATTATATTAGTTTCCTTTTGTTTATGGTCTCACCAGCATTTGTTGTGGTTTTCATAACTGGCAATCTGACTATGGTGAAATGGAATCTTAGTGTAGTTTTTAAGTTGCATTTCTCTTATGGCTAGTGTCATTGAACCATCTGAACTTAATGTTTAAGACCCATCTGTTCATTTCATTAGCTCATTTACTTATTGGGTTGTTTGATGACTTGTTTGGTTATTTGAGTTCTTTGTATGCTCTAGATAGTAATTCTCTGTCAGATACATAGCTAGCAAAGATTTAGCAGGCCAATTCCTCACTCAGTTGTTTCCTTTGCCCTGCAAAATTCTTTCACTTTCATCAGGTACCACTTGTCAATGATTTCTTGAACAGTTGGAAACCTTCAAGAAGTTCTTATATCTATATCTTAAAGTGCTTTTAAAATATATATATAAATTATTAAGTTTATTGGGGGGAACATCACAAACTGTGGGGTTTATTTAAGGGAGATTGTGGTATAAGAAGGGAGGCTAAACACATGGAAAGTAGGAAGCACACTGTCATGTGGAAACACTGTATCATTTATAAGGTTCATTTAAGATAAACTGAGGTCTTTAGGAAAGGCCTGGAACAGAGCTGTAAGCCATGGGAAGTAGAACTTAAATGTATATGTAGAGAGACTCAGAAAGAACGTGCATGGAATCCACCATGTGCTCTCCTGAAGAAGGAAAGTATCAAAGCAGAACACAAATTGATGGTCTTTGGGCAAAATTGGAGTAGAGCCACAACAATGTGGAGGGAAATTAAACTGAGGCTTTTAAAGTGAAATTAGGGTAAAGCTGAAGTCATTGGGCTTAAGAGAAACTGAGACATTTAAAGAGAAATTAGAGTAAAGTTGCTGGCCTGGTCAAAGCAGAATAGAGGAGCTTGTGTAGGGAGTCTTAGGAGAAACCCACATGGTAGCTGCCATGTGTTTTTAGAGGAGTTAAGAGAACAAACAGTGAGGCTCAAGGAAAAAAAAATGAAAGGGCAGATATCAAAGAAGAATTAAGAGATTCAGAAGAGACATGAGTGATGAAGAGGGTTATACTCATGGTTACCCCGGTTTATAGGCAGCAAGTCTAGAGTTGGTGAGAGCCCCAACTATGTGGTAGATCTGTGGTAGATTGGGAGATCAGATAAAATTCATACATGTAATTAAAGTAAGAAGTGACACCAAACTGCTCTTGGTATGATATTTTCTTCCAGCAATGTGAACCTGACTGCAACAGAGGGAGACTGATGGCTGATCTTATATCAGCTTTACTGAGCCATAGGGTATTTTCAAATATTTGTTTAAATATGATTCTGTGTGTCCATGATGGTATTTCTGGAAAATATTAATATTTAAATTGCTAAACTAAGAAAAGCAGATGGCCTTGCCCAAGGTGGGGCCTCTCCCAATTCAATGAAGGTCTGAATAGAACAAAAAGGCAAGATAGAAATGTTCACCCTCTCTACCTAGCTGTCTTGAACTTGAACTTGCGACATCAGTCTTTTTCCTTCAGACTTGAGTCAAACTGAAACTTACCATCAACAATCTTTGGTCTCAAGTCTTAAGATTTGGAGTGTAAACCTACCATTTGCAGCTTGCTGATTATAAATCCAAGTTTCTGAGTCTTCTTAACTATGTTAGATATTTTCTTATAGTAAATCAACATATCTAAACTACAGCTATCAGTCAATAAGTATATATCATATTGCTTCTGTTTCTGTGGGAAACTCAAACTATCACTGAAAGGCTAAAAATAGTCTCATGTTACAACTCTGGAGTTAAAGGATGGAAAAAAGTATGCCAAGCAAATGGAACTAGGAAGCAAGCAAGTGTTGTTTTATTATCTCACAAAATAGGCTTCTAACAAAAATTTGACAAAATAGATAAAAAGGTTCAGTTCATGCTGATTAAAGGAACAATCCAACAAGAGGATTTTGCATTATAAGTATATATACACCAAAATCAGTGTACCCAGCATCATCAATAAACCCCACTAGAAGTAAAGATACCATTATAACACTAATAAAATAATAGTAACTTTAATACTCCATTCTCAACAATAAACATCTCATCTTGCCAAGAAATGATAAACACCTGGGTAAAATAACATTAAAGATCAAACAGACTAATAGACATCTACATAACATCCTATCCAAACACTGAAGAATGCACATTCTTCTCAGGAGACCATGAAAGTTTCTCTAAAACAGATAATATAGTAAGACACAAAACAAGTTTTAGCAAATTTAAATAACTAGAAATAATTTCTCATGTTATATCTGACCACAATAAAAGAAAAGTAGTAATCAATAGCATGAGAATATATCAAGCTTGTGAAGACTAAGCAACACACTATTAGATGATGAATGGGTCATAGAAGAAACAAAAAAGAAAAAGAAAACTTAAAATTTCTAGAATTGACTTCCAGAATGGCTGGACCAGATTTCATTCCCCACCAACATTGTAGAAGGGTTCCTCTTTTCCACTTCCTTGCCAGCATTTATGGTCATTATGAAGACTTAGCTATCCTCAACTTTTAAGCTCCATCTTTCTTCTTCTCCTCTGCAGTGCTGGGATTTTAGGGCCTATGTCACTGGGTCCAGCTGATGTAAACACTTTTTTTTTTTTAAGTCAAGGTCTCATGTAGCCCAGGCTGGCCTCAAAGCATTTATTCAGGACCTTTCTCCATTATGTGTCTCACATATGTTTCCTAAAATCATCCTTAATCAACTCTAGCAAAGATTCCTGTGTTACTCAAAGACTTATTATTATAATAAAATACCTCATCAAATCAACTTTAAATGAGAGATTTATTTCAGTATACAGTTTCAGAAGTTTCAGTCCATGGTCAGCTAACTATTGATTGGAACCTGAGTTGAGGTAGGACATTATGGCAGTGGGAGTGCACTGGAGAAGGCTGTTCACCTCATGGTGACCAGGAAGTAAAGACAACACGAAGTTTGGAGACAAGCTGTACCTCACAGACACACCTCAGTGGCCTCCTTCCTTTAACTTGTCCCCACCTAATAGCCCATTCAGCTATGAGTTTATCAGTGGATTAATTCATTGATGAAGTTAGTACTGTTATGGTTCAGTCACTTTTCAATTATGCCACCATCTGACAGTGAGCCTCGGATGAGCCTTTTTGGGGGTACACTTTATACCGAAGCGAGCTTTTTGGGTACCTAGTCAGAGAAGCCCATCTGCCATATCTCATTCAACATTGCTTTAAGTTCTTTTGTTTATGTTTTCTACTATATTATGAAAGCTTTAAGACACTGTATTAGCTGGAATTCTAATGTGGCTTTCAAGAATGGTATGCTGCCTGTCTGAATAACCCTCCTGCCACACTTGAATGTGGGGAGGACCTGTGAATTTGCTTCAATCAGCTTACATTATAAGGCTAAGGTGATGATTATGCTACCTTATGTACAACTAAGTGAATTCTTCTGCTGACCTTGAAGAAGCAAGCCTCTATGAGTTCAACATGTGCAAGCAAATAAAAACTTTCCAATTATGAAGTGATTTTGAAGAGGGCCATGGGCTTCAACGTGATATTGTCCTTGGCCAACACCTTGACTGTGCCTTATGAGAATCTTATCAGTCATTCAAGTTAAGTTCTGGCTCCTGACCCTAGAAACTGAGAGATAATGAATATGTTTTGTTTTAAACCACTGTTTAAGATAGTTTGTTGTAAAGTGTACCAAATTATTATAGCCATGTCTATATTCTTTAAAAACTATCTTTAAGTATTTCAAATATACACAAAATAATGTTAATATCATCCACTAGTTTGAATCTTGAATAGATGTAAATATTTTACTATACTTGTTTTTTTAGGAATAAAAGATTGCAAGTAATTTTGAACTTCTTGCACAGCCCTTTATAATTCTGATTACTCATTATGATCTGAGAAGTAGCCCATTCTTTTAAGGAGTTCTAAGTGCTTTCAAAAATATTCTTTTATTAAATTTCTATGGGTTTAAGACCAACATACACCATTCTTTCATTCCATTTGATCTTGTCTTTCTAAAAAGATAGATTAAAATACTTACTCTGTGACTCAGTTAATATTTCCTTATATGACAGCCTAGTTTTACATTTTGAATTGTAACAAGAGTTTGTAAGCTTCTGTGATAGAGACATTTCCTGCTACTGAACAAGCATGTGTTCCATCACACCTGTCATCCCCAGCAGTGAGTTGTGTTATGTGACATTTTCTGGCCATCTGCCTCTTGGGGAAGTCGTGTGTGTCACTGCTGGGCTGAAGTACTAAAGAAACCCTGCAGAAAACTTGGCTCATGTCTTCTCTGGCTTGACAACCAAGAAAACCCTTTGTTGATAAGACAGCCACTGATTTGAACAGCCAGGGTTTCTGTGGTACCAAAAGGAGAACTGCTAATCTGCATAGTTATGCAGTCTGCCCAGGATTGTGAGTGAGAAATAGGCCTTTGGTGTATAAATTTAGAATAAGTTATTATTTGATACACCCTAAATTATTGTGGCTTATATAAAGGTATATGTTCATACTATTTTATACTCATGTTAGTGAGCCACTCATAATTTATCCTGGTTAAACCTTGTGTGTATGCACCACTTTGTACATCTGGCTTTCGTGAGTTCTGGCAAGTTCAAGCTGTGTCCTTAGGCTTCACAGGCAAGTGCTTTAACCACTGTACCATCTCTGTAGCTTTCTACTTTACTTTTATCACTGACATTGTTACATCATCTTACTTTTATTTGCACTTGATTATGTATGTGTGTGTATATGTGCATGTGGGTGCACATGTGTATGCATGTACATACAGCTTTGGGCATCATTCAGGTGCCATCTTTTTTTCTGACAGGGTCTCTCATTGGCTTGGTGATTGCTGATTAGGCTTGATAGGTTGTCCAGTGAGCCCCAGGGATATATATGCCTGTCTCAACCTCCCTGGTTCTGGTATTTTAAGCATGCACCATCATGCCTGGCCCTTTTAAATGGGTACTGGGGATCAAACTCATAGTAAGTACTTTGCCAACTGAACTATCTCCCCAGCCCTATATCAGCTTACTTTTAGTAAGTTCATGTATTTTTTATCATCATTTTCATAAGTTTTATTAACGTATCTCTTGTAAGCTGTTTGTCTTAATGCACTATTTATCTAATGCACTATTTCTTTTTCTTGTTTTAGATGTTTTAATCAATTTATTGTGGTCCTTTCCTTCCCCCAACTTCTTGGCAACCATCATTCTGTATCCTATCTCTATGAATATATCTATGCTAGATCTTTTATGAGCACAGGTTCAGTGTAATATTCATCCATTAATATCTGGCCTCTTTCACTTAGCATTATATAGAGTTTGTTGTTTGTTTTGTAGCACGCTCTCACTCTAGCCCAGGTTTGTCTGGAAATGACTTGGTAGCCCAGCATAGCCTAGAGCTCATGGTGATTCTCCTTACCTCAGTTTCTTGAGTGCTGTACTACAATGCCTGGCTCCTAACACTATATATATATTTATATATATATTGGTTTTTCGAGGTAGGGTCTCACTATAGCCCAGGCTGACTTGGAATTCACTATGTAGTCTCTCAGAGTGGCCTTGAACTCCTGGTGATCCTCTTATCTCTGCCTCCTGAGTGCTGGGTTTGAAGGCATGCACTACCATTCCTGGCCTAGAATTATATTTTTGAGGTTTCTCCATGTTTTAGTATATATCAGTACTTCATTCTTTATGCTTGCATACCAGATTTTAATTCTTAAGCATGAATCTTTATGTGCTCCATAATGATGTTTCAGTTAATAATAAATCACATATCAAACTGTGGTCCCCTAAAATTATAATGAAGACAAAGTGTCTCTATTACCTAGTGATATCATAGGTTGTCTGTGTCAGCATAATGCATTACTCATGTGTGTGTGGTGATGCTGGCACAAACTAGCTTAGTGTTCTGTCACTCATATGAAAGTAGCACATATAATTATGTAAAGTTCATAGTACTTGATAATGGTAACAAACAACTGTTATTGTTTATATATTTCTTATTTATATTGTTTTATATTATTTATATTGTTTCTATAATTATTTATAGCAGATTTCCACTCACAAAAATTAACCGTTTTACACCAGCCTCTTCTCAGGGCTTTGTACAACCTGGCAGCCAACCTGTGCTTGTGTTAATTCCTATGTGCTTTGATAATATCAGGAGGCCACATTGAGTGTTTGACCTACACCCCTGGCTTAATATAAGCACACTCTGTGGCATTCACTCAGTGATGAAATAGTTCAACGACATATTTCTCAGAAGGAATCACTATGCTAAATGAAACATGATCATAGCTGATGTATCCCCAGGAAGTGAATAAACCCACAGAGATATGTTAACTGTATCCTATGCTTTATTCCTACTTCCTCAGCCTTTGTCCTGTTGCTTTACTTAGTTGTAGAAACCCACCTTGATAACATATCATGTGATAATCATACTTTATCTTTAGGCAATGACAGGTTTTCATCTTTTTATTTTTTATATCTGTAGCAGTATTGAAGGAAATCTTGAGTTATGTTGTAGAATGGTCCTCAGTTGGGATTTTTATGATGTTTTTCTGTTTATTTCATTTGGGTGATATGTTTAGGGGAGGCAGCTGATAGAAGAAAAATGCCTTTCTTAGCACTTCACATCAAGGTTGTGTGCTATCAACATGACTAATGACTAATGACTATTCTGTAGACCATCATCTGAGGTTGGCTCTTAACATTGCCCTACATCCCAGCTCTGCACTGCATCCCTTGACAGGAACTCTGTGCAGCTCATGTAAGGTGTCAGGAGTTTTGCTCCAGCTGCTTCATTGTGGAATATCTGTGTGAATTATTTGGATCTTTTTACTATGGGAGACTTCTCATTTCTCCCTTATTTATTTACTTTTTCATTCAAATATTTATACGACCTACATCAGTATTTATGTTATGAAAATAATTTGCATGTGCATACTTGTTTTTACCTGAAAAATAGAGGTATGAATTAGGTTTCTTTCATTGCCTTGGCTTCTGAAAAACATAGAACTATGTCTGTGGTCTTGCAAACATGACTTAGCAATTGAGATTGTCACATTCATTTGGTTTCCAACTCTGTTCTATGTCTGGTGCTTTGAGCTTTTAAGTTTTAATTTACTTTTTATTTCTCCTAATTCATGTTCTCTTGCTGTGTTTTAGAAGTCCCTTTAAATTCTCCCTAAAAGATGGCCTGGGACATCTGTTTGCACTTCTGTCATTTTCTCGACAGTCCTCATCGCCTTCTTTGTCCTTTGCACGGGAACTGACGCCTGGTCATGCTCCATTTGGGACACGGATGGCAATACCTTCCTCTGGAGGTGGGGTGCTGGGCCTGGGCTTGCTACTTGTTGGCTACACAGAGCTGCGCCAGTTGTTGGCAATCTTTTTGGGCAACTCCACATCTGTCTGGTCTTTTGCTCACAGACTCAGGGAAACTGGAGTGAGGTTTCACTTTCATGAGGCCCCTTGGCTTCTATTGCCTTTCTTCTTTGTCCAGAGTAGCCACTTATACTGGCAGGAAGGACAGCCATTGTAAAGTATGCAACAATTTTAATGCTGTGAAAAAGAATTTTGTAGACCATGGCCATGGGCTTAGGTTTAGCTACAGTTTTTCACTCCACCTCTGAGGAGGATCCCTCATTTTTATATTCCCCTCCCTCCCCCTCTCTCTCCTTCTATTCTTCTTTCCTTCCTTTAAAATTTTGTGACAGGGACTCATTATGCAGCCCAAGCTGGCCTGGAACTCTAGATCCTCCTGCCTCAGTGTCCTGAGTGAGAGTCACAGGTGTGTACCACACGAGCATAAGCACCGTCACATGGCTCTAGTTAGAAGGCCTCACTTTTTCACCCACCAGCCTTTCCTCAGGACTTTGCACAACTTGGCAGCTGACCTCTGCTGCAAACAAATGATGCAATGTGAGAGTCATGGGAGGTTTGCAAAGGTCTTTTCTATCTTTCCGCTCATGTTTAGTGCTTTCTCTGATGAGTTAGCATGTACTATTTTAAAATTTTTTTAATTTATTTCTTTGACAGAGAAGGAGGGAGGGAGAGAGAGAGAGAATGGATGCTTGCATCCCCTTGTACAGCTGGCTAATGTGGGTCCTGGGGAATTGAACCTGGGTCCTTTGGCTTTGCAAGCAGAGGCCTTAACTGCTAAGCCATTCCTCCAGCCCAAGTATGTACTTTTTTTTTTTAATTCCTGCTTCTTTATTTTTTATTTTTTTATTTTTTCTTTATTAGTCAGTTCTGTATTCAGCAAATACTGTCAGTTTGGTACCATTATTAGGCTCATCCGTGACCTACCCCCTCCCCTTGGCCCCTCCTTGTTGAGGTATACGGGTCATGCATTGTGGAGTTAGCCCACAGTTATGGGTAAGATAAATGTCTCTGCATATCATGACCCAACATGTGGCTCTGACATTCTTTCCGCCCCCTCTTCCGCAAAATTTCCCTGAGCCATGTTGGGTTCATTTTTGGTCTGCTTCAGTGATGAGGTGTTGGGGGCCTCTGAGGCTCTGGCTCTCTGATTTGGTAGGAGTTGATTTTTCTCTGTGCTGATCTCCTTCCCCCTTGTGCTGGTATCCGGTTCATCAGGAAAACAGCTCCCTTGCTTGTTTCTCCAATTGTTCTTAGTTTCAGCCAGGGCCCTTTTGAGGTATGATGGGGTGGCTCTCTCCTTAGGATCTACATCTATCTGAAAAAGAGAAGCAGATTCTCCAATGGAGAGTAAGTTAGCACCAGGACAAATGAGATAACCCTTACTTTTTTTTTTTAATGGAGAATTTAATACGTGTAGGCCCTCTTGTAGCCCACAATTAATGGTAGCTTGATATTGCAGAGTGGGTTTACATTTGGATCTGGTTGTTTTTGTTTTTGTTTTATTCTGTATGTGCAGGCTGTCATTTTTTTAAAAAATTACTTTATTTTTATTTGCTTAACAGACAAAGAGGGAGAGAGAGAGAGAATAGGTGCACCAGGTCCTCCAGCCACTGTAAATGAACACCAGATGTGTGCGCACCCTTGTGCATTTAGCTAACGTGGGTCCTGGGGGATTGAATCTGGGTCCTTTGGCTTTGCAGGCAAGCACCTTAAGCACTAAACCATTCCTCAAGCCCAAGGCTGACTTTTTACTTGAATTTTTAGCCAGCTAACTTTGGAAGTTTCTATTAGTAATTTAAAGCCTAAAAGCAAGTTTACAACTTGGTATAACTCTTATGTCAACATTAATACACATCATAATAATAGGACTTTCAAACTCAATTTTCTAATAAGGAAACAAAGAAACAAACAAAACTATAATGACTGAATGGTTCTTTAGAACCAAACAAATATTGTACACCAATCAGGCAGAATGGGATTATTATTGCTTATATGAAAACATTTTAGACCCGGCATCATGGTGCATGCCCATAATCCCAGTGCTCAGGAGGCCAAGGTAGGATTGCTGTGAGTTCAAGGCCAATCTGAGAGTACATAGTGAATTCCAGTATTCCCGGTCAGCCTGAGCTCTTCTCAGATTCTTGGTCCCAAAGAAGGACCAGGTTTACATTAGGGAGCTAGAACTCCTTTCCTGTTATGTGACTATATTGCCAACTAGTCACCCAATGACTGGGAGGCCCCACTCTTTCGTAATTACCAGGCTATCCTCTTTGTCCCTAAGCCCCCAGGATCATAGAAAGTATAGAGTCAGTCAGAGATTGAAAACAGTTTGTTTTTGCTTTACTTTCCCAGTTTTATTTTACAAAAAGAAAAAAAGCCATTTAAGTTTCTATCCAGGCTGACCTGGAACTCACTCTAGCCCCAGGCTGGTCTTGAACTTCTACTTCAAGGCTGACCTTGGCCCTCCTATTTCAGTCTCCTTAGTGCTGGGATTAAAGGCGTGTGTCCCCATGCCCAGCCTTCCCTCAGGCACCTTGACTGTCCTTGCTTGCTTAGTATTAAGCTCTGATGGTACCATTGCTGTTCAGGCTCATGCTCTGGACATGGTCAATGTCTGGATAGTATCTCTCCAGAGTGCCTTAGCTCTTTACAGAAGCCTTTGCTAATCAACCCACTGATAATAAAACACAATTCCTGCTGTCTGTCTCCCACTAGAGCACAAATTCCACAAGAACAGGGGCTTTCTTTATATCTATAGGCTGAATGTTTTGCAGAAAAAATCTGGTATATATTGTGCACTCATTTTAAAAAATAAATGGATGGCTAAAGGATAGAATTATGATGTTGCATTCAACAGGGTTATATGAACTTGAAAATGAGGGGAATGGATGAAAGGAGGAAGAAAGGAAATTAAAATTGGCTAAAAATCTATTATGGGCCATGTACTATACTGGATACTGTGTGTGTGTGTGTGTACATATGCTGTGCAGAGGTGAAAACCAGGACCTCAATAGATCCAGTTATTCCCTTACTGGGTATTTATCCTAAATGCTCTATGTATCATTATAGAGATCTTTGCTCAACCATATTTATAGCTGCTCAATTCATTAAAGCTAAGAACTGGAATCAACCTAGTTGCCCACCATTGGATGAATGGATAATGAAGTTTGGTACATTTACACAGTGGAATTCTACTCAGCAGTAAGAAAAAAAATGATACAACGAATTTTGTAGAAAAGTGGACAGACTTGGAACAGACCACACTCAGCAAACTCACACAATCACAGAAAGACAAACGCTGCATGGTCTCTGTTATCTGCGGTTCCTATTCTGGATGGCTCAAGTTGCTGACATACCTGATAGACAACTCAAGGCCCAGACAATAGGGATGGAAGGGTTTGGGGGAGGGGAAAGGGAGGGTGGGGAAAAACAAACACAAAAATAAATCCAAAATGAACTGGTACCTTCATCCTTGGAGATAGACTAAAAGATACAACCCTCAAAAGGAGTAAGGGGGTGCACTTGAAAAGAAGGACTGTGAAGAGGGTGGGATGAAGCCTAAGCTTTTTTTTTTTTTTTTTAACTCTGGCCTGGTTGTTACCCACAATGAGCTGTTGATTGGAGAGACCTACAAGGTCCCCAAATCAAAGCAATTTTCTGTCAAATCATTTGATTACCCACCTGAGGCAAAAGTTAAGACCCTATCGCTGAAGATGCCATATGCTGCCAACACAGAGCATTGAGAGACCTGGCTGGAATCCAGAAGAAAGCCAGTCTCCAGACAGCCCTTCTAGTGCTGGAAAGGGCTACGTGAACTATTGGAGGGGAAGTGGCCAACAAAGGTCTCAGCAACCAGAGGTCTAAGTTAATCAGAAGCAAACACCCTGACAGGATGTACATGCCAGTGCAATAATGACACACAACCTTGGTGGGTAACCAGTAGCTTTCAGATTGACTGGGAGGTCAACTCAGTTTAAAGAAACTCTCATTTGGAATTGGAAACCAGACCAGAATTCTATGGAGATGAAGATTATGCTCTCCATTGTCAAGCTGTCATTAGTCTTTAGCTAAAAGAGGTGTTACATCCATTAGATTCTCCCTAACTTAATAATGCTTATCCCATTTAAACTATGCTGACTTCATTCTCCTCTGGAGAATCTGTTCTTCTTTTTCAGAAGGTAGTGAGACCCAAGGAGGTAAAAGATCCCTCACACTTCAGCCATGTCACAGCTGAAACCATAGAGGAATGGGGAGGCGAGCAAGAGTGCTGCTTCCATGGTGTTCCTGATAATCAGTGCCAGAAGTAGACAGACTCTGAGGATACTCAACACCTACCAAAGCAGAGATTCAGAGGCTTCTAAGAGCTCATCATGGAAGTAAACTTAAAACTCACCCACCAAAGCACAGGGAATGTTGAGAGAGGGGCGTGAAAGATTGCAAGAATCACAGGTTGAGACATCATGCCAGAGACATTCCCTCCCCCTCCAAAATAAGTATCTGCTACACCCACAATGCATAACCTACAACCCCATAGGGAATAACTGCAATCCCACTGAGGAGGGTCCCCAGTGGAACGGGATGGGGATGATGGAAAAGGGGGTACCAACACATGATGTAGCCATACAAAATATGTCATTAATAATAACAATAATAAAAACATAAAAAAGAAAAAAAGTGAGTTCTGTTGCTGGCCAAAAATAAATAAATTAATTAAAAAAACAACACAGGACCTCACCCATGCTACTAAGGCTCTATCTCTGAGTTATATCCCCAACCCTGGAATGGGAACTTTGAATGAATTATTTTATTTAATCTTTGTATACCTGTAAGGCCAAGATCAAATAAATACTGCCAGTTAGTGACAAAGATATACTTTTATATATAAAATATGCATACATATATCATATATATGCATATATATGTGCATATATATTATATACAAGCATATAAAAATCTTTTATGTATATAAAATCACTGATTAAGTAAGGAAGCAATGATTCCTATTTATTTATGTACCTGTAGTTTTGGACAATCTTATTGAACATAAAAGTGTAATCTTTAAAAATAATGTATTAGAAGCCATGTATGGTGGCACGTGCCTTTAATCCCAGAACTTGGGAGGCAGAGGTAGGAGGAACACTGAGTTGGAGGCCACCCTGAGACTACATAGTGAAGTCCAGGTCAGCCTGGGCAAGACCATACCTCAAAAAACCATAATAATAATAATAATAATAATAAATAATTATGTATTTGGGGCTAGAGAGATGGCTTAATGGTTAAGGTGCTTTCCTGAAAAGCCTAAGGATCCAGATTGAATTCCCTTATACTCATGTAAGCCAGATGCACTGGGTAGCACATTTGTCTGGAGTCTGTTTGCAGTGGCTGGAGGCCCTTGCGCACCCATTCTCTCTATCTGCTTCTCTCTCTGTGTCTCTCTCTCCCTCCCTCTCTCCAATAAATAAATAAATAAATCTTTTAAAATTTTTTGTTCACTTTTATTTATTTATTTGAGAGTGACAGAGAGAAAAAGTCAGATAGAGAGAGAGAATAGGTGCGCCAGGGCTTCCAGCATCTGGCTTATGTGGATCCTGGGAAATCAAGCCTTGAACCAGGATCCTTAGTCTTCACTGGCAAGTGCTTAACCACTAAGCCATCTCTCCAGCCCTAAATAAATATTTTTGAAAACAATGTATTCAAAAATTTAAATATTTAGATAAAAAATAGCATCTTGAAAATGTAAATGGCATTCAGAGTCAATACTAAGACAACCTTTGCTCTAAATTTATTGGTTTGTTGTTACATTTTTTTCCCCATAGAACCAATCATGAAAACAACAAATAGCCCATTGAGGCTGAACATTTCTTTTGATCAAGTGAATTTCTACTGCTATCTTGAATTTTACTTCTTTGTGATAAATGAAGGAATGGATTAGGCATTTCACCTTCTAGATAACTATCAAAAATTCTATTTTTCTTTGAGCATTTAAACTTTAAAAATGCAAGTGCTTATGCCTTTAGAGTATTTAGCAATATACTTTTTGGAAAATATATGAAAATGAAATTGTCAAAGGGCTGTGCATAATCATTGGTGAGCAAGTAATCCTCTGGGGCTGTCAGGTTCTAAGAGGACTTTTATTCAGCCAGGGAGTTACATCACTGACAAGAAGCTTACTAAACAATGAATAGAAGAAAACTCATTTACAAGAAATGAGCCATTTGGTGCATCAAATCAATGGTTAATCTAAACCTGGCGGAGAAACACAGGCATTGTGTTAGCTTACTAGAATGCACATGGGCCATGCATTTTCTTTCTTATTTGTTTCAATCTCAAAGCAATTCGGTATTCTAGCTTGTGTACTGAAGATTCTGTCCATGGATGCATGAAGAGAAATTGAAAAATAGTGTGCAGAAAATTTAGATTATATAATCTACTTAGGGAAATACTTAAATGTAGCAAATTGTAATCAGGCCTTCTGCAATGCTCTCAAAATGTGAATATAGATTAGCTGTTTTACCACAAAATTATAAAAACCTTGATTCTGTGTATTATTTTTGGAAATCTTAAAGAATATTACTGAATTTGAAATTTAAAACCTTTTTTAAGTAACTGAGACTATGAAATATAATTGGATCTCCTGGAAAAGGCCATGCAAATCTTATTCAAACACAATGGCAGCATAAAGAAACAGCTGTACAGGGAGCAGCCTTGGCTTGAAGCACACAAAGCTGGATGATGCAGAGGTCTTCAGGTGAGGCATAAAAAAGAGATGTAACCGTTCATGCAGGATTTCAGACCATTTTAAGGACTTTAGGTTTTATTTCAAATGAGTTTAGCAGTCATGAGAGGGCTCTGAGACAAGAAGTCATATTGTATAATTTGTTTCCCAAAATGGATGTACTTGGGTATCCTGTTGAGAATGAGTTTTTGACAAAATTTACACTTAATTTACAATATAACAAAAGTTATGGATGAAAAGCTATATATAAAATGTGAAAAATCCCATGATACAAATGTGCCAGTCTGCACAAAACATGTTTCAACAATTCCCACCTTTGTCTCCTATGTGTTAGCCAGGACATCTAAATCACCTCCTCCAAGGGTCAGGGACCTTCTTGGAGGAGAGGTCAGAAAGAATATAAGAGCAGGAGGATGGGGAGGAAAGTATGGAATGCTGTCTTCTGAATTCAATATGGCTGTTACATTCAAAGTTGAGACACTGTCATTTGATCCACTATGACTACTGCAATGATGCTTGGTGATATCCTTGTTCAAGAAATTACCTGTCTTTGGTAATGAACATCATTACTATTCTTCAGGCTACATATGTAGAAGGAGGATTACTGGATCCTGTGGTAGTCACATTCAATTTGTTTGGGAGGAGAGAGGACCCTCCCATAATGTTATCCATAATGGCTATTCCTACATAAGGATGTCTATACATCATTATCATTTTCTCCTTTCCTTCCTCCTTCTCTCTCTCCTTGCTTCCTTCTATCTTCTCTTCCTCTTCAATAAGCCACCCTGACAGGTGTTTAGGGATATCTCATATGTCTTTTCAAATACCTATTAGTCATTTGTATTTCTTCTTTGCAGAAATATTTATTCAACTCTTTAGCTCTTTATTACTTTTTGTAGCATGGGGGATTGATCTCAGCACCTGTAATACTAGTCAAGAATTTCTATTATGTTTTCAAAATGTATTGTTTATCAGATATATGGTTTATAGATACATTTTCTATTGGTTAGGTTACCTTTTTACTGTGGTGATCATTTCCTTTGCTATGCAGGGGCTTTTCTGTGTGATAGAGCTTAATTTACCAGTATTTGTCTACTGTTGTAATATCTAGATGTAATAATGAAGACCAATATTATGAAGCTTCATCCATATTTTCTTCTAGAAGGTATACAAATTCTGATCATGCATATATCTCTAAGCAATTCTGAGCTAATTTTAGAGTAAGGTATAAGATATGGCCCCAAATTCATTATTTCATATGTGGATAATTATTTGTCCATGCTGTTTGTTGAGGAGACTCATATATACATATGTGCATATGAAGAGACTATAGTTTTGGAATTCATGGAATGTCAGCTGATCTCATATGCACAGATGTATTTATGGACTCTGTGGTCTGTTTCATTAATCTGTGAGTTATCTGTCTATGGCAAGAATGTACTCTTTTAATTGCTATTGCTTTTAACATGTTTTCTATTTTATTTTTGACACTTTCATAATTTTGATCTTTGATCAATATTTTCATCTTGTTTCCTTCCAACTATCCTCTTATATCTCCCTAACCCACTAAAATTTTTCTTCTTCCCAACTAATCCCTTTCCTACCTTCATTGCTTTATTTATTTATTTATGAGAGAGAGAAAGAAGGAAAGAGAGAGAGAGAGAGAGAGAGAGGTAGGTAGAGAAAGAATGGGCATGTCAGGGCCTCCAGCCACTGCAAATGAACTCCAGATGCATGCACCACCTTGTGAATCTGGCTTACATGGATCCTGGGGAATCGAACCTAGGTCCTTTGGCTTTGCAGACAAGTGCCTTAACCACTAAGCCATTTCTCCAGTCCCTCTTTTTGACTTACTGGGTTAAAATAGAGTCCTACCATGAACATAGGAAGGAGGAGGTTATTTACTAGAGTATGAGGAAATTACTAGTGGCCATACCGGTGAAGTATATGATTTTCTCCTTCCCAGCAAGTATTAACTACCATTAGCTACTCTGAGAAGTGTGGGGTCTTATGAACCCTTTCACCATTCATGATAAAATGTTGAGTCTCAGTATTATGCAGAAAACTACAGCCACTTTGATTTCATGAGTGGAAGGGCTATGTCACATCCAGAAGACAACATTCCAGCATTCTACAACCCACTATCCTCCTCCTCTTACATTCTTTCTCACTCCCCTTCCAGGAGGTTCCCTGAACTTTGGAGGAAGTGATTTAGATGTCTGGTTTAGGACCAAGCACATGATATAACACATTTTAGGCATTTTTGACAGCTATGCTTCTCTACATTAACATCTTCTCATTGCAGAATGAAATGTCTGTGATTAATGTTAAGAGCAACACCAGTTTATGGGAACAACTGTAAACAAGTAAGGAACACTTCACAAATTTGCATGTCATCCTTGTGCAGTAGTTTAAAAATGCTATTTTTCTATTTATTGTTCAAATTTTAATAATGTGCTGTCATAACAGTCATTGTAATATATTTTTGTTTTTATGTGCGTGTGTACGCATGTGCATGTGCACATGTGTGCATACATGAATGTAGAGGCCAAAGGTCAACATCAGGTGTCTTTCACAGTTGCTTACCACCTTATTTTTGTGAGACAGCATCCCATACTGGTCATATAGCTCATCAATTTGGATAGACTAATTACTTTCTCCTCAGGACATTTTCTAGAAGGCTTTTCACCTCTTCTAAAGTGTCACACCGTAGAGACTGTATTTCACATATCAAAGTGATTCCTGTGAGATCATTTCTCTATGGGTAATTATTTAATACCACTAGTTTGCTGCAATGAGTTATTAAAAAAACATTTGCCATTACTGTAGGAGAATGTTATGTGTTTCAAATTCATAGAGACATCTTGCAATTGAAAAAATATTTCATGGATACTAGAATGTTAGGAAAATTAAAATAAAGCATATACAGTGTATATTAATTTGAATGACTGCTTATTGAGGTTAAGCCCAATAAAAGAAAACATTACTAAATATATAATTATAGCTATTATTTAGTTATCAGATGTAAAATTATGTACGATCAGTGTAAGTGCTTCTGGAATGTTACAAAGTTGAATTGTTTAGGAATCTACATGGATGCTTGCTTAGCATTTTGCAAGTTAAATGGAATGACTCTTAGAGTTGGGGTCAGGGCTGGGGAGGAAGGGAAGTGTTCATTTGCAATCAGCATAAAATCCAAAATAATAGAGACTCACCCAACATTATGTTGTAATTTTGTTTTATATAAATATCTCAAAATAGGTGACACAGGTCCTGTGTGGTCCTTTCACAATGTTAGAGGTGGAGGTGTCTACTGTAAGAATATTGCATTTCTAATATCATATGATGATTGCATGTGGCTGTACCAGTTCCAGGCATTTGATCTTTATCCTAGACAAGGGAGAGGCAATAACAGTTATGTGTAGCTGTCTATTCAGGCTGATTCCTATTATCTATTAAGGTCATTGTAGGAAGCAATAACATTCATGGGCACTAATTCACTAATATACAAGAACAAGAGAATCTCTGAATGTTCTGGGTGTTTGTAGATCTAACTAGAACTCAGATTTGAGACTGTGAAGAAATATTACTCACTACCATAGTAATCTTCAGGAAAAAAGAAAAGTTTTGTATTGTATTCTTTTGAAAAAATAGTACACTATTAATGGGATTCACAGTAAACCTTTGTCTTAGACTATGCAGCTTGAAATTCAAGTAAGTTATTATTCAGATTTTCTCAAGCAAAATGTGATTTTCAGCTGAATGGGACTCCCAAAATAGTAGAACTATCTTTATTATGTAAGTGATAATTAATCAGAACAAACAATTTTGAATATTGTGCCAGTCTAATGTCAAATTCAAATGAACTAGTATTAAAAGAAGTCTCATCTAGACACAGGAATATTTCAATTGTAGATTACTATTGATAATGTAAACTAGTTTTTATTAAACAGCTATTTTCTATAGAGAAAAATTATCAACTTAAAATATAATAATTGAAAGATATACTGTACTTGATAATAAATATTAAAATACTAAATTGGACACATTTTAAATGCTCCATATTTTATGTTATGTAAATTTACCTTTAATTAAAAATGCATCATTTCAGTATAATTTGGTATAAGATAAATAATTCTAAGCAT
The DNA here is from genome assembly GCA_036346955.1 of Dipus sagitta. NCBI lineage: Eukaryota > Metazoa > Chordata > Mammalia > Rodentia > Dipodidae > Dipus > Dipus sagitta. The sequence continues at coordinate 52,690,002 of CM070774.1, forward strand.
CTCTTTGTAAGACTCTTGTCTTAAAATTGCTTTGAAATAAAATACCACTTATGCTCATCCTCTCTGGAAATGCAAAATGAAGAGAAAGTTTCAGATTGTAGCACCCCAAAACATAGTCATGGGCCTCTCAGTTTCTCTGAGATTCTCCCATGGTGTCCAAGGGGGCAAAATTATTTTTGTAATAATGCTAAGACAGTGTTCATCTTTTATATTCTGTGGCAAAGCCATGGCAGAAAAAGTGAATGAAACTATTTCACAAATCAACAGTGCCACCACATTGTCATGTTCTTCATTGGCATGTACTCCTATGCTAAAACTGTAAGGTTTACTTACAGTGTCATTTAGGAAGCAGTTAAATGGTTAAAAACTGGCCCATGAGTACACTGCATTCATTCTGTATGATGAGATGGATAGCCACACACAGTTCTTCCACTTACCAACTAAATGTGCGGCAAAGAAACACACATATATGATTTATCTGGGATACCATTTTGTTCTTCAGAGAACATCTGACAGCCAAACTGGTTATTCAGATTGATTCTCGGGCATCTTCTCAAAAATGAATTAGGTAAGTTGAATCTGTCACTTCACACCTGGCAATTATTTACTGTCAGTGATAAAATTTTAGCTTTTGAAGGAAAAGGATACATTTGGGAAAAAATTATCTGCCTCTGTCACCTTGACAGCTTCCTCATAATTTGTTGCTAATAAGACTTTTATTGCTAAGAATGGTGGTGATAAGCCAGGCGTGGTGGCGCACAGTTCCAGGTCAGCCTGTGCTAGAGTGAGACCCTACCTCAAAAACACACACACACACACACACACACACACACACACACACACACAAAGGAATGGTGGTGATATTAAAGAATACAAATTTTAAATATTGTAAATAAAATATGTTGATATTTGGAAATTCTGGATAATTCAGTTAACTAATATTTTCAAATAATAAATGCACAATCTAAAACAATGCCTGGGGCTGGAGAGATGGCTTAGTGGTTAAGCACTTGCCTGTGAAGCCGAAGGACCCTGGTTTAAGGCTTGATTCCCCAGGACCCACGTTAGCCAGATGCACAAGGGGGCACATGCGTCTGGAGTTCGTTCACAGTGGCTGGAGGCCCTGGAACGCCCATTCTCTTTCTCTCTCTCTCTCTGCCTCTTTCTCTCTCTGTCTGTCACTCTCAAATAAATAAATAAAACAATGCCTGAATAAAAGATCCATTAAAATGGGAGATAGATCATTGGATTATAATGAGAGAATCTGAAAACAAAATACTATTAAGCCATTCTTTTCCCAATAACATTTTTGTGTGAGACTCGATTTTTTATATACTTTATTAACATATTGCAAAACATCAGATATGAGAAGCAGTTGCTTCCCACCACACCAAACATTAGAGAGATTTGGAAAAATATAAAACAATGGTATTTTTCTTTGTTTGTTTCCTTTGTTTTATTTTCTTAAAACATAGTTACATTAATATTTAATGCATCTACTATTGCTCAACAATAAAGTATTTCTCAGTTTTTTGTTTCTAACATGGTGAATGTTAAATGATCTAACTTATATAAATGGAGGCCCTGTGGAATTCTCCTTTTTACAAGTATAAGAGAATTCTAAGATGAGAAAGGCAGACATCTGTTGTAGTTAACTGTGAAAATCAGCAGAACCTTTGTTTTTGTCAGAGAACAACCTCACGCAACAGGCTGGCATCCTCCAAGAAAAACAACCACTGGCATGTGTATCTGAAGCAGTTGAGACCAAGCCTGAGAGACCCAAGAGACTGGCCTGTTGACGTCCCCCCAAAGAGAGGTAGGGAGGATCACCAGACCCCCACTGAGCTCTCACAGTCCCTTGCACCTGTATGCAAGGATTCGAGTCTCATGGTCTCATGGTCGTGTGTGTGTGTGTGGGGGGGGGATAGAGTATGTAGAGGGTGCAAGGTCAAGGGGCAGGGAACTCCATGCAGTTAGGGGGAGGTGGTCAGCGCTGGGGTGACACTTTTCAGTTCTACAGCTGCTGAGTGATCATCCACTCTCCTATAAGTAACCCTTTGCCTGTGCTCTGTAAGGAAGTTTGATGAACATCAGTTTGTCAGGTGGAATTTTAGTGGAATGGCACTTGTGTCTATCTTCGGAACCCTAACTGGGGGAGCAGGCACCTGGGTGTGTCCCCCAAAGAAAGTTTCACACCTCACAGCAGCAATTTATACACAGATCATATGCACTTAGATGGGGATTATGACATTAAACACATCATATGTTGGCCTTTTATTTCATTCCCAAAGCATACACAAAACGAAAGCAAAATGCGCAGGCAGTGTTAAGGTCCTGAGCTCCGATGATTTACCCCGTCTTCTAGCAGGATCATGAGAAGGATGTGTGAGCGCACTATGATTGCTTCCACTCCAGTGGTGTCCTCTATACTAAGCTGGACTTTGACATCATGCCTTCAGATTGTACTGGAAATGTAGGAAAACCCCTTCCTTTCTACCCAGCACTGCATTTCCTTAACACCTTCTCTAGGAGGACATGTGATAAAATTGTATTTCAACACAAGAATCAGGAAAGCTATTTCTACTGAAGAGTAGATTTGTTTTAATTTGTACTTCTTTAATGGTGAGATAGATAAGTGTATTAAATGTTTAAAAACCATTTGAGCCTAGCAAAGTGGTGAGGCATGCCTGTAATCCTAACACTTGGGAGGCTGGGGCAGGAGAATCTTAAGTTCCAAGCCAGCCTGGGCTACATAGTGAGTTTTAGAATAGACTGAGTTACATAGTGAGACATGGTCTAAGAAAAAAATCAAACTATTTGTGTGCTGTGACTTTCCAGTTTTAATTTTTTGTCCACTTTTTACTGAGTTGTTTTTTAAACCAATTGATAGGATTTTTAGTTTGTAGATGACATTCTTCTTTTGCCTATGATAACTTCAAGTTTTTCCTATAATGTCATTTTTTAACTATTTGTTTGTTATTATTTTTGGTGTGTATGTGTGTGATATGTGTGTGCATATGTTTATGCGTATGTTCATGTGTGGGAAGCACAGAGATTGATATTGGATCTCTTCCTCAATCACCCTCACTCTTACTTTTAAGACAATGTCTCTCACTGAATCTGGAGTTCATCATTTCAGATAGACTAGCTAGGCATCAAGCCCAGAGTCCTCCTATCTTCACCTCCTCAGTGCTGGATTCACCGGCATATGTCACCTTGCCCAGCTTTTATCTGGGTGACGAGAACTGAACTCAGCTCTTAATGAGCCCAGGAAGCCTATTGACACATCTTGTTGATATGTGATTGTATATACTTATCCCTTTCTTATTGTTTCTAATGGCTATATCACACACATACACACCAAAAATAATAACAAGCAAATAGTTAAAAACTGACATTATAGGAAAAACTTGAAGTTATCATAGGCAAAAGAAGAAGAATCTCCTCTACAAACTAAAAATCCTATCAATTGATGGTTTTACATGGGTATTGGGTAATCAAACTGGGGTTCTTTGATTTTGCAGGCAAGCGTCATAACTGCAAAGCCATCTCTCCAGCCCTAGATCTGTTATTTTATTCTAATCTTTTTTATTGAGAATTTTAATACATGAACATACTGTAATTTGATTATAATCCCCACCCATTATCTTCTTTTGTCCCTTGTCACCCGTCACTCACTGTCATTCCACTGAACTCCCTCCTCTTTTTAAGTAGTCCTTCAATTTTGATGTCTCATGCTTTGCCCTCCTTCATCATCTACATCATACTGTTGATGGGTTCAGGATTGTGCAGGCCTTGAGTGGGTAATGATACTCACTGTGGTGTCACAAAGCACTGCTCAGTTCACGTCTGGAAGATAGTATTCCAAGTACATCTTCCCACCAGGTGGAATTTATAATCTATTCACCTCTTTTTCTACAATGATCCCTGAGCCTTTGGGGGTGTAATGAAGATGTCTCATTAGAGCCTCTTACTTTCAGCACTTTGATGAGTTTTGAGTCACCCTACCAACAACTTCTGGGCTGCAGTGAGAGCAGGACTAATATTCTTTTGGCCGTCTCCTCCACCATGTTCCCTGAGCCTTGATGGGTGTGATAGAGATGTCTCACCCGGTGCTGAGCACTCAGCTGTCACTACTTCTCATCACCTAGATGAGTCTTGGGTTTTCCTGGTCATCCATGTCTTGTCTTTTTCTTTTTCTTGGTTTTTCGAGATAGGGTCTCACTCTAGCCCAGGCTGACCTGGAATTCACTATGGAATCTCAGGGTGGCCTCGAACTCACGGCAATCCTCCTACCTCTGCCTCCCAAGTGCTGGGATTAAAGGCGTGCGCCACCACGCCCGGCTGTCTTTTTGGTTTTTAATGGATAATATATTTAGCTCCACTACCAGGTTTTTTTTGTTGTTGTTGTTCTGATTTCCTCAGTCATCTCTGGTTTGATTGAGATTGAGTCTAGCATTTTCCTCAAGAAAAATGCATAAACAATATTCCTGAGTTGCTGCATGCTTAAAAGTGTTTCCCCCGCTCCCTGCTAGTTTGTGCTTGTAGGATAATTTAAATGGATATAAAATTAATTTTCCAAATAGTCCACCATCATCTTTTGGCAAGGTTTATGCTTATGGTAAAATCTAATAAAAGTATAACCCCTCCGCCACTATAGTTGACCTGGTACTTTTGTCTGTTTTCCAAAAGGTGTGCTTTATGAAAAGATTTTCTTTAATTTCAGAGCTCATTTTTTATTTCTCTTATATTGCGTGTACAATTCTTGTCATGATTTCTTTCATTTTAAAGTTCTTAACAGATGCTGGGCATGGTGGCGCATGCCTTTAATCCCGGCACTTGGGTGGCAGAGGTAGGAGGATCGCCATGAGTTCGAGGCCACCCTGAGACTACATAGTGAATTCCAGGTCAGCCTGAGCTAGAGTGACACCCTATCTTGAAAAAAAAATACTAAAAATAAAAATAAATAAGGTTCTTAAAAATTAGGGCTGTTGAGATTGCTCAGTGGTTAAAAAGACTTTCATGCACGACCTGCTGGCCTGGGCTCAATTCTCCAGCACCCATGTAAAGTGAAATGCAAAATGTGGCACATGTGTCTGGCATCCATTTGCAGTGGCAAGAGACCCTGGCACATCCACATGCAAGCACACATACAAATAAAAACATTAATGTCTGAAAATTATATTTTATGAGAACTTTAGATCAAATTACAAGTAGATTCTGTTGGTAAGCAGACGTCAGGGTAGCAGGAGAGCTATTTAGTATAGATGTCTCTTTAGTTAAAGATGGGTTTTTCCTTAGCTGTAGCTGAGATATCATTCTCTATGAAAAATCATGTCAGCCTACTTGTATGCTATGCCTAATAGATTTCCACCCTGATCTCCCTGTTTCTAGACCTTCTAAAGACAAGGAATAACTGAGGTCTCGTATATACTTTTGGACTGCATCAAATGTACAAGTTAACTAGGCTGAAAACATACAAATCAAGAGAAAATAACAAGCTACTTTCTTTGACATGTTCATGTGAAGCAGAGCACAAATTCAATATTGATGGTGATGCCACTGTCTGAAACCAAGTAGTGTTACTTTTAGTAGTGCTGTTTTTCTTCTGTGTAGTAGGGTTATATGAAGTTATCAGCCATAGCTGCCATAAATAATAATGATCCCTAGTGTTTAGATTTTTGCAAACTTTCTCTTCTGAGACCAGGTCTCATGTAGCTCAAGCTGGTCTTAAAATCACCATGTAGCTAAGGATGGTCATGAAATCTCAATCTTCCTGCTTCCAGTTTCTGAGCACTGGGATTAAAAATGTGCATACTACTGTGCCTATTTTGATCTTTGCAAACTTACAACCTCACCTTAATGTTTGTATAAAAATGATATTTCAGAAAATGAGTTACAAGAGTTTGTTAGAAGTCCTACATTATTCAAATATGTTTAAAATTAGAAAGGATAAATGATGGTGAATTTTCCAAATTCTTTCACAGAATCAATGATGGGTAATTAGCTTCTGAAATGCTGTTGAAGGCTTATCCTACAAGGTTTAGACTTATATCACCCAAAGTTTACAAGATTATTTGAATCATTTTCTATCCTGTCATCTTGAGATACTGACGATACATGCCATTCAAACAATTATCTTTTTAAATAATGGGCTTAGCACCTGAATTTTATTTTGTAGCAGCTGTGAATAAAGAATTCTTATGGTTTAAGTGTTTACAACTCTAAGTAAGGTGATTAATTTGGAATACAGAAGTAATTATAGTCATAATACCACGTACTGAGTGCTAATGCACCAGGCAGTGTGGTAAGTACTTAAAGTACATTTTCTCTTTGAAACTTTTAGATAGCATCCTGGTACTCTTTTGTTATTCCTTGTTTTTAACACAAAGGAAAATTTCACCCACAGTCCTTGAACAGAGATATTCAGTGATGTAGTAAATAATGCCCTCACATTTTGTCATGTTCATTTTTATGTGTGTTTTAAATAGAAATGTTTCCTACATATTCTTAGGGAAATGGAAGGGGCTTTTGTGTAAAATAGCTGAAGAATAGAAAATTGGCCTACTATATTCTTCTATTTAATTGCCTGCCAAAATGTCCTGATACATGACTTTTGTAGATGGACCTGGAAACCTATGATAAGTTAAGTCTCATTTCTGATACTTATTGAGATAATTTTGGGGATCATCCCTTAGGTTTTCCTGTGAAAATAACATTTCCCCATTAAATATCCAGGAGGATTAGCTGAAAAGAAGCCTTAACACTGTGAGGAGGTAATATACTTTGTAACAAGTATTATAATATTTGCTACAAAAAGGAAAATTTCATTAAAGGTGATTCTGTTTATATTTTCCACCAGTGTAAGGTGTTAGCCCATGCTCACAAGTGTTTCACTCCCTGCACCTCTCTTCTCCTCTCCTTTCTTTCCTTCTCTCCTCTCTTCCCCTCTTCTCCTCCCTGATCATGCTATGTAATGCAGGCTCAATTCAAACTCACTATGTAGGCCAGGTTGGCCTCAAACTTATAATTTTCCTGCCTCAGAGTTCTGAGGTCTGATTATAGTTATGTGCTTCCATGCATCTAATATATATATGTACATATATATATATTATATCTATATATACATATATATCTCAGGATGCAGGACGTGGTTAAAGAAGAGGCCATTTATGTGTCTATACTACAATTAATAAACCTCATATTTATTGAGGATAGAATATTCATTTAAACATAAATCCACTTCAAAACTATGTGAAAAGTATAAATTAAATAATTCAGATCTATGAAATGACTAAAAGGATGCTTTCAAGAAGCTCATCATCTTACCTATTGGGGATAACTGACACAAAATACATTCAGGAAGCTTTTTATCCCATTATATTTTGACCTTAGAATAGTTTTCTTTTTCTGTATGAATTGATCTGGTAAGATCTTACCTTGCCGTACCTAAAAGAGATACAGTTGAGTTTGTTTTATGCTTGATAATTATCCCATTTGTTGGCAGGACATGCTTTAAAGAGTGATTAAATATCTGGTTTAGCATATTTGTAGAGCACCCAGCTCTTCTTAGGCATACAAAATGTGTACAAGAAGTTAATTCCTATGTATGAAAAAACTCAAATATTTGTGTAAATGTTTGTTCTTAAGCTTTGTAACTTGGTGTGTATGTGTGTGTGTGTGTGTGTGTGTGTGTGTGTGTGCGTGCGTGTGTGTACCATATGAAAGTGCATGTTTAATGGTAATTGAGTGATTCCACCTCTGGGAGATGAGAGTTGCAACAAAGGAAAATTGCTTTGTGGAAGGAAAAAAAAACAAACAAAAAATAGAAACAATCAATCACAGTCCACCAGCCAGAATGGTTGATCCTCTGAAATTTCCTACAAGAATGATAGTATAGTAATATGACCATTTTCATTGGTCTATTATCTGTTTATTTTCCAGATAAGACAGTAGGGATGTTAATATTTTATTCATGTTATGCTTGATTGAAAGTTGACCTCAGCAATCTTATAGGATAATAAAAATCATAGCCATCTATTTAACAAGGTATGCTCAGTCACTGCTAACTGAAATAACATTTTGTCTTCATGTTCATTTTTATGTGTTTTAAAGAGAAATGCTTCCTACATATTTTGGGGGAAATGGAAGGGATTTTTATGCAAGATAGCTGCAGAATGTAATATTGGTCCACTAGGTTCTGCTGTTTCATTGTTTGTCTTTTTATTTTAACTGATTGTGTGAATATTTCCCTTACCTTTGGCAATGCTTTTATTAAAAGGTAGGAAAATTGGAGGTGGGCCTAGATACTATTTTCTAGGATTACTGAATGTTTTAAAATGGATATATTTATGAGGAAACTAAAAGGGGATCTATGGTTATTACAAATTACTTTTGTTAACCACTTTTGCAGTTTTTTTCTCTATATAATATTTTTTTTTCTTTAGGTTGAAAAGATTCTGGGGGAGAGATTGTACCTGGATTTTCTAAAGAATATAGAGTAGGTAAATTCTCCTGCCATTCCTTCTGCAGAAAATGAAAAGCATTTAAAAATTATTTCATATAGGGATGTCTGTAGCACCCTGGAATTACTATCCAAGATATATTGGTTTCACCTTTTTAATCTCTGAGAAAAGATTACTTTTTCTGAATTCTATAACTTGTAATATGTTATACTTGTAGCCTTTTGCCATTTCCAAAAATCTGGGATTCAAAACAGATTCAGAAATGATTCATAGGCTATTATATGATGACCAGTAAGTCAGTCTTCAGGAACTCCTATATGCTAATCAATGTGTGATGTTGTACAGCTTGCCTAGAGAACAATCAAGATGGAAGAAGTACAGAAAGACAGACAGTAATATGCAGCATGTGGCCGGGTCCTGGGCTGGGCTGTTGGTGACCCACATCAGTACTGAGGCATGTGATGATTCATATTTGCACAAGAACAGATTACTTCTTCTTTCTTTTATTAATTCCTATTTTGATTCCAGTTCTAGCCTGGGAATGGCAGGTGCTGCTTCCCAAGTTGTACTTAAAATGCTGCCTATTTTGTGACATTATTACACTTGGACATTTACTTTTTGTCCTATCCAGTTAGCAGAACATGAGGACATAACTGGGGTCCCAGGCTATGTGGTCTGGTAACTGTGAAGTCCTTCCTCAGGGAACATTGTAATGCTGGTTAGTTTCTTTCCAAATACATGGAAATAGCAATTTGTTTCTGTAAAATTAACTATGAAAACCAAAACAGTTAACAATAAAAAAATCCTCAAGTTAGTTATTTTATATTACAAATATCTATTTGCATCAGTTGGTCTACTCTTTCTAATGTCAAGTCTCTGACTCTATTTTCTATTGAGTATGGCAAAGAAAATCTATTAACAAAAAGTTAGAAAAGGGGCTGGAGAGATAGCTTAATGATTAAGACACTTGCCTGCAAAGCCAAAGGACCGTTCAAATCCCCAGGACCCATGTAGCCAGATGCATAAGGAGGCATATGCGTCTGGAGTTTGTTTGCAGTGGCTGAAGGCCCTGTCACACCCATTCTCTCCTCTATCTGTCTCATTCTCTCACTTTCTTTCTCAAATAAACAAATAAGTACTTCTTTTAAAAAAAGTTAGAAAAAGCCCTAAAGTGTCAAGGCAAACATACTTAGGATTTCAGCCAGCATTGAAAGAAGAGAAAAGGGAAAAAAGGAAAGATAAGTATGTTTTGTGAGTTAAAACTCAGGAAAGTGGGTATATATCATTACCCAGTATATATATACTCTCCAAGAAGTTGTACTTTGAATGAAAAATCTTTCCCTAACCTAGCCTCCTGGAGAAGCTGATAAAGATCTTTAATTTCAAATGTAACACCCCTCACTGTCTTCTATGACTTCATTCACATTTTAATAAATAGATTTGTCTCACCAACACCTTAACTATAACTAAAAAGCTTATAAATAATTGAAATGATCTTGAAATATAGAAAAGTCTAGAGAGATAAATTACAAGGCAAAGACTATTTTAGAATCTTAGGAAGTAATATGATGAGAGGTAAATATAGCATATAGATAGGTACAAATTCAAACAAAAGTTTAGAGACAAGTGGGTTTAATCATTTAAGGAAGAACAGTCTTATACCAAACATAAAACCAGAGGATACGTGCTCACGAAGCCTTGTTGCATGGCCTACCCACTTTTCTCTGCCATCTGTAATATAAAATAGATTCTCTGACCAAGGGTGAGAGCAGGTGTGATTAAAGGGGATATGCTTAAGAGCTTGAGAGACACTCTGATGGGGATACCCACTCCATTTGTACTGGGAACACTCACTGGGGGCTTCTCTCTGGGTAATGTGATTTTCCTGACCATGTGGCACTGACTTGATTCCCAGTACGAGTTACGATTTCTCTCCCATTGTGTGGGCCTCATGTCCACTTGGAGAGCAGTTGGTTCCCCACAAGGGGTGTGTGCCACTATTGCATGAGAGTGTACTTCTTGTCTGGCTGGTGGATTGTGTGGCTTGTGGGTCTGCTGCTTATACATACTGGTGGTGATCATTATCACCCAGTAGCTCCCATAGCACTTTCCAGCACCATGAGGGATTTCCAGGAGAGGACTGACTGTCCTCTCAGATCCCACATTTTCTCTTGGTGTTCTGAGATGGTGGCCTGTGTGGGATCTTCAGCAATAGTGTCTTACCTTTTAGCTCTGTCAGGTAACCATGTGCTATCAAAGGCCTGCCTTGTTTTGGGAGATCTCCTGGATCACCCTGGACACCTGCTCACTGTGGGGGTTAACCCTGATCTGGTCCTGGGATCTACTAGCCAGAGCCAGCAGTTTAGTGGGGATTTCAGTGGGGCCTGTCCACCTCCCTTAATTGGGGGGTTCTATCTTGTATACTGGTATACTGGAGGAAGTTTTCTATTGTGTTTACTACTTTAGCCTTTCATTTTATATAGTTACCCTCCCCACCCTCCCTTTCTTTCTATTTTTTTATTTTTCATTTTTATTTTTTTTATTAGTTCTGTATTCAGCAAATACAGTCAGTTTGGTACCATTATTAGGCTCATCCGTGACCTACCCCCTCCCCTTGGCCCCTCCTTGTTGAGGTATATGGGTCATGCATTGTGGAGTTAGCCCACAGTTATGGGTAAGCTAAATGTCTCTGCATATCATGACCCAACATGTGACTCTGACATTCTTTCCGCCCCCTCTTCCGCAAAATTTCCCTGAGCCATGTTGGGTTCATTTTTGGTCTGCTTCAGTGATGAGGTGTTGGGGGCCTCTGAGGCTCTGGCTCTCTGATTTGGTAGGAGTTGATTTTTCTCTGTGCTGATCTCCTTCCCCCTTGTGCTGGTGTCCGGTTCATCAGGAAAACAGCCCCCTTGCTTGTTTCTCCATTTTTTCTTAGTTTCAGCCAGGGCCCTTTTGAGGTATGATGGGGTGGCTCTCTCCTTATGATCTACATCTATCTGAAAAAGAGAAGCAGATTCTCCAATGGAGAGTAAGTTAGCACCAGGACAAATGAGATAACCCTTACTTTTTTTTTTTAATAGAGAATTTAATAGGTGTAGGCCCTCTTGTAGCCCACGATTGATGGTAGCTTGATTTTGGAGAGTGGGCTTATGTTTGGATATGGTTCTGACTTGTTTCCCAGCTCCAGCTATGGGTCCCATACCAGTGAGGGGATCAGTTAGCCAAATTGAGAGCAGTTGGTTCCCCACCATGGCTGTGTGCCACCACTGCACTTGTGTGGGCATCACAACAAGTTATTTGCTGCTAAGTAGGTTAGACCATGTGTTGCTTTGATAGATATTGGTCAATTTCCCCCAGTCGCCCATGTAGCACCTTCTGGCACTAGACGTGCTGACTGTCTGGGGACTGACCCACCCTCCCTTTCTCTGAATCCTCCCACCCTTACACCCTTATATGCATGCCCTCTACTAGTTTGCCTTGTACCCTCACCCCTGTTCCCTCCATGATTTCTCTTTTTCTTGGTCTCATCCTAAATACATGTTCATGGACCATGTTTACTACCTTTAGCCCTCCTCTTCAGCTGGTCCAGTTTAGGAGTCAAGTAAGAGAGAAAACTTGCAGTTTGTTTTTCTTCGTCTGCTTGACCTTGCTTAGTATTATATTTTCTAAGTCCAGCAATTTTCCTATGATTTGTTATTTCATTTTGCCTTACTGTTGAGTAAAATTCCATTGTGTAAATGTACCACATCTTCATTATCCATTCATGAGCTGATGGGCATCCAGTAAAGGTAGGTGGGGCCTACAATGAGAGAAAGTTTGCATTCCAAAGATATGAAATAGCAGAGTATTTTCATTTTGTATATACACTATCAAGCTCCAAAATGAAAACACCATTGTTTTCTATGAACTTCCTGTCATGTTTTACCTACTGATGAACTATACCTCATTACTGTTAGACACAGCATATAAACTGTGGGGTGCTTCTTTTCTGTGGTTAGTTGGGAAGATGAACAGCTCTGTATACTCTAAAATATATACTGTTTCTAGTTCCAAGTGTTTAATTGTTGAATTGTAATCACTAGGTATAGATGATGCATTTGTTTAATTAAGAAAGTCCAATGTTTGTAACACAATAAGAAAATGAGTAATAGTTGAAACAAGAGTCAATTCCAAGGGCTAAGTTTTTCACAACTGAGTTGTCTTTGTACATACAATTAAATGAAATTCATCTATCATGGATTATTTAAGAGAAATAGTTTAAAACACTATATATTTTACGAACCTACATTTTATGTAGTATTTATCTGAGCTTTACTTTGGAATAATATTTGGTTGTGTAACTTGTCAACAGATTAATTTTAATTTGCTACAAATCTTTTACCAGATTTAGATCTTGCAAATATATTCTTCCATTCTGAGAATTATATTTTTACTTTCTTTTTTTAAATTTTTTTTTTAATTTATTTGAGAGCGACAGACAGAGAGAAAGAGGCAGATAGAGACAGGGAGAGAGAATGGGCATGCCAGGGCCTCCAGCCACTGTGAACGAACTCCAGATGCGTGCGCCCCCTTGTGCATCTGGCTAACGTGGGTCCTGGGGAGTCGAGCCTCGAACCGGGGTCCTTAGGCTTCACAGGCAAGCACTTAACTGGTAAGCCATCTCTCCAGCCCTGTTTTTACTTTCTTAATAGTTCCTTTGGAAGAACAATATTTTAATTCTGAAGAAATCAAATTTCATTTTTTATGATACATTCATTTTGTTTTATATATAAAGTATTTGCTTACAACAGAATCTCAAAAATCTCTTCGGGTTTTGAAATGAAGGTCTTATAATTTTAGCTCTTATTTATGAGCTATGATCCATCTTGAACAAATTTTTGCCTAGAATATGAAGTTAGAGTTAAGGTTCAATTGTATCTTATACAAACATGTAATTTTAATTTTCCTATTTATTGAAAATATCCTAGTTGTTCTGGAATTCTAAAAGCTATCAATTTTAAAAGATTATGTTCTGATATTTATATTACTGGAAACACAATGTAAGACTTTGACAACACAATATTTCTCTTTTCTCAAGCTCTGTGCTGTTGCTGTATACATATATCTATACATATGCTAAAAGTGTTAAAAACATTTTCACTTTGTTTTCAACAATGAATCATCTATACAGTGCTTAACTTCTTGTTAAGTATCTTGAATATTACCACTGGTAAATAGTACATGTTGTTATTTTATATTTATTATAATTTTGAATAGATTGCTAGGTAGACATTTGCAAATAGACACGAGTGCTTTCTTTCTGCTTGGCAGCTTGTTTTATGATCTACTTTTTTCTTAAAATACAGGTAGACTAATACATGTTAGTTTGAAATCCTTATCATATAGTTAATAAGCTTCTCAAATTTTATGTGATGACCTCCAAACAAGTTACTTTAATTCTCTTTCATCATCGAGTGCTTACGAATAGATTTTTATTGCCTCAACAAATTAGAAGGGAGTCCTGACTAACTGATGACCACTATGATGGCATCTTTTTATGCTCCAAACTCATGTAAGAACTCAGCATTTATTTTCTCAACCTAAATGCTGGGCTTTTTCAGCATTAAAAAACAATGACAAGATGTCCATGGGCTGCAATTAAGGTTATCTGCCGAAAATAGGAGAGTAATTTTTCATATTATCCTGCAGGTATATGAAAGTCTTAAGAAACCTTAACATGAGTAACAAAGCATGGTTTTCTTTTTTTTTTTTAAACTGTTGTGGATTATTTAAAACACTGAGAATTGTAGTTTAGTGTGAATCATTTTAACAATAAATTCATTCAAATGTATGTTTTCTTGGATGTGAGGGCAATCTGGCCATGACATCTATCACCCAATTGACAGCCAGGGTTGATTTGGCTGATCTGGCTGGCTAGGTGGGTGTCCCCTTCCTCCCTCATTGCTTCACGTGAGTCCCTCCTGAAGCTGTGAGCTCAGTGGAAGAGGATGAACTTCTCCAAATAGAGGAGAACACATCTTTTATCAAGCTGTGTCCCCTACTGTAACCTCTAAACAAGCTTTCAAGTGCACCTTTTCTCAGCTATATTGTCATGATATTTCACTTATGTCAAAAAATAACATATACAGTTATTTTAGGTCTCATGTGTGAATCATTTTGAGACAAGTCTTGTCTTGATTTAGTTATTTTCCTGAGAATTGTGTTATGAGCTTCTAGTTCATTTGTTTAGTATTTTTAAGATATTACAACAGAAATACACCCATATTCTTTTTGAAGACCATCTAAAATGTTTCCGAACTTTGCTACTGCAAAAGTGCTTCATCAGTCAGGAACATTACTCCCTTGAAATATATTTGAGAATTTTCTTATGGTAGAGCTGGGAATGTGGCTCAGTTTTTGAATGCTTGCCTAGCAGGTGCAAGGCCCTGGCCCAAGTTGTAAGTGCCCAGAATTGGAATTGTTTTATCCCATTTCTGCACATTTTTAATTTTATTAGTTGATGAAAAATTATTCCTAAACATGGCTTAATAGCATGAGTTCACCAGCTGTGTATGAATTACTGTTTTTATTTTTTGGTAAGGGTAAGAAAAATGATTCATAACAGTCTGGGCATTTTTGATGAGACAAAATTTCATAGATAATAATGTATCCTAATGTTTAATCATTTTTTCCATTCTTATTAAATTTGGTTATCTATCTCTTTCTAGCTAATTATATTGCAAATTTGTTGAAAAACATAATGTACCTATTTCATTTTTTATTTTCAATATTGTTTAGTAGAATTTTTTCGTATATTTATTGTTGAATAAATTTTGATATAATTAATTAACAATTTTCTCTTGGTGCTATATATACTGTCTTCAGTTGACTTTTAATATTTTATCCTACCTTGATTCTGTAGATTTTCTTCTATTTACTTTTTGTTGTACTCAGGATCAAACCTAAGCCCTTGCATATGCTTGGCAAGTTATCCATCACTGATTTACACCCTTAACCATTGATTTATTTTCTATAATATTATTGGATATTAGTAGTTTATTATTTTAGCATTCACCACACAGAGTACTAACATGATTTGAAAGTGTTCCACCATTGAGCTATATTCTTAGCAAATTATTAGGTCTCAATGTCATTTTACAGTGTGTCTATTAATGGCTATACATTAAATGCCAATCAGAATTCTTTTGGTATTGCAATTTAAATGGAGCATAAGTTTTTTGAGACTGTTCTTCTTGTCTTGAAATGTTTTTACTTGCTTATTTCTTTTTTAAAAAATTATTATTTTTTTATTAATTAGTTTTGTACTCAGTGCACACAGTCAAGTTGGTACCATTGTTAGCTTCCTCCATGTCTTGCACCCTCCCCCTGGCCCCTCTTTGTTGAGGTATATGGGTCATGCATTGTGGAGTTAGCCTACAGTTATGGGTAGGAGAAATGTCTCTGCATATCATGACCCAATGTGTGGCTCTGACATTCTCTCCCCCCCCTCCACAAAAATTCCCTGAGCCATGTTGAGTTCATTTTGGGTCTGCTTCAGTGATGAGGTGTTGGGAGCCTCTGTATCTCTGGATATCAGATTTGGTAGGAGTTGATTGTTCTCTGTGTTGATCTCCTTCACCCTTGTGCTGGTACCAGGTTCACCAAGAAAACAGCACCCTTGTTTGTTTTGCCAATTATTTTTAGTTTCAGCTGAGGCCCTTTTGAGGCATGATGGGGTGGTTCTTTCCTTAGGATATGAATCTATCTAAAAAAGAGAAGCAGATTCTCCAACGGAGAGTAAAGTTAGCACCAGACAAATGGGATAACCCCTATTTTTTTATAGAGAATTTAATAGGTGTAGGCCCTCTAGTAGCCCACGATTGGTGGTAGCTTGATAATGGACTGTGGGCTCATGTTTGGATATGGTTCTGACTTGTTTCCCAACTCTAGCTATGGGTCCGGTTCCACTGAGGGGATCAGTTAGCCAAATCAAGAGCAGTTGATTTCCCAGCATAGCTGTGTACCACTATTGCACTTGTGTGGGCACCACAAGTTATTTGCTGCTAAGTAGATTAGACTATGAGTTGCTTGGACAGATATTGGTCATTTTCCCCCAGTCACCCATGAAGCACCTTCTGGCACTAGACGCACTGACTGTCTGGGGACTGACTCTCTTCCAGCTTCCAGCCATGTCACTCCATGTTACATGTCAACAGCATATGGTGTTTTTAGCAGTAGGGTCT
Organism: Dipus sagitta; assembly: GCA_036346955.1. Classification (NCBI taxonomy): domain Eukaryota; kingdom Metazoa; phylum Chordata; class Mammalia; order Rodentia; family Dipodidae; genus Dipus; species Dipus sagitta. The sequence continues at coordinate 52,706,689 of CM070774.1, forward strand.
TAACACTAACCTTTGGTGGGTCATCAAGTACTCTGATGGAAACCTTGTAGGCCTCTCTGATCTAAAGCTCATTGTGGATGATAGCCACATGCTGATACTGACAGTTACAGGTCAGTGCCCACTAAGAGAAGGAAGAGAAAGAGAACTAATATACAAGAGTTAGAGAGAAAAGAGAGAGAGAGAGAGAGAGAGAGAGAGAGAGAGAGAGAGAAAGGGAGAGAGAGAGAAGCTGTAGAAGATTAAGGTCTGTCTACATTGTACCCTCTCCAGTGCCTTGTGGCTCAGGTGTTCCCTCTGAGGGTCTGGTGAAGGTTCAACCATTTCGTCTGCCTTTTAGGATGTATAATTTTATGGTGCCATTGCTGTTTGGGTCTGGATTTGTGTCCCCCACCCCCTCACTTGCCCTCCCCTCCCTTCCCACCCTCCCTATTGTTTAGTCCTTGAGGTCCTGACTGGGTATATTGGCATTTTGGGTAGATTCAGGTTAGGTGCTGTAGATGAGTGAGACTGTGCAATGATTGTCTTTCTGTGATTGGGTAAGTTCACTGAAAATGATCTGTTTACTCACTTGACAGAATGCCAAAGCAGCCTGAGCTCCTGTGTGGCAGGGCCGCCAAAGTTGCTTGAGCTCTTGGTGATGGCCAAAACTTCCTGAGCTTGCCCTCAGAGGGGCGCTGAAGCACCAAGCACCGAAGCAGCCTAAACTCGCGTGGCTGGACACTGGGACACAGAAGCAATCTGAGCTTGTGCAACAGGACACTGGCCGGTGGCCTGTGTGTCAGACAGGCAGGGGATTGCACCTGAGCTTGTGCAGGTGGACAGGCAGAGTAAGCCTGAGCTCGCGTGGGCAGGTGGAATGGGCCTGAGCTCGTGCATGGATGGGCAACGGCCAGAGCAGTAAGTGGGCAAATGGGCAGATCAGGCTAAGCTTGCACAAGTGGGGTGGGCGGCATGCTTGTGGCGGGCAAATGGACCGATGGAGCCTGAGCTCCAGTGGGCCAGTGGACGGAGCCTGCCCAAGGTCACACATGGTCGGGGGTAGCAGGGCAATCACCCCTGTGCAGTGAGGCAAGTGGAACTATGTTAGCTTGGGTTCCCTTTCCTACAGTAAGTTCAGGAGTATCCTGAAGCTGGGACTGTGGGTATATATAAGTTATATTTTTATTTTACAGACGATCTCAAGAGGCTGCCTTGTGTTTCAGAAGAGACAATTATCTGTGTACTTGTGAACAGTGTTGGGACTGGTAAGGACTACGAGGACTTTTGAAGTTGGATATTAAGCATTTTGCATCATGAGATGGCCATGAACCTATTTGAGCCAGAGGCAAATGTGGTATGAATGAAAAATCTCACCTGTGCATAGACTCATGTGTTTGAACATTTAGTCTCTGGTGCTGGTGGTGCTGTTTGGATTTTCTGGATCCTTTAGTAGGTGGATCCTTAGTGGAGGAAGTGGGTCACTTGGTGGGGATGGAGGGGGGAGGCTGAGGTTTAATTGTCTGGCCCCACTTTCCGCTTATTCTCTGCTTCCTGATTGTGGATGCAATGTGACCAGCTGGCTTCTTGCTCTTGCTTGCCATGCCTTCTTCACTGTTGTGGACTGTATCCCTTATAAACCCTGTCCTTCTTTATGTTGCTTTTAGTCAGATTTTCATCCCATCAACAAAGAAAGGAGCGAATCCACATCCATGTGCATATATTTGATTTTTCAGGAGACTCAGGAATTATAAATGATTTTATTAAGCCTTTTTTTGATATAAATTGGTTCAGACATCATTCTAACCTTTGTTTTTCCAATAAGCAATTTTTTAAACCATAGCATGAACCAATTGAATCCTTTCATGATTAAATAGAGAAAACAAAACTTCATCTCCTGTGAAGCCCTATACTAGAAACTTTCCTCCTTTTCTTTTCTATTTTTTTTTTTTTTGGCTTTGACAACTTCTATATTTATACACAGTAAACCATGATAGTATTGTCCCTTCACCCCACTTTCCCCTTCACAACCCTGCTCTACATCATATCCCCTACCTTTCTCCATTAGTCCCTCTTTTCTTTTGATGTCATTATCTTTTTCTCCTATTATGAGGGTCATGTGAAAGTATAGCTAGGCACTGTGAGGTCATGGATTCTGAGGTCAATTTCTGTCTGGGCAGATGCATTATGAGGAGTTATACCCTTCCTTTGGCTCTTACATTCTTCCCACCACCTCTTCTGCAATGGAACCTGAGCCTTGGAGGGTGTGATAGAGATGTTTCAGTGTTGGAAACTCCTTGATCACTTCTCATCACTATGTTGCCTTTTGGGTCATCCCATTGGTCACCACCATCTGAAAAGAGAAACTTCTCTAACCAAAAATTGAGAGTAGCATTAATATATGAATATGAACAATAAGTATAGTGCTTTAAGGGTAGTTTGGTGAGAATAATATATGTATTTGACCAGACAAGAGCAGGCTTTATACCCCTAAGGCTCATGACCTTCCCTGCCATAGGCTTTTGATTAGATTTTCAGTTCCAGGCATATATTTCCTCCCATAGACTGGGCCTCTAGTCCAATTAGAGAGCAGTTGGTTTCCCCTAGAGCAGACATGCCACTATTGCACCTGTTCAGTCATTTGGCCTGGCCGGCCAAACTTGAGGCTTCCAGTGTCCACTGTTTTCACCACTGATGACTTCTCTCTCCCATAGGGCTGCATAGTGCAGCTTACACGTTTCCAGCTTACAGTTGGCTGGTCTACAAGAAGGAGGTTTCAAGCTCAGCCCCAGCTTGATTTCTCAGTGACCTTGTCACCCAGACATGTGAAGTCTTTAGCAGTAGGATCTTACCATCTGTTTCTCGTGGAAAACCAAGGGCCTTGGCAATAGCCTGTAATATTTTATTTTATTTTTTATTTATTTATTTTTTTTTGGTTTTTCGAGGTAGGGTCTCACTCTAGTTCAGGCTGACCTGGAATTCACTATGTCATCTCAGGGTGGCCTCGAACTCATGGCAATCCTCTTACCTCTGCCTCCCAAGTGCTGGGATTAAAGGCGTGCGCCACCACGCCCGGCGTGCCTGTAATATTTTAGAGGCAACAGGGACTTCCCTGGCCAACAACTCACTGGAAGGTATCCCATCCCTGGCACTGAAAATTTTCTAGTAGCAATCTATGGCTTCTGGATGTGCTATTATGTAAAAAAGTAGATTTTAATATGTCTTATTCTTGACATATTAAATATCTTGAATTTTGATTGACCCTCTCCCCACCCTTATTTTACTCAGTTTCTTCCCCTGGCCTCATTTAGGCCATTCCACTTCCTATAATCTGTTTTTCTACTTTCATATATACAATATCATCCCCTAAAGTTCCTTCCTTCTCCTCCCTCCCTTGTAGCCTTTTTCTAATAACTGGCCTCTACTACCAGCTCACACAAAAGTCTACACATTTGTAGCTAGGATCCACATATGAGAGAGAACGTGTGACTATTGGCTTTCTGGTCCTGCGTCATCACTTCACTTAGTATAATCATTTCCAGATCCATCCTTTTCCCTGTAAATTTCATTTTTCTTTACTGCTGAATAGAAGTCCATTGTGTATATGTACCACATCTTTATTATCCACTCATCTGTTGAGGGACATCTAGGCTGGTTCCATTTCCTAGCTATTGTGAATACAACAGCAATAAACATGGTCATGCAAGTATCTCTAAGATAGTGAGAAGAGTCATTAGGATATATGCCTAGGAGTACTATAGCTGGATCATATGGTAAGTGTACTTTTAGCTGTCTCAAAAACATCTACACTGATTTCCACAATGGCTATACCAGACTACATTCCCACCAACAGTGTAGATGGGTTTCCCTTTTTCTGCATCCTTGCCAACATTTATTGTCATTTGTTGTCTTGATAATAGCCATTCTGACAGGAGTGAGATTGAATTTGAAAGTAGTTTTAATTTGCATTTCCCTGATGGCTAAGGATGTAGAACACTTTTTTAAGATGTTTATATGCCATCTGTATTTCTTCTTTTGAGAACTCTCTAGTTCCATATCCCATTTTTAAATAGGGTTGTTTGGTTTCTTATTTTTTTGATTTTTTGAGTTCTTTGTATATTCTGGATATTGATCCTCTGTCAGATGTCTAGCTGGCAAGGATTTTCTCCCATTCTGTAGGTTGTCCTCTATTCACAGTGTCCTTTGCTGTACAAAAGCTTTGTAATTTCATGAGATCCCAGTGGTTGATTCATGGTTTTATTTCCAATTGAGGTTATATTCTGAGACTCATTGCCTATGCCAATATGGTGAAGGGTTTCCCCTACTTTTTCCTCTAGCAGTTTCAGAGTTTCACATCTGATATTAATGTCCCTGATCCTTTTGGACTTGGTTCTTGTGCATGGAGAAAGACAAGGATATGTTTTCAACCATCTACATGTAGATATCCAGTTTTCCCAGTACCACTTGCTGAAGAGGCTGTCTTTTATCCAATGATTTTTTTTTTTTTGCGTTTTTTCAAAAATCAGATGGCTGTAGCTGTCTGGATTAACATCTAGGTCCTCTATTCTGTTCCACTGATCTATGTGTCTGTCTTTGTGCCTGTACCATGCTTTTTTTTGCTATGGCTTTGTAATATAGCTTAAAATTGAGCATGGTGATACCACCAGCCTTCCTTTTGTTGCTCAAAATTGTTTTGGCTATTCTAGGTTTTTCATGCTCCAAATGAGTTTTAGGATTGTTTTGTTCCTGTGAAGAATGGCACTGGAATTTTAATAGGGATTGCATTAATGTGTAGATTGCTTTTGGTAAGATTGACATTTTCACAATATTGATTCTTCCAATCCAAGAACATGGGATGTCTTTCCATTTCTTAGTGTCTTCTGAAATTTCTTGCTTGAGTGTTTTAAAGTTCTCAGTGTAGAGGTCCTTCACTTCCTTGGTTAAGTTTATTCCAAGGTACTTTTTTTTTTTTAGAGGCAATTATGAATGGGAGAGATTCCCTGATTTCATCCTCTGCCTGTTTGTTGTTAGTATATAGGAAAGCTTCTGATTTCTCTGTGTTTATTTTGTATCTTGCTATGTTGCTAAAAGTGTTTATCAGCTCCAACAGCTTGCTGGTAGAGGCTTTAGGGTCTTTTATGTATAGAATTATATCATCTGCAAATAATGATAATTTGATCTCTTCCTTTCCAATTTGTATCCTTATTATGAGTGTCTTTTGTCTTAGTGCTATAGCTGAGACTTCCAGTACTATATTAAATAAAAGTGGGGAGAGTGGGCACCCTTGTCTTGTTCCTGAATTTAGTGGAAAAGCTTCAAGGTTTCCCCATTTAATATTATGTTGGCTGTAGGTTTGTAATAAGTAACTTTTATTATGTTGACATATGTTCCTTATATTCCCAGTTTCTGTAGGACTTTTACCATAAAGTAATGTTGGATTTTGTCCAGTGCTTTTTCTGCATCTATTGAGATGATCCTGTGATTTTTGTCCTCCAGTCCATTTATATAGTGTATTACATTTATCAATTTGTGTATGTTGAACCATCCCTGAATCTCTGGGGTAAAGGCTATTTGGTCAGGGTGAATAATCTTTCTGATATATTCATGTATTCTGTTTGCCAATATTTGGTTCAGAATTTTTGCATCTATGTTCATGAAGGAAAGTGGCCTGTAATTTTTTTTTTGTTCTGTCTTTGTCTGGTTTTGGTATCAGGATGATGCTGGCTTCATAGAAGAATTTGATAGAATTCCTTCCTTTTTTATTTTTTGGAAAAGTTTGAGAAGTAGTGGTGTTAGTTCTTCCATGAAGGTCTGGTAAAATTCACCAGTGAATCCATCTGGGCCTGGACTTTATTTTATTTTATTTTTTTAAGATGTTTTGGTTTTATTTATTTGAGAGAGAGGGGGGGGGGGTGATGGGCACGCCAGGGCCTCTAGCTGCTGCAAATGAACTCCAGATGTATGTGCCTCCATGTGCATCTGTCTTACGTGGGTGCTGGGGAATTGAGCCTTGAACCAGGGTCCTTAGGCTACACAGGCAAGGGCTTAACCACTAAGCCAACTCTCCAGCCCATATTTTATTTTATTTTATTTTTAAAAATTTACTTATTTGAGAGAGGGAGAAAGAGGAAGGGAGGCGGGGGGAGGGAGAGAGAGAGAAAGAGAGAGAGAGAGAGAGAGAGGGCATGCCAGGGCCTCCAGCCACTGCAAAGGAACATGTGCCACCTTGCTTATGCATCTGGCTTACGTAGGTCCTAGGGAATTGAACCCAGGTACTTTGGCTTTGCAGGCAAATGCCTTAACCACTAAGCCATCTCTCCAGCTGCTGTTTTTTAGTTGGGGGAGTTTTTTAAAAAATATTTTTATTTATTTATTTATTTGACAGAGAAAGTGGGGGAGGAGAACGGGCATGTCAGGGCCTCCAGCCAGTGTAAATGAACTCCAGATGTGTGCACTCCCTTGTGCATCTGGCTAACATGGGTCCTGGAGAATAGAATATGAGTCCTTTGGGTATGCAGGTAAATGCCTTAACCACTAAGCCATCCCTCCATCCCAGGTAGGAGACTTTTTATATTTGCTTTGATCTCCGTACTTGTTATAGGTCTATTTAAATGGTTTATCTCATCTTGATTTAATTTTGGTAGGTCATATGAATGAAGGAAATCATCCATTTCTTTCAGATTTTCAAACTCAGAGGAATATATATTCTTAAATTATAACCTCATGATTTTCTGAATTTCTTTAATGTCTGTTGTAATGGTGTCTTTTTCATCTCTAATTTTATTGATTTTTATCTCTTCTCTATATCTAATGGTTAGATTTGCTAAGGGTTTATCAATCTTGTTTATATTTTCAAAGAACCAAGTCTGAGCCGGGTGTGGTGGCGCACACCTTTAATCCCAGCACCCAGGAGGCAGAAGAGGTAGGAGGACTGCATGAGTTGGAGGCCACCCTGAGACTACATAGTTAATTCCAGTTCAGCCTGGACCAGAGTGAGACCCTACCTTGAAAAACCAAAAAAAAAAAAAAAAAAAAAAAAAAAAGAACCAAGTCTGTATCATTGATTCTTTGGGTTGTGTTTTTAGTTTCTATTTCATTAATTTCTGCCCTAATCTTTATTGTTTTTTCCCATTTATTGTTTCTTTGTTGTTGTTTGCCTTGTTCTTCTTTTTCCAAGGCCTTAAGGTGAAGCATTAAATTGTTTACTAGTGAACTCTCTAATTTCTTAAGATAGGCACTTAGAACTATAAATTTCCCTCTTAGGACTGCCTTCATTGTGTCCCAGAGATTTTGGTATGTTGTATTCTCATCATCAGTTGAGTCTATGAATTTATTAATTTCCTTTTTGATTTCTTCAATGACACATTTATCATTGAATAGTGTACTGTTTAGTCTTCATGAATTTGTGTATGTCTGTAGTTTTTCTTGTTGCTGATTTGTAGTTCAATCCCATTGTGGTCAGACAGAGTACAAGGGATTATTTTAATTTTCTTGTGTTTGTTAAGATTTGCTTTGTGTCCTAATACATGGTATATTTTGGAGAATGCTCCATGTGCTGCTGAGAAAAGTGTATATTCTGCAGTGTTTGGATGGAATGTTCTGAAGATAGGTCCATTTGTTCCATGACATCATTTAATCCAGATCTCTCTCTCTCTATTTTTTGCTGGGATGACTTGTCAATTGAGAGTGGGGTATTGAAATCACCCACTACAATTGTGTTTGCTGTTATCTGTGATTTTATGTCTAATACTGTTTGCTTTTGGAGTTTTGAGGCCAGGTCTCCCAGTAGCTCAGGCTGACCTGGAACTCATTCTGTAGTCCCAGGCTGGCCTTGAACTCACAGAGATCCTCCTACATCTGTGTCCTGAGTGTTGGAATTAAAGGTGTGCCCCACCATATCCAGTTTTCTTCCTTGTTGGGGTGACCCTGTATATCAGACTTAATTGTCCTAAAAGTTCGTCTCCAAGATTTTTGACCACAGAGTCTGGGAAAATTGGGAGAACAAGAAAGTATAGTTTCTAGTTTCTAAGGTCACATTCTTGCTACATTGAATCCCATACTCAGAAAAGAATAAGATATTCTATATTAAATAGAAAAATTCTTAAAAGAGTTAATGTAAAACTTTTTAATTATCAATTTAAATATTTTAGTCCAAAATAGAAATGTTCAGTTATGAAGTATTAGACATTAGGTAAGATAGCATTAGGGAAGGAGGTGGTACACATTTGAAATAATCAGAGAAAACTTATTCCTTAAGTAGGCTTAAGGGTCTTCTTCATGGGACATTTTTAAATTGAGGCAATGATAAAATAAATGACTTACCTACTGGGGCTAATAGAACTTACCATACCTTACGCATTTCTTATATTCTCACTCATTTTTCATTTTCTGCTGTGCTGTAACCTTAATTTACTATTTATTGTACTTACAAATATATGTAATCCTAGGTCCTGGGGAATGTATTTTGATCAGTACAGAGACTCATACAGTGACATATTTATGGATTAATATCAGGAAGTAATAAATATTTACCAGATAAAATACACAAAAGAATTGAATAGATTTTGTTCAATATGTCTTACAATATCACCAGGAGACCAGTTGAAAAATATTATCACTGAAGTATTTCTCTTTTGTGAGTGAAAATTTATAACAATTGAAGGCATAACTTGAATTTGAAGCTGCCAGCACAGTCTTACAGCGTCATCCCTAGGCACTGCCAGGAAGATTGAAATTTCTGATCTCCATCATTATTTTTTACATAGTACATTCACAGACCAAGTGCAGGTAAATAATGTTCTTCAGTGAATTTAGCTCACAGTGCCAGTGTCTTGAAAGGCACTTTGCCTCAGTACTTCCTATCATACATCAACAAGGGATTACTAGTCTCAGCTCCTTTGATTGTGTTATGAAAATGCAGTGTTTATCATAGTCCTTTCTTCTTCCTTACCATGATTTCTTTTTCATATTATTCAGGCAATTTGCTAAGGTATTTTCTTTGAAGCATTACTATTTCTTGTATACCTCCTAGGATTTCTTCTGGTAACCACTAGGAAGGAATTAGGGATGTTAAATTGGTTAGTTTGTGTATCACAGTGCAACATTGAAGCAACTCTTTATATTCCAAATAAACATACACAGAGGTTGAGCTTGCCCAATGGCATGGCTGTATCCCAAATTATTGACTTCTATAAATTGCAGCTGATAACTTACTGCAAAAGAAACACTTGCCTACTTTCTTTTATTTCATAAAAGCAATTGAATATTTACAAATTTTATAAAGACAATAGTAGAAAAATTGTATTAACTGTTAATGGAAGAATGTGAATTCAAGTGTTGGATAAAACACAATTATCTTTTATAGCCTTAGTGTCATGGTAAAGGTGTTTATTTTCTCTTGAAATTATTGAAAGTTAATTATAAAATAAAGTGAAACTTGTATTTCTTTGTAATGTGAGCCATTTTAAAACTAATGATTTGCGTATAACAATTTAATAAGGATATTTTATTGTATTTGTTTTTGCCTTAGAAATAGAGCACAATTTCGCCTTTTCTCTATTCAGGTGGCCCTTAGGCAAAACTATCTAGTTTTCCCATATTTTCTTACTCTCTTTTCTCCTCATGTCATTAAATTGTGATTTCCAAATCAAGAACTTAAATTTTGATGTTCTCTGTGGGTTTGTGTCTTTTTAATACTGGACTTCAAGAAGATATTAATTTTAGTTAACATAGATATTGAACTTTCAAATTTATATCTTAGCATAGGTCAATGAAATTCAAGTAGATATTAGTTGGAGTAGAGGACACTCTTTCGGGCAATTTAATCAGACTATTGTGCTTGAAAATTATGAGTAATTAAATGAATACTTATTACAACTAAATAAATAATTCTTACAACTTGTGACATATGACCATTGCCAACTTAGTACTGTTGTCAAGTTTGTTTTCAAGAAGTTCCTCCTTGTAAAGTCTTAAGTTGAAGTTTTCCAAATTCCATTTGGGCTCAGTTGTCAATAGGACTCTTGTTTGAAGAACCTATAATGCAGAGAATGATGGTCAGCCTTAAAGCTGTGTCATATTCCCTCATTTCTTCTAAGACTATGGTTATACTCAAAGACTTTTTGGTTATAGGAAGACAGATACAAAGTGCACCTATGAGGAAATAAATTTGCAAAGAAAATAGTGTTTACAATTCACATTATAAGAAATCTGAGGATAAAAATGGTAGTTATGTATTGTCTATCTACCTATATTCTATCATCTATCTCTATCATTTATCTACCTGCCTATATATCACCTATCAATCATCTATCTAGGTATCTATCTGCCTATCATCTATCATCTATTTATCCATCCATGTATTTATCATAATCGAGAGAGAGAGAGAGAGAGAGAGAGAGAGAAGAGAGAGAGAGAGAATGGGTGTACCAGGGCCTCCAGCCATTGCAGACAAACTCCAGATGTGTGTGCCCCTTGTGCATCTGGCTTGTGTGGGTCCTCGAGAGTTGAACCTGGGTCCTTTGGCTTTGCAGGCAAGCACCTTAACTGCTAAGCTATCTCTCCAGCCCACCTGGTACAGTTTTAATGAAGACATGAAGTTTCTGGGTCAGAGATAAAGAACTTCTTTCTTCATGCCGTAGCCAGCAGCTTGGCTGACATTGTGCATAATTTCCTTTTGTTCCCCAAATCCCAAGAATATAATTTAGAAGGTGTAAGTGATTGATAATTTTGGTGGATTTAGTCAGATGTTTCCTAGAAACTCATGTTCTTTGACTGCTTGATCCCCAGCTGGTGACAATTTGGGTGGTAGAGCTTTGCTGCAGGAGGTGGGTAACTAGTGGCAGGCCTTGAGGTTTATTAAACTCTAGCTTGCCAGTGTCAGTTTGACTCACTCTCCTGCTGCTATTTTCCACCTGCTGTGGCAGAGGTGATGACCATTCTATGTTCATTCCATGCTTCCCCCTGACATCATGGAGCTTTCCCTCAAAACTGTAAGCTAAAATAAATCCTTTCCTCCCATGAACTGTTCTTTGGCCAGGTGTTTTGTGCCAACAATAAGAAGATGACTACAATAATCATACAGTGGGCTTGTGTTGTAGCTGAGTAACAATGGATTTATTGAATCTGCCTCTTTTATACCAAGTCTATTTTTTGAATTAAGAAAACAGTCCCTCATTCCTAAAGGTTAGTTGAAAACACAATCATGGAATATTTTCATAGCTAAAGAAAAACCAGGTCCTTGTCTTCAGGAAATCCTTGGCACAGGCATGCTGGCTTGTTAAGTTCATGGCTAGTTGCATTTCTTTTTTTTTAATTTTTTGTTTTTTATTTTTATTTATTTATTTGAGAGCAACAGACAGAGAATGAGACAGAGAGGAGAGGGAGAGAGAGAGAGAGAGAGAGAGAGAGAGAGAGAGAGAGAGAAAGAGAATGGGTGTGCCAGGGCCTCCAGCCATTATAAATCTCCTGGGATTTAATGTTTCACATGCATACATGCAAGTCTGATTAGTGTGATGGCCAGGAGCTGGAACCAAACCTATTATGTTTGTTTCATAGAGATTTTAATTAAGATATTTTCAGTAACCCTCTTAACAGCAGAGCAAGACCAACCTGCAACATTGACCTCAACTGTGACCCTAAGGTCTTGAACCCACTTTGCTATGTCTACTTCCTGAGAGGCCAACAAGTCTCATTTCAGACAGGCAGAATGTAATTTAAGGCTAGTTTATTGTTCATCATGGCCTTTTTTTTTTTTTGGTTTTTCGAGGTAGGGTTTCACTTTCATCTAGGCTAACCTGGAATTCACTCTGTATTCTCAGGGTGGCCTCAAACTCACAGCAACCCTCCTACCTCTGCCTCCCGAGTGCTGGGATTAAAGGCATGCACCACCATGCCAGGCTTCATCATGACCTTTTTAAGGGAGTTCAGAATAAATAGAATAAACCAAAGGGTCTTACTGCTTATCAGCCACAAAATCAATAAATGAAAATTAATAAATAAGTACCAACATTTTAGAATCAAAGGGGAACTCCAATTGTGATGTATTTGTAAACCCAATTTGGATGACGTTTACATTAATTTGGTCTATCCACATAGGCAGTGTAATCATGGAGTCAATTAGTTGCAGTCTTGATTACAATGTGTCCTATTACACAAGTCTGTTTGGTGTCAAGAAAAGCATACCAATTTGTCTTAGGAAAATTGGAATGTGGTTGTGCCATTCATTCATTTGTACACATCCTAGTTGGGATCTGTGTTCTGAAGGTCACACTGAGGTCATTAGGTATAAGAATTCAGGATCAGTCATATCAAAATGGATTTTTCTGTTTCCATAGCCCATGAATGAAGATGACAAACGCAGCCATCAGATTTCCAGCTGCAGCTGTTGCTTGTCACAGAAAGCCCCAGAACAATGGCACAAAGGGACATATTCAGCAATTAGCAGGTGGGCTCACTTTGTTTCCTTGACCTATTCTGTGAAAAATGGAATTACACTAAAAATTCTGACATGGCTTCTTTCTGCCAGAATAGTAAACAGAGTAATACAACTTCCCAAAGGGATGCCAGATGCTGGTGGCACAAACTCTTGAAGGGAACAGCAATGCTGACTCACATTACATCCACATTAAAGTTACCTATTTGTCTTGTGCAGAAGATGAATGGAGCTTGGAGGAGGACAGGAGAATAACATTACATTAATGAGTGACATCATTTGCAGGTAGTGTTCTGAATGCAATTTCTTTACTTGAGGAAATTAACTTGCCTATGATACTTGGTAGCTAGCTACTGGTTAAGAGAACTTAAAAAAAACGAACTTATGGGATATTAAAATACACACATACACAAATAGAAAAGATATACCTATTATTAAAGATAATCAGATAAATTTGAATAACAAGAAAAGTCAACTGGACAAGTTTTAGAACAGAGCATATGACAAACAGAGACTGGGTAGTGTTGTGGTTGTAAAAGGAATCTGAGGCCAGAACATCTTAAGCAAGGTAAAGAGTGGAATGGGATAAAGCCTCAAAAGTGGCTAGAGTTTGGTGGTATAGGGCTTAAGGAAATAATTTAAGTGTCATGTTTTAAGTTTCAGTTTAAATATAACAAGCAGTACGGTGAGATGGTTTATGCTTTAGAAGATTGTTGACTGTCATGTAGAGAATGATATAAGTAGGGCACAAGTAGTAGCTAGGAAGCCATTGGAAGTTTATCTTGTAGTCCAAGTGAAAGTTGATATTGGCTTGGACTGAGTTAGTAGCAGTGGGGATGGATCAAGACGCATGGGCTAGGAAAATGTTTGTGAAAACACAGTTAATAGAATTTGGTGATGGACTGAAGATGAGATATGAATCAAGGATGGCTCTAGGTTTCTGCTGGAGATAGTGTCTCTGACCCAGTGTGGTTTATGTAGCTGCAGAAGAGTTGCAGCTTGGGGTAAAGACTTGAAGGCTGAAAAGTGACTACATGACAGGGGTGGAAAGACTGGGAGTTCTCCACTGAGGGGTATACGTTTGAGATGGCTACTGACTGGTCAGTGGAAATGTTAGGTACACAGTGGGATAAATGTGTCTGAATTTCCAAGAAACAGCCCAGAGAAGAGGGAGATTAGGGTTACTGACCGAGGGATAATGTTTGCAGCCACAGGATTTCTTAGAGGTGAAGGGAACACAGAGTTGAGATGGAGGTATGTAGTCAATACTGTAGTTTGAGAACATTTAGAAATTGTAGAGAGAAGTGACAGACAACAAATACATTTAGTAAGGCAGAAAAAAGTTTAGTCATGGAAGCCAAGAAGAGGAAACATTTCACAAAGGATGGGTGAGCAATGATTTCAAATGTAGTTGAACTTTCAAATATGGCAAGGCCAGTGATGTCTGGCATGAGATAGCATGGGGATCACCATAACTTCACTGAGAATAGTCCAAGAGGCATTGTGGAGATGGTACTAATGTGAGACAAGAAAAATCATATCATAAGTATGTACATAGAACAAAAAAAAAATGGTCTGACAACAAAAGCAATGCAGAAACGTACCTTTGCAAATGGAAAATCAAAACAGAATCCCCAGTCTTCCTTCACCTAATGTGTGCTTTAGAGCTCCACTCCTTGCTTTCTGCTTCCCTCGTCCCTCAGCTTTACCCTCATGCTACTCTACATTCCCTGTCATAAAGATAATAGTTTCCACGAGGCTGGAAAAAAAAAATCTTTGGAAATTTACCTTGTTGTATAATGTTTAAGTACAAAATAGTTATTTCTAGAAATATTTTAACTTCCGAAAAGTGCTGAGAGCAATGGAGGAAGCAGGCTATTAAAGAGCCCAGGTTCAATTCCCCAGCCAGCATGTAAAGCCAGATGCAGAAAGTGCAAGCAGCTGGCATTGGTTTGTGGCAGCTTACACACACAAGCTCACATGCAAATAAATAACTTCTTACGGTTAAGAAAAGAGTTAGTAACCAAATGCCTAGTGAAATGTTAATGGTCCAAGGAGAGATTACCTGAGTAAATTTTAATTAGAGACAATGTACCTAAACCCACAGTGAAAATGTCGTTTGGAGCATGAAGAATGGGCACTGAGAGCACAACCTTGTCACCACACTTTGTGGCATGACACTGTAACATGTGAATCTGTACATAGCACTTAAGGCAATGGTGATGATTTTAGCTAATTATATTTACTTCAAGCATCTAATTAATATTATATGAATAATGGTTGGCCAACACAGTTCTCTCAGAAAGTGTGTTTGAATTAATAAAAACAATTTTAAGGAAGAAGTGGTATTTCAGAGGGCCTTTGTAGCATTAGGAGAAGTAAGACAAGAAGCAATGCAGAAATAGAATTCCAGGTGGGGAAATGAAATGAGGACTAAGGTGAGAACTCTAGATATCTGCGTGGACCTGTAAGTAGTTCAGTTTAATGTAATGCTTATAACTGTGAAGAAGATGGTGGTAAAATTGAAAACAGGGTAGGAGCAGACTGGAAGATGTATTGAAGTTTTCTTGTCTAAAATGCTGGGAACTAGAAGTAGATTTGAATCTTAGACTTTTTTTTTCAGATTTTGGAATATTTGCATATATATCCTGAATTATTTTAAGGACAAGACCCAAATCCTAATATGAAATTAGTTTTTATTTCACATATACCTTTCACACATTTTGCTTGTGGCTGGTCATAGGATGTTAGGTGTGGAATTTTCCACCTAGGGCTCGATGTTGGCATGCAAAAAGTTTTGGATTTTGGAACATTTTGTCTACTGGATTCTTAGATGAAGGATAAACAACCTGTATCTGGTGTAGAAATCTTGAATTTTGGAGATGGTAGCCAACCACAAGATCTGGGTTGCTGGAAAAATGAAGGGACATGGGTTGAGACAGTTCAATTTGGCAGTGATGCCTGAACTGCACTGGTACACAGAGGGAGGCAAGCAGGGTCTTTGTGGTGGTTGCCTGGATCTGAAGATGACACACTGTGGCTTTCCACTCATGGAAATGTTTGTGTTTGACTCTGAACTGAAGACCCCAGTTGCTTTGCAAGTCCTAGAACTGTGGGGCTCTTCAGAGACATAACATATTGCTGCACCTTGTGTATATTTAACCTCTTGTTCATGGCCAACCAACATAGCCTACACTGACTCCAATCTTTTATTTCTATGCTGCCCTAGCTTACCATGCTAATTTCGCATGTTAGACCACTGTGTAAACATTTCAATTTTCTGGGAATCTTAGTTTTGTTGAGTTGAAAAAAAAATGCTTCAGAATTGGATAAGCTTGTTTTTTAGTTTTCCTTTCTTTCTGTGCTAAAAAAGACGTGATTCTGTGAGCCTCCATTCCATGACTGTAACATTGAAAACTGTCAGTGAGATAAATTTATGTAACCTATATGGGTGTGGTGGTATATTCTTAAAATTCCAGCACTTGGGAAGTTGAGACAGGAGGAATGAAAGTTGTAAGGCAGCCTATTAACTTACTTATATGACTTATTTATGTGTATAATCAATAAATGAGTTTTGTTTTATCATCTTCCCTCTTTTGCCAAAGTCAACATTATTGAAGATGATGTGTGTGGCGGGGAGAGGTTAATACTGGTATCCAAGCCAAGCTGTGGCACTTACTGGACAAACATCTTTTTTTTTTTTTTTATTAGTCAGTTCTGTATTCAGCAAATACAGTCAGTTTGGTACCATTATTAGGCTCATCCGTGACCTACCCCCTCCCCTTGGCCCCTCCTTGTTGAGGTATACGGGTCATGCATTGTGGAGTTAGCCCACAGTTATGGGTAAGCTAAATGTCTCTGCATATCATGACCCAACATGTGACTCTGACATTCTTTCCGCCCCCTCTTCCGCAAAATTTCCCTGAGCCATGTTGGGTTCATTTTTGGCTGGACAAACATCTTACAACTGAGATGCATCTGCAGCCCAGCAATCTCTTTCTTCAAGCTCACCTCCCCTTATTATTATTGTTATTATTATTATTATTAACAAGATGTTTTGTATGGATACAACATGTCTCGACACCCTTTTTTCCATCGTCCCTGCCCCTGTTCCACTGGAGACACTCCTCAGTGGGGTTGCAGTATTCCCCATGGGGTTGTAGTTTATGTGTTGTGGGAGCAGCAGTAAGTTATTTTGGGGGGGGCCTTTCTTGTTTTGAAACAACTGTTTTTCTCCTCACACTCCTGGTTTGCCCCTGTTTACTATGTTTTTTTCACTAACTACAGTAGCTACTTCTCTTGCCACATGACCAAATAAGTTCCTGACAGAAGCAATCCAAGGGAGCAAGGGTTTACTTTGGCTCATGTTTCTGAGGGTAGAAACAATCATGACACAGAAGGTATGGTGGTGTAATCAGCTTTTGTCTGTGACAAGGGAGCTTGAGGCAACTAGTCACATTTCAGCTACAGGCAGGACGCACAGAGCCCAATAGCACAGAGTGGTTAGGCCATAGCTCTCAAAGCCCACTCCTAGTGACCCACCTCTACCCGTCATGCCTCCCACCCAAAAGCCCCCATAACCTCCCCATGAAGCATTGCCTCTTGGAGACCAAGCATTCAAATACATGAGCCTAAGAAGGTCATTTTAGGTTCAAGACATAATGTTAGTTTTCTCTCCCATATACTTAAGCCTTTCCTGGAGCCTTATTTTCTTATTTCTGCCCTTCCTCCACATTCTTAAGTCATTTCTTTAACGACCACAATTTCAAGTAATACGTAGACTATGGTTCCAAGTTTTGCATTGGATGTCCTCTTCAGTTTTTACACAGAGCAGAGGAACCCATTTCCTCTGGGCACTGAGCAGGTGTCAGTGACTATTAGTTTGAATGACACGTTCCCTACATTCTTATTATGAGCACTTCTCCTGATGTGCATTTTTCTGTAAACAAGCAATAATTGTGGAGGATGCGGCAATTTGACTCCAGAGTTGGCAGATGTTGGACTCTCCTTTGCTACCCTGGATGACATGAGGGAAAGGGCTGTCTCTCAAATAGGCAGCTGGACTACCCTTATGCAAGCGCCAGCCATCTGGAATCATCTCCAAATGCCTTGAGCGAACTTCATTTGGTCAGAGCTGATAGCCGTTTCCTGAAGGTGCAGCCTCAGACAAGAATGCGTGAAACAGTATGAATCAGATTTTTCTCTCACACAAGCTTTGATGAGTTCTAGACGACCCTGCAACCATGTACACTTTGGCCAGAGGGAGACCACTCCCTCTTGTGGTGTAATAGAGCAACTGTTGAGACTCGTGCTGCGGCAAGGTTGTAAGTGGTCGAGAACCCAAATCTCGATAGCTACGATTGGTGCTAACAGAGGTCTATTATGGGCTCAAAATAAGTGTCTATGGTTAGTTCAAATACCCCTCCTTGGACTCTGGACAATAGAAATCGGATGTTTCAGCTTACCTAGGCAGTTGGCTGAGAGACACTCTCCTGTTGCCTCCTCTGGTGTTGCTGCATTGGAGTCAATTAACCGCCTGTCTTGAGTTATGGTTTCTTATTGTTGTTCGTAGTGAAGACTGAGCTGGTAACAGAGGGGGCAGAAGCAGAGACAGTAGAGTGACCGCAGAGATAGCAGAGTGACAGCAGAGGCCACAGAGAGACAGAGCAGCAGTTGCTGATCAGTCCCCAGCTGAGCAACCGAAGGGACAAGCAGCCGGCTGCGGCCGTGGAAGGAGAGCTCAGCAGTGTGAGAGCAGCCAGGGCAGGAAGAACTGCAGAAACAGCCAGATTGCAAGAGTGAGCAGGGGTCTGAGACTGAAGGGATCGTGAGGAGGCTGAGAAGGGAAACTGTAGTCCTTGGCTGCCGGAAGAATTCCTGGGAGCTGTCAAGTCTTTTAGGGCCAAGAGTCTCAGCTCCTGGACCAAGCATAATCGGTTGCAGCAAAGCTGAAGAGTCCTGACACTTGGGCCTGCTTGGAAGCTGCAAACAAGGGCCTAGGAAAACAATTTCCTAGTCCCACGAAGCTCTTGTAGACACTGGAGGCAGCCAAGGCCAGAGTGCGCCACTAGAGAGCACCTCTCAGGGGCCCGCCCCCGGAAGGAAGGGAGAGCTGTGGCGCACCAGCCTTGGTGCTGGTCTTTGCCTATCTGCTATTTTACCTGGGAGCAGGAAACGTCCCAAGCCAGGTGACTGGTTACAATTTCATATTGACTTTTCCTATAGCTATCTGAATGTGGATTGTTTGACACTGCACAAATATTTAAAACTCATTATATTCAAAACTTGGTGTGATAGTTTTATCCATTTCCCACATGTTAGTCTGCTTGTTACTTAAAGCAGGTTCTTGATTGTCCTGGGTACTGGGAAGTTTGCAATCAAAGTCCTGGAAGATTCAGTGTCTTGTGGAGTCAGTATCTGATAGTCTTGCTGTTGCAGGGTTGAGAACAGATGGAACTGCAGGGGGGTGCTTAGAACGCCCCAAGCCAGTGGCTGTCATGTTCTTATCTACAATTAGCAAAGAATTGAAAATGCCAACATGAAGAAGGGCAAATTATAAAAGATTTATTTTAAGAGAGTAAAAATAGAAGAAAAGCAGAAAAGCACCCAAGCTAAGAGAGCTTTTCCGCTCTCAGCTGAGAGGGGTCCCGAGAGGGAAAACTCAGGGAAATCTACGTGACAACTTGAATCCAGTCTTTTTATAAATTAGGCACCCAACTGGAACAAGCTTCATTGCCAAGTTCAAATGCATATGAAGGAACTTGATTTGTTGGTGGACCCATGACAAGAGCACAGACTCAGAAAGAGCCCAGCAATGGGAAATAAAAGCCAAGGGAAATTTAAGGAGGAAGAACAAGGAAACTGTTCCTTACCACTATCTTGGATCAGACTGAATAAGACTGGAGTTCTACTCTAGCCAGGGCAGGCGGCATCAATGTTTTCTGTTCTGGGCCTGTGTCTCTAACTGACTACCTGTAAAAGAAGCTCACTACTTCCTGATTCATATACAGAAAGCTGTCATCTCCCTGCGACCTCACATGATGCAAGAGGCAAGGTAGTCCACTGGACCCTTTTCTGTAAAGGCACTAAAAGCCCTTGGATGAAGGTTTTTCCTTTATGACATAGTCACCTCTTGGAGAGTCTCCAGGGTCTTACTGGGGCATAGATTTCAAAATATGGATTTTAAAAATATTTTTATTTATAAATAAATAAATATATATATATATGTATATATATATAGAGAGAGAGAGAGAAAGAGAGAGAGAGAATGTGTATACCAGGGCCTGTAGCTACTGCATATGAACTCTAGATGATGCATGTGCCACTTTGTGCATCTGGCTTTACATGGGTACTGGTGAATCAAATCCCAGTTGTTAGGCTTTACTGGCAAGCATCTTAACTGTTGAACCATATTTCCAGCCCAAACTTTTGTTGTTGTTTGTTTTCACATTGGGTCTCACTCAGCCCAGGATGACCTGGAACTCACTGTATCGTTCTAGGCTGGCCTCCAGTTTATAGTGATCCTCCTACCTCTGTCTCCAGAGTGCTGGGATTGAAGGTGTGCATCACTACACCCAGCCTCAACATTTGGATTTTAAGGGTCACAAAGTAGTTTGTAGTATCTTTGTGAAATTTCTTCTTAAACTCTCAATAAATGCTGTTTCAGTTAACTGGCTTGCCCAACTTAGTATACCTAGAATATTTCTAGATACTTCCCTTTCTGCCTTGTTTTTCTGCTACAATTATCCCATCTCTAGTTTCCTCTCTGAAAGTGCTATAACTCAGGCTTTCTGTACACAAATCATTACTATATCCTTCTTATAGGTTCACATACATTATGTGTATGTCCTCTGCGAATGCAAATATGACCCCATATCCATCAGGGTAAACTCAGACTCTTAGCTTGACATCAAAGGCCAGTGAGAGTCAAGGCCTAATTTGGCTTCATTTATCTTACTAACTATTGTAGTGCAATGCTAAAACTATTTTTTTTTTGCAGCATTTATTTCCTATATTTGGCATAAACGTCCCAATTTTGTCTTAAAATCTTTGCACACATTTAAACCATTAGCTCCAAAATCAACTTACTTAATAGTTAGCAAATTATTAAGTCTCAACAATATGCTAGGCACCATAGTGGTCAATTTTTTTCATGAATAATTCCAAACACCCAACCGTGTCTCACTCTGTTCTGTGCATACCTCTATTAACAAATAGAATTGTCAAGATCTTCCTGCATGTATTTGCTTCTTTTACTGAACCATGTACTTTCAAAGGACAAGGAATTTATCTTATTCCTCTAAGTGCCATGAGCTCTCAACACAGGCATAGATAACCATTAAATCTTGAGCAAATGAATGAATGGTTATTTTAAGCAAAATGTTAATAACACTTCTCAGAAAGATTTGAAATAGTATAATTTTCCCCAGACTTACTAGAATGTAAACCCTATTTCCTGAAATCCTAAACCTAATGGGCTAGAAAATGAGTGTTTTAAGATACATTGGAAGCCTTAGCATTCTCATTAATTGGCACAGATAATTTCTGACAGAAGGATGAATACCAAGTACCTATCTACTTTACCTTTCTTGTGTGCCTATCATAAGTACTTTGATATAAATTAGCAATAAACCTAGAAAAGGTATTGGAGTTAACTTCTCATTGCTGGATAAGCACCTGACCACAGGCAGCTTATTTCAGGACTATAGATTCCAGCAGAAGCTTCATTATGGTGGGAGAAGCTGACTCACTTCATCACACATCCACAGCACAGAGACAACAGCCAGCACCAGCAAGCACGAGTTGACTGCACACACACACCTAGACTGGACTCGACTTCTGCCCCCAGTGACATACCACCTCCAGTAGGAATCCATCTGTTGGAGACAAATAGGAAGTTTAATCAAAAATACATGATGCGGGCTGGAGAGATGGCTTAGTGATTAGGGTACTTGCCTGCAAAGCCAAAGGATCTGGGTTTGACTTTCCAGGACCCACATAAGCCAGATGCACAAAGGGGCACATGCACCTGGAGTTCATTTGCAGTGGCTGGAGGCCCTGGTGTGCCCATTCTCTCTTTCTCTCTGCCTCTCTCTGCCTCTCTCTCTCTCAAACAAGTAAATAAATAAATAATAAAAATATTTTAAAAATAAAAATTTTTAAAAATATACATGATGCTATGGCGCCATTTACATTCAAACTGCCACATGACAAATAATTTCTGATGGGAGGTTGAATACTAAGTAGCTATCTACTTCACTTCTCTTTTGTGTCTATCATATATGCTTTGATAGAAATTAGCAATAAATCTACATGAGGTTAACTCACAGATGAAATTGCTTTTTTTGAAAAAAAGTTATTTTTGAGGAAGAAAAAGAAAGAGAGAAAGAGAGAGAGAGAGAGAGTTAGTTTGGTAGCAGCCTGTGTATACACTAATCCCAAATGTTGAAATCTCATAGTCCAAAACTGGTCAGGGATTGGAAGCCATATTTACTTATTTTATTTGTTTCGGTTTTTCAAGGCAGGCTCTCAGACTCTAGCCCAGTCTGACTTGGAACTCACTCTGTAGTCCCCAGCCTGGGTTGTAACTCTCCTGTCATCCTCCTACCTCTGCCTCCTGAGTGCTGAGATTAAAGGCATGTGCCACTACACCTGGCTCTATTTACTTTTTTAAAAATATGAGTTTTTGTTTGTTTTATTTATTTGAGAGAGGAAGAAGCAGAGAGACAGAGACAGAATGGGCATGACAGGGACTCCAGCCACTGCAAATGAACTCCAGACCCATGTGCCACCTTGTGCATCTGGTTTATGTGGGTCCTGGGGAATCGAACCTAGGTCCTTTGGCTTTGCAGGCAAGTGCCTTAACCACTAAGCAATTTCTCTAGCCCTCTAGTTTTTTTTTCAAGGTAGGGTCTCACTCTAGCCCAGACTGACCTGGAATTTACTATGTAGTCTCAGGGTGGCCTCAAACTCACGGCAATCCTCCTACCTCTACCTCCCGAGTGCTCGGATTAAAGGTATGCGCCACCATGCCCGGCACTAGCCCTCTGTTTACTTTTTAACAGATACATGAAAATGTAAAACTATATATGTTACTAGAATATGATGTGATGTTTTGATTCATGTATAAATTTTGTAATATTTAAATCAGGCTAAACATGTCTATTTCCTCAGTGTTCATCATTTCTTTATGATGAAAAGTTCCAAAACGTTTTTTTGTTTTGGAATTATATTATATTCAGCTCATTGTGCAAAAGCACACCTGAAGCTCTTATACTCTTTAATCAGTCTCTTCCTGTCTCTCCATCTTCCTAAATTTCACCTGCCCTTGGTATGCATTATTCTATTCTTGATCTTTATGAGAGCACACTTACATTCCACAAATGTATCACTTGGAACTTCTCTTTCTTTGTCTCTCTTTCTTCACACAATGGAATGAGCTCCAGTTCCATCCAGATTGTCACAAATGGCATGATTTCATTCTTTTGTGGCTGCATAGTAATACATATATTTAATCTATTCAACTTTGGCTGCTTGCATTCCTAGGCTATTAAGAGGAGTGCTAAATTAAATATGGAACTGTGAATATTTCTTTGACATATGATTTAGTTTCCATTGTGCTCTCTTGGTTGGTAATTGTGTCTGGGGTCATCTCCAAAATCACAATCCTCAGTACAATAACCGCAAATGTTGAAATCTCACAGTGGCCAAACCCTTCAAGTCTAAAGTTACTGACCTTAAATGACAAAAGACCAAAATTCACAAAGTAATTCTGGAAAAAGAAGCCCTACAACCAACAAAAAAATACTTTTAAAAGATATTTAATGAAGCTGGGCATCGTAGCACATGACTTTAATCCCAACACTGGGGAGGCAGAGGTAGGAGGATCACTGTGAGTTCAAGGCCACTCTGAGACTATATAGTGAATTCCTGGTCAGCCTGGGCTAGAGAAGGTAGAGAGAGAGATTTACTTATATTTCAAAAATGGGGTTTATTTGAGAAACATAAAAGATATACAGACCACTCTACAGTGGCATGCACTTAAAAAACTTTCCCCAATAAAGTAAGCTGCAAGAATTGACTGCATTTTCTAATCATTAATTATATTTTGCAGTCTTGTATAGTAAGGAATGACTGCATTTCCATTTGCTTTTTCTTTTAGGAAATGGCTCTCCTGAGAAATATTTCCCCATTTATTTTCTACTTGGTGCTGCTCTTTTTGGAATTCTGTAATTCTAGTAGCATTACCTGTTACATTTTCTTATCTTCTGTGCCATATTTGTGTGCTCTTCTAGGATGTGGAAATCTGCTCTGCATAGACTCATATGCAAAGCCCAAATCTGGCAGAAGGGACACTATTGTGTAAGCGTCATCTTACCTTACCATGCACATAATTATTTCAAACCAGTCATAGCTTCTCTCTCTCTGTCTCTCTCTTTCTTTTCTGCTGATAGCATCAGCTCTGGCTCACAAGCTTTGGGGGGTTCTACTGAGTTTGCCTTTTATTGCCTTAAGTGTATTGAGATTAGAGGCGCATGAGCCACTTCGGTCAGCTTTACATGGACAATGGGGATCTGAATTCCCATCATCAGGCTTGTGCAGCAAGTGCTTTCAACCACTGAGCTATTTCTCTAGCTCCTCAGATACAGCTTTAATTCATTAACAGCACTGGGAATTAAATGCAAATAATTTTTCTTTTTTTTTTTGAGACAGGATCTCACTTTATAGTTTGTGTTTTACGGAGAAGGACATAGAAAGTTTTTAATATGGAAAATTATAAAGAAGTAATAAATCCAAGTCTACATAGCAGAAATAACCATCATCAATGATTGTCATATAGAATTTAAGGTAATGCCTACTGTGCGCATAGAGAAAGATAGCTAGGGAAATATTTTATAGATCAATGAATAAAACCCCACACAAAACTTTTAATTAAAATATATCATTTAACTTGGACTTAATATAAAAAGAAACTGCAATAATTTGCTAAGTTCATACTAAGTGCTTCATACTTTTTAATCAGAAAGCAATATTGCTCCTAGAAATATTTCTCTAAAATTAAATATTTCTAAAGAATATATTGAGGTTATCTTGGGTCATTGAGTTTTTTAGCTACATTTTTTATCATTATAGTAGCTAAGATTTTCAGTTGTGAATGAGAACATGAGCATATTTTCACTCTTTCTTCCTTCTCCTCACCTCCTAAGCCTATACCTGGCTCCATCACACTTCCCCAAACTATTTTTGTTTTGTTCCATTTCTTCTTACAAATGTACATTTCTACTATTTTGCTCTATCTTATATAACTTTTAATATAATGCTTAGTTTACTATAGGATCAAAGTAGAATGTAAATAAATCATAGATGAACACCAAATATTATAAATTATTATAATTCAAAATAATAATGATTCGGAGTCATGCTTAACCAACATTTTCCCACATATAGTAGTTTATTTAACAATTACCACTAAATTAAGTATTCATTATTAAAGACAGATGTGTAACAACGCAGATGTTTCTGTATTTAAACCAGTGTTTACCTATTTGTTAATAAATCTCTTGAAAATTGTGTCATCAAGTTACCGTTTATGAGCAGCAGAAAAATGCTTTGTTTTCTTTTGGGTCTGAAATTGTGTGTTCTAATACAGCAAACCAGGAGGTGAGTGACTCCTGGTTTGCTATATTTTAAATTATAAGTTGTTAAATAAATCAATAGGATTAGGTTTGAAAGTGAAATCTTTTTCACATATCAAAATTTAGGTTGAAATACTAGCTTGCTTGTTAAGAATAAATAAATAACTCAGGCAATACTTGCATACTAGCTCCTTAACAAGGAAAAAATGCCCCTACGGTGACTCACAGAATTTTAGTAGAAAAATTAATGATGATATAAACAAAGTTCAGGTAAATACGTCCATTTCATCATTAAGGAAAAGAAGAAAATGTTATTTTTTTTCCTGTAAAGTATATACAGTTGTCCAGTGGACAACTCTCCTGGAGCTGTTTTCCTTTTTTAAAGAAATTACTTATGAGAGAGAGAGAAAAAAATGAATATGGATAGATGAGTATGGGCATGCCAAAGGCCTCTTGCCATTACAAATGAACTCCAGACACATGAGTCTGGCTTTAGAAATGCTTTTAACTGCTGAGACATCTTCTCAGCCCATGACCTTTCTTTTTCCTATTGTTATATATCACAAACTTAACCATGTCTGATATCATGAAGTTGAGCAGCTTTAGATGTTAGGTCAAAAGTGGGATTAGACACATGGAGGCTCTGTCCTAAGTAGATTTGAATTTGGAAAATTTCCTCCACGTGTGAGCTTCAGTGTCATTTGAAAACTGATGAATTGGAACTAGTAGGTCTTTAAGAGCCTTTTATTTGAATTTTTTTTTTTTTTGTTCCTAACTGAGCAAACAAAAAAATGAGTGCACTCGTGGATGTTCCTAATCAAATTACATTGCAACAATTTCAACATAATCTTAAAACAAAAGCACAATAAATTCCTTTAACATGGGGTTTAAATGGTTTGGTGAAAAAAACAGCTTTAACTGAGCGTTCCACATCAATGAGAGGACAATCAGTGATATGCTAGGAGCACTGAATGCACCTCTGAAACCAAGATTTACTTGTCTATTTTTGCCAACAGATGAAGATTTAATTAATTTTTAAAATATATTTTAACCTGCCAGGCTTGGTGGTGCACACCTTTAATCCCAGAATTTGGGACACAGGGGTAGGAAGACTGCCAAGAGTTTGAGGCCACCCTGAGAAGACACCGTGAATTCCTGGTCAACCTAGGATAGAGCAAGATACTACCTTGAAGAACCAAAAAAAAAAAAAAAAAAAAAATTAACCTATTTATTTGAGAGACAGAGATATAGATATAGATAAATCTATAGATAGATTGTAGGCAGAAAGAAAGAAAGATTGAGTGTGTGCAAAGGCCTCCTGCAACTGCAAAGGTAGTCAAGATGCATGTACCACATTGTGTACCTGGCTTTATGAATGCACTAGGGAATCAAATTGGACCATCAGGCTTTGCAAGCAAGCACCTTTAACTGCCTTTTACCAGCCCCATGACATTGTCAGCTTTAGACACCAGAGTAAAAGTCCTCCCAAAGTTCAGAGGAAGGAAAGCCATGGAGCAGGTAGTTTTTCAGTTTGGCACTAGCACTGTATTTAAGCATGTGATCTAGCTTGTACTGACTAATTGTCCTGTGGGATATTTACTCAAAGAGTTCACTTAATTTTGAAAAAGTTTAAAGCAAATATTCCTGAATATATATATATATATATATATATATATATATATAATATAGAATAACTTTATTCTTCTATGAGATAATCATGATAAAGTAAATGGATATTTTGAAGGTTTGAGATTTCAAAACTGAGACACAGCTGAGGACTCTTACAAATACACTTTTTGTTTATAACTCCACAATGCAAGACCCGTATACCTCAACAAGGAGGGGCCAAGGGGAGGGGGTAGGTCACGGATGAGCCTAATAATGGTACCAAACTGACTGTATTTGCTGAATACAGAACTGACTAATAAAAAAAAAACACTGTGCTAGTCTTATAAATTTATTAATTTATAGTAAACTATGAAGAAAAATACATTTATCATAGTTTCATTAAGAAATAAGTACTGTTCATAGTTTGATTTATTTTTTTCTCCAATTCACATCCTCAAAAATATAATTTTAATCATCATTGGGATAATATTGTAAGTACAATTTTGGACCCTGCTTCTTCTCCTCTATTCTTAAATAACTATAGGAAATGTGGCTTTCAGATATGCACAATATTTCCTTGCTTTGTGTATTCACATGTCTCACCAGCTTTTAAAAAATTATTTATTTATTTAATACCGGCGGGGGGCGGGGGGGAGGAGAGAGAATGGGCATTCCAGGGTCTTTAGCTACTACAAACAAACTCCAGATGTATGTGACTTCTTGTGCACCTGTCTTATGTGGGTATTGGAGAATGCACCTGACTCCTTAGGCTTCTCAGGCAAGTGCCTTAACTGCTAATCCGTCTCTCCAGCCCTCCCACCAGCGTTTAATGATTACAAATACTGGCACAATAACTTCTTCCTCATAAACCTTTCTATTTCCTATATGCCAAAGACAAACATTCAGAGAAAGAGACCCAAAAGGCTGTGCTGTTTCCAATAGGCACAAAATTAAATATCTTAGAATATCACTAACCAACGAAGTAAGAGATTTATACAATTAAAACATAAAAACACTGAAGAAAGAAACTGAGGAGGACATGAGAAGACAGAAAGACCTCCCATGTTCATAGATTGGAAGAGTTAATATCGTAAAAATGGTCATCCCACCAAAAGTAATATGCATTTTCAATACAATTCCAATAAATCTTTAACAAAATTCTTCACAGAGTTAGAAAAAAATAATCTCAAGATTCATATGGAACTGCAGAAGGCCTTGGACATTTTATCAATATGAACACATGCAAGTCAACCCTGTTTAATCACTTTTCTTGCTATGTATTATTGAATTATTTCCTATACTGAATTTTAACTGATTTGTTGACAGAGGCATGATTCATGTGTTTGACAGAAAACATGTGAATTGCCATATACCCCTGAATTTGGTTCGACACTTTCGCGAGATACAGATTGAATTTTTAGAATTTTTTCCCCTTTGGGATAAACACTCTTTAGTTTTTAATTTTGCATTTGAGAAGTCTTGATACCATTGCAATTGTCAGTACATTGTATTTGATTCAATTATGCATTTTTTAATTATCATTCATCCACTGATTATTCATTTTTCCTTATTTTACTGAATTTGCATATTTTTAAAATCTCTAAATTTCATTTGTTCTTTTATACTTATACCTAAAAAATAATTCATTATGGTTCAGTAATATTTCATTAATGATTGAAAAGAAATGCATGCTCAATGCATGATATTTAAGTACATGTCTTTGCTTGTCTTTCAAAAGATCATGTTGAAGTTTATGAATGCAATCAAACTTTTTAAGGGTTTCACTATGTAGCCCAGACTGACCTCAGATTCATAGTAATCTTTCTGCCTCACCTGCTAGAAAGCAGGAATTGCAAGCACTGGGCACCACACATAGGTAGAAAAATAATTTTTATATTTCATCTATATCTATCTATATCTATATCTAAATCTATATCTACATCTATCTATATCTATATCATCTATATCTATGTCTATATCTATATCTATATCTATCTACATCTACATCTATCTATCTATCCATCCATCCATCTATTATCTATCTATCTATCTATCTATCATCTATCTATCTATCTACTGATAATGAAAATGAAAAGGCTGTGCTACCCAGCAGTGTGTTCATTCATCTTCTTCACTTCAGGTGATACCCGATTGCCATCACTTGTGTTTTTGGTCTTAAACACTTACTTGGTAAAGAGAAAGATAAGATGCTTTTAGAGTCAGCATTTGACAACAAAATTATTATGATTTAATTTTGGCTGTGATCATAGCCCATTGGATATGTGCAGTTTAAAAAATTTATAAATGCAGAGAGAATTGAGATTTAAAGTTCTTTGTCTAGTCTATAGTGTCTAACAGTTTATTTACAACTCTTCAGGCTGTATGATTAACCTTTTTCAGTTTTTACTACTGGGTGGCCTTCTCCAAATATTTGAAAATGTGAAAAACTGATTGTGGTGAAGAAAACAACCTAGTCACTTCATAAAACAGGAACTACATGCCTGCTGACTTTATGCTCAGTATGCATCTTAGGATTTTTCAATGGGGAAATCTGGGAGAACAGAATTTTAGCATAAGATATTTTGTTAAGCATGTGGTGATGTTTTTTTTTTTTTTACTTTTTTTGTTATTTTTATTTATTTATTTGAGAGCGACAGACAGGGAGAAAGAGGCACATAGTGAGAGGGAGAGAGAATGGGCGCGCCAGGGCCTCCAGCCACTGCAAACGAACTCCAGACGCATGCACCCCCTTGTGCATCTGGCTAACGTGGGTCCTGGGGAGTCGAGCCTCGAACTGGGGTCCTTAGACTTCACAGGGAAGTGCTTAACCGCTAAGCCATCTCTCCAGCCCATGTGGTGATGTTTCATTATGATTATTAAATACCACACACCTTACAGTTTGAAAAAAAATAAAAATATTTTTTATTTTGATTATTGATGTGTGTGTGTGTGTGTGAGAGAGAGAGAGAGAGAATAGGCACATCAGGGCCTCCTGCCACAGCAAATGTACTCCAGATACATTTCCCACCTTGTGCATCTGGTTTACGTGGGTCCTGGGAAATCAAACCTGGGTCCTTTGGCTTTGCAGACAAGTGCCTTTACTTCTAAGCCATCTCTCCAGTTCCCAGTTTGAAAAATTTTAATAGAGTTGTAAGTTTAACATAATTGTAACCTTTTACAGTATTGTTTTCATATGCATTTATATTTTCATAGACATTTTAGTGTGAATGTTGTATATTGCTCTAGTTAGATGTTTTATGTGGATAAAAATATACTGGGATTTTAGATGTTATCTTACCCAGAAAATATAATTCATGATTTTGAATTTCTGCTGGTTGCTAGGAAATGTCTGACTGGATAGTATTTAACATTATCTAACTCCAGGCTACTGTATTTATTTAACATATGCTCAAATAAGCAAGCTCTGTATCTTTCTCAGTCAGCCATAAGGCTGTTCACTATAAGTTTTATTCAAACTCTAGCTGTACATGCTGCATGCTAGCAGCTACTCCAACATTTTACTAGAGAAGTTCACAGACTATTGCAATTAGAGATGAACTATGTAAAATGTTGAAAATTATGTATAGTTAAGCATCCTTAGAAAAATCAATAAAAGTTCTGCTGGGCATGGTGGCACACACTTTTGATCCCAGCACTTGGGAGGCTGTGGCAGGAAGATCACTGTGAGTTCAAGGCCAGACTGAGATTACATAGTGAATTCCAGTCCATCCTGGGCTAAAGTGAGACCCTATCTCGCAAAATCAAAAGTATTTTTTTTTTTAAGTTCTAGTAAGCTGAGTTTGTCAGCTGATCAGTTATTCTGTCGTTAGATACCAGTTTGGTGTTGGAGTCCTTTAGTTCTTTGCTTACCATGGGGCTGAATATTATACCCAGTAGGAGTCATGTGTTTGCTTGTTGACTTCATAGCTATGTCAGTTTCTCTTGGCAATCTTAGGATATGGTGATTTCAAAATAGTATTTATCCTGGAAACTGGTGTTCTTCCTGTCTCGTGCATGAGTCTTGGGCATGTTGTTGCTTCCTGTTGTTGCCTAGCTTGCACTGCAGTCATAAGTAAAAAGGGATTACTTAAAGAGATAGAATCTGCATATCATTTTAGGGATTACTTTTTAAAAGTAAATTATTGTTCCAAAAGCTTAATTTTTTTGAAGAAAATTATTTGTTGACTGAAGGGTAAAGAAGATACACAACTTCTACTCTGCCATAAAACTCTGACTGCCTATTAGCTTTTGGAAAGCTATTTAAAAACAGTAGAATTCATTTTTCCCTTGGTAACATTTTATAATTTCTGTAATATTTTTGAAAAATAGATAGTGGTTCTCAGGGATGTTTTTTAAGTCAGGCAGGGTAGTTTTCACTTGAGCGGTGTGGTTTTGCTTTGCATATTTAATGGTGCTAGTACTTCATCATGGGCTTGTTCAGTGCATTAAATTAGATAATTCATGTAAAACATTTAGAATAGTGCCTGACACTGATAAACACTCATTAGCTGTCAGATATTATTATTAAGCTCTTAGTAAATGCAGTGCAGTCCTCTGTAGAAAGCCTTTAGACTATTATTCCTGTGGCTGTCGGAGACACAGTAGGTACAATCTTAAGCAGTAATTATAGTTGGGCTCTTTCCTCTGTGCATCTATTATCTAATATGTTCTGAGAGATGGTGATGATAGGATATCTATTCAGGCATTTAAGTACAGCAGGGATGACTCAAGCTTGGCCTCTTGTACTTTTCCACTTCACTGATTTCAGCATGAATTTTCTCATGTTGGATTCTTCTTTTTGCTTTCAACCACATGCCAGGTGCTCACAAGTACTAATATTTCTTAACTGAGAAATAATTATTTTTTGTTCTCATTAAAGAACCTTAAAATTCTGTAGTAGCAACTCAATTGGGATAGTTAACAACATCTGCCTTTTTCCAATTGCTAATGAAATATTATACTGACTTTTATAAAATAATTTATTTGAAAGCAGAGAGAGAGATTGAGAGAGAAGAGAGAGAGAGAGAGAGAGAGAGAGAGAGAGAGAGAGAGAGAGAGAGAGAGAGAGAGAGAGAGAGAGAAGGAAGAGACAGAGGGAATGGGCTGCAGATGCACACCAGATACATGAATTACTTTGAGCATCTGGCTTTATGCGGGTACTTGGGAACTGAACCCAGGTTATTAGGTTTTGTAGGCAAGTGCCTTAAACAGTGTGCCATCTCTTCAGACCCCATTACTGATTTTACTAGTAGTCCAGAGCTAGAAGGAGTTGTAATAATATAAAGGTTGGATTTCTGTAGTTTTTCTAGAGAATTAATACAGGCTAAACAAAAACATTCCTTGATTTGTGTGATTTCATGATTATTTCAGGTAAATATTTTTCCTTAGAATATGCATATAAACAATCAGTAATATGGGTTGCCAGAAGTTTTGCTTACATATTTATTAAATAAATTGAATGCATTTTTTATAAAAATAAAATATACTATAATGTATTTTAGCAGGACCATTTATCAGAACCGATCCTCTGTCATGTTAAAATGGTAATTTAAAGATGGTCTTTGCAAAAGGAGGTGAGTAATTATTACAGTGTGCATGCATTTATATATACAGCACATTATAAAACATAAGGGGATTTCTTACTTGAAATGTGCATTACCTATTTTCTTTATCACTATTAATCACAAAATGTTGGTGTATTCTCATTGCAATGTAGTATAGCATAGAAATGATAAAGAGAAGCTTGAGTTACTACTGGGTTAGAGATAGAAATAATGAAATGGCTTGACTATACACACATATTTATATGTGTAAAACATGCCTTAACAGAAAATTTCAGCAACTTGAGTGAAAAGGGTAAAGCCTTGAGAGTGTTAGCTTGAAATCAGTCTGGACTATTGACTTACACAGTCCTTAAATTTGTACTTCAAATGTTACTTTCTGCAACGTACTCTCCGCTCCATCTCTCCTGCACTCCTCCCTTCCCTTCCATCCCCTTTCTTTTCCTTCCTTCTGTTCCTTTATCCTTTTCTTTTTTCTTTTGTGTGTATTTTGAAACATAATCTCACTCTCTATATAGCCCATGCTGTCCTCAACCTTGAGATTCTCCTGCTTCAGCCTCCCGGGAGTTGGGTTACAATTGTGTGCCATCATGCCCAGCTTTCATTCTGCCTTTCTTTTGGGATGATATAGGGTGGCATGAGAATTTTTTTCTTATTAAAAGATATTTCTAAATTTTGATTCAGTCACAAAGAAAGTGAGGCATGACTACAAAGATCTTTCTGGACAAACTAGATAGACCTAACTCTAGAATCAACATGATCCCTGTTTGGTTTAAACTTAAACCATTCCTGGTTTTTCAAGCTTACCTTACTTAGATAAATGCAGCCTCACTAGTAGTGTGATGACCAAGTAGAAAATGTAGTTCTTCAGTGTCACCTTTTAGTAGGTTGGCCTCAGTACTTCACAGAGACTGTTATAGGGTGACATGGCTCCTGAGTGCTGGTTCATTACTCTTCTATATCCAAATGGGAATGGAGACTCAGACAAAAGAATGCTGGTAAGAAAACATCTAAAGTTTTCAGACCTCTAACTTCTATGTTCACATGTGTGATGTCCCAAGACCCTTCAAAATGATCCTGGCCTAGCCAGTCCAATCCCGGAAGAATGGTCTAGGAAGGGAGAGATGAAGGAGGTCCTGATATTTTTCCTGCGATCAGTAAATTTCTGACATCTTTTTATGCATTTTTGTTTTGTTATGCCATAAGCTAATATTTCATGAAGGTATATGTGATGGTTTGATTCAGGTGTCTCCCACAAACTTACATGTTCTGAATGCTAGGTCCCCAGCTGGTGGAACTTTGGGAATTGTATCCTTCTGAGGGTGATGTGTTATTGGGGGTGGGCTTATGGGTGTTATAGCCAGCTTCTCCTTGGCAGTGTCTGGTACACTCTCCTGCTGCTGTTGTCCTCCTGATATTGGCCAGGAGGCGATGTCCACCTTATGCTCATGCCATCATTTTCCTCTCCAATCACGGAGCTTTCCCTAGAGTCTATAGGCCAAAATAAACCCTTTTCTCCCATAAACTGCTTTTGGGCTAGTGTTTTCTGCTAGCAATGAGAAGCTGACTGCAACAATATCCTTCCACAATATCCTTTCTAAAGGGCATAGTATGTTTGATAACATAACATTTATTGCTATTGCTCTGATGGATCCAAGTGAGCTTTTAGAGACTTTTGTATTAAAGATAAATTATTTAAGGAAAGAAAAAAAGTGAAATTATATTAATTTATGCACTTTGTCATTTTATAGCTTTTGTTTACTTATTCCCTTCCTTCTTGGTATTACAGAAAAGCGATCCTACATCATACATGTTAATTTCTAGGGATTTCTCTCGTGACCTAGATTCTGTAATAAAATTTATCTTCTGTTTTAGATATACACAGAGATATCTATCTGGTGTTGGAATGTATTATTACTTCACAGTGCAATAACTCAGACAGTCTGACTGAAAGCTCTAAAATAACTAAACAAATTTTTCAGCCACTAGGAGGTATATGAGATTCATCATTTAAATGGTATATGCCACAATAGGTAAAGGGTTTGTGAATGATGGGCTACAGTCCTTTTCTTATTTATTTACTATTTAAAGTTTTAGTCATAATGATTCTCTCAAACAAATAATATTAAGAGAAGGATATTTAGAATTAGGCACACTTTGTATTCTATTGATTTTATGAGGTCTAATTTACTTTTTTTTTTGTGCTAAGGACTGAACCCAGGGCCTTTTGCTTGCTAGGCAGGTGCTCATCTCAAAGTGGTTTTAAAAATCACTGGCTCTTTATTTACATTTAGTACCAGGACCATACAAGCAGGTCTTATTTTAACAAATGAGCAACAACACTGTTATGTTGGGGAGATGGCTCAGTTGATAAACTACTTGCCTTACAAACATGAGGACCTGAGCTCAATCCCTGGCCCCTACTGAAGGAGTAACTGAAGTAAGACTGCTCTTTTTTTCCTCAGTTAGTCAGGGACAGAGTCCAAAGAGGAAACAAGGAGATGCCATTCTGCCTACCCTGGCAAAAGTGGAACTCACCTATCTCATCCAAGATAGCTGTTGGTGACTCACCAGCAAGAACTTCCTTCTTTTTCCACAGCTCAGCCTCTCTGGGTCTAGCTTTCTGACTCTATAAACCAAGCAGGTCTCTCTTTACAGACCTGTGTCTGATAACAAGGCTCACTTTAATTGGATGTCTGATCCTTATAAAGGAGGATAACCATATGGGTCAGCCCCCCTCCCTTTTTCCCTTTCTGTGATCTTACCTGAACACATGTGTAAGTCTGTCTCTCTCCTTCCCAGCATGATTGGGAAGGTGAGAGTGCTTCTTTTGTCCTGGATATTTTCTTGCTTGCCCTCTACATGTGTCTTGCTTTGGGGTGCTTTCTCATTTTGATTACATGTATGATTTTCTTTGATCTGAGTCCCTCACTATTTCTTAATCTTCTCTAGTCTTTTCTGCAAAGGGGGTCTTTTGGCTCTTATCCTTTGCTTTCTGCAAGTGGATGTGTGTGCATCTTCAGAGTCCCTTTATCCCTCAGAGGTTTCTCTGAGATGGAGGGCCTCTCTGTTTTTCCTCTTCCTTTCCATCTGGGCAAGGAGAATTCTTTGGCTTGAATCTTTCAGCTAGCCTCCTTCCTGAATCTTAATTTCTGCTACAGTAAACCTTATAAATCATAATTTACTCTAAATAAACTTAATAATTCATAATTTACTCTCCTCAGAGTCTGTTTTATCACTTCTTTGCTAAAATAGAATAAGGACCTAAATGTTGGGGCTCACAGGCCTGGGGAGACCTGCAGAACCCCATAATTCTGCATCATGATTTAAATTCTGCAGTTCCACGCCAATGAAAGAGCCTGTTTCAAAGGAGGTGAATGGCATTCCGGAGGATGACACATGAGGTTGTCCTATGGCCTCCACACACATAGGGACACATGTAGAAATGTACCTGTATGCATATGTATGCCTATACATACATGCGTACAACACATATACACATAAAACAAAAGAAAGAATGGAAAATCTATAAAAGAAAACTTTTACTGCGAATAATAACATGTGTAATGTCTGCTTTGCATACATCTTAAAAAATACAACTTTGATTTGCATACCATGCGAAGTTGTTTAAAGTTTAGATTTTCAGGCTCCTTTGGCAGGTTGTTTCTCTTCCTGGATAAGCAGCATAAGGTGCACTTGAACTAGTGTCCCCTGAGTTTCAGATGTGGGCATTTGCCAAAGTATTAGAGGGTATTTTAGATGGTTATATCCCTCCTGTGCCTCCTGCCAGAACTTTGAAACAACTGAAAAAATAGAACAGTTACTCTTCACAAAATGTAAGTAATTACTACAAACTATCAGCCTGGTCTTGCTTACTCCAGTGTCAAAGTCTGGGGAGAGGATACTCTCTGCTCTACTTCCCATTCCCAGCTGGTGATAGAGATAGGAAGAGAAAGCTTAAAAGCAAATTTCATAGGCTGGCTTGATCCTTACATGTGCTCTTGTGTTCCGTTTCAAATAGGGATGCTGATAAGGCAGCATAAATGTCGATTATATTACTCATTATTCACACTATCTTGCACGAGTCAGAAAATAAGCTAAAGGTCATCACCTGGATTAAGAATCTGAAGTTTAAATATTTTTCCAGAAAATATTCAAAGTGTAGCATTTGTCATATTTTAACATCTATATTATTGCAAGATTTTTATTCAATTTCATATTACACTTACATTGTTTTAGTATTAACATCATGTATAAAATATTGCACTTTTTTGAGTGTGTATGTGTGTGTATGCCAGAGTCTCTTACCATTGCAAACAAATAGCCATATAGAATTATGTAGTTGGCTGGAGAATTGAACCCAGGCTTGCAGGCTTTGCAAACAAGTGCCTTTTACCAGCCTCAAAGAAATTTACTATTAAAGCAAATGAACACTTCATAAGATATGGCTTATTCTTTTTCTTCAGATTCTATTTAGGATAATATTGAACATATTATTCTAGTTCAAGAGGCATGATCTTATGATATCTACTCAAAATGCATTATCATTTTTCTTTCTTTTTCTTTACCTTGTTCTCTCATTCTATATGAATACACCAGTCATTTTATAGAGTTCTTAGACAGCATCTCTTCATTTTAAGCCTTATTAAAATTTTCTTTTGAATTATTTTCTTGAGTTTAGACAATATTGAATGCAGGAAAAAATTAAAATTTATGTGAAATTTAAACGTAGAGTTTTTAAGATCCTTGTTTGATTATATTGTGGATGGCAAACCCTCCCTAAGGACTTCTGTTCATACTTCAGTGTCATGCCATATGACCACACCTCAGAGCAAGGTGAGCAGGAGATTTCCATATGCTGAGAAGGTAATGAATGAGAAAACATAGTCTGTCTATCATACTAACAGTGGTGGGGGATATACATGTAAGGGACTAAGGGCTGGAGAGATTGCTTAGTGGTTAAGGCACTTGCCTACAAAACCTAAGGACCTATGTCAACTCCTCAGGTCCCATGCAAACCAGACACACAAGGTGATGCAAGCATGCAAGGTTGCCCATGAACACAAGATGGTGCATGCATCTGGAGTTTGCATTGGCTGGAGTCTCTAGCGTGCCAATTCTCTCTCTCTCTCTCCATCTCATTCTCTCTCTTAAAAAAAATTACAACAAAAGAGACTATGGAGAGAGATGTAGTTATCATTTTGATTAACTTATTAAGACATGAATTTTCAATAGGAATCAAATGAGACTTTGCTGAAGAAATTCAGAGCTGATACATCAGTAGACAATAGTCAAAATGAATGACACAAGAAGGTGCTATTTTATTTTTCTTTTAAAATAAAGCTTAAAAATATATAAATTAGATTGAAATATCATGTGTTTTGCTAAAATTATGGCCATGTAGCCATGTAATTGTACTGTTTTTGATCTAATTTTCTTACAACAAGTGCATTTTTATTTTCGGTATGTAATAGCACAAAACAATTTAATAAATGGTACATAAAATCAAAGAGGAAAAGGAAATGTGATTTTTTTAAAAGTTTTGTTTATTTTTTATTTATTTGACAGCAAGAGAGAGAGAGAGAGAAAGAGAAAGAGAGAGAGAGAGAAAGAGACAGAGACAGAGATAGAGAGAGAGAGAGAGAGAGAGAAAGAGAGAGAGAGAGAGAGAGAGAATTGGCGTGCCAGGGCCTGCAGCCACTGCAAACAAACTCCAGACGCATGTGCCCCCTTGTGCACCTGGCTAACATGGGTCCTGGGGAATCCAGCCTTGAACCAGGGTCCTTAGGCTTCACAGGCAAGCACTTAACCACTAAACCATCTCTCCAGCCCAGAAACGTGATTTTTTTAATGGAAGCTTTGAAAGGACTCTGTAAAGATACATTTAAAAGAGGGTTTTCTGACTTAGTGGTTAAGGCATTTGCTGGCATAGCCAAAGGACCCAGGTTCAATTCCCCAGTACCTGTGTAAAACTAGATGCAGAAGGTGGTACATGTATCTGGAGTTCATTTGCAATGGCTAGGAGGCCCTGCTGGACCCATTCTCTCTCTCTCTCTCTCTCTCTCTTCCTCTGCCTCTCTCACTCCCTTTCTTGAATAAATAAATAAACAAATAAATAAATATATTTAGAAAAATATTTAAATGATGCTTTTTGGTTAAACAATATTTTTCCTAGAACACTCTTAAGGAAAAATTTGAAAAATATAAGAATTATGTGTTCATACATGTGACATGACAATAGATGAGGGTAATAGTGGGGGGGGTAAGATTTAAGCAGGGATGGGGTGAAGGAATCAGGGAGAGAAGGGAGTGGTAGGAAGATGAATTAAAAATAAGGACATATGAATAAGTTATATGGAAACCTATTTGGTAAGCCAATTTAAAATATTTTTTTAAAAAATGTCTGAATGAAGGTCCCTTATATGGGTGGGTAAAGCTATTCCCAGAAGACATATGCTATTAATCATAAATTCTAATGCCCTGTATGAGATATTTACTAATGAATTATTGGTTAGGAAGGCTACAGAGGCTCTTAAAAAAAGATAGGCTATTGCCACTGTTCTTGGTTAACTACTAAAACTGTATGGTAAGTCTCTGTTGCTGAAGATACCATTTTGGTTACAGGACAGAGAAACTAAGTAGGAACTGATCTGGTAGCTTCCTGCATGACAGATAACCCTCTTTGTACTAGAAAGTGCTATACAAGCTGCTGGGGTGAAAAGACATCATTAGTCTACCCAGCTGGGGATCCCAAGTATTCCATAATTGACCTACTAGGCAAAATATGCCACTGGTATAATAGTGTCATGAATGTTATGGTAGTAACCAATCACCTTATGATTGTATTTGAGACTTACTCCATGGCAGGGAATTTATATAAATTTATATTTATATATAAACCTCACCAAAACCCTATGGCTAAGTACCTAGGCCCTAGGGGAGAACCTACTACTGTGGTTATTCTGAACAGATAGCCTTCTAATTATTTGTATTTATCACCATAGATTAATACCATTTAAAGCCTCAATCACATTAGTCTTTTACTACAGTGGGCTGTGGTAAATGTAGAGCTCTGCATGTGTGGCAAAATTTTGAGAATAAGTGGATACTGTGTGCTCAGCCTCAAATTTGGCATGTAAACCACACTGTCTAAGGCTCAGGGGACCTTGCAGGAGAGAGAGAAGAAAGAATGTAAGATGAGGTGGGTGGAAAAGAGATTCTGCAAAACACTGTCTATAGGACAAAACTATTATCCTTGTGAATTCATAGCTCCTCTGGCCTCCTGCACAACATGAAGCCTGTCAATATTTCACCATTGGTGGGGGAAGGATAGATGAGACCAGATACCTCCCAGAGTAGCTAATGGCAGCTAATGATTTATAGAAAGGAAGAGTCATGTTCATCAGTGGTGTAGCCACTGGTAAATTGCCCATTACACAGCATGATCATGCAGTCAACTCCAATGTAACACAAAGGGGTTAAAATAAGGCATGAAAGTAAGATGAGGATTAATGGGGAAAAGAAGGTTGTTAGTGGGATAGTAGAGGATAATTGAGAGAATAAAATTAATTATATTATATATACATGTAGCAAAGTGCCAAAATGACAAAAAATTGTGTGTTCAGTTCCTTGTGTGATTTTTCCCTGATTTAATGAAAATATAAAAGATAATATTATGTGATGCATTATGGAAAGAGAATGTAAAAAGAAAGCACATGGAATTTGTAATCATTAGAATAATAACAAATCAACCATATGATAAAACATGGCTTTTATACATTTATACATTTAAAGTAAAAAGTATTTAAGATATACGTGTACCAATATTATAAGGGACAGTTGTTTAACTCATCTAGATCACATTGGATGGTAAAGCATGAGAGGTGAATGGAACTGGATATTCCACAGCAACTCAATGCAATGTTGAAGGAACAGAACTCCACTGTCAATCCACCTCTGAGGTAAAAATTATTTCTGGAGTTGTCAAAGTGCTGAGAAGTGACAGGTGAGTGTTCAGCACTAAATAAGACATGTCTATCACACCATGCCATGGATCAAGGACTATAGAGGGAGAGGTGTCACAAAGAATTTAAGTGCTAAAGGATGGGAAAGACTGCTTTGGAAGCTATCTTTCAGACACAAATTGGTCATTGTATTCATGATCTCACTGAGCTGTCATTACTGGCCCAAAATGTACATAATATTGGGCATATCAACAGTTTGTCAAGGATGATGGAAGAGAGCAAAATAAATAGATAAAATAGAAGAAGGAATAATAGAAAGGAATAGTGTGTTCAGCGATAAGGAGGGGAACAAAGAAGGGTGGTGGGAGAGGATTTGTAAATTTTTTAACTAAAGCCTTTATTTTAATTTATAAAAAATTAAATATGTAGAATGAAAAGTATCAAATTTAGCAAAAAATTAAAAAATTATGAAGAAATTAAAAAAATTGTTTTGAATACTCAACAGAGGAAGTCTCTGTTCTTCCAACTTTCTGTCTGAAAATAGCACATAAAGAATTTAAGTTGCTGGAGCTGGAGAGATGGCTTAGTGGTTAAGGTGTTTGCCTGAAAAGCCAAAGGACCCCAGTTCCATTCCCTAAGACGTAAGCCAGATGATCAAGGGGCACATGCATTTGGAGTTCTTTGCAGTGGCTGGAGGCCCTGACTCTCTCTCTCTCTCTCAGTCTCATTCTCTCTATCTCTCAAATAAGGTTTTGGTAAGCTTCCCTCTGGCCAGGATGAGAGGAGATTTTCCCTAATTCCTACATGGGCTCTTTACCTCCTTCTGCCCTCCACATGGCAGGAACACTCTGCACTTTCTTCTCTTAATCTTTTTTTTTCTTTTTTAAAAAATATTTTCATTTATTTATTTGACAGAGAGGAAGTGGAGAGAGAGAGAGAGAGAGAGAGAGAGACTGAATGAGCACGCCAGGGCCTCCAGCCACTGCAAATGAACTCCAGACGCATGTACCCCCATGCACTCTGGCTAACATGGGTCCTGGGGAATCAAACCTGGGTCCTTTGGCATTCAGGCAAACACCTTAACCACTGAGCCATTCCTCTAGCCTTCTTTCTCTTAAT
Organism: Dipus sagitta; assembly: GCA_036346955.1. Lineage (NCBI taxonomy): Eukaryota > Metazoa > Chordata > Mammalia > Rodentia > Dipodidae > Dipus > Dipus sagitta. The sequence goes on from CM070774.1 coordinate 52,747,985, forward strand.
CTTATAAAGTCTCTCTAAACCTTTCCTGCTGGTCTATGGATTTTAATTCTTTAAATTCATAGATAAGAATCTGGGGTACTCTAAATTTGTTGGTGTATTGGTGTACAAAGGACCCCAAAATTCCCATTTCACCCTCCATTGGGGCAGTTTTTCATACTCTCACAGAAGAACCTGCCTGCTTTTGTGAGTTATAATTAAAAAAATTAAAACTTTCCTTTTTTCCCCCCATTCTTTCTCTTTTTTAGATGCTGGCCAAAGCACAATTCCCCTGATACTTTAGAGCTTTTCCATATTCATATATCAGATTCAAGGCCCGGATCCAGCAACACTCTCTCTGTTTCTTTTAAAGAGCATTCAAACACACTCAAGGTCTTTTTTCTGCATTTTCCTTAATAAAACCTACTTTTACTCTCCTACCTCCTTGTCTAATTTCCTTAATTTCTCTTTGGTGTGCCACATGAACTCAAGAGCTACTGATTCAAAGCAGCCCTCGTGACTGTTGAACCATTCTGCATCCTATCCCATTCAAACCAAAAATGGCTCTGTCACTCTTAAAACCTGCAACACTGCATGAAATGAACTCTGCCCTTCCCATTCCAAATAAACGATGGTAAAGATATGGTAATTTGCTACCCCTGAATGTAGAACATCTTGAGAAAAACTGATAGGTGTGAGAAGTATCCACAGTTAAATTATAGTGAAATGTAATATAACTTTTGTGCTTTGATGTCTTGATATATACATATAGTAGATTGAAGTCTGGAAGATTTCCAAATGCAGTGCATATGATGTATATGTGAATCTTACACTGGAAGGTTGTTCTGCATTGTTGATCATAAATTGGATTGGTTAAGTAATTAAACAGTGTTTTTGAGAGTCAAAGACATTGTTTTCCTGACATATTTTCCTTGTAATGTTCTGCATATATTTAACAGTGGCATAGTACTGGCCCAAATTCTTACAGTAATTAAATTATAGAAAATGATAATACTCAACTAAGAGAGTCATTAATCACCTGTAATCTATCTCTTACAGACATAGGCTTTCTAATGATTTAGTTTTAGGTAATAGTGTACAAATATATTTAGTCTTAATTATTCATAAAATTCATAAATACTAAAATATTGGCCAACTTTAATCAGAATCACAATAAATTTATTGACTAGAAAAGAAGGCAAATATGCACACATTTTAATTTTAGACTATAAAGTTTATGATATGTTAAATGTTTGGACTGAATAATTTTTCATTCACTACTATAATTTGTAGGTCACTAGAGAAGGCTGTTAGAGATGCTCTGTATCCTGTTACTGTTTCATTCTTACTGACTTTTTTGTTGCAGTGGGAGGAGTTTTTCTTTTTTCTTTTGTATTTACTATGTTGTTATACTAACCTATTTGTTACTATTATCATTAATCTATGCCATTTCAAAATATTGGCTTCAGTTTCCTTTCTTTTCCCCCAATAATCCTCCTGTCTTCTCTCTCCCTCTCTCTCTCAAATGAATAAAGTAATAAATAAATAAAATAAAACAAGATAGAATCTATTCTAATAGTCTTTAGGTATATACTTTCAACTATATAGTTAATATGTTATCATTAACTATAGCCATATGTTGTATAATACATCTTTTGAATTTATTCCTACTGTCTGATTGAAAAATCTGCATAAATATTTTTAAAGTAATTCTACTATAGAAGTTCACTTTCAATTGAAAATTTTCATTTATTGCCTTCATTCAAATCTCAAAATCTCATTTTAGGTTTTGAAGAACCTACTTACTTCTATTGAAAAATATCTTATTGAGATTTTCCCCTCTGGATGACTTTTAAAACATAGTTGAAGCATTTTAACTATTTTTGCAACATTCAGACTAAGATAAAGATATTTTCTCTGGAAAACCATTGTATAAAATTCTACATTTTTGAAACTAGACCTATTCCTCTCACCCTGCACAAAAATCAACTCCAAATGTATTAAAGATCTTAATAGAAGGCCTGAAACCCTCAAACTACTACATGAAAAATAGGGGGAACTCTCCATGATATAGGAGTGGGGAAAGACTTCCTGAATAAGATCCCAGTAGCCCAGGAAATTAATCACTCAACCAGTGGGATCTCACAAAGCTAAAATGCTTTTGGACAGAAAAGTAGACCATAAACAGCACCAATGGACTACTTACAGAATGGGAGAAAGTCTTTGCCAGCTATTCCACTGACAGAGGCCTAATATCTAGAATCTACAAAGAACTCAAAAATAAAAAAAAACCACAAAAAGCAAAAAACCTAAGCACCATTACTGTTGCAGTCAGGTTCACATTGCTGGCAGAAACCACCTGACCAAGAGCAGCATGTAGGAAAAGCTTTATTTTGGCTAACAGGCTTGAGGGGAAGCTCCATGATGGCAGGGGAAAACAATGGCATGAGTAGAGGGTGGCCATCACCCCCTGTCCAACACAAGGTGGAAAATAGCAACAGGAGAGTGTGCCAAACACTGGCAAGGGGACACTGGCTACAAAACGCATAATCCCACCCCCAACAACACATTACCTCCAGGAGGCCTTAATTCCCAAATCTTCATCAGCTGGGAACTTAGCATGCAGAACCCAAGTTTATGGGGAAACCCCTGAATAAAACCACCACAACCGTATTGCTCAACAGACCACATGCTGACAATGTAGAACAACAAGAGATGCTGCTGAATCTGGAAGGAAGCCAATTCCCAGATGGTTAGCCTGCATAGGACTGGAAAATGATGCTACCCAAGCTACTGGGGTAATATGGCTAACAATGTGTGAGCAAGCAGGGGGCACTGCTACATGAAAGCAACCAGCCTGACAAGATGTACACATGTGTGCAATAGTGGCACCCAGCCTAGGTGAGTAACCAATGGTCCTTTGACTGGCTATGAAATATGCTCAGTGGAAGTGAACCCATGACTGGAACTGGGAACCAAGTCAGGATCCTATGGAGACCAAGATTATGGACTCCAGTGAAAAACTCCCACCAATCTTTGTCCAAACAGGAGGCTGCTCCTATCAAAAACTCTCTAAATTAGCAATGCCTATTCCCTTTAACTTACCCTGATCTCACTCTCCTTTGGAGACTCTGTTTCTGGTTTTCTTTTTCAGAAAGCAGTGAGAACCAAGAAAAACAAAAATCTATCATCAAGACGAGGAGAGCTGACTCTCTGGAAGGAGATGAACCACCCCTCGCACAGCACCCAGGGCCCAGGTAAAACCACAGAGAGGAACTGGTGAGATGGACAAGGCTGCTTTTTCCAAGGCCAGGGTGATGAGTCAGACACTGAGGTTACTCAAAATGCACCGAAGCAGAAACCTCGAAGCTGGTGAGAGCTCAACACTAATGTAGACTTAAAGCACACCCACCACGGCCCATGGAACTTTGTGGAAGAGAAGCTGGAAAGAATGTAAGAGGCACAGGGTGGAAGGGAATATGCAGAGACATTGCCTCACAGCTTATAACCCACAACTCCATGGTGAATAGCAGCCATCACACTAAGGAGGTTCTTTAGTGTAGTGGGGAGGGGGAGAGGGGAAATGATGGCATCAACATATAATGTGTTCATACAGAGTTTCTACTTAATAAAAAATTGTCCATTTTGTAAATAAAAAGGTAAAAGCACAAAGTATAACAGTTCCCTCTTCCCCAAAGTAGATGGGCACCAGGAGCCCAGTGGTTGCTTAAAATCCCAGGTAGGAAGGACTGAACTCCACATTTATGTCTTACTGTGGCCACACATATCTATGATAAGATTTAATTTACAGGTTAGGCACAGTAAGAGATTGACAAATCACCTAAACAAGGAGCAGTTGTCATGTTTTTGCCCATGGTGGAGTACTGTCTATCTTCTTATCTTTGCTCAAAGCTACACAGAAAGAAGCTCTGTGCAAACAATTACGCTTTTATTATTCACCTCATTAACTTGTCCTGGGACTTGCAGATTTCTTGCCTTCTGTCTTCCTCTTTCGAAACTGACTCTTTTGCCACATTGACATCCCACTTTAAGACAGTCCCCCCCCCCAGTATTTCCTGTTCCCTTTATTTTCCTATTTCCTTCCAGACATCATTCATTTCCTCTTTAATTTTTAGTCATTTTTTTTACATTCGCTTTTCCCGTAGAGTTCTCTCCCCATTTTGTCCCTATACTGTCATTGTTTAAAGACATATCCCACTTACTTTTCTGAAATCTTGTATATGTCATCTCAATCTTTTACAAATCCCATGTAACTTACTCCACCTTTCTATATTGTCCTCATCTTTCTTTAATTCTACTTTTTTCTTTTTTATTGGTTTTTCAAGGTAGGATTTCACTCTAGCCCAGTCTGACCTTGAATTCACTATGTAGTCTCAGGGTGGCCTTGAACTCACGGCGATCCTCCTATCTCTGCCTCCTGAGTGCTGGGACTAAAGGAGTGCACCACCACACCTATCTATTCTACGTTTTACAAATATAGCCATTTTACCTTAGGAAAAAAAGTCATTCCATCCAAATTTTTTGTTGTTATTGTTTTTCTGGCCTCAAATTTATTCAACACAAAATAATCCTTTTCAGCTTTACTGAGGTGGCTGACCACATCCACGACCAAATCTGCCTCTAAACTGGAACTCAGTTCCTGACCCAGCATGAGCCTCTGGTTTCTTGTCAGTGATCTGACTTCACTGTGCTCACAGTATACACATAGACCTGAATTAACTGTGCACATGGTGTGCAAATAAGCCCTGACTTCACTGTGCACCCACTGTTCACATAGACCTGACTTCACTGTGCACTGAGTGTATGCATACTCTTGACTTTATTGTGCATCCAGTATGTGCATAATCTTGACTTCACTGTGCACACGGTTTACACATAGACCTGACTTCACTATGCACCCAATGTATATATAGATCTGACTTCACTGTGCACACAGTTTATACATAGACCTGGCTTCACTGTGCGCCCAGTGTACACATAGACCTGACTTCACTGTACACACAGTATACACATAGACCTGACTTCACTGTGCACACAGTGTACGCATGGACCTGACTTCACTGTGCATGCAGTGTGCACATAGACCTGACTTCACTGTGTGCCCAGTGTACACATAGACCTGACTTCACTGTACACACAGTATACACATAGACCTGACTTCACTGTGCACACAGTGTACGCATGGACCTGACTTCACTGTGCATGCAGTGTGCACATAGACCTGACTTCACTGTGCGCCCAGTGTGCTCATAGACCTGACTTCACTGTGCACACAGTGTACACGTAGACCTGACTTCACTGTGCATGCAGAGTGCTCATAGACCTGATTTCACTGTGTGCCCAGTGTGCTCATAGACCTGACTTCACTGTGTGCCCAGTGTACATATAGACCTGACTTCACTGTGCATGCAGTGTGTACATAGACCTGACTTCACTGTGCATGCAGTGTGCTCATAGATCTGACTTCACTGTGCATGCAGTGTGTACATAGACCTGACTTCACTGTGCATGCAGTGTGCACATAGACCTGACTTCACTGTGCATGCAGTGTGCACATAGACCTGACTTCACTATGCGCCCAGTGTGCACATAGACCTGACTTCACTGTGCGCCCAGTGTACATATAGACCTGACTTCACAATGTGCCCAGTGTGCTCATAGACCTGACTTCACTGTGCGCCCAGTGTACATATAGACCTGACTTCACTATGTGCCCAATGTGCTCATAGACCTGACTTCACTGTGCGCCCAGTGTACATATAGACCTGACTTCACTATGTGCCCAGTGTGCTCATAGACCTGACTTCACTGTGCATGCAGAGTGCACATAGGCCTGACTTCACTGTGTGCCTAGTGAATGCATAGACTTCTTCACCTGTTCATCCCTGAACAATATCCCCCATATGCTGCAGAACCCCATAGCAAGCATCTGAAACTCATCTAACAAAACATTCCAACAAAAGTCATTGAAACAAACTACATTCTGACTAGTTTTTCCAGGCACAAATTAGCTTGAAAACCCTGAGTCTTCAAAAATGGAGTGAGAAGAGAACAAGAGGAAGGATATCTCACCCTTTACTGCATCCCTGATCAGGCCATACAGAGTGAAGGCCCAAAGGAAGTTCCATGTCTCCAATAAAACACCCTTTACTCACCTTCAAAAGAGGGTGACATTGGATTGAAATAGGGGCAATTGGGTTGTGTCTGGAACTTTAGAAGAACAGAAGAGAATATGGATTTAGGAGTCTGGCTTGAAGTGCCTTCTTACAAGCTGTGGATGGGGCAAGAGCCTGTGGAAAATACCAGCAGGGACAGGGAAGCATTACCAACATGCATCTGTGTTGCTTTGGTCATGCATAGAGGAACTGAGAGGGAGAAAGATCCCATGGTGGAGACTTTGCATCATGGTCTGCGTCCATCTTCATATTGGCAGGCAGTTAATGAAGTTACTGAGCAATGAAGTTGCTAAAAAGAATTAACTCTGATTTTAAAGTCTCAGCAGCCTTGTGTGTTACTTTCATTCACTTAAAGCAACTACTTGGGTACCTTGAGATCATGTCTGCAGTTGAAGGAATGGCTTATGTGGTCAAATCAGTGTCAGTGCCTTCTATTTTGATGAAAGGCTGTGTGTCTGTAGCAGTCAATTCCTTGTTGCTGGGACAAGCATCCAGCCAGACATAGCTTATGAGAGGAAGGGGTTTATTTAAGGCTTATAGTGTCCAGGGGAACTTTCATCAATGGTGGAAGAAGCTAGTCACCATCATCAGCATAGCAGACAGGGAAAAACCAACACCAGAAAGCATTAACCACCAGAGCTCAAACTGTCCTGAACACACTTAGTAGGGCTGGACTCAGGCCCATCCCCAAATACGCCTTATGTCTGGACTTCAAGATCTGCCCCCAGTGACACACCCCCTAAGCAGGGATCGGCCTGCCGGAGACTTAATCAGAAAATTCAGTTTTTAAAAACATTCAACCTACTACAGTGTTCTACCCTGTTAGGCTGTTTTGTTTGTACTTATCATTTCCCCTAAATTTTAGCTGATGTTTTACTGACTTTGTGGAAGTGGCATGGTGAGGGAAAGAAGAGGGAATCTTGGAACACAGGACAAGGAGAAAGGGAGTTAAACTTGGTGTCATTTATACCTGTACGTGGTTATTACGCAAGCACAAGGTGAAACAACTCAGGGAAAAGAAGCATTACATGTGCTCTTATTTCCAGTGGAGGATGCTTTAGAGAGGAGGTAAAAATCCTTTACATTCTGAATAGTACTGAATCAGAGTGTAAAGAAAAAAACAGATCTACTTATCCAACATCCTAATAGGGGCGGGGCACAGGTTCAGCAAAGGAGTCTTCTGGCGACACTGGAGAATTTCTCCAACCAGAAATGTTTAGCTGCTCTGAGCCCTAGTCTGATTTCCATGTAATGGACTGATTTTCCCAGAAGGAAACTCAAAACTTTTGCTTTATTTTTAGGGTTTTGCGGCGAGCCCCCCTGACCCGCAGGGAAGAACGACCACAAGACGAGGATCCTTCTTGATCACACTTTTATTGGAGAGCTCTTGGTTAACAGGAGGGTTGATGGCGAGAGGGAGAGACACGAGGCGGAATGTGCAGCTGCTTTATAGCGGGGAGTACAACGAGGCGCCCACTGATTGGTTGCTACCAGCTTGTCACCACCAGGCGCCACGGGATGGGCTCGGGACAGGTTGCGTCAAGCGCATGCGCATACCGTGAACACGGTTGGCGCCAAGGCACTGCCTAATATGGAGTTGTATACCTCAACACAGACAGGAAGCCAGCGCCATCTTGTGATGGCGACTGCTTGCAGCTCCCTGCAGTTCCCCCTTCTTGTTTAAACGCAACAGGCAAGGGTAGAGGTCTGATCTCTGATGCTCGAAAGGACATTGTGATGACCCCAGGCCTAGTGGCCAGCCAGGCTGGTGTCACAACCGTCCGGTACCTTTTGTCAGAGATGGGATTACAGTACCAACCCATATGCAATCAGACATGCCCTCCATGAGGCTGCTAAGAGCTCGCCCCACGTGCAGTACTTTGTCTCGCATCCTGAGCGTGATGAGTGCCGTGCTCCCAACACCAACCCTCTGCCCATCCTTGTGCAATGGGCACTTCAGGCCCTAAGAGTGCAAGGGCCAGGGGAAACTAGGTGCTCTTTAGGGCCAACAGCCAAATCTGGGGGGAGGACCCACACTCCAAAGCGGCAAGTGCCTGAGAAATGACCACCTTGTCCCGCCTGGTCTGGGCTCGCAGGCGGCAAATCAACCAGAGGCAAAGCACACATCCTCCCAAAAGTATATATGACTTTCTCAATACCCCCAGAAGTATTAAGACGCGTCCAGGACGGTCCGTATAATTTGCAAAAGATATTGAGAAGTACTATTTTCTGCACCAAATCTGGAATTACGTCTCTCTTGGGAAATTTTTCCCCATATCCTATCATCCTTAAACCAACCAAAGGCCTGTTTTCTCAGCCCTATACAAAAATTACGGGGTGAATCAATTGTGAAGCAAAGGGCTCCGATTTTCTCAAAACTCCGATCTTTCCCTAAGCTGACATACGTGGTATCCCCAATCACAGTGGGGAGACCCAGCTCCTTCTGAGTTGTGAAGAAGCGAGGGAAGACTGCTGCAGCATGATGTACCGGCAGGGGCTTAGAAAAGGCTGACAAGATGCCCCAGCGTTGTTCTCCTCTACTGAGCGCCAGGCACTGGAAGGCCAGCATCCATAGATTCCTCCACATCTGCTTCTTCAGGATCATTCTGGATCTCCGGGTTGTCCTCTGAGGAGAGTCGGACCGTCTTTACCAACCGACTGGGAACCCAGTGAGGTGATTCTTGGTCCTGTGGGAAAACACAAACAGCTCCCCTGGATCTCACTACCATAAGATCCGGTCCTTTCCATTTGTTATTTAAGACATCCTTCCACATCACCATTTCCTGTGGCCTGTTAGGCTCTGAGCAATGACGGTCAGCCGCCGAATGGCCCTGACTGTCCAAATTTAAAAAATTAAGAGTAAAGAGTGCTATGGATATAGTCACTCGTGGGACTGAGGGCAGAGCCTCCTCGACTCCCCCTTTTTGTTTTATTAAATAAGACTTTAGAGTGCGATGAGCCCGTTCTATAATACCCTGTCCTTGAGGATTATACGGGAGACCTGTCAAATGGGTCACTCCCATCTGGTGACAGAACTGTCCAAATTTTTGAGAAGTATAAGCTGGTCCATTGTCAGTTTTAAGAGTTTTGGGCTTCCCCCAGGCACTCCACGCCTCGAGGCAGTGTTGAATAACATGGGCTGCTTTCTCCCCGGTTAATGGGGAAGCAAACATAACTCCAGAACAAGTATCAATGGAAACATGTAAATATTGTAATTTGCCAAAAGATGGGACGTGAGTAACATCCATCTGCCAAATTTGTAATGGGCGAATTCCTCTGGGATTAAAGCAAGGAGAGACTAAAACAATGTAAACTCAACCACCATCAAACAAACATCAAACTTCTGCAGTTCAAGTTCAATAGCCTTGAAAAGCAGGTTCCTCCTCCAGTCAACTCTTTCCAAAAGTGTTTGCATTTCTATGATAGCCTTTCCTCAGGCATCCTTTCCATTGTTTTAATGTAAAGCAGTTGGAACATCTTCCTTAAGATTGCTAATGTGTTTGACAATAGCAGGTTCAGTAACCTAAAACCAGTCTCAGTGCCTGTAATTTTAACTTGCTTGAGGTTTTCCAGCTTAAAATCTTAAATCTCTCAGTCCAATATCTCTAGCCAAGCACATCAGTCCATTACAAATTTAACCTTGATCAAACACTCTGGGCCTGGGCAGCAGGACGCAGCCAGCCCTTATTCCAATAGCCCAGTTCCAACAAGGTCCTCTGCAGTCTTTCCTTTCCCTTAGAAAGCTTAATGAGGGCATAATCATAAACTTCACCCATTTCTCTAAGCTCATCTTGTAAGCTTTTATCCTTTTTTTCCCTTTGTATTTCCTTTTTTGTTTCTTCCCTTTTCCTAGGCCTAGCTGGGGTTTCCCCATTTGTATCTGACTCAGAAAGACTATCCTGATGCCTTGCCAACGCTCTCCATCCCTGTCTAATAATGTCTGTGTGGCTACCTTGACTTAGACAAGAATGAATAACAAAGGCAATAAAAAACAAAACCCAGAAGGGAAGGAAAACGGCAAGGATCAGATTAAAGTCCAGGTCAGAAAACTGCATGACTGGGGATGACTTACCGACGTCTTCCTCTCCGTGTGTCAAGTTCTGAATCCTCTTCGACCCCTCGTCTGGTGACCACAAGGCTCCCAGCAGGGTTTCCTTAGAATAATTTGGTATTTAACTAGAATCACAGGGAAATTTTGTTATCTGGAAGAATATAAAATTCAAGATGAGCAACTCTCTTTCATGAGAGATTAAATAAACAGCAACTCAAAAACCATCTTCCTGGGCTGGAGAGGTGGCTCAATAGTTAAAATGTTTGCTTACAAAGCTTAATGAGCTGGGTTTGATTCTCCAGTACCCACATAAAGGCAGATGCATAAAGTGGTGCATGCATCTGGAGTTCATTTGTACCCTCTGGCATGCCCATACTGTCTCTCCCTCTGTACCTCTCTGCTTGCAAATAAATAAATAAATAAATAATAAAAAAGCCATCTTCCCAGTTTCATTTCTATGTTTTCAATAAATGATTGTGAAAAATGCTTCTACCATAGTTTCAATTGTTTGTTTACATATTTAATTAGACCATTTATTTTTATTATTTATTTATTTATTTTTTAATTTTTTTGTTTATTTATTTATTTGAGAGTGAGAGAGAGAAGGAGGCGCAGAGAGAGAGAGAGAGAGAGAGAGAGAGAGAGAGAGAGAGAGAGAGAGAGAGAGAATGGGCACGCCAGAGCTTCCAGCTTCTGTAAACGAACTCCAGATGCGTGCGTCCCCTTGTGCATCTGGCTAACATGGGTCCTGGGGAATTGAGCCTCGAACCGGGGTCCTTAGGCTTCACAGGCAAGCGCTTAACCGCGAAGCCATCTCTCCAGCCCTATTTTTTATTTTTTGTTGCAAGCTCAACAAACTGCCTTTTTAAAATATTTTTTATTTTTATTTATTTATTTGAGAGCAACAGACAGAGAGAGAAAGTGGCAGATAGAGAGAGAGAGAATGGGCATGCCAGGGCCTCCAACCACTGCAATCAAACTCCAGATGCATGAGACCCCTTGTGCATCTGGCTAACCTGGGTCCTGGGGAATCGAGCCTCAAACCAGGGTCCTTAGGCTTCACAGGCAAGTGCTTAACCACTAAGCCATCTCTTCAGCCCCAAACTGCCTTTTTTATGTGAGAGTGAGATAAAGAGAGAGGTGGTGGGAGGGAATTGGCATGCCAGGGCTTCCGGCCACTGTAATCAAATCAAGATGCATGTGCCCCCTTTTGTGCATGTTCCACCTTGTGTGCTTGTGTCACTGTGCCTCAGGCTTATGTGGGACCTGGAGAGTTGAACATGAGTCCTTAGGCATTGCAGACAAACTCCTTAACCTTTAAGCCATGTTCCTGCAGCTTTGGCTTCTGCTGACAGGCACTCATTGATGTTTTGTTTTAAACAGCAAAAAGCATAATATAAGAGTGAGTTGAACACTAGAGGGCAAAGCAGAGGCAATAGGTGAGTGAGGGGCAAGGGACTTTTGACTTCAAATAATTCTTTAAACATTTGTTAAAGGGAGGGAGTTAGGAGGTATGGCCTGTTGGACTCTGCTGACCCAGAAGACAGACACCCTGTTCACAAATGCAATCACACTAAGTCCACCTGTTGTTTTCAACAATTCTGTGAGTAACTCATTTGTTTTAACAAGAGTCCATTGCTTTTAACATATGGTCAGCACTTCTCACACATGCACACATTATTCTGGGCCAGAAGTGTAACCAGGCTAGTGAGGAAGTAGGGGAAAGAGCATAGCTCAAGTTCAGTCAGCATTTCTTAATATTCCTTGTCAATATTCGTTATCTGGGCTGTTCAAGCCAAAGGTGAACTAAGGCAGAGGAAACCTGGTTACATTGCTTTAAGCAGATGGGTCACATGGTTGCACGAAATTAGGTATCCTCCTCTGTCACTTTTCCACCTCCTTTCTTTGAGACAAGGTCCCTTATTGAACCTGGAACACAATGTGTTTTGGTGAGACTAGGTGAACAGCAAGTCCCAGAAAGCTTCCCGTCTCTACCCTCCTCAGTACTTGGATACAGACATGCATAGAAATGCTTGCCTTTTCATGTGGACTCTGGGGATTGAACTCAGGTTTCATGCTTGTACAACAGGTATGGTCTTACTAGCCTCTCACTGCATTACTTCATTCATATATATATATATATATATATAATATACACACATACATATGTATATTTATTTCCTTTACTTTGTGTTTTTAAATTTTCTTTTTATTATTATTATTTTTTATTAATTAGTTTTGTACTCAGTGAATACAGTCAAGTTGATACCATTGTTAGCCCCCTCCCTGTCCTTCACCCTCCCCCCTACCCCTCCTTGTTGAGGTATATGGGTCATGCATTGTGGAGTTAGTCCTCAGTTATAGGTAGAAGGAAATTTCTCTGTGTATCATGACCCAACATGTGGCTCTGACATTCTTTCCACCCCCTCTTCTGCAAAATTTCCCTGAGCCATGTTGGGTTCCTTTGAGGTCTGCTTCAGTGATGAGGTGTTGGGAGCCTCTGTGTCTCTGGATATCTGATTTGGTAGGAGTTGATTGTTCTCTGTGTTTATATCCTTCACCCTTGTGCTGGTACCAGGTTCCAAGAAAACAGTACCCTTGCTTGTTTCACCAATTATACTTAGTTTCAGCTGGGGGCCATTAGAGGTATAATGGGGTGGTTCTCTCCTTAGGATCTGCATCTATCTGAAAAGGAGAAGCAGATTCTCCAACAGAGAGTAAAGTTAGCACCAGATAAATGGGATAACCCTTATTTTTTAGAGAGAGAGAATTTGATAGGTGTAAGCCCTCTTATAGCCCACAATTGGTGGTAGCTTGATAATTGAGAGTGGGCTCATGTTTGGATGTGGTTCTGACTTGTTTCCAAGCTCCAGCTATGGGTTCTATTCTGCTGAGTGGATCAGTTAGCTAAATCAAGAGCAGTTGGTTTCCCACCATGGCTGTGCACCACTATTGCACTTGTGTGAGCATCACAACAGGTTATTTGCTGTTAGGTAGGTTAGACCATGAGTTGCTTGGACAGATATTGGTCATTTTCCCCCAGTCACCCATGTAGCACCTTCTGGCACTAGACGTGATGACTGTCTGGGGACTGACTCTCTTCTAGCTTCCAGCCATGTCACTCCATGTTATGTGTCAACTGCATATGGTGTCTTCAACATTAGGGTCTTACCACTAACATTTGGTGGATCATCAAGTACTCTGACAGAAATCTGTCATTCTTTTAGGAAACTTTGTAGGTCTCTCTGATCAAAAGCTCATTGTGGATGATAGCCACCTGCTGGTACTGGGAGTTACAGGTCAGTGCCCATGAAGAGAAGGAATAAAAAGATAAGTAATATAAAAGAATTAGTGAGGAGAGAGAGAGAGAGAGGGAGAAAGAGAGAAGCTGTAGAAGATTAAGGTCAGTCTTTATCATACCCTCTCCAGGGCATTGTGACTCATGTGTTCCCTCTAAGGGCCTGGTGAAGGTTCAACCATTTGGCCTGTCTTTCAGGATGTATAATTTTATGGTACCATTACCATTTGGGTTTATATTTGTATCCCCCATCCCCTCCCTTGCCCTCAACCTCCCTCCCCACCCACCCTATTGTCCAGTGCTTGAGATGCTTGCTGGGCATGCCGGCAGCTTGGGTAGATTCAGGTTAGGTGCTGTAGATGAGTGAGACTAGGCTTTTTGGGTTGTATTTATCCTTCTTTTCCAGTGCCTTTAGGTGGATGGTTAAGTTATTGATTTGGGATCTCTCTGTCTTTCTTATGAAGGCATTTAGTGCTATGAATTTTCCCCTGAGGACCACCTTCATTGTGTCCCATAAGTTTTGGTATGATGTGTTCTCATCATTATTCATTTCTAGAAACTTCACAATTTCATTTTTTATTTCTCCCACTACCCATTTATTGTTTAAAAGTGTGTTGTTCAGTTTCCAGGAGCCGGTGGATTCTTGGTGGATCTTTTCTTGTTAATTTCTAGCAATATAGCATTGTGATCTAATATCATGCATAGAATTATGTCAATCTTCCTAAATATATGGAGGCAGGATTTGTGACCCAGTATATGATCTATTTTACAGAATGTTCCATGGGCTGCTGAGAAGAATGTGTAGTCTGTGAATTTGGGATAGAATGTTCTGTAGATGTCCGTTAGGTCTACGTGATCTATGTTTTGTTGAGCTTCCTACTTCCCTGTTGAGTTTCTGTTTGGATGATCTGTTTATTACTGATAATGGTGTATTGAAGTCCCCAGCTATGATGGTGCTGCTGGTTATTTCTGTTTTATTGTCAAATAGGTTTTGTTTTATGAACTGTGGTGCCCCTCTGTTTGGTGCATAAAAATTTATGATTGTGGCCATGTGTGGTCACTCATGCCTTGGAAGGCAGAGGTAGGAGGATTGCCATGAGTTTGAGGCTACCCTGAGACTACATAGTGAATTCCAGGTCAGCCTGGGTTAGAGTGAGACCCTACCTCAAAAAAACCAAAAAAAAAAAAAAAAAAAAAGATTTATGATTGTGATATCCTCTTGATGGATTGTTACCTTGATAAGTAGGAAGTGGCCTTCTTTGTCTTTTTTGATTATTTTTGGTTTGAATTCTATTTTATCTGATATTAATATAGCTATGCCTACTTGTTTCTTATTCCCATTTGCTTGGAGTATTGTTTTCCACCCTTTCACCCTGATAAGGTGTCTGTCTTTAGTGGTGAGGTGGGTTTCTTGAAGACAACAGATTGAGGGTTCTAATTTTCTGATCCATCCTGTTAGCTTGTGTCTCTTGATGGGTGAATTAAGGCCATTAGCATTTAGGGCAATGACTGTGAGGTTTGATTTGATCCCTGCCATATTGTGTTGGTATATGTGGTTTGGTGTTTTCATGGACTTCGGAGTTTTTTGTGCCTACTCTGAGTTTGGTTGTTGTGATCTGCTTCTTGTAGGCAATTGTGTTTGATTATTTGGTGTCAGTCTTTAGAGTCTTAATAACAATATGTCTTGGAGAGTTTCTCATTTGGTCCAATCTGTTTTGAGTTCTGTTAACTTCTTGTATCTTGATGGGCCTTTCTTTTGAGAGAGTAGGAAAGTTTTCTTTGATAATTTTGTTAAATAAGTTCTCCATGCCTTTGGTTTGACTTTCTTTCCCTCTGGTATTCCCATGATCTGGATGTTAGGATATTTAAGGGTGTCCCTCAATTCCCTCATTTTCTGTTTACACAAATTTTTGAACTTATTGAAACTTTTGAACTGTCAAGCTGTTTCTTCTGTCTAGTCTTCCAGATCTAAGTTTCTATCCTCCACATGGCTGACTCTATTCTTGAGAGCTTTTAAAGGGTTTTGGGCTTGTTCATTTAGGTTTGCATTTTCTACTACTTTTCTATGTATAATTTTATCCCTCTGTCAAGCTCCCTTTTCACATCCTTTTCTGATTTTCTTGATGCTTCCTGAAATTAATCCTTGCATTTCTTTATGTCTTCATTTAGCATCACCAGCTAATTCTTGAGGTCCTCTTTCTTTTCACTCTGCTTTATATCTGTCAACTGTCTTTGAACTCCTTCCATTTTCTTATCTATTAGGTCTAGTCTAATGATGGCAGCATCCACACAATTATCTGTCCTTTGTTGCTTTTCTGCAAGTTCTGCCAGTTGCTTGGTCAGGTTTGCATTGCTCATAGCTTCATTTTGGTGTTCTGATCCTAATGTCTCTTCTATGTTTTGATTAGAGATATTCGTTGTAGGACTGGGTGATCTTACAGATTAACTAGCATTTGATTTTTCATGTTATTTCTTTTGTGCTGTGGTCTGCCTATCACAGTGTATGGGCAGGGAGAGTAGGACTGTGGTCTTGATGGGCAGGGGAAGTGGTGTCTCTTGAGGGAGCTGGCCCAAGCTAGCAGGTAGGCAAGCAGATGGGGAGAGTGGTCCTGAGCTAACACGTGGGTGGGCAGATCAGCCTGAACTCACATGCGAGGGACTCCAACGCAGCCTGAGCTCTCACAGGGCAGGACGCTGAAAGAGCCTGAGCTCTTGCGCCCTGGGACTCTGGTGGCAGGCAGATGGGCGGGCAGCCAGTGCAGCAGATGCGGGCATTGGGTCTGAGCTAGTGCAGGCGGACAGGCAGAATGAGCCTGAGCTCACTTGGGCAGGTGGAATGGGCCTGAGCTCTCCCATGGACAGGCGGGTGGCTGGAGCAGTAAGCTGGTAATTGGACAGAGCAGGCTGAGCTTGCAGGGGTGAATGGGTGGTGCACATATGGCTGGCAGATGGATGGATTGAGCCTGAGCTCGAGTGGGCCAGCAGGTGGAGCCTGCCCCTGAGGTCATGTGTGGGTGGGGGTAGCAGAGCGATTGCCCCTGCCTGAGGCAAGTGGAACTATGTTGGCCTGGGTCCCCTTTCCTACAGTAAGTGCAGGAGCATCCTGAGGCTGGGACTATGGCTGCTGCAGCTGTTTGTGTGGGGGGAGTTGGGGGACTGGTGGGATACTCAGGAGTGAGAGAATCAGTGATTCACTTTTTTTCCCTTCTGCACCCTCCCGCTGGTAGTCTATTAGAGATTGGTCTCCCCTAAAAGACCCAGTGAACCGTTAATGCCTTGCCTTTCTTTCCCGGGGAGGTGCAGCACAGTTAGGCAGTCACCATCTTGACCAGAAGTTACTGCATTACTTCTTGAGTATGCAAACATGTTTCTTTGTGATTGGGATCTGTTTGCTAATTACTGCTTATGCTTATGAAAGAAGTTAGACTGCTGCCCCCTCATCCAGGTCAAAAGATAACACAGTACCTTTTTAAAATATTTTATTTATTTATTTTAAAGAGAGAGAGAGAGAGGCAGGTAGAGAGAGAATAGAGAATGAGTATGCCAGGGCCTCTAGACAATGCGAACAAACTCCAGACACATGTGCCATCTTGTGTACCTGGCTTTATGTGGGTACTGGGGAATCAAACCTGGGTCCTTTGGCTTTGTATGTAAGTACCTTAACCTTTAAGTCATCTCTTCAGCCCTAGGACAGTACTTTTTGAAGATTACTTTTTAAAGGATAACTCTCAGGTCCTGTAGAAAGATATTCCTGGATGTAAAAGTGGTAGGAGATATTTATAATGCTTTATACCCTAAAGGGTAGGAGAAAGCACCAATAAGTTCTTGAGAGGGACTGCTCTAAGAAGAGTGAGTGACACAGAGAGAGAGACAGAGAGAGAGAGAGGCAGGAAAAAAATCTCAATTATAGTCAAACTGAAAGGAATAGCAAGGCTGTTTTGCTCAAGGGAAGGGTAAGGCTGACCTGCTCAGTGTTTTAAATTAGAACTTTTTGCTTGTATACTGATTGTCCTAGTTAATCAGACAGTACTTTGAAACGGCAATCGGAACCCTTCTCGAAGCAGTTTATTCAGGAATCCTTTACATCTGGGTGTGGGGCCCCGATACCAAACCCTCCACCCTATATATAGCCAGCCTGACCCAATCAGCAGCTGCCACGTGGGCGTAGACAACAGGGCGCAGCCAACCACCTGATGGTGGTCTGATCTTGCGTAGCGCTGTACATGCGCACTTTGCAGTGTGTACGTGTTTACTCAGAAGGGGAAGCAGGAAATGGTGCTTAGTCATGAGACTTGGCAGTCAGCCCAGGCGCCATTTTGGAATGGCCGCCACACCCGCGGAGACTTGGCAGGAAGCCCGGGCGACCATCTTGGGATGGCCGCCACACCCGCTCTCCACAATAAAGCACTGACAAAAGCAAGACATCTTACAAATTTAGCTAGTGGCATTGTCACAGCAAATAAACTCATTTCCTGATGTACAGGTGCTTCTCACATATGCAATAACAAAACACTTATATATTCAAGGCAAATAGAGATAGATAGGGTTTCAATAGTATTGCCCACATGGCAAGTTTATCTGAATCATGCTGATCATAAGTAGCAGAAATGTAAAAGAATCTCACTGGCAAATTGAAAGAAATCCACATACAATGCATAATGTAAACACTACTATATGAAAGCAGCCAGCCTGACAAGATGTACAAACCAGTGCATTGTTGACTGTAGCCTTGGTGGGCAACCAATAACTTTCTGATTGACTAAGAAATCTACTCAGTGGAAAGGAACCTATAGCTGGAATTGAAACATCTTTTTTTTTTTTTTTCAGGCAAGCCCAACAGACTAGTCTTTTTTTTTAATGAGAGAGAGAGAGAGAGAGAGAGAGAGAGACAGAGACAGAGAGACAGAGAAAGAAAGAGAGAATGAATTGGTTCACCAGTGTCTCTAGCCACTGCAATTGAACCCTGGATGTATTTGCCACCTTGTGTGCATGTGTAACCTTGCATTCTTGTGCTTGTGTAACTTTGTGTGTCTGGCTTATGTGGTACCTGGAGAGTCAAACATGGTTCCTTAGGCTTCACAGGCAAGCACCTTAAGCACTAAGCCATCTCTCCAGCACTAAGGTATCTTTTATAAAATCCTTTTGAAAATAATGTTAATGACCATAAATAAGCATCACATAGCTTATGACTGTATCTCACATGTGATAGCCCTATTCAATCAAACCTGTAAAGTTATTATTAAAAGATTTGTGTCTAAACAAAAATTTAAAGAAGCTCTGATTGTGTTAAAAGCTGACAAAATAACAGGAAACATAAAACATTAAATCTTTTAAAGTTAGCCCTTTTGTAAACTTTACCAAGAGTAGATCATTCTCAGACAGTTTAATTGCTTGGAATATAATGAAAAGAAACCTTACCATCAAAAATGTAGTTACGATCTACCTAATCATATATAACTTTTCTTATAACATTATTTTTTAAAAGCTTGTTTCTTTGAAAGTACTGGATCCTGACCACTCAGCCAGGAAGCTCAAAATGAACATTCCATTACCTACACTGTAGTTAGGCCTGACTGAGATAATGTCCTTGTATAACCAGTTTCTCAGGGGGACAGAGCTCTGGTGTGCGTAGCTCTTTCCTCTAAATAGAACCATTCTCTCCTGGGGGGGAAGAGAGATGTTGATAAGATTTTGGTGCCGAGAATTCGGGTTTAGCCTGAGGTAAGGTCCCTAAGTCTATGGGAACTCCTCAGGCTGCTGAGGGTGACAGTTTGTCTGGGTCAGGTCACCTCGCTGCTGACAATCACACATGCTAAAGTTTTTTTTTTTTTTTTTTTTTTTTAATGAGGGAGAAAGTAAGAATGGGAGGGATGGAGAGAGAGAACTGATGTGCCAGGGTCTTCAGCCACTATGATAGAACTCTAGGTGCGAGTGCATGTGTGCGCATGTGTGATCTTCTGCACTTGCATCACCTTGTGTATCTGCTTATGTGGCACCTTAAGATTAGAACATGGGTCCCTTTGGCTTTGCAAGCAAGTGCCTTAACCACTAAGCCATCTCTCCAGCCCTGAGGTGGGTTGTTGAGTGACTGATGCCTGTGACTCACCCATGCTCCTTATGTAGCCTCTCCCCCATGCAAGTGTAAGTAACCCAATAAACTCATTGGTTGACCAATTAGATTTGTATAGAATTACATCTTGGGTCTGGTGCTGTGGTCCTATCTGGAATGAAGAGACATTTTTCTGTGGCTTCCAGGAAAAATCATGCAACATAATAATGCCAAAGTAGAGACTAACAGAACCAAAGATGAGTTAGGCAAGAACAGTTGCATGGCCCCTCTGATGAGTGATATGACATACAACTGAAATTATCTATCTCAGGGCAAAACATTAGTGGGGGTAATCCTGATATAACCACCATCCTTGTTACTTTTCTTTTCTTTTCTGTTTTTTTTTTTTCTTTTTTGGTTTTCGAGGTGAAGTCTCACTTTAGCCCAGGCTGACCTGGAATTCATTATGTACTCTCAGGGTGGCCTCAAACTCACAGTGATCCTGCTACCTGTGCCACCCAAGTGCTGGGATTAAAGGTGTGTGACACCACACCTGGCCCTTGTTACTTTTCTTGATGTGACCAAATACCGTATAAGAAACACCTTCAGAGAAAGAAGCTTTATTTTGGCATATAGTCTATAATGGTAGGGAAGGCATGGCAGCAGAAGCATGAGGCAGCTGGTCATATATATATATATGTCACAGCATATAACAATGAGAGGACAGGAAGTGGCACCAGACTTTAAAGCTGCAAGGCCAGCCTCCAATGATATACATCCTTCACTAAGACTTACCTCCTAAAGGTTCTACCACCTTCCAAAACAGTGATAGCTGGGGACCACGTCTTCAAACAAAAGGCCTACTGGGGACAGTTTACCTTTAAACCACAACATCCCACCCCTAGTTGCCATGGGTTCATGACCATTTTGTACTGCAAAAATGCATTTATTCCAACTTTAAAAATTCCCATATTCTTTAACAGTGCCAACATTGTTTGAATGCCCTATATCTTTTTGGAGACTTCAGACAATCTCACAAATATAAGCCTTTATAAAAAAAATAATACAAACAAGGTCCATGTTCCAAGATACAATGGCACACAGTAAACATATGCATTCCAAAAGGGAGAAGAGGGGCATAGCAAGGAAAGATTGTACCATAGCAAGATTGAAACCCAACAGGGCAAACACCAAAGCCTTCAGCTCCATGCTTGGTATCTCAGGCTCATAATAGAATTATTAAGGCCGTAAAAACCTTGCAAAGCCCTGGACCTCCAGCTCTGCCACATGCAACACACACATATCTCCCCTCTCTCTTATGTCAGCTCCATTCCTGATCCATAGCTTTTGTCAGCAGATATCCCACAGTCTTGCATCTCCCACTTCCCAAGGTTTTCCCTGCCACTTAGGCTTCAATTCTACATATTCATATGGTGGCATTTCATGGCCTCCTTGCAGATTGCTACATATTGCCTGGCTCAGTGTCTTTTTGTTAACTTGGTAAAAGACTTCATGACTCCTCACTCTTGCATCTTTCCTGCCTGAAAAACCAGAAACATGGGAATGACATTGTCAAGTGCCACTGCTTCCTGGAGCCATAACATGGCTCTCTTGGACCACACCTATGATGGCCTTTCTCCTTTCAAATGAATTTACTTTTTCACAAGTTGGAGTCTTCAACATGTGTGGCTTTCCCTCATGAAACATTCTTTGGGGGAATTACAGCATGGCTGTCTTCTTCTCAGTGGTATGGGGTAGCTCATCCTTGATAAATGGGGTCTGCTGGGAAAGTATGGCACTGGCCCCCAAATGGCTGTTGGATAGAGAATATATTATAATCCTTGAAAGTCGTATATGTGGAACAGAAATGTATGCACCTATGGGTAGCATCTCTGTGGCTTTTAGTATGGGTAATAAGAAAAGCACTTGAGGCTAAGCTGTTATCCCAGAACAAACTCAACCCTGTAAGGAGGAATTACAATGACAAAAAGTTTTGTGGATGTTATCATCTGCATTAACCTCTAATTTGCCAAGAAAAGTGGCCAAAAGTGATGATGAAATGGAAAGGTTGACTCATTCTTTCTTTCTTTCTTTCCTTCTTTATCTTTTTTATTTTTACTTATTGATTGGAGATAGAGAAAGAAAGAGGCAGATAAGAGAGAGAATGGACATGCTAGGGCCTACACACACTGCAACAATCAACAGATGTGTGCATCATCGTGCGCAGCTGGCTTATGTGAGTACTGGAGAATTCAACCTGGGTCCTTAGACTTCATAGGCTAGTGCTAATCCATCTCTCCAGCCTTCTTTCTTTCTTTTCTTTATTTTTACATCTGGCAGGTTGCAGGGAAAAAGAAAATACAAATAATATCTGCACTAAAAGAACCTTCCTTGGGTCCAAAATCTTGGGAACCTGTATCAATTACTTTCTAATTGCTGGGACAAAATACTTGACCAGCAGTAACTCATGGAAGGAAAAGGGTTCACTCTGGTTTATAGTTCCCATGGGTAGAGTCCATCTTTTCCTTTGTCTACTTTCTGATTGAACTTATTAACTACTCCACAGGATGAAATTAAAATCTGGTACTGCACCTCAGAGCAAAAGCATGTGGTTGGGAGTTCACAGGCCCCTGTTGGAAAGCAGGTGCTACTGTTTTGTTAAACTGGTATGAATGGTCTGACAAATGTGCTACTAAACATCTACATTTACCCCCATAGGTTACTGCTGCTATTAAAATTGCTGTCTCAGTTGGCTATAGTGGGAAAATTTTTTTTGCACTGGGTGGTAATTACTGTGGAGACATAACCGAGCTGCTGAGAATTAGTGACTCATATGGTAGAGTGGTCCAATGCTCAGCCATGGGTAGAAGACAATAATGAAATACTTATATCACTCCTTCCAAAGCTCAGGGGGTGCAGAACGAATTTAAGAGCCAGAGAGGAAGGAGTATAGTGTAGTGTAATGTAGTGTGGTATAGTTATTTCCTCTGAATTAAAATATTACCTCCTAGAGGAAAGAGGGATACTCATAAAACTCAAAATACTCATAAAACTGATCAGATTTAGGAAACTCATGAAATTTACAAGACCCAGGAATCTCAGAAAGTTACAAGGCACACAAACCCCCACTCTCTAAGGTTATATGTCACAAAAAATTGTTTGGAGAGAAGACCCTTCAGTGGAGCAAATTGGAAGTTGGGCAAAGAACTCCCCGGATGCACCTTTTATGAGTGGTCTCTGATGTTGGGGTGGGCTTTTCAGGGATGCCACTGCCTATGCATCACCCATGTTTGCATAATTAACACCTCACCTATGTTCGTGTAACCCCAGTGCACGCTTTGCTGGACTTGAACAGAATCATTTATTTTGTCTGTTGTTGATGGCTTCTCCAGCATGACCGGATGTTTGTGTCTCTCTAGGAAAGGCCATGCAGCAGGCAGCAAAAAGAAAACCAGACAAAAAGAAAACAAGTAACAATTCTTTGTCTAAATATCACATGTCTTAACGTAGGCAGACCAAGACCAACCATAATTTTAGTATGCAATGACTTAAAAATGCAACAACAACAAATGTTAAGCAGCCATGGGTAAATTAGTTATGCTCAGGGAGTTTAGGGTGGATTAAGTTTTAGGTATAGGCCCATCTTGATGGCTAAAGCAAGTGCTAATGACAAGGAAGGTTTTGGGTCAGTATGTGTGCAGCTTATTGGAGATTCCTTCCCAGAGTGTCATGTCTGGGCCAGATTTCTCCTCTAGCATGTTTGCCAGTGTCAAGGGGTGTGATGCAGTTGAGGTTGTGATGCAGGGGTTTAAAGGGGGGGTGCAGCTAGGGTGACTGGACCCCTGAAGGTGAAAAAAGGCAGGAAAGTCTGCACTTGCTAGTTTTCCACAAACAACTAGCACCTGTCCTAGGAGGGAGGTCTTTCATAGGATTTAAACATTGTGGTCGGTCAAATTCAACCCTTGGAACTTAGTGTCAGGGCTAGCTTCTTCCTGAGACAGGCCCTAGTCCTAACAAACCAGCTGTCCCTCTGGTTCATCTGAAACAGAAAATATCCCACTACTATAAGGTTATAAATACCTTTTCAAGGTGAGGACAGGCTCTCTGACCACTTGGGAACTTCCAGCTGTGGGTGAGTTTTTCCCTTGGCTGGGCCTGGGATGGCTTGGTCCTGGCCTAGGCCCAGCTGGGAGGACCTCCTGGCCTTTACTCTCTGAATGGATTCTTTATCTCCTCCAGCTCCTCACATGGCAGGATCCGTCTCAGTCTTCTTTTTATTCAATTATTTGACTAAAATTAGAAATGAATGTAAGGTTTGGGGTTCAAGGACTTTCCTGGACCCCTAACATCCCATAACAGGGTGACCAAGTCCTACATATACATCTTCAATGAAATGATGGAGCTCTTTCCAATGCAGAAATGGGGTATGTCCTTCTTATGTAGGTCTCTATGAGACTTCTTCATGTCATATATACCTTATGCCTCTGTTAAGACCCTAGTTACCTTGAGTCATTTACTGTAGGCTGGGGGAAACATTTGCCTCTTTCTTCACAGTACAGGTAACTTCAGATGGAAAAGAATTATTGGATGGTTCTGTACAACTTTTGGAATCTGTTTTATTCCTTCCAGGGCTGTTCTTTATTCTTCGCTTTCCATTTTGGCCAACAGTGGCTGCTTTCTTCCAGTGCATGTGAAGCAGAGGAGCGTGTTGTTTGAAGTCACAGGCCCTGGAGTCTGGCCTGTGGGGAAGTGCTCCCCGACCCCTGCATGTCAGGCCTTGCTCTCCTTTCCTTTAAACTATCTGGAGGCTCTTTTGAGCTGTCTGTGTTCAGTTTTTCTCTGACAGGAAATCTGGGTATCTTGTCTTTTGGGGAAATTAGTGTTCTAACGAACCATTTGGGTTTTTGTGTGACAGGCATTGCCTTTGTTCACCCTTTGAAGCAAATATAGGGGTTTTTTTTACATTATTAATTTCATTTTATTTATTTGAGAGAGAAAGAGGGAGAGAGGGAGAGAGGTAGAGAGGTAGAGAGAGAAAGAGAGAGAGAGAGAGAGAGAGAGAGAGAGAGAACGGGCATACCAGGGCATTCAGCTACTGTAAACAAACTCCAGACACATGTGCCACCTTGTGCATCTGGCTTATGTGGGTCCTGGGGAATCGAACCTCGATCCTTTGGCTTTTCAGGCAAATGCCTTAACTGCTAAGCCTTATTTCCAGCCTAAGTATAGAGTTTTATTAGGGCATCTGCCTGTATGACAGAAAACTAGAGTTCTACACTATTGTGTTTGTAACTAGCAGGAAAGGGATATCAAAAAACAGAGAAAAAAGATATTGAAACCTTTATTCTAAGTCAAATGACCATAGAAGTATTGTCTATATTATCTTGGCACCTCATAGATTTGCTCCAAAGTGTATATGCATGTGCACTGAGTGCACGCATGTGCAACATGTGTGTGTGTGTGTGTGTGTGTGAACATGTGCAGCAGAGGCCAGAGGCTTATGCTCTGTGCCTTCTTCATTCACTTCACTTCTTTGAGACAGTCTTTGACTCAACCTAGAGCTCACTTCTTCAGCAACACTAGCTCACCAGAGTCCCAGGGATTCCATCTCTGCCTGTCCAACAGTAGATTATAGTCATATGCCACCATTCACTGAGTGTTGGGGATCTAAACTCAGGTCCTCATGCTTGCTTGGCAAGAACTTTTCCAACTCAACCACCTGACCCTATCCCATTAATTAATATTATTAAGTGTGAAAAGGAAACTTCTTTAATCTTTTAAATGAATATTTTAAAATATTTAATTATTCATTTATTTGTAAGGAGAGAGAGAGAGAGAGAGAGAGAGAAAGAGAGAGAGAGAGAAAGAGAGAAAGAGACAGAGAGGGATTGAGAGAGGATGGGCACAGCACACATGAGCTCCAGTTGCATGTGCCACTTTGTGCATCTGGCTTTACATGAGTACTGGAGAATCAAACCTGGGTTTGAACTTGGGTTGTTAAGCTTCACAGGCAAGGGCATCAATGGCTTAATGATCTTAAATCTTTTTAAGACACTTGAATCTTTTTGATAAGTAGCAAGTAAGAGCTGGGAACCAGCCTCTTGAGCTACACATAGGTAAATATGGATAGAGAGGCCTCAATCTCTATGATGTTTGCATTGGAAACATGTGACCACAGACCTCGGGAAGGGAATGTCTGGTATGGAAATTTGGTGAGAGGCTTATCTAGTTATTTAGCTAAAATAATTTTCATGCATCTCAAAAAGACAAAGAGATAATTGACTTCAGGTTTTTTTTTTTTTTTAAATGAGGGAGAAAGTAAGAATGGGAGGGATGGAGAGAGAGAACTGATGTGCCAGGGCCTTTAGCCACTATGATAGAACTCTAGGTGCGAGTGCATGTGTGTGCATGTGTGACCTTGTGCACTTGCATCACCTTGTGTATCTGGCTTATGTGGCACCTTGAGATTAGAACATGGGTCCCTTTGGCTTTGCAAGCAATGCCTTAACCACTAAGCCAACTCTCCAGCCCTGAGGTGGGTTGCTGAGTGACTGATGCCTGTGACTCACCCATGCTCCTTATGTAGCCTCTCCCCCATGCAAGTGTAAGTATCCCAATAAACTCATTGGTTGACCAATTAGATTTGTATAGAATTACATCTTGGGTCTGCTGCTGTGGTCCTATCTGGAATGAAGAGACATTTTTCTGTGGCTTCCAGGAAAAATCATGCAACATAATAATGCCAAAGTAGAGACTAACAGAACCAAGATGAGTTAGGCAAGAACAGTTGCATGGCCCCTTTGATGAGTGATATGACGTACAACTGAAATTATCTATCTGAGGGCAAAACATTAGTGGGGGTAATCCTGATATAACCACCATCCTTGTTACTTTTCTTTTCTTTTCTTTTCTGTTTATTTATTTATTTATTTATTTTTTTCGAGGTGAAGTCTCATTTTAGTCCAGGCTGACCGGGAATTCATTATGTACTCTCAGGGTGGCCTCAAACTCACAGTGATCCTGCTACCTGTGCCCCCCAAGTGCTGGGATTAAAGGTGTGTGCCACCACACCTGGCCCTTGTTACTTTTCTTGATGTGACCAAATACCCTATAAGAAACACCTTCAGAGAAAGAAGCTTTATTTTGGCATATAGTCTATAATGTTAGGGAAGGCATGGCAGCAGAAGCACGAGGCAGCTGGGCATATATATAGGTCACAGCATATAACAATGAGAGGACAGGAAGTGGCACCAGACTTTAAAGCTGCAAGGCCAGCCTCCAATGATATACATCCTTCACTAAGGCTTACCTCCTAAAGGTTCCACCACCTTCCAAAACAGTGATAGCTGGGGACCACGTCTTCAAACAAAAGGCCTACTGGGGACAGTTTACCTTTAAACCACAACATCCCACCCCTAGTTGCCATGGGTTCATGACCATCTTGTACTGCAAAAATGCATTTATTCCAACTTTAAAAATTCCCATATTTTTTTAACAGTGCCAACATTGTTTGAATGCCCTATATCTCTTTGGAGACTTCAGACAATCTCACAAATATAAGCCTTTATAAAAAAAAATAATACAAACAAGGTCCATGTTCCAAGATACAATGGCACACAGTAAACATATGCATTCCAAAAGGGAGAAGAGGGGCATAGCAAGGAAAGATTGTACCATAGCAAGATTGAAACCCAACAGGGCAAACACCAAAGCCTTCAGCTCTATTTGGTATCTCAGGCTCATAATAGAATTATTAAGGCCGTAAAAACCTTGCAGAGCCCTGGACTTCCAGCTCTGCCACATGCAACACACACATATCTGCCCTCTCTCTTATGTCAGCTCCACTCCTGATTGATAGCTTTTGTCAGCAGATATCCCACAGTCTTGCATCTCCAACTTCCCAAGGTTTTCCCTGCCACTTAGGCTTCAGTTCTACATATTCATATGGTGGCATTTCATGACCTCCTTGCAGATTGCTACATATTGCCTGGCTCAGTGGCTTTTTGTTAACTTGGTAAAAGACTTCATGACTCCTCACTCTTGCATCTTTCCAGCCTGAAAAACCAGAAACATGGGAATGACATTGTCAAGTGCCACTGCTTCCTGGAGCCATAACATGGCTCTCTTGGACCACACCTATGATGGCCTTTCTCCTTTCAAATGAATTTACTTTTTCACAAGTTGGAGTCTTCAACATGTGTGGCTTTCCCTCATGAAACATTCTTTGGGGGAATTACAGCATGGCTGTCTTCTTCTCGGTGGTATGGGGTAGCTCATCCTTGATAAATGGGGTCTGCTGGGAAAGTATGGCACTGGCCCCCAAATGGATGATGGATAGAGAATATATTATAATCCTTGAAAGTGGTAGATGTGGAACAGAAATGTATGCACCCATGGGTAGCATCTCTGTGGCTTTTAGTATGGGTAATAAGAAAAGCACTTGAGGCTAAGCTGTTATCCCAGAATGAACTCAACCCTATAAGGAGGAATTACAATGACAAAAAGTTGTGTGGATGTTATCATCTGCATTAACCTCTAATTTGCCAAGAAAAGTGGCCAAAAGTGATGATGAAATGGAAAGGTTGACTCATTCTTTCTTTCTTTCTTTCTTTCCTTCTTTATCTTTTTTATTTTTACTTATTGATTGGAGATAGAGAAAGAAAGAGGCAGATAAGAGAGAGAATGGACATGCTAGGGCCTACACACACTGCAACAATCAACAGACGTGTGCATCATCATGCGCAGCTGGCTTATGTGAGTACTGGAGAATTCAACCTGGGTCCTTAGACTTCATAGGATAGTGCTAATCCATCTCTCCAGCCCTCTTTCTTTCTTTTCTTTATTTTTACATCTGGCAGGATGCAGGGAAAAAGAAAATACAAATAAGATCTGCACTAAAAGAACCTTCCTTGGGTCCAAAATCTTGGGAACCTGTATCAATTACTTTCTAATTGCTGGGACAAAATACTTGACCAGCAGTAACTCATGGAAGGAAAAGGGTTCACTCTGGTTTATAGTTCCCATGGGTAGAGTCCATCTTTTCCTTTGTCTACTTTCCGATTGAACTTATTAACTACTCCACAGGATGAAATTAAAATCTGGTACTGCACCTCAGAGCAAAAGCATGTGGTTGGGAGTTCACAGGCCCCTGTTGGAAAGCAGGTGCTACTGTTTTGTTAAACTGGTATGAATGGTCTGACAAATGTGCTACTAAACTTCTACATTTACCCCCATAGGTTACTGCTGCTATTAAAATTGCTGTCTCAGTTGGCTATAGTGGGAAAATTTTTTTTTGCACTGGGTGGTAATTACTGTGGAGACATAACCGAGCTGCTGAGAATTAGTGACTCATATGGTAGAGTGGTCCAATGCTCAGCCATGGGTAGAAGACAATAATGAAATACTTATATCACTCCTTCCAAAGCTCAGGGGGTGCAGAACGAATTTAAGAGCCAGAGAGGAAGGAGTATAGTGTAGTGTAATGTAGTGTGGTATAGTTATTTCCTCTGAATTAAAATATTACCTCCTACAGGAAAGAGGGATACTCATAAAACTCAAAATACTCATAAAACTGATCAGATTTAGGAAAGTCATGAAATTTACAAGACCCAGGAATCTCAGAAAGTTACAAGGCACACAAACCCCTACTCTCTAAGGTTATATGTCACAAAAAATTGTTTGGATAGAAGACCCTTCAGTGGAGCAAATTGGAAGTTGGGCAAAGAACTCCCCGGATGCACCTTTTATGAGTGGTCTCTGATGTTGGGGTGGGCTTTTCAGTGATGCCACTGCCTATGCATCACCCATGTTTGCATAATTAACACCTCACCTATGTTCGTGTAACCCCAGTGCACGCTTTGCTGGACTTGAACAGAATCATTTATTTTGTCTGTTGTTGATGGCTTCTCCAGCATGACCGGATATTTGTGTCTCTCTAGGAAAGGCCATGCAACAGGCAGCAAAAAGAAAACCAGACAAAAAGAAAACAAGTAACAACAATTCTATGTCTAAATATCACATGTCTTAACGTAGGCAGACCAAGACCAACCATAATTTTAGTATGCAATGACTTAAAAATGCAACAACAACAAATGTTAAGCAGCCATGGGTAAATTAGTTATGCTCAGGGAGTTTAGGGTGGATTAAGTTTTAGGTAAAGGCCCATCTTGATGGCTAAAGCAGATGCTAATGACAAGGAAGGTTTTGGGTCAGTATGTGTGCAGCTTATTGGAGATTCCTTCCCAGAGTGTCATGTCTGGGCCAGATTTCTCCTCTAGCATGTTTGCCAGTGTCAAGGGGTGTGATGCAGTTGAGGTTGTGATGCAGGGGTTTAAAGGGGGGGGTGCAGCTAGGGTGACTGGACCCCTGAAGGTGAAAAAAGGCAGGAAAGTCTGCACTTGCTAGTTTTCCACAAACAACTAGCACCTGTCCTAGGAGGGAGGTCTTTCATAGGATTTAAACATTGTGGTCGATCAAATTCAACCCTTGGAACTTAGTGTCAGGGCTAGCCTCTTCCTGAGACAGGCCCTAGTCCTAACAAACCAGCTGTCCCTCTGGTTCATCTGAAACAGAAAATATCCCACTACTATAAGGTTATAAATACCTTTTCAAGGTGAGGACAGGCTCTCTGACCACTTGGGAACTTCCAGCTGTGGGTGAGTTTTTCCCTTGGCTGGGCCTGGGCTGGCTTGGTCCCGGCATAGGCCCAGCTGGGAGGACCTCCTAGCCTTTACTCTCTGAATGGATTCTTTATCTCCTCCAGCTCCTGACATGGCAGGATCCTTCTCAGTCTTCTTTTTATTCAATTATTTGACTAAAATTAGAAATGAATGTAAGGTTTGGGGTTCAAGGACTTTCCTGGACCCCTAACATCCCATAACAGGGTGACCAAGTCCTACATATACATCTTCAATGAAATGATGGAGCTCTTTCCAATGCAGAAATGGGGTATGTCCTTCTTATGTAGGTCTCTATGAGACTTCTTCATGTCATATATACCTTATGCCTCTGTTAAGACCCTAGTCACCTTGAGTCATTTACTGTAGGCTGGGGGAAACATTTGCCTCTTTCTTCGCAGTACAGGTAACTTCAGATGGAAAAGAATGATTGGATGGTTCTGTACAACTTTTGGAATCTGTTTTATTCCTTCCAGGGCTGTTCTTTATTCTCCGCTTTCCATTTTGGCCAACAGTGGCTGCTTTCTTCCAGTGCATGTGAAGCAGAGGAGCGTGTTGTTTGAAGTCACAGGCCCTGGAGTCTGGCCTGTGAGAAGTGCTCCCCGACCCCTGCATGTCAGGCCTTGCTCTCCTTTCCTTTAAACTATCTGGAGGCTCTTTTGAGCTGTCTGTGTTCAGTTTTTTTCTGACAGGAAATCTGGGTATCTTGTCTTTTGGGGAAATTAGTGTTCTAACAAACCATTTGGGTAACCGCTATTTGTGTGACAGGCATTGACTTTGTTCACCCTTTGAAGCAAATATAGTTTTTTTACATTATTCATTTTATTTTATTTATTTGAGAGAGAAAGAGGGAGAGAGGGAGAGAGAGAGAGAGAGAGAGAGAGAGAGAACGGGCATACCAGGGCATTCAGCTACTGTAAACAAACTCCAGACACATGTGCCACCTTGTGCATCTGGCTTATGTGGGTCCTGGGGAATCGAACCTCGATCCTTTGGCTTTT
Organism: Dipus sagitta; assembly: GCA_036346955.1. Classification (NCBI taxonomy): domain Eukaryota; kingdom Metazoa; phylum Chordata; class Mammalia; order Rodentia; family Dipodidae; genus Dipus; species Dipus sagitta. The sequence continues at coordinate 52,779,233 of CM070774.1, forward strand.
CAGGCAAATGCCTTAACTGCTAAGCCTTATTTCCAGCCCAAGTATAGAGTTTTATTAGGGCATCTGCCTGTATGACAGAAAACTAGAGTTCTACACTATTGTGTTTGTAACTAGCAGGAAAGGGATATCAAAAAACAGAGAAAAAAGATATTGAAACCTTTATTCTAAGTCAAATGACCATAGAAGTATTGTCTATATTATCTTGGCACCTCCTAGATTTGCTCCAAAGTGTATATGCATGTGCACTGAGTGCACGCATGTGCAACATGTGTGTGTGTGTGTGTGTGAACATGTGCAGCAGAGGCCAGAGGCTTATGCTCTGTGCCTTCTTCATTCACTTCACTTCTTTGAGACAGTCTTTGACTCAACCTAGAGCTCACTTCTTCAGCAACACTAGCTCACCAGAGTCCCAGGGATTCCATCTCTGCCTGTCCAACAGTAGATTATAGTCATATGCCACCATTCACTGAGTGTTGGGGATCTAAACTCAGGTCCTCATGCTTGCTTGGCAAGAACTTTTCCAACTCAACCACCTGACCCTATCCCATTAATTAATATTATTAAGTGTGAAAAGGAAACTTCTTTAATCTTTTAAATAAATATTTTAAAATATTTAATTATTCATTTATTTGTAAGCAGAGAGAGAGAGAGAGAGAGAGAGAGAGAGAAAGAGACAGAGAGGGATTGAAAGAGGATGGGCACACCACACATGAGCTCCAGTTGCATGTGCCACTTTGTGCATCTGGTTTTACATGAGTACTGGAGAATCAAACCTGGGTTTGAACTTGGGTTGTTAAGCTTCACAGGCAAGGGCATCAATGGCTAAATGATCTTAAATCTTCTTAAGACACTTGAATCTTTTTGATAAGTAGCAAGTAAGAGCTGGGAACCAGCCTCTTGAGCTACACATAGGTAAATATGGATAGAGAGGCCTCAATCTCTATGATGTCTGCATTGGAAACATGTGACCACAGACCTCGGGAAGGGAATGTCTGGTATGGAAATTTGGTGAGAGGCTTATCTAGTTATTTAGCTAAAATAATTTTCATGCATCTCAAAAAGACAAAGAGATAATTGACTTCAGGTTTTTTTTTCTTTTTAAAGAAAATGCCAAAGAGGAGGTTACAGAAGGTAAGTTCTCATTTCCTTTTCATACCACAAAAAGTTTAAATTTACAGTTTTTAAGATTTGTGTTAACCATTCTAATCCATGCAATATTCTTTACTGCTTTCTATTTCTTTTAAGCCATTTTAAATAGAACCAAGTGTGATAATATTTAATCATATTTGACCACATGTAGCAGAGTATTCCAACCAAGTTCTTCCTTGACTGAAGGCTCACTGAATTAGTGAGCAAACTTTATGTTACAAAAAAATATTTTGTTTAAAACATAATATGGCCTATTTTTCAAAGAAAATAATAAGTGTTAGGTGCAAGTTAGGAATCTTGTAATTTAAAATGAATGAGGCTTAGCAAGTAATTAATTGTGTGGAACTTTAATTGCACAGGGTTTTCTTCATTCTAGCTATACTTAAATTGCATAGCTATGTGTTTTGGAGTCTCCCCTCTTCTTTATGAAGAGGAAGTTCTGGAATGGTCACATCTCTTCCTAACAAAATTATGTGTATTGTTTTCAAATTTATTCTTACATTAATTTAAAAATATTTTGATGGTCTCTTGTGTGTCAATCACTATTTCCAGCCTGGACAAAGATTCAGTGAACAAAGGGAGTAAATATTTAATGGTTCTAATATCATTATCCAAGAATGCTCAGGGAGTCAGGGAGAAAAATATTTGCATTTATATGATGAATTATAAAGAAAGATTTCCTTTAGAAAAATATTAATGAATGTTCATGTATTTCCATATTTGAAGGTATTTTGTTTGCAGTATTCCATGTCTGTCCCCTGAGGGGATCATCTGCAATGCTGTTTAGGGAACCTGGAGAACTGGAACAAGCAAATTAGCTTGCAGGTGGAGTGGCTTTGCCGCCACATAGCAGCACCACAAGTCTCTCTAATTCTGTGCTTGCTGTGTTTATGTGCCCTCATTCTTGTGAAGATATGTATTTTCTGAATTGGGTTAAACTTATATTTAGTGTTTACATTATAGAAGAGATGAAATCTTTTCCCACCTGTTGCCAACTTCATAGCTGAGACCTCTGTAATAGAAGACATATTAACAAGAAGAACATGTTTTATGTCATACATGGTCTTTCATAGGGAAGTAAAGATACAGAGAAATAGCAAAACCTGTCTGTTTTTGTCATTAGATCTTGGTGTGAATTCTCCTTGGTACTTTGGTCCTTGTGCTTGGATCAGAAGAACTCACATGAGACACCAGAGTATAATATAGAAACTAGGTTAAGTTTACTGTGGAGCAGGTAGAACACTCTCAAGTAGTGAGAGCGGATAATGGCAAAGGGCCATGATGATGATCCACATTTCAGGCAGGCTTTGCACTAGTATTGAAGCCTCTAGAGTAAGCAGCTTGTCCTGAGGGACTCTCTCCTGTCCAAGTAATCCATAAGGCCCATTTGGATTGACCCTTACGGGAGAGGGCAATTGTATGTGTTTGTTCTCCCTCTGAAAACCTCCTGCTGGAGGATAGTAATCATATGTCTAAGGTTCTGGAAGCCAAGTTTTAGATAGTTATCTAGGAATGACCTTCAGGACAGTCCATGAATGTCATGTCTCCTTCCAGTACAAGTCAGTCTATTCATTTTTAATTTATTTATTTATTTGAGAGAAAGAGGCAGAGAGAGAGAGAGAGAGGCAGAGAGAGAGAGAGAGAGAGAGAGAGAGAGAGAGAGCATATGAGTACACCAAGGTCTCTAGCCACTGCAAATGAACTCCAGACACATGCACCACCTTGTTCATTTGGCCTTTGTGGGTACTGGGGAATTGAACCTGGGTCCTCAGGTTTCACAGGCAAATACCTTAACCACAAAGCCATCTCTCCAGCTCCAGTTCATTCTTCATAATGGTGCTTAGATTCCTGCTGTTCCAGTTCCTGGCTTTACATGGTGCTTTGTATGAGGGCTGGATCGAGCGCCAATGGCCTCCAATCCTTCTAGTACCTGATTACCACCTATCATTTTTTGAAACTTTATTGACAAATTCAATAAATATAAACAACATACCATGATCATAATCCCCTCCTATTACCCTGTCTTCCCCTCCCCCAAATTTGCCCTCCAATGAATTTATTCTTTCTCACTAGTCTCTCCTCTGTTTTGATGTCGTCATTCCCCCCCCCCCCCCCGCCCTCCTTTTATGAAGTTCTTGTGTAGATAGTGTCAGGCACTGTGAGGTCATGAATATCAAGGCTGTAAACCCTCCTCCTGTTCCTTATGCTCATGCATTCTTTCTGCCACCTCTTTTGCAATGGTCCTGAGCCTTGGAGGGTGTGATACAGATGTGTTTTAGTTCTGAACACTCCACTGTCAATTCTTCTCAGCACTTTGGTGAGTTTTGAGTCACCCCAGTGGTCACCACCATCTGAAAAGAGAAGCTTCTCTAATGAAAAGTAAAAGCAGCATTAATATATTGACATAAACACAAGTATTTAGAGGGTAGTTTTGTGGGTATAATATATCCATTTAGGGAGACCACAGTAGTAGTTCCCATCTAGGGCTAATGACTTCCAAAGCCATAGGTTTTCAGTACCAGGTAGGAATTCCTTCCTGCGGAGTAAATCTCAGGTCCGATGAGAGAACAGTTGATTACCACCATAATATACATGCCACCATTGCACCAATTGGTACATTCCGTGTTATATAAACACATTTGTTCCCCACACTGTAAAAAAAAGAATTACCATACACATGTTATGAATAATGCATCCACAATGTTTTGTTATGAGTTAACTGCCCACCCTTGCCAAGTTACCCCTGGAGGAATAGAAGCCTGATACTGGCAAATACCAACCAGACTCAAAATTTCAAGAAGTGCCTGCTCCCAGACATCAAAAAAATGGTGAGGGTGGGGGGTCAGAGTGCAAGGGATGATAACAAGAGAGACACAAACATCACAAAGTTCAGAAATGTGACCTCCCACCAAATCCAAAGGGCAAGACTAAGTTCTATGACTCACTGTTTTGTTCCTAACCTTACTTCTTATAAACCTTCCTGGCTGGAGGTGAGATGTTAGGTAGTATTTTAAGATGTTAACCTGCTGCTTTCTCTGATTTCTGGTGCTCTGAATAAAGTGCAATTCAAAGCTTGAGTTCTTGTCATGGCTCAGTGACCTTTGTGGTGATAAGCAACACAAGCTCCAGCATCCTGGTTACATAGTGTTGGTACTGCTGAGATGGCGTTAGGACTCCCCATGTCATTGACTCCTTTTAAGGAGCCACGGTTGCTTCCTGGGCTGGGGGGGCTTGTAGTTCTGTGCTGGGAAACTTCCAAGCAGCAGCAGAGCAATTTCAATTTGAAGCTTCCCTTTCCCAGCTCAATGATGCCTTGTTGCTTTCACATAGCAAACTAAGTAGCTGTGCTTTCTGGTTTGCTTCCTGGACCATGGCTTGTTTAGCCTCTGAGTTGAAAGCACTTTCTGCTCTGTTCTGTTCTTCCTCCTGGGTTATGGCCTACAGCTTAGTTCCCTGTCCATTCTGCTTCTGCTCTGTTTTGTTGTGTTCTGTTCTGCTTGGCTCCATTCTGTTGTCCTGCTCTATCGGGTTTATTTCAGAGCACAGAGTGATAGAGTGAATGGCACAGCCTCCAAGCCTGGTAACAGCCTCTTGGGCCATGTTCTAGTATGCCTATAATCTATACAAAGAAGAAAATGGTGTATTAATGTAATACAGTTTGGGCCACTGTATGTATTGGGTTCTGGGGGAAAATAGCCATTTAATGGATCTCTAAATTATAGTACTATTTTGCAGCTGGAGTTGTTTTCTCAAAGCTCACAAAAATAGGGAAAGGTATTACCTTAATTAACATAACAACTTTCACCTTCTGCTCTTTCCCTTTTTTATAAGGAAGTTCTGTCCAAGAGCTTTAAACAGTTTACTGTGTTTGTACTTAAGAATGCACACTGAATTAATATTAATTGTGTTTATGTGTTATTTTGTGTCTAAAACTATGTGCAGCAAAACTTATTATGCCCCAGAATTCCTAAATTCAACTGAGGAACAAACCTCTTTGGGTGCAGCTTGCCATGGATGGACCCAGTCAACGTCTCTTATTAAGCATCGGCACTACTGGTGACTCTCTTTTTTTCCTTCTTTCTTTCTTTCCTTCTTTCTTTCTTCCTCTATCTCTCCCTCCCTCCCTTCTTTGCTTTGCTTCTCTTCTCTTTCTTTTCTTTTCTTTCTATCTCCAGATAAACAGCAGCTGCTTACTATTTACCATACTTCTTAAAGCAAGCAAATGCCTTTCATACCCAAAATTGAAATTACAAGTTTAACATGTAAAGATTTTTGGCTCTCTGTATATTTCTACACAATTGCTTTCTTGTTTATATAAGATAGTTTGTTGTCCAAGGTCACTGGAAATTCTGGTGGTCAGCACTTTAAAAAAATTTATTGTTATTTATTTTATTTATTGGAGAGAGGGATACAGAGAGAGAAAAAGAGGGAGAGAGAGTGGGAGGGAGAGAATGAGCACACCATGGCCTCCAGCAACTTTTTAAAATATTTATTTATTTATTTATTTTTAATTTTTTTATTTTTATTAATTAGTTTTGTATTCAGCAAATACAGTCAGTTTGGTACCATTATTAGGCTCATCCGTGACCTACCCCCTCCCCTTCGCCCCTTCTTGTTGAGGTATATGGGTCATGCATTGTGGAGTTAGACCACAGTTATGGGTAGGATAAATGTCTCTGCATACCATGACCCAACATGTGGCTCTGACATTCTTTCCACCCCCTCTTCTGCAAAATTTCCCTGAGCCATGTTGGTTTCATTTTTGGTCTGCTTCAGTGATGAGGTGTTGGGGGCCTCTGGGTCTCTGGCTCTCTGATTTGGTAGGAGTTGATTTTCCTCTGTGTTGATCTCCTTCCCCCTTGTGCTGGTACCCAGTTCACCAGGAAAACAGCACCCTTGCTTGTTTCGCCAATTTTTCTTAGTTTCAGCTGGGGCCCTTTTGAGGTATGATGGGGTGGCTCTCTCCTCAGGATCTACATCTATCTGAAAAAGACAAGCAGATTCTCCAACAGAGCATAAGTTGGCACCAGGACAAATGAGATAACCCTTACTATTTTTTAATAGAGAATTTAATAGGTGTAGGCCCTCTTGTAGCCCACGATTGGTGGTAGCTTGATATTGGAGAGTGGGCTTATGTTTGGATATGGTTTTGACTTGTTTCCCAGCTCCAGCTATGGGTTCCATTCCACTGAGGGGATCAGTTAGCCGAATCAAGAGCAGCTGGTTCCCCACCGTGGCTGTGTGCCACTATTGCACTCATGTGGACATCCCAACAGGTTATTTGCTGCTAAGTAGGTTATACCATGAGTTGCTTGGACAGATATTGGTCATTTTCCCCCAGTTGCCCATGTAGCACCTTCTGGCAACTCCAGACACATGCACTACCTTGCACGTCTGGCTTATGTGGGTCCTGAGGAATTGAACCTGGATCCTTTGGCTTTGCAAGCAAGTGCCTTAACCACTAAGCAGTCCTTCTAGCCCAGCACGTTTTTGTGTGTGGGCATGCATGTGCAGGTGTGTGGATATATGGATGTCATAGAAACATATCATGTGTCTTCCACTTTATCTTTTGAGACAAGGTCTCTCAGTGAACCTGCAGCTCATGGATTCTGCTAGATGGCAAGCCCTAGAGATCTCCTGTCCTTGCCTTCCCAGACCTGGGATTATAGGCATACACTGCCACTCCTGGCTTTTACCTGCACACTGTAGATCCAAACTCAAGTCCTTGTGTTTCTATGATAAACACTTTACTGACTGAGTCATCTCTCCATTGCTTGAACAGCTCTTGCAAGAATTTAATATTAAATTAAAACTGTCAGACTTTTGAGAGATGAAAAAAGAGTGTGTAGAAGAGCCATTTAAAATATCAAAATGGAAATGAATTGTGCTTTTGACCTATAATAGTAAAAAACTTTATAGTTTAACAATATCTGGACTGATAATCTTATTTTGCTACATTATGTCATAAATGTAATTTGGATTGAACTCTTTTTAATGAGTTGGTACATTTGTTATGCTACTCTCTGTCTCATCATATTAAGGAAGGAAATCAATTTAAAAAGACAGTAAGTAGGAAGGGGAAATATAAATATAGATAAAAGTTTGAGGATTTAGTTTTGGTAAGGAAGGTAACAAAAACAGAAAAGAGAATTTTCTTATAAGGATGGATTTTTGTATAGTAAAATAAAGCTTTGTCCCAAGATAAAATGACTGGATATTTACAAAATGGGAAAGAAAAGATGAGGTAAGACTAGAAAGCTTAGGCATATTGCAAAAAGTGTGAATAAATCACATAAGGTTTGTAGAAGATGAAATTTAAAAATGATCGTATGTATATAGTGACTACAGATTATTAAAGATTCTAAGGTCAAAATTTAGTATTTTGATATAAAATTAGTATTTAGTATTCTGATGAAAATGAGGAGGTTTTTTGAGATATTAATCTTATCTTGGTAGCATGTACAAAAATTGGCTTAAAATAGTAAAATTGCTTATATTTTCTCTTAAGTTTAATAGCCTGTGAATGGCTCTGGAAGGTGAATCAAAAATCAAGGTTTACTTCAGTATTCGTTTGCCTTACAGTCCAGTTGCTCACTAAACTTTCTGCAAAGTCCTAACCATGGCTATTCTTTTGTCATTGACAGTTTTGGTCCTTCTCTAGGAAGTTTATGATCTATCTTGTTGGTTGTATTTTATATTTTCCTTGTAAAACTTTAAGGTCTATTGATATTCTAACAAAAGTACCCAAGAAATCCTTTTAAGAATCAGACTATCGCTCACAGAATAGACAGGTTCAAGGATGGACTCTAGGTGGGCATGATGTAAAAGTCATACCTCTTGGTAGCCTGATATTGGCTATGCAGGACTTCGTTGGCATTAACTGCATGGAACCCAACACTTATTCTCCTCGGGTGGCATCAGATTGGATCAACACACAGGCCTTAGCAATGAGGGACAGATGTTTAGTAATCACTGAGAAATTTTCAGAAGTGGAATAAACTCATATTGGGCATGCTTGTGATGTCACAACTTGAGTAGCCAAAGCAAGTGGATCATGAATTCAAGCCCAGCCTATTTAGGTAGGAAACCTGACTTTCAAAGTCATTGACAAAAAGTGAGTCGCTTGTGATATTCCTTCCTAAAATAAAGCCAACAGCTTTTTGAAAAATGATTTTTACATATCACATGGCTACCCAACATTAACTAAATGTCTTTCCATTTTACTCTGCTTATCATATTTTAAAAATATTTTATTTATTTAGTTGAGAGAGAGAGAGAGAAAGTTAGAGACAGAGAGAGAGAGGCAGATAGAATGGGCACACCAGGGCCTTCAGCCACTGCAAACTAACTCCAGACACATGCTCCACCTTGTGCATCTGGCTTATGTGGGTACTGGGGAATTGAACCTGCGTCTTTAGGCTCTATAGACAAGCAACTTATCCACTAAGCTGTCTTTCCAGCCCCTGCCTATGATGTTTGTTTTAGACACAAGCCTATTTGAAAAGTTTTTACACCATTATTCCTGCTTGTTGTTTCACATGGTATGTTCTTAGGTACACAACTATGTATGTGGGAATTCCCCTTACCAGATGGGAGGAAGTTGTGCTGACAAGCAACCGGGTGCATGGCAACAGGATGTCATCTTCCATATGATGATTTATTTATTTATTTTTCATTTATTTATTTATTTAAGAATGACAGACAGATAAGAGAAAGAGGCAGATAGAGAGAGAATGGGCACGCCAGGGCCTCCAGCCACTGCAACCAAACTCAAGACGTGTGCTCCCCCTTGTGCATCTGGCTAATGTGGGTCCTGGGGAGTCAAGCCTCGAACCGGGGGTCCTTAGGCTTCGCAGGCAAGCGCTTAACCACTAAGCCATCTCTCCAGCCCCCATATGATGATTTTTTTTCAAAGTTTTATTAACAGCTTCCATAATTATAAAAAATATCCCATGGTAATACCCTCCCTCCCCCGTCTTTCCCCTTTGAAACTCCATAAGCGTTACTTCTGACAGTGGGGAATGCTAGGGGATAGGAGGGATGGATACTGACACTTTTATATTTACATTACAAAGATACATTAGTATTCCATATTGTAGAAAGCAATCTACATGTATATGTTTTTGATAGTTTAGCATATACACACTATTAATGGCTGTTTTTTTTTGTTGTTGTTGTTCTGGTAATACCCCACTTCCCAGCCTAGATGCTCCTGGAGAAGAAGTTGATCTTAACAGACACTAACTAGGTGACCATTTCAAGAAGCTCTTGAGCCCAGACATGCAGAGAATGAGGGAAGAGGACAAGGGAATGATAACAAGAGAAGCACAGACATCACAAGTTCCAGAAATGTGGCTGACCTCCTGACCGAAAGGTCAAGGCTGAGTTTGGAATGAGTGACTACCTTTGTTCCTACCTGCTTCCCATAAAATTTGCTGGCTGGGCAGCCCATGCAAAACTGTTTTAAAAATGTTAATCTCAGATTTCTTGCTCTCAATATTGCACAATTTAAAGAATCAGCTTCTGTCTGCTCATTGGCCTTTGTGGTGGCAGGAGGTATGAACTGTGGTATTTTGGTTTTAGTAATAAGTACCAGAAATTTCTATTTCTAGTCATTTCCCTGCATTTTACCTGTATCTATACTTTTAAAGTTATGTGTACTATACAGGTGGGGTGATGGCTCTATCGTTATGTACTACTCTGCATTTCTTCCCAACTCTACTTCATTCCATAGAAGGGAGTCTGCCATGCTAAGAGTTTGACACTGGCCATGGTGGGAGTATTTGCAAAATACAAGTTGGAAAATATTACAGATCTGGGTTCTATCAACATCTCCTTCCATCCAGAGACACCTCAACAATACACCTCTGCCTGAAGAGGAGAAAGGGTTGGTTGTTTCAGTTGAATACAAAAAAGTGTGCTCTTCTGGAACTTAGGTAGGAGTAGATAAATACGGCGCTGAAGAAATGGGTTTTGGCTATAGTGTGTGCTACTATGTTACCTAGTTTTGAGAACGAGGACATGGTTGTCATGAGAAACCACTGTAGCACTTTAGGTTGTAGAGTAGCTAGATTTCGTTGAAGGAAGGTACACCATGAAAGATAAATTTAGAATGAACAACACAAAAGACAAACTGCCCACTAGGAGGCTAACTTCCTCAAGAAAGACAAGGAGTAGGACTGAGGTGGTGGAACATTCATGGGGAGGAGTAGACTAACCGGAGAAATATTTACAAGTTAAACTTGACAGTGATGGGAAGGTGATGAGAGAGAGAGAGAGAGAGAGAGACAGAGAGAGAGGGAGAGAGAGAGGCCTATATATTACTCGTATTTCTGACCTGTTTACTGGCTGGATGGTAATGCAAGTCAGTGAGTTGATGAGGAAAGGATAAATGCACAGTGTACGCCCATGAGTTCTTATGGTAGTGCTTCCCAAACCCTTTCCCATGGACACCTGTGCTGAGAATGACAATATAATACATTAGTTAAGAGAGAGAGGCTAATTAAGGGTAAGAGCAATGATTTCTGGAGTTTAGCCACTCTCACTTCTACTCTGCTTGCTTCAAGGCTGGAGAGATCAAAATTAGTATCCTGTCGCCCTTTGGAGAAAAATATCACTGAGTGACTTCCTCATTAAATTTACTTGTTTCTTCTAGCTCTGTAAAGAAGATGAGATTAGAGTGGTGGAGATATTTGTATATATTTGTGATTTACACACATTCATATATAATTAATGTGTGTTATGAAATGCTACCCAAACTCAGTTTTGTAACACATTTAATGTACATGTGATGTATTAGGTTACAGAGTTAGTGATGGGGACATAAAGGAAATGTCTAAGTTGTTTTTTTTTTTTTAAATAAGAGAAATGACAGTCACTCTGATTGACGGCTGTGGCATCACTGCTGTGGTGCAGTGTTTCTGTTATCACTGACAGGAAGAAGGAAGGGACTGTGCAATGAAAATTGAGTTCCTTTAAGCTAATTGGGATTGCAAAAGAAGCAAGTTAATGTTCTTTTTTCGCAGATAATTTTAATTGGCAATTATAAGAAAATGAAAATTGAATATTTTTAGTATAAATTAAGAGAGAAGACTACCCAAGTTTTGGAGTTATAGCCAGATTCCTAAGAGTAAGAAATACCTAAGCTTTTATTTCTTTTTAAGACCAAGGAAAGTTGCTATTCTCATATATTATAAAGTACCATAGCAAATGATATTTTTCTTTCTCAAAATCACACAGATATGTCTATATTTATTATATTTCATAGACTGAAAATGAACAGGAGGAATATCATCTCATCTACTCTGAGGTTTTTATAACAGAAGACAGAGGAACAAGAGTAAAGCACACACATTACTTAATGGAAGTTTTGTATGACTCAGAGGTTTTTATAAGACAATGAAGACCAAAGTAAATGAATGAATATGTGTATTTCTTTTGTGTGTTTGATGAGTTGCATAGATTTGGGGAAGTGACAGTGGATAAGGTCAGAGTCTGGAGGAAACACGGCAAAGTCTACTTGTCCTCACTCTTCTCTGCAGTCTTCATCCTCAGGCAGCATAGGGAGGGCAGCTGTGGGCTGAGTGAAGGTCTTAAATCCTGCCTCTAAAGAGGGCCAGAGAATCTTTCCTAGGTGTTACAGCCTGTTTCAAGGAAGAAGGGTGGGATCAGAGAGTTGTCTTCCTACTTTTGTGGTTTTCTCAAATTCTTTCAGCTTAAAATATTTTAGGGTACTATGTCTGGAACCCCATCAATAGTATATCTAGGGAACTATTTTTTTATAATTATGGAAACTGTGGTGGTTTGATTCAAGTGTCCCCCATAAACTTGGATGTTCTGGATGCTAGGTTCCCAGGTGATGGTGATTTGGGAATTAAAGCTTCCTGGAGGTAGTGTATTATTGGGGACAGGCTTATGGGTGTTATAGCCAGTGTCCCCTTGCCAATGTTAGGCACACTCTTGTGTTGCTATGGTCTAACTTATGTTGGCCAGGTGGTGATGTCCACCCTCTGCGCATGCCATAGTTTTCCCCTGCCAGGATGGATTTTCCCCTCAAAAACTGTAAGCCAAAATATACCTTTTTTTTTCTCCAAAAGCTACTCTTGGTTGGGTGATTTTTGCTAGCAATATGAACCTGACTGCAACAGTAAAGTGGTATCAAGGAGTGGGATTGCTGCTAGACACCTGACTGTGTGGCTTTGGCCTTTTGGAGCTGATTTTCAAGAGGGATATGGAAGTATTTGAAACCTTGGCCTAAGAGATGCCTTGCAGTGCTGTATGTACAGCTTGATGGACTGTTTTGGTAAGAATTGAAAAACTTGAATGCAGTAAGAACCATAGACTGTGAGGTTTGGCTTATGAGGGTGAGAAAGAGCTTTGCTTGGGCTGGGTTAGAAGCAGTTTGTGTGAGAGCTTTGCTGTTATGCCCCTGTCCTGAGAATTTGTGAAGGTTTGCATTGTGTAGAAATGGACTGATGTGAGCAGAGATTTGGCCCAGAAACGAAATCTTTGGGCTGAAACTTCTGTCCATTCAGCTGTAATTATATGAGCAATCACAACCTTTAAAATTGGGCCAGCTGACCTGCCCTGGGACAATGGGAAGAATGTAGACTTCCTTGAAGGAGCCTAAGTGTTGAAGGAGTGTCTTGTTCTTCAAAGTCTGCTTCATTCCTCCCTGGATTAATAAATTGGCACCCTACCTGGTATTATGAAGTATAAGAAATTTAGGAAAGAGGGGGTCATTGAATTTGCAACACAGTATTGCATTTTGGAAATGGCCATGGGCAGTGTGAAGCAGGTTTGCTGGATGCCTGAATGGAGTTGTAAGAATGAACCATGAGTTGCAGTGGAGACACAGTGGAGATGGCAGGACCACGAGACGGCTGCTAAGGAAAGCTACTGGCCCCAAAGAAGTTTTCCAAGACTGTGAGTAGCCTAGATCCAGAGACTTATTGCTGGTTAGAATTATCAGACTTGGAGATTTGTCACTGGATAGAGATGTTGGACTTGAAGCTACAGAGTTTGATGTTTGCCCTGGTTGTTTTAAATCTTGTATTGGCTGAATATTTCTGTGCTATGCCCAATGCTATATTTTGTGGTGTAAATGTTTATTCTGTGCCATTACGGTTTTTTTTTTTTTTTTTTTTTTTGAGGTAGGGTCTCACTCTAGCCCAGGCTGACCTGGAATTCACTATGGAGTCTCAGGGTGGCCTCGAACTCTCGGCGATCCTCCTACCTCTGCCTCCCGAGTGCTGGGATTAAAGGCGTGTGCCACCACGCCTGGCTTCCATTTCGGTTTTTTAAAAAAAATTTTGGCATTGTGGCTCAGTTAAAAGACCTTGGACTATGGGAATGTTTGAACATTATTAGGACTGATAAAAACTATGGGGACTTTTAGAGTTGGACTGAATGCATTATATTTTATATCATGTATGGTTATCAGTTTATGGGGGCCAGGGATGGAATGTGGTGGTTTGATTCAGGTGTCGTCCATAAACTTGGGTATTCTGAATGCGAGATTCCCAGCTGATGGAGATTTGGTAATCAATGTGTTCTGGAGGTAGTGTATTGTTGGTGGCAGGCTTATTGGTATTATAGCCAGTTTGCCATTGTCACTGTTTGACACACTCTTCTGTTCCTGTTGTCCACATAATGTTGGCCAGGAAGTGATGTCCTCTGCTCATACCATCATTTTCCTCTGCCATCATGGAGCTTCCTTTCAAGTCTGTAAGCCAAAATATACCCTTTTTTTTTTCCCAAAGCTACTCTTGGTCATGTGATTTCTGCTAGCAATGTGAACCTGACTGCAATAGCAACAATGAAATGAAGTATGTGGCAAAATCAGGACTTTCCCTTCAAATCCAGGTTTTATAACAATATCCATGTGACTGTACATTGAACACTTTTTTCCAAAACTAGAAACCATTTTCCTCTTTGCAAGCTCACAGGCAGAGGCAAAGACTAGAGAAGGCCATTTCACAGTTGTCTGAAGGTGGGTAAACCATATGGCGGATGCAAAACAGAAAGGAGCCATACCTAACAGCCCAAATGGATTGACTCTGGAAGGAGTGTGGGTTGCAAATGGACACTGGCACATGGAGCTATTCCTGTGGAATTTCACATGATGTTAAATTACAAGGCTTAGGATGGAGGTGAAAATGGACAGGCAAGTAAGAACACCAGTATGAAAGACATGGAGAATTGTAAGAAAGTTGACATTTTGTGTTCAGAGCAACAGGGAGTCACTGGTGCATTTTATATGGGAGCTACCATGAATTGTAGTTTGGAGTTAATCATAGAAAGAAACAAAGTGGAGAATCAAAAGGAAGGAGATGACACAGGGGGCAGGGAGGCAGACTAGATGAGAAATTTATAATTATATACATAAAAAGAATTAGAAATATGACTTAAAGCAATGTCAACCTGAGGAGTCATAAGGGGACTTATCTAGATCCAAGTTACAAACACCTTGTCTAAACTATGGGGGGAAGAGTGGTATATTTTACCAGTACAGGGGATGGAGAAACTTTAGCAGGTTACATTGATTCCTGTCACTTAACACACTTGTATTTATAAATTGCACATACTGACATGTGTGATCTCAGGAGTTAATTATTGGTATGGCATCTCTGGAACAGTGAGAAGATAAGAGAATTAATTTTTCCATCTTTGAAGAGAAATGAATATTTAAATAAATCTATATGAAAATGTGTGAAAATATCTGTAGTAACAAAATTATTACTTTTCCATATCATTTCATTTTTATTGCCACAATTACTGGCACTGGGGATGACCACATAGAAAGAATGACCTTATGTAACAAAAAAAAAAGCTCATTAAATTAGGGCAATTTAATGAGACATTTTTTTTTGTTTTCTGAAAGTCAGGTTTACTACTAAAACTCTGCCATAAACTAGTGGATGCCAATAGTCACCTACCACCCTCACACTAGGTCACCTTTATAGCTATCAAGCAAAGTCTGACCATCAGCAGACCAGGCCAGAGAGATGTAGTGACTCTGCTTGGTGCTGGAGCTGTTGACTTGTTGCTTCAGTTCATCTGCAATGACCTTGCCCTGAAAGTTCTGGATCTTCATTCTGGGGCCTATAGTGGCACAGAGCCAAAAGTGGGTGGGACTGAAGCACAGGACACTGATGATGTCCGTACCATCTAGAGTACAATGGTGCTTGCCTTAATTCAGATTATATAGCATCTTTGTCTCCAGAAGACTGCCGGGGGGGGGGGGGTGTGGCATCTGGAGAGTTGGATGTTCAGTGTTCAGATTGCCTGTGTGATCAATGTGGCTGGTCTTCAGTTTGCAGAGAGTCTAATTCCATGAGCAGCTTATCCCAGCTTCAGGAAATGACAGGGTTGCTGCTGGGGGAAGGAAGCAGATACAAGACACCCATTCTGAATGACTATGATTTTGGACAGTGTACTTGCATACACACAAAGTATTCTGTAACTTTATGGTTTTGTCTTGGAATCCAGAGACAATCTCCTAGTTGTCAGAGGAAAAGGTCAGACTCACCATATCCTTGGCATGGCCTACAATTTGTCTCATGGTGGTGCCAGTTGTGTGATCACAGAAGCACAGGCTTCTATCCAAAGAGCCTGAGAAGGCACACTGGCCATAGGAGGAGATAACCACATCACTAACCGAGAGGGTGAGACCCCATAAAGCTAGTGGTCTGCTATAGTTACCCTCATCCTTGGTCAGTTTCCATATGATCATTGTCTTATCTTGAGAAGCTGACCCTACCATGTTTGGAGACTGTGGAATAGTAGTGATTTCGGTTACCCAACCACTGTGACCTTTGATGTTTCGAGAAGATGTCATCTGCTCAGTCATGACTACAGCTAATGTTTTTGCAACCACAAGAATGGCATAGGAGAGCTCAGAGAGCTAGCATGGCCAGTAAGAAATTTTTGTAAAAAAAAAAAATTGTAACAATTCAACCAACCTAGCATGCTACAATGGGTAGTTAACATAATGCAACTGGGGGAAATGAAACTATTTTTTTGTAATTATGTAGTTTATATGCATTTTAATATATTTGGCATATTTTGGCTATTAATGGTGATTGCTAAATGGTAGAAAAGTAAATCTTAATCTTATTGTGAAAGGTATGTATGCTCATCTAAAAAAGAACAATTGTTAAGAATGCAGAAGTGCTTATAGATATACTTTGGTTATAGTCCATTCCCTAATGTATAAGTTATGAAAAACTTTCCTTCAATCTAAAATATAAATACAGATGTTATTAGTGAGCTGGGGATATAGTTTGGTGGTAGAGTGCTTCCCTAGCATGTTTGAGGCCATGGACTTGATTCCAAATCTCTCTCTCTCTCTCACACACACACACGCACACACACATCAATAAAGAAAAATCACTGGAGAGAGCTTATTTCAGTCTCAATCTGAGACAAAAGTTCTAGCAAAAATCAGTTTAAGGGGGGAAGGATTATTTTGGTTTATGGTTCCATGTTCTAGTCCACCATGGCAGGGAAGGCATGACAGTCGGAACTGAGGACACATTGTCACATCAGCAGGAAGAAGAAGAGAAATATGAATGCTGCTCTAGTTCACCAAGCTTTTCCTTTCTAATAGTCCAAGACAGCAGCCTGTGTTCTGGTGCTGCCAACAGTTAAGGCCAGTCTTTCCAACTTAAATAATCTAACCTACATAATTCCTCATAGGTGACTCTAGTTCCTGTCAAACTGACAATCAACATAAACCATCACAGAGCTAGTCAGGAAGGAACAGGAGAAACTTTGTTGTTTCAAATCTTTTTTGTCAAATTGAATCCATCTTTTAGATGTTATTCACATAGAAGCATAAGTAACTGTCCTGGCCTTTATTAACTATGGCCATGTTTAGTTTTAATTTTGGAGCCCCCATATATTTCTTTTCTTTATGAAAATATTGGTTTAGTAGCTGGAATGTTCTTTATTAATTTGTGGGATATATCAGATATATTGTTTTCTTAAATATCAACAGTTGGCAGTTATAATTGCTGTGGTCAACACAGGAGATGAACACAAATCACAATGGACACATTAGCAGGAACAGCACAGAGCTGAAGCCTAATGGTCAGTCAGCATGCTCCCATAGCAGTCTACATACCTTTACAACCATGGATGCTGTCAGTGAGTAATTATCCAGATGCATGGTGAGGTGACAGCTTAGATATAGCATGATCTTTTCTGTCTGTTCCAATTTGCCTCCATGGTAACCATTACTACTTCACCAGCCTGACTATAGTATGTTATTTTAATTTGGGATATTTTTTTGTTGAAGACAATTTCATTTACCAGTACTTGGCTGGGTTTTTGAAAACAATTAATGAGGTTGTATGAATTATATGAATTTTGATCTTCACTCTTGGTCTGCATAGAAATCTGTGTTTAGGCTTGAATTTCTGACTCTTTTTTACTTCACTTACTCTACTGGAATAGTAATTCAGTTTTTCTTAAAACAATTTCAGTTTTTTTAAAAAAGTAATTAGAACACTTTAGAAAAAACAATAATTATGCATGTGTGAAAATCATATATTAATTTCTATTTGTATTTATATCATTTATTTATATTTGTATACTTCATTTCTTATACATACAAATGATTTCAAACAATTTATTAACACATAGCAATAAGGATAAATATAAGACATCATTATGTATTTTGTAGAAAAACTGGCAGATTGAGGTTTGAAATTTCCAAGCAAAATGAAATAATGAATGTTTAATGATAGCAATCAGATGTCCTCGTTAAACACTTGCATATGTACGTAGAAGTATCACAATGTTTTCCATGTGAATGCACAATTATTATGTAGTAGTTTAAAAATAAATTCAAGAAAAAAGAAAACTGGAAAAAAATTCCAAATATTTAAAACTGTTGTCAAGGTAAAATTTAATTATCCTTTCAAGTTTACATGAAGTTCATAGGTAGTATGCTGTGACATAGCTCAGAGGAATTTTAACATAGTAAATCACGGTGCATTGAGTACTAAAATTAGAGAAGACAGCTGTGTCTTAGAGGATATAAAATTATGAATTTGAGCATTTTATTGCCATTACTAAAAGTAATATGTGTTATGAAATGAAAATAAAGCATGCATTACCACCCATGCTTGTATGATTGAAAGAGAAATAACATTTAAATCTAGATCAAATGTGAAAGCGCTTTCAGTTCTCTACGAGTCAATAAGAAAAGTCTTTTTCCACTGACTAAAAAACTCTAGACAGGAAACTTAAAAAAAGATTACATTTTTTTCCCCACAGTAATTGAACAGTCATGTAATTTCAGTTTTACCTTGTAAGGTCAGAAGTGAAGCTTGGTTATGTGATGGAAAAAAATGGAAACTATTTAAGCTTCACTTGTACCCATTTTCTCCTACCAAGGACAGTCATATACAATGTAATTGTTGTTGCTATGGGGAAAATGCTATACTGAAATTTAATCTCTATTCTGTGTGACAATGTATACAAGCATAGTTGTTAATTTAATTAAAATAACATTTTATGTAGATTTTATATAAAAATACTTGAGCAAATTGGGGAATACAGGAATAAATCCCCTTAATTTAGTAAAAGTTTAGGTGAATAAATACAGAGAATAAAAATATTTCCCAAATAAGCATGTTGGCATTTAGGGAAACAGCAGGAGCAAGAAGGCTGCTCTGACCTTCTCCTGCCCTTTTCTGAAGCGGGTCATAAAAGAACTTTCAGATCTGCCTCTAAAGTAGATCATAAGCCTTTCACTCTGTAAATACCCATCTCGCGTCCAGGTGAGAGGAAAATTCTTATCCTTAAAGGCGCAGAGGTTCTCAAAGCATCTGACAAATGGGCCTTGCTGTGTCCCTGGCTAGTACCATTAGACCATCCTGCTTTGTCTCCTACACACCTCTGCACAACAGTCCACAAAGAACAGTGCTCTCCCTGCTTCTTTGAGCCTTCATTTCCGAAGGTTTCTGTGTCACCTAAACCTTGTACTAAGTATATTTCTATCATTTCCTTTATGACAATAGCTTCTCCCTAATCCTGGCAATGGGTGTGATCTTTTCCCCCTACCAGGATCCACTAATGGTCTCTTAATTTTCTTTCTGAAAATCCCTCTCTTCTAATTTTTCATTCATATAAAAGGAAATGTCCTTCATATATTTACTTACATCATAAATCTGTGGGTTATCTAGAATCATGTTTTCTCACCCTTCTTATGCTATACAACCCAACTGTGTATAGTGAGGCTGAAACGTTTCTAGCTCCACCCACTTCTCTCCATTTCCACTTGTCAAAGCCTAGACTCAAACATCTTGTTCACAGTTCTCTCACATCTTCCTAATTGCTCTCACTGTATCTGCATCTTTTTTTTTTTTTTTTAAATACGTTAGGTATTTATTTTGGGGGGAGAGAGGCAGATAGAGAATGGGGTGCACCAGGGCCTTCAACCACTGTGAAAGAACTCCAGATGCATGTGGCACTTTGTGCATTGGCTTATGTGGGTCCTGTGGAATTAGTCCTGAGTCCTTAGGTTTCACAGGCAAGCACTTTAACCACTAAGCCATCTCTCCAGCCCCGTATCTGCTACATTTTTTCTCAGCAGAGCAGAGCTTTGGCTGCTTGAAATCCTCCAGTGGTATCAAAACAAACTATTTTCTCTCAATTCTCTTCTTACTATAGTTTAAAATCTTTTTTTTTTTTTCCTTTGGTTGTTGTTTTTGAGACAGCATGTCATGTGTCCATCCCTGGTTGTATTTGAACTTGCTATGTAGCAGAGGATGATTTTGAATTCATGATTCTTTTGCTCCCACCTTACAAGTGTTAGGATTGTAGGTATGAGCCATCATGGCTAGTTAAAGTTTAAAATTGTTTTAAAAATGTTTTTAAATTTATTTGAGAAAGAGAGGCAAAGAGAAGCATAGAGGGAGTGAGGGAGAAAGGGAGAGATAGATAGATGATAGATAGATAGATAGATAGATAGATAGATAGATAGATAGATAGATCAATAGATAGAAAAAGGGTGCTCCAGGTCCTCCTGCCACTACACATGAACTCCGGTTGTATGTGCCACAACACCTGGTTTTACATGAGAACTGGGAATCAAGCATAGGTCATCAGGTTTGTAAGCAAGAACTTTTAACTGCCAAGCCATTTCTCCAGCCCCCTAAAATTTAAATTTTCACTCCTTTTCCTGATAGAGGTCCTCATTTTCTGCAGTTCAGATTTATGACCTTCACCCTAGCTTTTTATTTTTTCTAAGGTAGCATCTTGCTGTAGTGTAGGCTGACCTGGAATTCACTGTGTAGTCTCAGGCCGGCCTCAAACTAACACAGATCCTCCTACCTCTGCCTCCCAAATTCTGGGATTAAAGGCATGTGTCACCACGCCCAGCCGCTCTAGCTTTGAATCACTCAATGTTTTCCTATTTGTATATATATATATATATATAGCCATTTTTTTGTCTGTTTGTTTTTTGAGGTAGGGTCTCACTGTGGTCCAGGCTGACCTGGAATTCACTATGTAGTCTCAAGGTGGCCTTGAACGCACAGTAATCCTCCTAACTCTGCCTCCCTAGTGCTAGGATTAAAGCTGTGTGCCACCATGCCCGGCCTATTTGTACATTTCCATACATGTTCTCTATGCCAAAAGCTTATGTCATATAGGGACCTATTTTCTAAAAGTTCATTGAGAGATTTTGAGAGATGAAATTTATTTTTCAGAATTTATCTCAAACATGCTGTCCACTAGCAAACTTTTCTGAGATCATGGGCATTAGTAACATTAGTAACAGCTTATCTATATTTGTTTTTCTTTGAAGATCGTATACTTTCAACTTTATTGTTGTGGAGAAAATATTTATTTCATGTCTGTTTACCACATTAGACTTATATGTATCCAGACAGTAGCCCAGTTTTATTACTAAAGCACAAGACAGTCAATGCCATTGTGAATGAGTGTTATCCAAGGTGGGGTACTGGCACAAAAGGCAGAAAACATGAATGTGAGTCCAAAATTTTTCTAACTAAATATGTGGTTATGTGATATTGAATAAAGCACTGTTATTTCCTCTCTCCTTTTATTACTATACAGGACAGACTTCATTGTAGAAATGAGAAACTAAACAGAACTAAGTTTGTAGAAAGACTTGGTGGCTGTGGAATCTCAGGATGCCCCTGGGTTGGGGGTTGCAGGGTTGACTTACACCTCCTTCCTGTGCTGGACTACTAGAGAATCTGCAGGACAAGCCGCCTTACCGAGTGGAAACCACACTGCTTCCTGCCCCAGTGACCTTTGTCCAGCTTTGACTTTAAGCGTATTTGCACAAACACATAATTTAAAGAGACAAATTGCTCTTCCAAATGTTGTTATAAAGTCTAGCAATCTTTGGCCTCCTTCCTTTCCCCCTTTGCCGAAGGTCACTGTTGTACTTTTGATTCATTTGGAATTATTGTGATGTCTGTCAATAAGGGACTTCTGTTGCTCCTTCAGTTTAAACCTGTGCTTCTGTGCTCCCCAGTACCACCAAAGGTGCAACTTGGCTTCTTTAACTAGGAGCTTTCCCACGGCAAAGACCTGTGGGGCTACCAATTGCTGCCCCAGTAAGTGCACCAGACTGTTGAGGAATGTGCATTTCTGAGTCTGATCATCTCGTCCTCCTCTCAAGGCACAGATACACGGATACTCTGTACTTTTCCCCGCCAAGAAGGTTCTGACCAGTTCCTCTCTAGATTGATCTTATTTTTTGCCTTCACCATAGATAAGTCTCTGGGGGATTCTCTGAATCTGTCAGCTTGTGCTCTGTTAGGTGACATGCCATGTTTAGATACATGGAGCTCATAGACACTCTTCTACACCTTGTTTTGCTTTTACTTAATCGATTTTTCTTTTGAGATGGAACTATCTTTCATAGTTCACTTATGCTGTACACTAGAGGTTTTTAGTGTATTCTTAGGCAGCAATCACGGAGTCTAATTTCTTTTCTTAATACATACATGTGTATATGGGTGTGTATATGCTCATGCATGTGTGGGTTCACATGTATGTTCAGGTGTATGTGTGTGTAGGTATGTGTGTATGTAGAGGCCAGAGTATTAGGTGTCATCCTCAGTTATGATGTCCAACTTCTGTTGAAACACGGTCTTTCCTTGATATAAAACTCATCAATTAGGCTAGACTAGCTGGACAGGGACTTCCAGGGATTCACTGGACTCTGTGAATACTAACATGCTTGAGGTTTTTTTTTTTGTTTTGAAATAAGGTTTATTTGGCTCACTTAAAAAATTAATACAGGCACTTAGTTTGGACTGACCCTTTCTCATATTTTCGCCTATCTCCCTGCTCCTTCTCTGCTTTTGCCCCACACAACCCAGTGCTCCCCTTTTAAAATTCAGATCACTCAAGATCGGCTATGTTCTCTACCCTTCTCCCTTTAAAATTTTTAAATTTATTTATTATGTACACAGTGTGTATATAACCATGTTGGTACCATTGTTAGCCTCCTCCCTGTCCTTCCCACTCTGCAGGGACCCTCTTCATTGGGGATTGTGTATTGTATATTGTGGGGCAACCATCAATTATGGGTAAGTGGCAATTTTTATGTACATAATGTCCCAACATGTGGCTCTAACAATTTTCCCTTCCCTTCTGCTAATTGACCTGAGCCATGTAGGGTTCATTTTCAGTCTTCTTCAGTGGTGATGTCTTGGGAGCCTCTGTGTCTCTGGATATCTGGTTTGGTAGGAGTTGAGTGCTCTCTGTGTCTATCTCCTCCACCCTTGTACCAGGTACCAGGTTCACCAAGAAAGCAGCACTCTTTCTCATTTCCCCAATTACTCTTGGTTTCAGCTGGGGCCCTGTTGAGGTGCAATGGGTTGATTCTCTCTTCAGGATCTGCATCCATCTGAAAAAGAGAAGAAAATTTTCCAGTGGAGAGTGATGTCAGCACCAGACAAATTGGATACCATTATTATTTTAGAGAGAATTTAATAGGTGTAGGCTCTCTTGTAGCCCATAATTGGTGGGAGCTTGATAATGGGAAAGAAGGCTCATTTTTTTGGATATGGTTCTGACTTGTTTCCCAGCTCCAGTTATGGGTTCCATTCCTCTGAGTGGATCAGTTAGCCAAATCAAAAGCAGTTAGTTACCCACCATGGCTGTGTGCCACTATTGCACTTGTGTGAGCATCACATCAGGTTGTTTGCTGCTGAGTAGCTTAGGCCACGAGTTACTTGGACAGATGCTGGTCATTTTCAGAAAGTCATTCACCTTCTGACACTAGATTAGCTAATTGGGGACTAACTCTCTTCCAGATTCCAGCCAGATCACTACATGTTCCATATCAACAGCATATGGTATCTTCAACAGTAGGGTCTTACCACTAACCTTTGGTGGGTCATCAAGTACTCTGACAGAAATCTGTCTTTTGGGGGGAAGCCTTTTAGGTCTCTCTGATCAACAGCTCATTGTGGATGTTAACCACATGCTTGTACTGGGAGGTACAGGCCAGTGCCAAGAAAAAGATAGGTAATATAAAAGAGAAGAAAGAGAAGAGGGAGGGAGAGAGAGAGAGAGAGAGAAACACACGAAGATTAAGGTTAGTCTTCATCATACCTTCTCTTCTCCAGGGCCCTGTGATTCAGCCATTCCCTCTAAGGACCTGATGAAGGTTCAACCATTTAGTCTGTCTTTTAGGATGTAGAATTTTATGGTACCATTTCCATTTGAGTCCAGTTTTGTGTCCCCCCACCCTACCCTAACCCTCCCCTTTTGCCCCATCCTCCCTATTGTCCGGTCCTTGAGATGCTTATTAGGTATGTCAATATCTTGGGCAGATTCAGGTTAGGAGACACAGATGAGTGAGACCATGTGATGATATCTTTCTGTGATCAGGTGAGTTTGTGGAGAATGATCTGTTCCAGGTTCTGCCATTTTTCTTCAAATTTCACTGTGTCATTTTTCCTTACTGCTGTGTAGAATTACATTGGGATTTTTATTGGTATTGCATTATATCTGTATATTCCTTTTGGTAAGATTGCCATTTTCACAGTGTTAATTCTGCCTATGCAGGAGCATGGGAGGTCTCTCCATTTTCTCAAGTCCTCCTCAATTTCATTCTTGAATGTTTTTATGTTTTCAAAGTGCAGGTCTTTCACATCCTTGTTTAATGTTATTCCAAGGTATTTTATTATTATTATTATTTTGTTGCTATTGAAAATGGGACAATGTCAATTATTTCTTCCTCTGTATCTTTGTCTTTTGCATATAGAAAGGCTACTGATTTTTGTGCATTGATTTTGTATCCTGCTACTTTGATTAAGGTGTTAATCACTTTTAATAGTTTTGAGATGGAGGTTCTTGGACCTCTTATGTATAGAATCATGTCAACTGCGAATAGGGCTAACTTTACTTCTACATTTAAAATTTGTATACCTTTTCTTTCTTTCTCCTGACTTATTGCTTGAGCTAAAACTTCCAGTACTATGTTGAAGAGCAGCAATGAGAGTGGACACCCTTGTCTTGTTCCTGATCTCAATGGGAATTCCTTCAGTCTCTCCTCATTAATTATTATTTGGGCTTTAAGAGCTTTATATATAGCCTTTATTATGTTGAGATATAAACTGTCCATGCCTATTCTCTCCAATGTTTTGATCATGAAATGATGTTGTATTTTGTCAAAGGCCTTTTCAGCATCTATTGAAATGCTCATGTGGTTGTTGTGGTTGCTTTGTTTATGTGGTGTATTACATTGACAGACCTCTGTATGTTGAACCACCCTTGCGTTCCTGGGATAAAACCTACTTGATCAAGTTGGATAGTGCTTTTGATGTGTTGTTGAGTTCAGTTTGTGAGGATTTTGTTCAGGATCTTTACATCTAAGTTCATCAGGGAAATAGGCCTATAGTTTTCTTTACTTGTGGCATCTCTGCCTGGTTTTGGTATTAGGGTGATACTAGCTTCAGAGAAGGAGTTGGGGAGCTTTCCCTGTTCTCTGATTGTGTGGCACAGTTTGAGAAAAAATGCTTTCAGTTCTTCTATGAAGGTTGGATAAAATTCAGCTGAGAAGCCATCTGGTCCTGGACTCTTCTTTTTGGGGAAAATTTTGATTACTTTTTCAATCTTGATGGGTGTGATAGGTTTGTGTAGGAGATTAATCTTCTCTGATTTTAGCTTTGGTAGGTGGTATGTGTCCAGGAATTTATCCATTTTCTCCATATTATTCAGTTTTGTGGAGTAGAGGTTTATGAAATATGTCCTGATAGTTCTCCCAATTTCACTGTCTGTTGGGATCTCTCCTTTTTCATTTCTAATTTTGTTAATTTGAAGCATCTCTTTTTTTTTGCTTGATCAAATTGGCCAGAGGTTTATTAATCTTTCTCATTATTTCAAAGAACAAGCTCTTTGTTTCATCAGTTTTCTTAGTTTCCAATTCATTAATTTCTGCTTTGATCTTAATTATTTCTTTCCATCTGGAGCTTTTTGGGTTGGATTCTTCTTGCTTTTCCAGTGTCTATAGGTGGATGGTTAGGTTATTGATTTGGGATCTCTTTGTTTTTATCATGAAGACATTTCGTGCTATGGATTTTCCACTGTGTACTGCCTTTATTGTGTCCCACATATATTGGTACGATGTGTTCTCATTGTCATTCATTTCTAGAAATTTTGCAATGTCATTTTTTATTTTGTCTACTACCCACTTATTGTTTAAAAGTGTGTTGTTCAGTTTCCAGGAGCTGATGGGTTTCCTGACACATCTTTTGTGGTTAATTTCTAGCAATACAGCATTGTGATCTGATATCATGGAAGAAATTATGTTGATCTTCTTAAATATGTAGAGGCAGGATTTATGACCCAATATATGATCTATTTTAGATATGGTTCCATGGGATGCTGAGAAGAATTTGTAGTCTGTGGATTTTGGATAGAATGTTCTGTAGATGTTCATTATGTCTAATTGATCTATGGTTTTCTTTGTTTTTTTTTTTGTTAATTAATTTTGTATTCAGCAAATACAGTCAGTTTGGTACCATTATTAGGCTCATCCATGACCTACCCCCTCCCCTTAGCCCCTCCTTGTTGAGGTATATGGGTCGTGCATTGTGGAATTAGCCCACAGTTATGGGTAAGATAAATGTCTCTGCATATCATGACCCAACATGTGGCTCTGACATTCTTTCTGCCCCCTCTTCCGCAAAATTTCCCTGAGCCATGTTGGGTTCATTTTTGGTCTGCTTCAGTGATGAGGTGTTGGGGGCCTCTGGGCCTCTGGCTCTATGATTTGGTAGGAATTGATTTTTCTGTTTTTGTTGAGCTCTCTCACTTCCCTGTTAATTTTCTGTTTGGATGTTCTATCTATTGCTGATAGTGCATATTGATAGTCCCCAACTATGATGGTGTCGGTGTTATTTCTGTTTTGTTGTCAAGTACGTTTTGTTTTATGAATTGTGGTGCACCTGTGTTTGGTGCATAAAGATTGATGATTATTATATCCTCTTGTTTGGTCGTTCCCTTGATAAGTAGGAAGTGGCCTGCTTTGTCTTTTTTTGATTACTTTTGGTTTGAAGTCTATTTTATCTGATATTAGTATAGCTAAACCTGTTTGTTTCTTATTTCTGTTTGCTTGTAATATCATTTTCCACCTTTTCACCCTAAGGAGGTGCCTGTCTTTAGTGGTAAGATGGGTTTCTTGACAACAGCAGATTGAGAGGTCTACTTTTCTGATCCACCCTGTTAGCTTATATCTCTTGATGGGTGAATTAAAGCCATTAATATTTAGGGTAACAACTGTGAGGGTTGATTTCATCCCTGCCTTTTTGTGGTGGTTTATGTGGTTTGGTGTTTTCTTGGACTTAGTATTTTTTGTTCCTTCTCTGAGTTTGTGTGTTGTGATATGCTTTTTGTAGGCACTTGAGGTTGGTTATTTGATTCTGTGTGGAGAATTCCCTGAAGTAACCTCTGCAGGTTTGGCTTTGTGTTCATATTCATGCAGTTGTAAAGCTGTTTTTTTTTTTTTTTTCCCTGTGGAAAGTTTTTCTTTTGTCATCTATTATGAGGGCTACTTTTGCTGGGTAGAGTAGTTTGGGTTGGAAGCCATAGGTTCTTAGACTTTGCAGTGTTCTATTCCAGGCCCTTTTGGCTTTCAGGGTTTCCATTGAGAAGTCTGAGTAATTCTGATGGTGTTGCCTTTATATGTAATGTGTTGTTTCTCTCTAGTTGCTTTCGGGACTTTCTCTTTGGTATTGATGTTTAAAGTCTTAATGATAATATGTCTTGGAGAGTTTCTCGTTTGGTCCAGTGTATTTGGAGTTCTTTTAGCTTCTTGTAAGTTGATGGGCCTTTCTTTTGAGAGAGAGGGAAAGTTTTCTTTGATAATTTTGTTGAATAAGTTCTCCATACCTTTGTTCTGAATTTCTTCCCCTTCTGTATTCCCATGATCTGAATGTTGGGACATTTAAGGGTATCCTACAGTTCCTTCATGTTCTGTTTACAAAATTTTTTGAACTTATTGAAACTTTTAGAACCCCAAACTGTTTCTTCTGTTTTGTCTTCCTGTTCTGGGTTCCTACCCTCCACATGGCTGACTCTGTTCTTGAGAGCTTCTATACAGTGTTGTGCTTGTTCAATTTGGTTTGCATTTTGTACTGATTTTTAATGTATAGTTTCCAACCCTCTGTTGAGTTTTCTTTTCAGGTCATTTTCTGATTTTCTTAATGCCTCTTGGAATTCATCCTTACATTTCTTTATGTCTTCATTGAGCTTAGCCAGCTGGTTATTGAAGTCTTTTTTTTCTCACTTTCTTTCAGATCATTAAACTCTCTTTGGAACCCTTCCTGGTTCTTATTTAGTAGGTCTAATCTAGGAAGGACAGCATTTGTATGATTATAGGCCCTTTGTTACTGTTCTGCAAGTTGTGCTATTTGTTTGGTGAGGGTTGCATAACTTGTATCTTCATTTTGGGGCTTTGACCCTATTGTCTTTTCTATGTTTTGATTACAGACATCTATTGTGGGACTGGAATCTTATTGGATTTACTTGCATTTAAGTTTTCATTATTCCCTTTGCACTGTGGTCTGCCCAGCATAGTATAGGAGTCTTATTTAATTTAGGAGGAAGCTGTAGTCTACCCTTGAAGTGTCTTTAGTGACTATTCTTTGTTGTTGTTGTTGTTGTTTGTTTGTTTTTTTGTTTTTCAAGGTAGGATCTCTCTCTGGTCTAGGCTGACCTGGAATTAACTATGTAGTCTCAGGGTGTTCTCTAACTCATGGAGATCATCCTACCTCTGCCTCCTGACTGCTGGGATTAAAGGTGTGTGCCACTACACCCGTCTATTCCCTTTTATGTTTTCTTCCAGGAGGCTTCTTAAGACAATTGGGCCTGCCTGCTCAGAGGCAAGGAGCCCATGAGGCTCTGGTGGAGGCTGGGGGACATGATGAAGGGACTTGTTGTTCTGTGATTTGGGGTATGGGACTGAGTGTTCAGGTGGCCCTAGCTGGGAATGGGACAAAGCAGACTGGTATTGTTGCTGGGCTGCAGTTGGGGGTGGGTGGGACTGTGTGGTGGTTCTGCAACACTGAAGGGTGAAGGAATAGGACAGCTGGTCCCTTGGGATCCTGTAGCAAGGGGTGGATGGGACTACTGGGTCCTGTGACAGGGCAGGGTGGGGATATGGGACTGCTGTGGGTCAGGTGACATGTGAGGGCAATTTCCCTGTGGTGGGAGAGCCTAGGAGGGTGGAGCCCTAGCTTGTTGGCCTGGGTCTGTGCATGGAGGGGCCTGTGGAGGTCCCTGGTGGTGGCTGTGGCTGGATGAACACTAGTCTGCTGGCCTTGGTCCATATAGGGAAATGGGAAGGTGTTCGTATGTGGAGGTCCCCTGGGGGAACACTTGCCTGCTGACCTAGGATTGGGCAGGGGCTTGGCGGGTGGCAGCAAGTGGGATGGTGTTAGTGCTTGGAGGCCCCCTGGGGGAGTGCTAGCCTGATGGCCTGGGTATGCACACAGGGTTGGGGGGTGGCGGAGTGGGAAGGCGTTTGCAAGCTTGGAGGCTCATGTGGAGCTATGATAGCCTTCTGGCCTGCTTCCTGTTGCCTGTGGTTATTGCAGAAGGAACCTGCAGCTGGGACTATGGCTAGGACAGTTGCTTGATGGGATTGGGGGACTGGTGGGCTACCCGACAGCGTGGCATCAGTGGATTCCCTGCTTTGCTCCTCCGCCCTCCAGCTGGAGGTCTATTAGACTCTGCTCACCCCTAGAAGACCCAATTAAGCCTAAACGTCTTGCCTTTCCTTCCCTGGGAGTTGCAGCGCAGTTAGGTGGACTCCATTTTAACCAGAAGTATCCATGCTTGACATTTTTATGTGAGTACTGTGGATCAAATTCAGGTCCTAATGCACTTGAGGAAAGTACTTTATTTACTGAGCTATCTCCTTAACCCAGTACATCTACTTTAAAATCACATATACGTGCTCCAAAATGAAAGCTGCATCCAGTACAGTCCTCATGTTCTTCAATAATAATCAATTCAACAATAATCAATTTCTTTCTCTGTAGACTTGCCTATTTTGACAACTTTGTACCTATGGATCCAGTAATACTGTATGTCTACTGTTGTGATAGAAGTGTGTCACTTAGCATCATATAACCACATTTCATCTATATTGCAGTCTACATTAGCACTACCTTCCTTTTTAATTGTTAAATAATAGTCCAATTGCGTGGCTTTCTCCCATTTTATTTATCCATTCATAAGTTTATGTATCTTTGGTTCATTTTTTCACTTTTTTGCTCTCATGGATAATATAGTTATAAACATTTGTGTCCACATTTTTGTATCATATGTGTTTTCTTTATTTCTTTGGGGTGTACATCTAAGAGTATGATTGCTTGGTAATACAGTAACTCTGTTTAACATTTCAAAGATTTTTAAAACTGTTTTCCAAAATAGCTGCACAATTAGGAATATTCTAATTTCTCTACGTTCTCATCAACATGTGTTAGTATCTATCTTTTTGATGATAGTCAAGCTCATGAGTGTGAAGTGCTCTCAGTGTGATTTTGATCTTCAATTCTCTGATTAATAATGGGAGCTGTTGAATATCTTTATATGTGCTTGTTGGCCACTTGTATGCTTTCTTTGGAGACATGTCTATTAGAGTTTAATTATTAAAAAGGAACACTTAGATAAGAAAGCTGTGATTATGGATAAATGCTTAATTTATAGAACAAAAACAAGTATATAGACAGAATGACCTTAGAAAATAGTGGTAATTCAGGGGAAAGAAATAAATAATGAAAGAAGTTTAGATTGATAAGCATCTTCAGATGATGTGAAGATGTTTTGCAATCATGAGAAAAGGATGCTTTTAGTCACGCTTGTCTGGGTGCACTTCTGAAACCTCTGTGGGGGGGAGAAGGGGAGGAGACAGGGCGGTGGGACCTGCAGCTCAGTATAGTAGAAGCACAGGACCTCTTAGTTGCTGAATTATGCTAAAGTAAATATGATTTGAAATACATGCTAACAGATAGCAGGCTCAAAAAGCCCTGTCTGTAATAGTTTATCATGGGGACTAATATGACAGCATGAGTCAGCTGTATTTTAAACTTTTCCTCTGCAGGATGTGTCACATTCTATGTTAATCACAAAAAGTCTGATTCTCAGCCTTTCTAGGTTACAAACAAAGTTTATAAAAGTGATTATCGTACTGACCAGCACATTGTATAACACACCTAAACAATACGAGTTCTTTAAGTCTATACACTAGTCTCAGTGAGAGGGATTAGTGATGAATTAGCCTTTCTTTTCTGTTCAGAAAAGAACAGAAAACCCAGAGACTCTTGAGGGATTGGACTGCTGCATGACATTGACATATTTCATTCTAAGGTACTTAAAAATTAAACATAGTGAGCAGACACCCACTATTCCTGCCACCGGAATCTCTGTCTGCTCCCATTCATAACTCATCCTAGTCTCCTGGCTAGACAGAACCTGCTTGAGATGTAACTGACAATCTCATTCCAGTTGCTATTATCGTCCAACACTAGGATGCCTATTTTTTTTTTTCCAGAGAAGACAAGCAATTAAAAACAACAGTCTTTCAGAGTCTTTGTCTTACTCAAAGTAAAAGTGGACTTTTACATCAATCTCTTGCTAGCACATCTATCCTGTGAATTTTCTAACTTAGAGCTAACAGCAAATGACTACACGAAAAACAAGATTCCTCCTTGCTTTATTTCTTTTCATTCACTGAACAATTAATAGGCCTTTTCTCCTTTTTAGTGCCAGATATTATTGAGTGGACTGGAGAGGAACAAAAAAGAAGCTCAGTAAAATAAATAAGTTATTTCTGGAGCAATCTTTCAACACTGTAGTAGCTATCTTTTGTATGGGGGATATGAGTTACCAATGAGGTTTTATTGTAAAGAACTAATAAGTAAGAGAGAAAAAATACCATCCACTTTGGTATATAAAATGAATACTAATGACAGTCATCAATAAAAATAATAAGAGCTGCTTATCATCTATGGATAAGTACCTTACATGTAACAACTATGATGAACATCATTAATATCTGTCATTACTATGGGTTTTCTTTGATTACAATATTAAATATTCCTTGGCTCCATGTTTGAAAATGTAAAGTTGAACACTCCATTATATCATCAGAATGTCCTTTATATGTAGGTTAGTAAACTGGGTCAAACACTTTACTGATTTGAACCTCATGTGATCTTTCTGTAAAATAAATACTGTGACTTAAGGTTACTGGGAAAATTCAGTAAGATTATGCAGGCAAAGAGCTTTGTACAGTGGCAGGATTATTGTAGATACTATAAGTGTTCATATTTCTTCCTATTTATTTTTCAGGTTGCAGACCTTTCAAACTTACCCTAGCTGTTTCTTGCTTGCATCCATAACCTCCTCAATCCATTGTCCTTGTCCTTCTTATAAACCACTTAATCTCTCAGGAAGCCTGATCTCTCTGCTCCTATGCATAAATGCCCAGTGAAGCAGAGAATACTACACACCCATGGGTTGGTTCCTTACAAGTTAAATTTGTATATCATATGAACTCTCAGTGTCTCTTATTTACCCTCTTACCCTTTCACTTGCATGTTATTTTCACTAATATGTCCTATTTGAAACCTGTCACATTTAGGCTTTAATATTCAGACAATGATTTCTTTTTCTGATTTTTTTTTTTTTTGAGGTAAGGTCTCACTCTAGCCCAGGCTGACCTGGAATTCACTATGGAGTCTCAGGGTGGCCTTGAACTCATGGTGATCCTCCTACCTCTGCCTCCTGAGTGCTGGGATTAAAGCCGTGCGCCACCACGCCCGACGATTTTTTTTTTTGTTTGTTTGTTTTTGTTTTTTGATTTCTTTTTCTAAACACAGAAAATATGTGAATGTGAATCCCCTCAAAACTATGGTTACCATGAAGGCTACTGTTCAACCATCATTTTCAGTAGTCCTATGGGACTATGAACCACTCTGCTCAAGCACATCCTCCACATAGTGCTTTGACGCTATGTTCTAGACTCTTCTTTGTGATCTTTTTCAATATCTCTGCCTTTCACTGTCTCTACCCTATTTATTTTATTTTATCATTTATTTTGTGTGTGTGCATGTTTGTGAGGATGAGTGCAGGTGTGTGTGTGTGCACCCACACACACATGGAGGTCTGAGGACAACTTTCTTGTCTGTGCCTGTCCCCCTCATTTGAGGCAATGTTTCTTACTCTGAATTCCTGCCTGCTATTACTTGCTGTGCTTGCCAAGAGTTTCAGAAGTTTTTTCTGTTTCAAATTCCCATCTCACTGTCAGCATCAGTATCCTTGAGCTTGAATTACAGACACTCACCACACTTAAAAAACAAAACGATGAAGTCTGGGGTCTAACTGGAGCACTCCAGTTTGAGCAAAGAGTGCTTTATCCACCGAGCCACCAGCCCAGGCCTCTCACTCTGTTTTGCAGAATAAATTACTCCAATTATTTCTCAGCACCATCTTGACTTTCCTTCTCTAAGCATGTCCATATTTTTCTAACATAAAACTCTCTCCTTGTTCTTTTCTATCTCCATTGTTTCTTGGCCACAATCCATAGTGTACTCTATTTTTTTCTGCTCTCTGAGCTCTATTACATTCTTATATCTTCTAGAAGTCATTGTAACTGATGCTGCTAAAAGTTTCCAATCATCTCCTACATGCCAAATCTCAATTCAGATTTAACCTTAATCTTAGCATCCATTTCGAGAGTATTATACTTCCTTTGAAGCTACAGGTACCTAAACTCCAGAATTTGAGTGAGGATATCATGTCTCTTACCTATTTTGGATCTCCTTGCTTTTGTCTGGTGCATCCTGTAGCTTTCTATATAGATTTTCCAGTCTGGTATATTCCTTATGGTGTGATGACGATTGTTGTCATCATCTTGACTGATTTGATTTGGCCTCTCCTTTGGAGGTGGCCTCTTTTTTCAACTGTGACTGTTTCCTGTGCTGTCTGTGCCATTCTTTCCTTATATGTATTCTAGATCCAAAGGCTGCAGAAGCTTAGTGTATGCCTGCTGTACTCTGCACCCTTGTGAGAATAAGAATTGTTAAGCTCAATTCAATACACCGAGTCCACTTACCCAGAGAATGATAGAAAATATTAAAATGTGCAAGAAACATTGGTGAGGCTTACTGAATGAGATCTTTCAGTTATAAATTTTCAGTAATTATGTGGGGCCTAGATGCTTAAATTTAGTAAATAGGTATACTATTCTTCATGTTCATTGAAAAATATCATATCTTTATTGCAATCCTATTTGATTTTTTTCTGACATTCCCTAGAAAGTAGGTAAAAGAAAGATAAGATTTATAGATTTCTGTGCTACTTTTACATATGACATCTATTCAGTTATTACACACTTCTTAATTTTATTGTTTCCTACACTACAATACTAAAGGCTAATTTTTCTCATAGATCTAAGTATGGGTCATTGTTCACTTTCAGATCAATCAGCGTGAGCTGAAGGATGTCCCCTTAGATGCTCACCTAACCCTCACTGTACAGTAGTGGTACGCACTGTTTGACAGAACGTCAGGACGGCACGAGTAGAGATGTACTCCTAAAGGAACGAGAAAAGAAAATCCCTCCGCATGCAGTCTGTTTCAATTGTTCCTACTTTAGCTGAATGTCATGTCTGAACTTTGATAAGTTACTTACTCTTTGAATCTCAAGTTCTTCAGAAAATTGGCTAATAAAACCTATCTTGCATGACTTTGAGAAAAATGAGAGCAATGCATCAAAATGCCTTTCATGTTCAACCATTTCAAGTCTACCTAAGGAGTTTCATAGTATCACACACGTCTTTCTTTTCTTTGACTGTCTCCTTTCCAATAATTTCTTTTAATTTTTTTCTCACTCTATTGCCAGTCATTTCAGAATCCATTCAATTTTTATCTAAACTTTTTTTTCTTGTTTTGTTTTTTTTTTGAGGTAGGGTCTCACTCTAGCCCAGGCTGACCTGGAATTTACTATGTAGTCTCAGGGTAGCCTCGAACTCACAGTGATCCTCCTACTTCTGCCTCCCAAGTGCTGGGATTAAAGGCATGCACAACCATGCCCGGCCATCTAAACTTTTGTATTCACTTATGAACCAGTTTTCTCACTTCAGGACATTCTTTATACTTTAGGTTTATTTTCATTAAAAAAAAACACTATAATATGGCTCCTTTTCCACTTAGAATCCATGCGGATTTATATTAGTTCGAAGTACTTCTTATTCCGATGCCTCCTAGGATCCTGATGGATGACATTGTGTTTATAGGGATATTTCAGAAACACCTCCAGTGTTATAAGGATGTTTGAAGGACATTAGCTTTAATTTTATTCCCTTTTTTCCCAACTTTAGAAACATTTCAAAATTTAAGGAATAATGAAGGGGAAGTACTTTTGGAGGGTTAATAGTTTTCCCTGAAACTACAGGGAACTAAAGAGTTAATAACTATCCCTAAGGCTAGAGGGCTACAAAAGAAACAGCAGAGGAATTCAGCCCAGGCCCCCCCCCCCCCCATTGTTGTACTCCCCTTAGCTCAGATGGCCTTGAAGGACCAGAAATCATCTGGGTGTCCTCCCTTAGGCAATCCTGGCTGAAGAAGCCTATTCTGAAGAAGGACAGAAACAGCTACAAGTTCCTTATCACTGCACCTGGTACAGTCTGTGTCTTAGAATCCTCCTTATTAGTTTGAACCCCAGCCTGGCTCAGTGCTTTAGCCTTCATCCTGTGGGAAGGCTGCTGTTGCTCACTGTTTCTCTCAATAAACTGTCTGTAGAGATCAAGTCTGGTGTTCTCTTTTGCTTTTCTCTTACACTTTTAAAATTATTTAGAATTAATAATCAGATATTACTTTTTCCATAATTAAGGATAAATGGTCACATGGGTCTTATGGTAAGCTAGATAAATTTTCAAGATAAAGTAACAAAAATTACTCTAGAAATGTATGTTTCTGTATTTTCTTAGACTGTATTATATGCACTATTGATTTCTTGAAAATTATTTTATGATAATGCACCAGTCCCTCAAAAGAGTTGATAAAGATTTCAAACAGATTCTCCAGACTGTCAGGAATAGCAGAAAGAAAAGCTATCTGAAACTGCAAAGAATATTATATTGCTCCAAACTAATATGTTACTATGTATACTACTGTTTCCTTAGAAAAGAGAGTAGTAGTGCAAAACATAAGTAAAACATTGTTTGAAATGTATTATAGATAAGATTGGAAAGGCTCTTAGGTTGCTAGATTTTTTTGTAGATTTACTGAGGAATAATCAATATACAAAGAGCTACATGTATGTAATACATATGAATTCATGTGCACAAACTTATGCAAACATCTGTGATCCCGTCATTAAAGTCAAGACAGTAGCTACATGCAACACAGCCCAAAGTTTCCTGATTTCCTTTGGTTTGCTTTATTTTCCCCCTTTGGTACTAAGAACACTTTAAATGAGATCTCTCCTCTTAACAAGCTTTGAAGTGTCATAGTGTGGCATTATTAACTACAGGGAATATATTATACTTCAGATCTCTAGAATTATTCATCTGGCATAACTAAAACTTCAGAATCATTGCAAATAACTTCCCATTCCTCCACCCCTAGCCTGTGGCGGCCATATAACTATATTTTCTGTCTCTTTTTTGACAAATAAGTTAGCCTTTATTCACAGCCTGGGTCTGAGTTACATAATTGACTTTTCCTGACCTCAAATGAGCATACTTTTCTAGCTTTTTTCACAGTAATGAAATTTTAAATTCAATAGACCAAAGAGTATATTCTTTTCCTAACTCTGAAGGTCAGAGAGGAACTACAGAAACAAAATAGTTTTTAAAACCTTTTATAACAAATCACTACATTTGTTGACGATTTGTCCTTTTTAGTAATGTAAACATGACATTTTTACTTCAAGTTTTAAAAATATTCTAATTAATTTTTTAATTTAATTTTTATTTATTTATTTGAGAGACAGAAAGATAGGGAGAGAAAGAGGCAGATAGAGAGAGAATGAGCACACCAGGGCCTCCAGCCACTGCAAACAAACTCTAGACACATGTACCACCTTGTGCCTCTGGGTCCTTTGGCTTTACAAGCAAGTGCCTTAACCACTAAGCAATCTTTCTGGCCCCTAATTAACATTTTTTTAAATTAGTGTTTATATTTTTCTCAGAGCAATATACAAGACTTGTTGACTATATAAAAATTTGAAATGTACATATTTTACTTGAGCTATGATATGGACTTTAATAGTGACAGGGAATTTCTGGTCTATTTAGCTTTGGTTTTCTGGTAGTCTCTGATGAGGAAACCAATTACATACATTTTGATTGATGATATAAAAGTCATTTCTAGAATTTGATATGGTTCTTGTAGACTTGATTCACCTTTAGAGATAATTAAACTAAGCCTAGGGTAAATATGTTGTCACCTGCTATTTACATATCTGTGTATAAAAAGGTATCTTATCATAGCTCTGAAGCTATAACCAGGTATCTCTAATCTTTAGGAGAACATAGAAGAAACTTCCTTTTGTGAGAATAACTCTTGATTTCATGGTGGAATAGTGAAGGCATGGACTTGGTATTAGGTGGCCTTGAGTGTGATTATTCTCTTCCTTACCAGCCGGTTGACTTTGGCAAGTTATTTTAAGTTTGCCTCCATGTTCTCATTTATAAGAGTAACAGCATCCACCTCATGGGCACTTGTTAGGACTCAGTCAGTGCTCAGATGCATTTGTCACTATCGTCATAGAGATAATCATTGTCCCAACATCATTACATAGTAAAGATGAGATATCAGATCTTAAAAATACTGGCTACATTAAGGAGAAAAGGGCCTGGAGGAGAAGGCCAGGGTGTTCAGTAAAACTGTTTTAGAGTCGTACCTTCCTTCACCACTCCGGCTTATTCTTTGTCAGTGTGTTACAGGGCTTGACCACTGTGGGTGACATGTGGAATGACATGTTGATGGTCCCTAAGATCTTCTACTACCTATTTTAGTTATTAGATTAATTTAGCTTTGGAGGCCTCTTCTGTCACTATGTGTATCTGAGGCATGTGTAGTTAGAAACAATGATGACAAACTCATTTTGCTTATTATAGAAAATGCTATCATTATAAAAACAGTTGACTACTGCTTTTATTTGAAATATTGTGATCCTAATATATGTGAATTATAGATTTCACCTAGCACCCCCATAAAGTATGACATGTTTAATATTGAAATGAAATGATTATTTTTCTTTCTTTTTGAAACTAATTTGGAGAAGACAAGTCCTGACTGATGCTTTGAAATTGCTGTTTTACTTAGATTTACTTAGAATTAATGGACAAAATATTTTTTCAAATAAATATTTAAAAATCAGGAGCCATTAAAATTTTTGTGTATGTGAGACATGATTAGCATCTTGTTATGGCAATACCAGTTCCCAATTGTGTGACTTTCTTAGCAGGAATATGCCCATCCCTTAAGCTATCAGGACCCTGAGATGATGGGCAATAAGAAATTTGAATTTCCCCAATAATCTCATGCCAGGAGAAGGGAAGGGAAGGGCTTTGGTGCCATTGGGGCAGCTTCCTCCTGGAAAAGAGATTTCATACATCTCTGAAAATTTGTCAGACCTCCTTACAGAAGTGATAAGCTGTTGGGTCAATGATTGGCTGAACCATCCCAGGACTGCCTAGTTACGCATACATTTTGTCTTCTGTTTAAACCTAAACCTCATGTCAGAACCTCAAAGCTGGATTGGTGGTGGGGAAGTCACTGAACCTCTGTTCCTCTTTTTAATGTAGTCACAGTGATTAAATCTCTCTCTTCTGATTTTTCACTGTTCCTTTGCTTAATTGGCTTATTGAAGACAGGTAGCTTGTTAGGGCTGCCGGGTCTCAGGCTCTGACCCTGACAGTATTAGCTAGTACTATAGAGTTGAAAATTTTCCAAATAGATGTAAACTTCTAGAAATATTGCAATACATAGAATTAAAAACAACTTTGTGTTATTGGATAATTTCTAAGTTTTAAATAAGCATAAATTACTTATATTCATACTTATTATTGCAGGAATCTGTATTATCCAAACATATAAATGGAGTGGCCTGTACCTCACCAGTTAGGCTAGAATAGCTGCTACACAATCCTCAGGGACCTTCTGCTTGTGACTCCCCAGCACCGGGGTTTTAAGCGTACACCACCATGCCCAGCATTTTGATTTAGGTTCTGAGGATTATATTCAGGTTTCGTCCTTGTAAGGCAAGCACTTTACCAACTGAGCTACATCTTCAACCCCAAGATTAATTCTATTTTATAAGTCAGATCTATGCTATATTTGCAAGTTTATGTATTTATTTATGTATGGCTAGACATTTACAGCTAATGTGATATTGATTTTTAAAAAGCTTATGAATACAGAAGAAAAATTTGAAGATATAGTCATTGTTAATGAAAATATTAATAAAAAGGTACATTCTTGGCTACAAATTATTATAAGCTAAGTTGAAATTAAGTGTTTTTGCTAAATTCTCAAGATTTCTGGATCTAACATAATATTTCTAATTGCTTCTTCTTTTCTTACTCTTCTTTCTTCCTTCTTTGCCTTTCCCTCCCTTTTTCTTCCCTCCCTCCCTCTTTTCTTTCTTTCTTCCTTTCTTTCTTTCCCCTTCCTTCCTTCCTTCCTTCCTTCCCTTTCTTTCTTTCTTTCTTCTTCCTTCCTTTCTTTCTTTCTTTCTTTCTTTCTTTCTTTCTTTCTTTCTTTCTTTCTTTCTTTCTTTCTTTCTTTCTTTCTTTCTTTCTTTCTTTCTTTCTGTCTTTCTTTCTGTCTTTCTGTCTGTCTTTCTGTCTGTCTGTCTTTCTGTCTGTCTGTCTTTCTGTCTTTCTTTCTTTCTTTCTTTCTTTCTTTCTTTCTTTCTTTCCTCTTTCTTTTGTTCATTGGCTCATTTTGTAGCTCAGGCTGATCTTGAACTTGCTATGCAGCTGAGATTGAGCACAGATTCCTTCCTGCCTCTACCTCCTGTGTGGTAGAATTATAGGCATGTGCTACCAGTGCTCATTAAACATTTAGGACTTTTGACTTTTATTTTATAAATGTCACAATTGTCACTATGCTTTTCAATGTTATTTATAATAATTATATGTTTAAAATATTATTGATAGTCATGCCTTTTTAAAAATAAGATATACATGTATATATATTTACTTATTTATGAGAGAGAGAGAGGAACAGAGGGAATGGGTGAACCAGGGCCTCTAGCCACTGTGAATGGACTCCAGATGCATGCACCACCTTGTGAATCTGGTTTACGAGGGTACGTCAGAATCAAACCTGGGTTCTTAGACTTCACAGGCAAGTGCCTTAACCACTAAGCATCCCTCCAGCCCAGTCATATCTTCTTTAACCAAAAAATTTCCTTTACTCTTGCCCCTTTCTCACACACTAAATTTTGAATAATCAGACTGTTAATATGTTGTTTTTGCTTGAATTGTTGTGTTTTCTAGAATTGTTCCTAGGAAGCATAAAGATCAGCTTCCTCATTTGCAAATCAGAAGGACAAGATGAGGTTTGTTTTGTATTTTTTAATCTAAGAAATTCAAAGCAATCATGATTTCAAATTTTGAGATGAAAGAAGTACTGATGAATTCAAAGCAAAGTTTTCTTTTAAACTTAGTTATGTAAGTACAGTACTTATGTATAGCACACGTCAAAAGGTGTACTTTTCATTTTAAAGGAAGTATCCTCATTTGCATGCAACTACTTAGCAGTGATTTTCTTTTTGCATTTTCTTGTCAGTTTTCAACAATACTTTGTAACGTAACTCAAAAGTCCTGAATGTTTTTCAAGGTCACACTGTTCATAGTATTATTCCAGGATTGGTCTTTGATATATTTATATATTAATTACTTTATGACTTGGAAGAGTATTTTGCTCTTTCATTCCATAAGTGCTGATTAGCATAATGCATTAGCTAGAGCTCATAGTTTTATTACCATGCCCAGGGTAAATTGATCTCACTTTAAACCTGCCTTTGTGAAAAAAATTGTAAAGGTAGATGCAAGGGTACTTCAGGAACATACATTACATAATCCCTGTTTAACTTTAAAGCTGATGTAGCAACTGGAACTAAATCCATATAGAGGCCCTTTTAAATTCCTCCAAGTAGATTTTATATGATTCTTCACAGCAATGCATATAATGTTTTGGCTATTGTATTCTTATTCTTGGGATGCATTAAAACTTGCCCCTGCCTTAAAGCCACCATTTAACCATGGCAGAAGTATTGGTTGGCCTTCTGATTTTACCTGGAGAATGCCTACCTTCCTCTCTGATGACAGTGACTTATTTTTACTGTCACTATCACTAGAAAATGCTGCACAATTTCATCCATATTTGGAAACTATGTGGTTCTTTCATCCACAGTCTGGTGAAAGTGAAAGGAAACTGCTTTCTAGAATACATTCAGACTGCCAAATTCTACCCCTCCCTGAGAGAGCTCTGAGCATCTTAGCTTACAGTGCCCTTTTGACAACTAAGGCTACTCTCTCAGGACCTAGCTAATCTCAAAATGAATTTGGACAGCTCACCAGATGAAGCTGGGAATCTCATTTTCCAGTAGATTCCGCCCTATTCACAGGCACAGCTAAGTAATGAGAAGGTCTGATTTAAAATGCTCAGGATTATCATCATCAGAAAGTAAATTACAAATATAATTAATGAAGATGAAAGTATTGCATTTTTATATCTGTGGGGCAACTTTAGAATGTGGCATACTGTAAATTTAGTTTCAACTGCATTGAAAATCAGGAAAAAATGTTATATGCTAAGTCAAGGAAAAAACAACCAAATAAGCAAGAGAAAGTAGGAGTGAAGCAAAATAATGATGAGTGGAAATAATAAAATACAAATATTAAAAGTGCCAGGTGTGGTGGTGCATGCCTTTAGCCCCAGCACTCAGGAGGCAGAGGTAGGAGAATCGCAATGAGTTCAAGGCCACCCTGAAACGACATAGTGAATTCCAGGTCAGCCTGGGCTAGAGTGAGACTCTACCTTGAAAAAACAAAAACAAAAACAAAAACAAAAAAGTAATACATTTGGAAACTAAAATGCCATTAAACAGTTATTAGAAAATGATCAAGTATTTAAAATCTTATAAAAAACTATCAAGATTGAAGAAGAAAAGTAGAAATGTACAATATCTACACACCAAAAATTTTGACATTGTATACATTTAGATTTAAAAAGTGTTAGTTAAACCACAATTTTGTACTAATGCATTCTAGCACTTGGGTTAAAGATAGTTTGTATTAAATGTAAAAGAGAGAACTAGAATAAATATAGTTCTGGTAAGTCAACACAAATTGAATCTTCAAACAACATACCAATGAGATAACAATAATGAGATGATCTTACAGATAAATATTATCAAACTTCCAGGAAATAGTGTTTTCTAATATCTTCATTATGAATGTATAAAATGATCTCCTTAGAGACTATGAGATATCAAAAGACACAAAAAAGGCAAAACACAATATGCTACATTACACAATATGATTTGATACAAAATTGAACAGTTATGGTGGAAAACAATCAAATGATAGGCCAGTCTCATTCAGGGACCAAAATAGATTTCAATCCATATATTAAAATATAAACTCCCACATGGTGTAAAAGTCAGTAAGATTACATATATATATATATATATATATATATATATATATATACACACACACACACACACACATATACACACACACACAGAGACACACACACACACACACACATATATATATATAACATTTTAGACTTAAACATAAGAGATTATGTTTGAAATATTTAAAAGGACAAAAAAGATGATATAAATATGGGTTTGCTTCTGGGACCTGGAAAATCATTTCACTACTTCTTTAATTGGGTTATTCATTTTATAAGTGTGCACAATTGAATCAAAAGGTGAACAAGTAGTTATAAAATTTAGCTTTAATATGTTCTTTATTTCTTCAATGATGTTAATTTTTATATATAATATGTATTAGCAGCTTTAAGGAAATTATAAAGCTATTCAGTTATCTGCATTTGATTTAAAAGATAAACTTTATTATATATTGAATAGATACATAAACATTAAAAAATACAGAAAGGTAACTGTTTTGA
This sequence comes from Dipus sagitta, assembly GCA_036346955.1. Taxonomy (NCBI): domain Eukaryota; kingdom Metazoa; phylum Chordata; class Mammalia; order Rodentia; family Dipodidae; genus Dipus; species Dipus sagitta. Next base: position 52,822,057 of record CM070774.1, read on the forward strand.
AGGAAATTAGAACAAATAAATCAAATATGTGACATACTTAATAATTCATTGCTTATAAATTATGACACTTGATGTTAGCCCATGAATGATAAATTTATGAATAAATTATTTCTCTTTTCACACAGAAATTTAAGGAGAAATAATATATTGCCTAGTATAAAGTATTTGTGTGAGGTTGGGGTTTAAACACGTTTCTTTGAGGTGGATCATAAAATTTACTTAATGAATTTTTTTCTTAAAAGTCATTTATTTGGGGGCTGGAGAGATGGCTTAGTGGTTAAGCGCTTGCCTGTGAAGCCTAAGGACCCCGGTTCGAGGCTCGACTCCCCAGACCCACGTTAGCCAGATGCACAAGGGGGCGCACGCGTCTGGAGTTCGTTTGCAGTGGCTGGAAGCCCTGGCACGCCCATTCTCTCTCTCTATCTGCCTCTTTCTCTCTCTGTCTGTCGCTCTCAAATAAATAAATAAAAATAACAAAAAAATAAAAAAAGTCATTTATTTGCACAAAGAAGAATTTGATCCACAAAGTTGAAATTCTATATTGCATATAAACATGATTTATATGTATAATGCACTTCCACTGTTATCCTAATCATTTAATACTTTTAAACAAAATATTGGAAAGGATAGGGAATTAGAAAAATAATTATACCTTCTGAAGATGGCAATATTCACAGTGTGTCTTCAGATCAAAGCCATTAGAATGAAATCTCATTATGTAACTATCATATTTCAGAGATATCTTGTAGATGCATCTAATATATTGTGAAGATGCTGGTTTCTCTCTCAATTGGTGAGGTGATCAGTACACGTTATGTTTTGACTTGTGTTTTTGCGTATTGTGCAGACAACTTTATCTGACTTGTTAACCTATAAACTATACTATGGCTTATATTGGTTTTCTAGTGCTGGGTAACAGATTACCACAAATTTAGTGACAAGACAACACAGATTTTCTCATACAATTTCTCTGTGTTAGGAACTCCCCACACTCCCACTGGCCTCGTGGATCATTCAGATAACAGCTAACTCCAGTTCACTTGGATTGTTGGGTTCATAATGATTTGCCTCTTCAAGGCTAGTGGGATAATTCTGACTTCTGTTTTCCAAGGTGAAAACTTATATTATGTAGCATAATTAAAAGAGTGGTAATTCCAATATATTCATAACTCTTACTCACAGTAGGATAAAGGGTTTATATGAGGTGTGTATAGCATGGATAAGAATTTTGGGCCCATTTTAGATTTTTGGCTAACCTGTATTTTTTTATTCTTCTTATAATATATCATCCCCATGCCAAAATACTAGTTCAGAATTTTGTTTTACTTCTCTTTGATTTCTTGTTCTGGAGCAAGTAAAAAACTGTATTCTGCCCATATTATACATAGCTAGTGGTAGGCACAGTTCTGTTATTCGAAGTTATGTTGGAAAGGCAGATAGATACAGTATCTCACATTTCTTAAGGATGGTGAAATAGTTTCTGCACTTAGAGACACATATAGATAATTATATCGCTGATAATTGTATTGAAAAAAGTAGATTTTATAAAAATTATTAAAATTTAATTTTTAAAGGGAACCATTACTAGGGATTATAGTTTAAGAACATTTTTTGTTATTTTTGTTCATTTATTTATGAGACACACACACAGAGAATGAGCCTCTTGCTGCTGAAAATGAACTCCAAATTCATGCACCACTTTGTGCATTTGGCTTTACATGGCTACTGGAGAACTAAACCTGGACTGGCTTTGGAAGCAAGTGTCTTTAATGAGCCATCTCCCTAGCCCTTTAAGAGCAAAATTGATATAATAAAATGTTTTCCTGGTGATACGTAAAAATGAATTCCAAATTTAACAAAAGTGTTGAAAAAACAAAGGGGGAGCTGGAGAGATGGTTTAGCAGTTAAGGCACTTGCCTACAGATCCAAAGGGCCCAGGTTCTATTCCCCAGTACCCAAGTAATCCATATGCACAGGGTGACACATGTGTCTGGAGTTCCTTTGCAGAAGCTGTAGGCCCTGGTGTGTCCATTCTCTCTCTCTTTCTCCCTCTATCTTTCTCTGTCTCTCAAGTAAATAAATATAAATAAAAATGTTTAAAATGAATTGCAAAATTTGGTAAAATGTAATAGTGAAAAATTTGGAGGACAATTTTTAATATTTTATTTATTATTTATTTAGTTGAGAGAGAAACAGAGAGAGAGAGAGAGAAAGAATGGGGGCACCAGGGCCAGTAACCCCTCCACTGCAAGGGAACTCCAGGTGCATGCACCACCTTGGGCACCTGCCTTAAGTGTGTACTGGGCAATTGAATCTGGGTTCTTAGACTTCGCAGGCAAGTGCCTTAACTTCTGTGCCATCTCTCCTGCTCTTGGAGGACATTTTTATTGGTAGAGTAAATATCCAATATGTTTACTCTTACCTTGTCTTCCTAAGTAACATAGCTTTTTTGTTTTTAAATGACTGTGGGGCAGATTCATCATGGAGTCATAATATATACCGCATGTTTTTCTTCCTTGTTTGAAAAGGAGAAAGTATAAGTTTCATTTTTTGAACTGGAGTTATTGTAATCGGTGGTGAAATTGGTTTAGAACATAAAAAGAAGTAGACTAATGAAAATCCTATACTTCATTTTATTGGCTAGTTGCAGAGTCTGGTATGTCAATAGGAGAGAGAAACTTAAAGAAAATGCAACAAAAACAAAACAAAACAAAATTTAAGACTGTGTGAAGCATGTGGACCTTTCAGACGTTCTCCTGTAATTAAACAGATGCACTGTCTGAAGGAATTGATTAGAAAAAGCAAAAAGAAGAACTTCAAACCAACTTTGTGAGCTAAGATATCCAGATACAGTTCTTGTCAGTCTGGCTAGGCTATTAACTTGATTAACTTAGGTCACATTATTAGACCTGTGCACCGGAGAGTGTGAGAAGTCTTCATATTTCTGCCCTTTATTCTTGTCTCTTCCCATTCCTGAGAGATTAACAGAAGCTTGGACAACTTTAGCATTACTATCCTTCAGTATTGGTTTCAAGTGACAGATTTTGTGGTTTGGTGTGGCAGGTTTCTTGAAGTGTGGGATCAAGGAATTAAAAACCCCAAAGTGCTGCTCAAATATCACATAAAAAACTTTTAACACTTGTGGAGCTGTTTTTCTGGAATTTTTAAATTGTGTTTCAGAGCAAATGGAAGAATATTAAAATGTAGAAATTTTCAGTTTGAGCAGGTTATGATTTAATATATTAATAAATGATTTTCATAATTCAGACCCAATTGTATTTAGTATGCTACATTACAATTCAAGTTAAAATTTTGATGTGAATTCTGAATTAGTGTTTATTCTTAAGCTTGCATGAATTTATAAGGGTTTTATGTTTACTTCATAATTTTATAATTTCTTTTTTTTCTTCCAAATTTTTATTAACAACTTCCATGATTATAAAAAATACCCCATGGTAATACCCTCCCTCCCCCCACTTTCCCCTCTGAAACTCCATTCTCCATCACACCCCCTCCCCATCTCAATCAGTCTCTCTTTTAATTTTGATGTCATGATCTTTTCCTCCTCTTATGATGGTCTTGTGTAGGTAGTGTCAAGCACTGTGAGGCCATGCATATCCAGGCCATTTTGTGTCTGGAGGGAGCATGTTGTATGGAGTCCTACCCTTCCTTTGGCTCTTACATTCTTTGGCCACCTCTTCCACATTAGACCCTGAGCCTTGGAAGGTGTGATAGAGCTATTGCTGTACTGAGCACTGCGGTCATTTCTTTCCATCACTATGATACCTTCTGAGTTGTCCCAAGGTCACTGCCATCTGAAAGGACAAGATTCTCTACCAAAAGTGAGAGTAGCATTAATATAAGGGTATGAACATTAACAGAAGTGCTTACTGGGCAGTTTGACAAGCATAGTATATGCATTTAGCCAGACATTAGCAGACTTTACACCTCTAGGGCTCATGACTACCCCTGTTTTAAGTTTTCAGTATCAGGGATGTATTCCCTCCCATGGAGTGGGCCTCCAGTCCAATTAGAGGGAAACTGGTTTCGCCCATAACAGATGTGCCACTATTGTACCCAGTGGCTCACTTGGCCTGGCTGGCCAAATATAAGGCTTGCAGTGTCCACTGTTGAGTATCTTCACTGGTCATTTCTCTTTCTCCCATTGAACTGCATGCAAGATATAAAGGGAAGAGAAAGGAAGGCAGGGGGGGTACTTAATAGGATGGTATTGTATATATGTAAGTAGAAGAATAGATTAATGGGGGTGAAAAGGTCCAAAATGAGGTCAGGGGAAGAGATTGAGTAAAGGAAAGGTGGAGGGAGGGCTAATCAAAATCGAAGAGGATATAAATAAATCATATGGAATCCTACTTTTTTGGACAATGGAACACTCAGGAGCTGTAGATTGTTGTTAGAAAATTTTCAGAGCCAAGGATGGGATACCTTTCAGTGAGTTGTTGGCCAGGGAGGTCCCTGATGCCCCCAAAACATTATAGGCCATTGCCGAGGCCCTTGGTTTCCCACCAGGAATAGATGGTAAGACCCTATTACTGAAGACTGCACATACTTGGGCTGCAAGGCCACTGAGAAATCCTGCTGGAACTGAGCTAATAATTTTATAATTTTTCAGTAAGCAATAGGAGAAACTTCTTTTTATCAATTATGGCCCAAAAGAGACATAGTAAATGAAGGGGTGATGGATAATGCTTCCTAAATAAATTTTTCTTTCTTTTTCTGTCACAGTTTTTAGGCTAGTCTGTCACTAAGTAGCCCAAATTGGCCTTGAATTCTTGGTCTTCCTGCTTCATCAGAGCTCAGATTGCTGGTATGCTACATATGGTTATTTACCTTGTTTCTTTATTAAGAAGAACATTAATCAAAGTTTTACTTTGGTGCATCATCACACGGGGATGGATTTTTGAAATAGAACATGTTAAATATACAAAGCTGAATTTTAATAACAATTAGGAAAAGGGAGTAATAATTTTAAATCAAAGCAACTACTCATCCACATATTGAGCAATATCTTTAGCATCCAAAACTAAGTGGTATAAAAATGAATGAGTTAATAAGTAGTTTAAAGATAGAACGTAGAGATACAGATAATTGCTTGTGTTTCTTTGAAGTAGTGACTGTTTTATTTTTGATCTTTTTTCATTTCCCAAAAGAAATATGGAAGCTATTTATGTCTTTTGAATTAATTTGAAGTTAAAATTAATCAAGTCTTTTTCCTTCTTAGAATATTTAGTTGTTAGATTCAAATGGATGAAGTCAGGGTTTTGCCATTCTTCAATTAAATTGGAGAAATTTGAGGACCTTTAATGGTAGTGCAGATGACTTTGATTGGAGTAGAACTTCAGAAAAAAACAATATCAAGCTCTTGAATTAAACACTATAAATACAATCTTATGTTAGGAAGACACTATCATTCAGAAACATGAACTTAACAACAGTACAGACACCGTTCAGATGCATAAAACCCATTGAGTTGACTCTTCAGGTAGTCACTCGAGTTTTTTTCTAATGGCTTCTCACATGTTAGTTAAAATTGACATTGCTAAACTTAGCAATAATGGAAAGCCCTGGGTGGGATAGATTCAGTGCTGAAGTTTGCCAAACCTTTAACATAGAGCTAACATCAATGCTTCTTCCACTGTTTCTCGAAATAGGCAAAGAAGGAACTCTATCAACTCATTCTACAAAGCCAGAATTTACCCTAATACCAAATCCAGAAGACACAACAACAACAAAAATGAAATGAATAAATATAATAAGAAAAAGAGGAAAACTACTAGACATAGCAAACTTTTTTCTTCCTTTGGCCACGTTATGTGAAGAATTGCCTTGGGCCACACACTTCAGGGTAGACCAGCACCCCTAAGGAACAGATGTGGAGAACAGAATAAGAACAGCTGTCAGAGTTGCTGCTGCTCTTTGGTGCTGTTCTCCCTTTGGACACTCTTTTGTTCACAGTGTGGTCTGGTCGCCATGGAGGCAGACAGGGACCACTGCCCATCACTGGCAGATTGGCATCTCCTGCATCAAACACCTAGTGATTGGTATTTGAGGTCTTGATGTCTTGATAACGAGCACCCAGGTGGAATTGGGAAGGACGGACATCCCATCTTCAGCCGCTGCCCCAGCAGAAAGTGCTAACATGGCTTTTCATTGGCCTTTTAATTTCAGCAAATATCACAGGCTCAAGAAACTGAATATCCCATAGGCACTTTTCTTGGCCCATAGATGACTGTTTTTCACCAGGATTATTACAAAATATACAGAGCCTGGCCTTGCCCAAGTCTCACCTTCAGGTCCTGATGTGAAATATATTGATGCTTTCTTGAGCTATGTGACATTACCACTTGCCCACCTTTTTCCTTTCCAGTTGCCAGATACATCAGGTATAAGTTCCTGTTCAGTATTAGAGTACTATGTCTTGTCTGTCCACCTTTCTTTTAACTACACTGCGCAGTCCTTCCAAGCTCAGTTAGGATCTTTCTATAATTTCTGTCACCAACAGAATTCCATACCTAGAAGAGACAATATCCATACAGTTTACTGCCTGGCAAAGACAACAGGACCAGGCAATGTTTTCACACTATATTTTTCTATATGTTACATTTGCAAATCCTTTTTAGATTTTAAAATTTGAAACTGTTTTCTTGCCAATTTCCCAAAAAATTTGAACACAAAACTCAGTGGCATTAGTTTTAAAAAAGAACTTCAATAATTCCAAGAATTGAGTAGAATTAGACATTTTTAGAGAACTAGACTCAGTTTATAACCTCATGTACACTTATATTTAATGAAAAGAACTTTAAGTAAGGAGGAAAAATAAATTAGGGTTAATTGGAGCTATCCCTTGTTGTAGTAACTTTGCAAATGTTAAGATTCAAGTGAAAAGACTTTGAAAATTTTCTATTATACTATATATCTAGGTCATAGGGGCTAGAGGAAGGAGTATAATACTACCTTTTGTAGTCTGTAGTCAAATTTAAGTCATTAATTACACTTCATGAAATTAAAGAAACAGAAAGATTATACACTATGTGACAAGACCAGACCCTACACATGAGGTAGATATCTAAACATGAATCTATGAAATCATAAATATATCAGAAACTTGATATATTTATGATAGAATGTATTAACCAACAGACAGCTCATGGAATTCTAGGGCCTGGAATTATTTGTGCAAAAGAAACCAAGCACATTTTTTTTTTTTTAATTTTAGAGAGTGCAAGAGAGAGAGAGAGAATCGGTGCACCAGGGCCTCAGCCACTTCAATTGAACTCCAAATGCTTCCGCCACCTAGTGGGCATGTACCACCTTGCACTTGCCTCACCTTTGTGTGTCTTGCTTATGTGGGATCTGGAGACTTAAACAAGGGTCCTTAGGCTTCACAGGCAAGTGCCTTCACCACCAAACCATCTCTCCAGCCTCCAAGTACATTTTTGATGCTTTTGAGGTAGAAAGTGAGTTTAATGCATTGGTATGGCTAACTCAACTTACACAGTAACAAGGCATCCCAAAGTCTGCTGATACAGGAACACAATTAAAAGGAGACTAAACTCTGCTGGTGAATTTTATGTTAATTTTGAGGAATTTGTGGAGAGAGAATATTTACTACCAGAGCAAATTTATGGTATTGATCAAACTGAATTGTTTTAGAAATGCCATCCATTAAGACACAAGCTTTTTGCATTGACCAGAGTACTTTTAAGTATAAGTCAAGCAGATGCTTGACTTGAGAGATGCTCCTTATTATGTGTTTTGCAAATGCCACAGATTTATAGATTTAATTTTTCTGCTGTAGGGAAAGGGAAAAAGACCCATGCTTTCAAAATAATTGATCTTTCAAATCTTCTGGTCACTGACTTCACTCAAAGTGATGCATGGATAGAAGAATCTATTTTTAGACAGGGGTTTGGGAAATGCTTGTCACAGGCACAGGGGCATGTGACATACAAAGGGCTTTGAGAAAAGCAGAGCTCCCTTTAGGTTTCCCCAGCACATCCAAATGAAGAATTGCATTTAAAGGACGACAGAACAATTGTGAAAGGTTTTCCACCAAATATCACAAGTCTTTAAACTTATAAGCAGGGAATTTTAGCCACTAATAAAAAAATTCTGCTGAATAAGACTTCTCCAGAAATGCATGGATGAAGTAAGTGACTGAAAAATATTTCAGAATAGCATGACGATGTTGGATTCAATTTATGAAACATCAAGAGTTTGTAATATGAACAAGTCTAGTACCATAACCAAGGCATGGAAAACTTTCCCTTAGGAATCAGGAGCATTTAGACCAAGACAGGGAAATCAATCACAATAAATGCTGATGAGGATATGGGGTGGGGAAAAGAGAGACATATAGATAGCTGATGGGAATATAAATTGGTATATCCACTATGGAAATCAATATGAAGTTTCCTCAAAAAATGAAATTTTTAAAAATTATACTTATTTTTTTAAAAAAGTATATATAATGAAATTTTATTTTACCATAAAGATAAATGAAATTGAAGGGGGGGGGGTAGAGTTAAAGTGACTGGATCCATGAAGGTAAAAAGGGCAGGGAAGTTTCTCTTATCTCTTGCCTAGTTCTAAAGAACTGTTTTTCCACTAACAAGTCAGGACCCCTCCTGGGAGGGAGGTCTTTCATAGGATTTAAACATTGAGGTTGGTCAAATTAAGCTAATCTCTTCCGGAGACAACTCCTAGCCCTAATCAACCCGCTCACCACCCTAAGGTTATAAACACCTTTACAAGGGTTGTGCAGGCTCTCTGGATCTCTGATCACTTGGGAACTTCCAGCTGTGGGTGAGTTTTTCTCTTGGCTGGGCCTGGCCTGCAAGAGCCTTCTAACCCTTACTCTCAGCCTGGGTTCTTTATCCCCTCCAGCTCCCCACATGGCAGGAGCTCCTTGAACTTTCTTTTCTCTTTTCTTTCCATGCTTTTTCCCCAGATCCCTATCTGGGCACATGGACTCCTGAGCTACACATGGCCCACATGGGCTTTTGGGATCCACATGGTGTATTTCTCTTCTCTCCACTGTGTTTTGTCTTACCTCTCAGACTTCCCCTTTCTGCATGCCTTCATAAAATCTGAATAAAATGTGGTATTTTAAAAATCATTTTCTTGAATCTGGAATTGCCAGTTCTTTGGTTGCTTTGCAGATATGAACTTAGGGGTTGGGGTCCCAGGAAGTACCCCAGAACCCCAATTTTCCCATTACAAAATATTACAAAATATTACTATTTTAAGGAAGTGAATGAAAATCATTATGTTAAGTGAAATAAGCCAGATTTAAAATGACAATATTGAATGACTTTGTATGTGCAATATAAACTTATATATATATATATATATGATATGAATGTATAGCCATATGTATACATGATATCAAAATAGAAAGGAGACTAAAGAGTAGAGGTCAAAAGTGAGGCAGGAGAGAAGACAAGAGAGGATAATCATTATATATTCCATGAAAGCATGCCAACAAGAGGGGATGAGAGGAAAGGTGATAGTGAGAGGAACAGATTAAGAATAAAGTATAACGAGAAGAGAGAAGCATATTTTTGGTTCTTCTGCTTATCTGTTATAAGATATCTAGAGTAGGTCTTTCTAAGGACATTTGAGCTGAGACATAAATGGTGATTGAAAGCTGCCCTATAAAGATAAGGAGAAAACAGTTATAGAGGGAAGAGAAAATGGCAAGCTTAGACTAAACATGTCACATGCAAGGAACAGAAGATCTGCGTGACTGAGTATAGGTAACGTGGAGGAAGACGGCACAGACAGGGGACAGGTAGGCTGATGCTGAATCATGCTAGCTTGTGTACATCAATGCTGGAATCCTGGTTGCTTAAAAAGGGGATGCCATTGAAGATTTAATACATATTAAATACGTATATAAATATCATATGTGCAAAATTGAAAGATATTATACATACAAAGTTGTGTATTTATCAGTTTAATGTAGGCAATAAGTAGAATGGTATCTACACTAGTAAATAATGCTGATGTATACATTGTTCCTCCCCCAAAAGATCCCCCTCTCTCTCCCTACCCTACCAGGATTAATCTTATGTGTTCCATTTCCTAGATTTCCTTTGTTGTTATTTCACATGCTACAAATGCTTGGCTTAGCTTTTCTTCTCTTTGAACTATAAATATTGAATGTGTGTTGTAATATAGTTCCATGTTGCTCTTTTCCCTCAAATGAGATTTTTGCATCTTGTTCAAGTTCTCTTTGGGATAGCATTTCATTATATGACTATGTCACCACTTATTTATTGGGTCTATTATTATTAATTATGATTTGCTTATTCCCCTCACTTTTGCTCTTTAGAACAATACAACTTCAAACAAACCTGTCACACTTATCAAAGTATGTACATCTCTGCCTTTCTTAAGAGAACTGTTGCATGTAGGCTGGGTATATCTCCCACTTTAAAAAGAGACATAAATAGTTTTTCAGGGTAATTGGACTAGCGTATGTAAGTGCCATCAGAGGACAAGAGTTTCATTTCTACAAATTGCCACACAATTCTTTTAAATCAATCCAATGGAAAAAAATACCAACTCTGTATGGTTTTACATTAAATTTCTCTGTCAAAATCATATTTACACGTTTTCTTTTTGTAGTCCACTTTTTGTGTGCTTTGTTTTTCTTATTAGTTTGTCAGTCTGTGAGGTTTTAACATATTTTTTAAATACGAGTTATTTTAGGTGTCTTTTTAATACTCTTAAAAATATATTTTGATTAACATGAAATTTTAATTTTAATTTAGTTTAATTATAAACCAATTTTCTGGTTATGATTTTATAATCTTATTTAAAAATATTTTCATAATCTCAAGTCATATTATTTATTATTCTATATTACTTTTTATAAAAGTAATAAAAACTTTATTATTTTTCCTTTTTAGAAATGTATTTACTGATTTTTTTTTTTTAGAAAAAGGTTGTACTCATATATTCCCTCTCCCCACCCCCATTCTTCTAAAGGTCCTCTTTGATGGGGTTATTGGTATTCATTGTGGGGTTCTAAAATCCTTAGTCAGTGTCTCTGTGAGGGGAAATGGTGCCTAAGGCTATTCTCACCCACCCTGAGGGGCTTACAATCTTTCCACCCCTTCTTCCACAGTGTTCCCTGAGCCTTGGTGAGCTAGTTAGAGATCTGATTTATTGCTGAGTTCCTTGTAGCCTCTGTATCTCTGTTTTCATGAGGTTTGAGTGACCACAGTCTTTTGCTATCTCCCTGGAAATGATTTTCAGGATAGCCAATAATCATGGCATGGTACAGCATGATCAGCCAATGACTCTACACAGTTAACACATTTTAATGGACTATTGATGATTATTAGCATTTTTGTTTTGTAAATGGGCAATACTGGTAAGAATGGAGGAAAGTAAAATAACATGCATAAGATTAACTACACACTTTAAAAATTAGCTCAAGTAGTACAGAGTTCATTGATCACAGATGCATGGTATTCATCATGAGGTTTCAGAACACATTGCATTGATTTTTGAAAGGTCATTTGCATCTTCCGTGATCCATATGAAAATATGTATGATGTACTGTGTGTTTAAAATCAGCAGAATGGCAATATTACATCATAATTTTTATTTTCCATATTTGGTCTTTCTTAAAATATTTTATTTTATTTATTTACTAATTCAAGAGAGAGAGAGAGACAGACAGACAGAGAGGAGAAAGAATGGGTTCACAAACAAACTCCAGAAGCATGTGACACCATGTGCATCAAGCTTATGTGGGTCCTGGGGAATTGAACCTGGGTCCTTTGGCTTTGCAGGCAAACATCTTAACTGCTAAGCCGTGTCTCCAGCCCTACTTGATCTTTTTTAAGCACAAAAGAACCACATCAAGAATGATGAAATTTAAGTAAGAAAGAAAATGGGTGGTTTGTCTTATTTAATTTATAATCATAAATAGCAAAGCCTTAAACAAAGCTTCATTGTGAAACAGTAATGCAAAATCAAATACAATGTCACACATATGGTGCCAAATGCTAATATATTTAAAGACTACCAAATTTTGTTTTCTTTATAGTTCAAGAAACACAACTATAAGATTTTGTTGTAACCAGTTTAAGCTTTGTGCATTTCATTTTAAATGTAGGTGTCAAATGCTCTTAATTCTCTCTCTCTCTCTTGTTTTATGGTAACATTTTGACTACAACTGGATAAAACTTAAAATGCATTGTTTAAATCTCTGATATCAATGGGGGATCTGAATTTCCAGAGTCCTCATTTTTCTCTTATGAAAAGCGCAAAATGCACATAACTGCAGGCTCTCTTTCCCTGCACATAGTCCTAAATCCTTACCCTTCCAGCGTCCTTCACCCTCTATAAAGAATAACTTCATTATTTAAGACAGCTGTCTTCAGAGCAGTCTCGCTGAGGCAGACACAGTCTGTACTTAGTGCATTTAAGTGAGGATATGTATTGCATGTTTCAGTCATTGTTCAAGGCATTTTTGAAGTGGCTGGTCCCTGGGTCTCCCGTACTCCCATTTAGCCCGGGCACTGGCTTCTCCTCAACTGTCACTGTGTTTTCAGCTGGGGAGCCATTTGAGGACTTGCATTTCACAGATTTCTACCTCAGTTCTTTGGAGGTGTGCTCTGAATGGTTCCCTCGCTTTTGAAGCCTCTGCTATAGCACCTTCCACCTCTCCCGAACTTCTAGTTACGGGGGTGGAGCACAGTGCCAGCTATTTATTTATATCTGGGAGTTTCCCTCCCAGAAAAGGTATAGGTTGGACTCCACCCTGGGACTTGCTGGTCCTGCCGCTGGCACTTCCCGAGAAGACTTCGCAGGGTCCCATTGCTGCTGCCACTGGGAGGGCACAGGAAGGGCCTGTTTCCCATAGGGGGCCCCAAAGCCCCTGACTCCTGCAAAGCCTCTGCCTTGTGTGGGTGGGACGGGCTCGGAGTGTTGAGGGTGCACGGAGGTGGTTGATTCTGCCTAGAAGTTGCGCCCCTCCAGGGTGCTCTGTCGCATCTTTCCCTACCTTGGCGGCCCGTTCAGCCTGACCATCACAGAAGTGGACGAGTCTTTTCACCGCCGGCTTTGAGACGTTTGGACTGGGAGAGTTTTCCATCAAAATCCACCCAAGGACAACAGCGTTCCCAGGAGATGGGATGGGTCGCCCACACGCATCATCGTTGGCACACAATGCCATGTCTACTGCGGTGGTGAAGAGGGCTGATAGCTGAATTGCTGAATTGCTGAATTGTTTTCAGTCTCGAGATCCTGTAGCTGGTCAGTCACGTGGAGTTTGGGGGACCACACCTGAGCCAGGCATGCGTCCAGCTCCTGACATCACAGAATGTGTGCTCCCACCCACTGCACCATATACTTTAAGACACAGCAGGACGCCATGAAGTCAGTGGGTCCATTGGCAGGATGGCTTGGGAATTGGACGTCAGGAATGCCAGGAAGGCCCTCACCCTGCGGTTCTAATCCTCCACTACCTTGGGCAGCCGAAACCTCTTTAGGTTGGGGCAGGTCCACTCCCGGAAGGTCAGGGACTTATTATTATTATTATAATTATATTATATTATATTATTATTATTATTATTATTCTGGGGTCTGAGGAGACTGAAGCAGCGCCTTCCTTGATGATCACTGGCGATTCGTGATGACTTAGAATCCAGAGTAAGGTTTCTTATGAGGACACTGCTCTTTTCTTTGCTTCTTGTTTTTCTCTCTCGCCTGAATGTGTAATTAGAAATGGCTTCCATTTTTCTTCTTATTCAAAATTGGCTATTTCCCTGTATGGTTAGTGATATGCCTAGTTGGGAAGAAAATATATTTGTATGTATATGGATTAAATACTTTTGTCACCTATATTCTTCTGGTGAAATTCTAACTCCCCATGTAATGGTATTAGGAGGTGAGGGAGGCCTGCGTGTCCTGAAAATAGAACCCTAATAAATAGGAATTTCATCTTTTTTAATAGAGTCTCTGAAGTGTTCTTTTGTTTCATTTGCCTTATAAAACCATAGTTGGAAGGGAGACCTCTTTGTTCTGTGAGAGAGCCCTCTCTAAACATAAATCTGTCAGAAATTTGGTGCTAAGTTCCAGACCACTGGGTCTGTGGGATTCTTGCTACATGAACTGAAGCACCATCTTATCATTAAATTTTAATTTCAATACATTATGTGATCACCTGATTTTTGCTTTTGGAGGAAGGATTAGGATGGCTTTCCTGAAACTCAGAAATGGTTTACACATCAATTCTGAAGAAATCAGAGCAAGTTCCTGTTTAAATATTGTGCTTCTCTCACTTTGTTGTATCATTCTGCATCCCCCACGAGACTCATGGCCAACAACTTCTAAATTTTCTTCAAACTTTTAATCTCTGACTCTTGATAAAATTTTATTCTAAGGGCCGGGGTATGGCTTAGATGTTAAGGCACCTGCCTACAAAACCTAATGACCCAGGTTTGATTCTCCAGTACCCATATACAGCCAGATGCACAAAGTGGTGCATGCATCTGGAGTTTGTTTGCAGTAGCTAGAGGCCCTGACACACCCATTCTGTCTGTCTGTCTGTCTGTCTCTCCTCTCTGTTTCTTTCTGTTTGGGACTAAATAAAAATACTTTTAGGCTTCAGAGATGGCTTAGTGGTTAAAGCACTTGTCTGTGATGCCTAAAGACCCAGGTTTGATTACCTGGTACACATATAAGCCAGATTCACAAGGTGGCACATGTGTCTGGAGTTTCCCTAGCATGCCAATTCTCTCTCCCTCTCTCATAAATAAATAAATTTAAAAAAATTTATTCTATGTTCTAGTCCTCTCTTCAAATGTGAAAAATTTGGTTAGTCCAAACATGGAGTTTGTCTTATTTGCCTGGTATTTATTGATAATCCTTGTTTTTTGTCTTCCTTTCAAGCCCTTATTTTTGTTTCTTTAAGCCTGTTAAATACATTAATTTTATGTTTTCTTCTCATATTCTACTATGTACATTAATTGAGAGTCATATTCTGTACTATACAGCTTTTGCTAGCTCCTATTCATGAGAGATTATTCCTTTATAAGTCTTGGGATATTTTTACTGTGACCTTATACTTAGGTAAGACTCTGTCTCCAAAATGTGACCATCCTAGTCCCTGAAACCTGTGAATATTACATTTTATACATGGTGAGGGGACCCTAAGATGGAGTGATTTTTTACTATTCTCTTTACTCTGACAAAAACAAGCTAAAGGGAGAAGTTATTCATTTCATCTCAAGTTTCAGATTTCAGTCCAAAGACTGAACATTGTCCTGAGATGAGGTAGAATATTATGGTACTGGGAGCACGGGATCGAGGAGGCTTTTCACAGTGTTGAGGAAACAAAGGCAGAGGCAGGAGGTGAGGACCTAACATAACAAAGGTACACTGCCAGTGACCTGCTTCTTCCCCCAGGCATGAAGTCCTAAAGCTTTCACCACTAGTGGGAGCAGCTGAGGACCAAGAGTTCAACATCTGAGGCTATAGGGAACATTTCCTATTCAAACCACAGCAGATTAAATACTACTAGGCAGGAGGGCACAGTTTAAGCACAGAAGATTTATAAACTGAAGAGAGCCTAGAGAGAATTGAGACAGACTAACAGTTTTGGGCTTTGAAGTGAGAGTGAACCGTGAACCAAGGTAGTATCTAGAAATGGAGAATGTCCATCAGCTGACAGCAGCAAAGAACTGGGAACCTTGGCCCTAAGGGCAGCAGGAAGTAAATTTTCCAGTAACCATATAGACAAGGAGATAGTTCTCTCTCAGAGAATCCCGTGAGGAATAAGGCCCACCCACTCCTACTTCAGCTGCAGGAGACTCCTGAGGTTCAATGAAACCGAAGGTCATAAAATGTTGCTTATTAATATGCTAAGGTTTGGCAATATGTTATGCCAATATTAAGTAAAAACAAAGCACATACTCTACTTTTATTTTGTAGGTTAAAACAATGTTAAAATGTATTTTCAATCATAATAAAAACTATTTCTTATTTTAAGAAAAAAATTGAAAATAGTCACAGTAAAGCACTCTAACACATTTTTATTTTAATCTCATCAATGTTTGTAGCAACTTACTTTAAAATCTCTCTAATGATTGTTGGATTCAAGAAGGTTCAGTGCAATATGAAAGAGAAGCACTCACCCATAGTTCTTTTCTAGATTTGTTTTATTAATTAGTAGAGGAGTGCCAAGGTCTCTACCTTTTCATTATCTTCCTACTCCATCTTTATTTCTGTTTTATGTCTGTCTGCCTATCTATCTACCTATCATATCTATCATCCTATCATCTATCAATCTGTTATCATCTATCTCCTAATTTACCAATGCATGACTTTCTTTTTTTAACTTGTAAATTAATTAGTACAAATAGCTTGAATTGTCTGAAGTAGCTATTTTGTAAGTTAAAATGAGTACCTTCAAATTCTTCTATGTGAATTGACTTTTGACAAGAATACAAATGACACAAAATGGGGAGGATAACCTCTAACAAATGGTGTCAGGAACACTAGATGCACATCTACAAAAGAGTGAACTCTGACTTTTATAAAATATTATATCCCAAACCCAACTCTAAATGGGTTAAAGAACTGATTGTGAGACCTGAAGCCATAAGATACGTAGAAATGAACATTATGGGTATTTTTTGACATTTGGTCTTGGCAATGAATATTTAGGTATCACACCAAAATCACAGGCAACAAAAGCAAAAATCAGTATGGCTACCTCTATTCAAAATCAAGATGACCACATCCAGTCATAATCAGTATCACTATATCTTATCAGACTCAGGGTGACTACATCCATTCAAAATCACTATGACTATATCCAGCCAAGAAGCTTATGCACAGCCAAAAAAATAAGCAACAAAGTGAACAGGCAACCTATGGAATGGGGAAAAGCATTTGGAATATATTTGTGTAAGGCTAATGTCTCAAAACATGCAGGGAATACATCAACTCAGCAAAACTCAAGGCAAGAAAGAAATAGGTGGATAAACTTGAGCAAAGAACCCAATAGACATTTGAAAGATTAAAAAAATGTCTAACAGGTATATAAAAAGTATTCAAGATTATTTAGGGAAGAAATGAAACTGTCTTATGTTTAAAGATAATGTAGTTATTTAAGTATGAAATCTCAAAGAAAAAAGCAAATAATAAAACTGTGCTAATGCTAGTAAAGGAATATAGAATATTTTAGTATACTACATTGCTTCATATATATACACACACATACACACACACACACACACACACACACACACATATATATATATATATATGTATATATATATGGAGAAATTGCTTGGCTGCTGTTGCATCCAGCACTTCAAAGGCTGAGGAAGGAGGATTCCCTGGCTCAATTCCAACTCTCCAGTCCAACCCAATCCAAACCAGAAAAAAAAAAACCACAAAATAGATGTCAATTACTTTCTTTTATATCAGCTACAAACAATTCAAATTTGAAATAAAAAAAAACATGGTATCTGGGGCTGGAGGGATGGCTTAGTGGTTAAGGCATTTCTATGCAAAGTGAAAGGGCCCAGGTTCAATTCCCCAGGACCATGTTAGCCAAATGCACAAGGGGGTACATGTGTCTGGAGTTCGTTTGCAGTGGCTGGAGGCCCTGGTGTGCCCATTCTCTCTCTCTCTTTCTAAATAAATAAATAAAAATAAAATATTAAAAGAAAACAAAAACATGGTATCATTTATGTTAGCACTAAAATTAAAGCACTTAGATATATATAGCATAACAAGGCACGTACACACCATATGAGAAAAATTTCAAGGTTCTGAAGAAAGAAAATGAAGTCTTGAGTAAAGGAAGAGATACATCCACAAATTTTCTCTAAGTTAAATCTCTACTAATAAAATAAAGCAAAAAGGGTATCCAAATATATTTTCTATATTTAATTTTAAGGATATTTAAGCAGACAGCTTCAGGTTCACTGAGATGAACTTCCAGACCAGGCACAGTTATGGAAGAAGGGATATTTATGGAAGCTTACAGATCCAGGGGAAGTTCATTAATGGCAGAAGAAGCTGGCCTGCTTTCATAGGACCAATCAGAAAGAGAGAAGCAACAGCCAAAAGCTAGAAGCCACATAGCACAGTACACTTAGCATATCTTTAGACTGAAATCTCAAACTCACCACCACACCTTAAGATTGGCTCAGTGAAACTGCCTCCAGCCAAGTGGCTGCAGATGCAAACTGCAAGTAATAAAACACTGAATATATTGGAGGCCATCTATTCAAACTACTACATTCTGCCTCTGGCCCCCAATAGATTCATAACCATGACACATTGTAAATTGTACTCAGTTCAATTTCAAAGGTCCCCACAGTCTCAACCAATTTAAGATAGTAAATCCTATAAAATCAAACAAGTTAAATACTTCCAACATGTAAAGGTACAGAGTAAACATTTTTAACTCATGTAATGCATAGCAAGGAGAGACTAAAACAAAGCATACTCAACCACTATCAAGCAATCATCAAACTTCTGCAGTTTAAATTCAATATAACCAGAGACTATCAGTCTCCAGATTTTCCAATTCCAAACCTCCAGTTGGGCAGAGTAGCCAGGGAACACTTCTATCTTAGGCCAACAGTGCAGCTCCATGGTAGCCCTTACACAGTCCTGGTATATCCAAAATGTCTTCAGGTCTCCATGTAAACCACAGTCCATCTTCCAAAGACTCTTTCAGCCTATCATGGCATCATGCCCTGCCTCATGTTGCATCTCAGCAGCAGCTCCTGGAACTGTGTGCAATTCACAAACACACTTTGCATTTTTCATGCTTCTGAAATATATACTAGGCATGCAGGACACAGCCATATTCTTAATTTAGGGATGAAATAAATCCAAACCTTGAAAAGCAGGTTCCTTTTCCAGTCAACTCTTTTCCAAAGAGTTTGTATTTCTATGACAGCCTTTTTCAGGCATTCTTTCAGGCATTGTTTTAATATGAAGGAGTCAGGCCATCTTCTTTAAGATTGCTAATGAGTTTGACAATAGCAGGTTCAGTAAACTAAGACCAGTCTCAGTGCCTGTAATTTTAACTTGCTTGAGGTTTTTCAGCTTAAAAAATCTTAAACCTGAGCTGAAGAGATGGCTTAGCAGTTAAGGCGCATGCCTGCAAAGCCTAAGGATGCCAGTTCAATTCTCCAGGTCCCACGTTAGCCAGATGCACAAGGGGCATATGCGTCTGAGTTCATTTGCAGTGGCTAGAGGCCCTGGCACGCCCACTCTCCCTCCCTCCCTCTCTCTCTCTCCCCTTCTCTCTGTCTCAAATAATAAGTAAAAATAAAATCTTTAAAAAAATCTTAAATCTCTCTGTCCAATTATCTTTAGTCAAGCACATCAGTCTATTACAAATTTAACCATGATCAAACTCTCTGGGCCTGGGCAGAAGAACGCAGCCAGTCCTTATGCCAGTAGCCCAGTTCCAACAAAGTCTTCTGCAGTCTTTCCTTCTCTTTAGAAAGCTCTAAGCCAAGCCTTGAAGTTCAATACTGTCTGCACTTAGCACTCTCAAATTCTCATCAGAATAGTCCATAAAACTTGGCTTACTACTCCAGAAGGCATCTTCAGTTGCAAGCACCAAGTCCATGCCCATTCCTCCAAAACAAAAGTTCCAAAAGATCAATATCCACATGGTCAGGTTCATCTCACCCCATCCTTGGTACCAACTTCTGTAGCAGACAGCTTCAGGTTCACTGAGGCGAACTTCCAGACCAGGTAGTTATGGAGGAAGGGTTCTTTATTGAAGCTTACAGATCCAGGGGAAGTTCCATAATGGCAGGAGAAGCTGGCCTGCTTTCATAGGACCAATCAGAGAGAGAGAAGCACCAGCCAAAAGCCAGAAGCCACACTTTGCATATCGTTAGATGAAATCTCAAATCCACCAGCACACCTTAAGATCTGCCCAATGAAACTGCCTCCAGCCAGGTGGCTGCAGATACAAACTACAAGTAATGAAACACTGAATATATTGGGGGCCATCTATTCCAACTACCGCATATACTTTTGCATATGAAATTAGCTCTTATTTTTCACTGTTGATTTGTGGATAGTAAATTATTCATTTTCTCTTTCATTTGGATTTTCTTCTAGGCATTGTATTATGAACCCTGATGCTCTGATCATCGTGTATATATCTCCTGGTGTACATTTGTAAGAATTCTCATAGAACTATCTAAGAATTACTTTGATAGAATACTATCTTAATTTAGAAACTAATCATCAAAATATATAAAAGATTTCATTTTCATTACTTATGGCATTGACATTTTAACTTTTGTTTATTAAATTATAAAGATAGTTTCTATTTATTTTATTTCATCACTCACTAGTGAAGTTGACTGTACATATATTTATTAACATATGCTTTTCTCTTTAAAATACCTGTTCATGGCTTTTATTTATTTTAAACAGATTATATTTCAGGTTGATTTGACTTTGTGTATGATAAGCCTAATTATACTTATTGTAACTATCATATTTTCTGTTTTCAGGGTGTATTTGAATAAGTGTATTATTTATTTTAAATGCTGAGATTCGTTTTTTTATAATTATTTTCTCTAATTTTTAAGGAATACTTTTGGAATCCAAAGAGATATTTTTTTGTATATTCTACTGTTTTTATTTTGTTTTATATTTTTTTGTGGGGTGAGGGTTGAGACTCAATCTTATTATGTAGCCCAAAGTGATTAAAAACTCACTGCTTTCTCAGGGTGGGCTCAAACTCTTTATCCTCATCTGCTCATGAGTTAGGATTACTGGTCTGCATTACCATGGTTATAAAGTTTTAATCCTAATTTTTATTTATTTATTTATTTTGGTTTTTCGAGGTAGGGTCTCACTCTAGCTCAGACTGACCTGGAATTCACTATGTAGTCTCATGGTGGCCTTGAACGCACAGTGATCTTCTACCTCTGCCTCTCAAGTGCTGGGATTAAAGGTGTGAGACACCATTCCTGGCATAAAGTTTTAATTTTTATATATAAATACTTGAATTAATGATACATTTAAAGACACAATGTAATTTTAAAAATATTTTTCTTATTTATACAACAGTAGTTATCCCTATTTATTGCTTTTTAATATGTTAGACATTACTCCACAAGTTTTATAGCTCATTTCACTTGTCTGTCTTTTTTTCGCATACATATATGTCTGCTTTTGGTTCTTTTAGTGTATTGTTCAGTCTGTCTAGCCAGAACTAATGCTACAGTGTCTTACTTTTTTCTGGCTTAAAAGGAGATCCAAATTTTAGCAAGGAAATCCTTTCTCTATACTCTTCTCAAGAAATATATTGCTATCCTTGACTTTTATCATGTTCATATAACTTTAAAATCATTTTTATCAGTTCCAGTGAAAACTACATTGTTAGCCTTCAGAACAGAATTGCTCTGTAGCTATAGGAACAGCCAGTGGAAAATTGTCAACTTTATAAATTGACCTATCCATGAAATATTATGGTTTTCTTTAACTTTTTATTTAGTATTTTTCCTAAAGAACTTATAAAATATATTTGTTAGATTTACTCATAAGCTTTTGGTCTATTCCATGATGTTTTAAAGTGATCTTCTAGATTTTTTGGTTTTTGCTTATATTTAGAGTCAGAGATGCATTTGACTTTTATCTTTCTACTATATGTCAGTCCACTTTGTTAATTCCTTCCAATGAAGTTTTAAATATGAAGCTGGATATGGGGCACACTTCTGGAATCCTTAAGCTAGTGAGGTTGAGGCAGGAGGAGCTCAAACATGAAGAAAGCCTGAGGTAATTCAAGGCAGCTGAGTGAATTTGGCTGGGCAACATAGTGACATGTTATCTCAAAGCAGCAAAACAAAAACAAAAGTGGAAAATTAAATAAATAGGAGGGAAGAACATGTACAAAATGGGAATCACAGTACTAGGAATGCAATCATTTTCTTGAAAATAACATTTTTGAGATGAAACTAATATTTCACAGTTTTATGAAGAGAACATGCTTACGAAAGCTCAAGAAAAACACAGAGGAAAATGGATTTCTGTCCACCACCTTCACTTTCTGGAAATGATTGTCTGCAATGCATCTTTCTAAGTGATGCAGTATTTCCCTTAACATTTACTCTGTGCATACACAGGTTGTTACTAAATAGGGATAATAATTTACATATCATTTTGTTCCTAATAGGCTATTTTGAATTGTTAAAATGTCAAATTAATGCACATTTTTTACTCTGAGTCTAACTCTAATTTATCCCCCCATTTAGAAGCACTCCAGCAGCATTTTAGTTTTAGGATCGTAAGTTTTATGACCATCCATAATACATAATATGACTCATCATAATTCTTCAATAATTTGCTCTAGCTTCTGCTCATCCAATACCAGGAAAATTCCTTGGATAACATTGCAAAACTCCTTGCCAGAGATGGTCTGATAGACATGATTACTCATCATTCTCTCATAATGTTATAAGCCAGTAAATTCCATGGCAAACCATTTATTTGATGCCATATCAAAAATAAGAACATAGAGATTCAGAGTTATCTCAGTTTCAGTAGCAGCCCTTAAATGAACATGTATTTTCATGTTAATGTATACCTTAGCATCTAGGTCTCATCTGATTTGTAACTCTGTAACTAAACTTCCTTATGATAGGCTGATGACATCCTCTCTCTCTTTAATCGTATCATCCCTTACAAAATAAGACCTGCATAACTGTAGTACATCTACTTAATCTGTTTATATTTCCCTTCTAGATTTTCTTGCTTGTGCTATTTGCTGTTGTTTGATTTGTATATTTTGGTAATGTTTTGCTTATTATCTATCATTTGACAATTGGATCTGAGTTTATTTATTTTTGTTTGAATTGATGTGATTTTAAAAGTATCACTGGAGATAGAAACCACCACATGATACCTTAAAATTGTTTTATTTTTGGTATATGTGTGTCTGTACATGTGCACAGAAGTGTTCCCTGTGCAGATGCGGTGGAAACCTGCAGAGATGCTGGCTCTCCTCTGCCATTGCTCTTTCATCCTATTTCCCCCAGACAGTCTCTCACCACATGTGGAGCCTTTTGGTTAGACTGGCTGACCAGTGAACCCCAGAAATCTTAACATTCTGCCTATCCCTCCCTACCACTAGGGTTACAGGCTTATGCAAACAAACATGGATTTTTATGTGGGTTCTGGGACTTGAACTCAGGTCCTCATACTTATGTAGCAAGCACCAATTAATAGCTGATCCATCTCCCGAGATAAATTATACATTTAAAATAGTTTCTAAGTTACTATACTTTTTTTGTTACCTTTTTTAATTTATTTACTTGAGAGTGACAGAGAGAGAAAGAGAGAAAGAGAGAGGGAGAGAGAGAGAGAGAGAGAGAGAGAGAGAGAGAAGAGAGAGAGAGAGAATGGGAGCGCCAGGGCTTCCAGCCACTGCAAATGAACTCCAGACGCGTGTGCCCCCTCATGCATCTGGCTAACGTGGGTCCTGGGGAATCAAGCATCGAACCCGAGTCCTTGACTTCACAGGCAAGCGCTTAATTGCTAAGCCATCTCTTCAGCCCTAAATTACTATACTTTGATATCTTGCACTTTCATTATGCTTCTCAAATATTTTTAAATATGAGACATAAAAAGTCTGATTTGTGAAAAGACATCCAAACCTCTTTTCCAAAGTGAGAGATTGTATTTTTGCTTCCTAAGATATATGAAATCTGTATTTGTATTTGGAAATACATGCATGCTTATTTAAAGAGCACAGTTTCTGTTTTCCTAACATATGTGAAGATATACATTGAAAATTTTGAAGAAAGAGTTTTAGTTGGATTTGTGCTGCTGTAACAGAATATTAAAGACTGAGTAGTACATAAAGAACAAAAGTGTATTTGCTTACAGTGGTGGCTGGGAAGTCCACGATGGAGGACCTGGCATCTAGTGATGGTCTTGCTACATGGTCTCTAATAGGAAGGCAAGAGGCTGAGGCAGAAAAAGTGAGAGAAGCATAGGGAAGAGAAAAACTCTCTGTTATAGAAAAACCTACGACCACCCTTCAATAATAACAATGAACCCACTCCCACAGGGGATCAAACCACACAGGGGTCTAATTATCTGTTAGCCTTCACCTTACAATACTATTCTACTGGGGGTCAAGTTTCCCACACATGCTTTTAGGGGGACACAAAAAATAAGTTGCTTACTCATGTGAGACATTTGTCGCTTTTTAGTGAGAGCTTTCAATTCTTGGTATATACTCATGAATTTTCTGGTAAAATGATGATTAAATATGAAAATCAAAATTTGGTGCAATTAATGTATTCATGGTCGTTATAGGACATATTCAAATAAGCTCAAATAATCGTGCAATTTCTTTTTTTGTGTTTTTATTTTTATTTTTTTAATTTTTTTTGTTTATTTATTTATTTGAGAGCGACAGAGAGATGGAGGCAGAGAGAGAGAGAGAGAGAAAGAGAGAGAGAGAGAGAGAGAATGGGTGCGCCAGAGCTTCCAGCCTCTGTAAACGAACTCCAGATGCGTGCGCCCCCTTGTGCATCTGGCTAACGTGGGTCCTGGGGAATTGAGCCTCGAACTGAGGTCCTTAGCCTTCACAGGCAAGCGCTTAACCGCTAAGCCATCTCTCCAGCCCTCATGCTTTTTCTTAACAGTACTACTATAGTATTAGTTTACAACTCTTTTTCTCTTTAGAAAAAGGACATTAATATACTTTTATTAATATTAATAATTTTTAATGTTTCTTATTCATGTTATAAAAATTTTCATGATTTTACTTTGCTTATAAATATAGACATAAATTATTCAGAAATTGGTTAATTTTAACTTTATTTTTTTAAAACAAAGTTTTTTGTTTTGTTGCAGTGCTATGTATTGAACCCAGGGCCTTGCACATGCTAGATAGATGCTCTACCACTGAGCCACACTGCTAGCTATGTTTCATATTTATCTGGATTTATAAGCATAGGTGAAACTTCTGTACTTTTATTACAGATGAGATGAACTCATATATCAAATGGCATACATTTCTTTTTTTAAGTTTTTCCAAATTAAATGTTGTTGTACAAAAACTATATGAATTGGAATGTCATCACCTTTTTCTGAGGTATCATTTTCAGTTAGATTTTACCTCACAACACTGCCCCAACTCAGCCACTTAAAACAATACTTTCCTCTCACACTTGCTGCTCTGTGCAGCTAATGTGCAACTGGCTGCTTCAAGCCAGGGAGAACTCAGCCCCCAGTGCCTCAGTCTGGGTGGAGGTGGAAGGAACTTGGAGCCCTTCCTGGAATGCCACAGGTGGGAAAGTTTGAGGTAGGTGAAGATCTCTCAACTCTTGTGTCGGAATTGATCCTCTGTCACTATTGTCTATATTCCAATGAAATATTACTTTTTATATCAGTTCCTTTCCCCCTGATATGAACCTGTGACCAGAAACAACAGAAGGAAGGAATAGGATTATTCAGGTTTACAGTTTTGAGAAGTCTCATGGTGGGAAAGGCATGGTGGCAGGAGCAGGAGGCTGGGTGGGTGACATTAGCTTCATAGTCAGGAGGCAGAGAATGGACAGGAAATGGGGCTGGACTTTAAACCTCAAGGTCTGTCCCCCAGTGACCTACTTCTTCCAGCAAGGCTCCACCTCCCACAGTTTCCATAACCTCCCCAAACAGTACCACCAGCTGAGCATCAAGTGTGTTAGACACATGACTTTATGCAGAATATTTTACTTTCAAACTACAGCCTTATGTAGACATGTGATGAGATACCTGACAGAATAACTTAGGTGAAGAAAGGTGTATTTTGTCTCATGGTTTCAGAGGGGCTTTACTCCATTACAGTGAGAAAGACACTGAGGAGATGCTCCATGGTGTCTGCAGTAGGCACTGGCACTGCTCACTCTGTGGCAGACAGGAAGTAAGTATAGACTTCACAGGCCCCTGAGTGATCTACTTCTGCCAGCCAGGCCCTACCTCCTAAAGGCTCCACAGTCTTTAAAACTATCACAAGCTATGAACTGAGCTCTCTGAACATGAAACTGTTGGGGACATTTAAGATCCAAACCATAGCAGATGACTAAAAAGAGTCATCAATGCCAGTATTGATGATGTGAGAAGTGCACTCCATGGGGGCTTGGGATAAAGAGTAAATACTTGCAGACCATCATCTAATCTTCCATACTATGCCTGTACTGATGCTACATAACAAATATAAGTGGTATGCTTCTGTGATGAAAAGTTTAAGTCAAGAGAAAGATCCAATTCATATTTACAGAAAAAAAATTTGATTAGGATTTCTCTGTGTTCATACTTGAAAAATTTTGTTTTATTTTCCTAAAATAATATTCATCATTTTTTAAAACTAAAATATATACTCTAAATTTTTAATCTCAAAAAGCCTGAATTTACAGCATGATCATTTAGCTTTGTGGAGAGGTTAAAGTTGCTATAAAAATAAGATCAAACTGTCAATAGTTTGCAAACCTCATGGAAAAGGAATTGATTTTCTGGTGCTTTTCTGGTCACATAATTTCAGCTTTGGTCTGGGATCTCAGACTAATTTTCTGGGGAAATTATGTACTCAGACATATATTACTTACTGAATGCAAATCTTGAACAGCTGAATGTTGATAAAAGGTTTAATTATTTTGCAATTTAGCCTGAATTGAGTCATATCTGTTGTCATTTGTTCTTTCATCTCCCCAAATCCTAAAATTTATACAATATACAATACTTTTTATAAAAGAGGTCGTTTTCCCACTTATAGTGATAAGATTAATTGTTTGAAAGCAGAAAATAATAGTATTTTGCAAATTTTTTTCAAAAAGTACTTTTCCTTTCGTATTTTATTTTATTTATTGTTAATATACCTTGTGACTTTTTTTGAACTTCTCATCATGCTTGCTCTGGGTGCTATAACCATTTCACATGAACACTATTAATAACAGCATATTACGATGCTAGTATACACAGCTCACGTGACCTTTAAAGTTCACAATAAATATTTACAAACTATCACTGGTTATGGTCACATGAATATATCACAAAGAAGTCAAACCTTAATATTCAGTTTGCTTATTATACTTTTGGCTAAGCACACTGGTCATCTTTGAATTGTATTTGGTTAATGGCATTACTGCTTGCATCATCTCATAAGAAAAAAAAAAATCAGTGCTCTATAAGTAGTCATCTCACACCTTAATTTTGAGAGCAGAATATCCATTCTGTAGATACTAACAGACTCTATTAATCTCTTTTCATCCCTAACACTTCTGTTTGGGTTAACTGTTGATGTGTACTTTGGTTTGAATGTTTGTGTTACCCCAAATGTTGAAGCCTTATTCTCCAGTGCAGGTGATGATAGGAGGTGGGACCTTTGGGAGTAACTAGATAATGAGGCTGGAGCTCTCAGGAACAAAATCAATGCCCTTATAATGAATGAGAAGAGGTGATTCAAATTTCATATCTTTAATCTGCATTCATGAAGATACAATGAGAAAACTGCTCTATGAAAACCATGAAGAGGGCCTCAGCAGAACAGGTCATGGTGCCCCCTTGAACTCAGATTTTCCTACATCCAGAATTAATTCATTTCTCTTTCTCATAAGCCACACAGCATATGATAGTATGCTACAGCAGCTGCAACAAAGAGAATATACAACATACCAGCTCATCTCTTAATGGTTTAAGACAACCCAGCATTACTGTTCAGTTTCCTGGTTGTTGATGGGTTCAGCAAGGAAGTTTATCTTGGACAGTGTTACTGTATATGATTTTGCTTCGAGTGGAAGCCATTTCCAAAACAGACTAGGGTACACATATGCCTCCATCAGATGGATGGCAGCTGGTGCTCAGCTATTGCTGCTAAGCAAAACACCTGCAAACGTCTCCTCCAAGTAACTTGGCCTCCTTGCACC
Source organism: Dipus sagitta (assembly GCA_036346955.1). Taxonomy (NCBI): domain Eukaryota; kingdom Metazoa; phylum Chordata; class Mammalia; order Rodentia; family Dipodidae; genus Dipus; species Dipus sagitta. Next base: position 52,850,016 of record CM070774.1, read on the forward strand.
ATGCTGATCAGTTTCTGAGAGGGACCATTCAAAAAGCCAGAGGGCATGTAAAAGCTGGGTCTGCAAATGACACAGCATTATTTCTGCTGCATTCTATTGGCCAAAAGCAAGTCAAAAGACAGTGGAAAATAGGAATAACCTTCTCAATAGGGACAAGGTCACAATGTAGAAGGGCAGTGGAGATGGGAGATGTTTTCTGCAGCTATATTTGGAAAACATAATCTTCTCTAAAACTGACTTGCCTTTTCCTTAGTTCTCCCATGGAATTCCTAAGCAGGTTACAGATCAATTCAGCAAAAGCTTATGTGTTGAAAGACAAAAACCATCAAATGACCTGTCCTTTAGTTTACCACGGTGATCAATTTCCCTGAAATATTTCATCATTATTTATAAACTTATAGTCATCTTCCATGGGCCATTTGCCATTTCTGAGCCTTCAGACTGTTCTCCTGGTCTTTAGTTTTACCTCTTCATGCTCTTCTCTGCCCTTGGCCCTAACCTTCCTATCTGTCCTCTTTCTTCATGCCCCCACCCTTCTGCTAATGTCTCCCACCTCTGCTCAGTTACCCTTCTCTGCAGCAGCAGCTCCAGGCCACTGTCAGCACTGATTGACTTTTCCATCCATTTTCCAGCTGCTCCACTTACTCATCCCTCCATCCCACCTATATAGCATTCATCCAGGACTCACCATGCTCCTTATTTACACTATTCACCTTTGGTGTTCTTCACTACACAGAACAACTTGAGATCAAAGACAGTGTATTTATAGCCCCATCACCCAGCCTGACTCAGAGTGGGTTATCAGTAAATGTTTGTCCATTGAATTACTTATGATTTAAAAAGATATCAGCTTTTATTGCAGGTCTGACACAGTAAGATGAAATTTAACATCAATAAATATAAATTGCACTATTTAGGCATAAGTGATTTGTTCTAGTGAAATTTGACTTCTGTTTGACAAGGAAATACTAGTGAAGAAATAAAAGTGGGATGGCTTTAGTATTAGTCATGTATTAAATATATATGTATAAATTCATTATTCATAGATTTAAAAAAAAACCTGGTATAATGTTAGGCACAATGAAGACCCTGTAAATAAAGAAATGTAAAGAGAATTGATAATGTGTATCTTGGAAAATCGAAAACTTTGAGAAAATATGAAATGTTCAAAAAACAGTAGCTATAGTAGCATTTGGCCACTCCAGCAACTGTTGTCTCTCTGTCTCAACTGTATATTCTAGAACTATGAAAATAACCAGAGGATAGAATAAAGGGCCTACTGGGCCTACAATGAGGTGGCACTGAACTACACTGTATGCTCACCTCACCTCCATGAGCACTTACCCTGAGGGGAGGCCACACTGAGGCTTTGACGCCTCTGGGATTTCTATCAATCTGTGGTAGTGTTTGAGAATCCCTGAAAGTTCTGTGTACTCACCTTCTCCACAGCACCTTTACCTCAGTAAACAGCATCCATCAACTGGCCACAGGCGATATATGCCTGAAACCCTAGCACCTTAAAGGCTGAGACAGAATTGTTGAAGGCTATCGTTGGCTACATAGCAAGACCCTGTCTCAAAACAAACAAACAAACAAACAAACAAACAAACAAACAAACAAACAAACAATTCATGAGTCCATATGGAGTTGCATAACTGAATGTGGGAGGTAGCAAAAAATTTGGAAATGGTAAAAATTTTCTGAGCATCAATGAAAAATCAAATGCCTAATGAATCTGAGGTGTTTCTGGCAGCACTCACCTGAGTTACAATGTGCACTGTCACTATAGACTCAGTTCTGAACGTACAGCATGGGCACGTTGCGCTACCTGAGCCTTCAAGCCACCTAAGACCAAGAAACACTGCCTGAAGCATTTCGACTCATATTTGAGGTTATTGTTTGTCACAAATTGTGGTGTTCTCATTGAACATACAAAATGTTCCGCTCTTATAGAAACATAATGGTTTCATTATAAGAAACAAGGCTTTAAATATTTTCCTGTCATTCTTCAGCATGTATCAAACTAGTATTTCTTTGTATGGCATTATATTAGAATGTTAGATTATAGATGTTACTGTTTAAGTTAATAACTTGAGTTTGATAAAAAAAAATCAATTGAATTTTGCTTGGGATTAGAACAGAAACTCCAAAATTTTTATAAAGACCCTAAATATACTTCTGCTATTTGGTATTCTGTTTTTATGCAAAATGGAGTTCTCAGTATATATATATATATATATATATATATATATATATATATATATATATATGACTATAGATTTTATTTATAAAATAAAAACCTTAATCAACTTTGAAAAATGTTCAAATGCTTTATGGTCCTATAGTATGAAGTATTCAGCAAGATTAATTGTCAATATGTAATTCTTGGGCTGGAGAGATGGCTTAGCAGTTAAGGCATTTGCCTGCGAAGCCAAAGACCCTGGTTCAATTCCCCAAGACCCACGTAAGCCAGATGCACAAGGGGCACATGCATCTGGAGTTCATTTGCAGTGGCTAGAGGCTCTGGCATGCCCATTCTCTCTATACCTGTGTCTCTCCTCTCTGCTTGCAAATAAATAAATAAATTAAATTTAAAAAAGATTTAATTCTTTATGGAAAAAATAAACAAGCACATATATCTCATTCATATTTGAATTTGACATTTCAACTTTAAGATTTATATGTATAATTTTATATACGATGAAGTTCTATACAAACAAAGATTATTTTAAGATAAATTTCTTTATGACTTGTTATAAGCAAATATATAATTTGTATTGTTAATTTTTATTCCTTTATGCTAAAGTAATATGAAAATTTCTTGGGAGAATAGGGTCATTACTAGAAAACACTTAATAAACCCTGCTCTAGGGCTCCTGGCTGATTTTTAAAAAATTATTGATAACATCTATATTTATAGACAATAGACCATAATAATTCCTTCCCATCCCCCATTTTCCTCTTCACACCCCCCACTCTCCATCATATTCCCTCCCTCTCTCTCTCTCTCTCTTGCTACCTCTTCCACAATGGACCCTGAGCTTTGGAGGGTGTGATAGAGATGTTTCAGTTCTGGGCACTCCTATGTCACTTCTCCTCAGCACTATGTTGTCTTTTAGGTCATCCCATTGGTCACCATCTGGCTGATTTTTTATTCAAGGACTTCTGGGTCTGGAAACTGGATCAAGTCTGGGATTGACTGAGGGGGTCCTGACTGTCTTTATGACTCAAGTCAGAGGTTTGTTCATCTCACACAGAGCTTTGCTGCTTATATAGACATGACTCTAGTAAGTTTTTATCTGTTATCTAGGAACATCATACTGTACATGGTTATGCCATCCCATCCCATACCTATACCCATACACTTACCATATTATACCACAGCACACCATACCCATATCCTTAACATACCCTTACCATACTGTACCATACCACACCAATGCCCATAGCCATACCATACCACACCATAACCATACCCTTACCATACCATATCACACCATACCATATCATACCACAGCAATACCAATACCTGTATCCTACCATACCATACCATACCATACCACACCACACCCATATCCTTACCATACCATACCAATACCCATACCATTCCACACCACACCACATCACACCATCCTATAGTAGCTCTCATGGTGGTTATGTGTGAACTTATTTAAGTTGCCATAAGAAAAGAGGCAGAACTCACCATGGCTTTGGTGGCTCAGTGCTGCTGCTTGGTTCCACCACCTGAGATGCCATTATTTCCATGGCTGTCAGCTTTCTCCATTCAGTGACTGCTATTCCTACTGGCAGCTCTGAGCAACAGACCAACAGTATTTTAGAGCTCTCCAAGGATACTAGAGTTCCTCTCAGAAAGCTGTCATTGAAAGACATGTCTTCATGACACAGCCAGTGTGAGCAAGCATGTACTAAAAAATTTGCTGTAACGTTTCTGTTTCCAGTGCCTCTGAACCCCTTACTCTGCCTTTAACCAAGGAAGGCCTGTCATTTCTTACTTCTTTGCTGTGGAGCAATCTTTGGTCATTGCTTCATTCCCCCCCCAACAACTGCAGACTTTTATGATCTCCTGAGCATCAATATTAAATGCAGAATATTTATCATGATTATCCCACACCTCAGTATCCAGTCTAACACATTTTCCCAGAGTTTTTATTCATATAGACAACTGAAGCTGAACTTTTGGAGTGTACTTTCTTTTTTTTTTTTTTTTGTTTGTTTTTCGAGGTAGGGTTTCACTCTAGCCCAGGCTGACCTGGAATTCACTATGGAGTCTCAGGGTGGCCTCGAACTCACGGCGATCCTCGTACCTCTGCCTCCCGAGTGCTGGGATTAAAGGCGTGCGCCACCACGCCCGGCCCTGGAGTGTACTTTCTAACTCACCTTTGGGGCCTGCTGAAACTTGAGGAGTGGTGCAGGTGGGTTTTGAGGACACCTCAGTGTTGCCTTTCTATCTGACTCAGAGATACTGCTAGTTGCATCAGGCAATTCAGAATTAATGAGGAAGTCTGGGGTGGTAATATAGTTTCAGCTCAAATACAGTTGGGTGGAGACCTAGAAGAGTCCATCTTATATTTTGAGTCTGAAGGCAGAGAAAAAAAATGGATGGACCATTGTAGAAAATATTAAGGGGACTTTGAAGGGAATCAGATTTTAGTATAGTGCTTGGGAAATTTTGTGGAGGAATATCAGCTGTTCAAACACAAAACAGATTTTTTTTTAAGACTTAGTAAATTCCCTTTTGTAGAGAGCACTGGGGGTGAAGTGTGCCTAGGGCTTTTAAGATGGCAGCTTATGTTCAGCTAGTGCTAATTTTTATGTGTATTTGTATAATTATTGTTTCTTATAGTTTTGAGAGTCATATTCTACAGTACCATGTAAAATTGTAATGCCATAAATAAGTCCACAATCAGGAACAGAAGTGGGACGGTGAAAATAAAGCCCAGAGGAAGCACTAGGTGGGGTCTCAGATCTTTTTGAATTCTCTAGTAGCTTTTGGTCCATTAAATGATAATGGGATGCAAACTACTTTATTTATTTATTTATTTTTCAGTTTTTCGAGGTAGGGTCTCACTCTAGCCCAGGCTGACCTGGAATTCACTATGGAGTCTCAGGGTGGCCTCGAACTCATGGCAACCCTCCTACTTCCGCCTCCCGAGTGCTGGGATTAAAGGCGTGCGCCACCACACCTGGCCAAACTACTTTATTTTTAATGTTCATGGCTTACTTCTTTTTAAATTTTTAAAAATATGTTATTTTTATTTATTTGATAGAGAAAGAGGGAGAGAGAGAGAGAGAGAACGAGCATGCCAGGGTCTCCAGCCATTGCAAATGAATGCCAGACACATGTGCTCCCTTGTGCATCTGGCTAACGTGGGTCCTGAGGAATTGAACCTGGGTCCTTTGGCTTTGCAGGCAAATGCCTTAAATGCTAAGCCATCCCTCCAGCCGTGGCTTACATCTTTTGTTCTTCTTTGCATCTATGTGCATGGATGGTGTGTGTACATATTTGCATATATGTGGGCTCACATGTGTACACATGTACAAGGAACATCTGGCATATTTCTTGATCACTCTTCACTTTATTTACTGAGGCAAGGTATCCCACTTGAACCCAGACTTGCCAATTATGGTAGTTCAGCTTGCCTACATGATCCTGTCTTTGCCCTTTGAATGCTAGGATTACAGGTAGGCCACCATGTCCACCAGATGTTTATGTTGGTGGGGGTGATCTCAACCCCAGCCCTCACACGTGCTGAGAAAATGCTTTATTCCTTGAGCCACTGTCTTAGGCATTTGGTTCATTCCTTAATTACCTAAAATAAAAAGATACCTTATGAAATACTTGTTTAGTTTTTATAACAAAGACATTCATTTATGTATGAGTGATAATAGAAATGTACAACACTAATAAAATACTGTTTAATCATTTAAGCATAACTCTGGCAAAGCTTAGATGATCCATATACTTTCTTTTTTTAAGCATAAAATATTTATAAGGATTTTTAAAAATTTTATTTCAAGCCTAATAATTTTTTTTAAGAGAAGTAAACTGAAAAGCCTAGCCTGAGAGATGACTGAGCTTAAAAAAACAAACAAGAAATCTGTTTATTTCTCTATATCCCTGGGCTATTTGATTATTATTTGGTTATAGTTACATCACTTAAAATGCTCAGGCAATATCCCAATGTTTTTCATGCATTTAGGAGTTGAGCTCAATAGTTAGATGGAGGCCTAGGAAATGAGATTGGAAATTGTTTTCTGTGATTCTAATGATTAAAATATTAAACTTCCAAGTATGCATAACAATAATGATTTTATATTCTCCAGTCTAACTAGAATACTAAAGAAGACATGGAAAAGTCTCTAGCAGCCCAGGTGAGTGTTTAGATAAGAAAGTGGGGTAAGAGTAATCTCGTGTTCTTTAAAGCTGGTGAAGGCAGCTTGAAATACCTGACAGGAAGGCTCATCCTCTGGAGCAAAATAGAGGAATTTTTGAAGAAGAGCTGGGAGATTTCTGTGGGCATGGCCAAGGCCCTTGCGGTGGCATGAGGAATAAATCAGGGCAGTAGGTAGAGGATCAAAAGAGAAAACTGTAGAATGGGAAGTCATAGGAAAGGATTGGGGTGAGTGAATCTTAAAGTTGAAGCATTGTCAGATAACTCAGTGCATTGGCTATAAGCTGTTACCCAAAAGGAAGATTGTATGGACAAAATAATAGTAATAAAAATAGTTTGGGTATATATATTTCTCTGTTCAGTTAACAGAATAAAAGAAGAGCTGATGTCATGGATGCTCAACAGAACTTCATCTTTTGTCTTATGATGAGGACAGGACTGACTGCTTCATTTTAGGCATTACAGCCTTAGAGAATATAGGTTGACATGTATTTCTAAATGTAAGCCTAAGGTCAATCATTTTCTCTTTCAACTGGTATTGGGAAAACTGCTACATTTTCAAACATTTGCTTTGCATTTTGTCTTCTTGAGTTGTTTACTTTTCCTTATGGGAGCACACTCTTTCCTAGGACCAGTTTTCCTAGATGGAGCCACATGGTTCTGGTAACTACAAAATGCCTTTGCAAGCATGGCTTGTCATTGTATGTGTCTCCATGTGCTGTATCTATCTTTTTCACAGTGAACAAGATTGTTTGGAGTAAGCAAGAGATTACGGTGTAGGAGAAACAACTTTCTGTACTAGATGCAACTAATCCACAGGAATTCAATGAAGAAAAGAGAACTACTAGAGAGTCCCTTGATCTGCTTCAAGCCTTTCCTTGCCTATCTCCTTTGCTCTGATCTGGACTTCACTAATAAGTTCCAGAAATACTGTAACTATGAGAGCTGGGGAGAGAACTCAGTTGTTAAAGGAGCTTACTTGCAAGTTTGTCAGCATGGGTTAGATTCCCTAGTACCAATGTAAAGTCAGAATCATAAAGCGGCACATGCATCTGGAGTTTGTTTACAGTGGCAAGAGGCCTGGCACACCTATATTCTCTCTTTTTCACAAGTAAATAATTTTTTTGTCAAAAAAAAAAAACAAGAACTATTGGGATGGAGCAGTGGTTAAGGCACTTTCCAACAATGACCAATGACCCAGATTTGATTCCCTAGTACCTATATAAAGGCAGATTAACAGTAGCACAAGCATCTGGAGTTTGCAGCAGCTGGAGGCCCTGGTGTGCCCATTCTCTCTCTGTTTCTGTTTTCTCTATCTCTCTGCTTGAAAATAAATGAATAAAATAATTATGAATAGAATTCGAAAGAAAATAACTTCATCACTATCAAAGGATAGCATTCTTAGTAATTATGTTAATTATTTCTTATTTTTTTTTTGGAATTAGATAAACATTTAACATGGCGGATGGAGGTGTTTAGAAAGTGCATGGCATGGCTGAAGTCAGTGCTGTAGCTTCCAATGACCTACTTTCATTCTTAACAATTATACAAATGGTAAGTCAATATTAGCATTTTATTTACCAAATTTTCAAGCAAAATCACTAATAAGCTTTATGCATTGTAGCTAATGACAACACTTATTTTCATAGCACTTGTATTTCTTATGTGAACATAAAAAAGATGTAATGTCCACCTCTACCTTTGTGATTTGCTTATTTTACACTGTGTTGTAGTCAGGTTTGTATTGCTGGCAGAAATCACCTGACCAAGAGCAACTTGTAGGAAAAAAAAAAAAAAAGGTGTATTTTGGCTTACAGACTTGAGGGGAAGCTCCATGATGGCAGGGAAAAATGATGGCATGAGCAGGTGGACATCACCTCCCGGCCAACATCAGATGAACAACAGTAACAGGAGAAACAGGAGAGTGTGCCAAACACTGGCAAGGGGAAACTGGCAATAATACCCATAATCCCGCCCTCAACTTTGCACCGCCTCCAGAAAGCACTAGTTTCCAAATCTCCATCAGCTGGGAACCTAGCATTCAGAACACCCAAGTTTATGGGGGACACCTGAATCAAACCACCACACACTATATACCTGAAGCCCATTTAAAATTCCTTTTTGAAAAGTATCCACAGTAGGTATATCTATTTCCTGAAGTTTGTTTATAAGAGAACTTAGAGAACATCTCAGAAAATGAAAATCTGTTCTTTACATAATCCTTTTAATAAGGTGAAAGATCTGTCTAATAAACCAATCACCATGTCAGAGATGACTAGCATAGCTTTTGTAGATTGGCAAGGAAATGAAGTGACTGCTTATCTCTATTACTTTTGATAACATTATATTTTATGAATTAAGAAGTGTATTCAGTATGTAATTCTACTATAATAGAAATTCTTATTAATCATATTTTATATCTTTTCAGAGATAATCACATATTATTTATTCCTTATTTCTTTGGTAAAATTTGCTTTGCAATTTCAGAAAATATTCTGAATACTCTGATTTCCAAATACAAAGAAGAATGCAACCTATATTCTTTAATATATTTAATGGCATTAAAATATACTTATCTTTTCTTGTAAGAAAAATGTAAGACAATTACTTTGGAATCACCAACATTACCCTTTCCCTATTGTCTTGTTAAAGGGGTCTTGATGAAGGAGATAGACACAGAGAACAATCAACCCCTACCAAACCAGGTATCCAGAGACACAGAGGCTCCCAAGATCTCAACACTGAAGCAGACCTATTATGAACACAATAGGGAAAATTTGCAGAAGAGGGGGCGGAAAGAATGTCAGAGCCACAGGTTGGGTCATGACACGCAGAGACATTTCCTCCTACCCCAAACTAAAGGCTAACCCCACAATGCACGACCCACATGCCCCAACAAGAAGGGTCCCTGTGGAGGGGGAAGGACAGGGAAGAGGCTACCAATGGTACCAACTTGACTGTATTCACTGACTACAAAAATTTATAAAAGGGGTCTTGATATAAATATATTTAGCTGCTCAATGCCTGGCTCAGTCTTCATGGGAGAGATTGAGATTCTCTGTGTCTGAGGTCACAACCACTGGAACCAGTCTTCGCACAGTGTTGCTCTGGTTTGGCTTCATGCATTGGAGAAGGCTGCACCAGTAAAATGAGTGCTTAGAACCAAGGATAGGCCTATAGGGAATCCTCAGGGGACCATGAAACCCACACAGGACAGACTGACTCTGTAGGGAAAGTCAGAGGGGAAGAAGGGTCACTTGTGTTAGGCTCTTACTTTACTCAGACTCCATAAATTTCTCTCACCTCCACCTGAGAACCCCAGAATGTATTCTTTTTGAGTTTTTCTCTTTTTTCATCATTTTATTCAATTGTTACTAAACTTCCTAGAAAGTGATATTTCCCTAGTAAGTGATTGATTTAAAAGCAGACTTGTTAATTGTAAGAATTGTGAGGGTCAGTAAATTTTATCAGTTATTCTGTGTCTTGAATTTGTTTTGGAAAAAATGTGTCTGTTTTGTTCAAAAATAGTGAGTGGAGAATTTGATGAAATATGTTCCAAGACGAGGTGCCACAGATCCAGGGCTATTATGTGGGGAACATTCAGACAAACAGCAGTGTGTTTGAGTGATCAGAAAAGAAGCTCATTTCAGTGTTGCTTCAGAGCTCAGGATTTCAGGCTACCAGGAGATGTCGCTATTGTGTACGGAATGCACCAAAGAGAATATGCCAGTAACTTTTGCATAGTTCCATTGTGCCTACCTAATCTTGCTAAATTTCCTCTGGAGCTCAGTGGAAGAGAACACTGGTGATGCATTGTTTTCAAGTTGACAAGGGTCTGAAAAATTACTACATTCATTGGATGGGCATGCCAGTCATACACCCACTGCTTTTTATTAAAAAAAAAAATTCAGCTACATTGACAGAAAAATTCCACCTCCATTAATAATTGTGTATGGTGCTAACTGGATGTTAATAACCACACACTATATCTATTTTGCTTCTACTGAAAGAGATTGTCTATCATATGCAACTTTAGCAGATACCATTAAGAAAATGCAGACTGCTTTATAAATGCCTATGATTTAAAGCAGAGAAGATAAGCTGCCAAATGTACGTTTTAATTTTAAATTCATGTATGTCACAAATAAAATATATTCTCAAATAATACTTACATCTGTTAAATTTGAGTTCTTTCTATAATAAAGTTGCTGTTCACATTATGGTAGTTTGTATTATGGGACATAATACAAGAGAAATTTGCCTCAATCCTGTGAAGCCATTTTCTTGTTTAGGCAAGAAATCAGGATTGGTGGAGAGGCTTGTTCATGGCTGAAGGATTTTCCTTGACATGTTTATTTGAGGAACAAACAATGAGGGCAGGAAGTAGACATGAATTAGATCCCAGGTGACTAAAAGGCTCAAAAAGAAAGGTGCTTGTGTTCTGAACAGCTGGGCTTGATTCAGGTCACTGGCTGGCTTGACAGGCAGGATATCAAAGGCATGGCAATTAGGCAACATCAGGAGTATTTCCAAAGAGTTATTTATTTTTCATGAAATGTTTTGCCATTTTGCCCTTCTATTCATTTAGTCCTACATCAAAGTCTACCTTCAGTACATGTGTTTATACACTGAGAGAGAATGACTTGTTTGCCGGGCATGAGGCTCTGAGTTCAACCCCCAAAATGGGAAAGAACTGAAGAGAATGACTCTTGTCTACATCTTTCTGGTTTCATTAAATTTATCAACATGGTCTCCCTGAAATTAAGAAAATCTCACTTTATAGCACTTTATATCTAGCCCATGCTTGTCAAGTGCCCATGGTGTGCCAGGTACCATTCCAAGGTGTTGGCATGACTTATTTCCTTTTGACAAATCATGAAGTGGCTTCTATTAGTATTCTTATTTTACAGATAAAGAAACTGAAACAGAGCTAGGATTGGTAAATTATCTAAAGTTACTGTGCTAAAGAGAAGCTGAATTGGTATTCAAACTCAATAAATATGGCATTACATAGCTGTTTTATCTACACTGTTCATATTGCTTCTCTGAAAAGTATGAAATAGATTTGGTTGTGAATACAACTCTGATGTAAAGTTTGCTATTTAAATTTTCTGCTAAGAATTAAGAGCAAGTAGAAGGCTTTCACAATCCTCCTTAATCAGGCAACAAGGATAAAATAAACGTATCCTATTAAATCTAGGCACTGATGTTAGTTTTTCTCCTGGTAATCACTTATCTTGACTATTCAGAAGGCAGGGAACATTTCACCTTACTTCAGTATATAATTCCTTTATTGATTGATTGATTTAAATTTTTTATCAAGTAGAGGGATTAAAAAACGAGAGGTAGAGAGAAGAGAGACAGGCAGAGAGAATGGGTGTGCCAGGGCCTCACCCATTGCAAATGAATTCCATACTCATGTGCCACCTTGTGTATCTGGTTTTACATGGGTATTGGCGAATTGATCTCTGGTCACTAGGCTTTGAGGGTAAGTGCCTTAACTGCTGAGCCACCTTTCCAACCCTAAGTCCCTTTAATATATATATATATTATTTCATATATATATATGAAATTTCATATATATATACATACATATATATATATGAGAAAAAGAAAGAGAGAGAGAATGGGTACTACTGCCACTACAAACATACTCCATCTGGCTGCACGTGGGCACTCCAAACAAGGTCCTTTAACCACTGAGAAATTTCCCCAGCTCCCCTAATTCCTTTTTTCAGAAAATATTTTTTGTTTATTCGTTTGTAAGTACAGACAGAGAGAAGAGAGACAGACAAAGAGAATGGGCACTGCAGGGCCCCCCAACAACTGCAACAAATTCCAGATGAATGTACCACTTTGTGCATCTAGCTTTATGTGGGTACTGGAGAAACAAATTCAGGTCATTAGGCTTTGCAGGCAAGTGCCTTTACTGCTGAACCATCACTTTAGCCCTATAATTCCTTTTTGTTTTTTTGAAAAAAAGATATTTGTTAATTAAAGGATCATTAGGTCCTAAATCCCATTGAATATACCTATATTTATTAATGTATCTTAATGGTACAAAATGATGGGTTTCACTATGGCATTTCATTATGACATTTGCGTGAGTTATGTAAGATACTTTGATTGTTATTGACTACACCTTCATCCTTACCTACACGTGTCTCACTGCCTCTCCTCCTCTTCGTATTCCCTAATAGTTCTCTTCACGCCTTTAACTTTCTTTTTGGTTGGTTGTTTGTTCGAGGTAGGGTCTCACTCTGGCCCAGGCTGACCTGGAGTTCACTATGGAGTCTCAGGGTGGCCTCCAACTCACGGTGATCCTCCTACCTCTGCCTCCCGAGTGCTGGGATTAAAGGCGTGCACCACCACGCCCAGCTCAACATTTTTTAAAGATTCCAAATATGAAAAAAACATATGGTACTTATCTGAATCTTATTTCATTTACAATGATTTCCCTTTTTGAGATGGGAAAGGATTTGATCTATTTTTCTATTTTCATGAATGATAGTGTCAATTTGAAAGGCTAGGATTGTGGTGGCTATTTTGGCTATAGAAAATTGCAGAAAATTTTGCTCCATACATAGTACATAATTTGGGATTAAATGTAATAACAGTAGAAAATTCAAAACAATGGACTCTGACATCCATTTCTGCATAACATTTCTTTTATTGTTAAAGTGGCGAGAAACACCTTAGGTAAGTATCTGTGCTATTTTTATGGGATATTGATTCCAACAGCTTGAGAACCTTTTGTGATTTCTAGAGATTAGAGGTGCTGAATGATTTACTAACTCAATACTAAAAGAATGCAGTAGATTTTGTACTGACAAATTGAGATTTCCAAGTGATGCACTACTAGTTTAAGTCTTGATCCAGTGCCTAAGTTTTATACGGTGAATATGGAAGGCAGGAAAATACCATGGGAATGTCTTGTTTCTTGTGAAATTTATACACTGAGGCACTACTTGCCATTTGAATAAGTAGATCAATGAAAAAATGTTTATTGGTCACCTTACAGTATCAGGTTTAATAACTTAAAGAGAAAGACATGTCAGGAAAAGTCCTGTTCTAATTCATTGTAATTATTTCTGTCTTGAAAGTTTGTGGAGTCTATCATTCCTTTTATTTCTTCCTTTGTCCTTATCATAAAGAAATCTTAGCATGAAATGGAGTCTTGTTCCCTAGAGAGTTTATGACCTCATTGTATATGGAAGTCATGTCTCTGTGGACATCTATCCATAGATCTATTAGACTATAATTAATGACTGGAAGGGAAAGAGGATAAAGCTAGAAAAATTATACAATCTGATCTTGAATTGTGGGAAGAAGAAAGGTCATGGCAGATGAGGAGACTGGTCCAGATGAGATGTGAGCTTTTGCTGGTCCATGAAATTTTGGTAAATTTTAAAAGAAGAAAATGACAAAAGGTGCCTTCTAGTTAGGAAAATACAGAAAGGAAGACAGAGGGAATGATATTAGTCAAGTATGATTAAGCAGAAAGTTCTGACAGATAACTGGCTGACTCACTACAAACCAACTTCTAATAGGATTCTTAGAATGCATATTATATTGTTAATTAAGAACCTCAAGTCGATGGATTTCATGTTCCTTCTTATTTGATATTATTGGTGAGAAAATGATTTCCTTTTAATGTCATTCTCCCATAAGAGGAGAATAATTTATTTCCTATCAATTAAGTTAAAAAGGAATTTATGTGTATCCAACAGTATATAGCTGCAATATTTTTGGATTTTATTTTTTCTGCAATGAAACCTAACTGAGCCATCACAGCTTGGAAATTGGTAAAGCTAATACTCTTTCTTCTGTATCATGGATGTTGCATGAACAGTGTCTTCTGGTCCAAACAAGAAATGAAAAATGTGAATGTATTTATGGAATTTTACTCCCAACACTTTTTCACTGTCTTGGGCTGAGTAGTAAATTTAACTTGTTTGAAATGAGTGTTGTTTAAAAACCTAGGAAAATGAAGCAATCAAGAAAGAATCACATCTTAACTTTGTTAATGACTAAGAGAACATATTCTTTCAAGTGATCAAAATATTTTAGATGTTATTATTTTAGATGCCATATTAATTAGGCCCACAAATTGTAACAAAAGTTGAGGATGCACTTGTACAAAAAGTTTGGCTTCTGACAATTTGAAAGCGACAACTTGTGCCATATCAGTATTGTTGCCTTGTAATTATCTTTTATTTTATATTATTTTTTGTATCTTGGCTTTAATTGTCTTATGAACAGTGATTTGGGGACTCATTTTCCTTAAGCCTGAAAATGTGAAAGAGAAATAAGGACAATATAGTTCAGTTTGCCATGTTCAGTCCTGGTCAGTACTGTGTCTCAATATGATCATTACTAAAACTATGCTCCAGCTTGAATAATAAATTATGTGGCCATCCCAATAATAGAGTGCATAGTTACTGATGTTTACATGTTAACTATTTTCTTTAGGAGTTTTACTATTACTCCTATGTATTCAAAAGCGACAGGGTAGTGGCATTTAAGAGCCTAGCATTACAGGTTTTCTTGATATGAATTTTATTTGTAACTTCTGTGTGTCCCAATGTTCTTTCCTATACAATTACGTCCAAAACACTAATAAATATCTTCAGGGAAAAAACAACCCCATTGATAGTTTACTGCCCTCTGCCACACGGGGAGACTTTACATTGGTGGAGACTCAGCAGCTAAAAAAGGGAGAAGTAGAAAGTGATAACTGCTTTGGAATAATGTGTCTATCAAATCAAAACATAACTTGTTTTTAGTTTAGTTTTAATATTAATTATGTTTCTATGAGGAGCTTACAATATAGTGCACTAGTATGTACTTATGGTGTTTGCTGCCTATAATTATCAGAAGCATGGAGCCCAGGTGCCATGCATCTCCCAGCACAGTTTTTTTTTTTTTTAATGGAATAAAAGGGTTTATTTCAGCTAACAGTTTCAAGAGAATGTCTTATCATGGTGGGGAAAGATGGCAGAACAAGAAAGTAGAGTGTTAAACTTGCCACAGCAGCAGAAAAGGAAGGACTCCGAGTGAGCCATCTCTGAACAACCAGTAGGCCTGACACTAATAAACCTTGGGGTCCATGTATGTCAGCGACACACCTCCTCCAGCAAGGGTCCAATAACTTTCCCAACTTGCCACCAGTTGGGCAGAAAGTTATTCAAAATATGTGAATCTGTAGGGGTCATCACTTTTATTTACATAAATTTCTGTCAAACCATGAAAGAGGAATAAGCAGGACACGTTCCTGTTGACTGCAGAAGGTACAAAAACATTAATTCTTCAGCCATTTGCCCCCATGGGCCCAGAAATTACTTATAGTGATGAGACATTTTGATGGAAGTAGACTTTACATTAGCTGGCTCTCACCTGTGAGTTCTGCCATGCATTTTGTTGCCTGATTTTTATTTGTATCTAAAAGTTCTTTATACAAGAAATGTCTAAAGTCATTGGACTTTCAGAGTGGTGGTAAAAATCTGTCTCTTATTAAGATGGCCTGTTCAAGTACTAAAATATTCAACATTATTCTCATACTGTGCTTGTAGTCATATTGAGTTCTTTCAAAACATTTTAGGAAAAACAGTTTCTGCAGCAACAGATCAGGTCAAATGAGATTTTATTACAAGTAGACTTTAATTTATTTATAAACTATGGCTTTTTTTTTTTAAATGATGTCAGAGACCATGTAGACGAAAGGTGCTTTTTAAATTACCATGAAGGGTTGAGAAAAGGCTAGTGGTAGGAATTATTGTGCACATTTGTAAAAATTATTTTTTGCTGTGTGTGTTGTGTGTGTAGTGTGCATGTGCATTTGCACATGCGTGTGCAGATGCATGTGCTCCATGTGCACTCATGAGTGGAGGCCAGAGCAAAACTTCAGGTATCTTATCCTGTTGCTCATATGTGTGTTGCCTTGGAAAGGAGTTTCTAAATGCTGGGTTTTGTTGCTGTTGTTATTGTGGTAATGGTGGTCATGTTTTGTTTATTTTAGTCAGACTGGCTGAGCAACAACCTTCTCCATACTCTCAACATTGCTCCCTACAGGAAGAGGGTTAAAGGTGTGTGTGACCATGCCCAGCTGCTTACCTGGGCTCTGGGCAGACCAGACCCTCTCAGGCCCTCATACCTGCATGTCAAGTGTTCTTACTTGCTGAACCCTCTCTCCAGCTCCATTTAATAATGGAAGGTCAACTCTCTTCTTGATGTCATAGATATTTCACAGTATTTCAAAGAGGAAAAACCTGGAAAAAAATCAAACCAATTCTTCAAATAGCACATGAGACTCAAAACTCAACCAACAATACAGTGTAAGTATATTGTTCTTACATATATCTTCAGTAGGTATCACTCAATGATTGTCACCAATCATTACTTGTTACTTGAAACTCATTGTTACTATATGTTTAAATAAACGTATTACAATGATAATGATATAATAATTTTTTTCAGATAGGGTTTCACTCTCCCTAGGCTGACCTGGAATTCACTATGTAGTCTTGGACTGGCTTCGAACTCACAGCAATCCTCCTACCTCTGCCTCCAGAGTGCTGGGATTAAAGATCTGCACAACCATGCCTGGTCATAAGAATTATTTTCAGGGCTGGAGAGGTGGCTTAGTGGTTAAGCACTTGCCTATGAAGCCTAAGGACCCCGGTTCGAGGCTCAATTCCCCAGGACCCGTTAGCCAGATGCACAAGGGGGCGTACGCATCTGGAGTTCGTTTGCAGTGGCTGGAAGCCCTGGCGCGCCCATTCTCTCTCTCTCTATCTGCCTCTTTCTCTCTGTGTGTCTGTCGCTCTCAAATAAATAAATAAAAATAACAAAAAAAAATTAAAAAAATGAATTATTTTCAGTTATAATCTTTGGTATCTAACAGAATAATGCTTTAGTGATTCAAGCTCATTGCTTTAAAAATGCCCTGATAAAGTCAAATAAGTTCCTGCAAAATCATGTCAGCTTATTAAAATAATTTTATACTTAAAACTATTGATGATAACTTTCAACACTAAAGTTTAATGTTAAAATTTATTTCTCAGATTACATTAAAATCAATTTTAAAGACTGTTTGTGATCATGTGTTTTTGTTTTTTGGTTCCATGGTGATGAAATTACTCACCAAAAATAGGATTCAAGGCATAGTGTTTTCTTTTGTAAAAGTTGGTTATATTTTAGACATATGATAATCTCTGCCCCCAAAGACATTAGATGACTGTGGTGGTTTGATTCAGTTGTCCCCCATAGACTTGGGTATTCTGAATGTATTCTGAATGCTAGGTTCCTAGCTGATAGAGATTTGGGAATTAATGCCTCCTGGAGGGGGTGTATTGGGGGGGGGCAGACTTATGGTTGTTATAGACAGTTTCTCCTTGCCAGTGTTAAGCACACACTCCTGTTACTGTTGTCTGTCTGATGGTGACCAGGTGGGGATGTCTACCCTCTGCTCATGCCATTGTTTTTCCCCTGCCATTATGGAGCTTCCACTTGAGTCTATAGCCCAAAATAAACTTTTTTCCCCACAAGATGCTCTTGGTCTGGTGATTTCTGCCAGCAATGCAAACCTGACAGCAACACTAAAGTTAGTACCAGAGGAGTGGGATTGCTGTTACACACCTGACTGTGTGGCTTTGGCCTTTTGGAGCTGATTTTCCAGAGGAATGTGGAAAGATTTGAAACCTTGGCCTAAGAGGCACCTTGCAGTGCTGTAAATACAGCTTGATGGACTCTTCTCTGGACTCTTCTCATCAGAGTTGAAAGACATAAATGTAGTAAGAATTATGAACTGTGAGGTTTGACTTATGAGGGTGAGAAAGAGCTTTGCCTGGACTGGTCTAGAAGCAGTGTGAGAGGCTTACTGTTATGTCTGTATCCTGAGAATTTTTGCAGGATTGCAGGGTGCAGAAATGGACTGGTATGAGTAGAGGGATATGACACAGAAGTGAAATCTTTGGGCTGAAACTTCTGCCTGTTCAGCTGTAATTATATGAGAGATTACAACCATTGAGACTGGGCCAGCTGAGCTGCATTGGAACATCAAAAAGAATTCAGTCTTTTGGAGGGGCCTGAATGCTGAAGGAGTGTCCTGTTCTTCAAAGTCTGCTTTATTCCTCCCTGGATTAACAAATTGGTACCCCACCTGATATTATGGATTATAAGAAATGCAGGAAAGAGAGGGTCATGGTCTTGTGTTTTGGGAAAGACCATGGGCATTGTGAAACAGGTTTGCTGGATTGCCTGCATGGAGACCTGATGGAGCCATGGGGATAGATTGTGGGCATTGTGCATTGCAGTGGAGACCCAGTAGAGATTCCGGGACAATGAGATAGCTGCTAAGGAGAGCTGCTGGCCCTGGATGAAGTTTTCCAGGACTGTGAGTAGCCTAGCTGGTGGGGCAGAATTGGAACTCCAGAGAATTGATGCTAGTTAGAATTACCAGACTTGGAGATTTGTTACTGGCTAGAGTTGTTGGACTTGGAGCTACAGAGTTTGATGTTTGCCCTTTTTGTTTTCAATTTTGCATTGGTTGAATATTTCTGTGCTATGCTCAATGCCATCTTTTGCAGTGTGAATGTGTATTCTGTGCCATTATAGATTTTGGGGGATTTTTTTCTTTTTTTTTTTTGCTATTGTGGCTCAGTTAAAAGACCTTGGACTATGGGGGTGTTTGAACATCATTGAGATTGGTAAAAATGATAGGGACTTTAAAAGTAGGACTGAATGCAATGCATTTTACATCATGGATGGTTACCAGTTTATGGGGGCCAGGGGCTAAATGTGGTAGTTTAATTCAGGTGTCCTCCACAAACTTTGGTGTTGTCAATGCTAGGTTAACAGCTGATGGTGATTTGGTAATTAATGCCTCCCAGAGGCAGTGTATTGTTGAGGGTGAAATTATGGGTGTTGTAGTCAGTTTCCCCTTTGCCAGTTTTTGGCATATTCTCTTGTTTCTGTTGTCCTTCTGATGTTGGCCAGGAGGTGATGTCCACCCTCTGCTCATGCCATTGTTTTCCCTGCCATCATGGAGCTTTCCCTCAAGTTTGTAAGACAAAATGAACATATTTTTTCCCCACAAGTTGCTTCTGGTCAGGTGATTTCTGCCAGCAATGTGAAATTGACTGCAACAATGACCTCTCAGTACGATGGACCTAGATAGATTAGAAGTTCATGAATTGCATGATTTCATCTTTTCTTGTGAAGAGGTCATATTATTTAAATTTAATCACTGCTTACTTGGCCAGCCAGTTATATAGTTGACTAAATTACTAGTTGAAGCCTCATTCCTTTACTGATAATATGCACATATCTCAGAGAGATGTTGGAAGGATCAAATGACAGCCAGGATGTAGAACACTCACCATGGTACCTGAAATAGGGAAAAAGCTATAACAATAATTATTCTCACCATTTTATAAGCAATGATAACTCTAAGTTATGATGTATTTTTGAGAGCTATATAATTATGTGATTTTTCAGTGACAGTGGCATACAGAAGGGAGCTTGACTTTGGGACATCAAACTCTTAAGTTTAGAAGTTAAGGGGGCATATAATATTTATTTCAGTTTTTTTTTTTTTTTTACCACAGTGACATAGGTTTAAAGCCATAGATGATACAGTTGTCAGCAAATCCACTGCATAGCAAACATTAAACAATATTGATAATAGGAAACTTCCAGATGTACTGGGTCTTCCAGTTTTAGCTTATGCTTTTTACCTTACACTCTTTTTAAAGAGACGTTCCATATGGTTAGAAGCAGTATATTTTAATCAGTTTATTAAAATGTAGCTAGTAACAGTTTTGTTTTGGAAGAACCTGTGTGTCATATTTCCTAAAGATATTGCATCTTCAAAAACATATGCCAATGACTCCTTATATCTTGTGCTAAACCTTTAGGGGGAAGTAGCTACTGTGTATTTTACGATTTAAATGTTTGGTGTGACTACAAGGAAGCACATTACACTGATGTTCTGTAACATCAATGAATATCAGTTTGTTGGAATTAAATTTAAGATGGGTATTTTAGTTTCTTAAGTATGATTTGGTTATCTCTTTTATGTACTTCCATTACAATTATCATCATGTGATATACTTGTTTTGGTAAGTAGAATCTTGGAGAACTCTATTCTTCAATAATTACTTCCTCTCTTCATTCCTTACAGCCTTAGGTTATTGACTTGGAATGGGTTTAACACATATGATACCAATTTTAAGTTCTTTCAGAAAATGCTTAAAGTGTTTTCATTATAAGATATCAAATCTTAAATTTCTCATTCTTCCATTACCTCATCTGTGGGGTTTAGAAAGCTGAATTTATTTTCTTAATTACTATATAAATTTGGTAAAGGTTAGCAACATTTTCTAGTAATATGTTCAACTTAACCTCTGTTTATCAATCTTTTGTAACTGAAAGTGACAATTAACAAACTGAGTATAATTTAAATTTAGTCATCATTTAATATATAATAATTTAAACACATTAAGCATGGTGGATTCTAAAAATTATAAAATGATTCTCCACATGGGAATAGCAAGCATAGCAGCAGATGATAATTTATCCTATTTTATCCAATTACTAAATTGTCATTTTTTTAACTTGAAAATACAATGTTCTCCTTTCCAAATAAAGCCATGGTAGAGGCATTAAACTTCTTGATGTCAATGAAGTGTTTTCTGTCTGTTCTCCATTCATTCTTCCTTACACACTCCAGTAGAGCCCTGTTTTTGTGTCTGGTGAAAGCCCTATTATCCTGCCATGTCCCCTGGTATCTGGACGCTGTTTCAGGCAGAGCACAGAGTTTGTCAGGCTTTCTTAGTCACTGTGCTCTTAGGCCACAGTAATTTGTTTCACGGCTCACTTCAACCAAAAGAAATTACCTCATGGTTGTAAGTGGTTCTATTCAAATCACTTAAATATCTATGTTCTAAGAAGGTAGTAGCCATTTAAAGAATGAATGAGTATCAATTGAAAGAAGGACTCTTCATTTATTTCCTCACCAAGCAAAATTACTTCTAAATGGAGTGTCTGTGCCTTGAATATGGCACAACTTTTAAAACTTGGAATCAGGCTGGATGTTGTACACTGCCATTCTCATTTCCTGTTCCATATTGACTTTCACACAGTACTTAAAAAAATCACTAAAAACTCAGCTTTTTAAATGAAATCTTAGCTTTTAACTATGTCCTTTAAGCCTATCGTGAACATATGTTAAAACTGAACTTGGTCAGGTTATAAGCTTACTTGTTGTCAGGTAATTATTGAGAATCACTATGTTTTCCTCAAAAACTGAAAATAGTTTGTTGCTTTTTTTGTGATGTACTTTGTTACACAAGTGAAAAACTATAAATATGTGGAAAAGCCCCTAGGTGGCGTATCTGGGGACATTTGGAAGTATACAAAACTCAGATGAAAAGTACCTTTACCTTCTACCCACCTCTTTCTCTTCCTAGAGCTCAAATGTAATGTCTTAGGATTCAGCAACTGTCTTACAGTTATGACTGCCACCTTAAAGATGACATATCAGTAAGTGAGAAGAAAACTTGGTCCTCCACAGTCCTATGGTCAACTCTGGGGCTGGACTGACTGCTCAGTGGGTTTGTGTTATTTATAAGTAGTTAGATTCCTTGTGAATGAGCTGATTAAATCTTTACTACCTTAATCTAATTTTTCATATTTCCCCATCAGGTTTCGTCCAGACCTTGACATTTCCATATATGTGATTGCCATTTTAAAGGATTAATCAGTATTTAAAAGAATGTTTGGGGCCGGGCGTGGTAGAACACGCCTTTAATCCCAGCACTTGGGAGGCAGAGGTAGGAGGCTTGCCATGAGATTGAGGCCACCCTGAGACTGCATAGTGAATTCCTGGTCAGCCTGAGCTAGAGTGAAACCCTACCTTGAAAAAACAAACAAACAAACAAAGAATGTTTGAAGGCCAGGAAAAGTTTATTGGAGATGCTGCTTGAAATATTCTCCTGCAAGAGTAAACATTCCAACTTTCTGAACTTTAATAGTGATTTTGGAAAACAGTGAACTATTTCTGGAAATATCTAAATTCAGTAGCTGGGCTTAAGGATGTCAGTTTAAAGAAATGCCATTTTAATGGACATTCTAATGATCTCCATTTAGAAGAGCCTCTCCAAGCTTTTCCTTTTTAAGACAGGAAATTGTAGGGACACTGCGCTGTTGCCACTGCAAAACAAGAAAATGCCAGTATCCATCCATTCAGTATTAGCAATCTTGCTGCTTTTCAATTTCATTCTACTCCTCCTTCCATGTGCTTTTGCTGTCATCCAATATGAAAGGTCCAAGGACAAAAGGTTTCACTGAGAGTTTTAAAAATAGAACCTTGAGTATGACTTCAAATTCATGGGAAAAGAATACTTTGTTCATTTGCTGACAGCAGAGAATTATTTAGGAACAGTGAATAGTAAAAGGGCAAGAGTCAGCTACTGCAAACATTAAGCCTTTGCTCATGGTTAAATATTTTTTAATGGTAAATGGTATGTATAGAATTTTCTAAATTCTTCCCTTTCTAATTGCAGATTCCAAAGACCATTTTGTGTCCTTATCTTTTATTGGCAGCTCCTAGCTCAGGACACCTTCCTTAGTCCTGACAAATAGAGACATGTAATGTCATTTATAAGGAAAGGGAAGGAATTTTTTATGTATGTGACATATGTCTCCGACTATTTGAATCATTTTTTCCTGTGTCAATTTATATATAAAAATAATAATCTTTGGAATTTGAGGCTAACATCAAGATTTACTGACACCTACTGTGTTCTATGTTCTAGGAAGATTTTTCACCTATTATTTTACTTAATATTTCAGTTATTTAGTATAAAATGACAATCTGAAAAGTGAGTGGTTTGTGCAAGGCTTGGTATCCTGGATGCTGGGTGTACCTCCTGGCTTTGGCTTGTAGCAGGCCTTGGTCTTGCGCAATATATTGGGGGAGGGGTACTATTTCCATGTTAAAAACGAGGAGGCTAAGTGTCAACAGGATTAAAGACTGGACTAGTTATTCTTTAAAGAGTTAGGTAAAGGTTTTAGGAAAGTAAGCACAATTGCATTTCAGGACTCAGATATCACAGAGAAACTGTGATCACAAAAAAAAAAAAAAAAAGAGAGAGAGAGAGAGAGAGAGAGAGAGAGAGAGAAAAGAGGTATGAGAAGCCCATGCCCATGCTTTCTAGCATGTCTTTACTGTCTTCTTGAGGGTCTTTCTTTCTGCTTTTAAATAAAACTCCAACTCTGTTTCACAGTGCCTAGTACTGAAATTCTTTGCTGTGTCAAAATCCAGCAGCTGTGTTGGCCTGATTAAGGTCTCTGAAATATCAAGGAACTACTCAGGCTGTTGATGGCAACAGTGTGGAGCTGTGCTTCTTCCCCTTGCTGCTGATATCATAAGTATGTTGATGGTGGTGTTTCTCTTAAAGTTATGAGTTATAAATTTAGCTTACTTTGTAATCTTTTTCTTAGTGGTATTTTATCCTTATACCATGGATAATTGTAAGTTTTGTATTCCATTACTGTAAAAGGGCTGGCAGTAAGGATTAATCATACCCTAAGAAAAATCTAGCTTTTCTTCTTGGATCCTGGTAAATGATCTCCAATTCATAACCTGTTGTAACATTCAATAACGATGTACTTAGTCTTCTCTGGTACATTGTTACTTTAATACATTTATTTTTTCAATTATAATGACAATTAAGATGTGGTTTTTGACCTCCCATATGCAAGGGGCATTGTTGTCTAAGTGCTCAGAAATTTGTCATTAAGCTTGTACAGAGGTCATACTTATATGAAAAGTTATTTTGTCCACCAAGAATGTTGAACAAGGTCAATTATTGGGAGGTGTGTAACTCCTGGGACAGATGGTGACTTGGGTGCATCCTACAATTGACTCCATAGACCTGTGCCACAATGTAAGATGTATCTTGTTAACCTTCCTTTGTGTAATCAGGGTCAAGTTTGCATCATGGTCTCCTGGCTCTCCCAGCTTCAACTATTTCTCTATTTTTTCAAAATAAAAATTTTATGTTTTCTTTCACTTTTTTTCTTATAGGACTGGATCTTTGTACATCCTGTACAAAGCAAATATAAACTTGCATTTGCTTATTATTGGAGCATGCCAGCATTAGCTCTCCAGTGTTAAAGACAACTTATCTTGTTTCATTCTGCATAACAGAAGTCCAGTAGCTGGGAAAGCTGCAGTGGTCAGAAAGATACATATTTTAGATATCTGATTGCTGAAAGTATCACTGATTATGGCCCTAACTTGTCAAACTCTGAAATTCATTACTTTTCCTGTGTGCTGGGTATCAGAGTCTTTGTCTTGTCTTTAATTTGCTTCATTCTCATGCATAATGCCCAGTTTTGGAGGTTGCATGTTAAAGTCCACAAAGGGAGGCCTCCACAGGTAGCCCTAAGATTAATGCTGAGGTCAGCTTATTTTCAATTTCATGGCTGGTCATTGTGGTAGTTTGAATGTATAACCCCCACCAACTCAGGTGTTTTATTAAAGGTTGTAACTTGGGTCTCCAAGTGCCTGGCTGGAGGAGGTATCACTGGGGGAAAATTCTGGGATCTAGCTTAAAGGACTGTTTGGGGGTGGATCCTGGGGTTTAGCCCTAATGTGTGCTTGGGGGTGGATCTGATTTCCACCCCAAAGGTACACAGAGAGGCTTGTGCTCCGCTCTACCTGGGTCCCTGCTTGCTGCTTTTGGTGTTTGCTGACTGGTTGTTTCTGCTTGGATGTATGGAAGCAGCTTCTCCCTCCATTGTGATATTTAAGCTTGAAATACATCTCTTCCTTCCCTGAACAGGACTTGCTTTGGATGTTCCTCCTAGCAATATGAAACTGTGTACACCAATATTTCTGATATTTTGATTAACTTACTGGTTTGTTACCCTAGTAACAGTGGCATTGTTTAGGTGAGGCCTCTGCACAGCGCAGTGTATGCCGCAGATCTGATGGTCTTCATATGCATAAGGATGCTGTGTAAGGATACTCTTATTGTTCTGCTCTTTTGGTAATAGTCCCAAGGTTGTTAATGACGCTATGATTACATTCATATATTTAAATTTTAAATATTTCTCTCATTATTACAATGAGATTTTGGAGGGTGAGATTCAATGAGCCCAATGCCAGCGTATAATAGTGGACAAGAACTTCTTGTATGCAAAACATTACTGACTGTATGACTTACTGTTTACTTAACTCAGGTCCTTATGTGAAGTGCCAAACCCAGTTGTTTTATTAAGTAATTTATATTGATAATTTGTTTTTAATTATACCCAAATTGCTTTATAATTCACCAGTGTTCTAAGCCTATATATCTTTGGTCTTACATGTTCACAGTGATGTATTAAAGAAATACACCATTTATTTCCTGTCTCTTCTTCTTCCTATGTTGTATATTGGGTCTATTCATGCTATTGACCCATCTCTTACAATACTCCATTTTGTATCTAACATCCCCCAACCTTCTGAGATGGCAGTATGATTGTCTGATCCTCATTCTCACTGTGTGTGTATGTGTGTGTGTGTGTGTATTTTGTAGATATCAGGTAGCAGATAACTGATCAATTTATTATTACATTTCTTTGTCTACAAGAAGTTTAGAGATGAAGGAAATAATCTTTTTAAAAAGGTTTTATTTTATTTATTTATTTGTTTGCAAGCAGAGAGAGAAGAGATACAGACAGAGAGAATGCACATGCCAGGGCCTCTAGCCATTGCAAACAAACTCTAGATACATACACCCATTGTGCATCTGGCTTATGTGGGTCCTGGGGAATTGAACCTATGTCCTTTGGCTTCACAGGGAAGTGCCTTAACCACTAAGCCATCTCTCTAGCCCCTTTAAATAGTTATTAATTTGTTTTCAATTTTATTGGACTTTATCTTAAATTGCTCAACTCAAGCCACTCTTCATTTTATAGTGTATGTGTGTATGTGTAGGTGTGTATAGGTGTGTGGCATGCATGGTGCCTGAGTAAAAGTGCAGATATACATGTCTTGTCCATACACCTGTGGAGGCCAGGGGAAAGCATCGGGTATCCTCCTCTATTGCTCTTCTGCTTTATTTCCCTGAGACACAGCCTCTCAGTAGACCAGAGACTTATCATTTTTGGTTAGACTGGCTGACCAGTGATCTTCATTGATCGTCCTTTTTCGGCCTTCATTGGTATTGGGGTTACAGGCATGCATGACTATGTCTGGTTTTTTATGTGGGTACTGGATTCAAGTCTTCATGCTTGTACTGCAAACGTTCTTACCCACTCAACCATCTTGTCAACCCTCAAGGATTTTCCTAAAATCTAAAGTTGAATTTTGGGGAATAACACCTGGGCATCTGAAGAACTGGGAAGAAGGATATGGGGTGAGGGCTTGTTTTCAAATGTTTTCGTTTTCAATGTTTTAATTCTTACTACTTATTTGATCCATTTTTTCACATTATATATATATATATATATATATATATATATATATGTATGTATATATAAATTTTTATTTTTTTATTTATTTTAGAGAGAGAAATATGCAGGGAGATAGAAGAGAGAGAGAAAGAGAGAAAGAGAGAGAGAGAATGGGAATGCCAAGGCTTCCAGCCACTGCAAATAAACTCCAGATGCATGCACCACCTTGTGCATCTAGCTTACATGGGTCCTGGGGAATCAAACCTGGGTCCTTTGGCATTTTAGGCAAGTGCCTTAACCACTAAGCTACTTCTCTAGTTCCACATCATATATACTTTAAAGTCAAAATTATATGCAAGAAATTTTGTACTTTTCTAGATTTAAGAACTAATTGTATTAAAATATTACAAAATATTTTTGATACAAACACAATTTAAATTTTCCTCAGTTTGACTCACTATTTAATGTCTTAGATTTGAACTAGATGTGCTGCACTGAAGAGAATGGGTTGTGTAGCATATATTGATCCACTGGTCACTGAAAAGCCCAGTTAAAGAGCTGCCAACCTGTTACAGTAACTTCCATCACCTTTAGAGAAATCTGCTAGAAATTCAAACATTGTCCTTCAAATTTGATCATTATATTGTAAACAAGATTCTCACAAAATAATTCATGATAATGATGGAAACCTGAACAATATATTATATCTATGCTTCCTGGTTATAAGCCTGATCAAAATTTAATTATATGTTCAAATTGCCTTAAAGAGTACTTCGTAAGAACTCACAAAAACAAATAACCAGATTGGTGGTACATGTCTGTAATTGCAGCACTTGAAAGGCAGATGCAGGGGCTGGAGAGATGGTTTAGCAGTTAAGCGCTTGCCTGTGAAGCCTAAGGACCCCGGTTTGAGGCTCGATTCCCCAGGACCCACGTTAGCCAGATGCACAAGGGGACGCATGCGTCTGGAGTTCCTTTGCAGTGGCTGGAGGCCCTGGTGCACCCATTCCCTCTCTCTCTCTCTCTCTCTCTTTGCCTCTTTCTCTCTCTGTCTGTCACTCTCAAATAAACAAATAAAATAAAAAAAAAAAGAAAGAAAGGCAGATGCAGAGGGTTATGAACTTGAGGCCATTCTGGGCTATAATAAGATCTTGTTTCAAAAATCTAGGGGAGGGGCATAGCTCAGTTGCTTGTTTCTATGTGAAAAGCTTCGGATTTGATATCGCTGAATAAAACATAGATGAAAAAAGATGTTTTTATAGAAGAAGTTTTTGAGAATTTTTCCATTTAAAGCAAATTAGTAATGAGTAGACTGTATCATATTACCAAAATAACATGTTTAATTTTAGCTTAAAATTAACTCGGTGTTTATGTATCTATGTATTTATCTATTACCTACCTAGCTACTATCTATCTACATATGGATCTACCTATTAGTTATGAATGAGTCTACTTTGTGATTATCAAATGAAAGGCATTAAAACAAGAAACACTAGCCTTGAGAGAACGCTTAGTGGCTGAGGTGCTTGCCTGTAAAGCACAAGGACCCTGGTTTATTTCCCCAGCACTAACATAAGCCCGAAGGAGAAGATGACCACATGCATCTGGAGATCATTTTCAGTGGCTAGAGGTCCTGGTGTGCCCATTCTTTCTTTATCTTTCTCTCCCTCTCTCTCAAATAAATAAAATGTTTAAAAAACAAGAGACATTGTTATCAACTATTTATTATGTGCCATGTTCTGTCCAAAAGTATTGTATAAATATTATTTGAATTAGTCTTCACAACATTTCTATGAGATAAACTTTATCATAGTTCTATTTTTAATGATAAGAAGTGAATGTTTAGCCATTTTATTGATGCTCCCCAAATTTTTGGAGTATTAGAACCAGAAAAATACACTGCTAATATCTTTGCTTCAAAAATACTTATTTTGCATAGGCTTTGGAAATCAAGGTGAACCATATTGTCTCTATAGTCACTCTATGTCCAGTGTCTTTCAGCAGATGATTGTTAAAAAGGTGTCAGTTTGTTCAATAGAAATAGAAGCTGATAGTCTGACTAGAGCAGTCTGGGAGGATTTCACAGAAAAGAGATTTTGAACTGAGTCTCTAGGAAGAGGAAGAATTTTCTCACTGTTAAAGCAGTGATTGGTTTTGAGGTTAAAGAGAGAATGTGAAAATCTAAACACTTATGTGAGCATTATATTTCTAAGAAAGAAAAATAATAGATGTTAACATTTGGAAGCAGAATGGATTCTTAAGATATAAGTCCTGTAAGTCTGAGATCTTTCCACAGACATACACACACACACACACTCTCACACACACATACACACATTCACACACATGTACACACACAAGTGCACACAGATACACACACACAGATACACACACCCCCCACACCTAAAAGTTGTCTGTTTAGTCTCCAAAATTACTGAGAAATTACACCTCTATTTTTCTCACTGTTGACAGCTTGATATGATTTTTTTCTTCCATTTTCTCAGTGAAATAATTTGGTCTTTATTGGATGCTCTTAAAGGTTTAGAGGTCAGGCTCTGTCCAGAGAATGCCTGCAGCTTTCTTCCATTTTCATTTATTTCCATCCTTAACAACGCAATTACAAATAAACGACTACTGTACAGGCTGTCACTGACACTGATGTGAGGGAAATATGGCATCCACCTGCCTGGTCTGAGCCTTTAAAACCAGGAATCACCTCAGATGAGGAATATCCAATTCTAGTTGAGACAAATAATGAGCAATAGCATTTCCAGTGGATGACTAAAGATTTACCCTGGGAGAAAGCTAAACTATATTGTCAATGCATTATTTTCTAACTTCTCTGTTTTCTTTATAGATTTTAGAGAATGTAAATATAATGAGAGGTCTAATAGCCTTAGTCACTAGTGTATTACTATGATCATGCCTTTTATCTCCAGATACATCCATCTAACCATGATGTTCACAAACAATTAGAATTATTATTTATTTTTTATTTTTTGTTTTTTTAATTTATTTATTTGAGAGCGACAGACAGAGAGAGAAAGAGGCTGATAGATAGATAGAGAATGGGCACGCCAGGGCCTCTAGCCACTGCAAAGGACCTCCAGATGCATGCATCCCTTGTGCATTGGGCTAAAGTGGGTCCTGGGGAATCGAGCCTCGAACCGGGGTCCTTAGGCTTGACAGGCAAGCGCTTAACCATGAAGCCATCTCTTTAGCCCTAGAATTATTTTTTTTTCCTACTTAAAAATGCATTAAAACTTTCATGTAGATGAGTAGAAGGGAAGCAAAAGATCATTAATCATAGTCTTATTCTCCAGGAAAACCTTGTTAATGCTTGGTATTATTTTGTAAATATTGTTATGAATGATGGTCAGTGCTCATATCAGCATATTTGGACTCCATTACAAATTGACCTTGATATGTGAATAACTTGATAATTGTCACATTTTAAAACTAATTTTGATATTTTTATTTATTTATTTGACAGAGAGGAGCAGAGAGAGAAAGAGAGAGAGAGAGAAAGAGAGAGAGAGTGAGCAAGTGAGCTAGGGAAAGAATGGGCACACCAGGGCCTCCAGGTGCCCCAAATGAACTCCAGACACACGCACCATCTTGTGCATCTGGCTTATGTGGGTCCTGGGGAATTGAACCTGGGTCCTTTGGCTTTGCAGGCAATCACTTTAACTGCTAAGCCATCCCAGCAGCCCTGTCACATTTTTTGACAGAACTTTTTGTATACTTTTGCTTCAAGTGGTTAAGAATGACTATAAGATATAGAGAATTTTGCCTGTTGTCTTGGTTTATACATGAAGCACCCCTCCCCTAGGCTGTGGATTAAAGATCTGATTCCATGGCAATACTTACGGAGCTTTGGGGAAACATTGGATGATGAGGACCCTGCCTCCATCAATGGATTAATTCACTGGTAAACTCATGATACCATGAAGTGATTGGGAGTTGGAAACTGAAAGGTGTGGCCTAGCAAGGTCACTGAGGGCACATTCTTGGGAGCTGTGCCTTAACCTGGGCCTCTTCCTCTGTCTTTTGCTCTTCGTCTCCTTCTGTCTGGCATGAAGTCACATACTCTTCCTAATGCTTCTACCAATGTCATAGTCACCTTACTGGAAGGCTAGAGTTACAGCACTCCCTAGCCATCAAAGCAAGTAAAATACATTTTTTTTCTTTAAGTTGTAGTCATCAAGTATTTTACCATAGTGGTGAGAAAATAAAATAACACATCCCTAAAACATGGAGTTCCACTTCCCCTATGGTTACTCTTAAACACCAAATAATGCTTTGTTATAAAGTAAATTCACACATAGGCTCATTACATTCCATACCTGTGGGAAATACTTGAAAAGTCAATGTAGACTGATTATTGGCTGGGGTCTCCACTTCAGTGGTAGGTAGACTGAGCCTTAGAAGTCAGTAGCCCTCTGTGTGTGGTACACTGTAAATTCCCCAGTACTGAAATTCTTCAATATATTCTTCTATTAGCTTATGGGTGGGCTTTGCTTCTGGTTGCAAACTGTTACACTATCTCCACTATTAACGTGCTCTGGTTACTTTCCCTGTTGACTGAGACCCGAGATTCATCCCCATTTCTAGAGTTAAGTAAAGGGAAAAATAAAACTCTCACTTTTAACTGTCTTTTACCACTCTATGTTTAGGAGTGAGGCATATGCCTGCCTGGGAGACTTTGGGACATAACATTTTCATAATGTAACGAACTTTAAAACTAGATATTTCTGTCTTGTATGTCACCTGCAAATAAAGATTTTTCACTGCTTGTACCACTTTGGTCTTAAACAGTTCGCTAGCTTTCTCCCTGTACTAGTTACTTTCTTATTACCATGACCAAAATACTCAATAAGAAGCAACGTAAGGAAGGAAGGGTTTATGTTAGTTTAGAATTCTTGGATAAAGTCCACCATGGTGAGGAAGGCAGCAGCCAGTCAAATTCTGCTCACAGTAGCGAAGCAAAAATGATGGATGCTGGTGCTCAGCTAGGTTTCTGTCTTTTATTCAGTCCATGACCGTACTCTGTGGTATGGTGCTCCACCGGTACAGTAGATGGCTTCAGCCCAATTATCATAATCATCATAAACTTCCCTTGAGCATGCTACAGAAAATTTCATAACTTGTTAAGTTGACGTCAATATAAACCATCACACTTCTCTTTAGTTGTGCACCTGTTTTTTTCCTTGTTTTCTTTTCCTATATTGCCTTAAGTAACTTCAAATTATTCTCAATTTTATGAAAATTTTTATATATTTTTAAATTTTATTTACTTATTTATTTAAGAGAGAGGGGGGCAAATGGAGAGGGAGAATAAGAATTGGCATGCCAGGGCCTCAAGCCACTGCAAATGAACTCCAGACATGTGTGCCACTTTGTGCATTTGGCTTTATATGGGTGCTGGAGAATTGAACCTGTGTTCTTTGGCTTTGCTAGCAAGTGCCTGAAATGCCAAGACATCTCTGCAGCCCTATTTTCAAGCTTTTAAGAGAAATAAGGTTATGTCTTTTCAGCTTTTAGTATTACAATGTTTCTTATCCAGAATCAAAAGAGCCTAGCTATACAATGATGTCTTTCAATCATTAATTTTGAGTGCAGTTTTATAAGCAGTACTGTATTCCGTATTTTTAAACTAAAATAATTCTCATAATTTTCATAAAATATCACTGAAACTGCATAATAAGACTTAATAGTTACCAAATCAGCAAATGCAACTATTCTTTCTTTTTTCTCTCTTCCTCATGTTGGGTTTTTAGGTAATTTTATAAAAGTATTTCTTTTAAATCTTTTACATATTCTCTTCAATAAAGAAAATCAGAGTTTGAACCTGGAAAAATGTCTCAGTGAGCAAAATAACTGCCATGCTAGCATAAGGACCTGCACTCACTATAAATGTTGAACAGCATGTTTGTTTGTTTTTTATTTTATTTTATTTTTTTTTTTGAGGTAGGGTCTTACTCTGGTCCAGGCTGACCTGGAATTAACTCTGTCATCTCAGGGTGGCCTTGAACTCATGGCGATCCTCCTACCTCTGCCTCCCGAGTGCTGGGATTAAAGGCATGCGCCACCACGCCCGGTGAACAGCATGGACTCTACTTATAATCCTAGTTCTCAGAAAGCAGACTGATGGATTTTCAGTGCAAACTGTTCAGCTAGTTTAGCTAAGTTGATGACCAGTGGATTTAATGTCCCAATAAATAAGGTAAAGAAAAATTGAGGAAGATAGCCAATGTCAATTTCTGCCCTTCATAATGTGCAATACATGTTCACAAGCACCTGAATGTATGCATGTCACATATATACAAACATACATACACATACATGAAAACTATACATGTACAAAGTTAAAGTAAAATATAGAGAAATCGTGTCAATTTCTCCAAAATCTGAAAATATTTGGTCATTTACTGACTAGTTAGGGTGTCACATGATACAGAGTGATAGATATTTTATAGTATCTGGTACTTATTGTTCTTATGGATTACATGGTTGGCTACTAAGGATGTCCAACTTCTTAAAAATTTAATGAATTTATTTGATCGAGAGAGAGAGTGAGACAGAAAGAGAGAACGGGCATGCCAGGGCCTCTAGCCACTACAAATGAACCTCAGATGCATGCGCCACATTGTGAATCTGGCTTTATGTGGGTACAGAGGAATTGGACTGGGTTGCCAGGCTTTGTAGACGAGCACCAGTGATTCATCTCTCCAGGAAAGATGTCCAACCTTTTGGCACTGTGATATGGTGTTGTCATCTACAAATGTTCGCTGCTGAATTCATGGCTATCTACAGACTTATCCAGCCCATGGGCCACACAGATTGGACATGCCTGGAAATTATTTTAAAATCAGAAGGTCGAAATTTCAGACACAGATGGAAATTTAGAAATTAGGATCAGAAATGTGAAGTTATTTAAGCTATGGTAAGTCTAAATAACTTTAGGTTAAGTTGGGTTGCCCTCTGAATTTTTAAAATTCCATTCTTTTATAATATATCATGCAAAACACGGTATTTATTTACCAACAACTTATACTATATATGAACTTCCATTTTCTTCCTTTCTAACAAGAACAAATTTAGAACTAATGTTGAACTAAGATAAATTTGGCCCACATCAGTCTCCGGGCTGCAGTGATGGAAGTGGTAAGTGTGAAGCACTGTGACCTCTACACATAGTAAGTAAACTATTTGAGCATACATTTGTAACTGAGCAACAGAATCTTCAGCAATAATAACATTCAAATTTGATGCCATATAAGGCAAATGCCAACTCTAGCATATCTGGATGTTTCTTTCTTTTTTATTTTAAATTAGTTTTGTACTCTGTGAATACATTCAAGTTGGTAACATTGTTAGCCTCCTCCCTGTCCTCCCCCCTCCAAAGGGACCCTCCTTGTTGGGGTATATGGGTCT
Organism: Dipus sagitta; assembly: GCA_036346955.1. Classification (NCBI taxonomy): domain Eukaryota; kingdom Metazoa; phylum Chordata; class Mammalia; order Rodentia; family Dipodidae; genus Dipus; species Dipus sagitta. Next base: position 52,884,314 of record CM070774.1, read on the forward strand.
GGCATTGTGGAGTTAGCCATCAGTTATGGGTAGGAGGAAATGTCTCTGTGTATCATGACCTAACGTGTGGCTTTGACATTCTTTCTGCCCCCTCTTCCACAAATTTCCCTGAGCCATGTTGGGTTCATTTGAGGTCTGCTTCAGTGATGAGGTCTTGGGAGCCTCTCTGTCTCTGGATATCTGGTTTGATAGGAGTTGATTGTTCTCTGTGTCAATCTCCTTCACCCTTGTCCTGGTACCAGGCTCACAAAGAAAGCAGCTCTCTTGCTTGCTTCCCCAATTAGTCTTAGTTTCATCTGGGGCCCCTTTGAGGTATGATGGGGTGGTTCTCTCCTTATGATCTGCATCTATGTAAAAAAGGGAAGTAGATTCTCTGATGGAGAGTAAAGTTAGCACCAGATAAATGGGATAACCATTTATTTTAGGGAGAATTTAATAGGTATAGGCCCACTTGTAGCCCACTATTGGTTTCTATATGTCATTCTTTTCTTCTTACTACAAATATAATTGGTATTGTGATGCAATAGGTCATTCTAAATTACCATTGTTGAGAGATGATGCCCTTTATAAAAAGTTTCCATAGGCAAGTAAATAATAAAAGTAGTGTTGAGTTTATCAAAATATGAGTAATAACAGACAAGAATTCAAGAAATCTGAAATGGTTTAGTATGGCTAGGAAGTAGAACTTGAAGACAAATTAGAACTCGACATTGAAGAAAAGGTCAGGTCTAGATGAGAGAGGCCAGGTCATGAGGTAGGGGTACTTATAACCACTGCTAAAGAATATGTCTTCTGTTAATAGACAGTGATGGGTCATAGAGAAATTTCAGTTGCAAGCGCACAGTCAGTTCTGTGTTTTAATTTTTTCGGTGACATTACGACACTGTTGGTCATACATGCAGATTAGAGGTGCTGTTTATTAATAGTTCCAATTATTTGTTTTCCAACTTCCTTTACTAAAGAGTAAGGGACAGTTTGCTTGGCCTTGAATGGCAAAAAACTTTAGCCCATCTTTTCAACTGCTTAACCCTTTCAAAGTTACCAATACTGAGATATTTATGATTATAGCTATGAATAAATTGCTTTATTGCTTATATGCTTTCATTTTCAGTTTAATTAAATTCAGATATATACTTCTAAACATCTTTCATATTTTCCAGACAAAAAGAAGATTGAGAATAAATTACACAGACTCTGTGGAGAGTTAGAAATAGTATTGCCAGTTTCTGACAAAGTGATCCCAGCTATCTTTATGGAAGGGCATGTGATCTGAACTTAAAAAATTCCTAGTTGAGCTAGTATCATTAGAGCAAAATCTGTAATATATGTCAACTGGTATAACATTGTGTAAGCTGGGTCAGAAATTATATAATTTGTGTCAAAATGATGGAATAAACAACTTTTTGGTAGTTTTGATACTGTAATGGCAATAATTTGGAAATTTTCTGCTAGCAAAGGAAACCAGTCTATATTTTTCAAACATAACAAATTCAATGGATAGACAATATGTTCATTATTATTAAAAAATATACACAAAACTTTGGAAAGAGGACACTGAATAGGAAATAGTGAAGGAAGATTCTGATATTTGTCCAGCAGGCAAGAAGCTTAGAAATTGAAACTGTGTTCAAAAAAAAAAAAAAAAAAGAAAAAGAAAGAACAACAACAACAACAGTGAATAGCTGAACAAACTGAAGTACCAAGATTGGTGCAGAGAAGTCAGGACACAGGAAATGAATGCCTCTACATGTGAAGAAATCACCACACAAATACAGGGAACCCCAAGTCATAGGAGTAGAAATCACCCGAGATCAAATCTCCATAGAAACCTATTCTGGGGTAGGAAAACCTGTGCTGAGAATTGAAGAACTGGTGGAAGCCAACTGTGGATATGTGTTAGAGAGAAAATCCTAGGGAGACGCTATCATCAGAAGGATCACTTTTATGAGCTGTTCCTGGAATTTGACCAGATATCTAGGTATCTACTCACAGATCAGAGAAACTCTCTATTCTGTTGGCAGAGATGCAGGAAAGGAACCATTTTGAAATATGTTAATGTTTCCTGTTCTGACCAAGATCTGCAGAGAGAGGAAGCTATTTAACTAGAACCAAACTTTCTGAAGTTGTATCACACTCAACTGGCTTGATGGAAGGAAAATAACCAACTCCACCCAGCTCTAGCCTTCCATACAGCTAATGGACACATTTAATGTCAGCCTTTTCTAGCTACCAAGTCAACCTAATGGGAGTAAATCACTGAGAAGAGTGTGTGATGTTTAGAGCCTAAAGGTGTAATGCATTCAATGCTGAAGCCTAATTAGAAAGAGCCAAAACCAATGCCAGAGATTTAAAATGCCATAACAGAAATTAAGAAAGAATTCCATTAAGAGGCTTCTAAGTAGAATGGATATTGCTGAGGAAACAACCCCAGGCTTTTACCCTATTACAGTAGAAGTCTCCAAATCTCAAAAACAAATAGAAGAGAAGAAAAGGATAAGAAAAGAACAGATATATAAGGTATATAAGACAACCATAAAAAGAAAAATGGTACATAATTGAACTACTACATGCAGAAGAAAGAAAAATAAAAAGATTATTTGAAGCAACAGCAATAAATTATTTCCCCAAATGGATGTTCTACAATATAAACCACAGATGCAAAGACATCAGAAGATATCCAGGAGGATATTTGCCAGGATACAGAACCAAAAACCCTAAAACCATGTTTTCAAACCATAGAAAACGAGCAGCAAAGAGAAAATTCTGAAAAAAAATGCTGGTTGAACAAAGTATACTACCTAGAGTAGTAAAGAGTTATATCTTACAATTAGTTATAAACCGCTGAAATACACAAAATGGGAACAAGAATAAATATTATGAATAGAAAATAAAAAATATGATGCCTATTAAGTCAGTGACATCAGTTTGAATGACAAGGACCCCCTAAATATACCAACTACATGATAGTCCATGTAGATTAAAAAGTAAAACCAATTATGATGTCCGTAAGAAGCTCAATTATTAAGGCATGGATTAAAAACAAATGGATTAAGAAAGGTATACTCATTGTACATATCATAATCTATCTATCTATCTATCTATCTATCTATCTATTTATCTATCTATATATATAGAGAGAGAGGGGGGAGAGAGAAAGGGAGACAGAGCAGCTATGTTAATTTTAGAAAAATTCATATTAGAACAAGGAACATTGTAAGTGATAAAGAAAGGTTTATAAGACATGAAAATCCTTTTTTGTACATATAGAAAACAATAGTGTGTTGTAATATGTGAGGCAAAAACTGAAGTTGAATTTACTATTATAGTTAGAGATGTCAACATCTCTCTATCAGAAATAGATAGATCCAGCAGGCAGAAATCAATAAAGGTATATATGAACTCAGCAATACCATCAATCAAAGGTTCACAAAGACCATCCATAGATTACTTCACTCACCAGGAGAATGCAGTCATTTCAAGAGCACATGAAACATTCACCAAGACAAACAACATTCTTACCCATAAAACATACCTTAACAAGTTAGAAAAAATGAAAATCATAAAATGTCTCCTTTCATATCATAACTGAATTAAACTGGAAATCAAAATCAGAAAGATAGGTTGCAAAGAATCAATCTTTGGAGATTGAGTTGCACACTTTAACACATATAAGAAATGAAATTTCTAATATTTAAAAATATTTTACACTAAGTAAAAATAAATAGTTTAACTTGTCAAAGACTGTGAGTGCAGTGACAGTGCTGTCTAGAAGACAACTGAGAGGACTGAGTGCCTATATTAGGAAAAAGAAAGAAAGGTCTAAAATCAACCATCAAAATTTAGGAACACTGCATTCCGTGTCACCATTGTACAGGAAATCCTAGACAATGAAGTAAAATAAGAAAAAGAAATAAAATGTATACTGTTTGGAAAAGAAGCACTGAAACTGTTTCTGCAAACAAAAGACATGATCATTCATGTGAAAACCCAGAGTGGATCAAATGAAGACCTTCTGCAACTAATTAATAATTACAGCAAGTGTCCGAAATACATGGTTAATAAATGGGTGAATTGTTTTCATATATATCAGCAATGAACACAGAATTTAAAATTTATAAAACTAAGCCATTTATACTATCAGTTCACAAAGAGGAAATATTAGATATGTCTCAACAAATACATATAACATTTACATTAAGAAAACTATGGACCAGGCATGGTAGTGCACATCTTTAATCTCAGCACTTGGGAGGCAGAGGTAGGAGGATCACTGTGAGTTCAAGGCCACTTTGAGACTACATAGTGCATTCTAGGTCAGCTTGGGCTAGAGCAAGATCCTACCTCAAAAAAAAAAAAAAAAAAAAAAAGAAAAAAAAGAAAAAGAAAAAAAAATAAATAAAAATCTGATGAGTCTGGATTTTGAATTTTGGAGGTATGAAGGAAGTGGAGGGATATTCTATGATCATGATTACAAATGCTTCCTATCATAAAATTTTGGTTCATCCGTGCATGACTTTTACATTGAGTGCAAATCTAATCAAAATTACTACAAGATGTGTGTGTGTGCGGGTGTGAGTGAGTGTGTGTGTGTTTGTGTGTATGTGTGCGTGTGTGTATGTGGTTATCTAAAATTTCAGTCTAAAGTTTATTTAAAGGGACAGATGACCAGCAACAAGTGCTATTGCTCATCAATACTGGGATTTCGAGATATGCTTCTCTGTTGGGAGCTATAAGCCAAACCTCCGCCATGTTGACAGAAACCGCCATATTGCGAGTTAAGTTTCTGTTTCCTGGTTCTTGAATCGCTTACTGGAAATCGCAAGACCCACTGTGCTCGGAACACCACACCTGGGACCTTCCCAGAAGCGCTACATGTCACCTCGCCTTCCAAGTTCCTGGTTCTGCTTACGTGCTATATGACTAGCCTTCCTTCCCAGGATCTCCCTATATAAACCCTCCTGTACTAATAAAAATCGAGACCTTGACCAAACGCTCGGCTTGGTCTCCTTCTTGTGTCTGTTTGCCTTCTCCCATTCAGGTTAACTTCCCCTCGGGCCTCTGTTGAACCCCCGCAGGCCAGGGGCAAGTGGTGCCCAACGTGGGGCTCGAGGTATGAAGAGAAACCTGAACGTCGCTCATTGGATCGCCACCCCACCTGGGAGTTACAGGTCAGTGTCCACTAAGAGAAGGAAGAAAAAGATAACTAATACAAAAGAGTTAGAAAGAAGGGAGACAAACAGAAAGAGAGAGAGAGAGAAAAAGAGAGAGAGAGAGAGAGAGAGAGAGAGAAAGGAGAGAGAGAAGCCTGGTATGTTTTTGGCAAAAATATACATGGAGCTGAGTGTGGAGCCCATGGCTGTAATCTCAGTACTCAGGTGACTGAGGCAGGAGGAGAGACTATCTTAGGTTTCATGGAGAGATTCTGCCACAAAATAAAGAAGAAAATCCCAATGCAGAACGAGTTTTGTTTTGTCTTGATCTCTGTGCTCCCAAATTGTCCTGGAAATCTTGAAGGTATTGAGAATGACACTGTCATATGACTTAAGTGAAAAACTATTTTCTTCCTTTTTTTGTGGGGAAAGGAAAAACTCATTACTCAAGTCATGTGCTATGAAACGTAGGAATTAGTGAGGAAATTAAATCTAAACTCTAAAATTTAACTACAATGCATTTCCTCCTTCTGAATTTTATTACTCTTATTAGATGGGTAATAAATCCTGGCATCTTCTCTCTATTCATATTAATGGTCAGGAGAATTACTGCTTTCTTTATTTTGCAGTATCACAATAAAAATTACCAGTGATATATGTACCCCTGAAAGTTGTAATTCTTTTAAAATTAAAGTATAGTGGCTGATGTGTTTCTCTTCTGAGAAGCATGTGCAGGAGCAAAAAATACACGTGAACTGTGAGGTAGGAGAATTGCTGTGAGTTTGATACCAACTAGAGACTAACTCCAGGCAAACCTGGGCTAGAGCAAGACCTTACTTTGTAAGCCCCCCACCCCCCAAAAAGTATATATGAGAGACCACAGCCACAGTTAAACTTATAATTATCTCATGTCATTCTTTTTATAATTTTTTTTTAAATTTTTGTTTTATTTTTATTTGAAAGTGATGGACAGAGAGAGAAAGAGGCAGATAGACAGAGAAAGAATGGGCACGCCAGGGCCTCTGGCCACTGCAAACGAACTCCAGACATGTGCGCCCCTTGTGCATCTGGCTAACGTGGGTCCTGGAGAATCGAGCCTTGAACCGGGGTCCTTAGGCTTCACAGGCAAGTGCTTAACCGCTAAGCCATCTCTCCAGCCCTCATGTCATTCTTTACACGAGTTGTTTAAAATCTACAAAGTGTGGGAAGTTTCTGTCTTTTCACTGTCAGATAGAGATTTAGGTGTGAGCCTGGGGCTCTGTGAAGATTTGTTGAATGAATGAAATTTGCTTGAAGGAAAATGCTGATGGAAGAGAACTTATTTAAGAAGATAGTAGAATATCAATGTCCTTTATGAAGATGGGAAAACTTGTTTCTTATGCAACAATTACAGTAAGTCGTAAAATTAGATCCTCTAATTTTGGTGAGAGGAGAGATATACCAAGGCAAGTTGCTTACTCATGCTTATATGTACTTTATATTAAGGATTAAATTGATGCCTGAACTGGTGCTTTTGCTTCCGTGTCCCCACTGAACAAGAGAAGGTATGAGTCAAGAGCTGACAGCCATGATCTAAAGGAGCAACTATTATTATGCAATTTTGGCATAACACTCATTTAATGACAGACTATCTCTTGAAAGATAATCTGACTTGGAAACAACAGGTTAAAGGAGTAGTTTGGTGGAAAGAGAATTTAGAGTTGCTGTTCAGACATTTTTTTAACAATAAAATTTTAATTATATCTACATGAGTTACTTTGGATACTCATGGGTTAACTTTTTTATGCCTTTTTTTCAGTTAATTTGAGATTACCTATGGCCAAATAACATACAGAGCATATTTTCATGTATTTCACTTGTATTACTTATATTTTACTACTTTAACTATATGAATTAATGGAGCATCCATCAATAAATTAGGTGTTTTATATATGGCTTTGGAATATGATTCATACTTTTTTAATTCTTTAAAAATTTCATCTTTATATAAATACATTTTCTTTAGCAGTGAAAGATTTTTCACAAGTCAGTGAGTCAATGCTACTCAAAAGCTGAAAATGCAAATATAGGGAATGAAAAGTAAAATAGATAAAAAGACCTGAAAACTTATTAACATTTTATAACAGGTCTATATCATATTGACCATCATATTTTGGGCTGGAGAAATGGCTTGGTGGTTAACGCACTTGTTTGAAAAGCAAAGAACGCAGTTTCAATTCTGTAGTACCCATGTAAGCCATATGCACAAAGTGGCACTTGCTTCCAAAGGCCCTGGTGTGCCAATCTCTCTCTTTCTCTCTCTCTCTTTCTCTATTTGCTTCTCCCTCTCTCAAATAAGTAGATAATAAAAAAAATTATGTTTACAAACACAACATTCCATGTTTATAGGAACCTCATATATTTTTTTTCTTTTTTTCTTTATTAGTTAGTTTTGTATTCAGCAAATACAGTCAGTTTGATACCATTATTAGGCTCATCCATGACCTACCCCCTCCCGTTGGCCCCTCCTTGTTGAGGTATACGGGTCATGCATTGTGGAGTTAGCCCACAGTTATGGGTAAGATAAATGTCTCTGCAAATCATGACCCAACATGTGGCTCTGACATTCTTTCCACCCCCTCTTCCCCAAAATTTCCCTGAGCCATGTTGGGTTCATTTTTGGTCTGCTTCAGTGATGAGGTGTTGGGGGCCTCTGAGGCTCTGGCTCTCTGATTTGGTAGGAGTTGATTTTTTTCTGTGTTGATCTCCTTTCCCCCTTCTGCTGGTATCTGGTTCATCAGGAAAACAGCACCCTTGCTTGTTTCTCCAATTTTTCTTAGTTTCAGGTGGGGCCCTTTCGAGGTATGATGGGGTGGCTCTTTCCTTAGGATCTACATCTATCTGAAAAAGAGAAGCAGATTCTCCAACGGACAGTAAGTTGGCACCAGGACAAAAGAGATAACCCTTACTTTTTTTTATAGAGAATTTAATAGGTGTAGGCCCTCTTGTAGCCCATGATTGATGGTAGCTTGATATTGGTGAGTGGGCTTATGTTTGGATATGGTTCTGACTTGTTTCCCAGCTCCAGCTATGGGTCCCATACCACTGAGGGGATCAGTTAGCCAAATCCAGAGCAGTTGGTTCCACACCATGGCTGTGTGCCACTATTGCACTTGTGTGGGCATCACAACAGGTTATTTGCTGCTAAGTAGGTTAGACCATGAGATGCTTGGACAGATATTGGTCATTTTCCCCCAGTCGCCCATGTAGCACCTTCTGGAACTAGACGCGCTGACTGTCTGGGGACAGACTCTCTTCCAACTTCCAGCCATGCCATTCCATTTTGCATGTCAACCACATAAAGTGTCTTCAGCAGTAGGGTCTTACCACTAACCTTTGGTGGGTCATCAAGTACTCTGTCAGAAATCTGTCTGTCTTTTAGGAAACCTTGTAGGTCTCTCTGATCAAAAGCTCATTGTGGATAATATAGCCCCATGCTAGTACTGGGAGTTGCAGGTCAGTGCCCACTAAGGAAATGAGGAAAAAGACAACTAATATACAGGAGTTAGAGAGAAGAGAGAGAGAGAGAGGGAGAGGGAGAAGGAGGGAGGGAAGATGTAGAAGATTAAGATTAGTCGTGATCCTACCCTCTCCAGTGTCTTGTGGTTCAGGTGTTCCCTGTAAGGGTCTGGTGAAGGATCAGCCATTTGGTCTGTCTTTTAGTAAGTAGAATTTTATGGTACCATTGCTGTTTGGGTCTAGATTTGTGTTTCCCACCCCTTTGATGCCGTCCCCTCCCTCCCCTTCTGTCCTAGTGTCTAGTCCACAAGATGCTTGCTGGATATGTAAGGTATCTTGGGTAGATTCAGGTTAGGTGCTGAAGGTGAGTGAGACTACGTGGCGATTTTTTTTTCTGTGATTGGGAACCTCATATTTTTCCTGACATATAGTGTTAGAAGATAACAGTTTATCATTTTTTGGATTGCTTTATTTTGTTTGCTAGAGACATGGTTTCTCCATGTAGCTTATGTTGGTCTATAACTAAGTGGTCCTGCCTGAATTCTATCTCACTGTTCCCATGCTTCAGTCTCCTAAGGGTTGAGACTATAAACAGGAACCACACTACAACTGGCTGAGATCAGCATTTCTTTTTTAAAAATCGGACAAAGCTTTTGTCAAAAAGAATGAGGGGAATTTTTAAAAGAATGTCATCGGTGTTAAAAAAAAATCATTTAATAGTGCCAATTTTCAGCAGTTAAACTTTACCAAGTCATACAGCATTATTGCTTTATAAATCCAATGAAATAATGATGACACTAAAAGAAAATTATCCACTTTTGGTTATTGTTTGAGAAGCCTTGCCTCCAATTGGAAATTAGTTGATTCAAATATAAAACTCAAGCCAATAGAAATTGAACTTCTCTCTTGGCCAGGAACAGCAGGAAACCACATTTTCATTTGTTTGCCAGTGAATTGTCTTCTTCCACCTGCATGTAGCAAACAATTTATCAGTTTCCGCCTGCAGCCCAGCCCACTGCCCAACAAAGTGGGAACACATTTAGCTCTGAAAACATTTGACGCCCAGGTGCTTTCCCATGAATCATGTATTCTGGCTGTCATTCTTATAGGCCAGCTTGAGTTTTGCCTCCCCATCCTCCTCTACAAGTAGAATAGATGCTGTTGGCTCAACCAATAGACATGGAATGGAGAAAATAAATGAAAGCTGTGGAAACTACAGGGATGAACAAAACTGTGTCCTATTTCCTTGTACATCTGATGAGCTAAGGGAATTGTGAGAAGAGAGGTATTTAGCTGAGTCAGTGGGCAGACTTTACAGTTGTATGCAAATGGATTTATCTGGTGGTCCTTCCTGTTTCTAGCTGTGTGACTTAGAAGCAAGTTTTACCATCTACATTCAAGTTTCTGTGCCTATAATGTTGGGGTAAATTTACGTCTTAAACACGGAGCCTTCAGTAGGTTATAGGGATGCAACAGTGAGCAAAGTGGATATGATTGTTGACTGGATATAGATCATAACACCAGCAGGGAAGCAAGCATTAGGAAGAACCACAATTATATCACAAAACATAAACACAATCCATTACTTTCAAATTGTTACACTACTAAATAGTAATTAAAGAAAACCTAGCAAATTATAAGAGATTATAAGAGCATGATTTAGGGAGAATACTTAGTGAAGCATTCCCTAAAATGTTCTGTTAGGTTTGTTGAATTTTTTAGATGAATAGGAGAGAATGAAGAAGTTGATTGGAGGAAGGAGTAAATAAAATGCATTTTAGTAATAGGAAATAGCACATAACATAGAAAGGTCCAGCACTTAAAAGTGTTAGAAAGGATGAGAATGTTGTAAATTTAAACTGGAGGTAGAGGATGATGTAGGGATAGGTCATATTAAGGATTTGGAATTTCATCTTAAAACAAAGGTGATAGCCAGGCATGGTGGCACATTCCTTTAATGCCAGCACTTGGGAGGCAGATGTAAGAGGATTGCTGTGAATCAGAAGCCAGCCTGGGACTACAGAGTGTGTTCCAAGTTAGCCTGGGCTAGAGTGACATCCTACCTGGAACTGGGTGTATGCATGTACCATTCAATCAACAAGGAAACATGAAAGAAAAAGCATATTCAGGAGAGAATTATCTTTGGGAAATGTGAATTTAGGACAACTTTGATGCATTGAGTGGATATACCAAGGCAACTTTCAAATACACAGAACTGAAGATGAACAAGAGATCAGGTATGAAAATATAAAACTGAGTATTATCAGTGAATGTATGCTTTTGAACTCAGATGTCGATAAGAGGGCCAATGACATTTTTTTTTAGGTTATCAATAGTTGTAGTCTAAGTAAAAGCCAGAAGCCGGTGTGGGCTACTCAGGAGTAACTGAGGATTTAGGAGGAATGTGATGTAATTATTAAATATGTATTAAAATTTCTAAGAAACTGCTAATCTTTTTGAAAATAACCCTATGATTTTTCATTCTTATCATTAATATATGCAAGTTTCAATTGTTTATGTTTATGTGTACATATATTGTTGTGCTAAGACCCCTGACCAGGAGCCAAGTCCCCCAGTCACCCAGAGAACCTCCACAGAAGCCGAGACACTCAAAAAAAAAAAAAAGCAACAGGTTTCTTTATTGCAAGCCTAGGTCTGGGCTCCGTCCACACAGTCCGGCACAGCGGTAGTGAGGGAGGGAGCCCCTTTCTTTTGGGGGAAGGGGTTCATATAGGAATTTGTACAAAGAAGTAGGGGATAGATACATGATTGGTTGATATAAACAGTTCTGATTGGCTTGGGTTTCAGCGGGCAAAGTTGGGGGCAGGAGCTTGGGGCACTCCAGGCAGATGAAGTAATCTCCATTGTCCTTAAAGTGGAGATTCCTGTTTCTTATCTAAGCAGGTGGTAGGAGGCTGGAGGTCCCCCACAGTGGAGTGTTTCTGCAATGTCCTTGAAGTGGAGATTCCTCAGAAACTTTAGGGGGAAAGGCAGCAATTGAGCAAGCAAGCAAAGTTTACAGAAGCAAAAGGTCAGCACATTAGCTGGCTACTTTTCTATCTAAGTCAGGCCTGGGCCTTTTTACTTAAAATGATTATATTTGGTCTCTCAATATATGGGTGCATGTGTGCCATAGAACATGGGTGGATGTTAGTAACAACCTCAGCATACTGAATTTCACTTTCCACCTTGTTTGAGATAGGGTCTTTTTGTTGTTTTGAAGCTGTGAATGCTTTGGGATTCTCCTGACTTTGCTTCCCATTGCTATAGGCATGTTGGCATTACAGGTGTATGTGCTATTTGAATTTGGCTTTGTATGCCTTCTGGAACCTGAACACCAGTTGTCAGGCTTGTGCAGAGCAAATGTTTTAACCACTGAGCCATCATCCCAGGCTGTGTGTTCTAATTCTTCATAATCTAGGCAGCACTATGTCATGCAATGTCAATTTTTAGGCAGTTTTTTCTTGTTTTCCATCTTAGCAGGTGTGTGCTGTAATTTAATTTGCATTTCTTTAATGACTAAAAAGTTGGAATTCTCTCATATACCCATTTTTAATAGCTTCATTATATCTTCACTGGTGAAGTATTTGTTCAAACATAATGCTATTTAAGTTTGATGATATCCTGTCTCGTTCAAGCTATAATATAAAATACTAAAAACTGTGGCCATAAACATCAAAAAATTATTATTTCTTTAGTTCTAGAGGCTTGGAAGTTCAAGACCAAGATGCTAGCAGTCTTGTGAGGGTCCTCCTCGTTCATAGATGGTGTCTCTGAATATGACATCTCATGGTGGAAGGGGTAAACTAGCTCTTGGTCCTATTTTTATTAGGGCACTAACCACTGTCAAAGGTTATACCTCCAAGTAACAAAGTGGGAATTAAGATGTCAAAATGAATATTGGGGAGATGCAAAAACTCAGACTATAGCAGAGGTCAGATTCATCATTTGTACCTTTGTCATGCTCTTATCTTCTTACCTAAGAACTCTCTGGAATGACAATTATTTCTGAAGCCTAAACTTTCTTTGTAATTGATCGATTTGTTGTTCTGGAATTCAGTGCCAAACTAAAATATTATAACAAATAAATAAATAAATATTGAAATGAGATAAAGTTTTCCAATGTTATCCTTTTACAAAATCTTTTAAAATTATTAATTCTGGGTTTTCTCAAACTCTTTATTGATTTTAGAATCGTTTTCCCAATTTACAAATAAAAATCTGATGGGATTTTTATGGATTTTTGTGGAGCAATTTGGAGAGACAAGACTAGCCAATCTTGGAAGTTGTAGTAATCAATTATTGAATTGACATGAAGAAAAAGATAGCTATTCAAAAAAGATAGATATATCAAAAGATAGCTATTCAATGGTTATGTCATTGTGTGGTGAAGTTTTGGGATAGTGGGTAGAATAGAATATGCTTTAAAAACAAAAACTAATTTAAGAAGAGGGAGGATTAAGACGACTATTGAAATGAAAATCAGAGTAGAATCAAGTGAATGGCCATTGATTATTTTGAAGCTTAGTACCAGTGTGAGAGGCATAGAGGAAATATTGTGTGTTTTAGATTTGATAAGAAGCTATTCTTATTGCACATAAAAGGAACTTCAAAACTTAATGGTTGCCATGTGGATATAATGCATGGCAATTATTTTAACTGAGGAGGGAGAGAGTATACCAGAAAAAGTTGAACTTATTTTATTTTGTGCACTGTAATTTCATCTTAAATAAAGTAACAGTAACAACTGTGATGCTATCCATTTCCCTAACTCAAATATCTATAATTAAGCAACTTACTTATCCACTACTTGCTATGAATATCAGAAGTTTTAAAACTTAATAGCTTTCCCAATGCTTTTCAACCAAGCAAAATTTAATAGAACAGAATAAAAATAACCCAGGGATTTCCAGGAGCTAATGACATGTTTCCTTGCCTTAAATCTTTATTAATAGATTCAAAGACATCTAGCTGTATTAGGTGACATTTTTTGTAGCGACCAGAAAGTTCCTGCCTTTTTAAAAATTGCATTTATTCATTTTACTATCTTTAGTATTCCATACTAAAAGAAATACTTTGAGAAGTTCTTTGGAGGTATACAATGATAATGAGACCCAGGCATGAGGGGCTGGTCATAGAATTAGTGAAAGAGATGTTGTTCAGAGTTGGGCATTGAGTTATACAATTAAAATCATTCCATTTTAATGTGGACATATTTCTAAGCAGGTTTTATTGACTTAGTAATACCTCCAGCTTGAGCAATAACAAAATAGAGGCTGATTGCACTTGTGTGAGTATCACGACAGGTTATTTGCTGCTAAGTAAGTTAGACCATGAGCTGCTTGGACAGATTGATTGAAAACAATGGTGGGATTTTGTGCTTTTATTTCATTTTTTAAAAAAGATATAGTCTCCCTGTCTCGTCCAGGTTGGCTTCCAATTCAGGATCTATTTGCCTCAGTGCCCTGGATAATTGGGATTACAGGTGTGTATTGCCATACTGCCTTTTAACCAAGAGCTTAAAATTGATGAGGAAATCCTATCAGCTCATAAATTATATAACTGATTTAACTTCATATAGAGTTCATTTAATTTGCACAGTTAACATACCTTTTATTATTGGACTGTTAGTGCTGAAGATTAAATGCAGGTTCTCATGTCTTCCACAACTGAGATGTGAACTCCAAATCCTAACACATCTATTATACTCAGGCAGGGCTCTAAGGAAGCCATTGAATAAATTATAAACAAACAAACAAACAAATAAATAAATAATAAATAATTCACTAAATTATAGAACTGAAACCAAATTTTTGTTATTTTAATTACTAGTTTTCCATTTTAATTCCTTTAAAAATAAATCATGAGAGCAGGCCGAGTTGTTGCATGTCAGGAGGCAGAGGCAGTAACATTGCTGTGAATTTGCCAGTCTAGGATACATATTTACTACCAAAGGTATTATCTAAAAAAGAAAAAGATTAAGAAAATAAAATTTAAGCTCCAACAATTTAAACACAGCAAATATGTTTCCTTATAAGAATCTGGTTTATAAATGTGACCAAAAAGTGATAGCTAGGTATTAGTATTCTTAAATGTTTGGAAATGAAGTTTAAGATATTCTGCTAAGACCCAACAGCTGACAAAGTTTCCCTCCTTTTATTTAAAATTGCTACATATTGACTCACTCTGGCTCTAGTATTGCATTAGCCTGCTTCACGAAGGAGTAATGGAGAGAGATAAGGGGATTAAAACTTTTGGAGACATATTTGGCAATAAACAATATTAAATCTTCACTAGGCCACCGACAGCATTTGGACAGCATACAGATCAAATCTTGAGGTATTTTGAGTCACAGAATTGAATTAAAGAGGCTCAGAAGCAGTGTAAAAGCAGAACTTTGGGTTTCAACACACCTGGGACTTCTTGGTGCCTAAACATATGAGTCCCTACTTTTTTGCAATACAAAAAAAAAAAAATCCAAATGTCAGCTTCAAAACAATCTGAGAGTTTCAGATGGGAGAATTCATTATAGCACAAGAACTCATTAAAGATAATACATGAGTGTGATTACTGAGTTTTATTTTACTCTGTATTTTCATATATTCTCAAAGGCCTTCAGGGATGTATCTGTCATCAGAATTCTCAAGTGCTCTTAAATAATCTTTCAGAAGTGTTTGAATATATTCTGTGGGGAGTTGATCAAATTCTAAGAGATTATTTACTTGAGCATTAGTGAGTTTTTAATAAAATTATTTCTTCTACTTCTATAATTGTGAAATATATTTTAAATTAAATAAATACCTATTAATATTTTAAAATGCTAATATTAAAAGTTTAGATGACTATGTCTGCCCCTTTCCTAACATTTTCTTTTGTCTTTTCACAGGAGCTCATTTTATCATCCTTTGGTTGTTTTGTCTAGCCTTTGACTCCATATAGTAGTTATGTAATTATATGTTACAGTCTTTTGCTTGTTCATTTTTAGACATTGTTTTCTGCCTTTGAAAATTAAGCACATTTCCCCTTCTCATTTGCGAGAACTTGTGATACACTGGTTCGAATAATGAGGATGGGCTAATCAGTCATTAATTATTGCATTTGAATTTCGTAAGCTATGAATTTGTTATTGAGTGGGTCCTTGAGAAGAACTTTATTTCTTCCTTTTTCAATATCTGGTTTTACCTCTAGAAATAATTACATTAATAAAATGAATTAGAGAAGCACAACATTCTATTATTGAATTGTATATAGTTAGCCTGAGGCAAAACTGTGAAGTTTGTAAAATTTGTCATCATTGTTCCTATTCCAAATAAGGATTAGTTAACCTTACTTCCTTATGAAGCACAGGACCTATGGATGGCAAATAACTCTCTTACCCTGTAACTCCGGGTTTCACATTTTGGATCACTTTCCTCCTACATTCTTCCTTGTCCTGGCTTATAAAAATGCACTCTGACTCACAATGGATTGATATATGATAAATAATACATTTTGTTAATGTAAAATAATAGATCATGAGGAGCTATAATATTCTCAAAGTAAGCATAAAATTATCATGGCTTAGAATTTCTTTCTGAATGCATTGATCCATAGCACACAACTTACTCTAAGAATATTGAGTTAGAAAACATAAGATTTCCATAAGCACTGAGATATCAGGCAAGTTATCAATTTTCTGTAAAGTAGGGAGTCAAGTTCATTTTGAAAATCTATGTTATTCTAACAGTATGTGTTCCAGACACCTTACTGTGGTCATTAGTCATGTTGGGACCACTGTATGTTTAGCCCTTGCACTTGGAAAAACAAGAACCAAATTGCCTTCATTTGTAGACTCAAGCTAAGGAATTTGTGATTACTATGTATATTAAACCAGACAAATATCTTAAAAATATATTTTACATGCAGCATCTTTATAAAGAAAACTGTTACAAATTTAAAGCAGTTTATTTTCATGGGCTGGAGCTATGGAAAAGTGATATTGCTCACAAAATATTTCAAACTATGTAGGAGACCAATGTGCCTTTTAATTTTTTTTTCAGGACATCATTTTTTCTCTTATAAAATTGATGCATTGATGGAATCTATCCTATCGGAACTCTCTTGCATATAAACATCAGGGTGAAACGTATTTATTTTAGTGTTAAAAGCTAATGCCATACATAGTGCTCTGCAATTTCATTTTTTAGTTATTTAACTTAAAGTTAATAATTAATTCTAGGGAATGCAATCAAATATTTGACATTATAGAATCTGATTTCATTGGCATATTCATAAAACTGCTGCTACATATATAACATTCAAAATTAATGAGTAAACAGTGCATGGCAAACTTGTCTTCCACTGTATGTATTTATTTTATCCTTTTAATATTTTATTTATTTATTTCATATATATATCTGATGTATATATGGAAAGAGAGAAAGAGAAAGAAAAAAAAGAGGGACAGAATGGGTGCATCAAGGCCATTATGAACAAACTCCAGACGTATGCACTATCTAGTGTATCTGGCATGGGTACCTGGGTTCTTAGGCTTTGCAGTCAAATGCCTTAACCATTGAGCAATCTCTCTATCCCTCTATTTATTTTTCAGACAAACTTTAATTTTAATCACTTATTAATTTGTAATTAACTAATTGTAGATACTGTTTAATAGCCAATGGTATGAATGGTGTTTCTTTTTTTCTTTTTTCTTTTCTTTTTTTTTTTTTTTTTTGGTTTTTTCGAGGTAGGGTCTCACTTTAGCTCAGGCTGACCTGGAATTCTCTATGTAGTCTCAGGGTAGCCTTGAACTCACGGTGATCCTCCTACCTCTGCCTCCTGAGTGCTGGGATTAAAGGCGTGCGCCACCATGCCTGGCTGAATGGTGTTTCTTAAAACTTACTACATTAAATTGTGAGATTTTATAATTATGCACTTTGGAATTGGGATAATTGTTGAATTATTATGCTATGGAATAGTATGAAGTTGTTACATGTATGTACATGGGCACAATTCTACAGTTTAAGATGCGATGTCTCTACATGTTTTTGAGAAGGAAATCATTTTCATTAAATAAGATTTGATCTCCTAATGGGAATGAAAAGATAAGAACTGACAGTTGATATAAAGAAAGAGATTATGCCACTTGCCCATTATCCTGTAGTTGTGAATAGCAAAGATCCACCAAGAAAGCAATAGAATGATTCAGAAACTACAGTTTTTCTATCTGGGAGCTCTGGTTGAAGCATGACCTGATAACAATATCCTTATGTATAACAAAGGAATGCCTTTTTCTTTTTAGTTTTGTTTCCTCTGCATAGTCATCAGAGGGTATTTGAGAAGAAGCCCATATATTCTGGAATCTTAACTTCTGAAAAACATCAGAAAAGTATTTCTGAGTAGCTAGTTTCCACTACTTTGCCATTTATATTTACCTCAATCTGGCTCCATCCCTCAATGACAACAGAAAGATGCAATAATTTACTGTGGATTTTTCACATGATCGGTGGGCATCTGAGTCAGCTTTATAAGCTGGCCTGATGTTAGTTTCAGCACATTTTACCTGATGACATCTATCCTGGCATTTGGACTGAAAAGGTTTCTCCACCAGTTGCTGGTATCTCCAAATATTTTTTATGATTCATGGAGTGGTGACTTTAAATCTATATAACTTCCTGTCCTGCATATTAGACATAACTATGTGGTAGAGCTATGCATATATATCAACCAGATAATGGAAAGTGCAGTTCAGGGTTAAATTGTGCAGCATTTATAACTCCATCCTCCCTTCTATATCCATGCCAGAAATTCCCAATCTATTATGACATGCATTCTATTTCAATTGAAATATGACCTTAGAAGTCTTTCTCAAAGAACTTAACACACTAGTTCAAATTCTTTGAAGTTGTATATAAAAAATTATTTTGGTCTTACCTAGCTAAAGCATCTAAACTCAAAGGAAACTCCAATGAAACTCTTTGAAATTAATTGTTTGATTATGAAGTCTTCCTTACCTTGTTTTACCTGGGTCCTGGTGATATTTTTGTGATCTCAGGTGAGGTGCATCAGGCTTTAGATTTCTATGGACTTACCCTCCTTCTTTTAGTTCACATATTTGGTTGAAGCATTCCCCTTTTGTAACATAATATTATAGTAGTAGTTTTACATCATTTTAATAAGTTTGATTCTTTCTACTCTTTACCACTTATATTCATTGTCTTACTTAAGAAAATCACTCAAGGCAGATTTTTCTACTTAGAAAATAAATACTATTATGTGGGATATATGAGGTAATCCATGGGAAATAATCCTTATAAAGAATACCTATTAGTATGTTTGTTACTGGCTAAAATTTCATGTCAGCATTGGATTGAGATAGTCGGAATAGTATACATTATGCTGAAGTATGTGGAATTTTGTATTTCATCAGAATACTGAGTATATAGTCACTCTTTGGTCCATGAGCGTTCATCTGGTATATTCAATCACCAAAGTATGATAACTAGATCATAATAAATTGTATAAAACTCTATCAAGATGTATGAAAGTCCTCATGAAACTCAAAAAGTCCTAGACTACTTAAACAACTACGGATATTTAAAGAAGCAGTCTTCAGAGTTCCTAACCTCAATTATAACAGCACTATTTAAGCAGCTTTATGTCTTTAATACCAAGTAGAAGTACTACTATACAAGTATCGTCAGAGACAATTTCTTTCTAAAACAATGATAAATAAGTTACAGAAAATGAGATTGCTCTTCACATATCCACATGTAAAGTTTGTTTCTCAGTCACTGTTGCAGGAGCTTGCTAGATATCAGGCTTTGAACTGATAATAAACATGAATAAACTATGTTTGCCATGTAAGTGTTTTTTCTGATGCTCATTTTGAATACAATCTTGGTAAGAAATGTAAAATTATATGAATTTATATATATAGTTTTATCTTGAGTCACAGCTTTAAATATCATTACATTATAAATCTGATAAATATTGCTAGTCATCACGTCTGCAACATTCTGAAATTTTTTTTTGCCCTTTATAAAAATAAAGTGTTTTATTTCTAGGAAATCTTGAAATTACTAGGCATCAGGTTTTGAACTGATTCTGAGTAGATGTTAGGAATGCCATGTGATGACAAATACATACTTATTTAAAAAGGGCATCATCTTGATGAAAGGTCTTAGCATTATAATAAATGTGGGGAAATAGTGAGGCTGATAAGGTATTTTGAATCATTATTGGTTAATCATTTTTGCTTTTCCATTGTAACAAGAAAAATAATATACAATTGTTTTAATAGTTATCCAGGCAAAGTAATTAATTTTCTCTCAAAAACAAAAGTATCACTGAAAATACATAAAAGGTTTATTAGATTTAATATAGTTTCAAGAATATGTTGTACTTTTTTACTTCAAAAGTATATCACAGAAAACACTTTTTAAAAAGAAAAACAGGTATGTCTAAAAGCTTCTACACATTTATATGAAAGGAAGAAAGTATAAAGAGATAAATTCTGGCAGAAATACAGGGGATATTAATATTTTACAACACTTTGGACATGATTTAAAGTATATTATGCACATAGTTTGGAAATGTAAATTGTTCTGTCTTCTATCAAGATAGGTTATCTTTTCTGAAATCCTTCATTCACAATATTTATTATAGACTGTATCACATCTGATTTATGTTACTTTCATAAATTGTTTCTTGGGGTAAAATTGTACTTGGTTAAACAGTAATTTAAACTCTGTCTTCCATGAATATAACAGAAGAATGTAGGCCTGACTTGTTTTTAGAGCATGTTTTACTTGAGACTATCTTCTTCCTGGAACTGGCTGTTCTAAGTCAAATAACTCTATAGGCTGCTTGCCAATGAAGAGTGCACCAGCTAAGAAAAATGTTAAATCTCTTTAAGCAGGGGCTGGAGAGATGGGATAGTGCTTAAGGCGCTTGATTGCAAAGTCAAAGGACCTCAGTTCGATTATGCAGGACCCATGTAAGCCAGATGCACCAGGTGCACATGTGTCTGGAGTTCATTTTCAGTAGATGGAGGCCCTGGTGTGCCCATTCTCTCTCCCTCTTTCTCTCTCTCAAATAAACAAAAGTAAAATATTGAAAAAACTCTCTTAAGCAGGAAGATGTTTCATATATATCTCACTGGTTCAACAAAGGCATGTTTTGGTTTTTAAGGAATATCTCCTTTCAAAGTTGTGCTTCCAAAAGTTAGAGTTACTTGCTTCCTTTATGGAGTTTATTACACTATAGAGCAGGGCTTCATACACCTTTTCCACTGTAATTCCTTTACACTAAGAAATATTTACACGTCCTAGGTATATGGGCACCAAAGCTTTACTGATGATAAATTATAAAAAAGTTATTTTAAAGCAATTCTTTGGTATGTATATGTATATACTTTTTCCATTTATTAAATAGGAGAGAAAGATTGCAGTTTTGGGTGCACTTTTTTACTTTTACATGAAAGTTCAATTTTGTATGAATATTTCATACTATGGGACACAGAACATTTTCAATATTTTTCATTTCATTGATATTTTGATTTTATAATCATCAATTCTGAGAATGCCATTTTACGTGGTTATATAAGCACAAAAAGGCAGCCATTTATTTAGGGGCATTTCAGAAGCGATTAGAAATTCAATCATAATAAGTCAAAGTTCATGTAACAATTTTTTGATGAAACTCATGAATAATGGAAAATATTTGAGTAAGTACTGAAATTTTGTTAATCACATAGTACCACAAGTTTTCAGTGTATTTTGAGCAACATTTTGAGAATCAACTGCTGTTACTGCTTCTGTAATGGATCCCACAGAGGAGATACAGGAAGCAGGAGAACTGCTTGTTTAATTTTAGCTAAGCTTACTTTTTTATCTTCCATAAATATGTTTAAATTGTCAGATTAAACAAGTATTTGGAACAAGAATACTGTTCTTTGATCATTTAAAATATTTTTTAATTTTTTATTTATTTTTATTTATTTATTTGAGAGTGACAGAGAAAGAGGGAGAGAGAGAGAGAGAGAATGGGCATGCCAGGGCCTCCAGCCACTGCAAAGAACTCCAGACGCATACAGCACCATGTGCATCTGGCTTACATGGGTCTTGGGGAATCGAACCGCAAAACGGGGTCCTTAGGCTTCACAGGCAAGCACTTAACCACTAAGCCATCTCTCCAGCCCAATTAAAACATTTGTAATTGTCAAAAGAGAAGAAATTCTCCAAAATGGTTCAGAGGATTTTTTTTTTTTTTTTGTAGAACTCATCTAGGTCAGAATGAATGAATGATTCAATTGTAGCCCTATCCTGGACATTATGTAGCCATTACCCCTCAATGCCAAGTTAGGAACAAGAGCCTCAGTGCTGTCTGGGTGCTGATTTCCTACAGGACCATGTTTATGTGGTAGATGAAGTACAGGCTGCTTGGAAGGCTCTAGATGGTTCAATTTGGTTGAGGATTAATGAGGTTAAATTAACTCAGTCACTTAATGGACATTTTATTGAAGTTCAAGCTGTTCAGCCTGTTGCAGTTAATATGAGAAACCCAGAGTGTTGCCAGTTGAATGTAAGTTACACATCAGGGATGCAAGGGTCATTATGACAGGAAGAAAGCAATTTTATGTGGTTATGGAATTTATCATAAAAGCCCTGGAATTGTTTGACATATGTCAAAAATATCACTCATTAGGGGATTTAATTGCTACCTAGGGCAGGGTTATCTTAGCTGTAACTTTGTCCTAATGTTATAGAGCAAAATGCCAACTTAAGAAAGATATGTGAAAGGGATGAAATTCTCCTTCAGTGAATAATACATGCAAGGAACATAGACTGTTTTCTCTTGAGTCTCTATAATATTATGAAAACACTGTATTCAAAAGACTGGCTTTAGAGAAGGAGTTAGAAACATGAGGCAGAACATTAATATCCATTTCTTTACTCACTTAGGACCTAAAATGTGCTTTAGCTTGGGCTTTTCCTTGTCATTGTGCATTGGATACAGAAATTCTAGGCTTACTTGGGTTTCATGCTACCACTCATTCTAGTGCTGCGGCTGCAATGATTGTAGCTTCTGTTGTTGGTCTAGGGTGTGTAGCGTCTGCATTCGATTATGTACATATGCATGATTTATGCATGTGTGTATAATTAATATGCATGCATATGTTAAATAATCAATAGCTTTGTAATTTCTTCTAGGTCATCCAAAGATAGACCACTGATTTAAAAATTAATTTCAAATACTCATAAAGAACTCTTTTATGGAATAGAATCAATATTCACATAAATTGCCCTGCTTTATTCTGGACATGAAAGGAAGGTTTAGAGCATGATAAAAAGGCAATGCCTTCCTCTGCCATAGGTCACCAAACACATGCATGGTAATATGGACCTCCCAGAACATGAGGATTTCTTAACAACTCTACTTTCTATAGATGGAGTGGTCACTTTGAATTTTGCTTTTACTTTTAGGCCAGAAATGACATTGGAAAAATAATCCAAACTGCATCTCTAAAGAAACACCACCCCCCACACACACACACGCACTCTCTCTCTCTCTCTCTCTCTCTCTCTCTCCCTCTCTCTCTCTCTCTCTCTCATACACACCCTGAATAAAACATCCATGGCAAGGTCTCAGGAGCCCCACAGAAGTACCTGTGTGGTATCATCGCTACGTTACAATTTTCACTTTTCTTCAGTTTCTAGCCCAGAGCTTTCCTGGTTTGGGAAAGAACTTTGCCGTTTCCTGCTGAGAAGTGGTTGCTAGAGGGAAGAAACACCACAGCTGCCAACAATCCAGCGATCACCACAGTTTTATTGTTCTCTTCATTTCCCTAAGGTTATTTTCCAATAACCCTCCAGCTTAAAGCCATAAGTGGTATTTGTTTAATACAAGCTTTTTTTTTTTTTAACTGCTAAATGCTTTGTGTGCTCTTTGAGGAATACACTGAACTTTGACCTCCTTAGTTATTTTGGGTAAGGAGGAGGAAAAAAGGACAAAAAAAAAATCAAGTCATACAACATAGTATTTGAAAAGTACATAATGAAGGGAATTGAATATGAAGTGCAAAGAAAAATATCAGAGAACATGAGTTGAGGGAGAACTCAATAGAACTAGAAAAAGAAATAGAAAAAGCCCTTAGACAATAGGCACCATTTATGCTGTAGTGGTGGTAGGTGGAAACTGGCAGGTTATGTTTAGAAACAGCACACAGAGTATCAAGACTGGAGTGTGGAGTGTGAATATACATGGGAGACCAGGAGAGCTGACTGGTTGGGTGTGACTGCGGGAGGGACAGGGAAGGAATGTTCATGGAGATGGCTGGTGTCAGGCTATGGATATTTCAGTGGATATATAGAGTGCCTTAATTCCCAGTGCTTTTTCCTTCTCATATAATTTTTTCTCATGTCTTAAAATTTTGGTAAAATATACATTTTAGCACCATAGAATTATGTCTTCCTTTTCTCAGAATTTATTCTTTTGATCTACGTTGTTGATGTTGATGCACAAGATGTTCATAGTGCCTTCTTTGGATCCTTGTGTGTCTGTGAAAGTGCTGGTGTTCTCCACTTTCATTTCTGATGTCAGTCATTTGAACCTGCTGTCTTCTCGTTAGTTCATCTTGTCGTGTTTTGATGTGTTCTAATAAGAAACTTTGAATTTCACTAACTGTTTCATTTATTATTCCCTTTTTACTTTATGTATTTTCCATTGTATCTTTTATTATTTTATCACTTCTGCTAGCCTTGGATTTACTTTGTTTTACTTTTCTATTTCTTCATGTTACAATTAGGATTTCGAATTGAGATTTTTCCTGCTTTTTGTTTTTAAATCTTTATTTTTTTGGGGGGGGGGCGGTGACTATGAATATGGGCAGCAGGGTCTCCTGCCACTGCAAAGGAACTCTAGACACATGCTCTACTTTGTTCATGTGGCTTTATGTAGGTGTAATCCAATCTGGGTTGTCAGACTTTGCAGGCCTTTAACTATTGAGCCATCTCTCCAACCCATGTTTAAATGTTACCTGTTACCACTATTTTGACTCCATAAAATTTAGTACATTACACTTTTTGTTTTAATTAGATTGTGTTTACTGCTTGTTATAATTTCTTCTTTAATCCATTGTTTAAATAAATGAGTTTTAGTTCTCACTGTTTTGTTAAATCTTCAGTCTTATATTTGGTGAAATCTAACTTCAACTCATTGCAATTTGATATCTATCTTTTAAAACATGTTGATGCTTAAGTTATGGATTAACACATGGTCTAGACTCAGAAATAATCAATGTGCACTTTACAAGATTATGCATAGGTTTTACATGGCAGAACTTTCTGCATCAACATGTTGAATCTAGTTATCTCACTACACTGAAGTTCTCTGTGTCTTTAAACATTTCAATTCCAGTTGATATCCATTATTGAGAATGGGATATTGAAATCTCCAATGTCATTGTGATATTGTTTATTGCATTATTTGGTGCTGTCAATTTTTGTTAAGCAATTATTTATAATTATTACTATTTATAATATAATTATTTATATTATTTCTTAAATATACAATGAATATTTATAATATGTAATACCTTTTATTTCTTATTTTCTGATTTAGAGACCATTTTGCTTGATATTAGAATCTTTTGTATAACTATTTCCTCACTTTTTTATTTCAATTTTTCTATTTCTTTGATTTTAGTGTTTTAAAATGATTCAAATAAGCCTCTTGTAGAATACTTATGGCTGTATTGTGATTTTTTTTTTTTTTTTGAGGTAGGGTTTCACTCTCGCCCAGGCTGACCTGGAATTCACTATGTAGTCTCAGGATGGCCTCAAACTCAGTGAACCTCTTACCTCTGTCTCCTGAGTCCTGGGATTAAAGGCATGCACAACTATACCTGGTTGTATTATGTTTTTAATACATTTATACAGTATCTCTTTTCAAATTGGAAGTTTAATCCATTTAAATTTCAAATATTTACTGAGAGAGAGGGTCATCTATGATTATGCTATTTGCTTACTGTATACCTTATTACTGATAATTCTGTATTTTCTGCATTACTGCCTTTTATTGAGTTTGACATATTTGTAGTGAAGGATGTAAATTCAGTTTTCAGTTTCTCATACATATTCTATAGTTATTTTCTGTCTGACTATCATGACAATTATGTGTAAAATTTTAACATTATAACTGTCTAATCTGAATGTATGTCTTTTGTAAAATTTTAAAATTTTATTTATTTCTTTGAGAGAGAAAGATTCAGGTAGGAAGAGATAGAAAAACAGAGAGGGAGGGAGAGAGAGACAGAGAGAGATTGAGATAGAGAATGGGCATGCCAGAGCTTCTAGCCATGGCAAATGAACTCCAGATGCATGTGCTGCCTTGTGCATCTGGCTTACGTAGGTCCTGGGCAATCAAACCTGGGTCCTTTGGCTTTCCAAGCAAATGCCTTAAACACTAAGTGATCTCTCCAGTCCCTGAATGTATATCTTAACTTCTATAGCAAACAAAAGTTCTCTTTTAACAATTCCTCCTTTGTCCCTTTCAGTTGTATGATACAATTGTATATTTATAAATGTATATTCTACATCCCAAGGTAGTAATGGTTTTGAATGCAATAGTCTTTTAAATTACATATAAAACAGAATGTGGAGCTACAAACTGAAGTTACAAGAATGAGGCTGGAGAGATGGATCAGTGGTTAAAGTCACTTACTTGTGAAGCCAGATAAAGTGTTCCATGTATCTGGAGTTTGTTTGCAGCAGCCAGAGGTCTTGATGCTTACACACACACACACACACACACACACACACACACACACACACACACAGTGACACAGTGTCTCTATGAAAACAAATCACATAAATAATTTTTTTTTTCAAAGTAGGGTCTCACTGTAGCCCAGGCTGACCTGGACTTCACTATGTAGTCTCAGGCTGGCCTTGAACTCACAGTGATCCTCCAACCTCAGCCTTCCAAGTGCTGGGATAAAAGGTGTACATCATCATGCCCAGCATAAAAATATTTTTATAATAAAGTTATTAGGTCAGATTATACACTAATACATTTTTAAAAGTCTTTTTTCTTAAATCAGATTAAAACCAAAAGGTGAAATTATGAATTTGTTAGTAACCCTAGACCTTTTAATGTGCCCATTTATTAACCATTATAAAGATCTATATATTTTTTATTATTTAAAATTTTTGCCTAGTGTCCTTTGCTTTCAGCTTTCAAGTCTCCTTCTTACATTTCTTGTAGACTATTCTACCATCAGTCAACTCCCTCATCTTTTGCTCATCTGGCAATACCTTTATTTATTCCTTTTTATTCAAGGAAAGTTTTACTAATTACAAGGTAACTGATTAACAGTTGCTTATTTTTGTCTTTTGGGTTTTGAATTTTGCCTCATTACCTTCTGGCCTCTAAGGTTTCTGATAGGAAATCTGTGGGTAATCTAACAGGATTCTTTAAATGTGGCCAGCTGCTTCTCTCTTGCTTTTAAAATTACCTTACTGTCTTTGAAAGCTTTTCGGCTATCTTGTGGGACATGTTGAGCTCATTATTGTTTCTTGAGTGTTTATATTCATACCTTCCACCAAATTATATATATATCTTTATCATCATCCATAAATTATTCAAATATCCTTCTCTTGGAACTCAGAAAATGCCCATATCCTAACTGCCCCACTAAGTGGTACTCTAGAGTTCACAACTGCTTTTGGCTCCCAGGATCCACTTCAATTTCTCTTCCTTCTGTTCCCCAGACTGGGGATTCCATTGCCTTTTCACTAACATGTAAGTCTTTGTTCTGCCTGCTCAATTTTGCATTTGAATCCCTCCAGTGGATTTCTCATTTTTTCTTATAATTTTGTGCTCTAGGATTTCTTTTCAGTTTTCTGGGTCCTTGCTGGCATTCTACCTTGCTCATTTATCTTTTGACTTCCTTCACATTTCCCCTTAGACTCTTTTATTTTATTTTTCTTAGTTGGCCTACAGAGATTTAGGTATCATTCATTCTGGCATTTTTCAAATACAATTTGTTTTAGTTTTCCCCTCCTATCTTCCAAACCCCTTTCCCTTTCCTTCCTAATTTTCCTTCTTTTCTCTTAGATTATTAAGACTCATATGCCTTTTTTAAAATATCTACTTAAATATCTAACAGAAGATCTTTCTAGTGGCAGTTTCTATTGCTTTATTTTATTTGTTTGGAAGGGTCATACTCTCCTGTTCTTATGTTTCTGATTTTTTTTTCCTTTGGTTAAAAACTACACATGTAAATTTAACTCTGGGCATCAGATCCTTTCCCTAACCTGGTTTTGATCTTTTGCTATTGTTATTAACAATTTTTTTAAAATTAATTGACTCTTCCTATACCAAAGACCAGACTCAAGTGTATGCATAAGGTCTTCTCTGGGTTTTCTGAGCTTGGACTATTCCCTGGTCATACAGAGTGATTTTCTAACTTCCCCACTTTTCTCAGTTTCTTTAAATATCAATCTTGAATGTCTGGCTACTAAAACTTACAAGAAAAGTAAAGTAAAGGGGAAGTAAAAGAATGCTGGGACTTTTAGTCCCTTGGATGCCACTTCAACTGAAGGGGAGGGTCTTTTAATAATGGGCAAATATGTCACAACAGTTACTTTCAACTCCTTGTCTGTGATCAAAAGCCATCACCAGTGTTCAGAGCCTGTCTGCTCCGTTCTGGGAGAAGCTCTGTTTTGACCACTGTGGGCTCCTGTTAGTAGTGGGAAGATTGCTCTGTGAATATTTGTATAGTTGCCTCGTACAGAGTGGGTCACTTCTACTCTATTAAGAAATGAAGTTGTCTGAAATTAACCAAA
This sequence comes from Dipus sagitta, assembly GCA_036346955.1. Classification (NCBI taxonomy): domain Eukaryota; kingdom Metazoa; phylum Chordata; class Mammalia; order Rodentia; family Dipodidae; genus Dipus; species Dipus sagitta. The sequence goes on from CM070774.1 coordinate 52,912,791, forward strand.
TATATGATCTAATCCTCTTCCTGTAAGTTGCAAGCTTTCATTAGATAGCAAAGGACCAACATACACCAGGCAAGACTTTCCTTGGTAATTGCTTAAGAGAGAAGATAGGTTTCTGGTGTTTGATGCCTTTTGTCTGCCCACACTAAGCCTACTTTTGTGGGTATTGAAAATTTAGTGAGACATCCACCACACACACATTATATCTACTGGCATGTAGGTGCTTACTTTCTCCTTTGCTGGCCTTGCATAGTTGTTTGGAGGCATGGGATAGCTGTTTGGAAGCATGGGATACATAAAAAGCTTCTTAGAGATGTTTTCTTTCACTTGGTTGGCTACAACCAAATTATTGAAAAATATTTCCAACAATATAATAAAATCACTACAGTAAGCAAACTTTAGATATTATTGTAATTGTGAAAGATATATGATGTATAAGAACAAATAAAATTATGCCTAGGGATGTTTAACACTGATCCAGTTTTGTACATTTTATATGTTTAAACTTCAAGGTTATGTCATTGTACTTTATTTTTATTTATTTATTTGTTTTTTTTTTTTTTTGGTTTTTCGAGGTAGGGTCTCACTCTAGTTCAGGCTGACCTGGAATTCACTATGGAGTCTCAGGGTGGCCTCGAACTCATGGCAATCCTCTTACCTCTGCCTCCCGAGTGCTGGGATTAAAGGCATGTGCCACCACGCCCGGCTCATTGTACTTTATATATTATGATAGGAAAAGTGAAGCTTGCTGGAGATGTGGTTCTTGGTATAGTCATTGTCTAGCATGTGTGAGGCCCTGGGCTTGATCTCCAGCACTATTGAGTAAAAACATATATTTTTATTAAAAGTTTTATGCATATTACAATCTACAGAAGCTACATATGTTATAAAAGGAAAATCAAAGAGTGTTAAAATAGGATAAAAATACATGAGCAGAAATTTATAAGCATTAAACTTTAAGAACATAAGAAATAAGGCAGCCAGGTACTAGTTGACATGTTTCATTTTCAGAATAAAATGTTGAAGTATGTTATATATGTAATGAGTATGGATACATCTCATCAGCTTGCTGACATGACCCTGTCAAGAAACAAACAAATATGCTAATATTTGACAACAGCATCAGGAGCTTTGTAAATCTCTGATACCTTGACATGACAGAAATGCTATTGATCATTTACTATTGAGCATAAATACAACCTTAAAAATTAGCTCATTTTCTTTCTTGTAGACATGTTAGTAATATGTGTTGACATAGGAGCTGAGTTTTAATACATAAAGTACTTTCTATATTTTCCTTTCCCCTTTGTTATGTAAGTGATATTTATAAACTTATTTTTTTTGCCCTTTATTATTATTAGTTATGTACACAGTGTGTATACAGCCATGTTGGTACCATTGTTAGCCTCCTCCCTGTCCTCCCCCCTCTGCAAGGACCTCTTTGGAGAATGTGGGTACTGCGTTGTGGGGTTATCCATCAGTTATGGGCTAGAGGCAATGTTTCTGTGCATAATGTCCCAACATGTGGCTCTAACAATCTTTCTGCTCCCTCTTCCACCAAGTTCCCTGAGCCATGTTGGGTTTGTTTTAGGTCTACTTTAGTGATGAGGTCTTGTGGGCCTCTGTGTCTCTACATATCTGGTTTGGTAGGACTTGAGTGTTCTCTGTGTCTATCTCCTTTACCCTTGTGCTGGTACCTGGTTCACCAAGAAAGCAGCACTTTTGCTTATTTCCCCAGTTACTCTATGGTTTCAGCTGGGGCCCTGTTGAGGTGCAATTGGCAGATTTTGTCCTCAGGATCTGCATCCTTCTGAAAAAGAGAAGCAAATTCTCCAATGGAGAGTGAAGATAGCACTAGATAAATTGGATAACCATTTTTATTTTAGTGAGAATTTAATAGGTGTAGGCACTCTTGTAGCCCATGATAGGTGGGAGCTTCATAACAGAGAGTGGGCTCATGTTTTGGATATGGTTCTGACTTGTTTCCCAGAACCAGCTGTGGGTTCCATTCCACTGAGTGGATCTGTTAGCCAAATCAAGAGCCGTTAGTTACCCACCATGGCTGTGTGCCATTATTGAACTTGTGTGAACATCACAACAGGTTGTTTGATGCTGAGTAGCTTAGACCACGAGTTGCTGGGGCAGATGTTGGTCATTTTCCCTCAGTTGCTCATGTAGTACCTTCTGGCACTAGATGAGCTAACTGTCTGGGGACTGACTCTCTTCCACATTCCAGCTAGGTCACTCCATGTTCCTTGCCAACAGCCTATGGTGAATAGACTTATTTTTTACCCCATTGTATAGCAGTTAAGGAAGTAAGAAAATTATTTTGTTAAAAATGTTTAAGTTGGAGGCAATAAAATAATATACAGAAAACAACTCAGGATGAAGTAGAATTGTCAGTATAATCCAGAAGACTCATTATGGTATAGGTTTTCAGAAAATTGCTTATCTTCTTGGATCTTTAATCTCTTTCTTCTCTATAGTAACTGTTTTACTGCAACAATTTCAATTTTTCATGTCAATTTGTGAAACAAAAAAATTTTAAAAACTTGACAAAAATTTCAAAGATGTGTTCTACAACTAAGACACAAGATCCATAGTAATATTCTTGAACTATATACAACATATAATCAAAAGAATATGTATTATAGTTCAAGTAGAAATGCCTTGTTATATGTGGACACAATACAGTACTGTGAAAATGAACATATCCCATATATTTTCAGTGGAAAAGCAGCAGCTATGTGTGACATTATATGATTATGTCATTGTAGAAACTCAATACACAGTGATAATTCTCTAACAAATTGAAACCAAGCTATATGGAAAGTCTCAAATTTTTATAAAACTCGGACATTTGTGAGTATATGATATATTTTAGAATAAAATATTCATTTTCTTTGATATCTTTACTTCTGGTCTTAGAAGATTTAAAACTGAAAGAAAATTATATAATGAAGCTGGGCGTGGTGGTGTACGCCTTTAATCTCAGCATTTGGGAGGCAGAGGTAGGAGGATTTCCATGAGTTTGAGGCCACCCTGAGACTACATAGTTAATTCCAGGTCAGCCTGGGCTAGAGTGCAACCCTACCATGAAAAACAAAACAAAACAAAACAAAGAAAGGGAAAAAAAGAAAAGAAAGAAAAATTACAAATGAAAGTTTCCTAGAGTTATTTATGCTTTCAGATACATAGCAAGTCTTTATTTTCATGAATTCATTCATTAATTCAATTAATAGATACATGTTGAATGTCAACTTACTGGCAGGTCCTCTGATAGACATCAGAGTAAATAATATATTTGTTAATTTTTTTTTTTTACAAAATATTCAGGTTTCTTTGTAATTATTTATTTACCTGTGTGTATGTATTTGCATGTATGTGTGTTTCTGTATGTGTGACATATATGATGTACAGATCTAGTTGTGCATGTGGTGTGGAGATCAGAGGACAACCTCACAGTGTTTCTGTGCTCCTTCCACATTTTTCTGATACAGGATCTCCATTGTTTTTGATGCTGCTGCTTGTGAGCTTTTGGACTCACCTGGCTCTATCTCCCATTGCTATAGGTGCATTGGGATTACAGGTATATATATATATACACACACACATATATATATATATATATACACACATATATATATATATACATATATATACATATACATACACACACACACACACACACACACATATACACTTTGTATGTGGCTGCTGGGGAATTGAACTTGGGCTGGAATGCTTGCAAGCAATCGCATTTAATCACTGGGCTATCTCCCCAGCTCTCATTTTTAATATTAATGTTTCAATAATAAATAACAAGTAAAGAAATAAATGTGGTGATTATTATGAAGAATATCTATCTATCTATCTTTCTGAGATAGTATTTAACAAAGCTTTTAATTTATGTTCCATGAAAGAGAAAAGTCCTCTCATGGAAGTGATGTTTGAATTGGATTTGAATAAGTGTAAATAAGATTCAACCCAGTTAAAAAAAAAAAATGGAAGAAAGACTATGTCTCACAGAGAGAACACAATGTGCAAAGAACCTGTGGCTGTGGGAAATACAGCACTGTGGCAGAATAAAACTTGTATTAATCTCCATTACCTCAGGATGTGACCTTATTGCAAATATAATTAAGTTAACATGAGGTCATTGTGGAGTAAGATGGGCCCTTAATCTGTGTAATGATAAGAATAGAAGCAATGCTGGGCATGGTGGTGCACACCTTTAATCCCGGCTCTCTGGAGGCAGAGGTAGGAGGATTGCAGTGAATTCAAGGCCACCCTGAGACTACATAGCGAATTCCAGGTCAGCCTGGGATAGAGTTAAAACCTACCTTGAAAAACCAAAACAAACAAACAAACAAAAAAAGAATTGAAGGGAGCCAGCAATACAGACATATAACGAAAGGTGCTGGTGGTAGAGTTGTTAATTCTGACCCTGAACAGCAAGGAAAAGCACAGATTATGATCACCTCCATACCCCAGACACAGGCCAAGAAAGGTTCTTCTTCTTTCCAACTTGCTGAGGGAATGTGGCTCCATCATTGATTTGAGACTTGCAGTCTCTAGAACCATTTGCAGTGCATTTCTGTCATGTCCATAACCCCTTGTTATAATACTTTTCTACAGCCACCCATGAGCAAATGAACAAAAGTTAATGTGGCCATAGATCTTACTAATGAGTAACAATAAGGGAAGGTGAGTAGTGAAGGTGGTCATGGCAAGATCATGCTCCGGTATTGGACATGACATATTCTATTAAGTAACTGAGTCTCTAAAATGATTAAGAAATGACAGGGTGATTTTAAACAAGTCATTGACTTGATCAAACTTGTGTTTTGAAAAGATTGGGTCTATATTGAGTAGAAGCAAAAATCAATGTGAAGAGAATGCTTAGACTGTTACTATAGAAACCCCAATAAGAGGTAATGAAAAGTGGCCTGGAAAGTTTACAATGCAAATGTAAAACTTGAGAGGTGTGAAATGTTTTCCAGGGCAGGAGAGATGGCTTAGCAGTTAAGGTGCTTGTTTGCGAAGTCTAAGGACACAGGTTCGATTCCCTACTACCCATGTAAGGCAGATACACAAGGTGGCACAAAAATCTGGAATTTGTTTGCAGTTTCTTGAGGCCCTGGCATGCCTATTCTCTATCTGCCTCACTCTCTATTTCTCTCTCTCAAATAAATAAGTAAAAATAAAAAAATAAAATAAAATATTTTCCAAAGTGAATCTGACTTGACTGGTGGAGAATTGAAAATCAGGAAGAGAGTTTGTTCTAGAAACACTCTGTGAGGTTCTACAGGTGTTCCTCAATGGATGATGGTGTCATTCACTGATGAAGTGAACACTAGAAGGGTACAAGTTTAGAAGAAAACTTTTCTTTTGTATTAGATATGAACATATTTTGTATGTAAACATCACATGTTGGTACCATCCTTTCCCTCCTCCCTGACCCTCTTCTGAAGAGGCCTTCCTCATTGGGGATGCAGGTCAACCCCATGGGGATTGTGGGTCATGCATTATGGGGGCAGCATTAAGTTATGGTGGAGAGGCAATGTCTCTGTGAAAAATGTCCCAACTTGTGGCTTTTATAATCCTTCTACCCCCTCTTCCTCAAAATTCCCTGAGCCATGCTGGGAGCATTTTAAGTCTACTTCAGTGATGGGCACTTAGGAGCATCTGGACCTCTGGTTTGGTAGATGTTGAGTGTCCTCAGTATCTTTCTCCATCACCCTTGTGCTGATATCAGCTTAACTAAGAGAGCAGCATTCTTGCTCATTTTCCCAATTCCTCTGTGGTTTCAGCTGGGGCTGGCCCAGTTGGAGTGCACTGGGTTGTTTATCTCCTCAAGTCCAGTTCCCATCTGAAAAAGATAAGCAGAATCTCCATTGGAAAGTGAAGTCAGACTAGTTAAATGGGATAATCATTATAGAGAGAATTAAAAGGGTTTAGACACTCTTATAGCCTAAGATTAGTGGGAGCTTGACAGTGGAAAGCAGAATCATTATCTGGATATGATTCTGACTTGTTTCCCAGTTCCAGATATGGTTTACTTTCCACTGAGCAGATCTGCTAGCCAATCCAAGAGCAGTTGGTTACTCACCATGGACGTGTGCCACTGTGGCACTTGTGTGAGCATCACATCAAGTTGTTTGCTACTTTTAATTCTAGCAGCCTGTGAAGTATGGAAGTAGAGAAGGAATTGCCTGGAGCTCAGAGGGAGGTGGCAAGCTACCCATGTTTGGGACCATGCTGAAGACAGCTGCTCTGCTGGCCTAATGATTAACACTGTCCACCCTCACTCTCAACGTGGGGTGATTTGGGCAAAAACCTATATTGTTATTCTGCTTATAACCAGAGTAATTCATACACAAGGAACTCTTCCCAAGTTGTTGGGAAAGGCTTATGGAAAGTAGCAGTGTATGGGGCAGCATTTTGAAGATAGTTATGTCAGAGACCCTTCAGTAAAGCTTTCAGGCACTTGAGGAGGAATGAGCCACTAAAACATGCAGAGAGTTTCATGAGGATGATGGCCTGATGGAGGGGAGAGAAAACTGTCAGCCTCCTAGGCTTCAAACAGAAAAGTGGAGAATTTCAGGGATAAATCCCAAAGATCACTTAGCATAAAGAAGTGGGAAAGAAGCAGATGAAGGTCCTGAAGTATATGGTGATTTGAATCAGGTGCCTCTCCCCCAGGAACTCATGTGTTTTGTAATTAAGCAACTTTAGCCACTCGGCCATCTACCTAGCCCCTACATATGTGTTTTAATTGCTTGTTCCCCTGCAATTTGGGAAGAAGAGCCTTTCTGGAGGTGGAGCATTGCCGGAGGTTGGCTTTGAGGTATAATAGCCAGCAACTCCTTGCCAGAGCTCAGCTTGTTCTCCTGTTTTCTTCCTGCTTCGGCAGAGGTGATGTTCAGTCTCTTATGTCGTGTTTTCCCCCGTCATAGTGAAGCTTCCTGTAGAGACTATAGGTCAAAATTAAAAATAAAAACAGCAAAACAAGAACTTTTCTCCCATCAGCTGCTTTTGGTTGGGTGCTTTGTCCAGGTAACGAGAAGGTAACTGAAGTGAAGAATGGTCATCAAGGTAGATCATGACCAGAAGAAAGGAGTGATGTCAACTGTGTCAAATGTTTCCACCGGTCAAAGAAGAAAGGGACTAAAAACTGAAAATGGAATTAGTCAGGTTGGAGCCACTAATGACTATGAATTTCCTATTGCTATATGGAGGGCAAGTCAAATTTGAGTAATTTTAAAGGAAGGTGGAGGCTAAGATTTTGAGACAGGACAGACATATATTCCAGGAGCTTTGATTTTAATGAAGCTGATATAGGGAATGGAAGCTGAAAGAGAACTAAAGTGAAACCAAGAGAGTCCTTAAGACTCACAAAGTACCACCTTGTGTTTCCACTATTTCATATTTCATACGACCAGCACTGCTTCAGTGAAGGGCGTGGTGCGCATGTGCTTTCAATCACTTTATATTCATAGTGATAACCAAAATTGTAAGTCAAGTAGCTGTTGTTTGGCTCTCTCTCTCTCTCTCTAACTAATCTACTGTCCTATCTACTTATCTATGTGTAATCTCTATAATCATTATCTATCTTTCCTACCTTGGATCTCTACTCAAAGAAACCATTTGCATGAAAATGGTATCTTAGGTCAGAGTTTTATGATTGATGGATCACATGAAAGTTTAAAGGACTTCCTCCTTAAAATTATGCCACTATGTGCTACAAACTAAGAGCCTACTTGCAATCTGCTCTTCAGTAAGTTTTCATGGGATCTGGTGAGTTCTGGCCACTTCCTTCTTTGAGGAGGAGAACTTGTTCTCACTTTGGTTCCATAATCAACCTGGAGTTAGACAATAGTTTCCATCCTTTCCTGGTGTAAGTTATAATTCAGATTCCTCTGTATTTCAAAACAGTAATGAACTCTATTAGTGATATTCTGTACTTTGTATGTAATATGCCCAATGCCATGTAACTAAAATCACATGATTTAATGTGAATATAGGGATAGTTGTTTGAAAACCAAGACAACTAAGTATCTTTTTACTTAAAAAGAGAGAGAGGAAACTAGATTAACCCAGATTTTAGTCTTGAAGTACTTTGGCATGATGAACATATATTATTCCAAACTGTCAATGAATTGGAAGAGGGTGTAAATTGTAAACTTGCTGTCTGTTTGCGCAACACTGTATTCTGCTTTCTGCTTGAACTCAGTCCCAGGGACTCACCAAATGTGAACTTTGAGAGCCGTAGAACACAACTTCTGATCATTTCCTTTAGTACTGTGAAAGATTTATTTTTGATGGATACCTAGCAACAGGATTCTTTTGTTGGGTTTTTATGATATTCCTTCAAGTTTTTTTTTTTTTTTTTTTTTTTTTTGGTTTTTCAAGGTAGGGTCTCACTCTAGACCTGGAATTCACTATGTAGTCTCAGGGTGGCCTTGAACTCATGGTGATCCTCCTACCTCTGCCTTCCGAGTGCTGGGATTAAAGGCCTGCGCCACCCCAACTGGTTAAGATTTTCTTTCTTTCTTTTTTGTTTTAACAGATAAAAGAAGGAAACTCCTTTATTTTAAAATTTTATTTATTTGTTTGTTTGTTTGTTTGTTTGTGTGTGTGTGTATGAGAGAGAGAGAGAGAGAGAATGGGCAGGCCAGGGCCTTCAGCCACTACAAATGAACTCCAGATCCATGTGCCACCTTGTGAATCTGGTTTACTTGGGTCCTGGGGAATCAAACCTGTGCCCTTTGACTTTGCAGGCAAGCACCTTAACTGCTAATCCATCTCTGTAGCCACCTTCAAGGTTTTCACTGTTTGCCATCCCTCTTCAGACACTAGAGATGATTTCAAAGGCTTTCCTTTAGCAGATATCAGATATGGATTTTTGACTTATGTTTTTTTTCAAAAAAAACCACGAACTCATATTTTTCTTTCTTATAAAATTCATCATTCAAGTCTTCCTCTTCATTAAATGATGCATCATTCAGCCCAATACTATAAAAATCATCTATCTTAAGGCCTATGAAAATCTTTAGTAATTCAGACAAATGTTCATTGTCAAGAAAGAAAAGCTGTAGTAAAGACTGAATAGGCCTATAACAGATCTATTTTAAAGCACAATGGATAAAGACTATTTATCGCAGAAATGGCTAGAGCCCTGATCATGGTCCTTCAACTCTACCCAGGTGGAGGAGCCACAGTGAACCATAATAAGTGAGTGATGGGAACTGATGAAATAATACCTTGGAACCTTAGCAGGCAGTTTCTGATGTGAGTTGTGTGTACCTTTAGGAAGCTTCTCCTGTAACATGCCCTGTTGCCATATCAGTAACTCTTCTTTGGCTTTCTCCTTCTTATAAGCTATCCTATACCTTGATAATTGGGTTCACATTACAAACAAATCACTTGAACTTTAATCCTGACTCCTCGTTTATTCTGTGAAAACAAACTAAAATATAACAAGTTCAGCATTCTTATACTCGGGCAAGTGGCAGAATGAAAGGAAGAACTCATGGTTTCTGAATTGATAAAGACATCAGGCTTATTTTATAAGACTGTGTGGTATACATAGATTACTTTCCTTGATCCTGATCACTGTTCCATATTCAGCTTATATTCTAGTGGACTTATATCAACTATGTTATTTTTACTATTTGTTTCTTTGAAGCATTCTATTGTCAAGATATGTTTTCTTCAATCCTTTCAAAATTATACATATATTGATATCCACACACTGATAAGTATTTACAAATACCTAGTGTGCACATATTACATACATAACATGAAGAGTAAATGTAAGAAGAATACTGAAAACTGCAGAGTGTGATATTTTTAAGTTCATATTTTGATGTTGACACCTAAGGCTAATACTTGTGTTTGAAGTATGGCCCAAGTTACAGACAGTAGGCAATTAGGGAGATATGGAAATCATTTTTGTTATTGTTTTTTGAGGTAGGGTCTCACTCTGTCCCAGGATGATCTGGAATTCACTGTGTAGTTTCAGGCTGGCCTCTAACTTCATGGCTATCCTCCTACCTCTGCCTCATGAGTGCTGGGACTACAGGTGTGTACCACACCACGCCAATGCCCACTTCGGCAATCTTTTCAAGCTGGCTTAATACTTCCAAATTTATGTGTGTCACAGAAATTCTCCTCCCATCCCATGCCCTCTGCTCCCTTCTCTTTCTTTCCCTTCCCTTTCTTTTCCTTCTTTTATTTCGTTATTTCTTTTCCCTTCCTTTTCTTTCTTCCTCCTCCTCCCTTTCCCAAATTAATTCTTTCCTATCTTCTTTATCTTACCAGACACATAAAAGTTTAGGGAAAGTGGCAGGAGATGAAGATTTGCTCTGAAAGCAATAATCTGTAGCCTTGTCAAAGGTGATCGCTCCCTAAGTATCAAGAAACAGCAGCCACTGACTTAGTATTGTATCTCATCATGTGATAAATTATCTAGATTTTAGATAACCAATAAACATGTATAGGAAATGGTTCCAATTTGAACCTGCCTCTATACTGTTGGCTTATTCTCCAGGGTGCAATAGGGCTTGGTTTACAAGTTAGGTATATCAATCTGCCAACTGGAGGTAGTTGATAAAATATGTTTCAATGAGAATTCAAATTGTAAATTATCAGGGCCAAAAAAAAAAAAGGGAATGTTGTCCATTAGCAAAACTTGCATAGGAATAAAAACCTTATTGAAGATTATAAAATCAGAAAAACCCAGAATATGGAATGGGTAGAAACCTAGTGCCTATTACTTTATCATGTATAAACCACTCCAAATGTGTAATATATTAATTTTATTATTTCCCATAAGATACATATGTTGTGTGTGTGGCAGCTGCTGGTCACAACATTTGGGGTCTTCGCTTGTCCAGAACATCAAAGTTGGTGAACATGGCCATTAATTGATGGTGATTTCTTTATCATTGTATGTAGTTTTGTTCGGTGGCTTTATCCCATCCTTTGCTCCATTATTGGTCCAAATTACTTCAGTAATTATTGGTTCAGACTGAGGTCAGTTAGTTCATGGCTGTCCTATTGGTCATGATGGATTGACTAAGTGCTTAATAAAAGTGACTTTGAATGCTTTCATTTGGCAAATCTAGGCAGTGATCCTTTGTTTACTTACTATAAACACATATATTACTAAGGAAAACCAATCTAACCAGGGAGGCAAAAAGAGACCAGAGCAGATCTGAAGGTAGTCTACAGAAAGAGCCATATCCCAAAGCAGACAGAGCCCAGATCTCCCTTATTCCACATATTTGAAGAAGGAGCCACTACTTAATTAATTTCACTGGTGAGAGCTGCTGGTACTGGCAAAAGGGAGAATTCTAACTGATTTAAAATAAATGAGCCAGAGGAAGCTAAAATAAGTGACCTCAAAAGGGTAAAATAAAGGGTAAGTATAGTGCTTATTGTTTAAAGGGGAAACAGAGAAAAACATTTAAAAATAAAATCAGCGTATCAACAGAAGTGGATAAAACAGGAAAGGTGATTTGATAAATGCAGTACTTATAACTGAGGAAGAGATAACAACAATGAGAATAACACTAAGAATAACAAGGTATTCTTTGAATTTTGTATTTTTAATTGTCTTAGCCTTCATTAAAAGCATATAGAACACACACAAGCAAAATATTTTAAAACATAATGTAATCACATATTAAACACACATTTTAATGATGAGTATTAAGAGGAAAAAAGTTTAGTAACTTGTAGAGTCATGGCTATAAAGCCTATAGTACATTATGTGTAATTCAATGAAACATTTGAATTTCTTGATGAATGGACAATTTTTCTCAATTGTTTTGATCAAAACTGTTTAAGGAAGAAGGTAAAAACTTGAATGGAATAATGATGTACAATAAATTTGAAATTGCTGAAGTTCTACTTCCACAAAAGTGAAGGGATCAGATAATTTTAAAGATGAGTTATAGGAAACAAACCATTCAGTTACAAAAGCCATGTAATTTTGTTATAATGATATTATGCTGTTGTCAAGGCTGATCTCATATGATAGATTTTTTTTTCCTTGAATGTCGTCACAAATATCCTAAATAAAATAATTGAAAGTTTTATTCAACATTACGTTTAAGTGAATGTTTGCCAGTATCAAATGGCAAATATTTTCATCTTCTATCCAAGTCTTATATTGATACAAACTAGTTATTTTCTATTCAAATAGCTTTTCAGTTTTAAGTCATTCTGAAATGAAACCCACCTCTGTGTTGAATCAAAACTCCCAATGCAGATGGTCAGTGGGTCAGTCAGTTAACAATAAAGGCATGGTACTTGAAGACGTACCACAAAAGGGACATGTGACAACAAAGGAAAAATGCTTTCTCCTGCCAAGCAATTCTGTAGTCCCTTCCCTACTGGCCCAAGAGCACTGCCTTTATCTTGCATTGCAGTAGGCAGAGTAATTCCATATGGATGGAATGGAGAGAGGGGAACCTGCTCAGTCTATGAATATCATTATACCCTGTGTGAATTATTCACAAACAATCTTCGGTGACTACCAAATTGAAAAGTCTTTTTATATTCCAAATGTAATCATTTAAATTCAATTTCTCTCTTTAGCAATGCTGCTTTTTAAATGCGTGACATTTATGAAAATGCCACCATCCTAATATCCTAATATTGGCATTGTTGATGAAAGGATTTCCTTAGGAAGTAGTTAGGTGATTTCCTAGGTGTATACCACCTCACCACGTAATCACTGAGGAATGAACAATCACTAGGCAACTCTTCCAAGATTCCGGCCTACACCAGTATTATTTCTATCTTGTGACGATGTTATGCGGGTCACAGTCAAGAGCCTTAGGTAGCCAAGATACATGATTTCATTTGTTTTTCCACATTTGTAAAGCTGTCCCTGGGTAAAAAGGAATTTGATTGGACTGATATGATTTGTTGCTTACCAAGTCATTTGGGCTATTATCCTGCCTCCTGCAGTTTCTAGGGCTTTGCAAATTGCCTGCTGAGGGATTTGTTCCAATTTCAGGAAATATACTGAAGTTAAAGCAGATGGTTTGCTAATTTCAAAATCTTGTCATGTTCTGCCTCATTCTTCAATGTCTCACCTTCCAACCTCTTCAACTTTAGAAAAGAGGAGGAGGGGCCCTTACTGTCTGCAGTTTCAGATGTTTTGGCTATGATGCCTCAGAACACACCTGGGTACATAGTTCAGCGACTAAAATTTTAATAATATGGTTAGGTTATATATCAGCAATAGTTCATATTTCAAAGTGCCTATCTTTTTTGATAATGTTAAGCTATTTCCATCTTAGAAGATAAAGAATTGCACATGCATTTTATTGTATGATAGACATTTGGCACAAATTTCAGATGTTTTTTGCTAATTGTGATTGATCTTGAGAAGTTTTTATAGAAAAGCACTTGAAAATCTTCAAAGTTTTAATCTATTTTACAATAAATGTTCATTGTTGCAAACCTCACCTAATCATCTTGCTAAAAGTGGCAATATCTTTAAGTGTAAAACAGCGTATTCCTACTTTCAGTCCTTTATTAGTGATTTCAACTCTTGAAACTTGTCCAGTTCCTTAGATGACTTTCTATTTTCCTCCCCCTAGATATGGCTTTTGGTACTTCCATGCTTTCTTTCTGTAGTTTACCTCTGTCATGGAAGAAGAGTTCTTGTATTAAATTAGTTTAAATCATTAGCTTTTCTAAATTTTAATCTGTAGATATGTATTTATATTATTTTATTCCCTTCTTCCCTTCCTTTCTACCTCTGTCAATCCATCTGTCTGTACCTCCCTGTTTCTTTCCTCTCTTTCCTTTCTTACCTCTTACCTCCTCCCTTCCCTTTCTGTTTCTCTTCTTTCCCTCCCTCCTTCCCTTCTTTTCTTTCTTTTTCCTAGTTCTAGGGATTGAACCAGGGACCTCACATATTCTAGGCAAGCACTCTAACACTAAGCTACATCCAACCAGTCTATGTGGTTCTTAGGTACATAAGATAATCTTTAAAAAAATTTTTTTATGTATTTGAGAGTGACAGACACAGAGAGAGAAAGACACAGATAGAGAGAGAGAATGGGCGTGCCAGGGCCTCCAGCCACTGCAAACGAACTCCAGACGTGTGCGCCCCCTTGTTCATCTGGCTAACATGGGTCCTGGGGAATCGAGCCTCGAACTGGGGTCCTTAGGCTTCACAGGCAAGTGCTTAACCACTAACCCATCTCTCCAGCCCAGATAATCTTTTTGATAATATACCAAAATTAAACAATGTAGTTTCTTAAACATCACTTGAGATGTAGCATGTGAATTCATACTTACTGGTTTTACTTGGTTTCCTTAAAAAGCACTTATCTGTCTTGCACTTTAAATCAGTTCTTTCATGGCTGGAAGCTGGAAGAGAGTCAGTCCCCAGACAGTCAGCTTGTCTAGTGCCAGAAGGTGCTACATGGGTAACTGGGGGAAAATGACCAATATTTGTCCAAGCAAATCATGATCTAACCTACCTAACAACAAATAACCTGTTGTGATGCTCACACAAGTGCAATAGTGGTGCACAGCCATGGTAGAAAACCAACTGCTCTGGATTTGGCTAACTGATCCACTCAATGGAATGGAACCCATAGCTGGAGCTGGGAAACAAGTCAGAACCATATCCAAACATGAGCCTGCTCTCCATTCTCAAGCTACCACCAATTGTGGGCTACAAGAGCAACTACACCTATTAAATTCTCTCTAAAAATAACAAGGGTTATCCCACTTATCTGGTGCTGACTTTACTCTTTGTTGGAGAATCTGCTTCTCTTTTTCAGATAGATGCAGATCTTAAGGAAAGAACCAACCCATCATACCTCAAAATGGCCCCAACTGAAACTAAAAATAATTGGCAAAACAAGCAAGCATGCTGCTTTGTTGGTGAATCTGGTACCAGCACAAGGATGAAGGAGATCAACACAGAGAACAATCAACTCCTACCAAATCAGATATCCAGAGACACAGAGGCTCCCAAGACCTCATCACTGAAGAAGACCTAAAATGAACCCAACATGGCTCAAGGAAATTTTGCGGAAGAGGGGGCAGAAAGAATGTCAGAGCCACTTTGGGTCATGATATGCAGAGACATTTCCTCCTACCCATAACTGAGGGCTAACTCCACAATGCATGACCCATATACCTCAACAAGGAGGGGCCAGGGGTAGGGGGGAGGATATGGAGGAGGCTAACAATGGTGCCAACCTCACTGTATTCACTGAGTACAAAACTAATTAATAAAAAATAAAAAAAAATGATGGATTGCTAAATTTAATATGATCGTTAACTTTCTGAACAAAATAAATACAATGGAAAATTAGAGAAAATTTTTACATTCTTCTGTTTAAATTGTGGAAATGAAATATTAGAAATTTGGTTTGGTTAAAGTTTATCCCTGAAATTACTGGAAAAAAATAAATCAGTTGTTTATTTATTCACAGTTCTGTGCCATACTTACTATCTTTCATATTTTCCCTTTCATTGATGTGAAATTTAGTTTTGACTATAATGGGAGTAAAGGATTTATCTTTAGTTTTCTTCATACGGTTAGGGATATTTCTCACCATAACTCGGTATGTATTTCATTGCTGCCCTAATGAGGGAATTTGGATTTCATTGGACCTCACTACATGCTTGCACTGATAAATTTAGTATAGCCTAAGCACATTGGTATTGTACACCAATGGCCAGGACATCTCATTTACTCTCAACTCATTGATTCATGCAAAGCAGTTTCCAATTCATTAATCTCCATTTATAATAAGTATACCATGTTTTATTATTTACACTATACATTTACTTTATCATTTCTTTGTTTAGATATGTTTGTTTATACTAATAATAACCATTGTACTATAGGTTTGTTCAATGGCCACTATAGTAATATGTTGTACCATTTTGCAGCTTTGGAATGAACAATAGGGTAGATCGATAGTGTGTGTATTAGGTGATCCTATCTAGGATTATGTAATTTCTCTATGATTTCACGAGATGACATCACCTAATGATGCACTTATCAAATGTATTCCTGTATTTAAATGATATGTGTCTATGCGACTGTACATACATTTGTTTTGGCTTTCTATAATTAGTTTATTTCTCCTCCTTCTCCTCTTCTTTCTTATCACTGAACTTGCTAGGTAGGTAGCTGAGGATGACCTTGAACTTCTGATCTCCTGGCTATGCCTTCTGGATGCTGGGTTTATAGGAATGTACCAACATATCTAGTTGTATTTGGTACTAGGGATGAAACATAGAGCTTCATACATGCTTGGAAAGAATTCTTCTAACTGAGCTATAGCCCCAGCCCCTCTGTTTTGTTTTCTAAATCAGCTTATCACTTTATTGTATCCTTGAAACCTTAGTTGAGGTTGTTCCTTTTTTACTATTTTTTTTTCAAAATTACCACAACTTTGATGGATAGCTTTTCTTCTAGATACAATTTCACACAAGGTCATCAATTCCCTCCTTACAGTGGTTTTAGTCTGGTGTACCCCTATAAACTCATGTGTTCTGAATGCTAAGTCCACAGCTGGTGGCAATTTGGGAATTGGAGCCTTGCTGGAGGTGGTGTATTGGTGGGAGCAGACTTATGGACATTATAGCCAGTTCTCCCTTGCCAGTGTTTGGCACACTTTCCTGCTACTGTTGTCCACCTGATGTTGGTCAGAGGTGATGGCCAGCCTCTGCTCGTGCCATGTTTTCCCTGCCATCACAGAGTTTTGCCTCAAGCTTGAAAGCCAAATAAACCCTTTTCTCCCATAGCTGCTTTTGATTAGGTGCTTTGTGCCAGCAGCACTCTCCAAGTTCTCCTGGCATATGCACTAGAGTTTTAGTGGGCATATAGATTACCTTGGGGAAATTTGACATCCACATTTTATTAGTTTCCTTTTATGTTATTTAATAGATGTTTTAAAATATAATTTATTATATTTAATAGCCTATAATTTGTTGATAACTCCTTGGCTGCTTTGGAGTTCTCTTACTACTATAAATATGTCATGGGGCTGGGGAAATGGCTGAGCAGTTAAGGCATTTGCCTGAGAAGCCTAAGGACCCTGGTTCAATCCCCCAGGTCCCACATAAGCCAGATGCACAAGGGGGCACATGCATCTGGAGTTTGATTGCATTGGCTGGAGGCTCTGGTGTGCCCATTCTCTCTTTCTCTCTGCCTTTTTCTCACTCTCAAATAAATAAATTAATTAAAAATATGTCATTTAGGGCTGACAAAATGACTTAGCAGTTAAGTTACTTGCCTGTGAAGCCTAAGGACCCAGGTGCGATTTTCCAAGCCATATGCACAAGGTGGCACATGTGTCTGGAGTTTGTTTGCAGTGGATAGAGGCCCTAAGGTGCCCATTCTCTTTTCTATCTGCCTCTTTCTCTCTCTCAAATAAATAAATAAATAAATAAAATATTTAAAAATATGTCAATTATATTTTTCCTTTTAGGTTGCTTTTGAATTAGAACGCTATGCTTATTTTTATAATTTAGTTTTTATATTTCACTATTTTCTTAGGACTATTAATCTAAGAATTTTCTGACTTCTTTAATGTAACACTCATTCTATAATCAGGTAGTCAAGATTTATATGCTAGTATTCATTTAACCAATGGTGATATGGCCTACATCATAATATTAATATTTTTAAGAGAGACAGAATTGGTACACCAGGGTCTCAGCCATTGCAATAAAACTCTAGATGCTTGCACCTTCTAGTGGGCATGCACAAACTTGCACTTGGTGCACTTGCCTCACCTTTGTGCATCTCACTTATGTGAGATCTGGAGAGTTGAACATGTGCCCTTAGGGTTCACAGGCAAGCACCTTAACTACTAATCTATCTCTCCAGCCCAATGTTAATACTTTTAAAGATGGAAGTAACTATCACTAGTATTTTTAAAATACTTACCTTTGTTTATTTACCAGCATTTTTAACCTTTCCCTCAACTAAACATATCAATTTGTCCTGCATCTATGATTTGTCAGTTCTAGAGGAATGACACTAATCCTTGAAAATAATGTAGTGTATTATGCTTGTAAGTGATAAACAAGAGATGAATAAATACTAACAAATTAATTATAGAGTATTTTATAAGTTACTAAGGGATAAAATAATGGAAATAGTATAGAGCAGAGAGATGCTGATGATGGGTACATGTTAAAGATGGTAGTCTGGGAAGAGGGATCATTTAAAAATCTGAAATCATGATTCAATTACTGTATATTCATATATTAAAGACCTCAGTAAAATAATGAGCAATGGCGAAATACAAAACCAGTCTAAAATCTTACAGTAGGTGAGAGCTATTTCAGCAGTTATTTGTAGGAAGAGCATTCTAGAAAGAGTAACAACAACTTATATGAGTATATCTAGTGTATTTGAGGAACAATTGTATAGTATCTGTAGAATTACTGTGAATTAAAAAAAGGTCCTCATTCTGTATTCCACTTAATCATCTTTAAAGTCTATATTCTGATGAAATATGTCCTTGCACTGTTTCTTTGAATCTAAGCACCCTTCTTATTTCTAATGACCTTCAACTTAGGAGTGATTTCTTGGCTGTGTTTCAGTCTGTAGCCTTGACCATTTCCTGAATACCTTCATATAAGCACCTCACCAGGGACCTATCTCCAAAGTACTGGGTTATAGATATGTGAAACTTGATGGAAAAGATATCACAACATGATTCAATTCTCCAAAGAATCCCATTGCTCCAAGATAAAGAGCAAACATAACCTTACATGATGTGATTTATGTGCATTTATAAAGCATCAACTTCAGTTATTCATCCTTGAATATATTTCCTCCCAGCCATACTGACTCCAAAGGGTTCCTAGATATGCAATATTATTTTATATTCTTTTCTTCCCTTATCTAAAGTGCTTTCCTCTACCAGGAATGTCTTCCTTTACTACCATTGGCCATTCAGTCTTCAAAACTCAGCCCATATGCCAGCCATTTTTCCCTGATGTCCCAGAAAAGATGTGTTCCTCAGACATCTTTAGCATTTGTCACTTGGTATGTAACTTATAGGCAAGACACTAAGATTAAAGAAAATATTTATTTTACATTTTTACCCTGAGAGCACAATGCATTACCTCAAAGTGCTCAGGTATGTTTTGATTGGATTCTTTAAAGTTTTAGAGTTTTTATTTAATTGTTCTCCATGTATTTTGACTAAGTTGTGTGTTGTATTCTGAAGAATTGAGTTAGGCCTACAATTAAAAGTCTTCTAAATTATTGTCAAAAAATCCATTGCTCTGTCTTCTCTGTCTTTTATAAATAAAAATATTTTTTAATTTACAAATAATTTATCTCAAAGAAATGTAAATGTAAACCAATGCTAAGAGAGTACTGACTGTGATAAGTTGGGTGAAAGAGAAAATGTGTCAATGCCAGTGGACAAAGTATAGTATAACATAGCATTTTTAAATTTAATATAGTCAGAATTTTCCTTACAAATATATGGCATGGGGTTCTTAAGGGAAATATAATATTTTGTTACAGAGGAAGAGTGAGTGGCAATAAATCTAGATTTCTTTTTCAGATTTTAGATTAGCTATATAAAATCCTTGTGGTTTCTTACAGATGCATAAGAGTGTATGAGTAGAATAATAAACAAAATAGCAAAATAAATAAAAGATGCATTCCATTTGCCTAGTACACAGAGTAGCATAAGTTAATGAAAATTTAACTATATCACCATTAAGTAGAAGATACAAAACAGGTTTTCTCTTTTATTCCTATTTAATAACACACAAATTGCCATTCTGAGTACTGGATTTACCTTCGGGTTATGATGTGTTTTTGAGCACAATGTTTTAAGCTGTTCATTACTCAAGGAAGGGTTCCATAAATGTCAAATAGGTAAACTGTAATTATTAGGGGAGCTCTTTCATGGGGACTAAGTTGCTTGTTTTTCAGGGAAGTTTTCTGTGGGGAGTGTCTGTGGAAGGGAACTCTCATGAGGGCGAGAAAGGGAAGTGTGGTGGTTTGAGTCAGGTGTTGCCCCCTTAAACTTAGGCGTTCAGAATGCCATGTCTCCAGCTGTTGGCAATTTGGGAATTAAACCCTCCTACAGGCAGTTTACTTTTGGGAGTGGGACTATGGGTGCTATAGCCAGTTCCTCTTGCCAGTGTTTGACACACTCTCCAGTTGCTGTTGTCCACCTGATGTTGGTGAGAGGGTGATGTCCACCCTCTGCTCATGTCATTGTTTTCCCCTGCCATCATGGAGCTCCCCCTTGGGTCTGTAGGACTAAATAACCCTTTTTTTTTTTTTTCCCACAAGCTGTTCTTGGTGTGGTGTTTTCTGCCAGGAATGTGAACCTGGAACAACAACAGGAAGTAAAAAGTGATGAAATCCAAGTCTAATAAAGTAAGTGGTATATAATGGAAAGGTGCCAGCTATGCCCATCCTGGGCCCATGAAGTCTCCATGCTAGTATCTCTGAGCACAGTGATAAACAACACAGAAGAAAGAAACCATCAGGCATAACATTGTGAGAGAAGTGGAGACCAGCATTGCTGCTCTGAAGCTGGAACAATGGCACAAGAGTGCAGTTTGAAAGATGTAGGTTGTGTAGAAACAAAAGTGAAACAAAGGCATTTGAAAACTGCAAAGATGAATTATGATTCCATGAAATACTTTAGTCTGTATTTAGTATATAAAATGCATATATAAGGGTGTATTTATAAATATACATACATAATTTAATGAATACATAATATGTAATGGTTTATATACAGTTTAGTATACTGTGTACATATATATGAATATATAGAGGCCTAATATATATAATATACAATAAATGCCTGTTAGGTGATAATTTTTCTTCAGAATGACAATACTATGGGAAAGATAACAAGCAACTGACTCCAGTTGTTTACAATTTATTTAGGTTAAACAGACACCAAGATAAAAATGGCTATATTAGACAGATACTATATAATGGAAAACTAGTGTTCTGATCATAATAATTCAGGCAGAAAATTAAATATGGTAAGAAAGAAATATATTTGCCATATAACTAATTTAACCTGCATGGGGCTGGTATTTCTCATGGAAGAGTGGGGCTGTGAACTCAGACATGTGTCATGTGCAGGGGCTGTAAGCCATAAGAAGATTGAAACCTTGTCATTTGCAGTAAAATGAACGGAACATGTGCTAAGGGAAATAAGCCAGGCACAAAAAGGCAAATATCGTTCTCCCTCTTATGTGTAAGCTTAAAACAGTCAAACCAAAGCTAGAGAGATGCTTAGCAATTCAGGCAATTGCCTGCGAAGCCTAAGAACTCATGCTTAAATCTCCAGGTCCCAAGTAGCCAGACACACAGTGACACAAGTGTGCAATGTCACACATGTGCATAAGGGGGTACATGCATCTGGAGTTCATAGCAGTTGAAGGCTCTGGCACACCCATGCTCCCCCCCACCGCCGACCTGCCTTCTCTCTCTCTCTCTGTCAAAAATAAAATAAAATAAAAACTGAAAAAAAAATTAAGTCATCCTGAACACAGAGTAATGATAACTAGAAGTTAGGAACAGGCAGATTAAAACATGGAAATGGGTAATACTTAATCCTGTTACTGTGTCAATACAACTGTGCTGAGTGATCATCATCCATGAAAGCAAAGACATTAAAAACAAAAAGAACAGGGACTGGAAGGAAATTTCACCCAATTTACATGTGAATACTTTAGCTTGACAAAATTTCAAGCAGAAAACATAAAATTTGTGGGGCCGACCCAAAGACAAAAGATATTATTTTTAAAAATATTTAGTTATTTATTTTTAATATTATTTATTTATTTATTTATTTGAGAGTGACAGATAGAGAGAGAAAGAGGCAGAGAGAGAGAATGGGTGCGCCAGAGCCTCTAGCCACTGCAAACGAACTCCAGATGCATGCGCCCCTTGTGCATCTGGCTAATGTGGGTCCTGGGGAATTGAGCCTAGAACCGGGGTCCTTAGGCTTCACAGGCAAGTGCTTAACTGCTAAGCCATCTCTCCGGCCCTTTATATGTATTTTTATTTGCGACAGAGAGAGAGAAGGAGAGAGAGAGAGAGAGAGAGAGAATAGGCATGCCAGGGCCTCTAGCCACTGCAAAAGAACTCCAGATGCATGCAACACCTCGTGAATTTGGCTTACATGGGACCTGGAGAATTGAACCTGGGTCCTTAGGCTTTTCAGGCAAGCCTTTAACCACTAAGCCATCTCTCCAGTCCAAAAGATGTTATTTTTAGATGGAGAAAGCAGCACCTTTGACCCTCTGACAATCACAGTAGCTGTAGCGCATGTGACCTGGGCAATGTGTTTTCACCTCACTTGAGAATCCAGAGTTCCAAACATTTGTCTCTTATATTGGTCTGCAAACAAGACTGCCCAACCTTTGCCCAAGAGAAAAACATTGTTGTTAGTATAATGGACTGCAGATAAAATTTCCCTTTGCCCTAGGAAGAGGTAGTATATAAATATCTCTGAAACATCATCCTAAACAAGAGCTATTTGAGCTTCTGCTTGAAAGACATGTAGAACCTTGAGAGACCCATAGAGAACTGTCCAGCAACAAAGTACAGTGAACCAAAGATGTGGGCTGAAAAACTTCCACATGAAAGGAATTGAAAGACACTCATGGCTGTCATATTTGAGGAATGAAAAAAATGGCCATTGTGAATAGTGAGATGACAGTGGTATGATAAAAGAAAAAATGGCCATTGTGAGTAGTGAGATGACAGTGGTATGATAAAAGATGTAATCACAGAATTCAGTAGGGGTCAGATCTTTCAGGGATCACTAGCCATAGTTTTATATTAACAATTATGAGACTCCAGCTATAAAAGGTAGCTAGTTAATTTCCTATGAGGTGGGGTTGCTTTAAAAAAATAATTAAATACCTGTGTGTGTGGTGGATTTGAAATTATTTATGGTTCATATAATTTAATTAATTACATGTTCATATAGTGTGATTAAATTTTTCTGAAGCAGACATCTCTCTCTCTCTCTCTCTCTCTATATATATATATATATATATATATATAATTTTTTGTGATATATATATATATATATATATATCACAAAAATTTTCCACATATTCAAACTTTTAGATCTATAATTAAAAATAAATTTATCATTTATAAGTGAAAATCAAGAATATTACTCACATTTCAATATAGTAACATCATGATATTCCATTAGATTACCTTACCAATGAGTGCAAGGTGTACATAATGATTTTGTATCTTAAGGGTATTTTTTTACATAAAATGAGTAATAGCGAAAATACCCTAGTATATCAAATACACATGCCATAGCTAACGTTTATTTTCACACCTCTCAATTGCTTTTTGGATGGTATGTGTTACTATTAGCTCCATGTTTTGGGCAGTATCTGAAAAGACTATAAGGTTATTTTCAAACTATTTGTGATTTTTAAAGGTAATCATAAGTTTATTGGAATTGCAATGAAACTAAGAGCTGGTCTGCCTGATATTATTGTTTTTTCAAACACACAAAATACTTTCTAAAGCATTTATTCAACCATTAATTCAACAAAGTTTCAGAGAGGACCCATCTGGTGTCAGACTTGTTAGGTATCAAGAACGATGCCACGATGTATAGCATTAAAGGCCCAGGTGAGGACAGAGATGACTGAGTGTCTTATTCCTATTAAGGGGCTATCAAAAACTTCAAGCTTAAGCAATGGTTTTATTATGCCTCATAGACAGCTCTATTCACTGTGGGAAGCATCAGCTATTTTTAAGTTAGGTCTAGACACTGAGTTGTAATAGGCTTACATTTCACCCATTAGTCACAGCTTTGCTGTGTGAATAATCTATTTTTCTCCTCCATCCAAACAATTGCCCTCTTCATGCCAGAACTTCCCATACCAAGCCATTCCCTTCATATTTGTTTCCCCCTTATTTATGTAGCCATATCATGTTCTTATATTTTGTTTTCTTCCTTTCCCCACAACACTCAAATCTTTGCTCAAAACAAGCATTTTATAGCTGCCATTTGTTTTACTTTTATGTATTTTAGATTGGCTTTCTAGTAAATATTTCTTATGTGCTTCTCCCCCCCCCATCCAAACCACAGCTTACAAACATGTCAAGCACTGCAGGAAGCACAGAGTAGTGCACTTTGAAAGGGATTTAAGCAATATAAAATGTCCATGAAGTACCAACCAGTACAAATATGGAGACTAATTCCTCTTCAGAAATAAGTGAAGAAACTAGTTATGTAGCAGGAGTAGAAAATAATGAGGCAGAACTTGAGAGGTGCTGTCCACACCCTATTTCTGTCCCCAAAAAATAAGACAGAGCCTATGCAACAGAAAAAAAAAGAAGATGCTGATATTTTGTTTTATATCAGGAAGCCATGCACTTATCAGATATAGGACTAGAGATCCAGTAGTTTATGAGACAAGTCCTTCCTTTTATATATCTTATGAAATATACATTTATTTGATAAGTACCTATAAGTATGTTAAATTTATCTTTTCACTAAACTTAATTTTGTGTAGATAAAATTGCTCATTTGCACAAGTATGGGGAATTCAGGCTACTCACATTTTGTCATTTTATCTAGTAATTTATATTCTTTTGATTTCTAAACATTGTGGTATCTTTCATGTGGTATTCAAGAGTTCCAGATAAGTTATTTTAAAACATATATTTATTACTTGAGGGAGAGAGAGAGAGAAAGAGAGGAAGAGAGAAAAATAAAATTAGACCCACTCATCTTACTATACAAAAACATCAACTCCATATGGATTAAAGACTTCAATATAAGACCTGAAGCTCTTTAACTAGTAGAAGAAAAAAAAAAAATAGAAGGAATGCTCTACAACATAAGACTGGGGAAGGACTGCCTCAATAATACCCCAGTAGCCCAGGAAATTAAACAATCTCTCAACCAATGGGATCTCATGCAGCTAAAAAACTATGGCACAAGTGAATACACCATAAGCAGAACCAATAGATTAGTCACAGAATGGGAAAAAATTTAACTATCTATGCCACTGACAGAGGCATAATATCTAGAATCTACAAAGAACTCAAAAAACTAAACAATAAAAAACCAATGCACTCAAAAACTGGAGTTGAGAATTGAATAGGGAGTTCTCAGAAGAAGAAATACAAATGACAAATACACACTTAAGAAAATGGCCAACATCCCTAAACAACTATGAGATTCTACCTTACTCCAGTAAGGATGACAATCAAAAAAACAAAAAACAAAAACAAAAGAAAGAAAGGAAGAAAGAAAGAAAGAAAGAAAGAAAGAAAGAAAGAAAGAAAATCAAACAACAACAGATGTTAGTGAGGATGTGGGGAAAGAGGAGCACTCCTTCACTGTTGGTAGGAATGTAAACTTATAAAACCACTATGGAAATCCATAAAGAGATTTCTGAAAAAAGATGAATAGAGAACTACCAACAGAGCCAGTTACTCCCTTATTGGACATTTACTCTAAATGCTCCACATATCATTACAAAGATATTTGCTCAACCATGTTCATAGCTGCTCAATTCATAATAGCTAAGAACTGAACTCAAACCAGGTGCCCATTATTGGATGAATGGATAAGGAAGTGTTGGTACATATACACAATGGAATTCTACTCAGTAGTAAGAAAAAATGATACAATGAAATTGGTAGGAAAATGGATGGGCTTATAATAGATCATACTCAGAGAACACACATAATCACAGAAAGACAAATGCCACATAGTCTCACTTCATCTGTGGTCCCTAACGTAGATCAGGTTAAGTTCTGTCATACCTGACAGGCAACTTAAGGCCCAGATCATATGGATGGAAGGATTTGGAAAGAGGGGAAGGAGAGGTTGGAGGAAAATAAACAAAAAACTAAACCCAAAATGAACTGGAACCATAGAAACCTTTCTCCTTGAAGGTAGGCTAAAATATATAACCCTCAACAGGAGTATGGCGGGAGTGCCTGAAAATAAGGGCCCTGAAGAGAGTGGGATAAAGTGTAACCTTAAAAAAATTTGGCTCTTACCTGTAATGCCCTGTACCACAAATTGGTGCTACCCACATTGAGCTGTTAATCAGATAGACCTATGAGGTCCTCAAAACAAGACAGGCTTATCAAAGCACTTGATTACTGGCCTGGGGTGAGGGTAACACCCTAATGCTGAAGGCACCATATGCTGCTGACACAGAGCATGGGTTTTACCTGTAATCTGAAGGAGATCCAGTGTCCGGACAGCCTGTCTAGTGCTGGAAAGTGCTACCTCAGTTACTGGGGGAAAGTGGCCAACAATGGTGTGAGCAAGCGGGGGTCTAAGCTACTCAGAAGCAACCAACCTGACAAGAAATACACACCAGTGCAATGGAGCAATACAGCCTCAGTGGGTAACCAGTGGCTTTCTGATTGGCTAAGAGAGTCACTAAATGGAAAGGAACCCATATCTGGAACTGGGAATCAGGTCTGAATCCTATAGAGACAAAAATTATGCTTTCTAATGTCAAGATCCCACTATTCTTTGGCTTAAAGAGGGGCTACTTATATCAAACTCTCCTTTAATTAATAATGCTTATCCAGTTTAACCTATGCTGCCTTCATTTTCCAATAGAGAATCTGTTTTTCTTTTTCAGAAGGTAGCGAGACCCAAGGAGATAAACACCCCCTTCACATCTCAGCCAAGGCCCAGGTGAAACCACAGAGGAAGTGGGGAGATAAGCAAGAGTTCTGCTTCCATGGTAAGCCTGACAATCAGCACCAGGGTGAAGGAGATAGATGCTGAGGATACTCAACTCTTACCAAAGCAGAGATCCAGAGTCTCCTGAGAGCTCATCACTGAAATAGATTTAAAACACACCCACCACACCTCAGGGAATTTTGTGGCAGAGGGTGCAGAAGAGCCACGAGTTGGGATGTCATGCCCAGAAACATTGCATCCCCACCAGTAACTGAGTGCTGTGTGCACAACACATAAGTCACAACACCATGGGGAATACCAGCAACCCCATTGGCGAGGGCCCCCTGCTGAATGGGGGTAGGGATGAGGGCAAAGATGGTACCAACACATAATGTATCCATATAAAATATGAAATTTGTCTTGGGATTAGGATAGAATTTCCAAAAACTGATCAAATGGCCCTAAACATACTTCTGCCATTTTGTATGTATTTGTGTGATGTGATATTTTAGGATTTATGATTATAAGATTATTGGTCAACATTGAAAACATTGAAGATGTTCTAAATCCTGCAGTATAAAATATTCAGGTAAGTCTTAGCTTTATTATACAAAATAAGTAAGTACACACATCTAATTAGTATACAAATTTGCTTTAGTATTCAAAATGGTGAAATTATAGGTATACCAAAGAATTATTTAAAAAATTATTTTTGTGATATTTAATTTGTATGCCTATTTTTTATTTTTTTTTTAGTTTTTTGAGGTAGGGTTTCACTCTAGTCCAGGCTGACCTGGAACTCACTATATTGTCTCAGGGTGGCCTCGAACTCACAGTGACCCACCTACCTCTGCCTCTCAAGTTCTGGGATTAAAGGCTTGTGCCACCACTCCTGGCTTGTATGCCTATTTTTATACATACATACATATATATACATATGTAGGTATATATATGTATACACACACACACACACACACACACACACACACACACACAGGACCATGTGAAATTTTCTTGGGTGAAAAGTGATCATGATGAAAAAAAGCTTAAATCTCTGTTTTAAAGTAGAACTATATATGTACCTTTCATCTTAGCTCATCAGCCAGCACTAGTTACACAGTCCTATTCAAATGTTGGCATGCAGTGAATGGGGTTTTGCACAAATAATTTGTCTGGAAAAAGTGGAGAACGAAATCCTGACCAGTATTTGTGAGGGTTTTGATGATGGTTAGTTACATGAACAGGTGCTCATCATTGAGCTACAAGAATTAGTCAAGTAAGGGAGATTATGGAAATAAAAAAGAACACTATAGTCAGCATTTTAGATTCATTCAGTAGTCATGTTGTTTTTGTGAGGATTGTACTGTGGTGACATTGCAGTTGTACTGTGTAAGAGAAAACATATATGTTTGAGCAGGATGTTGTACTTTGCTGTTGCACCATGTAGCAGAAACTCAGCTGGATTACACACTAAGCATGTTGGCATCCAAGCTGAGTAATGTGCCCACAGGTCAACTATCAATAAGAAAGTGAGGCAGAACTTGGGTCAGTGACTATCAAACATCCTAGATGATAAAAAAAATATGCTGTAAAAACATATCAATATATTTTCAAGTTAAAAAGTTTTCAAAACTAAAATCTAGCTTTATAAATGAATTTCATGTATATTTCTGAAAATATTGAACAGAAACACAAATATTGTTAACAGAAATAATCTTTGGGCAATATAATTGGAAACTATTTAAAAAATTTCATCTTTTTTTGTACTTGTAAATTTTAGTAAAACAAGGGAATTTTTATCTTTTATAAGCTGGGTGGAAAAAACTTGCCAACTTAGAATTATATGATAACAAAACTGTTTCTTCCAGAATGAGGGCAACATAAAAACATTTCTTGAAATACCTAAACAGAATTTGTGATGAAAAGATCCTCACTAGTCAAAATTCTAAAGTGTATGTATTTATGTATCAGACAAGTTGAGTAATCCTTGATAGAAGTTATGAACTTTTAGAAGTAATAAACATGAAATGAAATGGTAAATGTGTAGCTCAGTTCAAAGGAATATGTGCTCTACGAAGCAGTGTAATGATGCCTGTGAGGTCAAAAGGCAGAAGCCTACAAGAGAAATTTAAATGTAAATCACCTACCAAAAATGAAAATAATATTATAAATATATTTATAGAAATGTTTGTTATGCATGGATAAAAGAACACAGTGTTGTTGAGATTTCCATATCATTTCACCTGAGGTAGAAAATCATTAAAATCCAAATGAAAACCTCAATAGCTATTTTTGGGGGGAGGGAGGAGGGAGAAGAAAGAGGGCATTATATTTAGTAAGCTGATGCTAAAATTTAAATAAATGGGAAAGCTACATTCAAAGTGGAAAACAATGTTGCAGGGTTTCTTCTAATAGACATAAAAATTCATTACAAAGCAAGAATTTTAATTAAATGCTGTGAATTTGGCACAAGAATAAACAAACATAAGAATGGGACACACACACTTTCTTTTCCTGGTTCTTTTTTTTTTTTTTTTTTTTTTTTTTTTTTTTTTGTTTTTTCGAGGTAGGGTCTCACTCTAGCCCAGGCTGACCTGGTATTCACTATGGAGTCTCAGGGTGGCCTCGAACTCATGGCGATCCTCCTACCTCTTCCTCCCGAGTGCTGGGATTAAAGGCATGCGCCACCACGCCCGGCTTCCTGGTTCTTATCTGGCTGCATTTGTCTATGACTGATGAGGAGACAGAAGTTTTAACTATGTGATCCTGGCTGATGTTATCTAGGTAAGCTTCATGTTATACAGAAAAATCCAGTGGCAAGGTGATTAATAACCTAAATGTGGAAAAGAGAACTATGAAAGTGTGAGAAGATAACAGGAAAGTTGCTCTAATGACCTCAGGCAGGAGGAAAGATTTAATTCAGACAGAATGAAAACTTAAGTGAAAACATGATAAATTTCCCTTTGTTAGTATTCAGTACTTCTATTCTTAAATATATAATAAGGTTGCAAAAGGTATGACAAGCTGGAGGGCTTGGCCATACATATTTAATTAAGACCTACTTCTAACCACACATAGACTGCAAAAATTGAATTAAAAGTGATGATTTATCAGAAAAATGTTTGGAAGTTTTGACACAGTGTACAGGAGAGGAAAATCAAATAGACAGTATTTGAAAATAGACAGTATATGAAAAGATGCTCAACTTTGTCATACTTCATTTTGTAGTATAGAATTTCCCTTTGTCCCAAATGAGGCCTGAATTTTAGTCTCAGTTTCTGGGACACAATCGCTAAACACTGGAATGTCATACCGAGGAGTGAATCTGTGTTGTGGAATGTCTTGTGTCACAATGGATGTGATTTAAAGAGATGGCTATACCAAAGAGTCACAGTGTGATATTTGGTAAGGACACTGGATCAAACAGAAGGTAGCAATATCATTCAGGATGAGTGCTTTGAGTCTGAATGCGGCACTGTGTTCCAGTAAATACTCTGGGCACTGAAACTTAAAGAGGCCTCCTTGACTGGCAGCAGTATTCCTGTTTAACACTGTCCCTACTCCACAAGCCCAGCGGAAGTGGTGTATGTGGTACATGGATTCTGTCCTCTCCATTTCTTCCCTTTCTGATTTTAATCTGTGTCCTTTCCTTGTAATAAGTGTTGAATGTAACAGTGTTCATGGAGTCCGTGGAAAGCACTATTGAAACTGAGGGTCATTTGAGGAATCCTTCAAACTTACTTTCTTTAGGGCTGGAGAGATGGTTCAGCGGTTATGATGATTGCCTGCAAAGCCTAAAGACCAAGTTCGCTTCTCCAGTACCCATGTAAAGCAAGATTGCACAAAGTAGTTCATGTATCTGAGTCCTGTATGGAATTTCTGTCATCCTCTTACTGAGGTCTTCTATACAGCATCTTCCTCGGCAGTCCACCTTCTTCTTCTAGTTCTCTCTCTCTCCCATTGATTAAATTACCATTGTCCTTCAAAGTCCTAGTAGACATGATTACATTTGTAGATTTTGGTCTTCCTGGTTTGTTTTATTAGGCAGCCTTTCTTGTTAAGAGGTGCCTGAAGGTGATTATTCTCACCCGTTGTAGCCTGATTACAGGAAGGTAATTCTCAAAGGGCAGCTGGTCTTGTTCTTTTCTCTCTCTTTGCTCAGTATATGTGATGTTTAAAAACTCTTCTTAGTGGGTGTTATAAAGCATTTCCTTGTCAAATATCTTCTCCTCGGATGGCATTGACTGCTGACTGGGGAAAACGCAGCCTACTCTTCCTGCTGCCCATGCTCTTGTCAGGAACATATATTCTCTGTGTTGGTCAATGTACAACTTGGTTACACTGCAACTTTTTTTTTTTTGCCATTGAAATATTTTTAGGCTACACTAATATGAAGATTTTTCAGCCATTTAAAGAAATGTTGCTTCTAAGCGTATGTTCTTCTTTCACTACTCAAAGGAAACCATGGGAACACAGCATCCAATTTTGTTTGACAGGAACCTGGTTAGCAGACCACATGTGGGGTGTTTTTGTTTTGTTCTATAGCTGTTTCCACTGTGCTTTGTAATTTATCACAAAGATTTTGAGAATGGAAAATGTCACAAACCAAATATACAAAATTAATGAGTGGTTTACTCCATTGCAAAGGGCAGGCGGTATAGAGAGGTGGAACAAAGGCAGCGCGGAACCCTGGCATGCAGCTCTTTCACCTAACGAAGTTCAGAGTTCTATGTGCGATATGAAGTTGTCAAGGTTCTGAACACCATTTTACTTAATTTTTCGATCTGCCAAAATCACAAGTGATCTGCTTTGCATCCACTTTACATAACTTGCCCATTAAGGATGAGCTCATGTTCAAAGAAACTAAAAACAATACATAATAAATACAGCTATCAGTATTTTCAGAGTAAATTTACAGTAACTTTTTGCAGCATCTTGAGTCATTTACAGTGAATCTTTTGTTTCTGAGGTAACATATATAGCATGGAACCTGTATTTGTTCTTAGCCAATGATGTCATCATTCATTTACTTTTGCAATAAACAAGGGACTCAGTGGACGCTTTACACACAGTTCATTTTATCCAACACATCCAATCAAAAGTAGAGAAATAGCCAGAAATGCTTCACTGCAAATTCTTACTTCACTAGTCAGTTTCATTAGCTTTGTATTCCCAAGACAACTATGGATGTTTTCAATGTAAAGTCAGCATACTTCTGACTAGAACATTTCAAATTCAGAAGTCATTGTACCCAAAGGTCTCTTAAACATTCTGGAGTCTCTTGGTTTCTTCTTATTTGAAACTTGCACCCATAAACAATGAAAAGATTGTGCTTCAATTGTTTACCATGGCTACAAAAACATATCTTCAGTCTTTCCTCATGACTAGGATCAAAGGATTATGTTATCACCCAGTAAAGAAATCTAGATGTAAATTATAAAAAGCTGATACCTTTTTTCCCCTTAGGTCTAGACATTTAACTCAGGGTTTTACTCATGCCAGGCATGTATTCCAGACCACAGAGCTATATCCTCAGCTCAAAATGAAAACTTTAAAAATTTATTTTTTTACTTTTCATTGTTTTTGTTGTTTGTTTTTGAGACTTGACCCAGTCTGGCCTCCAGCTAATAATCTTACCTTAGCCTTCTGAGTGCTGGAGTTTAGGTGTCAGCCACCATACAGAGCAGAATTTTCTGAAAAGAAAATGCCCAGGATGTGGAATTTGTTCCAAAGCAAAAGAAATAAAAGATGACAGTTGGACCAAATATCATTTCCCTTCCAGTTCCAGCCCAATCCTTCACCTTCCTGGCGAGGTTAACCCTGTCACTGGTCTCTGCTGCTCTCTAGTCTCCAGCAAAGTACTGCCATAGTGACAGTTCTACCAGGATACCTGAAAAGTTGAAGTATGAGAGATGATGTTAGTTCTCCTGAGTCCTTCTTTGGGTTAGTCATATTTCTAATGTCAAGACAACTCTTAATTTCTGGATCTACTGTTCTGCATGGATTTTCCTTCTTCCAGGTTTTGGTAACCAATTCACCCTCTGCTATCCCCAGGTTCTCTACCAAATCTTACCCATGTAGATTAGCCCAATTTAAGTAAACCCTTCCTGAATTGTCTCATTTGAATCTACATTACTGTAATTGTTAGGACTATGACTCAACCAATATAAGCAGCAAGGATACCTAATTATGCAGGATAAAGTAATGCAAAAAAATATTTGGAATCTGAGTTCTTAGTCTGGCATGGAAGTCCATGTCTGCCATCCCAGCATTTAGGAAATGAAGGCAAGAGGATCGGTAGTTCAGGTCACCCTCAGCAATATAGTGAGTTCAAGGCCAATTTGGGCAACATGATAGCCTGTCTCAAAAAAACCAAGTCCAAATTTTTGTTCCTTTGCAGGATGAAAAATGTTTCTTTCTATATCATGTAGATCTGCCTGCAACAGAACAACTAAAAGAAGTGAAAGTGAAAAAAAAGGTGAAAATGAGAAAAAAAAATGAAGGATTAATTAAAAAAAAACCCACAACCAAAACCAACAACAAAAAGAGAAAGCCTCCATCCTGGAATTTCCTTTTGCAGTACTCTTCTCAACATCTGCTCAGCTGCCTCCATGCACGCTGTCTCCAGCATTTACCTTCCCTGGTTTCCTGACTAGGTCTACTGCCTTTCAGAGTTTATGTCCTTGGTCTTTTGCCTTCTTTTGGTTGACTGTGACAGTGAGACAAGTTTTCTGGGGCTGTAAGACTGAGGGCAGTAATATTGTTCAGGGTCATGGCCACTCCTGCTTGCCTTTGTGGAAAAGATTCATATCTAAAACTAAGCTTTGTTCAAAATCTAGAGAAAGCTTAGCATTTTATTTATTTTTATTTTTTATAATTTTTTATTTATTTATTTGAGAGCGATAGACAGAGACAGAGAGAGAAAGAGGCAGAGATAGAGAGAGACAGAGAGAGAGGGGGGGGGAGAATGGGTGCGCCAGGGCCTCCAGCCACTGCAAATGACCTCCAGATGCATGTACCCCCTTGTGCATCTGGCTAACGTGGGTCTGGAGAATAGAGCCTCAAACCAGGATCCTTAGGCTTCACAGGAAAGCACTTAACTGCGAAAGCTTAGCATTTTTAAAAAAATACCAAAAAACAAAAAAACCTCTTTTTTTCCCCTGGGAAAAAATATACCTGGTGTGTTTGAATTTTTTTGGTATTAAAATAAAATTATACTATAAAAGAACAGGACTTAGCAGGAATTTTGAGTTGCATCAGCAGCTACGTGCCCCAGAGGAATAAAGGTTCTGGAGAAACGCCACATGGATACAAGCTGCATGTTCTCGGTGTGGACACTCTCTTTGCCTCTTTGCCACAGAAATAAGAAATGTGCAGGTCTGTGTCTTTGCTCTATTTTTTTTTTTTGTTCATCCTAAACCTATCCTCTACACTGCTCCAATATGTATACTTCCTGTATAATTCAAAGAAGAGATGTGTGGACCCTGTGCACTATGAAAATACCTTTATTTTTGATTGGTATATTAACTAAATATAAAATTTTACATTTACTACATATTTAAATCTGATTTTTCCATTTTAAACTATAGTATTTTTTGGTGCAATACCAGGTTTAAATACTAGGCTTATTCCCATTACTTTGCAAAAATTCTTATAAAGATGCACTCTTTATTCTTTATGCTATCTAAAATGTTATGAGAAAGTGTCAAGATTTGTTCTTTTTTGTATTCCATTTTAGTTCAAAGGCTTATCTTTACTTACTACTGGGAAATGATCTTTTATTTTAGAAAATCTTGCATCCATTTTCTTGTTGTGGAATCCCTATGAGATAAATGTTGAACTCCCTGGACTAATCTTGTATATATTTTGTTCATATTTCCATCTCTGTCTTTTTGATCTGTGTTCTAGGAGATTCCCTTAGCTCTTTTCAGCCACATCAGACAATTTTAATTTTAGATATTATTTTTTAATCTCTTTGGGTTCTTTCTTATTATGTGATAGTACCTTGTTTTAGCACATTTTATTGGTTTCTGAAAGTAAGATTTTTTCAAATATCTCTGGAAAATATCTGGAAAATATTAATTCTGCTCCATTCTTTCCCTGTGTCCCTTGTTGTTGTTTTCCATTTGGCCTTGGTTACTGTCTTGCATGCTCAAATTATGCCTTATATGCTATCAACTCTTGTCCATTCATATGAAAGACAGAAGAGTTAGCTTTCTCTTTCCTACTCTCTCTTTTGTGAAGAAATGTACACATTCATCCCAGCATATAATTACATTCTGTTCATTGATTTCTTATTAATTTTATTTTCTAAATTGGCATTTAAAAATATTTATTTATTTACACATTTGTGTGTGTGTGTGTGTGTGTGCGTGCGTGCGTGTGTGTGTGTGTGTGTGTGTGTGTATTTGTGTATGAGCACACTTCCCACTGGAAACAATACCAGACATATCTACCACTTCTTATACCTGGCTTTATATGGGTGCTGGGGAATTGAACCTTGGCTGGCAGGCTTTGCATACAAGTCCTGCTATGCCATCTCCCCAGCCTGCTAAATTGGAATTTGGACTATGAATCTGGAGTGCATGACTTGAGTAGAGCCTCAGGATAATCACATTCTGCTTTCAGAGGACTAGACTAGATGTGGGCTCCTATATGTTAGGATGAGCACAGCTGTTCTGTGCACGATCAACATTTATATTGGAAGAAATAGAGTTCATCGGGAGATTTTCTGCATGTCTAAAATGACGAGTCCTCTATTTGTCTGTTGATAAGTGATGGATGATGGGAAATCTGGGATCAGGGAGAGCCTTTTCCTTCAGGTCCTTTCTGTTCCTGCATTGCCTCTGTCCTGAGCCTGGGGTAGAAAATCCTTTCTCATGAGTGTTTCCAGACCATGATGCATTTGATTGCCATCATCTGTTAACAGGTCTCTTTCCTGCACTTGCCTATGAACTCTTGGTCATGGCAATGGCAATCTATTATTAATATCTCTGTG
The DNA here is from genome assembly GCA_036346955.1 of Dipus sagitta. NCBI lineage: Eukaryota > Metazoa > Chordata > Mammalia > Rodentia > Dipodidae > Dipus > Dipus sagitta. The sequence continues at coordinate 52,948,494 of CM070774.1, forward strand.
ATCTAGTTTTCTTTAACTGCAGTGTTAGAAAGAAAGAAAAATTCTGGAACTGTGAAATCATTTTCCATTGTTAATATACACCCTTAACCTGCTAGTATTTAGGAAGATGCCCTGGATGTATATTGTTCTTTTAATGATTTTCCTTGCACTATATTTTCAGAATTCAGCATCATAAATTAAAAATAAATGTTTTGGGGGTATTTATAGATATCTTTTCTGTATATGATTTCATTTGTCAATTGACTAATGATTAGATGACCATTTGGTACATTTAATTTATCATCGGTTTGGAAGCAGAATCCTAAGAAATATACATACATTTTCTGTTTCTTTAGTCATGTTTAAAGAAAATAAGCATCAATTATATTCATGATATTATGATCTGAACATTGGAGGATAAAGATGCCTTTGGATTTCTGACTCCTAGTTGTGATGTGGTAGATTTTTGGATAGACTATCCAGGTGCCCTTTCATAATAAATCTTCCTGCTCTGATGCATGAAGTATACTAGGACATAACCTGAAGCTGCCACTACACATTTTCTGCACAACCTATGTCCCTTGACAACAACAGAACATCCTCTTGTTATATGATTTCTTGATCACATAACTGCTTTTACTCAAGAAGTGTAACCAAGGGCTGGAGCGATAGCTCAGAAGGTAAGACTGCTTGCACAAAAACATGAGGACTTGAGTTCAATCCTCAGGACCCATATACAGTATTGGATGTGATGGTGCATGTCTCTAATCCTAGCACTAGTTATGTGGAGATAAGAAGATTGCTGGGGCTCCCTGCCCAGCCTGTCTAACTGAAAAACAGTGAGGTCCTGCTTAATGATAGACTCTGACTAAGGATAGTAAGGTACAAGGAGTGAAAGAGGATGCTCGATACTTTCTGCTGAGATTCCTACATATGCACATAAAAGGAAGAAACTAAACAGAAGTGGAGCTAAGTTGTTCAAGGCTTTGTGAAACAAAGGTTATGTCTTAGATTCTTCCTGTACTAATTGTTACTTTATTCCTCTTCCTTTGTCTCTGGTGATTCCTAATAAATGGACTTCCACTCCAAATTCCATGTAAGTACCCATTTCTGGAGAACCTCTTCTGTGACACCTATTTATCTAGATTACAAAGCCTTCTTATTGAAGATGATGAACTTAAACATCTTTATTTTTTCTAAGATAATCTTACATTATTCTGTGCACACAAATGATTTTCATATTATAGATAAAAATATCAAAACTATAGTTTTGCCTGTAAGGATGTGATGGAATACTTGATATCTTACTCCCTAAAACTTCTAATTCTGTTATATAGGTTCTAGTAATTTGTAGGCTTACAAGACCAATTCCATTCATGGGCCAGGAGACTATGCTCTTAATCAACACTAAACAGCTTAACACAATTACTTCTTTCTTATACCAAGAATCATTTTCATATAAAGTGTCTCATAATAAACATTCATTCTTTATGCCTGAAAGCCTCTGCTGCACCAGCTTCTACTGGAAAGATGGCAGAAGACAAGCACTCTTTCAGTCTATATTCCCGAGTTGGATCCGATAGTTTTTTTTTTTCTTTTATCTATCGCATCTGAATCATGGTTTTGAGCAAGTAATTGAAGCTAATAGACCTCCTAACTAAGTTGATTCCTTTTTTTTTCATGATGCATATTCATGTCAAAATTTATCATTCTTTTATTTATAGAATGTTTTTGCTTCTTGAAACTTACAAATATGCATGTGCTCACACACACAGAAGTTTTGCCAAACTTTTGTGCATAAGAAGGAGCTCATAAAAGTCTGTCAGAGAGCCTATACATCTCAAAAGAACTAACACATTGCAAATTTTCCACTAAGAACAACTTTCCTTCCACTCTCAATTCCCTGAGCACTATTGTAAAGGGATTTTGCTTCTCTGTAATTCATCCATGTCCTTATACTTCAAGTCTTGAGACTTATCTAGAATTTAAGAGTTAAAGTAAGATATTCTCTGTGTTTATTCTCTTTAGTAGTTTTGTTTCTGCATCTTGGTTTATTTTGCACCGAATGTGCTTGTCAAGCCAAGACAAAACAAAATACACAAATATTATTTGAACAAAGCCAAGTCCCACAAAGTGTATTAGTTGCTAAATTCAACTTTTCTGTTATGATAAATGGTATATATAATTGAGAAATTATGGAGTACAATGTAGCTATGCAAAGGTAAATTAACTTTTTTTCTGCTTTTTTGAAGTAAAATGGTCCTACATTTATCACTGCTATTGATTTGTGGTTTGCAGTCAGGTAATCAGTGTCTAATTTTTTCTTATTAAAAAGCCACATGGATGTACTAGATATCTCATCCTTATAATATAGAAATATTATAAAGAATTTTATATGTGCTAATTAAAATAAGAACCTAAGAATCTATATGGGGTATAACATGTGACTCTTAGTTAAAGTGAGTGTCTTATCTATCAAACCCAGGTGTCTTTCTGTATTACTCAGGTTAAAGGATAGTTTTCTTTCAAATTAGAAAGCCTATTAAATGCTACACTCTTAGTTCTGGCCAACCTGAATTCACTGGTACCCCTATTGCATTACAATAACATACCTACTTATATCATATCCTAGAAAAGAAATATGACATATTGACAGAAAATCATAAATATAGAAAACCACTGAAGTTGGCATAATTTTGAAATTGTAAAGAATCTTAAATAACTTAGCTGTAGACTCTGTGTGCTATGCAACTGGCAAGATGTGTGTATTGGTACCATAGTGGCATGACTCTTATGGGAGTAACCAACAAATCTCTGATGAGACCCAAGACCCACTCCGCAGGAGGAAACTGATGCCAGGGCATAGTAAACTTAGCTCAAGTCTCCTCTCGCATGGGCAATTAAAAGGTCCTAGGGAGGAACCAACTATCATTTTGCTAAGTGACAATGTTGTATTGTATAAAATTGCTTTCTAAATACTTATGCTTCTGTCCATGGATTAGTGCTGCTCTCTCTTTCAGCCTTGGTCAGAGAAGCTTCTTTCTGCAGAGGCACTGTTCACTGTAGACACTTGTAACTGGTCAAAGTTCTGAGAATAAGTGACTGTTGAGTGCTAAATCCTAAATGGGACCTTTATATCACCTTCTCCAAGGCTAAGTGAACATTGTGGGACAGGGGACAAAAAGAATGTAAAAGCTAGAGGATGAGAAGGAGTATGATAGAATGCTGTTTTTGTACATAACATGGCTGTCATGAAGTCATAGCTGCTGTGGTTACCTGCACAAGACCTGCTCAAGGTTGGGCCTGCCAGGATTCCATCATGGATGTGAGGGCCTCAAGAAGCCCAACTCCTCCCTGAGGAGCTATTAGCAGTTAGTAAATGACTGCTAGGGAGGGGAAGACACTTTCCTCACTAGTGTAATACTGCTATGCTGTGTGTTTCCATAAATGACTCCCATCCATACTATTCAAGCAACCCTAATGATGGCAGCTCTGAGGTAACACGCTAACTTAATTTTGGTAATTATTTCACAGCGTATATGTATCAAATTATCAAGTTGTATATATTAATCATATACACATTTTAATAATAAAAACAAATTTGTTACATGTAATGATACATATAATAACATTTAATTGATGTAATGTAGAACAAAAGAATCCAATACATTATATAAATTAGATAGGCAAAAATCCCAAAACCAAAAGAGGAAAGGCAAAGAAAGAAATCAATGAAAAATAGATGGAAATCTTCTTAGCACTAGGTTTTTCATAGTTTCTTGTATATGGCATCAACCTCAAAAGTAGAGGAAACAAAAGCAAAGAAAATGGGTATTATATCACCATAAAAACTGCCTTAGTACAGAAAATAATTAGAAACAATGAAGCTATAGAATACAAGAAAATATTTCCTAACAATATAACTTAATAAGGTTAATTTCAAAATATAAGAAACTCCTACAGTTCACTGGCAAAACTCCTCCTGATTAATGTAATTTATAAATTGACTCAGGGTCTGTACAGGTAGCCTTTCTAAGTTGACATAAAAAGACTAAAAACAGGAAAACATATCCAGTTTCACTAATCTTCAGACAAATATAATCAAAACTACAGTGAGATATCTCCTTACACTAATGAGAATGACTATGATTCTAAAATCTAATTATTTGGTGGTGCCTGTCCAGGTCTTTGCCCCATTTTGTGAGTGGGTTGTTTGACTTTTTATTGTTTAGGTTTTTGAGTTCTTTGTAGATTCCAGAGATTAGGCCTCTGTCAGTTGGATAATCAGCAAATATTTTCTCCCATTCTGTGGGTAATCTATTCGCTTTGCTTATTGTATGCTTGTCTGTAATTTATGCAACAGACATTGCTATTTAACACTATTTTCTGAATTAGAAGTATGGCTCACTTAGAGAAGCTAACAGTCTTCATGTGACGAATCCATCTGGTTGCCATAGCTTTCTGTTTACAGAAAATGGCATCCACATGTCAACACCTCTACTTAGGAGGACTTTAATGCACAAACAAATCTTTTGTGATTGTGATAAATTGTAGGTTCTCCTTAGACTGGTTGCAGGGCCTGACTCTGTGTCTTGTGGAGCTTTGTCAGTATCAGCACTGTTCTTCAGAGGGCCATCTGGAATATCAGGGTTCCTGAACTCTCTCTTTTTATATTGAACTATTATTTTCAAAGGAACCTATGACAGTAGTGATAGAACTCCTTATTCATTTATCATTTCAAGTACTGATTCTAGTTTTCCTGAAAAGAAAGAAACTCTTTAATAAAATTAAAAAGATTTTCCTATACTCATATTTAAAATTTAATTTGTGGAAATAAAATTTTATATACCTTTAATAATATGACCTTTAACATATGCTTAATTATAAAATGCAGTTAAAAATATAGATTCGAATTTGTCCCATTTTAAGCAGGACATGCTGACTGAGGGTAGCCTAAAACTTATTAGCATATGCTAATTTTTATTTTATTTAATTTTTTATTTTTTTCTTTATTAGTTAGTTTTGTATTCAGCAAATACAGTCAGTTTAGTACCATTATTAGGCTCATCTGTGACCTACCCCCTCCCCTTGGCCCCTCCTTGTTGAGGTATACGGGTCATGCATTGTGGATTTGCAGAATAACAGTTTTTCATTGTGAAACAAATAAAACCCATCACAATCTTTTTGAATTTTCTCTGAACAAAATGTTTGAAGAATTAATTATTTTTGAGGAATTGCATTATTGGTGGTTTATTAGATCCAAACTTCTCTACATTTCTTTCAGACGACTCTACAGAACAGTAACTAAAAAAATGGGGCAGATAATCTTTTTATAAATTACCATTTCTCATGGTTTGAGAAAGCATCAGTTTCCACCAGAACTCCTTTGTGAGCTCACTTTGTGAGACCTTGGAAGATAGAGAGAATACTGAAAATCCTATTAAGAGATGAAGTTGGAAATTGAGATTTAAATCATGCCCTGAGAAAAAAAGTCAACGCAGAGTGGAAGACACCAAAGATGAGTTCAGATAGAGTATAATGATGAACTCAGGAAAGCAAATTAAATGCACAAGCAGTACTTGAGGTAATTTTTGAAAAGTAATGCTATTTGGAGAAAGGGAGATAAAGAACTACCATGGGGCTGGAGAGATGGCTTAGCAGTCAAGACGCTTGCCTGCGAAGTGTAAGGACCTATGTTCGATTCTCCAGATCCCACCTAGCCAGATGCACAGTGATGCAAGTGTGCAATGTCATGCATGTGCAAAAGGGAGCACACGTATCTGAAGCTCATTTGCAGCAGCTGAAGGCCCTGGTGCACCCATTCTCTCCCATTCTATTTTTCTCTCTCTGTCTTGCAAACAAACAAATAGTGACAACAACAAGAGAAGCAGAATGGAGGATACAGGAAGGTGAAAAAGAATAAGGCAAGGAGAAAAATTGAGACCTTTGAAGGCAAAAGGCAAAAGAAATTTATAGAACACAGCGTGGCACAGCTCCAGAAGCGAGAATGACAAGGAAATGTGAGCTGCTGCGCTCATGGAGTAAGATTTCTTAAAAGGAACGTCTCCAGAACACATTACCAAATGTAGAGACAGGAGAAATCTTCACATACTTCCAAATTAAAGTTACATAAGGAAAAATTGAGAAGGGAAATAAAAATTTCAGTTGATAAAAATCCTCTCCCTCCCCAAACAATCATGAGACAGGAAGAGACCTTACAGTAGTAACAACACAAACATGAGTATCAAGTTGAATTATATATTCTAAACAAAAATCTCGAGAACTAAAACAACTTAGAATCTACTTTTAAATCTGAAATTCAAAAATGAAGAAAAAAAACACACAAATGGATAAAACTAGGAGAAAAAGAGTTTTATGTGCTGTGGAAAGGAATAGGAGAAAAATGATAGTGATAAAGGATAAATTAGGTTCTTGGAGGAAAACTAAATACAAGGATGAAAATTTAAGAATACATTAGAGAAAAATCAGTCTATGGTGACCAAATTAACCAGGGCTCCACAGAAGACCTTGAAAAGGCTCATGCTCTGAAAAATCCAGCCTCACTTGAGACACATGTAGAGACTGCTTTACGAAAAGCCCTGACACTTCACTGGGTCCTGCATCTTTCCTTGCTGCCTTGAACTTTGGGTCAGAGTTTTGTTCAACTGCATGTAGGTATATTCATTATTTGACTGTCAGTCCTAAGTTTACCTAACCTCCCCTTTGCATGGTCCAGGTGAAGGAGTTGTACCCCTCCCTTACTCCAGTGTGTCTGGGAATTCTTGGGCCTTGTTTTCCTGATGTAATTTTAATATGCTTATGTGTTTCTCAATTTACCTTGACAAACTTCTAAGGTGGCATTATTTGTCCACTCAGGTGTACTCTCAAGCTCCACCCTTAAAAAAATAGTCAGCCGAGCGTGGTGGCACACGCCTTTAATCTCAGCACTTGGGAGGCAGAGGATCACCGTGAGTTCGAGGCCACCCTGAGACTCCATAGTGAATTCCAGGTCAGCCTGGGCTAAAGTGAAACCCTACGTCAAAACACCAAAAAAAAAAAAAAAAAAAAAAAAAAAAAAAAAAAAAAGCCAAAATCTGCTTATAAAATGGAGTCTCAGGGCAAGGCGCAGTCTGAAAGGCCACTGTTTCCCACAATATGGAGTCACTTAGGGCAGGGTGCAACCTGATCTCAGCACTCATTGCCAAGCTGACCCCCTTGTTAGTACCACAAAGACAGTGCCGAGGACACTGCTTTCTGTGTTCCTTCCCACGGTAGCTGAAATAAATTCCTTTTTAGTTTTTTCCCCTTTTCCAGAACTAGTTTTTCTCTCCACCTGGAATTTCTAGGAAGGGGTTATTGTATTGGTCTGATTGGATCCCCTCAGTCCGGCCTGTGGCTTAGGAGTCTTCCCTATGGGGAGGAAGAACAAGCGAGATGCAAGGGAAACTCCAATTCTGAGAGGTTCTAATTCAATTATAAGAAGGCACAGGACACTTAATAAGTTAATAGCTCTGTTTGAAACCAAAATTTTCAAATGAAACTTTGGCTTAAGTCTGAATGCTCAAGCACTAGCATACTTTCTAGTCTATATGTACTTCCTAGGCTGTTGACCACAAGCAATGCAGAATGCTTCTTCCCTACGGCTCTTGTGCTCCCGTGCCTTCTCTGCTCCGTGCCTTACCACCTCTATTTCCTCCAGTCACTGTAGCTTTGCAGAAAATAACTTCGATTTTCCTGGTCAACATTTCATAAAAAGGCTTTTATTTCTTGGCATTGTAAATATTTTCCAACTGCAGAAATTACAAAAAATTTACCCTAGGACCTTATGCTTTTTTCGTTTTTCTTTTTTTTCCTGGCTAGCATCTTCAGTGGCTAGATGAACTGTTTTACTTCAGAGATCCCTACACCTCACAAGCTTTGCCGCTACAGTCATGATGTGCCCTGTTAAGGTCCATGCTTGCTGCAATGCCATGGCATCCGTGGACCTGGGAGACACTCCGCTAGGTGAAATAAGTCAGTTCCAAATGTCAACTTCTGTATATCTTCTGTATATGGGGATGAGGTGGGCTGGAAAGATCGGAAATAGGGAAATTCATAGAAACAAAGTAGAACACAGTTTTAATGGGTGGGAAGAAAGGGGAAATGGTGAATTTCTATTCAACAAATATAAACTCTCAGTTATACCAGGTAAACAAATTCTATACACCAGGTATATATGTTTATTCTATATGACATTGCACTTTATTGCACCCATAAAGAGCAATGGTGTGTTGTATAACTAAAATATATGAGTGTATATATCACACTATGCTCATACCACAATAAAGTTAAAAATATATCTATTTAAAAAAGAACATGGGCCGGGCGTGGTGGTGCACGCCTTTAATCCCAGCACTCGGGAGGCAGAGGTAGGAGGATCACCATGAGTTCGAGGCCACCCTGAGACTCCATAGTGAATTCCAGGTCAGCCTGTGTTAGAGTGAGACCCTACCTCGAAAAACCAAAAAACAAAAAAAGAAAAAAATAAAAAGAACATGGGCTGGAGAGATTGCTTAGTGGTTAAGGCACTTGCCTGTGAAGTCTCATGTTCAAATCTCCAGGTCCCACATAGACAGAAACCCAGTGACACAAGAGTGCAATGTTTCAAATGTACACAAAAAGGCGTATGGGTCTTGAGTTTGTTCACAGCAGGCTGAAGGTCCTGGTGCATCCATTCTCACTTTTCCTCTCTGCCTCTCTCTCTCTTTCAAAAACAAAAATTAAAAAAAAAAAAAACATGCATCTTAAAAAAAAAATGCCTTCGCTGGTCCTCCTTCATCCCCAATGCCAAACAAAAATTGAAGACTTTGATCAAAGTAATTTTAAAGTCCTTGTGGCTGCTAAAATCCAGATATTAGTATAAAAGGAATGACAAAGATTTGCAGAGTTTGAATAGAAGTAACTTTTATTGAGAAATTTTGTGTACTCTCTTTGAAGAAGTACTCTTTTTAAAGTACTGTGTATTGAACTCAGGTCCTCATACTTGCTAGGTAAACATGTTCCCAATGAGCTATATGTAACCTCAAACCCAAGAAAAGCGTTGTTTTTTAAGTACTGTAAAATGTAGTCTCGTGATAAAGTACATATTTGAGGCTGGAGAGATGGCTCAGCAGTTAAGGTGCTTGCCTAGAAATTCTAACAACCCAGGATCAATTGATTCCCCAACACCCATGCAAAGCCAGATGCACAGGGTGGCACATGCATCTGGAATTTGTTTGCAGAGGTGCCCATATTCTCTGTTTATTTCTCTTCTCTCTATCTCCCTGTGCTTGTAAAAATAAATAAATAAATAAAATACATATTTAAAATAAAAAATTATCCTATCTCCAAGATTGTACAGTGCCAACATGAAAGACACTCACTCCTGTGGCATAGCCAAGTCATTTAAACCAGGGGATCTAAAACCTAGGAAAACAAAAATTTCCATAGAAAGAACTTCAATCCTAACAATAGTAATATGAGACTATAGTGAAACAATTAATCGAACAAAAAAATCTTACACAGGAAGGATAACCTCTGTGTAGAACATACTCAGATACTGCTATGGCAAAGAATGAAGGTAGGAAAGGAAGGAATAATGGGAGAGAGGGATGGGTTATGGGATAGAGGAAAGCAGGGAGAAAAAAAAAACGAAAACAAAAGCACTGATAACACTTGGGAAAGCAAAACAAACAGAATTCCACAATTGGGTTTAATTGGCAACTAAAATGTTCTGAAATAACATAATTAAAAAAATAATGGAGAGCTGGCTTAGCGGTTAAGGCGTTTGCCTGCAAAGCCAAAGGACCTCCATTCTATTCCCCAGGACCACTGTAAGCCAGATGCACAAGGTGGCACATGTGTCTGGAGTTCATTTGCAGTGGCTGGAGGCCCTGTCATCCCCATTCTCTCTCTCTCTCTCTCTCTCTCTTTCTCTCCCTCTTGCTCTCTTAAATACATAAATAAAAATAAAAAAGAAACAAGTACATTGATTTTTTATGCATGTATTGAATTAAATTTAGCATACACTGAAATGTACTCATTAACAAAAGGTGGCAAGGGACTTGAGTCTGCATAAAAACCTAAGTGTTTACCATGCTTCTTCCTGGTCACTTCCCATCACAGGCTCCCCAGTGCACTTCTTTCTGTGCTTCTGACGATGATATGTGAACTGAATGCTAAAATATCTCCTTGGGATTTATTCACTTTTCTGGATAACTACCTTGTATATATGAGGCATATATATTAATGAACTTATGCTTGTTTTTCTCTTGTTAATCAGCCTTTTTTCTTTGGTCCCAATTAAGATCTCAGAAGGGTAGCAAGAAAATTATATTTTCGTAAAGTTTTATTTACTGCCCTTGTCTTCTAATAAGTCAGATTGGATTATGTTCTACCCTAATGGCCTCATTTAACTTAATTATTTTCTTTAGGAGCCCCCATCTCCAAATATAATCACATTTTGAGGTACTGGGTATTAGGGCCTCAGCATTTTAATTTTGAGGAAATATAATTCAGTCATGATATCTCTAATGAACTCCTGTTTCTTTCATTTCTCCTTTCCTCTCTTCCTTCCTCCCTTCAAGCTTCTTTCTTTCCTCCATTTCTCTTTTGCTCTCCCTCTTCTTTATTTAGAAATGTAAAATGTTATTTTCTTATGTTAACTATATGGGAGGAATAATCAGATAAAGATTACAATGATGCATATTTTATTATCACAGAACAAAAATACACAGCAGGTGTACAGTGATTGTGGCAGACAACACCAATATGAATGCTGTAGTTAAACAATCATGGTAGGCTTTTAAAAAAATTATGAGCATAGATGTTCTTTTATTTTGAAGCAGCTCTAAAGTCATAAAGACTCCAAAATAAAATGCCAGTTATCAAGCTAGGTTATTGCAGTTCTAAATAGTGAACAATAATACTAACAAACAATCCAAGAATAATAATGTTTAATTATATGTATCTGGAAATTTCTTGATTTGTTTTCTGGGAAGAAGTTGAAATACCGTACTTCAGCTAAAAACAGATAATTGTCAATCTTATCCTTACCTCTGACTGAGCTACATCTGCAGAGGATTATGATATTTAGAATCTGGAATTTAAAGAAGCTCTTATGTCAGAAACTGCCCTATGTCTCAGTTCACTAAATAAATTCTGGGCACGTACTGCTCACATCTCCTGTTTTGCTGTGCACATGGCATGGTTATCTGCTTTAAACTCTTTTAAAAAAATAGTATAAAGAACATTGGTCCTACGTGGATCTCTGCATTTGGTCAGAGTCCATCTGGCATATTTTGCAAATGGATTGGATTCCACATATTGGCTATAATACTTGTGAAAGCCAACCTGGAGATGATTTTACAATCTACAGATGGGCAGCTTGACAATTGCCACCTGTTCTTATCCACTATTCAGTTCTTCTGAAGTATTTCTCTGAATACTTGAGAGTTAATGGTGATTTGCTTCACTCTACTGATGCTTTTTGTTGTAATAGACACAATTCTTTTTTTTTTTTAATTTTTTTTTTGTTTATTTTTTATTTATTTATTTGAGAGCGACAGACAGAGAGAGAAAGAGACAGATAGAGAGAGAGAGAATGGGCGCGCCAGAGGTTCCAGCCTCTGTAAACGAACTCCAGGTGCGTGCGCCCCCTTGTGCATCTGGCTAACGTGGGTCCTGGAGAATCAAGCCTCGAACCGGGGTCCTTAGGCTTCACAGGCAAGCGCTTAACCGCTAAGCCACCTCTCCAGCCCGACACAATTCATCAATAACACAACCAGAAGCATTCTTCCATTTGTGTTATTTAAAAACAATAATTTCAGGAGTGGCAGCAGCAATCTCATGGAATGGGGAATATTCACTTTGCCGACAGAAATCAAATCCAATTAACAAGTATCCACAAATATCATCATATCATCTGGAAAAATTGCAGAATTAGGGAGTGAGAGTGAGTCCCTTTAGATGGCAGCACTGAGAAAATTCATGTGCCTTAAGAATATCCATACTCTGTGTTCCCATTCCTCAAGCTGCCATTGTACTATACACAGGGAATTGTAGACCAAGTTTCTGCAGTGGCAAAATTGAGTTAGAGGTATGTATTCACCTTCCTCAGCCTCTGGTATTCTTTGAAAAAGAATTACTTGTGTCTCATCCCATAGAAACTGTTATGAGGACTAAAATTGCTAGGTTGTCTGGAGTCATTAACAAAGAGTGGCAGTGGGGCTCATATTGACCAACATGTGGATCACAATAGTTGCTTTGCTATTTAATGAAGACATTTCACCAAAGACTCAACAACAGCACCCCACTGCAGAAAACATAGCCCATGAGTCTTCTAGGTTCTGATCCCTAGCCAGCTTTCCTATTGACAGACAACTGAAAGTTAGGGATTACCAGGTTATGGAACATTTGATTCCACTTAACTTGTATGATGACAGTGACTCTATGAAATCATGGTCCTCTGCTTTTTATGCCACTATATTCTGAAATGAGCCCAAGTTCATATTTGTCAGGAGAGTGCAGCCTCTAGTCATGACTATCTTGCATGATCAAACAACAACCTCAAAGACCTCACCTAGCCTTGGATCAGAGCCCTACTTATTGAAGGATTCAAAATAAGAATATTGTCCAGCCAGGAAACACGACTGATAGCACTTTCAATCAGTGATGATTTCAGTCTTTCACCTGATGGATGAGTTCACCCAGTGGTCTCTCTGTCCCACAGAGCTTGGTAGTAGTACTGATAAAACTTAAAAAACTGAAAATTACCTGTACTTAATTGAAGAACTGCCACTGAAGTCTACTAGTACATATTAGTTATTAGCCACCCGCCAAGAAGCATAAGCCCCCAAAATAGTCAAGTTCTATTATCAGCAAGAATAGTTGCAAATTCAAGGAGTTTCTTTCTTCCCAAAGGCTTATATACCAAAATGAAGACATAATTAAAAAATTCAGGGAAAAAAGACTGCAAAATAAACCTAATTGAGTTCTAATGATGGACCCAGAAGAAATGATTGCTAGAATTCAGAGCAATCCTCTTCAAGAAATTCAGGGAACTTTCAGAACATATAACATTAAAAAACAAGGGGGAAGGAGATCAGCACAGAGAAAAATCAACTCCTACCAAATCAGAGAGCCAGAGCCTCAGAGGCCCCCAACACCTCATCACTGAAGCAGACCCAACATGGCTCAGGGAAATTTTGAGGAAGAGGGGGTGGAAAGAATGTCAGAGCCACATGTTGGGTCATGATATGCAGAGACATTTATCTTACCCATAACTGTGGGCTAACTCCACAGTGCATGACCCGTATACCTCAACAAGGAGGGGGCCAAGGGGAGGGAGTAGGTCATGGATGAGCCTAATAATGGTACCAAACTGACTGTAAAAATAAAATAAAATAAAATAAAAAAGAAAAATGAAAAAAAGAAAAAAAATTGGGAAAACAATTCAATAACAAAATGAGTTTGATGAAAATAGAAACATTATATGAAGAACAGAAGTAAAGAATGTCATTACTGACCTGAAAAATTTAACAGATGAATAATTAAGCACAAGAAAGCAAGCATCAATGGGGTCAAAGTTAAGGCATTGGTAATCATTCAATCAAAGGAGAAAAAAGAAAAGAAAAAACTTAATGATGGTTAGAAAATATGAAATATCAACCATTGAATTAACTAAACTTTGTATGATAGAAGCTATTGAGTGAAAAGAGGAAAAGTTGTCCTCAAAAGCATATTTGAAACTTAAGGAAGAAAATTTCCCAAAGCTCTCAAAAATTGGCAGCACCTGGTACAGTAAGCCCAGAGACCATCAATTAAATTTGACAGGATACATTGTAACTAACTTACTAAAATATCAAAGACAAATCCTGAAAGGATCACGAGTGAAGAGATATCACATTTAAAGAAGCCTTAATGTGACTTTTAGTAGATTTTTCATAAAAATGAATGGTATATTTAAAGATTAAGATAAGATCAAGATTGCATGGAAAAGATATCTCTCAGAAATGGGGAGGAATAAAAACCTTCTCAGGGGACTGGAGAGATTGTTCAGTGGTTAAGCACTTGCCTGCAAAGCCTAATGATACAGTATCAACATAAACCCAGATCAACACTCATCCACTAGGACCTCTCAAAACTAAAAAGTTACTGTGCGGAGAAGCAAAACATCAATAGGGTTGATAGACAACCCATAGAATGGCAGAAAACATTCACCAGCTCTAACTCTGGCAAGTGTTTAATATTTAAAATTTACAAAGAATTCAAAAAATTAAACAATCAAACAACCCAATAAAAATGGGGTAGAGATTTGAACAGAGAGTTCTGAAAGGAAGAAATACAAATGGTCATTATACTTTTAAGAGGATGTTGAATATCTTTAATCATCAGAAAAATGCAAATCAAAACAATTCCAGTTGATTCCATCTCACTCCAGTCAGGATGGCACTTATTAAAAAGAAGAATGACAGTAAATGCTGGTGAGGCTGTGGAAAGAAGAATCCTTACCCACTTCTGGTGGGAGTGAAAACTAGTACAACTACTATTGAAATGGAGACACCTGGCCGGGCGTGGTGGCCCATGCCTTTAATCCCAGACCTTGGGAGGCAGAGGTAGGAGGATTGCCATGAGTTTGAGGTCACCCTGAGACCGAGTGAATTCCAGGTCAGCTTGAGCTAGAGTGAAACCCTACCTCGAAAAAAAAAAAAAAAAAAAAAAAAAAAAAAAAGAAATGGAGACACCTGAAAAATATGAACATAGAGGTATTATTTGATCCAACAATACCACTCCTGGACATAGACCCTAAAGACTCCACTCTTTACTACAGAGACACTAGCTCAGTGATGTTTGTGGCTGCTCTACTCACAATAGATAGGAACTGGAATCAGCCCAGGTGCCCATCAACTGATAAATGGATACACATTGTACTTCTACTCAGCAGTAAAGGAAAATGAAATAATAAAATTTATAGATAAATGGATGGAGTTGGAAAAATCATTCTAAGTCAGATCATGCAGGCACAGAAAGACAAAACTCTCATGTACTCTCTCAGCTGTGGTCTGTTACTGGGATCAGAGATGAGTGCAAATGGTAGTCAGTGCTATTCCTAGTTCTCGGTGCCCCCAATGACCACCAAGGAGAACCAAACACATATGCAAAGGCAAGGAGCTTTATTTCAGGCTTAAGCTTGGACTCTTGACTTCACCAGCACAGTGGATCCACATAAGAGCCCCGAGCTGCAGGGGCACAGGTTTTTTATAGGAATTTGAACAAAGAAGCAGGGGAATGGTCACATGATTGGTAGATCTAAGTAGTAATTGCACTTTCTGATAGGCTTAGGATGCTGGGGGCAAAGCTGGTGGGCAGGGGGCTAGGGGAATTTCAAGCAGATTAGGTAGCCTTTATTGTGATTGGCTATGTGTGTTTGAGGAACTTAAGCAACTTATCTTATGACTATAGAAATGCATGGCATGAGCAGTTTGTGATCTTTTTTCAGTAACTGTTAAATTCTTATTTAAACCTTGCCGGGAAACAGAAACTTAGGCCTACTGGTGACTCTGAAGCCTGTCATGGCATCCCTTTGGTTCCTGAGTCCTTCAGTCAGCATCAGAAATATGACCATAAAACTAGGATGAGACCGACCAGTAGAGAGAAGAACTAGGGAGGAGGACATGCTAGGTGAGGGGAAAATTTGGGACATGGGGGGTGTTGGAAGGATGGGGGAAGGGAGGGTGGGAAGGGAATAACACAAAAGTTAAGACGATATGAATTGGTCCCATATAAATCCCACATTTGACTAGCATACTACAAGACATAACCACCAATGACAGGGAAGGGGACACTCAGACAGACAGTGGAAAATGTTCAATCTTCTTAAAACCACGGACTCTGGCTGATAGTGAGTATTTGAGAGTATATCCTCAAGTTGCCTTTTCAATGAATGTTCTGGAAAATTTTAAATCCCCATCAAGTCCTTTAGGGATCTGGTGTGGTGAGATCTCTCTGATTGTTTAACAGACAATGCTCACAATTTTGGTGTTCTACCACATACAGAATTAAGGTAGTAGGAACATAACCTGATGAAACAGAGAGAAGATATGCGTGCAGTGAAGTCTATGAAACAGTTCATACCTAATTGTACCAGAAGAGTTTTTAAATGTTTAGCAGATAAACTGAGACTTGCTTTGAAATTACTAATAATTGATGAAAACTTCTTACTTTTTTTTAAGTGATAGTAACAGGAAATTATTTTATTTTTGTGAGACCGTGAACCTGAAGGATCCAGTTTTGTAACATCATTATAATATCAATATACTATTCACTTTAAAATAGCTTGCAGATGAAGATATGAATAATTTACTATAAATTTCTCAGTATTCATGCTATATGTTTATTAATTTTTGTTTTATCTTATATTTATGGCGGTGCTGGGGATTGAAACCACATGCTAGGTAAGTGCTCTACTCTCTGCCCTCAGGTTATGTGTTTGTTTTCTTGGAATCTTTTTTTTTTTTTTTTTTTGGTTTTTCGAGGTAGAGTCTCACTCTAACTCAGGCTGTCCTGGAATTCACTATGTAGTCTCAGGGTGGCCTTGAACTCATGGTGATCCTCCTACCTCTGCCTCCTGAGGGCTGGGATTAAAGGCATGCACCACCATGCCCAGCTTGGATTCTTAATTCTGTTTTTGGCCAGGCTTATGTTTTTCTTTCAGACAGTAATTTACTATAAACATGAAAAGAAACAGGGAGTTGCCATTTGATGTAGCCTGACAAGTAAAATTTTTGCTGATTTGCTTAGGAGCTCCTTTAAGTACTGAGGATTCCTTTCTTCCTAGACAGCTGAATGTCTGCTTCTCTTCCTTTTCTGTCGCCAGAGAGTTAAGGAAGAGGCAAACTGGTATTGCCTTCTATTTCCTCCCACACATTCCAGCATATCACTCGTGCCGGAGGGGTCCTGGGTACTGTGGCAGCAGGCCAGGGAGTCAGGCAGGCCTAGGGAGATCTGGATTCTTGCCTGGAAGTTCTTCAAGCAGCTTCAGATCACTTGGCTCGGATGCACACCTTATTGCAGTTACATTACTGCGTCATGAATATTCAGGCAGCTCAAACTGCTTGTTGGCACACTTTAGCACACACTGTAGTAAGTCACCTGCAGTGCTACTCAGTTAAATCTCCCGGAAATCTTTCTTTCTTGCATCCTCCCGTGTGCATCATACATTAGACCGTCACAAAGTTATATGGTGCAGTTTCTGAACTGCAAAGTCACTGAGGGCAACCACAGGGTTCTTGGTAATGAATCACAAAAATAGTCTCCAGCCCAGGAGCAGCTCTCCTCATGCAGTAAGGCATGTTGTTAAATAATACCACGACCACCGGGTGATTTGCAATGAGAAAGACGTGCTGTTTTCATGCAGAATTTGTCTTCATTTGTGAGGATTATAGGAATAAGATTGTTCTAGATTTGAATATTGTTCTATAAATGTAAAAGACTGTTCTCATGACAACATAGTATATCATCAAAACTTTAAATCATAGCATAATTTACAATGCATTTTCATCTTTCTAATCATCTAAAATATGCAAGAAGCATACTAATAAACATATCAGATACTTATATTCCCATATATAATTATAGAAAGAAATGCCAGGGGAGAAATGACCACTGAATTTGCATTCATTCATTCATATTCATCCAGTACCTATTTCTATTACAATGATAAACATTGAGGCAAAACTTTGGATAGAATCACAATGACTATCTAAGGGGAAACACAGAGGAAAGTATGGAAGTTATTTGAATTTCTCCTGAGTAAGAAAAGAAAAAGATCCTTTCCAGAATATAAAAGAAGCATCTAATTAAAATTCATCCCATCATTATTTTATTGTATTGTTTTTAGATGGGATCTCAGGTAGCATAGGTTGGCCTTGAAGTTGCTATGCAGCTGAGGGTAGCCTTGAGCTCCTGATTCTCCTGCCTTCCCTTCCCGGGTGCTGAGATTCCAGGCTGTGCCACCATGCTCACTTATCTCACCATATTCTTAAGATACGAGTTATGACATATAAATTTACATGACTTAATATCTGATTGTCCATAATCAATTATCTGAAATAGACCATAGCATAGAAAAAATGAATTCGTACTAGTGGTAAAAACAAAGCTTTGCATTTTATTTTGAAATTATGCTGAAGAGGTATGTGTTAGGAGAAATGGATTAAGATGGATATTGTATCAACAGGGAAGATTGCATAATTGGCTAGATGAGGGCAAATGGCTTTCTATAATTTTGCTGAAATTTATGGTTCATTACATCTTCTTGTTTTATGTTCTAAAAAATGGCTACTGCTTCCTCCATACTCAACTTAATTGTAGAGACCCCTTTCACAGAAACTGGGTATTCTAAACCTGGAAAAAGTCCCCTGGAGTGCTAGTTCAGCCTGTCAAAGGGAGAGTTGTACTGGACAATGCTAGGGCAAGGGGGGATTACTGAAAGGAAAGTGATTTCATTTCAGCAAGGACAGGAGACATTTTAGTGCTTGCTAATTGGCTTTAGTCAAAGGACAAGTAAATGCTCTCCTATATTTGTGACAGAAAGTGGTTGAAAATGTGCAATTAAGTAGCCACCAAAAACATATATAATAATAAATTAGACTCCCAGCCTTCCACAGAGATGGATGTTGGGTTGCTCTATTCCTGCCGGTCACACTTCAATAGGATGGCTTTTAGATCCTTGACACAAAAACTCCTGGGTGGCAAAATGGCAGCAGACTGTCCAAAAGATTTTAATCTCAAAGGGACAAAGAAATGCTTTACAAGTTTTCTAAAGTATATTCTATGAGAAACAGGAAGAAAGGAATGTCTGTGGTTAGGTCATGTGGATTTTCCAAGGTCATGGTGAGAGAAACGTCTGGGGTTTAGAAGCAGGAAGACACCTATTTCAAGTCCAGCCCCATTCAAGAGAAAGCTCAATTCCTTTAGTTAAAACCCATATTTTAAAGGTCAGACAAATGAGGCCCAAAGGAGAAAGCTGATTACTTCTTCACTTTTTTTTGACCATGTGGAAAACTGAAGCTAAATATTATTTCCCAACACAATGCTATCTATTTGGTTTTGGCTTTGAGACAAAATTTCCCTATGTAACCTAGACCAGCCTCAAATTAATTAGACTCCTGCCTCAACTTTCTGAGTAGTGGGATTACAGGTGTGCACCACTATACCCAGCTTTGTAATTGATTTTTTTAAGTTAAACAGATTTATTGAAGTATTATCACTACACGAAGAACTACCCATATTAAAATATACAATTTGACAAATTTGGGCATATGTAAACACTTGCAGTAGCATCACCCAAGTTAAGGTAACAGACATATTCAACACTTCTAATTTTATTCGTTGTTTCTTTATTATTTATTTATTTATTTTTGTTTTTTTGAGGTAGGGTCTCACTCTAGCTCAGGCTGACCTGGAATTCACTATGGAATCTCAGGGTGGCCTCAAATTCATGGAGATCCTCCTACCTCTGCCTCCTGAGTGCTGGGACTAACGGTGTGTGCCACCACACCTGGCTCTGTTTCCTTATTTTTAAGAATCCTTAACACACAATCTACATGCTAACATGATGATCTTGTGTTAATTTACTGTAAAAAATATTTTATTTATATATTTTCAAGCAGAGAGAAACAGAGAAAGAAAGAGAGGGAAGAAGAGAGAATTGTTGCACCAGGGCCTTGAGTCACTGCAAATGAATTCCAGACGCATGCACCACCTTGTGCATCTGGCTTTATGTGGGTACTGGGGAGTTGAACTTGGGTCCTTAGGCTTTGCTGGCAAGTACCTTAACTGCTGAGCCATCTCTTCAACACCTAATTTACTTTCTTGATGTAGGAACAAAATATGCAATGAGAAGCCACTGAGGGAAGGAAGATACTCCTTCTGGCTTAAGTTTTGAGGAGAATTCTATCACAGTGGGGAAAGAATGGTGGGGGCAGACAGCCAATGTCACATCATCAAGAATTAAGTAGAGGGTGAGTGAACACCAAGCAGGACTGCACTGTAACTATCACACCTGCCCTCCACTAACATACTTCCCACTTCATCTAGCAACGGTTCACATTCTAAAGAGTCCACTACCTTCCAGAAAAGTGCCATCAGCTGAGGACCATGTGTTCAAACACTGTATTGGTCCTTTTACATTGAAACTGACACAACCCTCTCAGCAAACTTTTAAGTTTTCATACACTATCATTTAATATAGGACAATGTTGTATCTCTGATCACTGGAACTGATTCATTTAGCAAAACTGAAACTTTATTATACTAATTACACAATTCTTCATTTCTCCCTTTGTTATACATTGACAGCTACTATGGTATTCTCTTCTGTTAAGAGTTTGAATATTACAAGTAGTTTATATAAGTAGAAAGGTGTCTAGTTAAATAAAACGTGTTTGTTGTACTTAGCACTGCATTATCCATATTCATTCATTTTGCATCAAATGGCAAGATTTAACTCTTTTTTAAAGGAAAATAATATACTGTTATATGTATATATTATACTTCCTTCATTCTTGACTGATATAAAATGACAATATGAAAGTAATTATGAATTTATTTGAAATTTGAACTTTATGGATATTTTAAAATTTGTTTTATCAGATTAATTTTTTAAAGAATCAGGTATGTCCACTTAGTATTATTAGTTATGCTCTTGGTCTATTAAGAAAGAATTGGGGGGCACTTTTCCATTCTGAACTCAAAATTGTAGTAAACTTATTTTTTCTCATCTTTCATTTTCATGAACCTCATGATACTATAACTAAGACCCTAGTCTTCCTCAATACTTAAAGAGATTTCAATTCTTAAAATCTTGTTAAAAGGACTGGAGAGATGGCTTGGTGATTAAGGTGCTTGTCTGTGAAGCCTAAGGATCCATGTTCAACTCTCCAGATCCCACATTAGCCATATGCACAAAGGTGAGGCAAGCACAAAGTCGCACATATCCATTATGTGGCACAAGCATCTGGAATTTGATTTCAGTGGCTGAGAGCCTGGTACACTAATTCTCAATCTCTCTCTCTATCTAAAAAAAAATCTTGCTAAAAGATTTTACTAAAATTGTTTGAAAAATTTGCAAAGGAGAAATAACTTCCACTATAATACCACTCTTGTAATTTCTGAAAGAATATCATTTGAATAGCCTCACATAGTGTGCCTGATCACTTCTTATTTATGAAGACACATTTTTTCTATATGTTTGATATTGACTGATTTGGAAATTCTAATTCATGTAACTTTTCTATTTTTATTTGTTTTATTCTTATTTAATATACCAAGACTTTACTCTTATAATCAAAAATGCTGAATTTGCCAATCAAAATTTTTGATGGGCTTGGTGATGCATGTCTATAATCATGGTACTTTGTAGGCAGAGGCAGGAAGTTGGAGTTTGATGCTTAACCAGGCTTTGGTTAAATCCTGTCTCAAAAACAAACAAACAAACAAACAAACAAACAAACAAAATAAAACAATTCCGCCGGGCGTGGTGGCACACGCCTTTAATCCCAGCACTCGGGAGGCAGAGGTAGGAGGATCACTGTGAGTTCAAGGCCACCCTGAGACTCCATAGTGAATTCCAGGTCAGCCTGGGCTAGAGTGAGACTCTACCTCGAAAAACCAAAAAAAAAAAAAAAAAAAAAAAAAAAAAACAAAAAAAAAAACCCAATAAGAAAATCAAACATTTTAAGATCATACCTTTGAACTAAGTTCTGTAAGCAGACAAAAATAACACGAATCCGTTTTATATTTTTATCTAGTTGATATCATAAAGTAACTGTATGCCAAAGAAAAATATTGAGACTATGTTATACCCTCATAATTATTTTTGAATACAGTGTGCTATACTGTTATATATGCAATACAAGATTGTGGTATCAATGTATAAATAAATAATATATAGCATAAAATAAGCTAAAATGTACAACCTCTCTTTATATACCGAGGAATTCTAGGGTCTTATTGGAATATGGTATAATGAAGTTTATGAAAATGAAAAATGAAAAATATCAAATTGTTTGCTACAATTTTGAGTTCAGAATGGACAAGAACCTCTCATTTTTTTCATATCTGGAGCAAGATCATACCTAATCCTACTAAATGGAAATACCTGCTTCTTTAAAAAAATAATGCAAGAAAATAAATTTTATACTATCTATTACAATCTGCTTCACAATATGTAAACATTATTTCTCAATAAATTCAACCTTAATTTGTTTATGTGATAGAGTTTAACCCCTCCCCTCTTTATTCCCAACTTACATATAAATAACTACATGGTGATCTACAATTAGAATACTTGAATTTGGAACAAATCATTTCATTCCTGAGGCAAATGAAAGGACAGAACAGATGACTTTTCTAAATCTGCACAGCAAACTGTGGACAGAGAAATGGCTCAGTGCAGGCATGATACTCCATTAATAACAGTTTTGACTTACCTGGTAGTGTCTCTTTTAAACAATGATGCACAGAGGAGAGGCAAGGTCAACGTCTAACAGTTTGTTGTGCATACGTGCTATTCTAAGTATTTCTAGTGGTCAACTATATGAGCAAAGAAGAAGAAAATCCAATTACTATGCAGAACAAAACTCCCTAGCATACATAATATATCAACTCCCTGAGCAGTCATAATCCTTCAATCAGCAGAGACGCTATGTGAAGCTGCCCTGGTTCTCTAATGGGTATTCAAATGTTCTATAGTCCTTTATCAGCATTTGGTGCTAGTTGAAATATAACTAAAGCAACGATTATATATTAACACTTGCATAAAGTATAAGTATAAAACTATAAAAATTTTGAAAGCAAGTCCTTAAGTCTTATCTAATATCTTACTAGATATGTTGTTTTATATATAATAATATTGTAAATAATTCTTAAAAACTTGCTTCCAAAATGTACGTAGTTTTGGTGTTATACTTTTAGAAAATATGTTGAAAGTTATTTACATTGCAGTATCTCTGGCTTACATGCACTATGAGCTCATTGTGGAGATGTCTACAAATCAAAAGCAAATGGTTTGAAATAATTTCAGAGATCTTGAAAGTATTAAGCTGGTGATATTATTTTTACAAACATCATAATCATGTTCATCATTGATTTTCCATCCCCAGTAAAATATCAATAGAGGTAATTTAGGTATGTATGCAGTACACACTATTCTGAATCCAGGACTCCTGTTTTTTTCTTGAAGAGACAATTCCGGCAGCTGGAAACTTCTGTGGCCAGTTCTCAGTACCGTTCCATCCAAAGGAATACTCTGCCATCCCATAGGCATTATTATCTCAACATTACCTTTTTTTTTTTTCTGAAAGGAGTTAGAAAAGACAACCTAAAAAAGTCTTTTTTTTCTGAAAAGACAAGCTTATTTTGCCTAACTACCTTGTTTCTAAGGAGATAAAGGGAGAAGATAAAATAGTCTAGAAATTGATCAAGTGTCATAATTGAGAAAACTGCAATGATGTTACAGGAGAGGCTTGAAAGAGTGTTACAAACATCACAAGTTTTGAAACTCTTCAAGGATTTTTGTATAGGCTTGCTTATGATTCAAGAAAGGAAGGGAAGAATGAAACAAGGGAGGGAAGAAGGGAAGTATGCAGGACAAAAGAGAGAGAGGGAAAAGAAAAAGATCAATCTTCAATGTTTTCTTGTTTTTGGAGGGGGACATGGTGGTTTACTTAAACCTATACAATATAATGAAGTTTGGCTGTCGTGCTTGTCTGTAATAGTTGCCAGGCCAGCTGCCATGTACTGACATATATCCTCCAATGTGTTCATAGTAGGAAAGAACTGTAAGATTGTTTAATATGTCTTTAGTAACTAAGCCTGAAAGTGACATGCTTTACTTTCTGCTGCCATCCAATTTCCTGTGGTCAGTCCTTGGCCCCACCCTCCTGGAGGGAAGTTGGAGATACAGTTCTTCAGTGAGAAGAAGAAGAAATAATAAATGAGAACCCATCATATTCTCCCACAGTTGTTTTGTTTTTGAGACAGAGTACCACCATGTAGCTCTAGCTGGTGTACAACTCTCAGTTCTCCTTAGCCTCCTGAGTACTGGGATTGTAAGCATTTCCCTCTGACCTTACCTAGCAAATTGTGTCACAAAATCAGAATTCATTAGACATGTGGTACATTTGAATAAAGATGTTCAGTAGCATGGTATCGAATATACATATGATAGTTATAATAGTTCTCGGTGTATATTTTACCCTTTTGCAAAATACAACAATTTTATGTTTTCCAGTCCATCTACAAAACTATTTATTAAATTATCTTCAGTTAATTATCAACATTTATAATAATTTTTTACAGATATTGAGCTGCATTCAATTATTTGATGTACTCAATGGTAAATATCATAAAACTGATACCTTGTATGATTACTTAAAGATAAATTAATATCTATTCACCACACATGTACCTAGTAGGAACTATTTTATCATGGTCATGCTAACTCTCCCAGTGGCCCATCCCATGCAGTGTAAGTATGGCTAAGCTTTCCCTTATTAGAGTTCCTTGCACATGTGGATTGTGTGTTAGTAGTTTTCGAAAAGGTTGGGCTGGGGAGATGGCTCAGCAATTTCTAGACATGTGAACTACAATTCTCTCAAAGAATATGAAGATTGTCACCCTGAACAAAAGTGTGAATCATTTTCAAAATGTATTCTTTATTGCCATGTAATAAATATATTTAGATACATTTTTGAATAATTTATAGAAGAATTTATGTCCTTGACTCATAATTAGCTTTATAAATAACTTGCTACAAGGTCAGTATTGGTAGTAAAAGTCTAAAATCTCTTCTTCAAATTCCTTGAGCACAGAGGTGGTTGGGAATTCAGAAGTTTTATTACTTTGGGCAGAGGAATCTTCCAATTCCATATGTATGTACTATATGACTCTGCCATATCTACTCTTTTGCCTTTTACTCAAATGTCAAACTTTGGGAGTTGGGAGGTATTTCTATGAATTGTAGGCAAGGAGATATTTTGTGCTGCTGTGGGAATAAGCACATAGATAACATGAGACCATCATGTTGTGAACGTAATAAAATGACACAAGTTGCCTTTTCTATGTTGTTTTCATGTAATTTCCATTGTGTCTCACAATATAGCACATATGTGGCATGGGATTCTCGTCAGTTATCCTTGTAACTCAAACTGAGTGAAATGCACAGTGATACTAATAATAAAAACTCTCAATGGTATTTTGCTTTAGATATTTCATTCAGTAGGTACACCATATCAGTCTAATTATTAATTTGAATCATGTCCAAACTTGATGCTGCGGTTTCCCAGATCCCCTTCTAATGGCTGTGAGCACATCTTGCTCTGTATCCTCTGCATCTCCACGCTTGAATGCATGCATACATGCATTGACAGGCATCACGGGAATCACTAAGACAGCAGATGGTCCATGCTCTGTTCCCTCAGGCATAAAGCAACATTTCTATACTTGTTGTCAGGACCTTCAATTGTGCACCGTTCTGATTATTTTTATCTTCTCAATTTCCTATTGGGAATCAAATGAAAACTATTTATATAAAAGAATTAAGAAAAAAAGAAGACTTAAAAAAGACAAGAATTTGAGTTGAAATTGAATCTTACATGAAAGTCATTGTTTATCAATGATGTTATTTTTCTTATCGTCTTTGATAATACTCAACACTGCTTGAGTTATGTGCTTTCATTCAAACAAATGAACATACTAAGGTATTTTTCCCAAATAGAATATTATACTAAAGTAAAAATATTTACCTTCTAGCTGTAAATTTCACCTGATTCATAAAATTGACCAGAAATCATAGTTTATAAAATTAACATCTGGTATACTTATCATAATAATGGGTATACTTGTTTAGATATACAAAAATTTGCCTATAAAACTACTCCTACTCAGATATTGAGATAATGAAAAGTTAGATTTGCAGATGTCAAAAGTAACAGACTTAAAGCTTTGGAAGAGAAATTGATATATCTAGTGGGCTTAAAATGATTGTTTTATTTAGATTTTCTACTTTGCTTGCAGTTTCTAGCCTATAACTTCTTACTCTCTAAAGGTATTTTAAAATGCTATAGAGAAATTAGAAATTTCACTCTTGCAAAGAAATGGTTCCCAGAGGAAAAGAAAGTGGTGAAAAAAGTCTTCCGAATGAATGAAAGACTGTGTAATAAGCATGGGAGAAGAGAGCATGTGCCTTATCATTTCCAGAATTTCAGTCCTGACTCTAGCAGCCCTTATCAAAACATGACCACACTCTAGCAAAGGTGTTCCTTTTCTCAATTGTTACACACATTTTTACTGAATCATGTGGGAGTTACTACAGCAAAATGCACAGCTTTATAAATATTCAAGGTTGTTTGTTGTTTGTATTATTAGGACTAATGTCAAATCTTCTAAATTTCACAAGGATATGATAGAAGAAAAGACTTCATTTACAGGAGCCTTGATGGCTCCCAGATTTAACTCCTAATAATGATGAAGGACCCATAGTTTATGAAGTAAAATTATTCATCATTATAATACCTAGTTACTAACTTGTACCTACTACATTTTGTATTTTACTTTTGTCTTGCATGAACTTAGAGTTTTTTGAGTTAGAGAAGTTGTCTTGTTTTATAACTAATTTTGAGATTCCTGAATTATAAAAACTAAGACTTAAAAAAAAATCTTTGTGTGTTATATAACACACAGTAAAATGTCTAATGAATCTTTATTACATTTCTAACAATTACTATACAGATGATAAACTCAAAAATTAAGAGAAATAATACTTTTGTTACTATTATTTATTACATTGATACTATTATATCCATTAACTCTGTTCATCATCAGCATATTTACTTTTTTAATGATGATCAAACTTTTTGAAAAAAATTATAAGGGATTGTTTGTTTCCCCTCAAAATATCTTTAGCTCTTTACATCATTTTACAAATAATTCAACATTCTATTCTGTAAGACTACTGACATAGAAATTTATTCACTCAATTTTTTAGTGTCTTTTTTTCTATATTAGTTATGTATATACTCAGTGTGAAAACAGCCATGTTTTTACCATCTTTAGCCTCCTTCCTGTCTTCCCTCCTCTGAAGGGACCCTCCTAGTTGGGGATTGTGGTTCACGCATTGTGGGGTAGCCATCAGTTATCCGGAAGAGACAATGTCTCTGTGCATAATGTCCCAACCTGTGGCTCTAACAATCTTTCTGCCCCCTCTTCTGCCAATTTCCCTGAGCCATGTTGGGTTTGTTTTAGGTCTACTTCAGTGATGAGGTCTTTGGAGCCTCTGTGTCTCTGGGTATCTGGTTTGGTAGGAGTTGAGTGTTCTCTGTGTCTATCTCCTTCACCCTTGTGCTGATATTAGGTTCACCAAGAAAGCAGAACTCTTTCTAATTTCCCCAAAGGGGCCCTGCTGAGATGCAATGGGCTTATTCTCTACTCAGTTTCTCTGTCCATCTGAAAAAGAGAAGCAGATTCTCCACAGAGAGTGAAGTGAGAACTGGATAAATGGGATAAGTATTATTATTTTAGAGAGAATGTAATAGGTGTAGGCCCTCTTGTTGCCCAAGATTAGTGGAAGCTTGATTATTTATTAGCAAGGAGAGAGAGAGAGAGCATATGGGTATTCCTGGGCCTCTAGTTACTGCAACCAAACTCCACATGCATGTATGCATGCATCACTTTGTACATTTGGCTTTATGTGGTACTGGGAAATCAAAGCTATTTTGCTGGAATTTTGCAGGCCATATACAAGGCCATATCTCCAGCCCTTAGACACTAAAGTGTTTAAAAGATGCAATTTGTGCTGTTAGGGTAGTAAGAACTCAGGGAGGTGGAAACCTTAGCAGGATGTACAATGTGTGTTTTAAACTTTGGAAAACAAGAAACACAGTCTTGAAATACTTGACCAAAATGAAACGGAAATGAGTCTTACAGTTTGTTCTCTTGTATTGCCTAGGAGCCACTTCCAGTTCACAATGAAGTGGACCTCATGACAGCCTACTGGTCTTCCTACTGGTCTTCCTAAATTATGTACAAGCATGTTTGACAATGGAAAACGAACAGCATTTACAGGAGTATGAGAAATATATGGTAGCTGCACAGAGAGCTTGAAAGTAGAGAGGGATCATTTTGGTTTTTCTATGAGTGCTAACCTTTACAATCCTCAGAAGGAATCCGTGAGTTCAGGTGAAAACCCCATGGTGAGGAGTAACTTTAACAATCTCTGAATCTCACACAAGGCTGGAAATAAAGACACTATCAGCTATAAAAGACGGTTTTGTAATGTGTATTATGTAGTCTCCTCAAGTTAGTTACTTTAGTGGGATGGATAAATTGGCACTAGACTAAGTGCTGCTCTAGAACTAAACCAAAGTTGCTTAAATAAAATCACATCACATTTCTAGTACCTCAAAAGGACAACTGAATACACAGAAAGTTTGATTAAAGAATATCAAAACACATTTTCTGATGTTTACATAAGTTATTCTCCTAAAAATCACATTAGAATTCAAATTCCAAAGTGGTGCTATTGTAGTCTGTTCCACATTGTTGGGAAGAACATTCAACCAGATAGAGTATGTGGGAGGAAGGAATTTACTTCATGCTTACAGATCCAAGAGAAGTTCTATCAGTGGTGGACAAAGCTGGCTCCCATTCAAGCTAGGAGGCATCACCAATAGCAAGCACTACATGAAAGAACAGAGGACCAGAGTGTAAACTGTTCTCTCCACACTTTGGGCTATAATTCAGATCTGCCACCAAAGACACCTTTGGATCACTCCTAGTGACACCTCCTCCAACACTCTGTGAGAGAGTTAAGCAGGAACTTAGCCTTAACCCAAAATACCTAAGGCTATGGAGGATATTCATTCCCATTCAAACCACTACTGCTTTAAGAGCATAAAAATTGAACCTGCCTGTATGGTGAGATGTAAAAACCTTGGTTAAGATTAGGTTTAAACAAAGTTATCAGAATGGAATCCCATGATTGGTCTACCAGTGTTTCATAAGAGGTTGGAAAGAGAATTGGAGGAAACAGGCCAGGTATAAAAATGTATGTGTATGCTTCCTGTGCCTTCTATGTAATGCTCTGCACCAAAGAAGAAAGTTCTTCTCTAAGGAATGACTTTCTAAAGCATTTTGCTACAACAATGAGAAAAGTAACTCATACAGATATAAATAAAGTTTTGTATAAAATATAATGTAAGCACAGTTTCTTCGTGTTTTATTTGTTTTAAAAAGCATGAATTCTGGGCAGAGGCAAGGGGATTATAAATTCAAGATCAGCCAGGGGTACTTAGTGAGACCTTGTCTTTAAAAATCAAGGGTCAGTAATGTAATTTAGAGTTACAGAAAATGCCATGCACATGCCTATAATTCTAGCATACTACAGATTGAGTTAGGAGAATTTTGTGTTCTAGCCCAACTAGATTCTATTTCAAGAAACACAGCAAAACCCACAAAAAGCCAAAGCAATAAAAATGAACAGCCAAATGCAGATTAAAAATAATGTTGGTTGGGGAGATGGCTCAGTGGATAATGTACTTGCCATATAAACCTATGTTTCTGAGTCCAGATAGCCTGAATGCATGTAAAGCCTGATGCTGTGCTGTGGAGCGACAGTGTCAGAGTTGAGGAGCTGTAGCAGACATAATATGGCCTGAAAGGCCAATAGTATTTAGTATTAGTGTGTTTCCTTTCATTGAAAATGCTTGCTAGCTTTTGGTTTAGAACTGTTGCTCAAGCCTACAAATACATGGCAAATAATATGTACTCAGACAAAAATAATGATATAAGAAGTTATATGTGAGAAAAATATCTTGAGTCCCTTACTGGAGATTTATAGTAGAAACTTGAATCTCAGTTCTCCTTAGTATGAGGGAAGTGTTCTGGGATGATCCTGAGCAGTGGAGGACATTACAGCACGAGGAAACACACTGTCAGTGATGCATATGATCTGCTGAGCAAGGTCATGTGTATGTATGCTGAATGTTGGGAAGGAAAGTCACTGACCACTCAGCTGGGTGAGAGGTGTTAACTAATGGTCATGGGGAAACAAACTTGCTAATCTTGATGTACCCATAGTAGTGAATTTTATATTGATCTTTAGTTAGGCAGAATATTCTTATTTTCTTATTATTCAAATATTTATGTAGAGAAATATTCCAGTAAATGCTAGGTACCAATAGCTTTTCAAATATAATTATAAGACTGGTTGAAACATAATTTTTGAGTAATTTCTTATGAAACTGTATGTTGTTGTCAAGAAGAAGATATTCTTTGAGGTGGTCTAAAATATATTTGATGCATAAATCTTCACATAGTACATGTCTTACCCAAGCACAAAATCTGTGCTCATCCCACATTTTCATCAGTTTATACAGTTTTGTAGTAAAAGCCTTAGCATTCTTATTTCTCCTCATAGGAGCAACAGAAAAGCTGAAGGAATAATGTGGACTTTACCATTTTATCTTACAGTAAAAGTACTTAACTACAAATTAATTAAAATGGTACGTCAAATCTGAAAGTAATTATATGGCATGCCACAGTTATGTTCTTCTAAGTTCTTCAGCAAAGGAAAATTAAATAAAGATGTTGGATGTCTAATTACTTAGCCTTCTAAAAGAAAGGGCAGAGTTTCAAAACCACAAAGTAGCACAAATATTTCTTTCTGACATGCCTTATTGTATTTCCTAGGCATAATCTTAGTGAACTAAAAAGTAATTTCCAGTTCTCTTTGTCAAATATTTATCCATTCCTTCATTAGTTTATATAAAAGACCTAAGAAAGATGGAGACAAGTTAAACAAGGAGTGTTATAAGTGGAAAATTTTTGAAGTAATGTTCAAGATTTTTCCTTAACTGGCTGCCATCCTTCACCAAAGATGCTTATTCATTCTGATATGAAAGATATAATTTCTTTATTGAATAATGTGTAGCATGATAGTTTGGTAAGAACTAAGGAAGATGGTTGATTAGCTGGAGGTGTAATTCCTACTGTTTTAAACAGAGAGAAATGGACACATGATTAGAGCCATTGTGTTATTGAATGAGTCTTTAG
Source organism: Dipus sagitta (assembly GCA_036346955.1). Taxonomy (NCBI): domain Eukaryota; kingdom Metazoa; phylum Chordata; class Mammalia; order Rodentia; family Dipodidae; genus Dipus; species Dipus sagitta. The sequence continues at coordinate 52,979,604 of CM070774.1, forward strand.
TGGGGCAATTGTAAATTTTGCTGGGTAGTGTTGCTCTCAATGACACTGTTGGGTCAGACTTTTCATTCAGTTGTATTGCCATACCATGATGTGCCTTTGTGTAGAAAAAAAAGAAATACAATTTACACTGGTAAATCCTAAGATGCAGAGAGTACCATGATAATATAATTATATGGTGATTTTGAGATCTCTTTGATGAAACAAAATTATTCAAATGAATGACAGGCAGAATGCATTTGGTACCTTAAGAAGAAAGTTTGATGTGATGACAAAGGTAACCTGATGGGGTGTGAGTGCAAAGTCAATGTTGGTTTAAGAGATAAAAGTGTATGTGTGAAATTCTGCCCCAAATTTCACCTTAAAGTGGCTGAAGGCCCTGACTCTCTCTTTCTCTCTCTCTCTGTCTGCCTTTCTCTCAAAAGAGTTTGAAGTGATATTATATAATATTCAAAGAAATATGAATCAAGAAGATTAATTCCATTTAATCTGAAAGAAAAAATGCCAGAAAAGGAGATAAAGGAGATAGAGTCAGTGAACTTAAGACACTGAGAGGAAGAATTAAATAAGGTGTACAATAAGGGGCTGAACAGGTAGCTCAGTGGATAAAGCCACTTGCTTTCAAAACCTGACTGCCCATGGTTCGATTCCCCATTATCCCAAAGTGGCACATGCATCTGGAGTTGCAGTGACAAGAGGCTCTGGCATGCCTACTCTCTCTAATTCTCCGTCTCTCAAGTAAATAATTTTTTAAAAGAGATATATAATACTATGAGAGTATTACCTTTTAGGAGGAAGGAAGTCACAAATCTGATCTTGATTATGAAAAAAGTGAAGAGAGGACTTGAGCAGGCTCAAGATAAGTTGCATTTGGTGAAGAGATAAAGTGGGTTCTTGTCTAGTGGCCTCAAGTTTCTTCACATGGAAATGCTATTGTAACAGGGATGAAAACAGTAGTGGGAAGGGAAAGTGAGAGATGACATTGGTGTGGTGAGTGCATTGCAAAGGTCGTTACTATCAATGTTTTGGCTACCATATTGGCAATTGAATAAAATTCACAGCCACTGCTAACTAGTTGATTATTACTGGTAATCATAAGTGTAATTGAATGAAGCTAGCTTATGTGATTTTTGCCTGGCAACTTTCAATTGGTGGAATGAAAGCTCAAAGGGAACTCAGTAGTCATTTGAACACACATGAGAAAGGTGGTAGGAACATGATGGAAAATGAAAATTTTGGTAACAAAATGATTACAATGATTATCTATGAAATTTAAGCCAGGTAGCAAGAAAGGTTAGGACTCATTGAAGTTTATGGTAGAGAGATCAGTGTAAGGGCTTATGGTAAAAGCTTTGGTTCAGTAAGCTGGAAATACATAAATGAATGGAGCAGAGAGGACAATGTTGAATTGATGATTTGGTATTGTGTAATTTTGGGGTACTTTGTGAAGAATGCACACTATGAGAGAATAAACAAAACATGATTTTCTTGGCACTAAAATATTTAATAACAAAAGTGAAAAAGGAGCATAGTTGATTGTGATTACCTGCTCTCAAGAAATCTATGCTTCATTTCCATAAACATGTTTATATATTAAAAAGTCTTTTAAATTCACACTTTGCTTTATAATTATTCTCAGAAATAATGACTATGAAGTCTTTTTTTACTGTGAATTCTTCATGCATTGCAAACATGTGATGGTGCTCAACCAGAGAAAGATAATACAGAACATCACACACTGTATAGATGGTGGCTACTTCATATTGGAATATGAAAGATCTACTTTTAAAGTTGACTTGAAATGCTTTTATTCTGTTGCTTTGTGCTTGTTTCCAGTAAAATATAGCATATTCTTTCAACCTCTCTATTCTTTATGCTGTTTAAAAAAACTGTAAGCACTATTTGAGCTATGATCTAAGGAGTATAAATCTCATTGTTAAGGAAAACAGAAAACTGAAGCTCTACCTGTCCTTTCTGAATTAGTAATACCTTGAAGACTGTCATGGTACTAAATTTTATAGAAATAAGTAAGATTAGAACATTATAAAACTATGAGATTTTAGATCTTAAGTATATGTGCATGCCCTGTGTTTTACAGATAAGAGCACAGCTTGCATTTATAAACTATTACTATAATAACTAAAGTAGACCACAACTGTGGCTGTTTTCTGTCTCTTTTTCTGTTAGGCAATATTATAATCACATGAACACCATGAAGTGAATTTCAGGTATAACTTTTAAAAAAAGAATCCTTATGTATCTATTTGCAAGGAGAGGCAAAGAGAGAGACAGAGAGACAGCAAAGAGAGAGTGAATATGAGCATACTAGCAAATGAACCTCTGATAAATCTGAAATTAGAACCCAAGGAAGATTTCATTCTTCCAACTAATCATAACTATGTAAACGTGACAAACATCTGCTTTGTTTATTTCATACATCAGTTAATTTCTCATTGCTGGCACAAAATATCTTATTAGAAGCAGCTTAAGGAATGCCAAAGTTTATTTTTGGCTTACAGCTTTAAGGGGAATCTGTAATAGTGAAGATGTCATGGCAGAAGCAGGAATCACATAGTCACAATAGCAGGGAGGAACAGAGAGCAAGAGAAGGAGTGGGACTGGCTTGTAAAACCTTCCTGTCCAGAGAAGCACTGCCTTCTAACGGTCCGTAACCATGCCACCAACTAGCAATTAAATATGTAAACACAAGGGCCTATGGGGGACATTTTACATTCAAACCACTACACCATAGATTGTTGATTTTGTATATTAAGTATTCTCAGTGAATTAAAATGATTAAAATACAATTACAAGCCCAAATTATCTCAAGAGGAAAGAACCAAAACACTATTAGACTTCAGTTACTACATTATTATAAGAACTCTGCTATTTATTTCTATTATATTTATAATTCTCATCTTTGCTTCACAGATATATAAGTACTACAGAGACATAGCGAGGTCAGTTATCCAAGTTCATCAAACTAAAAAATATCAATAATTATAATTTGAGCCTGTTTTGTGATTCTAAATCAAATGCACTTTCTGTAATTTCATATGAATATATACAGATCCCATCCTTTATGTTTAAAATAACATGATGTTAGAGGCAGTCTCTAATGAATGACTTCTGTGTATTTTACCAAGGTATTTTAAGGATACACTATATATAAAATTGGGTAAATGAATTTCAAATAGAGGCAGTAATAAGTTAAATGCGACATTGTGATCATAACTTGGAACATCACATTTGTGGACACCTGTGTCCCACATTCCATTTCAAATCTGCTGGTAATGTCTCTGATAATGAAGCTTGACAATGTTGCCTCTCCATTAGGTGTCAGCATGTTTTTCAAAAAGCAGCTGCATTGGGATGCTCATCCAGGTAGAAATATAATGCCAGAGTTCCAAATTCAAAGCTGAATAGTAAAAAGAAGAATAGCACTTTTTTTTTGAGGTAGAGAAGCATGCTTTTAGGGCTGAATGAACATTATGAGGAAGCAATATGGGGATGATGCCAGTATCTGGAAACAGCCATTCAGCATCATGATTAGTTTGGGGGTATTATGAAGTCATATCAATAGTCAGATTCTAAGATTACTGTAACAAGATAAATTTCTAAATTATTTTAACTTTTATGATTGTTTCTCAAATGAAGCATATCCTTTAAAGACCTTCAATAGTGTTTTTAAGACCTATCTTTTTGACTTTTCAAACTTTATAACATCTGCATTATTAAATTCATGCATCATCAAGCACAATGTGAGATATGTGATTTTCCTATTATTAGCTTGGAAAATCTTTTCGGTTATTTTTTCTCTGTTCTGTAATTCAAAATTCACTTCTGAATCCATGTTCATCTCCTCTATAGCCTTTTCTGCTGCATCTATAACTAACCATGCTCTTTCTGGTTTCAATGTCTTTTGTTCATCATGCTTTTATTGGGCAATTAGGAACTTCATGTAAGAATTATAGGTCAATTAGCCCTTTGAGAGTTAACCATGGGAATCAATTCTAAGACCTTAGGCAAGAGATAAAGGGGTACTCAAAGGAGTAGACATGGTATTCCATCTCAAAAAACTTGATAATAATCTTATTCAGTGTGTTAATATATTAAAAGAATGAATGAGATAATTGTATTAAAGCTGGATAATATGATGATGAGCAGTCTCTGAAAAACCTTGACAGTGTTCCCAATAGGAGATTACAAGACAGGAAGCCTTAAAATATGGTTATGGTCATAATAGCTTATAGTCTAGCCACAAAAAGGGAAATAATTACCTTCATTTGCAGCAGCATGGGTAGAAGTGGCTTATAATCTTAAGTGAAATAAGCTATGGAGAGAAATTACATATTCAATTAAATTCTAGAAAATAAAGTCATTCTTGTAGGTCAGACTGGGGGAGGGGAGAAGCGTGGTAGAAGACAGAAAGGAATTATATAAATGGAATCAAAATACAGGTAGGAGGAATTTGCTGTGGTTTCCAAAAGCATAGATGAGCATAAAGGTCTCAAACACAGAAAAATGGTTAATATTTTAGGAAATACGAGTGGTTATTATCTTGATTAGATCATTACATATTATAGATATGTGTCAAATGATCATTTTTTTAAAGGTAGAGTCTCATTCTAGCTCAGGGTGATCACAAACTGCCTCTGACTCCTGAATGCTGGGATTAAAGGTATGCATCACCACACCTGGCTTCAAATGATCATACTTATCACATGTTTATTTATAAAAGATATATTTATTCAGTAAAATACACAAATATATGTCTCAATACAAATAATTTCTTCAGAAAAAAAGAAAGCCTTCAGCATGGCATATGTATATTTTAACAAGCAAATGCTTCTTCTAGGGTGTTAAAACATTTTTTATTGAAACAAAGGGGCTTTGTTATGGCTTGAATATGATATATCCCCTGTATGCTGATGCACTGGAACACTTGGTCCACTTCTGGTAGTGCTGTTTTGGGACATAAGGCTTAGCTGGAGGAAGTGGAATACTAGGGGTGGGCTTATAGGTTACTTACCTGTCCAGTTCTGGTCCAGCCTTTCTCTGCTTTCTGAGTGCTGATTGATGTATCAGTTGCTTTATGCTCCTACTGCTAAAGGCGTGTGCTCTTCCTCCCTGCTAGTGCTGTATCCCCCCCCTCAAACCATGAGCCAAAATAGATCCTTCCTTCCTTAAGTTCTTAGGTATTCTGTCATGGCAATGAGAACAGTAACTGATATAAAAGATACTACTGGAAAGATCACATCAATAGTGAGACTTTTGCTATCAGATATCTACATTAGCCTCCCTTTGTATCCATGCTTTTCTTCTTCCTCCTTCTGTCCTGTTTTAATAGTGGTGTCCTTATCTAAAACAAGACTTGGTATCTGTGGCCAAGATCTAATTCCTTCTCTACATCCACATAGATTGTATGTGTGATTCATTCAGTCTCTGTAACTTTATATGTTCAGTTGAAAAAAAAACAAACAAACAAACAAAAAAAAACCAGAACAATAAAAATCCTCATATTCTAGTTTAGCATCATCTAATGGCCAGATGTTAAATAATAATGTAAGACCATGGAGCTGATGTGAGAGTTTCAAGAAATGCCAATAGGGAAAGCACTGCAAGGTAGAGAAAGCAGTCAATAAAAGGTGGCATTTAAAGTCTACCTTCCCTTGGGCAGTGCAGGAGTATGCTCACCCACGGCATCTGCTTTCTCAGGCAATTTACACTATTTGGCATTTGAATAAGAAAGGAGTCCTTTCTGATGATAACCAAAGCCTCCTATTGTATTGTCATTTTGCCATTTAAGACTACTTAGAAAATCAAGTCTATACTATCACATTTACAACAATTCTGGTTTTACATCCTTCAAAGCGCATGCTCTCTTGGTAAAGAAAACCACTTGGTAATTTCTGAATTTAGTGCCTAAGCCATGGGGCAGCATGTATTAAGTCATAACTGACAATTTGAACCTAGTGGTTTTAAAGCAAAGAGTTCGGTTAAGTAGGTGAGCAGAGATTTAGGGTGTGGTCAACCCTGCTAAAGACTTGCAGGGCAGTAATGGAAGTAGTTTCCAGTTATGTATATTTTTATTTATATCTCCAAGTGGTATTTCTTTGATAGTTGTACATATTTTTCTTTCATGGCATTTCAAAGGTAATTGTTTTTTCTACTTACAAATTTGAATATCCATCATCTATGTGAACTTCAACTAAAATAATTGTTAAATTCAGAGCATAAAGGAATAATAGTTCTATTTCTAAAGAATGAATGTAATATCTTAAAATATACTTATAATTCTGTATCCTAAATGCCTTAGAATATCAGTTTTGCTGACAAACTTTCCTTAAGCTTTTTTAAAACTCAGTCATGGACATTAAACTGCCCGTTCAACAGCTTGCTTTACTGTTAACTTCTAGCTTGAATTTTCTTTCTATTGCCTCTAGATCTTACTCTCCCTAATGTCTACCAGTACTTCTAGTTTTATCCTCTGCTGTGTCTACTTGTCCCCTAAACCTACTTTCCAAGTAAAACATTTTCACCTCCAAGCAAACAGGAATTTCAGCATACATCTTTTACATCACCTGGAAAGGTCATTCTCTGTCTTGTATTTCTTTAATTCAGTACCTGAAAAAGTCTGATAAAACAGGTTATATGAGTAATGTCATTACTCTTCTCTAGATACCATTTTCATACTGTTGTAGTTAAGTGACCAGTTTGAATAGGTTGCATGCTTATGCATGTCTACATTCAGAGTAGCAAGTTGTATACTTAGAATTGCTTTTCAATTACCTCTGTATCAAATTTGAGCAGTAAGTTGGCAGTTTCCTGCCAAGGAACAGGTGGTGCCTGGATTACCTTCTACTCTGTCAGGTGATGCATTTCAAATATAAATCCTTGCATGTAGTAATTTTCACAGTGGTTATAATGCACATGGATATTTGGTCCAAAGAGTAATTCATGAGCTTTGGAGTCAAATATGATTGATTTTTAAAATATTCTATAAATTTGAAGTATCTGCTTGTAAATTCCTTAATTTTTCCACTGGAACATGAAGAGTCAACTATTAAATATACAATACAATCTTCTTTCCTCATTGCTTAAATTCTCATTTATAAATGTTCTGTTTGTGGAGGAAATGATATCTTCCATCAGCACCCATTTTAAAAGAAGTACTATAAATGGCCTCAAATCTCTCAGGGCTCATGATGTGTAACACATCAATCTCCATATGTCCTTATTTTCTCTCGACCAATTGGTTCATTGCATGTGGATAGCAAGCAGTACAATGTCATGCCATTGTGTTAAGATTCTTCTTTTGTCTAAAGGAAAATAACCTGCTTGCATTCCTTCAAGGTTCTAAGCAGTCTGATTTTACCTTTTGGTTTTCATTTTATGTATGATGAGATAACAAGCTGGGCAGAAGTCACAGTACCAAATGTTGAATAGTTAAGAGAACTATTATTTAAAAATACTTTAACAAAGCATAAAAAGTCTATTTCTATTTCAGCTGAATGTAGATATCTATTTTAGAGTAGCTGACAATATATTTTATGATCTATTATCAAAATAGCCTTTGCTAAAGTTAGGAATAAAACTTCACAGTGGACATAATACAAATTTAAATGACAGAGAACAGGTCAGACTTCAAAACTGATATTCCATAAGAGGAATTTTGGATGAAGAGTGGGATCATTCTTTAAAGTGACATACAAAATGATCAAATGGCTAGACCTTTAACATATGATGCCTAAAAGATGATTGTTGCTACATTTTGTTTTCCTTTTGCTTTGATTGCCAGGGATTGAACTTTATGCCTTGTAAACACTATAGAACTTCCTTTCTACTCATCTACATTCTCAGCCCAATAGTGTTAGTTTTCTCAAATTATCTGGAGTGAATATCTAAAAGTACAAATATAATCATGTATGTCAGATTATTAGATTGAAGAACAAAATCATGGCAAAATGAAAACCCTGTTTTGTAGCTTAATATAATTTAATTTTTTTTGAGAAAGAGGGAGAGAGAGAGAGAGGCAGAGAGAGTAAGAGACAGAATGGGAGCTCCAGGGCCTCCAGCCACTGCAAACGAACTCCAGACACATGTGCCCCCTTGTGCATCTGGCTCACGTGGGTTCTGGGAAATTGAATTGAGGTCCTTTGGCTTTGAAGGAAAACACATTAACCACTAAGCCATCTCTCTAGCCTACTTAAAGTTTTAATGCTTGACATCATTATCTTATTTATTACATATAAATAGAATTGAAACTAGACATCTATCTAAATTTTATTAATATATATATCAAGTATATAGGTAGTACTGTTATTTGTTATGAGGTTCAAATGTTCTTTTGTTAAATGCATGTATTTTAAAGGAGCTGTATGTAATGGTTAATTGCTTTGGTGATTTATTCAAATTTTCAGTGGTTTTGATTGGTGGTAAATAAACTTCCAATGAGATGAAAGGTGATGTACAAGAAAATAGAAAATTCAGGGCTGGAGAGAAGGCTTAGTGGTTAAAGCACTCAACTGTGAAGCTGAAAGACCCAGGTTCAATTCTCCAGCACTCATGCACACCAGATGCACAAGGGGTACATACGTCTGGAGTTCGTTTGCAGTAGCTGGTGGCCCTGGTATGCCCATTCTATCTCTCTCTATATAGATACTTGCCTCCCTCTCTCTCTCTCTTAAACAAATAAGTGAATAAATAAATAAATAAATATTGGGAGGAGAGATTTCTCAGTGGTTAGAACACTTTTCTGTGAAGCCTAGGGACCCAGGTTTGATTCCCCAGGACCCATGTGAGCCAGAGATACAGGATGGTGCACTCATCTGTAGTTTGTTTGCATTGGCTGAAGGGCTTAGTGTGCCCATTCTCTCACACTCTCTATCATTCTCTTTGTTTCTCTCAAATAAGCAAATAAATAAATAAATAAATAAATAAAGCATTTAAGAATGAAAAGTCAAATGTTTAAATATATCTATCCACTTACTCACTTTCATCTGTATCCTTAATGTAACCAACTAGCAAAATAGAGTACAAAAGGAAATAAATTAACATAGATTCATGATCAATTAATTGTTCTTAAAAGGTTAATGTATTTTCCCACATGTATTTTTTTTAAAGTGACTAGCTTGATTCAAACAAAACCTACCAACAAAAATCAATTTTATAATCTCGAATTGGATGTGGGGGCTATATAGATGGCTAAGCAGTTGAAGGCACTTACATTTGAAGCCTAAGGATCAGGTTCAACTTCCCAGTACCCATGTAAGCCAGATGTACAAGGTGGTGCATTCATTTGGAGTTTGCAGTGGTTAGAGGCCCTGGTGTGCCTGTTTTCTCTCTCTCTCTTTCTCTCTCTCTCTCTCTCCCTCTCTCTTTGTCTCTCTTTCTCCCTCTCTCTCTCTGTCTCTCCTTCTTCCTCAAATAAATAGAATTGATTATGATTCTATACCAAGGCCTACTATGAAATATTTCAGGTTTAGTTTCAAAATGAAATTTATATAATAAAAATCACAGAAATATAGAATTAAAACCTTATTAAATAAAGCATCAATAATTATCTTTTCCTCTTCTATAATTTTCATAAGTGGCACTTCAGAATTTTACTCAGCTTTTAAGCAATCATTTTATTGAGACTCTTTAAGTGGTGTTTTCTGTTGCTCCTCAGATTTATAATTTTGATTATGAGAGACTGCATAATAATTTCAAAGTGATTGTTTAATAATTAACATAACAATTGTTTTTCTATTTCATTCCATTTGAATTCCATAAATGATTGATATAGGTATAAATAATAGAATTACAACAAACAGTTAATTGCTTTGAATTGTTGTGCCTTCCTTTGTACTTGTATATTAACCCACCACATGGAACTCTGAGAATGACCATGTGACTTATTTAACAAATGGAATGCCAAGTCTGTGATGCCATCAGAGGCTTGAAAAATGCCTGCATATCAGGGCTTGACCTCTTGATAAACTGCCCGGTGTTGCTATCCAGGCCAGTCTTCTAGAGACACCCAGTTTTGTGAAAACCCATAGCAGCCTTCAGACATTTGGGTGAGGGCATTTTGGATATCAATATGTAATTGATTTATCAGAATAGTGTAGTCAGTCATGAGAGTGACCCTGACACAGAGAGCAGATGCACGTTTCAGTGAAACACAAACCATATTAGTAATCCACCGTTATAGAATAATGAAATGGAACTACCAATGTAACACTGACAGAAGCAATTGCCTTACCTCCTGCTATAGTACAAGGGACAAGTTAGTGCAAGGGCAGGGAACAATGGGATTATTGTGTGTATTACACAAAATATGGTTCCCAAAGTCAAGTTTCCACAGGGACAGAGAACCTGAGCTAAGTACAAAACCAAAGGTTTATAAATACACTCAGAGATCAAGGAGTAAAGAGTTTTTGCAGGGAAAAATTAGAGCTGCCCCTTGAGGCAAGGAAGGTCTAAAGTGAAAGAGCAGCTCTTTTTCTCTTTAGCTTGTTAAAGCTTCAGATATTAAAAGCTAAAATTGTAGTGTTAAAAGCTCTCTGCTGTTTGGTGGCTGAGCACTGGTGATGAAATTACCAAAGTCGAAATTCTAGAAATATATGTTTCGATAGATAATATATATTTACAAATAATTTTTAATTGTATTTATTTATTCTATTTATTTACAAATAATTAAAAATATTTCAGGCACACAAAACTGACATATACTTATCAGGGTCTATTTTGATACTGACTTCAAACCAGTGTCTTGTTTGTTGAAGTAAAAAAAAAATCAAGGCTATAATTACCCCATTGGTCATGTGAATTACAAGGGTGAAATTCACAGTAAATTAATGCTAGTTTGGTAAGGGTGATTTCAGGTCTTGGGCTGTGTCATGATGAATTGTGGGAGCTCCTGAAAGGCATGGAAAGGCTGGGAGCAAGTCACAGAGCGATTGCTACTAATTATGAGTGGCACCGAACTGTTTTAAATGTGACTGTGACCTCCCACTGTGTGCTGTTTGAAGATCAGCTTTAATTATAAATATTCTTTCTCTCCCAGTGCCTGCTCTTTCACTTTGCTCATGGTGTATTTCATGCAATTTAATTTTGGAGTATGCAAGCTTTTATACATAATGACATCAGATGAGTCCATCTTTTTCTTTATATTCAGAGCTTTTTCTACCTTAGTTAGGAAATGATTTGATAAAACATTTCCTTTTGGTCTTGCTCTGACCTGGTTGTAAACCACCCATGTGTACCTGCCTGGAGCTCCATGGACTAGGCCTGCAGGACCTAGCTAGGAAATTGAATCAGCCCACATATCTACCAACTGATGAATGTACAATGAAGATATGGTACATATATATACACAGTGGAATTCTTTTTAGCAATGGGGACAAATATCAGGGAGACAAACCCAAGATGCATCTGAATGACAAGAAGAGAAAACCAAGTGCCTGTATGAGTCATTTCTATCACCCCTCCAGAGGTCAGGAAACATTACACAGTGGCAAATTAAATACGAGTCTTGCTATTATTGCTATCCTGAGAACATCCTACAGGGTGATAGACAGTGAGGAGACTAAAATCTTATTAAAGCACAAAATTAGAGTCTGTCAAGAGCTCAGCACTAAAGAAGACTTATATCAACACCTCCCAAGGCTCAGGGAGCATTGTGGAAGAGGGGGGCAGAAAGAATGTAAGAGTCACAGTACTTGGAGGCATTATCCTCCCTACAGGAACTGACAGGTGCATCCATGACCCTGCAGTGCCTACCAAGACCCCTCACCAAGGAGGCTTCTAAGTGGAATGGGGAAGGGGAAAAGGAGACATACAAAGACAACCCAGTGAGAATATGAGTAATTTGCAATATGTTAATATATCAAAGTTTTCCCCCAAAATAAAAGCAAACATTTTGTTCTAAAATACAGAATGTTTTGAATTTTAGGTATGTATTTCATATAAAATTTTTTCTTTGTGTTATGTGGTAGGAATTGAATTTTATCCTTTTTCATATAGATATAGTTACTTATATATGTCCTTCTTGAACTTACCCTCTTTGAAGCATAGTTTCATCATTAATGAAATGGTACTGGTAACCATTTTCACCTTATCAGTTATTATGAAAAATAAACAATTGGGTTAAAACACCTGTAACTATATGATACAGAGTGATCACCCTGCCATTTTAGCTAAGAAACGCAGAAAATTGCTTGTCATCATTTGTTGAGTATCCCATGCTTTACCTATTCAGAGTCTCATATATACATTTCTAGGCTCTGTTCTCTTTCTTCATATATTTGTGGATTTTTTTTGAACCACTACCCAAATTTTGAATTCTGATATGTGGTGTAATGAGTAACTTAAATATTGTTCAAAATTGATTGGGACTTTACCCATTGTGCATGAAATTCACATCAAAGTTATTAAATCCTACAGAAGTCACTGTTGAATTTTGGAAAGACTCGTAGCATTTACAAGTTACTGAAGTAAAACTGTCATCATTATGATATTCACCAATGTGGTTCATAAGCATATTGATAAACAGTATATTCAAGTTATTATTTTAAAACCTCTTCATGTTAACTAATTCATCAAGTAAAATAAAAATTTTCAGACTGTTGGTATAAGCTACCATTTCTTACATAGCAGAAACCAAGGGCCCAGGGAACACAGTTTTCATAGTTAATTTTTTTTTCTTTTGGGCTAAAATTCTTCCATAGTCTCCCATATTTCTCCATGAAATAAAAGATTAAATCTCTTTGAAATAATGCAAAACCTTTATGTCATATGTGTATGTATAATGGTGTACATGGGTGTGTTAGGGGATACAGGGATACTAGTAATAGAGTAAGTTCATCTAATTATCTTTGATATATTTGTTTTCTTTCAAGCAGTTAGAACAGTGGGCATGCAATTATAAAATTGCCTTAACTTAAGTATTTTTAAGGGGAGATATTTGAGTATTCCAGAAATTGTAATCTTCAGACTAGTTGATGTTCACATGCAGAAATATAAATATATTTTCTGAGATGCTTGTTAACAGTCATTTCCCACACCTACCTATTTGTAGTGCTTCCAGTGGGAGAAAAACTATCAGTAACTAACTATATACTGAATTTTCCATATATATATAAGCAACAGTATACATAGCACTTTCCCACACAAACCCTAATTAGTATTTCATTTACTTCATCACAAATTTAAGAAGTTATGATAATCACTAGCAGAACTTTGAAAGAACTAAATTTTATCTCAGCACTGATAAGAGGGGGATAAAAGTCATCGTTGAGGAGGGGTATGGCCGCTTTCCACGTTGCCAAAAGACTGATTTAGATGGGCAGCTTTACTCCTTGTAGCTTTAGCATTCATCTGCCCAGGAAAAGCTGGAGTGCTTGAGAAATACATTTCTACTGTTGATTCTGGTGAATACCTTCACTCAACTTCTGACAAAGGCAATGGCTGATTCTGACTCCATTATATCATCTGTTCATGACAGTTCCTCCAAGCTTACACTATACACTGATAGTCAGTCTTGGTTTCTGAGGCTGACAGAGTCTTTGTTTTTAAAAGTTCATTGCTTTTCACATTGGATGTTCAATGACCCTGAATCAGGCATGGTTCCTGGAGAGTTCATCTTTTAAAATGAATTTAATTCCTGTTATTTTCCAGTGTTTTGTTTTTTTAAGACTGTTCTTTATACCACATCAACTTCCTACTTCTTTGGTTTTCCGCTGGGGCCTAATTATGAATCCCTACTAGACATTTTCTGAGTATTATTTGGGTTTATGTTTTGGTGAGGTGTTTTGTTAACATTTTCCCTAACTGGCTGGCAAAGAAGTTATTTCCTTTCGTCTTCTGACTTTACCTGTGTGCAATAAAGCATAACCATCTATTATTTTTCTAATAAGGTATCTTCAAATGATTTAGAATTCAAACACTGTTTATGCTGGTCAATTTGTGAAGATCAAGGTGGAACTAGAGACACATTGTTGCTTGATAGACAGCTTCCAGTTAGAAGCTCCAAAAAGCATGCAGGAAAGGAATAGGTCAGTGGCAGCAACTCGACTTCGTATCTTCCTTCCCTTTTCCTCTAGTGAGACTCATTGCACCCCAAAAAACAAAAGGACTAAAATATCACAAAACTCCACTGTGACTTGGCACTCGATAAGTAAGAAGAATGCTGGAAGTGGAAAAGAAAGTTTTAAATAGGAGCTCTATAATGTTTTGTGTGTGGTTTTCTTGTGGGAATGTGCACAGGAAGGAGAGGGAAATAATTCTATACAATGAACCGGCTCTGCGGAGCAGCACAGGCTTCCTGCTGAGTGAACTCTAAGAATAGCAACAAGAAGTCTGGAAAACCTCCACTGTCTCGAGCAGCTCTTCCCACGAAGAACTACTTTTGTCTGGCCCTTTCCTGCAAAGACCCACGGCTTCGTGGGCAATGTCTGTCACACAGCACATCTTGCTTAGAAGTGTAGTAAGTGTATTATCCCATTATGCCTTTTCACTTGCTTGACCTGCTTGTCAAATTGCTGTGGGAATTAGAAATACTGTGTGCACATTCAACCTCTCATCACAGGCTCACGGTAAGGGGTGTCATTCTGTAAATCATGTCTAATATGGGCTGAGAGATAATAGACCAACCATCTACCCTCGCTGGTGAACTTCTGGTATAGCACAAAGAAAACTGAGGAAATAACGTAACTCTTTATTTTAAAATTTAATACCTTTCACTGCCTGCTGTCTATGGCAGTTCCTCTCTGAATCTGCTGACATTTTAAATTCTACCGTGAAACTTCCTCTCTATTTCAAATATCCACTCTACTCAAAATTTTATATAAAGTTATCCCCTCCACACACTATCAATATGAAAGTTCTTCTTTCTTTTCCGGAGGCATTCTAAGTCACTTCTGCAACCAGCTCCCTTAAGAGAAAACCACTAAATCTTGCTGCTTACACAGCAGCCCCAAATCTTACCACAGCGCTTGTCAAAGAGAAAAATATTTTCAGCTAAGCTCCTGCAAGGTTCACAGGCTTACTAGATTCTGCTTCCTAGCTAATAGGAAAGAAAAGAAAACTGCAGAAACCTCAAGAGAACCTTCTGGCAGAAAGCAGATAACACAAAATATAATCACTGCTTTATTTTATTAAGGACCTTTGTGAAGGTTCATTTGAAACAATTTAGTCTGTCTAACATAATTAAGTCAGCAAGCGCATCAGGTCATAGCCAGTTGCAGTCTTGGATGAGTAATATTTAATTCATCTACAATCACTCCCATACATGTCTAGGAAGCATGCATGCCCTTTTTGTAAAATGCAAAATGATAAGTAAGAACAGTTGATTGATGAATCGTAAAATGTATTATGAGCTGATATTTCAAATTTACAGTGGTCAGCTGGCTACCAGAGAAATTTTAAATAAAAATTAAACAACTTCAATATAGTTATCCAGATAAGAAATGTGAAGTAGTTCTTTGGAGCCCTCACTAGAAATAATGGCTCAGAGATAGGCACAGAAGTGACCATTCAGGCAGGGTCACTGTGAAAGCAATGCTGTGTCTAATGAAGTGCACTCTGGGACATGTTCTCCAAGCAGCTCTTAAAAATTGATATTCTGCTAGATTGGAATGAATCTGATCAATTGGAATAGGAATAAAAGGTCATAGCATTCAGTTTTAAACAGAAGGATTTTTTTTTCCCTGCAGAAGAGATTTAAAAAAAAGTGATTAGGGCTTGAATAGTATTTAAAAGCATTATGAATGGACATGTGGTATAGATTTGAATCACAGCCTGATTTCTGTATGGAATATAGAATTTGGAAATTTAAAATGTGTTTTTCCTTCAGTATTTAGGTAGGACAGTTCTGTCTAAATCCAGCACAATCTTACAGCTTTTGTAAAGTGAGGGAAGGCAAATTAGGTCACTGTAACTTTGAATTAACTGGGTTAACAGCTTAATGTCAAGGTAATTCTAACAAGTGACAGAGTGCCATCTTCTAAGTTTAAGAGCTACTTATGTTGAGTGACTTGGAATTGTTGAGCTGTTGTATAGTCAGAAAACTGAAGCTGTTAGTTGAAATCTGCATTTCTTGTTTTAAACTTGTTGATGAGCCTAATGATGGTACCATACTGACTATTTGCTGAATACAAAACTGACTAATAAAGAAAAAAAATAGTTATTATAAAAAAACTTGTTAAGGGGATAAATTGATTGTTTAGTTGGCAAATCATTTCTCATGCAAGTGTGAGGAACCAAGTTTGACCCCCAGCACACACGTGAATGCTGAGCAGGCATGGTAACCCACCTGTCTGTAATCCCACAGCTCAAGAGGTGGAGTCAGGAGATCCTCAGGACAAGGTGGCTAGCTACATTCATTAATTTGGCATGCTTTGGATTGAAGGGAGAGATATTGCAACAAAAAAGGTGATGAGTGAGACATGAACCTCTGGTCTCCACAGGTGCATGTGCACCCAGATATAGATGTGTACCCACACATGTGCACATACATAACACACATATACAAACAAAATTGTTTACATGTCTTGAAACAAACTGTTACATAATATAGATTTTACATGTTTTAAAAATCACATAGACTTCATTTATTTACCTGTATTGATTTTTTTTTTTCCCATGGAACCATGAAACATGACAAAACAAGTGATTTGGTGTTGTATAGTATGTTGAAAAATAAGTAACCTTAAAACAAAAACACTGGCAATGACTTTACAGTTATAAGTGATAGAAAGCTGAAACATCCTGTGAACAATTTCTGGCTTCATGAAAGCTGGAAACATTAAAAAGCATCTAGGAAGAATGAATTTAGAGATTTAAGCATATTTTGTTAAAGGTAACAAGTAAATATTGGCTATAAAAAGATGTATGATTGCCTTGAGGTAGCAAAGTGTGATGTCTTGCTTTCTCTTTGTAAGGATTCTGGCCATACTTCTTTAACAATGGACAAGTTAGCAAAATAAAAGCCTAAAACATTTATTTCATCAAAGTTTTATCTAATATGTTACATAATATGGTAAGTTATATACTACAGAAGTAAAGACTCAAAGACCCAGGAAAGCAATACCTGTTTTTATGTTCATGTTTGATGAAGAATGAATAGACAAATTGAAATGACATTGGGCAAAAGGGCTGGAGGTTGAAAGGGAAACCCAGAAAACCTGTGTACTGAGAATCATCTCATGTGGTTTGTACAGTATTATTCCTCTCTGTCCTGACTATGAAATAGAGCTCTTTCTGGAATGAGAGTTTATGACATACTAGCTAACAAGGTAGGTTGGAGAATTTCTCTATGGCCAGGCTCTACACAAATGGCCGGAGGATAGGATAATGTTTCTTGTTCTAACGACATGCCGAGAAAGTGCAATCCTGATAGCTACAAATTGCTTTGGGTGGAGAAAGATAGACAAGTTATGTTAGAGAAAGAGGGCATAGAGAAATCTGAGGTCTCTTTAGGTTGATTTAACTCAAAGCACTGAGTTTACTGAAGCAGCTTTCATTAGAATATTAGATTTTGAAATGCAACAACCCTGAGTTGCAGATTTCATCCCTCCAATTGGCTATGTTAATGTGCTGTTCCTGGTGCTAATAGTCGTTGGAGTCATGGTAGCAAAATAATGAAAAAGGATTTGCTGTCTTATTAACAGATATGAATTGAAATCAAATTGATGTTGAAATCTTTATATCCAAAAGTTTCACCATTTGTAAGTATATATCCTACCTCTATAGAGTGGTTTCCTTAGTATTAACAACAACAACAACAACAACAATAACAACAACAAAAAACCTCTATTCTACCAGCTTCAGCCTCTAGTTCCCACAGGAATACTTGTTTCTATTTCTGAAGAAATTTTCTTAAAGAACAATTCTGGCAGTCCAGAGAGAAAACAATGCCAAAAACCATGACAGATGGAAGACAACACTGTTGGGGAAGTTATAGAGACACAGCTGGAATTAAAGCAAACAACAGCACAGGGATGCTGAAGAAAAGCAACTAAGTCAACTGTGGTGGTTTGAATGTATTTCCCCAATAGGCTCAGGTGCTTTATTATTATTATTATTATTTATTTTTTTGTTAATTAGTATTGTACTCAGTGAATATAGTCAAGTTGGTACCATTGTTAGCCTCCTCCATGTCCTCCCCCCTCTCCCGGCCCCTCCTTGTTGAGGCATATGGGTCATGCATTGTGTAGTTAGCCCACAGTTATGAGTAGGAAAAATGTCTCTGTATACCATGACCAGATGTGGAGAAATAGGATCCCTCATCCACTGTTGGTAAGAATGTAAAATGGTACAACCACTTTGGAAAGCAATATGGAGATTCCTAAAAAAGCTGACTATAGAGTTACCAACAGACCCAGTTATTCCCTTACTGGGCATGTACCCTAAAACATTCAAACCTCAGGTGTTTTATTAAAGCCTCTAACTTGGATTTCCAGCCACCTGCCTAGAGGAGGTGTCACTGTGGACAGATCCTGGGGTCTGGCCCCAAGGTGTGTTTGAGTGTGGATCTTAACTGCCAGTACAAAGATCTGCAGAGAGGTCTTAGCTCTGCCTGGGTTGCTGCTACTGGCTACTGGTTCACTGCTGTTTGCTGTCCATTTGTGCTTGTGTGTGGTGGTGGCTGTTTGGTGGTATCTCTGTATGCTTGGATTTATGAATGAGAGTCAGTATTATCTGGCATTGATGGAATTTCCCCTTGGATCTGTAAGCTGAAATAAAAACTGTGCTGGGTTTGGAAGTTCATCATCCAATAGAAATTGGTACTGAGAAGTGGAATAATCACTGCTGAGATGAACCTGACCATGTGGATTTTGGTCTTTTGGAACTTATTATTCTGGAGAAATGGAAATGGACTTATTACCTGCAACTAAAAATGCCTTCCAGAGTGGAATGCCAAGTCATATGGGCTGTTCTGGTGAGACTTTAAAAACAGTATGCTTGGATGTTCATCCCAGCATTGTGAAACTGACTATAGCAGTCAGCCAATCACATCCCAGGCATTGCTAACTGAAGCCCTGCAGACACCCATTGATTACACAAATAAATGTGCATCCTTTATGACTTATGGGTAGGAATCATCCTGGTTTTAATAACATAGGAATGGACAATGTAAGGAATACTATTGCTACAATATATATAGACATCACTTGTTTTTGCAGAAAGATACATGAGGCAGTTTCATTTTATTTGGAATCAAAAGATAAATGTAGAACTTAAAATACATTGAGCTTTATCTGTGTGCTTAGAGTTACAGTGGTAACAGAGTCAAAACAGAAACTTTCCTTTAGGAATTTCATACTTTAGTTCAACATCAATGTGGATAGAAAGAAGTAAATAGAAATTTTTTCTACTTTATGAATTTATTAGTTATTCTGTCTGTTTTAACAAAAGAATGAAAATAATTTTCCTACATAATTTTGTCTCCCCCTTTTAACAATAATTCAATAGTTAATTATAGGTGCCATTGGCTATCCAATCTCTTTCCTAACACCTCTACTTCCTCAAGTTAAGTACATGCCTTTAGAAAATCTTAGTAAATGATTGCTGTATTGTGGGTGATTATGTAGTTTCTAGAGGAAACTGACAGCAGCTAGGAGGTGACATGGGTATTGACCTGCTATCTCTCTTCTTAGTCATCAGCTGTGGTGGAAAGTAAAGGCCCAAAGAGCTATTGTGTATGTTTTGGCAATTTGCCAACCTAATACAAGCAAACTCTTGGCCAGATCTGGGCTATGTTTACTTCCAGCTAACTTAAGATTTAGAGAGAGTAAAATTTTCAGCCTTTGTAAAGACTATCAGATGATAAATAGAGTAATCATATCTTTGCCTGAATTGCTTATTGCAGTCAAACATGGATTAAATATGTAGTAAAAATATCATTTAATCTGTC
Source organism: Dipus sagitta (assembly GCA_036346955.1). NCBI lineage: Eukaryota > Metazoa > Chordata > Mammalia > Rodentia > Dipodidae > Dipus > Dipus sagitta. Next base: position 52,999,504 of record CM070774.1, read on the forward strand.
CAAGAAGCTGGCTATATTCATTTGCTTTCTTTATTCCAATTCAGTTCTATCATTTGAGAAGAAGGTAAAAGAGAAATGATGTTTCAATTATTTATGTGTTTATAAGCTTTTTCTTTTTCTGTTTTGCTTACTCTGTCGTTAAGCTGGATCATTTCATATACTTTGTGCCATAGCAATTTAATATTTCATTACAAAAAACATTAATGGTATCTCTTGTGAATATCTCTTAACCAGGCTGCACAACAGTAGCAATTTAAGCAAATATTGATCTCCTAGTTATACACTCAGAGAAAGCCAGACAAAGGATAGCAGGAGTCCTGTAAAACTGGGGACCTGAGTACTGAGTGGCATCCTGTAATTTAATTGGAAGAGAAAGAGTGTCATACCTCTGCTCAGTAAATGAGCTGTTGTGGTGAATATGTCATATTTAAAGTCAGTCTCTTAGTACTAGATTAAGCAATTGCTATAATGATGGCTCTTTTGCAATAGTTTCCAATGGTGACACATTTCTGCATCTGCTTTTAATTTAGAAGCAAGATAAAAAGTTACTCTAAGAGAAAGTAGCTGGATTATTATTTACCTAATGGAACATCAAATACATATTAAATGTCTATTATGTGTTTCTAAACTATTCTTATCCCTATTTCAAAGAAGAGTCTTGTTCTTAAAGATGTTTATTTTTAAATTTTTTTGCTTATTTTTATTTATTTATTTGAGAGCGACAGACAGAGAGAGAGAGAGAGAAAGAGGCAGAGAGAGAGAGAAAGAGAGAGAGAGAGAGAGAAAGAGAGAGAGACAGAGAATAGGCACACCAGGGCCTCCAGCCACTGCAAATGAACTCCAGATGCACCCACCACCTTGTGCATCTGGCTTACGTGGGTCCTGGGGAATCGAGCCTCGAACCAGGGTCCTTAGGCTTCACAGGCAAGCGCTTAATTGCTAAGCCATCTCTCCAGCCCAAGATGTTTATTTTTAATTTGAGGGGAAGAAGTAAATGAGAATGAAATAAATTGCATTGAAAAACTTACCTAATGAGGAAAAAGAAGTCATCTCTCTCATCAGAAGATAGATTTGTTGTGTGCAAAAGTGATTATTTTCTCCTAATAGTATCAAACACTTAATACAGTACATAAATTTAGGTTTAAAGTAATACAAGGGTATAATCTTCATAGTTTGAAAGTAGAAACAATATTTAATGGGATGGTGGAATACAGAGTGCATGAAGAATGCTCAGAGTGTATTATATAGATTTCTTTAATTATAAGTAATTTTATCTTCATCACATTCATTACAAATGCCAACATTCTGAAATAATTTAGGGCATAAAAATAAACCAGAATAAACCCTTTACTACCAGATCCTTTTCCCAAGAAATCTACATTTTTACCTTTCTGTTGACTGTTTTAAAGATTTTTTTTTTTCTTTTTTGGTTTTCTGAGGTAGGATCTCACTCTAGCCCAGGCTGATATGGAATTCAATGGGTAATCTCAGGGTGACGTCGAACTCATGGCCATCCTCCTACATCTGCCTCCCCAGTAGGAGTGTGCCACCACACCCAGCAAAGATTTTTGAACAGTGAAATGACATGATAGAAAGTGCATGGAAGACTTGAAGAAGATTAATCTGTCAATAGTAAGCAAGATGGTAAATGAGGAGAAGTGCTTAAAACCTACAGACCAATTATAGTTGTGTTGAAGTAATCCTGTCAGAAGTGATGAAAGTCTAGATATAAATGGAAAACTGTAAGAGGCATTGAAATGGAAAAATCACTGATTGAATATTGGACATTAGACACAGCCATACTTAGAGATGAATAGAGTCTAAATGAACAGCAACAGTTCTAGAGATAGAAAACAAAAGTAAGAGGTTCAGAATAGTTTTTTATACAATATATATATTATACATATACATGTATATACTTATCACATACAATATTTAAAACATATATATATATATATATATATATATATATTTGTGTTATAAGTAAAAGCTTGATGATATAATAAAAATGGAAAGTTGACATATATTGAACTAAACTTTCAGTCCTCTTTAATGATATAAAAGTAGAAGATAGTTGGAATTACAGAATTCAATTAAGTATGATGTATTAAAAAAGTAGAGCAGATTATTCATAACCTATTTGGTAAGAATGAAATCTAATGACAAACGAATTGTGACAAAATAGAAAAGACATAATAATATGATTTAAAATGAGAGAAGAGAGATTTACTTTTGGTGGAAGTAAGGGTATGGAATGGAATATAGGGACAATCAAAGTGGCTAACTTAAAAAAAAATGGTTCTTCGTTTCAGCCGGGGCCCTTTTGAGGTATGAAGCAAGGGGGCTGTTTTCCTGATGAACCGCATATGAGCACAAGGGGGAAGGAGATCAGCACAGAGAAAAATCAACTCCTACCAAATCAGAGAGCCAGAGCCACAGAGGCCCCCAACACCTCATCACTGAAGCAGATCAAAAATGAACCCAACATGGCTCAGGGAAATTTTGCGGAAGAGGGGGCAGAAAGAATGTCAGAGCCACATGTTGGGTCATGATATGCAGAGACATTTAGCTTACCCATAACTGTGGGATAACTCCACAATGCCCCGTATACCTCAACAAGGAGGGGCCAAGGGGAGGGGGTAGGTCACGGATGAGCCTAATAATGGTACCAAACTGACTGTATTTGCTGAATACAAAACTGACTAATAAAGAAAAAAAAAAAAAAAAAAAAAAAATGGTTCTTTCCTCTTACAAGAAAATTTAAAAAGAAAGTTCATTTTTGAAAGCTAAATGAAAGGAGTAACAGAATTGAAGTCAACAATGTGATCACTGTACAGATGAACAGGGTTGTATGGAAATAGACTGGGTGGAGAGTGACTACAAGATGCCTAGTAAGAAGCTACTTATGCTAGAGATCTAGCGCAGTTACCGAGCACGCTCAAGGCCCTGGGTTTAACACCCAGCACAGGTTCAATAAAAGCCATTTTAGCAGTCCTCACAAGAGATGCTGCTGGCTTGAATTTGGGCCATGGTTGTGGATATGGGGGCTATTTGTTTGATTCTATCAGTATTTTGAATATAAATCTGGTCTCATTTAATAACAATAATATGTGAGGCATGAAATTAGGAAAGAAATTATGAGATTAAAAAATATTGTATTACTGATTTATAAAGTAGTATCACCACTGATTGATGCAAGTAGGAATTAGCGATTATTATTATTTTTACTAAGGGATAAACCAAGAGTTCTCACAAAATTAGTCTATTAGACAGTCAAGTGGAGATCTTGCCTAGAAAGTTGGACACAAAAGTCTTAAACTATGGTTAAGTTTGTAAATGTGATATTTATTATTGTGTTAATGATATGGATGATAGAACTGTGACACCAAAATTATCAATGGAGTGAAAACAAAGAAAAATGCCCAGAAACTAAACTTCCAAGTCTAAAGAAGTGCAAATAAGAAGGTATCAGCTAAGAAAGGAGGAGTAGGGCTGGAGGGATGGCTTAGTGGTTAAGGTGTTTGCCTGCAAAGCCAAAGGACCCAGGTTCGATTCCCCAGGACCCATGTTAGCCAGATGCACACGTGGGCGCATGCATCTGGAGTTCGCCTGCAGTGGCTAAGGGCCCTGGTGTGCCCATTCACTCTCTCCCCCTTTCTCTGTCAAATAAATAAATAAATAAAAATTTAAAAAAATTCCCCCCCCAAAAAAAAGAAAGAAAGAAAGAAAGAAGGCGTAGATGTGAGGAGGGTGATGAGTATAAAACAAATACAAGACTGTTTCTGGAGGCCAAGGTTCATTATTTTTATAGTCTTATGGGATATGGAGTGATGTGTTAACAGAATTAAAGTGGAGAAACCATAAATTGTGGTAATATCTGAAGTAAACAGGATCATGATTAGTCTTATGAACTTTGGGGGCTGGTTAAAAAAAAATCCTAATTACATATTTTTCTTGGAATTTCTCCTTTAAGCAGATAATAGATTGTGGCTAAATAGTGGTCTTTCTTGGATGGTAGAGGGGGCCATTAGAATAGGCAGCTCTGGGAGAGCTAATCTCTATAAGATTTCTAGGTCTCCTTTCAAGAGAACCTGGTATGTATTACAGCTATAGTGATGGGCTGACCAACAATAGCACAGGCCATTTTGGAGTTTGCCATTAATCTTGCTTGTGGCGTGTGAGAGCCAGTACAGAGGGGCTAATTTCCATGAAAGCACTTTGAAATATGGGAAGATTATTTTAAGTAAAGGACATCATTATCGGAATCATTTTCAGTAGGGGGACAAGGCACAAAGTGTGAGACTTTAGCTTCATGCACAATAAAAAAGGATGTCACAATAACACCTATGACAGAGGAATGTGGAATTCTCACAAGGGCACAACTGACCTCATTTGATAATGAGTAAAACCGGAGATATAAAAATAAGAAATAAGAGTACCCATAAAACTCACTGGTTTCCCCCATTTGTATTTTTCTTTCTTTTTTGGCTTTTCAAGGTAGGGTCTTGCTCTAGCTCAGGCTGACCTAGAATTCACTATGTAGTCTCAGGGTGGCCTCGAACTCACAGCGATCCTCCTACCTCTGCCTCCCAAGTGCTGGAATTAAAGGTGTGCACTACCACACCCGACTCCCTATTTGTATTTTTTTTTAATATTTTATTTACATATTAGAGAGAAAGAAAGAGCAGAGAGAGAGAAAGTCAGAGGAAGAGAATGGTCATGCCAGGGCCTTCAGCCACTGCAAATGAACTTCAAACACATGTGCTACTTTGTGCATCTGGCTTATGTGGGGACTGGGTAATCAAACTTGGATCCTTAGGATTCACAGGCAAGCATATTAACCACTAAGCTATCTCTCAAGCCCCCCCCCCCACATTTGTATTGCTTAACCTTAGTTCATAACAGACAGGATGAAGGTTTACTTAGAGGATAAAATAAATTTATATGTTTACTTATAGTCTTCTTCATATCTTTCTGTCCATGATACTATAAGTCTCTTCCTAATTTTAAATGATAAAAATCTCAGTCAGAGAGAAAATAACAAAATCATTATCAATAACTGTCATACAAAAATCTAAAATAGTATTTAATTTTGTCTTTTTCATGGTTACACATTATCGCCAGAAATAGCTGCTCTGTTTTATCTTTACCTTTGTAAAAGAAAGAGGAATTATTTTTAAAAATAAAAACTTGTATCACTTATTTTCCCCATTATATCTTACATTTGCTTTCTGTCTTCCTTTCTTTTTTAATTTACCTTTTCCTTTTTCCCCTGCAGATGAAAGAACTCAGCAAATTAAAAAATATTATCTAAACAGGTGTAATTTATCTTATAATTTACTTGTGTCCTCTAATCTTATTGTCCATCTTGCAAGTACAATTAAATGAAAACACAAAGAATTCTACTTTTCAAAATGGTCTTTCTTATAATTGTATTATGGTAATTATTGTTATCATTTTGCTACAAAACAGAAAAAACAAGAGTGGGATAATTATTTTTTGTGTGTGACTCAATATAATGCTACTTAAAATTGCATATCTTTGACTTCTTGTTTCTATTATTATAATACTAAAGAAAAAAAACCTTAATTAATATCCCCTAATACCATTTTTTGGAATTACTTTGCCAATATCACTATTGTTTTTTTTTTTTTTTATATGACCAGTACTCTGTGCTGTTTGCTGATTATACCTTACACTGTCCTTTCTGTGTTCTTGTCATTACATTTACTAGAGAAGTCTCTCATCTATACCTGTGGATGTGCTATTTATTCTTCAGGTTCTTCTTTCCTGAAAATTTCCTACATCAACATTTTTAAAAATTTATTTTTATTAGATATGGAAATAACTTAGTATGTAAACAATACATGCTAGTACCATCCTTCCCCTCCACCCTGCCACTTTTCTGAAGAGGTTTTCCTCATCAGGGATGCAGGTCAACCCCGTGGGGTTTATGGGTCATGTATCATGGGGTCAGCAGTCAGTTATAGGGGAGAGACAATGTATCTGTGCAAAATGTCCCAACTTGTGGCTCTAAAAATCTTTCCAATGCTTCTTCTACCAAAATTCCATGAGCTTTTTGGATGGCTGTGCTCTAAGTCTGGTCCAGTGATGGGCTCTTAGGAACCTCTGGATCTCTGCTTTGTTAGGTGTTGGAGTCCTTAGTGTGTATCTCCTCTACCCTTGTGCTGATACCAGGTTCACTGAGAAAGCAGCACTCTTGCTTATTTCCCCAATTCCTCAGTGGTTTCAACTGGGGCTGGAGTGAAGTGCTCTGGGTCATTTAACTCCACAGATCCTGCTAACATCTAAAAAAGAAAAGAAGAATCTCCAGTGGAGAACGAAGTCAGCATCCATTAAACAGGATAACCATTATTAATTCAGAGAGCATTTAAAGAATGTAGACCTTCTGATATGCCAAGATTAGTGGCATCTTGACATTGGGAAGCAGAATTGTTATCTGGGTATGATTCTAACGTGTTTCCCAGTTCCAGATATGGTTTCCTTTCCACTGAGCAGATGTTAGCCAATCCAAGAGCACTTGGTTCTGCACCATGGCTGTGTGCCACCACTGCGCTTGTGTGAGCACACATCAAGTTGTTTGCTTCTGAGTTGCTTAGACTTTGAGTTGCTCAGACAGATGTTGGCCACTTTCTCCCTGTAGCTCATGTAGCACCGTTCATCACTAGATGGGCTAATTATCTTGGGACTGGCTCTCTTCCAGATGCCAACCAGGTCTCTCCATGGTCTGTGCTGACAGTGTATGGTGTCTTCAGCAGTAGGGTCTTACCATTAACCTGTGGTGGGTAATCAAATGCTCTGACAGAAGTCTGACTTGTTTGTTTTGGGATATCTAGTAGGCATCTCTGGTCAATAGCTCATTGTGGATCTAAACCACATCCTGGTACAGGGAATTACAGGCCAGAACCAAGGGAAAAGAAAAGAAAAGAGAAGATAGAAAGAAAGAGAAATAGAAGAAATTTAAGTTTAGGCTTCATCTCATCATCTCCAGGCCCTTCAATTCAGATGCTCCCCCTAAGGTCTTCTCGATGGCTCCACCTTTTAGTCTAACTTCAGGTATATAGGATGATATGGTACCAATTCAACTGGGGTTCAGTCTTGTGCCCCCCACTCTTTCCCTTCCCCCATTTCCTACCCTCCCTATTGTCCAAGCCATTCAGGTATGTCAGCAACTCAGTCTGATCCAGATTAGGAACTGGAGATGAGTGAGACAATGTGATCAATGTCTTTCTGTGATTGTGTGAGTTCACTTAGAATGATCTTTTTCAAGGTCAACCATTTTTCTACAAATTGCATTGTGTCATTTTTGCTTACTGTTGAATAGAATCCCATCATGTAGATATTCCACATCTTGGTTATCCATTTATCCAATGATGGATACCTGGGTTGATTCCAGTCCTTAACTATTATGAATTGAGCAGCTATAAACATGGTTGCAAAAATGTCTATGAACTGAGATGTGGAGCTTTTAGGGTAAATGCTCAGTAAGGAATAACAGGGTCTGTTGGTTACTCTATATTCATTCCTTTCAAGAGTCTCCATATCGATTTCCATAGTGGTTATACCAGCTTACATTCCCACCAACAGTGAATGAGTGTTCCTATTTCTCCACATCCTCGCCAACATTTGTTTCTATTTGATTTTTTAATGTTCAATATCCTTACTGGTGTAAGGTGGAATCTCGTAGTAGTTTTGATTTGCATTCCCCTAATAGTTAAGGATATCAAACTTTTTCTTAAGTGTGTGTTATGCATTTATAATTCTTCCTCTGAGAACTCCCTTTTCAGTTCTCTGCTCCAGTTTTGGTGTGGGTCGTTTGTTTTTTTATTGTTTAGTTTTTTGTACATTCTAGATATTAGGCTTCTGTCAGTGCTATAGCTGGCGAAGATTTTCTCCCATTCAGTAGGTAAACTATTGGCTCTGCTAATGGTATATTTGTCTGTGCAAAAGCTTTTTAGGTTCATGAGATCCCATTGATTGAGTGCCTGTTTAATTTCCTGGGCTACTGGGATTTTGGTTAGGATGTCTTTTCCCAGTCCTATATCATGGAGTGTGCTTCCTATTTTTTTTTTCCAGTAGTTAAAGAGTTTCAGGTTTTATATTGAGGTTTTTAATCCATTTGACTTGAGTTTTGTGTATGGCAAAATAAGTGGGTCTAATTTCATTTTTCTATATATGGTCATCCAATTTGTCCAATACCATTTGTTGAAGATGCTGACTTTACTCCAGTCAACTTTATTGACACCTTTATCAAAGATCAAGCAGCTGTAGTTAGTTACTTGACCTAAGGTCTGGGTTTTCAATTCTGTTCCATTTCTCTATGTTGTTGTTTTTATTACAGTACCATAATGTTTTTGTAACTATGGCTTTATAGTATAGCTTTATATCAGATATGGTGATACTGTCAGAGTTTTTCCCCCCCCCTGAGGCGATGTTTGGATATCCAAGGACTTCTGCCATTCCATATGCATTTTGAGATCATTTGTTAAATCCATGTTTAATGATGCTGGTAATTTTTTTTTGTTAATTCTTTTTTGTTTATTCTTTTTGTAAAATTTTGTTTATTTTTATTTATTTATTTGAGAAAGAGAGAGAGAAAGGAAGAGGCAGATAAAGAGAGAGAGAGAGAATGGGTGCACCAGGGCTTCCAGCCACTGAAAATGAATTCCAGACGCGTGCGCCCCCTTGTGCATCTGGCTAACCTGGGTCCTGGGGAATCGAGCCTCGAAGCGGGGTCCTTAGGCTTCACAGGCAAGCGCTTAACCACTAAGCCATCTCTCCAGCCCAATGCTGGTAATTATTAGTATTGTGTTAAATCTGTATATTGCTTTTAGTAGAATTGCCATTTTCATGATATTAATTCTATCTATCTAGGAGCATGGGTGGTCTTTCCATCTTCTTATGTCCTCCTTGATTTCTTTCTTGAGGTTTGTTTTTTATGTTTTCATTATATAGTTTTTTCACATCCTTGGTTACTGTTATTCCAAGGTATTTAATTTTTTGTTGCTATTGAAAAATATGGGACAGCCTCACTGATTTCTTTCTGTATATTTTTCCTTTGTATATAGAAAAGCTACTGATTTTTGTGCACTGATTTTGTATCTTGCCACTTTGCTAAAGGAATTTATCATCTTTAGAAGTTTTGTGATGGAGAATTTTAGGTCACTTATGTATATGATCATGTCATCTGTAAACAGGGCTAACTTGACTTCTTCCTTTCCAATTTGAATCCCTTTCATTTCTTTCTCCTGTCTTATTGCTTGGGCTAGCACTGCTAGTACTTTGTTGTAGAGCAGTGGTGAGAGTGGACACCCCTGTCTTGTTCCCAATCTCAGTAGGAACTCCTTGAATTTTTCCCCATTAAGTATTTTTGGGCTTTAGGAACTTTATATAAAGCCTTTATTGGGTTGAGATATAAATCCTCCATGCCTATTAATTCCAGGGTTTTGATCATGACATGGTGTTGTGTTTGGTCAAAGGCCTTTTCTGCATCAATTGAGATGATCATGTGGTTCTTATGGCTAAGTTTATTTATGTGGTGTATTACACTGACTAATTTCTGTATGTTAAATCATCCCTGCATGCCTGTCATGAAGCCTACTTGATCAAAGTGGATAATGCTTTTGATGTGTTGTTAAATTCAGTTTGTAAGGATTTTGTTCAGGACCTTTGCATCTAAGTTCATTAGGAATATAGACCTATAGTTTTCTTTCCTTGTTGCATCTCTGTCTGTTTTTGGTATTAGGGTGATGCTAGCTTCATAAAAGGAGTCAGGGAGTATTACCTAGTCTTAGATTAAGTGAAACAGTTTGAGAAAAATTGGTTTCAGTTCTTCAATAAAAGGTTTGATAGAATTCAGATGAGAAGCCATCCAGTCCTGGACTTTTCTTTTTGGGGAGGATTTGATTAACTTTTCAATATACATGGATGTGATAGGTCTGTTTTGTAGATTAATCTGCTCTGAGTTTAGTTTTAGTAAGTGGTATGTGTGTAGGAATTCATCCATTTCTTCCAGATTATTCAATTTTGTGGAGTAGAGGTTTTGGAAGTATGTCCCCTGATGATTCTTCCAACTTCATTGATGTCTCTAGTGATCTCTCCTTTTTCATTTCTTATTAGACCTCTCTCTCTCTCTCTCTCTCTCTCTTTCTCTTTTGCTTGATCAAATTGACCAGGAGTTTGTTAATCTTGTTTACATTTGAAAGAACCAGCTCTTCATTTCATCAATTTTTCAACTTATTTACTTAGTTTCCAATTCATTAATTTCTGCTCTAATCTTGATCATTTCTTTCTATCTGGAGGTCTTTGGGTTGGATTCTTCTTGTTTTTCCAGTGCTTTTAGGTCGAAAGTCTGGTTATTAATTAGTGATCGCTCTGTCTTTGTAATGAATGCATTTAGGGTTATGAATTTTCCCCTTACGACTGCTTTTATTGTGTTCCGTAAGTTTTGGTAGGTTTTGTTTTCCTTATCACTCAATTATGGGAATTTTACAATTTCTTTTTTGATTTCTTCCATGACATATTCATTGTTTAAAAGTGTGCTGTTTAGTCTTTAGGAGCTGGTGGAGTTCTTGATTTGTCCCATTGTTCTGACATGATACAGGAAGTTACTTCAATTTTCCTGACTTTGTAAAGGCATGCTTTATGGCTTAATGTATGGTCAATTTTGGAGAAGTTTCCAAGGCTGCTGAGAACAATGTGTATTATGTACTGTTTGCATGGGAAGTTCTGTAGATATATGTTAGGTCTAGTTGATGTATGCTGTTGTTGAGCTCTATTACTTCCATATTGATTTTCTGCTTTGATGATCTATTGATGATAGTGGAGTATTGAAGTCTCTGAATATGATGTTGTTGTTGTTTATTTCTGTTTTATTGTCCAGTAGATTTTGTTTTATAAACTGTGGTGCACTTGTCTTTGGCACATATATATTTATGACTGTGATGTGCTCATGTTGTATCATTTCCTTGATGAGGAAGAAGTGGCCTTTGTCCTTTTTGATTACTTTTGGTTTGAAGTATATTTTATCAGATATTATTATAGCAACTCCCATTTGTTTTTTTATTTACACTTGCTCAGAATACCATTTTCCCACCTTTCAAGCTGAGGAGGTGTCTATCTTGAGTGGTGAGGTGGGTTGCTTGAAGACAGCAGATCAGAGGTTCTTTCTTCCACATGAGTAACTCTGTTGGTGAGGGATTTTAGAGAAGTTTTTATAATTTCTATTTGATTTTTGATTTCTGTGATGTTATTTTGCATCATGTCCATCTCTTTTTTTAGGTATGATTTCAATTAGAGTTCTGATTTTATTGATGCTTCCTAGAATTCATTGTTGTACTTGATCAAGTTTTCATTAAACTTAATCAATTGGTTGTTGAGATCTTTCATTTCTTGACTCACCTTCAATTTATTTATATCTCTTTGGAAGGTTCTAATGTTTCCTTCCATTAAGTCAAGCCTACTGTGAAAAGCAGAACACTCTAGGAGATGATTCTATTAAATTTCATTGATATGATTTTTGTTTCTTTGATGGTTTGCTTCCAGTACAGCAATGTTTTTGAGCAGGGTCTCATTGGTTGTTGTGTTTTCATTTTGGGAATGAATTTATATTGATTTCTCTATGATTTTATTGGAGGCTTCCATTGTAGGACTAGGCATCCTTGGTGGGGATTTCACAGTTTTCTGTTGTTGTCTACCCATTTTAGGAAGAGTATTTTATTGAGAAGGAAGCAAGTTTTTGTCCTTTGGCCCATGCATGCTCTGATTCAGGTGAACAGGGATGTTGGTACCTAGTGGCCAGTTAGGATACCAGAGCAAAAGGCCTTATTTCACAGCTCATACAGGGCTCAGACCTCCCCAAGAAAAGCACAATGGGACCTACAAGGACCATGAGGGGACTGGGAGGAGCCAGGGAACAGGGATCTTGCCTACTCACTCAGCGTTGTGCATGCCCACATACAGACTGCACAATGAACACAGACGAGGCAGCTGACTGGAGCCAGGAGACAGGGGTCTATCCTGCTTACTCCACACTGCCATGCCCACCCACACACTTTTCATGCAAGGAACACAGACCAGGCTCAATTTTTATTTTTTATTTATCTTGTGGCTGTAACATCGTGCTTTATCATCTGCCCTCAAAGGATGTCTTATTTTATACATCTTTTCTTCCTCAATTTTGTGTACATTGCAGTAGTCAATAAAGAATGAATTGGAATTTTGAACCCTTTTACACTTCTATGGTAAGATGACTGTTACATCCCTTTCATCTATTCCTTATATTTGCCTATGCCTGTTACTTTTCCAGTAAATATAATGGAATAAGAGTGTTTGCTATGTGCAGAGTATTGTTGCTTAGTACCTGAAACTTGTTAATTAATTTAATTCTTTTTAAAAATGGAGTAATCAGGGCTGGAGAGATGGCTTAGTGGTTAAGCGCGTGCCTGTGAAGCCTAAGAACCCCGGTTTGAGGCTCAATTCCCCAGGACCCACGTTAGCCAGATGCACAATGGGGCGCACGTGTCTGGAGTTCGTTTGCAGTGGCTGGAGGCCCTGGCACGCCCATTCTCTCTCTCTCTCTCTGCCTCTTTCTCTCTCTGTCTGTCACTCTCAAATAAATAAAATAACAAAAAATTTAAAAAAAAAGAAAAACAAAAAATTCAAATACTTTAAAAAATGGAGTAATCATTATGATAATCTTCATTTTAACAATGAGGAGTTTGGAGTGTAGATCATTTCAATATTCATTTAGAATCAAATAACCAATGAGAAACCAGTTCTCCAACCCAGATAGTTTGACCCTTGTTTTCAACTACTGTGTATGCTCTCATGGTATTAGAGGTTATATTCATGTTCATGAATACATTCCTGGGTAATGGCAATAGGACTTGGTAAGAACAACAATAACAACAACAAGCATAGATACTTGAATAAATAAACCAAAATAAATGAAAATAGCTCTGATGTCTTGCTGTTTTAACACCTTTTTTACTTATGTCCCTGGTTTCTATCTTGCAAACTAAGACTCAGCTGGACCTCCGGATCTACTTTTTCAACATAAGAAACAATTATTTTCTTGTGGTGTAAACTTGAGGATGTTTTGCCTTTGTTTCTGGTTGGCATACTATACTGTAGTAGTGTGAGCACAGAAGTAAACTTCAGATATGACATTTGAAAGGTCATTCTTATCAAGTGTCTAAAAAAAACTGCCAAATTTGATGCAAATGTTCCACCATATCTATGTGTTTTTGATAGGAAATTCCTGAGTAGTCATATGGACCACCAATGTGACCACAGACACTAGGCTGGGAAGCAAGTATTGGATGCATTACAATGTGCTGAAACACAGGCCTACAACTTGCTTGCATCAGGATGTTGAAGATTACCTTGTAGGAAAAGATATAGGATGTTTATTGATCACAGTGACCTGGCCAATTTTCTGCCCAGCCAGTGTTTACTACCTAGTTAATATATTCCTTTTCTGATCTTACTCATTTTTTCTTATTTTAATATATATATATATATATATATATATATATATATATATGACCTATTTATTTGAGAAAGAGAGAGAGAGATGGGGGGGTTGAGAGAAGCAGGTAGAAGGAGATAGAGAGAGAGAGAGAATGGCCTCCAGCCACTGTAAAAAAAAATAAAAAAAATAAAAAAATAAAAAAAACTCCAGAGCACGAGCCACCTTGTGCATGCGGCTTACATGAGTACTGGGAAGTCAAACCTGTGCCTTAGCCTTCACAGGCAAGCACCATAACTGCTGAGCCATCTGTCCAGCCCCCATTTCTAACTCATTTATTTTGCCCAAAGGTTAAAAAAATTCATTCAAATAGTAGATTTTTGGCTTGAGAAATCTCACTTTCACTAAAAATGTCCTTATTATTTCTGAAATGAATATGACAAATCCAAGAAAAACAATTATTTAGTTACTGCCTTCCTGAAGAATATGTACAAATGGCATTCTGTAGCCTAAAAATAATGAATGCTATTTACAAATATTACATCTTCTATACAAAATCAATGTGAAATTACTTGACATGACTTACCCTTGCAACTTTCATCAGCCTTTAAAATGGAGTTAAAATGAAGGCATTTAATATTAAGGATGACCTTCCTGAGTGAAATTGAGGGAAAGTAAAAGCCTAGACATACATGTCTGACAGAGTCAAATTTCTTGCCTCTGGAGGAAAAATGTGTCCACACATCTAAGGGTACCGAATACCATGAATGTCGGTAGAGAACATGTCACAAAGAGCCTTCTAGACCAGTGAGAGTTATTCCATATTCTTAGTCCATATTCTTAGTGACCTCCCTCACCCAGCACTTCGGGGCTGTGGATATTCTTATTAATTTTATGCCATTAAATGTGTCACCTTTCAACTGGCCCTAAGTGAAAGTATTTCCTGGGGGAAGAATTTTATTGAGCTTCTTTTTAACAGGAAAACTTAAAAGTAAAAAGAGTTGTACCCTTAGTTCATTTATGTTCAGAAATTTTTTTTTTCTCTCCTTCTCCTTGCTCGAGTTAGGGAAAATACCTAAGCAAGGACCATACACTGAAATGCCTTCATTTCTGTTTCAGTGTTTTGATGTGAGGCAGAGACTTCTTTTGTTTTGACAAAAACATTTGCTAAATCCTTTATCCTTTCATCATTTAGCTCAGCTCCCAAAAGTCTCAGTTCTTCCAACTGGAAGTAATCTTTATCTTTTCATTGTATTAATGTGGTATAGACTGTCTGGAGAATGCTTTCACAAACAGTTTTTATGTTGCATTTTGGTACTCTTAAAATTTTTTCTTCAAATATGATTAAATCTCCAGGAAATTAGAGAACACATGCTGCATGTGAACAGGACCTCCACAAGGCTTTGCACATAGTAGACCTTCAGAGATTATCTCTTGCATTGTTCTTATTTTTCTTTCATTTTATGATACACCTAACAAAAAGTATTCCTATTATTCTTTCAATCTTAAAAATTAGACTTATTATTAATTTCAGGTTTTTATACTCTTATCAGGAATTTTTTGTCAACTTCTAAAAATTGTTCTTAATAGTATTATTTCCTTTTATTATGTGTTAATATGCCAATCATATAGCTATTTTATCCAAATCACTGAATTTTAGTGGATGAAACTTAATTTTTAGAAATGTCTACTTTGTCATTAGTTATTTTCCATTTAAGATCCATAGTCCATGAATTTAATCCTTATTTCTATTAGAAATATCAGCATTTGTATGAATGCTTTTTGGGTGTCTGGCATATATATTGAAAGATAGCACAATTGTGATTCCCCTCTTCACAGTACAAGTGGAAGAACGTGAGGCTTATGCCATGGAACAAATGTTTGCCAACCCCTCCATTCATATGTTGAAATCCAAACCTTTCATTTAATGATATTGGAGGATAGGGTTGGGGGATTGATTAGGTCATGGGGATACTCTTCCTCTGACTCATCATCCATGCCAGTGTTGGGATTACAAGTGTATGACACTATGCCTTGTGGTATAGTCCTTTGTATCTTTTGTATGGAAAGTAAAGGATGAAAATGCCATCTATGAATCAGGAAGTGGGCCCTAATGAAACCTTTAATATGTGAGCACTTTAATATTGAGCTTCCGGGCCTCCATATCTGGGAGAAATAATTTTCTGTTCATGAATCACCTTGTTTGTCGTATTCTGCTTTAGCACCATGGAAAGGTTAAAAACACTAATAGTTGATATATATAGGTGCAAACTTTAGACATTTGTCAGGGATACTGAGAAGTTCTTAGGAGTTTGAGGATATAAACTATGAGTAGAAATAACTTGCAGAAGAGTAAAAGAAGCCCTGTGCTTCAAAACTGTGTTTATTAAGCCAGGCGTGGTTCCACACACCTTTAATCCCAGCACTTGGGAAGCAGAAGTAGGTTGATCGCCATGAGTTCGATTCCACCCTGAGACTACATAGTGAATTCCAGGTTAGCCTGGACTACAGTGAGACCCTACCTCAAAAAAAAAAAAAAAAAAAAAAAACAAAAACACAACTGTGTTTATTTTTATTTCCTTGTTTTTGTTTTGGATGCCCCTCACCAACCAGCCTTTTTATTTTTTAGTTGTTTTTACTCGTCAGGGTTTCACTGTAGCCCAGGCTGTCCTGGATCTCACTCTGTACCCCCAGGTTAGCCTCAAACTTATGGTGATCCTCCTACTTCTACATAATGAATGCTGGGAATAAAGGTATGCACCACTCCCAGTTCTACTGTGCTTTGATCATTAGGAATGCCTTCAGATCCCTTGGTCACATTTTCTAAATATCCCTGTTATAGGTAGAAGATAAAATGTTCCCATAGGCTCATATGTTTGAGCACTTGGTATTACTTGGGAATGCTGTGGAACCTTAAGGCGATGGAGCTTTGCTGGAAGCAGTGTGTCATAAGGGGCAACCTTAAAGCATGGTGGATTTACCACACTTGCTTTTTGAGCTCTGCTTCATTCCTGAGGATATGAAACTGCTCAAGTTGAGCCTTGTGGTACCTTCCCTGCCAGGGTGGACTGAACCTTATGCAAGGGCAAACCCAATAAGCTTTCCTTCCCTAAGTTGTTTCTCTTCAAAGCAGCTCCAGTAACTGATTCAGAACCTTCTCTTCATCAGCCATTTCTTCCTTTTTGTCAAATTTGGTCATAAAAATGTACTTTGATTTTTCTCAGCCTCCCAAGAACACTCATTTTCCTAGATAGCTTAAAATCATAATGTTACATATGGTCACAAATTTCCCGAGTACAGGATTTTCAGTGCTGATCTCACTTCACTGTAGTTTTAAGATATCTCAGCAGAAGTAGATGAAGCAGGACTTTGAATTTAGCAACAGCTCTGTCTCTGTGAGAAGCACTGC
Organism: Dipus sagitta; assembly: GCA_036346955.1. Lineage (NCBI taxonomy): Eukaryota > Metazoa > Chordata > Mammalia > Rodentia > Dipodidae > Dipus > Dipus sagitta. The sequence continues at coordinate 53,016,405 of CM070774.1, forward strand.
TATGTTACTTTGGTCAGAGATCACCTGATTGAAAACACACTGGTAAGAATCTGTTTAACATAAGCTTTTATCTTCTCCCATTAAGAAAAAAATGTTTATTCAGGTGTGGTGGCATGGGACTTTAATCCTTAGAACAAAGTAGACAGATCACAGTGAGTTCAAAACAAGCCTGAGGGAGAAAGAGACCCTGACTCAAAAAATAAATAAATAAATAAAAATAAAAACAGTTAATACATTACAGGGCAGAAGTAACAAAATAGTAATAGTTGCTATCCCATGTTGAGGGTTTTAAAAATGGCTGTTTCCTACCTAGGCATTATGTTCCATTTTCTAATATTACTTAAAAAATTTTATCTTATTTATTTTTTTGAGAGAGACAAAGAGGGTGAGGAAGAGAGAGAGAGAGACAGAGAAAGAGAGAGAGAGAAAGAAAGAGACATGACAGGCCTTCAGCTATTGAAAATGAACTCCATATGCATGCACCAACTTGTGTATCTGGCTTATGGGGGTTTTGAGGAATTGAACTGAGGTCCTTTGGATTTGTAGGCAAGTACCTTAACTGCCAAGCCAGTTCTGCAGCCCTAGTATTACTTGTTAATAGAAAAATTTGTAAAATAAAATTCATGCTTGAAATGTGGTAACAAGCCAGGTGTGATGGCACACACCTTTAATCACAGCACTCAGGAGGCAGAAGTAAGAGGATCACTGTGAGTTCAAGGCCACCCTGGAACTACAGAGTGAGTTTCAGGTCTCTCTGGGTTAGAGTAAGACCCTGCCTTGGAAAAAAACAACAAAACAAAACAAAAATGTGTGTGGTAGACTTTCCTTTAACAGCAAGCATTCAGGAACATGAAACTGGAAGATGGACATGAATTCATGATTCAAAACCAACTTGGTCAACAGTGAGTTCTACTATAGCCTAGGCTAGAGTGAACCCCTGATTCAAAAAAGAGATAGATAAACAAAAATGTACCTTGGAATAACACTAACCAAGGTTGTGAAACACTTAAATAATGAAACACTTACATAATGAAAAACACTCAGGAAAAAATTGAGGAGGACTTGAGAAGATGGAAAGACCCACCATACTCCTAGATAGGCAGAATTAACATTGTGAAAATGGCAGTCCTACCAAAAGCAATGTACAGATTTAATGCAATGCCAATAAAATTCCAACATTATTCTTCACAGAGATAGAAAAAATGATCTCAAAATTTATATGGAATGGCAGCAGACCTCCAATATCCAAGCATATGATCAGAAAAAGAAACACCTCTGGAGGTATAGCCATACCTGGTCTAAAGCTATATTACAAAGCCATAGCAACAAAACCAGCATGGTACTGGCATTAAAACAGGAATACAGACCAACAGAACAGAATAGAGGATCTGGATGTTAGGTAAAGTAACTACAGCTATTTGCTCTTTGACAAAGGCCCTAATAATGTAGACTGGAGAAAAGACAGCTTCTTCAACAAATGGTGCTGGACAAACAGGATAACCATATGCAGAAAAATGAAACTAGACCCACACATCTCACCATCTACAAAAATGAAGTCCAAATGGATCTAAGGCCTCAGTATAAGACAGAAAACTCTGCTTCTACTGGAAGAAAAAAATAGGAGGAATTTTCCATGATATAGGAGTGAGGAAAGTCTTCCTTAACAAAGCCCCATTAGCTCAGAAACTTAAAGAATTGGGATCTCATAAAGCTAAAAAGGTTTTTTCAAAGAAAAATGTTCCATAAACAGAGCCAATAGACTACCCACAGAATGGGAAAAAATTGCCAGCTATACAATTGACAGAGGCCTAATTTCTAGATTCTACAAAGAACTCAAAAACCTGAACAATAAAAAAAAATCAACAACTTACTCACAAAGTGGGGAAGAGAACTGAATAGGGAATTCAACATCCCTAACTATCAGGGAAATGCCAATTCAAACAATTATAAGATTCTACCTTACCCCAGGAATGATAGGAAATCTTAAAAAATCAAGTGAAACAAATGTTGGTGAGGATGTGGAGAAATAGGAACCCTCATTCACTATTGGTGGGAGTATAAGCTGGTACAACCACTATGGAAAGCAATATTGGGACTCCTAAAAGGGTTGACTATAGGACTTAACAACAGACCCTTTTGTTCCCTTACTGGGCATTTACCCTAAAAGCTCCATGCCTCAGTTCAGAGATATTTGCTCAACCATGTTTATAGCTGCTCAATTCATAATATCTAAGAACTAGAATCAACCCAGGTGCCCATCATTGGACAAACGGATAACTAAGATGTGGTATATCTACACAATGTAATTCTACTCAGCAGTTAGAATAAAAAATGACACAATGAAATTTGTAGAAAAATGGTCCAACTTGGAACAGATCATACTCAACAAACTCTCACCCAGTCACAGAAAGACAATTGTTACATGGTCTCACTCATCTGTGTCTCATAACTTGGATCACCCTGAGATGTTGACATACCTAATAGGCATCGCAAGGACTGGACAATAGGGAGGCTGGCGCTTGAGAAGAGGGTAAGGTTTGGGGGCACAAAACTGAACCCAAATGAAACTAGTACCATAAAATTCTATATCCTGGAGGATAGACTATAAGGTTGAACCCTCATCAGGACCTTAGAGGGAACATCTGAATTGAAGGGACCTGGAAAGAGTGAGATGAAGCCTAACCATAATTTTCTCCTGTTTCTTTCTTTTACATATTTTATTTCTTTTTATTCTTTCTTTTCCATTGGTGCTGGCCTATAACTCCAAGTACCAGGATGCAGTTAGCATCCACAATGAGCTGTTGATCAGAGAGACCTACAGGGTTTCCCAAAAGAATACAGATTCCTGTCAGAGTACTTGATTACCCACCAGAGGTTTATGGTAAGACCCTACTGTTGAAGACAACAAATGTTATTAACATGGAACATGGATAGACGTGGCTTGAATCTGGAAGAGAACCAGCCCCCAGATAGTTAGCCCATCTAGTGCTATAAGGTACTACATGAGCTACTGGGGCAAAGTAGCCAATAGCTGTCTGAGCAACTCGAAGTATAACATTCTCAGAAGCAAACAACCAGATATGATGCTCACACAAGTGCAGTACTGGCACAAAGCCACAGGTGGGTAACCATCTGCTCTTGGATTGGCTAACAGATCCAGTAAGTGGAAAGGAACTCATATCTGGAACTGGGAAACAATTCAGAATCATATCCAGATAATGAGTTTGCTCTCCAATATCAAGCTCCCACCAATCAGGCTTCAAGAGGGCCTACACCCATTAAATTCTCTCTAAACTAACAATGGTTGTCCCATATAACCTGTGCTGACTTCACTCTCCATTGGAGAATTTGCTTCTCTTTTTCACATGGAAGTATGACCTGAGGAAAGAAATGGCCCATCTCACTTTGCCAGGGCCCCAGCTAAAACCACAGAGGAACGGGGGAAATGAGCAAGAGTCCTGCTTTCTTGGTGAACCTTATATCAGTACAAGGGTGAAGGAATATACACTGAGGACACTCAACTCCTACCAACCAGAGATCCAGAGGCTCCTAACAGCCCCTCACTGAAGTAGACCTAAAACGAACCCAAAATGGTTCAGGAGTGGAAAGATTGTTAGAGACACAAGTTGGGACATAATGCACAGAGAGCACAGAGACATTGCCTCTTCCCCATAACTGATGGCTACCCCCACAATGCACGACCCACAATCCCCATGGGGATAACAGGCATCCCCTAAGGAAGAGGGTCCCTTTGGAGGGGGGGCAGGGATGAGGGTAAGGATGGTACCAACCTGTGTTGTTTACATACTGAGTATGTCCGTAACTTAAAAAAAAATAACAAAAAAAAAAACACAAAAAACGAGAGAGAGGTGAGGCTGGAGAGATGGTTTAGTGGTTAAGGCACTTGCCTGCAGAGCCTAACTATCTGGGTTCAGTTCCCTAGTACTCATGCAAAGCCAGATGCACAAAATGGCAGATGCATCTGGAGTTCACTTGCAGTGGCTGGAGGCCCTGGCATTCCCATTCTCTCTCTCTCTCTGTCTCTCTTCTTGTTAATAAATAAATAAACCTTAAAAGAAAGAGAAAGAGCCAGGCATGGTGGTTCACACCTTTAATCCCAGCACTCGGGAGGTAGAGGTAGGGGGATCGCCGTAAGTTCGAGTCTACACTGACACTCTGTAGTGAATTCCAGGCCAGCCTGGGCTAGAGTGAAACCCTACCTAAAAAAAAAAAAAAAAAAAAAAAAAAAAAAAAAAAAGGAAAGAGATAGAAAAAGAGAAAAAGCAAAAGCAAAAGTAGTAACAATCTACTATAACATAATGTATTTCAAGTAGATACATTACTGCAAAATATACACACATAATATATGTATACACACATTCATTATCTCTCCCCCACTCTTCAAAGGCCAGGTTGCTTATATATGCTGCAAGTACCTACAATGTATTTTCAGTGTATCTGTTAATAGTTTTTCATCTTGTACTTACTTAAATTCTCTGCAGTAAATATAATGCTATAATTCCAAAGATTAAACTCTAAAGAAAAAAAGCCCTGTTACTACATAGAAAATGACTTGCTAGATTTAAATGAATCATTTATCTGTGCTCCACTAATTTGCCCCTATTATCTGTGGATAAATAGACTTAGCAGTGACATTAAATGTGCCATATGATTCCTTTATTATAAATTTCATGTTCTGCTTAATATCTCTATCCACAACCATATGGTTTTCATTATGTTGGCTGCCATTTGTTATGCCCAATAAGTGAAAACCTTCATTATATATTGATTTCCTTCTGGGAATGCCTCAGAACCTCTGTGTTCTCAATGCCATCATTGATCAGATATCAATTATTATTTTTATTTACTCTCAGAGCACAGAACATATTAAACTGATTCTGCATTTATCTGGTACATGCTGACCCCAATTTTTCTACTAAAGGCTTTTTAACTTCAGTTTTAAGAGCAATTTTGTTTCTGACAGCATTGTGGTATTGCCTAGGAGTACAATGTTGACATTTATTTAGTTGGAAAACGGGACTAAAGGAGTGTTTTGGATAATTTTTAGGGATGTTTGTTTCTGTACTCTTGGTTTAATCAATGTCAATAAAGGGTTTTAGGGATTTTTTTTTTTTTTTTTTAGGAAACAAGCTGTTACAACAGTACTCATAAATAAAATGCAAAAGTGGCAGGTGATATAAAATTGAAACAGAAAGAATATGTTTTCTCTACCTGAGGTTTTATTGCATATGACTTATATATGCTTATACACTGTCAGATAGGCACTGTTCCAATAATGTCAGCTGCTTTCACAAGATTACTTACTGATCTTCCCTATTATTATATTTTCTCAAAGGTGCCATTTTGATTCTTTACTATACATTAGGAAATCAAATGTATTATGCTAGGCACAGAAATTTAGTTCACAAACATTTTTGATTCATTTTGCTGAGCTACAGGACATAAAGTTAACTAAGCTAAGATGCTAAATATTTTCTAAAGTGTGACCGTGGTGAATCAAGTAAGCTGGGCACTCCCAGCTGCATGATGAGGAACTGTATAGAAATAATAAATTTTGATGACAAATGATTTTTAATTTTATCAATGCTAGATGAAAATTAGGGAATTTGAAAAGCATTTTGGCAAATTTAGGAAAAGCTGATTTTGCAACTGAGTTTTCTATGAACTTACTATATACCAAGGAGCATTCCTTTCTTCCTCAATAATCAGACTCAATGTGGTTGTGGATGAAAATAAAAATATTCTGGTCATAATATGTCCTAAAATAAGAAAGCTTTCAATTGTTTGATAATATTAATTTACATTGAGTGTAAGCATCTCAACCCTTATTCCAAGAAAATAGTTCTGTTATTTATAAGTTAAAATTTCTTCACATTATTTTGAAGTTAAAAAAGAAATGTTTTCAATAAGACCAGAGGAGATAGACTACCACTCACACTTCAGCCAAGCCATAGCTGAAACCACAGAGAAATTGAGGAGAGGAACAAGAGTGCTGCTTCCATGCTGAACCTGATAATTAGTGCCAGGGTATAGGAGACAGACCCTGAGGACACTCAACACCTACCAAAGCAAAGATCCAGAGAGACCCAAGAGCTCATAACTGAAGTAGACCAATAACAAATCAGAACCATATCCAAAAATGGAGTCCATTCTCCAATATCAAGCCCTCCCCCCAATCTTGGGCTATAAGAGGGCCTACACCTATTAAATTCCCTCTAAAATAATAATACTTATCTCATTTATCTGGTGCTGACTTCACTCTCCTTTGGAGAATCTGCTTCTCTTTTTCAGATGGATGCAGAACCTGAGGAGAGATTCAGCCCATTGCACCTCACCAGGGCCCCAGATGAAACCATAGAGTAATTGGGGAAATGAGCAAGACACAGAGAAAACGCAACTCTTACCAAACCAGATATCCAGAGATGCAGAGGTTCCTATGACCTCATCACTAAAGTAGACCTAAAATGAACCCAACATGGCTCAGGGAAATTCATGGAAGAAAGGGTAGACAGATTGTTGGAGCCACAAGTTGAGACATTATACAAAGACACTGCCTCATCCCCATAACTGATGGCTACCCCCACAATACATGACCCAGAATCCCCAATGAGGAGGGTCTATTCAGAGGGGGGAGGACAGGGAGGAGGCTAATGATGGTATGAACATGACTGTTTACACATTGAGTATGTACATAACTAATAAAGAAAAGAAAATCTCACTCACCACAGCTCAGGCAATTTTGAAAAGAGTGGGCAGAAAGATTTTAAGAGCCACAGATTGACCATCATGCCCAGATGCATTTCCTCCCCTGCCCCCCCCAAAAAAATGACTGACTGCTGCTCCCACAATGCATAAATCACAACCCCATAGGGAATACCTGCAAGCAACTGAGGAGGGGCCCCAGTAGAATGGGGGCAGGGGCAAGGGAAAAGAGAGTACAAACACATGATGTATCCATCTGAAATATGTTGTTAATAATAAAAATATAAAAAATAAAAGATATAAAGAATATACTACTAGATCATTGTGGATGATAGCTGAGCTTTTGATCAGAAAGACCTACAAGGTTTCCCAAAAGAAGACAGATTTATGTCAGAGTAAGTGATGACCCACCAAAGGTTAGTGGTAAGACCCTACTGCTGAAGACACCATATGCTGTTGACATGTAACACGGAGTGACATGGCTGGAAGCTTGCTGGGCTCACCGGCAGGTAGGGCTGTAGGAGAGCCGGTCCCGCCAGTCTCTTCCTGGGGCTGAGCGGGATGGTTAGTGTTGACAACTCAGAACTTCTCCTAGTCACTGGAGAAAAACCACACTGAGTCAGGAGACTTGTCGAAGCAGGATCTCACTTTATTGTAACAGGCAGGTGTTTATTTAATGTTGAGAATGAAGGCGGGAATCTCAGGAGGGGATAAGGTGTAGGGGCCAATAGCATATCGTGACTTTTGAAATGACTGGTTCTATGCGCGCGCGGGAACTCTAACTTTTTTGCAGAAGTAGCAGGCCAGAGGCAATTTGGCGCCCTGCTGAGTCATAGCTGGCCAGAGACAGGTCACCAAACTTTAGCTAGGCTCAGAAGTTCCACTAGGCCTCGTGTCCGGGCCTCTCAAGGCCCAACAGAAGCTGGAAGAGAGTCATTCCCCATACAGCACATCTGGTGCCCAAAGTTGTTACATGAGCAACTGGGGGAAAATGACCAATATCTGTCCAAGCAACTCATGGTCTAGCCTACTTAGCAGCAAATAACCTGACATGATGCTCACACAAGTGCAATAGTGGCTCACAGCCATGGTGGCAAACCAACTGCTCTTGATTTGGCTAACCGATCTGCTCAGTGGAATGGAACACAGAGCTGGAGCTGGGAAACAAGTCAGAACCATATCCAAACATGAGCCTCCTCTCCATTATCAAGCTCCCACCAACAGTGGGCTAAAACGGGGACTATACCTATTAAATTCTCTCTAAAAATAATGGTTATCTTATTTGTCTGGTGCCAACTTTACTCTCTGTTGGAGAATCTGCTTCTCTTTATCAGATAGACGCAGGTCCTAAGGAGAGAACCACCCCATCATACCTCAAAAGGGCTCCAGCTGAAACTAAGAATAATTGGGGAAACAAGCAACAGTGCTTTTTTCTTGGTGAACCTGGTAACAGCATAAGGGTGAAGGAGATTGACACAGAGAACAATCAACTCCTACCAAATCAGATATCCAGAGACACAGACGTTCCCAAGACCTCAATACTGAAGCAGACCTAAAATGAACCCAACATGGCTCAGGGAAATTTGCAGAAGAGGGGGAAGAAAAAATGTTAGAGCCACACGTTGGGTCATGATACACAGAGACATTGCCTCTGGCTCATATCTGATGGCTAACCCCACAATGCACAACCCATATATACCCCAACAGGGAGGGTCCCTGTATAGGGTGGAGGACAGGGAAGAGGCTAGCAATGGTATCAACTTGACTGTATTCACTGAGTATAAAACTGATTAAAATATACATATATACTACTAGAAAGTGTTTTAGCTACTTCTTGTGGATTTCAGTTGCTTTTCTGGGAGTGGTTTGCAAATATCAGTGTTACAAATCACCTAGTGTTGAGGTTTGAGTCAGTTGTCCCCCATAAACATATGTGTTTTAAATGTTGAGTCCCCAACTGGTGGCAGTTTGGAAGGTGGACCCTTAATGGAGGAGGCATTTTTGGGGGGTTGATGGGGAACTCAAGGGTGTTCTAGCCAGATTCCACTTGCCAGCTTACTCCTTTGCTGCTGTTTGCAGCCTACCCTGGCAGAAGGTGATGTCTTTTCCTCTGCCGTCTTTTACCTGTCATCAAGCTTCCTCTCAAAACTGTAAGCAAAAATAAAAACTTTTTGCCTATCATTTGCTTTTGACTGGGTGCATTATCCCACCAATAAGAAGGTTCTTATCTTACTCTGGTCTTGTGAAAGTTCAGTTGCTGAGTCATACAGGTCAAAGCTGAGTCCGAACTTCTGCCTTTTTCAGAATTTGTTGTAATGTCAGTACTATTGGACCATGGCCACAGGGCCAGCACTTAGGCAGCAACGTGGTATGTTATTAATGGCTTACAATAATGTTCCTGTCCTGTCCCATCATATGGTCACCTAGCACCTTGCATGTTTACCTTTAACATGAGCCTTTGTTGTTATAATTTGTTATAATTTTTTCATCTTGTACTTCTTTCCATCTATTGTGTTATGAAAGCATGTCTTCTCTTACTACTTTGTTCCAAGTATGCACAGTGCTGGAGATTTGGCAATGGATGCTTATTGACTATGGGCTATTGAACTCAAATAATAAGAAACCAGAGATTGTAAGCTCCCATATGAATAAAGAGGCCTACAGATTCATGTATAGGTACTTGGGTGGAAACAACTTACTTCTCACTTTGGTAAACACCCAAATGATTGATTATATGGTGAAATTATCTTAGATTTTTATGAGTCCAGCTATCTTCAAAAGTTGCTGCACCATTTTCTATTTTTTTTTTATTTTCTAAAATTTTTTTCTTCATTCTTATTTATTTGAGAGTGACAGAGAGAGAGAAAGAGGGAGAGAGAGAGAGGGAGAGAATGGGCGCGCCAGGGCTTCCAGCTACTGCAAACGAACTCCAGATGCATGTGCCCCCTTGTGCATCTGGCTAACGTGGGTCCTGGGGAACCGAGCTTTGAACCGGGGTCCTTAGGCTTCACAGGCAAGCACTTAACCGCTAAGCCATCTCTCCAGCCCCCATTTTCTATTTTTACCATCAGTGAGTGAATGTTCTTGCTATCTTATAACCTCACTTTCATTATTATATGATTATTCACCTATGTTAGTACATAACATGGCAGAGAAAAATATTAATTGGTTAATTAATCTCAAATGATAGTAACTCAATGACTTGTTATGATTATATTAATTTATAAATGTGCTTTGAATTTTTAAAGAATTTTACTAGAAAAAAAGGCAATAAAGGTAGTCACAGGTTTAAGTAGAAAACAAATTATCAAAATTCCTTACATGAATAAAAGGGGAACCAGAACTGGATTAAAGTATCTATTTGAAAACATGACAGTAAAATGAAATTATAACAGAAAGATCCACCGCACAAACACACTGGCAGCCCCATTTTTCACAGCATTAATCATCTGATGGAGAACAGTGCAGAACTTAAGTCTGTGCTGATAGAAGACTCCAGATAAATTATTACTCCAGTGACAACCCTTTCTATAGTAAAAAATAAGCTTTAAATCTGAAAGAATACCCTAATATAAATAAAGGAAAAATTCCATAGGGAAATTACTAAGCTTATAGTTTGTCATTGTAGCAAGTGTATATATAGAATGAGCATATGCTCAAGAATTTTTAAAACTTAAAAACTCATCTGTAGCATAATTTTGTAGATGCTATTACCTGATTGCATATTCCAGAAAAAGTTTAGACACATTATATCATGAAGTTTGGAGGGCCTTTATTATATCTGAAGGGTTGGCACTCAGATAGAAACTATCTAGCAGCCAATTTTAGGAAAAATGACAGAATTTATATCTCTATATTAGTAAATACCTTGCTACCCAAAGACAAACATAAATATATTTGTAAGTTTGTGCCTTAGAGTTGAAAAGTTTTATACAATTTTTGTATTTTTCATATAGAAATTTTGACAAATATTTAGATGTATATTTTGAAAAGTGTGAACTTAAAACTCAAATTAAGGGCTGGAGAGATGGCTTAGCAGTTAAGCGCTTGCCTGTGAAGCCTAAGGACCCCGGTTCAAGGCTCGGTTCTCCAGGACCCACGTTAGCCGGATGCACAAGGGGGCGCACGCATCTGGAGTTCGTTTGCAGTGGCTGGAAGCCCTGGTGCGTCCATTCTCTCTCTCTCTCTATCTATCTGCTTCTTTCTCCGTTTGCCACTCTCAAATAAATAAATAAAAATGAACAACAAAAAAAAACTCAAATTAAAATATCAAAATTTATTACATGAGACATTTACAAATGAGTAACATTGATACAGACTTTACTCTCATTAATTATCATTATTACTACTATGGGAGGACTGGGGATGTAGTTCAGTGGTAGAGAGGTGCTTACAATGCACAAAGCTCTCAGTTCAATCCCAATGCCAGACTGACTTGGAACTTATTATGTAGTCCCAGGCTGGCTTGGTACTCACAGAGATTCTCCTATCTCTGCTTCTCAAGTGCTGGGATTAAAGTCATGTACCATCATGCCCAGCTAAGCTTCTTGAATTAAGAAGTCAATGTTGTTCTTTTTTTGTTTTGTTTTTTATTTTTTATTTTTGGCTCTTTATTGTGTAGATAACTATCATGAGATTTCGAAGACTCTAATTCTGTAGCTAATCTAATAAATCATTTTTATACTTTGTGCACAATCTATTAATTCTTTTTATCTAGAAAACCCTATTATACAGGGAAATATGAAGTTTATGGTACTAAGCACTTATTAAAATTAATGCCATGAAAATTATAAAGTTGCAATAATTTTCATATAAATGCACCAATTTTCAAGGTACTTAAAACTTCTTTCTGCCTAACAGCTTAAATATTATTTGAATTTAGTAAGTTAAGAATTTGTCACTGGAATGGCCACTTTTGATGCTTCATTTCTTTTCTTAGATGCTGTTAGAATTTGGATCTTGAATGTTCCCCAACAGTCCATTGGTTGAAGGCCTTGTGGGTTATATTGGAAGATGATGGAACCTTCCAGAGAGGGTACTCATGGGGTCTTAAAGATTGGGACATACCCTTGAAGAGCATTGTGGGACCTTGGACTCTTCCTCATTCTCTTTTGCTCCCTGGATCACACTTTTGATGTACCATATACTTCTATGACAATGTATTTCATTTCCACAGACCTAAAGCCATCAGCCAACACAGCTACCACTGATAATCTTGAAAACTGTGAACAATGATAACAAAAAATTGCTTTTAAAATTATAAATTTGTTACTTAGGATATTATTTATAGTCATGCGAAAGCTAACTATACAAGTTTCTTAACTTACTGACATATTTATCTAGAGAATTATACTTCACATATTAAAGATGAATGAACTCCAGAAGGTTTAACTACAGCTTTTAGAGAAAAAGGAATAAAAGAGGTTAGTCATCTTTAGTTAATCTTAGGAAATTAAATGTATTTGAGTAAAATTGATTGGTAGAACTTTTTTTTTTTTTCTTTTCTTTGGTTTTGGTTTTGTCTCAGGCTTTGTGCTTTCATTGTGCAATAACTATAGCCATTTAAAGTAAATTGTCCATTAAAGTACCACTCTAGCTTTTGACAAATTGCATCAAACTGTTTTTATCCTCTGGGGAAACAAAAAGCTGAGAATGGTGGTTTTATTTTTTCTGCTTGACATATAGGTTGCTTGAGCCAGTGGGCTAAAATGCTTTTAGGTGCTCTATATGACAACCCAAAGAGGTTATATATGGTCCAGTAGAGCCCAAGTAAAGATATTGAATTCTAGCCGCTTATCTCTCGTGATGACAAATAATTGGTCATGCTCTCATATCATCCATCATTTTGAAAACAGTTCTCATTTTAAATCTAGTTATTTAAGAGCAGTGTAACAGAACCACCAAAGGCTGTAAATCCTGTGTTTTTGTTAAAACATCATTGAACTCTATGTACATAATTCAAATGTCTGTCCACAAATTAAAATTATGGCTATTGTTAGCAGCTACTATATTACTTTTTAGGTGACAAAAATTCAAGTATCTTAAGGATAAGAAAATACTTTATCAGAATTAAGTTAGTTGTAATCAAAGATTCAAAGCCAACTGATTCAAAGCCAATAGCTGAAGTTTTACATATTAATGCAATGAAAAAGTTATTGATTTTTAATTATTATCAATAAAGGTAAGATACAGTTCTAATCTTCCTTCTTTATAATACATAATTAGGAAACAATAAGTAAAAACAATACATCAGAACTTTTCATTTTAGCTTTACTTAATGATATATTATAGTCATGTAAGAGTTTTAATAATAAAAAAGAACTTCAACTAATCTTGTGAACTTGTTTGGAAATATGAGAAGATGGGCATAATAAAAGTAACTAAAATGTTTTGATTTTAGGAGTCAGTTTATTATCTGTAACATTTTACAGAGTGAAGTTCATATCCTCATACCAGGTCATATGTTATGGACAGTTCCATTTTCCTTCATAACTTTGACAGTTTTGAAAATAATGAGCTTGTTATTTTTGAGACTTCCTTGAATTTGTGTTTCTCTGATGTTTTGTATTTTGGATTTAGTCATGCACACTTGCAAAAGTGAGCCTATGTTCCTGTCAGGGATCATGTGACTTTTGTGTTGATTTCATTCTTCATATGCTAACTTTGATTATATACTTAAGTTAATCTTTTCCGGAATTCATGGTAAAATTACTCATTCTGTTTTTTAAAAACTATGTGTGTGTGTGATGTGCATAGGCCAGGGATGCTGCTGCAAATGATTGTCCATCCAGCTTTACTTGAGCTGTTGGGGAACTGAACCCAGGCCAGGAGGCTTTGCAGGCAAGCACCTTTAACTACTAAGCCATCTCCCCAGTCCTTTCTGCTTTTGTAATGAATAAGGTTCTGTGCAGAGTTACTTTGCAACTGTGTAAAGATCTCATTCTTTACTAAATTTTTGATTTATTCATTTATTTCTTAGGTCAGTAATTTTTTGATACCTAAATTCTCTTATTATCTTAAATTTGATTGAAAGGAAATACTTCGACCCAGATCCTCTGTGTGGTGGTTTGAATAAAATGTCTCCCGTAGGCTCACATATTTTGAATAATTGGTTCCTAGGTGATGTCAGTTTGGGAAAATGGTAGAACCTCTGGGAAGTGAATCTTTGCTGGAGGAGGTGGGTTACAGGGTCTGGGTCTTTAAACTATTAGAAGAGCCTACTGGGTGTTCAGGCTGGCTCACTCTTATGACTTCTTCCCAACTGATGTGACATGCAGCTGTTCAATTATGCTTTTCCCACCATGATGAAATTTCCCCTCAAAACTGTAAGCTGAAATAAACCCTTTCTTCCCAGAAACTGATTGTGGTTGAGTATTGCCCCAGCATCAAGAAGGTAACTGCTACACTGTCTCTCTGACATGTTCTCAGTGTCATTCTTCAATCTTTCTCGTTTGCTTTTCTCTAAGCGTTACATATTACAGATATATGTCTTCTAATTTCCACATCTCAGGCAGCTACTTCACTAAGAAGGCCCACTTCCTTTTAGTAAGTAATGATATTCAGGAACCAAGTTCATTTATTCCTTCCATTGTTTTATATGAGCATGTGCATCTAAGTGTTTATAGCACACATAAGTCTTGTATGTAAATTGTAGTAAATGACTGGTATCAATTTATATGTATTTATGTGCATGAATTTACAAGCTTTCAGATACTAAAAAAAGGGTCAATCCTGGGGGAAGAGGTACACATTTGGTAGAGTAACTTTTCTCAACTTTTGTTGTAGAATTTCAGCCCTTAGGAATTATATAAAAGCAAATGTTTGGGTTCACACCCAGAAATTCTGACTTAGTGGTGTTGCTTGGTCCTCAAGACTTGAAATCTTGCCAGATGCTTCTAAAATGTAGCTAATGGTGACAGTTTGAGGACCACTGCCTTAAACTAAGATGATCTCTTTCTACACATGGGGGAAATCAGCACTGCCATTTCATGCATCTTAGAGCTTTTTCTGCTTGACATATAGGTTGCTTGAGCCAGTGGGCTAAATGCTTTTAGGTGCTCTATATGACAACCCAAAGAGGTTATATATGGTCCAGTAGAGCCCCAAGTAAAGATATTGAATTCTAGCGCTTATCTCTCGTGATGACAAATAATTGGTCATGCTCTCATATCATCCATCATTTTGAAAACAGTTCTCATTTTAAATCTAGTTATTTAAGAGCAGTGTAACAGAACCACCAAAGGCTGTAAATCCTGTGTTTTTGTAACAGAGATAACTCACTAAATTATCTTTTCCTGTTTCC
This sequence comes from Dipus sagitta, assembly GCA_036346955.1. Classification (NCBI taxonomy): domain Eukaryota; kingdom Metazoa; phylum Chordata; class Mammalia; order Rodentia; family Dipodidae; genus Dipus; species Dipus sagitta. The sequence goes on from CM070774.1 coordinate 53,031,430, forward strand.
TAGGTTCTGTGAACAACCATTCCTGTAATCAGAATTACTCTAAGGTTTTCAAATTTCACTGTAGTCAGAACTATCTATTCTATTAAAGCAACCAGACAACAATAGTAATACACAAAGCCCCATTCCACCTACTGAGAAACAACTGGTCAGCATTAGACTGAGCTTAAGAGAACAACACAGGGAAGCCGCTCACCTCACAGTCTGTTGAAATGTGCCATGACAGCTTCGGCAATGACATCTTCATAGGAAGCTTTAAGTTTATTGATCCTAATAGACTTTTGTTAGCTCTGGGAAGAGTTTCTGTCTTTGTTCCTTTCATAGCTGCTAAAATAGGCAAAATTGAAATCAGCAAGTTTCTGACTGTAAGTAGGCTAAAAGTGGCTGTGAAATATTATTTTGTTGCGTACTTAGCATATTTCTCTTGTGACAATTGGTTGTTATTTGGGGTTTCATAGCAGGAAGAAGCACAAGCAACATTCAATCATTTTGAGCATCAATATTCTGTCTATATATTTGTAACTGTTATTTTCTTTCTCTTTGAGGATTATGATTGATCCTTGGCATGTAGCCCTTTGTGTATTGCTTTGCAGAAAACAGCATAAAAAGAACTTTCCAGGAGTTATGTGGAGATTTCTTTTGTTGCAATTCTAGTTTTTCTTCTCACATGGGCTTCAGTTTTCAGAGAACTCACATAATAAAGGAATGGACACAAATGCATACAAAACGTCTGTCAGAATATCACTGTATTTAATTTGTTAAAGCTTGTTGAAAGTGATTTTCTATTGAAAAAATTTTCATCCAAAATTTTAATCATTTTTCTCTGTTTACTGATGTTAAATGAAAATTTCAAAGGTAGCAATCAATACCCAGAGATAAAAGCATCTCAAGAATTAATGAAAGGAAGTAATAAAAAGACTCACTAAGCTCAATTGACTCATATCAACAACCACTGATAAAATATTAAAAGATTTACCTTGTGTAATGTCTCTGGAGAGCTGTCTGGCGGATCTACTAGACCATGATTGACAACTCTGAGATCTTGTTGGATGCCTCAAAAGTGTATCTGTAAGATCGTGCTCAATTGCTGAAGTCTTTGTTCCTAAACGAGCCTAGAAATAGTATTACACAGAGTAGCTGTTTTTGAAGAATCTACACTCTTTTTCCACTCTATCTCAAATTTAATTTATTCATCATTAAACATTACACGGCATCAGGAATGTGAAAAATAAAGGTGGAACAAACAAATGAAACAGCAGACAATATGTAGTTTTAGAGGGATTTCACAGGTGGAAATATCATATGCAGGAAGATGTAATAGTTTGTATACAACGTACCCTTCAAAGCACCCATATACTGAAATCTTGGTCCTCAGCTTGTATTACAATTTGAGATGATGCTCAAAACATTAGGAGGAGACCCAGCAAGAAGAAGCAGGTCACTGGTGAAAAGCGCTTAGCCTGTGTCTCATCCCTGGCCTCTTCCTGTTCTCTGCCTCCTGGATCCCATGAAGTAAATACACTCCTACCCACATTTTCCCACCACAATGATGTTCAGCCTCTCCTCAGATACAAAGTGATGGAACCGATTAAGCACCAGCTGGAAGCCTCTCAAACAAACTATGTTATTCTCTCAGGTATTTTGGTTGCTCTTTCGGAACATGGGAGATTATTTCTATGTTACAACTACTATTTCATGTGCATGACACTGAGCTAACTGACATATGGGCATAATCTTTATTCACCTCATAAATACCCACAGGCATCAGCCATCATATTACTATTTTCACTGAAACAAAGAGCTGAAAGAAAAATTAAGGAAATTTTGCCCAAGATCAGAGTAAATAAATGAATTGGAATCCAGATTAACTTGGTTGTAAACAGTGTGATGGAATGAAATCAAATTGACTGTGAATCTAGAAATAGTCTATGTGTAACAAAAGGGATTGTCTTAACCAGCTGAAAATATTGGATAGAGGGAGCACCTAATAAAGGGACAGGAAAGAAGACACTGAAAAGTATCATTTATTTCCTTGCTACTCACAGCAGTTTGCTCTAGTGAGACAGATGTAAGTGGGCAGAAGTCTGATGATGCTTTCAGATTTAAGTACAAGGGTCATAATAACTTCAATCACAAAGTCACCACAGAGTTTGGGGTGGGGCATTCTACTTGCCTATGGTTGCTTCACAGCACGATTTGGGAGTACAGTGAGATAACCAGAAGCACACGGGGCTTTTAGCACACGTTCATTCCTTTGTAGAAGTGATGATGGAAAGAACCATTTTCCTCTGACTTTCTGGAAAGATACGTGTAATAATATTCAGGGTTTGAAAAACTAAAACAAAAGTAGAACATTCTGCCTAAGCCTATACAGTGCCTAAGGTTTCATTTGTTCCTTGAAAGAATATTGCTCATTGAAGAGGAATTCAAGATAGTGTAGACTATTTTCATCCTTCAAAGCCAGATTTTTAGCTCTACCAGGACACATTCAGAGCAATATTCCCTTGGAAAATTAGAGCCACATATTTCTCAAACTACAGTTGCTTTTTCTTCAATTCAACTAGCTCCCGAGATTTTAGGTTCCTACTCCATCTTTCCATGGACTGCAAATTGTCTCTAGGCTAAAATGCATGGCAACTTTATGTGTTACATCATTTCCCTTGTTTAAGGGATCATAAGTCTGATGATTTATAGCTTTTCCAGGGTCTCGTACATGCTAGGCAAGAATTCAGCAATGAGCTACACATTCAGCCATGGGTGTTTCATTAAAATATTGTTAGTAATGATATTAAAAGTATCTTAACATAGTGAAAACCCTTGATTATAACTAGAGAGTATAGTTGTAAGTTAATCACCATTGATAAATTTTTCAAAATTTCTATCTCAATTATATTTCATATTCAGTTTTAGCTAATGTATATTGTAGCAGAAAGTTGTTTTTTTTTTGCTTCCATTTAATTGAGACCATAGTTTATTTTATCAGTGTCTTATATTTCTGTTTATACATATCTTCCCTTCCTCAGTAAATTCACATCCTCAATATATTTACTCCTATGCTTTTTTTCAACAAGTTGTTACAAATAATATTCACATGATTTTCTCTATTTCAAAATTACTATCGGCATATTGAAATACAACTAATTTCATACACTGATATTGCATCATGTAAATTTATTAAATTTCTCTAAAGTTTCTTTGATTTCAGTGTTTCATAATTAAAATGTTATAAGAGAGTCAGTATTTAAACAGTTTTGGGAACATTTTTGAGATAATTGAATCTTTGCTGTTCAAATTTCAGATATGCCATTCCTGACATCTGTAGCAGAAAGTTTATTTCTTTAGAATCAATTCATTGAATTTCATGGAGCTTCATTAGTAATATTTCTTATTTTATATAAATAATTTTAGGGCTGTGAAGAGAGCTCAGTTGGTAAAATGTTTCCCAGGCAGACATGTGAACCTGAGTTTGAGCCCCAGAGCCCATGTATGAAAATTGGGTGTGGTGGCAAACACTTGTAATTCCAATGGTGGTAAGATGCTTGAGGCTCACTGGCCAGACAGTCAGCCTATATGGCAAGCTTCAGGCTAATGAAATACTCTGAATTCAGAAAGGTGGGCGGGATTCCTGCAGAAGACATCTAAGGATCTTCTCTGGACTGTACACACATACACACACATCTGTACACACACATACAAACATAGACACACAAAAGAGATGAGTTTACATTCAAAGTTATTACATACTAAATATTTATTTGAATAAATATGTCAGATTTTAAAATATTTTATAGATAATTAAATATATGATTAAAACTTAAAGATATCACTATAAACATTTGAAAATCATTTAGATATATTAAATAAAATTGAAAATAATCCTTGTTTCTGTTGAGCTCATAAGACAAAACATTAATTTATTGAGAATGGTGGAAAAAGATAAATCGTCACATAATAATCATTACAGGCTATATAATTTGAGTAGGTGAGATGAAAATGTAGCAGTGAAACAAATGTCACAAAGACATAGTAAGTTCCTTAAAACTATAGATAAAAGTCATCTTGCTATGCTAAAATATTGGATAAAAGGCCAATATGTGATTGTGATGCATAATTATAAAATATTTATAGTAAAGATCATAGAAATAACCAATAAGCTCTGCACATTGATTGTGGATATTCTTCACCAAGTTTCTGTAATTCCATGTAAAGAAACACTTTAGCCAACACCAGTATTTGCTGTTAATTTAATGACTAATCTTGACGTGCATACATTAATTCAGCTAACTTTAACCATGCAGTGATAGTTGTCCAAATGCATAATTCCTTTATCTGCTAGTTATATAAATAATTACTCATCACGTTCTTTATAATCTTTTAAAATTATTCTTTTTATATTCATCACTTTTTGTTCTTACCTGCAGATAAAAGTCAATTCTTACTGTTAAGTGGACAAAAATTGAGATGCAAAATGGAAAGCCCTTCTCACTTTCTTTTCTTTATCCCCAGTAACTAAAGAACAGGTGTGATGTTTTAGTAAATTTTCTGAAGTATGCTTAAATGTGATTTAGTCCTATGTATACCTTCTCTCTATATTACATTGCCAAAATGCTCCTAGTACAGTGTCCTGTTCATCAAGAGGTCAGATAAATGCCTTATTAATTGAATATATCACATTAGTATTCAAGTTCTTTTAATTAAGGTCTTATTCATTTTTCTTATCTGTTTTTAATCTGGAGTTACTTGATACAATTATGTATCATTGTCCATTAAAATGTCTCTATGTTATGAGAAAAATGTGATATTGTGAAATAATTAATAGGCTACTGTTATTCATCATGGCATGGAAAAGGACACACTTCAAAATCTATGCAGGTTTCAGTAATTGGTTCACTGAATCAATAAAAAAGAAATTAGCTTCTAAATTTTGCAAAAGCAATTTGTATAATGACCTCAAGTCTCCTAAGAACAAGAGAAAAAGAAAGAGTAAATCTTCTGGAAGAAATAGGGTTGATGAACTTATTACGATTCTGGTATTTTTAAAAAGCAGAATATATTTACTGAAAACTCCATTTGATAATTTTAATCAACCTTTTATACAGCCCCTCATGTATATGACTTGGAACGAAGTCTATGTCATAAAACTAAGTTAAAAAAATTTCTGTGGGGCTGGAGAGATGGCTTAGCAGTTAAGGCATTTGCCTGTAAAGCCTAAGGACCCAGGTTGGATTCCCCAGAACCCATGTGTGCCAGATTCACATGGTAGTACATGCATCTGGAGTTTGTTTGCTGTGACTAGAGGCCCTAGTGCAGCCATTCTCTCTCTTCCTCTCCTCTCTTCCATTCTCTCTCTCTCTTTCTCTCTCAATAGATAAATGAATAAAAATAAGAACAGAACAAAGTTGTGTAATTTTTTAAAAAAATCTCTGTACAACTCACTTTCTTTTAAAAATATTTAATTTTTTAGATTAGGTTCACAGTGAAACTGAAGAGAAAGTACAAATAATTTCATATACTCTTCAAATATACCCAAGCATACACAGCCCCTTACCCCTCAGCAGTGTACTGAGTAAGTTTTAATCAGTGGGTCAAAGTTTTTACAATTATGAAAAAGCATCTATAAGTATTCTTGGTTTGGAAGGCCTTAGTTTTCAACTCATTTGGGTAAAACTAAGGAATAAGATTGATTCGTTGCATGGATATTTAGCCTTGAAAAAAAACTACTAAATTATCTTTTATTGTGTCTACTTTACATTCTAACCAGGTGGTCTATTTTTAAATGTAAGAATAATGAAATATGTCCATAAAACAAGTGGTAATTCTATGGAATATGTACTTTTTCAGTGGAGTCTCTCCTTGGAGGTGCAGGTTCATGTATACAACACTTCCACCCAGGTGTCTCATGACCACCTGACTGAAGCATGCCCAAGAGAACACCCGTCCCACTTCTACATAACTAGTCAACATGAACTCCATATATCAGTACACTCTGTTTACTCCAATTTCTGCCTTTCTCTCACCACTTATGATCTATTTCTCAAGCTGGTATCCCTTTAAAACATGCCAGATTCAACCAGTTTTCTTTAAAAGTATTCACTATATTGAATTCTGTTATTCACCAAACTGAGTGTTTGTCCTTTTTATTTATACACAGATTACATCAGGCAAAGGCCTCATCTTTACTGTTGATAGTTTCATTTCTAATGGCCATCTTGTAGTGCTTGTGTTATTGCTAGTATCCAGTAAATACTGATTTAACAAATAAAGTAACTGATGATACAGTACACATTGTTGAAAACCACATAGCATTCAGTGGGGTTTTCTCTTTCCTTGCCTCTTTCATGGAGAATCCTTATTTTATTGAGACAATACACTCTCCTTTTAAAGTCTCATGCTTCATAGAACCATCAAAGCTCCATCTACTCTGCCAATCACTCAATTCAAGTAGACATATGACATTTCAATGAAATGGTAGGCAACACATGTTTATTTTTTCTATGAATTATTTCCTAAATCTTCATAAGGGACATGTTACATGTTCCTTATTGCTCTTCTTTCATATACTCGCATGACACTAGGAGTTATGGATGCTATCCTCTGGCCTTGACAGAAATTAGTAAAGGATATACTCTGAGACAAACAGTGAAGAAAACAATGGTGCTTAAAATCTTTAATTATGATAATCTTGAGTTGATGACATTGTTTTACTATGATATTCAGAATAATGTACTTCTTTTGTCAACTTATTGTGTTATAATTCCAGCCACTTGCTCCCTATAACACACACACACACACACACACATATATGTGTATATATATATATTTATTTATTTATACATGTGTAACTACCTAACACATGCACACACACACACACACACACACACACATACACACACACATATATATAACTATATATATATGTGTATATATAGTTGTCCATTTGAAAAGATATAGAAGTGCAAATAATATAAAACACATTTAGTTCAATTATATTAAAATCCATGCTTATTTATTAATATGGTATATTTTAAATAAATGGTGCCAAGTGCAATTCTGAAGTATTGGCTTAAAATTTTGTTATTTATTTATTTTTGATTTTTTGAGGTAGGGTCTCACTCTAGCTCAGGCTGACCTGGAATTCACTGTGTAGTTTTAGGGTGGCCTCAAACTCATGGCGATCCTCCTATCTCTGCCTCCCGAGTGCAGCTAAATTTTTCTTATTTTTTGTTTCAGACTATGAATAAATTTCTATTTGCTTTTATAAATAACTACTCTTCTCATTGTTTGTCTTAAAATTAAAAAAATATTTTTGGGGCTAGTGAGGTGACTCAATTAGTAAAGTGCTTCCTGTGCAAGTATGACAACCTGACTTTGGATCCCCAGCACCCATGTAAAAAGCCAGGTGCAGTCATGTGCATCTGAAATTCCAGAGCTGGGGCGGGAGACACACAGCCAATCATAGGGTTGCTGGCTGGCCAGTGTAGCACAATTAGTTAATGCAAGGCTCAGTGAGGTACTGTGTCTCCAAATATAAGAAAAATACTCAAAATAGATCTCTAGCCTCCACATGCACATGCATATATCTGCACATACATCTGCACACACAAACATGTAAACACATATACCACAAAACATGTCATAATATTCTTAATTTTAATTAAATATTTCTTTGTTAAGAGAAAGTCTAAGGGCACATATTTGTCTTTTCTAAATGATACCTTTGGATTTACTTTGGATTTACCTTACCTTTGGATTTACAGTAAGATCTTTGAGGTTTGAGGATTCATTTGTGTTGTTTTGAAGCCTGGCACTGAATTTTGTCTGGCATATGATCTGAGCTGACTGAAGCCATTTGTAGCCATTAGAAAACTCTCATAGACTTGGCTCTGTCTCTCACATACCTAGAGACTTTGAAATACCAGGATGAATTTTACTGTAATTTTATTATCATTGAACTACTCCCACAGAAATGACTTGCAGCCTAAAATGCAACCACAACTAGGGAATCTTTTCTTTTTTTTTTTTTTTTGTTTTTTTGGTTTTTCAAGGTAGGGTCTCGCTCTAGCCCAGGCTGACCTGGAATTCACTATGGAGTCTCAGGGTGGCCTCGAACTCATGGCGATCCTCCTACCTCTGCCTCCCGAGTGCTGGGATTAAAGGGTGCGCCACCACGCCCGGCTTTTAAATGTGTAGCCCAGGCTGGCCTCGAACTCCTGATCCTCCTGCCTCCGCCTCTTCAGCAATATCCTACCGGCATGCGCCACCACAACCGGCAGAATCTTTTCTTTTTGCTAATTGTTGTTACTTCAAATCTTATTAAACAGACATCTTTTAAATAGTAATTTCAAAAAAGTGTTTCAATGAATGAGAGTAGAAAACATGGTAATGTCATTATAAGACTTAGAAATAAGATTGATCACAACCCAGCATATCATTTTATCCCATTGTCTAGACTGATTTTTATTGGTTAATGTGTACTTGATGATAGATTTGGTGGTGATTATGACAAGCCATTCTCCTCCGAGGTCAAAGAATTTAAAGAAAAATCAGTCATGGATGAACAGAATCATCTTTTTACTTTTTTTTTCTTCAGTATTCATAGTGGTTTTCAACCCTGACTAAGCATCAGAATTATCCATGAAACTTCATAACAAACAGTGAGAGAGGCCAGCACCCCTCTCCACTCCCATTCATTCAAGCAGAATGTGAACCTCAGGGGTTAACACCAATATTTTTATATATTTTTAAATATTTTATTTATTTATTACAGAGAGAGAGAGAGAATGGGCACACCAGGGTCTCTAGCCACTGCAAAGAAAATCCAGACACTTGCACCACCTTGTGCATCTGGCTTTACATGGATATTAGGGAATTGGGGAATTGACCATGTGTCCTTTGGCTTTGCAGGCAAGCACCTTAAGCACTGTGATAGTTAAGGTGTTGTCAACTTGATCTGTTTAGTAATCCATAGGTTGCTTCTAGGAAGGATCAACTAATGGAGGAAGTCTTTCCCCCAGGGTGAGCCCTTCCCCCAGAATGGGCGGCCCTGCACAGAGGGGGACTTGATACAAGGAAGCTCTGGGTAAAAAGAGTCCCTTCCTTCCTTCCTTCCTTCCTTCCTTCCTGCCTTCCTTCCATTTTGGCTGCCGGAGCTGCTTGCTACCTTCCAGTGTGGATTGAAGACCAGTGCGGACGAAAGACCAGCATCAACTGAAGACCCCCGTGGATTGAAACCCAGCGGCTCCTCAGGAAGCCTCCAGGCTTTCCAGCACCATCTACAGTGCCGGGTCGGGATTGCTGAGGCATCTGGCCACAAGGACTGAGCAACTACCAGGTTCGGTGATCCTCGGGCCTGCAACTGCTATTGGACTACTGTAAGCTGATCCAATAAATCCCCTTTTAAAATAATTCATTCTAGCAGTTATGTTCCTCTAGAGAACTCTGACTAATACAAGCACCAAGCCATCTCTCCAGCCCAAGCCCCACCTTTTTTATTGGGAAAAAAAATTTGTGCAGATGAGAGTAGAACTCAGTTGATTAAGACCATTTAGGTTATAAATAAAATGAAGCTATTGTACTATTCTTTTGTAAAAGGGGCCCTTGTTGTAAGAATGCAAATGTTTCTAAGAGAAACTGAATAGAGATGATGTAGCCTGAGCTAAGTAATGCCTTAGCCAGGACTCGGGCACACTCAAGGTACCTGACATGCTTCTATTGCAGCCTGCTTTGTCATTCTTTATCCTTGCATGCCAGTGCCATGAGTCTCTGCCTTCCAGGCAAGAATCCTATTTTTCACCCTTCTGAGTTTACATTTGCTCACTTCAGAAAATTATTCAAGCTACTTCTGGAATTTTTCAGTTTTACTTAGAGAAAGGGCTCTTTTACTGAGTTTGGTTGGAATCAGTCCAAGTCATAGCTTTGTGCCAAATTATGCACTTATGGATGCTTCTAGCATCCATGGTGTAAAGATGAAGCATGAGGGAGAAAAGAAGCTATGCAGACAAATCTACAATGTCTCTACAAGTCTGATTAGGTTTCAAGGGTCATCGGATAAACGTAATTAAAATAATTAAGTACCTTCCTTAAACAAAGAATGACAATTTTAGCACCAAATTATACCTCACTGTATAAAGTTATTCTTAGATGTAGAGGATAAGAAATACAATGTGTAATACTCAAAGAGCTACTTATTTCTGAAAGTTATGTCTGAATTAAAAAAATTCCAGTTTTGGTATATTCTAAAATTGTTTTTTTTTTTTCTTTTTTTTTATTTTTTATTTTTATTTATTTATTTGAGAGTGACAGACAGAGAAAGAGGGACAGAGAGAGAGAGAGAGAGAGAGAAAGAGAATGGGCACGCCAGGGCCTCCAGCCACTGCAAACGAAGTCCAGATGCGTGTGCCCCCTTGTGCATCTGGCTAACGTGGGTCCTGGGGAACTGAGCCTCGAACCGGGGTCCTTAGGCTTCACAGGCAAGTGCTTAACCACTAAGCCATCTCTCCAGCCCCAAATTGTTTTTCTGTATAATCTCATTCTTAGAATTCCAGTTTTAGATACCATTTATATTAGATTTTAAACAATTGTTGATTAGAATGTAAGCTTCTTTTTAGAAGCTTCATTCTACTGACTTATTTTTAAGACTTATGTAAACCTCTTTAGGAGAAAGAGAGAGGCCAGTGGACAGAGGAGGAAGACAGGGAAGGAGAGAGAGAGAGAATATATGTGTATACATGCCTGAAAGATTCTCCATGCCACCTCTTAGATGATGCCATGTTAGAATAGACGTGACTAAGCATCACCTACTTAGGCTGGAATGAGTTGTGAGGATTAGTTCTTTTAAAATATTTTATTTATTTATTTGAGAGAGAGAGCTAGGAAGAAAGAGAGGAAGAAGCAGATATATAGACAGAATAGGTGTTCCAGGGCCTCCAGCCACTGCAAATGAACACGAGACATTTGTGCATCTGGTATACATGGGTATTGGGGAGTTAAACCAGGGTCCTTAGGCCTTGCAGGCAAGAGCCTTAACTGATAAGCTAGCTCACCAGGTCAATAATTCTTTGAAAAATATGCCTATGAAAGAGTAAATTTAATATAAATGGAAGGAGCTATTAAAGCAGATGACTGTATTTTATTTTCTAGTATTTAACTGATTGGGGATATGTAAGGGGATGAGTGAAAGAAATTGTAGCAAGGATGAGTGAGTAACTAATAGTCACTCAACCAAGAAATGTCTGGTTATTTTATTCCTTGGGCTATGTTAGTAGCATTCATTCCCTGAGGTTACTCTAGCAATTTAAAACAGTTTGGTGGCTCAACAGGAATTTTTTTTTTTTTTCTCATGCATTCATTGTTCACAAGCTCAGTTCAGTTTAACTAACAGCCCAAGGAAGGTGAACTCTGCTGAGAGTCAGTGCTGCTGCAACTTCTTGTAGCTGCTGGTCTTCCCGAGCTCCTTTCCACTGCGTTCAGGTCTTGTAATGTAGGCCTTCCTGAGCTCCTTTTCACTGCACTTAGGTCCTATAGCTGCTGGAATTCCTGAGCGCCTTACTTTAGTCAGGTCTCATAACTGCTGGCCTTCTGCATCTCCTTACCATATTCAGAAATTCCTCTGTCTTCACAGTGTTTTTTCTCTGTATTCCTCTATCATATATACTTATGAGTATATCTTATAAAGACCTAAAGTGGCATTTAGATCTCATTTAGATAAACTACAATAGGCTCCTCATTTCTAGATCCTTGCTTCAATGTCTCCACAATGTTTTAATTTTCCGAATTAAGGTAACACTTATGTTCTACTGATTTTGACAAGAAGCCACCACTGAGCCCACTATGGTGTATTTATTTATTTATTTATGTCTGCTTTCAGAAATACCTATGGAATTATAGTTGAAGCTACTTTCTCATTGCTGGGACAAAATACTGAAGCAGAAGCAACTTATGGAAGGAGAGGGTCTATTTTTGGCTTTCACTTTTGAGGGAAAGTCCATTATGACAGAGAAAGCATGGGGAGAGCAAAAAACTGGTGTCACAACATCACTTCTGCAAGGAAGAAGCAGAATGATGAATGCTGAATGCTCATAGACCTTTCTCCTTTTTATACAGTCCAGGCATCCAGCTCCCATCCATAAGATATAGTGGCTCACAACTACAGTCAGTGCTCCTTCTCAAATAATCTAATCTAGAACATTCCTTATATGCATATCTAGTGATAGATCTAGTGATGACTCTAAATCCTGTCAAATGGATAACCAGAGATTAACCATCACAGATTTTTTTTCTTATGTATAATCATCACTCTCATGGTCATGTTGTACAATGGCTAATTCCTCATTTTTTATATGAATATTCAAAACTTTAAAAATTCATTAAATAACAGAAATATATATTTGAATTTATAATATAGCTACTCAGAGAAAAGATAAATCAAATGAGAATGGTGAAGAGAGAAAAATATTAGAGAGCAAAAATATATCTTTGTTCTCAGTGAATTATTATGTGCTATATTTTTGTAGAATTTATCACTGCCTGATAATACACATACATCATGTTTGTTTTCTATTTCATTGACTATAAATTCTATTCTGAGAGGGCAGAAATATTTGTACAACTTTTGTTTTGTTTATACTTTTATGTACTTAGAAATTAGTGTAGTGACAAATTTTGTTGTGGTAGGAAATGATGCATGGCTAAATAATAATAAACTGTTTAACTCAGAACAAAAGTACTAAATGATTCAAATGTGATATTTTTCATGATGAGTACTTGTGAACATTTATGTATTATATAATAACATCACTCATAAACATGAGACTGTACAGAATATGCAGTAGATATGAAATAGATAAGTTCCTCCGAAGCAGACTGACTTTTTCTTTTTCAGGTAAAATATAAAGTATCCACAACATTTATAAGATGAGAGAAGTGGTAATGAATAATACATGAGACAGAGCAAGCTGAATATGTTAAAAAAATATATACCCTTAAAATAGTAAACACAGCTTTTTATGAAAGGCTAGTGGAATAATTGTTTGTAGCAATATTACATTAGGGCACAAAAGTCTGAACTGATTTGGAAAGAAGATATGATAGAAAAAAATTCTATATAGTAATGTATAATAAAATATTAATTGCCTAGGTGAAAACAAAATGCATTTTTAAAAATAATCCCCAGAAAATTTTAAGCATTTTTAGAGCCACCAAAGAAATCAGTTATTATAAGACCTGGAAAAAGTAAGCAATACATGCACCACAAATAAATACAGAATAAAGTAATGCTTCAATGCAAATGTATATCCTTAAAAAGATATTTTAAATAATATAAATGCTTTTATCTAAGTTACATAAATTTGAAAAAGATAATTGACAAGGATATATAAGAAAATATAGAAAGCATAGTCATTCAGAGAAAATGGTAGCACACCATATTCTACAGAATAAGAGGGGAAAAAAATTCCTCCCAACTCAACCAGATCTTAAAGGAGAATCTAATTCCCATGATGCTAACTTCTGCACACTATTAAAGAAACAAACACATGTACAAACATACCTACAATGTAAATATAAAAGAAAAAATATTGAACAAGGAAAGACTTCCAAATTATTTTTCTGGATACTAATTCTTGTGGAGATATCTAGCACGAAAGAAGAAATCTGAAACCAGTTTATTTTTTCTTAATTGTTACAAAATCAAAACAACAAGATTAGTTTAAAAAAAAAGGGAAGGAAAGAAATCTTCCAGCACACAATAAACAAGAACATTGAACCCATAAGGTTCATTTAATAATGCAAAGAAGATCCAGGGACTAGAGAGATGGCTCAGCAGTTAAGAGCACTTCCTGTGCAAGCATGAGAACTGGAGGAGGCCAGAGAGTTTACATGAGTCTCATTTCCAGATCCCACATAAACAGCTGGGCATGGTCAAGCATATTAATATTAATATAAAGAGTGTAAAATTTTATATGTATATATATATATATTACAAAACAGCCTTAAAGAAATAAGTGACATACTTTGTACAGTACTTAAGATACTCAATATAGAACTGAAAAAGAAACAAAGTCAAGCCTTCATAGCGGTATGATTTCAGCCCACAAGGCTGGATGATGGACTGATACTCTTCTCTGACACTCCTCTTTCCCTTGATGTTTTCCAGCTGGGTCTATATTACTTGTTTGTTTTTCTTCAGAATAGGGAGTACAAAGAAACATCACAAGTTCTTAAAGGTAAAATGGATTTTTCCTGCCACTCCTTTGTGATAGCTGATTGATAAATTCATCTTGGTTATCAAGAGGAAGTGAGATGCTATCACATAGTAGTGGCAACTTGATGCTATTCCTTGACTTGACATAAGGCACCCACAGGGACATTAAGTCACCATTAAATTTCTGTGGGACTATTGCCACATCCTATGGAAGAAACAGTCCTTTCTGGGAACCAGGACCCATATTCTAATAGCACTAAAAATGGAAAACATAAATTGCCTAGTGGTAGGGCAGCAAAATGATTGAGGTGGTTTCTACCCTTTAGATGCCATATGCTTTCTTAGGGATACAGCAATAGATAGGTCTTCAGGGATAGAGAGCTGAGATCTATTGTTGATTAACTATAGTCTTTAACTGAGATACAGATATCCTGAAAGTTTTGCCACAAAACAACAACAACAAAATGTTTGTTTGTAAAACTTTACATAGCATTGGAATATAAATATTTGTCTAATTTTTAAAAATATTAAAAAATATTTTATTTACTTATTTGAGAGAGAGAAAAAGACAGAGAGAGAGAGAGGGTGGGAGAAAGAGAGAATGAGTGCTTCAAGTCCTCTAGCCACTGCAAAGGAACTCCAGATGCACACACCACCTTGTGCATTTGGCCTGTGTGGGGACTGTGAAATCAAACCTGGGTCCTTAGGCTTTGCAGACAACCTCCTTAACTGCTAAGCCTTGAGTCTACTTTTGAAAGACTTTACACAGTAATGGATAAAATATTTGTGTCTACTTTTTTTAGTCCATGCAAGTCATCATTGCAAATCATTTAGAAAGCATGTTCATAATAGTCATAATAGTATATTTAAATAGAGAAGAAAATTACAATTAACAGTTAGTATTCAACTACTACTTGGCTAACTTGCTGATGTCATTAAAATATGAATAAATTTTACCTGAAGCTTTTAATGAGGTAGTGCATGTAGGAAGGAGAAAACAATAGTCAATAAAACAAACATTAGAAAACAGTATAAGAATTTAAGGTATTATACCAAATCAACACTATGGTTCAATGGAGCTGCCAACAGGGGGTTTGACCACATTGCTTTGCCAGAACTGTTCTCTTCACATCACTTATGAGCATCTGTCTGTATGTGATATCTGTATTTCAGCATAATTCTCATATAGCATGTATTACCATCTTTTGCATATCTAAACTGCTATGTTCACAATAGGTTCACTGGGCATAATTCATAGAACTGACTTTAATAAATTATGTACTCATATCTACCTTTTATTTATTTTTTATTTTTTGTTTTTATTTATTTATTTGAGAGTGACAGACAGAAAGAGAAAGAGGCAGATAGAGACAGAGAGAGAGAATGGGCGTGCCAGGGCCTCCAGCCACTGCAAATGAACTCCAGATGCGTGCACCCCCTTGTGCATCTGGCTAACGTGGGTCCAGGGGAAACGAGCCTCGAACCGGGGTCCTTACGCTTCACAGGCAAGCCCTTAACCACTAAGCCATCTCTCCAGCCCCCTCATATCTACCTTTTAGAAACAGAATTTTTCTGGCATCAAGGATTTGAAGTACCTCTTATATTTTCTAAAGATCAGAAAGAAAATTTCTTATTTTTCTTAGATACTCTTTAATGGCCTTAACACTGGCATGCTTCTTACTTTCACTGCTTGCTGAGAAGGATGAAGTTAAGCACCCCCCCTTTTTCTTTTGGCAAACTAATCTGTACCTTGAGTTCCTATTGCTAAAAAAAAATCCCCACATTCCCTTGAAATCAAAATGTCTTATTGAGATTGGTTAAAATTATAGGGATTTTATTTTAAGGTAACTAATTTTCATCAAGGCCTTCTGAAAGATTTTTTTAAACCTTTTTATATGTTCTATGTACTGAAATGTAATGGGCAGATTACCATTTACAGGTTTTAAAAAAAAAACATTTCAAATTAATCTATATTGTGCCTCAGTGAAAAAATTACTACCTTTCCAGTCTTATACTTTTTAATAAAATACATGGCACCTTTGCCTCAATTTCAGTAGAGGAAATGTTTACTCACACTCAAGGGATGTCCTCATGCATGTGTTCTTTGAAGTATATAACTTTCTAAAACCTTTGTTTTTTTGTGTGTGTAATGTCCTTTGAATATTATCATTGATGAATTAAACATCATGGAAATTTACTCTTCAGCTTTCTTTTATGAGTTTCATAGTTTTAGCATTTACTGTTTAGTCTCTTATCTACTGTTGGGTGATTGTTTCATTTTTCTGTGTGAATATGTGATGTGAAGCCACTGGTGGAAAAGAGTTTCCTTTTTCTGTCCTCTTACAGGCACCCCTCCAGAAATCAGTTGGCCATACAGGTTTATTTCTGGTTTCTCAATCCATTTCTACTGTTTCATATTGTATTACCTACAACTATGTGGCTGCAACAGAATGTGGAGACAACTTAGGGAGGGAGGATTTATTATGGTTCATAGTTGTCTGGCAGGGCAGGTAAGATAGCAGGAGCAGCAGCTCCGGGGTGACTGGCTCCACTGCGTTGCAGTCAGAAAGCAGAGAACTCTGGAACAGGGCTGGGAAATAACCCATCATCCTGCCCTGCAAAGTCATCCTTTCAGTGGGCCTCAACTCCTAAGGATGCCACAACCTCCCCAAACAGTACCACCAAATATCCAAACACTTGGATTTGTGGGAGTCATGCCACACTCAAACCACAACACATGGTCATTACATCAATAGCATACAGTCCTAATGACTGTAACTTTGCAGTAAGGCTTAAAAATAGAAAGTCCACCAGGTTTTCCAGGTTTGTCCTTGTCAACATGATTTTTGTGCTTTTCTGCGTCACACTGGGGTTTGTTCATATTGTTGAAAGGTGGACACTAGATAGATTCTACATTGCAGCAATATATATTATACATTATACACAGTATTCATTACACATCACAGCAGCTTGAATACTATTCACCTTTGCTGAGCCTTGTGCTCATGATTCCATTTTCTTTGTTTAGTGAATAGATTCACAATCCAGGTGACATCTATTTGATGCTCCTTGGAAGGTGTGGTCTTGTTCATGTTTATCTTCATCCTGTGTTTTAGCAGGGCTCACTTAATTCCTTTTAACTAACTAAACCCTACTAGTACATTTTTCTAATGTCTTCTTCACTGTTCTCTTGTTTGTTGGAATGGCCTAGAATTTCTTCCATAATGTGATCCAGTCAAGTTTAGACCAGTATTGATTCAAATAAAGCTCATGTATGTCTCTCTCTCTCTCTCTCTCTCTCTCTCTCTCTCTCTCTCTGTGTGTGTGTGTGTGTGTTTTCTTGTTACTTGTCTGGGTTTTATTGCTATTTTAGACGTTGAGTATATATGGATATCTATGCCTATATTTGTGCTCATTTGTGTGTGAGAGAATGTGTGTACATAAATTTATAGGCCAGACGATAATGTTGGGCATTATCCTAAGGAACATCACCCATCTTCTTTGAGGCAGTTCCTGTCAATGGCTAGGAGATCAGCAATTAGGCTACAATGGCTGGACAGTAAGGCCCGGGGATACTTCTGTACACATTCCCTGCCCCTATTGTTGGGATTACAGGTATGCACCACAATCACTGGCATTATGTGTTCTGTGGAGCACATTCAGGTTCTCACACTTGTGAGGCAAGCACATTTCTGACTGAGATCTCTTCCCAGATCCCTGCTTGTTTTTAGAGATGGGTCTTGCTTTGTACCAAGGCTGGCCTTGAATTCACCAAGTAGCCAGTGCTGGCACTGAACAACCCTCTTGCCTCAGCATCCTGAGGTCTGGGATTATAGGTATGAGCCAGCTCCCAGGAAAGCTCCTGCTATCTGTCTATGCAGGTGGATTCTGATGAGCCCATGGTATCCATGTAAATGGTTTCCACCAAACCAGTCACTGGCTTGGGAACATTAGTGTCTTAAAGTTCCCCACACTCTACTGAAATAAAGCTGAATGTCACAGGGCTTTGTTCTTATTGCCTGACTCTCTTCTCACCAAAAGCTATTCTGGTATGAAGTCTTGGGTTTAGACAAGGTCTGCTTTTCTTTAAGTTACATTCATGTTTTATTAGCAGGGCACTGAGCAGGAGTGGGAGTGTCCAGTCTTCTCAGATTGGGTATCCTGCCTGGTATGGGAACTCCATCTTCCAGATCAATTGGGGTCAAGTAGATAGGGGTTCTTACATTATGTATGAGGTTTATCCTGTATCCTATGTGGAACTGTGTGGAAGAAGACATCCATGAATGTCCTAGTCTTACTCATTTGGGATTTAGATTCTGCTACTTTTAGAGAAATCATACCGTGTCCATCCCATAAAGATACTGTGGCACTTAACTAAGAACTGTCTTCAAGGAACACAGAAATTATTTCTCTTTTAGGAACCAGATTTTCTAGATTTTGTTACTATGGATTACAATTCACTACTCCTGACCCCTCAACCCCCACAAATGTATATAGCTCTTTCCCAATGCCTGAAGTTCATAGGTATATGGTATAAAAGTATTTAAAAATGACAGAGATGAATCAAATCAATAGAAATGATACATTAAAATCTATTATATATCTATATATCAATCTTAGTTTTTGAGATGGTCTCTCACTGAGTCTAGAGCTCACTAATTAAACTAGGCAAGCTAGCCAGGAATCTCCAAGGAATACCATGTCTCCAACTTCCCAATCTTGGGATTATAGGTGTATGCCTCTGTGCTAGGCTTTTACATAAGATACCGAGGATCTAAATTTAGGTACTCATGCTTGTATAGCTGCACATAGCTTTCATATGGGTACTAGAGATCCAAACTCAGGACTTCAGGCATCTTACTTGACTGAGCCATCTCCTCAGTACATTTCTAGTGTTCTTTCTAGTCTCTTACCCCATTTAGGATAAAATGCTCTGCTGAAATCTGTGTCCTATAACCCCAAACTTCTTTTTACATATACGCTTGGGCCAGATATTAGCCTGATGAGGTACTCTTGATTTATGCCCATCTCACAGAGAAGAGCTGGGCATATTGTATTCATTTGAAGTTGTTATAGGCATGAAAGGCAGCATCAGTGGTGGTGGAATTGTAGGAATGATTTATTACATTTTTGGTAGGTGAATGGGTGAGAGAAGACCAATTGCAAAATGCCAAAGTAGAAACAATACCCAGAGGGTCAGGGAACTTCCTAGTGAAGATGAGAGAAGGGAGTTGCCAGGGCCTTCAATATTTTTAAAGCTTGGGGGGACTAGTTATCATTTTAAAAAATTAGTGGCCAGGAGGGATTGTTCAGTGGTTAAGGCTCTTGCCTATGATGCCTAAAGACCCAGGTTCGATTCTTTAGTACCCATATAAGCCAGATGCACAAGCTGGTACATATGTGTGGAGCTTATTTGCAGTTGCTAGAGGCCCTGGTATGCCCTTTTCTTTCCTCTCTCTCATAAACAGATATGTAAATAAATAAATAAAATATTAAAAAAACTATTAAGGTATCAAATAAATTCTCATTTTTCCTAGTTCTTTTATGTATTTTCATTTCTTGCAACAAAGCAGCTTAACTAGAAACATCATATCAAGGAATTGGCTAATGTGTTATCAAAAGTGATAAGTTTTTAAGGATGGTTCTACTACTCATGGAATATATTATGTAGCTATGCACATTTATCCTTTATGAAGTCACTTCAGTGGATGTAAATCCTTGAGTTTAGTTTAATTTTAATTTGCTTCTGTTAGCAAGCAGTACATTAAAGATAAAAAAGAAATATTGCCCTCTTGCTTTTCTAGTCGTTTGATTATAAACATTTTCTTATTCTTAATATAACATCAATAAAAATGAAATGTGATTTATATGCTCTTTGAAAACTGAACTGGTTTTTGCATATCATTTTGTCTATGCAATATAATGCCCTTTATACAATGCTTATATATAAGATTATTCTGATCATGACAAATATAGAAACAGTAAAAATAAAATAAATGATATCAGTGAAGTTGATTGAATTTCTGTTTATTTGCATTGCAATTGCTTTGATAAATAATTGTCTTAAAAGGTTTTGAATTAACTATAAATGTCCTTTTAAAATATTCTTCCTCGAAAACCAAAAAAAATATTCTTTTTGGAGTCTTTCAATTAATCTCAAATTCAAACATAACTTTGATTTTAAAATAATTTCAGGTTTCTGAATGGATACAATGAAATATCTTGTTCCACTCAGTAGTTATGAGAAATATTGTATGCTTATGTGAGTTCAGGAAAGTTTTCTAGTCTATAATGAAAACAAAATACAAAGCTATGCATTTCATTTGATCACTTCATACACATATTTTTACTATGTCCTTAGGTGAACTACAAAAAATAATATTAACAATAACAGGCTTTAGTTTACAATACCAGAAACAGTCAAATAATTTTCTGTATATATTGGCACTATATATCCACTATTGCCAAATAAAATGGTAGTTTGCAGTCTTTATTTTGGGTCAGGTTCATGAGAAATAGATTCTGAAATGGAAATTTGTGTGCACAACTTGACTGGATGGCTCTCTGGGGAATGATGCTATTAGGAAGGGAAAAAGGCAAAATTCTTTGGAGAAAGTACTTCACTGCTTTGCTGTGAGTACACAGGCATCAGTCTGCGTCTCAGAAGTTGTCAGATTGAGCTGCAGTTTTCTGTCACTCATTAGCTCATACTGGATGTAAGATGCCTCTGGGAAATGGGTATAACCTTGGGCAAGGCAGTTATCTTTGGCCAAGGACAATTTCTAGAGAGGCAGCAGAAGATGACCTTACCAGCAGTTGGAAGAATTAGTGCCCTGATTTAAAGACAGGTAAGTGTGGCATACATCAGTAGTAGCCACTTCTGACACCCTTTATGAAAATCACATCAACATACTAGTTTCAGTAAATTTGGGAATAGCTCCTGCATTATTTTGGTTTCTGGGGAAGTTTAAAAGCAAGATGAGTGACAGTAACTTTATCCCTGTCATTACTGTGCCATATCTAGACCATGACAAAAACAACTATAGCCTTCTCTACTGCTTTCCCCATGAGAAACTTCTGCTGGTCTACATGTCTGACCTTAGTATGGTGAAACCTACCCTCATCCTGGGAAGTTCCAAGTTGCCATATATTTGTGGTATATTTATATTTCTCCATCAAAACCTCTATTTCTGGAAAGCATCAGTGAATGGGAATTCTTCCCGGATGAATTTGTGGGAGTCCATTGATATCCTTCAGGATCTATCAGACTGTTGGAGACAGGTACATGAATTCAGCAGGGGTGAAAATGAACAGTGCCATCCCAGGTTTGGTTGTTGTTTTTTTTTTTTTTTTTTTTTGGATGTTCTTAAGGGTTGCATTGATTTTTGCTGTCTTCCCCAGGAAGTGATACTATTTTTGGTTTACTTCTTTGATGAGAGGTTAGTTTCACAGGCTACAGATTTGCCCTTTAGCCCATAATAGAACATTGCCCCACAGGCTACCTGCAAGCATAAACACTCTGCTAAGACCAAGCTTATCAGTTTCTAGTACATATCTGGGAATCAATTACTTATGTACTAAGTGGCTCGCTTGACCCAGGGTCTCATACTGTGCTGATCCTGGGTCAGAATGCTGCCTCTTTTATTTCCTTTGTAAGTTCCCACTGTAATTGAAAGTTCGGATTCCTGGGTATCAATGTCAACTTGGTTCTTATGTCTAACAGTCCTCAAAATCTTTAGATATTACCACTTTCTTTCAGTAAACTCCCTGTGTAGAAGACAAAAGCAAAAGTTCTTAGATGCATTTACATATAGTTTCAAAGAGTTTTTTTCTTATTTAATGTCTATCTTAGATGCAAAAATTAGGCAAGTGACCATGACCTTTTGCTGTGGTAGCTAACCAGAGCTGTCTGTTCACCTACTCTGCTATTCTTTTGGTAACACAAAGTCAAAAGTGTATTTGTTGGCTGCTACCAACTGACTTCCATGATTTCAGGATTCTGTTATCCCTATTGCTTTCTGGTGTGAAAGATTATCTTTAGTAGTCATTGCTTATCCAAAGAGCATACCACTTGTCTACTCTTACTCGCCTATTCTTATTGACTTGATAAATTGGGTTTTCTCTTCATTCTCTGCATTATCTTGAAGAATATAGCCACCCAGCAGTCTTTCTAGCAGTTGATCTCCTTTTCTTTGAGTCTTGTTTTCTATCATCAATCAAGTCCATATTTCCATCTCTATTTCACTTAGTGTGAATTATGACTTGCTCCAAGTTTCCAGGCTGTATCCAAGCAGCGTGATAGCATCATGTATCAAGGACATATTCAGGTTGTTACCTCTTGTATCTTACATACAAGGCAGACCAGGTATCTGGTTATGGAGAGTGTTGTGCCTGTTTTCCTTGGCCTAGCTCTGTAAGGACCCCAAGCCACACTGCTTGCCTACCCTGGTAGTGTGGCTACATCCTTTAGTTCCTTGCATCTGTATCCTGTTCCCTTCTTTGGGAGGTCAAGCATGTCCCTGGCTTGGTTAATTTGTGACTTTACCCTCTAATTTCTATGATGACTAAAAGAGGAGTGTAGGGAAGATACTGGCAAGATGAGCCATTGTAAATGAGATATTTTTCTATGCTAAAAAGGACATCTGCCAGATTTTTCACATTTTCCTTCATTCCTGATCAACCCTGCCCTTCGGAATACATTAACATTCATCAATCAACATCTTCTGACTACATTAAATAATTTACAGGGAGAAATGAATAGTTTAAGTATATAAAATTTAACCCAACAATCATACAGTTAATGCATAGTCAGATTAAAAAAAAAGTTAACAGGCTGTTACAGTAGAAGATCAAATCTGAAACTTGATTACTACTTGTAGAATTGAAATGTCAGTTTAAATCACTTTAATTAGAAGGGAGCAGTTACTTGTTCCCGTGAAATAACACTTTGGCTACATAAGGTATGTGCTTCTGGCAGCTGCAACATTCAATAACTTATAAAAAATGCTATTCAGTACCAACTTTTCTCACAGGCTTTCATCTCACTATGTTTACAATGTTACAGCAAAAATCTTTGCAGTAACGAGTGTATGCTAATGGAGTTTACTGGTTCTGCTACAGCCTTGTTATCTGAAAGTATATGGTGTAGAATAACACAAGACTGGCCAATTGAAGTTATTTACCGTGTCATTCAGAAACTAAAAATTCCTTTCTTAGTAATTTCAGTATTTTGGGTCCTAAAATATTTCTTGGTGTAATATATAGGTGCAATGTCACCTGTTGGAAGTGGGAAAGTTTCTTTCCTTACATTTCTTAGTAAACAATTCAATTCTAAGTCCATGCGTTCAGTGTGATACTCATTTAGTGCTATTGTCTCGCAAGGGAGGGATTCTTTACCAGAGGACATAATGATGCTACAAATGAACTCACAATTACGTAGTGGTGGTTTGAATGTAAAATGGCCCCTTATATACTCATGTGTTTATGATTAAGTCTCATATTTAATCCCCCGCTGGTGGAGTTTTGCAGAGGGAGTACCTCACTACCGGTGGGTCTGGAGATGTGTAAGTCCAGACCCTTGGATAGTCGTAGCTCACTTTCTTTTGAATTCTTCCTTGCTGATATGAGAAGATGTGGTGTCTACTCCTGGCATGTTACTTTTTCTCAAAATTATAAGATGAACTGTACTTTCCCTCACACCTTTAAACCTTTTCTTTGCTTCTTGTCTGGTATTTTGCCCCAGAGATGAAAAAATAACTGATGCAAGTGGTCCATCTGACTATTAAGAGCCTGTTGTCATTGAATCAATTGGCACAGAAAAGAATTTTTGAATAAACTAGAATGACTGATTTAGACATTGAAGTAAAAGTTAGGTCTGCCACGTAATGCAAGAAAGGGAAGCCTTGCTTGGAATAAAGACATTCTCACAGATATGGCTTAAGTGTTTACAGACTCATATGTAAAATTTAGTGGAGGAAAAAAAGTGATTTGGTAGTATTTTCTCCAAACCAGTTTCATTTCCTAGAACCCAGCAATTTGACTTCTTAGTCACATTCAAGTCAAATGTATGCATCTATTCATCAAAATATCAATATGTTAGAATGTTTGTATGTCTACGTCACTTTTTTGTGAAAACATGGAACCCGTTCACATTTCTATGACAATGGGATAAATAAAAACAATTCATCTAAAGCCATATGACAAATATTGATAAGTCTCACAAGACATATTGAGGAAAGGATGCCAGTCACAAAATAATATATTAAGTTGGTTCCATATTAGTGCGTATACACACACACACACACACACACACACACACACACACACATAGTTTTAAAGTAGGTAAAAGTAGACTATGTGATATTCAAGATAATGGACATTCTAGAAGAAGAGAGAATAGTTTTAAGTATGAGAGAATCTCCCAAATATCTGATAATGTCATTTTATTTGGATATGGATTACATTAGTGCATTAAACTCATGAAAAGAATTTGGGCTTGAATGTATAATTGCTTTGACAAAAGGTAACATGTTCTATTAACATGTTATAGAAAAATAAGGCAATCAAATACAGCAGAATAATGAAGAATTTAAAGAAAACTATGACTTCTTCATCAGTAAAGAGCATTGATCATATGTGGTGCTTGCTTAGATTAAAAAGAGAGGAGAGAGGGAAAACTGTACAGTCTCATGTAAATAACAAATATTAAATATGCTATCTCAACAAAGTATATAATCTAAGATTTAGTAGCTATCTGTATGCACTTACTATTATATGTATACTTGAATACAGAATTAGCATATTGTTTAAAATGTCTAAATTCTATAATATTCAGATAAATATATTGACAGATGGAAGGATAAATGCACCTTCCATTGTATGTTCTACTCCTCTACCTTGCCAGGCAGGGAAATGACACTTTCATTGTTGTTGGCTAAGCACTTAAATACAAGTTACGAAATGAACATGAGTGCTGAGTTGAGGAAAGGGTAGATCCACACATGTAGTTTCTATTGCTCTCCTAGACACATTGCCCTTTCTTCTATGTTGGGATGCAAGAGCAACAAATTTCCTTCCCTAGAATTTTTAATTTTTAACATTTATTTATTTTTTATTTACTTGAGAGAGAAAGAGAGAAAGAGAGAGAGAGAATGGGCATGCCAGGTCCTCACAGGATACTGTGCAATTGAACCTGGGTCTTCAGGTTTCACAGGCAAGTGTCTTAGGTGCTAAGCTATCCCTCCAGCCCTTCCCTAGAATATTTTAATCACCTGTATTCCTACCTGAGCTTATTTCAGGATGAAATTGTAGGTGACAATGCAGAAAGCAGAACAAAGGCAAGTTTTGTTTGGCAATTATGCATGACATCTGAAGCAAATCCATGTTCCCTCATTATTAGAGCAGTTCTGATGTGTCTGTAATATTAAAATCTTATTTTTCATTGACTGTGGTAAGATTCAAATGTAATTGGAGAAATATGAATGATAGTACCTCTCACATATCAGTGACACTAAAAGAACCTTCTGGATCTCCTTTTTCCTTTGTTCTTCTGGGTATAATTGAATATGAAGACTATATTTTTGCAAGTGACTCTCTAAGATTATTTCATTTTTGCTATGCATTCAGATTCATTATATCTTCCAGCACATTCCTTAGGATTTCTGCTCTAGATTGCTGTTATCATAATGTATTATTTAGTATCCCATGAAGGAAAGAGAAGCCTCCGTAGCCTTCAGATCCAATTACAAGGAAGCACCTCTTTATTATAGAAGAATGTATTGGGCTTTTCCCCTGCTGTCTTAACCAGGTACTTTAATTATATTTGGGTAATAAAACTATCCAAGAACTATGAAATAAAATTTAAAAATAGAATCTGGATATGTCATCTAGTACATTAACATTTGTTTTTGATGGCTTAACTCATTTATTTCAAGAGATCTTTTTTTTTTAATGTGGCAAGGTTGAGAATAGGAGGTTATAAAAGAAAATCCCATACAAAACAGGGACTGAAAAAGACAGACACAGAGAAAAGAAAAACAAACATAAAAGAAATAAGAAGCAGAAAAAATGTACAAGCTAGAATGGATAAAAATGGACTCCTGTATCACTAGTATCCTTATTCACTAGTCTTCCTGTGCATGTTCCACCAAATTAGTTGGAGTCTTCTTATAGTGTTGTGTTATATTGAAAATCCACTTGCTAAGTCAACTTGCATGCACATACGACATGGGTGGAGTGCCCTCCCCCAGGTGGAAGCATATGTTCTCAGCCAGCTGTCAACATGTGATGTATTTTCTGTTAATAATGAGATCACAGGATCTAAGAGCACATGGTGGAAGTAACCTTAATTTCTCACAATCACGTCTAATGGTCACAAGGCATATTGTTCTTTTCATAAAATGATTTCACAAATAAGGAATAATATGCTCTATACTCCTTTTTCATTAAAAATATTAGCACTCAGGATGAGAATGTTTTTACCAGTATCCACAAAACTGATTTCATTGCAATGAAAAATGATATTTCCAATATGGTTATTCAATTGTGTGTGTGTGTATATATAGCAACAGCATGGTTTAAAAATGGGAATAAAGGGTTGTTAGTCATAAAAACAAGTAAAAGCAATATTCTTAGCTCACAAGATTTATGGAAAGATAAAGAATGTATGAAATCTAGATGTTACCCCGAATGTCTCCTAATAAGTAGTATTAATGAGTTCATATTGACCACTAGAAACTTATTTATAAGTAGAAATATTCTGAGATCAAAGTTCTCAGGCATGACAATTTCTTTTACTTCCAAATGCAAGAAACACAGTGTACTTACAAAACTGTGTCACTCAGTAAATATACATTGATAGTTCTCCCTAAACCAAAGTAAAAATGTATCTGAATAAACAAGTCACCCTGTCTCCAATTATAATGTCGTAAAAGTAAAATTATCCATGTAGTCCATTTGATTGAAAGAAAGAATATAAATAAACCTTTCTCTCTTTGTCATTATTTCAAACATAAAAAATTAAAACCAAGTTATTTTCTTGATATAACCTATTCATTTACTGGCATGGCTTTTTCAGAATTAAAAATAAGTCTTTTCAAAGGCAAAGAAAATGATGTGGAATTCAGGAGTCAGTCTTTCTTCCAAAGAACTGACATACTGCATTTGTCTTGCTACTGAAATCTTTAGCAAATGAAAAAGCAAAATTGTATTATTCTCAACTACACTAAGTGTAAGAAATAGTTTTCCTTACAAAATGCATCATCAATTGTGATATTTTTCTACTTTTTTTAAAATTTACGCATTTATTAAAATAGATATCTTGTGTTTAAACTCTAAAAAATGATAATTGTCATTAGTATTTGGAGAAGGTTAATTCTTCCACCACCATATATAAAATACAAATACCTACTTTTGATATTATCAAGCTTTGCTAGACTACTTAATTTAATAAGTGAAGGAACTATACTTTTATTATATCACAATTTATAATCTCAGTGAGATATAATTTTTCATTTCCATTTGGCATGCACTTTCAATACCAAAGACAGACTAAAGGAAATTAAGTTCCTGTAATAGTAGATGAAATGAAATGATGAAGTCTATATTGGGTCTGATCTGTCAATTGTGTGACAAGTAAATTACACAGTCTACTAGTGTCAGTTTGTATATGTAATGCAAAAAAAAAAATATCCAACCAATTTTGTGTGAAAATTGTTTTGAGGCAGTACTTTAAATTTTTAAATAAACTTTAACTGAAAAATTCTAAATAATACTTTTTTTCCTCAATTAAGAAAGCAAATCCAGGGCTGGGGAGATGACTGTGTGGTTAAATGTGCTTCCTGCACAGGTTTGAGGGCCTGAGACTAAATGAGTTCATTCTCCTGAACTCACATAAAACTGCTGCACATGTCCATGCATGCCTGTAATGCTGATCCTGTAGGGAGCAGAAACCAGAGAATTACTTGGACTCCCAAATAGCAAGCTCCGGAATTAGCAAAAGGCTGTGTCACATGGCAAAAACAGGCAGGTGAGGGATGGAGGGGAACATCTGACATTCTCCTTTTATCTGCTTCTGGCAAGTGCACTACTGAGTCAGCACATGCATGTGCATATACACCACACTACACATACGATGCACATGCAAAAAGAGAAATATATTTTTTTAGAAAAGCAAATCATCCAAGCAAATACCTTATAATAGGTCAAATTACAGTGGTACTTTATTTGGGAAACCATTGATATGTTTCTAAGTACTTACAAACTTTTGCATTTATGTAATTTGTACCATTAATCTGCCATTTGTGCTCTGCTCCTATTTAACCGTTGCAAAGATTCTTCAGTCTAACTTAGTACCTTCTTAGAAAACATGTTTTGTTTCCTTGACATTTTATTTTATTTCACTGTGCTTATTTATTTATTTTTGTAAGTGTTCATACACATAAGGAATGTGCATACAGATGCACCTGCCCACTGAGCACACTTGTGGAGGCCAAAGTAGGGTGTCAAGAGTCATTCTCTATCACACTGCCATCTCATTTCCCTGAGACAGTATCTCACTGAACATAGAACATTCAGTTTTTTCAGTTAGACTGGTTGACTAGGGAACCTCAGTGATCCTCCTGTCTTCCTCTTCCGATCCCTCAACCTAGTGCTGGGATCACAGGCATGTGTGGCTATCAGAACATGCCCCTAGCTTTACTCACATCCTCATTGGTGGCACAAAAATCACTCTTTCTAGCTGAACCATCTCACCAGACCCCTCACTGTGCTTTTTGAAAAATTCAATTCAAATACATGCATACATATGTGTGTGCAGATAGATAGATAGATAGATAGATAGATAGATAGATAGATTATATAATGTATATATACATATATATATGTATTATAACAGGCTATATTCTTTTATCCTCTCAACCCTGCTCCTATTACCCTGAGGGCCCTGCTCAGGGAAATTATGGTATTCACTGTGGGGTCATGAAGGAATAAATCAGTCCCTGCAGGGTGGTGGGGAGACCCCTGCCTCAGGGTATTCCTACCCACTCTATGGCTCTTACAACTTTTCCATCCCATCTTCTGCAAAGGTTTCTGATTTAGTGTTGAGTTCTTTGTAGCTTCTGGATTTCTGCTTTAATGGGTTTTGATTGATCACCATGTCTGTCACCATTATCCTACAGCTGGTTGTCAGGTTAGTGGTATGAGCAGTATTTGTGTGGCTGCTTCCACTGTAATTTCTTCTGGGTCCTGGCAGATGTGATAGAGGTGGGGATTTCTCATGGTGGGCATTCACCTATCTTCTTGTCTTAGAGATGGATCTTGACTCTCCTGTTTTCTCTGCCATTCACTAAATAAAACAGATTCTCCAACCAACAGTGGAGTTAGAGATATACATAATTATTTGAGAAATATTTTGGTGTGCAGGCTCACCTTTCTCTAGAGAGCACTGGGGCCTTTTTTTGTCTTCTAGAAAATATAAGCTTCCTGATCATAGGATTCTGACTAGGTTTTCAGTACTAGATATGAGTTGTCTCCCACTGAGTTGGCTGCTTGTACAATCAGAGAAGAGTTCATTACCCACAGAGGCTATGTGTCACTATTGTACAACTGCATATTTCTTGTCCAGCTGGTTTATTTTCCAGTCTTCAGGGTTGAAATCCTTAACTTGCTTAAATTTAGGAGTTTACCTTTTTCTTTTCTTTTTTAATCCTGAAAAAAAAAAAAAACCTCTTTCTGTAAATGGCCAATCAACTTTACCATGACTTAAATCTGCTATTATAGAAAATCAACCATAGTGTTCTGACAAAAATTTTATTTGCAAAAGCAGAAGTAGGGGTGCCATTTTTAAGTT
Source organism: Dipus sagitta (assembly GCA_036346955.1). Taxonomy (NCBI): domain Eukaryota; kingdom Metazoa; phylum Chordata; class Mammalia; order Rodentia; family Dipodidae; genus Dipus; species Dipus sagitta. Next base: position 53,061,474 of record CM070774.1, read on the forward strand.
TCTTTGCTAGAGCATAAGTTAAAACAAAACAAAACCCCCACCTTACTCTTATTATGCTACTTGTTGGTTGTAGCACTTTATGAGAAGTGTCATGTCCAGGAGTATGGATGGGATTTTTTTCACTCAGTGGATTTCAACATTTGCTGCAAATTAAAAATATCTGAGATAATTTTAGTGAATTAAAACTTTCAACTTCTGATGCCCAACTATACTAGGGTTAAATCAGAAAGGACTTATGTGTCTGTCAGTATGGTAATTTGAATGTATCTCCCACAATAGACGTAGTGTTTTATTAAAGCCTGCTTCCAACTCCCTGGCTAGATGAGGTGTCACTGGTATTGTGGAGTATAAGAAATGCAGGAATGAGAGGGTCATTGAGTTTGCAACATGGTCTTGTGTTTTGGAAATGGCCATGGACAGTGTGAAGCAGGATTGCCTGCATGGATACCCAATGGAGTCATGAGAATGAACACTGGATTGCAGTAGAAACCCAGTGGAGATACTGGGACTACCACATGGCTGTTAGTCACGGATGAGCCTAATAATGGTACCAAACTGACTGTATTTGCTGAATACAGAACTGACTAATAAAGAAAAAAAAATAAACAAAAAAATTTAAAAAAAGATGAGGCATGAATAAAATGGAACTAAACAAAGAAAAAAAAAAGGAAAGCTGCCAGCCCTGGATGAAGTTTTCCAGGATTGTGAGTAGCCTAGCTGGAGGTGTGGAATTGGAACTCAAGAAACTTGTTGCTGGTTAGAAATATCAGACTTGGAGATTTTTCACTAGCTAGAGTTTTTGGACTTGATGCTACAGAGTTTGATGTTTGCCCTGGTTGTTTTCAATCTTATATTGACTGAATATTTCTTTGCTATGCCCAGTGCCATCTTTTGCAGTATAAATGTTTATTCTGTGCCATTATGTTTTCTTGTTTTGTTTGGTTTTGTTTGTATTATGACTCAGTTAAAAGATCTTGTACTATGGGAATGTTTGAACATCATTGGGATTGATAAAAAATATGGGGACTTTTAAAGTTTCACTGAATGCATTGTATTTTACATAATGTATGATTATCAGTTTATGGGGGCCCGGGGCAGAATGTAGTAGTAGTGGTTTGATTCAGGTGTCCCTCATAAACTTATGTGTTCTGAATGCTTGTGGGGAACCACTGGACACTAGGAAAGCAAAAGTACCTCCATCTTAAATAATGACTCCATTTTGTAATAAGTTGTCTGTTCTGGAAAGTCGCAAGGTCTGCAGTTGTTAACCCATGCACGGAAAAAGAATAATGTAACCCATAAAGAATGAGAAAGTCGTTATCTCATGGCTTTGGGGCTGGGGCCTTATCCTGTGAAACATCTTGTGCCTTTGGGGCCGGAACCTTATCCTATTGAAACGGAACTGTAGCAATACCTAAACTGTTGACAAACTTCCCTGTTCTGCTGTATAAGAGGCACACTGAGAAAAATTAAAATTGGCAGCTTGATCAGACTCCTGTCTTGCTGTCGGTTCCTTGTGTCTCTTGTCCCTTTCATTCCAGGCTTTCTGGGGTCCGTGCTCCCGTTGAAGCCCCGCTGGCCGGGGCAACTGGCACCCAAACGTGGGGCACAAACCTAGGATCGCCTGAAACACCGTCTGCTACCTGCCCATTGGGATCCCGCACCGAGGCCGCCGCAACCCAAAGAGGGGGTTAGACACTGGCCCGCTAGTGATCACCACGGAGTCGCCCGCCCGTGAGACAGATCCGTTGGAACACTCGGACGGTGAGGTAAGATAAGATTTTTTCTTTACCATGGGACAAGCATTTTCAAAAGAAGACTCTTTTGTGAATGGGCTAAAACAAGCTCTCAAGGTACGAGGAACTAGGGTTAAAAGAAAAGATTTAAAGATATTTTTAGATTTTATTGGTGATCTCTGTCCTTGGTTCCCAAAGGAAGGGACTATAAATGAAAAAACTTGGTTAAGAGTTGGAGATTGTTTACGTGATTATTTTGAAACCTTTGGCCCCGAAAAGGTCCCTGTTTCTGCCTACTCTTATTGGAATCTTATAAATGATGTTCTCAAGGTCCACAATCATTCTATGGCTGTACGGGTTCTTGTTAATGAGGGAGAGGCTGCTCTTAAACGCTCTTCTAGGCCCCCTTCTGCTTGCGCCTCTGTCATTGTTGAAGATGAAACTCAAAAGAGACCTAAATCTCCTGCCTCTGAAAAGCCTTCCTGCCACCTTTATCCTTCACTAGTGGATCTTGAAGCTGGTGAAGTTGGTGAAGCTGGTTCCCCCCTTCCCCCGTTGCTTGATGTAGGCCCCACCAATAAACCTCCTCTAGTACCTCCTCCCTATTGCCCGCCACTCTGCGCTCCTGTCCTCGACCGCTCCGCCGCCTTACTTCCCTCTGCGCCTGCTGAACCTCTCACTGACTCTCCTTTCACAGAACTACAGTCTGCCACATTAGCTTCTGTCTCTGACCTCCGTAGGGCACTTCAGGATAAAAAACTTCAGCTGCAGCTTCTCCAGGAACTTGATTCTGTCTCAAAAGAACTTGCTGCCTTTTCTAATCCTTTCTTTGACAGCCGTAGGCACAAAACAAAAGCAGACGCACACACCCGCAATACTGGCTTTCTTGCTTTTCCTGTTACTCGCACACAGGCTGCTCTGCTCCCGCTTCTGCTTCCCTCCCTGCATCCAATGCGGACTCTGATGAGGAGCCTGCTCCCTCGGCTGCTCCAGCTGATGGGAGTGTTGCCTCCTCTGATTCTGAGGATGAACCTGCCCCGGAGTCTGTTCCCCAGCCTAAATATAAAACTCTTAATTTAAAGTTTCTTGAGCGACTAAAAGCGGCCGTCTCTAATTACGGGCCCACAGCTCCCTTTACTCTCACTCTTCTGGAAAGCTATAGTGACCAATGGCTTACGCCTAATGACTGGTATCGCCTTGCTCGCGCGGCTCTCTCTGGTGGAGATTTTGTTCTATGGCGCACTGAATTTAATGAAAACTGCTCTGACTTTGCTCGCCGTAATTTACAAAAGACTGTTTCTAAAAATTGGACAAAACAAAAATTGCTGGGGGAACATCCTTATGATTCCAATGAACGGCAAGCACGCTATCCCCCTGGACTTTTAGCTCAAATACAACAGGCAGGCCTTGCCGCCTGGCGGCGCATCCCTCCTAAAGGGGCCGCCACCGCCTCCCTGGCTAATATTAGACAGGGTCCAGAAGAGCCTTACAGTGACTTTATTAGTAGACTTAATGAAACTGCTGAGCGCCTTTTTGGTGTTGGGGAGACCAACAGCCACTTTATCAAACACCTGGCCTTTGAGAATGCTAATCCTGCTTGTCAGTCTATTCTCCGCTCTCACAAGCGGGAGTCCATATCTGATTATATCAAGTTATGTGCAGGCGTGGGCTCCTTCCACGCCATGGGTTTAGCAATTGGAGCTGCTCTCCATTCTGCTGGTCTCACTCAGGGTACGAAAACATGTTATAATTGTAAACAACCTGGACACTTCTCTCGCGAATGCACCGCTCCTAAACAGCTCTCTGCTTCTCTTCGCCCTCCCCCTGCTACACCCTGTCCTCGTTGCCAGAAAGGCAAACATTGGGCCTCTGAATGTCGCTCCAGGACTGACATTCATGGCCGCCCCCTGTCGGCCTCTCAGGGAAAACCTCTTCCTGTCCCGGGAAACTTCCAACGGGGCCAGCTCCAGGCCCCTACTCCACGGACAAATCTTGGGGCAGTCAGGTTTGTCCCTCCCTCCAACCCACCGGAGAATCAGTGTCCACCCTCTGGCGCGCCACAGCAGGCAGCGCAGGACTGGACCTCTGTGCCACCTCCCACACAGTATTAACACCTGAGACTTGCCCTCAAATAATTGCAACAAATGTGTCCGGCCCTATGCCCCCCAACATGTTTGGCCTTCTCCTAGGCAGGGCTAGTGCTTCTCTCAAGGGTATTCAAGTCATCCCTGGAGTTATAGATAACGATTTTGCTGGCAATATCCAAGTTTTAGTCACCTCCCAAAGAGGAACCCATCTAATTTTGCCAGGGGATCGAGTGGCCCAACTTGTCCTGTTGCCTCTCACTTTTCTTAACAATAATTATATGTCCCCAAGTCGTGATAACAATCAACCTGGCTCTTCTGACGCTTATTGGGTGCACTCTGTTACGCTGGATCGCCCTACTTTACGGTTGCTTCTTGGCAAGCCCTTTGATGGAATTGTGGATACTGGTGCTGACACCACCATAATCTCTCTCAAACATTGGCCTAAGTCCTGGCCCCTGACTGCCTCTCATACCCATTTACAGGGCATTGGACAATCCAATAACCCTCAACAAAGCTCTCGCGTCCTTACTTGGACTGACGAGGAGGGTAACTCAGGACAAGTCACCCCCTTTGTTCTTCCAGGCTTGCCTGTCAACTTGTGGGGAAGAGACATTCTTTCACAAATGAATATGGTTCTTTGTAGCCCCAATAGTGTTGTCACTTCCCAAATGCTTAGTCAGGGTTTTATTCCAGGGAAAGGGCTTGGAAAGAATTTACAAGGCATAACAGAGCCCATTTCTCCTCCCCAGAAACTCGATCGCTCTGGCCTTGGGTATGCCCCTGAGTCTTCTTTTCCCTAGCGGCCGTTGCCATCCCTGCACCCCATGCTGATAAAATTACTTGGAAAACCCAAAGCCCTGTATGGGTTGACCAATGGCCGCTTTCACATGAGAAAACAGAGGCTGCAATGTTGTTAGTGCAGGAACAACTTGCCGCTGGCCACATCGAGCCTTCTACCTCCCCCTGGAACTCCCCTATTTTTGTCATTCGGAAAAAGTCTGGTAAATGGCGCTTGCTACAGGATCTTAGAGCTGTTAATAAAGCCATGGTCCCTATGGGGGCACTCCAACCAGGACTCCCTTCCCCCGTGGCCATTCCCTATGGTTCCTTCAAAATAGTTATTGATCTAAAGGATTGCTTTTTTACCATCCCTCTACACCCTGAGGATAGGCCCTGCTTTGCCTTCAGTGTCCCGCAAGTAAATTTTCGTGGCCCTATGCCTCGCTTTCAGTGGAAGGTTTTGCCCCAAGGTATGGCTAACAGCCCCACCCTCTGTCAAAAGTTTGTGGCCATGGCCATTGACCCCCTCAGGGAGACTTTTCCCTCTGTCTACATTCTTCATTACATGGATGACATTCTTTTAGCTGCCTGTGACCAGAACCTGCTTTTCTCCTGCCTCCAGCGCCTACTGTCCAATTTGCAATCATATGGGCTTCAATTTGCCCCTGACAAGGTTCAAACTGCCGACCCCTACCTTTATTTGGGCTATGAGCTAAAAAATCAACAGGTACTAACCCCCCGAATTCAACTTCGCACCTTTCATCTCTCCACTCTCAATGACTTCCAGAAATTGCTTGGGGACATTCAATGGCTTAGACCCTATTTAAAAGTTCCCACCGCTGCTCTTCTACCCCTCAATGACATCTTAAATGGAGACCCCAGCCCTACCTCCCCTAGACAACTTACCCCTCAGGCCCTTGCTGCCCTGAAAGAAATAAACAAGGCCATTAACCTCCAGACTGCCCAACAGATAAATTATGCTCTTCCCTTGGTTTTCATTGTCTGCCCTACTACCCATACTCCTACTGGTGTATTTTGGCAAAGGCACCCTCACCACAATCGTGGCTCTCCCCTGCTTTGGGTTCACCTCTCTTCTTCTCCTACTAAAGTCATAACCACTTATCCCCTTTTGGTCGCTCAACTCATCATAAAGGCTCGCAAGCTCTCCCGCCAACATTTTGGCAAAGATCCAAACACAATCCTCCTCCCCTATGGTCCTGACCATCTCAACTGGCTTCTCCAGACTGATGATAATTGGCCTATAGCACTTTCTGCCTTTATGGGCATTATTGACAATCATTATCCTTCTGACCCCCTTATTCAGTTTGCCAACATTCACTCTTTTGTTTTTCCCCTTAATACTTCTAATGACCCTATTAAGGATGCTCCCTCTATATTCACTGATGGATCAGCTAATGGTACAGCTGCATACGTGATAAACGGACAATCAACTTCTCTCCATACCCTATACTCCTCTGCCCAATTAGTGGAGCTTTGCGCTGTTCTCGAAGTCTTTAAACAATTCCCTTCCCAGCCCTTCAACCTCTTTACTGACAGTGCTTATGTTGCTAAGTCAGTCCCCCTACTGGAGACAACACCCTATGTCAAACCTTCCACTAATGCCTCTGCGTTGTTCCGCTCCCTTCGGGACCTCATTGTGCTCGGTCTCACCCCTTCTATATAGGCCACTTACGTGCTCATACCTCTCTGCCAGGCCCTCTGACGCAAGGCAATGCTGACGCAGATGCTGCCACTCGCCTTGCTCTCGTAGCCCTAACTGACCCTCTCTCCTCGGCACAACAGGCTCACAATATACATCATTTAAATTCTCAAACCCTCCGCCTTGCCTTCAAGCTCACCCGTGCTCAAGCTAGGGAAATAGTTAAGTCCTGTCCCGCTTGTTCCGTCCCTACCAGTTCCCCATTTGGGAGTCAACCCACGCGGTCTTCTTCCCAGTGAGATATGGCAAATGGATGTAACTCACTTCTCAGATTTTGGCAAGCTTAAATATGTTCATGTTACAATTGATACCTTTAGCGGTTTTATTTTCGCCTCTCTCCATGCTGGTGAAGCTTAAAAAAATGTCATCTCTCACGTTCTTCAATGTGTCTCTACATTGGGAACTCCAAAAATCATTAAAACAGACAATGATCCTGGCTATACTAGCCATTCCTTCAAGAACTTCTGCTCTATGCTTCAGATAAAACATGTCACCGGCATTCCCTACAACCCTCAAGGACAAGGGATTGTGGAAAGGGCTAATCAGACCCTTAAGGCTACACTTAATAAATTAAAAATTCACCCCTTTTATGGTATTAAAAATACCCCACGGAATATTTTGGCCCATGCTTTGTTTGTTCTTAATTTCTTAAGCCTTGACAGCTCTGGCAAATCAGCCTCTGACCGCCTTTGGCATCCCACCACGGCCTCCACTCACGCCCTCGTTCGGTGGCGTGATCCCCTCACTTCTCAGTGGCATGGCCCCGATCCCGTCCTCATTTGGGGACGCGGCTCTGCTTGCGTTTATGATCAACAAAATGATGGGCCTCGTTGGCTCCCGGAGCATCTAGTTCGCCAATGGACACCACCCTCATCCCTTAAAAATTCACCCTCTCCCAGGGAAGGCTCCCTGCCCCCCTGAGGTTTTCTCCTTTCCTTTTCAGGACTATGGCTGCCCCTGCTTTCGTTGGCCTCTTGCTCCTGTCATCTGGATTGATCACTGCTGACCTTCGACCCATGAATTTCACCTGGACCGTGCTCAGTGAAGTCGGTGATGTGATCTGGGCCCACTCTACAGTTTCTCAGACCATCCCTTGGCCGACCCTAACTCCAGACCTCTGCAAAATGGCCCTCAGCAGCCCGAACGCTTGGGGACTTGGCACCATTTTTGCACAACATACTGCTCCTGAAATTGATCTTCACCACTCTTATGGTGAAGGGGGATGTTATAACTCTTACCAGAGGTCCTACTTACAGTCTTTCTCCCTCTATGTTGCCCCCGGTCATCACCGTCCCCGTTCGATTACTTGGAAATGTGGGGGCCCAGACGTTTATTTCAGTGCAAAATGGGGATGTGAAACTACTGGAGATGCTTATTGGAACCCCTCATCTTCTTGGGACTATATCACCCTAAAGGCTAACTATACCCATCCCCAGGGAGCTGCCCGCTATACTCCAAAACAGGCTTGCCAGATATCTTCCCCATCCTTTGGGTGGTGCCACCCTCTACTAATTACCTTTACAGCCCCTGGCAAACAACAGCCATATGATGTCTGGTCCCGGGGCGTTCAATGGGCCATCCGTACCTATGGTGGCTCTCATGTTGGGGTCCTTTTTACCATTAAGCTCCAAAAGACTCTCCCTACTACTGCTCTCTACCCCTCGCGTGCCACTCCCTTGTTACCCCCCGTCCCTACATCTATATCCTCCCCTGTGCCAGCTCTGATTACACTCCCGCCTCTTCCTCCTCCACCCCTGACAACTACTGACCTGGTCCTTAACCTGGTTGAGGCCACTTTTAATGTACTCAATTCTTCTTCTCCCAATCTTACCCAATCTTGCTGGCTTTGCATTCACACCTCGCTCCCCCTTTATGAGGGTGTGGCTCAACCTCTCCCACTTCCCTTCAACACAACTACTGATTGGACTCGCTGCCCCTGGTCTCAGCGCCCTAACATTACCCTCCCAATCTCCTCTGTCCTTGGCTCTGGAACCTGCCTTCATGCTCCAAACCTCTCCAAATCTTCCATGCCTTCTACCCTTTGCAAGAATTTTGTCTCTGTTAATTCCTCCCTTCATTATGACTCCTATTATCTCCTCCCCCAGGGCTACTGGTGGGCCTGCCTTGACAGCCTAACAGCTTGCGCTTCCGTGTATCGCCTGCTCAATCCCCCTCAGTTCTGTGTCCCTGTCCGACTCTTCCCTCGCATTTCCTATCACCCTGCTCCAGACTTTGACGCTTCCTTTGCCTCATCCCTCCCCTATTCGCATAGGACCAAACGTGAACCCATTACTGGCACTGCTATTTCGCTTGCTTTGCTTCTGGGTGTCAGCGCTGCAGGCGCCGGCACAGGTATTGCTGCTCTTGTACAAGGCAATGCCCAATATGAAATCCTGCGTTCCCAATTGGATAAAGACATTCAAAACCTAGAAAAGGGAATTACTGCTTTAGAACAGTCTTTAGTCTCTTTATCTGAGGTGGTACTTCAAAATCGCCGGGGCCTCGACCTCCTTCTTTTGAAGGAGGGGGGACTATGTGCTGCCTTACGGGAAGAATGCTGTTTTTACACTGACCATACAGGTGTCACAAGGGATAGTATGGCTAAGATCAGAGAATATTTGGAGAAAAGAAAAAATAATAGAGGTATAACAGAAACATCTGGTTGGTTCTTTTCTCATCCTTGGCTGTCCTCGATCCTCCCCTCTATTTTAGGTCCTTTGGTTGGCCTACTTCTCTTACTAAGCTTTGGCCCATGGTTATTTAAAAAGCTAACATCCTTTATTAAGGAACAGATTGATTCAGCCACAGCACGACCAATTCAAGTGCACTACCATCGCCTGGCTCTTGAAGACCAAGACCTACCTTGTGACCGCCCCCTGCGGCCGCCCCCTGGCCTAGGTGCCGAACCTTCGCCCTAGTTAGTGGGTGTGCCCCATATCTCCTCCCTTATTGCCACTTATCTAAACTTAAAATGATCTGAGTGACTCCCCTCCGACAGGAACTGCATAGGATTCAGACCTGTGCATGTTGACTCACAAATGTGTGAGTACAATATGGGCACCAACATGGGTGCGAGGCATAGCACCGCAAGGGAAGGTCCCTTTTGACTGCTTCTGAATTCCCTGAGAGTCAAACCTGACTTGCATGGAGGTTGGTACCATACTTTCTGTGTTGGCTCTGCCTCCCCTCCCCAAAAGGTACCAAGAGCAACCAAGGTGGGGTATGAACTCCACGGGAGGAGTCAGGTCACTGCTCCCCCAGTTGGTTACAGGCCCACCGTGAAATCACGGGACCCTGGGAGTCCTACAAAAATTTACAAAAATTGGCCGCCACAGAAAACACCTTCTAAAACTAATAGAAAGGGAGGAGATGTGGGGAACCACTGGACACTAGGAAAGCAAAAGTACCTCCATCTTAAATAATGACTCCATTTTGTAATAAGTTGTCTGTTCTGGAAAGTCGCAAGGTCTGCAGTTGTTAACCCATGCACGGAAAAAGAATAATATAACCCATAAAGAATGAGAAAGTCGTTATCTCATGGCTTTGGGGCTGGGGCCTTATCCTGTGAAACATCTTGTGCCTTTGGGGCTGGAACCTTATCCTATTGAAACGGAACTGTAGCAATACCTAAACTGTTGACAAACTTCCCTGTTCTGCTGTATAAGAGGCACACTGAGAAAAATTAAAATTGGCAGCTTGATCAGACTCCTGTCTTGCTGTCGGTTCCTTGTGTCTCTTGTCCCTTTCATTCCAGGTTTTCTGGGGTCCGTGCTCCCGTTGAAGCCCCGCTGGCCAGGGGCAAATGCTAGGTTCCCAGATGATGGAGATTTGGGAATTAACACCTCCAGGAGGTACTGTATTGTGGGGGCAGGCTTATGAGTGTCATAGCCAGCTTCCTCTTGTCTGTGTTTGGCACACTCTCCTGTTGTTTACCTTATATGGGCCATAGGGTGATGTCCACCCTCTTTTCATGCCATCATTTCTCCCTGCCATTATGGAGTTTCCCCTAAATTTATGGGGGACACCTGAATCAAACCACCACAGTGCTACTGGGTGAGGATCTCAATTCTAGCCTAAAGGTATGCAGAGCAGTCTGGGCTTGTGCTCTGGGTGTGCTGCTTGCTGCAGGTTCCTGCTTGCTTGCTTGTGGTGCTGTCTGTTTGGTGTTATCTCTATGCTTGGAGTTATGAATGGGAACCAGCTCTTCTGCCATTATGCAACTTTCTCTGGATCTGTAAGTTTCAAATAAATCCCTTCCTCCATAAACTATGTCTGGTTTGGATGTTCACCCCAGCAATGTGGAGCTGACTATGAAAGTCAGTATAAATATATTTTTAAAAAATATATATATTATGCAATCTCAGAAATGATATTTTCTTAGCAGTAGCTTATTGAAAATAGTCAAATGCCATAAACACATGAGCATCTTGAAAGTGTTAATGTTCCTCAGAGAAACTGGGTTCCTTAACAAGAATCTTATGAGTTTTATATCAACTAATATTTTCCCTCTACACTGACACCCTTGTATGACTCCATCTAGGTCAGTTCATGGGAAATTCTCTTTCTGAATATTCTTCAGAGTGTCGAACTGAAAATATTTCATAGGTAGTGAGTGAAATATTTCTCCTAGGTCATCTACAAAAGCAAGTGGAAGACATTGTGCATTCACACCATGCAGCAGCTAAATGTGAAGAGACAGGCAGCAATGTTCCCAGAGTTCTAACCTTATTCTAGGCCTGTTTGTAGGTGCACATGTGCTTGTATGTTTTGAGGAGGATTCTGTGAATATGGGGGGTGGGTTATTATCCTTGATGACCAGAAATTACTTTTCCCTCATTTCTGCAGGTTTCTGTTTACTGTCATTTCGAGGTGCAGATGCTGAAGATATGGCTTTAGCTTTACAGGAAGAAATTCAACAAAATTGAATTTCAGGACTCTCCATAGGAACAGGATGGAGAAAAATGGGTAATAGCATTCAAGGTTTGTTTACAGCAGCTGGACTTCTAGATGGCTTACACAATTGGTTCTGGTATATTTCTTGCCACAGTATCTACCGTAATGCATCCGCAGAGCACTGGCCACACTGATGATTTACTCCTGAAATCAGCTGGCTGTTGCAGGGCAGGTTAAGGTCTGTCAGAACCATGTTTTTAGTGGTAGGCTGGTATATTTTGTTTTCCATGAAATGAAATTTATTTTTTAAAATATTTAAACTGACTGCAAACTTAGCACATCAAAAGATTATGTCCACATGAAGTGTGAAGAGGTTGGCTGCTGCCCATGACAAGTTTGCTGTGCTTAAATCTCATAGGCCTTATGGAAAATAATATCTTTTATGTCAGCATCCTATAGCCCCTATTTTTTTTTTCTGTGACCTCAACTTTATGTTTTATCTTGAGAACTGAATATCAGCAGATCATGTAAGCCATATGGCCTAATTGACTTATAAGACACATTTTCTGGTCATTTGCTATTCTGGAGAGTTGGCGAATGCCATCACTTTCTTTCATTTTCATAATTATAATATTATATTCACCATGAATGAAGAGCAGATAATTTATTTTTAAAAATATTTTTATTTATATTTAATTAAATCAATTTATTTTTTGAGAGAAAGAGACAGATATGTAGAGAGAATGAATATGCCAGGTCTTCAGCTGCTGCAAACAAACTCCAGACACATGTGTCACCTTGTGCATCTGGCTTATGTGGGTCCTGAGTATTGAACTTGGATCCTTAGACTCGCCACATAGTCTCACTCCTCTACAGCACCTAACCTGAATCTACCGAAGAGGTCTTACATATCCAGCAAGTATCTCATGGACTAGACAATAGGATGGGTGGGGAGGGAGGAGAGGGCAACGGAGGGGGTGGGAAACACAAATCTAGACCCAAACGGCAATGGTACCATAAAATTCTATATCCTAAAAGGCAGACCAAATGGCTGAACCTTCACCAGGCCCTTAGAGGGAACACTTGAGCCACAAGACACTGGAGAGGGTATGATGAAGACTGACTTTAATCTTCTACACCTTCTCTCTCTCTCTCTCTCTCTCTCTCTCTTCTCTCTAACTCTTTTATATTAGTTACCTTTTTCTTCCTTTTCTTAGTGGGCACTGACCTGTAATTCCCAGTACCAGCATGTGGCTATCATCCACAATGAGCTTTTGATCAGAGAGACCTACAATGTTTCCTAAAAGAAAGACACATTTCTGTCAGAGTACTTGATGACCCACCAAAGGTTAGTGGTGAGACCTTACTGCTGAACACCTTATGTGTTTGACACATAAAATGGAATGACATGGCTGGAAGCTGGAAGAGAGTCAGTCCCCAGACAGTCAGTGTATCTAGTGCCAGAAGGTGCTACATGAGCAACTGGGGGAAAATGACCAATATCTGTCCAAGCAACTCATGGTCTAAACTACTTAGCAGCAAATAACCTGTCGTGATGCTCACACAAGTGCAATAATGGCGCACAGCCATAGTGGGAAACCAACTGCTCTTGATTGAGCTTACTGATCCCCTCAGTGGCACAGTACCCATAGCTAGAGCTGGGAAACAAGTCAGAACCATATCCAAACATAAGCCCACTCTCCAATATCAAGCTACCATTAATTGTGGGCTACAAGAGGGCCTACACCTATTAAATTCTCTATGAAAAAGTAAGGGTTATCTCATTTGTCTGGTGCTAACTTACTCTTCGTTGGAGAATCTGCTTCTCTTTTTCAGATAGATGTAGATCCTAAGGGGAGAGGCACCCCATCATACCTCAAAAGGGCCCCCGCTGAAACTAAGAAAAATTGGAGAAACAAGCAAGGGTGCTGTTTTCTTGGTGAACCGGGTACCAGCACAAGGGGGAAGGAGATCAACACAGAGAACAATCAACTCCTACCAAATCAGAGATCCAGAGACCCAGAGGCCCCCAACACCTCATCACTGAAGCAGACCAAAAATGAACCCAACATGGCTCAGGGAAATTTTGCGGTAGAGAGGGCGGAAAGAATGTCAGAGCCACATGTTGGGTCATGATATGCAGAGACATTTATCCCACCCATAACTGTGGGCTAACTCCAGAATGCATGACCCATATTCTTCAACAAGGAGGGGCCAGGGGGAGGGGGTAGGACATGGATGAGCCAACAGTGCTACCAAATTGACTGTAGTCACTGAGTACCAAACTAATAATGAATAAATAAATAATTTTTATTTATATTTAATTAAATCAATTTATTTATTTGAGAGAGACAGATATGTAGAGAGAATGAACATGCCAGAGTCTTCAGCTGCTGCAAACAAACTCCAGACCCATGTGTCACCTTGTGCATCTGGCTTATGTGAGTCCTGGTTTTTGAACTTGGATCCTTAGACTTTTCAGGCAACTGCCTAAACCACCCAAGAACAGATTAATTTAAAATTGTTTCTTTCCATATGAATTACAATGATTTTTCCTTTCATTTGGTTGCAGTTTCTGCCTTTTTTGCTTAATTCAATGATCTAATGGCTTATCTATTTTACATTGACTGTTGTGGCAAACAATCAACATTTGGTTTTATATACTATTTGTACAATTTACAAATGTATTTCTTTTTACTCCTCTCATCAAAGTGTCATAGGTTCTTGTTGTTGCTTTGCTCTGTGTTTTTTTGTATGTGGTAACAGAGATCAAACCCAGAGACTTTCACATTATAATTTCCATCCACAGCCCTTACTTTTAATTCCTTGAGGGAGTGTTGACTTATTTTATGATTATCCTTCCTTTGTAGAAATGCAGAAACTTAAACCTGAGTATTTTCCTTTGCATTGCTCTAGTTAAATCCCCAAATGTTTAATATGTTATCTATAACTCCTGTCTTTGTCACTTTGAACTAATATACGAATAAAATATTAAAAAAACAATCTTATCTTAGGCTCTGAAATTCTCATAAATCTTAAATGCCACAGACAGAATTATATGGTTAGGAAGTTAGAAAACAGCAAAAATTACTAGCAGAGGCACTGGAGTATCTTTCTCTTTGTCTCTTTCTCTTCTACATGTATACCCCTACATTCACAGCAAGCACACACTTTTACATACACAGACGTATACTCACAGCAAATACAGACTTTTCCCTGCACACCTCTACATTCAAAGCAATCACAGACTTTTACATATACACAAGTACCACAATATTCATGGAAATTATGGACTTTTCCACACACAGCCTTAATTTCACAGCAAATACAATCTTTTACAAACATAACCTGATATTCACAGCAAGTACTAGCTGAAAAGTAATATATAAAATGTTGTGAATACTTTAATGACTCAGTTACAGACAGAATTTAGAATTTTAGATCAATGAACCGGGTACAGTGGCACACTCCTTTAATCCCAGCACTCAGGAGTCTAAGGTCAGAGGATCACTGTGTGTTCAAGGCAAGTCTGAGAACACAGTGAATTCCAAGTCAGACCGTGCTAGAGTGAGACCAACCCTAGCAAAACCAAAAGAAAGAGAGAAAGAAAGAAAGAATTTTAGATCAAAACCCTCTGTATTTTAGCATGAAAGAAAAAATTAAGAATTTGTTAGGTGTCTTAATAATAACCATATTGGCACCAGAGGCTCCCTGCTCATTCCCCACCTTCCAGTTCCCTGATCCTGGCACCCCACTGCTGGCTTGGGGTGTCTTGGACCTTGCATGGGTACTGTGAAAGCCGGACTTTTGCACTGGATCCCTGACTGACCAGCCCTTGGGTCCACAATTTCCTATTTCTCTGAGCCAGAGTGGATATGAGCCACTGTGGGAGCTGGCCTCTGCCCTAGATCCCAAGCTTCTGGGCTTGTGGTTGGCCAATCCCCTGTGCTGAAGAGTGCATGCCAATGGAGTGAGTAGGCCCAAGCTCCCTTTCCCCACCTCTCAGTTCCCCAGGTAATTTTGATGTACTTGCAATCCCCACAATCTGTGTATCAGTGGTTATAACCCCATAGTATTCCAATCCAGTTTATATTTAAAACAGAACACTCAATGAAGATCCTACAAGGACAAAATACTTGCTTCCTTCTCAATAAAATAAGACATTTGCACTGAGACAGGTAGACCAGAATTATAAAAGAAAAAAAAAAGTCAGAAAACTAAGAAATCCCCACCAAGGATGCCTAGTCCCACAATGGAAGCCTCCAATGAAATCATAGAGAAAACAAAAGAACTTGAATGCCAAAATTAAAATGAAAACACAACAAGCTATGTCAGCCTGCTCAAGAGACTTGCTGAACTGGAAGCAAATGATCAAAGAACCAACAATTGCATAAATGAAATTGAGCTGAATTGTCTCTTATAGCACTTGGGTTTTGTCACTATGCTTAACTTCATTGAAGACACCAGAGAAGGCTTACAAGAGAGATAAATGAAATAAAGGTGAGTCAACAAATAGAGGTTCTCAGTAACCAGCTCAGTAAGCTTAATGAAGACATGATCAAAAGCAAGAATGAATTCCAAGAAACATCAAGAAAAGGATACCTTGAATTGAAATTATACTTCAAAAAATAAGTGGTCATGATGAGAAATAACACAACAGAAAACAAAAATCAAATAGAGTTTTTAAAATCCTTTCTAGACCCCTCAGTAACAGAGTCACACAAGTGGAAGATAGAGCTTCTGGGATGGAAAACAAGACAGAATAAATTGATCAGGATTCCAAAGCCTTTGTGAAGTTCAAAAAATCATGGAACATAATATGAAGAATTGAGGGATATCCTAAAATGCCCAAATATCTAAACCATGGGTATACCAGAAGTAGATAAATCCAGGCCAGAGGCACTGAGAATATATTCAACAAAATGATAGCAGAAATTTTTCCAAATCCTGAAAAAGGGAGGGCCATCCAGATAAAAGAAACTCACAGAATATCAAATATACAGGACCAAAGAAAAAACCGTCCAAGGAATATCATTGTTAAAACTGCTAATGGCCAGGCATGGCAGTGCATGCCTTTAATCCCAGCACTGGAGAGGGAGAGGTAGGAGGATCGAAATGAGTTCTAGGCCACCCTGAGACTCCATAGTGAATTCCAGGTCAGCCTGGGTCAGAGTGAGACCCTCCCTCAAAAAATATATATATATAAATAAATAAATAAAACAAAAACCCATTAATGAAAACCAAGAGAGAATGAAAAAAGCATCAAGAGAGGAAAAAAAAAAAAACTTATCACATACATACAAAGGAAATTCCATCAGAATTATGTCAGATTTCTCAATGGAAATCCTGAAATGCAGAAGGCCTGGAATGGAACACTCTAAATCTGAAAATCTATGGCTTCCAACCAAAAAAAAAAAAAAAAATACTGAATACAGCAAAAGTATCCCTCATATTAAATGGGGAAAGAAAAACTTTCCATGATAAAAGCCATCTCTATATTATGTGAATTAAAAAAAAGCCAGACCTACAGAGAATACATCAGGGAATAATCCACATATAAAATTCAAACAACCAATCTCAAGAAACTACAAGAGGAAGATCACAATAACAAAAAAACTGAAACAGACTCAAAAAATTTATAAAGCCCAAGAAAGCACCAAACTTCATAAAGCAGCCCATCATGACAAGGAGTAAATCAAACCTCACAGTCATAACCTTAAGTATTAATGGTCTTAACTAACCCATCCAAAGATGCATGTTAATAGGCTGGATCAGAATAATGGACCCTTCCATCTGTTGTCTTCAAGAAACCCACCTCAGCACTAAAGACAGATACCTCCTCAGAGTAAAAGGATGGAAAATAATATTTCACGCAAATGGTAATAAGAAATAAGCAGGTGTTGCTATATTAATATATGATAAAATAATAAAAAAGAACAAAGAAGGCCACTTCTTACTCATCAAGGGAATGATCCATCATGAGTACATCACAATCATAAATCTATATACATCTAACACAGGTAACACCATAATTTATAATACAAAAACCTACCTGACAACAAAACAGATAAAACACCAACACCATCATAGTTGGGGATTTCACTACTCCACTATCATCAATAGACAGATCATCCAAGCAGAAAATCAACAGGGAAATAATAGAGCTCAGCAACACCACAGATCAACTAGACCTAACAGGCATCTACAGAACATTCCACCTTAATTCTACAGACTACACATTCTCAGCAGCCCACAGAACCTTCTCCACAATAGACCATATAGTAGGTCATAAAGAATGCCTTCATAAATTCAGGAAAACTGACATAACTTCCTGCACCACATCAAGCCACAATGCTTTAAATTAGAAATTAAGAAGAGACACATACAGAATCAAGCAATCCACTCAAAAATGGGGTATGCAACTGAATAGGGAGTTTTCAGAAGAAGAAATACAAGTGACTATTACACACTTAGAAAATGTTCAACATCCCTAATCATTAGGAAAATGCAAATTAAAACTATGAGATTCTACCTTACTCCTATAAGGATGGAAATCATTGAAAAAAATCAAACAACAAATGTTAGCGACGATGTGGGTAAAGAGCAACAAAATATTAAATACTTTGGAATAACACTAATCAAGGATGTGAGCGTCCTATATTATGGAAACATTAAAAAAAACCTTAAGAAATAAACCTAGAAGGAATTGAGATGAAGAAAATACTTCCCATGCTCCTGGATAGGTAGAATTAATATTGTGAGAATGGTAATGTTGGTGGGAATGCCAACTTGTAAAACCACTATGGACATCAATATGGAGATTGCTGAAAATGATGAATATAGAACTACCAAGAGATCCACTTATTCTCTTACTTGAATATATCCTAAAGGCTTCATAATAGCTAAGAATTGGAATCAATTCGGGTGCCAATGATTGGACAAATGGAAAATGAAGTTGTGATACATATACACTATGGAATTCTACTCAGCAGTAAGAAAAAATATGATACAATGAACACTGTAAGAAATAGGATGTGCTTAGAATAGAACATACTCAGCAAACATACACAGTGAAATAACAACAAATGATGCATGTTAACAAATGATATGGTTCTTAAAGTAGATGACCTTAAGTTACTGGCATGGTGGACAGACACCTTGAAGCCCAGACAATATGGATAGAAGGGGAGGGTTGATGGAAATAAACACAAAACTAAACTCAAAATGTATAGGCACCATAGAAACCTTTCTCCTTGAAGGTAGACTAAAAGATATAACCTTCAACAGGAGTATGGGGGAGCATCTAAAAAGGAGGGCCTGGAGAGGATGGAATGAAACTGCACCTTAGAAAGCTCTGGTTCTGGCCCGTATGTGCAGTACCAGAAATACGTGCTACACACACTGAGCTGTTAATCACAGAGACCTATGATGTCCATACAGCAAGACAGACTTCTGTCAAACAACTTGATTACTGACTTGAGGCAAAAGGTAAGACCCTATTACAGAGGACACAATATGCTGCCAATACAGAACACAGAGAGACCTGGCTGGAATCCACAAGATAGCCAGTCCCCAGGCCGCCTGTCTAGTGCTGAAAAGTGCTAACATGAGCTACTGGGGGAAAGTAGCTGACAAGGTTCTGAGCAAGCAGGAGTCTAACTTACTCAGAGGCAATCAGCGTGACAAAAAGTACACACCAGTGCAAAGGTGGAACACAGCCTTGGTAGATAGCCTTTGGCTGTCTGATTGGCTAAGAGATCTACGCAGTGGAAAGGAATCCATATCTGGAACTAGAAACCAGGTTTGAATCCTATACAATCATGCTGCTCTGCAATGTCAAACTTCCACTGCTCTGTGGCTAAAAGAGGGTCTACAGCCATCAAACTCTCTCCAAATTAATAACTTTTGTAGCAGACAGCTTCAAGTTCACTGAGATGAACTTCCAGACCACGCACAGTTATGGAGGAAGGGATATTTATTGAAGCTTACAGATCCAGGGGAAGTTCCATAATGGCAGAAGAAACTGGCCTGCCTTCGCAGGACCAAGCAGAGAGAGAGAAGTACAAGCCTAAAGGTCAAAAGCCAGAGCACTTCAGGAACTCCAGCTAAGCACACTTTGCATATCTTTAGATTGAAATCTCAAACCCACCACCACACCTTAAGATCCACACAATGGCATTGCCTCCAGCCAGATGGCTAGAGATGCAAATTACAAACACATAAACAACTGAGTATATTGGGGGCCATCTATTCTATTCAAACCACCACATTCCGCCCCTGGCCCCCAATAGATTTATAACCATCACACATTGTAAATCGTACTCAGTTCAATTTCAAAGGTCCCCACAGTCTTGACCAATTTAAGATACAAGACCTGTAAAATCAAGCAAGTTAAACATTTGTAACATATAAAGGCACAGAGTAAACATTTTCAACTGGTATAATGCCTAGCAAGGAGAGACTAAAACAATGCAAACTCAACCACCATCAAACAAACATCAAACTTCTGCAGTTCAAGTTCAATATATCCAGAGACTAACAGTCTCCAGACTTTCCAATTCCGCCCCTCCAGCTGGGCAGAGTAGCAGGGGAACACTTCCATCCCAGGCCAACAATGCGCTTGATGGTAGCCCTTGCATAGTCCTGGTATATACAAAACATCTTCAGGTCTTCATGCAAACCATGGTCCATTTTCCAAAGGCTCTTTCAGCCTATCAGGGCATCATGCCCTGCCTCATGCCGCATCTCAGCAGCAGCTCCTGGAACCATGTGCAATTCATGACCACTCTTCACATCTTCCAAAGGCTCTTTTAGCCTATCAGGGCATCAGGCCCTACCTCATGTCACATCTCAGCGGCAGCTCCTGGAAGTATGTGCAATTCATGACCACTCCTTATATTTTTTATGCTTCTGAAACCAATACCAGGTGTGCAGGACACAGCCATATTCTTAATTCACAGATGAAATAAATCATAACCTTGAAAAGCAGGTTCCTTCTCCAGTCAACTCTTTCCAAAAGAGTTTGCATTTCTATGATAGTCCTTCCTCAGGCATCCTTTCCATTGTTTTAATGTAAAGCAGTTGGAACATCTTCCTTAAGATTGCTAATGTGTTTGACAATAGCAGGTTCAGTAACCTAAAACCAGTCTCAGTGCCTGTAATTTTAACTTGCTTGAGGTTTTCCAGCTTAAAATCTTAAATCTCTCAGTCCAATATCTCTAGCCAAGCACATCAGTGCATTACAAATTTAACCTTGATCAAACACTCTGGGCCTGGGCAGCAGGACGCAGCCAGCCCTTATGCCAGTAGCCCAGTTCTAACAAAGTCCTCTGCAGTCTTTCCTTCCCCTTAGAAAGCTCATAAGCCAAGCCTTGAAGTTCAGTGCTATCTGCACTTAACATTCTCAGATTCTCATCAGAATAGTCCATAAAACTTGGCTTACCACTCCAGAAGACATCTTCAGTTGCAAGCACCAAGTCCATGCCTATTCCTCCAAAACAAAGGTTCCAAAAGATCAACATCCACATAGTATGGTTCATCTCACCCCACTCCTCAGTACCAACTTCTGTATTAGTCAGCTTCAGGTTCGTTGAGATGAACTTCCAGACCACGCACAGTTATGGAGGAAGGGATATTTATTGAAGCTTACAGATCCAGGGGAAGTTCCATAATGGCAGAAGAAACTGGCCTGCCTTCGCAGGACCAAGCAGAGAGAGAGAAGTACAAGCCTAAAGGTCAAAAGCCAGAGCACTTCCGGAACTCCAGCTAAGCACACTTTGTATATCTTTAGATTGAAATCTCAAACCCACCACCACACCTTAAGATCCACACAATGGCATTGCCTCCAGCCAGACGGCTAGAGATGCAAACTATAAACACATAAACAACTGAATATATTGGGGGGCATTTATTCTATTCAAACCACCACACTTTTATCCAATTTAACCTATGCTGACTTCACTCTCTGCTAGAGAATCTGTTTCTCTTTTTCAGAAGGTTGTGAGACCTGAGAAGATAAGCTACCCCTTGCATCTCAGTCAAGGCCCAGGCAAAACCACTGAGAAAGTGGAAAGTGTAGCAAGAGTGCTGCTTCCATTGTGAGCCTGACAATCAGGGTGAGGGAAAGAGATGTTGAGGATACTCAACACCTACCAAAGCTGAGATCCAGAGGCTCCTGAGAGCACTTCACTGACGACTTAAAGCACACCAACCAGCGGGGGGTGGGGAGGGTTGTAATAGCCACAGGTTGGGATGTCATTCCCAGAGGCATTGCCTCTGCCAATAACTGACTACTGCTCCCACAAAGCATAACCCACAACTTCATGAGGAATACCAGCAACCCCACTCAGGAGTGCCCCATGTGGAATGGGGCAGGAGGAGGGAAAAGATGGGATCAACACGTGATACCTCCATGAAAAGTATATTCTTAATAAAAAAACATAAAAATAATAATTAAGGGGCTGGGGATATATCACAATGATAAGATTACTCGCCTAAAAGGCATGAGGTTCTGAGTTCAATCCTCAGTACCACAAAAAGAACCAAGTAAATAAAAAAATATATTTTTGTAAAAAAATAATTATTATATTACATGTTCCCAATCATTTGTTTTATAAATGTTGAAAACATAGTACTTCCATATAGAAAAGCATCAGCGACATTTCTTTATGTGGTAATATGTAAAGGAAATTAGTAGTAGTCAAAAGAGTATAATATTTCTTTTTTTGTGTGTGTTTGTTTTTTTTTCAAGGCAGGGTCTCACTCTAGCCCACGCTGGCCTGGAATTCACTACATAGTCTCAGATTGGCCTTGAATTCATAGCAATCCTTCTACCTCTGCCTCCCGAGTGCTGGGATTAAAGGCATACACCACCACACCTGGGCGAGTATAGTTCATCTTTTAATTAATTTATTTTTATTAATTATTTTTGTACTCAATGAATACAGTCAAGTTGGTACCATTGTTAGGCTCATCCATGTCCTACCCCCTCCTGCTGGCCCCTCCTTGTTGAGGTATATGGGTTATGCATTGTGGAGTTAGCCCAGAGTTATGGGTAGGAGAAATGTTTCTACATATCATGACCCAGTGTGTGGCTCTGACATTCTTTCCAGCCCCTCTTCCACAAAATTTCCCTGAGCCATGTTGGGTTCATTTTTGGTCTGCTTCAGTGATGAGGTGTTGGCAGGCCTCTGGATCTCTGGATATCTAATTTGGTAGGAGTTCATTGTTTTTTTTTTTTTTAATTTTTTTCTTTATTAGTTTTGTATTCAGCAAATACAGTCAGTTTGCTAGCATTATTAGGCTCATTCATTACCTAACCCCTCCCCTTTCCCCCTCCTTGTTGAGGTAAATGGGTCATGCATTGTGGAGTTAGCCCACTGTTATGTGTAAGATAAATGTCTCTGCATATCATGACCCAACATGTGGCTCTGACATTCTTTCTGCCCCCTCTTCCGCAAAATTTCCCTGAGCCATGTTGGGTTCATTTTTGGTCTGCTTCAGTGATGAGGTGTTGGGGTTCATTGTTTTCTGTGTTGATCTCCTTCACCCTTGTGCTGGTGCCTGGTTCACCAAGAAAACAGCACCCTTGCTTGTTTCGCCAATTATTCTTAGTTTCAGCTGGGGCCCTTTTGAGGTATGATGGGGTGGTTGGTTCTGTCCTTAGGATCTGCGTCTATCTGAAAAAGAGAAGCAGATTCTCCAATAGAGAGTAAAGTTAGCACCAGACAAATGGGATAACCCTTGTTTTTTATAGAGAATTTAATAGGTGTAGGCCCTCTTGTAGCCCATGATTGGTAGCTGGATAATGTAGAGTGGGCTCATGTTTGGATATGGTTCTGACTTGTTTCCCAGATCCAGCTATGGGTCCTGTTCCACTGAGCAGATCAATTAGCCAAGTCAAGACCAGTTGTTTTCCCACCATGGTTGTGCACCATTATTGCCCTTGTGTGAGCATCATGACAGGTTATTTGCTGCTAAGTATGTTAGACCATGAGTTGCTTGCAAAGATATTGGTAATTTTCCCCTAGTCACCCATGTAGCACCTTCTGGCAGTAGACGCGCTGACTGTCTGGAGACTGACTCTGTTCCAGCTTCCAGCCATGTCATTCCATTTTACATATCAACCACATATGGTGTCTTCAGCAGTAGGGTCTTACCACTAACCTTTGGTGGGTCATCAAGTACTCTGACAGAAATATATCTTAATAATATTTTGTTAGATAGAAAAATTATGGAAAATTTGCATACACCTATTCTAGGATAAATTCAATATTTATCCTGGAGTAATTTTAAAAGTTGGACAAATTACTATGATATTTAGTAAGGAAAACAAATCATAGATAATAAGTATGTTTAGAATTCTATTATCGAAATATTTATAAATAATATAGAATATTTTAATGCTTACTGAGCAGAAGAGAGCAAGATATTAATTAAAGGAATATAATGTACATTGGAGGAGCTGGAGAGATAGCTGAGTGGTTAAGGTGTTTGCCTGAAAAACATAGGGACCCCAATTTGGTTCCCTATTACCCCCCTAAAGTCAGATGCACAAAGTGGTGCATGCATCTGGAAATTTTTTACAGTGGCTGGAGGCCCTGGCGCACATTCCCCTCTCTCTCTCTCTCTCTCTTTCTCTCCCTCTTCCTCTGTCTCTATATGCTTGCAAATAAATAAATAAAAATATTGAAAGAAATTCAGAAGTGGGTAGCACTAACAAACCAAGAGGAAATGATAATCCTTTAGGATACTGGTAGCACAAGAGCTAATGAATATCACAAAGTGCCTTTCACATGGTGATAATCCTGAGATTGACTGAGGTTGATCCATATCACAGGGAAAAATGTTAGGTACTGTGGTGGTTTGATTCAGGTATCCCCTATAAACTTAAGTGTTCCTAATGCTAGGTTCCCAGCTGATGGAGGTTTGGGAAATAATGCCTCTTGAAGCAATGAATTGTTGGCATATGTGTATTTTAGCCACTTTACCCTTGCCAGGTTTTAGCACACTCTTCTTTTGCTATTGTCTGCCTTATGTTGGTGAGGAGGTGGTGTCCACCCTCTGCTCATGCCATCATTTAGCCCTTTCATCTTGAGCTTCCCCTTGAGCGTATACGCCAAACTAAAACTTTTGTCCCACAAGCTGCTCTTGGTTGGGTGATTTCTTCAAGCAGTGCAAACCTGACTGCAACAGTAAAGTTTGTACCAGAGGAGTGGGATTGCTGCTAGACACTTGACAGTATGGCTTTTGGCCTTTTGGAGCTCATTTTCAAAGGGAATGTGGAAGAAATGCTGACTGGCTTAAGAGATGCCTTACAGTGCTGTATGTAGTTTAGTGAACTATTCTAGTCAGAATTGAAAGACCTGAAAGCAGTTAGAACTATGGACTGTAAGGTTTGTCTTGTGAGGGGGAGAAAGAGCTTTACCTGCACTGGGCTAGAAACAGTTTCTGTGAAAGGCTTGCTATTATGCCCATGTCCTGAGAACTTGTGCAGGGTTGCTTTGGGTAGAAAGAGATTGATGTGAGCAGAGGGATATGGCACAGAAAAAATAAAGACTTTGGGCCCAAATTGATGCCTATTCAGCTATAATTTTATGAGCGATTACAACCATTGAGAGTGGGCCAGCTGATCTGCATTGGGACAACAGAAAGCATGCAATTTTTTGAAGGGGCCTGAATGCTCAAGGAATGTTCAGTTCTTCAAAGTCTGCTTTATCCCTCCCCCCCAATTAACAAATTAACACTGCCTGGTATTGTGGAGTATAAGAAGTGCAGGAAATAGAGGGTCATTGAATTTGCAACATCGTCTTGTGTTTTGGAAAAGGCCTTGGGCAGTGTGAAACAGGTTTCCTGGATGCCTGTGTGGAGGTCTGATGGAGTGATGAGGATAGACCATAGGTTGCAGTGGAGATTCCAGGACCACAAGACAGCTGCTAAAGAAAGCTGCCTGGCTGATGAAATTTTCTAGGACTCTGAGTAGCCTAGATGGAGGGGTGGAATTGGAACTTCAGAGGCTTGTCAGTGGTTAGAATTACCAGACTTGGAGATTTGCACTGACTAGAGTTGTTAGACTTTGAGCTATAGAGTTTGATGTTTGTCCTGCTTAAATATTGTATTAGATGATTATCTGTTTAATATGTCCAATGTCATCTTTTGCAGTGTGAATGTTTAGTCTGTGCCATTTTGGGGTTTGGGGGATTTTTTGGTATTATGGCTCAGTTAAAAGACCTTGGATTATGGGGATGTTTGAACATCATTGGGATTGATAAAACTGTGGGAACTTTTAAAGTTGGACTAAATGGATTGTATTTTATATCATCCACGTTTATTAGTTTATGGGGGTCAGTGTCCGAATGTGGTGGTTTGATTCAGGTGTCTCCCATAAACTTAGGTGTTCTGAATGGTAGGTTCCAAGCTGATAGAGATTTGGGAATTAATGCCTCTTGGAGGCAGTGTATTGTTGGGGAGGGCTTATGGATATTATAGCCAGTTTCTCCTTGTCAGTGTTTGGCACACTCTCCTGTTGCTGTTGTCACCTTATGTTGGCCAGGAGGTGTTGTCCAGCCTCTGTTCATGCCATCGTTTTCCTCTGCCAATGTGAAGCTTCCTCTCAAGTCTGTAAGCCAAAATACACTTTTTTTATTTTTCCCTCAAGCTGTTCTTGGTTGGGTGTTTTCTGCCAGCAATGCAAACCTGACTGCAACAGGTACCTTCTGTGTCTGTTTACAAAATGACATTTAAGAAACAACCCAATGAAGACAATTTTATACAGCATAAATTAAGAGCAAATACCTTAAAATAAATGGGAGAGGAGAGGAGAGGGTTAGGGGAGGGTATTGGACAAGCATGATGTCAGGGCATCTTGTGACTGCAAATTGCAGATTCATAATCTGTTTGTACATCTGGCTTTATGTAGGTACTCTAGAACTGAACCCCAGTCAGGCTTTGCAAGCAAGTACCTTTAACCAATTAGCCATCTTCCAAGCTGCCTAAATTGTTTTTACTTTTGTCAAAAATTATTTCGCTGAACTCTTTGAATCTGTTTCTGTGTTCTCTCTTCTGGTCTACAATATGGCTGTATATACTTCTCCTCATGCCCTCCAGTAAATACCTTACTGTAGAGGCATTAAGATGTGAAACCAGGTAGTGTATATCCTCCTACTTTTAGAAGTGTCTTAATTGCTCCAGTTTCTCTCTGCCTTTATACGCTATGTTTGTCAGCCTGCGGGACATCAGCATCTTTCTATGCTAAATATTCCAATCCAAGAATCCAGAATATCTCTCCATTTTTTTAAGAATTTTTTTTAACAGTTTGACAGTTTTTAATATTCAAGCCTTGCACCTGTCATGTTGTTAAAACCTGATCATTTTGCTTTTTTATGAACAACTGTATATTGTCTTGAATTTTGGTTTTCACATGCATTCTTTGCTGGTTTCTAGCAAAGTAATTTTTTTTGTTATCTTGCACACTGTCATCTAATGGAACTGGTTGTAATTTCTAGATTAGTTTTTGACATTCTTTGTGGCTTTTTTTTTTTTTTTTGAGGTAGGTTCTCATTCTGATCCAGGCTGATGGAGAATTAACTATATACTCTCAAGGTGGCCTCAAATTCATGGAAATCCTCCACCTCTGACTCTGGAGTGCTGGGATTAAAGTTATGCACCCCCAGCTTCCTTGTGGCATTTCTATGTAAACTATCACACCACTTGAAAATAAGCAGACTTCATCTTTTAATTTTCATTTTTATGTGTTTTTTATTTTGTTGTTTATTATATTAACTAGAAACTTAAACACTGTGATGAATAATAGCAATAAGGACACATCCTTCCTTTCTGGTCCTAGGAAGAACTCATTTAAACTCTACCACAATATTCAGTGCACTCATGGATCCATGGATGCATCTACTCAACTGGAAGCTACAAATTTCTTTTTTCTGTTGTTATTAATGGGTATTGAATCAAGTTAGAATGATTTGAGATATTCATGTGAGTGTCTTGTGTTAGCATGGTAAGGTGGATTACACTGATAAGTTTTCAATGATAGAAGTATTCTTGTCTTCCTGGAAATAGATGCTCCCTCTGTTCATCACATCTAACTTTTTTGATAAATACTGAAATTTTGGGGGCTCACATGGATTCATTTTATCCCATGTTGACCTGAGACTCATGCTATAGCCCAGGACATTCACATATTCCTGGTGCTCTTCCTACTCTTGGAGCCTCCTAAATTCTAGGATTAAAGATATTTACCACTACATCCAGTTTGCCAAAGATTGTTGCATATCTACTGATGAGGAACATTGGCTTAAGCTTTTTGGTTTTGTGTGTATGTGTGTGTGTTGTATTTTACCTGGTATGGTACCAGTATCACTAGATTCCATTGTGTTGAGACCAGATTATATACAATGTCAATTTTTGCTTAGCTGATTTTGTGGTCCAGAATAAAATCTCAATAGTATATGGTCCCTGATTGGGAAAATATGTATGTTCTGTTGCTTGGAACTGGACTGTCTAATGCTGCCCATTAGGTATTCAATTCAACCTGTGTTGAATTTTTCTAGATCATTTCTGATTGATTTTCTATTTGTTTGCAATTATTGGGAAATAGTGTTGAAATAAAGTCTCCAGTTATAATTGCACATTTGTGTGCTTCTTCTTTCAGATCTATTGGGTTTTACTTCACATGTTTTGATATGTGTAATATTAGCTGTTATATTTTCATAAGATGTAAATGCCCCTCATGAGATTTTGCTCTGAAGCATCTTTTTGGCTATTGATAAAGCAGTTTGACTTCTTTTGAATGATGCTTGCACAGTGTGTCTATCTCCATGCTTCTACTTTTAACTTAAATCATCACACTTAGAGCGAGATCCCTTTAGACAGCACATTGACAGGCCAGTTTTGTTTGTGGTTTTAGGTCAAGCTGTCCACTAGCTTTGTGTGCTGTGAACATTGCCATTTAATCTGACTATAATGTGTTAGTGCCTAAATTTGTCACTATGTTTCTTTTTTGTTCCTATTACTATTTGTTCTCACTGCTATTCCTCAGCTTTTGCCCAGTGACCATTTCCAGAAAAAAAAAAAGAAACAGTGCTGCACATGCCATGACACTGTCTTCCTATATTTGTTATACTCCTGTAGTATCTGGTGGGCTATCAAATTTGTTACTCTAGGGGGGAATAAAGCCAACTTTGAAGAGAAGGATCTTTCCTTCAGCATTTATGCCTCTTGATTTCAAAAGAGAGTCAGCATACTTCTGGCAGTCCCAGTGCAAATCAGCTGGTCCAGTCTCCATGGTGATGATCTCCAAAATAATTGCAGCTGAATGGGTGCTATCTCCAGCCTGAAACTTTCTTTCTTTTTTTTTTTTTTCTATGCCGTATTTATCTGTTTACACCAGTTACTCCTCCATCCCTCCCTTCCTTTCTTCCTTCCTTCACAAGGAGAGAGAGAGAGAAAGAGAGAGAGAGAGAGAGAGAATGGAGAGCATGAGCATACCAGGACATTCTGCCACTGCAAATGAACTCCAGACATATGTGCCACTCTGAGCATCTGGCTTTTCATGGGCATTGGGGAACTGAACCTGGGATGGCGAGCTTTGGTAGCAAAAACAAACCTTGAGCTGCTGAGCCATCTTCCCAGCCCTAGTCCATTTCTACGTAACACAGTCCTGCACAAGTTCTCAGTACATGGGAGAAATGCAGTAAGTTCCTGACACAAATTTCTTTCTTCCTCTCATAAGACAAGCCTACACCATCCAAAGTTCTTACTGCATTTTTAATGTTTCTCATACTCTGACCACAATGGCCCAATAAACTCTGCATGTCTTGGGACAAGATTTTTCAAACATCTCCAAATGCCTCCCACACATCCAGTGAATTCCAAAATGTCAAAAGCCACCCAGTCAGGTTTCTAGTAGCAATGATCCCTTTCAACTGGTACAAATTTCATTACAGTTACCTTCTTATTGTCAGCACAAAGCACCCAACCAACTGCAGTTGATGGGAGGAAAGGATTCATTTTGGCGTAAGGTATCAAGGGGAAGCTCCATGATGGCAAGGGAAAGGATGGCATGAGCAGAAGCTGGACACCACCTCCTTGCCAACAGCAGGTGGCAAATTACAGCAGGAGAGAGCCAAACTAACATGGCAAGCTAGGGCTAATAAAACATCAAGCTCCACCCCTAGCAACACACCTCCTCCAGCAAGCCTCCACCTCCCAAACTGCCATCAGCTGGGGAGCAAGCATTCAAAGCACATGAGTTGATAGGGGACACTTAATGGAAGTTATTACATCACTGTTTTATTTTCCTACCCTGGGAGTGCATTTTATGAATGCGTTGTAGAATTCCATTTTGATTATTCTTTTAGATAGTGATATTGAGCATATCTCTTTGCATAGCATCTTTGGTGGTTGCTTCAGACATAACACTATACATTCTCACAACTGAACAAAGTATGGTGTTGATATTTTACCTGTTAAAGTGCCCTATGGCACTCTTTCTGCCATTTTATTCCTTCTCAATTTATAACATAGTTTGCTAAATATTACCTTCATCTACACTGGGAGCCACAGTAGACAGTGTTGTGGGTCTATTTTCTTGGGAAAGTGTTAGACCATACAAGTTTTGTGTTCTCAAATGCACTTGTGAACCCCATAATGAAGAAAGGTAATGATTTGGAGATATTACACTGACTACGCTCATGTCCACTGCAGACAATGTAAAATTCTGGATGTCATTAGGTTACATGAACACTGAACTGTATGTAGTTACCAGTATCAAATTAGAGTACTGAAAGACAATTAAGTAACCACAACGTGTGAAACTGTGGAGCTCAGTTGATAACAAGAGGCAGAAAGATGAGACAGGACCCTAAGGCTGATTCACACTCCTCTGGGAGAAAAGCACCACTTTTCCTACTTATATTTTTATTTATTCTTGTCTGTCTCCATGAAATCTGAATACAATTTAAAATTCAGAACAAAATAGAAACAAAGTTCCATTAATATAAAGAGGAATGATTGATGTCTGAACATGTTTTTAAAACTACTAAATAAAATGGCAAAGAAAAGTGTAGGAGTCTTAGGGGAGTTGGACATTATCTGCCTAGTAATTTTTATGTCATCATGAGTGAAAAAAAAATTTAAACAGATGATGGATTGACTTGAGCTCCAATTTAGCCTTTAGTTATAGTTATGGGCAGATTTCTCTGTCAGGCAGAGGAGGCGTGGATGCAGACCACTGAGCTGCATGATTACATCTCGATACATGTGGCAGCAGGTTGTCTGTCTCAAGATGACTCTGAACACACTAAGAAAATACTGTACACTGGTCATTCCTTTTCCTTTTATTTCCATGCAATAGCAAGCTTACTTAGTTACTAAAAAATTGGGTCTTTTATATTTCTAGTACCAATACATATTCATCAAAAAATCAGACTATGTTTCAAAGTATAGTAGTCTGGCAATGAGGTTGCACCATTTTACCTCAGTTATTCTACATCTTTGCCAGCGCTAGATAGACACAATCATTTTAGCTCAGCTGTGTTTTATGGTGTAACATGATAATGTCCCTGCAGTTTTTATTTGTACTTCCTTGGTGAACACTGATAAACTGTTACATATTTTGTTCCTCTTTCCTTACTTTTCTAGAAATCTTCTTGCTAGTGTTTTTAATGCTGTCTTTTTTTCTCAGTATTTTATTTCTGTCCTTTATGTTTATTACTTCTTAGCATATATTTTATTTATTTTTTTATTTCATAAAACTTTCCTTTTTTTCTAAAGCTGAATTCGGTCAGTTTCTTCCTTCAAAGTTTATCTTTCTGCCCTTACGTTCATTCTTGCCTGTGCTCACTTTCTTTCATAAGGAAAGCCAACTAAGTCCTTCCTGGCAAGTTCCTAGCAGGCACTCAGACCATTCATATGGCACCTCTTGGTCACCAGGCTGCCTCTCACATTTATAAAGGAATCCTGTTCCAGAATGCTTCCAATGCACTCCAGCACTTTCTTCCACAGGTTCCTGTCACCAAATTCTTAGCCTCTACTTTACAAGGAGCAACTCTCTTTATGGAAGAATTTATACTTTAAACTTTGAGATGCATCACATTTATGCCTCTGGTCCATTTTTACACATTCTCTTGACATCTTTACATAGGTTTATATCTTGTATACCTCTATTAGTCAGGGTTCGCTAGTGATACCAGCACTGTTCCACAGCTGCCAATGAGAGTTGCTGGCTGAGGACCGCTTGTCCCTCTGGCTGGAGGAGTGGAATTAAAACCCAGAGACTTTGTCACTGGTAATAGATGTCAGTCTTGGAGCTAGAGGATTTGATGTTTTCCTTATTTGTTTTACATCTTGCATTGGTTCATTCTTTTCTTGCAGTGTCATCTTTTGCAGTGTGAATATTGAGTCTGTGCCATTATGTGTTCTCAATTTTATAGCTTGCATTTAAGAGACCTTGGACTATGGGGATATTGGAACAATATTGGGATTGGACTATGGGAACTTTTAAAATTTGACTAAATACATTGCATTTAGCACCATGGATATTTATCAATTCATGGAGGCCAGAGGCAAAATGTAGTGGTTGAATACACATTCACATATTCTGAATGCTCTTGGTAATTTTGGAGGTGTGGCCTTGCTGATAGAGGTGTGTTGTAGGGGCTGGGCTTAGGAGTGTTACAGCCAGCTCCCCTTTGGTAGAGTTTGGCTCACTGTCTTGTGCGGTTGTCCACCTGATGTTGGGCGGTGATATCCAGCCTTTGTTTATGTGATGCTTTCCCCTGCCATCATGAAGCTTCCCCACAAGACTGTAAGACAAAATCCATGCTGTTCCTCCCATCAGCTGTTTTAGTTGGGCTCTTTATCTCAGCAACGCTAACACAATTGCAACAGTACCACAAGGACAAAAATACCTGGTTTTGCAGATTCAGCCTTTAATGTCTTTTTATCATTCTCCGTTCTACACTCGTCACTCCTGTTTCCACTCCCTGACACCAAATTCTCTGTTGTTCTCTTAGCAATGAGAATTTGAAGAATTTTCCATGAGCAGGCATTAGTTTCAACTTTGAGTGTTTTTTATTTTAAATTCTTTCTCATGTTTTATTCTATTTTATTTTTGGCTTTTGAGGTATTGTTTCAGTCTATCTTAGGCTAACCTGGAATTCACTTTGTAGTCTCAGGGTGGCCTCAAACTCATGGCAATCCTCCTACCTCTGCCTCCTGAGTGCTAGGATTAAAGGCATGCACCACCATGCCAAACTTATTTTATTTATTTTTATGTTTTGGAGTTTTTCTGTCACTCTTTTTTTTTTTTTTTGAGTTTTTCATTTGTGTGTGCATGTGTGTTTGCTGCTAGGAAAAACTTGAAAATTTTGGATGGCAAATATTTTTAAATGTATTTGTGATGAGAGAGAGAGAGGGATAATGGGCACAGCTGGGCTTTTTATCAATGTAAATGAACTCCAGATGTGTCCTCCACTTTGCACATCTGGCTTAATGTGGGTACTGAGGAATCAAATCCAGGCCATAAAATTTTGCAAGCAAGAATATTTAATTGCTGAACAACCACCTCAGCCAAGAATGGGAAATCTTAACACTAAACTGTTAATTTGCTCATAGAACTGATACTTTTTAAACCCTCTCCTGACTAGGTCACAGACTTATGAAGATAGGTGTGAATAATTATAGGAATCATTGGAAAGTTAAGAGCTGGGAAGTAGCTCAGTGGTGGAGACTGTTGGCTTTGTATGTAGGGGATCCTGGTATTTCAGTTTTTCTCACTGTTCTTTCTTTATCCTTGATCAGGAAAAAATAAAAAGCATGGGCAACGAAGCATGAATAAGGCAAAGAAGATTTATTAAGACAAAGGTGGAAATGTCTCAGAGTGTCAGAGCTTAAGATTTCAGCCAGCATTCAAAGAAGAGAAAAGAAAAGGAAAGAAGTTAGAACTCAGAACAGCAGCGGACTCAGCAATGAGAGTCAGTGAGCAGCTGCACTGAGGGAGACTCTTCTGGAGGTCTAACTATCTTATCTCATTAAGTAGACAAATATTCCCCCCAGCATGTCTATAAGTGAGCATTGGTCACATGATCCAGTGGCTCCTTTGGATAAACTCTTTTTTTCAAGGCAGAGTCTCAGTCCAGTCTAGGCTAACCTGGAACTCACTATGCATTCTCAGGGTGGCCTTGAACTCACAGCAATCCACCTACCTCTGCCTCCCTCGTGCTGGGATTAAAGGCGTGCGCCACCATGCCCGGCTTGGATAAACTCTTAATGGAGTAGACCCTTATCATATTTTCCCCATGCTGCCACCCGCCCCAGGCCAGAGGTAAAACACATTCACTTTCCCTCAACAATAAACCCTAATACTTCCATCCTTTCTTTTCTTATAATATTTTCAATCCTATAGAGGCACAGTTGTGGTTTGCTGTTCCCAATGTTACTAGGGAAAGAGGGGATTGGGTCTCTCCTTCAGTGACCTCTAACCCTCATATACCTATCACTAGATTGGAATTATAAGGATGCACTGTTATGAAAACACTGGTTAAGAAAAGATTGTTTAGGGCTGAAGAGATGACTTAGCGGTTAAGTGCTTGCCTGTGAAGCCTAAGGACCCCGGTTCGAGGCTCGATTCACCAGGACCCACGTGAGCCAGATGCACAAGGGGGCGCACGCGTCTGGAGTTCGTTTACAGAGGCTGGAAGCTCTGGCGTGCCCATTCTCTCTCTCTCTCTCTCTCTCTCTCTCTTTCTCTGCCTCCTTCTCTCTGCCACTCTCAAATAAACAAATAAAGAAATAAAAAATAAATAAAAAAAGGAAAGATTGTTTAATTGTAGTTCAAAAACATTTTAAAATTTTGTTGAATTTGAATTTATCTCTTATTTAAAATATGAAAAGTAAAATAAATGATAAGTTTATAAAAACTTTGTGAACTTATTATTATTTGTAGTACCTAAAGCAATGTGGGATTTCTTTGTTCTACCAAACTTTTTATTCCTGGGCTCATGCTACCATTCATCCAGCAATGAATTCTTCATTTTCCATGTAGAATAAAAACACTATGCACCATTCTGTTAGGAGACTATGACTTCCACAGAATATCCCTTTTAACAATACCAACATTAGAACTGAATTATGGAATCTCAGCTCTGAATTTCGTTTTAAGCACCATTGCCTGGACTTGACCTTTGAGACTCTATCATTATTTCTCCCTGATAAGATCAAGCTGGAAGTTTCATGAAGGCAGAAGAGAATTCTGTTTTTATCATCAATATTTTTTCTTGGCCTAGTGACTAGCAATGATTACAAATGTTTATCTGCTGGACAATGGCTGACTGATACACAGGACAGTTTATTGAAATAGAGAGTATAATGTTATGGAGGAGGAAAACACTACAGAAATATGAGAATTGAGGTTTCATCCCAGGCTGATTTTGTTTCTGTGCACAACATTTCAACTTTTATTTAACATCTGGATTTCTATTTTTTATTTGTAAAATAAAGGTCTCAATTAAGAAATTTAAAATTTTTGATTATGCAATCTTCCACTAGACATGCTTAAATACTTTAGAAATTGTAGCAAGATACACCTTAAGTTTGGGGATGGCTTTGAGAGTGATGCAGCATTTCTTGACTCTTGGGTAGACAATAACTTAGAAGTTAGGGTGCTGGACTATAATTTTCACACAAAATTTCCACTGTGTCAGAGACCTCTTGAGGGAGAAATCCAGTGCTTCTGGGAGTTCTGTGGTTGGCTTGGAGAGTGAGAAACTGCACAGTTGATGGGGGGCAGTCCAGGGCTTTGGGAGTTCAGCCAGAAACATTGTTATTGGCAGTTAGTAATGACTGCTTCTGTGATCAGCCTGTTCACTCCTCAACACAAAGAAGTTTCAGTTACTATTGAAAAATTCTGAATAGACAATCAGTTTAGGACACATTCAATTATAGGTAGAAAAAATATTTATAGATTAAACCCCCAAATTTAGCCCTCAGTTGAATTCCCACCTTGGGACTCTCACCCGTTCTCAATTGGATGCTGTTCTTGCTTATTTTTAAGCCTGCTTGCTATTTCTGCCTTTGCTATAATTCTGAATCCTGTTTAATAAGGTCTATTGCATTCCCCTTTCTCCATTGACCTTATGTTTGTCTTGTGGCTCACAAAAGGTTAATTCTTTAACACTTCATGGGTTAACATTTCCTGGGTAAAATGTAACTGCTCCCTTCCATTTTACTCTAGTGTCCTAGTCTTTATGAATTTCGATGAATGAAACCCACATACCAGTTGGTAAAGTTTTGAGACACTTTATTATAGAAGGGTTAGAGAGATAGAGCTTTATTCCTTAAGAGAAGGGGAGAATGCAGGGTTCCTGTAAAATGGAAACAGCTACCTAGAGACCTAGATTGGGGTCTTTTCTTGGTTCCAGAGTGGGGCAGAACTGACCAGCTCTGAGGCCAGGTATAATCCTTCAAGGAATCTTAATCCTTCAAGAAAAAGAGAAGGGGAACTCCTTTCTAGGGAGGGACTCTACTTGAGTTTAAGTTCAAAACCATTCTCCACTTTCACTTTTGTGGCCCTGTCACCCCTATACTGCTTTGCTTTCTGTGTTAGTTTCTACATCTGTCACACACACCTGAGAGAACCAGTTTACACACTTTTGGTTGGCTCTGCTCAAGGCTTGCATTTTCTTTTAGTATCATTCATTGCTGGCTCCTGGGGTCTCTTTGAAGCTTTGCCCTCACTCTCATGACTCCTATATTTATTGCCCTGTCTGGAGGTCCTTGCATGAACTTTGGTCCTATCACACACTACGTGGCCTTCTAGACTTCCTTTGGGATCTCAGTGGAAGATTCATGAAGTCATACCTCTTCCATTCTGCTAAATCAGCATAAAGTGGATAATACTGAGGTCTGAGACTAATATAGGTTTTGAGCGCGACAGAGCCTCTCTGGGTTCTGAGCAGTCATTGCTGAGGATTTAGAGTACAGGACACTCAAAGGTCATTTGAATTCCCCAAAACCCAAAGTTCTTGTAGGATTTGCAAAGAATCAGCAAGTGCAGGCACAAAGAAGGAGCTTCAGCAGAACAAGGAGCAGAAAACCTTCTGAGCTGGAGGGGTCTCAAGTGGGTAGTTTGCAGGGTGACTTGGAACAAGTATTCTTTTAATCTCAGAGATAGAAATCAGGCATCCAGTTGGGCTGAACTTCTTGGTTATGTCTAAATGTAGGTGGAGGACCTAGATTGGTTAGTGGGTCAGGGAAGAGAACAATCAGAAATAGTCTTTGGTGCTGGAAAATAGACCACTAAATTTAAGATGAACCAGGAAGCTATTCCTCATCATCATTTTGAGTCAAACTGGAGTTGCTGTCTATTCCTTTGGGCCTGTGTCCCTTACAAATCGTCTATAAACGACTGTCTTATTCCCTAACTCCACTGGTGGAAGCTGTCCTTGAGCATGTTTGAACCATGATTAAAGTAGCCAATAAGTGCCTTGATAGTTTGGGGCATTTATAGGCAAGCAGGACATCTTTTGGGGTTTCTTCTCAAAAATCTTCACTGGGATGTACTTGAAACCAATTCTCATTTCTACTCCCTAAACCTGGGATGGCTGTGACTTTGCTAATTCCTGAGATGCCCTCAAGGAATCTTTATTTGCTACCCCTGTGCCAAGCTCTCTGACAGAACCCACCTACACTCTAACTTGGTCACATCTTTATAGTTGTTCTTTTTCTGTCCAATTTCCAAATTTAAAAAATATTTCTTATTTATTTATTTATTTTATTATTTTTTCTCAATTTTTTTCTTTTCTTTTTTTCTTTATTAGTTAGTTTTGTATTCAGCAAATACAGTCAGTTTGGTACCATTATTAAGCTCATCCATGACCTACCCCCTCCCCTTGGCCCCTCCTTGTTGAGGTATACGGGTCATGCATTGTGGAGTTAGCCCACAGTTATGGGTAAGATAAATGTTTCTGCATATCATGACCCAACATGTGACTCTGACATTCTTTCCGCCCTCTCTTCTGCAAAATTTCCCTGAGCCATGTTGGGTTCATTTTTGGTCTGCTTCAGTGATGAGGTGTTGAGGGCCTCTGAGGCTCTGGCTCTCTGATTTGGTAGGAGTTGATTTTTCTCTGTGTTGATCTCCTTCAACCTTCTGCTGGTATCCAGTTCATCAGGAAAACAGCCCCCTTGCTTGTTTCGCCAATTTTTCTTAGTTTCAGCCAGGGCCCTTTTGAAGTATGATGAGGTGGCTCTCTCCTTAGGATCTACATCTATCTGAACAAGAGAAGCAGATTCTCCAATGGAGAGTAAGTTAGCACCAGGACAAATGAGATAACCCTTACTTTTTAATAGAGAATTTAATAGGTGTAGGCCCTCTTCTAGCAGATGATTGATGGTAGCTTGATATTGGTGAGTGGGCTTATGTTTGGATATGGTTCTGACTTGTTTCCCAGCTCCAGCTATGGGTCCCATACCACGGAGGAGATCAGGCAGCCAAATTAAGAGCAGTTGGTTCCCCACCATGGCTGTATGCCACTATTGCACTTGTGTGGGCATCACAACAAGTTATTTGCTGCTAAGTAGGTTAGACCATGAGTTGCTTGGACAGATATTGGTCATTTTCCCCCAGTCGCCCATGTAGCACCTTTGGCACTAGACACTCTGACATTCTGGGAACTGACTCTCTTCCAACTTCCAGCCATGCCATTCTATTTTGCATGTCAACCACATAAAGTGTCTTCAGCAGTAGGGTCTTACCACTAACCTTTGGTGGGTCATCAAGTACTCTGACAGAAATCCGTCTTTCTTTTAGGAAACCTTGTAGGTCTCTCTGATCACAAGCTCATTGTGGATGATAGCCCCATGCTGGTACTGGGAGTTACAGGTCAGTGCCCACTAAGAAAATGAGGAAAAAAGTAACTAATATAGAAGAGTTAGAGAGAAGAGAGAGAGAGAGGAGGGGGGAGGGAGAGGGAGAGGGAGGAAGGGAAGATGTAGAAGATTAAGGTTAGTCTTGATCCTACCGTGTCCAGTGTCTTGTGCTTCAGGTGTTCCCGGTAAGGGTCTGGTGAAGGATCAGCCATTTGGTCTGTCTTTTAGTAAGTAGAATTTAATGGTACCATTTTCACTTAGGTCTAGATTTGTGTTTCCCACTCCTTTGATGCCCTCCCCTACCTCGCCTTCCATCCTAGTGTCTAGTCCACGAGATGCTTGCTGGATATGTAAGGCATCTTGGTTAGATTCAGGTTAGGTGCTGTAGATGAGTGAGACTATGTGGCGATTTTTTTTTTCTGTGATTGCGTAAGTTCACTGAGAATGATCTGTTCCAGGTTCAGCCATTTTTCCTCAAATTTCATTGTGTCATTTTCTCTTACTGCTGTATAGAATTCCATTGTGTAGATATACCACATCTTAGTTATCCATTCTTCTAGTGATGGACATCGGGGTTGATTCCAGCTCTTAGCTATTACAAATTGAGCTGCTACAAACATGGTTGATCAAATCTCTCTAGCCTGTGGTTTGAAGGTTTTAGGGTAGATGCCCAGTAAGGGAATAACTGGGTCTGTTGGTATCTCTATACTCAGCTTTTTCAGAAGTCTCCATATTGCTTTCCAAAATGGTTGTACCATCCTACATTCCCACCAACAGTGGATGAGTGTTCTTACTTCTCCACATCCTCACCAGCATTTATTTTTATTTGATTTTTTGATGTTTGCTATCCTTATTGGGGTAAGGTGGAATCTTATAGTTGTTTTAATTTGCATTTCTCTGATGATTGGGGATGATGAACAGTTTCTTAAGTGTATGTTTGCCATTTGTATTTCTTCCTCTGTGAACTGCCTGTTCAGCTCTTTGCCCCATTTTGTGAGTGGGCTGTTTGAATTCTTACTGTTTAGATTTTTTAGTTCTTTGTAGATTCTAGAGATTAGGCCTCTATCAGTTGGATAACCCGCAAATATTTTCTCCCATTCTGTGGGTAATCAATTGGCTTTGCTTATTGTATGCTTGTCTGTAACGAAACTCTTCAGCTTCATGTGATCCCATTGGTTGAGTGACGGTTTAAGATTGTGAGCTACTGGGGTTTTGTTCAGGAAGTCTTTTTCCATTCCTATATCATGGAAAGTACTTCCTAAATTTTCTTCCAGTAGTATTCGAGTTTCTGGTCTTATATTGAGGTCTTTGATCCATTTGTACTTGGGTATAGTGCATGGTGAAATGTGTGGATCAAGTTTCAGTTTCCTGCATATGGTTATCCAGTTTGTCCATCACCATTTGTTGAAGATGCTGTCTTTTTTTCCAGCCTAT
The DNA here is from genome assembly GCA_036346955.1 of Dipus sagitta. NCBI lineage: Eukaryota > Metazoa > Chordata > Mammalia > Rodentia > Dipodidae > Dipus > Dipus sagitta. The sequence continues at coordinate 53,101,004 of CM070774.1, forward strand.
ATTGTTCAGGGCCTTTATCAAATATCAAGTAGCTATAGTTGCTTGACCCAAGAGGAATTCCCATTAAGATCAGGAATAATACAGGGTTGTCCACTCTCACCTCTGCTTTTCAGTATAGTACTGAAAGCCCTAGCTCAAGCAATAAAACAGTAGAAGGAAATAAAAGGGATACAATTTGGAATGGAAGAAGTTAAGTTAGCTTTATTTGCTGATGACATGATTATATGTAAGAGTCCCGAGAGCCTCTATCCCCAAACTCCTGAAGGTGATTAACTCCTATAGCAAAGTAGCAGGATACAAAATCAATGCACAAAAATCAGTAGCCTTCCTATATGCAAAGGACAAAGTTACAGAGAAAGAAATAAGGGACATAGTCCCATTTCCTTTTCTTTTCTTTCTTTTCTTTTCTTTTTTTTTTGACTTTTAAGACATCCTTTATTGTTATTGCCAAGAACATATTTAAAGGGGCCAATTGTATTTTTCATTTAGTTGTCTATTCATTTCATTCTTAAGCACAACTTTTCATAATCTCCTAATTGTATAAAACAAATCACATCTGTGAAAGAATCAGTTAATACTCATCATTTTAATGTTTCTGTTGCATGATGTAAAATGAAGCACTCAACTGGTATATCAAATGTCCAATTTTGCCAAGCAACATGTTTTACAATTCATAGATAGGTTATTTATAATAAGCTAGTTAAGACAATCAACTTAAAACAGTTTTTCAAATTAAGAGGTGGTCCAAATGTTTGTCACTTAAGAGTCTTAATTGGCCAAAATGTAAAAATCCAACAACCTTGATTCAACAAATACATTCAATTTCTTTAATGTTAAAAAGTATCATTTTTGAGAAATACTTTGCTATTCTCTGCACATTACCTTCTGGCATTGCACTCAAGACTTATCATAATAATGAAGGTAGCCAGGTTTCCCATAATCATTAGTATGTTTTGTGGGTCAAAGCATTTATCATTTACTATAAACCAAATGTGCTTGTACTTAATTTCACCTTTCCCAGTATTTTTGAAGCTCTGATGTGTTGATTTGATGTTTCAATATAAAATTTACGACACTTGTGAAGTTAACACTACAACTAAATTTATGACACTTTCAGGGCAAAGCAGTACTAGTCAGTTCCTTCAGAGTGCCCATCACTGAACTCCTGACTTTTATTGCTGTCACACTGGCTGAAAACACTGACATTCCTTAGTTTACAAGTATAAAGATAACTACCTACATGAGTTTAAAAACTGATCTGCACAAAAAGAAATAAAAAACATTCTATACAACAAATTGTTTTTTAAAAAATATAAAAATAACATCTGTCACTTCTGTCATGCTGACAATTCTGACATATGTACACATGCGGAATTCCAACGCCATCATCTGGATAGCCACAGCTTGTGTCATCTAGTGTGATAACACTGTCACTCATTTTCCACACTTGACAGAAGAGGGGTGTACTCAAAATATTTCGTATACTAAATACTGCAGTAGTCTCTCTGCATGTATAAATGCCGGTTATAGTTTTTGTTCTACCTGACTAAAAGTATGTATTAAGCAAGCTAATGTTAAGTGCGCTAAACCCCACAATAGTTAAGGGATTTATCACCATATGTAAAGAAACCCAAAATGTACAAAATACAACTATAAAAGCAAGGGACAATTAACTGCCATGCAAGACTTTAAAAATGGCATAGAAATGCAAAACAGCAAGGTCACATAACACTCAAGGTCAGCAGTGAGTTCTACCACCACAATGGATTTGGAAATTACATTCTCTTTGCTGGTATAATGGGATAAATCAGATCTTCAAATCTGAGAACACTCCATCTCAAGAAATAAGCTCTTTCACAGTTGCTTTAATGAAATCTTTTCTCTCTGTTAAATCATAAGCAGGATAGTTTTCATATGCCTCTTTACAGACCTGCTTCATTGTCACTTCCTCCAGGTTGGCGTTGGCCAGTAACTTTTTTACTGTCTCCTTTAACTCTTCATCTGTAGCAGGTTTCTTCAACTTTTTAATTAAAGGCTCATCATGTGAACTATCTTCAGATTCAGTTTCTTTTTTGGAACTGTTTTGATTCTTCTTGGTGGTGCTGCTATCTGCCTTCTTAACATTAGCACTTTTTACAGACTTTTTACTTTTAGGAGTAGCTTTCTGCTTCGTTTTTTCTCTTTTAGTTGTCTTTTTTGGTGGCTGCTCCTCTTCACTTTCCTTATCTTCATCATCTGAAGACTCTTCCGTATTTTTCTTGTCATCTTCATCACTACTAGATTCATCTGACAGAATTTCAGGACACTTGGTTTGCTTTGCCTTCCTTGCCATTCCAGAACTATTCCGTTCCTTTTTATTGCTTTTGTTTGAATATTTTTTAGATTTTGGCAATGGTTTTCCAGAAGGCTTTGGATGCATTAAAATATTCAAGATCATTCTCACTAGCTCACTATTTACACCAGATCTCTCCAAATCAAGAACTTCACAGATGCTCTTTAACATGGCGTTTCTGAATTTTTTCAACATTTCTTCCTTCTTTTTATATTGTGTACTTCCTTTTTCAAATGGAAAGCCACTGAATTGACCCACATTCTTCTTTAATGAGGACACTGTGCCTGGTCTGTTGTAAATCAGTCTGTGTAGATTTCTAAGTTCATCCATTTTTTTCTTACTTAGAAAGAAATGTATCCTTTCAAGTTCACACAGTTTTTGACCCTTCCCTTGTGCAATTGTAAATGTTTCTCTCTGTAAGGAGGACACTTGCATTGTCAACCTTTCTAATTTTTTCTTTTCTCTTTTGCCTTCCATGATGAGACCCTTTTCTTTCTCTTTCTCTCTTCTTCGTCATCCTCCTCCTCCTCCATAGTCCCATTTTCAATCGCAACAAAAAAAAAAATACCTTGGAATAACATTAACCAAGGAAGTGAAAGATCTATACAATGAAAACATAAAAACACTCAAAAAAGAAATTGAGGAGGACTTGAGAAAATGGAAAGACCTCCCATGTTCCTGGATAGGCATAACTAACATTGTGAAGATGACAATTCTACCAAAGGCAATATACAGATTTAATGCAATTCCAATTAAAATCCCTACAGTGTTCTTCACAGAGATAGAAAAAATGATCTCAAATTTCATATAGAAAGGCAGAAGGCCTCGCATATCCAAACATATCCTCAGCAAAAGAAATACCTCTGGAGGCATCACCATACCTCATCTAAAGCTATATTACAAAGCCATAGTAATAAAAACAGCATGGTACTGGCATAAAAACAGGAGTGTAGACCAATGGAATAGACTTGAGGACCCGGACTTTGGGTCAAGCAACTAGTTTTTTTCAATTTGTATTAACATTTTCCATGATTATAAAAAATAGCCCAAGGTAATACCCTCCCTTCCCCCACTTTCCCCTTTGAAATTCCATTCTCCATCATGTCCCCTCCCCATCTCAATCAGTCTGTCTTTTATTTTGATATCATGATCTTTTCCTCCTCTTATGATGGTCTTGTGTAGGTAGTGTCAGGCACTGTGAGGTCATGGATATCCAGGCCATTTTATGTCTGGAAGGAGCACGTTGTAAGGAGTCCTGCCCTTCCTTTGGCTCTTACATTCTTTCCGCCACCTCTTCCGCATTAGACCCTGAGCCTTGGAAGGTGTGATCGAGCAGCAGCCTTGGGATGACTCAGAAGGTATCATAGTGCTGGAAAGAAGTGACTGGAGTACTGAGTAAAAAATATTTCTATTCTGTTCCTCTTTACTTCCAATTTGCTTAAATGCAATGAGTAACACACATGCTATAATCTGAATTCTGAGCTGCTTTGAAATTTCCTCCACTAGATAAATCAGTCTGTCACATTTAAACTCATCTCCCCATAGAGTCTCAAAGCATGAAACATGTAGCCACAGTATGTCCTGGGCAGCCTCTTGTCCAATTACCAAGAGAATCTTCATTTCCATCGTCAGCCTCTTTGGGATGGACTTTCCATCCACTTTCCTGAAGCATTCTTAGATTCTGAGCCTCCACTCAAAATTGTCAGTTAAGCTCTGCTGAAGCATTCTAGATATTTTCTACTTTCTCCAGGTTTTTCAAAACTCCTTTTGTAAACCAATCCCAAAGTTTCCTTTACATTAGCAGAGCTATAGTAGTAGTACCAATTTTCTGTGTTATTCAGCTTTCTGTTGTTATAGCAAACATCCAAGATAATCAAATCTAAAACAACATATTGTTTTGCATCATAGTTTTAGGGATTTCAGTCTATAGATCAGTTGGCCCTAGTGCTTTGAATGAGGTAGCATGTCTGCAGCTTGCGTGGGTCTCCTTGTGGCTTGAAATATATGTGCTTCCCTTTCCTAACAAAGCAGTTAGTACCATGAGCCTCTTACTTGCATGAAACTGCACACATGCTACTTTCCAAACAAAGCTATGCTAGTTCTACCCTAGTAACTCCATAACAACCACTCTTGTGGTTAGTTTCCGTTCACATCTGACTATATGCTGAAATTAGAGGCACAGGCCAATCCAGTCTGTCCTGCCTTTGAGTGCCTGCCTAGTAAGACAAAACTGTGTCCTCTGAATGAACACTCATTTACTATTCTAGGCCTGTGCATGATTGGGTATACATATGACTAAAGTCAGATGCATTATGGGAAAAATATGTACAGTGAACAAAGGCTTACATAATGTAAGTTAGTCAATGAAACAAAAGCCTTCCATTCCCCACTCCTAGCAACCTACTCTCCTTCTTCCTAAACCCTGAAAAGGAAGCCCTGGGCAATAAATCATTACTCTTGAGTAGCCTTGCTCAAGTTTCTCAAGCCTGCTTGCAGCATAACTATTCTGCTCCCTTGGAATTGGGATGGATCTGTCATTTATTGTGGCTTTAAATGAAATTGCTGCTTTGCACTTTTTTAATTATTTCAACAAGATACGCAAAACCTGGATGTATTCAGTCCAGACAAGACCACCATCAATGGAACCAGATTACCATAGTATTCTTTATGGGCCTGTCCCCATCAACCCAAAGACCTCCCACTAGGGCATAACTCCTAAAGTTGTTATCCCATCCAATAATACTACAGCTTGTGGATGAAGCCATTCACATGGACTATGCGTTACACTTACCCAAACCTCTAGCACTGACATCGTTCCACCATTTATTTTATAAATCAAGAATTGTAAAGGATACTTTAGTAACTTTCTATAAGCCCACTACTATTTTCCAGGAACTGCTCAATTATCTCTATTATTTTTCTAAAACTCTGTCTTAATTTTATTTTTATTTTTATTTATTTATTTGAAAGTGACAGACAGAGAAAGAGGCAGAGAGAGAGAGAGAGAGAAAGAGAGAATGGGCACACCAGGGCCTCCAGCCACTGCAAACGAACTCCAAATGTCTGTGCCCCCTTGTGCATCTGGATCATGTGGGTCCTGAGGAATCAAGCCTTGAATAGGGGTCCTTAGGCCTCACAGACAAGCGCTCAACTGCTAAACCATCTCTCCAGCCCTCTATCTTCATTTTAGATGCCCCCTTCTCTCCATTCCCAGTGTGGTAGAGTACATGCCTTTAATCCCAGCACTCAGGAGGCAGAGGTAGGAGGGTCTTTCCGAGTTCAAGGCCAGACTTGGGCTACAGAGTAAGATCCAGGTCAGCCCTGGATAGAGTGAGCTTCTACCTCAAAAAGAAAAAAAAAAAAAATACATACATATATCTCCCCTCTGTACATGTTGCATGCTATTCAGTTTAACATAATTACTTTTTAAATATATATTATATTTATTTATTTATTTGAGAGAGAGAGAGAGAGAGAGAGAGGATGGGAGCACCAGGGCTTGATTCTCCAGGTACCTGGGGAATCAAACCAGGGTCCTTTGGCTTTGCAGGTGAGCACCTTAACTGCTAACTTCTCCAGCCCTTTCTTTTAATAATTACTCTTCAAAATTTATTTATAAGCAATAAATGAGGGAGGAAGAGAGGGAGGGAGGGAAGAAGAAGAAAAGAGAGAGAGAGAGAGAGAGAGAAATGCCAGGGCCTCTTGCCATTGAAAATGGAATTCAAATTCATGAGCCACTTTGTATGCCTGGCTGTATGTGGGTACCTGGAAATCAAACCCAGGCCTAAAGGCTTTGAAAAAGTAAGCACAGTTAACTGCAGAGTCATCCCCCAGCCCTTCTTATAATTATTAATCATTTTATTTTATGTTCATGTAGTCAGTGTATATTTATAAGTAAAGTGTTTTGTTTTTTTTTTTTTCGGTTTTTCAAGGAAGGGTCTCACTCTAGCCCAGGCTGACCTGAAATTCACTATGGAGTCTCAGGGTGGCCTCAAACTCAGAGCAATCCTCCTACCTCTGCCTCCCAAGTGCTGGGATTAAAGGCATGTGCCACCATGCCTGGCTTTTAGTAAAGTGTTCTTTGCGATAATAGATGCAGCGATGGCTCGTGCCCTATCTACAGACTCATTCCTTGCCCCTAGACAAAAATACGGTTTCTGTAATATTACTTTGTATCTCCTTAAATATAATTAACTCATATTCTCTTTAACATTTACTTTTCAGCTTAAATGGAAACTTGACTTATTAAAAGATATAATTCCAAGTTACTGACCTTTCCCAAATTTTGTTCGATCCTATTCTTTTGCACATTACCAGCAAGTTTGTATGCCAAGAGGATTAGGAAAAAGTCTCATTACCTCAACATATTTGTAATATGCTTTTCTTCAGTGTTTCAGAAACTTTAACTATGTCAAGAAAATAATTGACGGATGGAAGGATGGCTTAGCAGCAAAGCCAAAGGACCCAGATTTGATTCACCAGGACCCACGTTAGCCAGATGCACAAGGGGGCGCACACATCTGGAGTTCCTTTGCAGTGGCTGGATGCCTTGGTGCACCCATTCTCTCTCTCTCTCTCTCTCTCTCTCTCTCTCTTTCTCCCTCTTTCTTTCTATCAAACAAATAAATAAATAAAATATTTTTAAAAATAAAATAATTTGACATGCATATGGTTTCCCCATTAGTCCCATCTGCTACCCACATAAAATGGCACAGTGCACATGGAATATTTGAGATACTCTGATACAAATTTGTAAGCAAAAAGTGTTTTCTTGAGCCTGTTTTCCTCACTAGAATAATACATCTTTTCTTCCTAGATCACTCTTGATGATAAATTTATTATCTGCCTATTACAATTTCTTTTCTGTATGATTCATTTTTAGATAGGAATTGAATTTATGGCTCCTGTGTTAATCAGTTTCTCATAGATGTGACAAATATTTGAGAGAAGCAACAAAAAGAGATAAAGATTTATTTTGGCTCATGATTTCAGAGGTTTTATTCTGTAGGTGGCCATCATGGTGACTGGGCCATGGTGAGACAGAACATGATGGAAGGGGCATAAGGGAGCAGGTCAGTGCTGTCTGACTACCAGTATCATAGTAGCAATCAAAAAGGGCCAAGGGGGCTGGAGAGATGGTTCAGCAGTTAAAGCACTTGTCTGCAAAGCCTGACCACCCAGGTTCAGTTCCCCAGTACCCATGTAAAGACAGATGCACAAAGTGGCACATGCCACTGGAATTCATTTCCAGCCTCTGGAAGCCCTGGCATGCCCATTTTCTTCCTCTCTCTGCCTCTCTCTTTCTCTGGTTATAAATAAAAATAGTAAAAATAAAAGTGCCAGGGGCAACAGGGCCAAAATATGTCTTTCCAGGGCAAACCACCAGTGACCCACTTCCTCCACCAAAGCACCATGTTTTAATTTGCATCATCTCTCAATAGGGCCATCAAATTATAAATTCATCCCTGGGTTATACACTGATTAGGCTAATTCCTTCAATATTCACTCAGTTTACCAAAGTCCCAACTCTGAAAAAGTGCTGCACTGGGAGCTTGACCTTCAGTGTTCAGTCCATATGACTTGGGAAACACGTCCTATTCAAACCAGAACACTAACTCACATCTATAAGTGTATGATTAATGCTTATGGCCATTGTTTTGTTTTAGTGTCTTGTTTTACAACTTTTAAAATCAAGCCAGATATGGTGGTATACACCAATAATTTTAGTTGAGGCAGGAGGATTATGAGTTCAAGGCTAGACCAGGCTATCAATGGAAACTCTGTCCCGCCCCCAAAAAGAAAAATAAGTGAGTAAATAATATTTTAAAATCATATGACAGAAGACAGAAAAAAATAAATTTAAGAGAGAGCATTTCTCTTTAAAAGTTAAAATAATGTCAAAATATGTCAAGAAAAATATATGATTTCCTCCTAAGACTTCAGACCTGATTTCTTCCTTTATCACTTTTTTTTTTATTAAGAGCATACTTTGTATGCATACATCATGTGTTGGTATCATCATTTCCCTCCTCCCTTCCCCCATTCCTCTAAGGGCCCTCATCAGTAGAGTTGCTGGTTTTCACCATGGAGTTGTGGGTTATGCATTGTTATTGGCAGAGGGAAGCAGTGCTTCCCCAGCCTGTGGCTCTTACAATTATTCACATCTTTTGCACTGGCTTCATTGAAAGCCGGCCTCTCAAATTACCTTAAACATTTTTTTAATTAGTGTTGTACTTAGTGAATACATTCAAGTTGGTACCATTTTTACCCTCCTCCCTGTCCTCCCCCCTCCACAGTGACCTTCCTTGTTGGGGTATATGGGTCATGCATTGTGGGGTTAGCCTTCAGTTATGGGTAGGAGGAAATGTCTTTGTGCATCATGACCCAACATGTGGCTCTAACATTCTTTCCGCCCCCTCTTCCTCAAATTTCCCTGAGCCATGTTGGGTTCATTTTAGGTCTGCTTCAGTGATAAGATAGATCTTGGAAACCTTAAACTTCTTATTCTTTCTAGTGTTCAAACTTAGAGCACAAATCATTCACTTTCCATGCCTATGTTAGCTTCATTACTATATAGATATTCAGTGCTTAACTACACCTAGTGAATATTGAAAAGTTATTGATGTATTCTTGCTATAGTTGAGTTGTATAGTTGATGTATTCTTGGTATGTTTCAGGATTTCTATACTTTTACATAACTGAGAGATTTTTCTGTAGTGATTTTAATAAATTTTAGTAAATTTTTTATTTACTTTTTTATAAAATAGGGTTAGTAACTGAGATTTAACTTATAAATAATATGCATATTTTATTTTTGCCTTATGCAGAAACAACCAGCTTTTTCAACTGTGTTATTCCTCTGGTAAAATGTTTGTCAGATCTCTCACTTTTGAAATTGTCACTATAAAGACAGCAGTATGAATCTCTTGTCACTGACCAATAACTTTGTTTTTCTCTGATGCTTCCCTGGAAGTAATTTTGGTGTCATCTGCAGTCTGTGGCATTTGGTTCCAAGCACAGGACCTCTTAGAGATTCATGGAAAGGACGATGCCAGGTACCCTTGGGTTCCAGCTTCTGTTCTGGCATCATGAAAATAAATTGGAAACCATACCAGTATGCTGAGTCATAAATTCCAGAATTCTAGTTAAGAAGCAGATGGGTTCATAGGAGTGCCAAATTCCAGACAGCCAAACAAGAATTAATTACATAGGGAAGGGTGAGCTGACAGGAAATGAATGGTTTTTATTTGGAACATTGCTAATGCTTTAATATTCTATTTTTGCATATAGAGAACCTCCTTCTATTTATCTATAACTCATAGTGATTTACTAGACTATGCTCTTGTAAACAGAAAAGAAATACTTGTGTGCATCATGTTTTTTCTGTCTGGTCCTCTACAGTTGGATAATTTGTTGTTATGGTTTGGATAAGTGTCATCTGAAGTACTTGAGCTGGAAATTGGGGAAGTGTGTCCCAGCTGGAAGTCTTCCAGCTATGCGGGGGGGCGCGGGGGGGGGGGGCTTGAGAATGATCTTGGCCCTCAACTTTTTCTCATTTTCTCTCAGTTGTTGTGAGGTAAGCTGTTTCCTCTTCCATAGGCTCCTATCGTCATATAATATCTCATCAAAGGCTGAAAACTGATGTGATTAAACAGATCATATATCAGACAAAATAAACTTTTCCTCTACATATAAATTGTTCAACTTTGGTATTTTATTTCAGTGGTGGAAAGCTAGAATACCCTTAATTTTCTAATTTTCATGGCTTTAAATTTTTTTCTGAGAAAGGATCAACTTATGTGGCTAAATTTTATCTTATGGAGTGAATCCTTGTAAAGTCCTGCTGGGAAGAGAACATGGGCATATGTTTATAGTTTTCAGAGCTGTGCTAGAACTCCACAAAAATCAGAGACATTTTCATTTGAATCTCTAGAGCCTATTAATGCCATATATTACCTAGCAAAAGATTCTTCTTCCTGTGGACTGTTTTAAAAAGTCTTAGGGTAGGGCTGGAGAGATAGTTTGAAGGTTAAGACACTTGCCTGTGAAGCCAATAGACCTAGGTGGCACATGCTTATGGAGTTCATTTGCAAGTAGCTGGAAGCCCTGGTGCCCCCATTCTCTTTGTCTCTCTATCTGCCCCCTCTCTCAAAATAAGTATTTTTTTAAAGAAAATTAAATACTTTAGGATAGTGAGACTATCTTGCACTGTCTAAGCTAGTCCCGTTTAATCAATTTGGTCCTTAAAAAGCACTGGCAGCTATGTTGTGAGAAGGAGATAAGGAAGATGAAGGAGAGATTCAAAGGAAGAGAGGGATGGATTTGAAGATGGAAGTTCTCATCCTTCTGTGTGAAGTAAGGTTTCTACAGAAGTGGTTCTTAGGATTTTTAAGAGACACCTAATGCCTTACTAGGACACATGTCATCATTTCTGATTAAGTAGGCTGTGTTGGGAGGAGGCAAAACCTGACTGGTTCATGGACTCAAGCATCTGACACAGGAGAAGCCAGCACTCCTAGGTGTGCTGGGCTGAAGTTCAAGAAGCAGGAAGTCTCTGCTGGGGAGAGTTGCCCATTGGCATCTTGGACAAGAATGGATCAGATACAAGTTTTAGTTCTGTCCAAGCAGTGAAGTTGGAATCCTTGGGTCTTAGTTCCTAACTGACTGCCTATAAAAAGCTATATTTTATAAAATTCTTTAATTTTTTATGAGAGAAGAGAGAGGACTCACCAGGGCCTCAGCCACTTCAAGTGAACTCCATATGCTTGCACCACCTAGTAAACATGTGCAACCTTGTGCTTGCCTCACCTTTGTGCATCTGGCTTATGTGGTATCTGCAGAACCAAACATGGGTCCTTGGGCTTCAAAGGCAAGCTTCTTAACCTTTAAGCCATCTCTCCATCCCTAAAATGTTGTCTTGTCTCTCTTTCTCTTTCACAACCACACCAACAGGGCTCCAGCATTAAGAACACTGGATTGGAATTGGGAGAGCTGCAAAACAGACCTTCCTTGCTAAAGAAGCACTCAGGGAAGCCCGATCCAATAAGGAAAATGAGCAGTAGATGAAACTGAAACCAAAGTCTTAGAAAATGTTCAACACCTGCTAGCCAGGGGTGGAAATTTGAGTGTATGGCCCCCAATAGATACATGAGTTTTATTAAAACTTGTAACTTGGTGTTACTGTGGGTGGATCCTAGGGTCCAGCCCTAAGGTTTGTGGGCAGACCTGGAATTCTATTATAAAGGTTTGCAAAGTGCCTGAGCTCTGCCTGGGTTCCTGGAGTGTGCTTGTTTGTGTGATGATAGTATTTCTTTCCTGTGTGGACCTATGAAAAGGGGCCAGCTTTGTTTGCCATTATGCAACTTCCCTGATTGTTGAGCTTAAAATTAATTCCCTTCCTTCCATGACTGCACCTGGTTTGGAAGTTCATCCTAGCAACATGAAGCTAACTGAAACATAATTGGTACTGAGAGTGGGGTAGAGTTTCTGTGAGATGAATCAGACCATATGGATTTTGGTTGCTTAGAACGTTTTTTGTTTTGGAGCAAGGGGCAGGGACTTGGTACTAGCAACAGAAGAACACATCCAGAGGGGGAAGCCAAATTTTATGGGCTATTCTGATAAAAATTTGAGAATGCTAAGTGCAGAAAGAATTGTACTGGGAGGATTGGCTTGTGAACTTTCTAAGGGGAAGGAAATATTATAGAGCATTTTGCTAGAACTGCACTACTGACTGAATAAGGGCTGGCTGAGTTCTGCTGCTCATGTCTACAGAGTTTACCCAAGGTTAAATTTGTAGTGGACTGATATGGCTGGCTAAAGATGTGGAACTGGGAAACTTAAGATTTAAAGTTGAAATAACTCAAGAAAGTTTAAGGTTAATGGCTACTAGTTTAAGGCTGCTGAAATGGCTATTATAAAATATATTAGCATTTGGAAGGAAGCTGGCTCAAGTACACTTACATTGAAAAAATGGAAAGAATGCCTAAGAAAAGACTGGTAGAAATGCAAACTCTTTTGAAGATAGATGACTGAAAGGAAGGAACCTGCTCTTCAAGGTCACAATTTATTTTGTCCCTGAACTAAGAATATGGCTGTGTCATACATACCTGGTACTGGTTTTGGAAGCAATAAAAATGCATAGAATGAGTCATGAAGTGCACATGGTTCCAAGAACTGCTGATGAGATGTGGCATGAGCCAGGGCATGATGACCCTGATGAACAGGCTGGGAAAGCTATTGGATTATGGAGCATGGTTTTCAGTGAAGACCCAAGGATGTTTTGGTATTCTAGGACTGTTCAAGGGCTACCATGAGCATTGCTGGCACAAGATGGAAGTTTTCCCTGGTTATTCAGCCCAGCTGGAGGATGGGGACAGAATTGAAAAATCCAGACTTTCAGTGACTGATTATGGACTTGAACTGCAGATGTTTGATGTTTTATTATGGTTATTGAGTTGCACTGGCCTAGTTTCTCCTTGTTATGACTTACAGCAGTTTGAAATATTTACTCTTTGCCTTTATATGTTGAAAGTATATAACTTGTTTTGGTTTTATAGGACTCACAACTAACATACATCTTTTTTAAAAAAATTCATTATTTATTTACTTATTTGAGAGTGACAGACACAGAGAGAAAGGCAGATATATATATATAGAGAGAGAGACTGGGTGCGACAGGGCCTCCAGCCACTGCAAAAGAACTCCAGATGTGTGCACCCCCTCTTGTGCATCTGGCTAACATGGGTCCTGAGGAATTGAGCCTTGAACCAGGGTCCTTAGGCTTCACAGGCAAGCACTTAACTGCTAAGCTGTCTCTCCAGCCTGCATTTTTTAAATAATTATTTTTTATTAATTAGTTTTGTATTCAGCAAATACAGTCAGTTTGGTACCATTATTAGGCTCATTCGTGACCTACCCCCTCCTCTTGGCCCCTTCTTGTTGAGGTATATGGGTCATGCATTGTGGAGTTAGTCCACAGTTATGGGTAGGATAAACTAACATACATCTTAAATCTCAGAGGGGATGTGGAACTTTGGGACTGTCTTAAATTGGTAAAGACTATAGGGACCTTTGAAGTTGGACTAAATACAATTTACAATGTGAGATAACTATGAATCTATTGGGGGTCCAGTGTAGCATGTGGTAGTTTGAATGGACATCTCCCAATAGATTAAGGAGTTTTATTAAAGCTTGTAACTTGGTATTACTATGGGAAGATCATAGGGATCAACCCGAAGGTTTGTGAGCAGACCTGGAATTCTAGCATATAGGTGTGCAAATTGCCTGAATTCTGCCTGGATTCCAGGAGTGTGTTTTCTTATGGTGATGATGGTGGTATTTCTCTCTGTATGGACATATGTAAGAGGGCCAACTTCTTTTGCCATTATGGAACTTCTCTTTGGTCTGTAAGCTTCAAATAAATTCCCTTCTTCCCATCACTGTTCCTGATTTGGAAGTTCAGCCTAGCAATATGAAGCTGACTGAAACACCATGTATAAAATCTTACAGTAAAGAATGATTTTCTGCAGTTTTTATTCCTCACATATATCGTGATTAACTTCAACAATAAAAAATCTTAAGGTATGATAAAAGAAACAAAAATATAATCTGAAAGATAAAGTAAAAATATGAATTGGGTTCATAGAAAAGATTTTGGAATGATAAGAATTTTTAAATAATTATGAATAAAATGTAAAAGACTCAAAAAGGAAAAGTGAAACCCACTACACAATCATGGTTATTATAAGTGAAAGCTTAAAATGGTAAGAAAGAATGCAAAGGAAATCCTAAAAGTCAAAATCACTTTAGCAAGAAATGAGGAATGTCTGCACTAGGCTCTTCAGTAGACTGAACATGGCTGAGAAAAGAATCTGTGAGCTCAACACTAGGTCAGTAATAACGTACCAAGCTGAAATATAAAGAGAAAAGAACAAAAATAAATAGCAAAGTTCAGAATATGCAATAACTGTGGGACTGTAACAAAAAGTACAGCAACTTGGAATTGGAATATCAAAAGAACAAAGAAATAATAGAGTTGAATAAATATTTGAAGCAAAATGATTAAATTTTTGTTTAGTTAGTTAGTTATTTGCAGGACAGAATGGGTGCTCCAGGACATCCTGCCACTTCAGACGATTTCCAGAAACATGCACCAGGCAGCATCTGGTTTTAAGTGGATACTGAGGAATTGAACATTGGCTTCTAGGCTTTGCTACCAAGTCCCTTTAATCACTGAGTCATCTCTCTGACCCCAAAATTACATATATATATATATATATATATATATATATATATATATATATATATAATTTTTAACCAGATACAAAATCATAGGCCTATAAGCTAAGAAAATAATCAAGCAGGATAAGTACCAGAAATTATGCCATATAGTAGAAGAGTTAGAAAAAGCAGATACTTTAGTCCAGGTGGCTGGTTCTGCTATTTCTGGGCTGATGCAGATCATTATGGTAGAGCAGAGCTGCTTAGCACATCAGAGCCAGAAAGCAGAGATGAGTAAGAGGAACAGCCAGGATGTAACATTAAATGCATGACACCAGTGAAATTCCTTCCTCCAAATAAGCCCTACTGCTATTTCACTATCTCCCAATAGTCTATTCAAACTTTAACTAGATTAGGGATTGAACCATTGGTTTCATCTGAGCTCTGATGATCTGATTGGAGACACCCTGATAGACCCACCTAAAAGTGGGCCTTACTAATCTCTTGTGTGTCTCTCACTCAATTCCGTCAAGCTCGCAATCAATACTAACCATTATATTCTATGCCCAGCAAATTCACTCTTCAAAGGCAAAGGTGAAATAAGGGATTAATTCAGCCAACAGCTGAGAGATCCATGATCAGCAAACTTTCCTAGAAAATGGACATCTTAGAATAACATATTTAAGAGGTTTTTTAAGGTAAAGGAAAATAATGTAGGGGTTTGCAAGAAAAGGTGGAGTATACTTTGAGAGTTAAAACCAAAAACAGAAATGAGGTGATAGTTTTGATGACACAGCTCTAGAAATGGCTTTCAAATTAAAGTTAAGCTGATATGTAAAGAATAAAAATGATTGGCTATTGTGCACACAGGAGAGGAATCTTAGTAGAGGAGACATCATCATCAGGGACTGAGGAAAAGGACAGTCTGGTAGCCAGCAGATGGACCACACTCGAGGACATTATAAAGGGTTATGTGCAAGTGACTGAACTGACAAAATTAGCAGATTATATTGCTATAACTGTTAGGTATAAATTCTTTACCTTAAGAAAAAAATATTTTTAAACAAGAATAAATTAAATGTTAGAAAATCTAAGTACTCTAAAAATTTACAGAATTTGTAAAATGTCTAGAAGGACTTTGGTTTATGCTTAAGTACATAAAATTATATGTGAACAGTATGGTGTCATTTCATGAGAAAAGCCAGTCAATGAGAAAACCCACATTTTTAGTGAAATCCACCAGAGACCTAATGTTCTAAGACAATAGTAAACCTAAGTCTCAAAGGATGTAAGGCCCCTCTGCATGGGTTGGATGGGCTCTGAATGACTTCCCCACCAGTTCATGTATTCATATTTAATCCCCACTGAAGTAGTAGGTTAAAACCTTTTCTGAATATGGTGCTTAGAGGTAGGGTATTGCAGAAGAAATATGGATTCTCCATTATTGAATACCCATAACTAAGTAGAAAGAGAGGAGGAAGCTCAGCCTAAAAGCATAGTTATTTCTTGCTATGTGATTCGCTGCACTGCCTTGGAGACTCCACAAGCACAAAGGCATACCTCTTCAAGCCTCAATATTCTAAAACTCTGAGCCCAACTAAACTTATTTTTTCAGAAATTATAAAACCTGAAAAATTTTGTTTACAGTAACAGAAAATTCAATAGTGTACCCTCTAAAGAAGTATGGGTCATAAATTGTTTCACATTTTCTAGGAAGTGTAGCAAAGGGTTAAATGCCATAAAATTAGATGAGGAAAAAAATTAGTTATAGTTTCAATACATTCCTTCATTCTCTAAGTTGGTTAGATAGAGTTTCAGACACAGGAGAAGTTCACAATGACAGTCAAATGATTTTCATCACAGATAGTATATAAGCTTTTAGTCTTAAAGTGACAACTTCCTATAAGTTATTTATGGATAATTTTGGAAGGTCTGTAAAAGATGTGAAGAAATTTGATAAATGCAGACATTTTTTTCCTAGAGGTAGCAGAAACATGGTGACTCAAAGAAGCCATTTGAAGATGCTTCTGAAAGAGTAAACATCAACATATGAGGAAAAAATCAAAGGAGAAAAGATGATAGCGGAGACCACAATTGGATTACTATAGTACTCCCAAAGCATGTGTTATTTTTGCCTAAGAGACAGGGTAACAATCAGCAGGTTCTCATTGAACATTTACTCTTACAATATGTTGTGTACTTTTGAAATATTTTGGACAGGAATACACACTTCCAGTTCACATTTGAATCTAAGTAGAGTGTACACCATATTATTATCTGGTAATAAATTGATATTACTATCATATTTCTAAATGATCTAAAATACATATTCAAAATCTCCCCCTTTGCTGGTTATAAAATTATGAAATTAAAAAAATACTTTTATTATTTCATTTATTTTTTTGCAAGCAAAAAGAACAAAGTGAGAGAAAGAGAATAGGCAAGCCAGGGCCTCTAGCCACTGCAAACAATTTCCAGATGCATGTACCACTTAGTGCATCTGGTTTTACATGGGTTCTGGGAAATGGAATTTGGGTTGTTAGGCTTTGCAGTTAAGTGCCTTAACTATTGAGCCATATCTCCTACTCCCCAAAATTATGAATTTTATTTCCTTTTTAGTGACCTGCCATTCTGTTCTTTTAAAAATATTTTATTAATTTTCAAGGAGAGAGAAAGGGAGGGAGAGAGAAAGATAGAGAAAGAGAAAATGAATGAGTATGGGTGCATAAGGGCCTCCAGCCACTGCAAACGAACTCCAGATGTGTGTGACACTCTGTGCATCAGGCTTTACATGGATACTGGGGAATTGAATCTGATCATTGGGCTTTGCAGTCAAGTGCCTTAACAACAGATCCATCTTTCCAAGCCCTATTCTGTTATAATTAACTACAGGAGAGAGTGAACATCTTTGTATGTTAAATGGAATTATAAAATGTTTAATTAAACCTAAGCATTTGTTGTAGTTACCATTGTATTACTAGAACAAAATACCTGACAAAAAGCAACTGATGAGAGGAAAGACTTTATTTTGGCCTTTATTCTGAGAGGAAGCTTCATGATGGCAGGGGAAAATATGACATAGCCAGAGGCTGGCCACCATTTCTGTCACTACAAGTGAAATATAGCAGCAAGAGAGTGAGCTGAGCTTTGGCAAGGTGGGGAAGCTGGCTATAAGCACTCCGAAGGCTACCTCTAGGAACACACCTCCTTCAGCAAGTCCCCACTTTCCAAATTACCACCAGGTGAAGATAAGCATTCAAAACACATGAGTTTATAGAGACATCTGATTCAAACTACTACAGCATTGTAGTTAATAATTTTGTAGTTAACTCAGGATGTAGTAGTTAGTGGTAATTTAGGGGATTTAATTTCTTAGCATCAAAAATATAATTAAAGAGAAAAGTATAGCTTTTTAAAACATATTAAATGATGTTTGTATTATATTTCATGTGCTAAAAGGCCTGTGTAGAAATTTGTATAATATCACCATGAGATTTCGAAATAAACCTCTATACCTTTAATAATGGATGTTTAAAGCAATAGGTTCTATAGTCCAAAACGTATACAAAAAATTTATTAATGTTTTTTCACTTAGCTTAAAATTGAGAGAAAATGAATATTTTTAAAGACATTTCATGTGCATATATTAGATTTTTATCATATATACTCCATATTACCATCCTTTATCACTCTCAGAACTTTTGTACTCCTTCTTATCTCTGATAAGTGGTTATGCCACTGAAAACAATGGCTCTCCCTATCCCCAGAACGTCTTACTACCATTAGCTCATCTGGGAGGAAAGTAGCCTCCTAAAACCCTCCCTTGTCTATAACAGAATGTTGGATGGCCCCATCATATATAAGTCTATTTTGAGTAAGCACAGCAACTGTGGTCTTTTTGTGTCTGTATGGTAGAGTTCCATAGCGCTGCTCTCCTTCCTCTAGCTCTTTTGTTCTTTTCTCTTCCAATGTTTGCTTTGTTCCCTGAGCCCTGGACTGGGATGATGTGTAAGTCCTACTACCCTATGTCCTGTGTATGGCTGAAAACTACACTAATCACTTTCAGCACTTGACCAGTTACCATTCTCTTCATTAACAATAAAAAAGATTTTTCTGCCTGTGGCTGAAAGCAAAAAAAAAATCTGTGAGTATAAGGAAAAATATTTGAAAGGCAACTGTTTAGCAATACAATAGTAGGTTCTTACCTTTACAGCCGTGAGTTTTGAAACCAGCCATGAATTCCCTTCTGTGGAACAGACATTAAATCTAATCACAGATCTTTTTGTTACTCCTGTAACATTTATGTCACTATTACATCAGAGGGCCTGTCTGACCATTGGGTTAGTTTGTAAGAAGCAAGATTCACTGTTGTATCATTGATGACTTTTCTTTGCAGTCCCTTGCAGGTCACCCCACGACACTATAAGTAAACGTTTTACAGCTACTTTGTAAACATATTAACTTTGACTGATATATAGTATAAAATGAAAGCTCATATGTATTATTATTTTTCTACTTACTTCTCTGAAATAAGGACAAGTTAACATAATGCATATTATGTTTTGCAACATAAATTGTGGGAACGAAATGACTAGCAACTTGGAGGAGTTTTAAAATTGGCATCAAAAGGTACCTGAAATTATAATAGTTTTTAATGCATATGTCCAGCTTTTTGAAAACAAAGATTTTTGTCTTATTTACTTTTTGCACTCCTAGAAGTACTTTTGACATTAATAAATTATGTAATGATTAGTGGTAAATTTTTATTGATATGGGTATTTAAGCAAAGTTCAAGTAGCTAAATGAATATGCATTTATCATGTGTTACAGTCAAATTCATCAAAATTCTTGTTGCAGAATATAGAGTGTTTTAGACATTTTCTAGGAACTTTCCCCTTTTCATGAGCTTGTTATTGAGCTTTGTAATTTTGACTGACATATCTGGGCAATTATTTTACCTGCGGCATATTGTCATATATGATGTGAGTTGGTGATAATGACGCATTTCTATTTTTCTATAAGAGTCACATTTTTCAAATTAGTTTCTTAAATTGCATTATTTTTACATTTCTTTGTAATGATACTTCTAAGAAAGTTTATACTGATATCTGGACTCTCCATGAGAGCTCCTTTATTTGGTTTATTTGTTTTAATAGCAATGACTTCTGTTAATTCCTATTGTGGTATTTTTTTATTTTATATGTACTTTAAAATTCTCTTTAATTCTTTATAATCATCCATTTTATCATGTAAATTTTAGGACTATACAGTTTGACATTTTGGTTACATTGATTTAAATTAATAGGGTAAGAAGTAAATAAATTGATAGATTAATTTAAAGAGAACTTAGCAGATTGATGTTTAGCACTTTATATAGCTGCATTTATGTAGGTTTATTTATTTATTTATTTTTTACTTTTTAGGTCAAAATATGCAAAGTTCTTACACATTTTTGTTAACAAAATCCATGTGTATTAGTGACTTTCTTGTTGCCATGACCACATATCAGACAAGATGCAAGTGAAGGAAGGAAGGCTGATTTCAGCTTGGGTTACAGTCCACCATGGCAGAAAAGGTATGGCCATGGTAGACTACAGGGGCTAGTTATATTTAGTCGACAGTTGTGATGTATAAAGTAATAAACACTGTTGTTCATTTAGGTTTTTTATACAGTCCAGAATTTCAGTGGAATTGTGTTGCCCAAGCTAAGTTGAGTCTTCCCACCCCAATTAACCTGATGAAGATCATCTCTCACATACATGCCCAGAGGCTCATTTCCTTGTTGATTTTGGGTCCTTTCAAGTTGGTAGTCAGTATAAACCACTATACCATGTGTTTTTGCTTTTGGTCCTATGGAAGGAAGAGTCATGTAAAAAGGAAGCGAGAACCCTCAGTTTATATACCAAACTTTGACAGGCACTATAATATATAATAATAATATATATTATTAGAACAGATGGACATGCATTGATATCATTTGTACACAAAAGTATCCTAGTATTTATTTGGACACCTGGAAGTAGCCTGTGATAGGCTCTAAAGTATTCAGAAAACTAGCAGGAACTTGGCAATCATATCTGATACTAGAACAGTTGGTTAAATGATCTTGTGTGTGTGTGTGTGTGTGTGTGTGTCTTTGTGAAGAGTACATATATCAGATGAAAACTGAGGCTAAAGGTTTTAAGAGCTAAGTAGAAAAATGACAGACAGAAAAAAATTAAACTGGTTTATTATTATAACCTTAAACACTTTCTTAAGTGAAACATTTTGTAAAAGTATATTCACTTACATAAACTATTGAACTAGTGTCTAAGAAATAATAGGAGTATTTTAAAAAATAGCCACTATTTTACTAAGAAACACAAATTTTGGTGAATCACGTAGGCTATTGAGAAAACTTTGGCTTCCATGTTGAACAAATGGAGACCTAGTGAAGGTTTTTGGTTTTGTTTTGTTTTGGTTTGGTTTTAGCAGTGAAAGCATGGCTTTATTAACAGCAAGAGTTTCAGAGAGAGAGAGAGAGAGAGAGAGAGAGAGAGAGAGAGAGAAAGTCAGTTGAGAGAGATTATAAGCATGCCAGAGCCTCCTTACTACAAAGGAACTCCAGACACATGCAGCACTTTATGCATCTGACTTTACGTGGGTACTAGGAAATGAAACACCACAGTTGGGCTTTGCAAGCAATTACTATTAACCACTGAGCCATCCCTCTGGACACCAAATTATATTTTTAGTTGATACATTTTACTGATAACTCAATAAACTGAAAAAAATAATGTCTCATTTTTTGTCAGAATAAATTGATCAATTTATACAAATACTGGTACCTGATTAATTTATTCTCTCTAAAGATAGCAAATAATTTTATATTTTAAAATATCTTTATGTTCAATTTAATAGAGGTCAGACTTCTCTCTGCAAATTTAATCATGTGCTTTCTTTTTTAGGTTAATCAGTAAATACTTTGTTATTGTGCATGATAGTCTATTTTATATTAGGTTACTAGTGTGACATAATACTATCTCTAATAATTTTTAGCAAATTACTTAAATAGGGCAAATCTATTAATTTTCAGAATCTTCTTTTGACTTAGCTAAACTTTCCTTTTCTAATGTGTGGTTGGTTTATTTTGGTGTTCTACAATTGTGGTTGCATTGTTTATTCATTTTCTGTCATGGCTCCCAACATATAAAACCAAAATTAATGCAATAATGTGGATAAATATGTAAATCAACGTAAATACTTCATATTTTAACACAGTCTTTAAACAATGGTAGATCTTAGAAAACAAAAAAAAATACAGGAATAATAATAATTCATTATATAGTTCTTATGACAGATTTTAAACACTTTGCATATATTAATTTGACTAAATATATAGAGAACACATTTTATATAGAGTATTATTTAGAGTTAAATATAAAAAAATACAGAGATATTATAAAACTTTTTTCAAATCACAACTAACATTGAGGCTAAAATTCAAGCACAGATAAAGTACATTGAAGTTCCCTGTTCCTGGGCTCTGCTTAGTTCTTATCATTTTTAATAAAAATATAAAGCTTAATATACAATGTATACTTGACAAATAGAATCAAATAGAATACAAATACAATATCTATCAGCAAAACTACTAATGATGCCTCAGTGTACACTAAGAAATCAAAATCAAACTTCACTTGTGACTGTAAGATTTACTATTGTAAGCTTCTAGCAAAAAAATAAATAAATTATATGTGCCTATAAAATAAAGAGAAATGTAGTATCTATGCATTCAAAGCACCACTTATACCTCCTTCCAGTAAATTTAAAAATAATTTCCAAACATGTTAAGTTAAATGAAAATTTTATCTGTATTTTAATTACTTTAGTTTAATTGTATTTTATCTGATATACTCACCATTTGCTATTTTAATCTCACACATACCTATGAAGCATACGTGCCAAATTAATAAATTTGAATTAATGATCCAGCATAATTGTCTGATATATCAATTGCTATTCAGTGAATTACCCAAGTCATAACAGCCAAACAGAAACATTTATTATCACATGGTGTGCTGGTCCAGAACCCAGAGCAGTTAAGTAGATTTTTCCACCTGAGAAACTCTCATAAGATTATAAACAACGCATAGACCAGAGTTGCAGTTAGTTTAGGAATGGATTAACATCTGAATTTCCTCACAGTTGCTTTACATCCTCAGGAGACTCCATTGCAGACTCAAGCACACAGATATTTCTCATCAAGGGCTGCTTCAGGAGATGGCAGATGAGTAAGGTAAAGAGAAGTTTTCTTATCATTGAATATCCGAGTGGCATGCTGCCACTTTGATCTTATTCTCTCATTAGAAGTGAGCATGTTAAACAAAGGTGTAAGTACCAGGAGGCCAGAATACTGGGGTTATCAGAAAGGCATAGTTACCTACTGGTCCTACATGTTAAATACCCAAGGTCTTCAAAAGTTTCATTCCATTGTTGCATCTGATCAAAAATCTTCTGTTATTTAATAGAGGTTCACATGAGGACAAGGCTCTTAGGTGTGTTTCCAAAGTACAGCTCTTCAATTACAGTTCTTCTCAATATGTAGGAGAATAAGGAACCTAAAAGCATGGGCTATCTTCCCTCATTATCCATAATGTGCAATAGTTAGGTATGTGATAAAACAGATATTCCTATTTTTAAAGGAGAAAATGAAAGGCATAAAATATACACGTATCCATAAGAATGAGATAAGAATGTTGGGAGTTCCTGGAGCAACTTTACACAGCACTCTCTAGGCTCTTGGTTTTCTGGCTCAAGGCTCTGTGCGCTGCTCATCTTCCAGGAAGGACAGTATTGCTCTGCATCTGAGCTGCCATATTTGCCTGCTTCCTGCCAGTAGAATTCTGAAGGTCTAAAGGCCTCTCTCTGTTTGCTTTCTTCATTTTAGCATCATTTACAGTCTGGAGAGGCTGAGAATTTTTTTAAATGAACGAATCCTGCCTACTTTGATATAATATTCCCTCCTCCTAATTTGTTCCTTTAGGGTTATCAGTGTAAGGAAACCAGGAACTTTTCGTAGAAATCTCAGCAGGATCAGTCAGTTACATCATCTACTGTAGAGAGCCGAGAGGTGACCGCCATTACAAGATGGCGCTGACATCCGGCCTCGGCCCTGGTGAACAAGTAGAATAGCGCATGTGCAAGTGGCAAAAGCGTGCCAAGTCACTGCCCAGCCCGGGCATATGAGCGTCATATGAGCGTCATATGAGCGCACAGCCAATCAGCAGAGTACACGCCACCTAGGGGCTATATAAGCGGCGCCATTTCGGGGCTCTGGGTCTTTTCCTCTCTTCATCTGTTAACTGGAATAAACGCTTGCTGCAGAAGGATCCTGGTGTCCACGTGCGTTCTTGCTGGCGAGACGACTACGCGGGCTACAACTGGTGCCGAAAAACCCGGGACGCCGGGTGCCTGTCATCGCCGGCGCCGAGGAGACCCCCCATTCACGGGGAAGGATTCAGAACTGCAGGACTGAGGTAGGTTCTGAGAGGCATGTTTGGTCTTGACTTGTCTCATCTTTCATCCAAATTGGTAGGAGCAATTTTTGCTCTCCCTATTGTGATGGTGGCTGTCGTTCTCTTCTTTGTGAACATGGGAGCCTCACATTCGGAGCTACAAGACAGCATGTCAGAAACAGAACGGGATAAAAGGTTAGGGGCCCTTGAGGAAAAAGAAAAAGACGTCTCTAAGAAAAAAGGCCTTTCCGCGGACGCTAAGTCCACAGAAAGAAAAGACAAGGGAAAAGACGCCCTGGGAGAGAAACATGAGAGGGAAAAGAGAAGTCCAAAAAGGAGGCTTCTTTATCCGATAAAAGAATTGGAGGCTTTAGGAATTGATAGCTCAGAGTCTGAGGATCTTAGTCCCTCCGAGGAGGAAGAATTAGATGGCGAAGCGGCTCGCTATGGGGAGGAGAGATATTATTTTGATGAGCTACCGCAAAATCGAAAACAAAAGAAGATAGGAGATAAGAACCACGCGGCTTTTCAATCTGCCACCCCTGTCATTCCCAGTGCTCCTCCGCCTTATGCCGGCAAGCATTGTTCAGATTCCTTCCTTTCAGAGGGGGACAGAAGGAGGTGCTTACAAGCCTTCCCGGTGTTTGAGGCTGCGGATGGAGGCCGCGTACATGCGCCGGTAGAGTATGCCCTCATTAAGGAACTTGCTGAATCAGTTAATAAGTATGGAGTAGATGCTAATTTTACAGTTATGCAGCTTGAGAGACTCGCCACTATGGCAATGACTCCAAATGATTGGCAAGTTACAGTAAAAGCTGCTCTTCCTAATATGGGACAATATTTAGAATGGAAAGCCCTTTGGCACGATGCTTCTCAAACTCAGGCAAGGGCTAATGCCAGTGCAGAAGATAATCAACGGCACTGGACCTTTGATTTACTAACAGGGCAAGGCCAATTTGTTCATAATCAGACAAACTATGACTGGGGAGCATATGGTCAGATCTCTGCCGCTGCTATTAAAGCATGGAAAGCCCTCTCAAAAAAGGGCAAGGCCGGGGGACACCTAACAAAGATTATTCAAGGCCCCCAGGAGTCATTCTCGGACTTTGTAGCCAGGATGACGGATGCAGCGGGCAGGATATTTGGGGACCCAGAACGAGTTAAGCCAATGATAGAACAACTAGTGTTTGAAAATTCCTCCCCAGAGTGTAAGACAGTCATTGCTCCTAGGAGAAGCAAAGGGCTGACAGACTGGATAAAGGTTTGCCGAGGACTCGGAGGCCCACTCACTAATGCTGGCCTTGCAGCGGCTATATTACAGGCTAAAAACCGCCAGAGTCTCGGAGGCAATAAAGCTTGTTATAACTGCGGCAAAGCGGGTCATTTAAAACAAGATTGTCGTGCTCCTGCACAAAAGAAAATTCCAGGACTATGCCCCAAGTGTAAGAAGGGCAATCACTGGGCCAATGAGTGTCGCTCAGTTAGAGATATTCAGGGAAAACTTATTCAGCATGATACCCCTTCTGAAGAAAGAAATGAGAACGTTCCAAAAAACGGGTCTCAGGGCCCCAGGTCTCAGGGCCCCAAAAGATATGGGACACAAGTGGACAACAGGAGGGCATGTCTAGCTGTAGAGCAACAAGAGGTTCCGCAGGACTGGACCTCCGTTCCACCTCCCAATTCTTATTAATGCCACATATGGGAGTGCAACCAGTCCCGGTTGAATTTGAAGGTCCCCTCCCTAAAGCAAGTGTCGGCCTTATTTTAGGACGCTCCTCTCTTACCCTAAAGGGGCTTATGATTCATCCTGGAATAATGGATCAAGACTATACTGGAAGGCTTCAGGTTCTTTGCTCTTGCCCGCAAGGCATATTTTCAATTTCCCCTGGGGATAAGATTGCTCAATTAGTTCTCCTCCCCAGCTTGCACGACCATTTTCCTTCCACCCAAATGCCAAGAGGCACAAAGGGGCTTGGTTCTTCAGGAACTGACTGCGCTCATTTGGTAGTTGATCTTTCAACTAGGCCTACTTTACAACTACAGATAGAAGGGAAGAGCTTTTCTGGCATTTTGGACACTGGAGCTGATAAAAGTATCATTTCCTCCCAATGGTGGCCTAAGGCGTGGCCTGTTACACAATCGTCTCACTCTTTACAAGGGTTAGGATATGAGGCTAGCCCTGCAGTGAGTTCACGGTCATTGACTTGGCAAACACCAGAAGGTCAAACAGGAAGCTTCATACCCTATGTGCTCCCTCTCCCTGTTAATCTATGGGGAAGAGACATTTTACAGGAATTAGGACTAGCATTGACTAACGAATACTCTCAGCAAGCTCTGGATATTATGAAAAGGATGGGATATAAGGAAGGAAGAGGCCTTGGCAAAAAAGAGCAAGGGAGATTAAGCCCGATCCCACAAGAAGGTAATGCAGGGAAGCAAGGTCTGGGTTTTCATTAGCTGCCATTGAGGGTTCCATGCCCATATCCTGGCTCACAGAGGAAGCCATATGGGTTCCTCAATGGCCTCTTTCCTCTGAAAAGTTAGAAGCTGCTACAAGGCTGGTTAAAGAACAAGTACAGCTTGGTCATTTGGAGCCCTCTACCTCTCCTTGGAACACACCTATTTTTGTTATAAAAAAGAAATCTGGAAAATGGAGACTTCTCCATGATTTGAGGGCCATCAATGCACAGATGCGGCTATTTGGCTCCGTGCAACGAGGCCTGCCTTTGCTCTCTGCTTTGCCTAAACAATGGAAAATTATAATTATAGATATTAAGGATTGCTTCTTCTCCATTCCTTTATGCCCACAAGATAGACATAGATTTGCATTTACTCTACCTGCTGTTAATCATTTTGAGCCAGATAAAAGATATCAATGGAAAGTTTTGCCTCAAGGCATGGCCAATAGCCCCACTATATGTCAGTTATATGTGCAATTGGCCCTTGAACCAGTTAGAAAACAATTTCCCTCTCTGCTGTTAATCCATTATATGGATGATATTCTTATGTGCCATAAGGAATTAGTTGTTTTACAGACTGTATATCCTTTATTATTAAAAACCTTAAGACAATGGGGCCTGCATATTGCTTCCGAGAAGGTTCAAGTTTCAGAAGTAGGTTCCTTTTTAGGGACGGTTATTTACCCAGAAAAAATAGTTCCTCAAAAATTAGAGATTCGCAGAGATCATTTACGAACGTTAAATGATTTTCAGAAATTATTGGGTGATATAAATTGGTTGAGACCGTTTCTAAAAATTCCCTCTGCTGAATTGAAGCCATTGTTTGACATCCTGGAAGGAGATGCTCATATTTCTTCACCTAGAGCCTTAACACCAGCTGCAAGCCGCGCCCTAAAAGTGGTAGAAGAAGCTTTACAAGATGCTCAGTTGAAACGCATAGAGGAAGCCAAAACTTTCGACCTGTGCGTTTTTAAAACTAGGCATTTACCAACTGCCGTGCTGTGGCAAGATGGACCCTTATTGTGGGTTCATCCCAATGCTTCTCCTGCTAAGATTATTGATTGGTACCCAGATGCAATTGCTCTGCTTGCCCTTCGTGGATTAAAGGCAGCCATTACTCATTTTGGAAAAGAACCCAGGTCTTTAATTGTGCCTTATACAGCCCATCAAGTTCAGATATTAACCGCTACTTCTGATACTTGGGCGGTGTTAATCACCTCCTTTGGTGGTTTAATAGACAATCATTACCCTAGACACCCTATTTTACAATTTGCCTTAACCCAAGAGGTTGTGTTCCCGCGCATTATATCTCGGGAGCCACTTCAAGATGGGCTGGTGGTCTATACAGATGGGTCAAAAACAGGAGTAGGGGCCTATGTGGTTAATTATAAGATTATATCTAAACAATATCATGAAACCTCACCTCAAGTTGTGGAATGTTTGGTAGTATTAGAAGTTTTGGAAAAATTCCCAGGTCCCCTGAATATTGTTTCGGATTCCTGTTATGTAGTAAATGCAACAAAAACTTTAGAGGCTGCTGGGTTGATTAAGGCATCTAGCAAGCTTGCAACAATTTTTCAAAAGATTCAGTTTGCCTTGATTAATAGGAGATCTCCTGTTTTCATTACGCATATCAGGGCTCATTCGGGCCTACCGGGGCCCATGTCCCGTGGAAATGACTTGGCAGATCGGGCCACGAAGTTTATCATGCTTGTTCTTTCATCAAAATTGGAGTTGGCTAAAAGTTTTCATAAAAGGTTTCATGTCACAGCTGAGACATTGCGTCGTCGGTTTGACATCACTAGAAAAGAGGCTAGAGATATAGTAACTCAATGTCAAAATTGCTGTCAATTTTTACCTGTGCCTCATGTAGGAATTAATCCCAGAGGAATTCGCCCATTACAAATTTGGCAGATGGATGTTACTCACGTCCCATCTTTTGGCAAATTACAATATTTACATGTTTCCATTGATACTTGTTCTGGAGTTATGTTTGCTTCCCCATTAACCGGGGAGAAAGCAGCCCATGTTATTCAACACTGCCTCGAGGCGTGGAGTGCCTGGGGGAAGCCCAAAATTCTTAAAACTGACAATGGACCAGCTTATACTTCTCAAAAATTTGGACAGTTCTGTCACCAGATGGGAGTGACCCATTTGACAGGTCTCCCATATAATCCTCAAGGACAGGGTATTATAGAACGGGCTCATCGCACTCTAAAGTCTTATTTAATAAAACAAAAAGGGGGAGTCGATGAGGCTCTGCCCTCAGTTCCACGAGTGACTATATCCATAGCACTCTTTACTCTTAATTTTTTAAATTTGGACAGTCAGGGCCATTCGGCAGCTGACCGTCATTGCTCAGAGCCTAACAGGCCACAGGAGATGGTTAAGTGGAAAGATGTTTTGACTGGTCAATGGAGAGGCCCGGATCCTATTTTAATAAGATCCAGGGGAGCTGTTTGTGTTTTTCCACAGGAAGAAGACAATCCATTCTGGCTACCAGAACGCCTAACACGTAGACTTGTGATACCTGACGAATCATCGAGATCCTGTGCGGGAGCCGAAGAAGTGGACAAGATGCATTATGAAGACCCTATTCTACTAGAGTTGACCCCTCCCTAGCTGTGGGCCTGACATCCTGGATTTCTTCAGCCTTCTCTTTCTTTAAGGAATGGGTGGGAATGGCGCTGTTTGGTGCAGCCCTATGTTGTGGCTTAGTGTTCCTGCTTTGGTTGTTCTGCAAGCTCAGAGCTCAATAGCAATGTGACAAGGCCGTTATTGCGCAAGCACTTGTGGCTATGGAACAGGGATCATCTCCTGAAATTTGGTTAATTAATTAGACTGAGACCCTCAGTCGATGCACCTCAGGGGTTTAGCCCATTGCACTGAGTCGATGGGAGATCTAAGTCTAATCAGCCCTTGCCTAAGTGGCTGCAGCACCAAAATATGAGATTAACAGCCCTTGCACCCCCAGGAACAATATTCCATTGCACAGGGATGGGTGTTAACTCCCCTTTTTGTCTCTCCCTTGGCCTTTGCACTCAGAGGACTTGTCTCCATTGCACCTGATAAGGTGAGGGAGTGAGCTCTTGATCGCTTATTCCCCAAGGAAGGAATTTGCTTGATCGAGCATAGGGTTGTTTGGTGCTGCGCTGGTTGGGCTATGAGGCAGTTGTCATCTTATTAAAACAAACAGGGGGAGATGTAGAGAGCCGAGAGGTGACCGCCATTACAAGATGGCGCTGACATCCGGCCTCGGCCCTGGTGAACAAGTAGAATAGCGCATGTGCAAGTGGCAAAAGCGCGCCAAGTCACTGCCCAGCCCGGGCATATGAGCGTCATATGAGCGTCATATGAGCGCGCAGCCAATCAGCAGAGTACACGCCACCTAGGGGCTATATAAGCGGCGCCATTTCGGGGCTCTGGGTCTTTTCCTCTCTTCATCTGTTAACTGGAATAAACGCTTGCTGCAGAAGGATCCTGGTGTCCACGTGCGTTCTTGCTGGCGAGACGACTACGCGGGCTACAATCTACATAGTTCCTTCTGGTATTTCTGTCATTAAATAACAGGGATTCCCCTTATTTTAGTTTTCGTTAAGATTTTTTTTTCCATTTTCCTTTAAGTTCTTATTCAGCCACAACATAAAGTCTTAAATGTCATGAAGGGCTGATCTAGGCACTGTGAAATTCACTAACACTCCCTCAGAGCCACTACTCAGTATCAAAGTCACCCTTGTGACTTAGGTTCTTGTAATGGCAACACTTGTATTCAGTAGGGCTTAAATGAGTAATCAATTTTTGCTTAATAAATTAAATCAAAGTTCAGTGGCTGAAATACCAAACATTTATCATTTAGTAATCTTTGTGAGTCAGGTAGCCACGAGCAGTTCTGCCCAGTACTTCTGCCAAATGATGTCTTGAAGTTGAAATCAAGGTGTCAACTCTACTCATATTCACCTCATCATAGTTTAACTAATGTGCCACCTCCCAGCTTAGTCTTGGAATGCTTCAGAGGTAGTACAGACTGCTTCAGGACATGCCAGTTGTTGCCTTATCTGCCAGTGAGTTTCCCCTGATTAAGCAATCCAAGACAGAGCAGGACTGTGCCAAAGACATAGTCCCCAGTTATTTTATGACCTAACATCAGAGGTGACATAGCTTTAATTTCTATCATAAATCTATTTACTAGATATAGTTTAATACCTATACTGAAAAGTAAGTAGATATCAAATATAATATGAATACTAGCAAGCAAAATTATGGAGGGGGGTGGAATGGTAGGTATGGAATGGGGTAGAGTAAGGAACATTTTTAAGACTGCATATTTTTAGAGCTGGAGAGATTTCTTAGCAGTTAAAGGGTTTGCCTCTGAAGCCAAAGAACCCAGGTTCGATTCCCCAGGACCCACATAAGCCAGATGCACAAGGGGCACATGCATCTAGAGTTGGTTTGCAGCAGCTGAAGGCCCTGGTGCACCCATTCTCACTCACTCACTCTCCATCTATCTATTTCATCTTTCTCTCCCCCTTCTCTCTCAAATAAAAAAAGACTGCATATTTTCAGAGAATATGGATATATACCAATAATAGTTTGGAATTATCAACAATATTGAGTTCAATACTGTCTTTAATCCTAAAGCTTTACAAAATGTGCTTAATATTTCATATCTTAAAGGAGAAACTATAAATCTTTACTTGATGGATTATTACCTTGATGTATCTCTAACCTATAGTTTGTCATGTTTTTCACAGACATAAGTGGACTCACCTTTTTTTCCATTTATTTCATTTTGTCAACACTCTGATAAAGATCACTTCTTACAACACTGAAGTGTCAGTGTTTTTCTCATTCCTTTTCCTGTATAGAATTTTCAATAAAAGTTGTCTTGAGCACTCATGCTGCCATTTTATTTTATATTATATCATCACCATGTCTATGTTTAATTGCTAAAACTTTTGGCACATAATAAATTAGACATAGTCAAAGTAAACATACTGGATCACTCATGGTCCATTAAAATAATTTATTACAAAGACTTGTTTTGTAAGATAAATGAAAAGGACATGGAGGGCACAGCCTCTTTCCCTTGGGCAGGAAACACAAGGGAAGAGGTGGTGTGACTTGAAACTAGAGAAGGGGTGCTGGTGCTCAGACCTGCCCAGCTGTGATTTAATTGTGCTTGGAGAACAGAGAAGTCCAGGAAGGAAGTCCAGCTCTGATTTTGGGACTTTAAGTCCCCAGAGAGAGTGACATAAAATATCTGGGTGTTTCGAAGTAAATGTAGCATCTCAATATTCTAAGTACAAAAAGAACTAGAAGACTACATTTTCATATCCTTTCCAGCATGCTAATCTTTCCCCAGTTGACAACCATGAGAAGAGATTAATCTTCACTGACAATAGGTTTGGTAAAGATATGGAACAGTAGTTTAATTGCTCCTCAGAATGTTTTAGTGTTTTTAGGATAATAACTGATCATACAGAATGTTTTGGGAACTTATAGAAAGATCATACATGTTTATTATTTTGAAGCTGTTGTTAAGGGCATCGATTCAAACAAGGACAACAAAGTCATCATAAATTGGCATTTCAATAAGCAGATACTGAGAAAGAGTGAGGCTATGACCCTAACTACTGATTAACATCTGAAATGGGAGAGAGAACAATGGGAATCAAGTAGAATATTTTGTGTTTCTCAAAGGTCAGCATCTATCAGAATCTGATGTGTTCAAACAGAAGCTTGTGGCATGCGCTCCCAGAATCTCTGATCCTACAGTGAGGGGCTCAGAATGTGTAGACTTTAGCAGGTCCTGGCAGATGCTGATATGCCTGGTAATACTTGCTTTGTGTGTGTAGAGGAAGACTCCTAATGTGACACAAGTTCAAGAAAAGTGCTGATTAACCTGGTAAGGAGTTCCAGGGGACTGTTGTCCACTGAATGGTAGTATTCTGTTGGGCCACAGGATCTAGTCCTTCTATTTAAAAAACACTCATCTCTCATCCACTGGATGTTGTGATGTACTTGGGACTTGGATGAGGCCCACAGTGAGCAGTTGATCATGGCTTTGGAGATGGTTAAGAGGACACTATTTTCTATCCTTACTGCCAAAGTTTGAAATCTGGTAGTACATGTCCTTATCCACCAAAAAGGGTGAAATCAAGTTTCTTTACTGTACACACTGCTATGAGGAGATTTTTCTTTGTAATTTCAATTAAATTAATGTACTATCCAATATTCAAATAAAATGTGGAATACAGAATTACAGTTCTCTTCTCAACCATAAAAATTATGAAGAAAAATATGCTTATAAAATGAATGTGATATCTCTATATGCTCATACTGTTCTGAAGTTATGGTGCAGTAAATCTATAAAATAGAGCTATTTTTAAAAAGTAACAGGATGCAATTAAGATTGTTAGCACTCTTGCAGGATAAAGGTGTAAAGTCCAGGTGTAATGGGTAAAATTTATGATTCAATTATATGAAATATTCTTTTTAGGATGCAAACAGAACTAAAATACAGTTGGTTTAATTATAAATTCATCCTGGAAACACAATATAAATTCATTGATTATAACACATTTCAATGCTAATATTAAAGTATATTTAAATACATTGTGAAATAGAAGCATATTTTAAAACATTAAAATTTGCATATTTCAGAGCCAACAGAAATGTATTTTATTCAGAAAGTAGTTAGGAGGAACTTTTTAAAAAGAGATAAACCAACTATTTACTACATAATAATATCTCTTTTGGTTTAAACTCTAAGTCTAATAAGAGAATGAGTTAGATTCTTTGCCTTGATTTATGAATTTTATTTTGTTGAGTATGAAACTTGGGCAGTTTGCCAGTGATCATTCTTGGCTAGTGTTTGCAGGTCCAGAAAAGCACTAAGGTTGTTCATAAACTGCAGTACAAATGCTGTCAGCCTCACTATGCTAACCAGAAATGTATTATGCATATTTCATTGTTTATGTCATATATGGTGAGGAAAACAAATTATAATTCAACTGACAAAAGATTTAGAACAAATTAAAATTATATATTTTATTTATTTATTTATTTATTTATTTATTTATTTTTGGTTTTTCGAGGTAGGGTTTTACTCCAGTCCAGGCTGACCTGAAATTCACTATGTAGTCTCAGGGTGGCCTTGAACTCAAAGCGCTCCTCCTACCTCTGGGATTAAAGGCATGTGCCACCAAGCCAGGATTAAAATTATATATTTTAAACAAAAGAAAATAATCTGTATAATTGTCCATTTCACAAAAATTTGTAATGTGAATTTTTGATATTATGATAATAAGTAAAGCAATGTAATCGCTACAAATATTTGGTATTACAATATATCACATATACTTAAATTATTAGAACATATTAAATTTTTATTTTAGTATTAATGCTATTATAAAATATTTACATTAATTCTAGTTAATCTATGTATCTGATAGTAAATGTGAGTCATTTTGGGTTTTGCATGGTATATAGGTCTTTTGATAGTTTGAATGCATATGAGTATTTAGACATATATGAATGAATGTGAATGAGATTTTGAGTAAATGTATGAGTGCTTGAGGATATGAGCAAATACTAAAGTGAGTGTCATATGTCCATGTACGGTGTCAGTTAAGTGATTAAATTATTTACATATTTGTGTTTAATGCTGTATTTATGCTTACAGTTATCCATATAGCTTTATGTGTGTTTATGAGGATGTGTGCATACGTGAATTTGTATCAAAATTTAAACATTTTGTTTAAATTGTCATTTACAATATGTAGCTACCTGTTTTATAACTATAGTGCTAATTTGAATATGTTGAAATGGTGATTTCTTTTAAAAAATTTAATTTTACTTTATGAAAGTGAACTTTTCAAACACTGTGAATGTAGCTGCATTTGGAAATATGTACTTCCATTTTGAAATGCTTAATAAATTTACAAATTAAGTTTGTAAGTATTGCTATAATCTTTACAGAAACTCATCAAAATGGAAAAGTAATTGAGTAAACAATGCTCACTGATATTTATTGTATTTAATGGTGATTTTATTAATATATGTATCAGTGAATATCCTTTTGAAAATCTTATGGGGCTTGAGAGGTTGTTCAGCATTTATAGGCACCACAGCATGCTGGCTTGGGTTCAGTTCTCCAGTACACATGCAAAGCCAAATGCAAAAAGTGGCATGTATGTCTGGAGTTTGTTTGCAGTGGCAAGAGGCCCTGGTGCACCCATACTTACTTTCTCTCTCCCTCTTTCTGTCACTCTTTCATACTTACTCATTCACATAAAAAAAAAAATATGTTACAAAATCTCATATAGAACTTCAAAGGAAAGCAAGATATTTTTAAATTTATGAACTGATTATATTGAGCACTAAAGAAAAATCAGCAAACATAAGAGAATTTTGTGAATCCAAAAAGAACTCCCCAGTAAAAATGGAAAGGCTTGTGTAACTTTGAGACTCTCTAGTATGTGGTTGGCAATGTTACATATACAGATATGATTCTACTTTCAAAAGGTCTCATTGCAACTCACAAGGTCTCATGTGTTTTTGCCATCTATCTCTGCATAGTCAACCCCTACCAATCATTTTTTTTTTTCTTATCCGTTCCATTTAACTGGCCTTACTGTTGCAAGAACATATTTAAAAAGTATTGGAATGTACCTGACACTTAAAAACTGCTCCTTTCAAATACGTTCTCAGAGTTAGTCTGTTACCTGTGGCTGTAACAAAATCTGAGATGGGGTAACTTTTCAATGAAACATGCTTATTTTGACTTAAGACTCTGGATGGTGGGAAGCTCAGGATTGGACAGCTGTATCTGGTGAGGGCTTCTTTTCTGTGCCATCTCATGGTAGAAAGTGGAAACACAAGTCAGTTGCAAAATAAGGAAACCATGCTCAGTAGACTTTACAAAACTGCTCTCAGGAAAGCACAAAACCATCCACATGTGAAAGATATTAACATCATCCATATGGTTCCCTGTCCATGACTATAACACCTGCCATCTAGCACCATCCTCAACAAAATAGAGACCAAGCCTCACCATGAATTAGGTTAATGACAAATCATAATCAATTCAGAGGACTATCTATCCCTACTTAATATTTTTAAATTTTATTTTTAGAAAGAGCAAGAGAGAGACAGAGAGAGAATTGAGAGAATTGGCCCAGGGCCTCAGCCAATGAAATTTGACTACAGACGCTTGCACCACCTAGTGGGCATGTGCAATCTTGCAATTGCCTCACCTTTGTGTATCTGGCTAAAATGGGATCTGGAGAGTAGAACATGGGTCCTTAGGCTTCACAAGCAAGCACCTTAACTGCTAAGCCATTTTTGCAGCCCACTTAACCTTTATAGTATTTCTGTTGCTCTAGGATGCAACCACTCTAAATCTAGGAACTATTTGGAGTGATATTACATCCTCAGTGTTTGACATAGTAACTGTGAAGTGTTAGATAGCAATATATATTTCTCATGTAAATAGCACATTTATAGAAAACTATGAAAAATACTATTAATACTTGATTTTAGGCTTTAACTATTTTTAATGTTAATAATAACTGTGACAAGAATACAACATTATGGAGAGAAGCTTCCAGAGAAAGTATTCAATCCTGGACAATCTGATTTCAGCAACTACACTATTACCTATCATGCCAAATTGTACAGCATGAGAAATGTCTTTTAGTATTCAAAGTAAACATTATATCCTATTTTCTGAGTTTATATATTTTTCATTATTTCAAATGAAGAGAAAAATGTAATTGATATGTATTTTCCCTTCATTTTATTTGTTTACCAGCCATTAATTTAAAAAAATATTTTGTTCTTTTTTTTGAGGCACAGTCTCACTCTAGCCCAGGTTGATCTGGAATTCACTATGTAGTTTCAGGGTGTCCTTGAACATATGGCAATCCTCTTACCTCTGCCTCCCAAGTGCTGGGATTAAAGGCTGGTGCCACCATGTCCAGCTAATTTTAACAATAATTTAAATATTATCTTTAAGGATATGACTTCTGTAGCATACTACTCCAATATTGTTTTCTTTGCAAAATGTACAAAATGAATTAAAACATTGTAAGTTGTCACCTGGATCTCTAGCCTGCTTTTCGGTCTTACATCATGTGATTTGCATTATCAAACCTGGCCTCCTGACTTGATCTTTTTTCAATGTTCATGTTCATTTTCAGTGTTTGGGGTTTTGAACAAAATCTAGTGATTTCTGAATGCTTTCACTCTACAATATAATTCCAACTCTATGTGATTTCTTTCTACCTTTTTTTATTCCTCATGTGAACTCTAGTATCTAGAAAAATATAAACTGATAGTATAGTTTGATTTAAAATTCTGAGCTAATATTCATTGCTTCCTTTGAAAGAGATTGAATATATAAACAGAAGATAGCTAAACAAATTACAAAACAGAATTCTAATTCGACTTGTTGCAAGTGGCTCAGAATGGCCAAATTGCTATCTGAAGAAACCAGTTCAGGAAGCAAAACAACCCCAACAGCTACTGGGCACAGCAAGCCAGAACTTGATTAACAACTGACAACCACAGCCAATAAGAGAAAGCCACCTAGCTCCATAGCCAATCCACTCAGATAGTCCTTGCTTCTAGCTAGCTTATCCACACCTTCTCTTTAATAATCTCCAATGAGAATTGCCTTGAAACCTTTGATTTCTGCCAAATAAAGCTTTCCTACTCATTTGTTCCTCTGTAAACTGAATGGATGGCCTTTGCTTGTTCTCATTCTACAGTTCCTTTACTGATAATTTAGATTTAACTGCCTTAGAACATACATCTCTGATAGGAATGATTGACTTAAATATATATTTGACCACACATTTTGGCAGCTTAAATATACTATACAGGAAGTTGCAGGAAAGGTCAACCTCAACTCCTGGCTCTGTGGACCAGTCATGCTTAAAAGGAGGCAATATAAGACCAGAGCTGTGGCTGAGGAATTTTTTAGATTCCTGCACTAAAATTTCCTCATCAGGGATTTATATGATATCTTGCTCACTTGTGACTCAATACATTGGCCTGGAAGTACTATAAAATGGCAAGATGTTACTTCAAGATCCTGAGCTGTGAGGTGATTGCATGCTGCCTGCCCCAGGGTCTTTCTGTGGGAAAAAGAACATTTGGAACTTGAACTTAGGTTTATTTCTCTGGGGAACCTAAACAGATCTAAACTGATTCAGTGCCCATTAAAAGAAAAATACAAAACACTAGAAAAGGCAGAAGGAATGAGATACAAAAACAAGACCATGAATCAATGAAGTAAAAAAATAGAAAATAACAGGGCAAATCAAAGATGAAGACAACAGTTTACTAAAACCAGAAATGAAATACAGAATATCTACAAGGCCTTCAGACTTTGTTCTGACAGTTATTTTGTACAATATCCTTCTTTTACAGCCTAGCAAAAAAAAACAAATTGCAAAATTGCAAACAATTAAATCTATAGCATTAGATTTCCATTTACTCTTCTAAAACCAGTGATATAATCACAAATAGGATAATAATTTATCTCATACCTTACAATGCCATTAAATATTAATGCATAAAATAATGTATACAGTGGAATACAAGCATAAGCAATAATAATTTCAATGAAATATGAAAATATTACTAATTTTTAAGCATTGGCATACACAAATTCATGCCACATTTATGGATCTATAAATAAAAGGTGGATTTATCTGTAATATCCAAATCTTAATGAAAGAATTCCAGATTGGCATTTGGTACATCCCTGTTGACTTATCGACTGCATAAGAATATTAGGAACCTTGGTTTTATTATAGATACTAACAGATTTAACGATTTCTAGAAATGGCTAATAGTTCTGAAGACACATTTGGAAAATTTTATTTTGCCCTAGTCACCAAATTTATGGTTGATGGTCAGAAGTGTGCGTATATATCATGATATATGACCAGAGCTTCCTCTTGGAAATGCTCTATTTCCATACTCTCTGGGTGGTGTGGAAACATAACAGCCTCTGGAGATATAATATAATCTTTAATTACTCTGTATCCACCTTATAGATTCACTACATTTCTTTCGATCTAGTATTAAAAGGTACTCTAGAATTCTGCCTACAATGGGGAGTAGAAATAGATTGCTTATGGTAGCAGAAATGGATGTCATTTTGTCACTCAATCAGTATCAGTGATCTAATTGAAATGAGATTATTTTGGGTAATGAATTCAAAAGGAAAAAAAAACTTTCAAATATTTTCTGCCTCTGAAGCATCTTCTTCTCAGTATAATATAGCTAGTATAGTTGTGACCTAATTTCCCAGTGAGTATTCAGTTTAGCTACACCAGCTGCTAGGCGCTACCAGTAGTTACATTTTTGTTTTTAAATAGGGATAGCCAGTTTTGGAAAGAAATAAATTGCCTTATTTATTACTGTGTTGTTTGCTTCATTTATTGAAAAACTTTGTCACAGCTGGAGTAGGCAGCTGCTCTCTTCTTCACATTACAGCTAAAGATAATGCATGGGAGAAATACTGAGGGAATAAGACAATTTATTCAGTATTTAGAATTGGCTGTCAGCGAGTTAAAAATATATCATATATGATTTAAACTAAGATGCACTGATAATGATCAATTATTCTAATTGTATAGCAGCAACATTTTGAACCTTCCATTTCTTGGTTAAAAGATATTTCTAAGTTTTAAAGAAAATTGAAGCTTTGAGTTAGGTAATCTTTTGTGTAGACATCTTTAAATGATGATCAGGAAGACAAAAATTTATAGTTATTGAATTATATCAGATCATGGCTCATACTAACACTGTTGATCCTGAAATTATAAAATATAATTGTGATGATATTGTAAATGAGTTAGTGACAACAAAAATTACCTCTTTAAACCACTACTCACAAGTCAATAACTAGACTCATATATTTTACTTCATTTTGTTTATTTGAACATGTTCTCTTTGGTTTTCAAAGGTCCCATTCATTCAGTCTTGGTGGGTTCAACTTCTGGTGGAATTCTTGCATGCAACAATAAATGAATGTCATATTTTCTCTTTCCATACATGACAGAATAATAGACATGATATATTCCACCTCCTTTTGAGATAATCAAAAGGCAGAAAAAATTTTCTGAAATAAATGTTCTAAGATACTGAGGAAAACACTATTTAATTCTATGATTCTGTTTTAAATGATTTTCTTTATTTATTTGCAAGGAGAGACAGAGAAAGAGAGAGAAGTACATAAAAAGGGAGAGAATGAGAATTGAGCATGCCAGGGCCTAGTATCACTGCAAATGAACTCCAGACACTTGTACCACCTTGTGTATCTGGCTCTATATGGGTACTGGAGAATTTAACTCAGGCCATCAGGCTTTGTGAGCAAGTGCCTTTAACCACTGAGCAATCTCTCCAGCCCAAGTCTATTATTATTTAAGCAAAGAAAACTAAGGTGAGCTCTCAGAATGCTCCTGCTAATTGCTTGGAATTTTTTTTTTTTTCCTAAAGTGCAAGAAAGTGGGCAAAGTGTACCATTACAGAGCTCAGCAGAGAGGTTGGAGTTTGAGCAGGGAATTTTCAGAAAACAGGAAGAGAGAGAAAGAGAGAAAAAGAGAAAGGAAAGAGGTGGGAAGAGAGAGAGAGAGAAGGAAAAATGACTCAAACCCTGTAGACAGATCCTCTTGTTCCCTTGAATCTTTACCTGGTTCTGCTCTGATCCCTGCAGATCTGTGCAAGCATGGACAAAAACCATCCAATAGAAGGGAAAGACATTCTAAAACAGTGTGGCAAACAATACACAAATCATATACAGGAAGGATAGGTTTTGATTTGCTAACCAGTAAAAGGGCTTGATAATACACAAAATGACTGAAGGTCCCTTAGAAAATTACTGTGTGGTTAAGGGCTTTGCACTGGACTTTACTAGTAAAATCGAAAACAAATCTAAATGGATGAATCTGATTTAAATAAATGTCCCAAACAACAGTACAACATGACACAAAATTAAGCAATCATTGATATAAACTTCTTATGCATGGGAGTTAACTCAAAAATCTCAGACAAGTGAAAAAACAGGAAAATATATCATAAGATCAAGAGAAAAAAATTGTTTAAGTGACCCAGAAATAACCCAAATGAGAGAATTTGCCCACAAATCCCAAATGGTGGCTATAAAATACGCTCAGAAGGTTTCAGAACATAGACAGAAATGTAATTATCTTAAAGAGAGAAAGGCAAGAGATAAAAGGCTTGAGATAGCCTAGAGATAAAATTACTTTATTCAACAGGATATGGTATCACAAGCCTTTGATCCCAGCAGGGTTGAGGACAATCCCTTCAAATTAAAAGCCAGCCTGGGCTATAGTCAGACCCTACCTCAAGAAACAAAAACAAACAAACAAACAAACAAAAAAACACAAATAAAAAACTATCATTGAAAAGCATTATAGTGAAGTTGACAACATAGTGATAGAGATTATTCCACAAAGCATAGAAAACTGCTTTAAATGATCATAGTATACCAATGAGTTGAGAGCATATTAAGTGGTAACAAGTATAATTGGAGTGCCTAAAGGAAAGGAAATAATATTTTGTAAATATTCCCCCAAATAACTGTAAATTTACCAAACTTGTTGAAGACAATAAACCCCCTATATAAATTATAGGAATAGGACTGCTCCAGTCTTGAGAGTCAGTCCTGGCAGCTCATGTTTTCCCCGAATAAAACCTTCCATCTTTGCCTCAGAGTGGTCTCCTGGTCTTGGTCTCTCCTGAACCTTACATCTGGTGCCCTGACTCAAATAGGAAGGCTTCTGATTGCCCTCTTGTGTGGCCAGGCCTCCTTTCCCTTTACCAGACCACGGAGCTGCCTTCTGACTTTCTGAAGGGCTCAGACCATCGCTGTCTGATACAGGCTCTCACACCCACCACGATTTGGCCTCACTGTTCTTCCTGTCTTCATCTCCTTCTTGCTAAGTGTCCCTCTCCAGTTGGCCTGCACTCGGGGTTCACCCCTGCCGGGAGCCATAAAGCAAAAGCCTCTCCATTTTGCCTGGGCCTGTTCTTAAGTTGACTCATTCACCAGAAAGCTGGTCCATCCAGCTTGCAGTTAGGAATGTTGGTCTGCAGACTGTTCACAGAATCTTATCTTTTGCAAAAGGCCAGTTTATGATCAGGATGTCAAGACATTAAGGCAAGATTAGAAAAACACCCGGATACATCTCCTCTAGGTTCCCTAAGATTAGATAAACACCCGGTTACATCTCCTCTTAGTTTCCTAACAATTCTGGCCCTAAATCACGTCAGGCAGCTTACTCCCCCCTTTCTTCCCCTATATAACCACTGTGTAAAAAATAAAATTAGAGACCTTGATCAGACTCTCGACTTGGTCTCCTTCTTTGTGTCTGTCTTGTCTCTCATCCAGGTTAATTTCCCCTCGGGTCCTTGTTCAACTCCCCGCTGGCCGGGGCAAGTGGCGCCCGAACGTGGGGCTCGAGGTACGAAGTGTGACCTGGACGTCGCTCAAGTGGATGGTCATCCCCCCCCCCCCCCCATTGGATCGCCACCTCACCGGTGAGTGAAGATCCACAAGCAGATCACCGCAGGAGTGCCTGCTTGTGATACAGATCCGGAAAGGTAAGGAAAGAGACGCAATTATGGAACAAGCATTAAGTAAGCATGAATTTTTTGTTGAAGGGCTTAAAACTTCTCTCAAGACACAAGGAACACGGGTTAAGAAAACAGATTTAGCCGGGTGTGGTGGTGCACGCCTTTAATCCCAGCACTCAGGAGGCA
Organism: Dipus sagitta; assembly: GCA_036346955.1. Lineage (NCBI taxonomy): Eukaryota > Metazoa > Chordata > Mammalia > Rodentia > Dipodidae > Dipus > Dipus sagitta. Next base: position 53,143,315 of record CM070774.1, read on the forward strand.
GAGGTAGGAGGATCACCATGAGTTCGAGGCCACCCTGAGACTACATAGTGAATTCCAGGTCAGCCTGAGCTAGAGTGAGACCCTACTTCGAAAAACCAAAAAAAAAAAAAAAAAAAAAAAACAGGTTTAGTGAAATTCTTTGTCTTTTTAGAAGATGTCTGTCCCTGGTTTCCTCAGGAAGGTACTATAGATGAAAAGCGGTGGCGCCATTTTGGTGACTGTCTAAATGATTACTACCACTCTTTTGGTCCTGAAAAGGTTCCGGTACAGGCATTTTCCTATTGGATTCCCATAAATGATGTATTACAGGTCCACCACTATCACCCTGATTTTTCAAAGGTAGTTACAGATAATGAAAAATTCCTTAAAAATAAGTTCACCGGCACTCAGACCTCCCTCCACAAGAAGGAAGTCCCAGAGAAATTCCTTAAAAATTAATCCACCAGCAGTCAGACCTCCCTCCATAAGAATGAAGTCCCAGAGAATACAGATTACACTGAGAGGTGCCAGGATGCTGCCCACCGTAACTTGGCCGCTGGCGGTTCTTCCAAATCCTGGATGCTAGATAAGCTTCTGGGTAACCACCCCTATGATACAAATAAACAATAAGCTAAATTTCCTCCAGGATTACTTACATAAATCCAACACACAGCTCTCAAAGCCTGGAAGAGCCTTCCCTCTAAATGATCAGCTGTCACCTCCCTTGCTAAAATCTGACAGGGGCCACAAGAGCCTTATAGTGATTTTATTGGCCGCCTTACAGAGGCCGCTGAACGCCTCATGGGAAAGGAGGAAACAGACAATGAATTTGTCAGACATCTTGCCTTTGAGAATGCTAACTCAGCCTGCCAAGCAGCTATACACCCCCATCGCCGTGGCAAAAATATTTCTGACTTTATCATACTCTATGCTGATATAGACCCTACGAACTGCAGCATTGGATTAGCCATAGGAGCAGCCCTTAAAGATTTTACCCAGGGGGACAAGCTCAGAACTTGTTTTAATTGCAAACAACTGGGTCATTTTTCCAGAAAATGCACGGCCCCTAAGGCTGAGTGTCCGCTGCCATCCTCTCTGTGCCTGCAATGACACTTTTGGCCTTATCTTGCGACGTGCTCACCAGTTCTCCAGGAGTCATTGATAATGACTATGCTGGGGAAATTAAACTCATGGCTACTGCCCTTCAGGGGCCTATTACCGTTCTTCCTGGCCAACGGATTGCTCAGTTAATACTATTGCCCCTCAATGATAAGGCACCTTGCCAGAAACAAAAGAGAGGCCCCCATGGGTTTGGGTCATCAGATATTTATTGGGCACAAGAAGTCACTCAAACAAGACCCCTTCTTAAATTAAAGTTAAAAGGAAAAACCTTTGAAGGTCTTATAGACACTGGTGCAGATGCCACAATTATTTCCAGTAAAGACTGGCCTGCATCTTGGCCTCTCGCCACTTCCATGACCCATTTCAAAGGAATTGGACAGGCCTCTAGCCCCTTACAAAGTTCTGAAGTTATTCAATGGGAGGATGAGGAGGGCAATCAAGGCACCGTTCAACCTTATATGGTCACAGGCCTGCCCATTAATCTCTGGGGCCGAGACCTCCTCTCTCAAATGAAACTCATTATGTGCAGCCCTGATGAGTTGGTAGCTCACCAAATGCTTAATCAAGGCTTCTGCCCAGGACAAGGATTGGGCAGACATTCTCAGGGAACAAAGGAGCCAATCCCAGTTACTATAAAGACTGATCGTGCTGGAATAGGCTACGAAAATTTATCCTAATGGCTGTTGACATGCCTGTACCCCATGCAGATAAGATATCCTGGAAAACAACAAAACCTGTGTGGGTTGATCAATGGCCCTTAACTTCTGAAAAATTAGCTGCAGCCATGATGTTAGTGCAGGAACAACTTGCTGCAGGCCATATTGAACCTACCACCTCTCCTTGGAATACTCCTATCTTTGTTATAAAGAAAAAGTCTGGAAAATGGAGGTTACTCCAGGACCTTAGAGAAATTAGTAAGGCCATGGTACCTATGGGAGCCCTACAACCAGGCCTCCCCACTCCAGTGGCAATTCCTGCAGGATATTGTAAAATCATTATTGACCTAAAGGATTGCTTTTTTACAATTCCCTTGCACCCTGAGGATCGTCAGCATTTTGCATTTAGTTTACCTGTGGTAAATTTTAGAGGCCCTATGCCAAGATTCCAATGGAAAGTCTTGCCTCAAGGGATGCCAACAGCCCTACACTGTGTCAAAAATTTGTGGCCCAAGTTATAGATCCATTTAGACATAAATGGCCCTCCTTGTATATCATTCATTATATGGATGACATTCTCTTGGCCGGACCTGATCCCACTGAACTCCTTACTTGCTCTCAAGAGCTTTCTAGGGCCCTTACTAGAGCTGGTCTTCAGATAGCTCCTGATAAAATTCAATTAAAACCCCCTTAATTATTCTTAGGCTTTGAACTTTTTCATAACAAAATTCTTTCACAAAAGATTCAACTTAGAACTGATCATCTAAAAACTTTAAATGATTTTCAAAAACTCATAGGAGATATCAATTGGCTCAGGCCTTATCTCAAGCTAACTACTGGAGAGCTTAAACCCTTGTTTGACATCCTTAATGGAGACCCAGACCCTGCCTCCAGCTAACACCCCCCCCCCCCCCGAGAGGCTCTGAAGATAGTGGAGGCTGCAATTCTGAGCCAAAGGGTCACTTTCATCTCTTATGAGGAGCCTCTTCTCCTGGTCATCTGTGCCACTGACTTTACACCCACTTGGGTGTTCTGGCAGGAGGGGCCCCTCTTCTGGGTCCATTTACCCGCTTTACCACCCAAAGTCCTTACCCCTTACACCTCGTGGGTGGCAGAATTAATAAAAATTGGACATGACCAAAGCATAAAAATATTTGGTAAGGACCCTGATAAAATCGTTCTACCCTATTTCACTACCCAAATCCAGTGATTAATACAACATGATGATGACTGGGCAATATGTTGCACCTCTTTTCAGGGATCCCTTGATAATCATTACCCTGCTAACAAGCTTCTCCAATTTCTGAGAATTCAACCATTTGTTTTTCCTACATTGACCTCTCCCCGACCCCTTCCCCATGTCCCCCTAGTTTTCACTGATGGCTCCTCTAATGGAGTGGCAACCTTCACTGTAGACAATCAAACCACTTCCCTACAATCCCCATTCCACTCTGCTCAACTGGTGGAGCTTTTTGCTGTTTTACAGGTTTTTCAGCAACTTCCAAATACTTCCTTTAATCTGTATACTGATAGTGCTTATATTGCTCAATCCATCCCCCTTTTAGGAACCATGCCATACATAAAACCCACTACAAATGCCACCCCTCTGTTTTTCTCCATTCAGCAATGCATACATTCTAGGCAACATCCTTTTTATGTAGGCCATATTCGTGCTCATTCTGGACTCCCTGGGCCTCTAGCCACAGGCAATGCCATGACTGACAAAGCCACCCAGTTTGCCTTCCTTGTTGAGCTCGACCCTGTGGCCCAGGCCAAAGCAGCTCACTCTGTACATCACCTTAATGCTCAAACCTTGTGTCTTCTTTTTAAAATCACTGGGGAACAAGATAGTCAAACAATGCACAAACTGTGTCACCCTCTTACCCACCCCCCACTTGGGTGTGAACCCTAGGGGTTTAATTCCCAATGAGATCAGGCAAATGGATGTAACACACATTCCCTCATTTGGTAATCTTAAGTACCTCCATGTTACTGTGGACACTTTTAGTGGATTCATTTTTGCCAGCCTCCATGCTGGAGAAGCTTCAAAAAATGTCATTGTTCATGTACTCAATTGCCTTGGTGTCATGGGAAAGCCCCAAATTATTAAAACTGATAATGGTCCTGGATATACTGGAAAAAAAATTCCAAGATTTCTGTCGTAAACTACAAATTAAACATATTACAGGCATACCATACAATCCCCAGGGTCAGGGAGTTGTTGAGCAAGCCCATCAAACATATTAAACATATTAAACATACCCTCCAAAAATTAAAAATGGGGGATTTATATCCCATAAAAGGCTCTCCAAGAAATAGCCTTCATCATGCCTTGTTTGTCTTAAACTTTTTGACCCTTGATACTCAGGGAAATTCAGCTGCTGATAGCTTTTGCCACACAAATACAAAAAATACCTCTGTCAAAGCCATGTGGAAAGATCTTTTAACCTTGAAATGGAATGGCCCAAACCCAGTACTCATTTAGGGCCAAGGATCAGTATGCTTGTTTGACACCAAAGAAAATGCTGCGAGATGGCTGCCAGAGAGACTTGTAAAACAAGCTGATGATCCTCCAATGACATCTCACATATCCAGGGAAGAAACACTTCCCTGAGAAAATCTCTTTTCCCCCTAGCGCAAAGCTGGAAGGACCTCAAGACGACTCTGCCCCGGAGGACACAGCTAACCTACTGGAGAGACCGACTCCCACTCACACTATGTTTGGCATCATTGAACCATCCCTGGAGGATACAGGCTTGTCTGGCCATCAAGGGCACATAGCTCTCTATGGGGCCCTCTGTGTCTGTGCTGTGCTCGGGTGTCTATGTGTTGCGCTCGCTTTAATCCTGCAAATGCTTCTTCATAGACATATATAACACAATGACGACCTTCACCTGGTGCCTGCTGCTACTGCTACATCTCCCAGCTGCTTGGCCCTCCACATCCCCATTTGCCTGGCGATTTTATCTCACGGAAAACTGGACCTCTTATGATCAGACACAACACAATGGACACGTTTTGGCTACTGCCAACTGTCCACCCATGGGCTGCGCCAAGCCTATTTTATTAAATTTTACAGACTTTGAAAACCACCCAAATAAGATCGCTCCCATCCTATGCTTCCTCTATGATCAAAAACACAATAAATGCCTCTCTGATCAAAAGCTCATTGTGGATGATAGCCCCATGCTGGTTCTGGGAGTTACAGGTCAGTACCCACTAAGAAAATGAGGAAAAAGATAACTAATATACAAGACTTAGAGATAAGAGAGAGAGAGAGAGGGAGAGGGAAACTGAGGGAGGGAAGATGTAGAAGATTAAGGTTAGTCTTGATCTTATCCTCTCCAGTGCCTTGTGGTTCAGGTGTTCCCTGTAAGGGCCTGGTGAAGGATCAGCCATTTGGTCTGTCTTTTAGTAAGTAGGTTTCCTAAAAGACAGACAGATTTCTGTCAGAGTACTTGATCACCCACCAAAGGCTAGTAATAAGACCCTACTGCTGAAGACACCTTATGTGATTGACATGCAAATTAGAATGGCATGGCTGGAAGTTGGAAGAGAGTCAGTCCCCAGACAGTCAGTGTGTCTAGTGCCAGAAGGTGCTACATGGGCGACTGGGGGAAAATGACCAGTATCTGTCAAAGCAACGCATGGTCTAACCTACTTAGCAGCAAATAACTTGTTGTGATGTCCACACAAGTGCAGTGGTGCACACAGCCATGGTGGGGAACCAACTGCTCTCAATTTGGCTAACTGATCCCCTCACTGGTATGGGACCCATAGCTGGAGCTGGGAAACAAGTCAGAACCATATCCAAACATAAGCCCACTCTCCAATATCAAGCTACCATCAATTGTGGGCTACAAGAGGGCCTACACCTATTAAATTCTCTATAAAAAAAGGGGTTATCTCATTTATCCTGATGCTAACTTACTCTCCGTTGGAGAATCTGCTTCTCTTTTTCAGATAGATGTATATCCTAAGGAGAGAGCCACCCCATCATACCTCAAAAGGGCCCTGGCTGACACTAAGAAAAATTGGAGAAACAAGCAAGGGGGCTGTTTTCCTGATGAACCAGATACCAGCACAAGGAGGAAGGAGATCAGCACAGAGAAAAATCAACTCCTACCAAATCAGAGAGCCAGAGCCTCAGAGGCCCCCAACACCTCATCACTGAAGCAGACCAAAAATGATCCCAACATGGCTCAGGGAAATTTTGTGGATGAGGGGGCGGAAAGAATGTCAGAGCCACATGTTGGGTCATGATATGCAGAGACATTTAGCTTACCCATAACTGTGGGCTAAGTCCACAATGCATGACCCATATACCTCAACAAGGAGGGGCCAAGGGGAGGGGGTAGGTCACAGATGAGCCTAATAATGGTACCAAACTGACTGTAAAAATAAATAAATAAAAATGAAAAGCTCAAAAAAAATTATAGACATAAATAAAAACCACAATAAATGCAAAACCACTTGGGTTGAATAAAGCGTTTGGTGCCCTTGGCACTGGTGTACCATTTGGAGTGCCTCCATCCCCGCCAAGGGTCAAATCCTGGGCTCCGGATGATCTGGCCATAAATTCTGGTGCACTAACAGTGGGTATTCCCTCATCCTCTGGGATCCCTGGGATTTGCGTTGGACCTACATGGTCCAAGGGGCCATGTATATGACCAGAAGTAAAACATGGCCCTCTAGCAAGATCTATATTTGGCATAGCCTTGTCCAATTTCAGTCCATGGTACACTCTAACATACTACAAGCTGAAAAAGAACTCTCCTCGTGGTTATCCTCTGCCTCCCACCCCTTTTCCTGGCTAACCCTGCTCAGAGAAGGCCTAATGGTTGCTAAAATAATGCCCCTCCAGCGTTCTTTTTTTGGTGTAACGGAACCCTCTACAAAAATATCTCCAGATCCCCCTCTGACCAACTTTGCCTTCCAGTAACCTTAGTGCCACAATTGATGCTTCGGACTCCTGCCGAACTTTTGGAGCCAACTGTCCATCCTGCCTATCGTCAAAAGAGAGCATCCTTCCTCCCCTTTGTGGAAGGCATCTCCCTGGCAGCCTCCACAGAGGCTGACCGCCTTGCCGGAGGAGCCCTAGGCTACTCCCTGGCCTCTATAGCACAATTATCCCAACAATTCCAATTAGCCATAGAAGCTTCTGTTGAGTCCCTCTCCTCCTTACAAAGACAGGTAACATCAATCGCCCAAGTAGGCTTACAAAGTTGGCGAGCACTAGATCTGCTCACGGCAGAAAAGGGAGCCACTTGCCTTTTTTTGGGAGAAGAATGTTGCTATTACATTAATGAGTCAGGTCTAGTAGAAACCCAAGTAAAAAAATTACATAAGGTCAGCCTAGATCTCCAAAAATTAAAATTTTCATCAGCTGCTGACGATTGGTGGAAGTCCTCCATGTTCACCCTTCTCAGGCCCCTAGTCGGACCCCTAATTAGCCTCTTACATCCTGGGCGATCCAAATCCACTATCATCAACTGGACCTGATTGATCAGGGCTTTGATGTGCCAGGTGACTCCCCTCCTTTAGGAGCTGCATATGATTCAGACCTATGCATATTGGCTCACAATAAAGTGGGTACGATATGGGCACCAACATGGGTGGGAGGCAAAGCACCGCAAGGGAAGGTCCCTTTCTGACCACTTCTGAATTCCCTGTGAGAAAAACCTGACATGGAGGTTGGTACCACACCTATTATGATCACACAGGCCCTGCCTCCCCTCCCCAAAAGGTACCAAGAGCCAAGATTGTGGGACGAAGAAATGACAGCCTATGCGAGGAGTCAGGTCAATTCTCCCCCATTTGGTTAAAGCCCACCTCTGAATAGCGGGCCTCCCCCGCCCCCCTTTTGTATAAAAGAAGGGAGGAGATGTCGGGAACCATAAAGCAAAAGCCTCTCCATTTTGCCTGTTCATAAGTTGACTCATTCACCAGAAAGCTGGTCCATCCAGCTTGCAGTTAGGAATGTTGGTCTGCAGACTGTTCACAGAATCTTATCTTTTGCAAAAGGCCAGTTTATGATCAGGATGTCAAGCCATTAAGGCAAGATTAGGAAAACACCTGGATACATCTCCTCTAGGTTCCCTAAGATTAGATAAACACCCGGTTACATCTCCTCTTAGTTTCCTAACAATTCTGGCCCTAAATCACGTCAGGCAGCTTTCTACCCCCTTTCTTCCCCTATATAACCACTGTGTAAAAAATAAAATTAGAGACCTTGATCAGACTCTTGACTTGGTCTCCTTCTTTGTGTCTGTCTTGTCTCTCATCCAGGTTAATTTCCCCTCGGGTCCTTGTTCAACTCCCCGCTGGCTGGGGCACACCCCTCCTCATGGAAGCCCTGCCAGCACACCAGGCGGCATCCCTCTGCCACTAGGCCCCAACCCCAGGTCTCAAGAAAGACGCACTCTGGAAACATCGGGTCTATTGCTCTCTGGTCTACCATGCCCTAAGGGGTGCCTTTTGGTTCGGTTGCACCATCTCTGGACACTCCATCTCCTTCCCTCTTCTCCCTCTGCCTCCTTAGCTTTCATCTTCCACAGCCAGCTGCTTTCCCTGTCTGCAGCACAGTTGCCCTCCTCACCCACTAACAGGCTAAAAAGCCAACAGTTGAGGTGCAGGCCCCATTCACTCTAACAGGCCACAGGGTTATATTGGTGTTCTGTGTAAACCCAGCTTGAGCTCTGGTTTATTTTTCTCTCACCCTTGTTTTGCTCTTTCCCAGTCTCCTTAAGAGTTTAAAGCCTCTATGACTCTTGGACAACATCTTACCTTTCTCTACAACTCTGCTTGGCCACATCCATAAGTTGGACAATGGGTCCAAATGGCCTGAAAATGGCACTTTTGATTTCCAAATTCTCACTGATAAAAAAAAAAAAAAAAAAAAAAAAAAAAAAAAAAAACTTCTGCCAACATACCAACATACAGATAAATGGTCTAAAATACCCTAGTTTTCACTCTGCATGCAATGCATGCCTTTCTGCTCTACCTGTTTTTCTCACCAGGTCCTTATAGCCACCTCACCCCACTAGCTTCTTCAGCTCCTCCAGCTCCCTCAGCTTCTCCTGATGCCCTGCCTGGTAACAAGGTTTGCTTTTAGTCTCTGGAATTGTAAATAGAATAAAAATTTAGAACGGAAATGCATAACTTCTGAATAAATGAATGAATATGTGAAGGGGAAATGGTTGTCTAGAATCTATATGAAAAGTGCACTTGAAATGAATGTGTGTACACGAGTATGTATGTGGCTCACAGCCCTAAGGCTACAGAATGATTTCTGTTCTGAGCAGTGCCATTTCATTGTGGGGATGTTCTCCAACAAGCCCACTGTAGTAGACAACATAGCCAATTTTTACTGTTGGGTGTCCCCCAGAAGGAAAACTAAAAGTAATTAAGATCATAGAAAAAAATGCAATATTCTCCTATTCTTAAAGAGTTGCAAAATGGCAGGATGGAGAAGCTGCCTTGTACCCTGAGGGAAGACCAAAACTGTCCCTGGGGGGGGGGGGTCTTTGTTATATTGCCTGCCTTGCAGAGCCAGGGGGCTGCAAGCACAGAGAATCTTAGGATCCTAGCTCCAGAATGATGATAGGAAATTTCCAAGTCGTTATAAACAAATGGGGACTTCTTATAAGAAGTTTGTAACTGTTTTACATTTACTTTATCTTTCCATGCTTCTATGGAACTAATTAAATTTAAAAGTACTTGATACTAAATTTGCAAAAAAAAATTCTGAATTCTGAGATTTCTAATAATGTTCAAATCTGCATATATATATATATATATATATATATATATATATATATATATATATTTTTTTAAATGTGTTTCAGGAAAGTTATAAGAAGCAAAATTCCAAAATATATATGTTTATTCTGGGTAACTAGCATGTGATCTACTCTTTCTTTAAAAAAGTTATTTGTAGAGGCCTTTTGAGGAAAAAAAAAAGGTCATATTAAAAGTGTTATGGTAAGGACAATAAAACTTTTTGATGATAGTTATGAGATGAACTGACTAAAGAAGACAAGTTGGAGAGGAAGCTTTAAACATTGAATGTTAAATGTTCAATGAAAAATATTGTTACAGAGTGGTTACATAGATTGTAAAGTAAAAGTATATAGATGAAGGTATGAGTAAAGTATGTAGATGAAGATATGAGTAAACTTAAACAGAAGGTTAAAGACAAAGTACTTAATCAGATTACAGATTAACTGAAATATAAAATGACTATTAGCCTAGGGCTTGCATCAGGACTAACCAAGTATGGCCCTGGCTGATAGCAGGTTGCTATGGTATTCAGGTTGTAAACTTAACTTTAACTCATTGATGTTAATCTGGTCATAATAATGGCTATGTAAGACTGAATTTAGAGTACACAACCAGTTTACTAGGTTACTCTATTTGTCAGCCTTTTAACTAAATCTGAAGGTTAAAATTGACTCATTAATATTTTATTCTCTCCTAAAGTTATTATGTCTAAAATCCCACCTCAAAACAAATCTCACAGAAGAATTATTTACTCTTTTCCCCTATTTTATAAGGTAAATAGACCACATTTGAAACATTAAACAGTATTTATCTGTCATGCACTTGAAAACTATTTACTTCATGGTGAACAGTAAAAGAAAATTCTAAACAAAGTTATGTAGTGATTTAAGATGCAATTCCTCAATTCCTCCAACAATCAATCTTAATACTTTAGTTTTAATTTATGTCATTACTGAACAACTTCACTAAATTATCACAGGCACAATTATAGAGTTGGTTAAGGTTCAAATAGTTATAGATTGTACTATAAAATTTTGTGTATGTTAAGAGATTAAAAATATTTCTTTTGGGCTCAGCAGTTAAAGGTGCTTATTTACAAAGACAAATGCACATAGTGGAGCACACATTTGGAAATTGTTTGCAGTGACAAGTGACCAGTTCCTCTATTCTTTGGGTATGTTAAATATACTTGAATTAATTTCAAAAAACTGACTTAAAGATTGGATGGACATCTTATTTAGCTTTTAAGAGTGCTAAATCTTCTCAAAACATTTATGTATATTAAGGTATCCTAATTCTGATAAACTTAAAAATTATAAATTTTTTCATGTCTTCATATTTAAGCCAAAACTATTACTACATAACATAGATTTCTTGTTTACTTTCAATTCTGTCACCAGATCTTTTGTTAATAGTTTACCCTCTGTAGCCTCATGTGCCTTAAATATGTAAACCCTAATTTTTGTTAATATCAGACTTTTTCAGATATCAAAATACTATAATTTGGTTTGTACAAAGTTCATGATGTTTGACTATCAAGAAGTATACATCACCATGCCTGGCTGAAATTCTGTAATCTTAACATGGTTCTTGTCTTGTTCATGCTAGTTTTGCTAGATGGTTATCACTGAGGTTATAATATAAGTCTTATAAAAGTGACTTATTGTGATTTTGTTCTTAGAAAAACTGAAAAAGCTCCCCATGTCTTAAAAAGATCCACTGTATACAAACAATATTAAGATAGTTTGTCTAAGCTTCATTTAACAGTCATAAATATTTCTTTAGTTAAGCCTTACAATTATTCAATGGTAAAAGTTACTTATTTAAAAAATTACTTTGTGTCTGTCATATTGTCTCTAATGCATGTTAAAATCAGGCTTGCTTAACTCAACAATGACCAAATTTTATTTTATTCTTAAGCTATGTATAATCAGTCTCAGTCAAGGTGTTACTTAATTAATTGTCTCATTTCTGACATCTTAAGCTCATTGATTATAAAAATATTGATACTTAAGACATTTTTTTCTGCCCTAAAAAGAATAATCTTTTAAATTGCTGTTCTATTTCCAGTCTGAGGGGTAGGTGGTACTTACATTGGCATACAGACTAGCCAGAGTTGTTTGCAAACACAGATGCTAAGTTTTTATACTGTCTTGTCTTTTTCCTAACATACAATTTCTAGATTAAATAAATTAAAGTTATAGGTAAAATATTGTTTTCAGGGCTACTAAAATGTTCTGCCTATATTCATAAATGAAAGATGCTTAAAAGATAGAATGTATATATGCTTTCTACGTCCCAGATATAGCTTACACTGTCACCTGACAACTAAAATATTAATCAGAATGACTTTAAACCATTGTGTCATGCTCTAACCAGATCTTCTTTGCTAACTAGATATGTTATGCACCCTTTTAACTAATCTGATTTGCTAGCTAATTAGATATGTACAGTCTCTCTTAGTGATTAATGACCATATGTAGAAGCCAAAATCAATTGGAAACATTGGAGTTAAAAGGATAACTAATATTTTGGTTCCTGCTCCTGGGTCAAAAAGCCGCAGGAGATGATGGGACACTTGAACTTCTATCCTTCAGTAAGTTACCTATCTTCTTGGTCAGAGAGGATGCATAAGCCCAGAGATGAATTCCAAGTGAATGATACTCCAGCAGGAGAATCACATTGGAGGAAAATCAGTCCTCCAGGCTTCCCAAAAGAGGGAGGGCCACTTGGTCAACACGGCCTTGACTTATCCTAATAGATGACAATGCTGAGGGTCATAGAACTCTTCACAGGTCCCTAAAAGACCCTACAGCTCCATTATTAACCTCCCAAAATATATAGTTAATTTGGGCAGCCTACATGGTCTTAATCACCCAATGAAAAAAATATAACTACAAAATATAACTACAATATAAACAATGATTCTAACTTACAATATTAAACTCTAACACTAACTCAAGTCTTCTGCCTCTGCCTGTCCCCGATTAACCTCACCTATCCTGACCCCAGCTCCTCCCACTAGCCTTAGCCAGAATCACAGCTATTCCTCAGGGCCTCTCCTTCTTTAGCCCTTACCCTAACTCATCCAGAGATTAGTACACTGCCACCCCAATGGGTACTCTCAAACTTAAATTCTCTTGTGTTCCTACTCTTCCCCTGATCCCAAAATGCCCCTCTGCCTCCTCTTGCCCAAGCCCTCTATCTCTCGCCTCTGAATGCTCATCCTTCCTTTACAGTTTGCATTTTGATGTCATACCTGTTGACAAGAGTAACAAGCTTCCTTATTATCCCTTCTGTCTTGTCACGGAGTGCACAGAGGCCATCTCCCTCACCTTCTCTATCACAGGTGTCTGCCAGTGACTGCCCTGAAGCCAGGTCAATACAGGGATGGTATGAGAGAAGTCTCTGCTTTGCTCAGGACCAAGTTATAACAACATGCTACACTGGTGCTATTGATCTCACCACTGTGCCACCTCTAGCCACCACGAAACTGCCTCCTCATCACCTACCCTGAATAGAAACCCATCAACTGCATTATCCAGCTTCTCCCATAAAAACTCATCTGCCCTTATGGTCAGCATGGAAAATTAACCTTTGTCTCTTATCATTAACAAAAGGCTAGAATGTTAGTTCAGGACAAAATGGAGTCACTGAGGACAGCAGGAGGGTGACAGAGACATAAGGAAGTGGGCCATCCACATTCCTCAAGGAAGCACCCAGCCATTATCACTTACTTGTCTAACAATGCCCCAGATCTAGGTTTCCAGCCCCCTTATCTCCCACCTGGTCACTTCTGGTCTCACACCCTATGGTTAATGTAAAGACCAAAGGAGTTCCTTCTCTTCCTCACCTTCCCCCAGTTGAAGAGCTCTATATAGCTCACTATCTGTAATCAAGTTGTCCTGGCAGCTCGTGTTTTGCCTGAATAAAAGCTTCCATCTTTGCCTCAAAAAATATTTTAAATAAAATAAAATTAATTATAAGAATACTATGTCAACTACCAATCAGAATAAGTATAAATAAAATAAAAAAGAAAAGTTATAATCAAATTCCTACACTAGTGGTAAAGTGAAAACCTTAAAAATAACCAAAAAAGTCTCCTGTATCCCTAGTACTTGGGATAATGTGGCAGGAGGATCATGAGTTGAAGGGCTAGCCTAAGCAACACAGTGAGTTCAAGGCCATTCTTATGTGTCTTTGGTTTGCCTCCAAAGGCTTTTGTAAGCATTCTTTGTCAAATTGCCCACTTTCCTTTGATATTGTTCTTTATAATTCACTATGGTTTCTTGTAATCCTCAATGTATAGAATAATATTGTCACTTTTTGTTTTGCTTCATAGGTTTGAACACTGATCACATGCTAACCTTCACAGGCCTTGCCTTATTGAATGTTTATCTTCTGTGGCTTTTGTTGGCCAGATTGAATAAGGATATGCTACTAACCCATCTCACATCCAACTAGACCCCAGCTTGTTGCAGGTTTATAAACATAATAATTTTACTTATTTCCTAAAAATTCATCAGAAGAGGGTTTTAATTATGATTTATGAAAGTTTTGAAATTATGTAAATTACTGACATTATCATTTGTTTTAAATCAAATTTACATTTTCTTAAAATATTAACATTTTAGTGACTGTAGTGAAATTTAATTACACTATAAACATGAGTTAATTGTATTGATGTGGGGCATCAAGACAACACACTTGATTCCCAGCTTACTTAGAACATAACACAGACCAGGGTAAAATGATTTGGTGAAGCTTATCTAGACAACTCTATTGAGCACTTATAAGCATTTATGAGATTTTTTTTTTCTCTTTCAGTTTATTTTGTTTGAAGAATGTATAGGTATAAAATTTTGCCTTTAAGTTAGGTGATTTCTTCATATATACTCTCATGCCCCATGATTAAATGACATTCTATCTCATGAGAACCTCAACACTTCTATGGAAAGTAGAAAATCACAAATGAAATTTTTCTTTCAACATTTACTTCCCCAAGTGTACTTGGTATACTAAAGTAAATGTGCTTAGCAGATTTCCATTGTTATATAATTTAAAAAGTACTCTTAAATTTGCAATTATTTGCATAAATTTATGGTTTATAACACTTGCACAATTTTTTGGTGTGTGTAGTGTGTGTGGAGTGTGCATGTGCATCTGTATAAGCAGATGTGCATACCCCATGCACAGGTGAGCAGGGTCTAGAGGAAGATACTGGTTTCTTCCTCTGTCACTCTTAGGCCCCATTTCCTTGATAATGTCTGCCACTGAAGCTGAAGCTGAAGCTCCCCATTTATTTCGACCAGGGAGCCCCATCAATCCTTCTATCTCCACCTGCTCTTTAACAATGGGATTTTAGACATGCACTACAGTCTCTAGTTTCTACCAGGGTGCTGAGGATTAAACTTAAGTCTTGATGCTTGAGCATCAAGCTCTTTTACTACGTCATTTCCTGAACTCCTATTTGAAAATTTTGTTTGTGAAATATAAGAGGTGATTTAACTTTGAAAATATGTGACAAAAACAATAAGACAGGAACACTTGAATTCTACTAGTTAATTTTCTAAATTTTAAAATAAAAGTATTTTAAAATGATAACTCTTTTGAGCTAACACAACGGTTCTGCTTCTCCATATTACCCTTAGCTATCTACATAAATATTTATAAAAGCTTCTTTATATTATTTGAGACAAGATTAATAAGTTTTCAGTGATGATAATAATCATTTACATTATAAGTTAGATTAATATTTCCATGAGAAGACATGAATCTTTATTTTAAAAATATTTATTTTTATAATTATTATGGAACTTTCAAGTTCAATATTTAAAATTCATGTGATTTGGTAAATTTAGGCATGCTTTTTGTCTCCCATATTTTGCTTTTATTAGTCATACTATTTATTCCAGTGATTATGATTTAATGCATCACTCCTACATATTATATTGAAGTAAGGGCTGAAAACTGTTTTACTTATTCTTGTAAAAACTGACTAAATACAACTGAGACACAGGAGTTCAGTAAATATTCAATAGCATCCTCTATCATACACCATAAATAGCATCATAACCTCGGAATCCTATAGGTGATTTACAGCAGGTTTGGAGTCCACAGGTACAGCCTGTGTAGTTCTCATTTAACAAGGGGTCAGTTATCACCATGCTTTTGCTTCCTTCCTCTCACGTCTTTCAATTTGCAAATGGTAGAATTTTCTAACAAAGCCATTGTGCCCATTGGGAGTAGTTTATCCCACCGATATAACACTATGAGATGCTTCCTGGTGTATAATCTTGCTTAAGAAAGCATTAACTGAGGTTAATGAAGAATATGTGCAGTCCCTAAATCTATTTATTATTTTTCATCACTAAAATTTTTGCAAATCCAAAAATTTGAGATTTTTCATGTGAAAAGGTCATAAGACTTGTGCTTATAGTAGAGGTATAGAGTTCAGTGGTAGAGTCTTTAGTTCATTTTCCCACATATACATCTAGAAATATCAAGAATTTTTTTCCGTAAGTCACTTAAGTGTTACTAAACTCTTTTGAAAATAAAGTTATATAGATTCTGACTCTGTTGACCTAAAAAAGAAGTCTTAGATCAACCCTCATCTCTCTTTTAGCATGATGACATAATGGAATATTTTGAGTCCCTAGAAAGGAATTTAGGAAACAGAAGCTGATTGGGTATGAATGTGAATATTTCACTTGAGTACTGTAGAAGTTACTGCGAATCCAATTGTCCTGCTTTTCCATGCTATAAACCTTAATCATTTTAACTCTTTTATCTTGCCCAAATCATCTAACACTTTCTTGAAATATCAGTAAGAATTTTGAAATGAGATTTCTCTCAGCAAATCCAAATGCAGGATTGAGGATATTTCTTAGATGTGACCAACTTTGAAGTCAGTGAAAGTTGATGAAAGCAGATTATTACCCATCTCATGTGTGTCTCAATCCAATCAGTTAAGAGGAAAGACTGAGTTCCCCTGACAGGGAAGGGACACAGACTTCAGAATGCCCAGAGGTTGAAGCTTCAGTATTAATTGAGACAATTATTATTAATTTTTATTATTAAATTGTAAAAATTAAAATTATTAAATAATAACTACTATTTAAAATTCTGTTGTAATTTCCAGAATACTACCTGCTCTCCAATTTTTGGCCTTGTTAGCTCTCAAATTATTTTAGCTGATTCTGTGAACTCTCCCAAAGAAAAAATAAGTATCATATATTCATTATCCACTCCTTACCCATTCATTTGTTGATACTAATTATGATGTTTTCATATCTTATTTATTGTGAATAATGCTAGGATGAACATGGGAATATAGATAACTATTTTCAAGAAAACTGTGACAATATATTCAATGATTATAGCAAATAGATACATTAAATGAATTATGTCAATGATACAAGATGAGAGAGATGAATTAGTAGTAAGTGATCATAATAAGATAATTGTAATACCCATGAAGTGACATGAGAATGTTAGAAATACAGCTTGTTTAATTGTAAATTTATATTGCTAACTCAAGTGTAGCCTCTTAAAAATTGGGACAAAGAAATATAGTGGATATGTTAAGAGAATTCACTGGTGAATACTACTAAGCACTTAATGAGCAAGTCACACAAGTTTTATACAATCTCTTCCAGAAAATAGAAACAAACTTAGACCCTTATTAATTTATATTACTATTATTAAGCTAGTGTTCTAATTAGAGGCATTACAAGGAAGGAAAATCATGGACCAATGTGATTTGTGATGACTAGAGATGAAGTTTCCCATAAAAACTTAAAAAAATCTAGATCCAATAATGCATGAGATTATTTTCATATGAGCAAGTAAAACATAGCCCAGATACACAAGACTGTCCAACATTACAAGTTTAATATTATTAAAGCTATCATGTTAATACACTAAAGAACAAAAATTATATGATGATCCTAGGAGATGTGGAAGTAACATGAACTCAGTCTTATAAATACAAATATATCTCAGCATAATGTGAGAACCAGACTGCACAATGCAGTTAAGCATTATTCACATTGGTGTTGCCAAATTCTGGCAAGAGAAGAAAATCTAGCTTGGAATGTAAATACCAGTTGGTGTTCCTGTGATGGATAAACAGAATATTTGTGAGGTAAAACAAAAAAAGTGTCACAGCCATACCCAGAGGGCTTCTGGAAAGTCATCAGTTACTAGGAAAGTGCACAAAACTCAAGAGGAATGGGACAGTTAAGAGCACAGTCTCTGCAGAAGACATCATTATTCACACAGTACACTGTCTCCTGATCTGGTGATACAGATTAGGTGCACGATAGCTTTATTCTGATGTCATTAATTTTTGCTCTTATTTTTAAGTTCTTGTGTAGTCAGTGTCAGGTATTGTAAGGTCATGGATGAAGGCATCAAAATAGAAGAGACTAATTAAATTGAAAAGAAGAGATTCAATGGAAGGTAGATTTTGGAAGTGGAAAATGGGGGTGGTGGGAGGTAATTATCATGGTTTATCGTCTGTACTTTTGGAAGTTTTCAATAATTTCTTTTTTAAATATTTATTCTGGCAGAGAGTAGCAAGGTACTGGTCCATGGAAATATGGATGCCATCTTGTCTGCCTGATCTGGCAAAAGTAGAACCCCATCTGGGTCTGATCTAGTGTCATACAAGATGGCTACAAGCATCAGCTTCTTTCTTTTTTTCTCGTCTTAGCACTCCTGTAGGTTGGCCCTTCCTGAGTCAGTCTCTTGAATTCACCAACTTATCACGTCCTTCCCTTACACACCTATGTCTGTTGATGAGGGTCAGTCTAACTGGGTGCTCAATTCATATAAATGGGCCTGGAAAATGTGTGTAAATCTCTTGGCTGGTAGCTCTTGACCCCTTTTGTAAGCTCTTGGCTCCTGGAACCCTACTGCTCCCTTACCTCTCAACAATCTCCCTCTCTCTCTTTCTCTCTCTCTATTCCACTGTGAGGAGGATCTTCTCAGTCTCCCCCAGATTGGAAAGGGGGGTGATTATTTTTGCCTAGGCACATTCCTGCTTTGCTTTCCAACTTAATGTTACTCCCTTCCTTGAGGCTTCTTTAGGAGGAGAGATCTTGCTTATATGACAGGCATTTTTTTTTTTTTTTTTTTTTTTTGGTCTCCTCTCTCCCTTCCAGCCAGGGAGAGGAGAATTTCTTTTGTCTTGGGATTTCCTTCTTTTACTTTTTCTTTCTTTCTTTTCTTTTTTTAGCCTTGCTATCCCAAGGCCTCAAAAAATTGGGTTTAGACTCAAAGTTCTTGCTCTCCATGGATATCTTTTAGTAAAATGTTAAAGATTTATATGGTCTGAAGAGTATAAAAAGTATTTTTTTCTTCTTAACTCTACCTAAAATAAATCATATAATTCATAATTTATCCTTATCTGAGTCCACATTTTTGGGTTCTTTGATAACTTGGATAAAAACCTGAATTTGGGGTTCATGCGCCTGGGAAATCTTCTGCATCTTTATGGATATGTAATCCCTCCCAGGACTCCAAGCCTGCGTCAATAGGACCGTGGAGAGATAAGTTGTCAATGGTGGTTATTGAACTGTAACAGCACATAGACTTTCTCTGATTGATATCATACACTTATAAATGTCAACTGTTCACTATCTAGCCCTTCACTAAAACAAATTCAACTCCTTTTCAGTATACCATAAGAGTGAACAACCTAATAAATCATTTCATTATCTTACACATTAAAGAGTATTATTATGAGTCAACAGCTGACAGATTAATTTACTCTCTGAAAGTTTAATCTGTAACAGATTTGATTTTGCTGAATCAAATTTGCATGGTTTAAAAAAGCCATCTGGAGCTGGAGTGATGGTTTAGTGGTTTAAGGTGCTTGCCTGCAAAGCCCAAGGACCCAGGTTCAAATCCCTAGAACCCACATGAGCCAGATACACATGGTAGCACATGTGTCTGGAGTTTGTTTGCAAGAGCTAGAGGCCCTGGTGCACCTACTCACTCTATTTCTCTAATAAATAAATAAAATAAAAATCAATCCTTTGTTTTTACTGTTGCTGATTTAGTAAAGATTATGGACTATATTTAGTATGACAAATTCCTTCTACCACAATATTTCTGAAAGTTTTCCTTGCGTCAAACTTATCAATTATTTTAACCATTTTTTCCAAAAGTTTGAGATGAATTAACTTGGGGGGGGGTGTTTTTCAAGGTAGAATCTCACTCTAGACCAGACTGACATGAAACTTACTCTGTAACCCCAGGCTGGGTTCCAACTTACTGAAATCCTATGACCTCAGCCTCCCAATACTGACAGTAAGGATGTGCCCCAACACATCCAGCAAGGGTTAAATTAATTCTGAGCCTATTTTTTTATGTACATGAGTTAAAGAAAACTGGCTATTTTATTAATCATTAAAAATCCTTTCATATGATAGAATACATTATGTTTATATATTAAATCTTTAAATTCAGAGTGATAGTGAAACACAATATTTAAAACTTTCATTGTGAAATATTCTATTATGTTGAAAGATAGCATTTCTGAACATGTGCTATCTGTCTGGGGGCATTAATGGTTTGGATGACAGATGTAAGAACACTTTCCATAATACTCTCTCCTCATGAGTATGAAAATAATGCTGACATGGATTCCTAACTACTTCTTGTAAAATATTGTTGAAATGTCTGAATCTATAGATCATATAATTTTGTATGATCTTTGAGATTAACCATTGTATTTTAAAGATTATGAAAGCAGTTTCAACCATCAATTAAAAATTTTCATTATTATAACATTTTGACTCTACAATGACTTATTTTTTTCTCTTCTTTTTCTATTTTTCTCTCTGTCATAACTGTGTTGAAAAGGAAATCTCATTTTTAAAATCAATTATCAGATTTTTCTAACCTAGAGTAGAATACCACTGAGAAAATTTTAGGCGGCTGGGACATGGCTCATTTGGCAAAGTGCTTGCTGTGCAAGCATGAGGACCTGAGCTCATATCCCCAGCACCCACACAAAAATCATGGCTGAGGAGGTGGAGGCAGTAAACCTCCTTTGGTTTTGTTGGCCAGCTAATCTAGCTAAATCAGTGACGTCCAGGTTCAGTGAGAGTCATTTTTATAAAATAAGGTGGACAGTTGTTGAGGAGGACACCCAGCATTGACCGCTGGCATCTACAGGCACACATGCATGCACACGAGCACTTACACCCCCCCCCACACACACTTGCATGTGTGTTTATACACCTGCATACACAACTGCACACAAAACATCACATGCACATACACATGCATATGCACATACATCTGAAAGAATATTGTAGAGACAATATTCTCATCTTCCCTGAAAACATATATTTTAAAACTTCATGATCTTTATTTGTGTAGGTAAGAATAGATTACCATTTAGATCTCTGTAACAACATCTAGATTTCAGAGACAAGCATCGAAATTTGAACCATATCACAAAGAAACACATTTAACTAATTGAAAACTTTGGCACTGTTCATTAACTCAAATATTGTGTTTTATTTTGCTCTTACGTTTAGAAATATAATAATAGACAAGTATATTCTACTTTAAAATCATTTTATTTTATAGGAAAGCACACTTTTGTCAGGTATAGGAACTTCAGGGACTTTTCTGATGAGGTGGTGAGGAAGATTTGGGAATATTGCTATTAGATCGGGAAAAGACTTTTGACAGCGTTGAGGATACCTTTGCCAGCATTTTTGAACCTTGTTTGGAAATACTGGTCTTGGGTACTTCTGTGGAGAAAAAAAAGTAGTATGTTCACTAGACATCTTAATGAGAGCAGTTATTTGGGGGCAACAATGCTTTAGAAATTAGATCTAAACAGAATATGTGGTATTGAAAGCATATTCACAAAGTGTTTTCACTTGATTTTTTAAAATGTCCCTATGAAGGAAAAAGGACTAATGAGGCATTCAATAATATTGAAATCTGACTTGGTTAAGTACCTTGCCTAAGATCATATGAGTTAAAAAGTGGCTGAACTTGGAATACAAGTCAAGATTTTTGTCTCAAAGGGTGCTATGTCTACTTGAGCTTGAGGCTTCTTCAATTGGGTGTGACAATCCATCTTCTTTCTCCACTGAAAACTTTCTAAAAGAGCCTGACGAATTAAATGGGGCAGTCAATTTCAACTGCTATAGGAAGGTTATATTTAACATACTCATGTGAAAGCAGAAATACATTAAAATGCTATAATTTCTCACCTATAATGGATTATTTTTTTCTTGAAAATAATCAAGCATTTATCTTTATCATGATATGACTGAAAAAGTTAAGATTCATTTTTGTATCAGTTATGCAGCGTGTGAGTCCTTTAGAGAATACCATATAGACAACTCTGTTTATTATAGATAGCTTGTGATAGGACTCAAATACACATGACATTGAACATTCCAAAAACTGGGAATATCCATCTAAAACTTTTATGTTCAGTTTTCCTTTAAAAAATGGAATGTTCTGAAATAGTAGACCTGGCAAGAATCTAGCATGCCATTGACTGAGCTCCCATTTTCAGATGAAGTATGCTAGCTCCAGTGAGCTGCAGGCCTTGTTAAGCAAGTTGCTCTTTCTTATATTACCTACCTTGCTCATGAGGTCATGTGAGAATGTGAACATTCATGATTTTGAATGAATTTAGACCATTAACTCATCCAGATCTGTGTTTGAATCATAGCACTGAAGAGAGCAGCTGTTTGATATGTTATAGTCATTTTATTTATGAATAAAATGTAGATGGATGGGGCCTAAAATATTAGTTATGTTATCTGTTGTGCCTTTGGTATAAAGTTAAAGAAACATAACTTGCATAGTAAACTGAAAATTGTTATTCAGTGCTCATACATTGACATTGTCCGCAAGGTTTTGGGGAGTTTTATTACATCGGTTGCTAGAAGGGTCTGTACCTGGAATGTGTTCCTTTGGAGGATGTGGATTGGCACAAGCATTCTTGGATCCTTCAAATATGGTGACAAACTGCAAAGGCAAAGTGACATACTTAGTCTTCCTTTGCAGAGTAACAACTGCAGCTAACTAATGATGCTCAAATGATAGCAAACCAATATAAATCATACACATGCAAAGTCTGTGCTCTGCTAACTCAAAGAATTGCTCTCTGACACAAGCCTATGACTGGGAGTCTTATAATTTGTCCTTGGGATGAATGAGGATCTTGGCTTCCCCTATATCATGGTCAAAGGATCAACTATTTTAGCTCATGAATAATATCAGCACTGTTTGCCTGATTTATTAGGATGCATGACAAACCCTTTTCTGACAAAAGATAAAATGATAATGGAGAAGCAAAAGAATGTTCATTTCATGTCTAGAGTCTCATTCACAGTAACCCTTGTTCAAATCATATGGTGAGAATGCTATTGCTATTTTCCTTGTGAGTAATGTTCTACCCAGTCTGAAGCCATTGACATGGAAAAGGTATGAGAAAGTGGTGAAAACAGTAACAGGTTCATCCCCTATTCTTTGGTCTACCAGGAGTGTGTTTCCTCTGGTCTGAGAAAAGGATGTCCCTATAGAATGGTAGGTGGTATCTGTACAGTCCTTTCTTTCTGCCCATTGTGCAGTGTCATGACAGAAACTTGTCTGGGGCAAGTCTGAAGGGGGCAGTGCAGTGTAAAACAGCAGGGATTTTCCTCACACTATATCCTGCTAAGGAACTTCCTTTCTCAGGTAAGAAATCAATGCCTTTTATGAAAACTCTATTCTATTCATCCTATCTATGAAATTTCACTGTTGAGATAGTAAATAAAGAATGAAACATGCATGAAATTCACATTGTATAGGTTGCTCTTAGAGTTATTTCCCAACCCAAGCTTGCATGATTTTCAGATCCTCAATAGTTACACATTTTGTTTATTTTTATTTTTATTTTTTATTTTTGAGGTAGGGTCTCACTCCAGCCCAGGCTGACCTGGAACTCACTCTATAGTCTCAGGGTGACCTCAAAGTCAAGGTGATCCTCCTACCTCTGCCTCCCAAGTGCTGAGATTAAAGGTGTGCACCACCATGCCCAGCTTCACAAAGTTTTTAATTATAATAAATGCTGTGTGTGTGTGTGTGTGTGTGTAAAAGGTGCTTTGTTCTTCCTTGCTTGGGACTGAACTGGGTAACTTCTTTAGAAATAGTTTTACTATGGAAGAGGCAGCAAACAAAGAAAAAAGCACAAAGAGAGGGAAAGATCCAGATTAGTTAGAAACACAGTCTAGTCCACAAAGATGTGAAAGATTCCTAGGATATAGTCTGAGTGTTTTTCTTTTATTGACATGCAATTTTTTGAACAATATGGCATAAGTGAAATATGAGTGTTAAATAGATGTTTAAGCTCACAATTAGGAAAAGTTAGTATTGAATTAAGCTAGTTTCTTTAGAAGTTTGGCAAATTATTTTTAAGCTATAGAATTTTAAGAATTGGCTCTGAAAATTTCGCTCTACTGTGTCATGGAACAGAGGGAATCTATTTGAAAGGGAATAAAATGAAGAAGACAATGTGAAAAAGAGGTAAACAAGATAAATAGGGAACAGAAAAGAGGATGTATTATATACTATGATATGTTCATCATTGGACACTTTCTAAGGAAGGAAAGGTAGAAAAAGATCCTGGGTATAGGATCTTTCACTGGATATAGTTGCCTGTGGAGAGTTAGTCCTTGGAAATACTCTGGGGTATGCAGCTCAGAAGCATGGTTTCCTGAAGGTGAACTTCTCCATGTTTGAAGCTACTGTTCCCTCTCCACCTTCCCCACATCCTCACTGGGCTTTTTAGCACTAGGCACAAGGCACTAGATAATCCGTCAACCACAGGCTTTTCTCCAGAGTCAGAATAACAGAGCTAACCAGTCTTACAGATATTACATAGTAGAGGAATTAGTGGCTTGTTCTGTACACACAAACGAGTAATGTTTATTTATCTCCAACTGGCAAACTTTAATCAAGAGACTTTCAGTTGTTAAGGACCTGTCTCAGCCACTTACGGAGATCTGGGTATAGAAGAATAGTTAAATTTAGGGAATTTTTCTGACTGGACTTTGAATCAGTGTGGTTTAGGCACTCACCTGCAAAGCCAAAGGACCCAGGTTCAATTCCCCAGGACCCATGTGAGCCAGATGTACAAGGGGACGCACACATCTGGAGTTCATTTGCAATGGCTGGAGGCCCTGGTGTGCCCATTCTCCCTCTCTCTCATAAACAAATAAAAATAAAATATAAAAAATATGTATACATATATTTACCTTAACAGTGCTCGGATTCTCTACCTTTTCTTCTTGAGAAATTTCTATGGGAGAGAGGAAAAGTAGAATTTTTGTTAAGCATTTGTTGACAATTGTGATCTTAATTGTTTTTCACCAAAATCATGTAGGCATATAGAAGTTTTGTTTAATTCACAGACAAAAAAATATATGCAAAAGATGAAAGTCCTAGGATGCTAAAGCTTTTCTTAGTCCTTCATTTAGGAATTATGAAAGACGTATTAAGAGAGGCAGACTCTGTGATTTAGTAGTTAAACATCTGTGCAAACCGTATCATCTCTTGAGACTGTTTATTTACCTATAATGACACGATTACCCTGAAGATGATTCCTGTGTCCTTCTAGCATTGACACTTTTTGCATGCATATAAATAAAAGAAAATGACTGAAATAAAGTAGAAAGTGTTGATATTTTAAGTTACTTTGGCTCAGAATCAGGAAAGCTCTTATGCAATACTCAGGGAAAAATCTGGTTTCCAAACACTACACTATAGAGTTGAATGTTGTTTGAGGTTCCAAGGAAGGATATCAATATATAAGAGAAAGGTATTCTGTCAAATAGGTAGAAATAGTCATGAGAGAAGTTTCATGAAGATTTATGGCCATCAAGCAACACACCTGCTAGCATAGAAGCTCTGTTAAGTCTTAACTTACACTGCCCAGTACTGTATGAGCCCAGAAAATTAGCTCTGACTTCTCTGACTCATTTTCCTCATATGCTAAATGGAAATGAGAACATCTTCTCTATCTCATAAGAGACAGAAGGAATTAGCACATATTCAAGGACTGTGGACTTTATACATATGTGTGTATCAAAAGCTATGATAAATTATGTTTTTATGACCAATATAGATACTGAAAATGTCAAGTCCATGTGAGGGAGTAATTAAACTCTTAAAAAATGTGTTAATATACCAAAAAGTCTGATCCAGTTCAGCTTTTACATGACAGAAAGATAACATTTGTCTTAATATGAATGCCAAAATTCCAAGTGCAAGTTTTTATGTATCTAGGCTACATAAGGTATCTAGGTATTGGCTTCAAGAAACATCCAGGAAGTTGTTCTCATGAAGTGGCACAGAAAAATTCCAAATCTTTAAGAGGACAGGTTTGGAGATTTTATTAAATATTCTATGAGGCTAGCAATATGTATGTTCAGTTTGACCTCTCCACTGAAATCTAGACCTAAATTTTCAATTGTTAACATAACATCTCAGTTTAAATATCTGACGGGAAACAGTATTCACATATTCTTGCCAACATCTTACATCCTTCTAGATAACTGCAATGGAGAAAAGAAAAATAAAAATGTGGGATAAGTAGGGCCATGACAGGGAATAAGTTGTTTAGAGAGGTTGCTTGGAGATGACCTCTCTGAGAAAGTGACAAGTAAGGAAGGACTTTGGGTGAGGAATGAACAAATGAAGATAACAGGGGGAAAAGGCACTACAGGGCATTAGCTAGTGCAAAAGCCCTGCAAAGGGTAAGAAATACCGTGGAGTTAAGAAGGCAAGCTGGAATGGAGTAAGCCACCAGGGAACACAAGGGGCTGGCAAGAAGGGTGACCGGAGAGAACATGATGTCCTGGTGAGGTAGGGTTTTGTTAGCCATTGCAATGTCTTGAGATTTTGTCAACATCTGCATTTTATTTGACTTCCCACACCAACTGACAATACAAATTCCATGATAGCAAGGAATATATCATCTTGTTCACACACAGACTATTAGAACAACAAAAAGAGATGCTCAGTGAATATTCAAATGAATGAATAAGAAGAACAATAGCTAACATAGATTAAAAATCTGATATTTTTAAAGATATATGATGCAAACAAAATGAAAACAAATTTGGACAAAACAAAAAAATTGAAGGCAAAAGATGAGATCTAGACTGGATTGTATTGGACATTACTGGCCTCACTCACAGCTTGAGATTCCTTATTTGTGAAATGAAAGCTATACTAAATAGTTTCTGTCTGGGTCTTACAACTGGTGATCCCAAAATTTAGAAATCATAGTGTTGACTCTTGTGCTGCCTGCAGATTATGGTATGTTTATAACATTCAGACAGAATTCCTGTTATTGTACAGATCATCTGGTAAAAATATGATTTTTACTTAAAAGTTAAGAGTGTATGTTTCTTGATTGGATCGTATTAAGAGAATACACATGTGGTTTGAATTTCAAGATTATTTTATAGTAACCTAACATGCTATCTCTTGTGTGCATTGTTATTGGAGTCATATTTCCTTCTTAGAGCTGAATGACAGTGAACTAAAGTGTACTCACAAATATCTTAATCAATCCTTAGAAATTAATATTTGGAAAACAGAAAGGTACATGCCAGCCAGATTTTAATGTGAACAACTAAAGTTAGTTTTAGCAAGCCCTTTATACATGTTTTAGGGCTAGCTTCTGGAGCAAAGAAGCATAGCCTTTCAAAGTAATAATAAATCCATTTCTCCTAGATTTAACAGTACATGCTCATTTTCTTTTTTTTTTTTTTTTTTTTTTTTTTTTTTTTTGGTTTTTCGAGGTAGAGTCTCACTCCAGCCCAGGCTGACCTGGAATTCACTATGGAGTCTCAGGGTGGCCTCGAACTCACAGCAATCCTCCTACCTCTGCCTCCCGAGTGCTGGGATTAAAGGCGTGCGCCACCACGCCCGGCTACATGCTCATTTTCTCACAGGAGGAGGTAATTGTAAATTCACAACATCAGACAATACATGCCACACTAAATTCAGACAAGGTAAAGTATGTGGTTCATCTTAAAAGCAGTGTGGTATAACAGTAGATCACTTTCTGTAAGTAGACATACAAGAAAATAAACCGATATCACATCAAGGTTTAAAGCTAAGAAGTTACTTAATATGTAAATAAGAAGGTTATGAAAATAGCAAACATTAAGAAAAAATAGCCAACCTTGTAATACATCCAGGTCAAACTCTTCTCCCTCACTAAAATAAAGAAAAAAGGGTATAGTTTTTAATTTTAAGTTGTGTATTCAACAATTGAGTAAATTGCTGGTTAAGAATAATGTGTAATTCTTCATGAATAAGCAATTTTGTAATAGTATATTGTTGAAATTCCAAATAGAATGAGAATGATTTCTAAATTGGCCTTTTCTCAAATTTTTATATTATAATTAAATATACATAAAACTCACAACATTATCTAACTCACGAGAATTTCTACTGTTGTATAAATATAACTATCATCTATCACCACAACATTGTGAATAAGGTTGTTTATTAACACAGGTATGCACTATCTGCTCTAGTACGTATGTTTGTTTCAGTTGTGTACATTCTCTAAAGAATTACTGGAGCTTAAGTTACTTGTATGTTTAAATTTTGGGAAAAATTTAATACTCAATACTGCTCTCCACAGTGGTTGTTAATTTATAATACCCCACCATCAGTGTGCTAGGGTTTCAGTTTCTGTGTATGCTTACATATTTTTGTTTTCTTTCTTCTCCTTTTCTGAGTCCTCTCCTTTTCCTTACTTCCAGCTATTGCAATGGATTAAAATGGCATCATCTGTTATTTTGATTTGACTTTTCTTAGTGATTATTGATGTTTATCATATTTTTCATATGCTTGTATAACTCTTTTGGAAGATTTTTTCTAGTCTTTTGAAATTTCTTTTGCTAAGATTATTTGTTTTTGTTGTTTTGTTCATGAGCTGAGGGGAGTTGTTTATATACTTACGTACTATTCCCTAATGAGATATATAATTTGCAAATCTATTCTTTTGTCTCCTGTTTTTTAAAATATATTTTATTTATTTCAGAGAGAGAGAAAGAAGGAGCAAGAAAAAGAGAGGAGAGAGAGGGAATGGGTATGCCAGGGCCTCTAGTCACTGCAAAGGAACTCCAGACACATGTGACCCTTGTACATCTGGCATACGTGGGTCATGAAGAATCAAACTGGGATCCTTTGGCTTTGCAAGCAAATGCCTTACCCACTAAGCCATCTCTCCAGCACTCTTTTTTTTTTTAAACAGGGTTGATAGTGTCCTTTGAAGAGCAAAGTTTTTACTATTAAATGAAATATTACTGGGTATATTATTTTATTTCTTGTCTGTACTTTTTGTGTCATATGCAAAGGTTATGTTTCAACTTCAAGTTTTAATGTGGATCTATGTTTCCAAAAGAATTTCTTGAAGATGCTATTTCTTTCTCATTAAGTCCTCTTGACACCAGTGTCAAGATAATAACACACACACACCAATGTATTTTACATGCTGATTTTGTATTCTTCATTTTCTTGAATTCGAGTATTAGTTCTAATGGCAGTTGAGAGATATTCTTTAATGGTTTCTACAAACAAAGGCCTATTACCTGCAAGTGCAGAGTTTTATTCTTAGCCTTTTTAAAAAATTTTTAATTTTTTTCTTTATTAGTTAGTTTTGTATTCAGCAAATACAGTCAGTTTGGTACCATTATTAGGCTCATCCGTGACCTACCCCCTCCCCTTGGCCCCTCCTTGTTGAGGTATACGGGTCATGCATTGTGGAGTTAGCCCACAGTTATGGGTAAGCTAAATGTCTCTGCATATCATGACCCAAATTTGAATGCCATTTACTTCTTTTTCTTGCTTAATTTTTCTGGAAAGGACTTAAAGGATTTTGTTAAGTTGAAATGGCAAAAATAGGTGTCTACTTTCTTGTTTATGATTTTCTAGGAAAAGTTTTCATTCTTTTACTGCTAAGGACAAGGTTTTGTCCTTCCTTCTTTTACCCCTCCCTCTCTTTCCTTTCCTTCCCCTCTCGTCCCTCCTTCCTCCTCACCCCGACTCTTTCTATTTTCTTTCTTTCTAAGTGTTTTATTTATTTATTTATTTATTTTGAGATAGGGTCTTATGTACTTCAGTTGGCCTCAGACCCACCATGTATCTGGGGCTGGGCCCTTACCTTCTGATCCTCCTGTCTCTACCTTACAAGTGCTAGGATTATAGACAAAATTAAAACATAGTTGGCTTACCAACGAGGACAATGTTAGCTGTAGACTTTTCACATATGGTCTTAAACTATGTGAGATAGTTTCCTTCTATTCCTAGTTTAGATAAGTTATCATCATAAAGAGGTGTAGGATTTTGGCATCTTTTTGCATTGAGGGAAGTGTGTGTGACTGTGCCTCCTTTATTCGGCTAATGTGATATATAGCGTAGATTAGTTTTTTAATGTTAAAAACTCTCACATTTCTGATATAAATCCCAATTGGTCATTGACCTAAGGTGCTGCTCAACTGTTTGTTGAAAGTTTTTATCTCCGTCAATATTCATTAGAGATTTTAAGAGTCTTTTGAATGGTTTTTAGTATGAATATAATGCTAATACCTTGAGTTTGAAAGTATCCTGTCCTCTTCACTGTTTTATGGAAAAAAATATTAAGGGTTGATATTAAGTCTTTAAAGTTTGATAGAATTAACCAGAGAAATTATCTGATCCTGGCAAGCACTTAACCAACTGAACCATCTCTCCAGTCTATAATAACTTATTTCCAATAGCAAGTCTAATGTGTTCTTTTTAGCTTAAACTTTACATTTTATTAAAGCTCCCAACTGTGATATGTCCTAAGCATCCTATCACTATCTGCCACCCCATTTCTTCTTACTGGGTCTCTAGTCTGACACCTGCTTTCTGGTATGTAAATGCTTTGGAGTAGGTATTTACTAATGTCCTAGTATAGTCTCTATAAACTTTCGATAGAGCCACATAGTTCACATTGTGATATGTTACCAACCCAAATTAGATTGTCTTACTTTCATACAAGTGTTATCTCCTCTTTAAGGCTGGTATTGAAGCCAAGTGTATTACAGACTTCATCTCTGGATAATCCGTTTTCCATCCAGTCTTTGTATTTTACTTGTAGGCATAGCTACCAACCAGGAAAATTAATTTACTTAGGGTAGCTGAGAAGGAATGTTGTTGTGTGATAGTACATTTTCTATACTGAGCTTGTGGCACTGTCACAGTGGGGAGTCAGGAAGGGAAGCACCAACATCTAGGGAAAGTGTAAAACTGAACATTTGCTCACTTAAAGATTTACCAGGGTACCCATTATTCAAACAAACCTTACATGCAACTCAAGTTTCTGGATTTACTGCATTAATTTTATTTACCTTACAGATGAAATAAGATCTTCTTGATTGTATGAAGATGAACTCATAATTCTGTGTATGAAATAATGTGTTGGTTCAGGAACAAGACTTTGTTCTTTCTGCAAAATTATAAATCAGTTATTATACAAAGCATACCTTGACATATCATATTGCTATTTTGTAATCTAATTGACATTCCAAAGAAGAAAATAATTGCTTAAAAGTTGGCTGAATACATTAACTCTAGTTACAATGTCTCTTTCAATGTATTTAAAGATAATTTATTGATATGTGTGTGTACATGGGAATGTGTGCACCATGGCTCACATATGGAGGCCAGAGTACAACCTCCAGGTGTCTGCGCTCTTCTTTCGTCTTTTCCTGAGATGAGATTGCTTGTTGCTGCCATGAACACCAGTCTAGCTATAGCGCACAAGCAACTTCAGACTCTCCTGGCTCTCTCTCACATTGTCTAGGCTCCTTGGGATCACAGGTGCAAATGCCACTTTGTCGCAGGCTTTTTGTGGGTCCTTTGGAATCAAACAGGCAGGCAGACTGTGCAAGCAAGTGCCTGTAACTGATAAGCCATCTCCCCAATCCCTCAATAAAATTTTTTGAGAGGCTCAATGAAATTGTGCTAATTGGATAGATTTTCAACATAATCCTGGTATTGCCTTATACCTCAACAAGGAGGAGCCACGGGGAGGGTGTAGGTCATGAATGAGCCTAACAATGGTACCAAACTGACTGCATTTGCTGAATACAAAACTAATTAATAAAAAAAATAAAAAATTAAAAAAATAATTTTCTCTTTTGAAACTTTAGAATTGTTTTACATATTAATTTTTAAAACACATATGATGTATTTTGATTATAATCTCCTCCCATTGATTTCTATTGACCCCCTTTTATTCTCCTTCACTTGAACTCCTTCTTCTACATTGATGTCTCTATTCTTTTTTTCTTGTGTATGGGTGTGATCCAAGGAGTGTAAAGAGGGTGGAAAGCCTCACGTCAGCAGCATGAGACTAGTTGGGTAATTATTTACCATATCACATGACACATGTATCTAACAGTGGCTATATGACTGCAGAAAATGTGTCCCCCACACTACCATTAACTGTCAATAATATTAAAATATTTTAATAATATTTTAGTGAACTATATAATAGAAGAACAGAGATACAACTTTAGAAAATTAGGAAGTTTGCCTGATCAATCATTTTGATCAGTCAACTGAGATGCTCTATGCTAAAAATTCATTGAAATTATATCTTTTTTTTCTTTATTAGTTAGTTTTGTATTCAGTAAATACAGTCAGTTTGGTACCATTATTAGGCTTATCCGTGACCTACCCCCTCCCCTTGGCCCCTCCTTGTTGAGGTATATGGGTCATGCATTGTGGAGTTAGCCCACAGTTATGTTTAAGCTAAATGTCTCTGCATATCATGACCCAACATGTGGCTCTGACATTCTTTCCGCCCCGTCACTCAACCAATGGGATCACATGAAACTTAAGAGTTTCTTTACAGACAAGCATACAATTAGCAAAGCCAATAGATTATCCACAGAATGGGTGAAAATATTTGTGTGTTATCCAACTGATGGAGGCCTAATCTCTAGAATCTACAAAGAACTCAAAAAACTAAACAGTAAGAATTCAAACACCCCACTCACAAAATGGGGCAAAGAGCTGAACAGGCAGTTCACAGAGGAAGAAATACAAATGGCAAACATACACTTAAGAAAATGTTCATCATCCCTAATCATCAGAGAAATGCAAATTAAAACAACTATGAGATTCCACCTTACCCCAATAAGGATAGCAAACATCAAAATATCAAATAAACATAAATGCTGGAGAGGATGTGGAGAAGTAGGAACACTCATCCACTGTTGGTGGGAATGTATGATGGTACAAACACTTTGGAAAGCAATATGGAGACTTCTGATAAAGCTGAGTATAGAGATACCAACAGACCCAGTTATTCCCTTACTGGGCATCTACCCTAAAACCTTCAAACCACAGGCTAGAGTGATTTCCTCAACCATGTTTGTAGCGGCTCAATTTGTAATAGCTGAGAGCTGGAATCAACCCAGATGACCATCACTAGAAGAATGGATAACTAAGATGTGGTATATATCTTTTTTTTTCCCTGTCGGTCATTGGAGCTTTTGTGTTAACCTGGGAATTACATCAAATATTTAAGAGAATTGTCTCATGAGAAAACCTAAGTCATATAATTCCCCCCCACCAACATGAATAACACAGATTTTGGGACTGTGCAAAACCCAAGGAGTCATTGAGACCCGCATCATGACTTGAAGGTGTGAAACCAGTCACAAGAGCTGTACACCATGATCATGATGGGGTTTAATGGCTGAAGCTAAGGGAAATATTTAAAATATGTTAAGTTTAGGCAAGTTGGTTAAAAGTCATTTCAGAAAAAATGTTAGCTATGTGATTTGTCCAAAGATTAAATAGGTACTAAATGAAGGTCTAGATTCAGACACAGACAATCTGCTTTTGTTGGTGGGCCGGGGGTGGGGGGGTCAGTGCTGTGGACTGAGCACAGGGCATTGCTCATGTACAGCAACAGGACTCCTCAGGAACCAGTCAATCTCCTCTGTCTCAGCAGCTCTCTGGTCTCATCCTGCTACCTTGAAACTCTCCAAAATTATCCAGCATAGTTACCAGCCCAGTTAGAAAAGGACTGCAAAGCATTGTTTTAAATAATACTCCTGCATTTCTTACACTGGTTTTAATTTTCTGTTTTGCTTCATTTTGTAGTCCTTCTAAATTTATTTTTGTAATTGATGTTAGTTGAGTTTCATGGCATCACTGTTATTTAACCTATACTCTAAATATTTAAATGTTTTATTGTTTATTTTATTTATTTGAGAGCGACAGACAGAGAGAGAAAGAGGCAGATAGAGAGGGAGAATGGGCACGCCAGGGCCTCCAGCCACTGCAGACGAACTCCAGACTCGTGTGCCCCCTTGTGCATCTGGCTAACGTGGGTCCTGGGGAATCGAGCCTCAAACCGGGGTCCTTAGGCTTTACAGGCAAGCGCCTAATCGCTAAGCCATCTCTCCAGCCCCATATACTCTAAATATTTAAAGGTTTGTGAAGACAATGAATCTGTTTCAGGATTTTTTTTTCCTGCCCAATCAAGGTATATTACTGGACAAAATTTGAAAAGTTTTCTACCCTTTTTTGCTACTGACTAACACGTTTCTTACTTACCTTACTCTGTGACTTTCTCTCTGTAGAAAAATGTGTTTCTGCCATGTTCTTTGTCGAGGGCATGCCAACTTCAGCCACAGCTCTTTTAACCTGTGTGTTGGTCGATTCTATGATCTGGTCTAAGGTTGCTTCAGGACTTTCAGCATCTGTACCATTCGTAGCCTGGCAGCATTTGCTTAGGGATAAAAATTTCTTCAGGCTGCTCATGCTTATGTTTGGCTTAGGGGAAACAACTTTGGTTTCTATGGGCTTCGCAACTTCTTTCACACACATTTCAGATAGTGCCATTATGCTTTCTGGTGCAACAATCTCTCCTAAAACAATTTCTTCTTCATCAGAAACCATACTATCTTTACTGTCTGAACTTTCTTGAAGAATATCATGAGCTACTAACCGAATGATCAGTTCCTTTTTGTTTTGAATGTCTTTTAAAAGCTCTACCCTGGTGATATCAGGCTTTCTTACATTCTGAAATGAATATCTGCCAACAGCCTGAAATTTAAAGCACAATAAATATTAAAAACAAATAACTCAATCACATTTTCTATATTATTTTGTGATATAGCTAATTGTAATCTGAAAAACCCTACAAATTCCACTTACTGGTATACTAGCAACATTTTTAAAGAACAAACAAAATGACATCATTAGAATAGATTACAATAATATCATGTTATTATAACATACTTTGTCTTTTTTGCATGTATGTGCATGTAATGTGTGCCTGTTTGTAGGCATGTTTGTATACATGAGTAGGAACATGTACATGCCAAGGGAGGCTAGAGGTCAATGTTGTGTCTCTTTCTCAATCTACATTCACCCTATTTTTCAAGACAGTGTTTCTACCTGAAGTTGGAGCTCACCAATTCTTCTTGACTAGGTATCTAACAATCAGTTGAAATGCCCTGCCTCAATGGTTTCAGTGCTTGGATCACAAACACAAGCCATCAGGTGTATTATTTTTTTTATTACATGAGTGCTATATGCATACTCAGGGAAACATACTTGTGTGACAAGCATTTTACTAACTGAACCATCTCTGCAATTAATCAAAACATATTTCAAAAAGTAAGTCTTTTAGTGTAAACATCGCAATTAATTACAAAATAATTTTACTACCTTCTACTCTTGTTCTTTCCTTTAAAATGTTGTTACTTAAGTAGATAAATATTATGTTTTTACTATTAAATAGGGAATCATATAGAAACCTAAACACTTTTTTTTCAAGAAAAAGTGAATTATTTTAACTAATTTTCATTTATAAAATAAAGACTAGTCAAAATTTTACTCTTTGAAATTTTATTTATTTTTGTGGTTTTTATTTTAGTGATGGGGAGGAGAGAACAGGGCCTCTGCCACTACAATAGAACTCCAGACATTTGCCCCACCTAGTGGGCATGTGCAACCTTGCATTTGCTTCACCTTTCTGTGTCTGGGTAATGTGGGATCTGGAAAGTTGCGCATGTGTCCTTAGGCTTCACAGGCAAGCACCTTAACTGCTAAGCCATCTCTTCAGCCATCTTTTAAGTTTTTTTTTTAAATATTTTCTTTACTATTTATTTATGAGTAAGAGAAAGACACACACACAAAAAGAGAGAGAGAGAATATGGGCACGCCAGGACCTCTAGCCACTGCAAATGTACTGCAGACACATGTGCTACCTTGTGCATCTGGGTTTATGTGGGTACTAGGAAACTGAACCCAGGTCCTTAGGTTTTGCAAGCAAGTCACTTAATCAGAGCCATCTCCCCAGCCCATCTTTGAAGAACTAAAGACTCTTACATTATTGTTCCTTTGAAAAAAGTAGGTAAATCTTTTTATTTTTCTCACATTTTTAGTGAATTTTCATTTATATTTTCAATATTAAAGATAGATCCAAAAACATATGTAATTCAATAAGTGACTCACTTCACATCTGTACCTTTTGGCCATGTCATACCTTTTGTACTTTGATTTATTAATCTTGAACTAAATATTCCTTTGAAAATTTGAAAGCTATATTTTCAAGTAATAATGCCTTGAAGGATTCCTGCTGTGGAAGCCACCTACTAGAAGCAACATTTAAAAAAATCAAAACAACTATATCCATTCTAATGGGGACAAGAGTAGGTTACAAAATTCAACATTATGCAGTATAGCCTCAGATTTGTTATTACATATTTCAATATGCATATGATGGGTTACGTGAAAATTTATGGAACCTGAAAGCAAAGTACCAAGCTCTGAGGGACAGCCAAGTACATGGAGCACCTAATTTAACCTCTTGTTTTTATTTTTTGTTCTCTGTCCCTTTGTTTGATTGGTGTATACAATTTTTATACCCTGTCTATATATGTATATGCATGTATGTATGTATGTATGTATGTATGCATGGATAGATAGACAGAGAAACTTTCCTTCCCTTAGAGAGAAAAAGTTACTTGTTTTGGTTTCAGGTGTGGCCACCCTTCAGTTTTCATGGTTTTAGGATAACAATGTGGTCTTGCAATGTTCAAAGGCTGTATATGCATCACTATTAACTTACAGCTTTCTGAAGTTTCTAAGTGAACCAAAATAAGGCTGATAATTAAGAATAAGATTATTGACACTTCTACAAGTAATTAAAGAATGATGTTGAAATCGTATTATTCTACAGTTAATTTACAGATAGTTCATTCACAATGAATTACTTATATATAAATGAATACCATAGAGTACATGATGGTGTAACAATGAGGACTCAAGTGGAAAATTTTAACACTGGAAGAAACTTTCATATGTATGAAAAACTAAGGACTAAAGAAATTAGATAAGTATCACTCCATGATAATTGCAGAATTTCAGTTTGAAAACAGACCTGCGCCTTTGCAATCACAACAGTCAGAAGGTTGATTATCTGAGGGTGTTAAAGACAAGTCTAGACTATCTAGTGAGCACTAGGGTGGCCTAGGCTACATAATGAACCTATCTTAAATATAAATATATGAACAAATAAGGCATTAATTACATTGATTATTATCACTGAAAGTCTCTACTTCAGAAGAGGATTAGCAAGAGCCACACTTGGGTTTATGCTTGAGGGAATCATAGTTGTATAGTATATAGCTTCGTATCAAGGTCTGCATCTGCATTCCTGAATACAAATAGCCCTCTTACAGATGCACAAGATTGATGCAGGGGCTTGGCCCACCAGTCAGACATTTCTGTAGTATTCATGAGTGGTTTTCTTGTAATAAGCACATATTTTGACTGTTTGAAATATCAGTTTAGTATCTGCAGCTCAAGTTAAGCATTAGAAGGTAGGATTAGAATGGGAATAGAAAAAGAAGGAAACTGAAACTTCTTGAGAGTAGGCAAAAATGGGAAGGGCCAATATAATTAAAATAAAATGGTAAGAGCAAGCGTAATCTAACTTTACAGTGTAATATACAGAGAAAAGAGAAGAAGTACTAATGAAGATTCTTACATTAGAGAATTAAAACTATGTTATATAGTCTCATCTTTGAGTCAGGGTCTCCCTGTGCTGGTCAGGCTGGCTTCAAACTTGCAATTCTGCTTCACCCTCTCACTCCCAAATAATTACTGGGTTTCTAGGCTTGTTATACCACACACTGGGATACCTTCTTTCTATTAACTAGTCCTTTTGAGTACCTCTATATGGCAATAATAGAGAACGATATGAATTATGCAATATTGTTTTACTGATAATCTCCAAGTGAAAATTTCATAAAGTCTATTTGGTACTTCTAATACCATTCTACAAAGAATGATGCCTGTTTAAGTGGATTATGTTATAAAATCTAGCCCAAGACCTTAATAGTGAGTAATGGATTGGATATAGCAATTCCTTCATAATTGTGACTGCACAGATGAACTGGAGGGCTGGCAAAATAACAGGTATGCTTTTCCATAAGAGAATGAAAGGACACAAATCAAACAACTACAACCATGGTGCACTGTTTAATCCTTTTTTTGCCACTGTCTTTTGACTTACCTCAAAGGGTCTTACATCTAGTCGTCCTGTCTTATCCAATGAAGTACGTCTTTCTTTCTTTCTTTGTTGTAAATCAGAGGTGTCAGCAGAGGAGGGACTTTTCCCACTGATTGATGCTCTTCTCAGCTCTGTTATGCTACATCCAGTTCTTCTAATGCATTCTGTTTTGAGTTTCTCAATAGGCTCCGTTTTTATAGAAAGAACAGCTAAGTGTTTAGAAAGAATATCTGGATCTATTTTGATTGGCTTTTTTCCAATATGTGGAACTATTTTAACTGGCAATTCCTCTTCTAACCGAGTGTCATTTGCCTCGTCTCTGCTGAGGCCAGGAATCATTTTTGCAGCATGCTTTTGTGCTTTTTCAATAATTCTATGAGTGTCAAGACTTCCGGATGAATCATCATATGAATTCTTTGTGCTAGCTGTATTTGATACAACATGTGACACCCCATCAACAATTAAGCTAGCTACTTTTTTAGGGAAAGCCTTCATTGTACCCCTTATGTCATAAAATTCATTACAGTTTCCAGATTGTTGTAGTAAATTACTATAAATAGAATCTACTACCCGAGAAACCATTTCCATATTGTCTGGATTTAAAGAATCTTCTTCAGGATTAGATCCTACAAGACTAATGTTACTTCTGGAAATTTCAGCTGTTACAGATTTTGTCAGTTGAGATGCGACTTTATTTAACTCAGGCCTCATCATGTTGTCGCCATCTTTGCTGGCAACACTGGGAGTCCTGACTAGTTTAGCCAAGAACAAAGCTAAGGCTTCCTCTAAAACTCTGGCATCTAACATTGAACATTTTGCAGATGAAGACTTTTCCTTGGACTTCAGATCATCAATAATCTTGACTACTTTTTCCATAATTTTGACAGCTTCTAGAACTAACTCTGTACTTGAAACTTCTTCCTCCAGTTGAGGTTGGAATTCAGAATTGGAAATTTCCTTCACCATTAAAAAGCCTATAATGTCAGAAAGGATATTGCTCTTACCAACTAAATCATTAAATATAGACGTATGAGACCCATAGTGTTTTAGCACATTGCTATACACAGAATTGACAACTTTTTCAATTGTTGCTTTGTCAGCTAAAGGAACAGAACCTGATTCCTTGGTTGGTTGTACAACTTTAATCTTACTTTTCAATATAAACTCTTGCACTGAATTTAATATTTTTGAAGTTATATTTTGCATTTCACTTTCTTGAGATTTGGTTCTTTCTGTATGCATTTTTGGAAACATAGCTAAAAGCTTCGATAAAAATTTTACAGTAATTTCCTCTATTATATTATATGATAGTTTACGTGCACATAGAGGCTGGGTTGGGGTAGTATAAATAACATTTCTAAGGATATTTTCCACAACATTGTCCACTTCTGCACACTGATAAGGTGTTAACTCACCACAAAAATAGTTCTGCAACTGATTGCCAGCCACTTCTCGGAGAACTAAGTCAACTATGGTTTGTGAAAGGAGTTTGCACTCGCTGATTATACAATTTTGTATGACTTCTTGGGATCCAAACTGTGGCAAAAGATTATTATAGATTGTCTGAACCACTAATTGAATGATTTCATCATCATTTGGATGTAAAGATTCTACATAGTGTATAATCATGTCTTCATCTTTGGCAATCTCTGCTGCAACTGTACTTACTAACTTCATGTGAAGGAAATCAAGGTCTGTGAACAGATTTTCTTCAGATGTTTGTGCTTCAGAGATTGAGAAAATTTTTGATAAAAGTGCAGACATCACATCTTCTAAAAAATTGTAAGGCAACATTATGGTATATGGAGAGGATGTTTGGCACTCTTTGCTGGCTGTTTGTGCCACTGTTTGGACTTTTTTTACAACATCTTTAGATTCCAACGGGTAACATGCTGAAGCTGGTACCTCATCGCTACAAAATATCATGTTAAGGTGATACTGAAACATTTCATTTATCACTGTGCTAGTTATCCTTCTTGCTAAATCTTTCCCATTACTGTTGATATTCTTGCAAATAGACTCTTGAGATTTATATTCCTTTAAAATATTACAGAGAGAAGAGTGAACAATTTTATTGACCAAGGATCTATCAATTGGCTCCATTTTAGGCAAGGAAGGCAACTCATTAGAAGAACCGTCATCAGTTGTTTTGTGCATATGTGGAATTTTATTTGAAGTTTTGATCTTAATGCTCTTTAGTGACTCATCTGTAGTTGATTCCTTATACCTAGGAGGTACTGTCATAATTGAAGACTCTTTGCTTTCATGTGAGAAAAATTCATTTCCCTCATCTGGCCTAAACACTTTAATTTCAGCATCTGAAAATTCCTTCAAAAGTGAGCCGATCAGTTTCATAGCTGTGTCATAGAGTTCAGCTTGACTTTGATCACCACTAGCACTGGGTCCTCCATCACAAGTTTCTGATTCTGGCATGAAAGAGAAGATTAATTTGTTGACCATTTCAATGATGACATCTTCTAGAAATTTAGCAGGAAAAATCCCAGGCTTCTTTTCTGATAAGTTCTGAGGATGGGCTGTTTTACTAGGTTTATCTTCAATCTCTTTCTCACTTAATTCATCTCTTTTTATATCATGCTCTTTCCCTGTTTTCTTTTCTTCTTCACTGTCTTTCTCTTTTGCAGGAATATTTGTGTGACTTGATATTGATATGGCCTTTGGAGTAACAGGCTGTGTGTAACCTTTGCCAACCACTGCAGGTTCAGCCACAGGTGTATTGCTGAGGGAGCTTTTGTTGTATCTTGCTTTTGAAATATCCAGTGGCTCTTCAGAGGAAGAAATCAGTAAAACATTGTCATAAATATTTTCAATTACATTTTGAACATGTTCATCATATATGGGTTGTTCTTCCTCCATATCAATTTCAACTTCTTTCTCTGTTTTTGTCACTGTGTCTCTTACTCTGTGCTTCAAAGATGAATGAATGGGCTTGACATCTTTTGTCTCTGTACCATTTCTGGTATTATCAATCTTCTTTTTATCTATTTCAAAATTTGTATCAAGAGAAACAACTGATAAACATGGGTGTAGCTCAACATTCTGCTTGGGCTCATCTTTTTGAGCTGATTTTTCCTTCCCAATTTCATTCAACTTTTGTTGATGCATCTCTTTTAATTTTGCACTGGTAGCTGGAGAAGTCACTTTTGAGACATTCTCATGTTTTTGATTAAAATCCTCTGTTTTTCTATTAATGACACATGTAGGTGACACTGACATCATCATGTTGGTGATATTGCTGTTCGTAATGGCACTTATAGAGTTAAAGACTGGACCTTGGATGTCATCTTTATGAATTGAACTGTTTTTAGTTTTGAAACTTTTATTTCTACTCATTGCATCTCTCTTCAATTCTAAACTATCCTTTCTATTTTTCTGATCTGAGCTTAGT
Source organism: Dipus sagitta (assembly GCA_036346955.1). Taxonomy (NCBI): domain Eukaryota; kingdom Metazoa; phylum Chordata; class Mammalia; order Rodentia; family Dipodidae; genus Dipus; species Dipus sagitta. The sequence goes on from CM070774.1 coordinate 53,184,881, forward strand.
GGAACATTATGTGATTGCTCTGATAGAGTAAGTTGTTTCTGTTTTAAGCATCTACTCCTTTGCCTAGATGTCTTCTGTGGTAATAATCGAACCCTTTGGGTGATGTTTTCTATATTTAAAGATGAAAAGAAGGTTGAAGACCAGTCTCCTGAAAACAGTGTTTGAATCTTGAATGCAGAGATTGCTTGCTGGGTCATTGCAGCAATCATTTCTAAAGCAATGCTGCGTTTCTCATCTTTCTCAATGTCACTAGTTTCAAATTTCCCTATGAACTGATCGTATACAAAATTAGATATTTCATTAACTGTCTCCTTACCAATTGAAGGCAAAGAAAATATTTCTTCAGCATGAGGCAAAACCTTAATTTTATTTTTCCTAAATTCTCCTATGAGAGAGTTTGCAAATTTGATAGATAAGCTTGCAATGTCTGGCTCTGTCATTTCTTTTTTGCTAGAATCTTCAGCAGTTGTTGGGAAAGAACAAAATTTATGAACAAGGTCAACAATTACATCTTCCAAAAATGTAGCTGAATACAAAGAAGATTGTGTCTTTTCTTTCCCAGATTTAGGAATGACTGAAGCATGTTTCTTACCAGGTAAGGCTTTGGGTGATAATTCTTCACCAAATAAAAACGGTCGCAAATGGTGATCCATGATCTCCTTCATGATGAAGCCAGCCATTTTAGTAAGTAAGGAGCCACTTTTCTTGTGTGCATCTTTCTGGACTTCAGCTTGGAAATCAGATTTTTTCAAAATATTGCTACATATGGAGTCAATAACATTCTCAGTAGCTTCTAATTGCACACTTTCTACATTATCCTCTGCTGTGGCAAGTCGGATCTCATGTTCAGAAATTTCTTTTATAATTTCCTCAGTTAGCTTTGAAGCTGCAGCCATAAACTCATCATCATCCTCTGATGCAATCCCTTTCTCCTTTTGTTCATTTGAAGTATCTTTTGAAGGGAAAATATGCACCAGGAGCTTGTAAATCATATTTTCTAGAAGAGAACAAGGGAACACAGTAATGCACGATGGCAAGGCATTGCTGTCCTTCAAGATGATGCTGAGTACGTTCTGGATGATAGAATCAGCCCGGGGGGAAGAATAGGAAGAAGACATTAATTCTCCTGCAACTAATGACTGCACCTGATAATCATAAATTTCTTCCAATAGAAAATGATATATTTGCCTTCCTAAACAGTTAGTATCATTTTGTACCATCCTATATACTTGACTCAATGATTTGTATTCATATAAAATGTTTTCATAAGTTGAGTTCACTGTTTTTTGAACCATTTCTTTATATGCGCTTGAATACAACAAATTTTCATCCAAGTTATCTGCAAGTAAAATCTCTGATGTGGTGAACTCTAGAACAATTGATTTAACTAATATTGTAACAATGTTAGTTATTTTAACTTTTGCTATATCTGGGTTTTCAGTAGCTAAGGTATTACATGTAAATGCATGAAGAAGTTTGCATAAAAGCTCAGAAATTACTTCCTCCAAAAAGACAGCTGAGTTCACAATGAAAGACAATTCTCTTTGCTTAAGCTCTATTGCTTTCTGTGTATAAGTTTCACCAACTGAAGCTGAAAGCAGACTTTTATCTCCAGATAAAAATGATTGTACGTGATGATTAAAAATTTCCTTTATTATAAGACTTGCTATTTTTGAAACAGGTATAGTACTTATGCCTTTTTTATCTTTTGTAAGAGACTGATAGACACTTGAATTAGAAAGATCAGCATAAATTGCATCAACCATGGACTGGACATCTTTTTCTGAAATTGTACTTTGTTTTTCACCTCCGTGCTTAACAATACATACTGCATGTTTGGAAATTATTGACATAATTTCATTTATCAGTTTTATGACTGTATTACTTAGTTCTGACTGAGAACTATCTGGATGTTCTAACATGGATTTAAATGGGCTACTTTGAGATATAAGCTGAGTGACTATTTTTTCCAAGTGAATATGTGACAGCATGGTTGTATATACTGTTGAAGCCTGTCTTCGGAATCTTGACTTGCTAATCTCATATTGAACTTTATTTATCAAAACATTTTCACTAAGTTTAGAATGTGACTCAAAGGGCAGATTTGCTATAATATCTGGGTGAATTTGGTAATCAAAAATTTCAGCCAGAATAAATTTAGTTACTCTTGCAGCCAGTTTCTTTGTGTCATCAAGAAAATCTTTATCAGGCACAATATCCATTTCATATTCTGCTAAGACTTTGCTGTATACAGTGTCAATAATGTTTTTGATTACATCTTTCTTTACTGGAGGCAAACAAAATTGTTCTTCAGCATTATCTATAGTGGTAACATGGGCTTTTGAGAATTCATCTGTTATGAAATATATGAGTTTTTCAGCTTGATGAAACAAGACATCTTCTGAATTTTTTACTGACTCCACTTGCACAATACCTACTACTCTGTGAAATATTTTGCTTAAAATGCCAGAGACCACATCTTCCAAAAATGTTGCAGAGTAAACACTGGCATAGAATACCTGCTGTCTGTCATCATTAGAATATGTGTATGATGAAGTCAGTAATTTTTTTCTGTCCAAAAATGGCTGGAGATGTTGTTCACAGACATATTTAATAATAAATCCTGCTAGCTTATCAATTAAAACATCATCACTTCTTGTTATATTCTGTTCCACTGATTCTTTTGAACCAGAAATATTTTTGAACACTGAGTCAACAAGATGCTGAACATCATCTTCTGAATAAGCAAACTTTGTTTTTTCTTCATCTTTTGAAAATCGAATTTCATGTTGGGAAATTTTCATCCTAATATCACTTATGAGGTTGCAAGCAATTTTATTAAAATTTACTTGTGACTTATCTCTTTTTGTTTCTGGATTAGGAACCACACTAGCTGCAGAAGGAAAGAATCTAGAAAATAGTGCTTTGATCATATCTTCTAAAAATGTGTATGGTAGGAAGGTGTTATATGGAGGCAAATTCTGGCTTGGCTTATCAGATTTACTAATGCTACCAAGGATGTCATGAACAATATTTTCAGCCATTGATTCAGAGCAGGAAGACGATGACAGATCACCAGAAAACAATGGGTGAAGAAGGTAGTTTGAAACAGCTTCTATAATTAATTTGGTGATAGCTTCCACAAAAACATCACTGATTTCAGGTTCGCTGTCAATGTCAGCATCAATCCCATGTTGCTTTAAAACATTCCTATAAACTGAGGTGACAACTTCATCCACAACATCTCTACCAACAAAGGGAAAGGATTGTTGCTTATCACATAACATGTGAAATTTGGCTTTATTTAAATGGCTATTCACTGAGTTTACTATTTTTTGAGTCACGTTTTCCAGCTCAACATTAGTGTAAGGTTTTGGGCTACATATTTTTGACAAAACTCTGGCAACAATTTCCCCAATAAATGCATCAGGGCAAATACCTAAGAATGTTGGCTTCTGGACTTTGTGTGACTCAGTTACTTCACTGAGAACTTGGTTGACCATATCAGACACTGCATCCAATGGTGTTCTTGGACGATGTAAAATCTCTCCAGATAAAAATGGTTGAAGGTGGTTTTCAATAATCTCTTGGATAATGAAACTGGCAATTTGGTCAACCATAATTGGACTTCGGCTGATTATACTTTTCTGTATTGAAACAAGAGAATCAGACATTTGTAAAATATTACTATAGACAGAATCCACCATCTTCTGGATGTTTTTTCCTGAACACAGATTTTGGTTATCATAGATGGAGAACCAGATTTTATGTTTTGAAATGGCTGATATAACCTTATTTATTATGCGGGTGGACAGTTTATTAAAATCTGAGCTCATGAAATATTCTTTTTCCAAAGATACAGGCCTAATAGATGGAAGCATGAGCTGAGCTAAAACTCTTCTGATGACATCTTCTAAAAACGAGTGTGGTAACATGGTGCTATAGCCTCTTGAAAACCTGGGTCCAGAAATAATCTTTCTTAAATTATTTTGAAGTTTATGCAGTATAATTTCACCATCCAGAGTGTGGTACGAATGTGGTTTGAGCTTTCCCATAAAGCATGATGGGAGCTGATAGGCCAAAATTTCTAACAATATGCCACTGAAGATTCGTTCTGCTATGGTAGTATTGTTATATGCCAGATTGCCATAGGTCACTATAAATTCATACTGCTCTAAAACATCATAATAAACTGAGAAAACAATTTTACTAGCAGTTTCTCTATGGACTGATGGAAAACACTGCTTTTCTTCTGCATTCCTCAGAACAGTAACTTGTGCTTTGTTAAACTCATTCACTACATTGTAGATAAGTAATGTATTTATCTCATTGAGCCAGGCCTCAGTGATATTTGCATTTTTTCTCCACAATGAAGTAGAGAGATGTAAAAACAATTCGGAAATTATTTCCTCTAAAAAGGTGGCTGAATAAACGCTTGTATTCATAACTCTTTGGTGGAGCTTTTTATGAAAGGCTATTTTATTCATTTCCCTTGTTTCTTCTCTACCAAGAGGTGCTAAAGAAGGCTTTGCTCTACATTCCTTGCCAAACATCGGCTGTATTTTGAAACTTTCTGCGTTGGCATTCTTCAAGGATCTGTTCAAAGAATTATTATCATAACTCATGAACCCTAAAGAGCCTCTAACTTGTCGTGACTCTGTTAATTCTGTATTTTTTGATTTTGGGAAACTAGACTGTATGTCTCTAGATCTGTATTTCAAATATTTGTTTTCAAAAGGAGCTTGGGGAAAACTATGAGATAGTTTATCCAGCAATGATTTAACCAAACTGTGGGAAACAATATTAAGTACACAGTCTGACGATAATAAGTCTTGATCCATTCCTGCCAGATTTTCCAAAAGATCTGACATATAATCTCCTTGAAATTGTTCACAGCCCGTTGATGTATTGTAATAATCAGAATCTCTATATTCTACACTTTGAAGTATTTTTAACAGTTGACATTCTTCGGTTACTTCATGAGAAAGAGCACCATTCTCAAGGAAGATGGTGCCTGTGTATTTTTCCAGAAGCGTTCGAATGAGTTTCTCACATACAATGTTGAGAAGAAAAACTGATTGAGGAGAGAGCCCTAAGTTGTTAGTAAGCATTTTATTGCTTTGTTGATGATTTTTGCAAGAGACACATGCTCTCGATATTTGACCACACTGTATGTCCTCATTTGGGAATTCATCAGGCCAAAATAAATCTAAGACAATACCAAAAACTTTGTCAACTACTTCTTTTGATTCACGAGTTTTAAGGCTACCAACAAGATTGTTTAACTTATGGGCCAGATAATTTAAATTATCCCTTTGAATACGTTGTGTAATTTGGTGAGTTGTTTCCCAGTCTCTGGGGCCTATCTGACTTTCTATGGTAGCAGCTTTGTTGCAAATGAATACATTATTATTTTTAAGTGTGCAAAATGATTTTTTCCTTCCATTGTTTTCAAAGTGCTGATTTATTCCTAGTTCTCTGGATAACACAAAGATCACTCCTCTTATGAGATCCTGAAATAAGTCATCAAAGTCAGAAGAAGTTACTTCTGGACAGTATGTATATTTTGTGATTTTGGATGCTGTCAGCTGTACAGTGTCAGTGTTTATAATGTTACCATTAGAAAGAATTTCAATGATCACTTCAGAAATACTTAGAGCAAGTTCTCCAATAGAAATGGACCTGCTCTTATACGCTTGAAAATGAACTGAAATAACCTTGTTAGCTATTGAATCTTGGCTTTCATATGCTTTGACCTTTTCACTCCCCTCTTGGGTGCCATCACATATGTTTGAAACTAAATGCCGAATAACTGATTGAGTGAGATAGTCACATAATTGATAAATTGAAGAATTACTGTATATGCTTCCTAGGGGCTCATTTGTTTCAGAGTTTTTCCTTGGCAACTTCTTTTCTGTGGAAACTTAAAAAAAAGAAACATATTAGTTTTTAACACAGGTTATAGGAAATATGGAACTTTTAGCATACTGGTAATTATTTTCACAGGTATCAGGATCAGGTCAATTCAGAAAAGATGAAAGCATTATTACACAACAGTCTGAGAAAGGTTTGGGGCAAAGTGCTACCATAATCTGGTTTGTAAATTATTTCTAAGGTAAGAATAGGATCATATTTTACAAAGTGTTTTTCAGCTAGTATAAGCTTATAAAACTTAGGCCACTCCCCTGAAAAGAACTTGCATTTACATATTGCTTGTGTAACTTTTGACTTTCTGCCTCTTTTCAGACCTGGATCATTGGCATTTTCTTCCAAAGGGAAGTTAGCAACTACATTAAGTCAGGTTACTTCATAATCACTGAACTATTATACTCTCGAATATGAATTTCTTTGGCTTTTCTGAATGCAGTTATGCCAAGAAACCTGATCCATAGACAAGATCCAACACTTTTTGCTCAGCACATTTCACTTTGGCTTTTGTGATATAAACCAGGAAGTCAAATGTATATTCCCACATTTTTAATCCTTTATTTTTTTGTAGGGGCAGGGGTCATTCAGACATTTCAGTTAGGAGCCTTCTTTAGACCTCCGTCAATTATTTCAAGAGTTCTAGGCTTAAACATCCTGTTCTACAAATTTCTGAAAGAGATGAACACCTCCACCAACACCAAGATAATGTGCTTTACTAGCCTTTAAAAGCACAGGACCCAATGAGAAAAAAACATGGATTTTCCCAAATAGTCTTTTTGTTACAAAATATTAATTTTAGCTAATAAATTGAGAAAACATGTTCCCTAAGTTCAAATTTCTAAGTTATGGGTGGATGTATGCCCTGATGGTATAGTTACAGACTCAACAGTGTAGGTTTTCAGGTTTATTAAAATATTAATTCTCATTTCCAGTGATATCATGTAATTATTTGAAATACATATTCATTAAAATATCTGAATTCATACATTTACCTTTAGTATGTTACGGATTTGTGCTACACTATGATCTAGACTAAAACAAAAATGCGACCAGACACTAGAAAGGTTAGTAGCAGGCTACAGTGGCAGGGTCATGTACAAACTCAAAGTTACCCATTTTTAAATTGTTTCCTTTTATTTGCAGATTTAGAAAAATGAACAACATGCTCTTTAGAATTAATTTCAATCATCATCAAATTAAAAAATAATAGATATCTCCAAACCTATTTTCAGAAAAAAGCACATTTTAAACAAATGCTTTAAACATACTTTATATATTTTTTCCTAAATTATTCCAGGTTAAAAATAAGTTATTGTATGCTTACCTCCAGTTCTGAAGTTCTTCAGGTGTATAACCACGTGTGTAGTCACATGTCTTGCTATCAAGTGAACTTCATTTGGACCCAGCTCATGATCGGCAAAATCCATGACTTCAGCTCCTTCCAAACTTTCTACTTTTACCTTTGGGTCCTTCCTTTTCCATTTTTGCAGTAAGGAAAAGTCTTTCCTGCAGGCCTCAGCACTTCTGCTTTCTTCCTCAGGCATATAGCTGTTTTGCCTACACCACATCCTCAGCAAACTTTTCTCTGTATTCATTTCTCCTGCTGCTATTTCAGGCAAAGGATGTTGCTTTGATAGGAAAAATGGGTTCATTGTTTCTTTGCTATCATTAACATGTGGATGACATGGAAAATCATAGCTTGATAGCACAGTGTTTACGATACTGTCTGCAGCTAAACATATTCTGAGTGGAGTCACAGTGGTAGGAACTTCTCTGGGCTCAATTGTGTGGGGGCTCTCAAAGTGAAACACTCTTGGGTTTTCACCCTTTCCCATCTCTATGAATGACATGGCTTGTTTCAGTGACTCTTCTGTGGAATCATTTGCTTTCTTAAACAGTTTTTGTAAGACACTGCCCTCAGGGAGAGTGCTAGTTCCTTTTGTGGGTTCATCAAAGTGTTCAAATTTAGGTTTCTGTAGGGTGTAGTTTTGTACATTATTTCTAGGACTTGATGGCATGGTTTTTGAACCAGGCTTTCCTATTGATGCTGAGATATTGAATGTGTTTTCTACAGGGGAACTGATGTGGGAGGGTGAATTTGATGAGATTCTAAACTTTTCTTTCATGTCTTCCCCTGAATAAGACACCAAGCCAGAGATACTCCTCTGTGGAGGATTATTTTCCACATGGGATTCTGTTATCTTTGATGTGGGCATTTTCATATCAGATGCCATTTCAACCTGGTTAACAATGTAAACATTTTCAGTTCCTTTGAAGAAACTTTTCTGTGGAAAGTTTTTGGTCAAAGACTCATTGAAATGAGAACATTGGTCTATTAGTGTGCCAATGATCTCACTTACTGCAATATTCTCTTTCAGCATGCTAGATGAAGATGGTTCAACTTGGTTTATTTCTTTGTCTAACTTATTCTTAATAATATTAAGCATGTCACTAGCAATGTTAACTGAATATGTAAATAATTCTGAATGGAATGAATGAACCTGTAGGAGAGTATTCTGTATGTTTTCTTTGGATATAAAAGAACTTGAATTGGATTCATCAGAAAACTTTTTCAGTGGTTGTAATTTTGGCAACATCTTTTTGCTTAATAGTCTTTGCTGCACTTGACATAGATTTTCTATAGGCATCTTCACAATTTCAGAAAACTCATATTTAGATATATGCTTAAATTTCAAGTCCACAAATGACTCTAACATGTTTAAGACCCTTTCTATAATGTCTTGGACAATTTGGTTGCTGGAGCCAATAGAAGTGTGACTTCTGATCTTCACATTACTAACTGGCCTACTACGAGAGAGGTGCTTGGCTGGAACTCCATGTCTACTTTTAGCAGGAATGTGTTCTTTCCTATCTGATAGAGTTTCTTTACTATTTTGAGTAGACATTTGAGACAAAAAACATAGTTGTAATTTTTCAAATAGCATTTCAACAATTTCCCTTGAAAACATATCAATTTGTGCCTTGGTATCCTCACCTCTAGTACAACCACCTTTAAAGGAACTGTAGAGACTGCTTTCCCTGTCTTCAAGAGGTGGCAAATTTAAAAGCGAAAGGGAATATTCTAAATCTTTTGCTTTAATTGAAATTTCAGTCAAAACATTTTCAGCAATTGTTAATAGCTTAAATTTTTCATTTTCTGTATCATTTGTTTCAGTTTGCCATTTGTCAAACATTTTTTTAAGTATACCCTCTTTAGGAAAAATCTGTTCTAACTGTGAAGAAACATTTTCCAAGTAAAAACATGCTTGTTCTTCTGTAGGGGAACCAGTACCTAAATTCTCCTTTGAAATACAGAGACCATCCAGATTTGAAAAGCTTATTGGGTAGGGAAAGTTGTGATAATTTGTAACATACAGTTCTTGCAAAACTGAATTTACTATTTTACTTGCTTCCAAGATTTGATCTGATGGTAAAGAATTTATATTTTCCATAGATCTAGTTTGTAACACCCTTTCAAGCTCTTTCATAATGCTTTCCAAAATATCACTTATTATATTCTGGGCATACATTATTAGCTCTGAGGCTGGCAACTTTGTTTTTAGCAAGGCTTTAGCATCACCTATTGACAGAAATTGTGACAGCCCCGTGGAAGTTTTGGACTGGTTCTCTCTTGGTGTCTTCTCTCCTATACTTAACTTGGCCTTGCTTTTGGCCTTAGCACTAGTTCCTAGGGGTGGTTTTGTTTTAAATTTTGTCAGGGTGGTCATTTTTGATCTTGCTTTTAAGCTTATTTTGCGACCTGGCCTAGGGCTGTCCTGAGGGCTAACTTTAGAGTTGGGTAGTCTCAGTAGGTGCAACTCATCATAGGAACCTTCATGTGACAGGCACTCTTCTAGATTCAGTGACACAAAATTTGTTATCATTTTGAGAACCATTTGGATTAAATCTCTAGCAAACTGCAATGGTAAACACTCCAAAGAAGTGCTTTCTACAACAGTAGCATTTTGACTGTCTGTGTAAGGATATACCTGTAATAGCTCCCATCTAGGTGGTGTACTTCTTTGCTTTGACTTGTTTGTTTCTCCAAAGCATGACAATTTCACTGGTGAGGAGGAATTACTGTTTTCCAATGTTTCTGCTTCTCCCCTACTTTCATTATTTTTGTATAATGATGTCACAACAACATAGTGCATTTCTCCCAAAACATTTTCAAGTATATCAATTGACACATTGCTAATAGGTGATTGAAAGAAGTTTTTTTGTGTTATATCGGATATTTTAATTTTGGAATTTGATATAAAGTGGGGACTTTCATTAAATGGAGGCAAGTGGCCTATGACTTCCCTAATTCTTTCATTCAGCATATTTAAATGTTCTTCCACTGCACTGAGCAACTCAGTTCTTTCTTTTTGGTTTGCTTCTTCTCCATTTCTCATAAATATTTCTTCTAAAACAATTCTTTGGCTTTCCTTTTCCAATGGGATATGGTTTTCTTCTAATGAATCATTTGTAAGCAGTGATAGGGTGGTAGTTTCTCCACTTTCTTTTTGTCCAAGCAATGTTTTGTTTGCTATCATTAACTGTGAAAAGTTAGGATCCTCTTTTGAGGGAAAAAAGGTTTCCTTTTCATATCTTTTTTTATATAAAATCTTTAAGATACTATTCACAATTTCACTAACAATGATATGTTTTTGGAAGAAGCTCTTTGGATATGCCTGCATCTTTTGGATTTGTAAGTCTAAGTCATTTTTAATAAGCTTCAAAATAATATTAGCAATGAAGTCAGCATAGTCCTTAAGACTAGATTGTGATAAGTGAATTGTGGTCCCAAGTTTTTCTCTATATCTGTCAAAAGTGGATTCTGTAAGCTCTTGACTGAGAATGGCTTCAGTTGTTGATATTTTCAGGGCATTCACATCAGGTTCAACTTGGCTTGATTCATGGAAAATACTGTCATCTTCTTTGTAATCTTCCAATCCCAGGTTAACAAATGATCTTTCTTTAAACTTAAAAGGCAGAGTAATTAATGAATCTATTCTTTCTGTAGCAAAAGATTGTAACCGGTTAAAAATAGTTTGAGTAATGGAGTTGGCATTTTCCTCATATGGGTCAGGAGAAGATTTCTTGGTGGACTCTTCTTCCTCTATAGGTATGTGATCATCATTATCATCATAAGCTATTTTCTTATTTTTGTAATGTGAGAAATACTCTGTCTTTCCTTTACTTTTTGGTGCTATGAAAAGAGATTGTTGACACTGTGTTTGTGGAACTATGTCATAGCAGTTTAGTCTTCCAGAGGCAGTATCCATGTAAGTTATACCAGGCATGATGGAAGAACTTAGATGATGAAGAACAATGTCCACAATATCTTTAGAGAGCAAAATGACATCAGATTTGGGAACTGAAACCTTAGGGACATTTCCATCCATCATGAATGTTTCAGAATTTGCTTCTGAATATTTGCCACCTGTGTTATATTTCAGAGTGGGTGCGGGAAATGAGGCATTATTCTGATATAGGACATTTTCATAAATATTATGTAAGATAGCTTCAATGGTATCTTGTATTTTAAACTCAAGTATTTTTCGATATTCAGTCTTATTGAACAGCTTTTCAATGATAACATCATGCTGATCTGAATCATTCTCTTTGCCAGAGTTGTTTTTGTCATATTTGCTATTGTATGATACAATATCCAGCACCGTGTTAACAATCTGACTTGCAATACTTTCAGAAATTATTATGTTGGGAGTCAAAGAAGGACTATCCCTTTCTTTATCCAACTCATGTTTGATTCCTTGTAAAAGTTTTCTAGCCACTTCCTTTGCATAAATATTTAATTTAGACAAAGATATTTGGCACAGTGAGTCAGTTTTTCCTGACACATTAGGATCCATTAGACTACAGGAAAATTGCTCATCAGAATGGGAGTCTTTGGCTGATAATGCTTTACTCTTATTCTGCTGGATAGGCAAAGTCACTGGAACTGTGAAGCTGACTTGGGGACAAAAGAGAGATTCTACTTTGGAAGTAGCAAACGTTTCTAAATTTGTTAATATTGCCTGTACAATATCTTCAACTACATTTACCTTTATCTGTTTGTCAACATTCCAACTGGACTGAAATGTACATGGATTTCTGCTCAACATAGCTCCAGAGGAGTTCAATCCATAGCTATGTTCACGAAAAGAAACATTTGTTGAAAAGATAATAGTTTCACATCTATTTTCACTTCCATTTTTTTCTGTCATAGCAGCTGATAAAAGTTTACGAAATACAGTTCGAACGACATCGTTTACTACTACGGTTACATCTGTGTCAGATACTAAAGGACCCACCAAAGTATCCATAAATTGAACAGATGTTTGAGCAGATGAGTCATGAACATTGAGAGGCACACCACCAATGTGAGAGGGAGAAAGCACACTTAAGTGACTAATTAGAGCATTTTGAAATATCTCATTCAAAATGTTTCTTATAATAGGAACAATTGGAGATTTATGAGGTTCTTTGAGTTTCACTTCAATTTTGTTTAAGGTTCTTTCTAGAATCCACTGTTCTGGAGAATATGTTTTAGTTTCCTCTCTTGGTGATGTAACATCTTTACTGAATTCTTTGCTTCCATCAGCATCATCATCTGGGAATGTCTCTGCTTCAGCTCCTCCAGGAAGAAAATTTCCATAGGTTGGCCGGTATCCATAATTTTCAATGCTTTTGTTGTCAGATTCAGTTTCACTAAGTATATCTGAAGATACTGCATCCAAAATTAAATCAACTATATTCATAAGCATTGTTGTCTCAGGTTCTGAGGTTTTTATACTTGTGCTAAAATCTGATGAGTTCGTATTTAATTCTGTTTGAACGGCTTTCAAAATAGCACCTGATATCTTTTCTGCATGTGTGTACAAAGAAGATTGCAAGGATTCATCATGTGTATCTGTGAAAGTATTATCCCTTTCACATCCCCTACCCATTTGATTGCCTTTTTTGTCTACACCACTAACAACACCTACCCTTTCTAAATTCCCATTGGCAAATCCTTCCAGCTTAGAAAATACTGTATTAAGAATATCTGAAGCAAGAGCTTTCAGCTTGTTTGGGTGCATTTCTTCTGAGTTCTCTGCTTTGCAAGACAATGGAACGACATTTTTTGCCTTGGTTTTATTACCTTCCTTCATTCTAGAAAGCAAGTTGGAGATTATGTTGGTGCATTTGGCCATTTCCTCAATAATTGAATCAAATGATAGGTTGTCAATATCCAGGGAATCTGAGATGACTTTAAATTCAGAACCTACAAAACTAGTATCTATATCAACATTGCATAATTTTCCAAGGATATAGTCCAGGATTGCCTTGGAGATGAAGTGAATATGAGAAGTCAGTGGTACATCACTGTTTGTCTTTTCTGTGTTTGGCTGACTACAAGATGTTTGAGAGTAAGGATGTGCACCCAGGACTTCCCATAGCATTTCATGGAGCATTTCCCCAATGGAATCAAGCACATGCAATTTGCTATCTTCCAAGTTATTTTCATTAATGGCACTGTGGAGAAGACAGGGTGTTGCCAAATACTGCTTAAAAGCTATTGTGTCCTGTTTACTTGGCAAACTGTTTTGTGTATGAATACTCTCAGACATTGTTTTATCTGAAGAGACCGAAGTATTTCTTTGATCTTCACTTGATAACAACTCACAAATGCATGTCAGCAATGGACTTTCCATGATATCATCACTGACATCTGTGGCAACAGAATCTGATTTTTTATCAGAATAAGAAAACAATCTTTTGGACTGTTCTGTTTTGCTAAGATTTAGTTTTTGCTCGTTGAGTTGTAGTTCATTCTCAATGGCATGCAAAACAATCTTAACGATTTTGGTTGTATAAATGCTAAGTTGAGACTGCATTGAAGACTTCTTCCCTGGTGAAGAATTGAAGCATGTTTTCAACTTTGGACAAACAAATGACTTCAGCATCTTAAAAATAGTATCAACAATCTTCTCACTGACATTAGTGACAGGTTGGGGTTCACTTTCTGCAGCTAACCAGGAAGGCTCTATATCTAGTGAAGATAAATACTTCATTTTCTTTTCACTGTCAAACCACACTTTGGATGGCACTTTATTTGAGGTTTCTTTGACCTTGTCAGGAGTGTCAGAACAATCCAGAAAAGTTTGATGAACTGATGCAATGGCACTCTTAATGGTATTGGGAACGTACCTTGAAGCTTTATGAAGTATGTTTAATACGGAATCTGTTATTTCTCGTGCTAGTTCATTGATTTCTGACACAGAAAATAGGTGGTCTATCCATTCTTGGTATGACTGTCCTGAAGATTCTTTTGAAGTAAAAACAGAGGAGTCTATGCTAACTTTGCTATCCAGGTGACTTGGAGAAAGAGGAGATACATCTTTAACTATTTCTGCTAAAATATGTTTAACTATGTTTTCTGAAGCCTTTTGTATTTGATTTTTTTGATCGTGGCTGAAAATTGAAGCATCGTCATTTGTGCAGTGCATTTTCTTTAAAATATCCTCATTAGGAGATGGTAACTTCGCTTTTAATCCCCTATTGCAATGGCATGTAACTTTGCTTTGAGAAGCAGTTTTAGTAGGCGGTTTATTTATTTTGAATTCAAAACAAGTATCTCTCTTTGTAGACCATTTTTTTGTTTGTTCTTGTGATTTTGATTTTTCAACATTAAAGGATGAATCAAGCACATTTTGCACAAGGTTATCTATTTCTTCATCATCATCTTCAGAATACAGGACCATCCCTGGGACATTAACAGGTGGAAATGATCTTTTCATCCTAGAACCATTAGATAAACTAGTTCCAGCGAGTCTGTACTTTTCTTTAGCATCAATATTTCTTGGTCTAGGATGTCTAGGAGTTTGAACACTTGCTTTCAGTGGCTCTTGGTGGAGCTGAGTTAATGTGTCATCTAGTAGCTGAAGAAGCACTACAGTTTCTTCAGATGCAATAAGTCTCTCATTATTAAGTTCATTTTGTACATAGCCTAGTATGGTGCTGATGGCTTCCTCTATATGACCAACCACAGAGGACTGTGAAAAAATATTGGCTATTAAATTTTGTATTTCTTCTTTGACAATCAGATTAGATGTATCAGGTATAGTATGAGACTTAAATCTGTCAGGTCTTTGAGAGTCTGCAAACATTTGGTCTGTCTTATGCTGATGGAATGAATGTTTAGTTGTGTTTTCAACAGGAAACTCATTTCTCTTATAACATGTAAGAGTCAGCAACTTCTCTAAAATAGCATGTACCATATCCTCTGCAATATCACACATTGGCTCCAAAGTATAAGGCAATGAATCTTCTGAAGATTTTGCATTAAATGATGAGAAATATTCACCGCTAGTTGTTAAGCTTGCTTTGGTGTCAACTGACAAATCTTCTTGTGAAAATATCTGAGCACATTTTTTCTCAACTGCACACTCGAGTTTCTCAAGCATATTTTCCACTATCTCTGAAGCTACTGAGCATATATCAACATTGGATACCAATTCTTCTTTGTCCGTGTCAGAGTGGTCAACAAAAACTTCAGCAGTAACAGAGGAAAGAGAGGGAATTGCCTGAGTCAAGTCACACATTATTTCTTGAAAAATACTTTCTAAAATCAGTTGAGTTTCCCCTTTCAAGTGACACTTAAAATTTACCAAAACATTCTTTAGATTTCTCATCTCATCCATGGCCTTTGATTTTTTAATATGCAACAGTGCAGTCTGTCCACTATCTGTCTCTGTGGTAGCATCCTTAGATTTTTTTGGACCTGTTTCAGATGACGCAAAAAGCTGACTGTCAGATTTACTACTTTTGAGCTTAGGGGGTGCATATTCAAATGTGGTTTTGTTGTATTTGAGTTGAGAGGTTATAGATTGGTCTTTCTTTTGATATGCTTTGCCTATAACTGTTTTTTCCACATGTGCAGAAGGAGGTCTCAAAGGTGTGATTGGTCTTCTCACTTGCGAGTCAAAAGCAAATGTACCAGGCTCTGCCTGAAATGTTTTAGTTGCTCCAGATGTGTAAGGTCTATATGTAAACCCTTCACTGCACGTACTACAGAAACTTGAGCTATCTGAAGAAAGGTCATATTCTTCACACACTGGGTAGGTATTGCTTTGCAATCTTTCTTCATATTTTGTGATAGCTGGATACAATATACTGGTCACTGTAGCTACAACCCAGGTCATGATATTTTGAATTATACTATTGAGTTCCTCAGAAGTTACCTAGAAAGAAAAAAAGTCAGATAAAAAGAAAATCAGATAAATACTCTATATTTTGCAGACATGAAGTTAACATTTAGTTTTAGACATCAAATAGTACATAGCTAGAATATAACCATTTGTGAGAAATTTATAGATAAAATCTGCTAAGAATTTAGATTTCTTTTGTAGAATTATTCTGCAGTACAGATAAATATTTTGTACATATAATTTCACTTTATTTACATTCCTTCAGAAGTTGGGCTTAAAATTTTCCCAGCATTTATTGCCTGTGACACATGAATTTTAAATGGAAGTCACCAAATTGCAAATATTTTGACAAAATGAAATGTGTTCATAATTCTGCTAAACGTTTTAAAGATATATGAAAATACTTCTATTTATTTTTCCCTAACAGTAAAGTATTCTGAGCCTTCAGAAGTATTTATTTGGTATTTGAGGGTGCAAAACAAATGTCCTCATACCTAGTCCCTGCTACCAGTGTGAGTCTGTGGTCTGTATATATGGAACACAAAAAGTAATGAATTACCCAAATTGAATGGCTTTTTACAAACTGTCTTAGGAAAACTGAAGACAGATTATTTACAGAAGGGACAAAAATTAAATTGAAAGTAATATATTTAGAATTGGGTCTCAATGAACTGAGAAGGCTTTAAAAGAGTAGGGGAGTGTGCTTGAACAAGAAATAAAGTGTAGAATCCAGATTGTAATGGTCATGCCTTAATGATTAATATTGCTATCCATTTAATCTGAACCATGTTAAAAACAGCATGTACCTATAGAATTAAATAAGCCTGTAATTGCTTGTATTTTAACCAAATAAAAGTAGTAGTAGTAAGTGAATGGATTCTGAACCTTCTTTTTTACATTTTTTATACTAAATAAAAGGCTTTCTTAAATCAAACTTTGGATATTAACTTCAAATTCTATGTGTTGAGTAGGTGTCCATGAGGAAATGCCAAAGCAAGTGTTCCTCAAATGCCATTCCCTTTCCTGACAAATTTTACTAGCACTAGAGTTGGATCTTATCAAAACATACCATTATATATTTTTCTGTTTCACGTCCCAGCCAGCAAAATTTGCAAAGCAATGTTGATTAGATATTGTGTCTGAGGTATCTGATGATGCTTTCAGGAAAGCTAGGCCTCTTAATTTTGATATACATTTCCTAATGTGACAAAACTATTTTTAATTTAAACTTTGGGCAAAATCAAAATCTTAGAATCAACTGAAAGAAAATATCTTTTAGGACAAAAAGCACAGTGGGAAGGCTAGGAAATATCAATAAATAATTATGAATATCTGATTCACAACATATCTATTGTAGCATAAAAGTAATTACTAGGCTGGTTTATCAGTGGGTTTTATGATACATACTTTTTCATGCAAGCAATTTTGCAGGTTCTGTTGTCTGTAAAGTCAAGAAAAGATGATTTACTTTAGTTACAACAAAAATGTATGAGAAACATCAAAATTTCTAGTCATTGAATTAGTTTCTTTTTATCTGAGAATGCCTCAACAACGACACAAAGATGAAAATGCATAATTTTGCTCAATGCCCTTCTTTCACTTCCTGCTTAGATATTTCATCTTGATTCTGAAAGGTGTTTTCTGTTTCAGACTAGTAGAATCTAAGAAGCTACGTATCCTTCCTAAGTCATTATTCCTCCTGGGCTCACCAGACACATTTGCTTCCCTACACACCTCAGCCTAGTAATGAGGCTTATTCTTACTGGATGCCTGGTTTATATAAATGGACTTCCAACAACTGTGTAAGCCCCTTCTCCTTCCCTTCACCAGAGACTTTTCCCTATGTGAGAGAGAATTTCCTGATTTTCTACCCTTTCACAGCTACTGGTTTCCTCTCCTCTAGCTGGGAATGGGCAGAACTTCTTTGGGTTTGGGAGCATTCTTCTTTGCTTGTTCTCTTATCTTAACTCTCCCTAAAATAAATCACATAATTTACCTTTCTCTGAGTAAGCATTTTCAGTTCTCTGCTAACACTGACTAAACCTCAAGACTTGAGAGATGATGGTATGGGAGTTCTATCCCCATTCAGAGCTCTGTCCCACATCTCTATGACTTAAAGTGTTAAGTTACAGTGTCAGCTTGACTAGAGATGGACTTCAATATCTCATTGCCAAAATTTAGAATAACCATGGAAACAAATTTCTGGCCATGGCCATGTTTGTGAGGGTAAAAACTGTGGGAACCACCATGGGCTTGGTTCTTGGACTGTGTTAAAAGCAGAAAGCTAGCTGAGCATATAGTATTTACTGCTTCATCGTTGTGCTGAGTGCCACCACCTGCCTCCAGCTCTTGCTGCTGTGATTTTCCCACAATGATGAACTTTGACTTGGAACTGTACAGGGCAAACACTTCCTACCTTAAATTAATTTTTGTCATGTATTTTTTTTCCCAGCATGGAGAAGTTGACTGACACAAAGTAGAACTACTAAAAAGGAGAACTACATACAATATTTACTTAAGCAACTATCAAACTTGTAATTTATGACTTCTCATTAATTATTTAGATACTTACATATTTGAGGAAACTGGAGAAGAAAAGATACCGTGAGCTGCAGCATAAGTCTTAGGTTCTATATAACAGGAAAACAAAGTGATCATTTGTATTCATCCTTAATAACTTTTCAAATGGTTATACAATTCTCCAACAGCTGATTATTTTCTGTCATTGACTCATTTGCAAGCTATTAGGGACATTTCAAAGTAAATTCCAAAATCCTTAGCAAATAGTAAAATATTCTACACAAGATGATCCTCATACCTGCCCAGCAATGTCACGATGGTTGATCTGTTATACACATTCCATGACAGAGTGACATTGCCTACTGACTGCATCTTGCTTTCTGTGCCTCTGGGTCAAAGCTTTTGCTGTTTACCTGGAGTTCTATGGGTTCTTCTGTTTGTTTTCTTGTTAAAGTTTCAATGAGTTTGTGTTAACCGCTTTTGAAATCTTTTGTTGAAATTTACCTGTAAATATCCTTCACCAGCATTCCCAAAACTCTCTGTAGTACTCCTATTAAAAACTGAATAGATGATTCCTTTTAATTATAGGCTTATTCTGCTATATCTTGCCTATAATGCAATTTCATCACAATACCCTCAGCACAGAACATAGTAATTGCTCAGTAACACTTATTTTTGCAGTATATTGTAAATTACTTGATATCTTTTCTCAGAACTTGACTTATTAATCTGTTATTTCTTCTCATTGAAACATCTGAATTGCTTTGTATACAAGGTTCTCTACTTGATTTTGGTAAATATTATTATGATGCCAGTGAATAAATATAAGTAAGTGTTAAAGAAATCCTTTCAAAAGCAATAAAGAGTAAGTTTCTAGAAGTAATAATGATAACTATACTGTAAAGATATAAAATTAGAGAATTTTTAAAATGACATAGCACTCCTTCTGATTGGAGGGCTTGATTCTTAACAGATGAAAAGCTTCTTAGAGTTGAGCTACGTTTTAACCCAATTATGATTTTATAGGATCTAGGAAAAGATTTCGTGGAACTCAAGGATCTCTTTCTAAAACTTATATAGAAAATCAAAAGACAAACCATACAAAACACTACCTGCACTACTAGACATCAACACTTATTGAAAGGTTTTAATAATTAAGAGAATTTGGTATTGGCTTATCAATACTTAAAATATAGGGGAACACAACATCTTAATCATGTATAGAAACAAATATTAAGTTGATTTTTCATGGTAAATTGGGAAGAAACTTTTAAATGTATGTTTTTATTTGTGTGTGTGCAAAACAGAGAGAATGAGTGAGAGAATGAGAAACAGAATGAGAGGGAGACAGCATGTGCACAAACAAGTGAGCACTCCCCAGGCCCTCTTGCTGCTGCAAATGAACTTGAAGAAAAATGAGTTGTGTATAAAATCAGCTATCAATGGGTATTGGGAAAGGCTTGTAAAACTTATTACTTAATTTATAAACGTAATTCATATTTTATTTCAGCTACTGAAAAAATATCAATAAATAAAAGGCCATTGTGTCAAAACAAAATAGATTTTAAAAAACTGTCAACAAAATTAACTTGTGCTAAATGGCAAAAAAATAAAGCCATAGCATGTTAATTCTAAGATTTTACAGGTATATTAAAAACATTGTAACCATAACATTAGAACACTACTGGTAGTAATAAGATTAGTAAAACAATACAAATATTTAGAAAAAAGAAAAATTTTCTAATGAAATATGCATCAAAAACATATATTAAAAACAGGTGTGGTGGCACATGCCTTTAATCCCAGCACTCAGGAGGCAGAGGTAGGGGGATTGCCATGAGTTCGAGGCCACCCTCAGGCTCCATAGTGAATCCCAGGTCTGCCTGGGCTAGATTGAAGCCCTACCTCGAAAAACATACATATACATATATATATATGTTTTTTATGTATATATATATATATATATATATACACAAGTAGTAGTATCATTAAAAAATTGAGTTATATACATACATGATGCATAAATACATACTACCTACACATACATACATATACATTCTGAGGTCTTTGGCTATGTTTCTGGTGGTATTTATTCTTCCTTGTAACTAATAGAAAAACAAGGCTGCCTAAGTTCAATTTGAACATACCACCAGCCAACCAAGTTCAATAGAACACTGAATGTAGTGTTGCTGGCATGGAGTCATTTTGCCTACATACTCTTCTGTATTTTTTTTTTTCTTTATTTGAAAACAATTAGCATGCACAGCATCAGTGTTCAGTATGAAATTTTATTTTATTATTATTCATTTATTTATTTGACAGAGAAAGAGAGAGAAAGAGACAATGGGTACAGCAGGGCCTCCCTCCAGCAACTGCAGATGAACTCCAAACACATTCACCCCCTTGTGCATCTGGCTAACATGGGTCCTGGGGAATCAAACCTGGGTCCTTTGGCTTTTCAGGAAAATGCCTTAAATGCTAAGTCATCCCACCAGCCCTCAGTATGAAATTTTATTTGTTTTATTTTTTTAGAGTTCATTTATTTATTTTTTTAAATTTTTTAATTTTTTATTAATTAGTTTTGTATTAAGCAAATACACTCAGTTTGGTACCATTATTAGGCTCATCTGTGACCTACACCTCCTCTTGGCCCCTCTTTGTTCAGGTATATGGGTCATGCATTGTGGAGTTAGCCCACAGTTATGGGTAAGCTAAATGTCTCTGCATATCATGACCCAACATGTGGCTTTGACATTCTTTCTGCCCCCTCTTCCACAAAATTTCCCTGAGCCATGTTGGGTTCATTTTTGGTCTGCTTCAGTGATGAGGTGTTGGGGGCCTCTGAGGCTCTGGCTCTCTGATTTGGTAGGAGTTGATTTTTCTCTGGGTTGATCTCCTTTACCCTTGTGCTGGTACCCAGTTCACCAGGAAAACAGCACCCTTGCTTTTTTTGCCAATTTTTCTTAGTTTCAGCTGGGGCCCTTTTGAGGTATGATTGGGTGGCTCTCCTTATGATCTACATCTATCTGAAAAAAAGAAGCAGATTCTCCAACAGAGCATAAGTTAGCACCAGGACAAATGAGATAACCCTTACTTTTGTTATAGAGGATTTAATAGGTGTAGGCCCTCTTGTAGCCCATGATTGGTGGTAGCTTGATAATGGAGAGTGGGCTTATGTTTGGATATGGTTCTGACTTGTTTCCCAGCTCCAGCTATGGGTTCTGTACCACTGAGGGGATCAGTTAGCCAAATTGAGAGCAGTTGGTTCCCCACCATGGCTGTGTGCCACTATTGCACTTGTGTGGGCATCACAACAGGTTATTTGCTGCTAAGTAGGTTAGACCATGAGTTGCTTAGGCAGATATTGGTCATTTTCCCCCAGTTGCCGACATAACACCTTCTGGCACTAGATGCGCTGACTGTCTGGGGACTGACTCTCTTCCAGCTTCCAGCCATGCCATTCCATTTTACGTGTCAACCACATAAGGTGTCTTCAGCAGTAGGGTCTTACCACTAACCTTTGGTGGGTCATCAAGTACTCTGACAGAAATCTGTCTGTCTTTTAGGAAACCTTGTAGGTCTCTCTGATCAAAAGCTCTTTGTGGATGATAGCCCATGCTGGTACTGGTAGTTATAGGTCAGTGCCCACTAAGAAAATGAGGAAACAGATAACTAATATACAAGAGTTAGAGATAAGAGAGAGAGAGAGAGAGAAAGGGAGGGAAGGAGGGAGGGAGGGAGGGAAGCTGTAGAAGATTAAGGTTAGTCTTCATCATACTCTCTCCAGTGTCTTGTGGTTCAGGTGTTCCCTCTAAGGGCCTGGTGAAGGTTCAGCCATTTGGTCTGCCTTTTAAGAAGTAGAGTTTTACGGTACCATTGCCATTTGGGTCTAGATTTGTGTTTCCCACCCCTCCGTTGCCCTCCTCTCCCTCCCCACCCATCCTATTGTCTAGTCCATGAGATGTTTGCTTTGTATGTAAGGTATCTTGGGTAGATTCGGGTCTGGTGCTGTAGATGAGTGAGAGTATGTGGCGATTTTTTTTTTTCTGTGACTGGGTAAGTTCACTGAGAATGATCTGTTCCAGGTTCAACCATTTTTCCTCAAATTTCATTGTGTCATTTTTTCTTACTGATATATAGAATTCTATTGTGTAGATATAACACATCTTAGTTAACCATTCTTCTAGTGATGGACATCTGGGTTGATTCCAGTTCTTAGCTATTATAAATTGAGCTGCTACAAACATGGTTGAGCAAATCTCTCTGGCTGTGGTTTGAAGGTTTTAGGGTAGATGCCCAGTAAGGGAATAACTGGGTCTGTTGGTATCTCTATACTCAGCTTTCTCAGAAGTCTCCATATTGCTTTCCAAAGTGGTTGTACCATCTTACATTCCCACCAACAGTGGATGAGTGTTCCTACTTCTCCACATCCTCGCCAGCATTTATTTTCATTTGATTTTTTGATGTTTGTTATCCTTATTGGGGTAAGGTGGAATCTCAAAATTAATTTTGTTGAAACTTTTTAAATGCACATTTTATTCCTTTTACAGTCAATGGTTTTAAAGAATATTTTTGTGAATTTTCTTGCTTTCCTGATGCAATCGAGTTCTAATCAAATTCAATTTTGTTTTGAAAAGAAACAGTAGAATGGGGATATACCTGTGTTACAAGTATTTGCTTGCAAAGTCTGTTGACCCAGTTTCAATTTCCCCTACCGACATAAATTTGAATGCAGTGGTGCATATATATATATAATGCATATACCCTTTCACACAAAACACACACACATATAATTGGAATGGTTTAATCTTAAGTCTGCTAAGACTTGTGTTGTTATCTAACATGTTATCTATTAAGAGCATCCTAAGTATATTTGAAAGAATGTGCATTTTTCGGTTTGTAGAAATTCCTATGTATGTTTGTTACATTCATTTGGTGTATAATAGTGAAATTATCTCTATGATATATATATATATATATCATAGAGATGATACATATATATGAATATATATAAATTACATATATATATATATTAGAATTTCATTAAACTAAAATAAAAATTCATTAAATCCATTATAGGAATTCAGTAAATTTACATGGCATTAAATCAACATGAAAAGGAATTCAAAAGTCTCACTAATAAGGAAGGAAAAGAAAATATTACAAATAAACTTAACCAAAAATGTTGAAAAACTTATACACTAAAGATGATAATACATTACTTTAAGAGGACACACTAATTAGGAAGACATTTCAAGTGAACAGATACTTGGAATTATGTATGTCAATACTACTCAATGTAGACTACAATGCTCCTCAAATGTCTTATGGAATTTTTATAGAAATTGAAAAATATAATTTTAAAATTCTTATGAAATAGATCTACTGACCTAGATCAAAACAAATGTAAAGATGCTAAACTACCTTTCTAAAAGTACTACATAAAACTACAGTGATCTAAACAGTATGGTACAGGCATATAGCATATCACTGTTAAATTAGCTTCAATGTGACCCTCAGCAGAGGCTAAAAAGATAAGACTTCCTATGCATGAACTTTCCGTCTCCAAATCTGTGAGTTATGTAATATTATTTCCATTATGAAAGAATCAGACCAGTTATTTGGTTATAGAATAAAAGAAACAAAATGCCTGCTAATGGATACCTGGACAAGGAAAATTGCTAGGCAATCATCCTTTGGTATCTATGTACAGGAGAATGATCCTAGGGTCTCTGAAGTTACCTAATACATGGATGTTCAGATTTTTTATGTAAAATAGTATAATATTTTGTATAGCCATTGAATATATCCTTGTATACCTTATTCTGTAAGTAATGATGGATGTGAACTGGCTGAATGTGTTCAATAGTTCGCAATGCTTACATATATCACATTATCCAGTTCTATAACCAACATTTATAAATTTTAATTATAAACTCTAATAACAGGTATAAATATGAGCACTGATCTTTTAACAATTTGGTAATGAATATTAGTACTAACAATAGGAAAGATGGGAAATTCCTTCCATCCTTCAGTTTCCATATTATATATTTTTT
Source organism: Dipus sagitta (assembly GCA_036346955.1). NCBI lineage: Eukaryota > Metazoa > Chordata > Mammalia > Rodentia > Dipodidae > Dipus > Dipus sagitta. The sequence goes on from CM070774.1 coordinate 53,209,566, forward strand.
TGTAAAGCTTTATTCTGTGACCTGCTATTGGCCTATGCATAATCTTCTTAGATCCTATGTCTTACACACACCAACTTTATATTATGCTTGAAATATTAGATTGTAGTTTTTGTCATGACTATCATGTCATTACATGCTAAATACTATGGAAAACAGCATGTTCAATATGTTCAATACCCATTCCCAACCCTACCATGAATCACTGCATTAATGCACTGATTTGCAAAGAACTTAATAACCTGATATGTACAGTAAATCTAATTGAAAGAATGAGTTGCATGATAAAATGTTGCTAATGTTTACCTGTTTCAGTGATGTATGTTGACCTTTTGCTTGGCTTTCCATTACAGTCTGCATTTGCCTCCTTCTACATGAACAACAAAGATTAACTCAAATTTTACTCTAGAACTCAAACATCAACTACTGCCCATATATATATATATATGTATATATATATATGTATATATATGTACATATATATATACATACATACTTATATATAATATAACAGAAACTTCCAAAATCACAACTTTTATAATTATTCACCTTTTATTATGTTTATATTACATTTATTATTTACATAATTCAAAATTTTAGAGACTGGGAAGATTACACCATCATTAAAGGCTCTTGATTACAAATTCAAAATCTGGGGCTGGAGAGATTGCTTAGTGGTTAGAGAACATGTATGTGAAGCCTAGGAACACAGGTTCAGTTCTCCCAGTCCCATATAAGTCAGACGCACATGGTGGCACATGCATCTGGAGTTCACTTGCAGTGGCTAGATGCCCTATTCTATCATTTTCTTCCTATCTTTCTCCTCTCTGTCTCTAATAAATAAATAAAAGTAAAAATTCAAAATCTGTAATTTATCAGACAGTATCCAACCTATCACCTACACATTTTGATGATTTCTATTTATTTTAAAACTTCACAAGGTTTATTTACCCAACAGAATATAATGTGGGAGAAAAAGGCTGAGCCTAAAAGAGCAATGCAGCTTTCCTTATGCTACTGATGTCCTATGATAGTGCACACTTGAGTTAATTCTTTGCTTTAGTGGTGAAAGATAGAGCAATGGATATATTTCTTCCCAAGAAAATCTATTAGCAACTCAACATTCAGCATTTTTATTGAAGGCTCGTTACATTGACATATTCTGACATATTCAAAATTCTCCCAGAAGAAGAAAAAATGTTTAATTGAAAAGCAATCATTTGTACAGACTAGGTACAATGAACTCGCATTTTAAATGAGGGAGCTGAAAACCATTTCCTAGTCTTTTTCTAGACACCAGCCCAAAGCCAACCTCATAAGAAGGCTTTTTTTGTTGCTGTTGTTCTTTGGCAATATATGTCTCCATGATATGTATATATCATGCAGCTAGAACTGCAATAGCAATCAGAAGAAAGTTCCAATGGTTCTTAGGAACAGGGGAGAGCCTTTCTCCCTAAATGAAAGTGGATTGTTTTACTAGGAACTCAACCTGTTTGTGGAAGAATTTATGCCTTTATTCTTCTTTTCTAGGTCTGAAACTTGAAAACAGGCCTCAAGTAATGCCTTTGTAACAACTGTGGGCTTTGTACAATATTTTGGAGTCAGTTTATAATATTTGCAGTAGCCATTCTGTTCCTCATCAAAAATTACATATCTATGAACATCTACTAGCCATTTGAGATTAATGTGATAAGCAAAGTTAATAAAACATATTTATGGGAACAAAGTTTTAACAGTTTTGAATGGTTGTTATTTTTTTAATTAAAGGTACAGTCTTTAAAATATAATGGGCAATATGACTATTTCAAATATCAACACTGTTAAGATTTTTTTCTGGTTCTTAGCATATATAGTGCATTTATTGACACAGAATAGTGAATTATGCTAAGAACACAGTGGAAAATATGTTCATTTATTATAAAACTGTACTATTGAGCAGCATATGGTAGTTAACCATACTACATTTTAGGAATTCTGCATCATTTAATATGTCAGTTATTATGCATTATGGAACAGAGAAAATGGTGGCATTTTCTACTCCAGTCATGAAGAATTGTTTTGGAGATAATTTACTCATCTTGAGCTTATTAAATCATTTTTAAACCATGTGAGTTCCTTATCACCATGAACCATTTAACACTATGCAAATAGTGAAACCCAGGATATAGATTTTATAAATGTAATGATAAGTTGACAACTGGCATAGAACATCCATTCCATGTGCAATGTACCCTGCATCTCTGCTGATAAATTTAAATGGCATTAAATAGCAGGTAACTTCTTACTAATCCAGAAGTACTGAATCAATGCTAGTAGAAGCCAGATCAAAAAGCCAGTCTGAATCTGAAGGTTACATTTCCACATTATAAATTACAATCTTGCAGCTTATATTTAGGCAGACAGTCTTTCGATTATTAAATTTTCATTATGGATGACTAATTTCTGGGCACAAAGCTGTTCTTTAAGATTAAAGAATGGCATTTTCATATATTAATGATGACCATAAAATCATATCTTATTCATTTTGTTTGAATCTGAAATGACGAAGCAAATATCTAATACCTCTTTCTTTGGAGGTACCAAATGTGACTGGGAAGGTCTGAAAGATTTCCTTGTGGGTGAAGATTGTGTTGAAGTAAGTGAATCCCTGTTTAATGCATTTTCATCACCTGGAGTAATAAACAGTAACATTAAATATGAGAAGATATTATTGTTATAACACAGATGAATATTAATCTGAAGGCTTATTCCCAGTATTCCCACAATGTTGCCAGTGATTAGTTACCACAGTAAGTAATTCATAAAAGTGAAGGAAGATTCTCCAAGAACAATATCATTTTCTTGATGTCGACATCCTACAAATTTCATTAGTTCACCATCACCCTTAAAGGAAAAACTGAGATCCTTAGGTGCTATCACATCATCTTAATCCCCTGAAACTAAACATTTTCTACATTTCTGTTCTTTGTTATTTTCACAAATTGAACAAGGCATTAAAATGCCAAGTATATATTAATTTAGGTGAAATGGGAAACTGGATGTGTTGACTGTCAGGAACTGATGGTATTGGAGTATGGGGAAATGCTTCTGGGAGCAGTTCTCGGTACCACAACCTCACAAACCACCGTAAGTCAGTAACTTACTCAACCCACAGCTACACATAGCAGAAATCAGGACATCACATTTGAAAAAATTCCTTATTTATGTTAGAGAGAGAGAGAAAGAAAGAATAGGTGTGCCTTGGCCTTCAGCCACTGCAAACAAACTCTGATGCATGCACCACCTTGTGCATCTGGTTTATGTGGGTCCTGGGGAAATTGAACCTGGTTCCTTTGGCTTTGTAGGCAAGCCCCTTAACTGCTAACCCATCTCTCCAGTCCAGGACATCACATTTTTATACTGTTTACAAAATGTGCATGATACATTTATTAAATAATAACTTAGTTCTCACTTTGGCAGCACATATACTAAAATTGGAATGATACAGAGAAGTTTAGAATGACCCCTGTGCAAGAATGACATGTAAAATTGTGAACAAATTCCATATTTTTAAAGAAAAAAATAACTTAGATATATAATCTAATTATGCATATATTCATAAACAATTTTGTATATCCCACACTTATATATTTTTAACATAATATGACTATTTTTATACTCTTACCTTTATTGTCAGAAACACCTGGTTTTGTGGCTGTTTCTTCATTTCTCTATACAGTGCATTAAAAAGAGAAGTATCTGTAAGTAACTAGATGTCTGAAATATATTTTGCGTTTTATCAGTTAACAATATGAATCTAGGTACTTTTCTCCCCATTCATCTCCTTTATCTGTCATAAAAATTATGTTAGGGGCAATGTATATTATCAGCCTCCCAGGATACCATCCACATGATCTCAAATATAGTTCAAAACTGAGCCAACATATAGAAATGTGCTAATTTATTCCCTTAATTCAATGGGTAATTCTAAAAGAGTAAAGTCTTTAAAGTTGACTCAGACAAAACCAATTCTACACATTTATGTCCAATCCAATACAATGTAAAGTTTATCTTAAATACTACTTAGCCCCAAAGAAAAAATTTATCATTCCAGATTAATTTGTTGCTGCAGCATTATGATAACATTTTTATCTGTGTTTAATCACTCCCTGGGACAATGGACTCTGAAGGGGACTGATTCTTTCTTAGTCATTTTTCATTCACTTTATTAAATTTCTTTATTTCCCATTCTTTTTGTTTAGCACAGTGTCTGGTCAACAACATAAGCATAGATTTTATGTGCCCAATTATGTATCAACATCACTGTTGCTAGTAAATACTTGCATGAATTAGATTAAGCTAAACTACATTTAGAACAAGGCTAACTTAAGTTCTCAACATCCTTAACTAAGCAGTGTGGAAATATCTGGGTTACAGCATAAAGGAAATAGTCCACAGAAGTGAAAGTTGTACATATACACTAACAATAAGTACAAGTTTGAAACATATTTTTAACCTTTTGTTCTGAAGCACAGTTCTGTATTTCTGGATGACAAACAACTGCAGATCCTGATATTTTTGTTAAATTCTTTGAACTTTGAGATTGAGTAATAGGATTTGTTCCATTTCCTGAAAGTAAATCCAAGAGTATACCTGTAGTTTTTAATTTTTCAAGTAAAATAAAATTGTACTTTTGTACATTATTTAATCAAATTTGTAATGTGCACACAACAGTGAAATCAACATTTCAGTCAAGATAATATTTTGATTACCATAGAAGTTCACTTTTGCTGAATATTGGTAATCAATCTAGCTCTCTCTCCCTAACTTTCAACAATACTGATTTGTAATTTTTAATTAAGATTAGTTTGACTTTTTAGAATTTTATATGAATGGGATCGTATAGTATGTATACATGTCATCTGTCCATGTTTTGCGGTAGGCCTGGCTTATTCTATACAACTTATGTCATTGTATATTTTCAGTAAATTGTTCCTTTTTAAAATACAGGTATATCACACCTTTTTTCTACTCACCACCTGATGGTTATTTGTATTATTTCCAACGAGGGTCATGTATAAAATATAGTTCAATTAACTTTTACACATAGATCTTGTGTAAATACACACATACTGTTATTGTAAATATAACTTTTAAGAAACCTAAAGATCCTTTCTAAAGTGATAATCCTTTTTTGTATATTGTGATGGTTAGTCTCTGGTTGGCAACTTGACAGGATTTAGTATCAACATGGAAACAAATCTCTAGGGATATCTGTGAGATGTTCCAGATTAGGTTATTGAGGTGGGAGGACTAACCATATGTGCACCACTTTATGGTCTGAGGTACCAGACTGACTGGAAATTTAAAAACAAAAAAGCAAACTGAGCACCAGCATTCATGTCTTTCCATTTTCTAAGTGTGAACACAATGTGTTCCTGTTACCAACGTCTCCTTGCCATGATGGAAGGTAGCCCCTGGAACTGTAAGCCTCTATATGCCTTTTCCTTTCCTGGGCTTCATCTTATCATACATTTGGTTAGAGAAGCAAGTAAAATAATGAATATATATAAATCATCCAAATATCAGAATTTCACTCATTTTGTGTGTTCTTATCAATATTTAGTAAGTAGAGGGCAGAAAACCATAAAGACAAATTTTAAGGAACTAGTAAACCAATAGAAAAAATAATGAAATTAAAAGATATTTAGTAAAAATGACAAGCTACACTGCCAAGGAAAAAGAGAAGACATCAATCAACAGAAGGCTACAGATAAATACTAAAATCCCCCTAAAAAGAAGGTGATAAGTATGGGGCTGGAAACATGGCTCAGCAGTTAAGGCAATTACTAGCAAGGCCTAAAGACCCAAGTTCTATTACCCAGTAGTCACCTCAAAAAACCAAAAAAAAAAAAGTTGATAAATATGAAAACAAGTGCAAAAGACAAATTCCTTGAAGAACTCATGCACCAAATATTACTCATGAATAGATATGAAAAGCTCATTATTAAAGAAATTTAATAATTAAGCTACAAGTCTTTCCATAATAAGTTTCTAGGCACAAATGATTTTATAGACTGAAAACAAAGAGAAGTAAAATTATAGCAAATATATAAGGAAAGAATTGCATCTACACACATTCAGGAAATTTAAGTTTGGTAAATAGGTCAGTACTCTTAATTTTCTATTGACATAGTCATTGTACTGGATTATGTAAGGTCACTTTCATACAACAATATAATTTTGTTTATTTCCCCCACATAGGGTCTCACTCTAGCCAAGGCTGACCTGGAACTCACTCTGTAGTCCCAGGCTGACCTCAAACTCACAGAGATATTCCTACCTCTGCCTCATAAATGCTAGGATTAAAGGTGTGTACCACTATTCCCAGCTGCATACAAGAATATGTTATACCTTGAACATATTTCTTGCATTACTCCCTACTTTTTAATATAATATTTATGCCTTAACTTTAATTCTTCTTCTCCTATGCCAATAATTCCTAAATTTGTTTTTTTAAAGTTGTCTCCTTCATTTCATGGTTTATAATATTTTCTCATTATTTAATCTTTGTCAATGTCTCAGTCCCAATGCTCTAATTCTTGTTACCAATGCTGCAAGTATTTATATCCATTTGATTCATTCTGTTGGTGAGGTTTTCTGTGTTTGATTTATTCAGCCCTTCATTTCCAAAATTTCAATTTACTTTTCTTTAGTATTTCCTTCTGTTGAGATTCTATTTCATATTCTGTATTTGACTTCCTTATTTAATTCAGCTGTTTGTTTGTATTCTCTTTTAATATGTGGGACTTTCTTAAACATTATTAAAATTGTTCTGTGCAATCATTTTCTGTGATTTTATTTAACTCTCTCTCTCATTTAACTCTATTGCCATGAAGTTGGCATTATGAGGGTCACACTGCCTTGATTTTTTTATATATCTTATATTTCTGCATTGATACATGCACATTTCATTAGGTTATTTTTAAATCAGATTTTATCCTTTACTTCAATAACTACTGTGGGATAAAGAAGTAAGAACACTATGGTATACATTCATAGTAGTTATTCAGTCTAGAAATGGAAAAGAAATAGGCTGAATAAGGATTAGGATGAGTATCAGATCAATTGAGATAAATGAAGGGGAAGAAGATGTAAGGAAATTGTTATGTTCCAATTACTATTTTGTATATATTTATTTCTTTGCAGAGAGAGAGGGGAGAATGAGAGAGAAACAGAGAAAGAGAGACAGACAGGGAGAAAGAAAGATAATTTGTGTGCCAGGGCCTCCAGTCACTGCAAACTAACTCCAGATGCACGAAACACATGGATTTATATGGCTATTGGGGAACTGAACCATTATTATTAGTATTCTCATGTGAGTACCTTAAACACTCAGCAATCTCTCCAGCCCCAGGTTCCACTTACTTTAAGTATTATTAAATTTATTGAATGTTGTAGTTTAAAAGTAAGAAGAGAACCTAATACAAATGGATCCACAAACGCACAGACCAGTCATATCTAATCAAGCACTATAAAACTTAAGACCAATAAGAAATGTTTATGCAAGACAAAAAAATGTTTTAAAAGACAACATGATATGAAAGTAAAATCTTAGTTACAAATTATGATAGGGGTCAATATTTCTTCTCTGGTAGGAGATATTTTGAATGTTCCTCCTCCATGTGATGTTTTCTGCACAAAATTGTGCTGTAACATAGGTCAGTGTGAAGCTCCATTTAAAACCTATAAAATCGGGTCTGTAAAAATTTTCAGCATCTCATTGGTGAACAAATTATCTTTGGGGTTGAGCTTCTGGAAAGGTGCCAATGGAATCAATACTTCATTGGCTTCAGAAAAAAAAAATGTTGCTGCTGAGAAATTTACGATTTTTATTATTCTTTCCACATGTGCTGGATGATCACACTAACCCCTCCTGGATTTCTATGATTAATAGCCTTAATGTATCCTTGGTTTCAGACTGACCAGTTTACATGTGGTGATATCCAGGCTCTACTGTCCTGACCTCACCATGCTTCTCAGTTTTAGCATTACTGCTAAACAAAAATTTTGGAAACTGATGAGTGGTGGCACATACTGGACATACTCTACTTCTTGGGGTGCCCATGAGAATTCCAGCTTCAGGCTCCTCAACAGACTGGGCTGATCTTACAGTACGTCTGGCCAATGGTCCAGGTCTCTCCAGCAGGAAGATGAAAGCACTTCCATGGGCAAGTCACCCCATGAAGTTTGGGCAAAAGTTAATTGCTGCTCCTTCTTGCTTTTTTTGAGAGGCTCTTTCCTTATTCTCTGCATTGATATTATCACTTGTAGGAATAGAGTCTATAATTTATTATTCTGTTTTCTCTGTCATGTTGCTAGGAGGTAGATTGTAGATGTTAGCGTCTTACCCTGGAAGTTTTTCAAAGCTCCTACTGTGACAAAAGGATCACTCAAATCCCAAATATCAGTAAGCACATATTTCAAGAAAATAAAGCCTCTCTTAATTTCTCCATATAGAAAGATATAAGATTCATCAATTAAAACAAAAATCTAATGACATATAATTATTATGCCTCATGAATTAATAGAGTTTATCTCAGGAAGGATATATAATTTTACATTTACATTACATTTTTCAAAAATTAACCACATTAACAGAAAAAAAGTCTTTATATCATTATCTGAAAGATGTTGGGAAAAATGAAAAAGTTTAACAAATACTAATGTTATAAGCTCCTACTAAAGTAGGAATTAAAAGAGATATTTATCTTCTGACAAAAGCTGAGTTATATCAATATACTTAGCATTCTGAGTAACACTGATGGATAGAGGAACCACCATTTTGTACATCTTTGTACCAGAGGTCACTGGAAGCAAAAAAATTGAAATGAAAGGAATCCTAAACAAAAATTACAGTGGACCCTGGGATAATCAAGTCAACCTAGAAAATGAAAAAAAAGAAAAAAAATTAAATAACTCAAGCTTCTAGATTTATAATTACAATAATGAAGAAATGTGTTTGTTTAAAACTGGAAATAAAGGAAGGGAGGAAGGGAGAGGTACTTAATAGGATGGTATTGTATATATGTAAGTAGAAGAATAGATTAATGGGGATGAAATGGTCCAAGTGAGGTCATGGGAAGACATTGAATAAAGGAAAGGTGGAGGGAGGGCTAATCAAAATCTAAGAGGATGTAAATAAACAATATGGAAACCTACTTATTTGGACAATGAAACACTCAGGAGCTGTAGATTGTTGCTAGAAAATTTTCACTGCCAGAGATGGGATACCTTTCAGTGAGTTGTTGGCCAGGGAGGTCTCTGATGCCCCCAAAACATTATAGGCCATTGCTGAGGCCCTTGGTGTCCCACCAGGAATAGATGGTAACACCCTATTGCTGAAGACTCCACATACTTGGAACTGAGCTGATAACCTCTCCATGTAGACCAGCTGACAGAAAGCTGAAAGAAGCCATTCTGTATGCAGTTCAATGAGAGAGAGAGAAATCACCAGTGAAAATACGCAACACTGGACACTGTAAGCCTTATGTCTGGCTAGCCAGGCCAAATGAGCCAATGGGTGCAATAGTGGCACATCTGTCATGGTGGAAACCAACTGCCCTCTAATTGGACTGGAGGCCCACTCCATGGGAGGGAATACATCCCTGATACTGAAAACTTAAAACAGGGGCAGTCATGAGCCCTAGAGTGTAATGTCTGCTGCTGTCTGGCGGAATGTATATACTAGGCTTATCAAACTGCCCAGTTAGCACTTCTCCTAATGTTCATACCCTTATGTTAATGCTCCTCTCACTTTGGGTAGAGAATCTTCTCTTTTTAGATGACAGTGACCTTGGGATGACTCAGAAGGCATCATGGTGCTGGAAAGAAGTGACAGGAGTGTTCAGCACTGCAATATCTCTATCACACCTTCCAAGGCCCAGGGTCTATTGTGAAAGAGGTGGTGGAAAGAATGTAAGAGCCAAAGAACGGGTAGGACTCCTTACAATGTGCTGCCCCCCAACAAAATGGCCTGGATATCCATGACCTCCTAGTGCCTGACACTACCTACACAAGTCCATCATAATTGGAGGAAAAAATCATGACATCAAAATAAAAGAGAGAGACTGATTGAGAGGGTGAGGGGATATAATGGAGAATGGAGTTTCAAAGGGGAAAGTGGGGAAAGGGAGGGAATTACCATGGGATATTGTTTATAGTCATGGAAGTTGCTAATAAAAAAAATAAAAAGAAAAAAAAACTGGGTCAACATAACAGAAAAGAATGTTGAAAATAACTGGACCTACCAACTTTGTCATTTAATGTTGCCCTTGCAACTCAACAGTACCAAAGCAACTGGATATGTACAAATTATTTGGAGCTTCTTCTCTTCCAAGATAGCAAGGAAGCTATTAATAATCACTATGTTAAAAAGACTCTGAAATTATTTTCATAGGATATTCTCTGGCCAAAGCTGTCACAACTTCAACATCAATGAATGAAACAACAATGCTATTGTGTAAATTTCTTTCTTAAACTCAGAGATTTAAACAACTTGATGTATTAAATCTGTGAGCTCATAATAACAGTAAACAAAACCAATGGCACATTTTCAAAATGCTACTGAAACAGTTCATTATTTTAAAAATTTATGAGTGATGATATATACTAAATATATAGTCTGCTTTTCCAAAATATTGTGAATTATAGTTTAAGCATGCAGTAGTCAAATTACTTTCTTCCAGAGAAAGAGGTAAAGAGTTTAATTGTGGTTGGTTCTGGAGAGCTATGTATATAGCTTAGTCTAGGTAACTACTATTAAAAACAAACACAGAACACAGTAAAAACAATAGTCAAAGAAACTAAGTTACAAAGATATGCACCATTTGGTGTGGTATCTCATGCTTGCTTTCTTGGTTTTGCCAGGGATAATTGCTTTAGAAACTATTTCATATTATTGTGTATATATTTTGTATTAGATGAAATTTCATTTGGGGGATTATTTGTAAATCATCTGTTATCCTTTACCTCAGCAACTATTAAAGACAAATAAATGAGAACACTGTGGTGTACACAAAGACTGTAAATGGAAGAGAAATAGGCTGAATACTCAGAGAAGAAAGAATTTTTGTTTCATTTAAATTTATTTAGATTTTAATAGCAAGTTTCAGGGTATTTTATGTGTATATACTGATTATAAAATTGAAATTTCATAGTGGGGGAGTCACATTGTTAAATTTTTAATATTTATTTCATTTTTAAGGTGTACTATCAAGGTATATTTTCATTGTTAGTTGGGCTCATGGTGTAATGTAGGGGACTGTAATAGAAAACATGAAGATACATAGTATCAGTATTTGTGAAGCTGATAATTCAGCAATGCTCACAGTCGATAAGGAGGTAAACTATTTTCTGCACTCTTTAAGTTTTCCATCATAATTTTAAGAAGTAAAAGAAATAATAGGGGCTAAAGAGATGGCTCAACAGTTAAAGTGTTTGCCTACAAAACCTAATGACCCAGATTTGACTCCCCAGCACCCACAAGCGGCACATGCATCTAGAGCTTGTTTATAGTGACTAGAGGCCCTGGGGTGCCCATTCTCTCTTCCTCTCTCCTCTCCTCTCCTCTCCTCTCCTCTCCTCTCCTCTCTTTTCCTCTCCCTGTCTCCCACCCTCTCTGCTTGCAAACAAATAAATGAATATTTTAAATAATAATAGCAATAAATCCTTAATTTAATTGTTCTAAAATTATAGTACAATTGGAAGTTGAAACATTAAATCAGTGATCTAGAGATTAAAATCTGAAACCAGTATATTGGAAACATCACTTTAAGCCAGAATTTTATCAGGAGTGAAGTGAAGAAAGCCATCAACACACTCACACTTCCCCCAAAATGAGTGTACTTCACACTCGGTATTTATTATTAAGGTATTTCCTTACCATATGCTCCTTTATATGCTTTCTGGTCATCAGCAGGATAAACTATTTTTATGTCATCAAAACTCTTCTTTCTCTTCTTAATAGAAGCTTAAAGAAATATAATAAATGTTTATTGTTAATAATTAAGACCAATGAATTACCCAAGATAGACTATCCTTTAATGTACAAGAGTAGACAGGGCCCTTTCTAATCTGACTGTGGGATTTGAAAGAGAGATAGAAAAAAAAAAATGAAGAGATGTGAAATAGGAGGAATAAATTATATCTGAAATACTATGCTTTTAACTCAAAAGGCATACTTGGAGAGATGAAATTTTCTTCAGGAAGAAATGAAAATCTGTACGAAAGTCTAGGAGATCATGTTATTTACTTTCTGTGGGATTGCATGCCAGAATAATGACAGTGATAGAGATCCACCAGCCCACAGTGACACTTGAATTCTTAATGTGCCTTATAGCCTGACATATGAAAATACTTATGTATGTGTATCTATCTATCTATCTATCTATCTATCTATCTATATAAAGTATATGTCCACATATAGGTATATAATAGTATATAATGTAGGCGGAAATATACTGACAAGGTATATATATGCATGCTTTGTACTAGAGGGTACTTGAAGTTTGATGTTATACCTATGTAGAGAGGCAATATCATCCCTACATATGTATTCAGTGAGCTATAATTAGTAATGTACAATCTGAGATTGATGTCACTCCCTAGACACTGATCACCAGAGAAGATTTTCCTGATCTTCTTTTTCTCTCCCAGTCTTTCTAGTGGCTTTCTACTTGGTACAAGATGGCATTACTGTGATGGCATATGACTGATGGGTATTTCTATTTTCCTGTCATTTCAATAATACGTTATGCCACATGTTGGGTCATGATATGCAGAGACATTTATCCTACCCATAACTGTGGGCTAACTCCAGAATGCATGACCCATATACCTCAACAAGGAGGGGCCAAGGGGAGGGGATAGGTCATGGATGAGCCTAATAAGGGTACCAAACTGACTGTATTCGCTGAGTACAAAATTAATTAATAAAAAAAAATTTAAAAAGAAGGTTTGAGGTAGCTGTTTAATATTGCTTCTTTATATGCTTTACCTATTGCATGAGATGATGAACAAAGTTTCTGCAGTGCTTTCTAACCTGAAGCATGTGCCTGCTTTTAGTGTTTTGAAGAAGTAGAATGAATGAATCCACTTAGCAAGCATACATTCTATAGAGATATTTTGCTTGGATCTCTTGACACATAAATTGGAAATTTAATATTTTGAGTGGCTAAGACATAGAGAAGTAGGTAATAAATGTGTTTGGAGTGCTACAAACTTCTAAAAGGGTCCAAATGAGTGATCTTCTGAGTAGAATGATGAGCCAGGGATGGTGGTGCATGCCTTTAATCACAATACACTGTAGGCAGACATAACAGGACGGCCAAGAGTTCAAGGCCAGTTTGAGAATACATAGTGAATTCCTGTTCAGTCTAGGCTAGAGTGAGACCCTAACTCAAAAAACCAAAAACCCAATATGATTATAAAAAAAAAAAAAAGACCCAATGGAGTATACATGGTTAGAAAGAGGCAATGAGCAGATGATTTTTGACTTAGAAAATTGGACAAAAAGTGGTAAATGTGTGGGAAAATAGAATCTGTGTTCAAGCAATCCCCAATAGTGTTATTTAACAGAACTATGACATTAATGAAGTCCTCATGAATATGCAAATTTTTGAAATCTTTATAGTAATTATCTATTGTGTTTTGTTTGGTTTCGGACAATGAAATATCACTGAGAGTTTCAGTAACTTGCCTAATCCATTTACATGACCTGAAAAATTTAAAGGAGTAGTTGGGCTAAAGTAGCCAGGCTCCAGAGCCTGTTTATGATACTGAGGACAACTATCATCTTTAAAGACATTTAAGTTCAAATTTCGACTGGAATCTGTACGGTGATGAATGTTTGCCTAAACTGCTAAGATGAAATGAATAGGTAACAGTTTAGGGGAAGCAGGAGAAATCAGAGCAGAGGTAAATGTAATTGTCCACATAGTGTAGTTGTGCTAAGTACAGTTAGAAGCCAACTGAGAATGTCTAGTCATCTAATGAAATGACACACAAGGGAGCTCAAACCTAAACACGGGACTGAGAAGAAAGCAGATTAAGTATCATAAGGGTTTCCCAATAGTGTATACTCATAGGCAGTTCAAACAGTGATATATTTACATTCTGGCCATCAAATGTAAACATTGAGAAATTTACTATACTCTCATGCAGTTAGATACACAATGAAACTGGCATGGGATGTGCATCACAATGTCTTTGGTCTGTGTTAGTAGTCATAAACTTTCTTTATTCTCTCTTTTTCTTCTTTATTTTCCCTTATCTCTACATCCTTTCTTTCCATCCTTTTTTCCCCTGGCTCTGTCTATTCCTCCTAGTTGGAAACATATCAGAATACCATGTCAATATGTAATAGTAATTATCCTCCACATTAATTTTAATTTGTTTAATAGTTTAAAAAAATATGTATAGAGAAGCTGGTTAAAAATGCAGTGCAGGCAAATTTGTGTCCTTAGCTACTTGATAAAATTGTGTTACTTCATTATTAATATTATGTATATGCAATCTTCTCATTTGACATTAATATGGAAATGATTATTTCAGAACCTAGTAAAAATTTGGCAGAAAAATACAAATAAACAATAATAAAAAAGGTATTTTTACACAGTTAAACAGTACATATTCTCACACTCATAATGAACTCCTTCTTGTCCTCTGTGTTCAAATCCATTTTTTACTGTATCTTCTTTAAAGCCAGTATCCTGCATTTTTTGTAAATGATAAGCCATTTTTTTCTCGAGCAATGCTTGTTTCTAAAATATTAATGAAAACATCTCCATTTGTGTTAACTTGCCATTTAAAATTCAATATAATTATTTAAAGTATATGATATATTAGAAATAGAAATTCCTGTCTTATGACTTATAAATTGACACAAAGTATAAAAAGGGAGAATAAATAATATGGGATAATTTTTTTGTTTTATTTATTTACTTCCAAGGAGAGAAGAGAAGAGAGCATGAAAGAAAGAGAGAGAGAGAAGAATAGCTACATCAGAGCTTCTAGCCACTATAAATGAACTCCAGATGAATGTACTGCTGTGTGCATTTGGTTTTACGTGGAACTGGGAAATTGAGCCTGTTTCTTTAAGCTTTGTAGGCAAGTGCCTTAACCACTGAGCAATATCTCCAGCCCAAAATTTGTAGTTTTGACTAGAAAACTGGGAATTTCTTTGACACTTAGGTGTAACTTACCTCACTGTAGACCTTTATGGAATTATTTAGTCATTTTTTTTGTGAAAGTATTAACTATGGATGCAGAAAAAAAAAAGCAGGTAACTGTGCAGAGAAAGAACCCTAAAGGTTTCATGGAGTATCCCATGAGAAAATGGATTGGTGTGTCTCAGGACACTGCTGAAAAAAACAGAAAGGGCCATCCTAAAGGATAGGAGGGAAGTGAATATTACGACAAAAATGTTAAGACATCAAGGAAATTATATCTTATATATAAGTCTTATTCAAGAAAAAACAAAAAGTATATAGGAGGCAAAGAAAAGAAATTATAATATTTCAGTATTTATACTATGTATAGAATCATATAATAAAGTCAACCTTAACATCTGGTTGAATAAGATTTTAAAAAAATCACACATACCCATAACCTGTACTACAATTCCTAAAAAACACCACTATATTACAGAGGCAAAGCTAGTGATCCAAAAAGATAGACATGCAAACAAACAAACAAAAAAATTCTCAAGAGAAATGCAGATAGTTAGGAAGAAGAGAATAAAGAAAATATGAGACAAATAACATACAAATTCTGGAGCTCCACTTGCACAATTGGTTAGCACACAGTACTTATAAAATACAAATTCTGAGATGGCAGATAAAACTAACCATACTAATAATCACATAAAATATAGTTTTTCTAAGCACCTCAATTTTAAAGGAAAAAATCATATTAAATGAAACAGTAAATCTTTCTCTAGAAACAAACTACAAAAAAAAGAAAGAGAAAATAATTATCCTGTAGTGTTTTAAAAAGAAAACCTGACGTTCTAATAATAGCTTTAAAAGATTACTGATATTATCCTACACAGAGTAATATTATGTTAATTACTACTACAAAAAGGAAAATGGGCACTGTCCTACAGCAAAGACAAAAATGATCAGAAGTTATTATCTGAGGATAGAATAATCTAACCACTTGTAAAATTCATAAGCAAAATTGAAAGAAATAAAACAAAAATTAATGTAGCCACCAGAAGAAATCTACTAAGCACATTCTTTTTTATTTATGGTTGAATGTATGTATTTATTTATTTACATGCGGGGGGCGGCATTCCAGAGTTGTTGTCACTGCAAACCAACCCCAGATGCTTGTGCCACTTTTTGGGTCTGCTTTATGGGTGGCTGGAGAACTGAACCTGGCTGGCAGGTTTTGCTAGCATATACCTTTCACTGCTGAGCCTCTGCTCCTCCAGCTATTAGAATATCCCTCTCACTAAGTGATAAAATAAGGAAGTATCAACTGAAGTAAAACACAGAAGAAATTAGCAGTTCTTTCAATGAAGTTACTATGGGGAATATAAAATTCTCTACAAAAAATGGTAGAATAACTTTTTATTCATTTTATTTATTTATTTATTTATTTGAGAGAGAGAAAGATAGAGGAGGACAGAAAGAGGGGGAGAGAGTGAATAGGTGTTCCAGGACTTTCAGCCACTGCAAACGAATTCCAGATGCATGTGCAACCTTGTGCATCTGGCTTATGTGGGTCCTGGAGAATTGAACTGAAGTCCTTTGTCTTTGTAGGCAAGTGCCTTAACCACTAAGTAATCTCTCAAGCCTAAATTACTCTTTTCAGATGAACACTTTGATTTATCAAGAATGTTCATATTTTGATGTTAAATATTTGATATTTTAAAAGCCTAAATACATTTGCAATGTGGTAAAAAAATATAAACTATGATTTTGCACAAGAGAACTAAATTAGAAATAGGAGAAACATATTAAGAGAGTTCCAAATATTTAGACACTAGAAATAATACATAAAAGAAGAATTAAACATAAAATTCAAGTATTTTGAACTCATATATATATATATATATATATATATATATATATAGCAAAAATTTTCAGGTTCCTGTTAAATGAGTAGTTAAGAGCGAATTGTATACTATTAAATTTATAACTTAGAAAAGAAAAGCATCTCAAATCAATCACTCCCATTTAAAAATAAAATATATATTAAATAGTAAAAGGTACCCAATAAATGACCTAACAGTGCTGGAGAGATGGCTTAGCAGTTAAGAAACTTTCCTGCAAAGCCAAAGGATCCAGTTTCAATTCCCCAGGACCCATGCAAGCCAGATGTACAATGTGAAGCATGAATCTAGTGCTTGTTTGCAGCACCTGAAAACCCTGGTATGTTCATTCTCTCTCTCTCTCTCTTCCTCTTGGAAAAATAAATAATAAATAAATAAAATGTACCAATGTTTTTTAAAAATAAAAAATAACAGAAAACAAAATTATTAAAACAAAACATATAGCTAAATAAGTAAAACAAATGAAAAGAACTAAAGAAAATAAAGTTCTAGCAAGTACCAAACAAAACAGAAGATGAAGTGAGCAAAGTACTGCCCTTTACACACTGGCCTTCATTCAGACAGCCAGAGGACCGAGGACAGGATGGGCAGTGAAGCCCCACATATGAAGAAGTTAAAGTGGGGTAACCAAGATTGGCTGAAGTTTGTGGGAACTATCAAAACACATTTTGTAATCCCCTCCCACAAAGGCTAGTAGAAGGAAATACGCCAATACATCTTTGTTTATTCATCCTTAAACCACTGCACAACTTAAGGGGGCCACTGTTAGCCAGATAGAAAGATATTTGCATAGTGGGAAAACTCAGCAGAATTCTCAGCAGAAACTTTAAAAGCCAGGAAAGCTATCAATAATATATTTCATATTCAGATAAACAGCAACTTCCAACCCAGACTATTATACCCAGGAAAACTGTCACAGCTCAAGGAAAAATAACTTTCAGTAGTAGTAGAAAAAGACTTTCTGAATCATGACTACTAACTTTGCTTTCCAGAAAATACTTGAAGGCCATGTCTAACTGAAGAAAAAGACAAAGGCATCCATGTGGCCATCAGAAAGAACAAACCACATTACAATACAAATTAAGCAAAAGGAGAACAGGAAAAAAAAACTGCAAATGTAACAAAATGTTTAGAGGTGCTGACCTGCTTTCTTCGACAGATCTGTGGCAGTCCTATAGGGACTTTATTACTGACCTCGTGTCTTCAGTACTATTGGTCACCACTTACTATTCACGCATGTTTGTTCTGGGTCAAGAATTCAACCAATTGACTGAGGAAACTGGGCAAAGAACATTGCTTAATATCCAAACATTTCTTGTCAATGCTGGTCAACTGTGATTGGTATTCAAGCCAAGCATACACTAATGCAGAGGAAACCTAGTCAAATTGGTTTAAGCTGGTGGTTATAAAATTTGATTTCAGGGCAAGTTACAAGTCAGGAACTTAAAAAGCATCTCATATCAATATTCTCAAAAATATTATTTGTAAATTCCATAAGAAATATTCCCACAGTTCTTTCTCTTAGTTAATTTCCATATTTCATTTTTATAGTTCATTCCCTCATTGCATTATTTACATATATAACAGTTCACTTATTCACCTGTTGAAGTTTATTTAGATTACATCAGTTGAAGGTGATTACAGATAAAGCTGATAATGAATATTTATTAAAAATATTATTCACCATGATCAAACTGTCTTTATTTCAGACATGCAAGGATAATACAATATATTCAACTCAATAGTAAGTGCGTTACCTCAACAGATACAAAGGCAAAAAACATATGTTCATCTCAAGAGATACAGAAAAGGATTTTGACAAAACCTAACATACATTCAAGACGAAAGCCCTGAAAAGTGGGGATGGAAGGAACATAGCTCAACATAATAAAGATGATATATGATAAGTGTATAGAAAAATTATATTAATTGAGGAAAACCTCAAAGCATTTCCACTAAAATCAGGAATAAGCAATGGTGTCCACTTTCTCCACTCCTGTTCAGTACAGTGCTGTCAGTACTTAGCTATACATAGCTAGGACAACAGAAACAACAACAACAACAACAAAAAAGTAGATACAAGTAGGAAAAAAGTTAAAATATTCTTATTTGCAGATGATTCTGTATATGAAACCCTAAAGACTTGATCAGAAAACTTTGAGAACTGATAAACACCTTCAAGTAAGTGGCAGAATACAAAACCAGCATAAAAAAAATTAGTTGCCTTCCTACATAGCAACAGCAACATGCCAAAGAAGAAATCAGGAAAACAATCACATTAACAATTGTCTAAATATTAATAAACGAAATCTTTGTAATAATCTTAAGCAATAAGGTAAAGATCTTCTACTAGTAAAAATTTAAAATCCTCAAGGGAGAAATTAAAGAAGACATTAAATGGGAATATCTATTTCCCATTCTCATGTGTTAGAAAAATCAACATTGTAAAACTGGTTATATTATCAAAAGCAATTTACAAATTTAATAAAATTCCAGTGCCATTCTTTCACACATAGTAAAAAACAATGTTAAAACTCTTCTGGACACACAAAAGGCCTTGGATAAACAAAGCAAGACTGAAAAAAGAATAAGTTTGATTTCAGGCTATATCACAGAATCATAGTAACAAGCACAGCATGATATTGACACAAAAACAGACATGTGTGACAATGAAACAGAACCTAATGTGCAGATACAAACTATCAGAGCTACTGACACCTGCTTTATGACAAATATGCCAAAAATACACATTTGTGAATAGATAGCATCTTTTGCAAAAGGGAAATTTTGCCTATAGAGTGCTTGCACAGCATGCATGAAGCCCACACCTGTTATCTAAGCACTAGAGAGATGGAGGCAAGAGTGTTAGAAGTTCAGGGTCATCTTTGGCTACATAGTGAATTTGAGGCCACCTTTGGTACAAGGCGTCTTGTTTCAAAAACAAACACACAGAACAAATAATTGCTAGAGAGAGACTTTGTAGAGCCCCTGCTTCAAATTGCCTGCAAATTGTTCAGGAAGATCCAGAGATGCAGGTGACATAAGTCATCACCCAGGCTAGGGTGGGCTTTCCAGCCATGGACCTCTGAGTAACCTTCATTATAGAGGATTAGTTTACATACGGAGAACCTCATGTTACTAACCTCAATAAACTAAGTTTAATTTAAAAACTGACATCACTAAAACTGGACATGCACATGTAGAAAAATGATCAAAATCATTATCATCAAGCTGGGCATAGTGGTGCATACCTTTAATCCCAGCACTCAGGAGGCAGAGAGGTAGAAGGATCACCCACCCTGAGATTACATAGTGAATTCCAGGTCTGGGCTAGAGTGAAACCTTATCTTGGAAAAAAGAAAGACAGAAAGAAAGAAAGAAAGAAAGAAAGAAAGAAAGAAAGAAAGAAAGAAGGAAGGAAGGAAGGAAGGAAGGAAGGAAGGAAGGAAGGAAGGAAGGAAGGAAGGAAAGAAGAAAGGAAGGAAGGAACAAAGGAAGGAACAAAGGAAGGAAGGAAGGAAGGAACCAATTAGGCTGGGCATGGTGGCACACGCTTTTAATCCCAGCACTCAGGAGGCAGAGGTAGGAGGACTGTCATGAGTTCAAGGCCACCCTGAGACTACATAGTGAATTTCAGGTTAGCCTGAGCTAGAATGAGACCCTACCTAGAAAAACCAAACCAAAACAAAAAAAAATCATTATATTCACCCCACATGAAAATCAAGTCCAAATGGACCAAAGACCTTCTTAATTTAATATGCAAGACCCTGAAACTGTTACAGAAAAAAAAAAGAAAAAATACAGATACAAGCATAGGCAAGCCTGACAAAGGCATTATAGGAAAAGAAAATTACATATTAACATATCTTTTGCAAAATTCTAAACAAAATAAATTTGGGAAAATTTAACTGAAAAAAATATATATATACACAAATGATAAAAAATCTGACCAAGTAAATTGATTTAATATCCTTGCATCCAAGACTGATTGATCATTTAAAATTAATTTATATTATTCACTGTCCAAGGAGTCCAAAAGGAAAGATGCATGGTCATTGAATAAAACATAGAAGGAAATATTTTATAACTCACAACATTCCTTCCTGATAAAATTTTTGGCAATCTAGGAATCAAATAAAATTTCATAAACCTAATGAAAAATATCTCTTAACATCTCACAGCCATTTTTATAGCAATAGCTAAGAGACATAATGCTTTCCCTTACAGATAGTAACATGCAAAGATTTCCACTATGTCAGGTTTTGTTTAACATTATACAAGAGTTTCCCTATCCTGGAAAGAAATATAATTTAAAATATACTGACATATGGCATGACAGTGTGTGTCCAATATCAGTTGGACATTTAAAAATTACTTGTAACTAATAATTTTAACAATGCATGATACCTGGTATGGTAGTTTGAATGTATACCCCCCCCCACACACACACATTGACTCAGGTGTTACAATAAAACTTATAACTGTCTGGCTAGAGGAGGTGCCATTGGGCATATCCTGGGGTCCAGCCCAAAAGTGTGTTTGGTGGTGCATCTGTTTCCAAGCCAAAGGTGTGCAGAGGGGCTTGAGCTCTGACTGTTTCCCTGTTTGCTGCCATTTTGTGTTTGTTGCTTTTGTTTTTTTTTCTGGCTATCTTACAAACCGAATTCAACAACACATCAAAACCATTATCCACCTTGATCAAGTAGGCTTCAACCCTGGAACACAGGGTTGGTTCAACATATGGAAATCTGTCAGTGTAATATACCACATAGATAAGATTAAACACCAAAAATACATGATCATTTTTATAGATACAGAAAATACCTTTGACAAAATACAACAATAACTTCATGATCAAAACATTGGAGAGAATGGGCATGGATGGTCTATATCTCAACATAATAAAGGCTATATATAAAGATCCCAAAGCCCAAATAATACTTAATGTGGAGAGACTGAAGGAATTCCATTGAGATCAGGAACAAGACAGAGGTGTCCACTCTCACCTCTGCTCTTCAACATAGTACTGGAAGTACTAGTTCAAGCAATAAGACAGGAGAAAGAAATAAAAGGGATACAAATTGGAAAGAAGTTAAGTTAGCCCTATTTGCAGTTGACACGATTCTATCTATAAGTGACCCAAGAACCTACATCTCAAAACTCTTAAAAGTGATTAACTCCTTCAGTAAGGTAGGATACAAAATCAATGCACAAAATCAGTAGCCTTTCTATATGCAAAAGACAAAGATATAGCGAAAGAAATAAGTGACATTGTCCCATTTTCAACTGCATCAAAAAGTAAATAAATAAAATACCTCGTAATAACATTAACAAAGGAGGTGAAAGACCTATACAATCAAAACATAAAAACATTCAAGAAAGAAATTGAGGAGGCCTTGAGAATATGGAAAGACCTCCCATGCTCCTGGATAGGCAGAATTAACACTGTGAAAATGGCAATCTTACCAAAAGCAGTATATAGTTTTAATTTAAAACCAATAACAATCCCGACATCTTTCTTCAAAGAGATAGAAAAAATTATCTCAAAATTCATATGGAATGGTAGAAGGCTCAGATATCCAAGCATATCCTCAGCAAAAGAAACACTGCTGGAGACATCACCATACCTGATCTAAAGCTATACTACAAAGCCATAGTAATAAAAACAACATGGTACTGGCATAAAAACAGGAATATGGACCAATGGAACAGAATTGAGGACCCAGACTTTAGGCAAGTAACAACAGCTACTTGATGTTTGACAAAGGCCTTAACAATGTAGGCTGGAAAAAAGACAGTATCTTCAATAAATGATGCTGGACAGACTGGATAACCACATGCAGAAAAATGAAACTCAATCCACACATTTGGCCTTGCACAAAAATCAAGTCCAAATGGATCAAGGACCTCAATATAAGACTGAAAACTCTGCTACTACTGGAAAAAAATAGGAGGAACTTTCCATGACACAAGAATGGGAAAAGACTTCCTGGAAAAAAACCCAGTAGCTCAGGAAATTAAAAAATATCACTCAACCAATGGGATCTCAAGAAGCTGAAAAGCTTTTTCACAGACAAACATACAATAAGCAGAGCCAATAGATTACCCATAGACTGGGAGAAAACTTTTGCCAGTTACAAATCAGAAAGAGGCCTAATTTCTAGAATCTACAAATAACTCAACAACCTAAACAATAAAAAATCAAGCAACCCACTCACAAAATGGGGCAGAGAACTACACAGGGAGATCTCAGAGGAAGAAATACAAATGGCAAACACACACTTAAGAAATCTTAACATCCATAATCATCAGGGAAATGCAAGTTAAAACAACTATGAGATTCCACCTTACCCCAGTAAGAATAGCAAATATTTAAAAAAAAAATCAAATGACAACAAATACTGGTGAAGTTGTGGAGAAATAGGAACTCTCATGCTAGTGTGAATGTAAACTGGTAGAACCACTATGCAAAGCAGTATGGAGACTCCTAAAAAAGATGAGTATAGAGGTACCAACAGACACAGTTATTCCCATTCTGGGCATTTACCCTAAAAGTTCCAAACCTTAGTTCAGAGGTATTTTCTCAACCATGTTTATAGCTGTTCAATTCATAATAATCAATTCAGATGTCCATCATTAGATGAATGGATGACTAAGATGTGGTATATCTACACAATGGAATTCTACACAGCAGTAAGGAAAAATGACACAATGAAGTCTGAAGAAAAATGGTCAAACTTGGAACAGATCATTCTCATCGAACTCACCCAATCAGAGAAAGATAGTCGTTACATGGTCTCACTTATCTGTGACTCCTAACCTGAATCTGCCCATGATGCTGACATATCTAATAAACATCTCAATGACTAGACAATAGGAATGATGGGGAAGGTAAGGAGGGTAAGCTAAGGGGGGGGGACTGGACCTAAATGGAAATGGGACCATAAAATCCTACATCCTGAGAGGCATATTAAAAAGTCCAACCTTCATCAGGTGCTTAGAGAAAATACCTGAATCACAGGGTCCTGGAGAGGGTATAATAAAGACTATTCTCAATCTTCTCCTGTCTCTCTCTCTTTTCTCTCTTTCTCTTTTATATTACCTATATTTTTATTCCTTTTTTTCCTTTGGCACTGACTTATAACTCCCAGTACAGCATGTGGGTAACATTCACAATGAGCTGTTGATCAGAGACCTACAAGTTTTCCCAAAAGAAGACAAAATTCTGTCAGAGTACTTGATGACCCACCAAAGGTAAATGATAAGACCATACTGCCAAATACTTCATATGTTGTTGGGATAGAACATGGAGCAACCTGGCTGGAAACTGGAAGAGAGTCAATCCCCAGACAGTTAGCTTGTCTAGTGCCAGAAGGTGTTACAAGTGCGACTGGGGGAAAATGATCAACATCTGTCTAAGCAACTATGGTCTAAGCTACTCAGTAGCAATCAACCTGAAGTGATGCTCACACAAGTGCAATAGGTGGCACATGGCCATGGTGGGTTACCAACTGCTCTTGATTTGGCTAACAGATCTGTTTAGTAGAATGGAACCCATACCTGGAATGGGGAAACAAGTCAGAACCATATCCAAAAATGAGCCTGTTCTCCTATATCAAGCTCCCACCAATAGTGGGCTACAAGAGTGCCTACATCTATTAAATTCTCTCTAAAATAATAATGGGTATCCATGTATCTTGCACTGACCTCACTCTCCATTGGAGAATTTGCTTCTCTTTTTCAGATGGACAACTACCCTGAGGACAGAATCAGCCCATCACACCTCACCAGGGCACCAGCTGAAGCCATAGAGTTAGTGTGGTAAGAAGCCAAGAGCTGCTTTCTCAGTGAACCTGCTATCAGCACAAGAGTGAAGGAGATAAGACACAGAGAACACTCAACTCCTACCAAATCAGATATCCAGAGGCTCACAAGACCTCATCACTGAAATAGACCTAAAATGAACCCAACATGGCTCAGGGAAATTTGTGAAATGGGGGCAGAAAGATTGTTAGAGCCATAGTTGGGTCATTATGCACAGAAACACTGCCTCTCCCCCACAACTGACGGCCACCCCCACAATGCAACACCCACAATCCTCATGAGGGGATGACAGGGAGATAGCTAACTATGGTACCATCAAGGCTGTATACACACTATATAAATAACTAATCAAAGAAAAGAAAACTCTAGAACAACTCTGTGATGATTTGAATGTACAGGCCCCATAGACTCAGGCTTGAAAGAGTGGGTGGATCCTTGCTGGGGAAGAGGTATTTCACTGTGGTTGGATCTTGGAGACAGCTCTAAGGTGTGTTTGGGGGCATATCTTTAGTTCAGCTCTAACATGTGGAGAGCAGTTTGAGCTCTGGCATTGTGTAGTGCTGGTTGGTGGTAGCATCTCTGTGCTTGGATCTATGAAAGTGATCCAGCTTTTTCCACCATTGATGGTGTTACCCTAAACTTTCCAAGCCTTAAATAAACCCCTTTTCTCAAGAGAGCTGCTTCTATTCTGATGTTTATCCCAGTAATGTGTAACTGCCACAAACTCCATTGGAAATAATAATACTTCAAATATCTGGGGCATTTTTTTTCAGAAAACGATATTCTCAGAAGTTTCTGAGAGTATCAAAAATAGGCCAATTTAAGTGAGTTTTCAGTTAGAAAAATTATGAACTGAGCATTAGAAAATAATAATTACAGTAAGTTCAATTAAGCCAAGCCTGCATACTTACATGTACAGGGATTCTCAGCCAGCACGTAACAGATATGTGTAAGAAACAGAATTGGAGATCAAAATATATGTTTTCTAATGTTATAAAATCTAAATATAATGGTTTATGGCAATACAAACCAAACTGTAAATCTTATACATAGTTTTGTCAAGAACAAGTTACTAAAACTTGAAATTCAGAATTTTTGAAGCACATTTATTGACATGGAAAGTCACTAAAGGTATTTTATTAAATGAAGAAGCAGTCTACAAAATAATCTATACAATATTAAAATCTGTGTTCAATTATTTACGGGACTAGATATTCATAAGAACATTGTACACTGTGTGTTTGTGTGTGTGTGTGTGTGTGTGTGTGTGTGTGTGTGTGTGTGTGTATACATACTTAAAAGCTCATAAGCTTGTAGAGGGATTGCCAATGTCTTTCCTTTGTTTGCCTTATTCTGATTTATATTTTAAATCATAAAATGTCCCATGCTATTACACTTAAAAAGATTGAAATTTTTGAGAAAAAATTAAGAACTTTTATTCAAAATTTATGGGCTTCAGAAAAACTTAATTGGTGAAAACTCAAGTTTATAGAGAGAAGCTATCCAAGAGTAGTTACATCCAATATTAGAGCAGGGTTTTTTTTTTTTTTTTGCAACAGAAAATTTATCACAGACAAAAATGTACATAGTGACATATTGTGTGTACTGTAGCTATAGTGGCAGAGGGTATGGGATCTATATGGTCCCAGCTTTTTAAGAATTCCCAGGAGTTCATGTCCAGCCTGAGCCATATAGCAGGACCCAAGATCTAAATAAATATATAAATATACAAACAAATAAAAAGCATACTTGCTTTAGTTTTGTATAATGTGTAGAGATGTTTTCTTTGAAACTAATCTAGCCAAGGCTTCTCTTCAAAGAACCCAAACAGAAGTTACATTCACACTACCTTCCTGTCACTCTCTTCTCGGCTTCTGCGCCGCTGTTCCTCGACCCTCTGCTCTCTCTTCACCTCTTCTCCAATCTTTGTGAGCAGCAGCATCTCCTTCGTCTTCCATTCCTGAAGACCACAACATTATTTTGTATATGTTCCTTTCCCAGTGATAACTTATGCTTTGCCCTATCATCAACAATGTTTAGACACATCAGGAGCCTATCAGAGATCTAGTTGAGTGAGGAGTTTAGTAACTGCTCCATGTTTAGTTCTTAGTGATCTTAATTTAATTTAAGATCTTAATTTAAGAAAAGAAATTGACTATATATGTACTATCTAGTGTCTGCTTAATCATTTGATGTAGTGATACATAATGTAGCTGTGGATAAAGTTTAATGGATTTCAAATTATTTAGAACTAAAATGATTAAGATAGTTAAAACTATTCAAAAATAAAAAATGGTCAAGCATTGTGGCACACACCTTTAATCCCAGCACTCAGGAGGCAGAAGTAGGAGGATTGCTGAGACTTAAGAGGCCACCCTGAGACTATATAGTGAATTCCAGGTCAGCCTGAGCTAGAGCATGACCCTACCTTGAAAACAATATAAATAAATAAATCATAAATAAACAAATAATAAATTAAAAATTAAAAATGTACACATCTTTTCTCAACATTTTAAATTTGTCTCTCACCTCTTCAATTTTCCTACGAAGACTAAGTTTTCTTCTCGTGTATTCCCGCTGTCGCCTCTCTTCTCTGTCCATTCGAAGAAGACGCTGTTCTTCTGCTGTGCGCTCCACTTGTTCTAATTCCTTACTTATCATATCCAAATACCTGATTAGATTAGTAAAAAATGAGGGTGAGTTGGGGGTTTCCTTTTCCATCACGTCATCAGTTACCAAAGGTTAAGTAGGGTTTCCTTTATCTTTATCTGTTGGATTTATGTTCTGGGTTCCCAGAAAACCAAGCTCCTGGGGAAGAACTTTCCAAACAGATTTAGTACCAAGATTCTTAGTCCTGGTACCTCGTGATTTCCTTTCCTATCTCTCCACACTGTGGACCTCAGTAGAATTAAATATAACTACTACTAAAATAAAGTCTTATATTGGGGCTGGAGAGATGGCTTCTCAGGTTAAGACACTTGCATATAAAGCCTAGACCCAGGTACACTTCCCCAGTGCCCATGTAAATCCAGATGCACAATGGCACATGCATCTGGAGTTAATTTGCAGTGACTAGAGGCCCTGGTATGCCCATTCCCTAAGCCCCCCACCCCATCTCTCTCTTTTCTCTATTTCTATACATGCTTTCAAATAAGTAATATGTTTTTTTAAAGAGGATCCTGTCTTAAGCCAGGCTGGTGTCTCACACCATTAATCTCAGCATTCAGGAGGCAGAGATGAGAGGATTGCTGTGAGTTCAAGGCCAGCCTGAGACTATATAGTCAATTTCAGGTCAGCCTGAGCTAGCGTGAGACCCCACCTCAAAAACAGAAAGGTCCTGTCTTTAATGCTTAGTATTCTCAGCATAAAATATGCAAATTTCAGTCTTACCTGTGCCTTACTGACCACTCCTGGTCCTTAACAGAATGAGAATGAGCGTTTTCCTGTAATAACCATTTCTGAACCCGTGTTACATCAGAGTAGTCAGGAATGTGACAGTTTTCTTGTAGCTTATGGAGTTGTTTTGTAATCGTTTGCTATTAAAAGAAAGTATGTATCAAAATAATGATTTTTTTTATATTTCCCAGAAATGAAATTATTAAAATTCCTGTATTTTCGAAATTAACTTTGATCTGTACTTAAATCTATTTTCAATCCACTGGAATCATGGATAATTGAAGCAAGATGAAGATTTGTCTCTCTGAAAATAAAAATCAAATAAAATATTTCACTTGATCTCCTATGCTACAGAAATCAAATATTAGGAAGCCAAGGAAAACCTGTGTAGTTAAACAAACACAAAAGCCATTCTGTCTCTCTCTCTCTCAATCTTTTTCCATATATCTCTGGTTTACTTTCTGGGTTTCTATGATTATATGTGTGTTTGGTCTATATACGCATGTGCATAAATACATGTGTGATTCGAGCATGTGTACATATGTGAGTGCACTCATGTTAAGTCAAGAAGTCATGGTCAGATCTTCCTCTATTGCTTGTCACCTATTCTTTGAGATAGGGTCTGCTGCTGATACAGCTAGAGTAGTTAGTGAGATCCAGGGGTTTCCTATTTCTGCCTTCCCAACACTGTGATCACAGGTGCACATCACCACTCATGTTATTTCATGTGGATGCAGTGATCTGAACTCAGGTCCTCATGCTTGTACAGTAGGCACATTACTCACTGAACCATATGTCCAGCAAGTTTTTTGTATGTGTATGGTGTATGCATATGTGTAGTATTTCCCATAAGCACACCTGTGGAGATGAGGAAATTGGCTCATCGTATGCCCTCCTCTATCACTCTTCTTCCATACATCACTAAGACATTGTTACATACTGAACTTGGAGATTCACCTGTTTGGTTTATCAGCCCTAGCTATTCTCCTATACCTGCCCCCTCTCAGTGCTAAGGTTAGAGGCATTTGTGGTCACATCTTGATTTTTCTGTGGATGCTAGGGATCAAATGCCAGTCCTTCATCTTAGGTAGAATGTACTGTTACCTGCTGAACCATCTCCAAAGACTCATATATATTTGAGATACAGTCTCAAGATGCAGGTTTGCCTTGAAATCACATTTTTTGTGCCTCAGTTTCTAAGTGTTCACACTACAGATATTCACCACACCCACCCACCTTTGCAGTCATTCTCATTTTTACCTGTTTATACTTAGAATATGAAATGTGAAAACATACATTCTTCATTTTGTCCTCTCTTATTCTTAAGACTTGAATATACTCATGCACATACATATACATACAGATGCATGCTATACACAGCTGTGAGTCAAAGCTCAAAGGAAGTCATTATATATAATGTAAGCATCCTATTTAACTTTTACAAACATTTTCCTTTATAAATGGATATCAGTAGATGCATGTGTGTGGGGACCAGCACTTCTAGCCTTCTAGTTGGATAATATGGGAATTTCAGAAGGAATTTTCCTATTGCTTAAACTGCTTGAGTCTAGCTTCAAAATATTATGGACACATCAGATAATTCCCATTAGTTCCAACTACAGTAGAAGTAACACATTTGACAGTTAATTTACTGAGATAATTATTGAATAACTAGCTACTGGACTGGAGAGATTGTTGAGCAGTTAAAACTTGTGTCTGCAATGCTTGATGACCTGAGATCAATTTCCCAGTATCCATGTGAAGCCAGATGCACAAAGTGATGCATGCATCTGGAGTTTGCTTTCAGAGGCTGGAAGCCCTGAAATACCCATATTCATTATCATTCTTTCCGTCTCCTTACAAATAAATAAAATATTTAAAATAACTAGCTATGAGTAGTGTACTGATTTATGACCCATAATTATTTCTCTTCTTGGGACAGTATAGAAACTTCTAAATATTGTTTATTACTATTACAAAATTTAATTGGAATATCATTTAATGAGTAACTAAACATGAAAATGTTATAATAAAAACCTTTATTTTAAGATACAAGCCTTTATTTTAACCTCCATTTAAACAAAGCATTTTTAAGTCTTCAACTTACTTGTTCTTTTAAATAGTTTCTTTCAAAGTCCAATTTTAAGCTGGTAAGATATTGCCTATACTTATTCAATTCCCTCAAGGAACATATAATCTAAAAAGAACATATATAAAAACATTTATATTTAACAGAATAAATATTGAAAAGTCACAACAATACTTTCCATAAGAAAAATACTAATCAAATACCAGTTAATGACATTGTATTGTTAAGAGTAAGAAATCACTTATTTAATAGGTGGTATCTTTACATTTGTTAACAGGATAGTTCTATCCCCAAATATAACTTTATATGAAATCACAATATGGACACTAGTATTCATAATTTTAGCTATTAAATATTCATTCCAATTAATTATTATATAATATTATAATAAAAAGATGATAGTATTCAAATATCCTAAGAATAATCTCTCAGGATTCCAAAAGAGTAAATTTCCCTACATTCCTATTTAAGCACAAGTTTTTAAAAAGTATATATACTCCATATAAAAATGCAATGCCACCAGACCAAAAGAAAAAAAAAAAAGAAAAGGCTGTGATTTGACTGGGAAAATTAGTATATATTTATTTACCTCAAATCCCTTTTCAATAAACTTTTGACATTACAAAGAAAAAAGATGAAGGAATTAGCTTCACTTAGAAGCACTCATTTGTCATCTGATTCCTGAGGATTCTACAGAACTGACCAGTATGAACTTTCTTAGGACCAAAGTAATGGTGATAGTAGCTCTCAAACATGGTAGACAAGGAAACATAATAAATATTAAAGTCTTAGGAAAAAAGTAATTTTCAACCCACTTTATTATTTCTGGTGATGTAGCCACCTTTCTTTAGTCTCTTCAAGATATCTTTGCGCTTATAGTATGATCTTAAATGTGGATCATGAAGGCTTTTATATTGGGTTTCCAAAAGTCGACAATAAGGATCATCCAGGTTAAAACCATATGAAGGTCGGAAAAGCTGCAAACATAGATACTAAATTATTACAAATATAAAACTAAGGTATTTTCACTTGTAATTAACCTATTGACATGACTAGAAAATGAAATGTGCATTAATAATATAAACTTGGGATAAACCAGCAACAGAAGGATTTGCTTGAGGCTAGCTTTCCCTTTCTTGTCTCACAGACATGACATGCTATATACAATCAGCCTTGCTAAATTAGTTTCTGCCTGATCTGCATCAGCCTCTGGCCCTGAGCCAAAGAGACAGGAGAGGAAGAGAAAAGGAAAGATGTATAATTTGTTTTAAACCAGTGCCGGGATTATTCTTCTACTGCCAGATTAAGGTACAATATTCGAAGGACAATATTAATTATATTATGTTTCAATCATCTGAAAATATAGACAAATAATGAAAAAAAAACTTTCATTATGAGTAAATGGAAATGACTGGCACAAAGAGTCTAAGTAAAATTTAGATGTTAAAGATTTACGGTTAAAGAATCATATCATAACATACTTCCAGTTAAAATGGTGGAACTAGACCCATATCAAAGAAACTTGGGAGAAAAGGAGATAAGATACCACACAACACACTATTTTTTTTTTTTAACCAAAAAGTGAAGGTGTGTAAGGAATTACTGACCTAAGGGAAGCAGAAGGCAGTAGAGAAGCAGGAGCAAACTTGATCCTCCTGCAAACACAGCCAGTGAGGATCAGATACACCCAGTGGCCACAGGGAAGTGATTCTACACAGCAGGCCTGGCCTGAGCCAGCAAAACAGAACTGTAGGGAAGGTATTCTCCCACCCACACAGGCCTTGAAAAAAATCTTAAATCAAAAGTGTATGAGAACAAAAACAAAAACAAAACAGCAAAAAGGAAAAAGGAGGGGGGGAACAGAAGGAAAGAAGGAAGGAAGGAAGGAAGGAAGGAAGGAAGGAAGGAAGGAAGGAAGGAAGGAAGGAAGGAAAGAAAGAAGGGAGGGAGGGAGGGAGGGAGGGAGGGAAGGAGGGAGGGAGGGAGGAAGGCACAAGCTGAAGGAAATGGTTACCCAGCTCTAACTTGTAGGAAGGAACCAAAGTCCCAGGCAATGTCATAGCCTGCAGGAAAGTCCTGGAGCTGATCCCAACCCAAAGAACCAGGAATTGAGTAGCACTGAGCATCCAGACTCAGGCGGGCTTCATCCCTAAGCACACCACCACAATCACAATTGCTATAATTAGGACAGGCCCCACAAGCCTGAATCTCCCTTCCCACAATGCACCTTTCTTCAACACCACAATTTCAGTAATGTGTCCGGACACCAATACCATGGAACTTCCTTCTGGCAGTGTGGTTCTCCCTTCTAAAATGCTCCCCTGCCAGGACCCACAATCACTGTGATAGGGACTAGGCCCCACTACCACAGATCCTGCAATGGGCACCCCCAACCTTCTAACTGTGATGATCAAGACTGGGTCCCACTATCACCAATCTCCCTTCCCACGGATTGCATGCCACAATCACTGGGACCAGGATGGGGCCCCACTACCACTAGTATCTCCATTTCTGCAGTGTGAAATGAAGGGACCAAACAGTCGCCATGACAGGCTTCAGTAAAGTGCCACCCTAACTATGCCTAAGTTTCAGTTCCCTGGAGAGGCAGGCAAGACTTCTGGGACAGGGCAGGCTGTTAATCAACAGTGACCCTGACATGTGTCAGAGAAGGTAGATGCCCAGGGGCTGAGTCTGTTCCTGGAGGCATGTCCAAACATGCCCAATGTCCCTTTTGTGCCTTTCACGCCTTTCGTTCCAACCAATTAAAGACGTGCAACTGTAACTGCTGCTAGTTACCTAGCCAACCATTTTAAACGATTACCTAATCCTGCCTGAAATTCCCCTAGTTGTGGTTAAAAGGGGCCTGCATGTTCCTCTCAGGGTCACCATTTTGTTTGAATGGTCACGGGATGGGCTGCGGTCAGCATCGTTTTGGTTTCTTTTTCACTTCCCGTGAAATTTGTTTCTGAGTCTGTGTGTTTGTCTTGTTTGTCCTTTTTTACTTTCTTATGGAACACCATGGGGCAGGCAGGGAGTTCCACCCCACTGGTCCTAGTCCAGTCACACTTCAAGGATTTCCCACGCCTTGCAGACAATCTAGGTTTAACAGTATGGCAGGGAAAACTAACCATCTTTTGCAGGAATGAATGGATGACTTTCAATGTGGGATGGCCAGAGGGAGGCACCTTCCACCTCCCCACCATTTACAAAATTAAAGGTATTGTGTATGGGAATCCTGGGCATCCTGACCAGGTCCCATATATCATGGTCTGGCAATATCTAGTGGAAAACTCCCCTTCTTGGTTGGCCCTCTTTTTACCACCAGCCCAGCAATCTTGTCAGTCAAGGAGTCAGGACCGACGAAGGACTGCAAGCCGGTGGTCCTGCCCCCATCTGTCCCTGAGGAGGACTTCTACCCGCCTCCCTATGTACCTGCCCCTGCACCAGAACCCATAGTGCAAGTGGTAGCTGCTGATCCGGGCTGGTAAAAGAAGGAGGAAATGTGACGAGTCCTCCCCGTACATGGGTCCAGACCTAGTGTCAGGCAGACTCTACAACAATTGTGCTACCTCAATAGGCAACTGCCCCCCACCATCAGGATGGCCAACAGTTTGTGACTCATATCCATTTTTCTACCAGTGACTTATATAATTGGAAACTGCAGAATCCAAAGTTTTCTGACAAGCCCTCAGCCCTCCTAGACTTGTTTGATTTCACAATGATAACCCTCAACCTACTTGGGATGATTGTCAGCAGCTCCGGCTTTGCCCAACCCAGCAGCTCCAGCTTTGCCATTTTAAAACCTGCAAAACCTGGGGCACAGGTCTTAGTTTCAGGCACCTCGTCCCCCATGGACCCAGCCACCCCTGGTTAATCACCCCCACCCCTGGGTTCCTGATTTGCCCATTTTATTTGGGTTACTCAATTTCACTTTTAATTTCCTCAACTCTACCACTAACCTTACCAGAGAAGACTGCTGGCTCTGCTTAGACCCCAGGTCCCCATACTGTACTGGCTGGACTACCACAGGAAATCTGTCAACTTCTTCAGTAATCCCACTGAGATGCTCTTGGGGAAGGTCCCCAGTTCTTACCCTTCAAGCTATAACTGGAAAAAGGGCTATGTGTGAAAGGAACAGGGGGAAAACTAGATAGCTTCCCTCACATTTAACATCTCTGTAATCATACTATCACCACAAATTCTAGTACATGCTACCTTGTGCCCCCTAATGAAACCTGTTTTGCATGCACCCCCAGCTTAACTCCTTGCATCCACCCACTGTTCCTTAAGAATCCCAGCATGTGAATTCTAGTAACACTGTTTCCTCAGGCTTACTACCTTCCCTTCAGCTCCTATATGGAGACAGTCCCAGACCATCACAGAGAAAAAGCAAGATTTTGGGGCCTCAGCGATCCTTATCACACCGTTTATTGGGGCTGGCATAGCTGCAGGAATTGGCACTGGTACAACAGCCTTAATTAGGGTGGATCAGACTTATCAGGGTCTAAGTAACCTTAAAGACTCAGATGTTGCTGAATTAGAGAAGTCTGTCCATCACCTAGAGTGGTCACTGGACTCACTAGCTGAATTAGTACTGCAAAATAGAAAGGGATAAGACCAGCTCTTTCTATAGCAAGGAGGGTTTGCCAGGCCTTGGGAGAACAATGCTGTTTTTATACCAACAACTCAGGTATTGTCAGAAACAGCCTAGCCATTGTCTTCAAGATGTTGGAAGAAAGGGCCAAAATTAGACAGCAAAATCAAAACTGGTATGAATCTTTGTTCAATTGGTCCCCTTGGTTAATGAGTTTAATTTCTGCCCTAACTGGTCCCCTTATTTTTTTACTGCTTGACATCACCTGTGGACCTTATGTCATTAATGCTTTGTTAAAATTTGTTAAGGATCGCCTAGCCACAATACAATGAATGGTTCTGAAACAACAATACCAACCTTTGGAGCCTCTGGATACATCTCAAGGATTCAAGATGGGGCCGTACTGAAGGGGGGGGTGGTATGAAGGGATCAAACTGACACCATGACAGGATTCAGTAAAGTGCCACCCTAACTAGGCCTAAGTTTTAGTTTCCCAGAGAGGCAGGAAAGACTTCTGGGAAAGGGCAGGCTGTTAATCAACAGTGACCCTGACATGTGGCTGGAGAAGATAGCCACTCAGGGGCTGAGTCAGTTCCTGGAGACATGTCCAAACATGCCTAGACATGTCCCTTTTGTGCCTTTCACCCCAACCAATCAAAGATGTACAATGGTAACTGCAGCTTCCCTAGCCAATCATTTTAAAATATTACTTAACCCCGCCTGAAATTCCCCTAGATGTGCTTTAAAAGGGCCTGTGTGTTCCTCTTGGGCCGCCATTTTGTATGAATAGTTGACCTCCACATGCTGGCTGATTCTGCAGAATAAACACTCTTTGTTTTTACATACTATTTGAGTCCAGGGTCTTTCTTCAACAATCTTCGGACCTTCACATGGAACACCCTTCCCACTTGTACCACCAGCCCACAACTGCTTGGATTAAGGTCCAGCCCCAATAGTGGTAATTCCACCACCATAAAAATTGCTGTGGTTAGGACCTGGCCCCATGAGCACAGACCCCCTCTACACTTCCCACAGTCCACCACAGCCCACAGGAGACTCCAGGAGGTAATGCTACCACAAAAGACCAGGAAGCAAGTAGCACAGGAAGAACATGGCCCTGCTAGAACAATGAGTAGGCCAGGCCCACTTTGAGGCTGTAAACACAAGCCCTTGTTCCAGCTCCAGTCCACACAGCCTGGTCCTGCAGATATACCACCCTCCCCCTTCATGATCAAAGTTGACCAGGCCACTCAACGCAGATTCCTCAAGCAGGATGACTACCCTCAGATGGGAAACCCTAATGGAGAAAGAAAGAAAGAAAGAAAGAAAGAAAGAAAGAAAGAAAGAAAGAAAGAAAGAAAGAAAAAAGGAAATGAAACCAAGAGATCCCCACCAAGAATGCCTAGTCCCATAATGGAAGCCTCAACTGAAAACCAAGAGGAAATTCCAGGCATAAAATCCCAAAATTAAATTACAATAACCATGTTTAACAAATTTAATGAGATCATGAACAAATGGCAAAATAAAATGGAAGCAAATCAACAAAAGGAATTCAATAGAATCCTAAATTAAATGAAAGAGAACTCACAAAAAGTTCTCAATATATGACTCTACAAAATTGTAAAGAATCAAAACAGAACTTCAGAGAGAAACAAAAGAAGTAGAGGATAATCAACAAAAAATAAGCTAAATGGTCAGTGTTATAAATTTAATGAGGTAATGAGCAAATGAATAAATTCTAAAAAAAAAAACAATAAGAAAGTGAAAACAGAAAATAAAATTGGAATTCAACAGAGATGGAGACACGGATGCAGAGATAATAGAACACAAAAATGAAAGATCTCTTTTAAAAGGTGCCCAAGAAACCTCCCCAGTATAATAGATCTTGTGGAGGACAGACTATCAAAGCTCAAGGACAGAGGAAATAGACTGGAATCAAAAGACAATGACAAGTTCAAAAAACATACAAATATGAGGGAAATGTGGAACACCTTTAAAACACCAAATATTTGTATCACGGGCATATAGAAAGGGAAAGAATTACAGGCCAAGGTCACATATAACATTTTCAACAAAATCATTGAGGAAAATGTCCTTAACCTTACAAAAGAGATGCTCCTCCAGTTACAAAAGTTGCCAACACCAAATAGACAGGGCCAGAGACAAAATCCCCAAAGTCATATTAATAGTTAAACCTCTAAACACTGAAAACAGAGAGAGTAGGAAAAGCTGCAAGTGAAAAAGGGCATGTCAAGAAGGTAATCCCATCAGAATTACCTAAGAGTTTTTAATGGGAACTCTAAAAGCCAGTTTGAGATGAAATAATTGCAAATTTTAAAGTACCATGGCTACCAACCCATACTACTACACTGAGCAAAACAGAGGTAGACTGCAGTGCAAGGTATATGGGGTAGGGTGGGAGAAAGACAAAAGGATTTATTATTTTTTTAATTTTTTTTGTTTATTTATTTATTTGAGAGCGACAGAGAGAAGAAGGCAGAGAGAGACAGAGAGAGAGAGAGAGAGAGAATGGGCGTGCCAGAGCTTCCAGCCTCTGTAAACGAACTCCAGATGCATGCGCCCCCTTGTGCATCTGGCTAACGTGGGTCCTGGAGAATTGAGCCTCGAACCAGGGTTCTTAGGCTTCACAGGCAAGCACTTAACCGCTAAGCCATCTCTCTAGCCCAAAAGGACTTATTTTGACTTACATTGTGTACATATATAAAAATTGTCAATAAAAAGTTTAATTAAAAAAGAAATAATAGAGCCGGGCATGGTGGCACACACCTTTAATCCCAGCACTCGGGAGGCAGAGCCAGGAGGATTGCCATGAATTTGAGGGTACCCTGAGACTACAGTTAATTCCAGGTCAGCCTGGCCCAGAGTGAGACCCTATCTAAAAAAATAAATAAATAGAAGTAATAGAGTCTTCGGACCTTTAACAAAACCCATATTCTCTACAGTTGTCATTTTCTATTTCATACAATTCCGCATCTTAAAGAACTAGTTTTAAAGCATATTCAAAGGAAATAAGTTTTAGTCATATGTGTGAA
The DNA here is from genome assembly GCA_036346955.1 of Dipus sagitta. Classification (NCBI taxonomy): domain Eukaryota; kingdom Metazoa; phylum Chordata; class Mammalia; order Rodentia; family Dipodidae; genus Dipus; species Dipus sagitta. The sequence goes on from CM070774.1 coordinate 53,247,617, forward strand.
AACCAAATACAGCCTCATATAATAACAACTTTCATATAAAAGGGAAATATGATAAGTTTATGTTTCCCTATCTGCTACTATAAAAGGAAAGCTGAGTTATGTAACCTTAATTATAAGCTAATGAAGATAATGAGATAAAAATTCTCTTGGCTGCTTAGGGTAACAGCACCCCAAAATGAATAGTTTTGTACTTGAATAAATATAGGAAGTGTCGTTGAGCTTACAAGGGAATCTGGTTGTTTTTTCCTCTTCATATTTGTTTCCTGGAAAATTATACCCTTCAAGAAATATTTCTAGAGAGTTAAGCTTGTACCCTTCCTGGAGAATTAAGATTTCTTGGAAGACTACCCTATCCCAGCAATCCTGACCCCAGTCATTTGATATCAATAGGACTGACAATCCCAGATGCCTTGAGTAGATGGGCTCATATATAAGCTGCTCCCAAATGTCATTGGGAATGTTTTTCATTTTCTGGGAAATCCTTCTTGGCCCTTTTGTGGTCAAGAACTCTGAATTTATTCCTTCCCTTAAGTTCCCCTTCTCTTAATGCTCTATCTCATAAAGCTCTACACTATAATTAAATCTTTTTGAACCTTATCCTCCAGTCTGTGGATTTAATTCATTAAATCTATAAAAGAACCTGGAGGCCTCTAACTCAGTGGAAGTTTTTTGTGACAGTAACAGTCTGGCTACCTAACTCCAGAGTTATTACTCGCCTACCAGCTGAGGTAAGGCTCCATTGCTCTCAAAAGACACCCCAAATTTCTGTATGAAGACATTAGCAAAGTACATTTTGGATACAAGTTCCTTATTTTTCAAAGGGATGATTATGATGGCTTATACAAAGGGAAAAGTGGATGATGGAAGTGTGTGTGGAAGTTGTATTAATACTGTTTTTGCATTTTTTTTCTCAGTTTTATATTTAGCCACAATCACTCAAGTTGTAGTGTAAGGCCATATAACATCAGAAACTACATAAAAGACAACATATATGAGGGATCTGAAAAAGAAAAGCATAAGCTTTGTGCACAAGCATCCCATTCAATTCACATTATGACACAGTACTGTGTACCAATCCACATGGGCTGCAGGTACCAATTTGTGTCCTCTATGTTCACTGTGTCTACAGCTACAATGGCAGTCTATTTTTTGAATGCTCCACTAGAGTCTAGTTCAGTTGGGCTCTACAAAGAACTCCTGCAAGACAGGAAGAATGCTTTGCATTGGGCAAAAAGGAATAGCAAGAAGAACAAGACAGTACACAGGTTCTTTCTTTGCATTTTAAAGCTTCTTTGTTAGGTGTCTGACCTCTTAGCACCAAACTTTAATCCCTTTCAAAGCACCTAATCAGAAAAGTATACTGCCTGATTACCAAGTGCTTCTTTGAGAGAACAAAGAGAGGAATCCTATAAAGTCTAATTCAGTGAGACCAGATAAGAAGTTCACATATTTTCCTGGAGGGAAGCAATCAATAATAATATGTCAAGGAGGGAATTGGTTGTCTCTTTTAGATGGTGACATTTAGCTGTCAACTTCTTTTAGATGTTGACTTTTAGCTGTGACAGGCATGTTTTTCAAGATGAAAACTGATCAACTGACCTGTAAACTGAGAATACCTTTTAACAAATGCATTCATTAGAACCTGAGTAACCTTTCTTTTGTCAAGTTAAGTAACTGGTTTCCTCAAAATTATAAAAACTAATAAAATATTGTTGCATCAAGAGATCTCACAGTCAGTCCTCAGAGAATTACTGGGGTATCTAATTATAAGCAAATTGTTGTATTTGGAAGAACTGATGTAAAAATATGAGAGAGAATATTTGTAAGTAATAGAAAAATGAATTCATGGTTGACAGAAAAAAATGACATTGAAAAAAACGTATTTGAAAAAGCATATAAGAATGAAATTTCTATACTAAAAAGAGATAGTATCATTGTATAGGCTGAGTAGTGGGGAAAGAAAAGCACATTTTAGCAGAGCTTATTTGTTTAGATGTGTCTCCAATTTTGTGATGCTGGCTGTGGCAGGTTGAATGGATGTCCCCCAATACATTCAGGAGATTATTAAAACTTGTATCATAGATCTCCAGCTGCCAGCTTGGAGGAGGTGTCACTGTGGACAGATACTGGGGTCCAGCTATAAGTTGTGTTTGGGGAATTCCAGCTAAAGATATACAAAGTACTGGAGCTTTGCTTGGGGCTTCCTAAGTGTGCTTGCTTGTGATGTTGGTGGTGGCTTTGCTCTCTGTCTGGACCTATAAAAGTGGATCAGTTTCTCCCCATCATGATGAAACTTCCCCTGAATCTCTGAATCCATAAGCTTCAATGAATTCCCTTCTTCCCATAACTGTCTCTGGTCTGTAGGTTCATCCCAGATCATGAGGCTTTCTACTACACTGGTTTATTAATCTTTAACAGATACATAAAAATTGTTCTTATTTCTAGGGTAACAAGTGAGGTATTTTATTTTATTCTTTTTCAAATATGTAACTCTTGCTGGCCTGGAATTTGCCACATACATTAAAATTACATAGAACTTGCAGTGTTCGTCTTGCCTTTGCCACCTATGTGCCGAATTTACAAATGGGAACTATCACTCAACCTAGGTGATGCTTTAATACATGTACAAATTGTGCAATATTTAAATTGGAGTACACATGGCTATCTTCACAAAAAGTATCCTTTCACTTTATGGTGAAAGCATGCAAGATCCTTCTGAATAAAAAATACAGTCTTTTATTTTTTATAGTCACTTTTCTGTGCAATAGTACTCATTGACTAGAGGGGAGAAATGGAGGGAGGGGTACAGTGGCCTGTGGAACAGGTACAGGAGCTACATATTTTTAGTTAGCTTCTATGCAAATAGAGCAGATTAGTTTCTGATAGTATATTATTTATTTCAAGAAACAGAACTTACTTTAAGAAATCAAGTTTACTGGGTATTATAGATAGAATGCAACCCCTTCATACATACATATTTTTCCCCTTTTTGTATGTAAAAGCATTCAGCTCAAAAGAAAACTATTGAACTGTTTTATAAAGAAGATTTTGCTGATTAAAGTCATAAGATGATTAAATGACAGCTGATAGTCATAGCCTTTCAATAAAATATGTTTCTAAGTTTGTTACTAAAAAGGTAATATGATTCCGTATTTTATAAATTAAAACAGGACTAGTTTCTAAACTTTTAGGGACACGATTCTGTCTAAACTGTACTAGGCAGCATTGCTTCATACACATTTTGAACAATACCGTGGGTAGATGTGCACATTTAGTGCAATCCCCCTCATGTACTTTTCTGTAGGCTCTGAATTTAACATCAGTGAAGAAAAGGTAAACAAAACTTAAGAACTGCATTTCGTTCTATGACAATTAAATTTTGCCTTACCTTCTCACTGATATTCGTAGTAAAGAATACAGTATCACTTCCTGGGATCATAGGTAGTTTGACTCCCAGAGGCAGATCCAGTAGCTGGGCTGCTCCCACCCGTGGAAGGGTGGTTTTGTGGGTCCCCTGTCAGAGGTAATCGTTTTGTGATTTCTTTTAAGCAGTATTCATGTAATATTAGACGAGTCCCCTCCCACTCCACGGGAAACGTCACCAGTCCCCGCTGTGGACACTGACTGACAGACCCCTACAGAGCCCGACCTGTAGCTCTCCCACGGCGGGCCTTAGGGGGCTCCTGCCGCCCAGGCCCGAGGCCCAGCGCCCACCACTCACATCTCCGCACTCCTGGTTGCCCACGGCCAGGCTGCAGTTGGCCGCTTTGCGGGCCGCGGCATTGGCTGTCTTCGAGCAGGCCCTGAGGTACAGCTCCATGGTGAGCCTCGCCGGGGCCGTGCGCCCCCCGCCGGCCTCCCCTCACGCCGGGCTCGACCCCATCGCCATCGTCCCTCAGCCCTCGGGCTGGGAGTGACCAGTGCGCGGCCGCGCGACGCGGGCGTTGCCCGGCGGTTGACAGGCGCGGGTGGGCGGCCAGAGCGCGGGACCCCACGCGGCCTCGGGTCCTCCCAGGCCCGCTGTCTGCATCCCCAGGGCACCCATCCATCGTGGCCAGGCCCGCTTCTCTCCACGCTAGGCCCACCCATGAGCTGTCTCAGGCCGCCGGCCTCCTCTGCCAGCTCTCTGCATGTCCCCAGCTCTGTCCTTTCTTTTTTGTATGTCCCCTCTGCTTTGTTACAATTCCTCCTGGCCTCAACCATCCAGTCAAAAGTTGTAAAACTCACAGCTCTTTTGGATGATATGTGCAGAGACAGGCAGAGACATAAGCAGCATGTAAGATAGGACGCCTTCAAACAGCTAACCACACTGAGAATTATGTCCAAGGCAGACGCGATATGGTTTGTGAGGATTTAGGATTTAGCTGCATAGGGTTCCTTGACCTGTGGCTGTTTCTGTAGTTTCTGGGCCATTTGGAAATAATACCCTTTACTAAGAATTTACTAACTCCAGATAATGTGCTCAACACCTTCTCATGCATTTTACTCCTTCAAACAACCCTGTGAATAGTTAACCCCATGCCCATTTTTAGTAATTATGGTAATCACTATTTAAAAATATGCCCTCTCCCAGACTGTTTTCTGAATCATTATGGTATATTCTTACTCTATTTTAATTCCATTCATGTGCTAAGATTCACTTTAATTTGAAATCCAGGCTCTAGATACTGCCAACTCTTCACATGGTTGTCCGTAGTCATTTCAGATTCAGTATACTGAAATCTAAAAATAGACACACTCTTTGCCAAAATAGAATTAAACAAGTGCTCTTTCTTTTGGAACACCCCAACCCAGTAACCAGAAGGTACTTATGGCAGAAACTGAGGTATACTTCTGGTGCTTCCCTTTTCCCCTATGTCCCATAAATTGATTCCTAAACCCTGACATAATTAGTCCCCTCCTATCATTACAGTTGCTATTTTGGGTTTGTCATATTGTCCCAGCCTTATAGCATCTCTCTGTTACCATTTACCTCAATCATCCACTGGTAATCAAACTAATCTTTTGTTGGGTATTTCCACTGTTTTAAAACTCCATGGACTGAAGAGATGGCTCCATGGGTAAGGTGCTTGCCTGCAAAGCCTAATGACCTGGGTTTATTCGATTCCCTAGTACCCATGTAAAACCAGATGCACAAAAATGGCCCATGTATCTGGTTTGCTAGAGGCCATGACTCGTTCATTCTTCCTCTCTCTCTCTCTCTCTCTCTCTGTGTGTGTGTGTGTGTGTGTGTGTGTGTGTGTGTCTTCTTTCAGTCCCTCAGAGGACTTTTAGCTGTGAAAACCTCTTGTACTTAACTTCACTTAATTTTAGTTTTAGTTTTTATTTTTTCTGCCTAACCAAAAAAAAAAAAAAAAAAAAAGGTTAAAAGCACCTTCGAGGTAGTAGTCAAAATTGAGTCTCACTGGGCTGAAATCAAAGTGTTGGAAAGGTCGTGTTCTTTCTGGAGGTTTTGAGGCATAATCCATAACTTTGTTACTTCTATCTTCAAATTCGTATGTCAAATTCAATTCAAATCTCTTTTTGACTCAGCCTCCTCCAATTAACAATCATGATTACATTATGCTCATCTAAGCGGTCCAGAATAATTTATTTACTTTAAGGCAAGCTGGTTAACAATCTTAATTCCCACAATAGTCTTCACCCTTCTTTTCTATGAAAAAATGTCTTTACCATTCTTGGAAATTATTAAATAGATAATTCTGAGGCATAGTTACACTGCCTTCTACAGCTCTTATCTTTCTAGACAGAACTCCTCTCTACTACCTCTCAAAATAGAACCTCAGATGGTAGAGAGCTGTTTGTGGCTAGTTCCCTACATGGTTCTCACTGATTCATGGCTCTGTCTTTGCTCAGGCTTTCTCCTCTGGCCTGGTGCCCTTTGGATTTCATTGCTCAGTTTATTTCAATTAGCTTTTAAGACAGCTCAAATCTTAGCACTTTCAGGAAATCTTCCAAGCATTCTAAGTTCTTGACAAAGTCAAGAATACCTCTGTGTATCCTTCCATCTTAGCCTTTCACAATGCATAGAGGATATTTGCTTTCCTACCAGTTAACCATACCCTCCTGGGAAGCAGCGACTGCCTTATTCAATTGCATATAACATAGCGGCTAGCATGCACTGAGTGAACTCTAAGTATATTTTTTCTTATCCTAACCAAGTTAAACATGAATGAAACCCCTCAAGAGCTCTAAGCAAATTTACATTTAGAGGAACACTCTTGCAGCAATGCATATAGTGTAGTTTTATAGAAGTGTGACAAAAGCACCAGAGACCCATAGGCACATCCAAGGTGTATTTGGATTTGACAGACATATAAGAGGCTAAATTGTTAGAACTTTGAGCTCCTCTTTGTTTCACCTACTAAATAAAGAACAGAATTGGAGGTAATAACTGTTGTGGGTTGTGGGAAGCTAACAAAGATGGATGACCAGCATGGAATCTGGAAGGAATAAAGTAAGTCAGAAAAGTAAATGAATTCATTATCATCATCAACAACAACAACAAAAAACACTACAAAAACCTTCAAGTAAGTGAGTCCAAACTACAAGGATAACAGTTAGAAAAGAAGAGATCAAGAAGCCAGTGCTATTTATATGCAACAGAGCTTTGATGTTTTCCTGAAGATGTTAGAAGAGTGTTTCAGATTTTTGGTGGACTTTAGGGTACTCTCAGAAACTGTATTTTATTGATTTCTGCTTTATAACAAACCATTGACACAATTTAGTGAGTTTATACAATGGCTTGTTATTTTTCACAATGCTGTAGGCTGGCTGGCAGTTGTTCTGGTTTGGCCTGGCTTACCCAGAGCTGGTTCACACTGGATTGTTTCACTCCTAGGACTGGGCCTTCAGAAAGCGTGCAATGGTTGGGATTACTGGACCCCCATGTACCTATGCTCTTTTTTGTCTTGCAAGAGGATAGACAAAGATTCTCTACATGGTACTCTCAGGTCTCCCATTATAACAGGAAGTAGCAGTTAATGTGCACCAGTGTGTCATTAGTAGTCAGAACTATCACGTTCAGTACATCACATTGGCTTCTAGTCCAATGGCCAAAGAATATTAAATGCTCAAGATGGGAGGCATTGCATAAGGGTTTGGCTATAATATGGCATGATTTCCAGAAGGAAATTGCTGCACAAGTCAGATAATTATCTGATAACTATTATTTATGCTACCCTCATGTTTAAAACACATTTTAGGGTGTGGGGAGATGACTCATCAGGTAAGATCACTTCCTGAACAAGCATGAAGACCTGAGTTGGTCACCAACACCCCCTCCCCGCATAAAAATTCAGGTATGGCATCACATGCATGTAATCCCAATGCTGAGAGGGGCAGAGATAGAAGGCTTACTGGAGCTCCCTGATTAGCCCGGATAACTAAAGTTCCAGTTTTATTAGCAAAGTCTGTCTCAAGGAAATCTAAGGCAGACAGCCATAGAGGAGGACACTAAATGCCTTCATTTGGCCTCCCCACTTTATGCACACAAAGCACATGCATCCCCTCCACACATACATACAATACACACACACACACACACACACACACACACACACACACACACCACATGCTATGCACACAAAAAAATAAAGCCCAAACACATTTTACCCCTATTTAGATTACCAAAAGTCCCATTCAGTAGTGCTATCCAGCTTAAAATTCAGTTCACAATTATATCTTTGGAAACTCCTTGGATATATCTTTTATCAATTTGAAAACCTATAGACTATAAACTAAATTTTTTAATAATCTATAGATTAATGATAATTTTTCCCAAACTTGAGACTTAAAATAAGAACATTACTCATTATACCTAATGGTACCTATTGTTTGGGGATCAAATCCTTGTCTGTGCCTCATAAAACTTTCAAGTTCAGTTGGAAGAAATGAACTCTGAGGGCAGGAATCAGCTCCTTCTAAAGTGACTAAGAAATAGCCTACTAGAATCAGGTATTACTTTTAAGACCCGTTAAACAGAGACAGCATAGCCCTTATTAGTCCAGGATAAATTTTTGCTGCCTTCTGAATGAAGATCCTCTTTTGTACCCAAAGCCCCCTCCATCTGGAAATTCTCCAGTCTGGCTTGTACCGGTGAGCATTGCTTTCAGTTCCTGAGGAAACCTAGCACTCTTTCATTCTGAGTGCTTCTTCCCCTGGCATCTGGTATGTGCTGTCTCACACCTATATAGGAGAAACACAAAGCTGATCCTTTGCACATCTTTGGAGTTCTTGCACCATACATACCATCCGTCTCTCATACGTTAGGTGCATTTGTCTCCCTGGGCTCTGGACTCCATCTCCTGGAGTGAGTCAAATGGGTTCCATGTAAAATCTCTTCCATGCAAGGTAGTCTAGAGACTCAGGCTGGTAAACTGAGAAAACAGTGTCCTTCATATCTGTGTTATTTCATTGCTTGATATCTGGTATGTATGAGTGCTTATTTTTTGACAAATTTTATACATTTTGGGCAGGCCAGTGGAAGATATTTGGAGAGATAAGTAGTACAGAGTAAAGTTTTGAATTCTTTGGCTAACAATCACTCTTTGATTTGGAGAAAATGTTGCATGAATGAATCTTGGTAAGTATCCAACTCTCCTTTCATCTGAAACCAAAGAAGGGACATACCCCCATTTAGCATGCCTTGGCAACATGGTTACAGACATGAGGCTTTGTATTCTGAAAAGAAATTGAATTAAAGATTCCTGTATAATAAGTGATGGTGAACTCAGAGCAGGGTACAATTTCCTCATCATAGGATACAGTCATATTTTAATACAACTGCATTTGTGATTGAATTGTATTCATCTTGTAGCTACCATCCTTATTTTCCTCAGTTTGGATGCCAAGACTTTTATATATGTTTTCTCTGAGCAGCTATCTCAAATCTTCCCTGCAAGTTATTTTCCCCTAGGAAAGCCAGTCTTCTTTTCCTTTTTTAAATTTATTTTCATTGACAACTTCCATGATTGTAAACAATATCCCATGATAATTCCCTCCCTCTCCCCACTTTCCCCTTTGCAACTCCACTCTCCATACACCTTCCCCTTCTCAATCGGTCTCTCTTTTATTTATTTACTTATTTTTATTTTTATTTTTTTAAAGAGCTAGTTCTTTATTTATTTATTTATTTATTTATTTATGTATTTATTTATTTATTTGAGAGTGACAGACAGAGAGAGAAAGAGGCAGATATATAGGCAGAATGGGCACACCAGAACCTGCAGCCACTGCAAACGAACTTCAAACACGCGCACCCCCTTGTGTATCTGGCTAACGTGGGTTCTGGGGAATTGAGCCTCTAACCAGGGTCCTTAGGCTTCACAGGCAAGTGCTTAACCACTAAGGCATCTCTCCAGCCCCTATCTTTTGTTTTGATGTCATCATCTTTTCCTTCTTTTATGATGGTCTTGTGTAGGTAGTGTCAGGAAATGCAAGGTCATGGATATCTGGACCATTTCCTGTCTGGAAGAGCACAGTACGAGGAGTCCTACCCTTCCTTTGGCTCTTACATTCTTTCCACCACCTCTTCTGCAATGTACCCTGAGCCTTGGAAGGTGTGATAGAGGTATTTCAGTGCTGAGCACTCCTCTGTCACTTCTCAGCACCATGGTGCCTTCAGTCATCCTAAGGTCACTGCCATCCGAAAAGAGAAGCTTGCCTAACCAATAGTGAGAGTAGCATTAATATATGGGTATGAGCATTAAGAGAAGTGCTTACTGGGCAGTTTGGTGAGCATAGTATATACATTTAGCCTGACACCAGCAGGCATTACACTCCTATGGCTCATGACTACCAATGTTGTAGGTTTTCAGTAACAGGGTTGTATTCCCTCCCATGGAGTAGGCCTCCAGTCCAATTAGAGAGCGGTGGGTTTCCCATATGACAAAAATGCCACTACTGCACCTTGTTGGTTCATTTGGCCTGGCTGGCCAAATATAAGGCTTGCAGTATCCACTGTTGAGTATCTTTACTGGTGATTTCTCTGTCTCCCATTGAACTTCATGCAGTGTGGCTTTTATTTATTTATTATTTTTTAATTAGTTTTCTACTCAGTGAGTACAGTCAAGTTGGTACCATTGTTAGCCTCCTCCCTGTCCTCCCCGCTCCACCTGGCCCCTTCTTATTGGGGTATATGGGTCATGCATTGTGGGGTTAGCAACCAGTTATGGGTACGAGGAAATCTCAGCTGGTCTACTTGGAGGAGGTTTTCAGCTTAGCTCCCGAAGGATTTCTCAGTGGCCTTGCAGCCTAAGTATGTGGAGTCTTCTGCAATAGGGTCTTACCATCTTTTTCTGGTGTGAAACCAAGGGCCTCAGCAGTGGCCTGTAATGTTTTGGGGGCATCAGGGACCTCCCTGGCCAACAACTCACTGGAAGGTATCCCATCCCTGGCACTGAAAATTTTCTAGTAACAATCTATAGCTCCTGTGTGTTCCATTGTCCAAAAAAGTAGGTTTCCTTATGACTTATTTGTATCCTCTTAGATTTTGATTAGTCCTCCCTCCACCTTTCCCTTGACCACATTCGGGCCTTTTCACCCCCATTAATCTGTTATTCCACTTACAATAAGTATAGATATTTAGATGATCAATAGATTAGATTCCAGCCATTAAAGATACAATTATTAAACTACTTAAAATATTTCCATAGATCCTATGATACCATTCATCTAGCTATCAAAATCCATTTTTATTTGTATTTATTAATGATTTGCTATGGTTACTATAGAAGAATGGAAATAACCACATTGCATAGTAAGCACAAATTACAGATTTCTTTCTTGGCCCTGTGGCATTGACTACTTCTCACTCTACTGTAAATGTACCCAATCCACATGTCTATGCAACTCATCCATGTGGAAGGGAAAGTTTCAATTGGAGTTCTGCACTAAGGTCTCTTATTGCAACTAGTGTGCTTCATGGAAAGAAAGAAGGAAAGGGGCCTCAAATGATTTTATAACTAACATGCTAAGGATATGTTTCCTGGAAAAACAATGCAATAAATGCTTTTACTAGCAAGAGTTTTTGTCTATAGGAGGTTTCTTGCAGTAATGTGTCTAATTGTCTAGAATTACAATGATAGAGACTGGGGTATGCAGATTTATAGATAATGACTTCTAGCAAAATGTCATATATATACATACATGCACATATATATGTGTGATATAATATATATATATGTATATATAATATATATATATGCATACATGTGTATATATATATATATATATATACACACACATATATATTATATATATATATATATATATATACATACATACCTTCCCTACCACCTAATTAACTTCTATGAAAGGGAGGCACCTGCACATTTCAGAGCAAACTCATTTGTTCACTTGCGCCAAAATGTTGTGGTTTAATAGAAGGTGAAGCATACATAACAAAAGTCCCAGACCTCTCTTTGCCTCATAATTACACTTACCTTTGAAATTATGAGTGAGGCTTGATATTATAGACAATATCTGAGCTCTTGGAGTCAGAAGCATAAATCTGGTTTTTAAGCTATCTAAAATTCTAAAGTGTACTTACTTTTATAATATCACTTTTCAGAATTCATCTTGTATCAATTCAATCATTTTAGTATTCCTTAAACATACAGAAGGCATGCTTTCTACTCTAAGGTAACATATATGTATGAACAGAAATCCAATGACTAGACATAGAAATATTTCATCTGTTAATCTGAGACCCTAAAACTTTTAGTCCAGGAGCAAACAATACTCCATTGGGTACCATCACAGACATGCAAACTCATTTTAGAATCTCTTTAAGCTCAGAGGTCCTTATGTTACATTTTTCATCAGCTATGTGTCTGTATGATTATTAAATATGAGCACACTGGGGTTTAATTTAGTTTTAGTCACACATACATGGTAACAAATGCTTTGATTCCCATAGTTTGTTTGTTTTATATTTATGTTGATATTTTATATTACTAAAATTATAAAATATGATTTTTTTTTCTAATATTGCTGAATTAAAGCTTCTGTCCATTTCAGTCTGTGCTTTTTTTCCTTTTCCTAGGTGAGGTCATGCTTCTCTTAAAGCATTTACACTGATTTATCCTTCCACAAATGGAGTGTAAAGAGGGTATGTGCACTCTATTAGTCTCTTATTTCCATAAGAATAGGCCTTTTTTTTATAAGTTGTGGTCTCAGGTATTGGCTAAAAGTACTTATCTCTCTGTCTTGTTATTCTGTGATCTATTTTTATCCTGCATCAATCTATATCAATATTTAATTAGTTTCAGAAATAACAGAGATTTCTTTCTTCTTTTACCAATTTTCACTCCTTATTCTTGATGAAACTTTTGCTCCTGCCAACATTAAACAAAATTGTGAGAAATTTCTCAGTTGTTTTTTTAATTTTTATTTTAATATATTTTTATTTATTTTGTTTGCAGTAAGAGAGACAGAGAGGAGACAGAGAGAGAGAGAGAGAGAGAGAGAGAGAGAGAGAGAGAGAGAGAAAAGAATGGGTACACCTAGGCCTCGAGTGACTACAAAGGAAACTCCAGATGCATGAATGTACCACTTTGTGCATCTGGCTTTACCCAGATCATTAGGCTTTCAGGTAAGCATCTTAAATACTGAGCCATCTCTCCAGCCCTCAGTTGTTTTTAAGATTACCTAAATTCAGTATAAATAAAAGGACCAAAGACAAAGAATGGAAAACAGGGCTGGAGAGATGGCTTAGCGGTTAAGCACTTGCCTGTGCAGCCTAAGGACCCCGGTTTGAGGCTCAATTCCCCAGGACCCACGTTAGCCAGATGCACAAGAGGGTGCGCGCATCTGGAGTTCGTTTGCAGTGGCTGGAGGCCCCGGCGTGCCCATTCTCTCTCTCTCTCTCTCTCTCTATTTGTCTCTTTCTCTCTCTGGTCTGTCACTCTCAAATAAATAAATAAAAATTTAAAAAAAAGAATGGACAACAACCATGTTATCTATTATGGCCTCAGCTACAAGATTTTATAATTTGTATATCTTTTTCTTTAAGAAAAAGCAAATTTAGTAATCAATAAATGTAACATGTAAAGATAAAATATATTATTTGTGGGCTGGAGAAATTGTTAAATGGTTAGAGTGCTTTCTTGCAAAGCCTAACAACTGGAGTTTGATTCCCTAGTACCCACATACAGATGCACAAAGTAGCCCATGCATCTGGAGTTCATTTTCATTGGCTAGAAGCACTAGTGCACCCATTCTCTCTCTCTCTTTCTCTCCTGGGTGTGGTAGCACATGACTTTATTCCCAGCACTTGGGAGGCCTACATAGGAGGATAACTGTGAGTTTGAGGCCAGCCTGTGACTACATATTGAATTCCAGGTCAGCCTGGACTAGAGTGAGACCCTACTTCGAAATAACTTGTGTGTGTGTACATGTAAGCGTGACTGTGTGTATGTGTGTGTGTGTAGTGCAAATGATTCAATGTGTTTTCTGTTGATCATCTGCCTTAAAACCAGAAATCTTTGAGTTTTATATATGCTAGAAGCAAGTGCTTACAAGATCAGCTCCATTGAAATTCTGGATGCTATTAGAGGCTGAATTGTGTCCCCTCTCATCTGTTGACACCTGAAGTACCCTTCCTTTCCTTGTACTTCAGAATATGACTATTTACAGATCAGATTTTAAGCAGTGAGTGAAGTTAAAATGGGATTATGAGGGTAGGCTGGTTTACTAGAAGAGATTAAGACAACATCATGCGTACTACATAGAAGTGCTAGTCTTGCCTGCACCCTTGAGCTCAGATTCAAGCTTCTACAACTGTGAAAAAGCAAATTTCTATTGCTTATAGCACCTAGTCTGGGGTAATTTGTTACAGCAGCCCTAGCAAACTAATCTCAACTCTGAGACATTAATGGACTTCCTTTGGGAGGAAGTATATTTAAAAAGATTTCTTTTATTTATTTCAGAGAGAAAGAGAAAATGGGTATTCCAGGGCCACTAGGCAATGCAAATGAACTCCAGATGTATGTGTCAGCTTATATTTTGCTTTACATAGGTACTGGGGTATCAAACCTGGCTCCTTAGGCTTTGCAGGCAAGCACCTTAACTGCTGAGCCATCTCTCCAGCCAGGGAGGGAGTTTTATTACACTGTCACTGCCAGGGGGTGGGGGGAAGAAATATGCTTAGTGTGTACTATAATGGGACAAAGGAGACATCAGAAGCCTGTGTGATGCTATCTCCAGATTCTGCATCTTTCCCCTTGCTAATCTCATTTATAATTTCACTGTATCAATGCATCTTTGTAGTAGAGTATAACAATGCAGAGTTTCAAGGATCCGGATGTCTAAGTGGTCTTGGAAGATCGCAAAACTCTGACCCAGTCATTATATCTGGTAAAGAATTTAATAACAAGAGTATTTAATTTGAGTTAAGTCAGTCTTTTTTACTTGGGTAAAATATGAATATGTGAATCTTTGTGGGCAGTTAGCCCCCTTTTAGCTGAAACTAAAGATGAGAAAGAATATAGTTGTTTTTGACTATCTTACCTGTTTTATCATGATAAAAAACTTCTAAGAAAGATTTCTGTTTTATTCAATGCATTCTATAATAACCACAACAGTTCCCATGGATTACCATTGAATAGAAAAGACACAATAGTAATGATTTGAAAATTTATACTTCCATAATGAGTAAATTAGTTTTCTTTGTCCCTATTAAGGAAATTGTCTGTGTTTATCTCCAGCTTTCATTCTTTTTGTTTTCCCTTCTTGCCTTTCACTTTTTTGTATCCATTCTGAGCACTGTTCCTGTCCTATTTGAGACAGGGTCCTATGTTTTTAGCTTCTAAATTACTGTGTTATTATTCAGTCTTAACAATATAGCAGCATATAGTTAAATATAGCAGCATATAGTTAAAAAGAGTGTATGGCTCCCTATTGCATTTTTTTTCTCACATTCACTATATATGTATATTATAAAGGTGTCATATAAACATTCTGAATACATGTCAACAATAGATTTCATGTCTGATCATTCAGCCTCATGCATTAATACTTAGAAAACCTATAAGTATTCATAAAGTAATCAAAATCAAGGACTTATTGATCTACATGAAGATGTAGTTATTATGTTAGAAAGATCACAAACTTAGTAACTTGTTATATGAACTCAAGTAATAAAAAATAAAAATTTTTAAATCAAAAAGAGAAACCAATAAAATACAGTCATTTAGATTTAGGAAGTATATGGTTATATTAACTATTTTTCTTGTAGCTGTGACAAGTACTTGACAAAAGAAACTTTAGAAGGAAAGTTTATTTTGTCTCACAGATCAAAATTACAGACCATTATTGCAGAGAAGGCAGAGTAACAAGAGTATATAGCAGCTGGTCACATGGTACCTGACATCAGGCTGCAAAAACAGATGCATACTGCTGTTCAGATACTTTCTCCTGTAGTCCAGGATTCTCAACCTATGAAATGATGCTGCTCATGGTAAGGCGGCAGTTTCTACCTCAAATGTTGAATCAAGAAAATTCATTACAGATATATTCAGATTTGTTTCTATATTGATGCTAACTCCTATCAAGTTGACAGCCCACATTAAGCATAACAAGTGTGTTTTGCAAATTTATCTTGTTACAGATTAATAGTTCATATATTTTTGTTATGTAGATATATAGAACATGCAATGTGCATATTATGAGTTTAAGAAAGAACAGTTTGGAAGTAGCATAAATCATGAGTATTGAGTATATTGCAATAAAGTGTTCTAGAAAGTAAAAGCTTTTAAAATATGAAAATAGAAATTATTATTGAATATCAGTTAATTGAATACTTTTACTTTATAAGTAAGGATATAGGAATGCAGTAAAATTAGTTATATCCAAACTCAAAAATGATCTTAAAGTTGTAACTCAAGTCTTCTGTTTATTTTCCAGCAAACCATAGAACTTAGGATAGTATCATGCTACGTGTCCACATATATAACTTTGGGTATATTCTTATACTGAAATGAATCTTTATTTAAGGTTTTTGTTATAAGAAATATCTCTGCTATAAGAAGTGCCATCACAACAGAAATAAAGTGATTCTTTTCACTTTTTAAAAGAATAAGCATTCATGTTAATACATTTAACATAGTATCCCTAATTGTGGTTTTGTAACTTCTTTATTTTTACTCTTCATAATATTGTAGTAAGGGGAATTTGTTTTTTCTTAACATAAAATAACTGTCACCTATTTATGCAGTCAGCATTCTAACTATTCTAATATAAGTGTTCAGAACAAGTGCCAATTAAAAACATTACTACATCCTTATCATGTTCAGCCAGCCGGTTGTGCATGTTAACATTGCAGAGGATTGTAGTGCTACTTCAGAAGCTGCTTATCAGTTAGGAGTTGAATTTTTATGAGTTGTTAATCCCCCCTCCCCTAATTAGTAAGCAGTCTGGTAAAAAAAAAAAAAAGAGCTTTATCTTTATATGGTTTCATCAGTAATGGAGGTGAGAATTTAAAGAGGAAAGACCTTTGGAGACATTTTTTGAGGAACAGAAACCTCAGATCTGCTCCAGCCTTTTCTCTCTTACTGAGACTTGTCTGGATTCTCCTTGCATGGTATCAGAAGGTCACTCCTGTTGAGTTGTATTTGTGTATGCTTGTCAACTTGTTTCCTACTGGAAATTCATCTAAATCATATTCCTTAGATGCATAGATGCGTTTCCTGCATATGTAAATGAAACTGTTGAATTTTGCTTCATGGTATAATTGGAAATCATCTTTGTTTTTAAATGAAATAAATCCACTCATTTTCACTTGTTAACATAAACACTGTGTATATCCTATTCAAAATATTTAATGCTAATACTATCTTTCCCTCCCTCCCTTCTTTCTTTCTCCTTGATTCGTGTGTGTGTGTGTGTGGTATGCTTGAGCATGGCCCCATGTGGTGCCCTATCCACTTGCCTGTGGCAGGATGGACTCACCAGTGGTGGCCAGACCAAGACGTTAAGTGTTCTGCTCCATCGCTCTTCAACCTGTTCTTAATTTTTTGAGGTAGGGTTCCACTCTAGCCCAGGCTGACCTGGAATTCAATATGCAGTCTCAGACTGGCCTCAAACACACAGCCATCCTCTTACCTAGATCTCCCAAGTCCTGGAATTAACAATGTGTGCCACCTTCCCTTATTTGAGCTGAAGTCTCCTAATTCTGGAGCTTGCTATATTTTGCTATTGTTGTTGCTGTTGTTGTGTGTTGGTTTGTTTGTTTTCATGACTCTAGTGGTTTATGGTCTCTGCTCTCCTACAGGACTGGGGTTACAGACACTTGTAATTATGTGTGTCCTAGGGATCAGACTTAAATTGTCTCAGGACTCCTTAGGCCCCCATGCTAGCACAGTAAGTTCTCCCAACAGCTGAGCCATCTCCCTAGCCTTTCCGCCTGATTCTTAGTGCAATCTTAGTTTCCTTGTTGATACTTCCTCAAAAAGTGTTTTATAGAACTTTACACAAAAAGTTATTACAAAGTGATGTTGATAGTGACACATGTGTCTTGAGTTTAAGATAGGCTCTACATTTATAGCCCAGCCTGGCCTTGGTTCACTATCTTACTCCACCAGGCTCTGCAGTGCTGGTGACACAAGCTCATGCCCCTATGCTGTCTGTGTGCTTTTAATTTTTTATATGGCCTAAGAGACTCAATATTGAAAGGGTTGTACTCATTCAAACCAAGATTAGAGGATAATCAGAAGCATGATTTCTTGCTGGGATCTTTAAAATACAAAATCTAAAATGTTTTCTGTAAGTGAGAAAGAAAAGAAAACCCAGAGAAAATCACTTAATGATTAAATATTTCATAAGTTTCCATGACATACATGTTTGATTTCACATGTGATCTTATTACTCTCTAAAGAGTCTAAACACTTTTCATCGGTTCATTTCCGAAGTTTATTGTGTTCTGCTTTAGATAACCATCATAATCTGTGAAATCATTATTTTTGTAGTATCTATATATGGAACAACCCTGTCTAATAAAATTGTCTTTATAATGAAAGATTTTGTAATACTGGTTAAAAGTTTATTGTTAATTTATTTTCTCATTTTTGTCTTTTCTTCTATAATAGTAGAAAATAAAGCAATCAATTTTCCTAAATTAGTTTCAAATAATCAGATGTTTAAAATACATGTCACCAAAAATTCATAAGTTTATTTTTACAATATAACATAGGTCCTTTGCGACAACGAACATTGGCTTCTAAACACTTCACATTGTGATGTTTTATATTACAAAAATAGTAGTGATTAGTTTTATAATTTCTATATAGCATTTATATTAAATAAGTATTTCATATTCTCAGTTTTGTTAACTAGGGATGGTGATTTGCAATTTGCAACTTTCAAAAAATATGTTTCCCAAGAAGATGCTATCCAATAAATGTATAAACTAAAAACAAATAAAAAATGATAGGAATAAATTTGCATTTTGAATAGTCAATGTGTTTGAGGTTTATTTGTATTATTGTCAATTCTCTGTACATTCAATAAAATAGTAAAACTTATAATGATTACTATGACTAACATTTTTGAAGCAAAATCCCATTTATTCAGACTTTCCTTGAACTTACTCTGTGGCCTTGAACTTGTGTGATTACACAATTAAGCTTCCAAAATACCTGAGATTTCAGGTCTGCAATATCGGAGTAGGCTAATGTTTTAAAATAATTCTAAAACTTGGTAGGCACTGAAAATTTTCTAGCAACAATCTATGGCTCTTGAGTGTTCCATTGTCCCAAAACGTAGGATTCCATATGTTTTATTTATATCCTCTTAGTTTTGATTAGCCCTCCCTTCACCTTTCCTTTACTTAATCTCTTCCCCTGACCTCACTTTGGGCCTTTTTACCCCCATTAATCTATTCTTCTACTTACATATATACAATACCATCCTATTAAGTACCCCCCTCCCTTCCTTTCTCTTCCCTTTCTATCTCTTTTCTAGCTTACTGGCCTCTGCTGCTGAGTTTTTTCCTTCTCACACAGAAGCCCAATCATCAGTAGCTAGGATCTGCATATGAGAAAGAAGATGTGATGCTTGGCTTTCTGGGCTTTCCTGGGTTACCTCACTTAGTATACTCTTTTCTAGATCCTTCCATTTTCCTGCAAATTTCGTAACTTCATTTTTCTTCACCGCTGAGTAGAACTCCATTGTATAAATGTGCCATATCTTCATTATCCACTCATCAGTTGAAGGACATCTAGGCTCGTTCCATTTATCAGCTATTGTGAATTGAGTGGCAATAAACATTGTTGAGCAAGTATCTCTAAGGTAATGAGATGAGTCCTTAGGATATATGCCTAGGAGTGCTATAACTGGGTCATATGGTAATCAATTTTTAGCTGTCTTAGGAACCTCCACACTGATTTCCACAATGGCTGGACCAGATTGCATTCCCACCAATAGTGTAGAAGGGTTCCTCTTTTTCCACATCCTCATCAGCATTTATGGTCATTTGTTTTCATGATGTTAGCCAATCTGATAGGAGTGAGATGGAATCTCAACATAGTTTTAATCTGCATTTCCCTGATGACTAGGGATGTAGAACATTTTTTTAGATGCTTATTATATGCCATCCATATTTCTTCTTTTGAGAACTCTATTTAGTTCCATAGCCAATTTTTTAATTGGCTTGTTTGATTTCTTATTATTTAATTTTTGAGTTCTTTGTATATCCTAGATATTAATCCTCTGTCAGATGTAAGCTGGCAAAGATTTTTTCCATTCTGTAGGTTGCCTCTTTGCTTTATTCACAGTGTCCTTTGCTATACAAAGTCTTTGTAATTTCATGAGGTCCCAGAGGTTAATCAGTGATTTTATTGCCTGAGCAATTGGGGTTATATTCAGAAAGTCTTTGCCAAGACCAATATGTTGAAGGGGTTCCCCTACTTTTTCCTCTAGCAGTTTCAGTGTTTCACGTCTGATGTTAAGGTCTTTAATCCATTTGGACTTAATTCTTGTGCATGGAGAGAGAGAAGAATCTATTTTCATCCTTCTACAGATAAATATCCAGTTTTCCCAGTACCATTTGCTGAAGAAGCTGTCTTTTCTCCAAAGAGTATTTTTGGCATTTTTATCAAATATCAGGTGGCTATAGCTACCTGGTCTTACATCTGGGTCCTCTATTCTGTTCTATTGATCTGCATGTCTGCTTTTGTGCCAGTACCATCTGTTTTTGTTACTATGGCTCTGTAGTATAGGTTAAAATAAGGTATGGTGCTACCACCAGCCTTATTTTTGTTGCTCAGTATTATTTTAGATATTCGAGGATTTTGTGTCCAATGCTTTGCATGAATTATCTCATTGGCCTTTTACAAAATAAATAGCCTGCAAGCCATTTCTCTCCCACACCTGTGTAGAAGCAGAAAGAATTTCTAAAGGAAAAGAAAATGAGGCAAATGATTTTAAAAATCTTATTAGAAAATGCTAATAATGAGCCTTTCCAGAAACAAACACATAGTATTTTCATGTAGAGGTTCTTATGTGTGGAATACTTTGAGCATTTGGAATGGATTTTGGCTAACATATACAGTATCATTTCATGGCAATGTCATACTCCTTGTATGCTAAGTAGCATATGCAGTTTCCTGGGTATAGTATAAGTATAAGGTGTCTTCAAGTGTTTTTTTTTTCTGTTATAAAGAGAGCTTCTCCTGCTTATTGGCTTAATTCCTGTATTATATCTTTTTCTATTCTTAAGCTTTCAGTTTCTGCATATTTCTGGTGAGATGAATTTTGTGGAGGCAGCATATCTGGCTCTTGTCCTATGCCCATTCAATTATACCATATCTTTTAATTAAAGAATTTAGTATCTTTAAATTAAGTCATTATAGTTATGTAGAGACTCCTGTTATTTTATTACATTTCTTTCATTGCTATTAAATATGTTTGTTTAATTCTTTATCTTTTATCACTCATATTTGTTACTTGGTGGCTTATTGAATTTATAAGTTTTAATTCATTTCTATTTTGCTGAGGCATTGATTTGTCAATCTGTTTCTAGAAAGTGCTTCCTGCCTCCTGCATTGGTAGCCCCAGTAGTTGGTGAGTGTGAGACTTGAAGTACTTGTCTTCACGCTAGGAAGTGATGTGTGCCTAAATAGTGTACAGGCATAGGTATGAACTGTAGGGCTCTTCTGCAGTGCCTGCTCTCAGTGTTCAGACACCTTATGGATGGAAATGGCTGTGGGAATGGCAGCACTCAGTCTAGGCTCCAATGAAGGATGTATCTAGATACAGAGCTAGGATAGAGGGTGGTGGTAAGAACTGAAGAGCTCATCTCTAGCCTTGTCTGTGGTGCATTCAGATGTGGCTAAGGGTGAATAGTGTGATATTGCCACTTGTTCATAGCCCCAGCAGTGACAAGTGCCCAATGATGATGATGATAATGATGGTGTGTGTGTGTGTGTGTGTGTGTACAATATGGAGGGATGGGGTGCATATTCTCAGTTTTCGCACTGGAAAGGAAATATACAGATGCTGGGGGTAGATAGGCAGGGTCAGGGAACTATGTGGGTTACTGTTTTCAGTTCTAGTTTTCACAGAGTCCATCCATGTTTGGCCCCATCCTAAGTCCCAAAGGTCAAGAACCCTAGTGTTTCAGCTCCTGATGGAGGCACTTCTCTTACCTGCTGTATTAAAATACCTGCAAGCTACCATGCATGACATTCAATAGGTCTTGATGCTTGAATCCCAGGAAGCTGCTGAACTAGTTGGATTTATGAAGCTGTATTTCTCAGTGCCAGTTTGCTGTCATTCTTGAGCTTTTGCATAGATGAGGTTATGCAGGGGTTTCATACTCCTAGAGCAATATGATTCCAGACTGTAGGTCCTACTTAAGCTAGTGCATGGCTTAGGATGTGGGGGTGACATGGGATTCTCCTCTATAGCGGAGCTACTGGGATGCACTAGATTGCTCTTGATGTTGGCCACAGGACTGAGATGACAAGGAAACATTCCACGGACAAGATTTGCCAGCATCTTCACTGATGAAGTGTGCTGGGATTCTCTGATTCACCTTTTCTCTTGCAAGGAGAATTTCCTTACCACATTGGTTGGGAGACATAGTAACAGTTGCTTGGGGAGGGATACTATGTTTCTGTTTTTATGCTTCTGACTGCCTGTAGCAGTTACCTTCCCCTTACTGAGACAAAACACCTGAGAAGAGCTTATTTTTCCTTACAATTTTGAGGATATTTTCATCATTGCAAGGACAGAAGGCTGAACATCACATCTCTACATTAAGTCAAAGGTATAGTGTGAGCAATCTGATCTATGGACATCCAATGAGACTAGGCTAATAAACATCAAGGCCTGCCCTCAGTGTCACTACTCTGTTAGCAAGACTCCACCTCCCAAAGACTCCAACAACTTCCCCAAATTGCCAGCAGCTAGGGACTAAGTATTTAAATCTCATGAGCCTCGGGGGACAACATAATTCAAACCACCATGCTGAGCATTCAAGATTCTTCTATCCCTTGCTAAGTTCCAGGACTTTCCTGAAGTTGCTTATTTCACAATGCAAATGTGGGCTGGTTAGTTATAACCATTCTTTCACGTGAAATAGGAAATGAGTGTTCATCACTTCTGATTGATGATCTAGGAACCTACTGAACAGATTTGAATTTTTAAATTTTTTTGTTATTTTTATTTATTTATTTGAGAAAGACAGACAGAGAGAGCAAGAGGCAAATAGAGACAGAGAATGGGTGCGCCAGGGCCTATAACCACTGCAAACGAACTCCAGATGCATATGCCCCTTTGTGCATTTGGCTAACGTAGGTACTGGGGAATTGAGCCTCGAACCAGTGTCCTTAGGTTTCACAGGCAAGAGCTTAAACACTAAGCCATCTCTGCAGCCCACAGACTTGAATTTTTTAATGACTAGCTTAGATCTGATTTCATTATAGTAATTATTCACCTCTTGTGTTTTGTAATGAGTGACATGACTTGGAGCCTATCACTCAGTATCTTATTATGTACATTGCATTTAGGGATTATAATTTTTTGAGCAGTTAGTTATCAAAGTAATAACTTTAACTTTTTATTTTTATTTATTTATTGATAATTTCAATAATTGTAAACAATATCCCATGGTAATTCCCTTCGTCCTCCCACTTTCCCCTTTGAAATTCCACTCTCCATTATATACCCTCCCCCTCTCAATCAGTCTCTCTTTTATTTTGAGGTCATGATCTTTTCCTCCTATTATAATGGTCCTGTGTAGGTAGTGTCGGGCACTGTGAGGTCATGGATATCCAGGACATTTTGTGTCTGGAGGAGTATGTTGTAAGGAGTCCTACCCTTCCTTTGGCTCTTACATTCTTTCCACCACCTCTTCTGCAATGGACCCTGACCCTTGGAAGGTATGATAGAGATATTTCAGTGCTGAGCACTCCTCTGCCATTTCTTCTCAGCACCATGGTGCCTTCTGAGTCATCCCAAGGTTATTGCCATCTGCGAAGAGAAGCTTTTCTAACCAAAAGTGAGAGTAGCATTAATATATGCGCATGAACATTAAGAGAAGTACTTACTGGGGAGTTTGGTGAACATGGTATATACATTTAGCCAGACACCAACAGATGTTACACTAGTAGGGCCCATGACTACCCCTGTTGTAGGTTTTCAGTTTCAGGGATGTATTCCCTCCCTTGGAGTAGGCCTGTAATCCAGTTAGAGAAAGGTGGGTTTCCCCTATAGCAAAAATGCCACTATTGCACCTGTTGGCTCATTTGGCCTGGCTGGCCAAATATAAGGCTTGCAGTGTCCACTGTTGAGTATCTTCACTGGTGACTTCTCCCTCTCCCATTGAACTGCATGCAGCATGGCTTTTTCCAGCTTTCTGTCAGCTGGTCTACATGGAGGAGGTTTTCAGCTCAGCTCCAGTAGGATTTCTCAGTGACCTCACAGACAAAGTGTGTGGAGTCTTCAGCAATAGGGTCTAACCATCTATTCCTGGTGGGAAAACAAGAGCCTTGGCAATGGCCTGTAATGTTTTTGAGTTATGAGTGACCTCCTTGGCCGACAACTCACTGGACAGCATCCCATCCCTGGGACTGAAAATTTTCTAGTAACAATCTATGGTTCTGAGTGCTCCATTGTCCAAAAAAGCAGATTTCCATATGACTTATTCATATCATCTTAGATTTTGATTAGCCCTCCCTCCACCTTTCCTTTACCCAATCTCTTCCTCTGACCTCACTTAGGCCTTTTTATCCCCATTAATCTTTTCTTCTACTTACATATATACAATGGAGCAGTCATAGAAATACAAGGATTTTGATGTACCCCTTTCAAATTTAGAAGACTAAAAAGTTATGAGAATAGTGAAGCTATGTCTTAACAATACTTAATAATGCAGGAATTTAGTATCACAGACATCTCTATTATACAATATTCAAGTCTCAGTTAATATCTATTAGTGTGTGTGTGTGTGTGTGTGTGTGTGTGTGTGTGTTTATAATGTGTGTGAGATAGCAAGAGTATGTATGTGTGAATATGCATGTGCAGGACAGAGGTCGATGCAGAATGCGTTCCTCAACTACTTTCTAACTTTTATTTATTTATTTTCTTATATATATATTTTTTCTTTTTCTCTTTATTAGTTAGTTTTATATTCAGCAAATACAGTCAGTTTGGTACCATTATTAGGCTCATCCGTGACGTACCCACTCCCCTTGGCCCCTCCTTGTTGAGGTATATGGGTCATGCATTGTGGAGTTAGCCCACAGTTATGGGTAGGATAAATGTCTCTGCATATCATGACCCAACAAGTGGCTCTGACATTCTTTCTGCCCCCTCTTCAGCAAAATTTCCCTGAGCCAATGTGGGTTCATTTTTGGTCTGCTTCAGTGATGAGGTGTTGGGGGCCTCTGAGGCTCTGGATCTCTGATTTGGTAGGAGTTGATTTTTCTCTGTGTTGATCTCCTTCCCCCTTCTGCTGGTATCCGTTCGCCAGGAAAACAGCACCCTTGCTTGTTTTGCCAGTTTTTCTTAGTTTCAGCCAGGGCCCTTTGGAGGTATGATGGGGTGGCTCTCTCCTTAGGATCTACATCTATCTGAAAAAGAGAAGCAGATTCTCCAACGGAGAATATAACTTTTATTTTTGAGTCATGGCTTCTCACAGAACCTGGAGCTCATAGATTTGGCTAGAATACTTAGCCAGCAAGCCCCTAGATGTTCACCTGTCTCCTTTTCCATAGTGCTGGATGACAGGTGTGTGCGAACATGCTTAGCTCTTATATGGGTGCTTGGGTTCTGAGCTGAGGTTTGCAGGCTTGGATAACAAGAACTTTACCATTATCAACTGAGCCAACTCCCTAGCCCATTTACTAAGACTTTTACACATAAGCAATCAGTATATACTAAGCACTAAATATAATTATAATTTACTGTTTTACATACATTTTCTTTAAAAAATCAGGCTTTTCTGGGAGTGGAAGAACAGAGCATATATGCTTTGTAATTATTGCATGCATATATACAACATAAGTTTTAATGGAAGAAATATGAGGACAAATGTTTTATGTAATTTATACATTCTATTTTTATTATATATACCATAATTTACCCAGTCATTTTCATAGGAATTTGATGCTTTGAGATATATTTTACATTACTATGCAGGAGATCACAGTAAATTCTCATTTTTAGTGGTCTTAAACAAACATTATGCTTTAATGTAGAAACTACACATCTATCGAAGTGTTTAGAACTGAATGATCCTCCTGGAAAAGGTCACACTTAGATTTTACCATTTATGTTCGTCTTTGTCATCTGCCTATGTAGGCTGATACAGGGGTCTAATTTTGCATGGAATCTTTGTTTTATGGCAGAAAAAGGTTTTAAGAAATAAATTCTTTAAAATGATGCTTTTTAGAGAACAAATATATTTATAGTCCTCAGGCTCTTAGCAGATAAAAGCTTCTATATCCAAAGCATCATGTACTATTTTATTTTGGTTTGAACTTAATTAATTCATTTTTTTTTGCTTTAGTTCATATTGTCCTATGTTTAATCATTATAAGTAACTCCCTATAACAAGCTCAGAAAATTTGAATGTAAGGCTCATTGTATTTAAAAGTTCAACAACTTTATCTATCTATCTTCTAGCTATCTATCATTTCTCCCTCCCCAAATCCTCTACCCCCAACAATATCTTTCCTTGTTGTTTAGGCTGGTATTAAACTCAGAAACCTCCTGTCTCAGAATTTTCCTGTCGTGAATGGTAGGTCACAGGTGTGCATCATCACATTGGGCTTTATTTTTATTAAATCTATTTATGTATTTATTTGTAAACAGAAAGAAGTGAGACAGAGAGAGAGAGAGAGAGAGACAGAGAGAGGCAGAGAGAGCGGGGGAGGGAATGGGTGTGTCAAGGCCTCTAAACCACTGCAAATGAACTCCAGATGTATGCACCACTTTGTGTGTCTCACTTTAGATGGGTACTGGGGAATTGAACCTGGGTCAAGAGCTTTAATTGTTAATCCCTCTCTGCAGCTCAATTTTTTTATAAATAAGCAAATATCAGAAGTTATCAAAAATATTTTAGAAAAAAATAAAAGACTATCACTTTCCAACTCCTTCATTATGTGTTCCTTAACTATGAAGATGTTTCAGTGTTATCAGGCTGTGGTGTGAATTTCAGATTCGTATGACTAAAGGGACAAGTTATGAATAGCAGGCATATAGGTTCATTCTATCCTGTAAGCAAAGTTCCTGTCTTACTAACCTATTCAGAAGTAGAATTATATGATTTGTAATCAGAAGTAGTAGTAAATGGTTTATAATCTGTATGAATTTATGTATCTCTTTATGTGAGTCAGCATTAATCCATGTAGCAACTACTGAATAGAAAAGAAAAAGTGAGTTTCTAAAGAGCTCAAGAGACAAACGCTTTCATGTGACTCCATGCTCTATAGTGTTAACTTGTTTTCAAGGAAAATACTCAGTAGGTCATAAACTTTCTCCAATACTTTGGATTGGCTCTGTCATCTACCTATGAATTTAACATGTTTTGTCTTTACTGTCTTTTCTTCCAGAAAAGATATTGTCTTCTCTATTTCCTGCTCAATGTGATATCAGTTTATTCTTATACTAATTCATTGCATACCTTACAACCAATTAAATTTTTACATTAACAAAATTTAATTCTGTCTGTTACATGGATTACACTCATGAGCAATGATGAATGGCACTGAAATAAATGTTTTATGTTTTTAAACAGATATTTCATTTTAGTATACAGTTAACAGATGATACATGAATGTCTGTTGCATAAAATATTAGGTAATTTCCCTACGACAATTGAGTTTATTAATGAAAATGTTGGATAAGTGCAAGAGATCACAGGGTAGTACATGAGTGATTTCAAGACAATGTGATGCCCTGATATCATCAGAAAGGTGATGATATGTAAAAAAAGGCTTTATGAAAGCTGACTGATCTGTAGAAAATGGACTTTTGTCTAACAAAAAAGTCTTTTTCCATCTAGCATTAAGTTTGATATAATTTTCCGTGTATTAAAATACTAACAGAGTAATTTGAAAGAATAATTATATTCTTTTTATTCAACCTATTGAAAATATATAACAAAATTATATACCTATAATATAGCCACAGAAAGTCTAAGATTCACTTATGGCTTAAGTTAAATAATGTATATACACTTTTAAAAGCAGGAGATGGGACATTGTTAATTCATAAGATATAAAACCCATTGTATATAAAAAAGTGAAAGAAAGAAAATTAGTTTCAGAAATTAATTTTAATTAGCAGGTTAAACAAAGCTTCATAAAATATTAACATGAGTAAAAATTTAAAGCATATTTATTCTTACTGTCATATTATCTATAGTTGAAGAAAATCTTATCTCATAAGTTATTTACGAAGGTGGACTCTATTAATTTTATGTCTCTGTTCCCACTTTGTACCAATATAAGCTCAAATTTCATCATATATATGTGTGTGTGCGTGTGTGTGTGTGTGTGTGTCTACATCTTTAGTTATATATTGGCTTATTCTAAGTACTGATTCTTTTTTTTTCCAAATTTTTATTAACAACTTCCATGATTATAAAAAAATACCCCATGGTAATACCCTCCCTTCCCCCACTTTCCCCTTTGACACTCCATTCTCCATCATATCCCCTCCCCATCTCAATCAGTCTCTCTTTTAACTTGGATGTCATGATCTTTTCCTCCTCTTATGATGATCTTGTGCAAGTAGTGTCAGGCACTGTGAGGTCATGGATATACAGGCTGTGATGGTTTGAATAGAATAGATGGCCCCCAATATATTCAGTTGTTTATTTGTTTGTAGTTTGCATCTCTACCCATCTGGCTGGAGGCAATGCCATTGTGTGGATCTTAAGGTGTGGTGGTGGGTTTGAGATTTCAATCTAAAGATATGCAAAGTGTGCCTAGCTGGAGTTCCTGAAGTGTGCTCTGGCTTTTGACCTTTAGGCTTGTCTTTCTCTGCTTGGGCCTGTGAAAGCAGGCCAGTTTCTTCTGCTTTTATGGAACTTCCCCTGGATCTGTAAGCTCCAATAAATCCCTTCCTCCATAACTGTGCCTGGTCTGAAAGTTCATCTCAGCAAACCTGAAGCTGTCTGCTACAGAATTTGGTACCGGGAGTGGGGTGACATGAACCTGACCATTTGGATGTTGATCTTGTGGAACCTTTGTTTTGGAGGAATAGGCATGGACTTGGTGCTTGCAACTGAAGATGTCATCTGGAGTGGTAAGCCAAGTTTTATGGACTATTCTGATGAGAGTCTGAGAATGCTAAGTGCAGATAGCATTGAACTTCAAGGTTTGGCTTATGAGCTTTCTAAGGGGAAGGAAAGACTGCAGAGGACTTTGTTGGAACTGGGCTACTGGCATAAGGGCTGGCTGCGTCCTGCTTCCCAGGCCCAGAGTGTTTGATCAAAGTTAAATTTGTAATGGACTGATGTGCTTGGCTAGAGATATTGGACTGAGAGATTTAAGATTTTAAGCTGGAAAACCTCAAGCAAATTAAAATTACAGGCACAGAGACTGGTTTTAGGTTACTAAACCTGCTATTGTCAAACACATTAGCAATCTTAAGGAAGATGGTCCAACTGCTTTACATTCAAACAATGGAAAGGATGCCTGAGGAAAGACTATCATAGAAATGCAAACACTTTCGCAAAGAGTTGACTGGAGAAGGAACCTGCTTTTCAAGGCTATGATTTGTTTCATACCTGAATTAAGAACATGGCTGTGTCCTGCACAACTGGTATTGGTTTCAGAAGCATGAGAAATGCGAGGAGTGGTCATGAATTGCACATGCTTGCAGGAGCTGCTGCTGAGATGCTGCATGAGGCAGGGCATGATGCCCTGATAGGCTGAAAGAGCCTTTGGAAAATGTGAGGAATGGTCATGAATTGCACATGGTTGCAGGAGCTGCTGCTGAGACGCAGCATGAGGCAGGGCATGATGCCCTGATAGGCTGAAAGAGCCTATGGAAAATGGACCGTGGTTTGCATGAAGACCTCAAGATGTTTTGTATATACCAGGACTATGCAAGTGCTACCAAAGAGTGCACTGTTGGCCTGAGATGGAAGTGTTCCCTGGCTACTCTGCCCAGCTGGAGGGGCGGAATTGGAAAATCTGGAGACTGTCAGTCTTTGGTTGTATTGGACTTGAACTGCAGAAGTTTGATGTTTGATGATGGTTGAGTTTGCATTGTTTTAGTCTCTCCTTGCTATGCCTTAAACCAGTTGAAAATGTTTATTCTGTGCCTTTATATGTTAGAAGTGTTTAACTTGTTTGATTTTACAGGTCTTAATATCTTAAATTGGTCAAGACTGTGGGGACCTTTGAAATTGAACTGAGTACAGTTTACAATGTGTAATGGTTATAAATCTATTGGGGGCCAGGGGCAGAATGTGGTGGTTTGAATACAATAGATGGCCCCCAATATATTCAGTTGTTTATTTGTTTGTAGTTTGCATCTCTAGCCATCTGGCTGGAGGCAATGCCATTGTGTGGATCTTAAGGTATGGTGGTGGGTTTGAGATTTCAATCTAAAGATATGCAAAGTGTGCCTAGCTGGAGTTCCTGAAGTGTGCTCTGGCTTTTGACCTTTAGGCTTGTCTCTCTCTGCTTGGGCCTGTGAAAGCAGGCCAGTTTCTTCTGCTTTTATGGAACTTCCCCTGGATCTGTAAGCTCCAATAAATCCCTTCCTCCATAACTGTGCCTGGTCTGAAAGTTCATCTCAGTGAACCTGAAGCTGTCTGCTACACAGGCCATTTTGTGTCTGGAGGGAGCACATTGTATGGAGTTCTACCCTTCCTTTGGCTCTTACATTCTTTCCACCACCTCTTCTGCATTAGACCCTGAGCCTTGGAAGGTGTGATAGAGATATTGCAGTATTGAGCACTGTGGTCACTTCTTTCCAGCACCATGATACCTTCTAGTCATGAGCCCTAGGGCTGTAATGTCTGCTGATGTCTGGCTAAATGTATACACTATGCTTGTCAAACTGCCCAACAAGCACTTCTATTAATGTTCATACCTTTATTTTTTGTTGTTGTTGTTGTTTTTTGAGGTCTCGCTCTAGCCAAGGCTGACCTAGAATTCACTATGTAGTCTCAGGATGGCCCTGAACTCATGGCAATCTTCCTACCTCTGCCTCCCAAGTGCTGGGATTAAATGCATGTGCCATGCCCAGCTAGTACTAATTCTTTCTAAAAGGCTCTGTTTATTAGAACCTTACATTTTGTGTGTGCAATATGACTGAACAGGTATAAGTTTAAAAAAAATGAAGAAATCTATTTACTATGTGGTTGCAAAATTTAATATATACTTAATATCTGCAGAGATGGCTTAGCCGTTAAGACACTGCCTGTGAAGCCTATGGACCCATGTTCAATTCCCCAGTACCCACATAAGCCAGATGCACAAGGTAGCACATGTGTCTGGATTTTGTTTGCAGTGGCTAGAAGCCCTGGTGTGCCCATTCTCTCTCTCACGTAAATAAAATAAATTTTAATTAAAAAATTCCATAGACTTTAAAAACTAATACAAAGGATTTTTTTCTTCCTATATTCTTTTTTTTTTTTTTTTTTTTTTTGAGGTAGGGTCTCACTCTAGTTCAGGCTGACCTGGAATTCACTATGTAGTCTCAGGGTGGCCTTGAACTCACAGAAATCCTCCTACGTCTGCCTCCCAAGTGCTGGGATTAAAGGCGTGTGCAACCATGTCCTGCTTTCTTCCTATATTCTTCAGCAAAATAAACTATTCTATAATACTGGCTTTCCTATTTAGATATTTCTTTAAAAGAAAATAAATCTTTTCACAAACAGAAACATGGATGAATATTCATAGCAACTTTGTGTCATAGTGGCCAGAAGAAAATGAACAAATGAAATCAGCTTAGTTATGCTTCCCAGGGAGAACTACTTTACAAATGTGATAATTCACACAGACTAGTAGGCAGTGATAAGGGGTAGTAAAGTAGTGAATAGAGCAACATAGAGAAATATCAAGCATATTTTGTTACATTAAAGGTATATATTATTTCATTCATGTGTTTGTCAAATGGATAAAACTAACATTTATGGGGAAAAATGTTTATTTTCTTTGATGGGTAATGTAGAAATTGAATGGGAGTGATGAGTACTGCTCTTGTAACTAGCCTGAGTACTTCGTCCAAGGAGATGGTGGTAGATACTGAAGAGACTCAAAACTCATCAAAGCAGAAAATGAGAGGCTGCTGAAAGCTCACACTAGAGGGGGTTTATAACACACCCTACAAGACTCAGAGAACATTGCAGAAAGTGGGCAGGAAAAATGTAAGTGCTACAAGCCTTCATTTTGTCCCTTGTGTTTCAGTTGCTATTTAAGCACATTGTTCATCTTGGGATTTCTTCTTTGCTGTTAACATTGTTGGGTGAAATTTTCATATAATGTCTTACATATATCATTTTCTATAACAATGTGATACTTTTTTCATATGACCACCTCAACCTCACCAAGAGCATTTTAATTTGTTTATATATATATATATATATATATATATATATATATATATATATGACATCTTTTATTTATTTATTTAATTGAGAGAGACAGAGAAAGAGAGAGAGAGAGAGGAAGAGGCAGAGAGAAAGAGAGAATGGCCACACCAGGATCTCCAGCCACTGCAAATGAACTCCAGAGGCATGTGCCCCTTGTGCATCTGGCTTACATGGGTCCTGGGGAATCAAACAGGGGTCCTTAGGCTTCAAAGGCAAACACCTTAACTGCTAAGCCATTTTCCCAACCCCTAATTTGTTTCATTTGTTGTTTTAATCAGAGTAGTTATCTTCTAGTGGGTACTAAGTGGTGTTAAACTGTTATTTTTTCTTAGTTTATATATATATTATTGACAACTTCTATACTTACAGACAACAAACCATAGTATTTCCCTCCCCTCCCCCACTTTCTCCTTCTCCTTCATAACTCTGCTCTCCATCATATCCCCTCCTTCTCTCCGTTACTCTCTCTTTTAATTTGATGTCATCATCTTTTCTCCTATTATGAGGGTCTGGTGTAGGTATTGCTAGGCACTGAGAGGTCTTGGATATCAAGGCCAAATTCTGTCTGGACAGTTGTATGTAAGGAGTGGCACCCTTCCTTTGACTCTTACACTCTTTCTTCCACCTCTTCTGCAATGAACCCTGAGCCTTGGAGGGTGTGAGATGTTTCAGTGCTGGATACTCCTCTGTCCCTTCTTCTCAGCACTATCTTGCCTTTTGGGCCATCTCAGTGGTCTTTGCCATCTGAAAAGAGAAGCTTCTGTAACCAGAAGTGAAAGTAGCTTTAATATATGAGTATTAACATTAAGTGTAGTGCTTTCAGGGCAGTTTGGTGAGAGTAATATATGCATTATCAAGACAAGAGCAGGCTTTATACCTCTAAGGCTCATGACCTCCCCTTCCATAAGCTTTTGATTAGGTTTTCAGTACCAGGCATGTATTCCCTCCCATAGAGTGGGCCTCTAGTCCAATAAAGAGCTGTTGGTTTCCCCCAGAGCAGACATGCTACTATTGCATTCGTTCAGTCATTTAGCCTGTCTGGCCAATCTTGAGGCTCCCTGTGTCCACTGTTTTCACTGCTGATGGCTTCTGTCTCCCATAAGACTGCATACAGTGCAGCTTTTTCCAGCTTCCAGTTGGCTGGAATACAGGGAGAAAGTTTTCTGCTCAGCACTAGCTTGATTTCTCAGTGACTTTGCCACTCTTGCATGTGAAGTCCTCAGCAATAGAGTTTTAGTTTTTGAGGTTCCTCAATGTTTATCCATATTTTTCATGTAATTAGGGTCTTTAGTTTATCTGTTTTGGAAAATTTTCTTTTCATTCTCATTATCCCATTGAGTGTGGGTTGGCCATGAACTCTATATGTAGCTGAAAATGGCTTTAAACCCCAGATCTTTCTGCTCTCTACTTCTCAGGTACTAAGATTACAGCTACATGTCATCATCTCCTGCTCCATTTTTTTTTTTTTTTTTTTTGGTTTTTCAAGGTAGGGTCTCACCCTAGCCCAGGCTGACCTGGAATTCACTATGTAGTCTCAGGCTGGCCGTGAACTCACGGTGATCCACCTACCTCTGCCTCCCTAGTGCTGGGATTAAAGCTGTGCACCACCATGCCCTGGCTTCCTGCTCCATTTTTTAAATCAATAATTTTTAAACTGAAGATTTAAGCTTTCAAAAACACGTGACAGTATATTTTTCTGAGCAAACTTTTTGTAATTCTAATCAAGTCTAACCAATTCCAGTTCAAAAATTATTTCATGGGTTTAGTGTTGTTTTAGTTAAGGGATCTTTGTCAAGCCTGAGACTATTTAGATTGTCTCATATGTTATCTTACAGGATACATGTAGTTTTATAATTTATATTTGTGTTTTTAAATTCTGAATTGATTTCTATAAGATCTATTATTAAATTAATGTTGAGCATGTGGATGTCTACTTATTCTAGTACTGGTTCTTAAAAACCCTTCTTAGTAAACTTGGGTTTGTACCATATAATGTCTATGTCATATAATTAAAGAAGAAATAAGTAATGGTGCACTTTGAACACAGTTAAAAAGTAAAGGACATCTGGAACAGACTCGTGTATCCACAACCCCACAGTGACTATTAATACCTCCAATGAGGAGGGCCTCAGTGGAATGGGGACAGGAGAAAGGAGAAATAAAAGGATATAACCTGATGAGAATATGACCAACTTGAAATATGTTCATATATAAATTTTCCAGTATTTTAATTTTTATTATTTATTTATTTGTTGGTTTTTCGACTCTAGCCCAAGATGACCTAGAATTCACTATGTAGCCTCAGATTGGCCTCAAATTCACAGTGATCCACCTACCTCTGCTCCTGAATGCTGGAATTAAATGCATGAGTCACAACACCTGGCTTCCAGTAATTTTTTTTAAGACAGAAAATTAGCATCTAAATTTTGTAACTGTGGACTAAAAGTAGGTAGCAAATAAAAGTGAAGATCTCTATTAGATTGTAACTGAAGAATGAAAACACAAATATAATTAATGTTCCTTAAAAATATATAACCAATAGAGGCCTAATTTCTAGAATCTACAAAGAACTCAAAAACCTAAACAATAAAAAGCCAAACAACCCACTCACAAAGTGGGGCAGAGAACTGAATAGGAAGTTCTCAGAGGAAGAAATAAAAATGGAAAACACACACTTAAGAAAATGTTTGACATCCCTAACCATCAGGGAAATGCAAACTAAAACAACTATGATTTTCCACCTTACCCCATTAAGGATAGCAAACATTAAAAAATCAACTGAAAACAAATGTTGGTGAAGATGTGGAGAAATAGAAACTCTCATTCATTGTTAGTGGGAATGTAAGTTGGTGCAACCACTATGGAAAGCAATATGGAGATTCCTAGAAAGGGTGACTGTAGAGTTACCAACAGACACTTTTGTTCCCTTACTAGGCATTTACCTTAAAAGCTCCACACCTCAGTTCAGAGATATTTGCTCAACCATGATTATAGCTGCTCAATTCATAATATCTCAGAACAGAAATTAACCCATATGTCCATCATTGAATGAATGGATAACCAAGAAATGGTATACAATGGAATTCTACTCAGCAGTTAGAAAAAATGACACAATGAAATTTGCAGAAAATGGTCAAACCTGGAACAGATCATACTCAGTGAACTCACCCAAACAGAAAGACAATCACTGCATGGTCTCACTCATCTGCAGTTCCTAACCTGGAACAACCCTTGATGCTGACATACATAATAGGCATTTTGATGACTGGACAATAGGGAGGGTAGGTCTTGGGGAGGGGTCTGGATGGGGGGCACAAAACTGAACCCAAATGGAAATGGTACCATAAAATCCTACATCCTGGAAGACAGACTAGAAGGTTGAACCCTCATCAGTACCCTAGAGGGAGCACCTGAGTTGGAGCACCCTAGAGAGTATGAGATGAAATCTAACCTTAATTTTCTCCTGTTTCTTTTTTTCCTTTTTCTTTTTTACCCCTTCTTTCTTTTTATTTTATAGTTTCTTTCTCTTTTTTCTTCCTTTTCCTTTTGGTACGGGCCTCTAACTCCCAGCACCAGGATGTGGTTAGTACCCTACAATGAGCTGTTGATCAGAGAGACCTACAAGGTTTCCCAAAATAAGACAGACTTCTGTCAGAGTACTTGATTACCCATCAAGAGGTTAATGATAGACCCTATTGCCAAAGACACCATATACTGTCTGTACAGAATATGGAGAGACCTGGCTGGAATCTGGAAGACAGTCAGTACCCAGACAGTTAGCTCATCTAGTGCCAGAAGGTGCTACATGAGCTACTGGGGGAAAAATATCCAACATCTGTCTGAGCAACTCATGGTCTAAGATGTTCAGAGGCAAACAACCTGACGTGATGCTCACACAAGTGCAATAATGGCACACAATCACAGTGAGGAACCAATTGCTCTTAAACTGACTAGCAGATCTGCTCAGTGGAAAGGAATCCATGTCTGCAACTGGGAAACAAGTCATAATCATATTCATATAAAAAGTTTACTCTCCAATATCAAGCTACCACCAATTTTGGGCTAAAGAGGGCCTAAACCCATTAAATTCTCTCTAACTTAACCATGGTTATCTCATTTAATCTGTGCAAATCTCACTCTCTATTGGCAAATATACTTCTCTGTTTCAGATGGGAGCAGGAACTGAGGAGAGTAACAGCCCATCACACTTCACCAGGGCCCCTGCTGAAACCATAGAGGAACTGGGGAAATGAACAAGAGCACTGCAATCTCTGTGAGTCTGATATCAGCACAAAGGTGAAGGTGATAGACACTGAGGACAGTCAACACCTGCCAAACAGGAGATCCAGAGATCCAGAGTCTCCCAAGAGTCCGTCACTGAAGTAGACCTAAAACAAACCCAACATGGCTCAGGGAATTTTGTGGAAGAGGGGGCGAAAAGATTGTTGGAGTCACAAATTGGGACATTGTGCACAGAAACCTTGTCTCATCCCCATAACTGATGGCTACCCCCACAATGCATGACCCACAATCCCCATGGGGGTAACTGGCACCCCCAATGAGGAGGCTCCCTTTGGAGGGGGGTAGGGATGAGGGTAAGGATGGTACCAACAAATGCTATTTACAGATTGAGTATGCCCATAACTAATAAAAAAGTTAAGAATTTAACACATTTAGTTTTTAAACTTTTTAATTCCCATGAAATAATTGTATATTTATAGAATACTATAATATAAATACATGTATAAAACATGTATTAATCAAATCAGGTTAATTAGTACTTCCATCTCCTTATCATTTCCTTCTTTAGAGCCTTCAGATGCATAGTAGCCTTTAGATGCATAGTAGGTTACTGTTAATTGTAGTCACCCTCCTACACAAGAAATTACTGCTCCTATCAAACTTTGTTTTGACATGATTTTTAGGTTTACTACCCTATTTCTCCTGATCTCTTAGAATAACTATTCTACTTTACTTGGAGACCAACATTCTTAATCTCTTAATAGCATAGAGGTCATGTGGTAGTTGTTTCCTGCCTAGCTTATTTTACTTAATAACAAATTGTATTCAACTTACTGGATATTGTAAGATTTTATTCTTTTTCTAGCAAGATGATATTCCATTGTGTGTGTGTGTGTGCGTGTGTGTGTGTGTGTAATTTTCTTTATTCAACTCATGCATCATTGGGAATGATAGCTAATTCCATATTATGGCTGTGGTCAATAGTGCTGAAATCAACATGGGAATGTAGGTGTGTTTTTGATATGTTGCATTTATTTTTATTTTTTGCATGTAAGCACAGATATATGATAACTATTGTGTGATGGATCTATCCCTATGTTTTTGAGTAAATTCCATACTGTTCTGCACAATAGCTATACTAACTTACATTCCCATCTGTCATTGTAAGAATTTCCATTTACTCATACTATAACCAATATTTCTGTTTTGCTCTTTTGACAATAGGCATTATTGTCTATTAGGTAATTTATTCTAATGACTCAATTTGCATTGTTTTTTAATGGCTCAATTGTTATAGATATTCCAGTTTTTTTTGAAAACTAAGAATTATAATACTCCATACAAAATCAAAAGTTGAATGATAGGAAGAATACTGTAATGGGAAAAATGATAAGATTAATTATTGCTGCCAGGCGTGGTGGCACACACCTTTAATCCCAGCACTCAGGGGGCAGAGGCAGGAGGATTGCTGTGAGTTCGAGGCCACCCTGAGATTCCTTAGTGAATTCCAGGTCAGGTCAGCCTGGGCTAGAGTGAGACCCTACCTTGAAAAACCAAACAAACAAACAAAAAGTTTAGAAATTATGAAGCTCAAGATGTCATTTCACATCCTAACTTCAAATTTAGTGTGTTCCTTAGATAACTATTTTTTCTTATGTGTGAGGCTTCTCAATAAATTCCATTTCAGTCAGCTTCACTTCTATATTGTCATGTAGTTTGCATTAATATTTGTTGTTTTTTTTTCAAGGTAGGGTCTCACTCTAGCCCAGGGTGACCTGGAATTCACTAAGGAGTCTCAGGGTGGCCTCGAACTCACGGTGATCCTCCTCCTCCTACCTCTGTCTCCCTAGTGCTGGGATTAAAGGCGTGCGCCACCACACCCGGCTCTGCATTAATATTTGTATCAATTACCTGTAGCGTATTTTAAATGCATGAGCTTTGCTTCCCTCCATGTGAAAAGGGTTCATTTTCACCTCCATAAATATTTTATACTTTTGTTTTCTTTTCATTTCTGCTTTCTCTGTTTGTTCTTCCTGTGCCAGCCTGTGGTCTGCATTGGTGTAACTCAGACTCTTTTTGGCTCCAGTGCAGTCCCCTCCTAGTGCCACAGCTAACTCTTGCCTGAGCAGCTCTCATGACTAGAAAGAATGACGAAAGGCTTGATGATAACCTTGGCACACTTAGACGAATATGCTCTCTCGTGTACTTTTGTTTGTTTAACAAATCATGTACAGACAAATTAAAGCAGCAGGCCAACCATGCCTCAGCATTCCCTGGGGTACTGTCTGCACATTCACACATGGGCGCATGTTCTATTGTGACCCTTTACAGTGTTCCTAATGACTTGTCTCTTTACTTAGTCTGTAAACCAGATGTGTTCAAAGCATTTATGGTCAAAATTCATATTCTCTTCTGAATCACTAAGCCTCATATACTCTGAAATAATCTAACTTTTGAGCATTCATTTTCTGCTTAGTATAAGGAAGCACAAAAGCACAAATTTTCAGCTCCAAAGTTTTGTTTTCAAGGTGACCTCATAATCCCATGCAGACATAGAAGTATGTATAGAGTGCCTGTATTATCCAATCACTTGTCTGTAGAAGACAGGGAATGAGTACTTGTTTTAAATGAACAAATTATCAAATATCTTAAATACATATAAATCAATTTAAATAACAATTTTAATTGATTTAGCATTTTAGCAATTGATAATCAAAACCTTTCCCTGTCAATGATACCTGTGGCTTAGTAAACAGTCCACAGAGGAAAGGAAATTATTCATGAGTACATTTCAGTCAACTTCCATTATCTACAATACATATTAATAATACAACAAATACTGCCTTGGACTATGTAATATATTTTATTTCAAGTATAAGTTGGTAGAAACTGCAGTATGTTTTTAAGCATCTCCCTGATTTTGCTACTGTTCCACCAAAAAAATAAGTTATTTACATAAAAGAAAAATATTTTTCTAACCAGAACATTATAATAGATTTTGACTATGCACTACCTAACTGCACTCTCATTAACAGTATGCACCTGCCCCAACCCCTGATAACCACTATTTTACTCTTAACTTTTGAGTTCAATCGTTTCTACTCCATATATAAATGAGATCATGTGGTATCCATGAGCTCTGATCCTTCTGAATGGTTATTAACAGTAATGTATTATGCATTTCAACTCATAAAAGAGAGGATTTTGAGTGTTTTTTTTTACTATAAATAATGACATATTTAAAAGTGATAGATATGCTAAACCCCTGATGTGATTGTTATACAATGTATACATGTGTGAAAACATTGTGTGGGATCACCTAAACATGTATAATTATTATGTATAAAAGACAAAATAAAATAACTGGCTTTACCTTTATGCACATAGAAGATCCTTGATAAACTTATTTCAGAATTAAATACAAAATACCTTAGCGCTGATAGTAAACCAAGTGGAATAAATTCTCCTTTAGAGTCAGTTTCAGATAGTGTCTGCAGTAGACACTTTTCTTTATTTTTCTTTGATTGAAACTCCACGCTAGTACTATGTTCATGTGTCTAAGATTCATCTAGGGACTGGTGGTGACTGTTGTGCTCACAGATCTAGGTAGGTCATTAGAGTCATCACTGATGCACTGAGTGATTTGGTTACCAGGATGAATGAATAGCGTCTCTCTAGAAACCTCTTCTACTCCTTTCGTTTATCTTAGCGAAGATAAAGCATCACCTTTCTTTAAATTTATCCTTAAAAGTGAATGAGAACTCTCCATTGTTCCCTGTGTTATCTTTGCATAAAGTTTGAGTTAAGTATAAATTAAGGACTCCAAGTCCTAATGTTAAGAAAATACCAGAAAGAGTGATACTATGGAGATATACAGCTAACATGCAGCAAAAAATAATGTATCTTTAGGTGACAATTGATTCATTAAGTATTACTACCTAGTACAAAAGGAAAATAATTTTTGTATTCAAAAGTGCCATATATACATATATATAAAATCACTAGGAAATATTGAAGGAAGGTCTATAAAATGGCTCAATAATTGTGAACCAAGATAATTATACTGTCATAGTATAATTATTTATTGAGGCTATTTCAACTGATAAGTGAATACATAAAAATTGTACATATCGAGCCGGGCGTGGTGGCGCACGCCTTTAATCCCAGCACCCGGGAGGCAGAGGTAGGAGGATCCCGGTGAGTTCGAGGCCACCCTGAGACTCCATAGTGAATTCCAGGTCAGCCTGGGCTAGAGTGAAACCCTACCTCGAAAAACCGAAAAAAAAAAAAATTGTACATATCCATAGGATTTAGGTTAGGTTTTGATATATGTACACATAATGACAGGGCTTCATTGTTTTCATGGCTGATTTGTTGTTCATCTTGTATTAACTGTCATCTACTAATAGACACTCAGGCTGTGCTGATTTTTTTAGATGTGGGGAATGGAGATGTCTTAAAACATGCCAGTGCAGGTGTTTCTTCCACAGGCTGATTGCTTTTTCCTGATATATACCAGGGAGTGGCATTTCTAGGTTACATGCTTTTTTTATTATTTATATATGTTTGGAGCACTCTCCATCATGTTTTCCAAAC
Source organism: Dipus sagitta (assembly GCA_036346955.1). Taxonomy (NCBI): domain Eukaryota; kingdom Metazoa; phylum Chordata; class Mammalia; order Rodentia; family Dipodidae; genus Dipus; species Dipus sagitta. Next base: position 53,288,514 of record CM070774.1, read on the forward strand.
TGGCTGGACTGAACTACATTATTCACTAACAGTGCACAACTGCCCTGTCCTGCACATTCTCACCAGTAGTTATTTTCAATGTTTTCGATAAAAGATGTTTTAGCTCTTTGTGGCTTTGATTTTTATTTCTCTAATGATTAGTAATATTACTAATGCTGATGGCTTTTTTTTTTTCTCCACATTCCCAGTGCTCCACCACCCTCCTTTTGTTTAGAAATGTCTGGGCCTGTGGTCACTTATTTTTTTTTTTAACTTGCTTGCTTTGTCATTATATTGTTTTAGTTTCTTGTATTTTATGGATATTAATCCTGTGTTCAAATGAGAAGTTGTTAAACATTTTTTTCCCTTTTGGTCTTCTCATTCTCTAAATGGCTCCCTTTCCTTTAATTTGATACAATCTCATTTGTCTGGTTTTGCTTTTGTTTCCTGTTAGCTATTAGTCAAATAAATACTATCTCATGCTTGTAGCCCATAGCTATCCAAGACCAGTTTAGAAGCAGAGTATTACCAAGGCCCACGTTGCTATTGTCTGTATTAGCCAAGATTGTTGTAAAAAGCCAGAAGAGTTACTTTCTAAAAAAAAAGATCCACACCCTGGGATAAGACATCTTTACCTGAAGAGCTGTTCCTGTGACATATGAAAGCAGTCCTAGAAATGAAGATCACTGGAATTTGGCCATTGCTGGGTTTATGAGCCTGCTATTTGAATTCCAAGGAAAATCCCAGGGATTAATACCCTGTTTTACCCTAGTAGGTTGAATGTGGTCCTATGCTGCCAATGATTCAACTGGTGTTGGCGAAGGCGGTGCCTTAGCCACCAGGGCTGATGTTTACCTGGTTGTCCCTGAGTATCAAGGTTGCAGTTGGACTCATGCCACAGTTGATGGCAATTCAGGCCTAAACTGAAGTCAGTCTCCTTGCTTCTAGTGATGGTTTACATAACCAGTCTATAAACTCTCCCCTCTGGGTATCTATTCTGTAAAGCAATAGGAATGGGTGGTGGATGCAGTTTCTTGACCACCAAGGCTGTTGCTGAGTCCACCTGAGTCTCCTGGCTTCAAGGCCCTGTGAAAGAGTTGTCCTTCTTCTTCAGGCTCACTAAAGATAATCAACAAGCTGGGCATGGTGGCACATTCCTTTAATCCCAGCACTTGGGAGGCAGAGGTACGAGGATTGCCATGAGTTCAAGGCCACCTTGAGACTACATAGTGAATTCCAGGTTAGTCTGGTCTAGAGTGAGACCCTACCTTGAAAAAACAAAAAAACTAAAAGATTTTCAACAATATAGGGTAAAACTACAGCCTGTTCAACTGTACATAGGGTTTCCCATTGTTGAAGTAGGCCTAAAGGATTTGCCTGTGAGTTTTTCCCTAAGTATCTTTTGTTCTGTGACATTGGGTCTTATTGTAGTCACTTAGACACTGAACTCCATAGCAGTATCATATGCTCCAAAATAGCTTTGATGCCTTCTTCCAGTGAATGGAGTTGGCTACCTGGCTAAAGCAGTTACAATGGCTTAATCCAGGACTACTGGCCAGGGAGTAGGAGTTGGGAGACTCTCTGTGGCCCCAAATTTAACCTTGGTCAGCCTGGTAACTGTTTACAATAAAAGACCTGTATGTAATTCCTTTTGTTTTCTTCAATCAAGAATTTTTCTTTTTCTCCATGCAGAGTTGCTTGGAGTTGGGGGTAGGGTACTATAGGTAATGCTCTCCTTCCTGACTTCTTCCAAGTGTCTTTTCCTATCACTACATGAAACCAGGCTCTATGGTGGCTTCCCTGGCTTCCTTAGCAATTTTGAAGGCAGTGTGGCTGATGTACAGCTTTTCATATTGATGTGTGTATGCACAGACAATGCTTATAAACCCATACTTGGTTCACATTGCTCAGCTTGCTTGCTACCATTGTTGATAATGGCAGAAAGGCAGATATTCATAGATATGCAACGATCCAGGAAAATTTTTATACTTCCTTCTTAGGAAATAAGCAAATGCTTTTCAACTAAATGTGAAAGCCTTCAATATGAACATTGTGTATATGTGGGAGCAATTATAAGATAAACTATAGGAATGAACTACAAGAATGAAATTTGGGGATGAACTATGGGAAAGAACTGTGGGAATATTTCTTATGGACTTTAACAAATAACTTTTCTGAGACTATTGCCATAAGATGGTCAATCTCTGACTTGTAACTTGCCCTTGAAGTGAGTCTTACAACCAAGTATTCCAGCCACTTAAACCAAGGTAAGGAGGTATTGCAATTACTTTCTTATTGCTGGAATAAACCACTGACCAGAAGCAGCTTATGGGAGGAAATGGGTTGATTTCAGAAGAAGCATCATCATGGTGGATGAATCTGTCTCACTTCCATATATCCATAGCAGAGAGTCATTACCAAGCAAACCAACAGCCAGAGCTCAAACTACCTCCCAATAGAAAACTGGATAATAGTGGGTCCTTTCTTCAACATCCTAAAAGACGGCACTTGAATTTACTTTTAAAGGTGTGCCAGGGATCCAAACAGCAACCCTACCTGCTACTATTAGGTAAACTGAATCTTATGGCATAGTTGGCAGAGTAGCCTGCATAGCATTCCCAGATGCTTCTCAATCCCTGCTCCTATCCTTGGCTCTGCAGAAAATTTGCAGCTGTAAATGGGATAGGGGAATACATCAAGAAGAGTCTTACCAGCCATGTGGGTATCCCTTAGCTCAGTCAAATTGACACCATAAAATTAACCACCATGGTCTCTATCTTTCAAGGTGGTTTGGAATGAATGCATTGGTAATAGATAAGTTGAATAAAAACTACCAGAGCCTTTATGTATAGTACACATAAAAACACAAAAAGCTCCTAGAGAAAATATACCTCAACAATGTCCATTTCACATTCCTACAATCTTTTAAAAATTACTATTATTATTAACAACATATTTCATGCGGATACATCATGTGTTGCTACCCTCTTTGCCCTCATCCCTGCCCCTATTCTGTTGGTGATGCTCCTCAGTAGGATTGCAGGTATTCCTCATGGGGTTGTGGTTTCAAGTCTTGCCATCTGTATGCTACTCAGATTCTTTTGACTGACATTGATGGCATCACATCCATTCACTCTCTTTCATACATCATACAGTTAAGCAACTACTAAAGGTTCAAAACCAGCAGAGTGAATTTCCAATGTAAATTATTTATCTCAAGGCTATCCCTGGTACCCCAATTTTAATTTTCTGAACAAATATTGCAAAATAATGAGGTATATTTAGTGAGCAGTCTGTGTTCTTGTGTTTAGCATGTTTTATTGACCTTTCCACTTGGATTAAGGTATTAACCCAAGTAGAACAGTATGTATTAGTCATTGCAAATCCTTCATCTTTATTTACAAAGAAATCTGAGGAAATACTATCTTATGTAACTACGCTGCCTAGACCTGAATACATCTCCTGACTCAGAAAGCACCCATGATCGCTTCAGCTAAAATCAGGGACACATTTTGTACTAACTTTCTTAATTGAATGACTCCTGTTATAGGGAAATTTGTTTTGAGCATGCACATAGAAATAAATGTTGTGTTCACAAAAATCTCCTCACTCAAACGAGAGCTACATAATCTACTTGCAAGTTGCTTATGAGTACTCCTCAGGCAAAAGCCATGGGGTTTCAGAAATTAGGCACATTTACCCTTAGTTTCCACATTAGAAGTATAGCTCTGGGAATATGAACCCATGGAAGAAGTGGTGTACGCAATGATGGTTCTGTACTACCAGTGTGGCCTATATCAGACAATGGACAGTTAGAAAGTGCCTATAAAGCTGGTCTTGCAGCAGGCTGATAAACTACAAAGTCATCTGCTCAGTTTAAATAAGTGAATCAAGTTCTCACTTTTGGTTGATTTCCTGAAGACAGTTAATCTAATGTGTCCTATTTACCCTGACGCCCACTGGGTGGCTTCCATCCCACACGTTTGAAGACTGAAGATGGAGGTAGGGGTTATATATGTTTCTTTGCCAAAAAAAAAATTATAGAAGCTGGTGGCATCTCCTACATTTCATAACCTATAGAAAGGTCAAAAAGAATGGCAAACAACTCATTGCTACAGCTATTTGCAGAGGAAGCACAGAGACAAAAGGCAGTTTAGTTTACGATACTCATAACTGCGAGCTCAGTTAGGAGTATAGCAGACACTTTGTTTTCATGAGGAAGACTGCAGGGTCAATTCTAAAATGTAAGAAATTATTAATGTTTCTTCCTCGTGGATTCTGCTCAGGGTCAGAGATATTCTTTCCTGAATGCCAGATTATTGCTGCCTTTATAAGCACAGAATCTGTGTGCTTGATTACAGTGATTATATCTTTAAGTTTAATCCAATTATCTGCTATTGACAGGCCACCTTTCCATACTGAAAAGTCAGATGTAGTAGTATGAAGACACTTATAGAACTTTTTTTCTTCAATGTGGTAATAAGACAAATCTCCTAAATTACATGTGTAATTTGTTTTTATAAGTCCTGTTTGGCATGACTTCAGGATTTCACTAGGCTTACTGCACCCTGTCTCCACGAGTCCCTGTTCCAGTTTCCAGCAGCTAGCCCCCTAGGTTTTCAGATAGCATTTAAGATAGTGTAGTAAGTGTAGTTTAGGGTATCTTACAGTTCCAAACTATTCAGATCCTCTTTACTGCCAAGTTTTGAAGGCAATAAATTTTTTTAAATGCTTGTTAGGGCACAAATCTGGTAGTTAGATGTAATGAAGTAACAAAACACTGGGCACTTAGATCAACACAGAACCAGGAATCTACGTGTGCTCATGTCTTTGCTTAGGGACTTAGCAGGCTGAAATTGAGTATGAGGCAAGCCTACAAAATCATCCTGAACTCAAGGGCATCTTCCAATCTCACAAGTTAGCAGAACTTGTTTCCTCATAAGTGTATGGTTTCAGCCAGGGTTTTCTTGCTAATTATTGGCTGAGGACTATTCTTGGTTGGAAATTACCTGCAAAGGCCAGATGTAAAGAAACAAAAATAAAGTATATGAGAGTATAGGCAAATCCAGAAAAAATGCAGATAGTAAAGAAAAGTTGAAGAACTTATACAGAATATTTACATAGGAAAAAACACAGCAAGAAGGGAAGTAGTATGTTAGAAGCTCAATAATATCCACAAGGTAAAAACCAAATTTATTCCCTAGGATTCTGTCTTGTCTTGGTATAAATTTTGTGAAAAAAAAAAACAAACATTTATTTTCCTTCAAGAAATATTGTAAATTATACTGTCTGAATTTTCTTATGTCAACATAAATATGATAAAACTATAATAACAAGTTATATTTGTTTCTTTAAAAATTCTAATTCAATTAACCAAAAGTGAGAGTAGCCAAGGTTTATAGTATGAAAAAATTTAGAGAATGAGAAAAAAGGGAAGAAATGAAGTAGCTGCCAGGCAAACAGCAATTCTCCTATAATGGGGAGTGGGATGTGTCTGGGGAAGACAGGATGCTTATGACTTGTTGCTCTTAGAAATTCAATCATAATTGCTTGGAAAGTAGTTTTATTTAGTTAATTCTTATTGAGGGAATATTTTAGTGGGGTGCAGAGACTGCTTCTTATAAAGACATGAAATTTATAAATTTATGCTATCTAGGAAAATGCTCAATGGTCCACATTACTATCAGAATATAGAGCCATTGAAAAATGCCTCCAGCAAGTGGAGTCACCTTCTCTAGTTAGAAACTTCATCAGCTACACATGAAGCTGTACCAGGGAGATGCATTAAAAATCCTGGACTCTTCCCTATTCTACCTGTGCTGTGGTTTCCATGAAATTTAGGATTTTGACAGTGGATGAACAGTCTGATAGGTATAACCTCCTGGTCCTTTGTGTAAAATTCCAAGATAAGGAGAGCTTGGGGAACTGCTAATGAGTCATAGTTTTGTTTTAGAAGACTGATGGGATCTTTACTACATTTGTAGTCTGAGTGGAAAACATTTCAGGGTATGGAAGAAAGGCAAAAAAAGGACACAATTATACCAGAAATTACAGGATAAGTTATAAATAAATTAACATGTCAAATGAGTTAACTTCAAAAAAATATGCTGTGTCCTAAGAAGAGTGAACTGTCATGGGAGCAGAGAAGGCAGGCAATTTTAGCCTCTGGGTCAGTATTTTAGTTAAATAAAAGTGTGTTAAAGATTAGATTTGGCTAACCCTTGCATTTCAGCCAAGCAACAGCTGAAACCACAGAGGAATTGGGGAGACAAGCAAGAGTGCTGCTTCCATGGTGAACCTAATAATCAGTGCTAGGGTGAAGGAGACAGACCCCGAGGAGACTCAACACATACCAAAGCAGAGATCCAGGGGCTCCTAAAAGCGCATCAATGAAGTAAATTTAAAACACACCCACCACAGCTCAGAGAATTTTGCAGAAGAGGGCCCAGAAAGAATGTAAGAGCCACAGGTTGAGACATCATGCTCAGAGGCATTCTCTCCTCCCCAAAACATTGGCTGCTGCTCCCACAATGCATAACCACAACCAAATGGGGAATACCTGCAACCCCACTGAGGAGGGTCCCCAGCAGAATGGAGGGAGGGACAAGGGAAAAGAAAGTATCAACACATGATGTATCCATACAAACTATGTTGTTTAATAATGATCATAATATAAATAATAATAAATAATAATATTAGATTTGAAAACAATCACTTTGAAAAAACCTAGAAGCATATATTCTCAGGAGATAACCATTCTACTTCCTCAAATTCTTATGCTAATCCTGGGGATGAGCCAAAGAAATTTCCAAAGAAACTTTCCAAACAAATTAACAGGTACAGTTGGTCCACTGGACTGAATTTTGAACTAAATTATGAAGAGCATCTGAAATATTCATGGAAATTAGTATATTTATATAAATAGTCAACTAATCATATTATTTTAGTCAGGTATTTCTCTTGTTGGGTAATTTTTTTGTTAAAATTCCTCATCCACAGAATTATTATATTTTTGACCACTCTAGTGTACTAATACTAATGAAGTTAATATTTACAAACAAGAGCTTTTAATAGACATATCGATGAAAATGTTGTTACTTTGAGATTATCTTAGCCATTCAAGTAATTATTATTATTGTACATCATGTTTCTAAATTCTCTAAACAAATATTTGAGATCATCTTATCTATCAAAGTAATGACTATTATTGTACAACATGTTCCTAAATTCTCTAAGCAAATATTTGGTGAGTATATACTATGTACAACAGACTGTTGTAGTTAACTGAGATATATTAACTAATATATCAGACAAAAATTATTATCCTTCTGGAGCTTACAGATTAACAGAAAATGCATAAATATCCATAAAGATAATAAATAATCTAAAACACCATAAGGGAGAACACACAGTGGGAGTAAATAAAAAATCTAGTAGTGATAGAAGTTGTTCAATGTATGGGATAAGATATTCAAATGGAGTATTAATTATAGCAAGAACCTCAAGATTTTTGATAAGTACAATCAGAAAATTAACTGAAGAATTAGAGGATTTTGCTATGGATGTTTAAGGAACAATGCTGCACTGTACCTAGTACACTCAAAGAAACTGTGTGGATGGGATGGAAAATTGAAAGAGTGTGATGGTAAGGAACTGAGGAAATCTATGATAAAACAAATATTCTGGTTTTTATGCAAATTAAATAGGGATGGAAATAGTTTATGTTAAAATAGAATGGGATGGGGGAAATAATGAAACCAAGAAGAAAGGATGCTATGCTCACATTTGAAATGAGAAGGAAAGATGTTTTGAGCAAGGTGAAATGTGTGAAGGAAGGAGGAAGTAGGGGTCTAGATGTATGTTTGGTTAAAGTCAATGTGTTTCCCAATTAATATAATATAAAGTTTGAGAAAAAGAAAAGATTTAAGGAAGCACTGAAGTTTTCAATAATAAAGCAATTGATAAAGTGGACTTATCATAACTAGAATGCAAACATTGAGAAAACACTTCACTTTTGGATGCATTGTGTTTGATACTCTAATGTAGTCCAGTTGCTACTGTCCAGTAGTGAGTTGATAAGGGAAACTGTAGCCTGAACAAGAGGTCTGTGTGCTAAAGCATACAGATGATATCTTAAAGCCACATAGTGAGATGCTTTTCTCTAGTAGCTGTATTACCCATATGACAGTATAGCATATTACAACTGCATTTATGCATCACAGAGAGATGGTACCAACTTTGTGCTATTGTCATTGAGATACTGTTGCACCATGTAGCCCAGGCTGGCTTCCAACTCTCAAACTTGTGATCCTCCTTCCTCAGCTTCATAAGTACTAAAGAACAGGTGTATATTGCCACAATAAATGGCAACAACTTTTAAATATAGTATTTCCAAAGAATTGTTAATAAATTACCCCTCTATTAGAATATATATTCTATATTAGAATATATAATTTTATGTTTTCACAAGATGATAGTTTTCAAATATAATATTATATATATAAATATATTAATTATAACATATTATTATATTGTTCCAGTCAGGTTGACATTGCTGGTAGAAATCAGCCAACCAAGAAGAGCTTGTGGGGAAAAAAGAGGCTTATTTTGGCTTACAGGCTTGAAGAAGAAGCTTCATGCTGGCAGGGAAAACGATGACATGAGCAGAGAGTGGACACCACCCCTGGCCAACATAAATTGGACCATAGCAACAGGAGAGTGTGCCAAACACTGCCATGGGGAAACTGACTATAATACCCATAAGTCCACTCCCAACAATATACCACATCCAGTAGGTGTTAATTCCCAAATCTCCATCAGTGGAGAACCTAGCATTCAGAACATCTAAGTTTATGGCGGACACCTGAATCAAACCACCACATAATATATATACCCCTCTATTAAAATATTGCCTTTTGCTATCTTTTGCCCATTTTAGCTTTCCATTCAAATTTCCTTCTCTGGTTTTCAAATACCACTGTGCTATATAGTTCTCTCCACTTTCTAAACCTAAATTCCCATTATCCTACCTTCTACATCTAAATCTATTAAGATTTAAAACATTATTCCAGAGCCAGGAAATCAAGAAACACATGTCAGGTTAGTTGGAAAACACAGGTTTTTGATATACTAGGTGCATATATTAAGGGAAAATGAGCTCAAAAAATTAAAACTCATTTGCATATTCTGTCAATTTTCATTTTAATGAATTCAGTAAAAGTAATTTTTTTCTGGTGTAAAAATTTTCTCAGTTGAGTAGTTTTAAATGCATTTAAATATAAATTAATGCTAAGAAATATTAAAGTATGTCCTACCTGTTCACAGAATAGAAATATAAATCCTCAAAAACTAAATTGTGTTAGAGTGGAAAAACTAACAAGACTTGGGGAATAGTGAAACAAATACTTCATGATTTGAAACAGTTATATGTGTTATATGCACAAAGATGGTAGCACCTTCTAATGAGTTAGATCCATACTATTAACTGTTCTTCTGCTTCACCTTTTTTTTTTTTTTTTTTTTTTTTACACTAGCTCTGTGAGCAGTAGGACATGCTACAATGAAAGTGGAGCAGAAGGGGGAAAGATAGAACTTACCTGCAAAGTCATGAAGAGCAATTTAGTTTCACTGTAGTTATTAAATATGGAGACTTCAGCAACCAAATTAGAGGTTTAGTTTCTCTGAGCCAAACATGCTGTAAGCAAGCTCAGTCAGTGTAGCCCAACATGGAGAAGTCCTACTGCTACATAGGGAATAATTCCACCTGAACCATCACTCTTCCAGTTTAATTTGCCCTCTGACTACAGTAGCATGAGAGGGGAGCTATAAAACAGTCCACCCAAAATGTGGGCATAAGGAAATTATCATAAAAATAAAACAATCTGTTGGTAAAATACTCATTTTTAAGATATTCAGGTATATAGCAATATTACACAAGAAGAAACATCCTGAATAAGGTTGTTTGAATGTTAAATGCTTCCCATACACTCATGTACTTAAATATTTGGGCCTAAGTGTCTCTGTTTGGGAGGCTGTAGAACCTTTAGAATATGTAACTTAGTGAGAGGAAGTGGGTCGCTGGGAGGCATGTGTTGAGGGTCAAGCCTGATCCTGCTTCCAGTAGAGCTCTCTGTTTCTCAGTCTGTCTCCAAGATATGAGCAAGCTGCCTCATGCTCCCATGGACATGCTTGGAGCCACCAACTGCCATATATTCCCTTTCAAATTTTGAGCTAAAATATAAGTTCATCTTTAAAAAAATTAATTTTTATTTATTTATTTGAGAGTGACAGACAGACACAGAGAGAGAAAGAGGCAGAGATGGGCACACCAGGGCCTCCAGCCACTGCAAATGAACTCTAGATATGTGTGCCACCTTGTGCATCTGGCTAATGTGGATCCTAGGGAGTCGAGCCTTGAACTGGGGCCCTTAGGCTTCACAGGCAAGCACTTAACTTCTAAGCCATCTCTCCACTCCTATAAGTTCATCTTTTAAGTTGTGTCATGTATTTGATCACAGTGATGCGAAAGGTAAATAATAGAAAATATCTTTCATGAAGGGCAAACTAGCATATCTGGAGGCAGGACTTAGCACTACATCCTTGATACAATATACCTTTCAACTAGCCAGCCACACGTGGCACTTTAATTATAGTTCATCTCTTCTCACCCTGAAGGAGGCTATATTTTTTTTTTCCTATGTAGAAGCTAATACCTATTCTAGACAAAATTTGGTCTTTTCTTTTTTTTTAAACTTTTTTTGTTTTATTTTTATTTATTTATTTAAGAGTGACAGACAGAGAGAGAAAGAGGCAGAGAGAGAGAGAGAGGGAGAGAGAATGGGCGCGCCAGGGCATCTAGCCACTGTAAACGAACTCCAGACGAGTGCGCCCCCTTGTGCATCTGGCTAACGTGGGTCCTGGGGAATCGAGCCTTGAACCGGGGCCTTCGGCTTCACAGGCAAGCACTTAACCGCTAAGCCATCTCTCCAGCCCAAAATTTGGTCTTTTCTACCTAGAATACATCACCCAGAATGATTGCCTAAAGGCTTATTGATGGCTTCATGAACAAGCACAATCTTCTCCAGTGAGGTGCCTGATATCATGGCAAAGACAGAGTCACAATAGATACACGAATAAAAGATTCTGTGTTGAATTACTTAGGTGTGGCTAACCACCTGTGGGTGCTGCCTTCCTGAAGCTGGCATACTTAGTACTAGACTTACATATGTTATATATGGTGCTATGCACTCTATATTTAGAATGTACAAGTTTTGAAATCACATTTAGAAATAAGATTGGATTCCTCCCCATCACTTGTAGTCACCAGCGTGACAAATTTTTCCTGCTATCTATGCATATCTGTGCTACCTCAGATGACATGTTCCTGATAATTAAGAAAAACATGCTTTGCTTCTGCAGCTATAAACTGTTAAGACTGCCCTACTCCATGATGGTATCTAACTCAAAACATAATCTTAGTAGCTTAGTCTCTTAGGAGTCATCCAGCACAAAACCACAACCTGTAATGAGACCAGCTCAGTTCTACAAACTACATCTCTGTGGTTAGGGATCTTGCCTTCCTACAACAAGCTAATAGATTTCACGTGTTTCCAAAAAAGTATTTATTTATGATGACACTATTATTTTTGAAAGTTTTCAATCAAACTTGAAAACCATAAAGAATACATTATTGTCTACATGGTTGTCTGTGGCTCGCTGGGTCACACCATTTGGATGAATAGTATTTTTATCCTTAATTAAATGCACCCTATTATACCTGATGCCAACTTAAATCAGGAAATTGAATTCTGGACTAGTTACATACAAATGTTTTGCTCGTGCTTAATTTTATTAGCACATGACCTTGAAAGGTAATGTTTTTGTAAGTAAAAAACAAAAAACAAAAAAACAAAAAAAAACACATTTTAATACAGAATTTAGTGCAAAACCAGCATGCTCTACATCTAAACTGAGTGATTGTCATGTTGCTATTTGGAGCCCATTTTCTCTGCCATCTGCCTCACTTGTGGCTGCGTGGCTGATGCTGTATCATTGGCACAGTTCCTCCACAGAACCTGGAAAAGGAAACAGTAGCAGTGCAGGCAGCAGTGTCAGCATCCCAGCTGCTTTTTATTTTATTTTTCCTTATTTCATTTTTTTGTAAACTAGCTTACAAAGTAATAGTTTTCCTTAGGAATTTTCATGCATATTTCATTTTGGCTGGTCCTTCCCTCTGCTCCCCTTCATTGTGCTATACCTTTTCCCCATTGCATCCTGCCCTCCTGTCACCCCCATATTCCAGCTGTTTTTTTGAGGTTTGTTTCAAATTCTCCCTTGTGGCCTAAATAACTAGAAGGTTTCATTTTCAAAGTTGGTTGGAGTTCTTACAATCCTGCTGAGAACTGTAAGTGATTGACTTATTAGACTGTTTCCATAAGGCTTGAAGATGTTGACCCTTACTATGTTAGAGGCACTCCTGGTGAAAGATAAAAATGAACTGTATTTGAGGCACATTCAAACTTCAAGCATTTTGTTTGAAAAGTGCCCATATTTATTATGTAAGATTTCCCAGAAATGTGAATGTCAAGTGGTTGTCATTCCAATTTTACATGAAATTATGTAAATCAAATTAAAGATGCAAAATACAATCTCTTTCTTCATGTGTAGTCTAGCTGTACATGGTGGCACACACCTCTAATCTCAGCAAATTTGAGGCCAGCCTGGGTTAGGTAGGCCATTTTTACAAACCCACCAAATAAATGTTCATATTGGTCTAAATAAGCTAATTTTGATTCATTCAGTCCACACTGATTGATAGAGTTGTACCCAAATAGAAATTTGCTTATTTTACATATGCTTATTTTACAGTGTCATTATTGTCATTTAGGAAGACTAATCAAGCTTGTGAGGTAAGGTAAGTGCAATCGTAAACCAGGTGAATATTTGAACCAAGTATGTAATTTCTTTTCCATATCATTATTGTAGGCATTTCAAATATTGCAAGAGGTAAAATTAAATTCTAATGAAATGTTCCAAAGACTCATTTAAAATTCTTATGTTGTCTCCTAAAACATCTGTCATAATCAAAATGAAACTCAGAGTTCATTTTATCATCCCTCTTGTTAGAAAATTATTTTGTATATCTTAATATGGCAGTTAAAATCCCTATGGGGAATTTAATTTTCATCTTTTATAGCAAGAGTAAAAACAATATATTCTGAGAAAGTTAAATTGTCTGTGGCTGCTCAGACAACACATTGATTTCATACCAAATATCATCTCTCCAGGAGTCAAATGTCATGTTACAGATCTGGTACAAGAACAGTGGAGTAAATGGAGTGTATAATAATAAATGTTGATATTTAAAATCTTTTATACTTTTTTCTGTTATAGTATTATGATATCACAAACAAAACAAAAATTGAATTATTCTTTTTCAAATTTTATTGTTGACAACTTCTATAATTAGAGACAATAAACCATGACAATTCCTTCCCACCCCCACTTTTCCATTCACAACTCCACTTGCAAACGTATCTGCTCCCCATCTTTATCAGTCTCTCTTTTATTTTGATGTCATCATCTTTTCCTCCTATTATGATGGCCTTATGTAGGTAATGACAGGCACTGTGAGATCATGGATATATAGGACATTTTGTGTCTGGAAGAGTGTATTTTAAAGAGTTGACCCTTCCTCTGGCTCTTACATTCTTTCTGCCACCTCTTCCACAGTGGACCCTGAGCCTTAGAAGGAGTGATAGAGATGTGTTAGTGCTGAGCACTCCTCTACCACTCCTTCTCTGCATGATGATCACTTTTGAATCATCCTAGCAGACACTGACATCTGAAATGAGAAGTTTCTCTAACCAATAATGAGAGTAACATTAATATACGGATATGAACAATAAGAGAAGTGTTTCCCCAGCAGTTTGGTGAGCATAATATATGCATTTAGCCAGACAACCCTAGGGCTCCTGAATTCCCACCACTTCATAGATTTTTCAGTATCAGGCATGTATTCCCTCCCATAGAACAGCCTCCAGTCCAAATAGAGAATAGACATGCCACTATTTCACCTGTTGGCTCATTTTGCCTGACTGACCAAACTTAAGGTTTGCAGTGCCCACTGTTGTTTGTCTCCACTGATGACTTCTCTATCTCCCATGGATCTGCATACAGCAAAGCTTTTTCTAGGATTCTATCAGCTGATCTACACAGAGGAGGTTTTCAGTTCAGTTCCAGAAAGATTTCTCAGTGACCTTGCAGCCCAAGCATGTGGAGTCTTCAGCAATAGGGTCTTACCGTCTATTCCTGGTGGGAAACCAAGAGCCTCTGCAATGGTCTGTAATGTTTTAGGGACATCAGGTACCTCCCTGGCCAACAACTCACTGGAACGTATCCCATCCTTGGCACTGAAAATTTTCTAGTAACAATCTATGGCTTCTGAGTATGTCATTGTTCAAAAGCATAGGTTTCCATATGACTTATTCATACCTTCTTAGGTTTTGCTTAACACTCTCCCAACCCTTTGTGAACTTAATCTCTTCCCCTGACCTCACTTAGGCCTTTCCACCCTAGAACTCTGTTATTATATATGATTAACATTCTCTTAAGACCTCTCCTCTCCTCCTTCTCTCATAGCCCCTTTCTATCTTACTGACCTCTGCTACTGAGTTTTCTTCCAAATCACATACAAGAACAAATATTTGTAGGTAGGATCCACAAATGAAAGAGAACATGTGGCACTTAGCTTTCTGGTCCTGGCTTACCACACTATGTATAATTGTGTTCAAATCCACCCATTTTCCTGTGAATTCCATAGTTTCATTTCTGTTTACTGCTGAATAGAATTCCATTATATAAATGTACCACATCTTCATTATCCACTCATCAGTTGAGGGACATCTAGGTTGGTTCAATTTCCTAGCTGTTTTGAAAAGAGCAGCAATAAACATGGATGTGCAAGTATCTCTAAGGTAGTGCAACAAGTCCTTAGGATATATGCCTAGGAGTGATATAGCTGGGTAATATTGGTATATCTATAGTTAGCTGTTTCATAGACCTCCACACTGATTTCCAAAATGACTGCATCATGTATATTTTCACCAACTGTGTAGAAGGGTTTCTCTTTTTCTGCATCTTTCCAGTATTTATTGTCACTTCCTTTCTTGATAACAGCCATTCTGACAGGAGTGAGATGGAATCTCAAAGTAGTTTTAAGTTGCATTTCCCTGATGGCTAAGGATGTAGAACATTTTCTTAGTTGTTTATAAGCCATTTGTAATTATTCTGTTGAAATCTCTCTATTTAGTTCACTAGACCATTTTTTAATTTGTTGTTTGATTTCTTATTATTTGTTTTTTTTTAAGTCTTTGTATATCCTGAATATTAGTCATCTGTCAGATGTATAGCTGAAAAAGATTTTGTCCCATTCTTTAAGTTTTCTCTTTATTCACAGTGTTCTTTGCTGTACAAAAGCTTTGTAATTTCATGAGGTCTCAGTGGTTGATTAGTAGTTTTATTTCCTGACCATGTGGGGTTATATTTGGACTTAATTCTTATGCATGGAGATAAGGATCTATTTTCATCCTTCTACATATAGATATCCAATTTTCCCAGCACAATTTGTTAAAAAGGCTCTCTCTTCTACAATGAGTATTTTTGGCATTTTTGTCAAAGATCAGCTGGCTGTAGTTGCCTGGACTCACATCTGGGTCCTCTATTCTGTTCCATTGATCTGCATGTGTCTGTTTTTGTTGCCAGTACCATGATGCTTTTGTTACTATGGCTCTTTAATATAGGTTAAAACCAGGTAGGGTGGTACCTTCAGCCTTATTTTTGTTGCTCAAAATGTTTGTGGATATTTGAGGTTTTGTGTGCTTCCAAATGAATTTTAGGATTTTTTTTTTTTTTGTATTTCCATGAAGAATGCCATTGGGATTTTGATGGATTTGCAGTAAATGTGTAGATTGCTTTTTGTAAGACTGACATTTGCACAATATTGATTCTTCCAATCTGAGAAAATGGGCTGCCTTTCTATTTCCTAGTTTCTTCTGCAATTTCTGTTTTGAGTGTTTTAATGTTTTCATTATAGAGATCCAGCACTTCCTTGGTTAGGTTTGTTCCAGGGTGCTTGTTTTGGAGGCAATTGTGAATGGGAGTGATTCCCAGAATACATCCTCAGCATGTTTGCTTTTATTATATAGGAGGACTACTGATTTCTGTGTATTTATTTTTTATCCTGCTATGTTGCTAAAAGTTTTTATCAGCTCTAAGAGTTTTCTTGTAGAGTCTTTAGGGTTCTTTATATAAAGAATCATATAATCTGCAAATAATGATAATTTGATCTCTTCCCTTCCAATTTGCATCACTTTATTTGTGTAGCTTGTCTTAGTGATATAGCTAAGACTTCTAGTACTATATTAAATAAAAGTGGGGACAGTGGACATCCTTGGCTTATTCCTGATTTTAGTGAAGAAGTTTGAAGTTTTTCCTTATTTAGTATTATGCTGGCTGTAGGTTTGTCATAAATGGCCTTTATTATGTTGAGATATGTTCCTTCTATTCTCAGTTTTTTGTTGTACTTTCATCATGAAGGGATGGTGAATTTGTCAAAGGCCTTTCTGCATGTATTGAGAAGATCATGTGATTTTTGTCCTTCAGTCCATTCATATAGTATATTGCATTTATCTATTTGTGTATGTTGAACCATCCATGCATCTCTGAGATAAAATCTATTAGGCAAAGATAAATGATCTTTTTCATGTATTGTTGTGTTCTGTTTGTCAATATTTTGTAGAGAATTTTTGCATCTATGTTCATGAGGGAGATTGGTCTGTAATTTTCTTTCTTCCTTCCTTTCTTAATTTCTTTCTTTCTTTCTTTCTTTCTTTCTTTCTTTCTTTCTTTCTTTCTTTGTTTTTGTTCTGTCTTTGTCTGGTTTTGTTATCAAGGTGATACTGGCTGCATAGAAGGAGTTTGATAGAATTCCATCTTTTTCTATTTTATGGAAATGTTTGAGAAGCATTGGTGTTAGTTCTTCCATGAAGTTCTGATAAAATTCACTAGTGAATCCATCTGGGCCTGAACTTTTTTTATTTGGCAGATTTTTTAAATATATAACTGTTTGGATCTCCATACTTAATATAGGTCTGTTCAAATGGTTCGTCTCATCTTGATTTAATTTTGGTAGGTCATATAAACTAGAAAATCATCTATTTCTTTCAGATATTCAAACTTAGAGGAGTACATATTCTTAAAGTATGTACTTATGGTTCTGAAGAATTTGTTCAGTATCTTTTGTAACAGTGCCTTTTTGATCCCTAATTTTATTGATTTGTGTCTCGTCTGTCTTTGGTCAGATTTGCTAAGAATTTATCAATTTTGTTTATCCTTTCAAGGAACCAACTCTTTGTTTCATTCATTCTTTGGATTTTTTTTTTAATTTGGTGTCTATTTCATTAATTTTTGACCTAATCTTTATTATTTTTTCCCATCTACTGATTTTTTTGTTTGTCTTTTTCTTCTTTTGCCAAGGCCTCAAGGTGAAGCATTAAGTTTTTATGTGTTACCTTTCTAATTTCTTAATATAGGCACTTACAGCTATAAATTTCCCTCTTAGGACTGACTTCATTGTGTCCCAAAAGTTTTGGTATGTTATGCTCTTTATCATTTGAGTCTATGAATTATTTTAATTTCTTTCTTGATTTCTTCATTGACCCATTCATCATTTAGTGTGTACTGTTTAGCTTCCATGATTTTGTGTATGCTCTATAGCTTTTCTTGCTATTGATTTGTAGTTTAATCCCACTGTGATCAGACAGATTGCAAGAAATTATTTCAATTATCTTGTATTTGTTAAGGTTTGCTTTGTGTCATAATATATGGTATATTTTAGAGAATGCTCCATGTGCTGATGAAAAGAATGTGTATTCTGCAACATTTGGATGAAATGTCCTGTATATATCTGTTAGGTCCATTTCTTCTATGACCTCATTTACTCCAGATGCTTCTCTGTTTACTTTTTGCTGAGATGACCTGTGAATTGATGAGAGTGGGGTGTTGAAGGCACCCAATATAATGGTGTTTGGTGATATCTGTGACCTTAAGTTTAATAGTGTTTATTTGATGAAATTGGGAGAGCTCATGTTAGGTGCATATATGTTTAGAATTGTAATGTCTTTCTGTTGTATTGTTTTTTAGTCAATATAAACTGACCTTCTTATCTTTCCCAATTAATGTTGGTTTGATGTCTATCTTGTCAGATATTAGGATAGTGACAGCTGCTTGTTTTCTAGGTCAATTTTCTTGAAATACCATTTTCCAATCTTTCACCGTAAGATGGTGTCCATCTTTTATCAAAAGTTGAGGTTCTTGGAGATAACAACTAGAAGTATCCTGCTTTTTAACCAACTCTGAAAACCTGTGTCTTTTGGTTGGGGTATTAAGAACATTGATATTGAGAGTTATTATTTAAAAGTGTATATTTATTCTTGCCATTTTTCTTTTTTTTCATTTTGTAGTTCTTCTGGCTTTTCCTTTACTCTCTTGCATTAACTATTATTTGAGTATGATTTATTTTTTTCCTGTTTCCTTATGTGTGTGCTTTCTTTCTCTTCAGTATGGAGGATGCTTTCAGGTATTTTCTGTAGAGCTAGTTTAGTGGCCATATATTCCTTTAGCCTTGCTGTGGAATGTCCTTATTTCTCTGTCAATTTGGATGGATAGCTTTGCTGGATAAAGTAATCTCGATTGACAGTTTTTATCTTTCAGGACTTGGAACACATCATCCCAAGCCCTTCTGGCTTTTAAAGTTTGTACTGAGTAATCTGCTGTTATCATGATGGGCTTGCCTTTGTGTGTGACTTTATTTTTCTCTTTAACTGCTATCAGTATATTTTATTTGGTTTGTGTGTTTTGTAGCTTAATTGTAATATAATGATGAGAGGTTCTTTCCCGATTTTGTCTGTCTGGCATTCTATTGACTCTCTGTATCTGCATTAGCATCACTTTCCCTATTTCAGGGAAGTTCTTATGTGATTTGTTTGAAAATATCTGCTATGTCTTTGAAGTGAAATTCTTCTCCTACTACTATGCCCTGAATTCTTATGTTTGATTTCTTCATAGTGTCCTAAATGTCTTGAAATTCCCATTCATGCTTTCCTATTAGTTTGTCTTTCTCTTTGTTGGATTATATTAGATCTGCCACCTGGTCTTCTAGTTTAGATGTTCTGTCCTCTCCTCTACCCTTTTTACTTTTTTTTTTTACTGGTGAGACTTTCTACAGAGTTTTCTATTTGGCTTACTCTGTTTTTCATTTCTAGTTTTTCTGATTGGTATCTTTTATTATTTATATTTCCTTATTCACATCTTGTATTGACCTGCTTATTTCATTAAGTTGGTTTTCTTCTTCTTCTTCTTCTTCTTCTTCTTCTTCTTCTTCTTCTTCTTCTTCTTCTTTTTGAGATTCATTCAGGAATTTGTTTTCTTCTTTGTTCCTTTGAGCATAGATCTAATTGTTTCTTTGAAATCTTTGTCAGGCATTTCATCTAAGACAGTCTCAGTGCAAATCATTTCTGGTGGATTTATAATTTTTGGTTTGATTGTATTGTCTTGATTTTTGTATTTCTTGTATTATAATGAAGAGAATTTTGCATCTTGAGATAATTTGACTTTATATATATTCAGGGTAGGAGTTTAAGATACAAGTTGTAGATCTTATACTCCAAGAGAAACAGCAGAAGTGACCCTAGATGTTGAGTTTGCCTGCCATTTCAGTATTTTAATAGATTGCATGGAGCAAATTACTGGAAAATTCTAAAATTCACCTGGGAAATGTACACATTCAGTTAAAACCAGCACATAGTATCTATGCAAAAGTGCAGATTAAAATAAACAGATAATTGATTAAAGCCAAAGACTCTAAGTGTGTGTGTTGTCTCACACCCTTAATCCTTTCAACTGGGAGGCTGAGATTTCTGGTATGAAACGGTTTCCAGGTCAGCCTGCAGCCAAATCAGATCCTGCCCCCAATAATGAGAGAAGAAAAAGACAAAGGTCCTATATATCAGGAAGTGTCTAAGGCAATAATAGCACTAAAATACAGCTTACTTGAGAATGGTAAAGCCAACCAACAATGCATAACACATAACCTGCTTTGACATGGAAAAAGTGATTAGCATTTCTAGTGCAGTCACTGAGTTCCTCCCTTTGTGTAAGCAGGCCCTTTTACGTTTTGGAATGGCTTCCAATCTCACCAATGCTGAGTGACCTGCTCGATCCCTGTCTGTTGCACTGTGGATTGAGTGTTCTGATTGGCAATGCTGTATGCCCTGTACTTGGGGGCTGAATGAGTTCTCTGTTGGTTCACCCCTGCACTGGTGGTTGGGGAATGGCAGACTATGTAGAATGCCAGGAGTTGTACTAGAGCTACTCAGCTGGTCCCATTTTTATTCTCCTTCAGCAGCTGCTCAGCTGGTCCCTGCTGTCTTCCCTTTCAGGCTCCTTGACATTGTGAGGAGGTTGATATGATGGGAAAATCTCTCCACCTCGTTTATGTCCCTGCCACTCTGTGATGACCAGGTGGATGGGCATGCAGACTGGGGACACTGATACCTTGGTGAAATTCTGTCCAGTTTCCTAATTTCTGGAAGATCTGATTCTCTCCTGCTTCTCTACTGTGGTTGATAATAACTTACACATCTCATGTTTTGATAGATGAGTGCATTTTGCTATTTTTTCTGCTTTTCTCCCACCCTAGGCTGCCTTGGTGTGGGCTACTATGCTGTCATCTTACCCAGAAGTCCTCAAACTATTCTTCAAGCAAAGGTGCTGTTTTCTTGGTGAACCGGGTACCAGGACAAGGGTGAAGGAGATCGACACAGAGAAAATCAACTCCTGCCAATCCAGATATTCAGAGACACAGAGGCTCCCAACACCTCATCACTAAAACAGACCCAAAATGAACCCAACATGGCTCAGTGAAATTTTGCAGAAGATGGGGCAGAAAGAATATCAGAGCCACACATTGGGTCATGATACACAGAGACATTTC
This sequence comes from Dipus sagitta, assembly GCA_036346955.1. Taxonomy (NCBI): domain Eukaryota; kingdom Metazoa; phylum Chordata; class Mammalia; order Rodentia; family Dipodidae; genus Dipus; species Dipus sagitta. The sequence continues at coordinate 53,309,545 of CM070774.1, forward strand.
TCCTACCCATAACTGTAGGCTAACTCCACAATGCATGACCCGTACACCTAAACAAGGAGGGGCCAGAGGGAGGGGGCAGGACATGCACGAGCCTAACAATGGCACCAACTTGACGGTATTCACTGACTACAAAACTAATTAATAAAAAAAAAACCTATTTTAATATAGTTATTTATTTGAAAGAGTGAGAGAGAGAGGAGGTGGCAGAAAGTAGCAGAAAGAGAGAGAATGGGCATGCCATGGCCTCCAGCCACTGCACAGAAACTCCACATACATGTACCACCTAATGCATCTGACTTAAGTGGGTCCTGGGCAGTTGACCTGGGTCCTTTGGCTTTGCAGGCAAGTGCTTTAAACATAAGGCATCTCTCTAGACCTAGGATTGAATTATTCTTACACACTATATCACTAATACATAATTCATGTTAATCACATTCTGATCATAGAAACCATTTGGCTAGTGATAAAGAACCAGCTCCCACTTTTTAAATAATGTCTATGTGGGTTTCAAAAAAAAAGAGACATTTTGACTTCCGGCCAAGATGGCGAACACCTAGCTGCGCTGCAGATCCTGGGGAAAGAAAGGCAAGACATTAAGGGTTCACTGGGTATTTTAGGGGAGAACAATCTCCAATAGATTGCCAGTGGGAGGACACAGAGGGGGAAGAACAGAAAATCGCTCATTCCCTCATAGGCGGTAGCCCACCCCTCTCCCCCCAAGTAGCCACCATATCCATGGCGCCATGCCTATCATCCCTGCGTGTGGAAGCTTAGACTGCTCCGCCCACTTGCTCACTTACTGCTCTGGCCGCCGTACCTTCAGCAAGTCCAGGCCCTCAGCAATTGCCACAAAATTTCAGATTGTGTCTGTCACTTGCACCTGCTCAGGTGCCATCCACTACATGTCTGTGGCATCCCAGCCATCTGCCATTGTCCTGTTGTGGGGGAGCACAGACTACTTCCAGGTCCCAGTGTTCCCCTACCAGAGTTTGGGCTGCTTCAGTGCTTGGTGCCTCAGTGTCCCTCCTAGCATGAGCACAGGCAGCTTTGGTGCATTACTGCTTGAGAGCTCAGGCAAATTTGGTGCTCCAGCCAGGCAATAGATCAGGTGGCTTTGGCAAGTGAGAGCCAAAGTCCAGGCTGCTTGGCAACTGCCTCAGGCTGCCTCAGATTCCCATTGTACTTGAGCCCAGGCTGATCCACCCACCTACATGCCCATACACTGTGATGGGCAGACCACAGTGCAAAAGAAATAACATGAAAAATCAAATGCAAAAAATCCAGTTAGATGGCCCAGTCTTACAATGAACATCCCTAATCAAAACATAGAAGAGTCGTTAGGATCAGAACACCAAAATGAAGCTATGAGCAAAGAAACCCTGACCAAGCTACTGGTAGAACTTGCAGAAAAGCAACAAAGGACTGATAATTGTGTGGATACTGCCATCACTAAACTAGACCTAATAGATAAGAAAATGGAAGGAGTTCAAAGACAATTAAGAGATTTGAGGGACAGTGAAGAAAAAGAAGACCTCAAAAATCAGCTGGTCATGCTAAATGAAGACATGAAGAAATGCAAGGATGAATTCCAAGAATCATCAAGAAAATCAGAAAATGATGTAAAAAGGGAGCTTGACAGAAGGATGCAAATTATACAAAGAAAAGAAAATGACCAATATCTGTCCAAGCAACTCATGGTCTAACCTACTTAGCAGCAAATAACTTGTTGTGATGCCCACACAAGTGCAATAGTGGCACACAGCCATGGTGGGGAACCAACTGCTCTCAATTTGGCTAAATGATCTCCTCAGTGGTATGGGACCCATAGCTGGAGCTGGGAAACAAGTCAGAACCATATCCAAACATAAGCCCACTCTCCATTATCAAGCTGCCATCAATTATGGGCTACAAGAGGGCCTACACCTATTAAATTCTCTCTAAAAAAAAGTAAGGGTTATCTCATTTGTCCTGGTGCTAACTTACTCTCCGTTGTAGAATCTGCTTCTCTTTTTCAGATAGATGTAGATCCTAAGGAGACAGCCACCCCATCATACCTCAAAAGGGCCTGGCTGAAACTAAGAAAAATTGGTGAAACAAACAAGGGTGCTGCTTTCCTGGTGAACCAGGTACCAGCACAAGGGTGAAGGAGACCAGCTCAGAGAAAAATCAACTCCTACCAAATCAGAGAGCCAGAGCCTCAGAGGCCCCCAACACCTCATCACGGAAGCAGACAAAAAATGAACCCAACATTGCTCAGGGAAATTTTGCAGAACAGGGGGCAGAAAGAATGTCAGAGCCACATGCTGGGTCATGATATGCACAGACATTTATCCTACCCATAACTGTGGGCTAACTCCACAATACCCATATACCTCAACAAGGAGGGGCCAAGGGGAGGGGGTAGGTCACGGATGAGCCTAATAATGGTACCAAACTGACTGTATTTGCTGAATACAAAACTAATTAATAAAAAAATTTAAAAAAGAGTGGTGAGGAGATGGTCTTCTCTGTTGCAGGATTCTCTGCTTACTCAGCTCTTTTGTGTAGTCCCTACTTGCTGTGTGCTGATGTTTGCATCACAGCACAAAGGCTCTGAGCATGTTATGCCACATTGTTCTCATGTTTGTTTGCTACAGTTTTTCACTACGTGCATGTATCACCCACTTTCCTTTGGCATTCTATTAACTGTCTATTGTTTTATTTTCAAGGCTGTATTTAATGTATGTGTGTATAATTCTTTTAATACCTTTGTCCTTTGGGCCATGTCATTTACGTCTATCCTGGGGCTTTTTGGTAGACTGTAGGTACTAAAATTCAACAATGTGAGTGGCAGCAGATTTCATGGTCCCAAAGTATTCTTAGTGATGTCTGTATAAAGAAAAGCATTTAAATAAAATTAGATTTCTCAAAAGAAAAAAAAAAGAGACATTTTGTCAAGAAATTAATTCAGTTCTTCCATTTATAATAGTTGATCATGGAACTTACTGTTATTGAATGCTCCTGAAAATGATGTCATGTGGTAGTTATTGAAAATGTGATTTTCATAAAGTCTTCATTATAATCTTATAAGTTATCAATATGTAATGACTTGAAGTGCATTGAAAAACTTTCATAGGTATATGTTGAGAGATGCTCTAAGAATTTATGTATGCTAGGCTAAATATGCAATTATTTTACAATTGGATCAATAAATCTGTAAATGCTCATATAACATGTTAAAAGTTCTACAAACATGAATAAGTATATATTTTGCTTTGAAGGAAATCATGTTAAAATAGAACTACTAGATACTAGTAATTTCTGAAATTTATACAGGCTTAGGAAACATAATTTAGTGTTTGTCCCATTTGTTTTAGATCTTGCATTGGTTCAACTTTTCCTTGCTGTACCCAACTCCTTCTTTTGCAGTGTGAATATTTACTCTCGGCCATTATGTGCTTTTGGTTTTATAGCTCATAGTTAAGAGACACTGGGCTATAGGGATATTTGAACAGTGTTAGTGTTGGGATTGATAAAAACTATAGGTACTTTAAAAGTTGGACTGTGTGCCATTGCATTTTACATCATGGATGGTCATGAGTTTATGGAGGCCAGGGATGGAATGTGGTGGTTTGATTCTGGTGTCCCCCATATACTCATGTGTTTTGAATGCCTAGTATTCCAGCTGGTGCCGATTTGGGAGGTGCCTTGCTGGAGGAGGTGGGCTTCTGGGAGTGGACCTTAAGGTTTATTAGCTCTAGTGTACTAGTATTAGCTTACTCTCCTGTTGCTGTTTTCGACTTGCTTTGGCAGTATTCATGTCCAGCAGCTGCTCATGCTATGCTGTCCCCTGCCATCATAGAGCTTCCCTCTGATATTAATAAACCAGAAAATATCCTTTCCTCCCCTTAGTTGCTTTTGTTGAGGTGTTTGTCCAAGCAATAAGAGGATAACTACAGCAAATAGTATAATTGATAACACAATAGTGTAATTGATGACTATTCCTAAAACCATTTGTTTAATTATTCTTCCCTATTTTAGTCTCCTTCATATCGTCCAAGGGAGGAGAGGATCAGTGTGGTCATCCTTACTCACATCCTTGCCAAAGTCTCTGAACCAGCAGTTTCTCTACAAAATATTACTGGTAGATAGGTCTTAATTTGTCCTTTTGTTCCCTGTGTTGTGGTCATGGTTGAACTTCATTATGTTATAGTAGTGATGAGGCAGCCTTGGTGACTCCTATGTGAACTCCTTATACACCTGTAATCTAAGCAGTTACTAGAAACAAAGTGTTTGCCAGTTTCCTTAATTTGGAGCCACTGCCAAAGACCTAACTCAACCCATTACTTGCTATCAAAATCTATCAAGGTCTCGTACAAACTCATTTGCCTCTTTTTTTTTTTAACTTATAAAAGAATATATAAGTACTGGCTATGACTGAAAAAGTAGACACATTTCATTTTATTTTAGTATTTTATTTTATTTTTTGAAGCAAGCCCAACAGACTATCCTTTTTGAAAACAAGAGAGCAAGACTAGGCGTGAGAGAAAGAGAGAGAGAATTGGCATGCCAGGGCCTTCAGCCATTGTAATTAAACTCCAGATGCATGTGCCACCTAGTGTGCATGTGCAACCTTGCACACTTGCATCACCTTGCATCTGGTTTATGTGGGAACGAGAGTGTCAAACATGGGTCCTTACGCTTCACAGGCAAGTGCCTTAATGGCTAAGCCATCTCTCCAGCCTTCCCTTTATTTTAAAATAAAGTAAACGATCCCAGAGAACATGGTCAGAAATTTTTTTTTTTTTCCTTTTATAGAGTCAGGAGCTTACTCTAGTCCAGGCTAACCTGAAACTTGCTTTCTAACACAGGTTGTCCTTCAACTCATATCAATCCTTGTGCCTCTGTCTCCTGAGTGCTAGAATTTATGGCATATGGCATCATAGCTAGCTATCTTTTAAATTATTTATTTATTTGGTTATTTATTTATTCATTTGCAAGCAGATAGAAACAGAGAGAAGAGAAACAGAGAGGATGGGCATGTTAGGGCCTCCAGGCACTGGAAACAAACTGCAGATGCATGCACTATATTGTGCATCTGGCTTTACATAGGTACTAGGGGACCAAAACGGGGTCATCAGGCTTTGCAGGCAAATGACTTAAATGCCAAGCCATCTCTCCAGATCACAAGTAGCTATTTTTCAATATAATATTATATACTAGAAAATTTGTACTTTGGCCTGTAAGTAACAGGAATCATTGTAGATTTTCTTTTCCTGGAAAGTAACATTATTTGTTCCACAGTTAAGAGAAAAAAAAAATTCTTTTTTTTTTTTTTTTGTTTTGTTTTTGTTTTTGGTTTTGGTTTGGGTTTGGGTTTTCAAGTTAGGGTCTTGCTCTAGCCCAGGCTGATCTGGAATTCATTATGTAGTCTCAGGCTAACCTTGAACTTTTGGCAACCCTCCTACCTCTGCCTTCCAAGTGCTGGGATTTAAGGTGTAAGCCACTATACCTGACCCTACATGCTTTGCAAGAAGTTATTCTTGATATGATGTTATGAATGAGTAAGAGATAAGTTGTTGAGTATTTGAGTTCTAATAGTTTATAAATGTAGAGACATGATTTTACATAAAATCAGAGAAAGAGAACACAAGACTGAGTCACTATGAGAGTATAGGGAAGGATATGGAGAAAAGTTGTCCATGTGTACTGATTCCCAACTAATTAGCTTAGCTGATTAGGTAGGTAGTTATGCCACGGTACTGCAACTACAAAGGAAGTATGTTTGAAAAGGGAGTTTGGAAAAAGTGAAGATGAAATAAATGTTCATTGTGATGATTCATTTTATATGTAAACTTGATTGTGGCAGGGAACAGTCACAGAGCTCTGAACACATTTCTCAGTGTGGTGGTGAGGTTGTTCCAGTACAAAATCAGCAGTTTAATAAGTTGAGTAAATCTACATATACCCCATCATTGAGGGTGAGCAGCAAGCATCCAGTCCTTTGAGGACTTAGAAAAACAAAGACGGAGAAATCTTTTCTTTCTTCATGACCTGGAACTCCTTCTGCTGCCTTCAGACAGCCTGCATTCTGGCCTTTGGATTCTGAGATTTACATGTGTACTCTTCTCTTTGTTCTCAGATCTTAATGCCCGCATTGGTACGTAAACAACTGTTTTGCCTGAAAGGCAGGCCTGCATGCCTTTGTTATTCAGATGGCAGATAGTGCATTTTGGAACATCTCAGCCTCCTTAATTGTCCATGTTCCCATAATGGTGCACTGTCAGACAGCTTAGGTTTGCTTTAACCCAGAGCCCTGACTATGTCCGAGAGCGCCGCTGTTTATATCGTGGGGACGAGACAGGCAGTGTACCAGCAGACACGCGTGCACAAGGGCACACTCGTCATCATCATCATCATCATCATCATCATCATCATCATCATGCTGTTTCTGATTTTCTGAAGATCATTGTCTAACAGAATAAGCTTGTGGTACTTGTTGAAGCCACAAATGGAGTTATCAGGGAATAAATAGTGCCTGCTACATTTTACAAGACAGATGATTTTTACTGAATTACATACCTCCACAGTCTAAACTAAATTTATACTGAACTTATATTGATTTTTTGGTAAGAGCTACAAAGATTAAATGTTATATAGAATTTCAATTTAAATTCTGCTTAGTATAATTTCTAACACATGTAATTAGAGGTTATGCACTAAAAATGTTAATGAATATTAATGTTTTTATTGTTCAATGCTTCTCACCCACATTTCTCTTATTTAGGAAAGTTTAATTTACATAAAAATATCTGTGCCCTATCAGTTTAATGTAGCAGTATGTTTTTAACATAACTTCCTAGTAGGGAGATTCAGAGAATTAAAATTATCATTTCCATTCAATTAAGTAAATACATAAACACAACAATATTTAAGCACTGGGTGAAACATATAACTACTGTTATATATATGTTATACTGTGCCTGTGATGTATACAAGTAAAACATGTAGATTCTCTATCATCACTTTTTATTATAGGATTAAGAATCTTATCATTGATATCAATAATTTATTTTGTTTTATATAAGAGGATAACTCCTGATATCATTTTAGAATACAATGAGCACATTTATAAATTAAGCCGAAAGCACACTCTAGGATAGCTAAAACCATTTGTCATTTTATTTGTGATTAATATTTTTATTATTTTTTTCCTTTAGAAGATGTAGTTTTTGTTGTATACTCATAAAGTCTTCACTTTTTTTTATTATTCTCTAGCTGTTAAAGTTAACATCTGAAAGATCAACAGAGCAACACTGTCACTAGCAGGTTATTTCATTATCAATTCATTATTGGAAATATATATCATAACATGTAACCAAAATATGAAATTATAATAATCTAACTTAAAGACTGCATTTTAATAGTATTATAATTTTAAATCAAGATATTTTTATTTATTTATATTAAACTTATTAATATTTAGAGCACATTTTTACCTGGTTGACTTTTCCCTTAGAATTATTACCTATTTTATTCCTCAAAATAATACTGAAGTGTTCAGAAAAAGAATCTGGAAAAGCTGTTTTATCACAAAGCATAAAAACCTTTGTTCACTTTGTTTAAAGCAATTACTTCAGAGAGTACAGAATTCTATGAATTAATGAAATAAAAGTGTATTTTAAAATAAAATGCAACTATTTAAAGACAAATGATATGAATTTTAAATTTATTTTTATTCAAGAATCAATATAACACACTAATTTGAATACTGACACAAACTGAAAAACTCATTCACTTAAGTGATGAAGAGAACATTAATGTCAGATGGTCTAATAAACAATGAAATTCTAACATTTATAAGTTCTGTGTTACTGGGCAAAATTCTTTTAAAGTTTTCTGAATCTTAGGATTCTATGTTGGTTAATTTAGGTAATTTATGAATATTCTAAATCATTTGTAGAAGTATAATGATATAGTGACATGAATTTAAAATATTCTGAAAAAAATTCCTAACTTGAGAAAGACTCAATATCAGAAGAAAAAATAAAGAACATACATTTTATTTTTTTATACCTTATTATGTCACAAATATTACATTGTGTAAGACAGTATGAAGTAACATCTAATAATACATCATCTGCTTCCTAATGTGGGACTATGCATTGTCAACATTTTATTTCTTAGTTAAGCTAAAAGAAAACATTTTTATTAATGTTTATGTTAATCTTCTTTAGTGAATATTCTCAAGGATGGATTACTAAAATATGAAAGAAAAAAAAGAAGAGAAAAAGTAATATTTATTAAGCAACTATAAGGTAAAATTGGTATTTTTATTAAACTCACATATCAGGAAATGTAACAGCTTTGAGATGTTACTGCTGCACAAAGGGTACTTATCATATATAGTTTTTTGTTAATAAAAATATAATTTATGGTGCCATCACCATAGCTCGCCTCAAAATTTTCTTGTGCCTTTTTCATAAAAGTCTTCTGAGTAACAATCAGTCTGTGATATCTAACATCTCAGACCTTGAAGTACATAGAAACATTCTTAATAGGACTATGTTATACAGTAGCTCTGTAGAGCTTGTTCATCATTTATCACTGATCACTGAAGCTTTATACCCATCAAATAGTTCAATCTCCATTCTACCTACTCTTTATGCCCTGGTGACCTCTATTTTACCTTCTGCTTCAAGAGTTTGTCTAGGATAGATGAATGAGTGAGACTTTGAGCAAGTTTTACCACTCAATATGACTTATCCCGCTGAGCATATATTCCATTGTATTCCATTGTCATCCATGTTGTGAATGTAGTTTTTGTTTTTTCCTTTTTAGGGCTTAATAGTTTTAGATTGTGTGTACATACTGATTTTTCTTTATCCATTCATCTATCAAAAGATATTTAAGTTGTGCTAAGCTTGTCCAGGGTGCAAAGAATACGCAATGAGGAAAGTATTATCTTTTCAACAAAATATGTTGGAATCACTGGGATCTCCTATGAAAAAGAATAATGGAACCCTGCTTTATGCCATGCACAAATACTAACTAAAAATAAATCAATTGCTAAAATGTAGGTGCTAGAATAATAAAGTTTTAAAAACAATGGCAAATCTTCAAGACCTTGAATTTGTCATATGCTATTTTGATATTACATCAAAACCATGAGTACCAGGAGGAAGAACAAATAAATAAATTGCATTTTAAAATATTTGACAACTTTTATTCATGGAAGACACTATCAAGAAAGAAAAATACGACAAAATCAGAGTTAATATTTTGAAACCACATATTTGATAATATATTTTATTTATAACTATTGTTAATAATTAAAGAGACAACATTCAATTTTTAAAATGAGCAAACTTGGGCTTAGTGGTTAAGGCATTTGCCTACAAAGTCAAAGAACCCTGGTTTGATTCCCCAGGACCCACATTAACCAGATACACAAGGGGGTGCACAAGTCTGGAGTCTGCAGTAGCTGGAGGCCCTGGCTTGCCCATTCTCTCTCTCTCTCTCCCCCTCTTTCTCTGTCAAATAAATAAATAAAAATAAAGTATAATAATGAGCAAACTGAACAACAAGCCCATTAAAATATTTTTGTCACATTAGTTAGTAGAAGAATGCAGACTACAGCCTATGGTCTTACCTCACATTCACTAGGGAGGCTTTAAGTAAAAACTGAAAAAAAAAATTTAAAAACCTCCAAAAAAATGAAGTGTTGTGCAGAAAAATTAACTCTTACACCTTCCTTTATGTTAAAGATATCTTGGGAATATGAAATGTGGTAATTGAGGGGCTGGAGAGATGGCTTAGTGGTTAAGCGCTTGCCTGTGAAGCCTAAGGACCCTGGTTCGAGGCTCAATTCCCCAAGACCCACATTAGCCAGATGCACAAGGGGGCGCACGCATCTGGAGTTCGTTTACAGAGGCTGGAAGCTCTCGCACTCCCATTCTCTCTCTCTGTCTCTCTCTCTGCCTCCTTCTCTCTGTCGCTCTCAAATATGTAAATAAACAAAAAAATTAAAATGTGGTAATTGAGCAATACTTTGAATACTGAATGCTATCAACTGTGTACTTTAAATGATGAATTTTGTTTTGTGAGTTACTAAAAATACTAATGTTTGGGAAATTGAGGTAGAAAAGAAATATTGTAATGGAAAAACAAGGGCGGTGAAGGAGTAAAAAGGAAACAAATATGTCAACCAAAGACATAAAGGTAGAGGGATATTTATGCATTAATGTACATTACAGAGTTGAATATTTGATCAACTCCCAACCAAGCAATATTCAAAAATTTCAACTACACTTTTCTCTTTATTAAAATAGAAAAGAAATTAGGAGACATGAGTGAAATCCACAGTTCAAGCTTCTAAGACTATATTTTTAAATATTGAAGTTAGGCCCTTGTGCATGCTAAAAACACTCTAGTTGTGAGTTACATATTGTCCCTGAAATATTTTGATTAATTAGTTTCTAGGCCCATTCCATTTCTCAGACACTAAAAGATAGTATTTATGAAAAGAACACGGATTCTTGAGCATTAATCAATAAAAACAATCCAGAAATATTAGAAATTAATCTAAGAGTTGATTATTTTTTGCTAACTTATAGTATCTACCATGAGACATAGCTTTGCAAGGTTATAAAATTCAAAGGTCAAATAGCATAATACTAGATGGAATCAATGAAGACAATAAAACAGTGGAAAATATAGTAACATTTTGGTTAAATTAATTCTACAAAGTTCAATACTGACACACATACCAGTTAAAACTGATGGTAAGGAGGTGGGGGTGGGGCATGGGGGTGACTAGGAGGAGGAGGAAGAGGAGGCGCGTGGCTGCTTGCCCTTCTTGGATGGGTGGGAAGGAGCATGGCGGCATGGGCATGGGCGAGGGGCCCGCTGCTCAGTGGCATAGATAGGGGCGTTGCGCACCTGTGACTTGCTGCCCGAGCGGTGGCTCCCGGTGCGAGAGGCGAAGCGCGGGGTGCATGGCAGCCGCCGGCCAGGCCGCCTTCCTAACGACTGGCTTAGGACTGTTCCCCTGGCCCAGGCCCAGGCGGACCGGCATGGAGCCCCCACTGAGCCCAAAGGCCACGGGCAGGCGGAAGCCTTGGCCGCAGAGCTACTGCGCCCTGCAGCTGGGCCGGGTCTCAAGGAGCAGGAAAAGGTTTTGCGGGAGAATCTTGGTCAGAAGATCTAGCAACTAGGCCCATTAGCTATGCTTGACACTACATCCCTACAGACCCTACAAAAAGTTGCCAGAGGCAAGAAAATCTCCGGCCTTACCAGGACCTCCCAAAGGCCACCACTCTCACCTAATACTCCACACAGCACTGCATGCACCTCCCAGATCACCTGGTATTTCATCCTAGTCATGTATACAGGATGTGATCTACATTCACAATCAGCTGTTGATCAGAGAGACCTACTAGACCTCCCAAAACAAACAAGACAGACTTCTGTCAGAGCACTTGATTACTCACCAGAGGTTAATGAGGATTGGACCTGAGGAGATAAACAACGAAGTCCTCTCCACCCTGGCAGACCTGAGGAGATAAACAACCCAGTGCCCTCCACCCCGCCCACAGCTGAAACCACAGAGGAATGGGGGAAATGAGCAAGAGTGCTGCTTTCTTAGTGAATCTGATATCAGCACAAGAGTGAGGGAGATAGGTACTGAGGACACTCAACACCTACCAAACCAGATATCCAGAGGCCCCTAAGTGCCCATTACTGAAGTAGAATTAAAATGCTGTCAGCATGGCTCAGGTAATTTTGTAGAAGAGGGGGAGGAATGATTGTTAGAGCCACCAGTTGGGACATTTTGCACAGAGACATTGCCTCCCCCACTCCAATAATGCATGACCCACAATCCCCACGAGGTTGACCTGCATCCCCAACAAAAAAGGCCTCTTCAGAAAAGAGGCAGGGAGGAGGGAAAGGAGGGTACCAACATGTGCTGTTTACATACAAAATATGTCCATCTCTAAGAAATAAAAAGATAAAAAACTGATGGTAAAGTGAAGATGTGCTCAGATAGGTAACACTCTGAAATAGTATTTTTTTCTACTTTTGAATGTTTGTTTTAGAATATTGCTTACTTTATTTAAGGTACCTAAAAATATTATAGTCCCTCCTTTTTTTCTGGGTACCCAGATAACTGCACTTCTTATCTCCTTTCAGTCTTGTGGAATAGCACTGCTCTGCCTTATATCCTCTGAGAGGGAATGATATTAACATTGTAAAGTAAGAATTTAATAGAGGGACAATTTCTAGACTATACTCTGTCTGCATTATGACAAGAGTCCTCATTTGAAGATGACAACGTCACAAGAACAATGCTATACAAATCACTTGGTTTCTGATGCCCTGATGAATCTATTATATATAGCATTGATGAAAGAAGTGTATACTTGTGTTTTCTCCTAAGAATGCTATTTTGTACTAGCCTAATTAAACTGCTCATGAAAAATAGTAGATAGTAGTTGGAGAATTGAAGAGTTGGTATTAATGATTAGTGAAACAAAGCAGGATTTTTATGGAGAAATTATTAATTCCAAGAAAAATATAAAGGCATATACATCCCAACTTATTCTTTTACCCATGAGCAATATGTATTCTACAATACTATTGTAAAAATGGAATGGCCAAATATTTCTTTTCATAAAACTCTACTGAAGATGTTTGGACATGGATGAAAACAGTAGGTATTTTGCATAATCTGAATAAACTTCCTTAGTAGGTAACTGATAGTCAATTTTTTAGAAAAATATAAGCAACAAATAGTATCATTGTTTAGAAATATGAAGGCAATAACCAAGCAGGTAAAAATCTTAAAAGTTTGCTCTTAAGAGATGTCAGTAAGGAGTTAGGAGAACACTACTTATAATTGCAATCCCTGCAGGAAGAGGTATTAAATTTAAGTGTATTACTGCAAGAACTACACAAAAGTTGAATTGAAAAATGGTCCAGAAACCTGGAACCATATTTTAAATAAGTGGAGTATCTGGGACATTCCCTGAATAATGCACTACTTAATGGTGTGAGACACTAGAACAGGAGATAACATCTGTGGCGGTGCCTGCTGTGTGACAGATGACATGATGAAGTTTATATATTAAATTTCCCTCTAGTTTTTGTGTAGCAGTTTGTTTGTTTCTATGGTGCTGGTGAATCCAAGGTCTTACTATGATAGAAAACTGCTCTACCATAGAGCTAGGACCCTATCCTCCCCCTTTTTATGATTCTTACTAAAGACATTGTCCTGTCAATAAAAATGCCAGTTATAATGTTTTTAGTATACAACAATATTGTAAATTAGAAAACAATAGTGATAAGATAGTCAACTTTTACATATGTACTTGTCTTACTCCCCTTTTCCTATGTCGAAGTATATGAGAAAAAATTAATGATTTTCTAATATTTAAAATTGCTAAAATAAAAATCGAATAAAATTTTAATATATACTTGCTAGGCAAAAACATGACCTATATATTATATCTAGAGGTTTTACTAGTACTACAGGGATTTGAAAATTTGTTTTTCCTTTTTCTTATTCTTTTTTTTTTTTCCTTCTACCTTCTCCTCTTTATCCTCTTCCTCTTCTTTTCCCCTCCTCTTAACCCCTTCCACCTGTTTGCCTTATTTGACATTTGTAATTTGAGATTACTGGGAATGCTAAATTAAAATTGGCCTATAAGGCCTGAAGCTGATCCCATATGCTACATATATTTGCGTACTGCAACCTATTTATTTTATAAATTAACTACAACCTAGGTAGGGCATAATCTTGCAACAAGTAATTGAGCATGAGCTAATCACAGCAACTGAGCTTCAGCCCGTGGCAGGATACAAATTGATCAGACCAGACCCATATTTGGCCAATGCTGAGTTGCAGCCTATCATGTTCCTTTCATGTACTTTCTTCGTCTATCTATAATATTGCTGCGGACATTACTGAGTGAAGCTCTTTGAACTCCTGTTCTAAGGTCTGCCCTGAAGTGTTCTTTGCCAGAGTAAATGATGCTAATGTTTAGTTCATCCAGAGGTTATTTTGTTTGTTTAGTAGATTGGGTGGTTGTGTTTAGTTTTGCTATAAATGACAAAGATATAAAAGGCACATCCATGTCATTAATATACTGACACTGGCCGTAAACACTGAATACTTCAAAAAACACTGTAGCTAAAAACAGGCAATTAACATAGTCGCTTTAATAAAATACTTTGATAATAAGTGTGGTGGTTTGATTCAGGTGTCCCCCCATAAATTTAGGTGTTCTGAATGCCAGGTTCCCAGCTGATGGAGATTTGAGAATTAACACCTCCTGGAGGGAGTGTATGGTTGGGGGCGGGTTTGTGGGTATTATAGCCAGTGTCCTCTTGCCAGTGTTTAGCACACTCTCCTGTTGCTATTATCCACCTGATGTTGGCCAAGGAGTGATGTCTACCCTCTGCTCATGCCATCGTTTTTCCCTGGCATCATGGAGCTTCCCCTTGAGCCTGTAAGCCTAAATAAACCTCTTTTATTTTCCCACAAGCTGCTCTTGGTTGGATGATTTCTACCAGCATTGTGAACCTGACTGCTACAATAAGTTAATGTAAGTCAGATTTATTTCAATTTATTTATATTGGAGAAGTTTAATAATTACATTATTCACATATGTTTTAGTAAAGTTTCCTTTTTTTGCTTTTTTATCTGTTCTTTCATATTGATATATTCTGGTTTTGGTTATGATAGAATTTTCTAATTTCATCTTTATTTAAATATGTTCTTTGAAACTAATGTGGGCATAACTTTTTAAATGTGTCCTTGATTTTTAGCATATTTTTCACATTTCAAAATTTAATATTTTCAATGAAATCATAGAGTAATTATTAATTTTTTATAGTTTTCACCTTCCCTCTCTTATTTCATTGGTTTTGGACCCCCAATATCCATAATCTCAAGTTGAAGACTTTGTTCAAGTGAATTGTCTGTGGTGTCCCATCACTATTTTAGAGTGATGCATTAACTAAAATGGTCAGGTCTATTCAGTGGGTGGCCTTCACTGCACAGAGTTCAAATGAAGAATATGCATATTTTCATGGTCATCCCAATGGCAATATAAATTAGCCTTTCTTCTAGCCCAGTTTCTGCAGAGAATTCCTCACTATCCTTTCTGTGCATGTACCAATGTAGGTCTAGTGTTTGAGTAAACAGGAAAGGAAAGTGTTGATTGGAGGTGATATGTCTACATATATCTATAATCACTTTATTTCCAATTCAGCACTTCACCTTATACTTGATTTATTTAAGTTCAGAATATCTTGGTTCATAAGGTCTATAAAAATTAGTAAATGACAATGTAAGGGAATAGTAGGTCTGTTGGACTAGTTTAGAAACTATACTCAGAAATATAATTACTCCTTAGATAGACCTTCATCTCTCCCAGCAGTCTTTCTGCTCAGAATTCACATTGTATTAACATGTAAGATATGACTTTTGTCACCTATTGCAAACAAAACCTGAACTTATGCAACCCAGTAACTCTTTGCTCCTCATTTTTTTAAACCATGTCAAACACTCTAAAGAGTAGCACTTAGAAAATGTTCCTGGATAAAAGCCCTAGAAATATCCACAGGAAAAAGTTTTGAATAAAATTTATCTGTTAATAGACATAAAATTTCCAGCCAGGATAAAATTAAAATTGTAGTTTTCTTTCTTCAATTTTAAATCCCAGGAACATTTTAAGTCTAGAGTCTATAAAATATTATCACCCTGTGGAAGGAGAATAGAGAAAAGCATAAAGATTAACGTTCAAAAGAAACCAGCTGGCTGAGGAATGAAAACCTCAACTGCACTACATGTGACAAAAGAGCATGAAGTAAAAAAAGAAAGCCAAGGCATAAGAAGTCAGGAGAAGGTGAATACTACGTAATTACCTAAAAACAGCCAGGAGTCTCTCAACCAGGAGACTTTTGAGTCTCTGTCCTGTCCCAACTCACCTGTCCCAGATTGCTAACTGGCTTCCATTCTCCAGCATGCCTTGCTTTTTTTAATATAAATTGTCTCTATTTCTACTACTGACCATGTGTCCCTGGTCTAATTTATTGTTCTCAGACATAAATACCTGGATATCTCAATAAGTGCACCCAAGATTCAGACATGTACCTACTAACAATCCTGTACTTGAAATAAAATGTTTTTAGAATTATATCCCTCAAACCTCATATTAGTTGTAGAAGTTTGTTGGGAAAAAGTTGTAATTTATGATAACATATGTAGAGAGAGGACACAATGTCAAAATGATACCATGTTGTTAAAGCATTAAATATAATGCTAACTTCTATCACTAGTGTGGAAATCATTTGTGTAGGTACATGTAGGATTCGAGTTTCCTTAAGGAGTAAACCTTACCCAATAACAGTGAACACTTAGGTGTTACTGAAGTTTTTTTCATAGGTCATCTATCACTTATTCACGTAGAAAACTGCTGCTAAAGTAGAAGGTAAAGAATAAAGGCCAAAAACATTTTATGCACCAAGTTTGAAGGCTCATGTGTGGGGAACGCTAACGGGATTCTCATTTGAATTGACATGTTCTACTATTTCATTGCTTTAATTAGGAACTTTAATGTATGGAGAAATTGTCTTCTTCATTTGACTTGAGTAGAGGATACATTGCATGCAAGCAAATAATGATACCTACAAATAACTGATTTGTTCTGTATATGTATGATTATATTTATATTAGTGTAGGAAAATTTGGCCATATTTGTACTGAAAGTATAGTGGGGACTGTATCAAAGAGGAAGGACACAGAGAGAAATTCTATTGTTTCTTAATTATAATAGTAGACTATAATTTTATATATATTCCAAATGATAAAAATGAAACATATGAAAATATTTGAGTTACACTTTAAATATTGGCTTCACTTTTTTATTATTATGCCAGAAATTTCATAATGTTCATACCACTTACAAAGAAGGAAAGGTCCATTAGAGATCAATGAAATTTTGATACTCATTTGTATTAATTTTATCCTGAATGTGCATATGTTCTTAGACACAGATGTAATTTATTATTAAATAACATGCAGACCAGAAGAGGTCTGTACGTGTCCCTTTGTTCTAGCTTTATCTCTGTAGTTATATGATGAGAGCCAAGTCAGTTGACACACATGGTGAGCATGCCACCTCAAAATGATGGGGAAACATATAATTTCTCGGCTTATAAAGAAAGAGAGAAACACCCACATCATTCCTTCTTGGAAGGAGCTCCTACATGAGCTAGGGTTTTGTTACATAAAGGAATCTCTGTAGGGCTTGATAGACCTGGGAGACCCTTACTTCCTGGGACTCATTCTTACTTGCAATGCACCATGACGATGGTTGCGAGCAGTCCTGCAGGCACTAGACTGGAAGCTCATCTTAGGAATCTGTCTGGTGCTCCAATCACTTGATCATCCTTTGACATAATAGAAATTTCACTATGCCAGGACTGAGAACTTCCCCACCAAAAACTTAAGTTCTAGCCGGGTATGGTGGTGCACGCCTTTAATCCCAGCACTCAGGAGGCAGAGGTAGGAGGATCGCAGTGAGTTCGAGGCCACCTTGAGACTACATGGTGAATTCCAGGTCAGCCTGGACTAGAGTGAGACTCTACATCAACAAACAGAAACAAACAAACAAACAAACAAAAACAACAACAAAAAAACTTAAGCTCTTACAACTGTTCTAGGAGGATATTTGCCCTTTATTATTGAATGTTAGCTCTTCTCATCATTGTGTCATATTTCACTGAAGTTTGATTGGGTTGTTGTGATGGTTACTGAGGTTTAGCACATATGCATGCTTACTACTCTTTCATTAAGTTAAATTGTTGTTGAGCTTCTCTTATATTTTATATTGATTAGTTGATTTTTTTTAAAAAATTATGGTTTGGAAAATATGATTTGTTTCTATGTGGATTGGTTTTTCACCTTCAATACTTCTTAAAAGGAAATGTACTTGTTAAATCTTAGTTTAATTCACTGTATGAATGTTTTCCTTTAAAAGGAGGCTATTTAGGTCCTTCCTAAGAAAACTTTGCTGACATTAATTAAGTAAAATATTATATAGGATGATGAAGGGTAATATCTGAAGGATAATAATATTTTACTTAATTAAATAACAAAATCTTGACATTTTCATATATCATATCATTTATTGAATTTTCACGTGTATTTTAAATAAACATAAATTTGCAATAAAATTTTGTCCTCTTCACAAGTGTCCTTAAAACTGCACATGAATTAAAATGAAACTTTATATAAATCTTCCTTAATCTTTATTTATTCAAAGAATTTCTGTTTGGTTTCCATGGGATTGTCTCCATTGGGGTGATAGTTTAGATTCAATTACAAGTGCCTTAGATCTTTTTCCAATTTCCATTGCCCAAATCAACATTTTATTATTTCTTTTCCATCTGATACTTTAAATTATTTAGTTAATTTAAAAAGTTTTTAGGTTGCTTTGGATTTTCTAGCTTTGAAATTATATTATCTTTGAGATCACAAGTTGTGTTTCTTCTCTGGTAGTCATATGCTCATTTTATGTAATTTTCCTAGCAATCACTTCCAGTGCATTGTTAACTGTCGAGGATAACAGCAGTCTATCTCATTTCCAGTCTTAACATGAAGGACTGGATGTGTTAATACTTAGAGGTGATGGCATATGTCATAGAATTTTGAAGCTAACTTTCATACCGAAATTTTCTTCTTTATTCCAAGTTTGCTACATGATTTACCTCACATGAGTGCTAAATTTTATGAAATACTTCTTAACTATTGACATCACCATATGATTTCTGCTCTATTATAGTTATCATTAATTTCCCAGTTGGACTGAATTCATAACCTCAGATTAAGCTAACCTAATCATGTGTTATCCTGCTTAAAAATGTCTTTTCATTTAATAAAATTGTAGTAGAAATTTTTACACATATGGTTACAAACAAGATTATCTAATACTTTTCCTTTGGTAAACTATTCTTATTAAAGTTTAGAATTAATAAAGTTTACTCCTCTTATCTGCATAAGCCAAATGATCTATGGTCACCCTTTGGTCTCTGAAAATGTTTTAATTGCATTGGGAATCTTGTATCTAAATGTTGGGAAGAAAAGTTTTTTACCATTCACAGCTGACTTTTTTAAAAGCTTTTTAGTTTTGATTTAATTTCAAAGTAAAGTGAAGATTTTACATTTTTTTCTTGAATTCGTTTTAAGTTGTATTGTTCATAGGGATTTGTTCAAGTAATTTTAAAATTTATTTATTTTTATTGTTATTTTATTTTATTTTGTTTCTTGAGGTAGGGTCTCACTCTAGCCCAGGCTGACCTGAATTCACTCTAGTCTCAGGGTGGCCTCAAACTCACGGCAATCCTCCTACCTCTGCCTCCCTAGTGCTGGGATTAAAGGTGTGCGCCACCATGCCCAGCTCAAGTAATTTCATTATTTTCATGAAATTAACCCTCATCTCTTCTTTAATGAACTTCAATGACTTTAAAGATTAATTAGTGTTAAGTGCCTTTGCCTCAGAGTGTGACATAATAGTGATCTCAGGTATTATTTACATGTTCATCTTCCTACTAACCTTGCTTAGTTTGCCACTATACTTCCCACTTAATGAAATGAATATTTTTTGATTTTTAAAAATATATATATATTTATTTTTATTGATAATTTTTATACAGGTATATAATGCATTTTTATAATAACCTCATTCCATTACCATCTCTTGACCCCTCTTCATCCCCATTCTGCTTAACTAAAACTTAGTAACATTAATCAAAAGAAAACTATGAACTCTCGATATAGAGAGTTATAATCCTTGTAACTTACAATGCTACATATTACATAGTTATTACAAATCATACAGAAGAGATGAAGGTTAATGAATTACTTCTTGTACCTAATAAATCTATTTTTTCTATGTTCATGTTTCCCTGCTTTGTTTCTTGCATGTTGGCATGACCTACTGAGTTTATTTAGGGTTGTCTACATGGGCACTGGTTGGGTGTAATGTTCCAGAGACTATGTGTCTTACCAATGGTATACCATTGCACAAAATGTTTCCTACTCTCCCAGCCACCATTAATCACTAATAAGTCCTCAAGAAGCAATAAAGACTTTATGCCCTCCTGCATTGTTCATGATGGAATTGTGATGGGCTCAGTATTATGTAGGTCTTGTGCAATGTATGCCAATCACTGTAGGTCATGAATGCAGTAAGTGTGTACTTCTTGACAGTAGAGATCTATAGTACTCCTCACCATACTCTGTACATTATTTCTGTTCCTTTTCCACATTTTTTTCTGAGCCTTGGAGGGACTAATACAGATGCTTTTAGCATTCAGTACACTATAGTTAGTTGTTCTCAGCCGGCTGACAAAGTTTGAGTCTCTCTCACTACTCATGACTATCTGCAAAGAGAAGATTCTCTAGGTGAGACCAGCATTAATCTATAGACATAAACCCAAAATTTAGAGTGCAATTTGATGAACATACATTGTATCAATTTAGCTAAATACCAATAGCAGATTTCCTCTTAGGACCTCTGACCTCTCTAGCCATTAACTTTTATATTTTATTTATTATTTATCTATTTATTTATTTGAGTAAGAGAGAGAAAGAGAGGGACAGAGAGAGAGAGGGAGAGAGAGAGTGAGAGTGAGAGGGAGAGGAAGAGAATGGGCACACAAGGGCCTCCAGCCACTGCAAATGAACTTCAGATGCATGCACCACCTTGTGAATCTGACTTTATGTGGATACTGGAGAACAGAACTTCGGTCCTTTGGTTTTGCAGGTAAGCTCCTTAACTGCTAAACCTTCTCTCCAGCCTTAGCCATAGATTTTTGACTAACTTTTCAGTACCAACCTTAAATTCTTGCTCATTGAATAGGCCTTGAATCAAATCAGAGTCCAATTGTTAACCCCCCATAACAGTCATGCCATTATTGCCTCAGTAGCCATATCGTTCCTGGATAATCACTTGTGTAGATTGCAGAGTCCACTACTGGTTAAAAGTGTTGATGATCTTTTCATCTAGCAGCCTGCATAGGGGCATCTATCACTATGACTAGCACTATCATTGGGGAGAGAGTTTCTAGCTATGTTTCAGCTTACATTGATATCTCAGTATCCTGCAACTATATCCCATGGTGTCTTCAGCAACAGGGTCTTGCTGTTGTGAGTAGACAAGAGTATTGACTATAGCTTGTATCATTTTAAGGGCCTTTGTTCCTACCTGACTAACAACTCACTAAGAAGTATCCTGCCTCTGGTACTGAGATTTTCCTATAATAACCTTTGGCTTCTGGAAGCAGCATTATTCACACATGCATGCTACTGCTGTTCAAATTAATATTTTTTAATATTTTTTGTTTTTAGTTATTTATTTAGGAGTGACACACAGAGAGAAAGAGGCAGAGAAAGAGTGAGAATGGGCACACCAAGGCCTCCAGCCATTGCAAAGGAACTCAAGATGTGTGTGCCCCCTTGTGCATCTGGCTAACGTGGATCCTGGGGAAACGAGCCTCAAACAGGGGTCCTTAGGCTTTACAGGCAAGGGCTTAACTGCTCAGCCATCTCTCCAGCCCCAAATTTTTTTTTTAAATTATAAATTTGGTTATCTAACAAAGAAGTAAGTTGGCATATGGCTTTTCCACATATCTTTAGTTTCTTTTTATTTTTTATTTATTTGAAAGACAGAAAGAGGCAGAGAGAAAGAGAGATGATGAATGTGCCATGACCTCTAACCACTGCAAATAAATTCCATATGCATGTGCTATCTGGGTATTCAGGCTTTATATTAAGAGCCTTAACCATTAAGCAATCTCTCCATCCCTATCTTTAGTTTTGATTAATCCACCGTCTCTTCTTGTCTACTACCCCTACCATTATCCCCTTTCCACCCCACCCAGTATTTCATCCCTCTGCTTTCATATCAAATATGTTCTGCTATCTCCTCCCCTTAAGTCCTATCTCCCTTTCCCCCCACATCCCATGGCCCATTTCTAGCTTCTTGATCTTCACTCTCACTCCTGCTTACATACCTATCTAAAATTTCCTGGCTAGGATCTTCACATGAAAATGTACATGAGGTAGTTTGTTTTTTCTGAGCCTGCATTACCTTACTTAGTATAATTGTTTTTCAGGTTTATGCATTTTCTTGCAAGTTTCATGATTTTCTTTTTTTTATGTACCACATCATCATTATCCCTTCATCAGTTGAAGGACATCAAGGTTGATGCCAATTTCCATCTATTGTGAATAGAGCAACGATGATCACAGATGAGCAAGCATCTCTGTAGTGTTTTTTCCTTAGGATATATGCCAGGACTGGTATAATTGTATCACAGCTTTTTGAACACCTCCCACACTCATATTCATCAGCCTCTTTTCAATATTTATATTTTGAAATCATTATATATCAGTTGAATCACTTTTAATGAAGGATTTTAGTTAATTTATCTTGTATATGTAACTTTTTAAATTTTTAAAATTTTTTAATTCTTTTATTAGGAACATACTTTGTATGGGTACATTGTGTGTTGGTACCATCTTTTCCTTCCTTCCTGTCCCCATTCCACTGAGGACCATCCTCAGTGGGTTTGCTGTTATTCCCCATGGGGTTGTGGGTTATACATTGGGGAGTTAGTTATCGGATGGAGGCAGTATCTCTGGGATGATATCTCCACCTGTGGCTCTTACAATCTTTCCGCCTCCTTTCCACAAAATTCCTTGAGCCTTTTTGAGTGTGATATAAGTCTAATTCAGTGATGAGATCTTAGGCATCTCTGGATTTCTGCTTTGATATATGTTGTAAAACCTGAGGATGGTTTTCAGGCTCACCATGGAAGCAGCACTCTTGCTTGTCTCCCCAAATCCTCTGTGGTTTCATCTGGTTCTTGGCTGAAATGTGAAAGGTGGTTTATCTCCTTGGGATTCACCAACTTCTGAAAAAAATTCTCCAACAGAGAGTGAAGTCAACATAGTTCAAATTGGATAGCATCATTAATTTAGGGCGATTTTGATGGATGTAGCCCCTCTTTTAGCCAGACTACTGGGAGCTTGACATTGGAGAACATAAACTCTGTCTCCATAGGATTCTGACCTTGGTCCTAGTTCCAGATATGGGCTTCTTTGTATGGAGCAGATCTCTTAGGCGGTCAGAAAGTCATTGGCTTACCCACCAAAGCTGTGTGCCACCACTGCACTTGTTGCTTCTGAGTAGCTTAGATCCCTGGTTGTTCACACCACTGGTGGCCACTTTCTCCCAATAACACATGTAATGCCTCCTAGCACTAGAAAGGCTGTCTGGAAACTGTCTTCCAGATTCTAGCCAGGTCTCTTCATGTTCTGTGATGGCAGCATATGGGGGTCTTTAGTAATAGGGTCTTACCTTTTACCTCAGGTGGGTAAGTGCTTTGACAGAGAAGCCTGTCTTATTTAGAGGCCTCATAGATCTCTCTGATCAACAGCTCAATGTGGGTAGCACTGATTTCTGGTACTGTGAGTTATAGGTCAGAACCATGTTTTTTATAGTTAGGTTTCTTCCTACCCTCTACAGGACCCTTTATTTCAGTCACTCTCTCTATTATACTGTTGATGGTTAAATCTTTTAGTCTACCTTCAAGAAGAAAGGTTTCTATGGTTCATTTTGGGTTGAGTTTTGTGTTTATTTCCCCCCAACCTCCTCTTAGCCTCCCCTCAAGCCCTTCTATCCACCTTATTCCAGTAAGGATGGAAATAGTTTAAAAAATTTAAATGACAACAAATGTTGGTGAGGATGTGGGAAAAGAGGAACCCTCATTCACTGTTGGTGGGAATAGAAACTTGTACAACCACTATGAAAATCCATATCAAGATTCCTGAGAAAGATGAATACAGAACTACCAATAAAACCAATTATTCCCTTAATGGGATTTTACCCTAAATGCTCCATGCTTCACTACAGAGATAGTTGCTAAATCATGTTTATAGATGCCCAATTCATAATAGCTAAGAACTGGAATTAACCCAAGTGCCCATCATTGGATGAATGGATAATGAAGTTGTAGTATATATAAACAATGGAATTTTACTCAACAGTAAGAAAAAATGATACTATGAAATTTGTAGAAAAATGGATGGATTTAGAACAGGTCATACTGAGTGAACACACACAGTCACAGAAAGGCAAATGGCACATGTCCTCACTCATCTGAAGTTCCTAACCTGGATTAGCTTGAGTTGCTGGCATACCAGATAGGCAATTTGTATGTATAACTTTCTATTTAATCCATCTGTTTGGTTGTATTTTTTAACTTAGTTCCAACAATATCCATTCAACATTTATTTATAGTTTTCAGTTTAATGGTGTAACTCTATATGGTAACTATAATTTTCTTCATTATTTTAAAAGAATTTTTTAAAAGAATACAACTGAATCCTTTCAATAGATGAATCACCTAAGGGTTTTTTTTTTTTTCTAAAGGTTAGTTTCCCTTATGACCAGTTTTTATTCTTCTTTAAATTGTTATTGTTGTTGTGTTCTTAGATGAAGCAGTTTTAATAATATCCTTGGCCCTGTCTATAGCCAGTGTAGAGGTTATAACATTTGATTTTCCATCAGAGACCACTTACTCTGTCTGTCAAATAGCTGAAAGGAGTAGGTTATCAAAAATCACAGGCTTAGCTCATTCCAGCTAAGCTTGCACTTTTCGAAAGTTCAGACTGTCTTTTAATTACTATGACATAGGCATCAAATCCTTTGAGGTACAAGCTGGGAGCATAGTTCTGCCTGTTTTCTATGACATGAGCTAAATACAGTTTTCTTCCTTAATGTTATGAGGAAGCTGAAAAAACTCTTCTGTATTTCAGGCTTTACATTGTAACCTCAGATTCTGGCTGATAAAAGTACAAAATAGTCTTAAGCTGTGTTCAGGCTTACTTTTATTCAACTCCATTTTTTTTTCCTTTTTTTTTTTTGTGCTAGGGTCTCACTCTAGCTCAGGCTGACCTGGGATTCACTATGTATTCTCAGGGTGGTCTCGAACTCACAGCAGCAATGCTCCTACCTCTGCCTCCCAAGTCCTAGGATTAAAGGCATGCACTATCACATGCAGCCTCAACTTCATTTTCTTTAAGATCAAATATCTTTTGGTAGCAGAGAGAAGTGCATGGGAGAGATGGAGATCTTGATCTGTTATTCTGTGATTACCTTGACATCAACCCTCACCTGGATTCTCACCTATCCTTTCCCTGTAATTTCTAAAGTAATTTTCAATATAGTCTCTGGCAACAAAGTTCCCTAAGATAAAAAACTTTATATACACACACACACACACACCATTAAATGGTTTCAGCTCAAAGAAATTTTCTTCAAATATTTTGACCCTTTTTGTACTTTGAATGCCGTAATAATTCTCTCATTTCTTCATCCTTACGTTTGAAATTCTCTTGTATTATTGCTGTTCTTTGATCATTGACCTGCTTCAGTAGTCTGCTCTGGCTGCTGTAACAAAGTCAAATAGACTCAATAGCTTAAACTAGAGATATTTATTTCCCATTGTTCTAGAGGCCAGCTAGTTAGGCTCAGCATAATTTTTCCTGACATGTAGCAGCTATCTTTTTATAATGCTTTTTGTGGTGGAAAAATGAGTATCTCAGGTGCATCCTCGGTTTCTCCTCCTCTTGAAACCTTGCTTTTCAGTTGTTTATCAAAAATCTTTATTTCTTCAAAGAATTAGCTTGTTTCTTTTAATAAAAAGCTTTTCTATTATAGCATTGTGTTTATGCATTTCCCATCCTTGTAAACTGCTTGCTTGGTAAGCTGGTAAACACTGAGATTCTAGTCTATATTTCTACCATATCACAGTCCCAAAGTGAACAGAAATGATAGCAACAAGAATACCTGTATGTTGGTCAAGGTATATCTAGAAAATAAATTTCACAGTGCTAGATTAAAGTGATGGAAGTTGTTCTTATTCAAATTGTACAGCTAATGAGTGAATAAACATATTATTTGAGTTTTAAAATTTAGATTTATTATAACTTATAAGTGACATACTTACTATGTAGAATCATTTTAATTGTTTGTATTTTACTTGACCATTCTGAAAAATGTATTGACCTTCAGTGATATGCTTGCATAGTACAAGACTTCCTGATGCTTGGACTTCTAAAAATATTTTCTTCAGTTTCACTTTCAGTTTACTTAAGACATATTTTGTATAGGAAGCATGAGAAAATTAAAGGTTCATAGAAATCTCATTTAAATGGTAAAATATGATCTCCTCTGTCTTCTTAGATTATACCAACATAATCATTTACTACTTAAATGTTATAAAATATGTAATGATGAAAAAACATGATTTGGGAAGATTACTCAGTGGTTAAAGGTGCTTGCTTGCAAAGCTTGATGTTCTAGGTTTGACTTTCCAGTACTCATATGAAGCCAGATGCACAAAATGGTTCATGTATCTGGAGTCCATTTGCAGTGGCAAAGGCCCTGGTATACCTATTCTATCTCTCTTTCCCCATGAAAACAAATAAAATATTTAAAAAACATTAAGATAAAAGTAAATAATGAAATACATATTTAGGGTCAGCTGTGAAATTCACATTATGATTGTCAAGTTCAGAGATATTTTACTCCTCTTTTAGTATATTTTCATTAATGTTTTATTGCTCAAGAATCAAGCTTTTACTTCCACCATACTTTCTGACTTCCTGATAGTGGCAGGAACACTTTTTATAATAATCATTGGTCAAAGATATCTTGCCTTTTTACCTTTGTAGTTACATATTTGACACATTGGAATAACTGAAATCTAATTGAAATAAGATTAAAGTTAATAATAAAATGTTTCATGGAACATGCATGATGTTAGATCTGTCCCAGAGACCTTTGGTTTGGATTCAGTGTTCCCTGACTGGCTGCTATCTGTTCATGTCTTTCTTTTACATATTCTTAACTTCCATATTATTATGACTTAAGGATCTAGTAAAGGAAACTTGACCTACTGAAACACTTGCTATTCTTTCTGTCTGCTCTAGTCTTTGTCAACCTGGTCTATATCTGTTGTTGATCCAAAGAACATTCCCATTTCAAGATTCTTATGCTTTCCATTCCCCGTGTCTATGATGCTCGTCTATCACCACCTCCCCCTACTTTATGACTGTGTTCTAATATCTTTTCTTCAAAGATTCTTTTAATAATTACCTTAGCTAACATACTTTTGTGTCCCCTCACTGCTTCTCATCATGGGAGCTCAGTTTCCTGAGTATTTCTCAACATGGTGTTCATTATGACCCAATTGCTTTTATGTGCTTTCATTATTTTTTGGCTTTTCCTTTAAATAAAATGGAAGCTTCAACAAAACACTATTGTTGAGTATCTATTTGACAAAGCCGTCCTCAAGTACTAAATGCTTAGGAAATAGTTAAGGCAATGAATGAATCAATGAATGAATTTTTGTTGTTCCCTGATGTCAGGAATTACCAAGGAGATGCAAGGATATTCTGCTAACATAACTCAAGAAAAATGACAGTTGAACTAAGTAAAATTTGACTAGCATGGAAAAAGATGCAAATAGGTAGAAATATGAAAACAAAGTGTTCAGACAAACACAGTCTCTCAAATTGATAATACTATTAAAGATATTGCAGAATCAAGTTTTTACAATGCATAACAAGTAAAGACACATGAACCTGAACACTACAAACTTTCAAATCATGTTTCCCTAAAATTAGGTCTGCATAAGTAAAAACAAGCTTTAGAATGAATATGGGCATTCCTAACACCAAGAGAAACGAACTGAAAGAATCAATGGACAAAAAAAGGAAAGAATTCTATAACTGGATTGGCCTAACTGAACAAGTAGTCTCTCTGAAAAGTATTGCATCTACTATAAATTGGACTTGAAGAAGTGATGGATCCAAAGTCCAGGTCAATAATTCTAGATGAAGTGATTAGCTACCTCACACAGAGTGGGAATGTCACCTTTGTGGATTACCACTCGTGACCATGAACTACAAGACTATTTGTTACAAAATCTTGTGGATGTATATAATAACTCCTTTAAGTTTATAGCTTCCCAAAATTTATTTCTTTTTTTATGAGGTAGAAAAGGCTTAATAATGCCATGCAAAAATAGTATAAACACACACACCAAGTTTTCCTTATATTCTTGATATCTACACAACATATTTTTTCAAATTACCTTGAAAAAGTCTAATATGTTCCTCTTTTTTCAAATTGTGACAGAATGTAAACCTCATTCTTTTTTTTTTTCTCCATTTTTATTAATATTTTCCATGATAACAAAAAAAATCCCATGGTATTACCCTCCCCCCTTTCCCCTTTGAAATTCCATTCTCCATCATATCCCCTCCCCATCTCAATCTTTCTACTTACATATATACAATACCAACCTAATAAAAGCCCTCCTCCCTTTCTTTCTCTTCCCTTTCTATCTCCTTTTTTAACTTACTGGCCTCTGCTACTGAGTTTTTCCCTTCTCACACAGAAGCCCAATCATCTCTAGCTAAGATCCACATATGAGGGAGAACATGTGGCGCTTGGCTTTCTGGGCCTGGGTTACCTCACTTAGTATAATTCTTTCTAGATCCATCCACTTTTCTGCAAATTTCATAACTTCATTTCTCTTTACTGCTGAGTAAAACTCCATTGTATAAATGTGCCATATCTTCATTATCCACTCATCAGTTGAGGGACATCTAGGCTGGTTCCATTTCCCAGCTATTATAAATTGAGCAGCAATAAACATAGTTGAGCAAGTATCTCTAAGGTAATGAGATGAGTCCTTAGGATATATGCCTAGGAGAGCTATAGCTGGGTCATATGGTAGATCAATCTTTAGCTGTTTTAGGAACCTCCACACTGATTTCCACAATGGCTGCACCAGATTGCATTCCCACCAACAATGTAGAAGGGTTCCTCTTTTTCCACATCCCCGCCAACATTTATGATCATTTGTTTTCATGATGGTAGCCAATCTGACAGGAGTGAGATGGAATCTCAATGTAGTCTTAATCTGCATTTCCCTGATGACTAGGGATGTAGAACATTTTTTTAGATGCGTATATGCCATTCGTATTTCTTCCTTTGAGAATTCTCTATTTAGCTCCATTTCCCATTTTTTGATTGGTTTGTTTGATTCCTTATTATTTAACTTCTTGAGTTCTTTGTATATCTTAGATATTAGTCCTCTATCAGATATATAGCTGGTGAAGATTTTTTCCCATTCTGTAGGTTGCCTCTTTGCTTTCTTCACCGTGTCCTTTGCAGTGCAAAATCTTTGTATTTTCATGAGGTCCCAGTGGTTAATCTGTGGTTTTATTGCCTGAGCAATTGGGGTTGTATTCAGAAAGTCTTTGCCAAGACCAATATGTTGAGGGTTTCCCCTACTTTTTCCTCTAGCAGTTTCAGAGTTTCAGGTCTGATGTTAAGGTCCTTAATCCATTTGGACTTAATTCTTGTGCACGGAGAAAGAGAAGAATCTATTTTCATCCTTCTACAGATATATATCCAGTTTTCCCAACACCATTTGCTGAAGAGGCTGTCTTTTCTCCAATGAGTATTTTTGGCATTTTTATCAAATATCAGGTGGCTGTAACTACATGGGGTCACATTTGGGTCCTCTATTCTGTTCCATTGATCTACGAGTCTGCTTTTGTGCCAGTACCATGCTGTTTTTGTTACTATGGCTCTGTAGTATAGGTTAAAATCAGGTATGGTGATACCACCAGCCTTATTTTTGTTGCTCAGTATTATTTTAGATATTCGAGGTTTTTTGTGATTCCAAATGAATTTTTGGATTGTTTATTCTATTTCCGTGAAGAATGCCTTTGGAATTTTGATGGGGATTGCGTTAAATGTGTAGATTGCTTTTGGTAAGATTGCCATTTTCACAATATTGATTCTTCCAATCCAGGAACAAGGGATGTTTTTCCACTTCCTAGTGTCTTCTGCAATTTCTCGCTTGAGTGTTTTAAAGTTCTCATTGTATAGATTCTTTACTTCCTTAGTAAGGTTTATTCCAAGGTACTTTATTTTTTTTGATGCAATTGTGAATGGGAGTGATTCTCTGATCTCATCCTCTGTGTGTTTGTTGTTAGCATATATGAAGGCTACTGATTTCTGTGTATTTATTTTGTATCCTGCTACATGACTGTAGGTTTTTATCAGCTCTAACAGTTTGCTAGTAGAGTCTTTAGGGTCCTTTATATATAGAATCATGTCATCTGCAAATAATGATAACTTGACCTCTTCCTTTCCGATTTGTATCCCTTTTATGCATGTCTCTTGCCTTATTGCTATGGCTAAGACTTCCAGAACTATATTAAATAAAAGTGGGGACAGTGGACACCCTTGTCTTGTTCCTGATTTTAGTGGAAAAGCATCCAGTTTTTCCCCATTTAGTAATATGTTGGCTGTAGGCTTATCATAAATAGCCTTTATTATATTGAGATATGTTCCTTCTATTCCCAGTCTCTGTAGGACTTTTATCATGAAGTGATGTTGGATTTTGTCGAATGCTTTCTCTGCGTCTAATGAGATGATCATGTGATTTTTGTCCTTCAACCCATTTATATAATGTATAACATTTATAGATTTGCGTATGTTGAACCATCCCTGCATCTCTGGGTAAAGCCTACTTGGTCAGGGTGAATGATCTTTCTAATGTATTCTTGTATTCTGTTTGCCAATATTTTGTTGAGAATTTTTGCATCTATGTTCATGAGGGAGATTGGTCTGTAATTTTCCTTTTTTGTTCTATCTTTGCCTGGTTTTGGTATCAGAGTGATGCTGGCTTCATAGAAGGAGTTTGGTAGAATTCCTTCTTTTTCTATTTCATGGAAAAGCTTAAGAAGCAATGGTGTTAGCTCTTCCCTGAAGGTCTGGTAAAATTCAGCAGTGAATCCATCTGGGCCTGGGCTTTTTTTAGTTGGGAGATTTTTGATAACTGTTAGGATCTCCATGCTTGTTATAGGTCTATTTAAGTGATTAATCTCATCTTGATTTAATTTAGGTAGGTCATATAAATCAAGGAAATCATCCATTTCTTTCAGGTTTTCATACTTTGTGGAGTATATGTTTTTATAATATGTCCCTATGATTTTTTGAATTTCTCTGGCATCTGTCGTGATGTTACCTTTTTCATCTCTAATTTTATTAATTTGTGTCTCTTCTCTCTTTCTTTTGGTCAGATTTGCTAAGGGTTTATCAATCTTGTTTATCCTTTCAAAGAACCAGCTCTTTGTTTCATTAATTCTTTGTATTGTTTTTTTGGTTTCTATTTCATTAATTTCTGCCCTAATCTTTATTATTTCTTCCCGTCTACTGATTTTTGGTTTGCCTTGTTCTTCTTTTTCCAAGGCTTTAAGGTGAAGCATTAGGTCATTTATTTGCGACCTTTCTAATTTCTTAATATAGGCACTTAAAGCTATAAATTTACCTCTTAGTACTGCCTTCATTGTGTCCCAGAGATTTTGGTATGTTGTGTTCTCATTATTGTTTGACTCTATAAATTTTTTGATTTCCTTCTTGATTTCTTCATTGACCCATTCATCATTTAGTAATGTATTGTTTAGTTTCCATGAATTTGTGTATGCTCTATATCCTTTCTTGCTATTGATTTGTAGTTTGATTCCATTGTGGTCAGATAGAATGCAAGGAATTATTTCAATTTTCCTGAATTTGTTAAGATTTGCTTTGTGTCCTAATATATGGTCTATTTTAGAAAATGATCCATGTGCTGCTGAAAAGAATGTATATTCTGCAGCATTTGGATGAAATGTCCTGTATATGTCTGTTAGGTCCATTCCTTCTATGACCTCGTTTAGTCCAGATGCCTCTCTGTTTATTTTTTCCCGGGATGACCTGTCAATTGATGAGAGTGGGGTGTTAAAGTCACCAACTACCACTGTGTTTGGTGTTATCTGTGACCTTAGTTCTAACAGTGTTTGTTTGATGAATTTGGGAGCCCCCATGTTAGGTGCATATATGTTTAGGATTGTAATGTCCTCCTGTTGGAGTGTGCCCTTAATCAATATAAAGTGACCTTCCTTATCTTTCTTGACTAATGTTGGAGTGAAGTCTGCCTTGTCAGCTATTAGGATAGCAACCCCTGCTTGCTTTCTGGGTCCATTTGCTTGAAACACCGTTTTCCAACCTTTCACCCTAAGATAATGTCCATCCTTTGTAGAAAGGTGAGTTTCTTGGAGACAACAAATTGTAGGGTCCTGCTTTTTAACCCAGTCTGCAAATCTATGTCTTTTGGTTGGAGCATTGAGGCCATTGATATTAAGAGATATTATTGAAAGATGTGTATTTATGCTTGCCATTTTTTTTTTTTTTGTGGTTCTGGTTCTACCTTTGCTCTCTTATATTAACTAGTATTTGAGTGTTGTTTGTTGTTTTCCAGGTTCCTTATATGTGTGTTTTTCTTTCTCTTCGGCATGGAGGATTCTTTCAAGTATTTTGTGTAGAGCTGGTTTTGTCTTCAAATACTCCTTTAGCCTGCTTTTGTCATGGAATGTCCTTATTTCTCCATCTATTTGAATGGATAGTTTTGCAGGATAAAGTAGCCTTGGTTGACAGTTGTTATCTTTCAGAGTTCGGAATACATCACTCCAAGCCCTTCTGGCTTTGAAAGTTTGTGTTGAGTAATCTGCTGTGATCCTGATGGGCTTGCCTTTGTAGGTAACTTGATTTTTCTCTCTAACTGCTTTCAATATTTTTTCTTTGGATTGTGTGTTTGGTAGTTTGATTATAATATGGCGAGGAGAGGTTCTTTCCAGGTTTTGTCTGGCTGGTGTTCTAAAGGCTTCCTGTATCTGCATTGGCACCTCTTTACCAATTTGGGGGAAGTTTTCTTCTATGATTTTGTTGAAGATGCCTACTATACCTTTGGATTGAAATTCTTCTCCTTCTACTATACCCTGAATTCTTATATTTGATCTTTTCATAGTGTCCCGAATATCTTGAAATTCCCATTCATACTTTTCTATTAGTTTGTCTTTCTCTTTGTTGGATTGTATTAGATCTGCCACCTGGTCTTCTAGCTTAGATATTCTGTCCTCTCCTTCATCCATTCTACTGGTGAGATTTTCTACAGAGTTTTTTATTTCATTAACTGTGTTCTTCATTGCTAGTAATTCTGACTGGTTTTTCTTCATTATTTCTATTTCCTTATTTATGTCTTGTATTGATTTCTTTATTTCGTTAAATTGGTGTCCTGTATCTTCTCTGATTCCTTTGATTTCTTCTTTGAGTTCATTGAACATATTTACAATCATTCTTTTGAAATCTTTCTCAGGCATTTTCTCTAACTCGTTTTCACTAGAGGTCATTTCTGATGCATTGATGCTTTTTGGTGGATTTATATTGCCTTGGTTTTTGGTGTTTCTTGTGTTATAATGTATATATTTTTGCATCTTGGATTAAGTTACTGCTTAGATTTTCCAGTTAGCTGGGTATCCTTTGCTGTATCTATTGATCTGATATTGTATATCTTCTATGTAGGAGATTAAGATGTTAGGTGTGGCTCTTACCACTCTCAGAGTATCTAGACACGTGGTCCTAGGGGTTGAGTTTGCCTGCTATGGGAGTATTCAAATAGGTTGAGTGGAATAAAATACAGGTATATTCTAAAATTTAACTAAACCCTATACACATTCAGTCAAGAACAGCACCGAGCATTTATGCAAGATTAGGTATTATAAAAACCAGATCCTCTATCAACAAAGAAGTTAAGATTTCTGGTCTTTTGAGGGATCCAAGTCAGCTTGTGGCCAGGTGAGACCCTTCCCTGGTTCAATCCCAGTTACCTCTTTGGATGCTTTTGGTCTCAGTCAAGTTGCTGGCTGGGATGTTGGGCCGCTGTTCTGCTTTCTGGAACTGGGTACTGGCTTTTCCTGTGGGGCAAACCAAGCCTGGCAGCTGTGGCCCTGCAGATTGGCGCCCCTGATGCTGGATCCCCGCTGCTGCCGCTGGAGCTGCCGCTGCTGGGACCACTGCTGCTGGATCCGCCACTGGAGATGCCGCTGCTGGGTCTGCCCCCGCTGATCCGCTGGAGCTGCTGCTGCTGGGTCCTCCGCCTCTGATCTGCTGGTGCTGCCGCTGCGGGATCCGCCTCTGCCGCTGAAGCCGCTGGAGCCTCCGCTGCTGGATTCGCTGCCCTGAAGCCGCTGTGGCCAGTACCGGAGCAGCTGATGGTGTTTTTGGGGCTGGAGTCACGGCTTCCACCGTAAACCTCATTCTTCACAAGCAGTGAAAGAATAATTACATGGCACATTTCCAAACTACCCCACATAATTAAATTAAAGTTCTCATCTCTCTTATGTACTATTAGGATAAGGAAAATTTTCAGAATATCTGTAAGAAAGCTCATTTCATTTTTCATATGTGGAAGAACTTCCCTTGGTTTACTCATTGTTTTCTGTTGTTCATTTCATGGCACCATTCTCTAAGCCTGTCGATTTCAAGATGCCCCCAGAAGTACACTGCTTTCTGTTGTAAACCACCCCATCTTCTCTACAGCTTGTAGAAGCACATTTGGTGCTTCAGATGCTGAGTGTAAACATTTGCATTGCTGCCATGAGTCTTGCATCTCAATAGCAACAATTGCTATCATTGCTAGCTGTGTGATCTTAGTCAAATCATCTCATTGCTCTATTTATGAGAAGCTTTCCCTTTTTTAGAAAATAAACTAAGATTTCATCCAGATAGGACAAATCATGAAGATGATAAGTATTTGTAAGTATAAAATATATTCATTACAGGACAATGAACTATGTTGTTGCTTTTGTCAACATGAAGACTACAGTCTGCATTTCATGATATTTTTAATTAAAGTTTACAGAGTAGTAGCAGTTTTTCCCAATACAACCATCTCTTATATCCTTAAAAAGGTCTCACACAACTTGCTCAAAGCCAGCACAATACATAAACTATGTATTATATTGTCAACCTCCCCTGCCCCCGCAAAGTCTACAACTAAGGAAAGTTACCAAAAGCAAGACTTTAAGTGGCATTACTCTGCATCTCCATGCTTAAACTGAAGGTAAATATAAAGTCCATGGTCTGGGAAAGAGAAAAGATTCAAATTCTGTCCCTTTAGCAGATACTTGGTAAACACTTGACCAAACGCAAGAGTAACAAGCACAAAAAGGACAGAATGTTCTTTCCTCATAACACAGATGATCTAGAATATCATTTCACATGGAGTCAATGTTATATAAGACACAGGATGTTTTAAACATAAGCAGTTGTAACTAAGCTGATTTGAATGCATGCTATAACAGATGCAGTGATGTGAAAAGTACTGGTGTAATTTAGACTGTAGGAAAGGTATGAGGATTTAATGATTTGGAAAAAAAAATGTGCCCCCCCCCCCAGACCTTTAGATCTTTTTCCAAATTCTAAATGCAATCCCTTTTACTCTTGATACATGTAGCTGCTGAGGTCAGCAATCAGGTGAGACCTAGAGACTGTAATCAAGAGAGCTGCTGCTGGTTACTCTATTTCTAGTGCAGACCTTGTTGATGGCATCTCCTGATAGCAGACTGTTTTCCTGCTGACGGAGTCAAAAAGTGGTGCATGGAATCACATAGCAAATGGTAGTTAGCATATATTTCTCCCTGTGTGCCTGGACATCTTTCCACCATTCTTGTAAAGCTGCTAGGATTCTATCATGCAGGCCCAACTGCAATGGCTATGTATTGCTAATCACTTGAATAGTCATACCTCTTAACTCCATCATCAGATTAAATTTATATCCATCTAATATCTTTATGTATGCTTTGGAAATTAAATTGCATTAATTAGTTCAGGGAACATATTGTAGCACACATATATAAATTACCATCTTGTTTAATACTTGTGATTAGAATTTTTACTACATTTTTATGCTTTAATTATGGATGAGTTATTTTTAAATAATTTTTATTTATTTCAGAGAGAGAGAGAGAGACAGATAGAAAGAGAAAAAGTTAGAAAGAGAGATAGAGAGGGAAGGACAGAGAGAAAGAATGGGCACGGCAAGGCCTCGAGCTAGTGCAGATAAACTCCAGATGCATGTGCCACTTTGTGCATCTGGCTTACATGGGTCCTGGGGAATAGAATCTGAGTCTTTAGGTTTTGCAGGAAAGCACCTTAACTGTTAACCATATTTCCAGCCCTGAGTTATTTTTATATTCCTAAGACTTTAGCAATTACATATAATAATGGAATATTTTTTTGATGAAAGAAGTTGCCTGTGTTTTCTTGGGAGAGCTATAGATCTAAGGTTAACTTGTAAAAAATAGTATTCTAGTAAACAAAATTTATTTTTATGCTAAAATATTTATCTAACTTACAGTATGAAGTTAGATTGTAAGGAAAAGCTTTATATTTTGTGAAATATGTATCTTTAGATGGAATTTTTTTGTACAGCTTGGTCAGCATTACACATGATAGTGAAACTACTCTTGCTGCAGTAAGCAATTACTAGAACTTCCAGGTGCCAGACACAGTGGCCTGTTCTTTCTTTTGTCCTTCATTATTCTGGCATTTGACATTGTTTATACTCATTCTTTCTAGAAATAATTTCTTTCTCCTAGGGTGCTATGAAATCCGTCAAATCAAACGTTCCTTCTCAATTTTTATGAATGTATTTTTCATATTTTTCTGCCACACATGGATGACTCATATATACTGTACATCCTCTGTTTCTTTTATTCTTCTTAAATGTACCTTACCATCCTAAATAGCTTCAACAAAGAAAGAATAGTTGAGGTGAAACTTAGTACCCTACATACACACACACACACACACACACACACACACAGAGAGAGAGAGAGAGAGAGAGAGAGAGAGAGATTGTTCAATTTCTAATTGGAACAAATGTGGAAGTAGAAATGTTGGGCAAATAGAATAAAAGAGCAAGGAGAAGAGAAGAGGTATTAAATATACAGCATGGAAAAATGATTGAAGGATCCTCAAAGATATATACGTATAGAATTTGATTAATGACATTTATTTTAAATTGAGTTAACTGTCATTTTTCTTCTTTTTATCCAGATAATTACAGTGCTTCATTGGCTGGACTACATCAATTATTTAACTTACTTTAGTGTGGTTTTTAGAAGGGACAAACAAACAAACAAAAAAAGAAACAACTTAGTTTCCCATCTGTGTCATTGAAAATACAATGCTTATAAGTACTGAAAGAGAAAGAGAGAGAAGAAGATTAAAAGCAAATCTCCACGGCAATTTGCAAAAATCCACAGAAAACTAAATTCTTGTTATATACCTTACCTGGATGTCCTTTTCTTGACCCTCAAGACACTCTGAGACATTCTTCACCTTATGTTCCACTGCACCCCAACTACTAAGTACAGAACTAGTGACCTTTGATCCACGACCAGTATTGAACCAATGCCTTTATTTTAGAATTCAAGGTTCCCAAAATGAGCAACTATGGTATGGAATGTGAATCTATTCTTTGAGACCTGGTATCACCATACTGTCAAGGCTGACATCAAACTCCCAGTCCTCTTGTCTCAGCCTCCCAAATAGCTTGTATTACAGGCACATGCTACTAGTCACAGCCTAATGTTGTTTGTCAGGTGTTCTCTGCTTAAAAGAGAAAAGAAATAAGTATGTCCAGTAATACTGACCTATTTTAGGAACTGGCCTTCAGGAGATAAATTGCCATTCAAATTATTATACTCAAGAAACTGGGTAACTAAAGTTTTCTGGTAGGCTCTACTAGTTAAGAGAACCCATGTAAAGTTATTCAGATGTATGATTAAATCCAGGTTCTACCATTTCCTGTCTTTGCTTTCTGCTGCTGCCATATACTTAGCTTGTCTTAATTAAAGCTTCTGATGTAGCTAGCCTTATTTAATGGAGTTATGGATGAATTGAATTATTCAATATATGAAGAATAAATCCATGTTCAACCAGTGCAATGTTCAGGGTGCTTGTGGAGAAATGAATGCTGTTCCCACAGTCCAAGACAGAGTTTGCTTAGTTTTCAGTTTTAACTGGCACCAGTTGTACCCAGGCGCTCACTCTTTATTTATAACTGAAAAGAAAGTAGAAATAAATTTTATTTTGTTTGAAGAACACAACTTTTGTTGTTGAGGGCACAGAGCCAAGTGGAGCAGAGGAGCGGAAGCAATGCAGTTGTGCTTATCGGGCTCTGCTTGGGGAGTAATGTAGACTCCAGGAGACAACAGTGACCTTGCATTCAGCAGAAATTCGCCAACATGCCATTCCCCTAAGACATCATGAAATCAACTATTCATGAGGAAAAACAGAATAGGGGAAACAACAAAATTTATTTTTTAAAAAGCATTTACTTTGGATTACCTTACCTTCTCACTTACAACAAACAAAAACAGCCTCAAATTTACCTGAACTACAGCCTTTCTTTATTGCTTGTAAGAAAAGAAACATTCTGTAATTTGCTTTGCAAATCCCATTTCTTTTAACTTGCTACAGAGATAGCTGCCACATCTGATTGTGTTTATGTGGTTTCTTAATTTGCATGAAAGAAGATAGCATAAATGAAAACTCAGGAGAAACACTAATTCAGATTACTAGCCCAGGCAAGCAGAATTTGTTATTCATTAAATGCTAATGAACCCAGCACCCCTGTTCTATTTGTCTCACTCTATTTGAGATTTGAAAGGTCTTATAGCACAGCTAAAGTCTACAATAAACAGACACGTGAAATTAAGGCACTGCTTTCCCTCTTGTTTCCATTTGGTTGAAATACAGTTATTCTTAGACTAGGTAAATTAAGTACAACAGCATGAAAAACTTTTCATCTTGTTTAAAAAAGCGCACTAATTTAATTAAAGTAAAACTATTATCACATGTATGTTTTTACTGTCCATACAATTTAGATCTTCTGTTCGTGTATTCTCAAATAAAGGCTATCATGAACATTTTAACAATGAGATGGGGTGTGGTTGTATGATTTCTGTGCTGAAACAAATGGCAGTCCAATTGGCCAGGCTATTATTATGTGTATTCTTTCCATGCCTGGTGTACATGAGCAGCCTTTAGCAGTAACAGAAAGCAAGCAAGAGAAAGATTCAACTTCCTAAACCTTAGGATATTTTTCCTAATGATTTCTGTGCTGAAACAAATGGCAGTCCAATTGGCCAGGCTATTATTATGTGTATTCTTTCCATGCCTGGTGTACATGAGCAGCCTTTAGCAGTAACAGAAAGCAAGCAAGAGAAAGATTCAACTTCCTAAACCTTAGGATATTTTTCCTTAAGACAGCTCCCACAGATAATACTTATAGCAGCTGAAAAATGCTAATATATTTACTGATTACTTTAATTTCATTTTATTGACAATTTTTATAAATGTATATAATGTACTTTGACCATAATTACCTTCCATTACTTTCTCGTGATGCACCTCTCCATCTGGACCCCTTGCATTGGTTGCTTTTAAAGACCAATTTCAAAGATCTAATCTCCAAAGAAAGTATGTATCTAATCATCAAACTAATCGTAGTCTTTTAAAGAGAATGCTAATTTTTGAGGGGGAGGTAGGAGGATCATGCAAGAGAAGGAGCAAGAGCCTTATAAAAACAAAATTTAAAAACAGATGCAGCCATAGACTAGCTTCATTATATTTTTTAATCTGGCTGTACCTCATTTTCCATAAGTATTTTCATGTCATTATGATTTATGAATTTATTGTGCAGATCATAAACAGCTGATTTACACTGGGGATAGCTGAATAGCTTAGAATATTCTATGATGCCTTACATATTTATCTCACTTATTATTCTTTATACAGACATAGTGACAGAGTTTCATCTATTGTGCTAGCTGCTATATTTTAGTACCTGGGAGTAGATCCTGGCATGTGATATCATCCAAAAAATATCTGTTAAAACAGAAAAGGGCCCCTTTACTTTTATATTGTTCCTATATGGCTGATTTTATAAACAAATTAAAAGAGATTGTGAATTATAAACTATTATATATTTTTAACTTTTCCATAGCGTTATTCATTTAATTGCATATAATATATGTAGGGAGGTGTAGCAGACAGATTCACATCACTGAGATGAACTTCCAGACCAGGCACAATTATGGAGGAAGGGCTATTTATTGAAGTTTACAAATCCAGGGGAAGTTCCATAATGACAGAAGAAGCTGGACTCTTCTGAAAGGACCAAACATAGAGAAAGAAAAGCTACAAGGGGGGGGGGGGAAGCCACACCACAATTATACTTCCACAACTCAAGGCACTTTGCATATTTTTAGACTGGATTTGGAATTCCAAATCTACCAGTAAGCCTTAGGGCTGGACCCTAAGATCTGCCCAGTGACACATCCTCTAACCAGCTGGCTGGAAATCCAAGAAGTTTTAATAAACTCCTGAATCTATTAGAGGGCATTGAAACACCCAGAAAGCTTAACCTAAGGAAAGCCATTTTAAGACAACCACCCACTGTCATAATAATAAAGGAAGGCCTCACCTAGGTTAAAGTTTAACACAGAGCAATATAAATATGAAAGAGGATGTAGTCTTAGTTAAGATATCTGGTATTTATCCCACACCTTGTTCTAACTGCAAAATTCTGCTTTTTGTAATCATGCTTGCTTGCATTGCGAAATAGGATTATTTGGGGTACGGGGTGCTGGGGACTTTCCAGACCATTGTAGAAGAATGTGATTTTGTTTCCTGGCCATTGTAAAAGAATGTGGTGTTTTTGCCTTATAAACTTCCTGATAAGTTAAGACGGGGTTGCTCTCCCCCTCAGCAACTTGCTGAGAAGGGTCAGTCGCAGGCCAGCTAATATCATTTAAAAATCCTTATTCAGGTGGTCTTGAACTTGATTTCTTGTCTGGGACTCACTACAGCATCTATTCAAACTACCACAGGAGGTATATTTTTTAATGCATTATTTATAAATTCAACTGCTTCTATCCTACTTCCCACTATTTTAATAAGAAAACATAATATTCAAGTTTAGTCTGGTCACATTATTATAATGTGAGTCAATTTTGAAGTAATTAGTGATCAGTAGACTTTGAAAATAATTTTCTCAAAGCTTTATGTTTGCTACCACAAACTACACGTACCTTTCTTGACTAGGGACAAAATTACTTGTTATCTAATATTAACTGCACTTTAATATGCCATTATTACTTCAAAGAACTTTTATGCTAAAAGATGAGGTGTACTTAATCACAGAAGTGCCAGTGCTCTATCAGCATCTCTAGAAAGAAAAAAAAAAATAGAAACACACAGTACAATTCTTTGTCTCCTTGGCCTCATGTTCAAAGTCCAGATTATTTCATGAAATCCTCAAGAAAGCATTACTCTGAAAGAAAAATAGAGAAATAAAGTAGTGCCTTCTATTATGGTTGTATTGTGGACCCTTTGACCTACTGAAATCTTTTTGACCAGCTCAATCCCCCAGTCATGGGCAAATTCATGATGGACACTTATTTAACGGGTTTGGTGGACAGTTAAACATTGTTTCTGTATATCAGGTTAGAATGAATGCTTTGTTTCTCCATCAAAGCATATTGGAAGGCTAAGAGATCGTTGTTGTTTTGTTGAGACTGCTGTCTTGACACAAACTGCCATGGAACACAGGTCATGCATGTTATAGGAGTTCTTGAAGTTGAAATTGGAATACAATGTGACTGAAACATTCTGAGTTACTGAAAATGAGTTGTATATAACTTTTTTTCAGACATTGGCAATTGCTTCTTTATCCATCCTTACATAAATTTCCCTTCAGGTACCTTCAATATCAGCCCACTATGATCAAAATCTAAGAAGTAAGAGAATGAAAATCCCAGACAGTTTTTTTTTATTTATTTAAATTGTTTATTATTTGATAAAGATAGGGAGAGAGAGTTAGTGTGGGCACATCAGTGCTTCCTGTCATTATCAAAAAAAAAATCTCCAGACTTATGTGTCATTTTGTGCATCAGGGTTATGGCAGTACTAGGGAAACCAACTCGGACTGGCAGGCACCTCTGAGCCACCTCTCCAAGTCCTAGTTTTTAACATAAACAGGAGAGAACATTTTTCTGCTTGCTGTCTGAATACCTGCAGCAGCGCCAAGACTCCTTAGGCAGAAAGGATCTGGAAGCTTGTGCCCATTCCTTCAGTCCTACAGAGAACATAAAGGTACAATTGTAAGTGGCAGAGTGAGAGGCAAAGGATGAAAAATATATTGTGTAAATAACAAAATTTAACCAATGGGCAGAAGTGCTCAATCACTGGATGTCATGATTTATAGCTTGGGGCTATTCAGGACACATCCTGAAACCCACAGCCTCATGGGATGACCTGTTTCTGAACTGGAGGCATTTCTTTTAATTATTATTGGATTTTTTTAGTGTTTTGTTTTACCTTTTGCTTTTCTTTTTTAAAATTTATTTTTATTAGTTACGGACATACTTAGTATGTAAACACTATATGTTGGTACCATCCTTTCCCTCCTCCCTGTCCCTTTTCCAAAGAGGCCCTCCTTTTTGGGGATGCACGTCATCCCCGTGGGGATTGTGGGTCATGCATTCTGGGGGCAACAGTCTTTATGGCGTAGAGACAATGTCTCTATGCATAATGTCCCAACTTGTGGCTCTAACAATCTTTCTTCTCCCTCCTTCAGAAAATTCCCTGAGCCATGTTGGGTACTTTTTAAGTCTACTTCAATGATGGGCTCACTAGAGTCCTCCGGATCTCTGGTTTGGTAGGCGTTGCCTATACTCAGTGTCTATCTCCTTCACCCTTGTGATGATATCAGGTTCACTGAAAAAGCAACACTCTTGTTCATTTCCCGAGTTCCTCTGTAGTTTCAGCTGGGGCTGGGGTGAAGTGCAATGGGTTGTTTATCTCCTCAGGTTTGGCTCCCATCTGAAAAAGAGAAGCAGAGGGCTGGAGGGATGGCTTAGCGGTTAAGGCATTTGCCTGCAAAGCCAAAGGACCCAGGTTCGATTGCCCAGGACCCACATTAGCCAGATGCACAAGGGGGTACATGCACATGTCTGGAGTTTGTTTTCAGTGGCTAGAGACTCTGTCAAACTCTCTCTCTCTCTCTCTCTCTCCCTTTCTCTGTCAAATAAATAAATAAAATATTAAAATAAAAAACAGCAGCAGATTCTCCAACGGAGTGAAGTCAGCACTGGCTAAATGGGATAACCATTATTAATTTAGAGAGAATTTAATGGTGTAGACCCTCTTATAGCCCAAGATTAGTGGAACTTGGTATTGGAAAGCAAAATCATTATCTGGACATAATTCATACTTGTTTCCCAGTTCCAGATA
Source organism: Dipus sagitta (assembly GCA_036346955.1). Taxonomy (NCBI): domain Eukaryota; kingdom Metazoa; phylum Chordata; class Mammalia; order Rodentia; family Dipodidae; genus Dipus; species Dipus sagitta. The sequence continues at coordinate 53,352,870 of CM070774.1, forward strand.
TAGGTTCCTCTCCACTGACTGGATCACACCATGGCTGTGTGGCACTATTGCACTTGTGTGAGCATGACATCAAGTTGTTTGCTTCTGAGTAGCTTAGATCTCAAGTTGCCCAAACAGATGTTGGCCACTTTACCCCAGTAGCTTATGTAGCACCTTCCAGCACTAGATAGGCTAAACTTTCTCAGGACTGTTTCTCTTTTATATTCCAGCCAGGTTTCTCCATGTTCCGTACCAACAGCGTTCGGTGTCTTCAGCAGTAGGGTCTTACTATTAACTTTTGGTGGGTAATCAAGTGCTCTGACAGAAGTCTGTCTTGTTTTTGGAGACCTTGTAGGTTTCTCTGATCAATAGTTACCAACAGACCCAATTATTCCCTTCCTAGGCATTTATCCTAAAAGCTCCATGCCTCAGTTCAAAGATATTTGCTCAACCATGTTTATAGCGGCTCAATTCATAATAGCTAAGAGCTGGAATCAACCCATGTACCAATCATTGGACAAATATAGAATCAAAATGTGGTGTATCTACCCAGTGGAATTCTACTCAGCAGTAAGAGAAAATGACACAATGAAATTTGTAGAAAGATGGTTGAAGTTGGAACAGATTATACTCAGTGAACTCACACAATCACAGAAAAAAAATCATCACATGGTCTCACTTATCGCAGCTCCTGACCTAGATAACCCCATGATGCTGACATACCTAATAGGCATCTAAAGTCCTGAGCAATAGGGAAGGTAGGGCTTGAGGGGAGGGAAAAGGTGGGAAGGCACAAATCTGAACCCAAATTGAACTGGTAACATGTAAATCTATATCCTGGAAGACAGACTAAATATTTGAACCCTCAACAGGACCTTAGGGGGAGCACCTGAATTGAAGGACCCTGGAGAGTGTGAGATGAAGCCTAATCTTAAATTCTTCCCATTTCTCTTAAATATTATAAATATTTATTATTTCCAAAGTATTGTATCCTAAATTCACTGTTTATCTTGTGTGTCTAGCTCTCAAAAATCTTTCAAACAGGACTGGAGAGATAGCTTAGCAGTTAAGTGCTTGCCTATGAAGCCTAAGGACCCCAGTTCGAGGCTCTATTCCCCAGGACCCATGTTAGCCAGATGCCCAAGGGGGCACACATGTCTGGAGTTCATTTGCAGTGGTTGGAAGCCCTGGCGCGCCCATTCTCTCTCTCTCTCTCTCTCTCTCTCTGCCTCTTTCTTTCTCTATCTGTCACTCTCAAATCAATAAAAATAAAATAAAATATATTAAAAGAACTTTCAAGCTGGGCATGGTGGCGCACGCTTTTAATCCCAGCACTCGGGAGGCAGAGGTAGGAGGATCGCCGTGAGTTTGAGGCCACCCTGAGACTCCATAGTGAATTCCAGGTCAGCCTGGGCTAGAGTGAGACCCTACCTTGAAAAACCAAAAAAAAAAATAAAATAAAAATAAAAATAAATAAAATAAATAAAAGAAATTTCAAACAGCACAGTCCCCAAATATATTCACACGCACACCTATATGCATATTCATATTCATGTAATATTCAGGAGGTTGATAAAATATTTTGAACTGTACAATTACATGTACATATATGTGATTATGTACATATTTTATTACACCAGATATTATGATTATGTAATTTTATTATATTATAATGATACTATATATTATTATAATAAAAACAATTTTATGAAGGCAGTGACAAAAAACAAATGTTGTATTTCACTCTTGATTGATATAATTCATGCATACTTTCCACCTCCTTAAGAATAAATTACAAGATTCTAGCATATGCTGAGTATCTTCTTGTGTGATCTAGTTCACCAGTCTCAGACTAATCTATCGGCTTTCACTATTTTTGAATTTCAAGACATACTCGTTTGGTTGAATTCTCTTTCAGGGCTACTATGAACACATGGCAAATGCATTTTTCACTGTGTTACATTTTCAGTTAGTTGCTCAGTCCTGTCCTACCCTACATGTTAAGGTCCAAATAAAACATTATTTTCATATCTCACTACCTCTGCATTTGTCTGTCAGCCTGACACATTCACTCTGTCAAGCACAGTAAACAGCCTGTGTCCTCTCTCATTATACATTTAAAAAGAGTCTTTTGAAAAATGTATATATTTTAGGAATCTAAAATAAATGCAGTAATCATGGTATTAATATTTACACATCATCTTTAAACTTGACAAGGAATGCAACTCCTATTATACCTAAACAGTAGTAAAATCCTGTATAGAGCACCACAAATAATCTTGGTTTTGTCAAGAACAAATGGACAACCAAACAATAACTAAAATAACTATCCACATCATGCAACAGAGTGAAGCATTTTTATGAAAAGGTCAATTTTATGGAACACTAGCATACATAATTGTATATGAACTATGAATAAATATCCATTAAACATGAAAAATATGTAATATTGAACATGAAACAATGAAATAAATGTTAATTATGTACAAATATGTGTTTTGACAGATTATTTTGTTATAAGTGATAGCATAAAATTTTTTATGAAGTATCTGTACTGAATTGGCTTATCTGTTTCCTTTGTGATATTTTCTACAGCTTGAGTCAAAAGAATGTTATAAGTACTGTATAAAGATATGAATATTGAGAAAAACATATTTATAAGAAACAAATAGGGCTCACATAAACTTCGGTATTATAAACTTGAAAAATTGTAAATCAGAAAAGTTAGACTAATGACAGAATTATTCCCAGTGATTATTACAATATTTTACTTCCACTATGGTAAAACTCCCATGTTTTTCATTCCCACTTTTAAGTACTTAGTCCATCACAGAATGAAGATTAAAGAAAGTGTAGAAAGAGTATGACACTATCTGGACAGGGGTGGTGGCTCATGTCTGCAATCCACCGTACAGCAGGCTCATGCAAGATTAAAAATTCAGTTTGTCCATGCAAGAGAGTAAGTTCAAGTTCAGCCATGACTACTAAAACCCTTTCTCAAAGAGAAAAAAAGAGAGATAAGGATGTAGCTAGTGACAGAATGCTAGTCTAATTTATTTGAGGTCCTAGGTTTAATCCCAAATAAAACACACACGGGCACATGTGCACACACACACACACACACACACACACACACACACACACACACATACATGCGCATGCAAGGTGCCATATGATTGCTGTATTATTTTCTATAGGTACAAAGCAAGGAGGAAGAACAATGCCAGGGCATTATGTGAATAAAAGATTTTTTTTTTCTTACTTTACTTTCTCTCACTGTACTATAAAGTAATGAATCAAAATTCCACAGAATCTAATTTAATTTATGTAGAACTTACCTATTTAAAGTTTTAAGCTATGTCAGCAGCAGGGACAGGTGAATTCTAGATTCTTTAGTTACAAAGGTATTGTGAATCAGCTCTACATTGCTTGGATGAACATTTTACACATTAACACAGAAGCAGTAGAGAGAATGAGCTCTGAACACCCAGTGGGGCTATATTAATAAATTCCAAGGCCCAACTCCAGTAACTCACCTCCTTCAGCAAGGCTCCACCTCTAAAGGCTCCACAATCTGGGGATTAATTATGAAGCTTAATCCTAAACACATGAGGATATAGGGGACATTTTTAACTTCAAACCATCACACCTCTTTCTCTTTAAAGAAAAGTCGGATTTAAATTTAAAATAGATCTGTTAGGTTTTATGCAGGAATTCTAGATGTTTTGTTAAGAGAATATCAGAATTCCCTTTATCCGCTGGTTTATAAGAACTGTAAGGTTTGTATTAATCAATCGCTATAAGCAATTTAATATGATTTTCTACCCTACTCATACGAGGACATTTCACGTGTTAAATGAAGCATGTTAAAGAAAACAGTCATTAAATTCAAAACTCTACCTAGCTGCAAGCAGTATTATACTCACTGTGCCTGGAGCTCTGAGCCTTCAGGGGGACTACTGGAGGCAACAAATGATAGACCCATCCTGGGCAACATAGCAAGACCCTACCTCCAACAACACATGACTACAGACAGACTTTGAAAAATGTTTAATTTTGTTTTAAAATCACTTCTTATAAATGCCTAGCTCAGTCTTTGGCAATCAAGTACTCAAACACTCAATTAAGTATTTATTGAATAAAGGACAAAAGGACATTGTAAATATAACCCCTTGACACTATAGTGCAGAGTAATTCTGCTACTCATGTGGATACTAGTGTATGTCATGGTGAAAATAGTCAATGTTACTCAATGTTCTCCACTTTCCATACCATATGTTGTGGATAGTGAGGATAATATGTTGCAGGTTTTGGATTTATTGACCCAAGCAGATACCAGTAGTTAGCTCTAGAAATATTTTTTCTGGGAAGATATGGTTGGATCCTAAAGAGATTCTTATTAACTGAAGATGGTATAACCAGCTTCTATCCTCTTAGTCTTTCCTTTTAAATCTGAACTAAAGCCCATCAGTGCAGAATTTAAAGCTGTGAACAATATTAGGAAAGCCACAAACATGTATATGAAATCAGATCTCCATTACATCAGAGAAGTGCAGTTTTATTATAGTCATGCTGCTCAATTAAGAACAGTGAATAATTGAGAGAATTTCAATTTAAATCATCACTACATCCTATCATAAACTATTATTTCTAAGCTATAATATTTTGATTTTTTTCTTGGAAATAGTTTACCCAATTGAATGAAATCAACTAGTATGTTTATAGATGCTGCTTTATCTCATTTTAAAATCTGTTTTAAAGGAAATAAACTTAGAAAAACAATTTCCCTCAAGTATAAAAGTTATGCATAACTTTTAATGTGACTGAAACGTTATTTTTCTTAAAAATATGAAAAAAATTCTTAAATGTTACAAAGGTAAAAGAACACATTAACTCACATTATTCACTCTATAATTTGAAGGATTCTAAATGGGTCATTAACTATAATTTGACAATGCTGTTTGGAATGGGGAAAACAGAAATATGATTACAAAGCTTGATACTGTAATCCATTTGAAAATGTATGGTTATAACACTAATAAAAAGCATTTAAAAAGATTTTTCTTCTGTGAAATTTAATTATATACAGCACTTTTCATAAAAAAAATTATTGAGCGCTGTAAGGCAACTGGTGCTTTTAGTTTAGCACAATCCATGTATAACATCATTTTTCTATTATTGGAAATTGTATTACTAATTGAAAGCTACAGATATTCAGTTGAAATTGCTTTGGTGAAATAAAGTACCCATGTTTATAGAGTCTACTTCTACATAGGGTTGAACCTGAAACAAAGTTCCAAGTTCTATCTAAAATGTTTTATCAGTGGTCATCCAAATGATAACTGAACAGTTCAGAGTTCACATTTGAGGGAAATCATGCAGCTTTGTAGAAAATAAACATGTTCAGTTTCAATGTGGAATATTTATTTTAAGTAAGTTATACCTTAGATTAAACCTTATTTGATATTTATAAACAATGGCTAAGTTATTCACAGGGGAGACGGCTCAGTCATAAAGTGCTTGCCTTTTATAAGCTGAGTTCAACATCCCACACTAATGTTGGAAAAATAATAAGAAGAAGAAGGCCAGAGGGATGGCTTAGTGGTTAAGGCACTTGCTTGTGAAGCCAAAGGATCAATGTCCACTTACCCAGGACCCATACAAGCCAGATGCACTAGGTGGTGCATGCCTCTGGGATTAGTTTGCAGCAGCTAAAGGACTTAACATGCCCATTGTCTCTCTCTTTCTCTCTCTCTCAAATAAATAAAAATAAAAATAAATTAAAAAAAAACAACAATGTGTACGCACGGTGTTATGCTTTTGTTTTCCTAGTGCTAAGGAGGTGGAGACAGATCCCTGGGGTGATTTGGTTATCAGTATCACTTAGTGAGGTCCACAGCAATAAAAGACCTTGTCTCAAAATACAAGGTGAACTTCACCTGAGAAACTATGCCCATTGTCCCTTGGCCTTCACATTCGTATGTGCATGCACATGCACACACACACACACACACACACACACACACCTGGAATCATATGAACACCTTCACACTCTCACATGCGTGAGCACACACACACACACACATGTTATTATTCAGATCTATATTTCAATCCAATAAACATTTCAACATGGTGACTTTGTCAATTGTCTTTCTGATGGATGTGTAGTATAGTGTTTCAATGAATTTTGATATGTAATTATCTAAAATATTATGAAATTAATATTATTTTTATGTTTAAAAGTATTATTTTTCTCACTGATGTGACAAAATACCTGGCACAAAAAGTGGTAAGAGAGGAAGGGTTTGACATAGTTCGGTGGATCCCACCCTTCATGACATGGAAGACATGACAGCTGGAGCAGGAGACAGCTGATCACATTGCATCTAGAGTCAGGAAACAGAGTAAACAGGAAGTGAGACTGGGTGATAAAATTTCAACACCCATCCTCAATGATCCACTTCCTCTAGTGAAGCCCCACCTCTTAAAAGTTATTCATTACCTTCTCCAAATTGCCACCATCTAGGAACCAAGTACTGAGACACACAAGCCTGTGGGGGACATTTGACTTGAAAATTACAACACCTAGGGTTTTACTTTGTTCATTTTTTTGAATTGAGGACTTTAAAAGATGTACATACTGTAATTTGATAGTACTCTCATCTCATTATCAGTTTGTTTCTCCTCCCAACCCCCATTCCAGTGAGGATCCACTTCTTTCCAGTTAGCCTTTCCTCTGTTTGATGTCTCATTCCTTTTGTCCTCTCTCATCCTCAGTCAAAATGTTGAGGTTCAAAGGAGTGCAGAACTTGCTGAGGTGCCCACTACCACTGTGAGGTTATAAATACACCAGTCACTTTATGTTGGGAGGGCAGTGCCCAAAGTATTCCTTTCCACCCTGTGGCTCTTACATTCTTTGCTCTTTCTTCCACAAGGTTCTCCAATCTGAGAAGAGGGCTCCTTTGTGTTGAGCTATTAACAACCTCATATTTTCTGCTTTGATGAGTTTTAAGTTGCCTCAGTATCTAATCACCATCTCCACAGAGGAGCTTCTGTATGGCACTTATATTCTCAATGGCACTTATATTCTTTCCAAGATTTTCTTTGCATTGTTCCCTATACCCTGTACCTTCTCATCATCTTGATGAGTATTCACTTCTATCTGTAAAAAGAAGCTTCTCTAACCAAAAGTAAGAATAGTATTAATTTAACAGTATGAATACACAAATTTGGAAGGCCTTTTGATAGGCATAACATACCATTTAGCCAAAGAATAGTGGTTGCCTCCCTCTAGTCCTTCCCAGCTTTAGGTTGACTTACTTTTCAGGAGTAGGTATGAATTCCTTGTTACTAAGCAGGTCTAAAATCCAGAGCACACTTGGTACCCTCATAACTTATGTGGCACTATTGCCCCACAACTACATCTTTCCTGGCTGGTTGATTGTGTAGGTTGCATGATCCACTGCTTGTTAAGAATGTTAATGACTTTTTCTCCCCTAGGAGCCAGCATAGCATTTTCCAGTAATATGGTAACTGGCCATTAGGGAGAGGGCTTCTGTTGGGCACTGCCAGGCATAGGCTGTAGCTTTCAGAAGAGGGGCCTGAGCTTCCAGGCACAGCTAAGGACCCCAGGGCTACAGAAGGCTACTCCCTCTCCAAGCCTGGCACACCTGAACTTAGGCTTTGCCAACAGTCCTGTGACCTTTGGCCAGTTGCCTAGGAAACTCCTTGTCAACCTTCACACAGCCCATCCCCCTGAGACCCTAGATCACCTGAGCCCCCCCCCCCCATTGTTTATGTGCTGGAATGTCCGTAAGCACAGGCTAGCAACATTTAAACCCACCAATCCCCTTAGGGTCCTTCATCCCCACCCCAATTTCACTGACAATAAACTGAGAGAGCTGTTCACTGAAACTCCTCCTGAAAGTCTTTACTTTCAAGCACTCACCCACCTGCGTTGCCTGGGTGCCTTCGGGCAAGGGGGTAAATGTGGCCAGCTCCCGGAGCAAAGACTCAGGAACCCATAGCTAGTGCCCGAACAGGAACCATATGAGATGGACAGGGTAGGTGAGTGCTCTCCCAGAGGGTCTGGGAGGCATCAACCATGTGGCCTTGCGTCCATGTTTTTGAGGGCTGGTAAGTTTCTCTTTTACCTCCTTTATTTTCAGTTTGTGCCATCGCGTGACAAGAGACGACGAACTGGCAACTGATGTCTCTTGGCTGAGACCACTCTTCAGCATTGACTGAAGGCCAGCCGTCCTCTGCCTGAACCCCGACAGCCCCATTGGGTGTTAGAAAATACCCTCTATGTATTTCTGTCTGACACAAAAATCTGGTAACACATCGACCTCTTAAAAGCCTGTAGGTCTGGGCTAGAGAGATGGCTTAGCGGTTAAGCACTTGCCTGTGAAGGCTAAGGACTCACTCCGGTTTGAGGCTCAATTCCCCAGGACCCACGTTAGCCAGATGCACAAGGGGGCGCATAAGTCTGGAGTTCGTTTGCAGTGGCTGGAAGCCCTGGCGCACCCATTCTCTCTCTCTCTCTCTGTCACTCTCAAGTAAATAAATAAAAATGAACCAAAAAATATTAAAAAAAAAAAGCCTGTAGGCCAGGTCACTAGGCTCATGCCTGGATCTCTGGAGACTCCCTTGTGTGCTAATCAGCCCTCAGGAACATTGCCCTCTGGTCTTGGTGTTTCTAATCTTTCTCTGTCATGGGTAACATTGCCTCCCACCACCAGAACTCTCAGATTCATGGAATAAGAGCTCTCCTGAAAGTTAGGGGAATTAAGCTCTCCCAGAGAAAGACTACCTCCTACTGGGAAGAAGTCCCATAGGTCATCCCCTGGATGATTTCTGGGTATCCATGTGGCTCAGACACATGGACCTGCATAGCTTATCTGGCTAGGAAATGAAAAGTTCAAGAAGGAAATTATCCCTTACTCCCTTTAAGCGCCGAAACTGTAGGTAGGCCAGCTTTGCAAGCACTCCAAGCAGCTTGATTCAGAGTCAGGTGGTAGGCTCACACATGCCCAGACAATGGCGCCTTGGCTGGTGCAGGTGCCATGTCTCTGCCGCCTTCTCCAGTAGCCTTGGAAGTCCCAGGACCCCCTCCCCTCCATTCAGCACTCAGGACCCCTCATTTCCCAGGGACTCCCTGGTGGTTCCTGGGATGTCCCCTCCCTTCGGAACTCTGACTGCAGCAGTCATCTTGGCCAGTCTCGGCCATTACCTCCATGTATACTAGACCTGATCCTGGGTGCGTGCCCAGGAGCCAGGCAGGGCTGAGCTAAGGTGTATGTAAGCCCCGCCCAGCCACTGCAGCACCTGCACCTAGGCACCAAAAACCAGCAAGAAAGAAAAACAAAATAAGGGTCATGTTTAACTAAAGCCTATGGTCAACTGAAGTTTTACGTAAACAATGACATACTTTGTTACATGATATCATAAATATAATTACTGAGTTTATGTTCTAGGTCAACTTCAACTTACACAGAGGATTGTTGAAAACAACAGAATTCTCTCTGAAGTGGTAACTTATAATTTGTCAAGTATTTTAAAATAATTTTTAAAAAGATTGTAATGTCCTGTTACTTAAAAGGAGAAGGCAAGTGACCTGACTTCTAGGCTAGCCTGCCTCAAGATAGCAACAGAATTTGCCTCAGTTATTCCTAATAAAATAATTGCCAAGTGTGTTATCGGTATCAATGACATAAAATTGTCTTTAGATTACTTGATTGTCAATGAGTAATAGAATTAATCAATTTGGTATAGGTTTTATTAATAGCCTTATAAGAAAGATGGTTAATAATGGGGTGAGATGAATTGATTGAAGGAACTGGGAAGGAATTTTTCAATGTTGGGACATAGAATGCTCACTAAAAACGCTTTTCAAGTGGTACTTACATCAAAATGTTAAATTATGTGGGTAAAGATGTGCATGTGTAGGAAAGAATTTTCAGGCTAAACCTAAACACCATGCCTAAAGTTGGATTTTTTTTTTTTTGAGCTGTTTACAAACTTTTAAGAAACAGAAACTAATTTTCAGGCTAAAATATGTTGGGATAGCTTGCTTAATATTTATCAAATTTAAGTCAAGGGTTACATTAGAATTTAGCTAGCTGTTTTGGTTCAGAAAAAGACCAGATACTACTATATTGTATGTAAAGTAACTGTCTCATTTTTGGCATCTTAAGTCCAGTGCTTATAAAAAAATTTGCTCTTAAGACACATTCCCTATTTTAAGGTATAGCCCCATGCTCAAACAATGCTCCTCATCTGAGAAAAATAATATTCAAGCTCTATGGTTCAGTTTCCAATGTTCTCTGGGTGATTGGTACCCACACAGGTATCTGAACTAATCAAATATGTTTCAAACACAAGTGCTAAGACTTTATACTGTTTTACTTGTCCATTTTTGATAATTTCTAGGTTAAATTAATTAGTTTGTAAATCATTTGGTACTGTTTTCAAGACTAATAACAGGTTCTGCCTATATTTATAAATGTTATATATTTAAAGTGTGAGATGTGCCTACTTCCTATGCCTCAAATATATGGTTTATCCTGCCACAGTACCAAAAACTTTAAAATATTGGACAAAATGATTTTAGAAGCTCTTGTGCCACTCTTTAACTAAATCTACTTCAGTAATCAAATGTGCTCTATAGGTACAGACATCCAAGTTGCTGTAACTTCCTTTCTAAGTGTGTAAATTACCTACATAGAAGTCAAAGCCAATTGGAGTCATAGAAAAAAAAAGGTCAATATTTTGGCCTGTGCTCCCAGGTCATGAGGCCACTGGAGATAATGGGACACTTCTACACTGGCCCCCTGGTAAGTTACCTATCTTCCTGAGTAGGGGGATATGGAAACCCAAACAAAATTGGTGTACAGTCTGAAATAGGAAAGTCACAATTGAGGAGCAATCAACCCTCATGACTTCCCAAAGAAGGTAAAACTACTTGACCAGCATGGCCCTGACTCATCCTAACAGACATAAAACACCAGTAAGCTATAGGACTACTCCTGGGTCCCTAATGTCTTTTTGGAGAGCCATTTGTGACCTTCAAAATTAATCCTTAATTAAATTTTTGCTATCTGCATGGTCTTAAACACTCAGAGAGAAATGTATAACCAAAGATAAAAATGCATTAAATATATGAATGGCCTATTAAGTAATACAACAAGAGCTTTCCAAGAGGGGAAACAAACATTAAGACATCTTTTCTACATAGTTCTAATTCTACAATAAAGAAAAACAACTACAGATGTCAAAAGGATTATTTTCAAATCTAGAATATATGAATAAGTTGTGAGACCAAAAAATAAATTTGTATAGCCTTTATTGACACCAAATGGCTCTCCGTTATCAAGGTTAAATGTGTATATGTTTCTGACGACTTTGCTAATATCTCATCTGTTTTACAAGCCATGTCAAATACCACTGTGCTATTTAATGAATAGTTCTGGAAGAAAATCTTAGCCAGCTCATCCTCAGATGGTCCTGAGAAAATCCAAGCCTGTCTACCTGGATTCCCTAGGCCACAAAAAAGACCAGTTTGCTCTGTGCTGATGTCTCATTAATTCCTTACTTTCATTCTTTCTTCCCGATGCTCTCTTCCAAGACTATCTTCTTGCACTCTGGGGTCCATTAAAATAGTTCCCCTCTCTGGGAGAGACTCTCTAACTGTAACAAATCACCACTTTGTGTCCCATTCCCATTCAGTAGGAAGTAGTAAGGATCTGAAGTCATTGTCCTTTGCCATCTAATAGCAGTTAGAGTGTCTTCTCATGAGAGGGAGAAATAAAGGGGGATAGAATTAGAGTGACTGGACCCCTGAAGGTAAAAAGGACAAGAAAAAATTTCTTATCTCTTGCCCAGTTCCAAAGAACTAGTTTTCCTTGTGTGCTGTGAGTCGCTGGCTCTGCAAAGGACAGGCCTTACCCTCTTTGATGCCAGTCAAGTTATGTCTCTATGACTGACCAGCTCTAAGCCTACCAGAGCTGAATGCCTGCTCAATATTTCCATAATCAGGACCAGTTGTGCCAAGACATCTGGTCTACTTTGGTGTAAAAGGAGTAACCACCCCATACATAAATATTTCCTCTCCCATTTATTGTTCCCCAGTCTTGATTGTTTCACAGGTGTATCTCTACAAGAAAAAAAAAAAAAATCTACAAACTCCGCCTGCGCCAATCAAAAGAAATCTTCATCTCTCTGCTGGTGGGCCTTGGCCCTTACCTGTCTCTTGGTGCCTCTGGTGACCAACATCAAATCTCTCCAGAGACAATTGAACTTTCTCGTGGGTGCAGTATTTCAAAACCGTCTAGCCTTAGACTTCATTACTGCTGAACTTGGGGGGCATGTATGGTCTTGGGACAAAAATATTTTTTTCTTTGTTAATGAATCAAATGTTGTTAAGCTGCTTGACTGCTGCAAGCCTGAGGACCCCACCACCTGGTCCTCTAACCCTTTAGTTACTTGGCTTCTCCTTAGCCCACTCCTTACTATAGGAACCCTATTGCTTGTAGCCCCCTGTCTCATCAAACTTCTCAGATAACAAATAACTAATATTGCTAAGGTTGCTGCTAATCAGGTCTTCATACACCACCTAACTGTATCTGGTCCTATGGTAAATTATGAAGAACTCATTTGGAATGACACTGCCCCATTATAAAAACAAAGGGGGAGTTGTTGGGCACTGCCAGGCACAGGCTGGAGCCTTCAGGAAAGGGGCCTGAGCTTCCAGGCACAGTTAAGGACCCTGGGGCTACAGGAGGCCCTCCCCACACCTGAACTTAGGCTTTGCTCATAGCCCTGTGACCTTTGGCCAGTTGCCTAGGAAACTCCTTATCAGCCTTCACACAGCCCATCCCCTTGAGACCCTAGATCACCTGATCCCCCCACCCCCCCCCGCCATTGCCTATGTGCTGGAAAGAATGTCCATAGGCATAGTCTAGCAGCATTTAAACCCACCAATCCCCTTGGGGTGCTCCCCCCCCCACCCTCAGATGCTTATAAACCCATTTCACAGACAATAAACTGAGAAAGCTGTTCACACTGAATCTCCTCCCAAAAGTCCTTTACTTTCACGTGCTCACCCAACCCCGTTGCCTGGGCATCTTTGGGGGATCACGGCCAGCCCCAGAGCAAGAACCCAGGAACCCACAGGCTTCCATCTCATTTTAACTGGGTTTCTCAATGTCCTGAGACCTCAGCATGTGGTGTATTCAACAATAGTGTCTTACCATCTAGTTCTGGTAGGTATCCAAAGGAAATGGCAATAGCCTTCATTGTTTTACAAGTCTCCTGGACCTTCCTGACCAACAGCACTCTGGCTTGGGAGGGTGATCCATCTGTGGCATTGGGTTTTACCTGAAACAATCTATGGCTTCACAATAAAACCATCTCCACCCAAGCAAGGTACTTCTGCCTGAACCCCTTCCCCCTTGTCTCTTTCTGCCTCTTTAAAAAAAAAACCTTTCTTTTAATTAAAGAAGAAGTAGGTATCTATATGACTTGTACATAATATTTGTAATTATATTTATTCCTATTCCTACCTCCTTTTCCCTGTCCCCTTAACCCCTTAGAACTTTCTACTTTCTGTATTCTGTCCCTTTACTTGCCTGTGTACCATCCCCTTTCCTAATATTTCTCTGTTTTGTCTCCATCTGAGCCTGATTCTAACTTCCTAGCCTTTATTATTGACCCTTACCACTACTTAGAAAAATTCTAAATATTCGTATCTAGAATACACATATGAGAGGGGACACACTTCATTTGTCGTTCTGAGTTAACTCATTTAGCATTTTTCCCAGATCTATTCATTTCCCTGAAAATTTCATAATTTAATCTTTATTTACAGCCAAGCAAAAAGTCATTGGGTATATGTACTAAATCTTCCTTACCCATTAGTCAGTTGACAGACATATGTAAGATTCTATTATTAAAAAAATCAATATGCTTTGTGCATTGTTTTGGGACCAAGTCATCTTATATGATTTTTGAAGATCTGATTAAACTTTGCAGTTTCTTCCTTTGCTGTCAATATTTTGTTTTTGACAACTTGAAATTTCATTTTCCTTTATCAGCAATCACCTTTTGTTTTCAATTTAATAAAAGTTCTTGTGCTGGAGAGAAGGCATTTGCCTAAAAAGCCTAAGGATGCAGGTTTGAGTCCCCAGAACCCACATAAAACCAGATGCACAATATAACACATATGTCTGGAGTTGTTTTGCAATGGCTGGAGTCCCTGGTGCACCCATTTTCTCTTTCTCTCTTTTTATCTCTCTCCATCTTTCAATCTTTCTCTCAATTAAATAAACAAAATAAAATAAGTTTTTTTCGTACCCTGTGTTACAGAAGGTTTTTTCCATATTAGGATCTAAACATTTTATTAGTATGTTATGTTCTATAATTCCCTAATAGGATAGAAAATAGTCAGCAAGGGAAGCCAGGGAACTCATTATCCCATCACTAACCAAGTTCTGAGGTTCTTAGGTTCACTTTTCTCTCCTGAAAGACTAGCATAGTCTTCCTTTACTAGTTTGTTGATCATGCCCAGGGTGTTCCCCCCCACACAGGGTGTTTTCTATGTATAGGAGTGGCATAGATGACATGCTCTACCTTGGTAAATTTTTATTTTCCTGTTTTATTTGCCAATATATCATTGAAATATTGAGTTTTATTTTGAGTTATTTTCTGAATGATTTGTTTTATAAATATTACATTTTAAAAATAATATTTATCAGGGCTGGAGAGATGGCTTAGCTGTTAAGATGTTTGCCATCAAAGTCAAAGGACCCTGGTTGGATTGGCCAGTACTGCTGTAAGGCCAGATATGAGAGGTGGCACAAGCATCTGGAGTTCCTTTGCAGTGGTTATGAGGCCCTGCCATGATGTGTGCATTCTCTCTCTCTCTCTCTTTCTCCCTCTGCCTCTGTATTCTCTCCATCTCTCAAATAAATAAATAAATAAATAAATAAATAAATGATATTAAAAAATAATATTAATCAAAGCGTTGCATGATGTTTTTATATATTTAGTTTCTTTATTTCATGCTAGAGTATGTATGCCTTATTTCTTGGGCTCTATTATGGTCTATGTGTTCTAGAGTTTGTTTCTTAAATGTTCCATAGACGCCATATGCAAGAGACTTGTTCTCCAGGTTGAAACTGTTGGAAGGTGGAGAAAACATTTAAGAAATGGTGCTTACTGGATCACATTAGGTCATTATAGGCATGCCTTTCAGGGGCTTCTACTTGCACTTTCTGTCTGTGGTGAGGTGAGTAGTTTGCTTTGCCGCATGTCCACCCTGATAGGTCTGATCACAGCCCTGAAAGCCAGGAAGCCAGATGAACATGGACCACAACCTCATATGCTACAGACCTAATTAAACCTTTTCTCTTTACAAGTTTATTATCACAGGTATTTCATAACTATAACAGAAACCTGAATTATATATATATACATATATGCTACTTTTAGAACAATTTTCTTACAATAAATGAAATATATAATATATTGGCATTAAAATTCTATGGAAAAATAAATGATCACTTATTTTATATCAAGAGGTGACAGTCAATGGACATCTGCGAAAAATTTGTAAAATAAATCTACACAGGTTCAGTGGTGGTTTGAATAGAATAGATGGCCCCCAATATATTCAGTTGTTTATTTCTTTGTAGTTTGCATCTGCAGCCACCTGGCTGGAGTCAGTGCCATTGTGTGGATCTTAAGGTGTGGTGGTGGGTTTCAGATTTCAGTCTAAAGATATACAAAGTGTGCCTAGCTGGAGTTCCTGAAGTGTGCTGTGGCTTTTGACCTTTAGGCGGCTTGTACTTCTCTCTCTCTGCTTGGTCCTGTGAAGGCAGGCCAGCTTCTTCTGCCATTATGGAACTTCCCCTGGATCTGTAAGCTTCAATAAATATCCCTTCCTCCATAACTGTGCTTGGTCTGGAAGTTTATCTCAGCGAACCTGAATCTATTTCATACAGGTTCCATATGAATACTACCAACTCTAATACTGTCTTTATTCAATTATGCTATAGACTAGAGATTTTTTCTCTATCTCCTAATAAGCAAGATTATCAAGAGTAGAATAATACTGAGAACAGCTGTTTCAGTACTCATTTAAAAACCTGGCTGTTTAATCTGCAGCAGGCCAAAATCAAAACATGGAAGACTTAACTATTGCCCCCTCTAGAGGCACTAGAAATAGACAACGAGTTAAAAATATAATATCTTACAATGGTAATCCATTTAATTTTAGTGAAAGATAAAGTCATTTATTTATGTAATGGCACAGTGGTAAATATCACATAGACTTTCTTTGATGGATGACATTCTTTACTGATAAATTTGTTAAATGTTAATATTCAGTGTGTGATGGCCCTGCCATCTGTTTTCAGATCAATGTTCTATCATTGACTGATGGGAATTTTAAAATGGAAAATCCAGCTGTTCTACATTTGTCCTCTTTGACCAAAAGTTAAATTATTATTTACACATCTACATCACCACATTCATTTCTACTTCAGCGTGACCTTGGAGATGGCAGTGTCTTCAGTAATTAGATGACAGGAGATTATGTTTATGGAAATTTTATAGTAATAATAGGACAAGCCAAAGGTTGTCAGTAATTTAGATCTATAAGTAGTCCCATTTTAAATCAGGCAAGGCTCAGGAATCATTAACAAAATTCTTCATTTTATATTTAAATTTTTATTTATTTATTATCAGAGAAAGGAGGGGAGTGAAAATGGGCATTTCAGGGCTTCTAGCCACTGCAAGCAAACTCCAGGTGCATACACCACCTTGCATCTGGCTTACTTGAGATCTATGGAATTAAACCTGGGCCCTTGGGCTTCACAGGCAAGCGCCCTAACTGCTAAGCCATCTCTCCAGCCCTGTTAACAACATCCTTGCTGGAAGTGAATTGATAGTGAACTTCCACCTGGCATGAGAGCAGTGGAAGCATACATCCACCTGCACCGTGCATGACATCATAAACACATAGTTTCAGTGTGTTTATATTTAGCCTGTAAGGCATGTAAAATTACTTATAGGTGAGACTCTTTCTTTTTTAATAGTTTTCTGTAAGACTCAGCTCATAAAGATTTAATTTATATGGTTCATTTGCCTAACTAATAAATACAGAGCATTAGTATCATTAGCCATTAGTACAATGTAAATAAGAACTAGGATATAGTATTTCTCATGTGCCTGGGTGGCAATGGTCAAATGCCTGCATATAAGGGCTGACAAGTTCATGGAGAAATAGAAGCCTCATGAATTGGTGGTAGGGATTTACTATGGTGTACCTGCTTTCAAAAATGCTTATGAAGCAGTCAATATATAAATCTGCAATTCTAGTTTTACATGTATACCAAAATAAAGAAAAACTTAATGTGTATAGCAGCATTATTCAAACAAAAATTAGAAACCATATAAATTGACAAATAACATGTGACATGCCCAGATTTTGGAATAATCAGAAGGAAGGAAGTTAGTCTGGAGAGCTGTCTCAATGGGTAAAATTGCTTACTGTAATGGCATAATAGCCTGAGTTAAGATTCTTAAAACCCACATAAAGACTGATTCAATAGTGAGTTTCTATAATGCTAGCTCTCCTGTATAAGGATGGGAGGTGGAGAGAGAATTTTGGAACCATTCCTGAAGAACAAAACAAAAACAGAACTTCTGCCTCCCACAAGGTGGAAGGTGAAGTCTGACACCTGCCATTGTCCTCTGACATCTACGTGCATGTTGTGTCATGAACCCACCTGCACTCACACACATGCACACCATGTGCACATCCATACACATGCACACATCTTACACACAGAGATTGTTAAATAGCAAATTAATGATTCACATGTAATAGGAGTAAGCATTGAAAACTGCAGGCTAAGAGAAAAAAGGCAGCCACAAAATATACATATTGTATGGTTCCATTTATTCAAAATTTAGAGAATAAACAAATTTTCAGAAATAACAAATTAATTATAGGGTTTTCTAATGCTGAATGGTGGGGAAGGATGCAGTGGAGGACAGTTGCTAACCACAGTGATCTTTCCTTAGGAATGATGAAGATGTTCTAAAATAGACTTGTACATAAGAACGTATTGTAAAGAAATAGTTGCATATTGTAAGAACATATTGTAAAGTATAAAAAGATGGAGCCAATCTGCATACTTGGAAGACAATTTGAATTAGATAAGGCCATCAGGGAAGAGGTCACATGATTGAAGTCTGGGGAAGATCCACAGATATATGCCATGCTTCTTGACTCTGGTCGGTGTACTGTATCATGTCTAGACTCTGTCAACAAGAAGGTTATCTCCAAATGGAGACCCTTAACATCAGAACTCCAGAACTATGACCCAAAGTGAACCTTGTATCTTTATAAGTTCCCTATCCTTTGGTAATTTTTTCATTGCAAGAAAAAAATAGAGTATTAAAACATCCATTTTGAACACAGATCAACTTGGTCATGCTAGAAGCCAGGCTCAGTCACCAATGCACCACAATTTTGAACCACATTCTAATCATTCAAGCCATTACCCAAAGTAAGAACTTAGAAGTAATCTCCTCACCCTAGAATACAGAGCTCCCAGCTTCTCTTGCAATTCCTTCACATGAACATTTCATGAATTTACCTGCCAAATTAAACAGATACAGTTATCTTTTAATGCTGACTGTCCCCAAATGCCTATAAGTTTGGGATCTGTTCTCCATGGTTGCTACTACTGAAAGTGATTCAGGAGTCTGCAGGAGGTGGGCCCCAATGAGAAGCCAGCAGGTCATTGTGTCATGCTTTTGGAAGGCAGTTCTTGTGGAATAAGCCTGAGTATAGTCTCATCCATGCAATCTCTGCTTCTGGTTGAAGATGTGACCATTTGCTTGCTGCTGTATGTACCACCTGCACTGTGCAGTCATGGGGACTTCCCACCTGCTTCGCCACTTGTTATTTCACTCTCCACAACTGTGAGCTAAAGGACGCTTTTGCACGTATAGATCAGCTGCCTCGGGTATTTCTTTGCAGCAATAGGAAGTTGAATAAATGAGAATCCACAGAGTGTTCTTTTATAAATAGTGCTAGTCATTCTCTGCCCTCCTCACTCTTTACAACCTCCCTGACCAGCATGTGTTAGTAAATATCCCAGAGCTCCCTTTTCATCATGGTGGGGTAGTGCAGTCGTGCCCTCCATCTGGAAACTAGAAACTACCACAGGCCAGAGAGAATGCAAAGTTGGGCTCGCAACATAAGAGAGATGGTCAGGTTGACATAATAACTATATGGCTCTGCCAACATAAATCATTTTCCCATGTGAGGGGCCTACCAAGCATGAAGCTGTCTGGGAGGTAAAAGACGCAAGCAGGAAATCCTTGTTTTCCATTTCCTTTTATTTCCTGGTAGGACAGAGCTGTTAGGGACTCTGATACAGATACATTAATTTAGATGGGGAATCTCAAAATGCTACCATTTATTCTTGCATCTATGAGACTTGTTTTTTAGTCATTTATTTACATTTTTTTATTTTTAATGAATAGATAAAATTGTATGTGTTTGTCATGTATACCATGATATATTGAAGTTTGTGTCCACTGAAGATGGCTAAATGCAGTGACTTCACGTGTATTATTTTATAGTCATCCTATTTATGGTGTAAATGCTTTTGTCAAAATACTTTCATTATATTATTATTAAATATGGCCACAAGGACTATAAATCCCTTGAAATAATTCATAATTGCATTTTTATACTCATTTAATGTACTTCCTGGAAGTTTCAAATTCACTGACATTGGCATCTCTTATTCCCTGTTCTCTCCCACCAAACCCCTTCTTCACTGTAAGGCAGGCAAGAATAGGGAATAGCTTAGTAACCTGGAATGCCACTTGGCTTGGTCAGTAAACACACCATTTCTTAACAATGCACCTAGAAACCGGTTGGCAATGTGGGATAGCCATTTGAATTGAGCTGCAGGTATAGCTTCTTCAAGTTATGTAATCATCCCTTAGAAGCTTTAGAAATAACCCTTCCATGGTTACTTTCTATTTACATAAGTTTCAAAATATATCTGGGATTTGGAGACATGCCCATCCTGCTTGGACTGGTTTTGGGAGCTCATGCGCACAGTAAGGTAAACTAAAGAATGTTTAAATGCTCTAAGTGAACTTTTGGGAAGAATTCCTTGTTTGCCACCTGGATCAAGGATATGGGTGACAGAGAAAAGCCTATATAATCCAAACCTTTCAGGCAAATTAGAGAACAATACAATCAGCTCCTCCTTCCCCTAAAATCCCATAAAGAGAAGCCCAGGCACTACCTGGGACCTGCATGTAGTCTCCCACTGAGCTGACCTGCTGCCCCTCTGAAGCACACTGTCACACTGTGACTGATTTTCATACAGATTCTTGCTGCTTTACTATGTTGAGTATATCTTTCCCAGATGTTTTTTTTTTTTTTCTCAATTTTTATTAACATCTTCCATGATTATAAAAAATATCCCATCTCAAAATACCAAAAAAAAAAAAAATATATCCCATGGTAATACCCCCCCCCCCCACTTTCCCCTCTGAAATTCCATTCTCCATCATATCCCCTCTCCATCTCAATCAGTCTCTCTTTTATTTTGATGTCATGATCTTTTCCTCCTCTTATAATGGTCTTGTGTAGGTGGTGTCAGGCACTGTGAGGTTATGGATATCCAGCCATTTTATGTCTGGAGGGAGCACGTTGAAAGGAACCCTTCCTTTGGCTCTTACATTCTTTCCGCCACCTCTTCCACGTCAGACCCTGAGCCTTGGAAGGTGTGATCGAGATGCTACTCAGTACTCCAGTCACTTCTTTCCAGCACTATGATACCTTCTGAGTCGTGCCAAGGTCACTGCCATCTGAAAAGAGAAGATTCTCTGGTGTAATCCAAGTTACCTTTTGGGATGATTTTGGTCTCAGTTATGCTACGCTCCTGCTGTCGGTTCAAGTAGGTGTGGCCGGTCCCTGAACCGCTGCTCTGTTCACTGAAACTGGGCAATGGTGGTGGGGGAGGGGAGGCTGCTGATGCTGCTCTAGTTCTCTCGCTGTTCCATGTGTTCTTCTACCTTGTGATCTGCTCCTCCGTTGTTCACTGTTGTTCTCCCTTCACGTTTCTTGAGTTTGTGGAGAGCTCAGGTGTGAGTGGAAAATCCCCTCACCCGGCTTTTCCTGCAGCTCAAGCTGAGCCTGGCAGCTGGCTGGCACACAGCAGCTGTGTTCCCGCGGAGCTGCTTCTGCCGGCCTGTGTGGGCTCTGGATCTCTCCCACTTCTCCATTGCAGTTTCAATTTCCTATACAACTCACTTTTTAGTAAAAGTGTGTATTTTGCTGGGGATTTTTGTTGACTTACCCCCTGCTAGGCTGCTTTGGGGTGGAACCTATGCCACCATCTTAAGTGGAAGTCAGCCTTTCCCAGTTCTTTAAATAAGACCCCAAGAACTTGGAAACACCCAGAGTTCACTGGTAATGTTCATGCTTCTTGGGCCAGAAATGATCAAAATTGGCTATTGTTTCTTTAACCATTTCTTTTTCTGTGTCTGTTTACTTCTCCTCTTAGTGTAATACTGCTTACTAATGTACCATACAACAGTCAACTCCATCTTTTCTCTCTGAATTTTTTTTCTTTCACTAGCTCATGTTTAGAGTACTCTGGCAAGTAAAAATTTACCCTTCCCACAGCACATCTAGAAATATGATAGTTGTTAAATTCCCTATATCTTTGAATGAATCATTTCCTTATTTTTCATTAAATATGTAAGCACATTTAGGAACAAATATTTTAAGTTTTCTTAATTTATTATTTTCAATTTGCAGTCTAGTAAGTACATTTTTATGACTTATTTATCTGATTCCTGGCATATCTAGTGTGTGTGTGTGTGTGTGTGTGTGTGTGTGTTGTTTATTTGTTTTTGAGGCAGGTCTCATTCTAGCCCCAGCTGTATTAGAACTTAATTCTCAGGCTGGCCTTGAACTCAGTGATTCTTCTAACTCAGCCTCCAACTGCTGGTGTAAAAGGCATAAACTACCATGGCTGTACTTCTTTGTAAGAGATGCAGAACAATATGAATTTTACATTTTTAATTATAATTTTTATTTTGAGATGTAACTAAAGTGATGATAACTGTGATCCTTTTGCAATCTCTTATGCTTCTTTTAGGGATGGTAAAGTTTCCTCTCTTCTGACATTGTAGTGTTTTAATCCTGTTGTTAATGTGTGACTCTGAACTTGCTATTGAGTGCTTTACAGTTTCAACTGTACACTTGGGTCTGGTCAATTATGATTTCATTCCTCTAGTCTTGGGGAAAAGGTTAGGTACTTACCATTCTATCCCAAATTCATTTTTAAGCCTCATGAAATTCAGTTCTACATATGTGTATTTTTATTCTGCTAATGATTCAAAGGGACCCTTGTGAAGATTAAGATGCTGCTTCTTTTATGTAGATTTTTTTAAATCTATTAATTTGTGTCCCAGTTCCAGCTGCCCTATATTTTCAAACTCATCTCAATTTTTTCAAGGCAGTGAGATAAGCTGTTTACTATTATATTCTCAAGGGTTGTGGTCCCTGCCTGCTTTCTAGTTTTTACCACAAAGAAAGAATTTGACATTTCATGACTGGGAATCAAAGATGTGTGGGTCAGCATTTGACCACGCTCCCAGTGATTTCATGTGGTAGTTTTCTAGCCCTTTGTGACCCCTGCCTCCTTTCTCAAATGTGGCAGAGATCTGACAACATTCCTCTAACAAATAGAAAACATGATGGGATTTACTTTCATGGTTACAAACTGAAGTTATTAAATTATTTCTTTGGCCTTTCTTCTGGGCACTCTCATGAAGCCAGTTGAAATGTTTTGAACTGTTTTCCAGTTTCTTGTGACAAGGGAAGAAGAAAAGCTAATGCCTCCCGAAAACCCAGCATTTCAACAGCTATAGTAGCAACAGGATTCTGCCAACCACTTCAAGCAAAGTTAGAAAGGGATCCCATGTGGCACCAGTCCACCTCCGAATCCTGGCCACAGAAACTGAGTGACTGTAAATGTTGGTTGCCTTAAATGGTCCTAATTTTGACTAGTTATGCAGTAATAATTATTACAGGGCTACATGCTTATTCTTTGAAATGTGTAATTAATTTTCTTGATTTTAATGTTTTATGTAGTATCTATAATTTTGGATTGAGCAGTGAAAATGAGTGCGAATTTTACATCTCTTTTAAGTAGTACTCACAAGACTTTTCAAAAACTTATAGATAAATAGAAATTGTTATCTGTATATGAGTAAATGAAAACTTTGATACATCTTGATAAAATGTTAAAAATTGTTACTGAATCATTTGGACTTGAGTGTTGTGTATGGTGAGATGTGTGGATCAAGTTTCAATTTCCTTCATATGGTTCTAGTTTGTCGAGCACTATTTGTTGAAGATGCTGTCTTTTTTCCAGCCTATATTGTTAAGGCCTTTGTCAAACATCAAGTAGCTATAGTTGCTTGACCCAAAGTCTGGGTCCTAAATTCTATTCCATTGGTCTATACTCCTGTCTTCTTGCCAGTACCATGCTGTTTTTATTACTATGGCTTTGTAATATAGCTTTAGATCAGGTGTGGTGATGCCTCCAGAGGTATTTCTTTTGCTGAGGATATGCTTGGATATCCAAGGCCTTCTGCCTTTCCATATGAAATTTGAGATCATTTTTTCTATCTCTGTGAAGAACACTGTTGAGATTTCAATTGGAATTGCATTAAATCTGTATGTTGCCTTTGGTAGGATTGCCATCTTCACAATGTTAATTCTGCCTATCCTGGAGCATGGGAGGTCTTTCCATTTCTTCAAGTCCTCCTCAATTTCTTTTTTGAGTGTTTTTGTGTTTTCATTGTATAGATTTTTCACTTCCTTGGTTAACGTTATTCCAAGGTATTTGATTTTTTTTTTGTTGCTATTAAAAAATGGGACAATGTCTCTTATTTCTTTCTCTGTGTCTTTGTCATTTGCATATAAAAAGGCTACTGATTTTTGTGCATTGATTTTGTACCCTGCTACTTTGCTATAGGGGTTATTCACCTTCAAAAGTTTTGGGAAGGAGTCTCTTGGGTCTCTTACATATAGAATCATGTCATCAGAGAATAGAGCTAACTTAACTTCTTCCTTTCCAAATTGTATCCATTGTATTTATTTCTCCTGTCTTATTGCTTGAGCTAGGACTTCCAGTACTATATTGAAAAGCAGAGGTGAGAGTGGACACCCCTGTCTTGTTCTTGATCTCAATGGGAATTCCTCCAGTCTCTCTCCATTAAGTATTATTTGGGACTTAGCCACTTTGTATATTGTCTTTATTATGTTAAGATATGAGCTAACTATGCCAATTCTCTCCAATGTTTTGATCATGAAGTTTTGTTGTATTTTGTCAAAGGAATTTTCTGCATCTATCCAAATGATCATGTGCTTTTTGTGTTTAACCTTGTTTATGTGGTGTATTACATTGACAGATTTCCATATGTTGAACCACCCCTGTGTTCCTGGGGTAAATCCCATTTGATCAAGGTGGATAATGCTTTTGATGTGTTGTTGAATTTGGTTTGTAAGGATTTTTTTCAGGATCTTTGCATCTAAGTTCATCAGAGAAATAGGCCAGTAGTTTTCTTTTCTTTTGGCATCTCTGCCTGGTTTTGGAATTAGGGTGATACTAGATTCATGGAAGGAGTTGGGGAGCTTTCCCTATTCTCCAATTGTGTGGCATAGTTTGAGAAAGACTAATTTGAGTTCTTCCATGAAGGTTTGGTAGTATTCAGCTGAGAAGTCTTCTGGTCCTGTACTCTTCTTTTTTTGGGAGGTTTTTTTTCTTAGCTTTTCAATATTGATGAGTATGATAGATTTGTTTAAGAGATTAATTTTCTCTGAATTTAGCTTAGATAGATGGTATGTGTCCAGGAATTTATCCATTTCCTCCATATTATCCAGTTTTGTGGGGTAGAGGTTTGTGAAATAAGTCCTGATGATTCTCCCAATTTAACTTATGTCCACTGTGATCTCTCCTTTTTCATTTTGAATTTTGTTAATTTGAAGCATCTCTTTTTCTTTTTCTTTTCCTGATCAAATTGGTCAGGAGTTTGTCAATCTTGTTTATTGTTTCAAAGAAACAGCTCTTTATTTTGTCAATATTCTTAATTGTTGTCTTAGTTTCCAATTCATTAATTTCTGCTCTGATTGTAATTATTTCTTTCCATCTGGAGCTTTTTGGGTTTGAATCTTCTTGCTTTTCCAGTGCCTTTAGGTGGATGATTAGGTTATTGATTTGGGATCACTCTGTCTTTGTTTAAGACCAGAAACTCAGCTACTATTGGAAAAAAAGGAACTTTCCATGATATAGGAATGGAAAAAGACTTCTTGAACAAAACCCCAGTAGTTCATGATCTTAAACAGTCTCTCAACCAATGGGATCACATGAAGCTGAAGAGTTTTTTCACAGACAAGCATACAATAAGCAAAGCCAATAGATTACCCACACAATGGGAGAAAATATTTGCTGAATATCCAGTTGACAGAGGCCTAATCTCTAGAATCTAAAAAACCTAAACAATAAAAAGTCAAAGAACCCACTTACAAAATGGGGACAAAGAGCTGGACAGGCAGTTCACAGAGGAAGAAATACAAATGGCAAACACACACTTAAGAAAATGTTCATCATCCCTAATCATCAGGGAAATGCAAATTAAAACAACTATGAGATCCACCTTACCCCAGTAAGGATAGCAAACATCAAAACAAATCAAATGTAAATAAATGCTGGTGAGGATGTGGAGAAATAGGAACCCTCATCCACTGTTGGTGCGAATGTAAGATGGTACAACCACTTTGGAAAGCAATATGGAGACTCCTAAAAAAGCTGACTATAGAGTTACCAACACACCCAGTTATTTCCTCATGGGCATATACCCTAAAACCTTTTAAACCTCAGTCCAGAGAGATTTGCTCAACCATATTTATAGCGGCTCAATTCGTAATAGCTAAGAGCTGGAATCAAACCAGATGTCCAGCAGTAGAAGAATGGATAACTAAGATGTGTTATATCTACACAATGGAATTCTACACAGCAGTAAGAAAAAATGACACAATGACATTTGAAGAAAAATGGTTGAACCTGGAACAGATCATTTTCAGTGAAGTTACCCAATCACAGAAAAAAAGTCGCCATATAGTCTCACTCATCTACAGCACCTAACCTGAATTTATCCAAGATGACAACATACCCTGTAAGCATCTCGAGGACTAGACAATAGGGTGGGTGAGGAGGGAGGGGAGGGCAACGGAGGGGGTGGGGAACACAAATCTAGACCCAAACGGTAATGGTACCATAAAATTCTATATCCTAAAAGGCAGATCAAATGGCTGAACCTTCACCAGGTTCTTAGAGGGAACATGTGAATCACAAGGCCCTGGAATTGGTACGATGAAGACTGACCTTAATCTTCTACAGCTTCCCTCCCTCCCTCTCTCTCTTTCTCTTTTCTAACTCTTTTATATTAGTTATCTTTTTCTTCCTTCTCATAGTGGGCACTGACCTGTAACTCCCAGTACTAGCAGGTGGCTATCATCCACAATGAGCTTTTGATCAGAGAGACCTACAATGTTTCCTAAAAGAAATACAGATTTCTATCAGAGTACTTGATGACCCACCAGAGGTTAGTGGTAAGATCCTACTGCTGAAGACATCTTATGTGGTTGACACATAAAATGGAATGGCATGGCTAGAAGCTGGAAGAGAGTTAGTCCCCAGACAGTCAGCACGTCTAGTGCCAGAAGATGCTACATGGGTGACTGGGGGGAAATGACCAATATCTGTCCAAGCAACTTATGGTCTAACATACTTAACAGCAAATAACCTGTTGTGACGCTCACACAAGTGCAATAATGGCACACAGCCATGGTGGGAAACCAATTGCTCTTGCTTTGGCTAACTGATCCACTCAGTGGAACAGGACCTTTAGCTGGAGCTGGGAAACAAGTCAGAACCAGATCCAAACATGAACCCGCTCTCCATTATCAAGCTACCACCAATGGTGGGCTACAAGAGGGCCTGCACCTATTACATTCTCTATAAAAAAAGAAGGGTTATCCCATTTATCTGGTGCTGACTTTACTCTCCATTGGAGAATCTGCTTCTCTTTTTCAGATAGACACAGATCCTAAGGAGAGAACCACTCCATCATACCTCAAAATTGCCTCAGCTGAAACTAAGAATAATTGGTGAAACAAACAAGGGTACTGTTTTCTTGGTTAACCTGGTACCAGCACAAAGGTGAAGGAGATCGACACACAGAACAATCAACTCCTACTAAATCAGATATCCAGAGACACAAAGGCTCCCAACAGCTTATCACTGAAGCAGAACCAAAATGAACCCAACATGGCTCAGGGAAATTTTGCAGAAGAGGGGCCAGAAAGAATGTCAGAGCCACACATTGGGCCATGATACACAGAGACATTTCCTCCTACCCATAACTGTGGGCTAACTCCACAATGCATGACCCTATGCATGACTCAACAAGGAGGGGCCAGGTGGAGGGGGTAGGACATGGAGGAGGCTCACAATGGTACCAACTTGACTGCATTCACTGAGTACAAAACTAATTGATAAAAAACAATTGTTACTGAAATCCAGTATGGTGGTTTGATTCAGTTATCCCCCATAAACTTAGGTATTCTACATGCTCATCACATTCATCATTGTTTATCATTGAGCTTCCCCTCAAGTACCTAAGACAGAATAAATCATTTTTTCCCAAAAGCTGCTCTTGTTTGGGTGATTTCTGCCAGCAATGCGAACCTGACTACATCTCCCTTATAAACTTATTAGATTTGGGGACTAGGGAGATGACTTAGATGAAAAGAAGTTGCTATGCCAGAGTGAGGGTGTGAGTGCTGATCCCCAGTATTGTTTAAATGCCAGGAAGATTTGGTGGCCTGCCCAAAATTCTGGCTCTCAAGGATCCCTGGAACAAGATGGCTAGCTGGATTTGCTAAATCAGCTCTAGATTCAACAGAGATCCTAATTCATTAAATAAAGTGGAGACCAATTGAGAAAGACACCAGAAATCAAAATCTGACCTTCACACACATGAACAATCACATACATTCCTACTGAAACACAAGAGTGCTCCCATGCAGTCACTCATGTACACCCCTCACACAAGCACGTAAATTTAATATTCTCTATAACAATTTAGGATAATTTTAATTGACAAAATTATTGTTCAACATTATCCATTTTTTGCAAACTTGGTCATATAATAAGCTATAGCAAACCAATTTCTATGGAAGTATATGTAAAACATATCATTGAACAGACCATTTATCAAAAGTGCAAACTACAAAATAAGAAATGGTTCCTTTAAAGCCAACTTATTTCCTTGTAACAATAAATCATATAAAATATCTTAATGCCCAATTATCCTCCCTGACACTATTTTGGTCTGTGTACTGTCTCTAGGAAGGGGCCAAGTGTGCTTATTATAAAATAAAGTTTAGAGTTTAGATTTATTATGAGCAGTTATAACTGGGCATTTGGCCTATTTAAAGTTATCAGCATATCTACATTGGCATTTAGAGGGCATATTTTTTATTATAAGCAATAATTAAGAAAGTGGTTTTTAGAATTATTTATTTTATTCAAATATTTATCTTCAATATCCATAGAGTTATTTTCTTCATGAAATAACCTCTGGCTATATAGAAAACTGAAGAATTTGCATGTAAATAATTAGAGATAGCCAAATGTTTGATGAGATTAATATTTTACTAGCTAGAAAAATTTAAATGCTATCTGGTAAGTTCAAATATTTTTTTAAGTTTACAATGTAGATATTAAGCCTACATATCCTTTTCAATGAAATGGATAAAACTTTTAGTCAACAAGGATGTCATTAAGAATTATGTGTGGTAAGGAATTAGAGGCACTCTGGCTTTGAAACTTTTTAAATGCTTTGAAATCTGCCTCAAGCATGAAGTTTATTGAGTCCTTTTTTAAATTAAAAAGGAGAATTCCAGTTGAACATAGATTCCTAGCCAGATTCTTAGATGCATTTTATACTAAATAAAGGAAGGGGAAATATTTTCATTCAGGGATTTTCATTGTATTTGATTAAACTTCTTTTAAGAATTTTGAAAGACACTTCAATTGGGCATAAACAATATTAAAACTCATTCAGACCCCAGAATATGTAAGTAATGATGTACTCTTGTTGAAATAAACTACACATGCCATTTAAGTGGACAAATAATATTTACTTTGATTAGTAACATTATTCTTCTCATAACAAAATATGATTCTCTTTGAACCTATGTATAACTATGTCCATGACTTAGCAAACTAACTGCATGCCTAGTATACATAATGTCAGTGAAACTGACCATCAGTTTATAATGTTGAGAGCATAATGTGCAAGAGTCAGTAGTTTTCCTAAATAACGCTTTTAAACTTTATTTAAAATTAAGGGTGAGGGCTGGAGAGATGGCTTAGTGGTTAAGTGCTTGCCTGTGAAGCCTAAGGACCCCAGTTCGAGGCTCGATTCCCCAGGACCCATGTTAGCCAGATGCAGAAGGTGCGACATGCATCTGGAGTTTGTTTGCAGTGGCTGGAGGCCCTGGTGTGTCCATTCTCTCTCTCTCTCTGTCTTAAATAAATAAATAAATAAATAAATTTTAAAAAGTTAAGCGTGAGGTTTTCTTTTTAATCTAAATATCAAACCATTCTTCTAACAAAAACACTCAGAAATAAACAGCTCTTCTTGGCTGTGGTGGTGCACACGGGTAATAGTGCACATGGAAGGCTGACACCGACAAGTGGAGTTCCAGGGCAGCCTGGGCTGCATGGAAAGTGAGACCCTATCGCAAACCAACCAGCAAATAAATATGAATATGAAGATTAGTTAACTACAACAGGAAGCATCTCTTAAACTTTAACATTAGAAGTGAAGAAGTACAGAGGGGCTAACTTGATGTGTTTCCAAAGAGCCAAATATAGTGAGACTATTTGCTTAATAAAATAATGTAAATAGAGTAGAATCTGTGGAATATTAAAAATCTATGAGTCTACAGTGACATGAAATAATAATGAAAATAATTAAATAAATAACTGTGGAAATGGACACATTTTATTACAATTAAGATTCCAATTTACAAATTAGAAAATGAAATCATTACCAAAAAATGAAATGAATGAAAAAATCCCCAGGGTACAAACCACAGTAATAATGGCTTCAGGAAAAAAAAAAAAAAAACAAAACAAAATACAAAAAAAACTCAATGGGTTAGTGGGAGGAAATACTATAGAACCATGATAATTATTTGTCCTAAATATACATGCTAACATAATTTTTAATAACAATGAGAAAACAATGAGATACTAACTTTATACTATGCCATCCTTCAGAGATTTTGCAAATATATATTTAATTATATCCAGATATTCATGGTGAAAACTAAATACTTAAAATTCCATTAGGCAAAAGTGCCTTATGGTGTGTTAAGGACAGCTTTGTTGGGAAGAACCTCAAAATTAGACTCACTTTATAGGAGGTGAAGGGTTAATGAACCACTGGCCTTGGAACACTGACCTCAATGGTCCATAAAATTTTCCAGGACCATAGCACAACAAAGGGCTTTTGTTAAAAAGCAAGCTCATAACTCAAAGATCTGGCCCCAAAAGCTATTTGGCCACCTGGAAAGGCAATCAGTAAACAAAAGAAAAGGCCTAAACCAGGCGGTGGTGGCACAGGCCTTTAATCCCAGCACTCAGGAGGCAGAGGTAGGAGGATTGCTGTGAGTTTGAGGCCACCCTGAGAATACAGAGTTAATTCCAGGTCAGCCAGAGCTAGAGTGATACCCTGCCTTGAAAGACAAAAAAAAAAAAAAAAAAAAAAAAAAAAAAAAAAAAAGAAAAGAAAAGAAAAGGCCTTACCTTCTCCCAAAGACCCCTCACTCTAGGCATCTCTGCTCTGCCACATTCAAAAGCAGCAGCAGCAACTTCACCCAGATAAAGCAGCTATCCCTCCAATAAAATTGGTTTGTGCTAGCTTTCTCTTACTCTTGTATTTCTCATGTCACTCTGGTCAGTCCCAAATTCTAACAGGAGGAAGAAATTTTATTTCAGGCTTACCGATCCAGGGGAAGTTTTATAATGGCAAAAGAAAGAAAAACCACCAAAGGTACCACCAAAAGCAAGCACACTTTGGGAACTCCACGCAGAGCTCAAGAACTTTTCATACCTTAGGCTGGAATCCAGATCTACCCCCAATAACACCTTAGGGCTGGGTGCCAGGATTCACCCACAGTGACACCTTTCTAGCCAGGTGGCTGGAAATCCAAGTTAAAACTTTAATAAAATATTTGAGCCTACTGGGGAACATAAATTCAAATTACCACATTCTGTCCTTGGCCCCTAATAGACTCATAAATATCTCGCATCTTGAATTGTATTCAGTCCAACTTCAAAGGTCCCCATAGTCTCTACAAACTTAAGATAGTTCCAAATTCCCACATCTCATCTGAGAGTTAAGATTGTTTCTTAACTATGAGTCCTGTAAAAATCAAAATAAGTTATACAATTTCAATATATAGTGTCACAAAGTAAACATTTTCATTGCTATCAAGCATAACAAAGAGACATCCAAACATAAGCCCACTCTCCAATATCAAGCTACCATCAATCATGGGCTACAAGAGGGCCTACACCTATTAAATTCTCTATTAAAAAAAAGTAAGAGTTATCTCATTTGTCCTGGTGCTAACTTACTCTCCATTGGAGAATCTGCTTCTCTTTTTCAGATAGATGTAGATCCTAAGGAGAGAGCCACCCCATTATACCTCAAAAGGGCCACGGCTGAAACTAAGAAAAATTTTCGAAACAAGCAAGGGTGCTGTTTTCCTGATGAACCAGATACCAGCACAAGGGGGAAAGGGATCAACACAGAGAAAAATCAACTCCTACCAAATCAGAGAGCCAGAGCCTCAGAGGCCCCCAACACCTCATCACTGAAGCAGACCAAAAATGAACCCAACATGGCTCAGGGAAATTTTGCGGAAGAGGGGGTGGAAAGTATGTCAGAGCCACATGTTGGGTCATGATATGCAGAGACATTTATCTTACCCTTAACTGTGGGCTAACTCCGCAATGCATGACCCATATACCTCAACAAGGAGGGGCCAAGGGGAGGGGGTAGGTCACAGATGAGCCTAATAATGGTACCAAACTGACTGTATTTTCTGAATACAAAACTAACTAATAAATAAAAAGATAAAAAAATAAAAAAATAAAAAATAAAAAATAAATAAATGAACTAATATAAACTCAATAACCACTAGGCAAACATCTGTTGATTCAAGTCTGATATCCATAACCAGTGATCAGTGACAAGTCTCTGGATTTTCCAATTCTGCCCCTCCAGCTGGGATAAGTAGCCAGGTAGAACTAACCTGAGCCGTCAGTGTCCCATGGTAGCCCTTAGGCAGTCCTTGTATGTCCAAAACACCTTTGGGTTTCCATGCAAACAGTGGTTCATTTTCAATTCCATACACTAGCCTTTCCAGCCTTTAAGCCAGGAATATCCTATTTCCCATTCCTCATCTCAAAAGATGCTCCTGGAATTATGTGCACTTTATGACCTATTTCATGCATTTTTCATGCTTTTAGAACCAATGCAAGATATGCAGGACATATCTTGTTAATTCAGGAATGAAATAAATTGTGACCTTAGAGAGCAGTTTTTGTTGTTGTTGTTTGTTTTGTTTCTAAAGAGTTTTGTCATTCAGTCCTTCTGGGATGGAATCACCTCAGCATTCTTTATACTGTTTCAATGTAATGGAGTTGGGTCATATTCCTTCAGATTGCTAATGTATTTAATAATAGCAGCTTCAGTAATACAAAACAAGTCTCTGCACCTAGGAATTATAAACTGGTTTGAATTTCTCCAATTTTAAATCTTCTACCTCTCTGTTCCACATTTCCAGCAAAGCACATCAGTCCATAACAAATTTAACCTTAATCTAAATTTCTGGCATGAGCAGAAGAATGCAGTGGTGCCTATGCCAGTATCCCAGTTCCAACAAAATATTCTGCAGTCTTTTCTTCCCCTTAGAAAGTTCATAAGAAAAGCCTCTAAATACAATTCTCTGAGCACTTAATATTTTCAAACTCTCATCAGAGTAGTCCATAAAACTTGGCTTACCACTCTGGAAGATGTCTTCATTTGCAAATACCAAGTCGACATCCATTTCTCCAAAAAAAAAATTTCAAAAAACCAAAAATTCACATGGTCAGATTCATCACAGAAATACCACACTCTGGTACCAATTTCTGTTGTAGACAGATTCATGTTGTTGGGATGAGCCTCCAAATGAGACATAGTTTATAGGAGGAATGGAATTTATTTCAGGTTTACAGACACAGAGGAATTTCCACAATGGTGAAAGAAAGGAAACAACCAGCAGCACCATCAAAAGCAGGCACACTCTAGGAGCCCCAGGCAGAGCACAACCACTTGCATGCCTTACTCTGGAACTCAGGTCTGCCCCCAGGACTTCTTTAGGGCTGGACCCCAGGATCTGCCCACAATGACACTTCTTCCAGCCTGGTGGCTGGAAATCCAAATTACAGCTTTAATAAAAAATTGAGTCTATTGGGGGACATGCATTCAAACTATCACATAGTATTATTTAGGTCTTCTGAATTTTCGCTTGTTTTCCCTATATTTGTTGTGCCAACATTTGAAGGAAGGTACTCCAAAGAATTATGAAAAATTAGAAAATTTTACTTTACTGATGAGGTAAAAATTTCATGTGTCTTGTTTCCATGGAGGGTGGAATGCCAGAGACTTCTGGGTCAGTAACAAAGATTCTTTTTTGCTAACAGCACACAATTGCACAGAATTAGTATTTTCACTGCCTCTCTTTGCTTCTCATGTTCTTCAAGAAAAATGTAGATATCCACAGGGAGTAGCAGGTAGAAGAAACTTGAAATATACCTGAGAAACATTAGAACTGGGAAAAAAAATAATTCTCTACTCTGCCATCTCTGTTATTATTTTCATTTTCTATTGACTTGTTTTATGAATTTTATATTATGTTGAGTTTAGTTAATTATCATTTAAAGTAATTCAAGTGCTATAAATCATGTGGTTCTTTTTCTCTGGCATATTCATTCCTTTTGATTGTTCCATATTTCCCTGTCCTATCATTTTCTATCCCTCAGGAAGGCTTTTAGCATCTTCAGTAATGAGTGTCTACTGGGGATAAATCATTTCAGTATCTGTCCATGAACTAAATTATTTTGATTTTGTTTTTTGAAATATATTTTGCTGGATATAAAAATTTTGTTGGTATAATTTTTCTTTAGTATTTTAAAGACTTTGCTCCATGGAGCTCTAGCTTGCATAGTTTCTGAAATCTAACTCAATGTAAAATATTACTATAAACATATGAATGTACAAGAATATTTAAATAAGTTATCTGTCTATATAAATAGTTAAAAGATAAAATAGGTATGTTACATTATTACTTCAAATAGTGACTAATAATGTATTTTCATAAGGCTCCTGCCAAAATTCCCAAAATTTCATGTTTTTAATTCTTATTTCTATATCTGATTTTTGCTTATTTTAAAACTCAAATCCTGGCGGGCATGGTGGTGTATGCCTTTAATCCCAGCACTTGGAAGGCAGAGTTAGGAGGATCACTGTGAGTTTGAGGCTACCCTGAGATTGTATAGTGAATTCCAGGTAAGCTTGGACTAGAGTGAAACCCTACCTTGAAAAACCAAAAAAAAAAAAAAAAAATGAAGAAAGCAAATCCTCTTATTTTACTTTCGATGCCCTGGTTTTCCAATCAGTCTGGAATACCCCAGCTCTTTCTTTAAGTCTAGAATATCTAGAATGTCATGTTATTATATGGCATTTTATCCTCTGTTCATAACATGATGCTACCTTGGAATAGAGAATGCTTTGGACCAGTAGTCATGGCAACTTTGGAGCAGAATAATACAGTGATGGCCAGTTCTACGGCTATGGTAATGAAGATATTGACACTCCTTAGTACTTGGAGGAAGTGTCACTCGGGATTCCAGCTGTTGTTTCCTCCTGTCCTCTCACCCCTCAACTGCCAGTGCTAATAGGAGAAGCTAAATTGTATAGGAAATGGAAGATTAAGTAGAATTGGGACTTGATAATGCAGTTTCCATGAGGTCACTACACAGGATGGGGTGGGAGCATGCAGGGACACAGCTGCTTTGAGCCACGCATGCTCTGTAAGTAATCCAAATCAATTTATGGATTCCTCAAATTAAAGTTTGGTGCAATCATGCTTTAGCTTTTTTATCTAACACATATCTGATGTGAATAAATGTGTGTTCATATCTCTCCAAGGAAAAAGTTTCATGCCATACATATTGTAAATAACTTACTTAAGATTGAGATCCATTCAACTCCTTGCAGTGTTAGACTAACACAAATTCCTTTCTTACTTAGTTACAAGCAAAGAGAGATAGAGAGACTAGAGACAGAAATTGAGAGAATCGGTGTGCCAGGGCCTCAAGGCCTTGCAAATAAACTCCAGAGGCATGTGCCACTGCACATCTGGCTTTACATGGATACTAGAGAATCAAACTCAGGTTGTTAGGCTTTGTAGACAAATGCTTTAGCCTCTGAGCTGTCTCTTCCACTCAGAATTTCTTTTTTGACTGTTCAACTGCTCCTCCTTTACTATTTGCAGCATGTGATCATCTTCTTGTGAGTCTTTCATGTCAGATGCCATCATATGATAAAAGAATGTGTGCCAAGAAGACAAAATACCAGAAGAAAACTTGCTTTGTAGTAACCTGTTCTCATGATTTATATAGTTCCTTAAGACACACCTCAGTCCTAGCAAAACTAATATAGTTTTTCAAGAAAAGCATTAATCTTTTCATGAGAGTGGAGCCCTTATGGCATAATTACCCTAGGAAGGAAAAAAAATCACCTCTCAACACATACATTTGAAATAGAACTTCAAAAACAGACAAACAAATAAACAAAAAATAAAAGAGAAGAAAGAAGGGGCTGGAGAGATGGCTGAACAGTTAAGTGCTTTCTTGTGAAGCCTAAGGACCCTGGTTTGAGACTCGATTCCCTGTACCCATAAGCCATACACATAAGCCAGATGCACAAGGTGGTTTATGCATCTGGAATTCTTTGCAGTTACTGGAGGCCCTGGTGTGACCATTCTCTCTCTCTGTCTCTCTCTCTCTCTCTCTGTCGGTCACTCTCAAACAAATAAATAAATAAAAATAAAAATAAAAATTAATAAATAAGGAGAAGAAATAACTTCAATCTAGCTTCTGGAAGCCTGATTGCAACCAACACGGTTTTCTCACTGTTGCCTATGTCTTTCCTTTGACCCATTGAGTTAACTTCCAGGTCATTATGGATACTGTCTTGTGCACTGAATATTCAACAATATTCAAAGTCTGAAAGTTGGTGAGTACAATGACCATCAGGCTAGAAAATGTTACTTCAAAAATTCTTGTAGCATTCTAATTAGAAAAGCAATAGATGCCCTGCTAATGCTGCGTTTTCTATGCAGCTGGGGCTGCTGACATTGCTGTAGAGTCTAACTCTAGCTGTGGGTGCTCCTTAATGTACAAAGTGGATTTTCTTTTTTTTTTTTTTTTGTCTTTTTATTTTTATTTATTTATTTTTTTTTTATTAGTCAGTTCTGTATTCAGCAAATACAGTCAGTTTGGTACCATTATTAGGCTCATCCGTGACCTACCCCCTCCCCTTGGTCCCTCCTTGTTGAGGTATACGGATCATGCATTGTGGAGTTAGCCCACAGTTATGGGTAAGCTAAATGTCTCTGCATATCATGACCCAACATGTGACTCTGACATTCTTTCCGCCCCCTCTTCCGCAAAATTTCCCTGAGCCATGTTGGGTTCATTTTTGGTCTGCTTCAGTGATGAGGTGTTGAGGGCCTCTGAGGCTCTGGCTCTCTGATTTGGTAGGAGTTGATTTTTCTCTATGCTGATCTCCTTCCCCCTTGTGCTGGTGTCCGGTTCATCAGGAAAAACAGCCCCCTTGCTTGTTTCTCGAAGTTTTCTTAGTTTCAGCCGGAGCCCTTTTGAGGTATGATGGGGTGGCTCTCTCCTTAGGGTCTACATCTATCTGAAAAAGAGAAGCAGATTCTCCAACGGAGAGTAAGTTAGCACCAGGACAAATGAGATAACCCTTACTTTTTTTTTTTTATAGAGAATTTAATAGGTGTAGGCCCTCTTGTAGCCCACAATTGATAGTAGGTTGATACTGGACAGTGGGCTTATGTTTGGATATGGTTCTGACTTGTTTCCCAGCTCCAGCTATGGGTCCCATACCAGTGAGGGGATCAGTTAGCCAAATTGAGAGCAGTTGGTTCCCCACCATGGCTGTGTGCCACCACTGCACTTGTGTGGGCATCACAATAAGTTATTTGCTGCTAAGTAGGTTAGACCATGCGTTGCTTCGATAGATATTGGTCAATTTCCCCCAGTCGCCCATGTAGCACCTTCTGGCACTAGATGCGCTGACTGTCTGGGGACTGACTCTCATCCAACTTCCAGCCATGCCATTCTAATTTGCATGTCAATCACATAAGGTATCTTCAGCAGTAGGGTCTTACCACTAACCTTTGGTGGGTCATCAAGTATTCTGACAGAAATCTGTCTGTCTTTTAGGAAACCTTGTAGGTCTCTCTGATCAAAAGCACATTGTGGATGATAGCCCCATGCTGGTTCTGGGAGTTACAGGTCAGTGCCCACTAAGAAAATGAGGAAAAAGATAACTAATATACAAGAGTTAGAGATAAGAGAGAGAGAGACATGGAGAGGGGAAGTGAGGGAGGGAAGATGTAGGAGACTAAGGTTAGTCTTAATCTTACCCTCTCCAGTGTCTTGTGGTTCAGGTGTTCCCTGTAAGGGCCTGGTGAAGGATCAGCCATTTCGTCTATCTTTTAGTAAGTAGAAGATTATGGTACCATTGCCGTTTGGGTCTAGATTTGTGTTTCCCACCCCTTTGATGCCCTCCCCTCCCTCCCCTTCCATCCTAGTGTCTAATCTAGGAGATGCTTGCTGGGTATGTAAGGTATCTTCGGTAGATTCAGGTTAGGTGCTGTAGATGAGTGAGACTATGTGGCGATTTTTTTTCTGTGATTGGGTAAGTTCACTGAGAATGATCTGTTCCAGGTTCAACCATTTTTCCTCAAATTTCATTGTGTCATTT
The DNA here is from genome assembly GCA_036346955.1 of Dipus sagitta. Taxonomy (NCBI): domain Eukaryota; kingdom Metazoa; phylum Chordata; class Mammalia; order Rodentia; family Dipodidae; genus Dipus; species Dipus sagitta. Next base: position 53,391,168 of record CM070774.1, read on the forward strand.
TTTCTTACTGCTGTATAGAATTCCATTGTGTAGATATACCACATCTTAGTTATCCATTCTTCTAGTGATGGACATCTGGGTTGATTCCAGCTCTTAGCTATTACAAATTGAGCCGCTATAAACATGGTTGAGCAAATCTCTTTAGTCTGTGGTTTGAAGGTTTTAGGGTAGATGCCCAGTAACGGAATAACTGGGTCTGTTGGTATCTCTATACTCAGCTTTTTCAGAAGTCTCCATATTGCTTTCCAAAGTGGTTGTACCATCCTACATTCCCACCAACAGTGGATGAGTGTTCCTACTTCTCCACATCCTCGCCAGCATTTATTTTTATTTGATTTTTTGATGCTTGCTATCCTTATTGGGGTAAGGTGGAATCTCATAGTTGTTTTAATTTGCATTTCTCTGATGATTAGGGATGCTGAACATTTTCTTAAGTGTATGTTTGCCATTTCTATTTCTTCCTCTGTGAACTGCCTGTTCAGCTCTTTGCCCCATCTTGTGAGTGGGGTGTTTGACTTCTTACTGTTTAGATTTTTGAGTTCTTTGTAGATTCTAGAGATTAGTCCTCTATCAGTTGGATAACCCACAAATATTTTCTCCCATTCTGTGGGTAATCTATTGGCTTTGCTAATTGTATGCTTGTCTGTAAAGAAACTCCTCAGCTTCATGTGGTCCCATTGGTTGAGTGATGGTTTAAGTTCATGAGCTACTGGGGTTTTGTTCAGGAAGTCTTTTTCCATTCCTATATCATGGAATGTACTTCCTAAATTTTCTTCCAGTAGTATTCGAGTTTCTGGTCTTATATTGAGATCTTTGATCCATTTGGACTTGAGTGTAGTGCATGGTGAAATGTGTGGGTCAAGTTTTAGTTTCCTGCATATGGTTATCCAGTTTGTCCAGCACCATTTGTTGAAGATGCTGTCTTTTTTCCAGCGTATATTGTTTGGGCCTTTATCAAATATCAAGTAGCTACAGTTGCTTGACCCAAAGTCCGGGTCCTCAAGTCTATTCCATTGATCTATAGTCCTGTTTTTATGCCAGTACCATGCTGTTTTTATTACTATGGCTTTGTAATATAGCTTTAGATCAGGTATGGTGATGCCTCCAGAGGTATTTCTTTTGCAGAGGATATGTTTGGAAATGCGAGGCCTTCTGCCTTTCCATATGAAATTTGAGATCATTTTTTCTATCTCTGTGAAGAACACTGTGGGGATTTTAATTGGTATTGCATTAAATCTGTAAATTGCCTTTGGTAGGATTGTCATCTTCACAAGGTTAATTCTGCCTATCCAGGAGCATGGGAGGTCTTTCCATTTTCTCAAGTCCGCCTCAATGCTATATTGCTAGAAATCAACAATAAAAGACCCACCAAGAATCCCAAAGCCACCTGGAAACTGAACAGCACACTTTTAAACAATAAATGGATAGTGGATGAAATAAAAAATGAAATTTTAAAATTTCTGGAATTGAACGACAATGAGAACACATCATATCAAAACTTATGGGACACAATGAAGGCGGTCCTCAGGGGAAAATTCATAGCACTCAATGCCTTCGTAAAAAAGACAGAAAGGTCCCAAATCAATAACCTAACCATCCACCTAAAGGCACTGGAAAAACAAGAAAAATCCAACCCAAAGAGCTCCAGAAGGAAAGAAATAATTAAAATCAGAGCAGAAATCAATGAATTGGCAACCAAGGAAACAATTAAGACAATTGACAAAACAAAGAGCTGGTTCTTTGAAAAAATAAACAAGATTGACAAACCCCTGGCCAATCTGATCAAGCAAAAAAAGGTGAAGCTTCAAATTAACAAAATTCAAAATGAAAAAGGAGAGATCACAACAGACATAAGTGAAATTGGGAGAATCATCAGGACTTATTTCAAAAACCTCTACTCCACAAAACTGGATAATGTGGAGGAGATGGATAAATTCTTGGACGCATACCATCTACCAAAGCTAAACACAGAGCAGATTAATCACCTCAATCAACCCATCACACTCATGGAGATTGAAAAAGTAATAAAAAACCTCCCAAAAAAGAAGAGCCCAGGACCAGATGGCTTCTCAGCTGAATTCTATCAAACCTTCATGGAAGAACTCAAACCAATCTTCCTCAAACTGTGCCACACAATTGATGAACAGGGAAAGCTACCCAACTCCTTTTATGAAGCTAGCATCACCCTAATTCCAAAACCAGGCAGAGATGCCACAAGAAAAGAAAACTACCGGCCTATTTCCCTGATGAATTTAGATGCAAAGATCCTAAACAAAATCCTTGCAAACCGAATCCAACAACACATCAAAAGCATTATCCACCTTGACCAAGTGGGATTCATTCCAGGAACACAGGGGTGGTTCAACATACGGAAATCTGTCAATGTAATACACCACATAAACAAGGTTAAACATAAAAACCACATGATCATTTCGATAGATGCAGAAAAGGCCTTTGACAAGATTCAACACCACTTCATGTTCAAAACATTGGAGAGAGTTGGCATGGTTGGTTCATATCTTAACCTAATAAAGGCAATATACGAAGCACCGAAGGCCCAAATAATACTTAATGGAGAGAGACTGGAGGAATTCCCATTAAGATCAGGAACAAGACAGGGTTGTCCACTCTCACCTCTGCTTTTCAATATAGTTCTGGAAGTCCTAGCTCAAGCAATAAGACAGGAGAAGGAAATAAAAGGGATACAATTTGGAAAGGAGGAAGTTAAGTTAGCTTTATTCACAGATGACATGATTATATATGTAAGAGACCCGAGAGACTCCATCCCAAAACTCCTGAAGGTGATTACCTCCTATAGCAAAGTAGCAGGATACAAAATCAATGCACAAAAATCAGTAGCCTTCCTTTATGCAAAGGACAAAGATACAGAAAAAGAAATAAGGGACATAGTCCCATTTTCAATTGCGACAAAAAAAAAAAAATAAAATACCTTGGAATAACGTTAACCAAGGAAGTGAAAGATCTATACAATGAAAACATAAAAACACTCAAAGTGGATTTTCTTTAAATACCTCTTAGTATACTTTTAGAATCACATCCTATTAGTACATTTCATTTCTCCTGTGATAGTATTTCAGTTGTTCCAATTGTCTCACATTGACACATACTCAGTATAGAATCCTGTTTGGAGTAGACATTTACCAGCTAAGATACCTCAAATCAATACTTTCTCTCAGTGATCTCATGCTGTACCGTAACCAAGGCCATTAGCCTAACATATTCCTGTTTACTTGATGATTTAAAGTGAAGGAGGGCTGGAGAGATGGCTTAGCGGTTAAGCGCTTGCCTGTGAAGCCTAAGGACCCCGGTTCGAGGCTCCACTCCCCAGGACCCACGTTAGCCAGATGCACAAGGGGGCGCACGCATCTGGAGTTCGTTTGCAGTGGCTGGAGGCCCTGGCGCGCCCATTCTCTCTCTCTGTATCTGCCTCTCTCTCTGTTCCTCTCAACTAAATAAATAAAAATAAACAAAAAAATTTAAAGTGAAGGATCCCTCAACCTGTGCTGATGCAGATATGACAGGCTTTAGTAAATTGTTTAGGGACAAAAGGAAGGAAAGTGGATTTACTTCATCTCAGAAGGCATCTGTAGTAATGATATTCTCCTGTCCCTTAAAAACAAGCTGAAATACTCATATATTACTTTTGTTTTACAAAATAAATGACTGAAGTTCAAATTGCTTTGTCACTCTGATGCAGCTGTGAATAATTGCCATAATGTTGATTGTATTACTAGGTATGGAAATAACTCTATCATACTTGGAACTAAGGAGAGAAGAAAGGACATGAGTGTAGTAAAGATGAGAATATGTTTATATGCTATGCTTATTCTGACTAATTGTTAAATTGTAAATCAGTCTTAAAAAATTAATAGTACACAAAGTTCTAAATCCAGGTGTGACGACACATGTCTTTAATCCCAGCACTCGGGAGGCAGAGGTAGGAGGATCACCATGAATTCAAGGTCAGCCTGAGACTACATAGTGAATTCCAGGTCAGCCTGGGCTAGAGTGTGACACTACTTTGTAAAACCAAAAATAAATAAATAAATAAATAAATAAATAAATAAAAATTTAAAAAAATGTTTTTAAAATGAGATTGTCCCATTCCAAATTTTGTTGAAGAGAACCTGTACACACACACACATAGTTACATATAAATTCGAATCTAGATTCTGCATATGATAGGAATCATGTGATATTTATCTTTATGAATATGTTCTATATCTGTAAACAAAAACTTCAGTTATGCTCAAAGGCATTACAAATTTGTTGACCACAAACTGCACACACATGCTTATATATAAATTACATCTAGATTCTACGTATGGTAGAAATCATGTGATATTTATCTTTCTAAGTCCGTTCTAAATCTGTAAGCAAAGACTTCAGATATGTTCAAAAGTCAAATAGAAATAAAAATTATATAAGAATTAGTATATCCTTTATGAGACTGACAGAAACACTGGCATTGTTTCTTGGACAAGTGAGTTGAGAGAGAAAATATCTACTGTAAATAATTGTAACATTCATTCATTACATTATTGAACACCTATCTGGTGAGGTCAGGTCTGATACCAGTTCTGTTGAGAAGTTGGTGCCTTTTAAGAGTTATTGCATCTGGGAAAATCCAGCAAATGTCAAGAACCCAAGTAAAAACTTCTATTATCATTTAAAGTATAGAACTGATTATTCTACTGGTCATATTTTTAACCAAGGTGAAAATGAAAGAAAGGCAATTAATTTCCTATATTCTAGTGTCCAGAGAAATGACTTCTTAAGGAACCAGTGCTACAATATAACTAGTGAAGAAGAAAATATGTCCATATGACAAAAACAGCTCTGCAAAAGGTCAGGCAGCATGCAAGTAATACAGCATATTTGATAAAAACATATGATTAAAGATGGCAGTATACTTATGTGATAAGATCTTTTTCTAGCTCTGAGCAGTAATTCATGTTGAAAAATTCAAAATTGAGAGCAAAGCTCAGTGAAATACAAATACAATAGAAGAATGCCTTTTACCTTAGCATCACAGTTCAAATGAAGCCTGGTAAAAGATGTGTAACATAAGATACAATACCAAATGTTTAGTATAATTAATTACTTACAAGCTTCAAGAACTATCCTCAGTAAATAATTAAGGCTATATTTAACCTATTTTGTTAATAATGATTTGTTGCATGAATCTATTACTTTATTTTTCTATGGGCAACCACAGAGAGTGCCTACCTTACATGGGTTTGACTTTACAATGATATGCAGTAGTACACAGTCAACAGAAACTATACTGTGAATTTTGAACATGATATTTTTTTTTCTGGGCTAGAAACAAGCTGTTTGAACTTTATGGATGCTGGGCAGTAGCAGTCAGCTGCAGTTCTGAATCTTCCCTGTGATCACGAGGAGAGACAACTAATGCTGTGTGAGCTTCTGTATTGTCTGCATACCAGGTTGATTGTTGCTACTAGAGCTTCAGAGACCTTATATTATTTTAACTGATGGATTGATTTTTTCTTATACATTTTAAAATTAATTTCTAGAGCACAAAGAAGAGGTTTCATCATATTTTAACACATAGATGGATATGTCAATGTACTTTGTCCTTACATTTACACTGCTCTCCCTATGATTCTACCTTTGCTCGTCCTCTTCCTCCTCCCAAAAAGTATCTATGCTGTGTGTATATCCATGTATATGCATATATGTGCATCTGTTTAAATATAGATTGTACACATGAGAGAGCATATTCAATAATTTTTATTTTTTCCTATTTTCCTCCCTTACTCTCCCCTACTTTCCTCTCTATGATGTCTTTCTGTAGATGATCTATCTCCACATGGTCCATTGTCATGATATATATATATATTTAAAATCTAGATTCTACATATTAGAGAAAACATGAATTTTTTTCTTTCTGAATCTGGCTTTTTTCATTTAACATAATGATCTCCAGTTCTATCCACTTTATTTCAAATCACATAATTTCATCTTTTTATAGCTGAATAAAATTACATGGGTAAATATACCTATTATTCTTTAGAACTTTTTTTTTTTTTTGCTTTTGTGACCTCTTGTAAGTAGGATTATTTTCTTGTTTTTTAAATCACGTTCCTTGTTGGAATACTGAAAAAATTCTGACACATTTCTGTTGTTGTTGTTGATTAAGTATGCTGCTAATTTGCTGAAAGTTTTTGTTCAATGTAAGAGTTATTTGGTAGAGCCCTTTGGGTCTTTTACATATAAAATGTCACCTAAAAAGGAATAATTTAACTTCTTTCCTTCCTACATGTGTTATTATTTTTTCTGTGTGTATTGCCAATGTTTTTCTTTCTATTGACATATTTCTCATGTGGCAGGTAAGGGTTCTACCACTGAACCATCCATGGACTGGTTCTATTTCCTGCTTTCTGTAGCTGTGGTTTTCAGCCCATATTGTGTAACAGTGGAGGGAATATCAACCTTGTCTCCTTTGTGACTTTCTAGGAACTGCTTCAGTTTTGTCCCATTTAGTATAATGTTGGCTGTAAGTTAGTTGCATAGAGATTTATTATGTTGAGCTTTAGTTCTTGTTATTGTCCTCTTCAGACCCTGGTGTCCATTGCTAAGAGATTTGTGTTCTCCCTGATTTCTTTAATGAAAGCATACATACACATACTTTCCTCTTAGAACTGCCTTTGTTGTATCCCAAAAGTTTGATAAGTTGGGATTTTTCATGTGACTATAAGAATTTTTTGACTTCTTCCTTGATTTCTTCAGTGGCCAACTATGTATTCAACAGTTTATTTTGTTCAGTCTCCAACTATTTATGCAGCTGCTGTCATTTATCTTATCATTGCATTCTTTGGTTTCTAGTTTTATTCCACTATGGTCTGACAAGATGAATAAAGTCATTTAAATTCTTTGATATTTAGTAAGATTTGTTTTGTATTCTAGAGTATGACCTATTTTTAGAGTGCATATCTGGCCTGTTCTGAAGGATGTGCATTCTTTGTGAAGGGTGTAATATTCTATAGAATCCTACTAAACCCATTTGACATATATCATAGTAGAACTCTGCAGTTTTTGTATTAAATTTTATTTCCTAAGATCTATATATAAATGAGAGGGGGTATTTAAGTCACCCACTATTATTTTATTATGAACTTTAGGTCTATCCATTAATGTTTGTCCTGTGGAATTGACTACCCCCTTGTTTGGTGTGTATATGCTTACAGTTGTTGTATATTCTTGAAGAATTATTACCTTTGTTAATGCTCCTTGCTTATCTTTTGTGAATATCTGTAAGTTTACTTAATAGATATCAGGCTAGTGGGGCAGTTGCTTATGGTTTGTGTTTGCTTGGCTATCATCCTTTGACTTCTGTCTGTGAGTCTTAGTCAGTGAGATGATTTCTGGAGACATCAGATAGTTGGAATATTATTTTTATCCAGTCAGCTAATTTTTGTCATTTTATTAGAGAGTTAAGGCCATTTACATTTGTGGCTATTTTTGAGAGATTTTTGTTAATTCCTGCTGTTTTCCTGGTTGGTTGGATTATTCTTTGTTCTTTATTCCCTATGGATAGTAGGGGTTTTCTAGCTTACTATCTTAAATATGCTAGATATTTATGATCCACCTTTCAGCTCCAGGAGGAAATGTTTCATTGCAGAAATAATAGCTCCAAAACAGATGAGGTCTCTGGCTTGTGGGAGATGCAGTAGTACTGAATTTTCTCAACCTAGAAGTTTGACAACAGAAGTTCTCTAAGGATTGTTACCCTCCTTTGTCTCAGGCTGGTGGGAAAGATATATAGTTTATAGGCCTCATGAAATCACCCATCTAAAGTTTTCTTATATAATTTATTTCTGGAGTCCTTCTTCTTGCTTCTTTTGTGGCTCTAGAGTGTGTGGAAGGCCTTTCTTCCATGGTATGCATGCGTTTCTGGACCCAGAAGTCACCTTGCAAAGCACCTGCTCATTTTTTTTCTAGTTTTGTAAACCCTGTGGAAATGAAGTAGAAAAAATTGTGGGAATTAACTATAAGAATGAAATATGGGGGCTGGAGAGATGCCTTAGTGGTTAAGTGTTTGCCTGTGAAACCTAAGGACCCCGGTTCGAGGCTCAATTCCCCAGGACCAATGTTAGCCAGATGCACAAGAGGACGTACATGTCTGGAGTTTGTTTGCAGTGGCTAGAGGCCCTGGCGCACCCATTCTCTCTCTCTCTCTCCCTCTTTCTCTGTCTGTCTGTCACTCTCAAATAAATAAATAAATAAATAAATAAATAAATAAATTTTTAAAACAGGAATGAAATATTGGAGTCAACTATAGGTAAGAACTCTGGGAATATTTATTATGGACCTTACAAATAACTTTTCCAAGAATATTGCTGTTAGATGCTTTTACTGCTAAGTTCCTGCCTTGTAACTAGCCCTAGAGTTAATCTTAAAACAATGTAATCCACCTATTTGAGGCCACGTGACTTGGTGTATCTTTGGTATGAACAACACAGTTGACCAATGTTGATAAGGGACACATTAGTAGAATAAGACAGTTTAAATAAAACTCAAACAAGCTTCAATAATATTAGGGTGAAACTAGAACTTATACTGCATATTTGTATTCATTATTCCATCTTTCACACATTTCTTCTAAAACTGAATGTAGTGCAAACAATGGCTCATAAAATGATAACTTAAAAATTTAGATGTGGGGTGAAGAGATGGCTCAGCAGGTAAGGAGCTTGCCTGCAAATTCTAAGGATCTAGGTTCAACTCCCCAATACCCACATAAACCAGATGACCAAGGTGGTGTATATTTCTGAAGTTAGTTTGCAGTGGCCAGAGGCCTTGGCTTGCTCATGATTTGTTTTTTGTTTTTTTTTTTTTTTTTTTCTCTCTCTGCCTGCCTCTCTCTCTCTCCCTAAAATAAATAAATATTTTTTTTAAAAAAGCTTAGATATTTACAGCCTGTAACCCCACCTATATATATTAATTCCCTATCTCAGTATATTAATTTGTAATTACAGTTAGTGCATATTAATAAATACCGTGATTATAACATAGTAAATTTTCATTCCCAATTATTTTACTTGAATTCTCTTTCATACATTGCACTATTTGTTTTTCAATATCAAATTCAAAATAGCTCAAAGTTACATAATATGGGAATAAAATTAAATATGACATAAAATAATAGAAATAGACAATAGTATAATAACAAAATAAGTTTTGTAGTCACATATATCACATAAGAACTATCTTTAATTCTCCCCAATCAACAGGAAATCATAGATTCTGATCATCAGCATATCCTTTCGCAGTAAGTGTCCAAATCAACAGGATGATGTCTCAATTAACTATAATGAATGGTGTGCCCTCCTGTGGTACCTTGTTGAGGCACACCAGAGGAATATTAACTATGAAGGTGATTAAAAACTTGTGAGAGCAGAAGCAAGGCTTGTCAGTTTGTCAGTACACTGGTATAACAACCTTCCCTATGTCAAACCAAATCAAATAATGTGAGAAGTGCAGTACAGATGCCCAAACTGTCAACTATTTGAGTGTTCGGCTAATGAAAAAAAAAAAAATGAGTGATCATCTTGATTTGCTTGGGTGAAGAAAGGCCAAAGAAAACAACTGTTAAAATTATTTTGTTTGTGACAAGTCAATTATTGGGACAGAGATAACAAAATTATGACTAGAAAATCAGTGTAATGACATGAATATACTGCAGAAGGGTGCCAGGCTGGGTTTTTGGTATGAATGTATGATTTTTTGGAACTGGCATGCAATGTGATTTTAATAGGTGTAGAAATAGCTGAAGACATTTGTAAGTGCACAAAGCTTCAACTGGTAGTGCTAAGCTACTTTGTCAGGTAGATGTTGTTTATTTGTTTTTATCAAAGGAAATGTTTACACAGGGAATTTGATTGTGTCAGAAGTATTTTATTCCACAGCATAGTCTTGTAGTGAGCCTTGGCTATTTGTACTGCACATACATAATGCAAGGGAGCCTCAGCTGTTGTGTGCTGCACATATATAATGTAAGGAAAACTCAGCTATTGTATATTGCACACATGAACATATGTAATGCAGAGGAGGTTTGGCCTGTGTTTACTGCACATATGTAAAACAAGGAAGCCTGAGCTGCTGTATATTGCACATATGTAATACAAGGGAGCCTCAGCTGTTCTGGACAGTACATGTGTAATGCAAGGGAGACTTGACTGTTGTGTTCTGCACATATCTGACCTGAGGAATTCTCCACTGTTGTGCACTGCACAGATGTAATGCAAGGGACACGCAGATGTTGTGCACTGCACACATGTAATACAGCAGCATCTACGTTCTAAACCAGTCTTGGAATTTCTGCCATATTGTTCATCACAATATTAGAATGTGATAAGATCTTCCACTGTATCAACTTTGTATTATGATATTTAAAGTGTGCTGTCATTTGTTTCAGGATACTCGACTTTTTTTTTTTTTTTTGGTTTTACAAGGTAGGGTCTCACTCTGGTCCAGGCTGACCTGGAATTCACTCTGTAGTCTCAGGGTGACCTCGAACTCTCTGTGATCCTCCTACCTCTGCCTCCCGAGTGCTGGGATTAAAGGCGTGTGCCACCATGCCCGGAAGGATACTAGACTTTGAAAAGATAAATTTGGTACCAAATATGTTTTAGCAATTATAGAATTTAATTATCTATGGAACCACCATGCCAATACTTATGCTTTTTGAAAAATGGATTCTAAGTAAAATTCTCTTTTACATAAGTTGGGAAATTTTTACAAAAAGTTAAACAATGATTAGCAATATTTAAATTCACAGTCATGCTCCTGGTTCATTGTTATAGAAGAATTCTCAGTTTTTATAGGTGTAACATATTCTTTGAAATATTAAATGAACAAATTTATTTCAAATTGTACTTTGCTTCCAAAAATACCTTTTTTTTACTATGTTAATTTTCCTTTTTTTTACCTATATATTTTATCCTCTATATTGCAGATTTTTCTCAAATTTCTGATCTTTCTCTATTATCCTATACAAATAACTGTTATAACGCAAAGTTTATGGTAATATAAATGTATGGGTATGGATGAACAAAGAATTTGTTATCCTTATCAGCTAATGAAGGTGCTGACTTTCAACCAGATGTATTTTTGGAAGCTTGTATGAAGAGTTGTATACTGTTCCTCAGACTTACCAAAATTATTTTTATAGTCATCCTTAAACATTAAATATTAACCAAGTATCAATAAATAAGGCCCACATACTTAATCTGGCCCAAACCTGTTTTTATTTGTAATTGCTTTTATATGACCTTGACAAATTTGAATAGCTACAACAGAAGCTATATAATGGCCCACAAAACCTTACATATTTACCATTTTGTCCATTATTTCTAACAACTTAGGAAAAGAAAAATGCCTCATTAACAGCATTTCTGTGCTTAGTGTGTAAGGGCAGAGGTAGCAGGAAAGAATATTTCACTAGGTAGAAAATGGGCTGGCCTCCTCTTTTCATAGTGATCTATGACCAACTTTTGCTTATTTTAATTCTGTCCTGACAAGTTGAGCTCACCACAGATCCATGTCATTATTCTTTACTGTTCTCTTGATGCCTTCTAGGATAAGATTTCCAAGGTCATTAGCCATGACAGAAACCATGGGCAACATGGATTAAGGCCTGTTGCTCAATAGTCTTAGGAAGCAAGGTAACTCATGGGAAAAGGGTTGTTCCTGCTGCTTGCTCTACTGAGAGTAATCAAGCCATTTGCAACAAAGTATTTGTGACCCTGCTTGAGTTTTCAAATCCATAATTCAAAAAAAAATTCAAAATAAAATTGGTTTTAAAATTCTTTCCTATTTTACTTGTGGTATTCATGTTGGGATATTAACATAAGAGAAAAGATAATCCACCAAGGGCAGATGAGGGTATATAAAAGAAAATATTTAATTGAAGCAGGGTTTTATTGCTGGAAATCCAGAGCCAATACCAAACCTTTACTCCTATAGAACTGGTTTCTACTCACCTGCTTATTAATTATTATTATTTATCTGTGCATATGTGTGTGTGTGTGTGTGTGTGTGTGTGTGTGTGAGGGAGAGAGAGAGAGAGAGAGCATGAGTGTACCTGGTCCTCCAGCTACTGCAATCAAAGTCCAGATGCCTATGCCACCATGTGCCCCTGGCTTACATACCTTTACGGGATTCAAACCTAAGTCTTTAGGCTTTTCAGGCAAGTGCCTTAACTGGTAAGCAATCTCTCCAGCCTCCTCCTTAGTTTTGTTTATTGCTTATTTTCATATTCCTCATTAAATATGAACATTATAAGTACAGTGATGTGTCTGTTATACTCACTATAATATAATACTAAGTCATTTCTGTATTTTTGCTGAATGAAGCAAAACCAGTATGCTGTAGAAGAGAAACTTCTGACATACTATAGTAGACATAATGATGTAAAGGCTACCATCGCCCAAACAGTTCTGCATTTTTTTCAAAAAATTGATCATCTTAGATTATACCACCAAGAAAACAAAATTGTTAATGACAAATAAGAATACAAAACAGTGAAATGAGTACCAGAATTCATGGTAGTGAGTAAAAGCTAAATAATGAACAAGCAGGAATTACTACATACAAATGTAAATGTAAGTAATTTCCTAGAGTCTGTTTTTTGACCTATTTGAGAGGGAGTTGAAGTCTGGAGATCTGGTATACTTTCAGCATTGTAGTAAACTCTTCTACTGTGGTGGATTGAATGTAAATGTATGTCCCTCACAGGCTTAGGTGGTTTTGATTAAGCTTCCTACTTAGTCTTCAGCAGGTGGTGTCTTGCTGGAAGAGGTGTCGTTGGGGGTAGATCTTGTAGCTCAGCCCTACAAGGTGTGTAGAGATCCAGATTGAGCTCTGACTGCTCCTGCTTGTTCTTGTTGGTGTTGGTTTTCCTCTCTCTGCTGTGAAAGCATCTATGGCAGTGAGCCAGCTTCTACCTATGATGATGCTTCTTTTGGCTTCTGTAAGCTGAAATAAACTCTTTCCTCACATATGCTGCTTCTGGTCAGGTGTTTGTTTCAGCAATGTGAAAGTAACTGCAACAATTAACCTAGACAAATTGTGATAAAGTGTTTCAAAATATGTACTGTGTGACTTGGTGAAATAAGAGAAGGGGGTCATAGACTAGAAAGGAGAACTACACCGCTCAGCATAGAGATAAGTTCACACCCTATGGTGCCTGATGTTATGGAGAAAAGGCATCACAGATCCTAAATTGTGACCAACAAAATCAACTACATGAAGGTATTAATAAATGCACTGCTGCTTATGATGGCACATCGCAATAGAGGTGTAGCAGCTTCCTTGTCTTCCTGGGACAAAACACCTGAACACAAACAGGTGATGGAAGGAAAGGATTTATTCCAGCTTACAGTTTTTAGGGAAAGTTTTATCATGGAAGAGTAGACAGCCAAGGTGTCACATCTTGCTACAGTAAGAAAAAGTAGCAAGAGTGACCTGAGCACTGGTAAAGGGGGCTGGACTATGAAATCCTAGGCCCTTCCCCCGTGACCTGCCTCCTCCAGCAAGATCCCCTCTCACGATAGCTCCACCAGCTAGGGATTCAATATGAGGCTTCATCACAAACACATGAGGCTCTGAGGAATACTCCTGATTCAAACTATAACCAGATGGTACGTGGATCTCCTACGGTAAGTTAAGCTTATTCTACTAATGTTGAATTCACATTAAAGAACATGTGAAGTTCAAGTTCAGTTCTCTAAGAAGAAATAAATGAGTATGCTCTGAAAATAGAAAAGAAAAGGAAAATTAAGAACACAGAAGAATAAAGACAAGTGGAAGCAATACTAAAGAAGACCATATACTTAGAAGAGAAATTCAGGGAATGAAAGATATAAAACCTACTATACAAGTGGTGGATGACCAGCACAGCTAAAGAAGAAAAATATATATCCAGATTTAAGTGTATGGATTTAGCCCTTCATACAAACTATGGGCTTAAAGAAAATAAAGAAAAAGAAGATAACATAGGAAAAAAGAGGTAAGCTAGCAGGAAGGAAGGGAAAGAAAAAAAAAAGAAAGAAAAAGAAGTAACTATAGTTAAAAGTCATACATGCTTTCTAAACATGACATGATTGTTGTACTCATGAACTTATCCCATGTGTGGGGACTTGTCCAATCCTGGGACCCAACATTCCATTATGAAGGGAAAAGGGCTCATATGACCCTACCCCTCCCCAAGGAACGGTTGGCCATTACTTTTGCGAGGGGGAGGAGGGGAGACTTCAATTGTATAGTTACTGGTAAGTTACCCATGCTCTAATAAATAACCCACCATGCAGGTTCATGAAGGAATTCTAATTAAACTCAGTGCCTCTAAGAAAAAAAAAAAAAGACATGAAAGTAGGAGGTGACTAGTTGGGAAGAAGGGTTTTAACAAAAGTGAAAGGGAATAAAATGTAGTAGGTAGTGAATATTCTCAAAATACTATACATACACAATAAATAAATAAATATTAAAAATTAGAAAGCCATAAGTGCTGGGTAAGGTGGTAGCACAAGCCTATAATTCTAGCAGTTGGGAAGCTAAGACAAGAGGATTGTCATAAGTCTGAGGCCAGTCTGGGATATGTAGTTGTGGTAGTTTGAATAGATGGCCCCCAATATATTCAGTTGTTTATTTGTTTGTAGTTTGCATCTTTAACCACCTGGCTGGAGGCAATGTCACTGGGTGGATCTTAAGGTGTGGTGGTGGGGTTCAGAGTTCAATCTAAAGATATGCAAAGTGTGCTTAGCAGGAGTTCCTGAAGTGTGCTGTGCTGTGTGGCTTTTATGCTTGTGCTTCTCTCTCTCTCTGCTTGGTCCTGTGAAGCAAGCCAGCTTCTTCTGCCATTTATAGAACTTCCCCTGGATCTGTAAGCTTCAATAAATATCCCTTCCTACATAACTGTGCCTGGTCTGGAAGTTCATCTTAGTGAACCAGAAGCTGTCTGCTACAGTAGTGATATCTTGTTTCAAAAAAGGGGGCACAAAATATGCATAAAGAAAGTGTTGATCTAAGAGAAATAACAACAAAGGGAAAGTAGGAGATATGAAGAATGATGTAAGTGCTGACCCCAATAATCAGGGAATACAGATTTAAAAAGAAGACATAGTAGAAAGCAGATAGAAAAAGCCTATATAGTCTCAAGCATCAGAGGTACATTTTAATGCTTATTTCATTGCAGTGCAACTGTAAAATATAAAAGCAAATAGAAAAGATGAGCAGTTGTCAGGGGAAAACATACTGCTTACAGAAATATGACACTTAGAATTACAGCAAGGTTCCCATCAGTCACAATATGTGACAGACACTATCTATCAGCCATCTGTACCTAGATAAAATTGAAGATTGAAGATGAAATAAAGATAATTCAGTCATATAAACAGTAAAACCTTACCCTAAAAAATATGAAATACTGAACTTCAGAACAAAATTATGAACTCTAGCAGGAAGGAAATGATTAAATGTATCAGTAAAATGGGGGCTGGGGATATAGCTTAGTTGGTAGAGTATTGCCTATCATGCAAGAAACCCTGGGTTTGAGCTTCAGAATGTCATAAAACTGGGTATAGTGGTACATGCCAATAATGCCTGTACTCAAGAGGTAGAAGAAGGAGGCTCAGAAGTTTAAGGGCATCCTTTACAGTATTAAAATGTTAGTAATTAGCCCTGATGAACATTTACTGGACTGTAACTGTGGAACACAGTAGCAGAAAGTTGTGGGAGAGGAGACGATAGGCAGAGAGTGGCATTAGAATGTTTGATTAAGTTACTTTGAAGAGATGACAGGGTAGTCTGCAGTGAATCAGGAAGCTTGATAAAATTAAGTAAAACAAGTGAGGATTAATAAATTCATGGATATAGCGTCAAACACCTCATAAATAAGCTTATCTTTCTAGGGTTGATCTTTATGTCTCCCATACCAATCTCAAAGAAGGAAGAAAATTAACAAGAAAACAAAAACAAAGGCATGTCTGGAGGAGCACTTTGTAAGGAGTCCTGTCTTTAAATTTGGCCCAGCAGGCCAAATGAGTCAATGGGTGCAATCGTGGCATGTCTGTTATGAAGGAAACCAACCGCTCTGTAATTGGACTGGAGACCTGCTCCATGGGAGGGAATACATCTCTGATACTGAAAAACCTACAACAGGGGTAGTCATGAGCCTTAGGGGTGTAACATCTGCTGGTGTCTAGCTAAATGCATATACTATGCTCACCAAACTGCCCAGAAAGCAGGTCTCTTAACGTTCATATCCATATATTAATGCTATTCGTACTTTTGGTTAGAGAAGCTTCTCTTTTCATATGGTGTTGACCTTGAGATGACTTAGAAGGCACCACAATGCTGAGAAGTGACAGAGGAGTGTTTAGCAGTGAAACATCTCTATCACATCTTCCAAGGCTCAGGGTCCATTGTGGAAGAGGTGGCAGGAAGAACGTTAGAACCAAAAGAAAGGTAGGACTCCTTACAAAGTGCTCCTCCAGACACAAAATGGCCTGGATATCCATGAACTCACAGTGCCTGACACTACCTACATAAGACTGTCATAATAGGAGGAAAAGATTATGATATCAAAGTAAAAGAGAGACTGACTGAGAAGGGGATGGAATATGATGGAGAGTGGAGTTTCAAAGGAGCAACTTGGGGGAGGGAGGGAATTACCATGGGTTATTGCTTACAATTATGGAAGTTGCCAATAAAAAATAAATTAAATAAGAAAAGACATTTTTTTTGTTCTTTAAATTTTCATTCCCTCATTTCTGTATACTCCCCTGAGTTTATGATAAAATTGTAAGGCATGAAGGGTATAAAGTGATGATTAGATGTCCACATACATTTTATGAGGTTATAACACTATCAAGTTAGTTTACTTCTCACAATGTTTTAAATTAGAGCACCTGAATTCAATTAATTTTACAACTGAAGGTTTATATCATTTTACCAAAATCTCTTGTTTCTTCCCAGTCCCTGTGACTTCAACTTTATAAACCACATTTAATGGTATCATGCGGTATTTTCTTTCTGTGCCTAGTTTGTTTAATTTATAATGTCTTTAGGTTTCCTCCATTTTGTCAAAAGTGGGAGCTGGTTCTTTTAATGCTGAACATTCTCAGTGTGTGAGAGGGATAATTTATCTATTCATTCATATCCATTGAGAAAACTTAGGATATTTCTGTCTGGTGAGTGTTATGAATAATACAGTGTTTCTTTCCTTTTCTTGAATGATAGTAGTATATTTTAGAGCTAAGTAATTCTGCAGTCTCACTCTTTAAAATGTAAGAGATCCTATTGCCTTTCTACATTCTGGTCTGTCTTATCTCTCTATTTAGTGCCTCTGCTGGCATATCACATCTCTATTTCTGGCTTGTTTTGATGCCTGATTTAGTTTATGAAACATGTCTGTTTGTACAATATCTATTCGTATATACTGCCAGAGTTCTCTTCAGGGCATATCTATATCTATATCTGTATATGTATATGTATATGTATATGTATATGTATATGTATATGTATATCTATGTATACACACACACACACACACACACACACACACACACACACACACACATATATATATATATATATATATATACATTTAATTTAACATGAGTAGGCTGAGAATTTTGCAAATCTTTGAGTTATGGATGTTTTTAGGTCAACAATTTCTCCTTTCATTGTTCTGTCTTTCTCACTAATTGCTATAAGAAGGCAAGAGAAACCAAACCACACCTCCATTACTCCTCCATTGCTTAGTAATTAACAGTTAAGTGTTAACTTTCATATCTCTCAAGTTCTGCCTTATATCAACAATAAACTTAAAGATGAACACAGTGGAGCCAAGTGTTTTGCCACTTCATAAGAAAGTTTGACTTTTCTCAAGTATTCTCCATTTTCATATCAAATTTCCCTGAAATGTGTGGCTTACCCAACTGAAATTTGTTTCTTGTTAGTACTGGGGGTTGAGAAGGCCAAGATAAAAGTAAAAGAAAGGTCAGGCTCAAATATTATAACTAGATTTCAAAACTATGACTACAAATGCTTTCTCTTCTGTAACATGGTAACACAGCATTCCATTCTCTGTGTAATAAAAATTGAGGCATTACTGAAGCCTTCCTATTCCTTTGCTCTTTCATCAGTAGTGAACAAGCAATGCTTGGTTCCATATACTCCTTTCCAAAATAGTGCTCATGCTTACTGAATCTTTGAAATTACTTTAATGATATATTTTTATTTATTTATTTATTTTTGCTGCAAGTCATCAATCTTCTGAACAATCATAGGAGTTAGTGTGATACTTACCAAATATGTGTTATATCAGAAATCAAGAGACTGTGCATATGTGGTTATGAAAGTGGAAGCTCATTCTTTCTGGTTTTCTTTAGTCTCTGAATCCTAAATGTAATCAGCACTCTTCCACCTTTGCATTACCTAGTTCCTAGGCTACATAAAGGTATTTGTTGTACTGACTCATTTCTGATAACAATTTCAGTCAAATTTGGCTGTCACAACAAAATTTCATAGATTGGTTTACTGTGATGAATACTCAAAAATTGAATAGGAGAAATAGAAGAATTCCCACATCTTAATATACATATCCATAGAATCTTGATTTCTTTTTACATGTATGGAGGCTAAAGTATATCCTTTTGGAGACTGAACTCATATTGAAGTCATATGGCTTTTAAAATGACAAGAAATTTATATCTACTTCTGACCTTTCCTTTTTTCTCTTTAAAATGTGTGTACTTACTTATAGGGTGGTTCCACACCATTTTAATGCAGTTTTGAAGTATAGTGTGTGTGCATACATGTACACACACAAGTATGTATGTGTATGGTATAACTGAATTTGTGTGTGGGTTCCTGGATTCTTGCTCCAGGGGCTGGCCTTGATTTCCCCCAAAGGCATCCAGGCAATCAAAGGTGGGTTTCCTGTGTTGGAGAAAAATAGATATAAGGTTTTTGCCAACACCCAAAGGGCTGTCAGGGCCCAGGCAGAGTACAGCTGGCCTTCAGTCAATACCAAAGAGTGGCCTCCGCTAAGAGATATCAGTTGCCAGTTAGTTGTGTCTGATCCCACAGGATGACATGAACTGAAAATAAAGGAGGATCAAGAGAAACCTGCCAGCCCTCAAAAATGTGGATGCAAGGCCACATGGGCCGATTTCTCCCAGTCCCTCTGGGAGAGCACTTACCTACCCTGTCCATTTCATAAGATCCCTGTTCAGGCACTAGCTGTGGATTCCTGGAGTTTGCTCTGGGGGCTGGCTGTGGTTCCCCCCACCAAGGCACCCAGGCAACCTGGGGTGGGTGAGCATTTGATGAGAGAAACACTCCAAGGAGAAAGTTGAACAGCTCTCTCAGTTTATTGTCAGTGAAATGAGTTTATAAGCATCTGAGTGTGGGGGAAGGATCCTAAGGGGATTGGACATACCAAGTTCATTTCTGATGCCTAATTAGCATATGGGGACATTCATTCCAGCACTTAGGCAATGGGGGGGGGGGGGTCAGGTGATCTAGGGTCTCAGGGAGATGGTGTGTGAAGGCTGATAAGGAGTTTCCTAGGCAACTGGCCAAAGGTCACAAGGCTATGGGCAGAGCCTAAGTTCAGGTGGGCTGGGCTTGGAGAGGGAGTGGCCTCCTGTAGCCTGGGGGTCCTTAGCTGGGCCTGGAATCTCAGGCCCCTCTCCTGAAGGCTCCAGCTGGTGTCTGGTGCCTGGCAGTGCTCGACATCTGTTTCCATTTGTGGGTGACTATAGAGTTGTACTAGCCATAGCTTGTGTGTGGAGATTACAGAACAAATCTAAATATTTATTCTTGCTTCCATATTATTATTTGAGAAATGGTCTTGTTTACTCGTACATATGCCAGGCTAGTTGGCTTATGAACTTTCATGCATTCTCTTGTCTCCAACTTGCCATGAAGTAGTGTTCTCTTATAGATGTATACTAATGTGTCTGGCTTTATGTAGGTTCTCAGGATCCTAACTCTGGTAACCATGCTTCTCTGGTAAGACCTTTACCCAGTGAGCAATTTTCTAGCCCCTTACATGTATTTCTTTATCAGTGTAATTTTACTTTCTCATTTCTCTGTCAGGGAAATTTTATTTGTTTGCATTGTTATCTCTAATGGTTTTATTTCTTTTCTTTTTTATGGTTTTATTTCTTGAAGTGCTTATTAATCACTTCTTTCAGAGTTCACCTTCTCTTTAATTCCAGCTAGCTGTGGATGCTCATGTTCTCATTTGAAGAAGAAATGCCCCCATAGTCACCTGTGTTTGAACACTAGGTGGCCAGCTATTGGTGGTATTTGTGAAGTTTGTGGAATATTTAGCATGTGAAGCCTTGTTTAATGAAGTAGATTTTTTTTTTCCCGTTTTTTCTAGGTAGGGTCTCACTCTAGCCCAAGCTGACCTGGAATTCACTATGTAGTTTCAGGGTGGCCTCGAACTCACAGCAATCCTCCTACCTCTGCCTCCCGAGTGCTGGGATTAAAGGCATGTGCCACCATGCCCAGCTTGAAGTAGCTTTTTAGTCTAATCCCACATCCTATTTGCCTCTGCTTCCTGAGAGACATTGTGGTGAGCTGCTTCCTGATCCTGCCACAATGCCTTCCCCTCATGAAACTTTTGTTCAAAATTGTAAATCAAAAATAAACCCTTTCCATCTATAAGGTGCTTCTGTTCAGATATTTGTACAAATCAAGGAGAAACAGTTCATATGTTCTTTTATTTTTCATATTAAGATTTTATTTAACATGGCTAGCAAAACACACTTAGATTTTTCATAACTATGTCAAAACTAAATTTCGCTATTTATTTAAGTACCAAAATAATTATACAATGTTATGCCATACCTACTTGTGGAATTAATATCTATCATTTCCAAATATTGTTGTTGGTACTAATATCACTTTGAATTCATATTTTCCTTAGATTAAAAAATTACCTATGTTCCATTTGTCAGAAAAAATATATGCATATATATACATAATATATATGCATTATATATATATATATATACATATATATATATATATATATATCCATAATGTATTTAGTGGAGTATTATCCTAAACTACTATTAACATTATATTTTTAAAGTTCATTAAATAAACATAATTTATAGGGTCTCTCTCTTAAAAGAGATAATTTGTATATAAAATTTATTTCAAATATGTTTTTAAGTAAATCATCTTGTTTTAATATGGGTTTGGGTTTGTTATGAAGAGATTAGAATTACCAAATAATTTTGTTGAAAATATTCAATGTTTAGGACTGTCACAAATATGAATTTGTAGATGTATTATTTATTTACTATAGCTATTTTTGGACATCTGCATAGTGAAAGGAATGAAACAATTTTGAGTGTTGCAAAGGTTAACAGCCCATGTTCTTTAAAATGAAAGGAATAAACACATGAAAGATGTGTCATATAATGTGTGAAGGCTTTTCATAGTTATGAAACATGATAGGATATAAGCAAAAAGGAGCAGAATTCAAAGCTGATCTGCATAGATTACTGATTAAAAGATATTTATTGAGAGAAATGGTATGGATCTACAAATTATATCATTTATATACATGAAAGATAAAAAATTTCTTAGGAATAAAAGTACAAATACATACACATAACACATTACACATAACTTGTGCAATGGTTTGATTCTGAAATGCCCACCTCTCCCCAAACTCTTGTGAATCAAGCTTTCTTGTGAAACAAGATTTCACAGTGAAGGGAAAATAAATGAAAGTTAAGTTTTTAAATTTGTAATAATTTATAGGGGCTAAACAAAATGCTCAGTGGTTAAAGACACTTTCTTGCAAAAGCTTACCAGCCCAGATTTGGCTTAGGCTCAAATTTACAGTAACCATGTAAAGTCAGATACAAAAAGTGGCACATGTATGTGGAGTACATTTTCAGTGGCAAGAGACCCTGGAGTGCCCATTCTCTTTCTCTGTGTGTGTGTGTGTGTCTCCTTGAAAAAAAAAAAAAAGATTAAATAATGTATTTTAAAAAATGATTTTTGTACATACCAAAAGAAGTTCAATGAATATATGCATTATATAACATATTAACTTATTATAGAACATATTAATTTATCAATAATTATATGTATGGACAATGACCTCCTTTAAGAACAGAAAATAATGAAGATAATTTTTGCATCTTGTAAAATAATTGAAGATTAAGTTTTAACTTTTAAGAATTTCTGTACATATCAAGCCAGGCGTGGTAGCACATGCTTTTAATCCCAGCACTTGGGAGGCAGAGATAGGAGGATTGCCGAGAGTTCTAGGCCACCCTGAGACTACATAGTTAATTCCAGGTCAGCCTCGACCAGAGTGAGACCCTACCTCGAAAAGCCAAAAAACAAAGAATTTCTGTACATATCAGAAAATAGTCAAAAAGAAGTTCAATGAAGGAATATAGCAAATAATTTCAAGGTTGCCAGTTTGCTCCAACCCCTAGGGAGGAACAACCATACCTTTCCTGTTTTTTTTTTTTACATATTTTAGCTCAGAGAGATATCAATGATCACTGAAAAGCTCCTGATGTGTAAAACATTCTTCCTTTGTAGATAGGTAACAAACTGGCCCCTGATGAATATCCTTGCTCAAAAAAATGTAAGATTAGAGATAAAACATCACAAGTAGTGAGTTAATTTACATAAGAACATACATATTGTATGTAAAGCAGAGATAATTTTATGATTGGTCCCTGTATTTCATATGCAGATGAAAGTGTTATATGAAATTGATTGTGTATGTGTAAAAGATGCCAAACAGTGCTAGGAGCAGATTTATGTAATTTTCCATTATATATGAATATCCTGTATTAATTATTTACTCTTTATTTTATTATTTTGGTATTTCCTCTTATATGTGAAACGAAAAAAAATTAGTTTCAGAGAACTAAATATTTCCTTTTCCTACAAAATAGATTGCTCATATAACTGACTTTTTGTGATTTGATTCAGTTTTGATTCCAATGACATTACTTATTTTATTTATTTTGGTATGTCATAAAGCTTGAAATCATTCAAAGAAATATGTATATTTGAGCTCCCATAGAAGAAATGATTCACATCACCATCAATGTTTGTTAAGTTAAAGTTTTGGCATGTTCTGTATTAGAAAAAGCCAAATTTAATAAATGTCATGTCACCTGCCAGTTGTTTGATTTTAAAATATGATAGACTCTTACTTGTTTCATGAACAAGGTCAGTTATATTCAATTAAGTAGTTTTTGTATGAATTTATGGGCATGGAAAATTGATAATTTTGAAACTATAATTTTTTCTTCTATATGTGGTTTTCACTTTCAATTATTCAAACGGAATTCTAATAGTAAAATGGAAAGTTAATTTAATCAGTTTAAGAAATAAATATGATCTATTTTCGTTGAGAGGCTATACTAGAATATATGAGCGCCTTTCTTCTTCTACTTTATATTGTTTTCTTCTACAGTCCTTGCCCTAAATAAACTATCTTCTTTTTCTGAATCCAAACCAGCTATAGCAGCTGAAGCCAAATTTTACCATTAATTTTATTCTCCAAATCTAATCTACAGTTTACATATATAAAGAAATTCTTTCTTGTGAGCTTTTATGGTTAGGTAGGAATACAAGGCTAAAGAAGATAGGTAGGAACATAAGGCTAAATGAAGTGCTATAGGGCATCTATACATATATGTATATATGTGTACATATATTATTACATTTGGAATATATACATGTTAAAATGATATCATTCATGTTCACTATAAAGTATTTCAGAGTAATAAGTTTTGTTGATTGATAGAAGTGAATGGATTGCATTATTTTAATTTGTTCAATTGTATATTTACTAGATCTTTAGAAATGAAAACTAAAAGGTACACAAAAGAATGAAAAGTGTACTGTAAAGAGATAAGTTATTAAGGGAAGATATTTTATTCAAAAGAGAAAAGCTAAAATATGATTAGGAAATGTAATATTTCCTTAAAAAATCACATATTTAGATTCTCTTATACTCAATTTCACCACTTACAACTGTAGGGATTAATTTATAAACTAGTTGACAATAATTTTAGAAAAAACAATAATAATAATAACAAGTTTAGTGCTTAAATCTGAGTCTTGTGTTAGGCTAATTGTGTAATGTCTCTCTCTATCATTTTGCCCATCTAAAAATGGCAATAAAGTTGCATGAACTTAGCATGACTTAGAAAATGCATGCGTGTGTGTGTGTGTGTGTGTGTGTGTGTGTGTAGAATATTACCATATAATAGATGTTTTCAGGTGAGTCAATTGGATCTTCTTAGATTTGAATTAGTTTCAGGATACACAAGAATTTTGGGCTTGTGAGAATTTGAAGCAACTTGATGTGAACCAAGTTAAAAGTTCCCTGGTCACTACGTAGTCATCATTTCATCCCTTACACTCTGACTTTGTTAAGATCATCCCCGAATGCCTGAAACAATCCTTTCCCCATGTCCCTCATGCTTGCTTCTACATTTTGACATGCAACCAATCTTGACATGCTTCCCTCCGGCCACATGGCAGAGTTCAGACACAGTTCTCTGTGATTCCTTAGATTTCATTCCTTCAACGAACTTCCCCATGTTTATTGGTCTACCCAAAGATTTGTTCTGCATTTTTTTTTATTTCCTACCCTTTTCTTTGCTATCTTTCTTATAGCATACCTTATTAATAATATCCATTCTAAAGTCTAGATGTAAATATCAGCTTTCTGACTGCAGTGATTACTTGAAGATTCTCTGTGTACCTACACTCAATTCACAGAAGGTCCAAACAAGCTATCATCATTTCTCAGTAACTCTTAAAAATCATGGCCATTCTTTGTCCAGTTCCACTTGTTCTATTTTTGTAAGCCTCCATTGACCCCTGCCACAGAAACATTTTTAAATATATTTTGGGCAACAAGCTTGTCCTTTCTGTTCTGGAAATTATACAATGATTATTTTTCTTAACTTTTCATTGGCAGTTTCCATACATATAGACAATATACCATGATCATAATCTCTCTACTGAATCCCTTCTTTTCTTCCAACTAGTCTATCTTCTATTATGATATCATCTTTTTTCCCCTCCTATTTGGTAGCATCAGAAATTGTGAGGTTGTGAATGTCAAGGTTACTTTGTATCTGGAAGACAGTATTGTAAGCAGTCCTCCCCTTCCTTTGTCTCTTACATTTTCTCTGCCACCTCTTCCTCAATGGTCCTTGAGCCTTGGAGGATATGTTAGAGATGTCTCAGTGTTGGACACTCCACTGTTACTTCTTCTCAGCACTTTGGCCATTTTTAAGTCACCACAATGGTCACTGCCATCTGAAAAGAAAAGCTTCTCAAACCAAAAGTAAGAGTAGCATTAATATATGGGTATAATCATAAGTATTTACAGGGCAGTTTGGTGGGCATAATATATTCATTTAGCCAGACAACCATAGTAGTTTGCCCCTAGGGCTTATGACCTGACCCCACCCAATCCATAGACTTTTCATTAGGTTTTCAGTACTAGGCATGAATTCCCTTCTGTGGGGTAGACCTCATGTCTATTCAGACAGCAATTGGTTCCCCCAAAACAGATCTGCCACCATTTGCAGCCGTTTTCATGTTTTATTTGACTTGCCACCCATAAAGCTTGCAGGGTCCACTGATGATTAAGACCATTGATGTTTATTTTTCCCCAAACAGGCTACTAAGTCTTTCCAACATACTGACAGCAAACCAAGAAAGAGAGAAGAAGGCTTTCATCTCAGCTCTAGCTTGATTTTTTAATGACTTGCAGCCCAAGCATATAGGCAGAGTCTTTAGCAATGTAGTCTTACCATTTAGTTCTGATGGGCAACCAAGAGCCTTGGCAATAGCTTGCAGTGTTTGGGGAAGGGGGATGGGCATCAGGAATTTTCCTGGCCAAGAACTCAGTAGAAGGTATCCCACCTCTGGCACTGAAATATTCTTGTAACAATCTATGGCTTCTGAGCACAATTTTATTCACATCCATAGGATAGTTCTGTCTAAACTTTTTTTAATATATGTTTTATTAGCTAATGAAAAAGTACATTTCTATATAGCTTTTTCAAAACATCTTAAATTTGAATAACCCTTCTCCCACCCACTCTTCTCCTCCATAGAATTCTATTATTTTTGTTAATTTTTACAAGATCAAATGCAAATGCATAATCAATTATATAAAGTTGTTAAGTCCCTGTGTTTAAGTATTTATAAAAAGAACATTTAATTCTTAGTGTTTATGACATAAAATTCAATGTTTAATTCTATATATGTAAAATACAACAGTAGTAAGTTTAAGAGGTAGCGTGAACCAAGGGAGTTGGCAACTGTGGTAATCACTGCATGGTTTCCAACACGTTGAGTCACTTGGTGGCCAAATAATAATTAAACCAATAACACAGCCCATTAGTTGGTCATGGAGAATTTTGTAGTATAACAAGCACGAAGACAAGTGTACCAGGGCAGAGCTGGCTGGCACAGGAAGTGCTACAGCACTGAGACTTCATTTTCAAATGTATACTACTATGTAATTTGATGGAATACAAGATTTCCTTTTTATACATACTTTTATTATTGCTTAAGTTTCTGTATTACTTCAAAATTAGTCTCTAAACACCTACCACAGCCTTGGAGTCACATTCTAAATTCAAATGGCTATTGTTAATAACATATTTAGTACCATTTACACTTTGAATCCAACTCCATAAGATGAGACAAAATAAACAGTGGGTTATGTCTGCATTTTCAACTGAAAGAGAAAGAAAAATAGGTCATTAAGAGGCTAATGGGAATTTTTGTACTCCATAGGAACATAATTCTCTATGCGCTGTCACCTTCATTCCAATCATAAAATCCAGCTGTTGAATAAATAGAATTGTGATTATCACATAGTATGTATTTATGGGTAAAGTTGTATTTCCTATTAAAGTTCATTGCTTCCACTGAAATATACTTTGTAGCATTTCCTGTGAAGAGCCCTGCTGTGATCTGTCATGATACCCTACAAACAGGCCTTCTTCTTTCAGCTTTCTATTCAGTGCCTGGGGAATGTGTTCTTTCTTTTATTTACCTTTATTTGGCTACACTTTACAATGTTTTGACAGAAATGCCACCACTTGTGGCAGTACTCAAGGATTATAATAAAGGAGACTATCTATAATTTGTCACTAGCAGTTCTATTAAAATGGGGAAACCATCACAAGAACATCAATATGCTTACATTACTACAATGAACATTTATCTGTTCAAGGGCAATTAGTAATTGTATACTTTGTATCCATACAGAAATAATTTCAGTAAGAATAACTTGAATTTAAGAATTTCCCTTAGACAAATGTTAACCTTAGCATGGAATAAATAGTCTACATCATCGTCACTAACAATAAGGAAATACTTTTAATTTCAATCAATACATTGATAATATTTTCCTATCTGATTCTTTTCCTTTCCTATTAGATTTAAATCTCTAGTAGTAGTTATATGTTCTTTAAGTTTCAGTGATTAGCACACCTTCATTTTAAAATAATACAGAGAGTTGGGTGTGGTGGCACATGCCTTTAATCCCAGCATTTGGAAGGCAGAGATAGGAGAGTCACCATAAGTTCAAGGCCACCCTGAGACCACATAGTGAGCCCCAGGTTAGCCCAGGCTAGAGTGAGACCCTCCCTCAAAAAAACAAAGTAATAATAATCATAACAATAATGATATATAATAACAATACGGAGAAAAACAATACTTTTCAGAGTTGATTACAAAATATTATTATATTGCTAAAGATATTCTACTTTTATTTTTAACACCAATTGCCACAATTCACCCATATATAAACTCTAGACCTGTGTGGGACTATTATAAGAAGATTTGCACAAGAAGAACTGTGAAACAAAGATAAATTTAAAGCACAGTCTTTAGGACTTTTGGGTAAGATGGTTGCATAGGAATCATACCAAACCACATAGGGAGGGATTTAAGCAAAACCACAGCAAAATATCCTTTTCTTCTAAAAAGTGAGGGTGTGTAGGATTTATTGGCCACAGAGGAGAAGCAGGAGAGACCAAGATCTACCAGAAAGCAGGAAACCACACAGAATTCCACGGGGGTAGAGGCACTTGCAGCCCATGTAGATCTGTACACCCACCCAGTGCCCAGCTACAGGAGCAAAGACCAAACAAGGGGATTTTTCAAATTTATCAAACCTGAAGGGGAGACGGTGGAGATCAGCTAAGGAGCTGCTGAAATGGATACAAGAGGGACCAGCTGAGCAGTTCCAGTACAACTCCAGGCTTCCTGCACTCTCACATTCCCCAATCTTCAGAACCATGAACATCCAGAGAACACATTCAGCCTACCACAAAAGGGCATCCAGCACAGCTAATCAGGGCACAAGCTCCACAGCACAACACAGAGGAATAAAGGAGGGCACTTAGCATTGGTGAGATTGGAAGCCAATCCAAAAGATAATGAGGCCAACTGACCAAGAAAGCAGATATATAGGACTGCAATGGAAGTGCTGATCTCTCTTTCCATGTCAGAGCAGGTTATGGGTAACATATTCATTGATGGATTTAACATTGTCATTTAAGATATATGTGGGGGTTGACTATTGTTGCCTTTGATGCTGTCAGATTCATCAGGCCTTTTTTTTTCTTTCTTCTGTCATTATTGGGCAGGGTATGATTCAGATCCAGGCTAACCTGGAACCCATTTCAGAACAGAAATCACAACCTCCCAGCAGACAGGATTAAGGGTATAGAACAACACACACCCTTAATGATTTTGGCTTTATAAGGTTATTTGTTTGTTTCAATCCAAACATTTGCATACTCTGTGCTGGTTTTTACTGAATGTGTATATTTATCAGTGGAATTATAGAATCTTGCCAGTGAATTGGTCTACCCAGCCTGATAGAATACATGAATAGCAGGCAAACTCAACACCTAGGATTACTTCTGTGGTTGGAGTGGAGTATAAGAGTTATACTTGACACCTTAAACTCCTGCTCTAAAGGTACATACAGTTGGATTTCCAAGTCTAAGAGCAACACAGATAATAATAAAACCCAAGCATCAAATCAACTCACGATGTGAAAATCACTACATTGTAATACAAGAAACACAAAGAATCAAGACAATATAAACCCACTAAATATTATAAATCCATCAGAAATAACCTGTAATGAGACTGTTTTAGAGAAAATGCCTGGCAAATATTTCAAAATAAATGTAGTATCTACACTCAAAAAAAAAAAAAATCAAAGAAGAAAATAGGAATTAAAGAAGAAAACAAACTCCTTAAGGATTTCCAAGAGAACACAGGAAACCTGCTTAATGAAATAAGGAGGTCACTCTAAGACATGAGTAAGGAAATAGAAGTACTGAAGAAAAAACAGGCAGAAATTCTAGCTCTGAAAAGCACAGTCAGTCAAATAAAAAACTCTGTGGAAAGTCTCACCAGTAGAATGGACAAAGGGGAAAAGAGAATATCTAACTAGAAGACCAGGTAGCAGATCTAATACAGTCCAACAAAGAGAAAGACATGCTAATAGGAAAGTATGAATGGGAATTGCAAGATATTCAGGACATGATAAGAAGATCAAACATAAGAATTCAGGGTACAGTAAAAGGAAAGAATTCAATCCAAAGATATAGTAGGCATTTTCAACAAAATCATAGAAGATAAATTTCCCCAAATTGGGAAAGAAATGCCAATGAAGATACAGGAAGCTTTTAGAACACCAAACAGACAAAATCTGGAAAGTACCTCTCCTTGCCACGTTATAATTAAACTACTAAAGACGCAAACCAAAGAAATATACTGAAAGCAGTTAGAGAGAAAAAACAAGTCACACACAAAGGCAAGCCCATCAGGATCACAGCAAATTACCCAACACAAACTGGAAAAGCCAGAAAGGTGTGAAATTCTGAAAGATAACTGTCAAGCAAGATTACTTTATTCTGCAAAGTTATATATCCAAATTGGAGGACAAATAAGGACATTCCACAACAAAAACAGGCTAAAGGAATTTATGTCAATTTAGCAAGCTCTACAAAAAAATATTTGAAGGACCCTTCACGCTGAAGAGAAAGCAAATACACACATGAGGAAACAGGAAGAAATAAACCATATTCAAATAACAGTTAAATCAAGAGTAAAGGGAAATCTGAAAACACTACAAAACAAGAAGAATGGTGATAATAAACACATACCTTTCAATAATAACTCTTAATATCAATGGTCACAGTGCCCTAACCAAAAGACACAGGCTTGCAGACTGGATTAAAAGGCAGAATCCTGCTGTTCATTGCCTCCAGGAAACTCATCTCTCATTAAAAGATAGGCACCATCTTAGGGTGAAAGGATGGGAAATGGTGTTTCAATAAAATAGGCCTAGGAAACATGCAGGGGTTGATATCCTAATACCTGGCAGGATAGATTTCAAACCAACATTAGTGAGGAAAGATAAAGAACATCATTTTATGTTGATTAAAGGAACACTCCAACAAGAGGACATTATAATCTTAAGCATATATGCACCTAACATGGGGGCTCCCAATTTCATCAAACAAACACTATTAGACTTATAATCACAGATAACACCAAATACAATTGTAGTGGGTGTCTTATCAACTGACAGGTCATCCTGGCAAAAGTAAACAGAGAGACATCTGGATTAAATGATGTCATGGAACAAATGGACCTAACATATATCTACAGGAAATTCCATCCAAACACTACAGAATATACATTTTTCTTAGCACATGGAACATTCTTCAAAATAGAGCATATATTAGGGCACAAAGTAAATCTTAACAAATACAGGAAAATTGAAATGATCCTTGGACTCTAACCACAGTGGGACTAAACTGCAAATCAGCAACAAGGAAAACTACAGAGCATACAGAAATTCATGGAGACTAAAAAGTACACTATTGAATGATTAATGGGTCATTGAAGAAATCAAAAAGGAAATTGATAAATTCATCAAATCAAATGGTGATGAGAATACAACATTCCGAAACGTTTGGAACACAATGAAGGCAGTCCTAAGAGTGAAATTCGTAGTCCTAAGTGCCTATATTAAATTAAAGAGCTCACAAATAAACAATTTAATGCTTTACCTGAAGGCTTTGGAGAAAGAAGAACAAGGCAAAACAAAAATTATTAGACAGGAAGATATAATAAAGATTAGGGCAGAAATTAATGAAGTAGAAATGAACAAAAAAAAAATCCAAAGAATCAATAAAACAAATAGGGGGTTATTTGAAAGGATAAACAAGATTGATAAACCCTTAGAAAATCTGACCAGAAGAAAGAGAGGAGACAAAATTAGACATGAAAAAGGCACTATTCCAACAGATACCAAAGAAACTTGGAAAATCATAAGGACATGCTTAAAGATTATATATGCCTCTTAGTTTTAAAATCTGAAGGAAATTGATGATTTCCTTGACTCATATGACTTACCAAAATTAAATCAAGATGGGCTAAACCATTTAAATTTAAATAATAAGTATGGAGATCCAAGCAGTTATAAAAAGTCTCCCAACTAAAACAAGTCCAGGCCCAGATGGATAACTGGTGAATTTTACCAGAAGAACTAACATCACTGCTTCTCAAACTTTCCCATAAAACAGAAAAGGTAAGAATTCTACCAAACTCCTTCTATGAAGCCAGCATCATCTTGATACCAAAACCAGACAAAGACAGAACAACAACAACAACAAAAAATTACAGACCAATCTCCCTCATGAACATAGATGCAAAAATTCTGATCAAATTATTGGCAAACAGAATACAATTATATATTGGAAAGATTATTCACCCAGACCAAGCAGGCTTTACGCCAGAGATGCAGGGATGGTTCAACATACCA
Source organism: Dipus sagitta (assembly GCA_036346955.1). NCBI lineage: Eukaryota > Metazoa > Chordata > Mammalia > Rodentia > Dipodidae > Dipus > Dipus sagitta. The sequence continues at coordinate 53,423,119 of CM070774.1, forward strand.
AAATCGATAAATGTATGCACTATATAAATGGACTGAAGGACACAAATCATATGATCATCTCCATAGATGCAGAAAAGACATTGAACAAAATCCAACATCGCTTCATGGTAAAAGTCCTATAGAAATCGGGAACAGAAGGGACATATCTCACCATAATAAAGGCTATTTATGACAAACCTACAGCCTACATAATAGTAAATGGGGAAAAACTTGAGGCTTTTCCACTAAATTTAGGAACAAGACAAGGGTGTCCACTGCCCCCACATTTATTTAATATAGTACTAAGAGTCTTATCTATATCAATGAGGCACAAGACACTCATAAAAGGGATACAAATTGGAAATTTTCAGATGATATGATTCTATACATAAGGGACTCTAAAGACTCTACTAGCAAATTATTAGTTGATAAATACTTTTAGCAATGTAGCCAGATAAAAAATAAACAAGGAGAAATCAGTTGCTTTCCTATATACTAACAACAAACATATGGAGTATTAAATCAGGGAATCTCTCCTATCCACAATTGCCTAAAAAAAAATAATAAAATATCTTGGAATAAACCTAACCAAGGCAGTGAAGGATCTCTACAATGAGAACTTTAATATGCTCAAGCAAGAAATTGCAGAAGACACTAGGAAATGGGAAGATATTCCATGTTCTTGGATTGGAAGAATCAGTATGAAAATGTCAATCTTACCAAAAGCAACTTACACATTTAATGCAATTCCCATTAAAATTCCAATGGTGCTCTTCATAGAAATAGAAAAAAAAATCCTAAAATTCATTTGGAAGCAGAGAACACCTTGAATAGCCAAAATAATTTTGAGTAACAAAAGTAAGGCTGGTGGTATCACCATACCCTATTTTAAGCTATATTACAAAGCCATAGTAACAAAAAACAGAATGGTACTGGCACAAATACTGACACATAGATCAGTCGAACAGAATAGAGGACCCAGATGTTAATCCAGGTAGCTACTGCCATTTGATTTTTGATAAAAATGCCAGAAACGTTCACTGGAGAAAGCCTCTCTAACAAGTGGTGCTGGGAGAATTGGATATCTATAAGTAGACAGTTGAAAAGAGATTCTTGTCTTTCTCCATGCATAAGAATTAAGTCCAAATGTATCAGGGACGTTAATATCAGATGTGAAACTCTGAAACTGCTAGAGAACAAGTAGGGAAAACCCTTCAATATATTGGCATAGGCAATGACTTTCTGAACATAATCCAAATTGTGTAGGAAATAAAACTACTAATCAACCACTGGAATCTCATGAAATTACAAATTATTTTGTCCAGCAAAAGACATTGTTAATAGAGCAAAGAGACAACCTACAGAATGGGAGAAAATCTTTGCCAACTATACATCTGACAGAGGATTAATATCCAGAAGGTATAAAGAAATAAAAAAAAAACAATAAGAAATCAAAGAATCCAATTAAAAAATGGGCTATGGAACTTAAGATAGAGTTCTCAAAAGAAGAAATATAGATGGCATATAAACATCTAAAAAATGTTCTATATCCTTAGCCATCAGGGAAATGCAAATTAAAGATACTTTGAGGGTTCTATCTCACTCCTGTCAGAATGGCTATCATCAAGAAAACAAATGGCAATAAATGTTGGCAAGGATGTGGAAAAGAGTAACCTGTCTACACTGTTGGTTGGAATGTAGTCTGGTACAACCATTGTGGAAATCAGTGTGGAGGTTCTTGAGACAGCTAAAAAAGATGATGCATCTGTAGCAGTCCTAGGCATATATCCTAATGAATTATCTCAATTACTTAGAGATAATTGCACAACCATGTTTATTTATGCTCTGTTCACAATAGCTAGGAAATGGAATAAGCCTTGATGTCCCTCAACAGATGAATGAATAATAAAGCTGTGGTGCATTTACACAATTGTGTTCTATTCAGCAGTAAAGAAAAATAAAATTATGAAATTTACAAGGAAATGGATGGATCTGGAAAAGATTATACTAAGTGAGGTAACCCAGGCCCAGAAAGCCAAATGTTGCATGTTCTCACTCATATGTGGATCCTAGCTATAAATGTGTAGACTTGTGTGTGAGTTGGAACCAAAAATTGGTAGTAGAGGCCGGTAAGCTACAAAAAGGCTATAATGGAGGGAGGAGAGGGAAGGACTTAAGGAGATGGCATGTATAAATGTAAGTAGAAGAATACATTACAGGAGTGGAATGGCCTAAGAGAGTCCAAGGGAAGAGACTGAGTAAAAGAAGGGCAGATCAATCAAAATTCAAGATAGTCTGAATAAAACATATAAAAACCTACCTTTTTGGATAATGGCACATCCAGAAACCATAGATTGTTACAAGGAAATTTTCCATGCCAGGGATGGGATATCTTCTAGTGAGTTTTTGGCCAGTCAGGTCCCTGTTGCCTCCAAAACATTGCAGGCTATTCCCAAGGCCCTTGGTTTCCCATGAAAACAGATGGTAAGACCCTATTGCTGAAGACTTCACATGCCTGAGCCACAAGGTCACTGAGAAATCAAGGCAAGGCTGAGCTGAAAACCTTCTCCCTGTAGACCAACTAACTGAAAGCCAGAAAAAGCTACACTGCATGCAGCCCTATGGGACATAGAAGTCATGAGTAGTGCAAACAGTGGTCACTGGATGCCTCAAGTTTTGCCAAATTACTGAACAGGTGCAATAGTTGTGTGTCTGCTCTAGGGGAAACCAACTGCTCTCTAATTGGATTGGAGGCCCGCTGTATGGGAGGGAATACATACCTGGAACTGAAAACTTAATCCAAATCCTATGGCACGGGAGGTCAACAGCCTTAAGGGTATAAAGCCTGCTCTTGTCTGGTTAAATGCATATATTATGCTCACCAAACTGTCCAGTAAGCACTACATTTAATGTTCATATCCATATATTAATGCTACTCTCACTTTTGGTTAAAGAAACTTCTCTTTTCAGATGGTGGTGACCACTGGCATGAGCCAAAAGGCAACATAGTGCTGAGAAGAAATGACAGAGGAGTTTTGAGCTCTGAAACATCTCCATCATACCTTCCAAGGTTCTGGATCCATTGCAGAAGAGGTGGTGGAAACGATGCAAGACCCAAAGAACGGGTACAACTCCTTACAGTGCAACTGTACAGACAGAAATTGGCCTTAATACCCATGACCTCATAGGGCCTAGCAATACCTTCACAAGACCCTCATAATAGGAGAAAAAGAAGATGACATCAAAAGAAAAGAGAGACTAATAGAGGGATTGGATATAATGGACAGTGGAGTTGTGAAGGATAGTGACGGAGGGATGGTTTACTGTCTGTAAGTATAGAAGTTGTCAATAATAAAATTATATATTAAAGTAAAAGTAAAGTAAAAATAAAGCATAGTCTTTGTGAGAGAAGAGAGTTTGGGTGGGGGAGGGGGCTGTTGCATGACAATAGTTTGAAGTACAGGGTCTAGGAGCACAATTCCATTCTGGTATATCTATTCCATTTCTTGAAATCTGATTCTGCTTCTAGAAAGAGGACAGGAAAGGAAGAACTATGACAAGGAGTGTTTAGCATTAGCTTACTCAAAAGAATGAATGGTAGAAATGTGACCATGTTATCTTCAAGTCTGATGTTTGCACAGTCACTTAAGATGACCAGGGTTGTGAATGAGCCATAATCATGTGGCTGCACTCTGTCCTCAGATAAGTATTATGATTTAGTTTTGTTTTGACAGATAAGAGCTTTGTAGGAAATCCCCAGGTGGCCTAACATCAGTCCCAATCATCTGTAAGAAGTGCAAGAACATAGCCCAGATCCCAAGGCACAGGGGAAGCTGAGGCCTGCTATTCAGCTATTTTCCAACCTTGTTGTTACAAACACAAAGGCAGGTTCCCAATGGTGAAGACCTGGGTAACTTTTAAACAGATACAGAGAAAAGGGATACAAACACAATGCTGTATGGTTCGAATTAAGGAAACATAAATGCATACATATACTGCAAAATAGCAAAACATAAAGAGCAAAGACTGCTTTGGCTTTGACTGAATTAAAAGCCATATATATATATATATACACACATTATATATGTATATATATACATATACATACATACATATATAAATTATATATAGATGTATGTATATATATGTATGTATACATACATATATATACATATATATATATACACACACACATATATGTTTTGTATATACTGTAACACTGATCCATAGTCATATAAAAATATACTTGGGCAGGAAATAAATTAGAAGAATATTTAATTGGTTTGTTTTCTAAGTTTCTGGGATTTTAAAAATAGTACATTTTTGTCTTTTCAAAGTTGAACAAGTTCACATACATGTAAATATCAGTGAAAATATTTCTGATTAAAGCTAGTTTGATTTGTGCATAATTGGAAGATTAATTGAGTTTTTCTTGGAATGTGGCTTATCCTTATTTGAAAAATCTAAAATAAATTGCCTCCAAATGGAAATGCGTACCTTTCTATCTTTCCTAGGACTGCACTACCAGCTATCAAGCAGAGTTCTTGTTTGCATATTTTGGAAGAAGTAGGATTCAGTTTCTGTCATTATCATCTGCTATTTTAATTTGGATTAACAGTTTCTCTCTCTCTCTCATCTATGTCTCTCACTTTTGCCTTATGTATATATTCTTTTATTCAATATTTACTTTACTGCTACCTTCTTAATAGTTCTTTCTTTATAATGATCATTACAGTGTGAACATATTGCATTTTGCTTATATTCCCATCTGTTATGCTCTTCTATCTCCTCTCCCTTGTCCTATTCCACTCAAAACTCTCCTCAGCAGTGTTGTTGGTATTCATTGTGGGGTCATGAATGCACCAGTCAATCTCAGTGGAGGGGATTAATGTCTGAGGATACATCTTCTAACCTTGCGTGTCTTATAATTTTTATCTGTTCTTCCACAATGTTCCCTGAGCCTGGCCAGTCATGTTATACATATCCTTCAGTGTTGAGCTCTTGGAAGCCTCTGAATTTCTGCTTTGATGTGTTTTGGGTCTCCTCAGTGTCTATGAACATCTCTCTGGAGTTGATTCTCGGCTATAAGCCAAAGTAGCACTCAAGGTTAAATCATTACTTACCCTGTAGTGTCTCCTGGGCCCTGTAGATATTATAGAGTTGACTTGACTTATGCTAGGCAATAAGCTGGTATATTTATGGATATTGGTTCTCCCCAGTATTCACTATCATCTGTTAAAGTAAATAAATAAATATACATTACCAAAAATTAAAAGTATATAAAAGCAGATTATCCAACCAAGAGTGATATTAGCATGGAACAAACATTGCTTTCAGACATTTTAATGGGGATAGCCTCTTTTTAAGCCAAGGAACAGTTGGAGCTTCTCTCTAAAATTTATTAACTTCCTATCCATAGGATTCTGACTTGCTTCTCAGTGCCTGGTATAAATTTTCTCCCACTGATCAGGCCTCATATCCGGTAGAAGAGTAGTTGATTTCCCCCATAGCCTGTGCGTCATTACTGCACAGGTATGTACATCTTGCCCAAGTGGTTGATTTTGTTGCTTGTAGAATTCCCTGCTGGTTCATGCTATTGATGTCCATTATCCTCCAGGAGCTTTCATAGCACTTTTCAGAACCACAAGGGTTAGCTGTGAGGGTGCAGGCTGAAGGATTCCTTCTCAGTTCAGGCATGATTTCTTTTTTTTTTTTTTCAAGGTAGGGTCTCACTCTAGCCCAGGCTGACCTGGAATTCACTATGTAGTCTTAGGGTGGCCTCAAACTCACAGCGATCCTCCTACCTCTGCCTCCCAAGTGCTGGGATTAAAGGTGTGCACCACGCTTTGTCAGACATGATCTTTATATGCCCTGTGATGGCAGCCTGTGGTTTCTTCAACAATAGGGTCTTACCATTTAGCTGTTCTGGGTAATGAAGTGCTTTGGTAATAGACTGCATTGTTTTGGAGCCCTCATGGGACTCTATGAGGGGTAACCCAATTCTGGCACTGGAATTTACCAGCATGAGCCTATTATTATTTTCTCCATCTCTTACAAAGCACTCTGCCAACATAATCCCCCCATACTTATTAAGAGTTATATCTTTTAATTTGCTAACTAGGAGGAAGGTATCTATGGTACTAATTCATGACATCATTAGTTTTAGGTAATTCTTCCCACCCTTTCTGATCCCTGTTCACCTTCATATCTCTTTCATACTCTGTATTTTGTCCATCCACTTACACATTGTGTATCTCCTCCTCTCATCCCTCCCTGTTTCCACTCTCTCCTAGTTCCTTGCCAGTACTACTAATTCTGACTAAAACTTTCAAACCAATCAAGCTCTTTCATATTAGAACCACATAGGAGAGAGAACATGCTGTGTTTCTTTTTCTGAGCCTATGGGAACTTACTCAGTATGATTTTTTTCTAAGTCCATCCATTTTCTTGAAAATTTTATTATTTTGTTTATCTTTACCACTGAGTAGAATTCCACTGTGTATATGTACCACATCGTCATTATCCACTGATCAGTTGATAAGCACTTGGGGCTGATTCCAGTTTCTAGTCATTGTGAATAGACCAGCAACAAACATGGCTCAGTTAGTGTATCTGAAGTAAAGAGTAGAGTCTGTAGGGTATATGTACAGGAGTGGTATATAGCTGGATTGAATGGTAGCTCTATTTTCAGAATTAAAATTTATTTTATTTTTATTAATGAGAGAGAGAGAGAGAGAGAGAGAGAGGTAGAGAGAAGGAGAGAATGGGTGAACCAGGACATCCAGCCCCTGCAAATGAACTCCAGACACATGGGCCATCTTGTACATCTGGCTTACATGGGTCCTGGGGAATAAACCTAGGTTCTTTGCCTTTGTAGGCAAGTGCATTAATTGGTAAGTTATCTCTTCAGCCCTATTTTCAGATTTTTGAGAAGTGTCCATACTGGTCCCCGTAGTGGCTGTACATTGGCACTCCACCAGCGGTGGAGTTTCTCTTTCCCCACATCCTAGGTAGCAATTGTCATTTGAGTTTTGATCATAGCTGTTCTGACTGGAGTCCTCCACCCCTCTTTTCTTTTTTTGCCTTGAATATGTTCATGCTTCTAGAGAATGGAGATCAGATGAGTATGATTCTTCTCAAACCACATTTCTAACATCAGCACGGATTCTAGCCCTACTGTGCAAGGAGAAAGTCCATCTTAGGAAAGGTCAACCTTCTTGGGAACCATCATAATTTTTTTTTTACATGATCTTGCGGGATCTGGTAATCTCACATTTGCTATCATTAAGTCTTCTCTTGGGCATTTGGTACATTCTTCTCTGAGGCTTCTTGCTGCTGAATGTGTAGTGTTAGTGAACATATGGAGAATGTCTTTGATGTCAAAACAGTGCAGAGTGCAGTGTCCCTGTCAATGTAAGTAAATGATACTGGGACTGGGGACATGTACGCTCTATTGATGCAGCAATATTCCACTGCAGTTCTTCATTCCATGAACAATTGTTTTCTGTGTTTCTTTCATATTCCAGAGTGCCAACAGCCACTCACTAATGTAGCTAAGCTGGAAATGAAGACATTGCTATTGGCCACTGAGATGGTGGCCTATGTGAGGCTATCTTCTTCCTGCACTTCAAGTTCTTACACACAATCTGTTTACTAGCATCAATGAATTCCATGTTCTTGTCTTTCAAACATGTGCTGATCAGACTACCATGGCTGTTCCAACTTAAACTGAAAATTATGTCCGAATGTATATCTTTCATGTTGTTAAGGACTTCCCTTGTCCCTATATTAAGATGGTGATAACATTATCACAGCCTTTAGTAAGCAGTGCCTTGTGGGTTGCTAGATTTCAGGCCATGATGCCTATTCTTTGTAAAGCACCACAGATTTAGTCAGGAAAATGGTAAGGCCATACAAAAATTGTGCAATTCTGAAAATGATCTGATAGTTTTGTGGGCACCAGTCTATATTCAGCACTGGTCCTGTCTAGTCATCTTCTATACAGTAAGATTTGTTTGCTTGTAAGGGAATTTCATGTCTTCTGTTCTCCATGAGTGCATAGCCAAACTAAGACCATCCAAAACAAAAGTGGAGAAGGATTTATTACCTGCTCTGTGTAAGGGAAGTGTAGGGATCATCTCCAAAACATTGCTCTATGCAAAACAAAGGAGGCCTGGGGACTTTGTGTAGGAAGCCTGTATATACTTGTATGGTGATGTGCTAATTTATAGGCATGCTCACTTGAGGCCATAAGTTAACAACAAAGAAAGAGATAAGTAGACACGTTTTTGTGCACAGTTAACTCCAAGTTATGGAGCACATATGGAAAAGATTTAAATGCTGGATAGAAATGACTCTGGGCATGCTTACTTTGGAACATAAAGTTTTACCTAAAAGTAAAAGAAAGGATATTTGGAACATGCTTTAACACTGCTAATGTAACAGGAAAATTGGAGTTCCCTGGGGTGCTTCCTGGAACTCCAAGCCCTGAGTTCATATCTGCAAACTAACCAAAGTATTGGCAATTCCAGATTCAAGAGAATGATTTTTAAAATATCACATTTTCTTCAGATTTTACAAAGGAGTGCAGAAAGGGGAAGGGTGAGGGGTAAGGGGAAACAAAGTGGGGAGAAGAGAAATACACTATGTGGACCCCAAAAGCCCATGTGGGCCACTTGTAGCTCAGTAGTTCTTGTGACCAGATAGGGATCTGGGGAAAAAAAGCATGGAAAGAAAAGAGAAAAGAAAGTTCAAGGAGCTCCTCCATGTGGGGAGCTGGAAGAGATAAAGAACCCATACAGTGAATAAAGGCTGGGGGGCCACTTCTGTCTGGCCTGAGCCAGCCCAGGCCCAGCTAGTGGCGGGGATGGGGGGCAAAACTCACCCACGGCTGAAAGTTCCCAAGTGGTCAGAGAGCCAGAGAAAGCCTTCCCTCCCCTTGCAAAGGTATTTATAACCTTAGGGTGGTGGTGGGCTTTCTTTTTGGTGCAGGTGAGCCAGAGGGTCTGCTGGTTGGTTAGGACTATCGGTTTTCTCAGGAACAGAGTTCCAGGGGCTGAACTTAACCAACCATAATGTTTAAATCCTATGAAAGACCTGCCTCCCTGGAGGGTGTCCTGACTATTTGTGGAAAAACAGTTGTTTGGAACTCTAGGGAAGAGACAAGAAAATCTTTCCTGCCCTTATTGCCTTAGGGACTCATTCACCCTGACTCTACCCTCCCCCCTTCACTAAAGATGCATGCCTTGCTTAGTGACTAATAATTTTTACTGGCCTGCACAAATTTAAGCCCAGGAATACTCAGCCATCACTCATTTCTGTGATTACAGCAACAATTCTGGGATAGACAGCACAAAAGGAGCTATCAGCAGTCATATGAGAAACTTGGAAGTCATCGTAAGACCAGGTCATTTTCACTGCTTGTCCATATACATTCAGGAACATTCTACCTGGCTTGTCTGGGCTCTGGTGTCTAATATGATCCAGTCCTTGCTGGAAAGCCAAGTAAAGGCTTTAGCTTCAACAATTACTACTTATTGCTATTTTACATTGTTTGTTATTTATTTTTATTTTTATTATTATTATTATTATTTTTTTTTTTTTTGGTTTTCCGAGGTAGGGTCTCACTCTAGCCCAGGCTGACCTGGAATTCACTATGGAGTCTCAGGATGGCCTCGAACTCATGGCGATCCTCCTACCTCTGCCTCCCGAGTACTGGGATTAAAGGCGTGTGCCACCACGCCCGGCTGTTATTTATTTTTAAATTAAACCAGTATGTTGCTTTATAGCCCATGTTTGCTTCCAACTCACTGTGAAGCCCATGCTGTCTGGCCTTGAAATTGATAACATTCCCCTCACATAGCCTCCAAAGTTCTTGGCTTATAGGCTGAACAGACACTCTAGTTTTGAAGAGGATTTTTTTAAAAATATGATTTATCGCCTGAATAATAAAGGCAAATTTGTAAGATAATCTTAAGAATCTGCGTTTGAGCCACATGTTGGGTCATGATATGCAGAGACATTTAAGATTTTGGATAGACATCAAAATAAGACATAAAAAAATTGATAATGATAGTAAAAATGTTAAATTAAAATTAAGCAATACTACTTGCATTAGTCAAGGTTCTCTACAGGAACAAAACCACTAGAATGAATTATATTAAAAAGAATTTATTGGATTATCTTATTGTAGGCTAACAGCAGTTGCAGGCCTGAGAATCAAGGAACCCTGCAGCTGTTCAGTCCACATGGCCAGATGCCTCAGTAGTTCCAGGCCGGCACTGAAGGCCTGGAGGCTTCCTGAGGAGCTGCTAGTTTTTGATCCATGTGGGTCTTCAGTTGATGCTGGCCTTCAGTCCACGCTGGACTGCAATCCACGATGGAAGGCAGCAAGCAGCACTGGCCATCATAGCTTCCTTATGTAAAGTCCCCCTCTGAAAGGAGCCACCTGCTCTGGGGGAAGGCCTCACTATGGGGGAGGGATTTCCTCCTTCAGTTAATTCTTCCTGGAAGAAACCTCAGAGTCCCACCCGAAAAGGATTTCTGTGGATTATTAAATAGATCAAGTTGACACCACCTTAACTATCACACTACTCAAAAGACAAAGGATTATATCCAAGATATAAGCTTTCTACAAATTAGTAACAAAAGAATACAAAATATAAGAAAATCTAGGTGATTTACCTAAAGGGACATCTAAGTAGTTGATTATTGGAAAATATATTATTTGTCAATCATCAAGAAAATAAAATAACAATAAAATTGGTACTATTATGTCTAAAGTGGATGAAATACAATAGGCTGGCATGTAGGTATTCTGAGAAATGTAAATTTTCATACAATGCCTGTGGATGTATAATTACAAATACAGAGGAATTATTGTTGTATGTGTGAAAACTGAATCCAGCACCACCCTAAAACCTGAGAAAGCATTTACTGCCTCCCACCTACCTGAACCTCAGGGGCATTATGCTTTAGAGTGTGTACCTGACATTTCCAAGAATGCTATGCCAGTGATTTGTTATGACTCAGGAACTACAATGAGATGTAAATCTTGTCATGACTCAGCAATTATAGTGAGGGGCAGCTCATTACTCACTTATTGAAGGTGGAGCTCTAGTGGACCTTTCTACAGGGTGATCAAGAAATTATTAACACATTCCAGTAATGAACCAGTTTGGCAAAGTATTCTGGAAGGAAAGGAAGTAGCAATTGAAGTCCCAAAGATTTCTGATTTAGAACAAATTGAATAGAAGGGCTTCTTTTACATGCTATTGATGTCAAGGCAATGAATGTCTGAGCATCAATAATGACAGAATTAAATAAGTTTGAAAACAAGATCTTATTTTTTTCAGCCAGTGTATACAAAGGCATCCTCTTCTATTATTGAAGGCAGAAATAGATGACTATAAGGTCTGAGGCATTTTATAATTAAAATGGCATTCTAGTGGAAGGAGAATTATCACTCCAAGTCACTTTGCTAGGCAAATTCTGACTTTTCTTATTAGGGAAGAATAAGACCCTGAGATGAGGTGTTAACACTTCAATTCTCATAGTTTTCTCAACACAATGGAGCTTCTGAGATGACTAATTTTTCCCCTAGTAGGCCAATGTAGTTTTTTATTGCTTAAAGTTGATACAGAGGTTTCATTCTCGTATTTATTATGTTCTAATCTACAGACCAAAGATCAATAACTGCTATTGAATTGTAGCACAATCCAGGCTGGAAAATTCTGGAACTGCTGATATTTTGACAGTGGAGCCATCAGAGTTAGAAATATATGAACTAGACAACATTTATTACCAAGAAAAGATGATTCTACACACACATTACGTTTTAAGGATAAATTATGAAAGATTTTTTTTAAGAGAGAGTAGAAAGAGAGTGCAAGAAAAGTAGAAAAGTTCCCAAGCTGAGTGGTGTCCTGAGTTGGAAAACAGGAAAATTCCTACACTTACAAGTTATTATTCTCTAGGATTTTAGGACTATAGGAATGAAATGTGTGTGTATGTGAAACAGAAATTTGTGTGATGAGTAATTAGTCAGCTTCAGGTTCGCTGAGATAAACTTCCAGACCAGGCACAGTTATGGAGGAAGGGATTTATTGAAGCTTACAGATCCAGGGGAAGTTCCATAAAAGCAGAAGAAACTGGCCTGCCTTCACAGGCCCAAGCACACAGAGAGAAGCACAAGCCTAAAGCCAAAAGCCATAGCATACTTCAGGAACTCCTGTTAGGCACATTTTGTATATCTTTACATTGAAATCTGAAACCCACCACCACACCTTAAGATCCACCCAGTGACATTGCCTCCAGCCATGTGTCTGCTGATGCAAACTAAAAACAAATAAACAACTGAAATATATTGGGGGCCATCTATTCTATTCAAACCACCACACACAGCAAAAGATGGTATTGGGCATAGCAAAGAAACATTCAGCCAATACAAAATTTAAACAGGGCAAACGTAAACTCTGTAGCTCCAAGTCCAACAACTCTAACCAGTGACAAGTCTCCAAGTCTGATAATTCTAACTAGCAACAAGTCTCTGGAGTTCCAATTCCACCCTTCCTGCTAGGCTACTCACAGTCCCGGAAAGATTCATCAGGGCAGTCAGCTCTCCTTAGCAGCCCTCTTGTGGTCCTGGCATCTCTATTGTGTCTTCACTGCAGCCCATGGTTCATTCTCATGGCTCGATTGGTCTCCATGGAGGCAATCCAGCAAACCTGCTTCACACTGCCCATGGCCATTTCCAAAACATAAGACTGTGTTGCAAATTCAATGACCCTCTCTTTCCTGCATTTCTTATACTTCACAATACCATGTAGGGTGCCAAGTTGTTAATCCAGGGGGGAATAAAGCAGACATTAAAGAACAGGACATTCTTTGACCATTCAGATCCCTTCAAAAGAGTCTACATTATTCCTGTTGCCCCACTGCTGGTCAGCTGGCCCTGTTGTGCCAAGACCCCTGACCAGGAGCCAAGAACCCTGGTGACCCTGGAGTCACCCAGAGAACCGCCACAGAAGCCAAGACACTCGAATGTAAAAGCAGCAGATTTCTTTATTGCAAGCCTGGGCTCCGTCCGCACAGTCTGGCACAGTAGTAGTGAGGGAGGGAGCCCAGACCCTTAGAGGGAAGGGGTTTATAAAGAAAAAAGATTACTGAGGTTACATCATATTGTGACTTTTAAAATGATTGATTCTAGGAGGGCGCACACGGGAATTTCAGAGAGGGTTCACGTGGGAACTCCAGCCTACTTATCTTAGGTCAGTAACTTGTTTGCAGAACCTATCTTTTGCAAGAGCTGTTTGCAGAACTTATCTTTTGCAAGAGGCCGGGGCCTCCGTGGCTAGGTATCTCTGGAATGTTCTTGGTTAGAATCTTCCCAGGAATCGAGGGGGATGGGGGCTGTAGCTAAGCAAGCATGAACACAGAAGCAAAAATAGCACATTAGTCAGCTAGTTCCTCATCTGAGCCAGGCATGGGCTCTTTATTAACTCAAAATGGCTGTCTGATTTAAAATAGCAGCACCACTGTCCAGCCACTAAGCGAGGTCACAGAAGCCAGATGGAGCATGTTACTTCTCCTTGGTCTCTCAGCCCAATCTCAGTGGTTGTAATCTCTAATATAATTGTAGCTGAACAGTCAGTAGTTTCAACCCAAAGATTTCTTTCTGTGCCATATCCCTCTGGACACATCAGTTCATTTCTACTCAATGCAACCCTGCACAAGTTCTCAGGACACAGTTCCAACAGCAAGCCTCTCACACAAATTGCTTCTAGCTCAGTTGAGATGAAGCTCCTTTTCACCCTCATAAGCCAAACCTCACAGCCCATAGTTCTTACTGCATTCAGGTCTTGCAACTCTGACCAGAATAATCCATCAAGCTGTATATATAAACACTGAAATGCATCTCTTAGGTCAAGGTATGAAATTCATCCACATTCCTCTTGAAAATCAGGATTGCAGTGCTGGCAGAAATCACCCAACCAAGATCAGCTTTTGGGAAAAATGTTTTATTTTGGCTTACAGACTTGAGACGAAGCTCTATGATGGCAGGGGAAAATGAGGGCATGAGCAGAGGGTGGATATCACCCCCTGACCAACATCAGGTGGACAATAGCAATGAAAGAGTGTGCCAAACACTGGCAAGGGGACACTGGCAATAATACCCCTAAGCCCACCCCCAACAATACACTGCCTAAAAGGGGTATTAATTTCCAAATTGCTATCTGCTAGGGAGCTATCATTTTGAACACCTAAGTTTATGGGGGACACCTGAATTAAACCACCACAGAAGTATTTTTCAGAGTTGCTGTGGTTTCCAATGGAAGAAGAGATTTAATTCCAACAGAACCAACAGATTTGAATACATGTATAGCTTAAGGCTGCTGAGCACATATATGGCTTAAGGCTGGAACACTATCAGCTGACTATATTCCCAAGTAGGACCCAAAAGACTGTTTGACACAAAGGAAATATTGTAATCATATTCCTTATATTGCAGTGCAGGTATACGGTGGAGTTTTACATAAGGCTTGCTTCACAATATGCTGAGTATGTCCACAGAAAAATTCAATGTTGATTTCTTCAGTCCTCAAATGTATTGTTGAAATCATCACATTAAAAATTTGTCTGAAGCCAGGTGTGATGGTGCACACCTTTAATCCCAGCACTCAGGAGGCAGAGGTAGGAGGATTTCCATAAATTTGAGGCCACCCTGAGACTACATAGTGAATTTCAGGTCAGCCTGCACTAGAGTGAGACCCTACCTCAAAAAACAAAAACAAACAAACAAATAAAATTTTGTAAGAATCACTGCATTAGTTTACAGAGCTCTGGGGTAAGAGCTATGTAGTCTAGAATGATTAAGAAAAAAAAAAAAAGTCTTTGTAATTGTTTTTATACCAATCCATGAAGGAAATTAAAAAAAAAAAAATACTTGAGTCTCAGGATCCATGTAGACATTAGTGACACATGTAAGAACCCAAAGCTGTAGTTAGATTCTTAGCCCATTTACCTTACTAGTATAGGTCAATGAGCAGAATCATGACTCTTGAAGCAGAACACACCATCTAACAAACTACAGCAAAAATTGTGCTGTGCTATGATTTCAAATAAATCTTAAAAGTTCTTAAGAAGTTATTTATATCCTGTTAATTGCAATGTGAACATTAGATCATTACAGTTGATAAATCTCCACCTGCAGCCTGTTCCAGGATCTCAGATTTCATCTGACATACTTATTATATTCTTTTGCATGATTAACACATTTTTGAGCATAAATTCAAAATTATTTTGGAGGTTTTTTTATTTTTTATTTCCCCTTGGACTTCTCCATCTCATAAAATGCAGTTTGATCATTTTAGTCTCCCACACATGATACTTTAGCAAGACTTGTTATCCCTCTCTGAAATATACATATGGAATGCTGTCTTGTCATTTCACTTCCTGTTTTAACACATTCCAACCTGGCATATTTTTCTGTTGTGGGTTGTTAATATATCATTCTTACTGGATTCTTTATGTCTGTATGTTATATACTAGCATGTTGTCAAAGATAATAGAACATAGAACTTATTTGAATATACTCATCTTCAAAAGTTCTAACTCTTCATAATGCAAAAAATTATGTTGCTCTCATGAATTTCATGGCCAGCCACTCTCCCTGATGACTTCCTATAACCCAAATGTGTAAGAGCATGCCAGGATTACTCTTATCTGATGTCTGAGAATGTTTTGCCTGCCTTGCTAGAGTGCTCTCAAATGTTTCTATCTGTACATTTTCATCCTTCTCTTCTTTTAGAAGTGTTAATTTATAGATTGCTGATATATGTATTTATTTATTTATTTATTTATTTATTGAGGTAGGGTCTTGCTCTAGTCAAGGCTGACCTGGAATTCACTATGTAGTGTCAGTGTAGCTTCAAAGTCATGGTGATTCTCTACCTCCCAAGTGCTTGGATTAAAGGATGAGCCACCAAACCCAGCTCAGCTGTTGACACATTTTTTGTTGTTGTTTTTTGTTTTTGTTAGGGTGACCTGTCATTTGGTGAGACTAGCGTACTGAAGTCCGACACTTGTAACTTGTACTGCTTTTGGTGTCTGGCTTTACATGACTACTGAGGAAGTATACCTGGGCTGGAAGGTTTTCCAATTAAGTACCTTTAACCACTGAGGGATCTCTCCAGCCCCATTGATTTTTTTTTCTTTTTTGCCTTTTTCCATCATCTATGTCAAAATGTTGATGAACTCAATACTATAGGGACTTTGTGGATGTAATGACAGCTACTATGAAGTTGAGAATTAACAGACATGAAGCTAGAAGACACTGTTCCACAGTCTTCCTCCCTATCCTCTGGGTTTTACATTCTTTCTGAAGGGTATGATAAAGATGCCTTATTTCATGCAGGACACTCAACCATTATTTATTGTCAGCACTGATGAATTTTGAGTCTACCCAATAGTCCATGTACTTTGGAAATGGAAGCTTCTTGGACCAAAGGTGAGAGCAGCTATAATGCATTGGTATAATGTAAATAATGGAAGTCAATTTGGTGGGCACAGCATATCCTTTTAGACAGCCAATATTTGTGACTTCCCCATCTGGGGTCCATGCCCTTCCCAGTCATAGGCTTTTGATTAGGTTTTCCATGCCAGGAATCAATTATCTCCCAAGGAATGGGTCTTAGATACATTAAAAAAGCAGCAATTTGTTACTCAACAATAGTCACATTCAAGCCCTCTTGCCTGGTTACCTGGTTGAGTGGCATGTAGAGTGGATGACAGTTGGGTAAGCCTGCTGATTATTCTCCTTTGCAAACTACATAGAACTTCCCAGTACTAGACAGCTAGCCAGGATTGGGGAAGCTTCTAGCTCCATTGTTTGATATTGAACTGTTCTAAGACTGATGCTTAAGGTATCTTCAGCAATAAGGTCTTATAATTTTGTTGTGGTAGACAACCAAGAGCATCAATAATAGCCTGTATTATTCTGGGGATTTCCATTGCCTCACTGACCAACAACCCACAGGAAGGTGTCCTTTCCCTAGTAATGGGATATTCCCAAACAATGTATTACTTGTGTAAGCAACATTCTTCAACACATGGAAAATTTCTGCCAAAACTAGAGCTCTATTTTTTGTTGTTAATTATATGATTAATTTGTTAAATGATGGGTTTCTCTATGGATTTTTCATAATGCCATTGTTATCATCCCCCATTGTCCTCTTGTTTGTTTGCCTCCTCTGACCACACTTTAACCTTTGCAGTCCTTGCATTCACTCTGTTTGCTCTCCTATCTTCTCTTACCCTTAGCTCTAACTCCACCCCTCTCATGGCTCCTTTCTAGCTTCCTGGCCTCTACTGACTCTTAGTCCAATTTACATATGATTCTGGAAATTTAATTATTTCATTTTTATTTATAGCTTACTATAATTCCACTGTGTGTACATACAATATCTTCATGATCAGTCCTCAGTTGATCCCTAGTGATTGCGAAGACAGTAGCAATAAACATGCTTGCTATAGTAGAATCCTTAGAATATATGTTCAGGAGTAGTATAATTGGGTCATAGGGTAGATATACTTTTTAAACAAAATTTTAAATACAAAATACAATACTATTAACTATGGGCATTGTGTTTCACAGTAGAGTCCTCAACTTATGTTACTTAACTGAAAATTTATACCAGTTGAATGACAACACACTATTGTCTGTGTCTTTAGCCTGTGGTAATAATTATTTTTGCTTCTGTAGGTGTATTTTAGATAATGTCACGTACGTGGAATGAGGTGCTTTTCTTTCTCCTCCAAAATTAATTTACACAGCATAATATCTACTAGGTTTATCCATGTTGTCAGAGTAACAAGATTTCCTCCTTTTCAAAAGCTGAATAGTATTCAATTACGTATCTATGCCAAATTTTATTAAATTATTTTATTTTCTTAAATTTTAAATTTATTTAATTTTTTAAAAATTTGTACATGTATACTGGGTTTTTCTCGACCTTGGCTAGTATGAATACTGTTCTAATAAATGTATGGGTTCAGAAATCTCTTTAAGAGGTTGATTTTATTCTTTTGAGTACATACCTAGAAGTGGGATTGCTGAAATGTACAATAGCTACATTTGAACATTTTGGGAGGTTCTGGATTATTGTCTATAGTGATTGCTCATTCTATATTTGTATCAACAGAATATAAGTGATTAGTTGCTTAATATATTCACCAACTCTATCATCTATCTATATTTAATCTATCTTTTAATTACATATTTATTTAATAATTATCTTCAGAAAAATACTATTTCATGATTTTGTTTTACAATCTCCTCCTGGTTAGAAGTGCCAATCACTTTTTTAAAAAATACTTATTTATTTGGGAAGGAGAGGAGAGAATGGACATGCCAGGACCTCCTGCCACTGCAGACAAATTCTAGAAGCATGCGCCATTTTGTGCATCTGGCTTTATGTGTGTACTGGGGAATCAAACCCAGGCCATCATACTTTTCAAGCAAGTACCTCTAACTGCTGAGCCATCATTCCTTCCCAATCATTTTTTCCATATACTTATTTTCTATTTGCATAAATCCTTTTGAGTAATTTGTATACCCTTGCTCATGTTTAAATCTGGTTATCTTATTCTTACTGAGTTCCTTATACATTTTTCGGTATCACCTCTTTATTAGATATGCTTTGTGTGTGTTTTTCTTCTGTAAGTGACTTTTCACTTTGATTTTTAGGTTGATGAATGGGCACACCATGGCCTCTATTAACTACAAGTGAATTTCCAACTCATGCACCACCATGTACATCTGGCTTACATGGGTTCAGGGAATCAAAGTTGCCTTCTTAGATTTTGCACACAAGTGACTTAGCCACTAAGCCATCTCTCCAACCCCAAATTTTAATTTTGACATGTTTTATTTTCATTTTTCCCTCAGCTCAATCAATGGCTTATTTCTTTGAAAACATCCCTTTAATTTATTGGTTATTTAGAAATGTAGTATTCCATTTTCATGATTAGGTTTGGTTATGTTTCCTTACTATAACCATTAACTTCTTACTCCTGGGATAAAATACTCAAACAGAAGCAACTTATGGAAAGAATAGGTTTATTTTGGCTCACAGTCCCACAAGGAAGTGTCACTGTGGTGAAGGAAGCACGGCATGAGTAGTGGCAAGAGGCCCTAATGCATGCTGTAGTTGAATATCTAATCTTTAATTAAGACTAACAAGACAATTCTTTTTATTTTTCAGAACAATGCTAACTTGAGTTCCACACTAGGAAGATTGCTTACATCCCAAGGTCTCAATTGCAATAAAGGAGAGGACAGAAGAAGACACACACAGATTGTTTGAATTTTCTTGGGCTCAAGATAGGATTTGTTGCTTTTTTTTTTTTTTTTTTTTTTTTTTGCTTTGGGAATAACCTTGGTGCTTATTTGTAAAACAAATCTTCTTGAAGGTAATATTTTTTGTTTTTATTCTGTGGGTAAAAACATAGGTTTCAACATTATAAACAAAAAGGTAGATTATAAAAAGTGATATTCAATGAAGTTAATACAAATATAAGTGATAATGATGGTTAAAGAAGACAAAGGAATTTCCTTTTAGAAGGCAATAAACATAAAGAATAATCCTCCTGCATTGTTTTATTAAACTTGGATATTTATCTCTGTGCTGTAATTAATTGGTGATTTACTAACTCAATATTTACTATTAGATTATTTCTTGCATGAAATAGATCTATGGATATGCAATTTTAAAATGACTTGGAGATGATAGCAATATTTTTAAAATGAATTTATAATCACAATTACTAATTTTTATTTTATATAGCAAAATAAAGTACTATGAACATTTTTTATTAAAAAATTATGATTTTCTACCTAGCCATTAACAAATTATAATAGTATTGCTTTTGTTACAAAAGTAAATGATAATTGCATATCAATCTGATTTATTGTTACATGGTACTTAAGAATTTTTAATAAAATTAAAGATTTATTTCTTTATACAAGTGAAAGTTCCCTTAAACAAAAAAATATAAAATAACACTTTGGTTATTTGCCCTTCAAATGGACACCAATTTATGGTACCTGTGAGCTAGGTTTGGTGATTTGGAAATAAATTTTACATATAAATGTAGTTGCCTACAGTAGCTATCTTTAAACACTGTTGTATTATTGCAGTAGTCTTCAGGTTGCTGATAGATGAAAGGTTTTATTTTAGCACTGCAGTTTTTAGGAGAAGCTTAAATATGGCAGGTGAAAGCATGGCTAAGCATGGACATCATTTATTCCACAGCAGGTTAACATCTGGTTAAACTACAAAGTAAATGAAGTCATTTTATTTCATAGATTATAACAGCAAACAAACTTCTGTTCAATGACTGTATAGTCATAGCTAAACCAAAGCCAACTTTTAAATGTCTGCAGTCAGTCTATCCCAAGAAAGATTACATCATAGTGAATATAGCCCTATACAAAACCTCTGTCTTCAGAGCCCAAGAAAAAAATCAAGACTACCCATCTGCTTTATGTGTTGGTTTGAATGTAAAGTGTCCCCTATGGACTCAAATGTTTGAATACTTAATTACCAGTTGGTGGTACAGTTTTGGCAAGGATGTCAAACATTTTGAAAATGTAGCCTTACTGGTGGAACTATCACTGGGAGTGGGCTTTGAGGTATGAAAGTCGAACTCTACTTGGTATTTTCTACCTCCTCTTTGCTCTTCTAAGGATGATACAACTCCTGTCATGCTTTCTTGGCCATGATATATTTCCCCTCAGAATTGTAGGCTTAAGGGTTGGAGAGATGGCTTAGTGGTTAAGATGCTTGCCTGCAAAGCCTAAAGCCACTGGTTCAATTCTCTAGTACCCACATAAACCAGATTCACAAAGTGGTGCATGCATATGGGTTTTTTTCAGTGACTACAGGCCCCGACATGCCCATTCTCTCTGTCTGTCTTCTCTCTACCTCTTTCTCTGCTTGAAAATAAGTTAAAAAAATTAAAAAAAAGAATTGTAGGCTTAAAATAAGACTGTTCTTTCCTTAAGCTACTTCTGGTTGGGCATCTTGATCCAGCAATGAAAAGGGGAGCTGTTGCTATAATAAACTTGACCACTTAGATCTTAATCATTTGGAACTGGTTTGTGAGCAGTTGTGGTGGTTTGATTCAGGTATCCCCCATAAACATAGGTGTTCTGAATGCTAGGTTCCCAGCTGATGGAGATTTGGGAATTAATGCCTCCTGGAGGCAGTGTATTGTTGGGGGAGGGCTTATGTGTATTATAGCCAGTTTCCCCATGCCTGTGTTTGGCACAGTCTCCTGATGCTTTTGTCTACCTTACGCTGGCCAGAGTGTGATGCCCACCCTCTGCTCATGCCATCATTTCCCTCTGCCATCATAGAGCTTCCCTTTGAGTCTGTAAGCCAAAATAAACCTTTTTCCCCAAAACCTGCTCTTGGTCGGAGGATTTCTACCAACAATGTGAACTTGACTGCAATAGCTGGTATAGAAGGATTTGAAACTTTGGTTTAGAAAAACCTTATAATGCAGTGAACAGTACTTAGCCATTCTAGTAAAAGTTTGAAACATGAGGAAAGAAATATGCAGGCAATATAGAATTGATTTATGAGGTGTCAAAAGGGGAAAAGGACATTATTAGGGACTTGCCTAGAGGAAGTTCAGGTGATAATGTGGCAAAGAAACTCCCTGCATTCCACACATGTTCAGATAATTAAGTGAATTTAAATTAGAAAATAATGGACTAATGTATTTGGTAGAGGAAATTTCAATGCAGAATAACCAATACAGAATATGTATTATCACCTTTTTTTGTTGCCCTGATTCTTCTACAAAGACAGTGGAGGGCTGGAGAGATGGCTTAGTGGTTAAGCGTTTGCCTGTGAAGCCTAAGGACACCGGTTCGAGGCTCGACTCCCCAGGACCCACGTTAGCCAGATGCACAAGGGGGCGCACGTGTCTGGAGTTCGTTTGCAGTGGCTGGAAGCCCTGGCGTGCCCATTCTCTCTCTCTCTCTCTCTCTCTCTCTCTCTGCCTCTTTCTGTCTGTCTGTCTCTCTCAAATAAATAAAAAATAAAAAAAAAATCTTTAAAAAAAATGAATGAGGGGCTGGAGAGATGGCTTAGTGGTTAAGCGCTTGCCTATGAAGTCTGAGGACCCCGGTTCGAGGCTCGATTACCCAGGACCCGCATTAGCCAGATGCACAAGGGGGCACACGCGTCTGGAGTTCGTTTCCAGTGGCTGGAGGCCCTGGCGTGCCCATTCGTTCTTTCTCTATCTGCCTCTTTGACTGTTGCTATCAAATAAATAAATAAAAATAAAAACAAAAAAATTTAAAAAAATAAAAAAAAACAAAATAAAAAAAATGAATGAAAGCACACAGTTGTGAGGACATAAAATTCTATAAAAAAAAGACAGTGGAAAATATAGAGCAGAAAGATAAAAATATAAAGTTTGGCACAGAAAAAAATATAAACACAATTAAAATCATAGGTCCAGATACTACAGGCATATCCACTGTATTTGTTAAACAAATGACCACCATTAAGGATAAAACAAATACTCTGCACTGGGAAAATCGTTAGGGTGCTCCAAGGGCAAGGCTCATCCAATTGAGGGCTCCAGCTGGTAAGAAAACAGATTCCTTTGAAAGGAAAAGACCTGAAGGAAAAGTGCTGAAGAAGCTTTCTACTCCTCAAGGTCAGCATAAAAAAGCTGCTAAAACCATGGTCCAAGGCCAGGGTGCAACCCAATCTGACAGCAGAACTTGGCAGAATTGCCCACATGATACCAGTTTTGGAAAAATGGACAGTGCTGAGATGCAAGAGCCTTTGGGGTTAAACAGTGTGAGACAGTGTCCGAATGTACTCAACAAGGCCTTATTGAGGCCACTGAATGAAACTGTGAAGTAAACTACAAGAAGCATTTGATAAGCTCTTGATGCAACCTACAGAAAACTGACAAGAGGCATCATTGCAGTCCTTGAATGTTCAGTGATAGTGAAGAATTGCTTGTAAAGCCTGACATCTCAGGTCTGACTACTCAGTACCCAAGTAAAGCCAGATTCACAGGTGGCACATGTGTCTGAAGTTTAATTGCAGTGGCAAAGGGTCCTGGCATTCCCATATCCCCACCTCTCTGTTTCTTTTCTGTTTCTCAAATAAATAAATAAAATATTTTAAAACATGCTGCATACAGTAAAACATAATGAGTACAAATAAAAATACAGACCATACATAATGAAAGTTTTATTATATTGGCTTACTTTCAGAGATCATATTTCCAAAATCCTCAACAAACATATATAAGCAGAGACCAATGAAATAGTTATTCATGAACTACATCAGGATGTGAGCAAACCAAAATAACTAGCTATCTCACAAAGTCTATCCAAAAAACACATACTATTTTTGCAAGATATATTTAAATATTTTAAATATTTTTGCTTCAAATACTTTATATGACTAACTTGAATTTAACATGAAGGAGTACATCTGAAAAAATTCATCTGGAAAACTATTTGAAATAAATGGTATGATATCTGTAAAGGTATTAAGACAGTGAAAGTGAATTACTACATGTTTAAATATTATTTTATTAGTTATATAAATGTTCATGAAAGCAATTTCAAAAAGTCATATCATATTAGTCACAAAAGTATTTTTGAACAACAGTGAGAGGTTTTATAAGATTTCAATTACATATATTAACATATTTGTTATAGTTACCTTCTGTTTATTTTACTGATTTATTTATTCATTTGGCAGAGAGAGAGAAAAAGAATGGGCCCGCCAGGGCATCTAGCTACTGCAATCAAATTCTAGATGCATGTGCCACCCTGTGCATCTAGTGTTATGTGGTACTAGAGAATCAAACTCTGGTCCTTACGGTTTGCATGTAAGTGTCTCAACCGCTGAGCCATCTCTCCAGCCTTGTGTACCTTCTTGTTGCTGATATAAAGCAGTTGACCAAAAGCAGCTGGTGGGAGAAAAGTTTTTTTTTTTTTTAATAATTTTGGCTTATATCTCAAGAGTGAGATTCATGATGGCAGGGAAAGCACAACATAAACAACAGCTGGACATCACCTCTGTCACAGCAGATGGAAAATTGCACCTAGAAAGTGAGCCAAGTTCTGGCAAGGGGGAGCTGGCTAGAACACCCCTAATGCCCCCAGAGGCACACCTCCTCCAGCAAGGGTCCACCTCCGAAATTGACACCATCTTGGGACTTTCAGAGCATATGAGTTTACAGGGGACATAAGATTTAAATTATGACACTATTAAAATGTTATAATTAACATATAATTGGGTAACCACACTTGTATTTGAAACACAGAAGAATTAAATAAATGATTTTGAGATCATGCTTAATATCAAATCCAAGCTACTGTATGCCTTATTGTCAATTACATATAGTATAATAAGATATAGGTTAATGTACATTTATATTTGTGTTTTATTTTTACAAGTATTGACTATATCTTAATTTTATTATTAATAAGATATAAATAGATATACCACATCTTAGTTATCCATTCTTCTAGTGATGGACATCTGGGTTGATTCCAGCTCTTAGCTATTACAAATTGAGCTGCTATAAACATGGTTGAACAAATCTCTTTAGTCTGTGGTTTGAAGGTGTTAGGGTAGATGCCCAGTAAGGGAATAACTGGGTCTGTTGGTATCTCTATACACAGCTTTTTCAGAAGTCTCCATATTGCTTTCCAAAGTGGTTGTACCTTCCTACATTCCCACCAACAGTGGATGAGTGTTCCTACTTCTCCACATCCTCGCCAGCATTTGTTTTTATTTGATTTTTTGATGCTTGCTATCCTTATTGGGGTAAGGTGGAATCTCATAGTTGTTTTAATTTGCATTTCTCTGATGATTAGGGATGCTGAACATTTTCTTAAGTGTATGTTTGCCATTTCTATTTCTTCCTCTGTGAACTGCCTGTTCAGCTCTTTGCCCCATCTTGTGAGTGGGGTGTTTGACTTCTTACTGTTTAGATTTTTGAGTTCTTTGTAGATTCTAGAGATTAGTCCTCTATCAGTTGGATAACCCACAAATATTTTCTCCCATTCTGTGGGTAATCTATTGGCTTTGCTAATTGTATGCTTGTCTGTAAAGAAACTCCTCAGCTTCATGTGGTCCCATTGGTTGAGTGATGGTTTAAGTTCATGAGCTACTGGGGTTTTGTTCAGGAAGTCTTTTTCCATTCCTATATCATGGAATGTACTTCCTAAATTTTCTTCCAGTAGTATTCGAGTTTCTGGTCTTATATTGAGATCTTTGATCCATTTGGACTTGAGTGTAGTGCATGGTGAAATGTGTGGGTCAAGTTTTAGTTTCCTGCATATGGTTATCCAGTTTGTCCAGCACCATTTGTTGAAGATGCTGTCTTTTTTCCAGCGTATATTGTTTGGGCCTTTATCAAATATCAAGTAGCTATAGTTGCTTGACCCAAAGTCCGGGTCCTCAAGTCTATTCCATTGATCTATAGTCCTGTTTTTATGCCAGTACCATGCTGTTTTTATTACTATGGCTTTGTAATATAGCTTTAGATCAGGTATGGTGATGCCTCCAGAGGTATTTCTTTTGCTGAGGATATGTTTGGAAATGCGAGGCCTTCTGCCTTTCCATATGAAATTTGAGATCATTTTTTCTATCTCTGTGAAGAACACTGTGGGGATTTTAATTGGTATTGCATTAAATCTGTAAATTGCCTTTGGTAGGATTGTCATCTTCACAATGTTAATTCTGCCTATCCAGGAACATGGGAGGTCTTTCCATTTTCTCAAGTCCGCCTCAATTTCTTTTTTGAGTGTTTTTATGTTTTCATTGTATAGATCTTTCACTTCCTTGGTTAACGTTATTCCAAGGTATTTTATTTTTTTTGTCGCAATTGAAAATGGGACTATGTCCCTTATTTCTTTTTCTGTATCTTTGTCCTTTGCATAAAGGAAGGCTACTGATTTGAATTCTATACAGCAGTAAGAAAAAATGACACAATGAAATTTGAGGAAAAATGGTTGAACCTGGAACAGATCATTCTCAGTGAACTCACCCAATCACAGAAAAAAAATCGCCACATAGTCTCACTCATCTACAGCACCTAACCTGAATCTACCGAAGATACCTTACATACCCAGCAAGCATCTCCTAGATTAGACACTAGGATGGAAGGGGAGGGAGGGGAGGGCATCAAAGGGGTGGGAAACACAAATCTAGACCCAAACGGCAATGGTACCATAATCTTCTACTTACTAAAAGATAGACCAAATGGCTGATCCTTCACCAGGCCCTTACAGGGAACACCTGAACCACAAGACACTGGAGAGGGTAAGATTAAGACTAACCTTAATCTCCTACATCTTCCCTCCCTCACTTCCCCTCTCCCTGTCTCTCTCTCTCTTATCTCTAACTCTTGTATATTAGTTCTCTTTTTCCTCATTTTCTTAGTGGGCACTGACCTGTAACTCCCAGAACCAGCATGGGGCTATCATCCACAATGAGCTTTTGATCAGTGAGACCTACAAGGTTTCCTAAAAGACAGACAGATTTCTGTCAGAGTACTTGATGACCCACCAAAGGTTAGTGGTAAGACCCTACTGCTGAAGATACCTTATGTGATTGACATGCAAATTAGAATGGCATGGCTGGAAGTTGGATGAGAGTCAGTCCCCAGACAGTCAGCGCGTCTAGTGCCAGAAGGTGCTACATGGGCGACTGGGGGAAATTGACCAATATCTATCGAAGCAACGCATGGTCTAACCTACTTAGCAGCAAATAACTTATTGTGATGCCCACACAAGTGCAGTGGTGGCACACAGCCATGGTGGGGAACCAACTGCTCTCAATTTGGCTAACTGATCCCCTCACTGGTATGGCACCCATAGCTGGAGCTGGGAAACAAGTCAGAACCATATCCAAACATAAGCCCACTCTCCAGTATCAAGCTACTATCAATTGTGGGCTACAAGAGGGCCTACACCTATTAAATTCTCTATAAAAAAAAAAAAAAAGTAAGGGTTATCTCATTTGTCCTGGTGCTAACTTACTCTCCGTTGGAGAATCTGCTTCTCTTTTTCAGATAGATGTAGACCCTAAGGAGAGAGCCACCCCATCATACCTCAAAAGGGCTCCGGCTGAAACTAAGAAAACTTGGAGAAACAAGCAAGGGGGCTGTTTTCCTGATGAACCGGACACCAGCACAAGGGGGAAGGAGATCAGCATAGAGAAAAATCAACTCCTACCAAATCAGAGAGCCAGAGCCTCAGAGGCCCCCAACACCTCATCACTGAAGCAGACCAAAAATGAACCCAACATGGCTCAGGGAAATTTTGCGGAAGAGGGGGCGAAAAGAATGTCAGAGCCACATGTTGGGTCATGATATGCAGAGACATTTAGCTTGCCCATAACTGTGGGCTAACTCCACAATGCATGACCCGTATACCTCAACAAGGAGGGGCCAAGGGGAGGGGGTAGGTCACAGATGAGCCTAATAATGGTACCAAACTGACTGTATTTGCTGAATACAGAACTGAGTAATAAATAAATTAAAAAAAAAAATTTTGAACTTCAAAAAAAAAAAAAAAAAAATAAGATATAAATATTATTCATGCCATGTGATCACTGCATGACAAAACAATCACCAGGATTACAAAATATAGGGGTACTAGGATATGATGTAATATTATTTTAGTTATAACCCTTATGCTCAACTACCTTTCGCTTGTGTGCATTTCATATTTCCTAACATAAACATAGAAGATTAATGTTTCCAAGCAAAAGTACAAACATCCATGATGAGATTTTATGGGTATAATTTAACCATCCCTTCTGATTTTAAGCAACTTTTATACAAAGTCATTGTATATTGCAAGGTCATTGCAACCTCTCAGTGATCCCTTTGAATCACTATATTAATCATGCTCCCTAGCCAGTGGGTCTGAACCGAGAGCATGGAAACAGAAAGCTGAAAGGATAAAATAATACTATAAATTTACCTTTTGATGAACTAAGCTTGTCATCTGTAAATTTTCTCACAGTACACACTCCACATTTGAGTTGTGGTGCATTTTTGGAGTTCTGAGAAAATGTGTGGGCATGCTGGGCTCTCCGGCAGGTAGGGCTGCAGGAGAGCTGGTCCCTCCTAGTCACTGGAGAGAAACACACCTAGTTGGGAGACTTGTCGAAGCAGGATCTCACTTTATTGTAACAGGCAGGTGCTTATATAGTGTTGAGAATGAGGGTGGAGATTTCAGGATGGGGTGAGGTGGAAGGGCCAATAGCATACCGCGACTTTTGAAATGATTGGTTCTAAGCGTGGGAACTCTAACTTCCTATGCGGAAGTAGCAGGCCAGAGGCAACTTGGCGCCCTGCTGAGTCCTAGCTGGCCAGAGACAGGTCGCCAAACTTTAGCTAGGCTCAGGAAGTTCCACTAGGCCTCCTGTCCTGGCCTCTCAAGGCCCAACATGGGCATAACTACATAAGAAGCTATCTTATTAGCGAAAGACACAAGCGAGCATGAAATAAACTGTATGAAAATCGTTTTCCAGAACATTTGCTAGTGTCTGCATTTATAGTTACTCTACCTAATGTTTTAAGTATCAGTCTTCTTTTGAACTCTAAATCACCCACTTCTCTCATTTTTCTTTGATTAAACCATTCCACTAAATAATATTTATCCCATTCAGTTTCTTTCAATTGTATCCTCTGGAACAATAAAGAAATGGAATTGTTGATTCAAATATTTAAAAAAGAACACATTATTCAACTTTTCATTAGCATAGAAATACATAACTGAAGACAATTCACTAACAATACATAAATTCATCAAATATTTGATGACCCCCAAGTGCAATGATGTTTCTTATTTCTTAAAATGTTCACTCCCTAAACCTTTTTGGTGCTTGTTTACTATAATATAAAAATATAATCCACAGTTATTTTATATAAATATTTATAAAATATAAATATAATATATTTTATTATATATATTGTATATAATATGTTAAATATAAATATTTTATAAAATGTAGTAAATTAAAATCTCCATATATCTGCTATAACCATCCTCATAGTTATTTTTATATCTGCCCTGCTTCTTCCTCTTGCCTTACTCTCATCAATGTATAAACATTAAAATCACACACATAATTAATTAATAGAACTAGTGTAGCTATAAATATATATAATTATTTCCAAATAATTTGAGTGTAGATTACACAGATGATGAAACTTTTTTGCTTTAACTCTCCAGTATTCTTTTCCCTAGAATAAGGAATATTGTCTTACAAAAATAGATTACAAGTATTAGAATAGGAAATTAAGTTAAATATATATTAAATCTTTAGTTTTTTTAAACTACTAAGTGACACTGATCATTATGCTACATTATGACTTATTATGTTTTTATCTTTAAAAGTGGACTGAAACACAAATTTCAATTTTGTAATCACATCTATCCATAATTCTAGCTGACAAGTCAATAACTAGCATTAACATAGACATATTATATGCAGGTAAATATTTAGGTGTCTCTCAATTAGAAAAAATAAAATGGTAAAGAAAATTTGAAATCCAATTATCTTCTCCTGTTAGATCCACACACAATAAAACAAAGCACTAGCGGACTTGGAAAGATGACTCCGAGGTTAAACACTTGTGTTCAAAGTCTGATGGCTCAGGTTTGATGCCAGTAAAGCCAAATGCACAAACTGGCCCATGCATGTAGATTTCCTTTGCAGGGGCAAGAGGCCCTGGTATACCCATTCTCTTTCTCTTCTTTCCTCCTCTCTCTCTCTCTTGCTTTTCTCTCTGCTTTCAAATAAATAAAGATGTAAGAGCTGGGCTGAAGAGATGGCTTAGCAATTCAGGCACTTGCCTGCAAAGCCCAAAGACCCTGATTCAATTCCCCAGGACTCACATAAGCCAGATGCACAGGGTGGTGCTTGCATCTGGAGATTTTTTGTAGTGGCTGGAGGCCCTGGTGCACCCATTCTCTTTCTATATGTCTCTCTCTCTCTCTCTAAAATACATAAGTAAATAAATATGCTTAAAATATTTTTTAAAATGTAAGAGCAACAGGGTGGGAGAGAATAGTCAGAGGTCAGAGGCATTACCCTCCCCAACAAATGACTGACTGCTGCTCTCACAACTCATAACCCACAACCCCATGGTAAATACTAGCAATCCCACTGAGGAGGGCCCTCAGCAGAATGGGGACAAGGAGGAGGGAATGATGGTAGCAACACTTGATGTATCCATACAAAGTTTCAACTTAAAAAATTGATAAAAATCACTATCTTGGGGCTGCTGAGATGCTCAATAGTTAAGGTGCTTGTCTGCAGAGCTTAACTCCCCAGGTTTTATTTGTGGTTGCTGGAAGCCCTGGAGTACCCATCCATCCATTCATTCATTCTCTCTCTCTCTTTTTCTCTCTCTCTCTTCTGTTCCTCTCTGCTTGCAAATAAATAAATAAATAAATAAAATATTGAGGAGAAATAAAACACTATCTTGATGTGTCGTCTAATGGATCAGCAGTTGAGAAGACCCAGCACAGGGAGGAAAATCTATGCTTGAGTTAAACCAATTTTGTGATTACTGTAATAAATAAATCCAGAGAAAATATCCAAGGGACACTGGAGCTTGTAAAAAGATTCTGAAAATGCATCAGGGCTTAAAGCATTCTCAAGAATAACATGGTGATACGTTCTTGTTTGTCCTTGAGAGTATTTACTAATCCCAGAATGAAGGTGTCATGGTTTTAGCAGATGAGACAGAGCTAAGTTTGGGACTAGGGCATTAATACATTCAAGTAGCTTAAAATGCACTGTAGTGCAAGAGTTATTGTTGCTGATTCAGTTTACTAAGTACTATCCAAAAATCAATGCATCTGGGAAAACAAATTGTACTTGTTCTGAGATTTGAGGGATTCCAACACTGTTCTGAGTAAGCTCCAACCCCTTAGGCATCACATCAAATGAAACACATAATCAGCTTTCAGTGTATATTTGCCTTCATTAATCATAAACTGGAGGCAAATTCTGAGCTTGCAAATTTAGATCCTTTATTGTTGCTTCACGTTAATGACTATTGTCATTTATTTCCCTCTGGGTTTAGCATTTTCAGCAGCTACACAGCACAGATGGTAAAAAGCCCTTGCAGAAGTGTAATCAGCAAATGTGAACATGTTGTATTCAAAACACAAGATAAAGGGAAGTAGTGAATTACTCCCCAGCATAGTTAATCTATCAAAATGTTATTACATAAATATCTACAGCAAAACAGTCACAACTTTATGTTACCACTGGAACCACTGTATGTGTGTGGACTCTAATACTGAACATTAATACAGTTAAATGCTTATGTTATGCAAACACCTATATATTAATATGTACAACCCAAGTGATACATTAGACTGAAGTTATATAATTGTAAAATATTTCTGGTAATAATTTTAAAAGCTTAAGCATCTTAAAAATTTTTACATTTTAATTACCTGTGTTAATCAGTAAAAATTTAATTTTGCAAAAATGTTACAACTATGATATCTTGTTTGTGAATTTTAGCTGTACATAAATACCACCCAAGCAAGAACACAGATAATTAAATAGTATTAAAATATTATTCAACTTTGTTATTTATAAGATTTCCTACTATTTATATCATAGCCTTGAAACAAAATTTCACTAGAGTTACTTTCATAAGAAAGGAATATGTGACTAAAAATTATTGTTTTTGTTTTTAAAATTAATTTTAATTGATAAATAAATATTTGTATAATAATATAATTATGTATAGCATAAAAGTGATATTTTAAGCCAGGCGTGGTGGTGCATGCCTTTAATCCCAGCACTTGGGAGGCAGAGGTAGGAGGATTGTTGTGAGTTCAAGGCCACCCTGAGACTGCATAGTGAGTTCCAGGTCAGCCTGAGCTACAGTGAGAACCTATCTTGAAAAACCAAAAAAAAAAAAAAAAAAAGTGATATTTTGATAGTTATATTTTGTTGAAAAGGTTATACCAAGCTAATTAACATGACCACCATAACTTCAACAAAGTTTCTGCTAAGACTTAAAAACCTAATATAGTGCCCTTAAAAAATCAATTTTTTTGCTTATATTAAAGTCTATAGAATTAAAGGAGAAGAAAATAGTATCTTCCAAATAGATTAGGCTCACAGAAATATTTATTTTATTTATTTGAGCTAGAGAGAAGGTCAGGGGGACAGGGGAGCGGGGTTTTGGCACTCCAGGGTCTCTTGCTACTGCAAATGAACTCTAGATGCATACATCATTTTTTGTGTCTGGCATTATGTTGGCACTGGGGAATTGAACACTGGCTGGTAGGCTTTGCAGGAACATACATTTAATCACCGAGCAGTCACACCAGCATGCAAGTGATATTTTTGATCTAGTGTTCTTTGTTGATATTGATCTAATTGTTACACAGGAGTTGATTTAGAACAATGGTTTTCATTAATAATTTTAAAATTATATTTGCAAAGTTTGGTGTGTATCCAAGAGTAGACTGCTTCCATCTCAGTTACCCACTCAGCCAGCTAAAGGTAAATTCTTATCTCCATGTCAATAGTATTAAATCAGAATATCTGAACATATATCCTGAGAAATCATGATATAAGTTTCTCAGTTCTCCAGAAAATATTTAGCTGCCACTAACCATCAAACAAACAAACAAAAAACTGGTAGAAGCAAAACAAGTACTTACTACATTAAGATGAATTTATATTATTCATAAAATTTTGGTTCAACTTATTCTCATTAGCCAACGTAGTAATGCCAATACAATCTCCCCAGACACTGACTTAGTAAATCCTGAATTATTGCAGTGTTGTTTTCTGAAATGTATCAGTCAGCCAGCACTGGTTGAAAAAGGTTTGATATTTTCCTGAGTCAGGTTAAAGTGACCGAAAATTCTTTGGCTTTTTCTGCCTCAAAGCTATGCTTTTTAATCAGATATCATTTCATGCATCCACAAATTCAGCTATTTTTGTGTCTTTTCTATAGCTTCTTTATGAACTCTGTATGGTATCTTAGCACTTTCCATAGCGGCCTGGGGAAAACCGGTACATTTCTTCTGTCCTGTCAATGAACCATCCTGTTAATTCATTACCATTACTTGAGGATAACAGCATGGTATTTCATGCCTGAATGATAAACATTTACATTCTAAAATTCCTACACACAGTGTATAGTAGATTTCTTCTGCCTAGAACACAAGACAGCATTTTTCTACTATGCTTGTGAAGCATTTTAAATAGGAATATCAGCAATAAAAAGCAGAGAAATGCAAAACATGTGGCACAGTATTAACTCTTGAAATTATATCTATTTATATGATGACAGCTGAAGTAAGGAGGTAGGCAACATTTCATTGACCTCAGCTAGGAATAAATCTATGGTATAACTAAACTGTGTTACTCCTCTGCCAGTGTCCATGAATGACTGTGAATATGAGCAGAACATTGATTTGGGGATTATAAACACAAGTTTAGGATCAACCATATGTATTTTCCTTATTATTAGGCAAATGGAATAGTTATGAAAAACAGGAAGTATGTTTTAGAAGAACAGAATGACAGCCTTTTGAGAAATGAGGAAAGACATTAAAAGGAACATATTTTGCCCTTGACAAGTGAGTGTTTATATATAAAAAAGTAAAACAAACTGACATTAGGGATTATTTTCACCTGTTCAGTTCTGCACCCACCTTGACCCTCATGGAATCCAGGTGCGCTCATACACACACCAGTAGTGTGTGTCTTCCTTTACTGCACTGTCACTTGTCTGGATACAGGATTCTTCATGGAGTCTCCTGCTGCAAAGACATTTGGATTGCTTCCACTTTTGTCCATCTGTTCAGTTGAACCATGTTTGAGTATATATATGCTCGTATTGCCAAATCACTTCTGAAAGTACTCATACTTTTATTGGCACCTACTGCTTCAAGTTGGCAGTCATACTTGACAATTTGCGTTCTTGTCCTAAAGGTGGATAAGAAGGACAAGTGAAGAATTCTTTATACCATGATCCCAGACAGATGCTTGTAAAGCAGTAAGCATCAAAAGCTCATTACAAACATTTGTTCAATAGAGAGACAAAATCAGCATGCAGAGCACAATGACACAAAAGGTGTTAGGATTGTCCCAATGTCTGGTCTATGAGCTCATGAGGACCTCCTCCACATGAGGCACTGCTGCAGTTAGTGGTATAGACACTGGTATGTTACCCATATTCCAAAAAATAAACTCTCACACATGATCATGCAAGAACTAAATTCTGTTTCACTCTACAAATATAGCAGGGGGACTAATTGGGAAGAATAAGGGGTTCATCTGAAGTATGTGACTGATAAGAAAGTGTAAGATGGGTGAAAATGAGCAAAAAACATTATTAATGAATGTGAAATTATCAATAAAATATGGTTCTGGCACCAAGGCTAGATACCATTCCAGGGTGGCTGCCTAAGAGGGGACAGATCAGTGGAAGATCAGCTGTGTGCAGGGCCATGCACCATTGTGAGATGGGCTGAGCACTGGAGTTATGCAGCAGGGTTATATGCCATTCTAGGACAGCTACTTGAGAGGGGACAAATCAGGGGCAGGTCAGCTGTGAGTAGAAGACCGAGTTGGATTCTGTTTCTCACACTCACCTTGCAAGCCCCGGCCAAATAATATATATCTGAAGAAGGACAGAAACAGTGGGCATCTATGTACTGACTCCAGCCCCCAGCAGAAGCTTGGATATGATCTCACTCCAAAAAGCCAGATAGCAAACTAGGCTGGAAGAAAAGTATCCAGTTTGGACACCAGGAAAGACAGGCTTCCCAAAGTCTTACCCAGATTTGCCAAGGGGTGGCACACACAAAGTGTGTCCTGCTCAGGTTCAAGTGCACCCACCACAACCTAGTGGATAGTCTTCAATCCCACAGGCACCTTGATAAACTCCTACCAGGACCAAACACAGACTGTACAAAAGCTGCTATTTTGCATCCTCAGGGAAACAACTCATCTTGACATGGGCATGACCCAGCACAAAACAAATAGCATACACCGTCCAGCAAGGGGAACCCACCAAGACTAACTAGTCTCACAATGGAATTCCCATTAAAGCTTTAATAAACCCAAGGCATGGAAATTAATACAAAATCTCAATATTTTAAATGAACTTAATGAGATAAGAACAAATGGGCTGAATGAGAAGAGACTGGTTAAAGGGTTATCAAATATGAACTCCAAAAATGGCTGAAGGAAAAGGAAGGATATCAATTCACAAAAAGAATCCAAATTATAAATCAGAGGTTGGTTCAATGAATTGGGGTAAGGTAACAAAAAGAAATCAAAGGATAGATGAAGGAAATGGAAGATAATCAACAAGAACTAAGAGGGTCAGGAAATAGTACTTACTTTATAGATGGATTAATTAAATGAAAGACAATCAAATAGAGATCAACAGCAGGGCAAAGGAATCTGAGGAGAATCAACAAATGAATGAGCTCATGAGGAAATGGAACAAGCTCAAAGAGGACATATCCAAATGCAGAAATGAACCCCAAAAGACAGTAAAATGGCCAAATCAAATAATTTAAGTGGAATTTAAACAAGAGAGGGAAATGCTGAAGAAAAGCATAACAGAAAACAGAAATGCAATAAACCTCTTAAAAGGCCTGCAAGAAATCCTCACCAACAGAATAGACCACATAGAGGACAGGATTTCAGAACTCATGGACAAAACAGAAGAATTAGGCTGAGACTCCAAAAACATTGTCAAGTTCAAAAAAAATGTGAGAAGAGAACATGAGGGAACTTTGGGAGACCTTGAAATGACTATATATTCAGATCATAAACATACAGGAAGGGGAAGAAATAAAGGCCAAGGACATAGAGAAAATCTTCAATGACCACTACCTCCTGTATAAATATGCTGAATTACCCTACTGTATCCCATGCATATGTGTAGTTATTACATGCAAATACACTGTTAAATGTTTAAGGAGATGTAAATGTTATAAAAGAAAATAATAAAAAAATTATGGTTTATCTAAGAATTATGTGTCCTTGTGACACAGCCAGGACTTTGGGACTGCATGTTATTATAGAAGAAATTATATAGAAGAAATTATAGAAGAAAATTTTCCCAAACATACAAAAGAATGACTAATCCAAGAAAAGGTGATGCACAGAACACCAAATAGACAGAACTAGAGAAGACACCCCACTTCACATGATAATCAAAATACTAAACACAGAAAACAAGGAAAGAGAACTAAAAGCTGTAAGAGAAAAACAGCTTATTACATACAGAGGTAAGCCCATCAGAATTACTTCAGTTTGTGTGTGTGTGTTTTCCCCAGTGGAAACTCTGAAAGCGAGAAGAATTTGGATCAGAATATTTCAAAAGCTAAATGACCATGTCAACCTAAACTACTGTACTCAGCAAAATTATCCTTTGCTATAGAACATAAAAGAAAAACATTTCACAAGATAAACCAGCTGTATGATTATATGAGCACCAAGCCAGCTCTACAGAGAATACTGCTTGGAATACTCCACATTCAGTAGATGAAATAACATGCACAAGAGGGGATCAAAAGAAACAATCACGTTGAGAATGGATGTAAAAGGATGCAAACACCAAAAAACAACAACAACAACAAAAAAACCAGAAACAAAACAAAAACAAAAACAACAACAGAAAACATGCCCCACAATAGCTTCAGCATAACAGGGATTAACTCACACCTCACAATTATAACCCTGAATATTAATGGACTCAAGGCTCCAATGAAAAGACACAGGTTAACAGTCTGGATCAGAAAGCTAGACCTGTTCATTTGCTGTCTATAGAAAACCCACCTTACAATAAAAGATAAATAACACTTTAGGATGAAGGGATGGAAAAAGACATCCTAAGCAAATAGAATCAGGAAACAAACAGGAGTGGCTGTAGTGATTTCTGTCAAAATAGACTTTACACCAAAAGTAATCAAAAGAGATAAAGAAGGCCACCTCATACTCATTAAAGGAACAATGCAACAAGAGTATATTACAATCATAAGCTTACATGCACCAAAACCAGGGACACCTAATTTTATAAAGCAACATTTAATAGACAATAAAGAAGATATATATCCAAATGCAATAACAGTAGGAGATGTTAATACCTCACTTTCAACAGCAGATCCTCTAAGCAAGAGACAGTGGAGCTAAACAAAACCATATAACAAGTGGACTTAATAGACATCTACAGAACATTCCACCCTAATTCTACTGAATACGCATTCTGCTCAGCAGCTCATGGAACCTTTGCCAAAATGGACTATATATTATGGCATGAAACATGTCTCCACAAATTCTGAAAACAAATTCTGCATGATAGCCAAAGACAATGCATTAAAACTAGAAATCAACAACAGAAAACACACCAGTTCCTGGAGACTGAGCAACGCACTATTAAACAATACATTAGTTGATGAAGAAATTAAAAAGGAAATACATATATTTTATTGAAATGAATAACAATGAAAACACAACATACAAAAACTTATGCAACACACTGAAGGCAGTTCTAAGAGGGAAGTTTATAGCACTAAGTGCCTACATTACCAAACAAAGAGTTCTCAAATAAGTAACTTAAATATCCATTTGAAGGTGTTGGAATGACAAGAATAGTCCAAACCCCAAAGTGTCAGACAGAGAGAAATTATCAAGAACAAAGCAGAAATTGGGAGGGAGAGATGGCTCTGTGATTAAGGGACTTGCCTGCCAAGCGTTAGTGACCTGAGATCATTTCCTCAGTATCCATGTAAAGCCAGATGTAAGTTGTCTCATACATCTGGAGTTGTTTATATAGCAGCTGGAGGCCTTGGAGTGCCCATTCTCTCCTTCTCTGTATCTCTGTCACTCTCTCTCTCTTCCATCTATCACTTTCTATGCTTTCAAATAAATAAAAAATAATCATTATTAAAAAAGCAGAAATCATGGCGCACGCCTTTAATCCCAGCACTCGGGAGGCGGAGGTAGGAGGATCGCCGTGAGTTCGAGGCCACCCTGAGACTCCATAGTGAATTCCAGGTCAGCCTAGACTAGAGTGAGACCCTACCTCGAAAAACCAAAAAGAGAAAAAAAAAAAAAAAAAAAAAAGCAGAAATCAAAGAATTTGAAATAAAGAAAACACTTTAAAAATCAAGAACTGGTTCATCAAAAAATATAAACAAGATTGATAATTTACTTGTCAAATTGATCAAAAGCAGAAAAATAGACGCATAAATTAACAAGATTAGAAATAAAAATGGAGATGTCAAAACTGACACCAATGAAACTGGAAAAGTCAACAGGGCATGTTTTAAAAACCTGTATTCCACATAATTGGAAAACCTTAACTCATATCACCTCCAAAAACTAAACTCAGAGCAAATAGACTACATAAACAAACTTATTACTTCTAAAAAATTTTAAACAGTAATTAAAAATGTCCCAATAAAATGTCCAGGGGTCTGGAGAGATGATTTAGCAGTTAAGGTACTTGCCTGCAAAGCTTAAGGAACCTATTTTGAGTTCCTCAGTACCCAGATGAATATGGTGACACATGCATTTGGAGTTCATTTGCAGTGGCTGGAGGCTCTGGGATGCCCATTCTATCTCTGTCTGTCTGCCTCCCCTTTCTCTCAAATAAATAAATAAATAAATAAATAAATAAATAAATAAATGCCTAGGCCCAGATGGATTCACTCCTGTGTTCTGCCAAATCTTCATAAAAGAACTAAAATCACTTCTCAAATTATTTCATCCAATTGAAAAAGAGGAAATGCTCCCAAACTCTTTCTATGAAGCTAGCATTATTCTAACACCTAAACAAGATAGAGATCCAACAACAAATCTATCTATCTATCTATCTATCTATCTATCTATCTATCTATCTATGTATATATGTATAGAGAGAAAGAGAGAGATAGAAAGAGAGAGAGAGAGAGACTGATAATCCTAGTGAACTTAGATGCAAAAATTCTTAACAAAATCCTCAGAAACCAAATTCAAGAACACATCAAAAGCATCATCCACATTGATCAAGTAGGTTTCATCCTCAAGGACTCAGGGATGGTTCAACATACAGAAATCTATGTAATTCACCATATAAATAAACTCAAACATAAGAATCATATGATTATTCAAATAGATACAGAAAAGGCCTCTGAAAAATACAACACCCATTCATGATTAAAATACTGGCGAGACTAGTGATGGACAGACCAAATTTCAATATAAGACTATATAATACCCCTAAGGACTACATCACAATCAGTGGGGTAAAACTTGATGCATTCCCATTAAGGTCTGAACAAAACAGGGATGACCACTCTCACCATTGCTTTTAAAAAATATTTTAAAAGTATTTTTATTTAGTTATTTGCAAGCAGAGAGAGAGATAGAGAGAGAGGAGAGACAGAGGGAGATAGAATGGGCATGCCAGGGCCTGTGGTCACTGCAACCAAACCGCAGATTCATGCGACATCTGGGTATCTGGCTTTATGTGGGTACTAGGGAATCATACTCAGGTCGGTAAGCTTTGCAAGGAAGATCATAAGCTTCTGAGCCATCCCTCCAGCCCTCTCCGTTGCTTTTCAACATAGTGCCTGAAGTTTTAGCACCAGCAATACAACAAGAGAAACAAATAAAAGGGATAGAAATTTGTCAGGAAGCACTCAATCCAGTCCTATTTGAATATTACATAATTTTATACATGTGACCCAAAAGGATTCAACAAAAAACTTCTAAAAGTGATAAATTCTTTCAGTAAAGTGGCAGGATACATAACCTACACACAAAAATCAGTAGCCCAGCTGGGCGTGGTGGCATGCACCTCTAACCCCAGAACTTGGGAGACAGAGGCAGGAGGATCACTGTGAGTTCAAGGCCACCCTGAGACTACAGAGTGAATTCCAGGTCAGCCTAAGCTAGAGTGAGACCCTACCTCAAGAAAACAAAACAACAACAAAAAAAATCAGTAGCCTTTTTATGAGCCAAAGATAAACATATGGAGGAGATATAAGTGACATTATCCTGTTTTCAATAGCTACAAACAAAATTAAATACCTTGGAATATCACTAGTCAAGAAAGTGAAATACCTATACAAAGAAAATTTAAGAACAGTAAGAAAGAAATTGAGTAGGATACTAGAAGATGGAAACACATCTCATGCTCATGGATTGGAAGAATTAATATTGTGAAAATGGCCATCCTACCAAAATCATTATACATATTGAATGCAATGCCAATAAAAAATTCCAGCAAGCTGGGCGTGATGGCACATACCTTTAATCCCAGCACTTGGGAGGCAGAAATAGGAGGATCTCCATGAGTTCGAGGCCACTCTGAGACTACATAGTGAATTCCAGGTTAGCCTGAATTCAAGTGAGACCTTACCTCAAACCCTCCCCCCAATAAATAAATTCCAGCAATATTATTCATTATAATAGAATAAATAGTCTAAAATTCATATGGAAGAACAGATGGTCCAATGGGAGCCAAAATATATTTAAAAAATACATCTAGAGGTATCACCATACCCATTTTCAAGGTATACTACAAAGCCATAGTAACTAAAACAGCATGGTACAGGCACAAAACAGACACACAGTTCAATGGAATAGAATGAAAGACCCATCTAGCTACCTGATCTTTGACAAAGGAGCCAAAAATATACATTGGGGAAGAGATAACCTCTTCAACAAATACTGCTGGAGAAAATTGAATACCACAAGTAGAAGAATGAAATTATATCTACCACTCTTCCTGTCCAAAAGTCAATTCTAAATGAATCAAGAACCTCAATATAAGATCTGAAACTATAAAACAACTAGAAGAAAAAACAGAGGGAATACTCCACAATATAGGTATAGGGAAAAGCTTCCTAAACAAGGCCAAGTAGCACAGGAAATTCAATCAACACTCAAGCATCGAGGCCTCATGAAACTAAAAATCTACACTACAGACAAGCAAACCATTAATACAGTTAATAGACATCTCACAGAATATAAGGAAATTTTTACCAGCTATACACTCTGACAAAGGTCTAATATCTAGAATCTACCAAACAAAAACCTAAACAATAAAAAAATTCAAACAACTCATTCAAAAAATAGGGCAGAGATCTGAACAGAGAATTCTCAAAAAAGGCAAATGTCCATTTCACACTTTAGGAATATGCAATGTCTTTAGTAATCAGAGAAATGCAACTCAAAATGACTCTGAGATTTCATCTCACCCAAGTCAGCATAGCATTCATCAAAAAATCACATGTGAACAAATACTGGCAAGGTTGTAGGGAAAGAGGAGCCCTTACCCACTGCTGGTGAGAGTGCAAACTTTTACAGTCACTATGAAAATCAGCATGAAGACTCCAAAAATCATGAAAATAGATCTATCATTTGATCCAGCTATATCACTTCTGGGCATATGTCTTAACGACTCCACACTTTACTACAAAGATATTTGTTCTAGCATCCTTATTGCTACTGTATCTACAATAA
This sequence comes from Dipus sagitta, assembly GCA_036346955.1. Classification (NCBI taxonomy): domain Eukaryota; kingdom Metazoa; phylum Chordata; class Mammalia; order Rodentia; family Dipodidae; genus Dipus; species Dipus sagitta. Next base: position 53,464,686 of record CM070774.1, read on the forward strand.
GTAGGAACTGGAATCTTCCCACATGCCAATCAACTAATGAATAGATGATTAAAATGTGGTACATGTACAAAATGGAAACCTAATCGGTGATAAAGAACAATGAAATAATGAAATCTGCAGGAAAATGGATGGATTTGGAAAAAAAAAATCATCCTAGGTGAGGTCACACAGGCACAGAAATACAAACATTACATGCACTCTCTCATATGAGTTCCTAACTGGGCTCAGATGGACATGAGTGCAAATGGTAGCTAACACCAGAGCTATGGGCATAAAACTAGAATGGGACCAGGGTAGAGAAGAAACAGGGTGAGAGGAGAGGGAGAGTTACCTGATAGGTAAGGGTAGGGACAGAATATCTGGGGTGAGAGGGGCTTGGAGGGATAGGGGTAGGGAGGATAGAGAAGGAATTACACAAAAGTCAAGACATAAGTTCCATAGAGACCCTCATTCTTGGCCTGGAGATATGGCTACTGGTTAAGGAATTTACTGGCAAAGCCAATGGACCCAGGTTCGGTTCCCCAGAACCCACAAAAAGCCAGATGCACAAGATGTCACGTGCGACTGGAGTTCATTTTCAGTGGCTAGAGGCTTTGGCACTCCCATTCTCTCTCTCTCTTTCTATCTCTCTCTCTCTTTCTCTCTCTCTCCCTCTCTCTCTCTCACACACAAATTTCTAAATAAATAAATAATTAATTAATTTAGAAAAAGTAAAAGGAAAAGAAACCGAATAGCATTCTACAAGATATAACCATCAATAAAGGGGGAAGGGAACAGTCCTGATATAACTTAACTTTAATACCATGGAGGCTGGAGAGGTAACTCAGCAGTTAGGTACTTACTTGCAAAGCCTGAGGACCCAGGTTCAATTCTCCAGTACCCACAAAAGCCACATGTATCTGGTGGCACATGCATCTGGAGTTCATTTTCAATGGCTAGACGCCCTGGCATGTCCACTCTTTCCCTGTCTGCCTCTCCCTCACTCTGTCTCTCTCTCATAAATAAATAAATAAATAAATAAATAAATAATAAAAATATTAAAACCATGGTCTCTGGTTTTAAATCCCAGACCCAGAATTGGGTTGCCAGCCAATCCACCACCACAGTGAACTATCTCCTAGGGAGACACATGAAGTCCCCAAAACAATGTAGGCCATTGCCAAATCACATCATTCCTTGCCAGAGCTAAAAGGTAAGACCCTATTCCTAAAGACACCACAGGTTGCAGTAGCAAGACATAGGAATACAATGCTGGAACCAAAAGGTATGCTTGTCTAACATAATTTTAAAGAAAAAATTCCTCAATTGCAAACAGAATTTATAGTTGAAATGAAGAAACATTTAGATGGAAATAAAAGCAAAAACAACTCATTATAAAAATAGATAATTAATTTGCTGTTATATTTCAAAGAAATTATTCTATGAGCAGAACTATGCTTTCAATTATTGCTATTCCTTTCTTCTGAATATTTGATAATATTATGCACCAAACTATATCAAAAGTAGTGGCACTGACCTACACCTCCACCAGCACTGTGTGTTATTCTAAAATTTCCTACACGTTTGCTTACATTTCTTCTTTATTATTACTCCACAATATTTATTGATTTGGTGAAAAAATTGTACCCCATAATTTTGATCCATTTCTTTGGAGATGGATAATGTTGAGAATGCGTCATTCATTTACTGTCTTTTTCATAAACTCTGTCTTTAAAGGCTTCTTCCTCTTTAACCTACCTTTTCCAACTGTCTTTGTTTATCTTACTATTACTTAATAGTTGTTTTATGTATTTTGTGTAAAATTATTCCATTGAACAAGGATGTTGCAAACTTACTCAATTTCTTGTCTTGTTTTTTTCTTTTCCTTTCTCTCTCTCTCTCTCTCTCTCTCTCCCTCTCTTTATTTTGAGGTAGGGTCTCACTCAAACTCAGGCTGACCTGGAATTCACTACGTAGCTTCAGGCTGGCCTCAAACTCAGAGAGATCCTCCTACCTCTGCCTCCAGAATGCTGGGATTAAGGGTGTGAGAGACCACCCCTGGCTTAAAATACCCTTTTGATGAGCATATTTTCTCTCATGTTTGTTCTATGGAACAAATGTAACGGAGGTTTTGTTTTCTTATTCACTTAAAGGAACATGCCTAAACAGAAATGAGAGATTAGAGACTGAAGCTAAAGTGAATAATGTATTGCTGGGAAATTATATAAAAGTAACCACCATCCCAGTAAAGCATTATTGCATGGAAATTAATGTAGCTGACAGTGTGAGGTTTCTCAGGAGAGCCCCTCACTGTCTCATAAGACAGTCAGTCTGCTGTAAATGTTCAGCTGATGTTCATATTGTGACCCTGTGATAAGAGGAACAGTGAAAAAAGGGAAATACAGCCCCTCATTTTTTCACTATCGTACCACATGTTGTGATTTCCTAGAAAGAAGACAGCTTTGATATCTGATAAGCCTGAAAAGTATAAAGCTCTTTAGGGAGGATAAAAATTTATCTTTAACTATGTTCAATTTACTATCAATTTTATTCGTCTGAATAAGCTAAAATATCAAAGGACCATGTAAGTGGCATTGTATTTTTAATAGGTTTTTCTAAAACTCCCTTAGTGGGATGAAGGTCAACTTCTAAAAGCGAATTTCTATTACATTGCAGGGATATAATTTTTCTTTCTTTAAATATATGGGAACGATTTTAGAATTTGAAAACTAAAGCAAGAACCAATACATATACAAAGGCAATTTTGAGTTCATTATCTACCAACATGTACATTTAAATTAAATTAAAGTTAATCAGTAAACATATTATTGGTCTTTAATTTTTCGTACCTTATCTTTGTGATGCAAGCTTTGGATTTTTGACTCTACTGTTTCCATGTTTTGCACAAATTAACTTTCTTATTAAAGTTAGTTTGGACTGAATAGAATGAAAATTATTTGTGACTAAAGAAAACTATAGAACTGACTTTTGGAAGGGCAGCCTAATGTATAAATCATTTATTTATCACATAATCATTTCTAACACAATTCTGTTAGTAAACTTTACAGACAAGTTTTTAAGCAAGATATAAATTAAAAATAAAGTTTGGGTTGGAGAAATATCTCAGTGGCTAAAAGGGTGCTTGTTTGCAAAGCTTACCTCCCTCAGTTCAATTCCTTAGTCACCCACTAAACCCAGAGAAGCATCCATTTGCACTGGCAAGAGATCCTGGTGTACCCATTCTATTCTCTCTCTCTCTCTCTCATATGCAAATAAGGAATATAAATAAAAATAACTTCATTATGCATTACTTAATTTTTTCAGGTATATGAATAAATTAGAACACTACAATTAAAACCTTCATAGAGTCTTAATAAACTGACTGAATGGACTTTGCTTTTGCTTTGAAGAATCACTACAAAGACATTTTAAAAGTGAGAACATAGTTTTATAATAATGAGAATCTTCTTTGAACTTGTATTGGAATTTTAAGTTTTACGGAACTAGTTAACTTTCAGTTTCAAAGTTTCTTATATTCTCCATATGACTGCATTGTGAAAAGAGGTGAAGTCATTAGAGAAGTGGTTCTAAACGTGTTTCTAGCCTGAAGGGAAGAAGCAATCACCAGCAATCTAATAATAAAACTAGTATTTAAAAGGTTAGTTTTCTAGGAATATTTTGCAGACCTAAGATGTTTGCAGAGTTTTAATAAGTAGTCAAACTTTTGAGTGCGTATGAAACCTCAGCATATCAGGAGTTGTTCATAGCTACCAACATCTCCTTGTTGTCCCCTTCGACCTATGCAAAAGACATTATGTGCACTCAGGGCAAAACCTGCCAGTGTTCCACAGAGCTCTAATTCTACACCATACTTACAGAGTACTGTTTTTCACACAGAAACACATGATTGCTGCAGGAATAGAATTTTGAAACTTACTGGTTTTAATTTTTTCCTTGAATTTAATATATGCTAAATTATGAGTGTGTTTCAAATGAGTGATTTATACACAACACTTTCTTTTTAAAAATGTAATATTTATTTATTTATTTACTCATTTTAAAAACATTTTATTTTTATTTATTTATTTGAGAGAGGCAAAGAGAGAGATAGAGGGAGAAGACAATGGGTGTACCAGGGCCTCCAGCCACTGCAAAAGAACTCCAAACTTATGCACCACCTTGTGCATCTTGGCTTACGTGGGAACTTGGGAATCAAACCAGGATCCTTTGGTTTTACAGGCAAGCATCTTAACAACTAAACCATCTCTCCAGCCCTGTTTCATTTTAAAATATTAATTGTTTATTTATCTGAGAGAGATAGAGGTAGAGAAAAGGAGTTATTTACTTATTTTGAGAGAGAGAAAGACAGAGAGAATAGGTGTGCCAGGGTCTCTAATCACTGAAAACTCTAGACATAAGTTCAACCTTGTGCATCTGGCTTATGTGGGTACTGGGTAATCAAAATCAGGTCCTTAGGCTTCATAGGCAAGGGCCTTAACTGATAAGCCATCTCTCCAGCTCCTTATATGCAACACTTTCAAGTGAATACAAAATCTTTTTCCATAAAGTCTTTAACAACTAGCACTTGTTAGGACTTATTATAGTAAGCACTTACTTATGAGTGTGTGTTATGTGTCACATGTGATGGATGGCTTTTCTGTATCAGTTATGTAATATCCTTCCATCAAAACAAAACAGAAAAAATTTTCTCCTACAAGGACTCAAGCCTAGTTAATTTATAAGTATAATACCACAAATATGCTATAATTTTTTTCCTCCAACTATTATTTTGTGTATTTAAATGTGTAAAAATGTGTGTATGTGGGATTTACATTTAAGCATACAAGTGCACATATATGTGTGTGCACATGCATGTGAGACCAAAAGACATCCTCAGCAGCATTGTCCACTTTCTTTTTTGAGGCAGGGTTTCTCAGTGTTCTGAAAGTCAATTAGGCCAAACTAGATGGGTAGGGAATCCCTGGGATCCTTCTCCCCTTGCCTGCCCACCATTGGGCTTAGATTCTGGGCTACTGTACCTGGCTTTTTTCCATGGGTAGTGGGAACTGAACTCAGGTCCTCATCCTTATGATTTTAATGCAAGCCCTTCACCCACTTAGTCATCTCCCTAGCCCAATTCCAACCTTTTATTTATAACAATTTATTTACTTTCCATACAATATTGTGAGAAATGTAATGTTATTGTTCTAGTTTATATCAGCAAAACACTATGGGAAAATTGGATACCTTTATTAAACTTGCAGCTTTATTAAATTGCAGAGCTGAAAATTAATTTAAACTGTGTGAACCACACACAGAAACATGCTGCTTCCTACTATTTCGTATTGCTATTTGCTGTCTTCATACTGTATGTCATACATAGTTCAACAGTAAATGATTATGCCAACAGTGGTGACAGTATCTGTGCACAACATCAACCTTTATGACTAAATTACTTCAGGACAGAATGCCAATAGTCAGAAACATCTCAATGATGCTAAGAAATAAATGACTGATTCTGCTCATTAGAACCAATATGCTACGATTGTTCTTAAATGCTATGTATGAGAATACATTCCTTTTTGAAAAGAAATGTACAACCTTTTGAAAAGTGATCATATTGACAGAATGTGCATGATTCTTTTCTTTGGAAGGTGTGTGTAGTATGAATGGTGTCATGTGTGTCTGTATAGTATAGGAACATGTGTGTGTAGATTCACAAGCACCATGCTCAGGTGTGCAGAGGCTAGAGAGGAGAGCATGGCTGCTTTTAGCATAATGTGTTCTCCATAACTTTGTATGTTTGCTATTGAGCCCTGTACTTAAATCTCCAGCTAATGAAACCTTTTGGAAGGTAAAGTCTTGATGGAGGTGGTATGTCATTGGGTCATGCCTTGGGATTTTATAGTCCAGCTCTGCTTGTCAAACTCGGTGAGTTTAGTCTGGCTACTTGCCCCTTGCTGCTATGGTGATATGATGTCCTGCTATCTGTTCCTGCCATCCTTCATCCTTTCCCACCAGGATGAAACATCCCCTTGAAATTTTTTGCTGCAAATAAACCTGATTTGATGTGTTGTCCCAGCAATGAGAGCAACCTTGGGTGTCTTATTCATTTCTTTGAGAAGAATGTCTCACTGAACCTGAAGGGCTGACCAGCCATCTCTCATTTCTGTCCCTTTCTACCCACCCAAACAGGACTGGGATTACAGGTGTGCTTTGCCATGCCCAGCTGTATATGTGGGTGCCGGCTATCAACCTTAATCTCAGACTGTCTCAGGCCTTCATGCTTGAATGACAAGAGCTCTTAGCTAATGAGCCCTCTGCCCAGCTGACTAGAATGCACATAATTTGTTATACAGATCTGCTTCAGGGAAAGGGAAGATGGACAGATGTTGAACAAAGATCTACTGTTGTAATTAGGAATTTTTTTATTGTTCAAAATATGGAAATACATTGAGACGTATGTGGATATGTCATTGTCTCATGTTATGGTATGCGGTATTCTCCCCCAAATCACTTGTGTTGAAATCTTGGTCCCAAGAGAGTAGTAATGGAGAGATGATTGGATCGTATGAGTAGTACCATTATTAATGGGGTAGTAGAGGAGGACACTGAAGAATGTGCAATGAGGAAGCGAGGCCAAGCTGGATACAGTAGGTTAGTGGGAGGGTGCTTTGGGGCGTATTTCGTCACTTGCTCACTTTCTGGCCCTCTTAGCCTTCTGGCTGCGGATTAGAAGTGCAGCCTACCACAGTGGGGTTCTACCTCACGACTAGCCTAAAATCCCTGGAGCCAGTGAAGGTAGAAATCTCTGGAAACATGAAACAGAATAAGTCCACTTTGAGTTTGTTTCCGCGTGTGTTTGGTCACAACAACAGAAAGCTGAATAACACATCTGAGCTCAGATTTTAGGAGGAAAGCAGATAAAATGAAGTGTTCAGGTAAGTGAGGATGGACTATTAAAACCATGGAGTAATACATTTGAAATGAGTAAAATTGTATGAAATGTGAGTTATTTTTTACTAAATGTTTTAAATACTTCAATTATCATATATCTGACATTGCAAAATTCCAAGTAAACTGATTGGCATAATCACTGATTGTACCATTTCATATTAATCTCATATTTTCACACATGGAAACTCTACATTCCTTCCTAATTTGTTGTTAAATAACTAATATGTCAGACGAAATATAAAATATATAAGTATTAATGAAGGCTTATTTTTTTTTTTTTTGAGGCAAGGTCTCACTCTAGCCCAGGTTGATCTGAAACTCATTCTTTAGAGCAGGCTGTCCTTGAACTCATGATGATCTACCTAACTTAGCCTCCCACTTGCTACGACACCTGGCTAATTTTTTAAAGATATTCCTATATGTAGTCTTGTTCAGCAATGAAACTTATATAAAACAAAATCGGCAGCACTGTACTTGCTTAGCATGCATACAGACCTGGTGTGACCCACAGCATACAAAGATAAACTGACAAATAAATAAATTATAACGCAACAACAAAAAATGCCCTATGGTACATAATAGTAGCTCATTGCATGTTAGATTTTGAAAATAAATTTTAACCTATAGTATGCTATTAAATTATATTAATTATGGTATAACACAATAACATTGTTAGGTGTAAGCAATGCTTTCGAGGGAAATTTCTGAAAAAATATCCAAAATAATTTTTGACTTGAAGATAAAGGTACATGCAGAAATTCTAAAGATAGCTGGTGAATCAAAACCTTGGATTTTAAAAACAGGAATGAAATAATTCTTTTTTTACACAGGAGGAACCCATGTACAATTTGATAAAAATATCCTGTTGTATTTACTATTGTTTTTATGAAAGGTCACAAAGTTTACAGAGTTCTCCTTTTTCATCATGTTTTCTGTTTTTTTCTTCATCTTGGAAGCTTGTGTTCTGTGTGAAATATATTAAATATTTTATAGAGATGATTTCTATTTATTTCACAAATAGGAATAAAAAGCATTGCATGATAAAGTTAAATCAGTTGGCACTTAATTGAAATATGTTGTTTTTTCTCAAATGTGAAATCTTAAAAAAAAAAAAAAGAAAATAAAGGAAAGTAGGAGAGAATATCAGGAAATTGGATGGAGACAAGTAGGGGAGGAAAAAAGTAAATGTGTGTAATGTGAGAAGATATGATATCTAAATGCTTTGTACACATGTGTTATGACATCATAATGAAACCCACTATTTTGTGCAATTAATGCACTAATAAAAATAACAAAATTTTATTTAAATTTCAGTTTCTGTTCTTTGCTTACTTTAATGGAGTTTTAAATTTGAGAATTCACAATTCAATAACATATTGTTCAAGTACCATCTCTTTTGTCTGACTGAATCACAACAGTATTACATGGTTTGATACAGAAGAAACCTTTTAAGGTTATATGCATATATATGAATCATAGTGGAAATTCAGCCACTTTTTCTCATGATGCTTTATAATAATGGCAATAGTAAAGATTAAATATTTTGTAACATTAAATATTGAAAATTAAAGCAGCAATTATTTTCTTACACTAATTGATATAATATCAAGATAATTTTATTATCTATTCAACGAAATTATTAATGTAACTGTTCTCTTGAGTGACAATGGAATCTGAATCATTATGTGGCATAATAATGTTCATTTGGATAATCATAAGCATGTTGAAGGCAATTTAAAATCAAGAATAAAGGATAACCTTTATTTCTACTTAGACAGAACAAGTTGGTGTGATTATGGTGGTACAGAATTCTCCAGATGTTTTTAATGAGAGCTATTAATTTTCTATCCTCTACTGACATTAATTGTTCAGTTTAGAACATGAAGGATATGCCCTCTGAGAATGAAGATTCGAAGTCTAATATTACAAGAGCAAATTTATTTCTGTAACATCAAAAGTAGAATTATTGTCTTAATTGTATCCGAGGAAACAATTGGATATGCCCAAAAGAAAATTAGTAATTATATAGTCTACCTTTAAATAATGCAAAATTAATCATTTTCGTATCTCGTATGAACCATGTTGTACAGTAAATTGTTCTTTGCCTATAAGCAAATATGTAATAATAAATGGCTTTTATTTCTGTGTAGGGAAAAAAATAAGTGACTGAAAAGCTTTGAAACCTTCTGAATTGTTACCATTTTGCTATAAGATCAATATTCCTAGGCATCTAGTAATATCAATATTTTTAGACAACTTTTTTTCAATTTTATATGCATTTGCAATTCACAAGCATGCATTGCTATCTCTTGTATATATCAACTATGGAATAGTTTATCTTGTATGAGTTAGCCTTTGAGCCACATATATTTTAAACCTTAAGTGCAACATTCATATAGATTCAAATTTTGTTTCATTCTTAAGTAATATTTTAGCAAGTTATGGTTTTTGTTTTTATTTTCAATATTTTATTGGCACATAAAACCACATATATAGAGTTCAATATAGTATTTCCATACATGTATAGACAGTGGAACAATTAATTTAGGGTAACTAGCATAAATTTTTATTACTCTAAATGTTTATCATTTCTTTATTTTGAAACATTAAAAACATATTTTCTAGCGATTTGAAGCCTTCCTGTTAGATATGACTTCTCTTTCTGTCCAATTTACACTATATGTTATTTCCCTTATCTAATAATTACATTTTATCTTCTGACTATTTTCCTTTCTTCCTATTTACCCCAGCCAATGGTAATTACTATTCATGTCTAGAGTTCTAGAGATTGTCTAAAGATTCCATAAGTGAGATCATGTGTTGCTTTCTCTGTTCTTATTTCATTACATGTCAACTAATCCTGTCCACGTTCACAGTGCTACCACAAATGACTGTGGTTAAATAGAATTTCATTGTGAATCTATACCAGTTTATTATATCCACTCATTCATAAATAAGCATTTGTGTGAGGCACGTCTTGGCTATTGTGAGAAGTGCTGCAGTATATATGTGATTTCAGATTTATCTGGAACATTTTGATTTCATTATATTTGCACATATATTCACTAGTGAATTTATTGGCTCATTAATTAGGGCTAGGGATAGTTTTTTGAGGAAAGTTCATATTGTTTTCCATAATGAATGCATTAGTTTATAGTCTCACTAAGAGCATATAAGAGTTCCCCTGAGTGCATAGCTTTGCCAGAACTTGTTAAATTTTGTCTTTTCCATAATACTGCTTTTTAAAATTTTTTTGGGGGGGTGTGTGAGATACAGTCTCACTCTAACTCAGGCTGACCTGGAATTCACTATGTAGTCTCAGGGTAGCCTCAAACTCATGGCGATCCTCCTACCTCTGTCTCCACAGTGCTGGAATTAATTAAAGTGGTGCACCACCATGCCCAGCCATAATACCATTTTTTTTTTTAACTAGGGTGAGATGATATTTCACTGTAGATTTGAATTGCATTTCTCTGATGGTCAATAATGTTGAGCACATTTTCACTTAGATGTTGACTATGTGAAAATCCTATTGTATAATATTCTTATAAAAATGTGTACCTGAATTACATATCTTGTTCATACAGCAAAGGAAAGAGATGATATTTGCATTTGTCTTATAGGAAAGCCTATGCTTACTCCTGTAGGGAATCCTTTACTCACAGTTATACCCAAATTAGAAGATTCACAAGTCCACAAAGATTTAATATTAAACTATGTTTTCCCATTTATAGACTATATATTCATTGTAAAAGTTACCCTAGCCGTATTTTTCAGGTGAGGAAATAAACCATACAACTATAATATTCAGTCTGGCAGAGTAGGGTCATGGAAAACTTTGTTTAGAAATAACTCCCTGAAGGGTTGACATTGTACTGAGATCTGACTCCCAAAGGGGAATATCTGAGAAGAGCGTGTCTCAGCACAAGAAATGAAAGACTCTGAAGCTAAACTTGTTTAGCTCATACACAAGGAAGGCTGACTTTCCTGCAGCACAAACACCTGCCCTGGTGTCAGAGATTCAGGAGGAGAGCCAGAAGAGACAAATGGAGGGAGGTATTGCAGGTAATAAATAGTAAGCAGACTGGAATTTCACAGGCATGAAGTTATGTAAGTAATGGAATTTTTAGTTTAATTATAACACTTTAGTTGACATGTATAGAATAGACTGTATAAAAGAAGTTTCCAACATGAATAGAATCACAGGTGCCAGACAGGAGATTTTATTTTATTTTTTTCATATTCCAGGTAAGAAATGATGTATCTTGCCAAGGAATTTAGTAGAGGCATGAATCAAGAGTGATTTTATAGGAGTTTGACCTAAATAATGGTGTCGTCATTTACTGATTTGGAAGAACTTCCAGTAGAAATTATTAGAGGAGAAAAGTGATCTTAAATATTACTTAATTTATTTTTATGGGCATATAGTCAAGTCAAAAAATGCTAGGCTTCATAAAAGTGATTTCCTGCAAGTTTTTCATGTACCTTGATCATATTTGCCCACATACCTTCCTTCTCTACACTCTACCACTCTTCCCTCCCAAAAGTCCATTATGACTATACACTAAATTTTCTTAGTACATTTACATGCCAATAATGAGATAGAAAAGTGGACTCAAATTAGAAACTACCTTCCATAATCACTTGACTTTTGACAAACACACCCAAAATATACATTGGAGAAAAGGCACCATGTTCAACAATTCCTCCTGGAAAAACTGAATATCCACATATACATGAATAAAACTAGATGCCTTCCTCTTATATAGAACAAAAATCAACTCAGTATGGATCAAAGACATTAATGCAAATCCTAACATTCTGAAACCATCAGAGATCAGAAAAAAGAACTTCAAGACATAGGCATAGATGAAGACTTTCTGAAAAAGAATTCCAATGTCTCAGGATACATATGAATTGAGAATTGGCATGGTTGGTTCATATCTTAACATAATAAAGGCAATATACAAAGCTCCGAAGGCCCAAATAATACTTAATGGAGAGAGACTGGAGGAATTCCCATTAAGATCAGGAACAAGACAGGGTTGTCCACTCTCACCTCTGCTTTTCAATATAGTACTGGTTCATTCTTAATCAATAAAACCCATTATAATCTTGTATGTAAATCTTGAAGGACCAATCATGAAACCTCCAATAGTACTTATACTGTTTTCTATAAAATTTACCCAAAACATAACTTTTTATTCTACTTTTTTTTTTGGTTTTTCAAGGTAGGGTTTCACTCTGGCCCAGGCTGACCTGGAATTCACTATGTAGTCTCAGGGTGGCCTCGAACTCACGGCGATCCTCCTACCTCTGCCTCCCGAGTGCTGGGATTAAAGGCGTGCGCCACCACGCCTGGCAATATTCTACTTATTTATTTAAATTCTTCTTGTCAAAGTGACCAATCATCTCACATTTTCTAAATTCAATTAACTGTCAGATTTATTCTTTTTAAGCTTGTAAGTCAGGAATCATACTTGTCACAGGAAGTCTTTCCTCCTCTTTATGAAAGAAGTGTTTCTTTATTTTATTTGTTTCTATTTTTCTCTTATTTTTATTTTATTTTATTTAGGACATACTTAGTATGTATGCATCATGTGTTGGTACCATCTTTTCCCTCATCCCTGTCCTCATTCCACTAAGGGCCCTCCTCAGTGTGGTTGCTAGTATTCCTCTTGGGGATGTGAGGTACACCTTGTTAGAACAGCAGTCAGTTATTGTTGGGGTGGGGAGGTAATACCTCTGGGTATGAAGTTCCAACCTATGGCTCCTATATTTTTTCCACCCCTACCTTTTTTTCCTACAGCCATCTCAAAGTCACTAATGTCATGATGGAATATTATTTTTATTTAACAACATACAGATATGGATAGGTTAAAAAGAAGCATTCATTTGTTACATTAAATGTCAAATGCTGATACAACGTGTCCACTGAAAATGAAGTCATACTGATTATTAATATGATTAAAATGGACACCTGCCATAAAGTTATTTTCTACTAACTATGACATATTATCTATCTTACAATGCATTTTGAAAATTAATTTCAAATTATTCTAATTTGATTGTAGTAATGTAGATTGTTTTATTAGTAAATATTATTATTAAATTATTGTTAACCAACATAACACATAGATTGTACTTTTTCAAACCTATTGTTTTCATTTTCTCTCTTTAAACTTACATGATATTTAAAGACAAGTTACATTTTTGCCTTACATGGACAGTATTTACATTGTTAAAATGTTATAGTTAGCATTCAATGTTTAATCATAAACAGCCTAGGGAGAAAGATTTTATAGCTCATATATAAACATTAAGGGGCCTTGTTTGCTTCTTATAAAGAGTATTTTGGCTTGATAAGAGAAGACATATACAATTTTAAGGTAATAGTGAATAATTTCATCAAAGCTGTTTATATAGACTGATTTGGAGATTTACATTAATTCAGATAATATCTAACAAAAACGTATGTTGCAATACTAAGGTTGTACTGGGTCACAATATCTAAATGCATCTCAGAGTAAATAAACCTATTGAAGACAACCATTATTGCAATTTGAGTCCACTGGTAGTTGAGACATTGTAATCTTTTGTGACATAAGAAACTTATGTGTGATAGTGTTATGAGAAATATTTTCAGCATTACTTCTGACATTACTATTTATGTGGAAGTACAACAACTTTGAAATATTACACTGTCATAATTTATTTTAAAATTGAACCTTGAAAAAAAAGAAAAAAGTAAACCTTATATTAATCTATTATTTTCATCCATTTCAATGTTGTAGATATCAATATAGTAAATGTGCCATCATACCTATCATTAAACATAGAGTTCAAAGTTGATGGTAAGGTTTATTTGACATACAGTAAAATGAATCATTTATTGAGTATTGACTAAACACTATCATAACAACTCAAAGGTTGTTATCACCTTGGAAAGCCTACATGTTTTGTGTCTTTTTATTGTCAATTAAAGGCCCATGAATCAGGGTGCTTTTATTTTCAACAGAAATTGTCATAACAAGAGAAAACAATCTTCTGATGTCCATAAGAACAGATGCACTTCATGTATGACATACCGAAAAAGAGTATCTAGATATGCATAAGCATGTTCAGTGTAGTTCTATGGATATGTGTAACTCGATTTACTATCAAAATTCATGGTAATAAAAGAAAAAAAAATTTTTTTTCTGAAACTGTACACAAGTAATATTAGAATTATCTATATTTAATGTGGATAAATTTGCATTTATACTTACAAATTAAAAACATATTCAACTATTTTCCTGAGTTTTGCATTTATGCTTCTGTATTTTCAGTAATCCAGAAGATTTTCAACAATAAAGCCTAGCCTATGCTATCACTCATGTGTCCCACCACGCAGCTGCCCTAGGCTCACTCATCCATCACCCATCATCAGTGAAGACCACCACTGCACCAAATAGAGTAGGTGTTAACTTACATAAATTCAGAGCATCAACTATGCACTTCCCTGGGAGAAGGGAGCTGTAGATAACATGGATGATTTCACAGAGAGTGGATACAACAAGAATATAGGAGAGAGACTGGGGGACTCTGGGTCCCTCTAATTGCAGTTTACATTGACTGTATCTTGTAAAGGGTAAATGGCACTGTGTTTAGAAGCTAGTGTGTGGATACCATGTCCCTCTTCTTTTTAGGACATCCTAAAATCTCCAACACATTTAGATGGAAAAGTTGTTGAATCTATTCAATATTATTTTATACCCACAAATGATCTTAGAAGTGAAATGTTACCACAGTCTCTCTATGGAGCCAAGTATTGCAAGTCTAATGGGAATGGGTCACTTACTTTACTGATTGACACATGCAGCCATCAAATCCTGCCTGACAAGTGAATGTGACTCTAATCATAGTTAAAAGTAAGGTATCAGTTCTTTTGTCTACAGATGTAGTATTACCCTCATCACAGTGCTTGTCTGACTCTCATCCCCTTCCCTTTATGATAGGAACTGTTCTTATATATTTGCATGTAACTGGCACTAAGTCATCACCTACACCTGATCACCATGTATCCCAGTACCTGCTTGCCTCAGAGTAAAGACAGAACCATGAAGCAGAGCTCAGCATTTGGGTCTTAACTCCAGATGTGGTTGCAGGAAAGTTTTCATCAGGAATTGAACCACTTGATTAGGTTTTTTTCACCTATTTGAAGTATTTCCCATTGTGCATGTTGGGGTGCAGTTCGCTGAGGATTTTAAGTGGGCAATATGCTTCACTGCTTCCCTCTAGATGTATTTAGAGCTGCAAGAACTGTAATTAGATGCAACTACAAAGTGCTTTTACTTGGTAAATAAAATGAGATGGAGGTAGCAATTGCATTTTAAACTAGTAGGACAGTGTATTTTGATTTTCTTGGATAATTGCGTATCAACATCTATCTAAGCTACTTATTTTTGTTCTTATATAGAAATAATAAGTTATGAAATATTGGGATAAAATGCTTTTGTCAATTAAAATGTGATGTATTAAAATTCTATAAGATGCCATGTTAAATTGCAAAGACAATGGGCTGGAGGGATGGCTTAGCAGTTAAGGTGCTTGACTGCAATGCCAAATGACCAAGGTTCTGTTCACCAGGACCCACATAAGCCAGATGTACAACGAGGCACATGTGTCTGGAGTTCATTTGCAGCAGCTGGAGGCCCTGGCATGCCCACTCTCTCTCGCTTTTTTTCTCTCTCTCTCTTTCTCTCTCTCTTTTCCTCTCTCCCCCTCTTTCTCTCTGTAAAATAAAATAAAATATATTTTAATTTGCAAAGATAACACAAGAACTTTAGATATTATCTTTAGTGATGTGATATTATGTAGGTCACTTCTAGAATTTTTAATTTTTTTTTAACATTTATTCATTTGTTTGAGAGAGATAGAAACAGAGAGGGAATGAGAGAGAAAGGGAGAGGAAGAGAAAGAGAGAATGTGCACACCAAAGCCTTCAGTCAGTGCAAACGAACTCCAGAAGCATGTGCCACCTGTATATCTGGTTTATGTGGGTACTGGGAAATCAAACCTGGGTCTTTACGTTTTGTGGGCAAGTGCCTTAACTGCTGAGCCATTTCTCCAGCTTGAATTTTTAAGTTTTTGAAGCTAATACTTTTGTAAAAAGTAATTTACATGGTGTAATAGTTTGAATTTATGCCACAGATAGACTCGGGTATTTTACTGAAACTTGTAACTTGGATTTCCAGCAGCCTGGCTGGAAGAGGTGTCTGTGGGGGCAGATCTTGGGCTCTAGTCAAAAGGTATGTTTGAGGGCCAATCTGGATTTACATACTAAAGGAATGCCGAGTGCTTGAGTTCTGCCTGGGTTCCCTGCTGTTTGGCTGCCAGGTTTTGCTCTTGATTTTGGTGGTGCTGCTGTTGGCTTTTCTTTCTTTTGCTATCATGGAATTTCTACTGGATCAGTAAGCCTGAAATAAATCCCTTCTTCCCATAAACTGTGTCTGGTTTGGATGTTCATCCCAGAAGTATGGAGCTGAATACAACACATGGTTTTATAAACTTGGTTCTTGGGCTGTAAATAAATTCCTAAAATGCATTTTTGGACATTTGAAATATTTATTTTTTTACTTGTGTTTTTATGTTAGCAACTTGCGTTTGGACTTTTGACCATGCTTGCTAGTAAATTATTTTGGACTTTTTCTATAAACTTGTAGGTTTGGTTATGTATGATTATTTCTATTTCATCTGAAACATAAATGCTTGGGGTTTTTCTCTTTCCTTCTTTCCCTTCATACTTCTTTTCCTCCATCCTTTCTTCCTTTTCCTTCTCTTTTTCTTCTTCATATTTGTCTTCTTCAAAAATATGAGATTGAGAAAGAATAGGGAAAACAAAACAAAGCAAAAAAATAAAATAAAACCCAGCTTCTTCTCACTGTAGAAAACCCATGTGTGTAGTTAACTTCATGTTACTGGCACAGAGCACCTGGCAGAAGAATCTTATGGGAGGGAAGTTATTTTGGCTTACAGACTCAGTGGGAAGCTCCATGATGGCAGGGAAAGTGTGGCATGAAGCAGAGGCTGGACATCATCTCCTAGTCAACATAAGGTGAACAATACCAGCAGGAGAGTGTGCCAAACACTGGCAAGAGGAAGCTGGCTGTAACACTCATAAGCCTACCTCCAAGAACATACCTTCTCCAGTAAGGATCCAGTTCCCAGCTGGGGATAAAGCATTCAGAACACAAGTTTATTGAGGATACCTGAAACAATCAAGCTCACCATGGACAGGTCAACTTACTGCCATTTGATGTGTGCTTTCTATGAATGAAACTGACCTGAGACCAGAACTCTGACTCAGCCAATGCCACAGTCAATGACACTCAGAAATGTGATAAAATTTTGCCAGTTACTTAAATATATGTGGGCAGAACCATAGCACAGCAATATATCAATAAATAATCTTAATTTTATGAGACTATTACCCCCTGCCAATTGGCAGTGTCAATACCAGCAGGTGCAGAGCAGACTACCTTCATTAAGAAAATCTCGCAGTAACTATGTCTTCTGTTTCTTTTACCATCTGTGTGGAGGGATCTCTAATCTGTGTTTATATTTACTTTCAACTTTCCATCACACAGTCTATCTGTAATTTCAGTCACTGCTTTATTTATAACATTTATCTAATTAAATGTGTCCTCTTTTACAAATAAATGGCAATCAGCCCCTGAATTTTTTGTTCTATGGCAATTTTTTATGATAGTTTAATGTCTTTCACAATAGGATGCTACTCACTTTTCCTCTGTATAATGTCAGTGGAAAATATTTTAATGCTTTAGCTGTCATTACACATATTAAATTTGATTCATTCTGATAGCTCTCCATTAGGACCAATCTTTTGTCAAAATACATGCTTGTCAAAGGATTAGGCTAAAAGATATATGTTCATCTGTATTCCTTGAAAACTCAGACATAGAATATTATAAGTAAAAGATATTTTAGGTAAGAATTTCACATAGTTCAATACTTTCTTTCAATCTGTTGGTCTCCTGTTTGCTATAACTATCCCATGACTTTTCCCTTCAAAAGTTTTTGTTGTTAATTTGTTTTTGTATTATCTTCAGTCTTAAATTTAAAATTATTTTTTCTTATGATTATTAATATTTTGTGCACAATTTGCAATTAAATTTCTTAATTTGATTGTCTCAATAGTATAGCATTGATTTTTGTGATTTCTAAGAAATATGAACAATCATTTGATATTATAAATATAAAGTAGCTAATAATTTTGAGTTTTATGATTTAAAGTTATACTGTTCTGTGAGGAATGTAAAGGCAACCTTATGTTGAAGAAAGAAAAAGTTAATGGACTCCTTTCTTTACGCAGTCTAGAGATGATGGGATATGTTTACTCTGCAGGGAAAAGGAAGGTTGCATTCCTTCACTTATAATTCACCCCAATATTTCTTTACTTGAGGTGAGGTATCTTCCTCAACCCTGAGCTCCTGTCTGTCATCAAGCCCTATTGATTCTCTGGTCTCCCTGCTATGGCCTGAGGTTACAGATGTGTGTGGTCATGGCAAGTTGTGCATGGGTTCTGGAAGTTGAACTTAAATGTGTACACTCTAAGCTTCATGTTTAAGTGGCAAGCACTCTTAACCAATTAGCCATCTCCAGAGCCCATATTTTTAAATGTGTTAAAATATTTGCTGACATTTTGTGGAACATCTAATTGTTGTGTTACACTTACATGATGTTGTTAATCTCTGTTTTGAATAGTGTCCCTGTGATATTTGAACAAATGTTTTCTTTAATAATATCCATTTTATTCAATATCTGCATAGAAACTAAGTTACTTTTGGATTATCATTAAATGTCAGTCATATATTACTAGTGAATATGTTTCCTTTCTGTACACTGGTTATATAATTTTTTTACTAATATTACTAGGGCTATTCAAATCTCAAAATTAATATTGTTTTCAATGTTAATATTTTATATAAACCACAGTTGGAGTTATATTCAAAGGACTTAAGATAGATCTAAGCATAAACAATTATGGCAAGAGTGGGTGAGAAAGGCATGTTTTAAAAATAGATATCAGTATACACTGAAGATAATTGAGGGCTACTCAGAAGCAACTAACTATTGTTGATAGTTGTACTAGGAATATGAGTACTATAAAATGCTAATGGTATTAATGCCATGTTAATCCAAAAAATTAAAAGAAATAGCTTGTTTTCCACGAATGGATAATAACATTCAAGCTGGACTGAGAAGGCTTTGATACTATAATAGTAAATAAAACCCAATATTTCAGTTTAGAGATTATAGTTGTCATAAACAGATAACATAGCTGAACCTGCATAAGATAATGTGTTCATTTTTATTTTTTCATTTATAAAATAGCAGTGTATTCTATTTCAAATGGAATGAGGTATGCAAAACGTCTAAACAATGTAAAATGAAGAATGGTGTGCAACATATTTGGAAGGAATAAGAACAAGGCTTTAGGAAATTGTTGTAAGCAAACAGTCTTGGATAATGTTTATATTTGGATGACTGAACACAATTGAAGATTGGCCATCTTAGTAAATGGTAAAATCAATACTATATTTGTTTGTTAGAGCACCAAAGAATTTTACTATATTCTGAAAAGAATTTAATAGATATTTGACATCCACTAATAAAATTAATTGTTAAAACACTTTTATGTTAACTATTCTGTTGTTTTGCTACACTCAATTATAGTTTCAAAATAAATTCACAATCCCATAAAATCAATTATTATTTTCCAGAGAATAGAAAAAATTGAAAAATATATGTATATAATGCATTCTATACTCACTAATAAGTGCTTGTTACTACAAGCTGCACACCAAGTCACCACTGTGAGATGACTATGTAATATGCAACAAAGCTCTAGAAGAGAAAAATAAAACAAGTTACAAGTGAAATTTTATTTTAAATAGATTTTTTTCTAACCAGAAAAATATCCTCCATTCACAGATCTGTAAACACAGACATATATATGTATATTGAATTCATCTTTTGCATATTACTATTTAATTAACAGGAATATTTGTTGACTACTGTACACATCTATAGGAAAAATGCTAAATATGATAGTATATAATGACTGAGGCAAGATGATAGGAATTCTTTAGTTGTGTTGCCCCAAGTATAGTACCCATTTTAAAAAGACACATCTCAGTATGAATCCACTCACTACTTATTTACATGATTGTTACTTAGTTCATATTTCAGCATGTCACACAGGAATTTGTTGTGGAAAATGACATGAAGAAGAAACCACTTACATATGTGGCCTTACATATATAATGAAACATAGAGAAATTATGTTGATTAAGTAATAATGTAATAATTAATTTATGTTTTTTAAGCTGGGTTACCAAGAAATTCAGAAATAATTCCCACTCTCATGTAGATTATAAATAGCAGTTATACTATGATTTAAATTTTGTGATATTAATTAGTTTTCTGATTATTACATCAGATAGGATGATGAATTTAAAGTGGGATAAAACTCACTGTATCATATATCCTTTCACCTTTTTATTACCTCCAATAAACTGTTACTATTAAAATGTTATACTGATATCAACCATTTATTGAATATGTTATTCTGATTATTAAAACCAAACTTTAGAATATAAAATATTTGCATTTGACCCTGTCAATCATATTGAACCATTTGAAATAATTAAGTAAAATGTCATTCTATTATAGTTTCACTAGGGGAAAGGAACTTACACTTTTGTATGGTGATTGGTTTTTTAGATATTGTTATTCATTTCATCTTATTAAATTTCATTGACTTACTTTAACTGTAGAATTTGTGTTATCTTTAACTTTTCCTATGTTCAGTTCAACATCTTACATCTATAGAATAAATAAATAAAAATAACAATAAAATTTTAAAAAAAAGAAAAGAGCAAATAAGTGGCTAGAGATATGGTTCCATGGTTTAGAGGTCCTGCTGGGCAAGCATGGGGTCCAGAGCCCACCGGAGTTTGATTTTTTTTAGCACCTGTTGGTTTGGCAACAGAATTTTTTAACCCCATTCTTGTTGGGGGCCATGGAGATGGAAAATAGGAGAAAATAGGTGTACCTCCAGTGCTATTGTCTGGCTTCAGAATGCATGCAGACAAGGAAGCATGCATCTGCACATACATACGCATGCACTGCACACAGATCACCACATACGGCAGCACATTTACTATACACACACACACATGCACACGCATACACACACATACACAAGTCAAGTTTTAAGGCAAGGCACATTTTAAACTTGTTACTTCACGTATACACAAATGCTTACATCATTCCAGAAAGTATATTGGAATTCATGCATAAAATGGATTTTATCGTTTTAATCCTGACTTGTCGGGTTCTCTGGGCAAGTAGGGCTGTAGGAGAGCCGGTCCCGCCAGTCTCTCCCTGGGGCTGAGCGGGATGGTGAGTGTCGACAACCCAGACCCTCTCCTAGTCACCGGAGAGAAACACACTGAGTCGGGAGACTTGTTGAAGCAGGACCTCGTTTTATTGTATCAAGCAGGCACTTATATAGCATCAAGGTAGGGGCTGGGAGTCTTAGGACGGGGTGAGGATTAAGGGCCAATAATATTTCACCACGTTAGTAGTAGCTGGACGGAGGCAGTTTTAGGTCAGGCCTTGCTGAGTCACTCCTATGCGGAAGTCATAGGCCAAAGACAGGTCGCCAATCTCTAGGCAGGCTCAGGATGTTCCACACGGCCTCGCATCTGGGCCTCTCAAGGCCCAACACTGAGTTCTTTCTTTCAATGGATTATTTTAACTACTTTGATCCTCTTGATCATCTTTCATATGATGATGAATTTGTTTGGTGATTTTTTAAATTTTATTTTATAACTCTTAAGCACAGTTTCTCCTTTCTTCCACACAAATATTTATTAGGTACCTTACATGTTTTGAAAGCATCTCTAGCCCTATAACAATGAACAAAGTAGTAAAATGTACATCAGTTTCTGCAGGCGTGGAACAAACTCACTCTATGATTGAGATAGTATATATCTCTAGTGCTTAGTATTTCTCTTCTCCTACCCTCCCTTCCTTTCTTCCTTCCTACTCTCTTTTTTTCCATCCTCTCCCCTCATTCTTTCAGCCCTTCAGAAAACTTACCCTATTTTAGTGTATGAGCCATAAAATCAGTCTGTCAGTCATATTCAATGCACAAAGCAATAACATGCCAACATGAGCTAAATGTACTGGTCTTCAGTGCTTGCTGTGTGTTGCTAATATCAAGATAATGGAGATGTAGCATAATTCAGTCTATGCAGTGCTTTCCAAGTAAGCCAGAGTG
Organism: Dipus sagitta; assembly: GCA_036346955.1. Lineage (NCBI taxonomy): Eukaryota > Metazoa > Chordata > Mammalia > Rodentia > Dipodidae > Dipus > Dipus sagitta. The sequence continues at coordinate 53,486,974 of CM070774.1, forward strand.
CCTGAGTTCATTCTTGAATATCTGTACACACAAATGCTACGGCGGTGGTGAGGGGTTCAGATATGTGCTCTCCCAGTGCTGGAGAGGGAGGAGGAAGAATATTCCAGAGACTTACCAGCCAGTGAGTATAGCCCAATGAGAAGAGTTCGAGGATAGGGAGAGACCTTCATTCGAATTTAAAAAGCTGGATGGTACATGGAGAATAACAATCAAGATAATTCTTGGCCTCTATATGTATATGCCTATGCACCCACACACATGTGCTATTCCAATACAAAAATGCACACACACACACATTAAAACACACACATTGTATATATAATTATTAGAAAAGGCCCCAAAAGTCATATATATATATATATCATAGTTAACAAGTTCCCTGTGGTGTTTTTAAACCAACTACTAAGAAGTTTATGTGATCACATTCTTTTTAGCATCTTACTATTTCTCAGTTGACATTGAAAAGTAAATACTGTAGTTCAATGTTCTCTTGAAATTATCCTTGTGACTCATATTGAATTTAGTTTAGCATCAAGACCTATAATGAAAAACATGTTTATTTTTTTTTCTGACAATCATATGTTTTTGTAGGCCTTGAGTACACTTTAGATAATAAAAGTGAGAGAGATTTTGGATTTTCTCACATTCTAGTTAGTGTTTGTGTGGGATATTAGAATAGAGAGATATACTAAATAAACATAATTCTAAAACTTGATTTTCATGCTTAATGCTAAATAAAATTGAATGTGAGAGCCTAGGGAGGCATGGTGATAGGTCAGGGAGCTCTGCTGGATCACCGATGTTTCACTTAGACCTCAGGCATTAGAAGGAATGAGCTATAAAGCAAGTAGCAGGCAGGCAAAGTGGCCCAACAAATGTTCAAAGCTAGAAAGAAAAAAAAAGAAAAAAACCCTGCAGTATCTTGAAAATCAAAGTTCTGTAAAGTCTCAGATCTATGATGGACATTGAGAGTGAGATAAAAAATGCTTTCGGATGGTAAAGATCTCAAAGTCTATTGAGGATTAAAGAGTTTGTGTTGTCGTTTAATTAAAATGAGAATTACCAAAGTTCTTTGATAATTGAGAGTGCTAATTGAGAAGTGGCATAGAGGACTTTTATTTTTGATGCAGGGTCTTATGGAATTCAGGTTGCCCTTCAGTGTATGAAACCCCTGTCTACATTTTGGATGTTGGGATTATAGACATGGCACCACCATGATTTGCAGTTTTATTTTGAGATAAACTCTCACTCTGTAGCCCAGGTTGATCTTGAACTCATGGGGATCCTTCATCCTCATATTCCTAAGTGGAGAAAATGTTTAGATTATTGAAAGAAGAGAGAAAGAAAGGCATTTTTAGGCCACTGCAGAAACCCCAAGGGAAGAGATTCATCATAGAGATGGGATGAAGGAGGGAGAAAAGGATGGAATTATAATTGGGGACATTGGGTCATGAAAATTGGCAGCAAAATATATAAAACTAAAGAAGGAGGATTGGAGAAACCTAGCTTTTTTTTTTTTTTTAAGGCATTTTTAGTTAGGGATTAAGGCCCAAAGAAAATCAGGAGATACCACCCCACATGCCACCTCACCTTGGCAAAAGAACAAAACTCTTGACAAAAAATGAAACTCATGTCTGATTGAGACTGATCTATAGCACCATTTGATGTTCACAGTCTAATGCACTCTCTCTATGGGCTGGCTCAGGTAGGCTGGCTCGGGGATTCCCCCACCAAGTCTAGAGCCAATCAAATTTTCTCCTAGCATACCTGAAGTGGTATGTTTGGCCTTCCAGCCCCTCCCACTTTTTTGGTGTGATCCTCACTCTCTATAATCCTTTCTGGGTTCCCTCTCATCTTTATTCAGACACACGTGAGTCTGGCATGGTGGGGTTAGGAGAACATAATATTGTTTCTTGGTCTGATGGTTTTTCAGCTTGCTTCTGCTTTAGAGTTTGGGGTAACTTCTCACATTGATTACAAACATGATTTCCTCTGGTCTCTGATCTACCATGTGGGTACTCCAGACCTGCTACCTGTGTAAGTTCCTTAAACTCTGGGTAATCACAAGTGTAATTGTTATTATTCATTTCTCCTCTGAATTTCTTGGTCTCTGCTTTGACATTTTCCTTCTTTAGGACAGCACATGAAAGATACCATGTGTATTCTTTCTAAGTTTCTCTTCCTATGCATCCAAGTTCTATCCTCCACATACTTGTGGCTCTACTCCAGTTTTTTTTTTCAAAAATCACTCAATTTCTTAGATGGATCTCACGGATTCTGCTGTGTGCTCCACGTGAGAGTGTGTTTCCTACTCCCCACGTGTTTATTCTCCCTTCCTAGGCCCAAATCTCACTTAAATAAATCCCACAATTTGTGATTGCCCCCTAAATAAGCTTAATAATTCATAATGTATCCTTCTAGGATCCATTTTTATTAGTTTTGTATTAAATGTAGGATTGAACCCAAAATTTAGGGTTCATATATTCTGGGAAACCCCTTATGAATCCCCAAACCCTGCATCACTAGGAAATGCACTAGTGTAAAACTGTTAATTGAATAAATGTTTAGATTTAACAGTTCAAAACAATTTTGTTAGGAACTTATTAAATCATATAAATTGGAAGACTCATAGCAAAACTATTGCCTACATTATGGATGAAAAGTTAAAATTCCAAACTAAATCCAAGAATGCTTGAACAAATATACAATTTCTTGCTTTTTTAAGAAATAAACTTAACACTAATCTACTAAAATAACAAATATATGAGGAGGTAGGTGTATTTCTCATAATTTAAACTTCACACAATGTACAAATGTGCTTAAACACCACAAAGAATTTAATTAACATGTATAATTTTATATACCAATAAAAATTTAAAAATTGGCAAGGTGTGGTGGCACATGCTTTTAATCATGACATTTGGGAGGCAGAGGTAGGAGGATAGCTGTAAGTTTGAGGCTAGCCTGAGGCAACATAGTGGATTCCATTTCACTCTGGACTAAAGTGAGACCCTACCTCAGAAAACCAATAAATAAATAGTAAAACTTACAAATATGCCAAAATGAACACTCTTTAATTCATAGTATTTTTTAATGCATAACATTATATGTTCTTGACATAAAAAAGAAGTCTCACTCATGTTAAGGATTTTCTTAGGCTAATTGTTTACAACTTTGAGATTATAGAGGTATAATGTAGCAGACTCAGAGCCAAATTCGCCATGGGCTCGCTTTAGTTCTCTTAGCTAAAGGCATTAATTATTTAACCTTATAATTGAAAGAACATTCTTGCACTAGCAGGTGAAAACTTTATATATATATATATATATATATATATATATATATATATATATATATACATATCTTTATGTTGTTTTTTGATTTTGTTTTTGTTTTCAGGGTAGGGTCTCTCTAGCCCAGGCTGACCTGGAATTCACTCTTTAGTCTCAGGGTGGCCTCGAACTCACGGTGATCCTTCTACCTCTGCCTCCCAAGTGCTGGGATTAAAGGCATGTGCCACCATACCCAGCCAACTTTAGATATATTAACAGACAACTCTCAATTCTACCAACTCAAAAGCCAAGAATGTTATGATAGCATGTAAAACCTATGAAAGACGTTCCCCGACTTTATTTTAATTCACCTCTTTCTAATCCCATCCATGTATTTGAAAAATTCTTGATTCATGATTTTCTTCATTCTGTTACCGTAAAAATTTCATGAATTCTTTTTAATGCTGGAACATGTTATTTGGAGAAATATGAATCAATGTTTCTAGCCCATTGTCACTTATATAGGGCTCAATAACTAATGGTTATATTTCCTTCAAAGCAAGAGCTATTTTGGGGTGACTTTAGTGATTATTATAGATGTTTTTGACATTCAAATATATTATATTTATTCCAAATAACACAGAGAATGACACATAACTTGAAGAAAACAAAATTTATCAGAAATTATTGTAGTTATTTCAATGCATTCTTTGTACATTAAATAAATTATGAATGTAGTTTATTAAGACAAAATACTTAAGAAAACTGTTGATTCCCTTTAAATATTAAATAATAACCTCAAATTAACCAAAATAAGAATTGTGGGCGGGAGAGATTGCTTAGCGGTTAAGGCATTTGCCTGCAAAGCCAGAGGATTCATATTCAACTGTCCAGGACCCACATAAGCCAGATGAACAAGGGGGTGCTTGCATCTGGAGTTCGTTTACAGTGTTTGGAGGTCCTGGCATATCCATTCTCTCTCTCTCTCTCTCTCCCTCTGCTTCTTTTTCCCTCTCAAATAAATAAATAAATAAAATATATTTAAAAAAATAACTATTGCACTTGATGTTAAATTGATGCTAGGTAAGAATACAGCATGTGTATGTGTTGTATGTATGTAAAATATTAGCTTAATTAGAGGTAGGTTGTACATTGTAGTAAAATCTCTTAATATAGTTTCTTATTAGCTTTATGCTAAAAAAAGGAAATAGTGAAACAGTACTACACTTCCCTAACAGAATATCACTGTTCTATTCTGGGCATGTAAAGACACTATTCTCCATACCAAGAAGAAAATAAGTGCAATGTGCCTTCTTTCCAAGTATAACAGGACTAGCATGACTCCAGGGCACCAGTCTTTCTCTGCTGTCAGCGAAATCAGCAGGGGTGCCAGGCAAGAGCACCACAGCAAGTTAATAGCATAAATGTCTCCAGGAGGACAAGGAATGATTGTGAAGTGAAATATCTACAAAAGTTACCTCCTAATTTTGGGCAATGTTAAGACTTGGCTTTAGAAATGGCGGAATGGAAATTGGTAATGTGATCAGAGACTCTTTCTGCACGGGCTATATATTAATTCCAACAATTAAAATCAGCATGCCAAATGAGCCATATTTCAGGTTAGTTGGCTGTTATTTTTCAAGGTATGTGATTTTCTATGCAATAAATAGGAATTATTGTTTGAGAAAGAAGAAAAAAAAAACTATTTCCTAGTTCATGTATGACCCCTTGCTTTGAAATTAGTACACTTCTATAACGTATTTTAATAATGCTATAACAATTTATATACTTAAAAAGAAATGTGAGTTATATTTAATATACTATTTAATGGAATAACATTCAATTTAATAATTAGGTAAACTCAATAAAAATGTAGTTATGATTCAGCTATCATAATTATACTGAGATTGTTTCAGACAAATAGAAGCAAATCATTAGCCCAAAAGAATAAATACAATGATACTAAAGACATCTAAAAGCCACAAATAACTTTTTATTAAAAACATTTTGTTTTATTTCTTCTTTTTTATTGTTTTTATTTAGAGGCAATTTGATGTAGCCCAGATTCCCTATGCAAAGGATGACTGTGATTATATTGCCTCTCCCTTCCAAAGGATGAGGTTATAGGCATGCACCACCACTACTGGCAACTTCAGTAGTAGGAAGACATTATTATTACGAGGAGTGTGATGGTTTCAGTGTAAAATTACCTTTATAGCCTCATGTGTTTTTGATTAATCCTCATACTTGATCCCCAGCTGATGGAGGTTTTTGGAGTTGGAGCCTTGCTGGAGGAGTTATGTCACTGGGGAAATGCCTTATGACATTATAATCAAGCTCCCCCTTGCCAGTACAATAAAGTTCACTCATGCTGCTTCTTTCTAGCTGATGTGATAAGATTTGATGCACTGCTGTTTGTTAATTCCATGCTTTCCTCACCATGATGAAGTTTACCCTTTTAACCGTAAGGTAAACTAAATCCTTCCTTCCATCAACTCCTTCTGGTCAGTTCTTTTGTTTCACCAAAAATGAGAAGGTGACTGGTACCATGAGAAACAGTGTTTAAGTATTTATGAAGATAGACTCAGTTCCATTTGAATAACATAGAAATGAAGGAAGCAAGAAAATTTAAATTTTATAAAATAATTTACGAAATTAAATGCAAATTTAAATATGCAGTAATGCTTTTAAATAATATATCAGGACTTTAAGGAAACCACTCAAATGCTTGAAACAAACACTTGAAGATTTATATTGTTGCAATTTTTATTTACTATTGTAGAAATATGTCAGAATTTACAATGTGCAATATGTACCTCAAGTTCAGAAGAAACTAGTGATAAATCAGTTGTCAAACATGACTAGAAAAATATAATCTTAATAAAGACCCCAAAAGCAATCATAAAAGAAAAGTTATTGGAATATAAGCTAAAACTTTTACCATTAATAAAGTATCATTTTGAAATATTAAATGCATTTAATCAGCAGAAGATGATAAAATGTAGAATATGTATATGTTTGATACAGAGATTCAAAAGTAGTGAAGGCAGAAATTGGCACTTAAAGAAAAAAAAACAAGGCTATAGAAATTTCTTTCAATAGATGATATATATATATATGACTAAGGACAGATAAGATATGGTATCATTTATACCCTTGTTGCTGGGACAATGTAATGGACCAAAGGCAGCTTAGTGAAGGAGTGTTTTGGCTTTCACTTTAGGAAGGTAGAGTCCATCATGTAGAAAGTGTGGCAGGGTAAGGAAATCACTTTCAAATAATCACATTAGCAGGAAGGTGGTAGAAAGAGAGCATGCAGGATTGGGCTGCCCACTTCCAGTGACATACTTCTTCCAGAAAGTCTCCACTTTCTAAATGTCCAGCAATCTTCCCAAACAGAACGATTTTGTTAGAGAACAAGTGTTCAAACACACTAGTCTATGGGCGACATTACATTCAAGGCACTATAACTATGTAAATTATAGGTAAAACATGACCTCTGTAGATAATACAGAACAGAGAGAGAGAGAGAGAGAGAGAGAGAGAATTTTATACCAAACAAACTTCCAGAATTTAAAATGCCCTCAGATTAACTGTACTTCATTTTTTGTAGGTGATACGTCTTTTTATTTGGAAGGTGTGTCATGGGACATTCTAAGGAATCTAGACAGAGTAGTTCCGTTAATGCTTTTGTTCAAAAACTCTTGTTAGAACTTTCTCCCTCCCACAAATTTTTGGTAGATAGGCTCTAACAGAATGAGGTTAGAGTATGAGGACTCTGTTCTCATGAACATATTTATGCTGCTACATGAGAAGCCTGCATGAATGACTTTGTTCTTTTGGTTTTCTACTATGTGAAGATTTGGCTTTTTCCTATATGTAGGTCATTGTAATGAACCTACATCATGACTACAGAGAATGAACCTGCTGGCACTTTAAACGTGGATTGTTCAGTTATGACACAATATATTCCTATCATTTGTCAGTTACCTATTCGCTAACATTCTGTTATATTTCAACAACGGATGAAGGCAGATTCCTGAAATTTCATAGGGCTTTACCTGTTATGTTCTGGATCTGATGTATATTGTTGTGGCCTAGGCATGTTAGCAACATATTTTATCTGGTATAATTAACATGCCATAATCACAGTTGACACATACCTTCATGTACTGTGTCTAGATTATCTGAATTTGTCCATATAAGTATACAGTGATAGAGAGTGGAAATGTTAATAGCCCTGAGTCAAAATTTTGTTTTTCCTTACAGGTTTCTACTTTAACCTTATCTCTTAACTCTAGATTTTGGTAAGAATAATGATATGTAATGATTGTAAACCTTAAGCAGCATTATTGAATATATTTTAAGATCCACGACATACAAATTGAAAGTTTGAAATAAGATCTGTTGTAGTTTTAATTTTAATTTTGCATATGCTTTAATGAAGTACAAACAATTCTGAATATGATTAATTTATTTCTGAGTAAAAACATTGGCTTAAAATAGTATATATTCCAGGGACTATCAGGGGGAGAAAAAGTCTGACTTTCTTCATTTTTAATTTTATTTAATTTTTAGCTCTTTGAAGTAGTGTCTTGCTTTAGCCCAGGCTGACCTAGAATTCACTATGTTGTCTCAGGGTGGCCTCGAGGCAATCCTCCCACCTCAGCTTCCTAAGTGCTAGGATCAAAAGCATGCACCACCACTCCTGGATTCCTCATATTTACTTTTGGATCCTTATAAATGAAGGCATAGCTCTCAGAAGAGTAGTTCATTTATGCTTCAGCAAAAAGAGTTCACCCAAGTGTGGTGGTACACGCCTTTAATCCCAGCACTCGGGAGGCAAAGGTAGGTGAATCATTGTGAGTTTGAAGCCACCCAGAAATTACATACTGATTTCCAGGTAAGCCTGGACTAGAGTTAAATCCTACCTGGAAAAAAACAAAAGATAAAATAAAATTGAATAGGAGTTCATAAATCTGAAAACAAAATTGGCTGGGATAGTTTTAATCCAGAAAAAAATTTAATAAAAGTGCTATTTGACATTTTAATTACATTTCATTTTTCAATATTTTACTTAAAACATGTTTTCTCTTGAAAAGAGACATTTCCATAGCTGTGGAAGAGGTTGATTGATTTTTAACAAACTATTTTTCTTTGATGAAATCAACATTAATTCTCTTTTCCTAGACTATTTACCTGTCAGAGTGAGCAAATATCCCATCAAATGATTGCATCACCTTTCATTTCATTCCTAGCAGAAGAAACATGTGAGGAGTGATAAGTCAGGAAGAAATGCTAAAACAATTACCAACAACTAGGAGGCATTGAGTGAACACAGAATGAACTCATTTGCCTGCTTGAACTTCTCCATCATGTATCAACTACAGTGTCACTCACACCAGCACTGTAAACTATCTATCCTTTACTCTATTTTTGGAATGAATTAGAGAATCATAGATATGTGACAGAGGAAGAAAGGTCATTAGAATCATTTGTATGTAAAAGAGCACAGTTACTCCCACATACTAGGTACTAAAGATTTTCTCATATGTCACAAAAGATGTATGTATAAAGGAAATGATGCATACATGAATTCACATGTTTATAGGAATGTGTATGTACGTACAGAAGGGAAAACAGAATATATTAATAGATAATATAAATATATGCACATAGTAACACATTCATATCTTATGTACATACCCTTTATATGCATATTTATTACCTATATATGTGTTTTATGAATATATATAGTGTGTTTATTTATATCCATATGATTTATACAATATAATTATATATATATATATATATATGCATACACATGCATTTTGAAAACTGCAGGATTGATATTATTTTCTAATCAGTTGTACATTGTTATTATTTACAATTTGAATATAAACTGTTATTCATGATAATTTTGAGCATTCTAAATTGTTAAATCATATTCTACTTGAAAATTGAAAATTGACATTATACAATGGTGTCATAAAATTCTACATCCTAAAAGACAGACTAAATGGTTGAACCCTCATCAGGTCCTTAGAGGGAACACCTGAATCACAAGGCTCTGGAGAGGGTATGATGAAGACTGACTTTAATATTCTCCTGTTTCTCTCTCTCTCTCTCTCTCTTTGCCTCTTCCCTGTATATCTTTCATATTACCTACCTTCTTCTTCCTTCTTTTCTTTGGCACTGACCTGTAACTCCCAATACCAGCATGTGGCTAACATCCACAATGAGCTGTTGATCAGAGAGACCTACAAAGTTTTCCAAAAGAAGACATATTTCTGTCAGAGTACTTGATGACCCACCAAAGGTTAGTGATGACACCGTACTGCTGAAGATACCATATGTTTATGGTACAGAACATAGAGTGACCTGGCTGGAATCTGGAAAAGATTCAGTCCCCAGACAGATAGCTACTTAGTAAGTCTAGTGTTAGAAGGTGCTACATGAGCCATTGGGGTGAAATGACCAATACCTGTCCACGGAACTCGTGGTCTAAGCTACTCAGCAGCAAACAACCTGACATGATGCTCAGACAAGTGCAATAGTGTCACACACTCATGGTGGAAAACCAACTGCTCTTGATTTGACTAACTGATCTGCTCAGTGGAATGGAACCCATAGCTGGAGCTGGGAAACAAGTCATAACCATATTCAAAAAATAAGCCTACTCTCCATTATCAAGCTCCTACCAATCATGGGCTACAAGAGGCCCCACACCTATTAAATTCTTTCTAAAAAAAAACAATGGTTATCCCATTTATCTGGTGTTAACTATACTTTCTGTTGGAAAATTTGCTTCTCTTTTTCAGATGAACCACTTCCTAAGGAAAGAACCAGCAGGCCATCACACCTCAAAAGGGCCCCAGCTGAAATTAAGAGTAATTGGGGAAATAAGCAAGAATGCTTCTTTCTTGGTGAACTGGTACCAGCATAGGGGTGAAGGAGATAGACACAGAGAACACTCAACTCCTACCAAACCAGATATCCAGACACACAGAGGCTCCCATGACCTCATCACCGAAACAGACCTAAAATGAACCCAGCATGGCTCATGAAAATTTGTGGAAGAGGGGGTAGAAAGACTGTTAGAGCCATATGTTGGGTCATTATGCACAGAGACATTGTTTCTTACCCATATCTGATGGCTAACCCCTCAAAATATGACCCATATTCCCCAACAAAGAGGTCCCTGGCAGGGAGGAGGCTAACGGTACCAACATGACTGTATACACTGTGTACATAACTAACAAAAAAAGAAAATTGCCATTATATATATTTAGGCTCACATTATTATATTATTATTCATATTAATTGGACGTGTGATACAATAATGGGATGAGTGTGACAATTATCTGTTTACTTAATTCCCAATAATAGTATTCTCCACACTTCTTGAGCAGCATAAATTTCAGTGTACCCACAGATATAATAAACACATGCTTCTGTGGAATTTTAATGCAGAACTAGTCATGACTAGTTGTTCCAAATATAGCAACAGAGTAAGAATATATAATGTTGCAGTTGTGTGGATGCTGAAATTACATTTTTGGAATGAAATTTGATTTTAAAGTGAATGCTAAAATCTTTTCTATGACAGATGGACACAGTAGCTTCAGAGTGGGCCCCTGTTGTCTTTCCAACTCTTGGCTGTCTTGAGAAGACTTCAGCCCTTAAAGCAATAATAGCACCTGCGGAGGCAGGAGGTAATGCACACCTCAAATAGCTACAAGCAGTATGAGGCCAATGAATACATACCTTCTGATTCTTAACTAGCCATTCACCTGGAAGTTATGTGAACTGTTAAAAAATGTTGAGTATTATGCACTAGGATATTACAGGATGTTACATGATTCTTTGCTTTTATACCTGCATTGAATTTTTAAGTTGAGTCCCTTCCTTTTTCTATTTTTATCTATAATAGCTTCATTTTGATAAGTGACAAATTCTGAAAGCAATCGAGTGTGTGTGTGTGTGCGTGTGTGTGTGTGTGTGTAGGGGTAATGTATGTGACAAGGATTATGTTGTAATGCAGAATACTCTACCTTATAGTTAATAGATTGCAAATGGAACTGTATATGCATATTTCTTAAAAAAAAACAATAGAAATGAAACATGGAGAATTGCTTTGTGTTTTGGAGCAACTTCATCCTACTTTCATCTTTTAATTATATTCACCATGTGCTTATACAGTTACTAGAATATTGACATTTTAATAAGGAAAACCATGTTTATAAAATATCAAAATGAATTTTACCATATTGGAAAAAAACTAAAATAGTATTTTTTGTACTTTTCTAGATGAAAGAAGTGGTACTAGACTGAAATTATTTGTTTTAAACAGTTAGTGTTTACTGTTATAAAGAAAACTACCAAAGATCTAAGGGAGGAGGTTAAAGGGGAAAATAATCCTCTGGTATGAATGTTTAATAACAACGAATTTATAATTGGTAAAAGAAGGAAACTATAATGAGATACAAAATTTTTATATAGTGTATGCATAGTGAGTACAGAGTAGTCATGAACGAGTTATATAGTTTTCACTTTTTTTTTTTTTTTTTTAGTGTTTTGAGGTAGGGTTTCAGTCTAGTCCAGGCTGACCTGGAATTCACTCTGTATTCTCAGGGTGGCCTTGAACTCACTGCAATCCTCCTACCTCTGCCTTCTGAGTGCTGGGATTAAAGGTGTGTACCACCATGCCCGGCTTATAGTTGTCTTAAGTATTAGTACCCTGTGACTTCTATCATGTAATAGGCAATAATCCAATTCTACAATATTGATATTAGACCCCAAAATAAACAGATAGGCTTCATCTGATAACCGGTTAAGCCAAATTCACTGTGCAAAGGCAGTTGTATGACTTTCTGCAGCCCACAGAAATGTGGTGGGCCCATGCAGTGAGAGTGCATGTGCCCCTGAGTGCACCATACCCTCTCCTATCTCCATACAGGACACACATGAGAATAATCAAACCCTGGCCAGGGAAATAGAGCGCTTAGAATACAGTGATCTGGGCTTAGATGGCAACTATTTTATGAGTGTTGTCAGAGAAATATCAGACATACAGAGCCAGGAAGGTTTGCTATGTGTAAAACTGACTTCGAATAAAATCCAGTGACAAGAACAAGACAAAAGCATTCCCTAGCAGTTAGCTCATTTTCCAGGCATTCCAAGGAAAGATCCCTGCTCCTATTTTCAACAATGATCATACAGGGTAGCTAGTTATCAATTTATCTTGTTTAGGCAAATGCACCCTGGCTATGCTAAACTGTATAAAGGGAAAAAAAAATTTTTAAGCCAGATCCAGCATCATCTAATTTATTATACTTTATATTCATGATTACTCAGTACAAAACTTAAAACATGAGAATATTGATTTAATTTATTTTACATTAAATCAAAGTATAAAATATAAAGTTAACTGATTTTTTTTTTGCACATACAGCATTGTGTTCTATGCCTGTTATCTTACTTGAATTATTTGGTTTATTCAGTAATAATACAAAATATATTAAACCAATCATTTTCCACTTAAAAATTTAAATTAGGAAAATACTAGTGAACATAATAATAATAAAATTTGAAACAATAGCATCAACAAATATTTCCAAATCATGTTTGAAAAAAATATGTTGAATAATACCTTTTTTTCAGATCAATTAAGTTATAAGTAAAATTGAAGAAAAGAATGGAATTTGATTTCTAAGATTTGACAAAATTAACAGCATTAAATTCAATAATATAACGAAATATTTTAATGTGTACAGAACTGAAAAGTCAGTGTGCTTATATTTTTAAAAACAAATAGTATAAAATATTAAAATCATGTCTTCTGAATGAAAACAGACTCCTTAATGTCATATTGTCATTAAAAAAAGATTCCATTAACTCATATAGTTTAGCGTATAGAGCCAGGTATGGTGGCCATGTCTTTAATCCCAGCACTCAGGAGCCAGAGATAAGAGGATTGCTATGAGTTCACGTTCAGTCTTAGACTATATAGCGAAATCCAGATCAGCTTGGGATAGAGTGAGATCCTACCTCAAGAATCAAAAATAAATAACTAAATAAAAATAAAAGTTTAGTACAAAAGAATATGGTAGAATAATTAAGTATGATTTAATATTTTAACAAGTTTATTTTGTTTCACTTTGCTGTTACTTGTCTTGTTTAGTTGATGAATTGTGAATTATTGGGGCTGAAGAGATAGTGTGGTAGTTAAAGGCACTTGCCTGCAAAGCATGGTCATCCAGGTTTAATTTCCCAGTATCCATATAAAGCCAGATATAGAAATTGGTGCATGCAGCTGGAGTTCATTTGCAGTAACAAGAAGCCTTGGCACCCATTGTCATTCTGTATCTCTTATTTTTCTCTTTCAAATAAATAAAATCTTTAAATATTTTTGAATTATTTGAAAGAAGTAAAAAAAATAAACATAGATAAATACTTGTTAATATAAAAGAACATTTAAGTGCTATATAGAAAACACCAAAGACATGATGTACATTTCTAGAAGAAAAGAAGATCATACCAGGTATGGTGGATCATGCCTTTAATTCCAGTACTCAGGAGGCCAAGGTAGGAGGATTGTGAGTTCAAGGCCATAGTGAATTCCAAGTCAGCTTGGGCTACAGTAAGACCATACCTTGAAAAACCAAAAAGCAAAAGTAAATATTAATAATAAAATAAAAAGAAGCTCAGAGAGAAATAAGAAATGAAATGAGTAATATACCTTCACTATGAACATTTGCTTACTGTGCTGCCCTTCGGCCTTTGGTTTCATGGCTCTTTAGAGAAATAGGCAAGAAAACTGGAGTCTAACCTGGAAACGACGATAGCAGGTAAAATCCAATAAGCTGAAAGAATTGACCTTTACTTCAGGGAAAAGGTGAAGCAGAACTAATTCTCTTTCCCCAATGAAGTTGTGGAAGAACAAAATTAAATCACCCATTCAGTCTGTAATCAGAAGCTAGCCCTCATACAATTGATGCCAAAATGAACCTCTGTTCCTTTTCAATCTTTGTCCCTCCCCCCAACATCAAATTATCTAGTAAATTCTTCAAGTTTCTGGTTTGTAAAAGCATAAATAATATATTCTAGGGGAACATAATTTTTAAAATTTATGATAGGTTTAACAGAATTTCTTCAAATAATTTTGCAAAGAAACTCATTACCTTGTAACAAGTAAGTCATGTGAAGAGAACAAATTACATACAGCACTAAAATCAGCATTACATATTATGATAGTTTGATTGTATGTCCCCCAATAGAATCATGTTTTATTAAAGTTGTAACTCGGATTTCCATCTGCCTGGCTGGAAGAGGTGTCACTGGGGGTGTATGCTAGGGTCAAGCCCTAAGGTATTACTGGGGATGGAGCTGAATTCCAGCCTAACATATACAGAGAAGACTGAGCTCTGGTTCCCTGCTGTTTGCCTGCCAGGTTTTTGCCCTTGCTTTTGGTGCTGTTGGTGGTTTTCTCTCTGCATGCATCTGTAAATGGGAGCCAGCTTCTTCCACAATTGATCAAATTTCCCTGGGTCTGTAAGCCTGAAATAAATCCCATTCCTCCCATAAACTATATCTATTTGGAAGTTCATCCCAGCAATGTGGAGTGGAATACAAACACATGTTTTACGTTTTGTAGATTTCCTAATTAAAAAGTGAGAGCTCCTTCATTATTTCAAAAATATAACAGATAATAATCTAGGTAATATAACCTTTGTATTAGTATGTATACATGGTAATAACTAAATTGTATGTTTGTTATAAGGAGAAAAATAGATACTAAAATTCTGTACTTAATAGCATATTAAATTGAGAATTGATAAACTGAAAATAGATATTAAGGAACAAAATTAGTAGAATGCTATAGAACAAAATAATATTTATGAACAAGATGTAAGGACACAATATATTGGAATATTCTAGTCTCTAATCATAATTACATAAAGGTCAATGACAATGCTAAAAAGGCAAGACATTGATTATTGAATTCTCCTGAGTGGGAAGATCTGATGAAATTCATCTTCACTTTCTTTTAAAAGAGAATATCATTGACCTGGAGAGATAGCTCAGCAGTTAAGGTGCTTACCTGCAAAGCCTAACAACCTGTGTTTGAGTCCCCAGTACCCACATAAAGCCAGATGAACAAAAAGGTATAATCATCTGTAAGTCTTTTGAAGAGGATGGAGGCCCTGGCGCCCCCATTCTCTCTCCTCCCTGTTTAAAATAAATATATAAAATACTTTTTAAAAAAGAATACTGTGGCCGGATATGGTGGTGCATGCCTTTAATCCCAACACTCAGGAGGCAGATGTATGAGAATTGTCACAAGTTCTAGGCCACCCTGAGACTATATAGTGAATTTCAGGTCAATCTGAGCTAGAGTGAAACCCTACCTCAAAAATCACCCCCCCCAAAAAAAAATTCTGTGCATGTCTAAGAAAAAGAGAAACATTTTTTTCTAATTTCTTATTTTTTTATTAATTAGTTTTGTATTCAGCAAATACAGTCAGTTTGGTACCATTATTAGGCTCATCCATGACCTATCCCCCCCCCCCTTAGCCCCTACTTGTTGAGGTATATGGGACAAGCAATCTGGAGTTAGCCCACAGTTATGGGTAGGATAAATGTCTCTTCATATCATGACCCAACATGTGGCTCTGACATTCTTTCCGCCCCCTCTTCCGCAAAATTTCCCTGAGCCATATTGGGTTCATTTTTGGTCTGCTTCAGTGATGAGGTGTTGGGGGCCTCTAGGTCTCTGGCTCTCTGATTTGGTAGGAGTTGATTATTCCCTGTGTTGATGTCCTTCACCCTTGTGCTGGTACCCAGTTCACCAGGAAAACAGCACCCTTGCTTGTTTCACCAATTTTTCTTATTTTCAGCTAGGGCCCTTTTGAGGTATGATGGGGTGGCTCTCTCCTTAGGATATACATCTATCTGAAAAAGAGAAGCAGATTCTCCAATGGAGAGTAAGTTAGCACCAGGACAAATGAGATAATGCTTATTTTTTTTTTTTTTTTGTAGAGAATTTAATACGTGTAGGCCCTCTTGTAGCCCATGATTGATGGCAGCTTGATAATGGAGAGTGGGCTTATGTTTAGATATTTAGGTTCTGACTTGTTTCCTAGCTCCAACTATGGGTCCTGTACCACTGAGGGAGTCAGTTACCCAAATCAAGAGCAGCTGGTTCCCCACCATGGCTATGTGCCACTATTGCACTTGTGTGGGCATCACATGTTATTTGCTGATAAATAAGTTAGAAAATGAGTTGCTTCGACAGATATTGGTCATTTTCCCCCAGTCGCCCATGTAGCACCTTCTGGCACTAGACATGCTGACTGTCTGGGGACTGAGTCTCTTCCAGCTTCCAGCCATGCCATTCCATTTTATGTGTCAACCACATAAGGTGTCTTCAGCAGTAGGGTCTCACCACTAACCTTTGGTGGGTCATCAAGTACTTGGACATAAACCTGTCTTTCTTTTAGGAAACCTTGTAGGTCTCTCTGATCAAAAGCTCATTGTGGATGATAGCCCCATCCTGGTACTGGGAGTTACAGGTCAGTGCCCATTAAGGAAAAGAAGAAAAATATAACTATTACACAAGAGTTAGAGAGAAGAGAGAGAGAGAGAGAGAGAGAGAGAGAGAGAGAGAGAGAGAGAGAGGGAGAGGGAGGGAGGGAAGCTGTAGAAAATTAAGGTTAGTCTTCATCATACCCTCCCCAGTGTCTTGTGGTTCAGGTGTTCCCTATAAAGGCCTGGTGGAGGTTCAGCCATTTGCTCTGCCTTTTAGGAAGTAGAATTTTATGGTACCATTGATGACACAATTAAATTTGAGGAAAAATGGTTGAACCTGGAACAGATCATTCTCAGTGAACTGACCCAATCACAGAAAAAAAAATCGCCACATAGTCTCACTCATCTGCAGCACCTAACCTGAATGTACCCAAGATGCCTTATATACCCAGCAAGCATCTCATGGACTAGACAATAGGATGGGAGGGGAGGGAAGGGAGGGCAACAGAGGAGTGGGAAACACAAATCTAGAGAAACTTTTTTTAATAAATAGATTTCATGCAGTAAATAACACCGATCAAAGACTTGTAATAAAGGCCATCTTTTTTTTTTTTTTTTGTATTGCTTAAGATTGGTCCAAGGCCTTGTGCATGATAACAAAGTGTTCTACCACTTTGCTCCATCCCCTACACTCAAATATGTACAAGTTGAACTAAATGAATGCTTTGTGATCTTATATAAGGAAGTCAATGGGATGAAAAATCACAAAATTTTGAAAACACAGGTTACTTGTTAGTTCTAAGAAAAAGGGTTTTACTATTACTTTGTAAATATTTGACATTGACTCACTTTATATTCTCATATATAATTGAACGACAAAAGTAAGAATTGTATCAAATTTATCTAATGTGATACTATGGAATTGTGATAATGCATATGATATGTGCTTTCTTTCTCATAATCTTAAACTACAGAAGCTTCTCAGTGATATTTTATCAGCTAATCTACGGCTGTGTTATATAGATATACCAAGGACTGATTCATGTTTTCTCCAAATCTTCAGAGTCAGTTGTTATGTTACAGTGATAAAATAAACACTAGCATAATAAATAATGTTTAATATCAGATCTAGATATTTTCAGAAATATAGTCAACAACTTTCAGGGTGTGTTTGAAAAACAACCAATCTAAAACATATGCTGTTATTATTTTCCCTAGTGTGTGCAATTACAGTGTTTGAAAACCTTGTACCATAACTTCACTCATTAATTTATGCAGCAATAACAATTTTTGGCATGGGGTTAGTACTGCAGGCATTTAAAGCAGATGAGCAGGCAAATTTTCACTGACTGAAAAGGCAATAAGCCTCAGAGGACTTGAAGGGGAAACCTATAAATGAAAAGAACTTGCAAAACTACTTTAATGGCAGCCAGTTTATCTGTCTGTCAGTTTATTTGTACTGGAAGAGTTCTTGGGATGGGATTTCTAAAGATGAAAGGTTTGTACAAAACCACATTGTATGCATCTGTTTTTATTTGGTTTGAGTTGCCTTTCTCTCTCTGATAATACCAAAGTTTCTGTAGAATCAAATAATCACTTCCACAAGAACGCATGACACAATAAAGATTCTATTCTCAAGTGCTTTATTCCATTATTCCTACCAAGATATATACGTAGAATTTATAAGTAGCATAGAAAACAGTTAAATCATAATTTGTGATATTTGTTTTGAAATATGGGAACCTTGTGCTTGTCACATGTACATGTTTCTAGTAATTTAATTAATGAAAGCTAAAGTTCCATGCCTCAATCTTTATGTTTAACATTATGTATTCCAAATAATAAGTATTATTTAGAAAATTAGTAGTATGACAGACAGTTTATAAGAAATCATAATGTGCTAGAAATATACTCAGGAGCCCTTTGTGTGGAAAGATATATTAAAGTACTAACTGTTTGAGTGATACAAACATCATACTTTCCCATAATGCATTACAGCTTTCTTTCTATTTTTTTTTTCCATGAAGCATTTCACAAACTCTCCTTTATTGCTGACAGAATCTGTTGCTGGCTTCAGAAACAATAATGACATCATTTCATTTCTTTCTCCCTTTTAATATTTTTTTTATTATTATTAACAACATATTTTATATGGATGCATCATGTGTTGGTAACCTCTTTTTCCTGGCCCCTGCCCCCATTCCACAGAGGACCCTCCTCATTGAAGTTGCAGGTATTCTCCTTGGGGTTGTGGATTATGCACTGTAGGAACAGCAGTCAATTGTTTGGAGAGGCAATGCCTCTGGGCATGATGTCCAACCTTTTTAAGAGACAAGAGTGAAAACTATATATATATATATATATATATATATATATATATATATATGATCTAAACATGCAATTTTACATGTTAATGAACTATAGTATAGTTTGTAAATATATAGAGAATTTTATGTAGTATACACTGAGCAAATCAAGATAATTGGCATTTTCCTCTCACCATTTTTTTCCCCCTCTCCTCATCATTTTTTTTTTCCTTTTGGATTTTTGAGATAGGGTCTCACTCTAGCCCAGGCTGTGACCTGAGTTCACTCTGTAGTCTCAAACTGTCCTCGAACTCTTGGTGATCCTTCTTCCTTTGCCTCCTGAGTGCTAGGATTAAAGGCATGCACCACCATGCCCAGCTCATCATTTCTTTATGTTTACAGGGACCTTTGAACTACTCTCTTCTAAATCTTTATGAAATATATCATAAGTCATTGTAAATTATATTCATCTTCCTGTACAGCTAATGAACATATTCCTTTGGTCTAACTGTATTTCAGTCCCTATTATTTAAGATCAGATCTCTTTACCCTCTCTAGTTCAGTGCCAAATATTTATACATTCAGGGCAATATTTTTAGTTTACACATCAGAGAGCACACAGCAGTTTTTCCATGTTCAGCTTATACAAAGTCTTATGCATGCTGATTGTGTGATGTTATACAATAAAATAGTTTAATAATTTTTAATTTTATGTAATGATAAAAATTCATGGATTTGAAAATCACATAACAAATGAAAGTGCAACTTCAATAATAGCAATCTTACTGATTTTTTATTAATTATATTACAATTTAACATCAAAGTTTATTAAGTCATTCATCAACTTCTTAAAATTTAAATACTATATTTTAACTAATTATTTAAATTTCATTTATTTTCCAAAATAAAAATTCAATATGATTGTTTTCACATTTAATAGATATAAATGAAATAATAATAATCTCTTCTTCCCTCCATTTGGTGCATTAGAATAGTGAGATGGTTACTAAATTAACACAAATTTTTTTATTCATTTATTAGAGAGAGTGAGAGAGATAGAGAATGGCAAGCTAGGACCTCATATCACTGTGTTGCAAACAAATACCACATGAATGCATTACTTTGTGCATCTGGCTTTACATGGCTACTAGGAAATTAATTCTGTACCAGCAGACTTTGCAAACAAGCACCTTGCACTGTTGAACCATCTTCTCAACTGAATACAATGTTTCTGAACCTGCCACAACTTTGACACATAAATTATATGCATATAATTTTCTTTTATGCACTTATAATACATGAAATCAAGGGTGTGGTGACTTATGCCAATAATCTCAACAGTCACTGGGATGATAAAGGAAATTTTTCATGAGTTTGAAGTCAATTTGCAGTTACAGAGTGAGTTCCAGGTCATCCTGGCAAAGTAAAAATAATCAAATAATCAAAAACTGCATAACAATCCTACAGGTATATCTCTTACTAATAAGGTTCTAAATTATATGAAGGGAAAGATGACAGAAATAAGGAAGTTATTACACAATTACACACTATATAATGCAGTGCTCATTGCTCCTGATTTCTTGAAGGCCAAAACAGCAGTGAGTGTAAGAGATGCATTTTTAGATACCTTGTATGTATTGGCATATTATTACATCAAAAATTTTACCATTTATGAGTAGATTGCAGACTATTGTCAACAAAGATGTATACATGTGGTACCAAGAAATGTCAGGCCACAAAATAAATATAAAAATGATTACATCCACATGTATACTTATGCTTTTGCACACATATACACCCATGCATGTGTGAACAAAAAGTAAAGCAAAGAAAAAGTAAAGAAATGATGAAAGTATAATTTACCAATGTCAGGACTAAGATAAAAGAGTTCCTACAGTTTTTAATATACATCAAACATAATATTGTTCCAGAAGTATGTTATGAAAAGGATAAATATTCATGAAAATGAAGGAATCACATACATTAATAAATTATAACAAAATAAAAAAGAAAACATTATATGTGACCTTTCTAAGTCATTTTATGAAGTCAGCATTAGTCAGGCACTGAAAATAGAGGAAGACATTTAAGGAAAAGTGAAAGCCCCTATGTAAAAGTCATAAGACACTATTCATGTGCATAATAAAGTTACTTATAAAATGGATAATACATATATGTCCAAAGCTGAGTTATATATGAAGTATAATTTTGGTTTACCAATTAAAAGTCTATCATAACAATTCATCACATTAACAGTATAATGGTGAAATCATGATTTAGTGCATTTGTATGTAACTATAATCATGTACGTATCTTATTTCTTTTTCTCTATTCAAAGTTTTCATTTAGAATTTATTCTTTTCTTTAGAATCTAAAAATGTTTTATTTCATTTGTTATTTTTTTCTGACTGGAATTTGGTCTTTGATACTCATGATAAGTTATAGTGATAAAGAAGCACCCTAATATCAGATTCAATACCACTTAATTTTTACTTGGTCATTGTTAACCTCAGCTTAAATATGATAAGCTATTTTCAACTTTGATATATTTTTTACATTTAAACTTAAGTACATCTACATATTGTAGGTTTACTTTAGAGTACTTTCAGATTTTGAGATGGCAATTCATAAAAAATGTATATATATATATTATAAATATACTTAACATAAATCAAGATTGAAGTTTAACTTTACATATATTAGATGGACATTATTTCAAACATCAGCCTATATACATATCTCATTTTCCTAATGAAATATAGAAGAAAAATATATCTTAAATTTTGTATTTTGAATAGGCACAAGATAGTTAGAAGAAATTCAGGCAGTCTGAAATGAAATTTGATATTTGGTAATCAAATCTGATACTGCAAACACAAACCTACCAGAGATTGAAAAGATTAAATGTGTAAAATCCATTATCTACACCATAATATTAATATAATCAGAATAGTCCATAGACACATATCTTTAAAATAGAGTGAATAATTTTTACAGCATGGAAGATTATTATAGAAATTTAAATTTATCCTTTTTATCACAATAAAGTACATTTAGGTCCTCTGTCTACTCCTGCTCATACTACCCTCTCTTCTTTTCTTCTCTAAAGTCATTGCTTGCATAGTTCCTCTGATTTTCCTTGTGTTAGGAGAGTGTAATGACCACTACACTATGGAAACACTCCCTATGATTTCCATAGTGGATGTAAAACCATAAGTCCTGAGAACATTGAGTATTTGCTTATTTTATTCTCATTTAATTTAAATAATCACCTCACACTTTTATGCAACTTTGAATATGAATAAGCAAAATGTACAAAGGTACATAAATTAATTGAAGAAGCCACAAAAATTATAAAAGGAAGATGGAAGACAGGAACTCATTGCAAAGGGAGAATTGACAGAAAAAGTTAAGAGAGTGCAATGTCTGAAGCTGGGATTTCACAGAATTGAGAAATGCATGAAAGGGACAAAGCAGATAGAGAAGTGTTACATTCAGATGTTTACGATAGAAGAATTTGAAAGAAATTATTCTTGCTTCCTTCTTTTGTTCAACAAACTCCAGAAAACATTTCATTGTTTTATAAATATTCATCCATATTTATACTTATATATTATTTTTTAAATTTCCTAACACATGTTTGTTTTGAATGAAGTTTGGTGCTAGGAGTATAAAATTCATATTAATTGGGCATCATCTACATGCTTTCAACAGGGTGTAAAAATATAGGCAATAAATTACAAAATGGATTATAATCTTGTACATGATGAAACTACTAGTGAAAGAACAAGGCACAGAGAAGAATGTTCCTAGCATCTTATTTCCCTAGATTTAAAAAAAAAAAAAAAACTACCTTAAGCCTTCCTAAAATAGCACTTACCATAATTTGCTGCACTTCATTTTTATATCTTCTTTGTACTTCCCAAAAACTTAATATGAGGGAGGCAGAAGCCATTTCCCTTTAACTCACTGTTATGACTCCCAGTTCAGATAGCCCATTGTCAGTTGTTCAACAATTGCTTTTTGAATATCTATATGTCATATAAGAGATTTAGACGTCAGCCTTTACTTGATCAGTGAAGAAAATATGACGACTCAAAGTTCTTTTTCATTTGTCCCCATATGAAATTTTCATTCCTTTTGGCAGCAAAGAAGGTAAGCATGCATACATGTGTACACACACGCACACACACACGCACACACACACACACACACACACACACACACACACCATGTATTCCTTAGGTGAGAGTAACATTTTGTATGCTGAAATTGTCTCTGCTTTTATTTTAGTCCTCTAGGCTGCCAGCCAGGTTTTCACACATGCAGCACTCTGGCATAGAGTCCAAATATTAAAGTTATGTCTGTTGACTCATGGTCACTTTGATTTACATTCTAATTTTAACATTTTGGAATTATTTTAATTTTTAGATTTTGTTTTTTCAAGGCAGGGTCTCACTCTAGCCCAGAATGACCTGGAATTCACTATGTAGCCTCAGGGTGGCCTCAAACTCAAGGCGATCCTCCTACCTCTGCCTCCCCTGTGCTGGAATTAAAGGAGTGTGCCATGATGCCCAGCTCTTTTGAGTTATTTTTAAATGTCAATTAGCTTCTGATAGCTTTCCATTTTTGTTTAGTTTCCAAAAATGCTGATCAACAACTTCCTTTGTATAGCTAAGTAAATGCTCATTGGATTTACAAACATTGCTTTTTGGTTTATTCATTAATCTTCCTGATCAGAGAGTTTTCTTTAAATTATTATGAAATAATGTATACATAGAAACTGCTTAGTTTTAAAATGATAAACATAATTCTGAAAATAAAAATTATAGGTGATTAAGCTTCTGAATTAAATTTATTAAAAAAGTTCAAATTCTGTGACTCATGCTGACTCATCTTCTGTCTTGGAGCTTCCGGAGGTAAATCCAAAAAAAAGAATCTTACATCTGAACAACAGTTTGAAATTTTCACAGTAATTTCTTTAACATATACTTTATTAGGTTATCACAAGTGTTTCAGATATGCAAATGTAGTGTAAAGCACTCATTTATAAATGACCTGGATAAATTATAAGTACATTTAATACATCCCCCATGGGGATAACTAGCATATCCAACAAGGAGGGTCCCTTTGGAGGGGAGCAGGGATGAGGATAAAGATGGTACCAACATGTGCTGTTTACATACTATGCCCATAACTAATAAAATATACAAAAATATAAAAGTCAAAAAATTATTGCTCAAATGCACAAATTAGAAGATGAGTATAATAAAAAGTTTAGCCGAGTGTGGTGGCACACGCCTTTAACCCTAGTACTCAGGAGGCAGAGGTAGGAAGACCACCATGAGTTCAAGGCCACCCTGAGACAACATAGTAAATTCCAGATCAGCCTGGACTAGAGACCCTACCTCAAAATACCAAAAAAAAAAAAAAAAAAAAAACCTTTATGCTTATATTTCCATTGTCTGTTTTACTATGACATATTACCTCATTTTTATTTTGTATTGTAGTTTGCTTTATACTGATTATTTCTGCACATTAATAGATGTTAGTATAATATTTCAGCATATGCATGCAGCATTTTCTAATCAAACCATGGTAATCAGAATATTCCTTTTATTATTTTCTTCTAATCATATATATATATGGAATAATTATCATATATATATATGATATATATTATATGTATATTACTCCACCAAGAAGAAGATTAGATTAAGATCCTATCACTTTGAAAAAAGAATGATCGAACTAGAGAACATTATATGAAGCCAGATACAGGAACTCAAGAATATGTGTTCCTTTGTGATGTGAAAGATTTAAAAAAAAATAAATGTAAAGTAACAATTAGTAAACATTGAAAATGTGGAACAAGGATGGATCAAAAGGAGTCTAGTAGCATGCAATATGTTTAATATGGTGATTATAATGCTAGATCATTGATATTTAGCAGATACTGCGATTTGAAACGTTTTTACTGGCAAGGAGCTTGCTTTCAAAGGGGCTGATCAGAAATACTTCACAATATTAAAAAGATAACTCCAAACAGATAAGACTATTGAAAAAATATTGAGTTTATATTACAAACATGGCTGCAAAGACTTCATGAAAATCAAAGGGGATACTATTTTAAAAGGGTGAGTTTTCAAACCAATAGATAATTTCAGAGATCCTAAGGGAAGAGAAGACTTCTCCAGAATATCTAAAAAGAACCCAGGATGTTTTGTGTGTAAGATTTCATAGTTAGAAATGGATTAATTTCTATCCATCACAAATACAATACCAACAACAAATCAAAGGAATGGTCCCACCCAGGTATAGTTTCATGAAACAGTGAGTGTACTGGGGTTACAAACATAAAAATACATAAGGAGTTTTTTCCAGGACTATGGTTTGCTCTTGAAAGCTATATCCTTGGAGTTCCCTGTACATAGAGCAGGGATTTGGCAGATGAAAGAACCTTCTTTTGCCCAGCAGTGGCCACTGTTTACATGACCTTAGGAAGGCGCCTTGTGAATCTTGTAATGTTCTGAGTTTTCTGAATCTCCATGTTTCATTTTCTTCCTGGGTCCTTTAATTGCACTCTTCATTCCTGAAACAAATGCTTCAATTTAGAGATACACAACACTGTAATTCCTCAACTGTCTGGGTTATTCACAAGCTTACATGAGCTGCTTAAAGGACTTCAGGCTCACAGAATAGTCTCCACTGCTTCCAACTGCTTGATGGTTTCCATGTCATCATAATTTTCAGGCAAGCTATGCTATTCACAGTGATCCAGGCATTGGCTCTGTACAGCCTCTCATCTTACATCTCTGCATATGACAACCTTTACAGTTCACACTCTGAACGTGTTATGCTGGGTATGCCCGGAATGTTTGCTTGTGGTGGAAAATGTTCACTGGATACTCCTGGGGTGGGAGGGGATACCCTAGGTCAAGATTAGACCATTTTACTACTCATATCATTCTATCCCAATGTCCATCCACTGCTCTCTATTGTCCCTAGAACTTTTGGGGGTTTCCATGAATTAAGGAACTCTTGTCTTAATGTTTTCTAAAACCCAAGTATTTTTCACAGGAGTAGGAGATGAAAAAGCCTGTAATTCAACATGGGGCAACCAGTTTCCATACGTTACCCTCACTCATAGGCAACCTTGGGCACCTTGTAAGGTTGTAAGGTTGATTCTCACCACAGGATATAGTCTTCCTTTTGAGCAAGGAGTGCAATGGGAACCAATTCGAACTTCCTGTCTTCTACTACTTCTTTCAACCTTTGGTGAACTCCTAAAAGCCTTCCAAATAGTCACAAAAGTCTTAAAGCGTTCCAAATATTCATAAGCTCAGTAATTGTTATTCGGTGTTTTATTTTCTTTAGGAGTTCCAGTTCAAAACAAATAATGCTATATTTGCTTTAGAGTAACCTAGGCAGAACCATTGTCTGCTTTCTTTTTCTTATCTCCTCCAGAGTGTTTTAGAACATTACAAATCTGATTTATAAACTAGTCTAGATTATTCATGTCTGCCAAAGCCTCTTCTACTTCATAAAGATCATGTCCCACCAGGGGTTCAGCAAAACCATTGAAGCCTGAACCATTCTAGAGGCCCCCAGTGAATTAACCTCTTGTTTAACTCACCTGTGAACACAATCCTCTTTGGCTTGTGAACTGAGCTACAAATATTGTCTCATGCATGACCTGTACCTGCAATAACAATTGTCCTTCCTCTATTACCTTTAAGTTCCTGGTATTCATGGGGACCTCAAATGATAACAACCCAAAGTCTGCAATGGCTTATTTCAACAAAAATGAGTATAAAAAGCATGATTTATTCATCATTTGGTTATTATTTTAGACTTGTTAGATGAAAGTAAGTTTGTTAAGATAAATTATCACTACAATACTACTAAGCTTACATGCAAAGACAATTCTTTAGAGGTTTGGTCATTGTCTTTTCCATTCCTTGGCATTGTATGTGGTAAGTGATGAGCTGACTGCTGTTAGCTTTGTCAGTCACTTTAATAACCTCACAGCTATGTGCAACACTAAAGCTCATTAAAGTCATTTGCAATGAGATGTACTAAATGTAATGGAAAAAAAGAGCATAAAAAGCACAGTTTAGACATAAAATGACACTGAAAATTCATGTGTTGAAACTTAGCTACCATCTGATGAGACTTTATGGCTTCATTGGAAGTGATCACATCATGAGTGCTGAAAGGGTTGATCCACTGATGAAATGATAATTCGAACAGATATTTTTCATCATATTGTCTTTACCATGATATCCTGTCTGCACTTGAGCCAAAGCAATGAGCCAGCCTGCTATGTACTGTAATCTCTGAAATCATGAACTAAAATCAAACCTTTTTCCTTTCAGTTGTTTTATGAGATAGTATTTCAAGCCTGCGAGAAACTGATTAACATGTGTTCTAAGTTAATATATATATATATATACATATATATATTATACTATAAATAATAAATAATCTCTTTATCTCTATCTCTCTCTATCTATATCTATTTACTTATTTATTTATGCCAAAACTGTTTAAGGCACTACAGTTTGTTTAAGATTGTGTGGAATATACAGAGAGCTAAAACTGAAATGTGTATGTCTAACATAGTTTGTCATAACAAGGGTTTTATCTGACAATAAATAAAAGTCATCAAAATTTGGAGCATTAAAAATAAGTGACTGTTAATATAGATTAGCCAACCAAGTGACAGCATATCTGAATTAAGCCACAAGTACCTTGCAAGCACCATGTGCAATAATTCTGGAAATGCACAATAAGTCTCAAATCAAAGAATGCTATGTATAGCATATGTGTAAGTCAACATTATTACACCCATTTGAAACAAAAAAATGTGACAACATGGAATCATGTGTAAAGAGAGGAAAGAGAAACGCCTCTGAGTATGTATACATTCTTAGCTTAGGGTGGATGACATTATTGCCAGCATCTGAGAAATCTGACATAGATGGTGTGGTGTCTACCACAGAGTACCAAGACCACACACAAAGAACATTCCTGACCTTTAAAAAAGTGCCTGATCCAGATAAAATAAGTTAGCTACTAGAAGTGCAGCTTGTTTTATTTTAAGCTGTGTATCTCTTTGAACTAATGAATAGATTAAAGTGATTTGGATAAACTTTACTAATATATAGGTCAGTTGATCTACATTTCACTTCCTAGGCTGCCTAAGATTTTAGTTGAAATTAGAAAGTGAAAATCAAGATATTCACTAATTCCCTTTTTTCTAGAAGCTAGTCATGAGATTTGGGGTAATGAGACTATTTACTGAGTTAGGTCAGGAGAATTCTTGTAAGATGTTTCCTCTCAGACTAAACTAGGAAAGTCCAGAACAGAGCTGTTACATCTATTTCTTATCTCTCTTTCCTTCCTGTCCTTCACTTTTTTTTTTTTTTTTGCTTCATTTACCATCTTAAGACTGTGACTGAAGAAATGGACAGTACTTTATATGGCCAGGCAGAGAGAATAAAAGATTTCTGTCCTTGACAATATCATCCAGCCTTTGATTTAACCCAGTTACTGTCCTGCAGACCATTGTTACATAGGCTAATTTGATGTCACATTTTAAAGCTACCTAACCCTAACCCTAACCCTAACCCTCTCACTTTTTCTGAAAGTATTCACATTGATACCTTAAGTAAACACCAAAAAGTCTTCCTAAGTACAGTATAATCTAGAAATGATTTCTGAATCTCATGTTGAACCAATATTGCATCTTCATTTCATATACACTTTGTAATATGTTATGTAATTGATAGTTCTACTTATTTATAGTAGTTATAAAGTCAAGCCCTGCTTGCTTCAATTTAAAATTTCAGTTGCTTATCAACTTAGACCATCATCAGCTATTTAACTTTTAACTACCCCTCACCCCATCTCAAACACAATCCAGACTATGAGAACTACTGGTGGTGGAGAGTAAGGTGATGCAAATTGGCCTTTTACTCCTTTTCTCCTTTAAATATATCTGGAGGTAGATCAAGAGATCAGTGCTTTAAATGGCCAAATGCACACATTCCTTACTAAGTTCATAAGTGTGATCATCTATCCATTTCTGCTAGTATCTTTCCATTAGCACACCCTAGGTATCAATGGTGTGTTTTCTTTAGAGAACCCCAACAGGCTTAAGAGTGCAAGGAAGTGCATAGAAGTCCATTCCACCTTCCTAAATGTATCAAACCTTTGGCTGCTTTTGATTCACTCACACAAACAAAAACAAATCTGGCTTTAGATAAAGAGAGTGTTCTGGCAAACACTATCAAAACATGAAAAAACCCTCTGAATACCAAAAAAGGAGAGTCATCTCAAAATCAAAAATAAAGCCATTTTGGAAAGAGTAACCAAAAAATAAGGTTTTAGACAAACAAGGAAACACTAGAACTTGTCTGCCAGTACTCAGGCTAGTTGATAAGACTACACACATATGTCTCTGGTGCATATTTAAGCTGGTAGAGAGATGGGTACTTGTTTGAAAACAGTGGGCCCAACCTGAATGACTCAAATTACCTGTTCAGTGGTTATTATAGATATTAGTTAGGTGAGTTCTCTAAAGGATTATGACTTTTGTCTGATTAATTATTAGGAAAATATTTCTTTTCAGCACTCTCAAAGTTAGGATAACAACTAGAGTCTGTCTGAAAACTAGCCAACTGATCAAGGAGTAATCCACAAAATATTTAAAGCACACAAAAACAGCTATACAACCAAAAATCAAATATCTTTTAATTACACTTACAAAAATTTTAAGAGCCTGTTTTTTTTTCTCAAAATAAGATACATAATTTACTGGCCACTATATTAAAATGTTCAATAGCACTGATCAGGAAGGGACTATGTTTCAATAGTGGGATATAACTTCAGCTTGGTTAAAATCACTCATATTAAAAAGACAAAAGATAAAGAACTATTTGTGGGGATGTGGAAAATACTAGAACAGGTGTGTGAAATCTACAAAAGATGATCTCACAGAGCTAGAGAAGATATGACAATCAGTGGATACTAGAAGGGAGAAAAGATGGAGGAATGTGAGTTAAGCAAGACATGATTATAGCTAGGTAGGAGGAATAAGTTTAAAGAAGTCTAGTGTATAAGAAGAACTCTGTAGTTCTTGAAGACATATACTATTCTTTAAAAATATGAGGAAGTAGCTGGGCGTGGCAGTGCACTCCTTTAATCCCAGCACCAGGGAGGCAGAGGGAGGAGGATTGCTGTGAGTTTGAGGCCACCTTGCCACCTTGAGACTCCATAGTGGATCGCAGGTCAGCCTGGGCTAGAGTGAGACCCTACCTTGAAGAAACAACAACAACAAACAACAACAACAACAAAAAACAATATGAGGAAATTACTTGATGTCAACACAAAATGACAACCATAAACATAAAAAGTAAAGCAAGGGTTAACACAGAGCTCACAGAGCCCCGAGTTCAATTCCCAGCACACACATGCATACATGTACACACATACTCACACACCCCACTGGGAATAATGTGTCTGTATATGGAATTGTGTGTATTTTTGACTTTGTCTTGTAAGAAAAATTAATTCATAATAACTATTAAGCACATATTAAGGTATCATTATTTCATTCAATTCTTAAGATTAGTATGAATCCAGGAACTAGTACTAAACCATAATGTAATGTTTGATTGATAAAACACAATCAATGTTGGCAACACATCACCCCAGTTGATTAAAAATGTGTTGGCCAAGAGTAAGGAATTGGCATAATATTATAATGCATGTATTATTTTCCTGACAGGCTCAAACAACAACAAACCCTCAAATCTTCAAGATGAGTTAAGAGGGAAGCTAGCAAATTGCATCTTCAAGGGGTGTCCATTTGTCAGCCATTAGTAGGTGGCAACCAGCTGCTGAATAAACTCACATCTCTCCTACGTTTTGCAGAAGCCTGTTGGAAAGTGAAAAAAAAAAAAAATCTATTCCAGAACCAAAGAGCAAACTCAGCACCAACAGCTGAGTCAGGTAACTTATCAGGTAACTATGAAAATCCTGAGTGGTATAAACTTAGGAAAGGTTTCTAAATTTATTGTGGTGAATAGAAAAGATCCCAGTGGCCAAATCCAATCTAATTAGGATAACAACATTTTTTCCTCCTTAACTGCCAGATTTTGTATGAAAAATTGCTTCTTCTCAAACTCAGTCAATTTTAAAATGTCTACTAGCTGAGTTTGCCCAGCAGGAGGCTAAAGGATCTATTATGCTGACAGATGCTCTGTTTCAAGATTGTGCTGAATTTAAATGACTTTTATTTTCTTTGCATAGCCATTTAAAATGAAGTAGTATGAAAATAATATCAAACTTTTGCTTTAAAAAAGATTACCTCTTAAGCAGTATCTTTAAATTATTGTATATATTAATGTTTAGTTTTGTGTTCTAAAGCCAAATTCTATTTTCTTAGGGTTTATGTTTTTAAATATAAATGTGAGCATGTTTACAGCTTAGTATCTTGCGGAGTTATGACAAATATGGCATTTTCCTTTGTTGTCATGGACAGAGGAAGAAGATTGTAGTGCTAATTATGTCATTATTTTTATGATGAAAATTCTTTGACTTCCTTAGTTACTGTTTAGACACTGGCTGGCAGAATTAGTGCTATCTTTCAGTGTCTGTTTTCTTCCTGAATCAGAGGCTATCACTATAAACTCTGCTGTTATGCTATACTTCAAAGGAGCACACTTTCATTATGCTCTTCATTTATGGGTTAAATTCATAAAATTTGAGTAATTATCTTTATATTTATACCCAAATTTTGACCTTCTTAAGAAAATAAAAAGCTTGAAAATTTTCATAGATTATTTTAATTTATTTTGTTTCTTACCAATGTATTACTAACTCAAAGTATTAGGAATACCAAAAGAAAAAAATCCACAATCTGTGTTGCTTAAATAGCAGAAAAATTTCTCACATTTTACAAGCTAGACATTTTAAAAAGATGCGTTCTCAGCATAGCTGGATCCTATTGAGGGCTGTGAGGGAAAGATGTTTACAAGACTCTCTACTGGCTTTGATTTATGCTTTTAAATTAATTAATTAATTAATTAATTAATTTGCAAGCAGAGAGATAGAAGAGAGACAGACAGAGAGAATGGGCATGCCACGGCCACCATCCACTGCAAAAATCTCTTGATGTATGCACTACTTTGTGCAACTGGCTTTCTGTGGGTCCTGGGGAATAAAGTTCAGGTCATTAGGCTTGGCAGATGTTGTGGTTTGATTCAGGTGTCCCCCATAAATTTAGGTGTATTGAATGTCATGTCCCCAGCTGTTGGCAATTTGGGAATTAAACCCACCTGGACGAAGTGTATTGTTGGTGGTGGGGGTGGGGCCTATGTGTACTATAGCCAGCTTACTCTTGCCAGTATTTGTCACATTCTTCCGTTGCTGTTGTCCATCTGATATTAGCCAGGAGGTGATGTCCAGCCTCTGCTCATGCCATCATTTTCCCCCGGCATCATGAAGCTTCCCCTACAGTCTATAATCCAAATTAAACCTTTTTTTTTTCCTCAGAAACTGCTCTTTATTGGGTGTTTTCTGCTACTAATGTTGGTACCAGAAGTGAGGTTATTGCTCCCAGAAATATGACTGTGTGGCTTTTGGCCTTTTGGAGCTGATTTGTGAGAGGAATATAGAAGGATTTTAAACCTTGGCCAAAGAGATACCTTGCAATGCTGTAAGTACAGCTTGATGGACTATTCTGATCAGAGTTGAAAGACCTAAAGCAGTAAGAATTATGGACTGTGAGGTTTCATTTATGAGGGTGGGAAAGAGCTTTGCCCACACTAAACTTGAAGCAGTTTATATGAGAGTCTTGCTATGTACTTATGTAATATGTACTATGTAATATGCTATATACTATTAACTTATGTAATGTTCACAGAGGGATATGGCACAAAAATGAATCTTTGGACCCAAACTTCTGTCCATTCAGCTACAATTGTTTGAGAGATTACAACCTTTGAGCTTGGGCTACCTGATCTGAATTGGTTCTTAACTCTTTAAAATCCATATTCTATATCTCTGTCCTTCCTAACCAGTAAACTCCTTGAAGAAAGGTCCAGTTAGTCCCTTGCTGTGGTAGTTTGAATACAAAATGTCCACCATAGGTGCATGTGATTGAATATGTATTCCGCAGTTAGTGGTTCTATTTAAGAAGGCTGTGGAACCTTTAGGAAGTGGAGCCTTGCTAAAGGGAATGTGCCACTGTGGATAGTCCTTCATGTTACAGCTTAGTCCTGTTTGGTTGTTCTACTTCTTCCTGGCTGATGTGACAGTGTTATTCCTGTTCCAGCCATGTCTTATACTCCTCAACAATGATAGACTGTACACTCTGTAACTGTGAGCCAAACTAAACCCATTTATGACTTAACCTGCTTCTGGTAGGGTATTATTTCCCAGCAACAAAAAAGTAACAGTTACGTACCATGAATCCCTCATGCCTCAGGAGCATAATTTTCTTCAGTGTTTCACAAAAAGATTGTGAACAGAATTAGCCTAAACTGATAAGTAATCCCATAATAATTAAAACATCAATAGTTATTTCTCTTCTCATGTTTTCTGCCTCTGATGTTTGTAGTTACTGATCATTCCTTTCATGGCGTTTCATTTCTGTCTTCCACATTTCTCTCTTATCATCTTCTTCTCATAATTTTCTTCTTCAAAATACCCAAAAATGTTGGTTAGCACTTCAGCCTACTAGATTTGTCTTCATTCCTAACGATTCTAAAGAGACTTCATTTAACTTCAGATGCATGCACCAATTAGTGCATCTTATTTTATGTGGGTACTGTGTAATTGAACCCAGGACGTCATATTTTGCAAACATGCATCTTTATCCACTGAGCCATTTCTACAGACCTGGGGCTAATGACATTGACTATCTATCTTATTCATGGTATAGCCATACTTATAGCACTTCTTGGAATCTTTGATGGAGTTCATAGGAGTTACTTGCAGAATAAATGGGTTGGATTTTGAAGGACAGAAACTCACATCCATAATCCCTCATAATGACACAATGAAGAAGTTATTCCTCTGAGACCTCCAAGTAAAGTTTTGCCTATGTGTATAAAAAAATATAATACAGCCGGGCGTGGTGGCGCACGCCTTTAATCCCAGCACTCGGGAGGCAGAGGTAGGAGGATCGCCGTGAGTTCGAGGCCACCCTGAGACTCCATAGTGAATTCCAGGTCAGCCTGGGCTAGAGTGAAACCCTACCTCGAAAAAACCAAAAAAAAAAAAAAAATAATAATACATTAATTCTGGAACATTAAGGCATCAAGAATTGGATGATCATTTAAACATTTACAAAATAATACTTAATGATAACTATTGATATATCAATATTGCTGGAAAAAAAAGTTTGGCAGAAAACACTTTTACAGTAGAATAAGAAGGTGCTAAATAACTATAATATTTTAATATTTTTTAGTATTTTCTGATAATGCCAGTATAAAATTTTAAACTACAATGAAAAACAAAATACCTGATAATAAGTGATTTCATTTTACTTTTTTCATCCAAATAAAATTATGATAGTATTAAACTATATATTTCAAAGCAAGTCTCCAAAGCATCATCCAGCTATTATGTATTATTATCATTAATTCTTTGAAGAATGGCAAGTTTGTTTAATACTAGATTATAAATTGTCCCATATTATTTAATATATAATAGTGTTATTTTAGTCTTTTAATTTATAAAAGAATTGTATTATTTTTATATAGAAAAATATATTTATATACATTATTACCTTATGTTAATATACAGATATATGGAACACATAGTGATTTGATATATGTATATATGGCAAAAATTCAGTCAAGCTAATAAACATATCCATCAAATCACCAACATTGTTTTTTGTAGTGAAAACATTTAAGTCTATCCTTTTAACAATCTTAAATTATTATATATTGTGATCACTATTTGGTGTAATAGATCAGTAAAACTTGTTCTGTCTGATTATTTAATACTTTCTCTTTCCCCATTGACTTCCTGTCTCTACTTGCTGTTAATGAAGTGTTGTAGTTAGCCTTCATGATGCTAGAATGAATGACCAAGCAGACACATTCTTCCCCTGGTCCCCATAGGATCATGCACTGCAAATTATATTCAGTCCAAATTCAAAGGTATCAATAAACTTTACCAACTTTAAGACTGCTCCAAAGTACCAATTCTCATCTGAGATTCAAGACTGTCCCTTAACTTTGAGATCCGTGAAATGAAAGCAAGTTACATATTATCAACACATAACAACATAGTAAACATTTCTATTGCAAAAAAAAAAAAATGCTTAACAAGGAAATACAGGACCAATGTAATTCAATGACTAGTAGGCAAACATCTGTAGTTTAAGTCCCACATCCATAACCAGTGATAACAGTGTCTGAATTTTCTATTTCTACCGCTACAGCTGGGTTGAATAGTCCAGGAAAAACTTTCATCTTATCCCAGCAGTTCTTAATTTCTCAATAGCAGCCTTTGCATAGTCCGGGTATGTCCAAATACACTTTAGGATCTCTACTGTTAACCATGGTCCATCTTACAATGACCTCAAGTTTCTCTCTACATGGGGCTATTACGCATGTTCACATGCCACATCTCAGCAGGGGCTCCTGGAACTTTGTGCACTTAGGACCCACTTTCATCCATTTGTAATGCTTCCAAAATGCATACCATGGATGGCAATGACACAGCCATTGTTAATCCAGGGGGAACTAAATCTTCAGAATTCTTCCTTTCAGTCATGCTCTTTCAAAAGAGTTCATTTAACCTTTCTGGGTAGATATCATCTTCAGGAAGCTTTTCTATTGTTTTAATGTAATGCAGTTTGCCCACCCTTAATGGTAGTAATCTGTTTAATAGTAGCTTTAGCAATATAACACCCATTGCTGTGCAAGTAACTTTAAACTTACATGATTTTTTTTTTAAAACTTGTACATCTCTCAGTTTTATACCTTCTGCCAAGAATACCAGGCCATTACTTTCAAATTAAACCTTGGTCAAACTCTCTGGGCATGAGCAGCAGAACAAAGCCGGCCTTTATGCCAGTAGCATAGTCTCACCAAAGTTTTCTGCCTTCTTTCCTACCCCTTTGAAAGTTCACAAGTCAACACAATTCTCTTGGCATTTAGCATTTCTAATCTATCAGAATAGTCAACAAAATTTGGCTTAATGTACTGTGAGGCTTCTGTAGTCCCAAGTACCAAGTCCTGCTGCATTCCTTCAGCACACAAGTTCCAAAAAACAAAAATCCACATGGTCAGATTCAACAGAAAAGCACCCCACTTCTGGTACCAACTTCAGTTGTAGTCATCTCTATGCCACTGGGATGAACTTCCAAAAGATACAGTTTATGGGAAAAAGGGATTTATTTCAGCTTACAAATCAATGATGGAAGAAGCTTATGGTAGTTTGAATGAATATCCCCCAATAGATTCCAGAGTTTATTAAAGCTTCTTGAATTTTCAGCCACCACACTGGATTAGGTGTCACAGCATGAAGATCCTAGGCTCCAACCCTAGAGTGAGGGGGTAAATTTGGAACTCCAGTCTACATGTATACAAAGTTCCTGAGCTTGTCCTGGGTTACTGGAGTGTGCTTGCTTGTGTTGGTGGTGTTCATTTTTTCTCTGTGTGTGGACCTGAGCAAGGAGACCAGCTTCTTCTGCCATTTTTATACTTTCCCTGCATCTGTAAGCTTCAGATAATTTCTGTTTCTCCTATAAACTGTGTCTGTTCTGGGTGAAGCTTCCTACAGCAGAACTGGGGTATGTTGTTGTTTTTTTTCATTTAACGTGATGAATCTGACCATGCGGATTTGTGGATTTTGGTCTTTTGGAACTTTTGTTTTAGAGGAGTGGGCATCGAGTTGGTACTTGCAACTGAAGATGACTTTCTGAGTGGTAAGCCAAGTTTTATGTAATATTCTTGTGAGAATTTGAAAATGCTAGGTACAGAGAGAAATTGCACTCAGAGGCTTAGTAATGAACTTTCTAAAGAAAGGAAAAACTGCAGAGAACATTACTGGAACTGAGCTACTGGTAAAGGATTGGTTGTGTTCTGCTGCCTAGGCCAAGAGAATTTGATCAAGGTTGAATTTGTAATGTATTAATGTGCTTGTCTAAGATACGGAACTGAGAAAAATAAAAAAGTTAAAATTGGAGAAATTCAAACAAGTTTACAACTTGCAGGCACAGAGGCTGGTTTGATGTTTCCTTGATGGTTATTGATTTTGTATTTTCCTAGCCTCTCTTTGTTAAGCCTTTTAGTAGTTGGAAATGTGTACTCTATGTCATTCTATGTTGGAAGTATGTAACTTGTTTGATTTTATTGGACTCATAGCAAGGAGAAAATCTTAAAATTCAGATGAGTCTTGAGACTATGGAACTATGTCATATTGGTAAAGACTGTGGGGACCTTTGAAGTTGGACTGACTACAATCTACAATGTGAAATGGCTATGAATCTACTGGGGTCCAGGGGCTGAATATGGAAGGTAGTTTGAATGGATGTCCCCCAGTAGATTGAAGAGTTTATTAAAACCTCTTGGATTTCAAGTTATCTGGCTGGAGGACATGTCACAGTGTTTGAATCCTAGGGTCCAACACAATGGTGTGAGGGTGGATTCAGACTCAAACTGCATGACCTTGGCCTGGGTTCCTGCAGTGTGCTTGCTTGTGTTGGTGGTGGTTGTTTTTCTCTGTGCGTGTTTACCTGTGAATCAGGGCCAGCTTCTCCTGCCATTATGAAACTTCCCCTGTGTCTGCAACCTTCAAATATAGTTCCTTCCTCACATAGACTGTATCTGGTCTAGAGGTTCATCGAAGCAATGTGAAGTTGTCTACAACAAAGCTCTTTACTACCATAAGCACAAGCAAAGGCCAACACCAAAAGCATTCAGAAAACTATCAGAGCTCAGACTGCTCTGAATACCCATTTTTGTTGGAATGAAACTCTGACCTAAACATACCTAGGGCTGGACCCCAGAATCTGGCCCAAGTGACACCTTGAGAGGGCTGGAGGCCCAAGTTTAACTTTAATAAAACACGGTAGTCTATCTGGGCATGTATTTACACTATTACATTAAAACTACCACACAAGGATTCTATTCCCTCTTTCGATGATTTAAACTTCCCAGATTGCATGTGACATTACATAGCATTTATTGCTCTCTGTGTCTTGCTTATTTTACTTAACATTACTATCTGTAAAATAGTCTAAAATAACTTAGGGTTTATATTTAAGTAGTATAATAACATGAAGGGTAATGAGAGTAGACTCACAGGTCAATAATGGGTTTAGGGTTATATACATGTATATAAATATATACATAGTAACTAAACCTTTAATTCCAAGGATTCTCAAAAACATATGAAAAATGACAGCATGAAAATAATTCTCACAGTTACAATGTACCCTTAAACTGGCAGACATTAGTATTTTAAAAATTTCAAATATTACAAATGTATTATATAGTGATCATATACACAACTTAGAACCCAGACCAAGGTAAACTTTCTTTAAATTTTTCAGATTCTATACCAACTAGGGAACCTCTGCCCAGGGTAAAAACAAGTTGGGATTTTCCCCACCACCTCTAGTTTCATGAATGGAAAAGCCTTTTCTCTTTACCTGTTGGCCTGTGTTCACAGCAGCTTGTAAAGACTTATATGCAGCTGCACACTATTCCAGCCATGGAGGGGCCTATATCTGTTTAATTTGTGCCAGTTTTGTTTCTACAACATTAACATGTCACATTTTAGCTGAGCAGGATTTAGTTTTATTTCAGACTGTGGAAAACTAAAAATTCCAAGCAAATTCAATCTTGCTTAAGGGAACATTGTAAAGTAACAGTTCCTGGTATTACACGCCTCATATGATCCATTTTAAACCATAGAGAATGGCATTGTTACGTGTGTCACTGTTCCAATAGAAAGACAAATCTGAACAGCTAAAACATCTTTAAAATGCACCAAGCTTATGAAGTCTCAAACAAAACTTGAATTTTCTGTACATACTCCTGTCAAATGAAGTTATTTCCTGTATACCACTTGTGTTGCAAACTGGTCTTCTCTTTCCTTTCATTTGACCTAGATCAGCTTTGAGACCTAGAGAAGGATCAGGATGTCTTGTTATTTCTCTCCTGAGACAGTGATCTCTCTCTTCTATCTCTGGAAAGGGACCTGCCCTGGCTGCGAGAGAAGCTTCTCTTCCTTGGAGATCTGCTCCGAGTTGGAGGCCTCCTCCTAAGGTAATCATCTCCAGGACAATGACCCCAAGAGGGAGGTGGGCCACAATTTTGACTTCTTTATTCTCCATTGGACAGTTCCGCTCTTACACAGCAGCCGCAGAAGTGTTCTTCCACCTAGCTCTCCAGCAGCATCAGCTGCATCTCAGGGATCCTCAACTTCAACAAAAGAAAAGCCAGGAGGGTTTCTAGCAAGCCCACACACTTCAGAGTGGTCCATAATAGACAAAAGCCCATTCCAATCCAGTCTTGTTGCCATTGTTTCCAAGATTACCTACATATATCTTACAGTTCAATGGACAAGAATCACGATGCATTTCAAAATCCTCAGTTCCCAATGCCTGACACCATTTGAGTCCACACACGGTTGGATGAGGCCTACTCACTCTGTGGCGTCCACAAAATTGTGGGGTTTTTATATGTTAAGTAGTCAAACCTCACGTCATAATAAGTATACACAGTGTAGAAAACTGTAATTTGTATGCTAATAACAGTGATGCTGATGGTGAAATGGGATTTTATAATGTTTTACACATCATTTACTATGGTTTGTGTGATGGTTAATCATGATTGTCAACTTGATAGGATATAGAGGCATGTCTGTGAGCAAGTTTTTATAATAGGCCAATTGAAGAAGGAAGACCACCCATGAATGATGGCAGCACATTCTCATGGGATAGGGTTCTAGACTGAATGAAGAGAAGAAAGAGCAGAGCACAACATTCATATCTCTACTATGGCCACAATGTGTCCAGGCCTGTCATTATACTTATGTACAATGATAGACTGTACCCACATATAGCCCCTTCCTTTTATCAAATATTTTTTGCAGCAAAGATAAAAGTAACTAATATAATTTAAATAAGAATCTAATAAAGGTACACTTGTAAAAGTTTAGCACCAGAATGGTACCACTCTGAGGTGTGGGAACTTGTGGAAGGGAGGCATGTTGAGAGACCCTTAAGGGAATTCTGGAACCATGAACAGCCCTTTCCTTATTCTGCTTTTGCATGTCGGATGATGATGCCAGGACTGTGCTCTGTCATGCTCCCTTACTCAGATTTGCCTTGCTATAAGCCCAAAGTAGCAAGACCAAACAGTTGAGAGCTAGTGCTTTTAAAATATTCAACCAAGGGCTAGAGAGATGGCTTAGCAGTTAAAGTGTTTGCCTGCAAAGCCAAAGGACCTTGGTTCGATTCTCTAGGAAATCACATAAGCCATGTGCACAAGGTGACAAATGTGTCCGGAGTTCGTTTGCAGTGGCTGGAGGCCCCTGGTGCCCCATTCTCTCTCTGTCTCTCTCTCTCTTTCCCTCCCTCTATGTGTCTGCCTCTTTCCGTCTCTCAAATAAATAAATAAATAAATAAAATTTAAAAAACTATGAACCAAAACAAAATTTTATTAAAGTGATATAAAACTCATTGATACATCACTCAATTCATTCACATAGAGATGTACCAATAAAATTAAATAATACCTAGTTACATATCCATTCTGTGTAGGTTTGTTGGGTCTTTTTTCTATACTAAAAGTGTTAATTTTCTATTCTATTTAGTTAGTGCAAAATGCTT
This sequence comes from Dipus sagitta, assembly GCA_036346955.1. Lineage (NCBI taxonomy): Eukaryota > Metazoa > Chordata > Mammalia > Rodentia > Dipodidae > Dipus > Dipus sagitta. The sequence goes on from CM070774.1 coordinate 53,527,956, forward strand.
ATTTTCTTTTTTTTTTGCAAAGAATGATGGCTGTCTCTTAATAGTTAACATGTGTTTTAAAACAAAATTGTTAATGTCTTTAGCGTAAAGTGCTAAATAAAAAACTTTATTTTAACAAAACATTGTATCAATAGTATACTGTCTAATGTCTTCTATCGTCTTAAAAATTGTAATTATATAATTTGTGGATGCCATTTCAGAACTCTAATGCTTTCATTTGTGGGTATATCTACTTTGAGAAGTATACACTATGTAAAAAGGTGTTTTTCAAACACATAACTTTATTATACCTTTAAAGATATCTCTTTTTCAGAGGTGACTATTTACTTGGTGAAATTTGTAGTTCATATTCTGGAAGAACTTAAAAATAAAAACAAATTCAAGGATTGTCTCAAGGTTCATAAAAATATGACAAAGCAATTTAAAAAATTAGGCTTTCTAGTCACTTTTGGATCCAGGTAGCCTTTCATTAACTGTGTTTCACAAGCATGAACACATTTGAGAAAGTGATGGCATGTTACATAGAATTTTTGTTTATTTAATGATTCTAAGTTATAGTAGTTAATTTGTAATGAAAAAAACAAGAGTGGGCTGATTGAAAGTTTTTGTATAGTTAGTATCAGGCATACAAAATTATTTCACAAAAGGTTTACCAACAGAAATTTAGAAGAACTGATTCAAGTAATAACAGGGAAAAATGAAGCTTTGCCTAAGGGTCTTCAAGTATACCGATCTAATATTCATGCTCTGTTTCTGTCTGTTTGTACAGATACCATTACATTACATTAACGTACTTAGCTTGCTTTACTTCTGTCTTATAAACACATAAACTTTACAAATATGAATTCACTTGTGGTAACCTAGCTATCCAAAGTATTTGCAATAACCATTATGTAAAAATATTTGACAGAGATATATGACCTATCTATATCTATATGTGATTAAAAATAAATAAATTATTTTGTCAATTTGGTTAAGAAGATTTATGTGTTTTGATTATATGAGTCTGTACTTACATGACTTATAATGCCAAATTTTCTGCCTAAATATACTAGAGAAAATTAGTCTCAATTCTTTGAGGGTTTTTTTTTTTTTTTTTTGTTAAGAGACAAGGTCTTGCTATTTTGCTTTGTCTAGCCCTAGACACCTTCATTCTGGTCAAGTGTCTCTTTAGGGTCCTATGAAGCTAGGAATATAAGAACACAGAATCCAGCAAAGATTCTTTAAGAAATATCAACATTGTTTCAAATTTATTTCTTATATTATATTATATTATATTATATTATATTATATTATATTATTTTACTTATTTGAGAGAGAGATAGAAAAGGGGAGGGAGGGAGGGAGAGAAAGAGAGAGAGAAGAGATATGCTAGGGCATCTAGTCACTGCAAACAAACTCCAGATGTGTATACTAACTTGTGCATCCAGCTTACATGAGTTCTGGGCAATTGCATCTGGGTCCTTTGGCTTTGTAGGCAAGTGCCTTAACCTCTAAGCCCTCTCCAGCCCTTAAATTTCTTTCTTTTTTTTTTTTGGTTTTTCGAGGTAGGGTCTCACTCTGGTCCAGGCTGACCTGGAATTAACTATGTAGTCTCAGGGTGGCCTCGAACTCATGGTGATTCTCCTACCTTTGCCTTCCTAGTGCTGGGATTAAAAGGCGTGCACCACCACACCCGGCTCAGCCATTAAATTTCTTAAGTTAGATATTTTGTATGTCATTAATTTACATTATTTTAAGTGGATGTTAGTGAATGGATATTGGGGATTCAAATACAATGAAGTATAATAAGATGTGAAGAGAGTTTCTGAAAGAATTTTTATTTCATCCAGATGCAAGATAACTTTCTCAAACCATTCCATGATATCAGTGAACGATTCCACTGCATCTCAGGCATATGAATCAAATGGGAGAGTACACACCGGAGATTCTGATAGTGGTTGATTAGTGGAAGCCCAATGTTGTCTATGAAAAAGTATTGTGAAATATATGATTTATTGAGTGAAAAATGGTATTTTTTATTATGAAGAGTTTTTTTAGTGCTTTGTATTTTGTAGCTATCAGAATTCCAGGCTGTCTTTAGAACTTGAGGAATGACATTAAGAGAAATAATAGCATCTGTAATTAAATTAGCAATGTTACACAGTGGTTTTTCTTCATTTCATTTAATGATACCTCTTGGTAGTAAAATGCTAATTCTACAATATATGCCTGTATTCTAAAAATGAAGAATAACTATTTAAATAGGACTCATCATTTATCTAAATATTAGAGAGTTTATAACTTTCAGGAATAACGAAAACCACCTCTCTCCTCCTGAGCTTCTAAGAAATAGCTAGAAGGAGAAGAAACACCTGACAAGGACATACATGTCACTGAGTAATTTCAATTTCTCGAAGTTAACATGCATAACTAATTGTAGTAAGAATCTCTTCCAAATTTTCTACTATTAAAAATCTTTCTAATATACTGGCTACAGTAGTGACAATACAATTATATTAATCATAATCATGATCTGACTTTTAGTACCAACCACTTGGTTTACCATATAATAAACCAAGAAGGAATTGCAAGAATTAATCTGTTCCTTTTAAATTTGGAATATTCTTTCTCATGCAAACCATCCAAATGTTAAATTTTTCTTCTGTATTTCTTATAGATGTTTTGAAATGCATTTAAGTTTTCAAGGAATAGTGTAGATTTTACTTTTTTTTTTTTTTTACTTTATACTAGCATCTCATTACTGGAGCTACCACATGCACATAATATAGAAATTAGGCAGAATAGTAGCGTACCTGCTGCTGACAGCTGTGCATATCCATGCGGCATTCATCATGACATCTGCACAATTGCTCCTTCATCTACTTCTCAATTAATACAATCAGGAAGCTGTGCAATTCCCAGCACACAAATCACCCAGAATTGTCACTTTTACCTGTCTTTTCATTGCTTAAAATTAATCTTGTGCTCTTCACATATTCAGTATATTTGCATAAATTTCCATATTATATTCCTGTGTAGTTGCTTTCCTGTCATCTTTCCTAAGGGGGTGAATGTAAATGCATTCTCCTTATTAAAATTATCCATAAGTTTTTGTTAAAATATGCTTTAAATCCAGAATAAATTAATATCAGCTTCTACTAATATATTAGATGCATTTAAACCCACGAGACATTCTGAAAATGTACTCAATAAGCTTTATATTAATTTGCCTAACTTTTCCCATTTTATAGTTTCATTTTTGTCTTCTACTGACATTTGATGTAAAAACAGAAAGTGTTTTATATGTATTCAAGCATCTTGTAACCATTCTTAGACACAGCCCAGTTATTTTATTGTTAGTGACAAAAATGCTGGGAATAGATCTATTTAAATCTTTGAGGAATAAAAAAAGGTTTAAACTCTCTAATGAACTAATTTACTTAAAGAATTTAAGTTCTAATCACATAATTATATTAATGATATTTGTTTTATTATTATTTTAAATGTCATTTAAGATGTTACTAGAATTTATTTAAAACAATGTATGTATATAAAAGTTGAGCTGCCCAATATGAATTAAAAATCGAAGATGAGGGTGCTGGGGAGATTGCTCAGTGGTTAAAAGTGATGGCTTACAAGCCCTGCTGGCCTGGGTTTGGTTACCCCTGTACTCAATTAAAGTCAAATGGACAAAATAGTGCAGGTGTCTGGAGTCCATTCTGGCACTTTCATCTCTCTCTCCATAATATTGGCATTATGCCTTAAATATATCATTACCAGATGAAAAAGGAAACATTTTCTTGTCAAAATTATACTGCTTAGGTTGAATTTATCTTATTTAAAAGTAAAATATTGCTTTAGATCAGGTATGGTGATGCCTCCAGAGGTATTTCTTTTGCTGAGGATATGTTTGGATATGAGAGGCCTTCTGCCTTTCCATATGAACTTTGAGATCATTTTTTCTATCTCTGTGAAGAACAATGTTGTGATTTTAATTGGAATTGCATTAAATCTGTATATTGCCTTTGGTAAGATCGCCATCTTCACAATGTTAATTCTACCTATCCAGGAGCATGGGAGGTCTTTCCATTTTTTCAAGTCCTCCTTAAGTTCTTTCTTGAGTGTTTTATGTTTTCGTTGTATACATCTTTCACTTCCAAGGTATTTTATTTTATTTTTTGTTGCTATTGAAAATGGGACAATGTCCCTTATTTCTTTCTCTGTATCTTTGTCATTTGCTAATATGCATATCTTTGAAGGCTATGGAAAACTATAGTATTAAAGTGTAAAAAAATGTCTATTTTTCTAAATGCAGGAAAAGCAAATGAATAGTGTGAAGGCAGGCCATCCACCTACATCTTCTGGGCATTTGATCAACGGGGTGGAGCATGTTGAAGCAGGGAGGAAACATGTTCATGCAAAAAGAATTAGAAATAGATGATACTATCTTTTTGTTGGATGTGGTCTTTCATTTATTGCTTATGTAATATCTGAACTGAGAAGGCAAGGAAGCAATATAAAGTAAAATAAAAAACGTCAGGCATTTGATATGGAAAAAGAGAAGGCCAGTAACTCTGGAAAATGGAATTAAAATAAATGAGGGAAAAAACATAAATGTCTATCTCAAGAAGCGGAAGAAAGGGAGCTGAGAAGATGGCTCAGTGGTTTAAGATACTTTCTTTCAAAGCCTGTTGTCAAGGATTCAATTCACTATACCTATGTAAAGCCAGATGCATGCAGCTGGAAATCGTTTTCAGGAACAAGGCCTTTGCACATCCTTTTCTCTCTCTTCTCTCTCTCTCTCTCCTTCTTTCTCTTCCTCTGTCTCTTTATATATAAATAAGTAAAAATATTTTAAAAATAAGTGGAAAAAAAACAATTTCATGTTCCAGTGTTCTATCATATTAAAACATGACAGCATGATTAGTTCAGAAGCATCCATTGTAGATGCTCCACATTTCAAAGTAATGATTATAAAATCTATCTTTGAAAAACTGAAAACTTGTGAAGAGAAGAAAAAGTATAAAGTATTTTTAAAAAGACATTTTTATCAATTGTATAAAAGCAAAACAAAATAGTATCTTGTTATTAAAAAGATATGAAGCTATTTAAACTTATAAACTTAATTGTATTAAGAAACACACAAGAACTTATTAAAACTCAATTCAAGGTGGGTCTGTGGGAGCATTTCCAAACATCATGTTTTAAAGGCAAAGGACAAATGAATGATCACTTGATGGATACATAATGTGATGGCTATATTGGCATGTGTTTAAAAGTAGAAGGTAGGACCTGGTTAGAGAAAGTAGATCACTGCAAGTATTTCTTTGATGATAAAATTCTCCCTTCCCATTCTCTGTTCTCCTGTCCACCAGGTTTTGAATGGCTTCTGTTATGTCTACTTATGACCATACTACACTGCCCATGTACATGGAGCCGAGGAGTCTTGGACTAAAATCTGAAATTGTGAGCTAAAATCAGTTACATACCCCTTAGTTAGTTTCTTTCAGGTACAATCTCACAGTGATGATAAAACTAACAAAGATTTCTAGAAGAAAATAAGTATATTAAGATAAAGTCAAAATAACTACTTTTTACATGATTTATACCATCAAATATATATCCTTAAAATGGTTAATATATTGATATGTGTTTTATATTTAGTATATGGAGCTTCTATACATTCTCAGTCTATTGTGATGGTTTATTTTATGTATTAAATTAACTCATACATGTTGCCTTATTGTTTGCCCAAATGTTAATGTAGATAATGCAATGAAACTACTTTTTAGATTTGATTGAAGTTCACATTAAATTTATTTAATGTTAAGCAAATTATGATTAATATGTGTCTGTTATCATATCTGTTGATAGCCCATAAACACAGGTACACACACACACACACACACACTGTCATCATCATCATTATTTTTCCATGTATAGGTGACATAGTTATCCTAGGGTTTTTGGCTCTCTGATGAACCCTAACTGATATACTTAACTTGCTCAAATCTCATATTTCCGTAGTGTATCTGCCAATACAAAGTAATAAATCACATTGTGATTATTTTTGTGTTTGATTGATTTATTTTCCAGTATTTATTTTTGGTTAAGTTTGTGCCACTTTTATTGAGGCTAGTTGATCCAATAAACAGATATTTACTGATCCTCTGCTGAATATGTTTCAAATACTGTTCTTAAGGATGAACATAAAGAGGAGAAAAATAAAACAAAAGACAGAAAATGCTGCATAAAAGTTCTTCTATTAAGTGAGCATTATTGATGAGAGAAGCAGCTGTCTGCCTTTCATAGATCCAAGCAGAAAGACACCACCAACAGCCAGATCCACAAAACACCAGCAGTATGAATAGCCAGAGCTCCAACTGCTCTGAATATACCTTGTAGGGCAGGACTGAAAAATCCACCCCCAAACACATCTTAGAGCTGAACTCCAGGATCTATTCCCAGTGACACTCCACTTGTAGCAGGGATCTGCCTGCTAGGGACTGAAGTTGTGAGCTAAATTTTAATAAAACACCTGAGTCTATGGGGCCATGCATTCAAACTATCACATTCAAACCACCACAATAGTGCTTACCAAAGTAATGTGCATGTTGTGATAATCATAAAAAATACTAAAGCATAGTATTTGAAGTTGGTTTATCATTCAAGTTTTTACATTTGCATTGAAAATTTATTATTATTTGACTCATTCTGGGACAGCAGATTGGTTGGCATTATAAACGAGGTGTTCACATACTGACGGTTACACGGAAATCTGAGAAGTTGTTGAATAATTCTTACTATTTCCTACCTTTTGACACACTATATTGTTTCATAATAAGTGGACAAGCAATGACAAAATTTTCTGCTTAATTTGGCAGGCAACATTGAATCTGTAGATCACTGATGGATAACTGACAATGATGTTGAAGTCCCTAAAGTATGGAAATACTACATTTCCTCATCCTTTACTTTGTTTTCTTTTAATAACTTTTTGCAGTATTCAATGTATAGGTCTTGCACATACTTTGCCAAGTTTATCTGTATTTATTTATTATGACTTGATGTTACATATTTTTCATTTGTTTCCAAATTTTCATATTTGTGCATGTTAGTATCGGTTTCCTGTTATTTACTCAAATGAGTTGCTATCTTTTCCCACACAGAAGCTTACACACAAAGATTTGCCATACCTTTGTTAAAAGTTACTAAAATTCTGGAGCAATGAAGATGTTCTTGAGTAGATAAATGTACATATAAACTGTGGTAGTTCTATACAAGGGCATATTATCATTACAGGCAATAAAAGGTAATCAGCGAACAACCCACAAACAGCACAGAAAATTACTTGCAGAGTACTAAGCTTTCCATTGTTTGATTCCAAATATAGGCCATGTAGAAAGAAGTTGAATTATGGTGATAGTAAAAAAAAAATTAAATGACATGATTTCTGGATAAAGGAGAGATGAAAAGGTACAGTTCATGAGAGTGAGATGCTTTATCATTCTGTAATGGTGGATTCAGATTAGTACATGTTTTAAGGAGTGCATAGAACATTCTATACCTAGGGTGAAGCCTCATGAAAGCAATAGACTGTGGGTCTCTACAGTTCATCAGGTGTAAAAGTTGTGTTATTCTCTTGTGGACGACTGATTGTGGGGGTGATGCAGACATGTGGAGTCAGTGAGCATAGAAATATCTTTACTTTTCACTCAACATTGTTCAAAAGTTCATAGTACTAAAAAAGTAAAATTTATTTGGAGCAATAAGAAAAATCATCACTAAACTGAAGGACACATATATTTTTTCCTATTAGTATCTTCTAGAAGTTTTACATACACATATGATTCCTACTGAATTATTGTTTGTGAAATATGTAAAGACGTGGCCTCAATTCATTTTTTTCCACCCAAATAACTCAATATCCTAATACACTTTCTTCACTGAATTGGCTTTATTTCTCTTGAAAATTCACTCAATTATATTTGAGGGTATGTGTATCTGAGCAACATCTTCCATGATGGCAGTCTATTTTTTCTCTTCTTTTGCCAATGTTATACCATCCTAATAGAGTGCATTTATGGATTCAACATGAAAAATGCCATTCCTTTGAGTGCTGCTACTCTTCAACTTGTGTCAACTATGACCAGCCTTTTGTCCTCCTATATTACTGTTAAAATCAGGCTTTCTATCCAGAACATAACTTGCTAAGATCTTGGATAGATTTGTCTTGAATCTAAACAAGTTGAGAGAGAAAAAGAAAGCAAACAGACATCTAAATGATGTTGAGTTTCCATATCAAAGAACATGAACTATCTATTCAAATCTTCTTTGAGTTCACGTATCAGTGATTAGAACTTTGTTTTCATAATATCCACATGCTACATAGTTTATTTGATTTTTACTTAAGCATTTCTCTTGTCCTGGTACTGATTTCCATGCTGTTTGTTATTAACTAAAATATCCAATTGAGGGGTGGAGAGATGGCTTAGCAGTTAAGGCAATTGCCTGCAGAGCCAAAGGACCTTGGTTTGACCCCTCTGTACCCACGTAAGCCAGATGCACAAGGTGATGCATGTGTTTGGAGTTCATTTTTAATGGCTGGAGGCCCTGGTGTGCCCATTCTCTCTCTCTCTCTGTCTGCCTCTTTCTCTCTCAAATAAATAAGAAGAAATACATTATTTAAAAGATACAGCTGATCATTATTATACATTGGAAAATAACAAACATTGTTTTCCTTATCATGTACTTACAACGCTTTTCGAATTGCCTGGTGGTTGTAGGATGTTTGTGTTGTTATCTAATATTTGAGGTTTTCTCCATAGATGATCATGGCATATGTGAGAAAGCATTATTTCTTCTTCTTTACCAATATCTTTTGTTTCTACCTCCAGATTTCTTTCTTTCTTCTTCTTTTACTTTTTATTTTTGCTTGTTATTTTTTTTATTGATTTCTGAGGTAGGGTCTCACTCTAGCTGAGGGTGACCTGTAATTCAGTGTAGTCTCAGGGTGGCCTCAAACTCATAGTGATCCTCCTATCTCTGCCTCCCAAGTGCAGATCAAAGGTGTGCACCACCACACCCAGCTTACTTCCAGGTTTCTTTCACTAGAATTCTAATACGATATTTAGAGTGGCGAAAGGGGACATTTTGCCTTGTTCCTATGTTTGAGGAAAAAGTTTGTGTGTTTTTTTTATCATTAGTATGATGTAAGTCATAGGATGATGATGATTATTATAATGTCTCCCTGCACACCCACATACCCACATTTAGGTATGTCTAAGTCTCTGCAACTTTGTCTTAGAGAAGCCCATACTCTCCAGTATGTGTTTACTCTCTTCTTGAGAGTGGTTCTTAATATTTGTAATGAAATCTCCAACTCTATTTCATAGTGGCTAGTTCTGAAATTCTTTTTGGTGAGAAAGCCACAAACTTTAGTTTTGTGTCTGAGTTTTAATTTTGGTCTGAGTTTAAGAATGTCCTCAGGCTATGGACGGTAACTGCAGAGCTGTGTGTTTATACCTGCTCTTCTGAAAAGTCCTGGTGTGGGATTATAGGATTTTAGTTGGCAGAGTATTTTTATGTGTGTGTTTTCTCATGTGTGTACAAGTGTGCATGAACATGTGCTCACATGCATTTGCAGGCTAAGGGCCAATATCAGGTATCTTTTCTCAGAATTTACTTACAGTTTTTGGAGACAAGATCCTTTATCTGGAACTCACCAGCCAGTGAGACCCAGGTATTCTCTTGTCTCCATAGCCTCAGTGCTGGGAATGGGAATGAAAGGGATGTCATCACACCTAGATCTTTTTTTTTTTTTTTGGTCAGGGTCTCACCCAAGCTCAGGCTGACTTGAAACTCACACTGTGCCTCAGGCCTTGAACTCATCCTGCTTGGATGTCCAGAGTGCTAGTATTAAACGCATGAGCCACTATGCCCAGCACTTTTAAAAGAAATTGGTTTTTACATGAGTTCTGTTGGTCAAAATGAGGTCCTAAGGCTTGCAAAGCAAGTATTTTATAAACTGAGCTATCTTCTTTGCTTCTCTAGGCATGCTTTTTAAGTTAAGAGAGTTATCCTAAATTTCTAATTTGTTCAGGGTTTTTGTTATTATTTTAAATTGTCATTGGGTGGAGAAATGTATATTAACTGGTATGATCTTTAATTTGTTACTATCACGCATTTCATATAATGTTATTTGAATGTTAACTCAGCCTTGCAAATATAGAATAAATTCCATGGTTAGAGTGAATAATCATTTTTGTTAACTATTAGATTTTTTTTTATCGAGTTAGAATCTCACTCTAGCCTAGGCTGGCCTTGAACTCACTGCAATCCTCCCACTTTGTGAGGCCTCCAAAGTGCTGTGATTAAAGTTGTGAGCCACCACACCTGACAACTATTAGATTGTTGACAACTTTTGATATATATATTCATGAGACATGTAATACCTTTACATGGTTTGGCATTAAGATTCACATAATGAGTTAAGGAATGTTTCCTTTACTTGTATTGTCTAAAAGATATTGTAGACAATTCCCATCGCTTTGAAAGTGTAATAAAATTTGCCAAGGATTCTATGGCTCTTTCTGCTCTAGAAAGTTATGAATCAGTTACTTAAGTTTCTTATAACTCTTTGTCTATATTTAAATATGCCTTGTCTTTCAAGAAATTGGTTTCTTTCACATATGTTATCCAAATTATGAGTGTTTTCAAAAATCCTCCTTCATTACTGTAATAGTCAAGAATGTAGAAGTTCCATTCTGATATAAATACCTTTTTTTTCTTCTGTTTTTACCTTTTTCATGGCCTAGATACAGTTTTGCAGTTTTACAGATATTTTTCTCAACTAGATTTGGGCTTTGTCATTCTTTTCTCTATTTTACTCTATTTTTTAAATCATCAATTTCTACCTTTCTGTTCATCACATATGCTCATCTGCTTATTTTGGATTTAGTTTTAGATTTCTTTATGTGTAATTGACCAAGTGTGGCACTGCTTTTTTAAGTAAATCAAATTTCTTTAAACATATATTCCCAGTGGTACTAAATTCCCTGTAAACACCCAAAACTTGTGTTTATGTTTTCATTAATTCTAAAATTTTATTACTTTATTAAGGTTTGTTATGGAGTCCAATTGTTATTTAGGTGTAAGCTGATCAATATTGTTCATTTGAAGTTTTCTTTCTGTTACTCTTTTTTTTTTTTTTTTTAATTTCACATTGTCTAACAGGATTCCTTGCCTGCTATCTATTGCTTTAAGGTGAGTGCTACTGATAAGGAAAAAAAAAATCTATTTTAGTGACCTTCCCATGTTAGAAGAGAATGTTGGTAGAAGTTCTATGTCAGTTAATCCAGCAAACTGAAACTTCTATACAGCTGTGATGGCCTTCCTGGTTTTCTTCCTGACTGATCTGTCCATTACTGACAATTGAGTATGGGAATCTTGTACCATAGAAATGGGCTTTTCCTTCCTCTGGCAGTTCTCTTACATTTTGCATCATGCAAATTTAATGTCCAGTAGTTAATCCCACACATATTAAAGAGTATGACTTTCTGGAGAATTTCTCTTATCACTATGAAATGATGTCCCCCTTTGGCATACTATGGTATAGCTTATTCAGTTGTTTATTAGTGTGTTGACACTTAAAATTTATTTTTACAGACAATAAGTGTTTGTCACTTATTTATCCACCCTGAATATCTCTGTCTTATTTATTTATTAATTATGTTTATTTAATCAATTCATATTCCAAGTGTTATAGTTATTTTAATGTCCTTGTTTATAATTTTTACTGTATGTCTCACATATACATTAGTTCCTATGATTTTATTTAATCCTCCTTATGGCTAGTACTTTCTTGTCTTTTTTGTATGTGTGGTTAATTTTCTACTAGATTTTGTAGACATGTAAACTTGTCATTCTAATACTGGGTATTTTGCAATACCATAATTTTCCTAGTTTTTTACATCTTGCTAAATTACTGGAATCAATTCTAATTTCTTTTACTTTATTATTTTATTTTTACATGTTGCTATAGTGTGTGGTATGAGTGATTTATCTTGTATCTACCAGTGTAGAACGTTGGGGGCCCTTCAAATACAGCTGAAGGAGAACATTAGGTTCTTCCTTGTGATGGAGTTTTACTGGTTCTGGAGTTAGCTTGCCATTTGAGAACCCCAGCAATTCTTTGGTCAGTAACTGGACTTACACCCAGCTCTTTCTATAAGTTCTAAGGATTGGAACTTGGATGGGGAGCGGACCTCCTCAGGCATTCATGCATGTCCAACTTAACTGCTGAGCCATCTCTTCAGCTCCAGTTTTGATTTTTGAGCCTTGCCCTTGAGCATTGTTTGGCTGAACCAGGACAACATTTCGTTATTTCTGATTTCTTCACACTCAGAAGCAAAAACACTTGTAATCTGCTTAAAACCCTTTTCTTCCCAGTGTCCTCATTTTTTTTTTTTTGTCACAATTCCACTTTCTGTCTGTTTTGTTCTTAGTTTATTTATGTTTTGCTTGAGGTTATATGTTTATAAATCTGTATTTCTTTTCTAAGCAGGTTGCCTGTTTATAAGGATTTCAGGTTGAATTCTGCTGCCAACTAGATATTTATATAGTGAAATTGCATTTACTTTAGATTGAGATGCACTCCATCATGTGTGTGTGTGTATATATATATATATATATATGTATATAATTTTTTTAATTGACAATGTCTATACTTATAGACAACAAGCCATGGCATATCCCTCTCATCCCCTCCCCCACTTTCCCCTTCAGAACTCTGCTCTCCATCATATTCCCTCCCTTGCTCCATTAGTCTCTCTTTTAATTTGATGTCATCATCTTTTTCTCCTATTTCTCCTATTATGACGGTCTTGTGTGGGTATTTCTAAGCACTGTGAGGTCTTGGATATCGAGGCCAAATTCTGTCCAGACAGTTTTATGTAAGGAGTGGTACCCTTCCTTTGGTTATTACATTCTTTCCACCACCTCTTGCGCAATGGACCCTGAGCCTTGGAGGGTGTGATAGAGATGTTTCAGTGCTGGACACTCCTCTGTCCCTTCTTCTCAGCACTATGTAGCCTTTTTGGTCATCCCAGTGGTCATCACCACCTGAAAAGAGAAGCTTCTCTAAACAAAAATGAGATTAGCATTAACATATGAGTATGAACACTATCTATAGTGCTTTCGGGGCAGTTTGCTGAGAGTAATATATGCATTTATCCAGACAAGAGCAGGCTTTGTACCCCTAAGGCTCATGAACTCCCCTGCCATAGGCTTTTGATTAGGTTTTCAGTACCAGGCATGTATTCCCTCCCATAGAGTAGGCCTTCAGTCCACTCAGAGAGCAGTTGGTTTCCCCCAGAGCAGACATGGCACCATTGCACTCACTCAGTCATTTGGCCTGTCTGGCCAAACATGAGGTTTCCAGTGTCCACTATTTTCACTGCTGATGGCCACTGTCTCCCATAAGACTGCATACAGTGCAGCTTTTTCAGCTTTCAGTTGGCTGGACTATAGGGAGAAGGTTTTCTGCTCAGCACCAACTTGATTTCTCAGTGACTTTGCTGCTCAGGCATGTGAAGTCTTCAGCAATAGGGTCTTACCATCTCTTTTTCCTGGGGAACCAAGGGATTGGCAATAGCCTGTAATGTTTTGGAAGCAACAGCAACCTACCTGGACAGCTCACTGGAAGGTATCCCATTTCAGGGATTAAAAATTTTCTAGTAACAATCTATGTCTTCTGGATGTGCTATTATTTAAGAAAGTAGATTTTCATATGTCCTATTCAGAATATCTTGAATTTTGATTTACACTCCCCATACACCTTTCTTTTATACAGTCTCTTCCCCTGACCTCATTAGGCCTTTCCCCTCCCTGTAATCTGTTCTTCTACATATATATATATATATATATATATATACAATACCATCCTCTTAAGACCTTCCCTCTCCTCAGGCATCCCTTATAGCCTTTTTCTATCTTATGGGCCTCTGCTACTGATTTTTGGTTTCAGATCACACAAAAGTCTATATATTTGTAGCTAGGATCCACATATGAGAGAGAATATGCAACATTTGGCTTTCTGGGTCTGGGTTACCTTCCTTAGTATAATCCTTTCCAGATACTTCCATTTCCCTGCAAATTTCATAATTTCATTTTTCTTTACTGGTGAATAGAACTCCATTGTGTAGATGTACCACATCTTTATTATCTACTCATCTGTGGATGGACATCTAGTCTGGTTCCATTTCCTAGCTATTGTGAATAGAGAAGCAATAAACATTGTTGAGCAAGTATCTATAAGGTATTGAGAAGAGTCATGAGGATATATGCCTAGGAATGCTATAGCAGGATCATATGGCAAATCTATTTTTATATCTTTCAAGAACCTCCACACTGGTTTCCACAATGGCTATACCAGATTACATTCCTACCAACAGTGTAGAAGTGTTCCCCTTTTACCACATCCTCACCAACATTTATTGTCATTTGTTTTCTTGATGGTAGCCATTTTGACTGGAGAGAGATGGAATCTCAAGTTAGTTTTAATTTGCATTTCCCTGATGGCTGAGGATGTAGAACACTTTTTTAGATGTTTATATGCCATCTGTATTTTTTCCAGTGAGAACTCTATTTAGCTCCATAGCCCATTTTTTTGATTGGGTTGTTTGATTTCTTATTTTTCTGTTTTTTGAGTTCTTTGTATATTCTGGATATAATCCTCTGTCAAATGTTTAGCTGGCAAAGATTTTCTTCCCTTCTGTAGGCTGTCTCTTTGCTCTATTCACACTGTCCTTTGCTATACAAAAGACTTGTGATTTCATGAGATCCCAGTAGTTGATTAGTGGTTTTATTTTCTGAGCAATTGGGGTTATATTCAGAAAGTCCTTACCTGTGCCAATACATTGAAGGGTTTCTCCTACCTTTTCCTGTAGCAATTTCAGAGTTTCATGTCTGATATTAAGGTCCCTGGTCCACTTGGATTTGATTCTTGTGCATGGAGAAAGACAATGATCTATTTTCATCTTTCTACATATAGATATCCAGTTTTCCCAGCACCACTTGTTGAAGAGGCTGTCTTTTCTCCAATGAATATTATGACAATTTTGTCAAAAGTCAGATGACTGGGTCCACTATTCTGTTCCATTGATCTACATGTCTGTCTTTGTGCCAATACCATGCTGTTTTTGTAGGATATTTGATTTTTAAACTGTCTGTGAATCAGAGTCTAGAATCCCCATCTCCCATTTATGATTGAGAAGCTGGAGAATGTATAGTTTAATTAGTTTAATCATGGTCACAAACTAAATGCTTATTTAGAACTTGAGTTAAATTGGGTGTATTCATCACCAACTTACTTCCTGTCATCTCTGTTGGGGGAGGTTACTTCACTTCCTTACCTTTATTGCTATTGTTTGGCACTTATGAAATATTATTATTACTCTTGTGTAGTTTATCTGTTTTTCTGCCATGAGGCAGTATTGCCATTCTAATGTCTGCTATGACGTTTTTATTTCTTTCAAGTATGAGACCACTCAAAGTTATAAATTTCCCTCTTAGGACTGACTTCGTTGTGTTCCAAAGGTTTTGGTAGGTTGTATTATCATCATAATTTGATTCTATGAATTTATTGATTTCATTTTTGATTTCTTCAATGACCCATTGATCATTCGATAGTGTACTGTTTAGTCTCCATGAATTTCTGTATGCCCTGTAGCTTTTCTTGTTGCTGATTTGTAGTTTAATTCAATTATGTTCAGATAGAGTACAAGGGATTATTTCATTTTCCTATATTTGTGGAGATTTGCTTTGTGTCCTATTATATGGTCTATTTTAGAGAATGTTGCATGTGCTGCTGAGCAAAATGTATATTCTGCATCATTTGGATGTAGATATCTGTTCGGTCTATTTGCTCCATGACATCATTTAATTCAAATGTCTCTCTGTTTATCTTTTGCTGGGATGATGTGTCAACTGATGAGAGTGGGGTATTGAAGTCTCTCACTACAATTGTGTTTGATGTTATCTGTGACCTTATGTCTAATAGTGTTTGTTTAATGAAACTGCTGAGCCCCCATGTTAGGTGCATATATGTTTAGGATTGTAATGTCCTCCTGCTGGAGTGTTCCTTTAATTAGTATAAAATGACCTTCTTTATCTTTCTTCACTAATGTTGGTTTGAAGTCTATCCTGTCAGATATTAGGATAGCAACTCCTGGTTGTTTCCTAGGTCTGTTTGCTTGAAATACCATTTTCCATGCTTTCACTCTCAGACAGAGTCTATCTTTTATTGAGAGATGAGTTCCCTGAAGGTCACAAATGGCAGGATCTTGCCTTTTAATCTAGTTTGCAAGCCTGTGTCTTTTGGATGGTGCATTGAGACCATTGATATTAAGAGTTATTATTGAAAGGTATGCATTAATTCTCACCATTCTTCTTATTTTGTAGTGTTTCCTGTTTTCCCTTTACTCCTTTGTTTTTTTTTTTTTGGTTTTTCAAGGTAGGGTCTCACTCTAGCCCAGGCTGACCTGGAATTCACTAGGGAGTCTCAGGGTGGCCTCAAACTCACGGCAATCCTTCTACCTCTGCCTCCCGAGTGCTGGGATTAAAGGCGTGCGCCACCACGCCCGGCTTACTCCTTTGTTTTAACTGTTATTTGAGTGTGGTTTATTTTTTCCTATTTCCTTCTGTGTGTGTGTTTGCTTTCTCTTTGGCCTTAAGAATCCCTTCAAGTATTTTCTGTAGAGTTGGTTTAGTTCTCATAAATTCTATTAGCCTGTTTTGTTGTGGAATGTCCTTATTTCTCCATCAATTTGGATAGATAGCTTTGCAGGATAAAGTAATCTTGTTTGACAGGTGTTATCTTTCAGAACTTCAAATACATCATTCCAAGCCCTTCTGGCTTTTCAAGTTTGTGTTGGGTAATCTGCAGTTACTCCGATGGGCTTGCCTTTGTAGGTTACTTGCTATTTTTCTCTAACTGCTTTCAATATATTTTCTTTGGTTTGTGTGTCTAGTAGTTTAATTATAACATGGTGAGGGGAAGTTCTTCCAGATTTTGTCTGTTTGGTGTTCTAAAAGCTTCCTGTATCTTCATTGGCAATTCTTTCCCAATTTTGGAAAATTTTCTTCTATGATTTTGTTGAAAACACCTACTAAGCCTCTGGATTGAAATTCTTCTCCTTCTGTTATGCCCTGAATTCTTATGTTTGATATTTACATAGTGTCCTGGATATCTTGAAATTCTCGCTCATACCTTGTTATTAGCTTGTCTTTCCCTTTGTTGGATTAGATTCTCTTTGCTGTATTAGATCTGCCACTTGGTGTTCTAGTTTAGATACTCTGTTCTGTCCTTCATCCATTCTACTGGACCGACTTTCCACAGAGCTTTTTATTTCATTGAGTGTATTCTTCAGAGCCAGGATTTCAGCCTGGTTTTTCTTCAGGATTTCTATTTCCTTGCTCACGTCTTGTAATGACCTCTTTATTTCATTAAGCTGGTTTCCTGTGCTCTCTTTCACAAGTTTGTTTTCCTCTTTAATTTCTTTGTTTTATTCTTTGATTCCCTTCATTTCTTCTCTGATTTCTTTGAGCATAAATATCATCATTTTCTTGAAATCTTTGTCAGGCATTTCATCTAAAACAGTCTCATTGGTGATCATTTCTGATGGATTATAGTTTTTGATGGGACTGCATTGCCTTGATTCTTTGAGTTTCTTTTTTTTAATTTTTTTGTTTATTTTTATTTATTTATTTGAGAGAGAGAGAGAGAGGGAGAGGCATATATATGTATAGAGAGAGAATGGGCGAGCCAGGGCTTCCAGCCACTGCAAATGAACTCCAGACATGTGTGCCCCCTTGTGCATCCAGCTAACATGGGCCCTGGGGAATTGAGCCTTGAACCAGGGTCCTTAGGCTTCACAGGCAAGCACTGAACCGCTAAGCCATCTCTTCAGCCCTAGTTTCTTGCATTATATTGTAGTGACTTTTGTATCCTGACTTGATCTACCTCTATATACCATTAGGATATGAGTTAAAGGTGCCAGGTGTAGCTCTTGTCCCCCAATCAAGCCACAGAAGTAATCCTAGGTATTGAGTTTGCTTCCTAAGCAAGTATTCTAGTTTGCTGGGTGGAATAATTCATTGCAAATTCTAAACTTCAACCGAGTCTTAACAAACAGCTTGAGTTCAATGGATTGTTGCAAATTTGTGAACAATCTGGGTTACATCATGAGTTCCATGTAACAGAGATGCCTCAAAAAAAAAATAAAAAGCAAAATGAGAGCTAGTAATATTATATAATTTTAGCAACAGCATGCATATGGCAATTTTTTATACTAAACTTATGAGTATTTAAAAGTTTTGAAATAATTTTCAAAGAGTAAACTTGATAAGAGTGAAATTACTGTGAAACTTTCCATCTTTTCCTCTGAGTATTCCCATACCTATAGGCTGAGACCCTGCTACCAGAAAAGCTTTTGTTGAAAACTTTCCCAGTCTCTCAGGACCCTTCCACTTTATCCTATGACTCTAATCCTGAAGATCTTGCCAATCACTACCCACAGTGGTGAGTCTGCCAGTAGTGATTGGCAAGATAGGAGACATAAATGTCCTGTATGGTCATACTCATGGAAAACACCCCTGAGGGGAATAATTGCCCTCCAAACTGTTTAAGTCAGTTGACTTACATTTCATATGTGCATAATTTAAATTTGTTTTAATCAATAATATAGCAGAATATAAGGAGCTGTTAAGAAAAGCTGAATTGAATGATTTATTAAAATTATTAATAATGTTAATAAACAGCATTAGCACATTAATAAATGTGCATGAGTAGTACTCTAAGGAAATCTAGGTCAAACTATACGTGTAGCTATGTCATGTGCAAGACTTCACACTGTCTCTTAAAGCTTCATATACAAAATTTATACTTTGAGTTAAAATGATTTAATCTTAATATTTATAAACATATAGCCTCAAGCAAACTTCCATTTTAAAGCATTAAATATTTTTCAATAAATGTCATACTACTAGGCAATATTTTATTATTTTGGTCACAATAAGATATTATGCATACTTCTTACCTATGTCTGTGAAAAGTTTGAACTATTAAAGTGGGGCATAGTGGCTCACGCCTTTAATGCCAGCACTAGTGGAGGCAGAGGTAGGACTATCACCATGAGTTAGAGGCCACCCTGAGACAACATAGTGAATTCCATGTCAGCCTGGGCTAGAGTAAAACCCTACTTTGAGAAAGAAATAAAATAAAATAACCTATTAATTGAATGGAAATTTATTTTGTCTTTATTCCAGTTAAATCCTAGGGCTGGAGAGATGAGATGGCTCAGTGGTTAAAGTGCTTGCCTGCAATGCCAAAGCACTCAGGTTTGATTCTCCAGGACCCATGCAAGCCAGATGCACAAGGAGGTGCATGCATCTAGAGTTCCTTTGCAGAAGCTGGAGGCTCTGGTACATCCACCGCCACCCAGCCCCCGCCAAAAATAAAAATAAATTAAAAATATATTAAAAACATATCCTATAAAACATATTAGAGGTCTCTGCAGTGTATATCCAGTGACATCTTATTGTGGCAATACATATAATACTTTTTTGCTAAAATTACTCACTAAAGCCAGTGGTTTATTACTATTATAATTGTTACTAAGTAATCTGATAGCTTCTAAAAACATTCCAAACAAGTTGACTATTGCAACCATGTTGCAAGCCTAAATAGTTGAATTTTCAAGACTTTCATGTCTATTCATTTGTGAAGCCTAAGTTCGAGGCTTGATTCTCCAGGACCCACTTTAGCCAGATGCACAAGGCTGCACACGCATCTGGAGTTCGTTTGCAGTGGCTGGAGGCCCTGGCATGCCCATTCTCTCTCTCTTCCTCTCTCTCTCTCCCTCTTTCTCTCTCTGTCACTCTCAAATAAATAAATAAAAATAAACAATTTTTTAAAAAAATTCATAATAATGAATGATAAAAATGTATTTTAATTTCACATTGAATTACACAAGAATGGAGCAGTAGTTATGAAATATAGTGAAAAATTGTGAAAAATTAATGAGGAACCAAAAAGTTATGTATCAATAAGATATCAAGGTGATTACTGAAAAGGAGGAAACTAGTTAATTCCTTGAATCATCACCACATTTTACATATTTATTTTTAACTGGCATGCACAGCAATGGTCTTCTGACATTTTCACACATATTTGGTTATGTTGGGCCCATCTTACACTCCCCCTTCTATCTACCATTCACTTATCCAGTTCCTCACCAAAGCAGCCTCCATTCCACTTTCATGTCACTAGTATACTACCCTCCCTTTTCCCTATTCTATTCCTTAAAACTTCTTTTCCTCCCCTCTTAGAAAACTTCTAGGTTCATAACCTATACTCCTCATAATTCAAAAGGATTTTGGTTATGTTTTAGGGCATGTTTAGCGCAGGGTCAAAGAACAAATAACTGACAGGTTACAAATGTAGACTACAACGCTTCAGGGCATGCTTAGCTTCCATGATGTGAAGAACGCAGACCAGTACATCCCTTGGTATGCTGATACCTCCAAAAAGTTTTATTGAAATTAATGGAAAGGATACTTGGAAGATGTATTCATAATTGTCGTTTACCTGAAAGGTACATTTTACATAGATGCTAACATAAAATCATTCATTATTATCACATACGAAGTACTAAACATGACTATATGTGATATATATTTTTATATAAAACTAAATGTACAAAGCAGTGAGTTTGTATACCCAGCATCAATACAAAAAATGTGTCTGTTATATGATTCATCATCTGATCCATTCAGCAGTAGGATTTAACTCATAACTGGTGTTTAAAATAACTTATCAAAATATTTGAGATGGAGGCTGGGGAACTGGTGTGATGGTTAAAGGCACTGGCTTGCAAAGTCTGCAGCCTGGGTTCAATTTCCTAATACCTACTGTTGCAGTCAGGTTAACATTGCTGGCATAAATCACCCAGCCAAGTGCAGCTTGTGCGGGGGGGGGGGGTTATTTTGGCTTACTGGTTCAAGGGGAAGCTCCATGATGCCAGGGGAAAAATGATGGCATTAGCAGAGGATGGACATCACCCCCTGGCCAACATAAGGTGTACAACAGAACAGGAGAGTGTGCCAAACATTAGCAAGGGGGAGCAGGTTATAACACCCATAAGTGGGCCTTCCACAATACATTGCCTCCTGGAGGTGTTAATTACCAAATCTCCGTGAGCTGGGAAACTAGCATTCAGAGCACCTAAGTTTATGGGGGACACCTGAATCAAACCACCACATTTACCCACCTAAAGCCAGACACACAGAGTAGTGCATGTGCTATGAAATCTGATGCCCCTACCTCTACCAGCCAAGTACTAGGATGTGGTGGTTTTTGTGTGCATTGACAACCATAGACTTAACTGTTTGTGATTAACCTTCCTATTTAGTCCCACCTGGTGGAGCCTTTAGTAGGTGGAGCCTTGCTGGAGATGTGTCAATGGGAAAAAAACATCAAAATCAAACACAGTTTTGTTGGAGTATTATAGAATCAAAAAACATTTTGGTTTTATATTTCTGTGTTAATTAGCAAATTCAGGCCAATTTCAGAATTCACTAGTTTGAAGAGTGATAAGATTTAGAGAAACAAAGGGGATATGTGTACACAACTTGGGCGACATTTGAGGCTGTACATGAGAGAAAGAAAAAGAAAGGCTAGGTGTGGTGGCTCACAACTTTAATCCCAGCACTCAGGAGGCCGAGTAGGAGGGTCATCATGAGTTCCGGGCCAGTCTGAGATTGCATAGTGAATTCCATGTCAGCCTGGGATAGAGCAAGATCCTACCTTGAAAAACAAAAAAACAAAAAAACAAACAAACAAAAAAAAAATAAATAAAAACAAAAAAATGCAGTAAATGAAAGGAGATGAAAACAAAAAGAATATTTTGTAATATGAAACCAATAGCCAATTTTTTGTTTGTTTCTGTTTTTCCTTTTGAAGGTAGGGTTTCATTGCAGCTCGGGCTGACCTGGAATTCACTTTGTAGTCTCAGGGGGGCCTCGAACCTTCAGCAATCCTCCTACCTCTGCTCTCAAGTGCTGGGAGCACCACCAAGGTGTGCACCACCATGCCTGGTGAATAACCAATTCTTAAGAGACTCATAGGAGTGGTAGATAAAAAATAAGAATCATTCCTTTTTTTTTTTTTTGCTCACTCCCAAGGGGGGATGTATTTCTTTATTCTTTTTTTATTTTTTATTAACAACTTCCATGATTATAGAAAACACCCCATGGTGATACCCTCCCTCCCCCCCATTTACCCCTTTGAAACTCCACTCTCCATCATACCACTTCCCCATCCCATTCAGTCTCTGTTTTACTTTTGATATCTTGATTTTTTTCTCCTCTTATGATGGTCTTATGCAGGTAGTATCAGGCACTGTGAGGCCATGGATATCCAGGCCATTTTGTGTCTGGAGGGAGCATGTTGTATAGAGTCCTGCCTTTCCTTTGGTTCTTACATTCTTTCCACCACCTCTTCCACATTAGACCCTGAGCCTTGGAATGCGTGATACAGATATTGCAGTACTGAGCACTGCAGTCATTTCTTTCCATCACCATGATACCTTCTGAGTCATCCCAAGGTCACTGCCATCTGAAAAGAGAAGATTCTCAACCAAAAGTGAGAGTAGCATTAATATAAGGGTGTGAACATTAACAGAAGTGCTTACTGGGCAGTTTGATAAGCATAGTATATACATTTGGCCAGACAACAGCAGACGTTACACCCCTAGGGCTCATGACTACCCCTGTTTTAAGTTTTCAGTATCACGGATGTATTCCCTTCCCATGGAGTGGGCCTCCAGTCCAATTAGAGGGCAGTTGGTTTCCCCCATAACAGACATGCCACTACTGCACCTGTTGGCTCATTTGGCCTGGCTGGCAAATTATAATGCTTGCAGTGTCCACTGATGTGTATCTTCACTGGCAATTTCTCTTTCTCCCATTGAACTGCATGCAGAATGGCTTCTTCCAGCTTTCTGTCAGCTGGTATACATGGAGGAGGTTATCATCTCAGTTCCAGCAAGATTTCTAAGTGGCCTTGCAGCCCAAGTATATGGAATCTTCAGCAATAGGGTCTTACCATCTATTCATGGTGGGAAACCAAGGGCCTCGGCAATGGCCTATAATGTTTTGTGGGCATCAGCGACCTCCCTGGGCAACAACTCACTGGAAGGTATCCCATCCCTGGCACTGAAAAATTTCTAGCAACAATCTATATCTCCTGAGTGTTCCATTGTCCAAAAAGTAGAATTACATATGTTTTACTTATATCCTCTTAGATTTTGATTAGCTGTCCCTCCACCTTTCCTTTCCTCAGTTTCTTCCTCAGACCTCATTTTGGGTCTTTTAATCCCCATTAATCTATTCTTCTACTTACATATATACAATACCATCCTATTAAGTACCCCCTCCCTTCGTTTCTCTTCCCTTTCTACCTCTTTTCTAGCTTACTGGCCTCAGCTACTGAGTTTTTTCCTTCTCACACAGAAGCCCAGTCATCTGTAGCTAGGATCCACATATGAGAGAGAACATGCAACTCTTGGTTTTCTGGGCCTGGGTTACCTCACTTATTATAATCCTTTCCAGATCCATCCATTTTCCTGCAAATTTCATAACTTCATTTTTCTTTACCGCTGAGTAGAACTCCATTGTATAAATGTACCATATCTTCATTTTCCATTCATCAGTTGAGGGACATCTAGGCTGGTTCCATTCCCAGCTATTATGAATTGAGCAGCAATAAACATGGTAGAGCACGTACTTCTAAGGAAATGAGATGAGTCCTTAGGATATATGCCTAGGAGTGCTATAACTGGGTCATATGGTAGATCAATTTTTAGCTGTCTTAGGAACCTCCACACTGATTTCCACAATGACTGGACTAGATTGCATTCCCACCAACAGTTTAGCAGGCTTCCTCTTTTTCCACATCCTTGCCATCATTTGTGGTCATTTGTTTTCATGATGGTAGCCAATCTGATAGCAGTGAGATGGAATCTCAACATAGTTTTAATCTGCATTTCCCTGATGGCTAGGGATGTATAACATTTTTTTAGATGCTTATACACCATTCATGTTTCTTGTTTTGAGAACTCTCTATTTAGTTTCATAGCCCATTTTTTAATTGGCTTGTTTGATTTCTTATTATCTAATTTTTTGAGTTATTTGTATATCCTAGATATTAATCCCCTATCAGATGTATAGCTGGCGAAGCTATACATCCCATTCTGTGGTTTGCCTCTTTGCTTTATTCACAGTGTCCTTTGCTGTACAAAATCTTTTTAATTTCATGAGGTCCCAGCATTCAATCTGTGGTTTTATTGCCTGAGCAATTGGGGTTACATTCAGAAAGTCTTTGCCAAGACCAATATGTTGAAGGGTTTCCCCTACTTTTTCCTCTAGCAGTTTCAGAGTTTCAGGTCTGCTGCTAACGTCTTTAATCCATTTGGATTTAATTCTTGTGCATGGAGAGAGAGAAAAATCTATTTTCATCTTTCTACAGATACATATCCAGTTTTCCCAGCACCATTTGCTGAAGAGGCTGTCTTTTCTCCAATAAGTATTTTTGGCATTTTTATGGAATATCAGGTGGCTATAGCTACCTGGACTTACATCTGGGTCCTCTATTCTGTTCCATTGATCTACATGTCTGCTTTTGTTCCAGTACCATGCTGTTTTTGTTACTATGGCTCTGTAGTATAGGTTAAAATCAGTTATAGTGGTATCGCCAGCCTCATTTTTGTTGCTCAGTATTATTTTAGATATTTGAGGTTTTTTTGTGACTCCAAATGAATTTTTGGATTGTTTTTTCTATTTCCTTGAAGAATGCTGTTGGAATTTTGATGGGGATTGCATTAAATGTGTAGATTGCTTTTGGTAAGATTGCCATTTTCACAATATTGATTCTTCCAATTCAGGAACAAGGGAGGTTTTTCCATTTCCTAGTGTCCTCTGCAATTTCTCGCTTGAGTCTTTTATAGTTTTCATTGTAGAGATCATTTACTTCCTTGGTTAGGTTTACTCCAAGGTACTTTATTTCCTTTGATGCAACTGTGAATGGGAGTGATTCTCCGATTTCATTCTCTGTACATTTGTTGTTAGCATATAGGAATGCTACTGATTTCTTTGTATTTATTTTGTATCCTGCTACATGGCTGTAGGTGTTTAACAGCTCTAACAGTTTGCTGGTAGGGTCTTTAGGGTCCTTTATATACAGAATCACATCATCTGAAAATAATAATAACTTGATCTCTTCCTTTCCAATTTGTACCCCTTTTATGTGTGTCTCTTGCCTTATTGCTATGGCTAAAATTTCCAGTACTATATTAAATAAAAGTGGGGACAGTGGACACCCTTGCCTTGTTCCTGGTTTTAGTGGAAAAGCTTCCAGTTTTTCCCCATTTAGTAATATGTTGGCTGTAGGCTTATCATAAATAGTCTTCATTATATTGACATATGATCCTTCCATTCCCAGTCTCTGTAGGACTTTGATCATGAAGGGATGTTGGATTTTGTCAAATGCTTTTTCTGCATTTAATGAGATGATCATATGATTTTTGTCCTTCAGTCCATTTATATAATGTATTACATTTATTTATTTGTGTATGTTGAACCATCCTTGCATCTCTGGTATAAAGCCTACTTGGTCCGGGTGAATGATCTTTCTGATATATTCTTGTATTCTATTTGCCAATATTTTGTTGAGAATTTTTGCATCTATGTTCGTGAGGGAGATTGGTCTGTAATTTTCTTTTTTTGTTCTATCTTTGCCTGGTTTTGGTATCAGGGTGATACTGGCTTTGTAGAAGGAGTTTGGTAGGATTCATTCTTTTTCTATTTTATGGAAAGGCTTAAGAAGCAATGGTGCTAGTTCTTCCCTGAAGGTCTGGTAAAATTCAGCAGTGAATCCATCTGGGCCTGGACTTTTTTTTTATTTAGGAGATTTTTGATAACTGCTTGGATCTCCATACTTGTTATAGGTCTATTTAAGTTATTAATCTCATCTTGATTTAATTTAGGTAGGTCATATAAAGGAAATCATTCATTTCTTTCAGATTTTTATACTTAGTGGAGTATATGTTTTTATAGTATGTCCCTATGATTTTTTTTTAAATTTCTCTGGTGTCTGTTGTGATGTTGCCTTTTTCATCTCTAATTTTATTAATTTTTGTCTCTTCTCTTTTCTTTTGGCCAGATTTGATAAGGGTTTATCAATATTGTTTATCCTTTCAAAGAACCAACTCTGTTTCAATCTTTCTCTGGCATTTCCTCTAATTCGTTCTAACTGGAGGTCATTTCTGATGCATTGATACTTTTTGGTGGATTTATATTGTCTTGATTTTTAGTGTTTTTTGGGGTTATAATGTATATATTTTTGCATCTTGGATTAAGTTAATGCTTGGATCTTCTAGCTAGCTGGGAATTCTTAGCTGTATCAATTAATCTGATGTTATATATCTTCAGGGTAGGAGCTTAAGGTGTTATGTGTGGCTCTTAAGACTCTCAGAGTATCTACAAAGGTGTTCCTAGGGGTTGGGTTTGCCTGCTTTGGGAGTATTCAAGTAGGCTGAGTGGAACAAAATACAGATAGATTCTAAAATATAAATAAACAATGTACACATTCCATGAAAGGTAGCACCAAGTGTTTATGCAATAGTAGGTATTATAACAACCTGATCCTCTATCAACAAAGAGGTTAAGATTTCTGGTCTGCTGAGGGTTCCAAGTCAGCTTGTGACCAAGTGAGACCCTTCTCTGGTGCAATCCCAATTACCTTTTTGGATGATTTTGGTCTCAGTTATGCGTCCCTCTTTGATGCCCTGTGGGTTCAAGTAGGCTGGCTGGACCACTGTTCTGTTTTCTGGAGCTGGGCACTGTCTTTTCCTCTGGGGCAAGCCAAGCCTGGCAGCTGTGGCCCCACAGACGTGGCACTGCCGCTGCTGGAGCTGCCGCTGCCACTGCTGCTGCTGGAGCTGCCACTTCTGGATCCACCACTGCTGCTGCTGGAGCCACTGCTGCTGCTGTTGCTGCTGGACCTGGAGCTGCTGCTTCCACTGCTGGATCCGCCGCTGTCAGAGGTGCTGCTGCTGCTGCTGCTGCTGCTGCTGCTGCTGGAGCCGGCACTGCCAATGCCAGAGCCAGAGCCAGAGCCAGAGCCACCACTTCCACTGCCACTGCCAGAGCAGCCACTGCAGGAGCCAAAGCTAGTTCTGCAGGAGCTGGAGCCAGAGGCGTGGCTCCCGGAGCCTCTTAGGCCTGCCTGTGTGGGCTCTGGATGCCCTGGATCTCTTCTTCTTCTCTGCTGCCATTTTGATTTCTTATACACCTTTTAGTAAAAGTGTGTATTTTGCTGGGTATTCTGCTTTTTGTCCGCTAGGCTGCTTAGGTGTGGTTCCTAAGCCACCACCTTAACTGGAACTCTCAGAATCATTCTTAATAATGAAATTTTCTTGGGAAATGTATACTGAGATTCTGTATGGAGTTAAATGAGTATTTAGAATCTCATAGAACTTATTATGAGGAAATAGAAAGTACATATATGTATACTGTATAGCTTTATATATGTGTATATATATACATATATATATATATGCATATACATATACTATGTTGCCATATATATATATGTATGTATGTATGTGTATATATATATATGTACAGAAAGAGAGAGAGAGAGAGAGAGAGAGAGAGACAGAGAGAGAGAGAGAGAAGGAGAGAAGCATATATTTAAATATTTTATTATTTATTTATTTGACAGAGAAAAAGGTAGAGAGAGACAGAGAGAGAGAGAGAGAGAGAGAGAGAGAGAGAGAGAGAGAGAGAGAGAGAATGGGCACACCAGGGCTTCCAACCACTGCAAACAAACTCCAGATGCATGCACCCACTTGTGCGTCTGGCTAATGTGGGTCTTGAGGAATTGAACCTGGGTCCTTTGGCTTTTCAAGCAAATGCCTTAAACACTAAGCCATCCCTCCAGTCCAGAAGTATACATTTATATGTGCATATGTGGTTCTGTGTATAGGTACAGACTTTTTTTTCTGATTTGATCTAAAGGAGCCATGAATTGGCACATCATCTCAGTAAATACAAGGGAAGGTCATTTGTTGAATATCATGGGTGCTAAAGTCTCAGGAGATTTTAGAACGGGAAATGTTGTTAAATGATAATTATAAAAACTATAAAATCCTTGAGTGGAATGACAGTAAAGGATTCTGGGCTCTGTTTAATCACCAAATTAAATTTGTTACAGTACACTTTGTGAAATGTCATTATAACCATCTGGATTTCATCCAAAATAACATTACAATATAGGCACACATGTTAAGAATAGACAACCTATGAAACTTAAGACTATGGAAATGGCAGAAATCTTAGTCATGAGAAGAAAGTAAAGTTTTAGCAGTAGAGGGAAACTTACTACAAATGGAGGTAATGGGTGAAAGAAAATAAGAATATTGGGGATTTTAAAGTAAGTCATTTTTTCCCTACAATGATGATGAATACTTGTTAAACATAGATTCAAGAAAATTCCTGAGTATAATATTGAGTCATTCCAATAGTTACATATATTATAGATTTAATAAGATCTTTGAAAATAATCAAATAAGCCTCTCATTTAGAAGGATATTCACAGCAGAATTCACTATAGTTGGAGAATCTGGTTTAACATTCGGGATAGGTTCAGTAATAACAGTAGTGCACTACAATAAGTAATTTAATTTTTTAAGACTGCTTTTCCATCTTGGTAAAGAAAGTAAAGTGAAGAATTTGGCCTAGAGTTTTCTGTGACATGTTTAGTCATTCTCCCTCCCCAGAAAAAAAAAAAAAAGATCAAGATAACACTGAGACATACATTGCTTCTGTTCAGTGGTACCCACAACTGAAATTCTTTTGTGTTCATTTTAATAGTGGCCACAGTAAAAAGTTTAGTTGGAATTATGAGCTTGCTTCTTAATCTCAAATCCAGCCATTTATTTCTACATCAACCCATGTTTATGTTGTTTTGGAGTTGACTAATACAGTTTCCAAGACTCTTATTCATGACAGTCTTCTCTGTAGGATGAAGTGCAACAAGAACAGTGAATGCAGCAAGCAGTCTGCATTAGCTGCCAATAAAGGGATGCCTCTTCCCAATGGGATGGAAAGATTTGGGGGAAGGGGAAAGGGAGAGGGGAAACTAAACACTAAATTAAATCCAAAATGAGCAGCTACCATAGAAACCTTTATCCTTGGAGATAGCCTAAAAGATAAACCCTCAGTAGTAGTAAGGGAGGAGCACCTGAAAAGTAGGGCTCTGGTGAGGGTGGGATGAAGCCTAAACTTAAAAGATTTTTTTTTTCTGTCTCTGACAGTTAACTCCCAGTACCAGAGGTTGGTTGCTACCCACATTCAGCTGTTGATTGGAGAAACCGATGAGGTCCCCAAATCAAGACAGTTTTCTGTGAAAGCACTGGATTACCTGCCTAAGGAAAAAGCTATGACCCTATTACTGAAGATACCATATATTGCTGACACAGAGCATAAAGAGAGCTAGCTGGAATTCAGAAGAGAGCCAGTCCCCCAGCCAGCCTGTCTGGTGCTGGAAAGTACTGCATGCACTACTGGGGGAAAATGACCCACAACAATCTGAGCAACCAGATGTCTAAGCTATACAAAAGCAAAGGCCCTGACACAATGTGCATGCCAGTGCAATAGTGGCACAGGGCCTCAGTGGATAACTGATAGCTTTCTGATTGGCTAAGAGATCCACTCAGTGAAAAGGAACCCTTTATCTGGGATTGGGAACCAGATCAGAATCCTATGGAGACAAAGAATATGTTCTCCCTTGTCAAACTCTCACTAGACTTTGCCTAAAAGAGAGGTTACATACATCAACTTCTCCCTAAATTAATAATACTTATCCCATTTAAACTATACTGACTCCATTCTCCATTGGAGAATCTGTTCTTTTTCAAAAGGTAGTGAGACTGGAGGAGATGAAACAATCCTCGGAGTTGGGGAGACAAGCAAAAATGCTGCTCCCATGCTGTTCCTTATGATCAGCACCAGGGTGTAGGAGACAGACCCTGAGGATACTCAACACCTACCAAAGCAGAGATCTAGAGTCTTCTAAGAGCTCATCACTGAAGTAGACTTAAAACTCACCCATGACAGCTCAGAGAATTTTTTGGAAGAGGGGGCTGAAAGATTATAATAGCCACAGGTTGAGACATCATGCCCAGATGCATCACCCCCTGAAAAAAAATAACTGAATATTGTTCCCACAATGCATAAACCACAACCTCATGGGGAATACCTGCAACCCCACTGAGGAGAGTTCCCAAAGGAATGGGGGCAGAGATGAGGGAAAAGAGGGTAACAACACATGATGCATCCATATGAAACATCTTTAATAATAATAATAATAATAATAAAGAACAAAAAAAACAATTCAAATTATGCATGCATTAGCAATTCTAGACATTGGAAGTAATAACATAATCGTTCCTGAAAAATAATTGATGATTATATTAGAGAGACATAACTGATATTATAAATA
This sequence comes from Dipus sagitta, assembly GCA_036346955.1. NCBI lineage: Eukaryota > Metazoa > Chordata > Mammalia > Rodentia > Dipodidae > Dipus > Dipus sagitta. The sequence goes on from CM070774.1 coordinate 53,558,560, forward strand.
TGTGTTGTAAAAGGAATTGTTAGATGGGCTTACCTGTGGTTATCTGCACAAGACGTGTGTACGTCTTGTAATAGGTTGTTACAGATGATGGAGGAGAGTAAAAAATGACATCAATCCAGCAGAAGAAATTGAAAGAAAATAATGAGAGTTAAGTAGATAGAGGTAGGGGAAGGGAAAAAAAAGTGTTGGTAAGAAGAAATTATGTAGATTTTTACTTTTACCGATTAAAAAGAAAAAAATCCATTAATCTTGTTATTATGTTACCATAATTGGTCATTATTATGTGCAATGACTGCTTTTTCTGGACATCAAAAATGTGCTAGGTATATATCGAATCACGCCAGCACCTCCTGTGAAGTGCAGATTCTTTGGCTCCATTACATGGATCTGACCACTGTGGCTATGCCCCTGGTCTCAGACTTTGTGGTTGAGACATGGAGTTGGCTTTTGGATTAATCTTCTATTGACCATAGAGTATCCCAAAGGCTCTATTCCATAGTATGTATGTATCCTGCAAGAGTGCAAAGATCTATTGAGACCTGGGCACCCATTTCAAGCCTGATGGTGGAGACCCACTTTTCCTTCCTTGTTGCAGCTTTCTCCTGAGAGCTTTCTTTGGTTGAGGTGGGAGGCAGGTTTGAACAGATCATTCTCAGTGAACTTACCCAATCACAGAAAAAAAAAAAAAAAAAAAAGCAGCCACATAGTCTCACTCATCTACAGCACCTATCCTGATTCTACCCAAGATGCCTTACATACCCAGCAAGCTTCTCATGGACTATACAATAGGATGGGTGGGGAGGGTGGGGAGGGGAAGGGGGATGGGAAACACAAATCTAGACCCAAAGGGCAATGGTACCATAAAATTCTACTTCCTAAAAGGCAGACCAAATGTCTGAACCTTCACCAGGCCCTTAGAGGGAACACCTGAACCACAAGACACTGGAGAGGGTATGATGAAGACTGACCTTTATCTTCTATAGTCTCTCTCTCTCTTTCTCCTCTCTATCTCTTTTATATTAGTTATCTTTTTCTTCTTTTTCTTAGTGAGCACTGACCTGTAACTCCCAGTACCAGCATGTGGCTATCATCCACAATGAGCTTTTGATCAGAGAGACTTACAAGGTTTCCTAAAAGAAAGACAGATTTCTGTCAGAGTACTTGATGACCCACCAAAGTTAGTGGTAAGACCCTACTGCTGAAGACACTTTATGTGGGAGTTGGTTTCTCCTAAGATAAAATAATTGTGTATTCTTTTACTTTTAGGTTCAAAACATGTGTTGTGTTGGACTGACTTTTTTTACCATAAAGGAAGGAACTACACTAAAACAAAATTATACACTGTGGGTACAATACATTTTCCTGTGCTTTCTAAGTGCTGGAAGTCATATAATAAGCACCTTCTTAATCTTGAATTTTGCATTAACTATCACAGAAATAAACCTAAGCAATATTTGCCACATTATCTTCATTTATAAGAATACCAAAGTAAACTTTATAGAGTCTATCAGTGTGAGATTGCAATTCTATGAGGAGATATGTGATGAATATACAAAGGAGAGATGGGAAAATGAGGCTTACCAGACTAAAACTCTTGTGAGGATGAAGACAGACTACTTATAATGCAGTAGGATTGTAAGTTTGAATCCATTGCTTGTAGTGTAAGACTGTTGTTTATCTCTTCATATGACAGATACAAGGTTATTTCTAATCAAAGAATATAATGTAACTTGGGAAATATGATTCTTGTAGTACATTAGGGTAGTATAGAGAGGTTAATGAAAAACTGGAACTAAATATCAATCAGAGAGAGTATATTATCAAGGAATAAGTGTAATTATTCCTACAGTGATATTGATTATGACTGTACTGAATGTTGGACATATTTCTTTCATGGCATTGGCATGTGATTGATACCTCTATAAATCACATTCCTATACCAGAGTGAGGTACCAAGTAGCCAGTTGTAGTGAGAAAGCCACTAAATATATTGCATTCTATTAAGTTGCACTCAGGTTATAAAGAACAACAGGCAACCAGGTTTGCTCACAGATAATTATCTAGTTTATGTAAATTATCACACATGCATTTTATTTTTAGTAGCACAGAAATAATTGGCCTAATTTTGCAGAATATTGAATCAAAGAAATGTGGAAGAATAGAAAAGTAACAACATATGTTTTTAATAGGGTAAAAAAAGAAGGAGCATGAGAGAAAATATCTGTCATATCACTTTCATAACTGAAAAGAAAAATCAAATGATGCTGGCAGTTGAAATGTATAAATGAAGTTTTGTATGAGTTGATTATATAGTATCACACAACCACATTCTCTTAAACATATTTTATGACATAGAACAAATCCATTCACCTAAGTTATAAGACTGTTCACTGTACCTTACATTGAATATTCTAGACACATTTATGCATTTATTCTTGGATTTCATTTTTTAAAATGTCAACTTGAATAAGTCAGTAAAATAGCTCACAGTATAGTATCAAGGTAGAAGACCTGAAGATTATATCATGGTATTAAATATGAGCATTTTAATCTTTGCCACACATGAAAGGAGGGTAGAACAATGAACACTATATTTAAAAGGTCCTCAGAGGAATGGGGGCAGGGAGGAGGGGATGATGGTACCAAACTGGATATGTTCATACAAAGTTTCTACTTAACAGCAACAACAACAAAAAAAGCAAAGCCAAAAAATAAATAACACAGTTTGCAATATCTGGCATTCTTCCTTAAAAGTTGATAAAATAGCTCTGCATTGTGGTGTGTACTTTTAATCCCAGCACTTAGAAGACAAAGTTAGGAAGATTGCCATAAGTTCAAGTCCACCCTGAGACTACATAGTGAATTCCAGTTCAGCAAGGGCTAGAACAAGACCATACCTCAAAAAAAAAAAAAAAAAATGGTAAGACCCATTTAAAGCCCCATGAGAAATGATGCTTACTCCTCAATGCATTATCCATTCTGATTTTATTTGTAAAATAAAACCTCAAATAAATATTAAAATTTGAGGGGGCTATGCCCACCAGTCAACTATTTGCATCATTTTGTTTTAGAGTCTTAGATAAAGTTTGACACCTTCATATGGACTCAGCATATTGCAATCTCATGCTTCTGATTTGTGTGACATATTGTTACTTCCACCTTTACCTTTGATCTGATGCTGGCTTTGTCATAGCTATTGATGGAGGAGGATGACTTGATAAGGGCAGCTGCAATGAAAGGAACATCTGTCTAGCAAATAAACTGCCACTCAATCCAAAGAAGCATCACTGAACACACATGTAGAAAACAACTTAGTTCTGTCTTGACAATAAATTTTCTGTCTGTGGGAAACTGAATTTTAAGGGTTTTAGTACTATGACATAATTGTGCATTTCCATGTAAGCAAGATTTTCTGAATGAAATTGGTACTATATACAATTATGTCTTGGAATTTTTGTTACTTATAAAATGTGGTCCTTTTAATTGTAACAGAAGATCAATACCTAAATTGTAAGAGGCTTCAAGAAAAACTATAATAATAAAATAAAACCTGAAAGTAAGTACATTATAAAGAAAGAAAGGCAATATGATTTTCAATAAACCAGTTAATAAATACTCAAATCTAATGGACTTTTTGCAAGGAAGGTAAACAAATGTGCAATAAATATTTGGAAAAAATTCAACACTCTAATGATCAATGAAATAGCACTTAAAACTATATGGAGATTCTATCTCAGCAAGGTTAGAATGGCTGTAACAAAGTAAACATAGCACCAATGCTGGTGACAATGTGGGCAAATAGGAACTCTTATTTACTGCTGGTAAGAGTCCCTATGGTATTACCATATATGTGTCTTAAAAAACTCAAAATAAATCTAAAATATGACTCATCTATATTGTAGGATTGCAAATCAGTATCCCATAGAGGTATTTACACATCTATTTTGATGGCTGCAGAATTTACAATAGCTAAAGTATAGAATCAGTCCAGACACCAATCAATATACCAATGGATAAACAAAATATGATTAAATAGATAGATAGGTAGAGAGATAGAGATAGATATACAATGGGATTTTATTCAAATAGAAAGAATAAAATTATGACATTTATAGGACTGTAAACATAACTAGACATTATTTTATTAAGAGATTTTAAAAAGTTGTTTACTTTTTTATTTATTTGAGAGAGATAGACAGAGATTGAAAGAGGGAGAGAGAGAGAGAGAAAAAGAGAGAGAGAGAGAGAATGGACAAGCCAGGGCCTTCAGCCACTGCAAATGAACTCTAGATGCATGAGCCAACTTGTGTATCTGGCTTATGTGGGTCCTGGGGTATCGAACCTCAAACCATGGTCCTTAGGCTTCACAGGCAAGCACTTAACCTCTAAGCCATTTCTCCAGCCCCTTATTAAGTGATTTTAACTCAATTCATAATAATATATTACATTTTATTTTAAATGTGAGCCCTAGATTTGAACATATATATGTGACATAAAATTAGAAAAAGGACTGATAGGATAGGGGAATGACTGGAGTAAAGGAAGGGGACAAGAGCGAGTGATAACATATATTGATATGGAAGTAGAAAATTATGACATCTTTAACCAGTGATGAAGCTTCTGGAGTTCCAATTCTGTCCCACTATCTGGGCTGCGTAAAACTTGGGAAAACTCCAATCAGAGCAGGCATCTCTACCTGGTATTGGTCCAACAGTTCTGGTATCTCTGAGCATCAGTGAGTTTCCACTGCTACACATGGTATGTCCGTGCCACGGCTCCATTAGGTCTCCATGAAAGGAATACAAGCAGCTTGTTTCACTCTGCCCAGTGTGCATTTCCAAAAACCAAAAACATGTTGCAAACCCAATGATCCACTCTTCCATGAATTTTTTATACTCCATAGTACCAGGTGGACTGCCAAATTTGTTAATACAGGGATGAATAAAGCCCACTTTGAGCTAGGTGTAGAGGACATATCATTAACCCCAGTATTCAGGTGGCAGAGGTCAGAGAATCGCCATGAGTTTAGAGCCAGTCTGGAATTACATAGTGAATTCCAAGTAAGCCTGGACTAGAGTGAAATGCTATCTAGAAAAAATAAAATAAAATATAAAGCCAAGTTTGAAAGCATGACATTCCTTTCTGGCCCCTACATTCAAAAGAGTCTTCATTCCTTCTGTCATCTCAATAAATAAACATATATATATATATATATATATATATATATATATATATATATATGTATATCTGGCCCAATCTCAATGGTATAATCTTTAAAATAATTGCAGATGAACAGGTGCTGTCTGCAGCCTGAAACTTTCCTTTCATTCTGTGCCATAAACATCTAGATAAACCAGTCCTTTTCTATGCAGCACAGCCCTGCACACATTCTCATGACACAGAAATATGTGGCAAGTCTCTCACACAAACTAATCCTAGCCCAATCTGGGCAAAGCTCTTTCTTCCCTTCATAAATCAAACCTCATGGTCCATAGTTCTTACTACAAAATTTAGGACTTTCAACTCTGATGAGAATGATCCATCAAATTCTGCCTTCAGAACTGCAAGGGATTTCTTAGTCCAAGGTTTGGAATCTTCTATATTACTCCCACAAATGAATTCCAAACCCAAAAGCCATAGTCAGTTTTCTAGCAGTACCAACTTTCCTATTGCAGTTACCTTCATTTGACTGACATAAAAGCTCTGACGAAAAGCAACTGATGGGAGGAAAGGATTTATTTTGGTTTACGGTCTTGAGGTGAATCTATATTGCAGCAGTGGAAAGATTGTAGAGCAGAGGCTGGACCTCACCTCCTGGCCAGCATCAGGTAGACAACAGCAGTAGGAGAGTGAGCTTAACACTGGCAAAGGAAGCTGTATGTGCCACCCATAAGTCATCCTCGAGTACCGTACCTCTTTCAGCAAGGCTTCAATTCACAAATTGCTCAAGCTGGGGACCTAGAATTCAGACCACATGAACTTATGGGAGATATCTAATTCAGAACACCGAAAATATTAAAAAATGTTTTTAAAATGAAATAAGGAATTATCTCTCACATGGTATTAACATAGAAAAAATTATGTCAACATATTTCAAATTATTTGAATACAGAGTGAACATATTTATAAAATGAAATAATAAAAAATTAGGATGATGCTGGACTTGCATGGGAGGTTTGGTCATGTAGCTCATTTTGTGCCAGTCTGTAAATTTATCTCATGGTGTATGGAATGGGAAATTTTGAGAATGCTGTCTGGAAAAAATAAAGACACTTATCTCTCCCATGTTTCACAGTTATCTATCTAACTGAACAAAGTTATTGAATAATAAGTACAAAAATCCATGTCACTGTGCAATGACCAGTATGAGTCTAGACTATGTAATTTCATGTATTTTCCAAAAAGTAAGGAAAATATATAATTTATGCATTCCTGTGTTTTTAAATTATTTTTAATTTGTCTATTTTATTTATTTCTTTGCTTCAGAAAGAGAAAGAGAGAGAGAGAGAGAGGCAGGCTGATAGGGAGAGAATAGGCTCACCAGGGCCTTCAGCTGCTGCAAACCAACTCCACATGTATGTGCCACCTTGTGTTTCTAGCTTATGTGGGTCTTGGGGAATTGAACCTGGGTCCTTTTGCTTGCAGGCGAACACCTTAAGCACTAATCCATCTCTCTAGCCCTGGAATTATTTTTTAGGACAATGCAACAGTGTTTCTTGACAATTCACACATTCTAGTATTAAATGGAAATTTTATAAAGTAAATGGATGATGTAAAAACTTAAAAAAGTAAAAGTACTTTTTTACAGTACATTGTTTAGTCTATTTTTCCTGTACTATAATTAGTCTAATCCTCCGGATGTTCAAAAAAATCTATAACATGCAGTTTACATATATGACTAGTATCTTGTATTGCTCTTGAGATACTCATGCTATGGGCTCTTTTTTCTCTAGAATCTGTATTTGTATTCAACAATACTCCCAATTCTACCAGGAAAGAACAGTATCTTTGTCTTATGCCATCTAGCCGTGAAGAATTACGGTATATTAGAGTGTGACAAACCTCTGAAAAATAGATGCCAGGTCACAAGGGGAAAAATATATTAATGGTGAGAGACTGAGAAATGCCAATTACTCTAAACTAAGGCCAATGAAACAGACTAAGAACAGTGCCTTCCATTATGTATTATAGAAACACCTACCAGCTCTGATTTTTTTCAATAGAACAGTGGAGATAGCTACAGAGGGATATTTTGTGTCATTGTTTGAAAATAGACATGATGAATTACTTTAAAATGTGGCATATACATCTTTTATTTTCCTTTTGCATATTTCACCTTTTGATTGATAAAATGTCATGCTAATAACACAATCTCATGAAATTTTAGCTGTCTATATTCACTAGTATAATCTTGGCAACACATGTTGACTATCACATTTATTGCAGATATTTTTTACTTTTTGCATAAGTGTAAAAGACATCTTGACATGAAGAAAGCACACTTTATCCAAGTTTATGAAACTTAAAAAATTAGAGATTGCAAATGCCTAAAGAGATTGCATAAATTATTTGAATTTAATAACTATGTAATCACTGATCTAGAACATTGCATCTATTCCTACTGCTTAATTTGTGTTATTTTCTAATTCATCAAATTAGATAGATATCATTTGACACTTATGTTTTTTATGTAAATTCTTAAAACTTAATAATGCAGTATTTGCTAAAAATGGTAAGATTATATTACTTAGAAATACAACTCTCTGTCTACATTATTACATAATGGGTTCTCCACATAAGATATAGCTTTATTTATGTTTGCATGGGTGAAAGAACATAGGTATTTATAAAGTGAAGACAATCTGACATGAAAAAATAATGAATCTTAGAAATTTTATCAAAGTTTAATTTAGACACAAACTTCTATCCAAAGTACATAGAATTTTTTCAAGTTTATAGTAGTTCTGATTGTATATGGGTATAAAACTAGGTCCTTATATCCAGTTTCTTTTTTCATTCTTATGAAGCATTGTAAAAGGCTATATTTATCCAAGGAAGAAATAAGGGGCAACAGATATATTGCATAACATTTAAAATCACCAGGTTTAGTAGAAACTTGATGTATGAGTCAGAGATTTCATAAAGCATAGAGGGTTCACTAAACCCTGATATGTGGTGAACATAAAGAAAAGATTGCAGAGTATTTAAATGTTTGCAAACATTGATTTTTTTTTTTCATAATAGGGTCTCACTCTAGCCCAGGCTGACTTGGAATTCACTATGTAGTCACAGGCTGGCCTCAAACTTACAGCAATCCTCCTGCCTCTGCGGTCTGAGTGCTGGCATTAAAGGCATGAGCCACCACACATGGATATTTAAATTTTGATTTGAAGAGAAACTCCAGAGGATAATGACCAAAGAAGAAATTCTTTAAGGAAAGAATGCATAGGAAAAAAGGCTTTCCATTTCACATCACTGACACTAAGAAACAAACTCACAAATGCAGTAATGGAAGGAGATTGAGGGCTTTATTAATGTTGCAGATTAAAATTACGATGATAACAAAGAGCATTTGACTAAATCATAAATCAATTACTCTGAGTCTACAAATTGTAGAACGCTCCAAAGTGCTCATTCTTTCCTAAATTACTGAGTATACCCAAAGCAACATAAAGTTGCACATTAATGTTTTCTCTCATGTTTTGCTTTCTATTATCCATGATTGAAAGCAATCATAGTTATAAAAACAAATTTGTCTCCCCAGGTTCTGTGTGTGTTTTAGTCTTAAAGCTTGAAGTCCACCAGCTTCCAGCTTTAAAGGCTCTCCCTGCCCATGTCATTATCTAAGAGGTGTGTGCTTTTCCTAGGGGAGAAATGAAAGTGGAGGTCATAGGAGGTAGTCAAAGCTGTCATATATAGTGGAGATCAAAATAGACGCTACATCAGAAAGATGTATTCTTGGAAGTAGCAGAGATTTCCATTCTCCTCAGTGTCACAAGTTCTTAGTCCTCAAAGCAAAACCTGAATGGAGAGAGGCATTTATTTGCTTTTACAATATGGCTAGTAAAACAAGAAAGCACGTAGTCATGAATTAATTGGTATTATCTTTACTTTTGATGGTAAAATGCTAGACATAAAATGTGGTTTTTTTTTTTAATAGTCAGGATGTGCTGGCTAAATCCAAATGCCCTTTAATCACTATATATATATATATATATATATATATATATATATACATATATACATATATATATATAGTGATTATATATAGTGATATATGTATATATATATATATGGATAATGACAAAAATAGTATTAATTCTATTTCAATTATATATTATAGTGAAGTGGTGTTAGCTAACTATATTATCTAACAGCTACTACACCTACGTCCACTTTAACTAAGGTTAAACAAATATGATTATTAATTTAAGACATTCATTTTACTACTTATGCTTCAAAGAGATTATTTAAGCTGACCTAAGTTTTTCTAGTAGGCATTCACAATACATATCACCTAGAGGTTCAGTTGTGATATATGAAAATTCCACACTAAATTGAATGTAGTAATACAGAAACATAACTGATGAGTGTGACCAAGTAGCTGTAGTATAGAACAATGTGCTGATAGAATTTTCCACTTTTTTCTTTTTTCAGTGGAGGCATGATCTTTTTTGAATCTTGAAATTTTCCAGTACTCTGTAGTTCAAGTCAATTGGGAGCTATTGTGGCTCAGTAGCTAAGCAACAGATTTAAAGTCCAGAGGCTATTCTCCTATATTTCCTCTGCCAATAACTTAGCATGAGATAGTGGGCAAACCATTTAACCTTCTGATTCTACTATCCGTCATCTTTTCAACAGGGAGGCAATATAGGCTCTTTCTTAAAGCTCAGTGAAATATCTCCTTACAATATTCTCAAGAGCATGGAAAAGATGCTCTGCTGTGCTGTCACAAAGCCAAGCCAGACCACTTGTTTTTTTCGTAAGATGTGTAAACCATCCAGAGCAATATTTCATAAGAGAGAAATTTCCCCACATCCTGCCTTGTGGTCTCCAAAATAACCCGTTATAATTGTCTGATATTCCACCAAGTACCAAAGTGGAAGCATTTATAACAGGCTGAACTTCCTGAAAAGCTTTGATCCCTATGGTCATATATGAAATCTATATAAATGTCCTTAATATTCAAAGATTATTGCTTGGATTTAACACAGGATTGCAGCCCATTTGAACTGGATAACATCATAGCATAGACAGAATGCTTTTTTTAGTTTTGATTAAAGCCTTTGTTTTTCTTTGCTTCTAGTTTGTTATTGAATTGTCTGGTAAACTTGAAAATAAATGAACAGAAACATGTGAGACTAAATGTTGTAAATCAACTTACCTCCATATTTTCTTAATAAACATCGTCTTTGTTTCTCTCATTGTTCTAGAAGTAAAATCCATAATTCAGGGCTGAGGTGAGATAATGAGATAGGTGAGAGGGGTGTCCTTCTGGGATCCCACTAATGAGTTCTCAGTGAGCTGAGAGAGGATGGTTGGACAAAGTACCTCATTCATTCTGTATTTTTTTTTTTTTTTTGCGGGGTGGTGGTGGTTATGGTTTCACTCTAGATCAGGCGGACCTGGAATTCACTATATAGTCTCAGAGTGGCCTTGAACTCATGGTCTTCCTCCTAATTCTGCCTTCTGAGTGCTGGAATTAAAGGTGTGTACCACCAGCCACTCCTGGCTAACTCCACAATGCATGATCCATATACCTCAACAAGGAGGGGTCAGCGGGAGGGGGTAGGGCATGGACGAGCCTAACAATGGTACCAATTTGACTGTATTCACTGAGTACAAAACTAATTAATTAAAAAAATAAATTAAGTAATTTTTTTTTTAAAAAAAAGCTTGCCAAATCAATGAAAATATTAGGGAACGCAGACAGACAGAATGTAATTCTCCATTTCAAACGTAGCCAGATCATTCCACAGGACAGAGAAAGTGACTGTCTCTTCAATTATTAATAATGCTTTAGAACCATATTACTGCACCACACAGTCACAATTTGGGCACATCTTAATGACAACCATTAGTTTCTGCTGAGGCAGTGTGTCAACAGGGAGAGGTTCTAAATGGAGCATAAACCAGGCTTTGTGTAGATAGGAGCCTTAAAAAGATTAGCAGCAAAACAAAACTGAGAAGCTCTTTTATACTCCGAATCCCTTTGCATGTCCTTAAAGATCAGGCAATGACCATTTTAAAACTTTCTCTTATGATTTATCACCCATATCTCATTTTTACCTTTTTTCCTATCACTGTAAACATTAAAAGACATGCTATTCCTTGTAAAAGCTAAACATGCTTGTTTATCCATCCTTAAAGATTAAACGTTTGTGATAACTCCTGTTTTACCATTAGATACAAAGTGTTCATTTACTTTATTTTGATATAATAGCCAACATAATGGTTTTAGGATTTCTGTTGAAGTTTTCCTTTTATAATAATGACAGATAATTTTTTTAAAGACAAGAACATTTACTGAAATAGTAGAAAATTATGCATTATCTTTGTGGAACTTGAAAATCTCCATCAAGATGTCAAAATGGTCTTTCTCCTTAGAACAAAATACAAAATGAGCAACCACTTTTTTTGATTTCCAGTTCTACTTCATGCAAGTTCAGATACTTATGAATTTTAGAATTTGAGTAATATATCAATTTATGATTCATTATGACCTCTCGCATAAATAGGAGTAGTGAACATAGATTTACTGGATTTTTTTTTAAGATGAGTGAGCCTTATATACTATAGAAGAATGAACACTGAGTTATGTTTTGAGATAGAGGGTCAATATCTAACTCAACCATCATGTTTTTCAGATGTGCTGCACTTTGAATTCATTGCTTCCATCCCTCATCCCTGCAGCCATGAAGAGTGAAGAGAAAACAAATATAAATTAACAGAGAAAATCAACAGGAGAGATGCAGGTGATCTCTAATGGGTGACGGAATAGGGTTCTGCAGTGTCTAAGGGTGTGATGACAGTGCCCAGGACAAGGCTCAGGTATACTGGTCCTGGACAAAGGCAAGTTAAGTTGAACATGGAAGAGAGAAGCCAGGAGGCATTTGTGGGCGTTATTGCTCCAGTGTCATGATGACTAGTAATTATCTGCACAGTTCTACACAAACTTTCATCCTCACATACATCACTCAAAGATTTAATTTAAGTAGAAGATTTTGATTTCGTAGGTCTAGGATGATAGCTGAAAGTCTATATTTGAATGTGTTCCTATATTTCCTCTGACACAGCTAATATCTAGAGATAACACAATTGCATCTATAGTTAACTAAAGAGAACTTGAATGGGAAAGAATAAAAATGATGGGAGTTATGAGATGTGAATGCCTGGGGAAAAGACTAAAAATTTGAGGGAAAAATGTGCTCTCAAGTTCCAAGGAGCAGAATAAGAAAGTTTTGCTGGCCATGTTGTATTTAGTAGGTGTATTTATTACCCTTTTGATTAGAACTTATTATATATCATAAGTATTAAATCTAATAAGAGGCTCCTCTCTTTTTCCCTACTTGCACTTGACATGTGGGGGGAAGGGGGAGGAGAATTTACATTGTCAGTCCATGATCACTGTCTTGTTGCATTATTCTGCACTATTTCTGTGGGTCAGATACATAAACATCATTAAAAATAATTACTGAAGCCATCCAAGAAAGAATTTAAATTACCAAATGTGTGCTTTATGATTCAAATATTCTAAGTTGAAAAGCATATCAAGTCAAATAAAAGTTCAAGTGTACTTTTGAAGCATCTTGCTAAGGGAGAGTCTGTGGACCAATGTACAAATAGCTACATTTTCTGGCCATTGGCACCAAGGTGGAGTCTATCTTGTTTAGTTTCATGAAATTGTCATTGTATGATTCTAGAATCCTTTATTTAATTTAGCTTGCTTGATCTCTTAGTGCTTGATACTGTACAATAAAATCTAAGAAATGTGTATCGCAAGTCCACTTACTTCACAAAATTTATTTAGTAGTAGGTACCATTAATTCCCCCACTAAAATAACCATCCAATTCCCAATATAAGCCACACTATACTGTATGTATGACAGGTCTGTTTAAATCCAACCAAATATATGAGTACAGTAATGGAGAAAGAAGTACTCTCTTTTTGAAAATTATTACTGTATTTATTTATTTGAGAGAGAAAGAGAGAGAGGGAGGGAGGGAAACAGAGAGAGAGAGAGAGAGAGAGAAAGAGAGAGAGAGAGAGAAGGTGCAAATTAGGAAAATGAACTCTAGTTGCAAGTGCCACTTTGTATATTTGGATAACAAGGGTTCTGGGTAATTGAACCTGGGTCCTTTGGCATTACAGGCAAGCACCTGAACCGCTAAGCCATCTCTGTAGCCCAAGAGGTGCTCTCTTAATATTTTTATTCCATTTTGGTTTGGAAACATTACCAGCTCTAATCATAGGATGGGAATACCTTTCCCATTAGAAACTATTTCTTCTCTAATTCTATATTATTACATCTTCAAATTATTTTACAGTTGAACATAAACTTTCAGTTCTCCCACCTTCACACTTCACTTTACCTAACCTGTAGAAAATGCCTTTTACTTATTTCACAAAGCTCATTTTCTTCATGGTTTTCATAGAAGGCTAAAAATTTTGGCTTAGCTTACAGATCAGACTAGACTGCTTTGAAACATAAAATTTCAACCAATGTAAGAATTCTTAAAATTCTATGTTACTGTGCATGAGAAGACACATTATTGAAAGTTTCTGTTTGTGTCAATTTTAGTGGGATAAAAAGTCCCAAATTAGTTTTTCTCCTATATTTTAACAGTTGTCTTACTGAATGTTGCATAGCTCTTTCCTCAGAATTGAGACATTTCTCTAGTCAGAAGGAGAAACTCTCATAAGACTCAAGATACTAAGGAAATTTATGACACATGATGCACATGGAATTTACAACACAGGAAAATGAGAAAGCTTGTAGATTCACAACACCCTTCTCAAGAGTATCTCAGTGGTAACAATTGTGGGGAGTGGGAGACTATAACTTGCCAAGCTGCCTAGGAGTCCAGCAGTAAACTCTAGGCACACAGATTCATGAGTCATCACCCTTGCTGGGTGGCATTTTCAGTGCTATGGTTGCATTTGAGTAACCCATGCTCCTGTAAATTAACCACATAATCAAACTGGTTTACCAAACTTGACTTGAAGGTAGTCATTTCTGTGGTCTGTCACGGTTTCCTATTTGTAGTGACTGGATGTTTGCTCATGTTTCCTAAGAAAAAATTCACACATCACTGAAAGTCTTCTCATATTTTCTCCTTGGACGTCAAGTCCCACATTTCCCTTTACTCTTTCTCAGGATGTAAAGGTTACCATGCTTTTATAGTCTGTTCTCATTTTTAACTTTTTATTGACAATTTCCATAGATATAAACAATATACTATGACCATAATCCCCTCCCTACACTCACCTTTTCTCTCTCCCAAACAATCTCTCCAACGAATCCCTTCTTTCCAACTAGTCTCACTTCTGTTTTGATGTCATCATGTTTTTCCTCATACTATGCATGTGTTGTGTAGGTAGTATCAGCCACTGTGAGGTCATGAATATCAGTCATTTTGTGTGTGGATGACAGCATTTCAAGCAGTTCTTCCCTTCTTTACTTCTTACATTCTTTCCGCCCCTTTAATAATGGTCCCTGAGCTTTCAGTGCTATGGTACAGATGCCTCACTTTGTGCTAAACACTCCACTAGCACTTCTTCTCAGCACTTTGGTCATTTTTGAGTCACCCCGGTGGTCACCCCCATCTGAAAAGAGAAGCTTTAATATATTGATTGGCAAATGCATGTGTTTAGGGTGCAATCTGTTAGTCATTTCTTATTTAAAGTACACCTTTGAAAATAGAAAACACACTGTCTGCAATAACAGGGACAAAAGATGCTGCTGTGGGATCACAAAAATAAAATCATTGAAAGAAGGAATAGTGTTTTTCCTCATCTGTGCACTTAAAGGGTTTTGCGTGTAGATGCCTTTACCTTCCCTGACATTTAGAAATTTTTACAATGAAACAACAATCTGACCGTTCAAAAGCTTATATGGGGATTATAAGGGATTATCCATACATCAAAGGTTTTTCTTTTTTACTTTGTTTAAAAAAGTATATAAGGCAGGGACTCTTTAACAATAGAGCATTCTACCTATCTAGCTATCTAGGAAATGAGTCATATTTTCAAGAGGCTCATCAGATCAGCAGCTGGTCAGTCCTTGAATATTATGCCTCAGGATAAGGTTTGAATCACTCTTCTGTTCACATCAGACACTCTTTACAATTTTTTTTTTGCCCTCTTCTAAAGAAAGGGGTTCAACTGTCCTCTAAATATCTAAACGTGTTCCCATAGATTACTACTGTTTAAAAGCTGGATCACAGAAAAATATGCTGTGGTTAATGTAGTGATGCATAGCTGGCAAAACTCCTGAGAATAAGTGACATAAGTGACAACCGTGTGCTCAGCCTCAAACAGGACATAAAGACTCCACCTATAAGCCTCAGGGAATCTTGGGGAAGAGGGAATAGAATATAGGAGTGGGAGGGTAAAGACGGGGGCTGTGGAAGGTTTTCTTCTGGCCATGACATGGCTCTCATATTCATGAACTCACTGCAGCTATGATTTCCTGACTGAGCCTGTCCATATGTCACCATTCATATAGGAAGGATGCATGCAACTTCACACCTGGAATAGCTAATGTCAGCTAATGGGTTGCTGGGAATGGAGGAATTAGGTTGATCCATGGTGAAGCCATATGAAAGGTGCCCATTGTACTGTAAATCTCTTTCCACTATTAAAAAGCAAAGGATATCTAAGACATGGCTGTTTATGCCATATAAAATAAAACTTATCTAAAAGTCTAATAAGTTAATGCTACCAAGTTAGAATCCACCAATAATACTCCTGTGCTTTATCTTACAATGAATGCCTGAATTGTCAAAATCTATACACTGAATTGACAAAATTGGTTCTGACAGGTACACTTAGGGACTTCCATTACATTTTATGTACTCCAGTTATTCTGAGGATAAAACAGACTTCTAACATATTCTGATCATAATTCATTTCTATGTAGTTTATTTAGTAGTACACTGAAGATTTTAGTCTTAGCTATCTTGGAAGCTGACAAATACTCCTAAACTTGTGACAATTTATCATGTCAAATCTTATGAGCTAGGCCTTTAGCAGTACACTTACCAAGGTGTGTTCATAGCCTTGAAAGCAATGTACCAATCAGCTCACCAATGCCCCCACCTCATAATATCAAAGACAGTCAAATTGAGACAGACACCTAACTCTAGACAGAGTCTCAAACTCTGAGCAATGTTTCTGACTACTGGAAGAAACATTATGAGCTATAGTAACAGTATAGCTACACATATATATTTGTTTACACCAAGTGTGTAAACCCATGTTTTCTAGTTTTCAGTATGTTCATATATATTCATAACCAAGAACTATGCATGTTGATTCCATTGCCATTCAGAGCCTTTTGTGGTATTATACTTAGATGATATTAACCAGCCATTTTTTAACATTATTATTGTTCAATATTCTGGAAGTGGGCCCTCAAAGATTTTATGCAAAGAGACAAATAGTAAATATTTTATGATTTTTAGGCAACATTCATTTCCTCCTCACTTTTGATATACAATTCTCCAAGACATGTGAAGAATATAAATTATTTCTTGGCTCACAAGTCACATAAAAGCAGGTTAAGGACTGAATTTGACCTTTTTAATATTGTCATATATTCTCTGTTACTTTAATGTGAATGTGATGGGTTTTACATGTGCTTCATTCCCCTTCTTTATGTCTCAAGAAAATATTTTTTTCTCATGTTTCTAAGTTTTCCCCCAATATTGTCAACCGGCTACATTATGTGAGTCTCTAGAGTAGTGTCTGCATAAGCCTCCTACAATCAACATTTTATTTCATGTCTCCATTTAAATTCTACTCAAATTACACTCTTACCAGCATTATGACTCTTTTTTTCTTTGGTGTAAAAGCATCTTTCCCAGCCAGTTGCTTTACTTCATTACCCAGATTTGAAACTTCATGTGGGTTTACTACTGTGAGACAAGGTGAATGTATACCTCCAGGCTTGACTGCAAGTACATGAACTAGCTGTGAATGCACTGGCCCATCACTGTCAGTGTCAGAAGTCACTGATTATGTTTTTCATCCTTTAGTTAAATAATGAATACTGCATGGACTGAAAAGCCAGACTGTGAGATTAATACCTTATGTCACTCGTCATACTTAATCTAGGATAGCATCAAAATAAACTATCAAGTGTTAGAAAAAGTTTTATTTTTCTAAAATGTGTTAACCACTCTTGGAAACAATGGAACTTGGATTTTAAATAATTATGCACCAAAGATACAGATCTTCATTATGATTTCACTTCATGATCTCACATTTCCTGCCCCTTAGCATAATCTTGCTTTGATATAAGGTTCTTTTTGTGGAGATATTGGTTTTCCTATTCCTATAGGTGGCATTTACGTGTACCTGTGAAGCAAGTGAAATTAATGGAAGATTAGATCTAAATTTTTGGATACTTATTCCCATAATCCTTTTGAAAAGCCCCACAAACATAGGGATTTGAAAACCACAGTGCTAGTGTTATAATGAAAATATAGAACATTTCAGTGCCCATGCATAATGGCTAGAAAAATTCTCTCTGGTAGCATAGTTCTTGATATAGCAGGATGAACCTAGCTTCAGGTTTAAATTGTTTAATTAAAAGAGAATGTATTTAACTGACATGAAATACAACTGACATTTTCTTTTTACCTTGTGTCTAACTCTTTGACTAACTGATCAAATGCATACATTGACTAAACACAAAATTCACTGTGATTTTGTTTTAGTCTAGAATAAATGTGAATAAATGTGTCAGTCTTTCACTGGCCAGGTTGAACAGCATGGATGTATAATAAGTATTTACTGCAAGAATATTTCTGGGATGAATAGTGACTGTTTTACAAACATTTTCACTGGGTATTAAAAGTAATAGTATGTGAAATATTTTTGAATCTATGTGTATCTGTGATGTGGAGGCCAGTGGTCAACATTGGGTGACATCCTCAATCATTCATATTAATTTTATATAGGGTCTCTCACTGAAGCCAGATTTCACCTATCAGTGAAACAAGATACTTCATGAAACTTGAGGATTCCTGTCCTATCATTGAGATTATAGACATGCAACACTACACATGTTTTTTTTATGCGAGTACTAAAAAAAAATCTGAACTAAGTTTCTCATGCCTGTGTAGCAAGCACTTTGTAGACTCAGCCATGTCTCCAGCCCTGAAATATTTTCTTTTTTGTTTTAATTTTTTTTGTTAATTTTTATTTATTTATTTGAGAGTGACAGAGAGAGAAAGAGAGAGAGAAAGAGAGAGAGAGAATGGGCACGCCAGGGCCTCCAGCCACTGCAAATGAACTCCAGACGCGTGTGCCCCCTTGTACATCTGGTTAATGTGGGTCCTGGGGAATCGAGCCTCAAACTGGGGTCCTTAGGCTTCACATGCAAGCGCTTAACCACTAAGACATCTCTCCAGCCCTCTAACCCATATTTTCTTATAAAAATAGAATGTCTGAATTTTATTTTGCAACTCGTGATATTTCTCAATAATATAATAATCATTTTAAAATCCTATTCTTTCAATTAAGAGTTTAATTTCCTATCACAGCATATGAGCATTTTGGTCTCTTTTATCATAATTTTAAGGATTTTTTTTGGTCTAGCTTTATTATCCTTTTGTTTGATTATTATTATTCTATTATAGTCTAGGATGATTCTTCTTGAGATTTAGGGGAAAAGGTAATATATACAATTTTGTGATATAATTACCTTCTTTGACATAAAATATGTTTGTCATTATCTGGAATGTTTAGTAGTTAAAGGATAATAATTTGAAGTAATAAGAGATAATAGTTTCTCATACAATATTCATAATTATTTTTTTTGTTTTTTCGAGGTAGGTTCTCCCTGTAGTCCAGGATCACCTGGAATTATTCTCAGGGTGTCCTCAAACTCTTGGTGATTCTCCTACCTCTGCCTCACCAGTGCTGAAATTAAAGGTGTGTGCCACCACTCCTGACAAATATTCCTACCTTTTATTATGAATTTGGTTTAGGGTTTTCAAGGCCATTTTAAGAAGCTGTGTCAAGAAAGTAATAAGGACTGGGAATGCAGTTCTGTGGTATTATGCTTGCCTAGCGAGTACGAGGGCGTAGGTTCAATCCTCAGTACCAACAACAACAAAAAAGTAAAAGTAAAGGTAGGAAAGGAATGATAAAGCTATAAGTGATACATGTAATAGCTTTCTTAAAAATAATCTGTCTTTATTGTCAGACTATTATCTTGTGTGGCATCTGGTAAGGAAAACTCTTCTGACTAAGGATCACTTTAACTTTTCACTGCAAATGCAAAAAGCCATGATTGTGAAAATACATGTTTAACAAAGGCAGTGATCTGGGCTGAAGCTTCCACAGGTGTCCAACAGCTATGTCTAACCCTTGTCCCATTCAAATTTGGCCTATATGTGGATATTTTAGTAAAAAATACAAAGGATGTTAAATTTTAAGTTTAGTTGTAATGTATGTTATACAAACACCAGGAAAACATAGATTTCTGGTCATTTTATACAGGTTGTATTAGGATGAGCTAAAGGACTGTGATTTTCAGGGAATGAAAGCTTGAAAAAGTTAATTCCAAATCAAAATAGAATCATCAGCTTTATTGATTGAAATCAGAGCACTGTGGATTTTATTCAGGAAAGTTTTATTTTTTTTTCACACAAAATCCAACTTATTTGACTCAATGAAGCAAATGAGTAAAATAAATATCAGGAATATGAGGGGAAATGTATAAGTTTAAATATTACTAGTAATTCAAATTTGTCTTCTCCAATATTGAGGTTTAAGTACTTGAAAAAATGTTTTCATCCCTAAATATCATTACATCTACTTCAGTATAAGTAGAGAAAATACTTCATGCAATCATAAAAGAAATCTATTGATTGTCCTTAGAATATGAAAGTCACTAATAAAATATGAAACAAATTGAAATTTATCCTAGTACATACTGTATAACATATTTTATATCTATAAATTATATAATTTGTACAAAATAATTGAGAGATGCATAATATTTAATAAGCATTAGTCAAAGGAGACTGAATGTAAGAAGCAAATGGAAATGAACATATGACTGAAATAAACAAAGTGACCTGGTTATTTGATCATAATATTTTGGATTACTGAGAAAATTCTGGATTACTGAGAAAATTGTGGATTACTGAGAAAACTCCAAAAGTGTAGCACTAACCCTAAAGAAGAATTCAGCTTTATTTTGTTTCTTCATATTTTTCCATGAGCTCTGTGACTTCATTTAACACAGATCTATTGAAAGAATTACTGCTTTCCATTGCCTCTTCATCTGTTTCTTTGTCAAATACTCTATTATTACTATTTAGTTAGTTTATGGATTAAGAGGTGGAATTCTGTTTGGGTTGTAGTGTGTGTATTTTTGTGGAGATGTAGGTGGCTGTGTTGATTTCAGCTTTTGACACATCTTCTGATGACTGCTAAGTTTAATATATTTTCCTCCAAACCCTCTTCTTGAATAGAAGTCATTTAAGAGCCACCGTATAAATTTAATATTCCGTTTGAGCTTTTCTCCTGTTTAAAATTCCCAGAATCCTGCAATTATTTAGTCTTATGATTGATACTCTCTTATTTCTATACTTGTTCTAATTCTCAAGACCTCTTAACAATGGCTCCTAACTTATTAGACTCTCTTAATTTAAAGAATGTTATTTATTCACTAAAGATTGAAAATGGTAATAGGTTGCTGTTTTGTGTGAAAACTCTATCCTTCTAGTTTTCTTTTTACAGGCAATAAATAGTCATTTCCTTCAGGTGATAAATTTATATACTTAGAAATGCTTAATTTCCTCTGACAACCAATTTGCTTTTGAAATATGACCATCTCTACATAATAAGCAGAAAATGTAATTGTTACAGTAAAGTACAAATAGCTGAGCATATTAAAAGGTAAAATACTGTGACACTTTTGTGGGATTGTTTGAAAATAATGACCACCATACCAATAGCTATGACTTCCACAATAAATGAAAAAACCCTGAAAATATTTATTGTCTATGCTATATATATATAAGCCCATTGCCTTGTGTTAGTTCACATGTGCCACACACTGTGAAGTTAAAAGTAATTTCTTGAAATGAAAGTTAGAGAAATATTTATTTATAGTTCTAGTTGTAAGTTCTCCATGTAGTGTTAAGGAAGCCCCAAAATGCACATGTAGGTGTCTATAATTTATGCCAGAAATAATAAGAATTCTAGTTAATCTTATTACTTTTGAAAGCAACTAACTTAATGTCATTTTCCACTTTAATTTTTTTCTTTTTCTTTCTATGCCTGCATTTTATTGATTTTTGACAAAGATATGTAATGATGTGTATGTTTGTGATGTGCTATGATAGTTTAGATGTCAGTTAAATCAATAACCATAGCACAGTTTTTAGACTAGGAACAACTTTGAGGTCTAATTCTTCCATCAATATAAATTTTCAGTTGACATGAACATGAACAGAAATTATAGCACTGCCCTAAGGAATCACCTCCTATGGATTGTACCATGGCTACGAAGTATTTATAATCAGCATGTTTCATCATTTCACCCAGGTAATTGTTGCTTGATTACATTCTTGGAAATATTAAAATAAAAAAAAAGAGTTTAGAGAAAATGGTTATTAAAGAGAAAGGCAATGCTGCTCATTTCATCTAAGAGTTTATTGATAATATACACTAGAGAGTACTGACTGTTTGCGGTGTGCTATAATAAAATTGTCCTGCCAATGTTTCAAGCACATCTCATAGCAAGCCTGGAAATCTTAAAAAAAAGAATTTCAACATTAATATTGAATGTAAACATAGCTTTTCCAAAAATACTTTAGTCATATTTTTTCTGTCATCTCCCACCAATTTTGTTACCATATATATAACTTTAAGAACCATATAGCTTTAATTACTTTGCTTACTGTCCAAACGAGCTTGAATATGTTTGATGATTAATGGGTTAATTCACACCATGCTTATTATTTATGTAAATTAGGTTTTCCCTATGTATTAGTTACTTTCTCATTGTTGTGAACAAATACTTGACCAGAAAGAATTTAGTGAAGGAAAGTGTTTAGTTCACCTTACGGTTTGGAGGAGAAATTTCATTATAGCAAGGAAGGCACAGCAGCAGGAACAAGAGGCTAAGTGGGTCACAATGGTAGGTGGGCAGCACAGGAAGTAGGCTATAAAATATCCCTAGTGACTCACTTTCTGAAATAAGACCCCATTTCCTAAAGGTTCTACCTTCCAAAAGATTGCCCAAAACTGAGGACCAAGCATCCAAACACATGTGACTATAGGGAACATTATGCACTCAAACTGTAGCACTAAAATTAGCTGAAAGTATATTAGCTAAAACAAAATGAAACAAAATAAAACTGATGGCATAAGAAAAAAATGAAGTAAGTTAGGTGAAATGGAAAATAAATATCTGGGGATGGAGAGATTGCTTAGTGGCTAATGCACTTGCCTGTAAAGCCTAAGGACCCATGTTCTGTTCTATCCAAATCCCAAGTTAGCCAGACTCACAAAGGCGAGACAAGCACAAATTTGCACATGCCCACTAGGTGTTACAAGCATCTGCAGTTTGATTACAGTGACTGGGGCTCTGGCATGCCAATTCTCTCCCCCACCACTGTCTCTTATTCTCTCTGCTGTCTCTTAGTCTGTCTCTGAAAAAAAAGGAAAGAAATATTTGATGAGTTGAATGTACTGAATAGCATTGAAAATTTAATATAGAATGTGATTGTTCTAAAAGGTTATATGAAAAACTATAAGAAATATCATGATAAGACCAACTTTCTTCGTCTTTTCTATTTTTCTTTTCATTTGTTGATAGACTTGCCTCTTTTTTTCTTTAAATTTTCCACTGCATTTAGTATCAGTAGAATTCTTGATGATTATCTGACTGTATTATACCCATCTATATGTTTATTATATTTAAATCTCTAAATTTATTAAAACTAACATATAAAAATGCTAACCTCATGTGTTTTTAGAAGATTGGTGTCATAGTGTTATATGTCAAACTCACTGTTCAATTATTTGGCTATGAAACCTAGTGATGGGAGCTGCAAACGATTTGAGTATGTAAGAATTAATGTAGAAATGTAGTACCGCTTTAGTAGACTACAAATTATCCAAATGGCATAGTAAAAGAATAGAAACATTTAAAAACACGTCACTTGCAAAGACATCCATAAACTGAGCGTCAGAGGATTAAAATCATCCTGCCAAGTAGAGGACAGCTGAAACAAGCTGGCTGTTTCCCTTCTGGTGAAGCTATCTGCAGGAACACGCCAATTTCAGCAGTCCTCTTCCTGACTGAGGGTCTCTTGCTCAGGAAGTGTCTGAGGTGATCCCCTTTATCAGCTAAATAAATGCTGGGCGCCTGTTGAGAATTTCCATTTAAGGCTACTGTAACACACTTTGGCCTCTGTGTTCAAGACCTGTGATGCTCTGGCAATCTCCCTGTCCACAGCGTATCCTACCTCTGTGTGTCTGCAGTTTCCTTGTGCATGTTCTATCATTTACAAGCAGTTCCACATACAACTTCATACAAATTGGATGTCTACTTAAAAGTATTTTAAATATCCATCCAAGGATATGCATTTTAACAGTGAGTTTCATTACTTTTAGGCACTCTAGAGTGCCTATGCCTAGGCAGGTGGCCAAAGTCTCAAACTGCCATATATGTATATAGACAGGTTAGAAGCACAGTAGGTTTTTTTTTTTTTTTTTTTTCTGGTAGATAGTTAGCTGGGACTGGCACACAGAAACACTGATACTACTTTCCCTTCTGTGAGATGAGAGCTAAGTCACATCTAATGAAGTCTCTTCCAACATGGCAACAAGCATCAACTACAGTGTCAGCTTCCTGCTTCTATCTCATCCTTTCCTGATCATACACTACTCTGGGCTTGCCATTCCTGAGCCAACCTCTTGAATCCCCTATACCGCCCTTACAAACCATAGTCTGATGGCAAGGCTCATTTTAATTAGATATCTAATTCATATAAATGGGTCTCAAACTGTTGTGGAAGCCTTTTGGCTCTTGAGCCTCTTAGCTCTAAGCCCTTTACTTCACTTTGTTCTCTGTTCCCTGATGTTAGAGGGATCTTCTGGGTGCCCTCTCCCCTGTGAAATAGCAGGTCATTTATACTTATATAATCCCCTTCTGGGCTTGTTCTGGGTGCTTTTCTGCTTGCTTCCCGTGTGTGAGAACCTTCCTTAAAGACATTTTCCTACGTGAGGCCTTTACCATTTTGCTTTCCTTCCTAACTCTGCCTAAAATAAATCTCATAATTCATACTTGTCTCCAGGTTGTCAACTGTACAAAGACCTGAAGTTGGGGTTCACAGTCCTGGCTGTCTCCTGCATCATTATAGAGACCTAATCCTTCACAGGACTCCAACTGTACATTCTTATTTTTACCCATAAATTAGTGTTACTCTCAGCTTTGGTCAAAGAGGCTTCTTTTTGCAGTGGGTAGTGGTTAATGCAGAAACCCATCATCTATCAAAGTGCTGAAAAAAAAAAGTGACTATTGTGTACACAGCCCTAAATAGGATATGTATGTGACCCCCTCCAAAGCTAAGGAAATACAGCAAGAGGGAAAAATGAATGTGAAGCAAGGAGGATAGGGAAGAATGTCATGAAATACTGTTGCTAGGCATGATATGCCCATTGCAACCATGAACTCTCAGAAGTTTTGGTTACCTGAAAAAGAACTGAACAAAATAGACCTGATTTGTGAAGCCATACCCACTTTTGCTCTTAAAGGAGAGTTGTTGCTAAAGGGGGAGCCGTTTTCTTCAGTGGTGTAAACACTGGTGTATTGTCCACTCTCAAGAGAATAAAGCCATACCCATGCACATGGAAGGAACCCTAATTGAACTCAGTGGATCTCTCTCTGTCCCTCACCTCTCTCTCTCTCTCTCTCTCTCTCTCTCTCTCTCTCACACACACACACACACACACACACACACAGAGATACACTAAAAAAATTGACATCAAAGTTAAAGGAGAAAAAGTGGTTCAGTGGGAGTGTGCTGGGGACAAGAGAAGATAACGGATAAATGTGATCAAAATACATTATCTACACATATAAATTTGTTAAGAAAAAATAAAAAATTGTCAGTGTATGGGATGCTAATCAGTGAAAGATTAACTTCAGAGAACCACTTCAGAATAATTAAACAAAGAAAAAATTTGAGCAAAAAAAGAGCTGACGTTAGTCTCAGTTTTCTAACATTCAGAACAAATAAAATATATTATTAGATGTTCCCAGAAATGCCATTTCCAAGTGGGAAACTCCCTGAGCCAATTTATTTTTACTTTTCCAATTGAGATGATTTAAGCAAGTATCTTTGAATCCTTTGTCATCAAATTAAGTACATTCTCTCAGTTATTCTTTTCATTTTATACTTCAGCATGGAAACATATATTACAAACTACACAGAAAAATTTAAGAATGCCAGAATATACCACAACTATGCCACTGGATGGATACTGAAATTCTCATCAATTCAGTTTCCCCTGAAATACACAGGATGCAGTAAAGAGGTGACAGTCATAAGATTAATGAAGTAATTCACAGAACATTTCTGCTTCTGCAATCAAATCTTTACTAAATAGCAAAGCAAGCTTGACCTCCCATCATTTTTAAATGCTAAACAACTTACACTCATGAACATAAAGCTTTATTGAGATTTATCTTCTCAATGACTTCAATATGTATCTCCTGTTAGTAATCTGATTATTTGAACTAAAATAATCATATTCACATACTATTTGCATGATAAGTGTAACTCATTTATAATGATTTTATCGGTCATTGTCACACCAGGAAAAGAGATGGCATACACAAGTAAGATTATCTTTAAGGTGAACATATCATTTATTGTATGCTCCCTTCTGATCTTCTATTTATAGATACACCAGGGCAAGGGGTGAAAATTTGAACCTTAATGAACAAAATAGCATATATGGCCACCCTAGCTTTTGAAAATTATTAGTATGTAGTCAAGTTTAAGAGCATAAGCAAGAGATGGGGTACTAGTACCACAAAGACAGCAAGGTCTGATGCCACTGTCCTCAATCAAACACAATGTTCGATGAGAAGGTAATCAATCGAGCCTGTAGAAATAGATACTGGCTGTGGAAGGGAGTTGTGTCTTCTGGTAGACTTGCATTTATAGTATGTGTTTACTTGTCAGAGTGGTGGGAAATGTCTCAAGCATTTCTCTCCTTTAACCAACAGTCTTTGACTGGTATCTCTCATTAGTTACCCATAATCGGAAGCCAGATAATAAGAGCATCATTATATAGTCCATGTAGATCAGCCTCAGGAAAGAGAAGAAAGTAGGAGCTGAGTAGGGATAGAGGATACCCAAAAAACACAATGTTTCTTCTAATGGAATTCCATCACATAAATCTATCATAAGTTGAAAATGTGGAATTTGAAGGGGCACATAATAAAGATAACCTACTAAACATTATTGCTTAGTAACATGGCATTTAAAGTGTGGATCGACATCTTTTCTAATAACATGACTGACTGAGAGCATCACTGGTTACCATTGGCTAGCATTGAGAAGTCAGTACTATGGTTCTCATACCCTTGTCTAGAAAATTATCAAAGTTCGAAGTATAGTTTTTACTAAAGGGATTCACTTGGACAAAATTGAAAACATTTAAACAACTCACCATTATGTTATGTTTTTCAACAAAACATTTCTTCCTCAAATACTAAGCTAATAGGATAATCCTTAAATAAGGATAAGACAAAAGATAAATGGACTGAACAACCTGCCTATAGTCATAATATTAGCAAGCCTGTGAGATTAGATATATTCATGTTGGTTTTAGTCTATAACCAGGTTTATCCTGGAAGATCAAGTGAGTTCTCATTCTCTCTTTATGTATATACTGTTTTAATTATTTTGAGACAAAGTCTTATGATATAGGTCAGGCTGGACTCAAACTTTCAATCTCCTTCACATACTGAATTACAGGTATATTCTACTATAGTCAGCTTTTTCTTTTAGAAAGAAAATGGCAATGGATGTGTGTGAGAGTTAAAAGTGAGAAACTGCTTTATTTTAAAATTTTATTTATTTACTTTTTGTATGTGTGCATGCATGTGTGAGTCAGAGACTTTTGGGGCCACAATGCTGGTTGAGCTTTATGTGGGTGGGTGGGGAATTCAACATTGTTCAGCAGGCTTTTCAAGCAAGCATTTATTTATTTATTTTTGTTTTGGTTTTTTGAGGTAGGGTCTCACTCCAGCCCAGGCTGACCTGGAATTCACTAGGTAGTTTCAGGGTGGCCTCGAACTCACGGTGATCCTCCTACCTCTTGCCTCCTGAGCGCTGGGATTAAAGGCGTGCGCCACCACACCCGGCTATCAAGCAAGCATTTAAATCATGACCATCTACCCAGGTCCAGCAACTGATTTAAAAGACTTCTTAATTGTTAAATTTGAATCACTGATGGGTTGTTTCTGATTAAAAATAAAGCATGGGGGCTGGAGAGATGGCTTAGCGGTTAAGCGCTTGCCTGTGTAGCCTAATGGACGCCGGTTCGAGGCACGATTTCCCAGGACCCACGTTAGCCAGATGCACAAGGGGGTGCTCGCGTCTGGAGTTCGTTTGCAGTGGCTGGAGGACCCGGCCCGCCCATTCTCTCTTCCTTTCTCTCTCTGCCTCTTTCTCTCTGTCTGTTGCTCTCAAATAAATAAATAAAAATTAAAATTAAAAAAAAAATAAAAAAAATAAAAAAAAATAAAAATAAAGCATGGTATCCCAAATGCAACAGAACTGTAAGAGATGTCCACACTGAGAAACCACAATAAAACTTATGCTTCAGTCTATAAGCAATCATTTTTGCAATTGTCAATTATGCTGCCAAAGCTTCTACTTTCTTACCAAGTCTTACCTATATTTTGGTATATTATATCAATACCTAACAAATTTGCAATCATGCACTTCTTGCTAATGGATTCAAAAAATAAATTTTAAAGTTTTTTTTTTTTTTTTGAGGTGGGGTCTCACTTTAGCCCAGGCTGACCTGGAATTCACTATGGAGTCTCAGGGTGGCCTCGAACTCATGGCGATCCTCCTACCTCTGCCTCCCGAGTGCTGGGATTAATGGCATGCGCCACCATGCCTGGCTAAATTTTAAAGTTTTAAGAGTACATTAAGATTATTTACATTTTATCGCCCAGACCTGTATAGTCTACATTGCCTGCTTAAAATATACGGTATTTTTTTTTTTTTTACTTTATTTAACTCCAGTAATGGACTTAATTTAAGAAATACATACATGGAAGAATATCAGCCCATATGGGTTCTTTTAACAGATCTAAAGTATATTGGTAAGTATAATTGATTTTGCTTTCAAATTTAAGAGTACCATATTTCATTAACTAATTTTTATAACAGCAATTCCGAAAACCTAAAAGTATGTGAAGGGATCACCAAATATCTCACATATAATTATTGTGTACATCAAAGAACATTAAACAAAGGTCATTATCAATACTAAGAATTCTCTTTAGAAATAATCAAAAGGGGCTGGAGAGATGGCTTAATTGTTAAGGCTTTTGCCTGTGAAACCTAAGGACCCAAGTTCAATTCCCCAGGACCCAAATAAGCCAGATGCACAATGTGGTGCATGTGTCTGGAATTTGTTTGCAGTGGCTAGAGTCCCTGGCGTACAAAGTCTCTCTCTATATGCCTCTCTCTCTTTCTCTCAAAATAATGAATAAATAAATAAAATATTTTTTTAAAAAAGAAATAATAAAAAAATTGTGTTTTTTGGTTGAGAGATTTTTAAATAATATTTTATTTATTTGAGAGAGGGAGAGAGAGAGAGAGAAGAGAGAGGAAGAGAGAGAGATATTATGGGGGCAACAGGTCCTCCAGCCACCTCAAAAAAACTACAGACAAATGTGTTTTGGCTTTGCAGTAAACACCTTAACCACTAAACCATGTCTTCAGCCCAAACTGAGAGATATTTTATCAAAAGTTGACTACTGTGATTTTGATGCCACCATGAAACTAGATAGTGAATTCCATGTTAGCCTAGGCTAGAGCATGACCCTACTTAGAAAAAAAAGAAAAGAAAAAAAAAAAAGAAAAAGATTAAAAAGTAAATAAATAAATAAGTTAATGAGTTTTATACTTAATAAAAATTGAGTTTTTCTGCATACTGCTTACTTTTCTTGAATATGTACCTATCCTGCAGTGACAGTTCCCTTCATATTGACTTATCTGTCCTACCTATCTGCCACTTTCCCTCTTCTAAAAAGTGGAAAACTGTAAAAAAAAAAAAAAAATTGTTCACATTTGGTACCTTTGCAAATGAGGCTACAGCAGAAGAGATTGGAGATTTTTTCTGGAACTTTCTGTAAATATTTCAGTCTTCTATTTACAGATCACTATATTTAAGTTTTTAAACTCTCAGTCCAATTTTCAGTCACTTCCTTTTAAATTATGCTGTTTTCTTGACCTGTCTTCAGTTTTTAATTAGATAACTCTAGGGCGATACTGCAGTTATTTTATTGTTGCTGGACAAACACCATACCTGAAGCAGCTTGTGGGAGGAGAGGGTTGATTTCTGGCTTATAGAATCCAGGGGAATTTTGATCAGAGTAGAAGAAGCTAGTTCACTTCCATAGATTCATAGCAGAGAGGCACCATTAAACAACAAGTAAACACAAAGCCAAATCCAACCTGACTCTTACCACACACTAGGGCTGGGCAACAAGATCTGCCCCCAGTGATATCTCCTCCATCAGGCCTTGCCTGCAAAGCCTAAGGACTCTGGTTCAGTTTCCTAATACCCACGGAAATCAGATACATATGGAGGCGCATGTGTCGGGTTTTGTTTTCAGTGGCTGGAGGCCCTGGCATTCCCATTCTGTCTCTCTCTGTCTGCCACTCTCTCTCTCTCTCTTTCTCTCTTTCTCAAATGCATAGATTAAAAAAAAAAACAAAAATAAGATTAAAAAAAAAACTTTCTGAGGTTATTAGGCACATCCATTCACATTCAAACCACCACAGCTTCTCTAAATTAATTATATCAGAATATATTTATGCCCAGATATCAAACATATTTCTGAATAATAAAAAAAGTCATATAGGATTCCAAATTCTCATATTTAACATATTTTCCAAAACCAATTGTATTTAAAGTATTATTTACTTTCCTTTTATTAGGTATTGTATAAAAGCCTTTGATAGTATTTCTTACAGAAATCTTAACATGATTGATCATACATGTCATTTTTTCTGTATCTATCTGTCTTTCTTTTCCATATGTGTGTGTCCACATGTATGCTCAAACAATAGCAGCATGTCTTTAAGGAGGATAACCAACTAGTTGCACTATGATTAAATTTGAGGCCTGCTCTATGGGAGATAATTCATGTCCATACTCAAATCCTAGTGTAAAGTCCAAGTTTGGAAGTTCATAGATCATATAGGACAGCTACTACTGTTGTTTAGCTAAAGATATTTATTTCTTCCACATTTAGACCACACTGTCTTGATCCCACTTATCTTACAGTTTTACACTCAGAGAGACTTTTTTTCTGTTTTAACTTCAAAACAGCTAATGTAGACTATAAAATGAAATATTTCCTGTATCCTGTGGTTAGTAGTTGTGCTAGACAGCCTCAAGTTGCTGGGATGAACTTCCAAAGAAGGCATAGTTATGTGAGGAAGGGAATTTATTGAAGCTTACAGATTCAGGGGAAGTTCTATAATGGCAGAAGTTGGCCTCCTTTCACAGATTCATGGAGAGAGAGAGAGAGAGAGAAAACAACCAACCACCACCAGCAATGTTGACAAGCACACTTCCACAAAAGGAGGCAAAATTCTGGCCCTTTGCATATCTTCAGACTGGAATTACAAGTACTGCAAATACACCTTAGGGTTGGACCCTAGAATCCCCCCATAGTGATACTTTCTCCAGTCAGTGGGCTGGAGATCTAAATTACAAGCGTGAATAAACTCCTGAATCAATTGGGGGACATCTATTCAAACTACCACAGTAGTAATGATTGTTCGTAAATTCAAGTAGGAAAATATAATCATGAATTTAATACAAGTAACCTTTTATCTATGAATGAATGAAATTATTGATTCAACAAATATAATTATCACTGAGTCTTATTATATGAAAAATTTATAACATATTGTAAATTCTAACTCATAATTTTATATAATTTTATGTGTCATATTATTTAATGCTAGTGAAATTCATTTATTTTGAAATTTCTTCAGATATTAAAATTGAAATATTATTAATACTCAAACTAATGAAAGTATTAAATATAATACTACTTTTGTCTGTTTATATTCATATATACTTCTTGAAGGTTAATGATAGTGATGAATGATTTTGAATTGATCCAGTAAAATATCCATATGGTTGCTGGCATATATGAAGATATTTATTTTAAAGAAAGAAATAACATTACAAGTAGGATGTTATATTTTTATATATGGCTATCTCATGTAAGTTACAGGAAAATTATGAGTTCTTTCCAAAATGTAGACATCTTGATAAATAAACATTTTCATCTACTAAAGTAGTTTAATAAAGGAATCACTTGTTTGAAAATAAAACTGTGGGAAGCACCATGTCTACTTTAAAATAAATCACTCAAGTTATTATTCCATAGCATTTCCATAGTACTATAGAGTAGAAATACTTATCACAAAATGATGATTTACTCATCCATTTTCTTTAGGCAGGCAACACCATTTTCAAATTTATTATTCATGTATTTTGTAATTTCAATACTAAAATTTATTTAGCGCCATAATATAATTTTTTAAAATATTCTATTTTTATTTATTTGAGACAGAGAATGAGGCAGAGGGAGAGAGAAAGAGAGAGAGACAAAGAACAGGCATGCCAGGGCCTCTGGCCACTGAGAATGAACTACAGATGCATGTGCCACGTTGTATATTACATGGGTCCTGGGGAATCAAACCTAGGTCCTTTGGCTTTGCAGGCAAGCACCTTAACCACTAAGCAATCTCTCCAGCACAGCCATAATATAATCTATTTAAGAAAACACATGCACAACCATACTCTTGAAATATATATATCATATTAGAGAGTGAGAAAAACTATCATTTTATCACTTGAATGCCAAGTGTGTGTGTGTGTGTGTGTGCGTGGGTGTGTGTGTGTATAATATATATATATATATATATATATATATATATATATATCATTACTAGTATATAAAAATGGCACTTTAAAATCTTTTTAATGGCCAAAAGTTGTGTGTTAGTGGAAAAGTGTTAACTTAGTATGCATGAGGCCATAAGTTGAATACCCAGCACCAAAAATATAATAATTAATGAAACCAAAATAATCTTTCTAAAATATTAGACATGCAACTTTTGTATTCATTCTATTTTCTATATGTCTTATATACTTTTTAATAACAGTCCATGTCTTCCTCACGACCAATTCCAATCCAACACAAGATTCATTTACTGTTAAATGATCAAAAAGTCCTGAAACCTATAGTGATGTCATCAGGGTTACTTAATGAGCATCAGTAATTCTCATTATTATGTATTATTGTCCCTTTCCAGTCTTTTAAATATCACACAACTTTCACTGTAAAAACGTTTTATTGAATTATTGATTCAAGTTAAATGTATCATTGGGCAGAAATTCCAGACACATTACAGAGAGAATAACTGAATGGAAATTGTGTGGAAGGGATTATTCAGTTTAAAATGCTGGATGCAAGCTGGAGATGGCTAAGTAGCTAAGGTGCTTTCCTGAAATGCCAAAGGACTCAGGCATCATTCCCCAGTACCCACAAAACCAGTTGCACAAGGTGGCACATGTGTCTGGAGTTTGTCTGCAGTGGCTGAAGGCCTGGGCATGCCTATATTCTCTTTCTTTCTCCCTTTATTTCTATCAAATAAATAAGGTAAATAAATTAAAAAATTTAAAAATAAAATGCTGGATGCACACATGAAGCTATAACCCCATTTTCCACCCACAACAAATAGACCCAAATCACAAAGAAATTGACAGTAATAAGAAATATGCATTGAATATACATAGCTATATAGCAATGAAGAAGAGAGGGGGAATCAAGTGTATATGTATGATTGAATCTATGAACAACAGAAAGCTGTTGAGATATGACTGAGGAAGAAAATTGTGATGGCTATTTCTTGTCAAATAGAATTTTGAATCGCCATGAAAACAACACATTTCTGGTCATATTTGTGAGGGATTTTCTAGATTAGATTTGTTTAGATATGAGGACTCACTCTAATGGTGGGATGAAAACAATCCATGGGATGGTTTTCAGGAGAGAACAAGCTGAACATTCATCTCTAAACTTTCTCCCAGCTGATGGGAAGATATGGCATGAGTTTTCTGTTCCTGTCTGCATTCCTGCCAATACACAATTACCCTCCGGAACTGTATGCAGACATAATTTTTTCCTCCCTATGTCCTTTTGGTCTGGTATTTTGTCCCAGCAATGAGATAACAATAGATACACAATCAATAACAGTATGGGAATGATAGAATGATGAAGGTTGAGTACCATAAAATATGTTGTGTATCAAAAATAGTAACAGCAGGAGAAATCAAGAAGGAAAGCCAATGTATTAAAGCAATGCATTGCTATTAATTGAAACTTACAATTTTATTTCCATCTTTTTTAAAGTTTTTTTTTTTTTTCATACTGCTGTCCTGTCTGGCTTACTACATTGCATTTAGTCATCACATTTCCTTAAGAAACTGCAGAATTTTAGTTTTTCAGACTTTCTTTGTTTATGATGACTTGGGCACTTCTCAGATACACTGATGATCCTGGTGCCAAAAGCTGTGAATTAGATTTGTCTTTTCATCCTCATCATATTATATATTCATATCACATATATCATTTATATCAATATTCCCATTTGTATTTTAGCATGCTATTGTTCTGCACATATATTTAAATTATTACTTTTATTATAGAATTAAATGTATTATTATGACTTAGTAGCTTCTTTATATCTTCTGTGTTCAATCAAGAAGACCACATTCAAGTTCAAGAAATGATGGAAGCCGCAACTCAACAGTTAGAGTGAATTTACATTTTGATAAATTTTCTACTTACATCAGCCTTCTGGAAACACTCTCAGATGATACAATTCTGAGATAACATCTGACCTGCAATTTATCCATCCTTGATTCAAGTGATGACATAAATTTAATGTCATATTATTTTGGGATTTTTTTTTTTTATTAGTCAGTTCTGTATTCAGCAAATACAGTCAGTTTGGTACCATTATTAGGCTCATCCGTGACCTACCCCCTCCCCTTGGCCCCTTCTTGTTGAGGTATGCGGGTCGTGCATTGTGGAGTTAGCCCACAGTTATGGGTAAGCTAAATGTCTCTGCATATCATGACCCAACATGTGACTCTGACATTCTTTCCGCCCCCTCTTCCGCAAAATTTCCCTGAGCCATGTTGGGTTCATTTTTGGTCTGCTTCAGTGATGAGGTGTTGAGGGGATTTTTTTATGTATTCTGATAATTGTATTTTATTTGATCTTTTCTGAATACACATCCTTAGTAATTATATACATGGCTGGAGTGGATGTTACAGTTTTCTGTTGTTGGATCTCTGTCTTGTTATCCACAATTCTTGGCATTCCTTATATTCATTTGAGCATTTTATATGATTCTGTAATATTCTATATATTAGGTTTATTAGTTTATACACAGTGATTTTCCTAGAGTTTTCAGTATGTAATATCAAAATTCACATTCAAATATCATTATTATAATTTATATCCAGCACAGGTATTTTAAAGGGTTCTAAATTTCTCTTTTCTTTCCCTCAAAGCATGTTTTCCATTTTAATTATCCAGACACTGTATTAGTCTTATACATAACACTATTATAAACAGGTAGACATGTTTTAGAGTAATTGATAATTACTTAGTATTCCAATTCACTATTCATTTTAAATATTGACAAATGTACTTTTAAACTCGTTTGTTAATTAGCACACAATGTATTGGGTGTCATTATGACATTTTTATACAAGCTTCTTTAAGTGCTGAACTATCTCACCAGTCCTCATTATCGTGTTTTCAAACAAAATTTGATTACCTTTCTTCTCCCCTACCTCTTTTTTATTCTCCATAGTCCCTCTTTCTAAGACACATGTGTACTTTTGCCCCACTCCTTCCTCAGCATCTTTTTTTACCCTCTCTGTTCCTTTTTAGTTCTTTTAGGCCTTACACATGTTTACTCCCATTTATTACACACACACACACACACACATACTCAAGACTGCCTTGCAGCTTTTTTCCAATTTTGAAGCATTTTATTTATTGTGGCTAGAACTTCCTACACTATTTACAGTAAAATTACCAAGTGTATTTTATCCTTGATCTTACAGCAAACACACTCAGCTTTTCCTTCCTGCATATAGTTCAGGATGGCTATAAGTTTAACAGTTATAATGAAGTACATAAATGTTCAAAAGTTGTTGTACCTTTTATCATAAAATGTTATTGAATTTTGTCACATACTTTTCCTATATCTGTTGACAAAACTATACTTTGTTTTCATTTTGCTAATATGTCATGCTAGCTATGTTATGTTATGCTAATGTGTTATGATTATTTCTCTGTTTATTTTGAAAAATCCTTTCATCTAAGGGTGAACTCACACTTTACCATGGTGCATGATCCTTTTTTTTAATGCTGAATTTGATTGCAAGAATTTGATGACTGTTTTTATGATTGCAATTGTGTAGCAATATTATCCTAATTTTTTAACATTGTCCTGCTTACAGGGAATTTTAAAATGAGATTGAAGTAGTTCCTCTTATTTAATTTTTTATAATTTGAAAAGGAGTGGTGTTAATTCTCCTTCAAATACTTATGTGTATTTATTGAACATTTGGGTGTTCATGAAGTGGTAGATATTTAATTACTGATTTGATCTCTAATTTAGTTTAATCTATTCAGATTTTCTATTTATTTATGATTCAGTTAGCAATTTGTTTGTTTGTGTTTTGAGTAAGGGTCTCTCACTAGCCCTGGATAACCTGAGATTCACTATGTTATTCTCAGGGTGCACTCAAACTCTATGACTATCATCCTACCTCTGCCTCCCAAGTGCTGGGATTAAAGATG
This sequence comes from Dipus sagitta, assembly GCA_036346955.1. NCBI lineage: Eukaryota > Metazoa > Chordata > Mammalia > Rodentia > Dipodidae > Dipus > Dipus sagitta. Next base: position 53,594,982 of record CM070774.1, read on the forward strand.
TGCACCGTCACTCCTGGCATTTAATTTTTTGATTCTAGAAATTCTGAATTTCTTCAAACTCATATCTTATTTTAGTACACAGTTTTTCATACTTGTCTGTTATGATATTTTTTTATTTCTGTGGACACAGACTTTTTTGCTCTTTCAATTCTAATATTATTAGATTCTCTTCTTTTTATTAGTTTAAATAAAGGTAGGTCAATTTTTCTTAAAAATAAGTGAATTTTTAAAATAATATCTTAGCTTTGTAAAATATTCTATTGCAGTAACATTCTTATTGATGGAGAAAACACCCAACCAGAAGCAGCTTATGTGAAGCAAAGGCTTATTTCAGGCTTACCAGAAGAAAATGGCTCACTTCACCCATATAGCCACAACAGAGAGACAACAGATGAACTGCCAAGCATGGTGGTATACTCCTTTAATTCCAGCACTTGGGAGATAGAGATAGGAGTATCACTCTGAGTTCAAGGCCAGCCTAAAACCACATAATGAATTCTAGGTCAGCCTGGGCTAGAGCATGACCGTACCATGAAAAAACAAAATAAATAAATAAGTAAAAATAAATATAGAGAGACAACAGCAAGCATGAACATGCATGAGCTGACTCTCCACACTTAGGGCTGAGCCCAATATCTTCCCCAGTGACACATTTCCTCCAGTAGGGTTCTACCTGCTAGATTCTGAGTAGGAAGCTTAATCAATACTTGGGTCTATGGGGTATTTCCATTCAAACTAGCAAAATTATTATTTTAATTTCTCTTCTAATCTTTATTATTTCTCTACATATGCTAAGCAAAATTGAGAGGAGGGTGAGTATATTTTAATACAACATATGTTTATCATGATGGACTTCCTGGTGCTGTCTTTTCTGGCTTCTATATGTATATGGCATTTCAGTTTTTATTTTTCTCAATATGTTTTCCAGTTTTGTTATGCTTTGTTCTCTGGCCCATTGATTGATTAGGGGTGTGTGAATAAATTCCCACTCATTTTTGAGAGCCACTTTCCATGTTTATTATGTCTAGTGTCATAATGTAACCAATAAAAATATTCTGTGTAATTTCGATCTTCTTAAATTTGTTACTATTAATTTTGTGGCATAACAAGTGAGCTGTTATATAGAATGTTCTGTGCACTTAATGTGGATGTATTTTTTTTCTGATGTGAGATGGAATAATCTGTGTGTCTCTAAGGTTCATTTGGCCTACAGTGTCACCTGTGCTACATCCTGATTTATTTTTTGTCTGGTTGCTCTACATGGTGAAGTGGCTATAAGAGGGCCTACACCTATTAAATTCTCTATAAAAAGTAAGGGTTATATCATTTGACTGGTGCTAACTTACTCTCCATTCGAAAATCTGCTTCTCTCTCTCTCTCTCTCTCTCTTCTCTCTCTCTCTCTCTCCTATCTAACTCTTTCATATTAGTTATCATTTTCTTCCTTTTCTTAGTGGGCACTGACCTGTAACTCCCAGTACCAGCATGTGGCAATCATCCACAATGAGCTTTTGATTCTTTTCCTTTTATCTCGTGTGTAGCTTTCAGGGGTTGTATGTGTGTATGTACATTTCTTTTTTATAAAAAACAAAGTTTTGACATCTATCTTAAGATGATATATCTTAATTTCAATTTCATATGAATTTTGACTGTCTGCATGCATACCTTTTGTATTATCAGTTCTGTGATATGCTCAGGATGCTGGTTGTATCCTGAGTTTCTCTTTCCTCCTTGGGAAACATCACAGTCAGCCTGGGCATCTTTCTCAGTGCTGAGCTGTGCCACCATGGGCAAGAAGGAGACTTTGACAAAATAAAACAGCTCTTGTCCATTTGGATGTTTGTCTGAGCAGTCAAAACTTCTCAACCAATTCTGACATTCACATAAATGCATTGTAGTCTGATTGTGGTTGTTAAATCAGAATTTCTTTGAGGAGAGGTCTAGTGTTTTCTATTCTTGTATATTACATCTTTAAAATTATACATGTATATATATGTTTACTACACTTTTATATTAGTACAGTTTTATATTCATTAAGCATGTCTTTTAAAAAATCTGCAAGTATAAGTTTACATCTCATTGTGTGAAAACCTTAAGGTTATATGTGTTTCTTTTTAATTTCAGAGCTTTTAGATTTTAATTTATCCAACATTCCCAGCAGAGTCTGAGTCAATATGCATATTCAAATACATCATTTTATTCCAGTAAAATGTGTAAATATTCACACAAAATGTGATGAATAAAGGTTGCATCAAGCTTCACATCCTTTTAGAGAAAAATTTGCTGCCAAATAAATCAACTGAAATTTTTGGAATTCATAAACTTACCTATCTCTCTTTGCATCTTGAAACTATAAGTGATGTACCTCATCAGTTGTTTATAACATTCCTCTGAATCAGAATGTTCTGCTCAACATAACTGTACTGCTCAATTTTCTCATACATGTACTTAAACTACCAATTTTATAATTAGTTGCTTTGTCATACCATTAGATTTACACTCTGAATTTGAAAACTAACTTCTACTATCTCCTTCTTGATGTTCAGGATCTGAAACTTTACCTCAAAAGTAGCTTTTTCTCACCAAAGAAGCCTTGTATTGACCAACTCTTAGGTCTGGGACAGTCTTGTTCCAATACTTGATTGCCATTTTCTTTTTGTCCTTTATGTTCCCTGAGAATACTCAGTTATTTTTTTAAATTATTTTTTGTTATTTTTATTTATTTATTTGAGAGTGACAGAGAGAGAAAGAGGCAGGTAGAGAGAGAGAGAGAGAGAGAGAGAGAGAGAGAATGGGTGCGCCAGGGCCTCCAGCCACTGCAAACAAACTACAGACATGTGCAGCCCCCCTTGTGCATCTGGCTAATGTGGGTCCTGGGGAATTGAGCCTTGAACTGGGGTCCTTAGGCTTCACAGGCAAGCGCTTCACCACTAAGCCATCTCTTCAGCCCTCAGTTATTTTTTTTAACAATATTTAGCCATAAGGTGACAGTACTAACACTACCCAATCAACTCAAGGATATTCACACAGTTTCTAGGCATGTGGGTAAAAAATTTTTGAGAACTATAGCCTATTGAGTTCAGGAAAACCAATTCTCAACTCACTGCTACCTAGGAGCAAACTGTGTATACAGTATCTCATGGATATTCCCACCGGTTTACCACTCTAATCATCTCCTAAACATACAGCCATACTTTATGGGGTGGGATTAGTGCTCATACAACCATTACGGTCCTCATACAGCTCAGACTGTATATCACACTCAGTCTGTTTTCCTATCCTAGTGTCGGGAGTTAGCAGCCACCACATAGTACAACACTGTATAGTAACAAGCTTCCTGAGATTAGAATTTTGTTTGGCACAGGTTTTATTTAGCCTAGCCTAGAGTTATTTTCAGTATTCTTGAAGTAATCCCTTATAACCAGTTACCACACCCCCATTTTACCCTTCTGACAGTTATTTTTCTACAAAGCTGAATAGTTATGATGAGAACAGTTATTCTTAGCAGAACTTGTGTGGGCAATGAAGAAGCCATGGACCACAGCCACCCATTATTAAGCTCCCACCCCTCATTGAATCTTTTAGCCATGATTCAAGCCAATATAGCCACAGAAAAGCAGCTACATGCTTTATAGTTCATTCCTAACTGACTACCACATTATCATGGCTGCTTATGGGCAGGAGGAATAAACACATTTTGGGGTCTGTGCAGAAGAGATGTATGAATAGCCTATAATTTTGTGGAGCCAACAGGTAACTCCTGGGCCAATAACTCATTGGAATGTATCTCATCCCTGGCACTGAAAATTTTCCAGTAACAATCTATGACTTCTGGATGTGCCATTATTCAAGGAAGTAGGTTTTCATATGCCTTATTCTGAACATCTTGAATTTTGATTGACTTTCCCCACCCTTCTTTTAGGGAATAGTTTTGTATATATGTAAGTAGAAAAACAGATTACAGGGAATGTGATTCTTAATGATCTGGCTGACATGTTTAGCAGTAGGGGATTGAGTTGGAGAAGACTTGAGCAAACTGTGGTGCATATCTACCAGGACAAGAAAACAGGAAAGCTCAAAGTCAATTCACAATGTATTATGGACATGTTTTGACTACAAAGAGGATGTTTTTTTGTGGGGGGGGGGCAAAGGGGAAGACTTGCAAGGAAAAGTAACTCACAAGTTCCCTTATCTAGAAGAATCTACCAGTGAATTCTATACAGTGCTATATACATGCTGCATTGTGAGTGCAGAAGCATAGAGCCAGCCAACACTCTGTAGAGAATCAGAAGGTTTTGGGGCCTGTAGGTCTCATGGGAGACCCTGGAAGAGACTATGGTGTCAGTATTCCCAAGGATTTTCCTCTATGTAAGAAATGTTTAGCACTAAGCAAGAGATCTGTAGGGTCTCAAAACAACCGTGGAAAGTAGAAGTTTACTTCAAGAACAGAATGCAATCATTGAGGGCTTCATGATCCTCCCTTCCTACCTGGAATTGGTTATCTTATTAGAGGAAGCCTGAGTAGTATCCTTGGAGGAAAATATGGCCTTAGATATTACTGTGGTCCACATGGTTTATTTAGAAGTGCACCCAGTAGACAAATGATTTCTACAGTGGCTCTGGTTTGTATAAAGGTGGCTTTGGTGGAGCAACACAACATGGCTGTGGAGGGACTGGACCTTTGATGGATGGAAGAAGAGGTGGACATAAAAGTTCTGAATAGGGAAAAAGCATCAGAAACACAGAGAACCCATAGAGAAGCATTAGTTATCAGATTTATTAAGCCATATAATGTTATATATTATATATTCCTCTCTTTCCCTCTTTCTGGATTGGTCTTTTGATTCTAATCAGTAAAATGAAAGAGAAAAGATTCTGTGGCTGTTGTAGTTTCACAATTAAGAGGATTTGTTGACTGCTATTTTACCACTTTAAGAGTACTGACTTACTGTGTAGCCATGTGTCTACATGGAGAAAAGGTGCAAATTCAGTGTGGGAGAATGAAGCTCTATGATCACATAAAACAATTGTAAAGCAATTATTCCAACATTCCTAAGGGCCAGTTGAAATCCTCTATCTGATAAGGTGGTAAGTAAATAAATAAGCCATTTGTCATATGTATAAATTATGTGTCCTTCAAATCAATTTTTTTAAGTCCTATACACCAAACTGTCAGTACATGAAGATAGGCAGTGTATGAGTTAATAACTTTCAAATTATGTCATGAAGATAGGACCCTAATCCAGTTCATGGGAATATGGTATTATATAAGAAAAGGAAATATCTCTCACTCTCTCTCTGCAGACTATCACAAGTCAGGAAGAGAGCCCTCCACAGCACCCCATCATGCTGGCACCAAATTTAGATTTTCAGTCTTGAGAAATGTTAAAAGCAGTCTATGTTACATCCATAGGCGAGCCCAATTTGAGTACTATACCAGCCTATTGAGCCCTGAAATGCTGCATATCCAACTGATATTGCAGGGAAAATAAGAAGTACCTATTACATATAGACATCACACATGATAACTACCTTATTATCTTAAAAACACACTTAGTTTTGGAAATGATTATCAATTTACATTAAATACCTAAAACATATACTCTATATAATCTTCCATGTTGCAACAGCACATTCACAATGTTGCAGAAGAGTATATGGTCCAAAGTTAATAAAGGAATTCAGCAGATGGCATAGGCTGGAGTCTTCAGGAGAGAGGCCTGAGATTCCAGGCATGGCTAAGGACCCCCAGGCTATAGGAGGCCACTCCCTCTCCAAGCCCCCGGTACACCTAAACTTAGGCTCTGCCCATAGCCCTGTAACCTTTGGCCAGTTGACTAGGAAACTCCTTATCAGCCAGTACCTTCACCCAGTCCCATCCCCCTGAAACCCTAGATCACCCCCCCCATCCCACCATTGCCTACATGCTGGAATGAATGCTCCCATAGGAACCTTCTACATCCAATCCCCTTAGGACACTCCCCCAATCCTCAGATACTTATAAACCCATTTCCCTGGCAATAAACTGAGAGCTCTTCATGGAAACTATCTCCCAAAAGTCCTCCAAAGGCAAATATTTTCAACAGACTATTACTGTCATCTGGTGGAGTCTTCAGGTTGTTCACATCTTACTAAAAGAATTGCAAGAAGTGGTACACAAGCAGTTATGCAGAAAGACATTTTGTTAATAACAAAGTGAATAGTAATGGCTCACATACACACCAAAGGGGCAACAGGCCTTTGAGTGAAGGGTCCCAGGAAGTGGTCTGGGGCTTCTCTATGCAGAAGTTTTAAGGGAGGAGTGATCAATTGTTACGGGTGAAGTTTGGGTGATCCTCTGATTTTATTGGCGTATATATGAAATTTGTTTATCTTAAATGCTTTATTATTAGATATGGGCATATTTCATATGTAAACATCACATGTTGTTACCATCCTTTTCATCCTCCATGTCCCTTTTCTGAAAAGGCCTTCCTCATTAGGGGTGAAGGTCAACCCCATTGGGATTGTGGGTCATGCATTATGGGGCAGCAATCAATTATAGAGGACAGGCAACGTCTCTGTGCAAAATGTCCCCACTTGTGGCTCTAGCAATCTTTCCACCTCCTCTTCCACAAAATTCCCTGAGCCATGCTCAAAGCATTTTAAGTCTACTTCAGTGATGGGCACTTAGGAGCATCTGGATCTCTGGTTTGTTAGATATTGAGTGTCCGCAGTATCTTTCTCCCTCACCCTTGTGCTGATATCAGCTTAATTAAGAAAGCAGAATTCTTGCTCATTTTCTCAATTCCTCTGTGGTTTCAGTTGGGGCTGGGGTGGCATGTGCTAGGTCATTTATCTCCTCAAGTCCAGTTCCTACCTGAAAAAGAGAAGCAGATTCTCCAGTGGGGAGTGAAGTCAGTTCCAGTTAAATGGGATAACCATTATTAAGCTAGAGAGAATTAAAAGAGTTTTAACACTTTTATAGTCTAAGGTTAGTGGGATCTTGACAATGGAAAGCAGAATCATTATTGGGATATGAGTCTGACTTGTTTCCCAGTTCCAGATCTGAACAAAACCCCAGTGGCCAAGGAAATTAAACAAGCACTCAACCAATGGGATCTCATGAAGCTAAAAAGCTTTTGCATAGACAAACATAAGCAGAGCCAATAGATTACCCATTGTATGGGAGAAAATGTTTGCCAGCTTATACCACTGACAGAAGCCTAATATCTAGAATCTACAAAGAACTTAAAAATCTAATCAATAAAATTTCAAACAACCCTCTCTGAAAGTGGGGCAGCTAACTAAATAGGGAGTTCTCAGAGGAAGAATTACAAATGGCTAACACATACTTAAGGAAATGTTCAACATCCCTAACCATTAAGGAAATGCAAATTAAAACAACTATGAGATTCCATCTTACCCCACTAAGGATAGCAAACATTAAAAGATCAAATGAAAACAAATGTTGGTGAGGCTATGGAGAAATAGGAAGCCTCATTCACTGTTGGTAGGAATGTAAGCTGGTACATCCACTGTGGAAGTCATTTGGAGACTCCTGAAAAGAATGAATATAGTGTTATCATCAGACCCTGCTTTTTCTTTACTGAGCATTTATCCTAAATGCTTTTATTCCATAATGTGTCTGATTTTAATTATATGGGAGCCCAATTACACATAGGCATAAGATGATAAATAGGGGTTTCCCATAAAGGTACACTTAGGGAACACTTGATGCCTACTGCACATGTATCCCAAACCAGTCCAGTCTGAATGACACCCTGCTGTTTCCACATCAGATCTATAGAGAAATATATTTGCTTGGGGATTGATTGTGAAGAACGAATGGTCACTAAGGGGAAGAGAAAACTAGTTCATTGTATAGAACCGGTGATAGTTCCAGGTTCCCAATTGGTTGTTAAGGTGTTTAAGATAACTGCTCAGAATAATGTTACAGGAGACGTCCCCTAGGGCAGCATATTCACCCCAGATACAGATAGGGCATAGGCAACAGACCAAAGTATGATTGCTTACCAGTTTGGTGAAACAGTGAGTTTACTGAGGTTACACAGTGTTGCAGTCAGCTTCCAGGCATTGCTTTCAGAAAATACCACACTAAGAGCAGCTTGTGGGAGGAAAGGGTTTATTTTGGCTTATAGACTCAAGGGGAAGCTTCCTGATGGCAGGGGAAAATATAGCATGAGTAGAGGGTGGACATCACCTTCTGGCTAACAACAGTAGCAGGAGAGTATACCCAACACTGGCATGGGAACGCTGGCTATAAGACTCATAAGCCTGCCCCAACAATACCCAGCCTCCAGGAGGATCCAATACCCAAGTTGCCACCGAGAACCTAGCATTCAGAACACATAATTTTATGGGTGACACCTGGATCAAATCACCACACAGAGCAGGGTGAGGGGTTATATACAGAAATGTGGAGCCTCCAAAGCAGCCCCACAAGCAACCATTCTCATCTCATCCTGGCTGACAACTTCCTGTGATCCCTTCAAGGACCTCCCTGTGTAGGGATTGTTACTGGGGTGCTCTCCCCTCAGCCTTGGTCTTAGCGTTTACTTACACAGCACGGATACCCAAAGTCAGCTGAGTCATCAAAAAGCTCACACCAGCCTAGGTGACACCTTGTAGAAGCTGCACCCTGAAGTACAGTACACAACCTGCAGGCAGCTAGGTTTGTTGAAGAGTCTCTCTTCCAAGATGTTAATTTCTCTTTTTTATATCTTTAAAGTGGGACCTTATAATCCTTTGTCTCTGACTTACTGACTTCCCAAGCCTCTTGAGCTTCCTGCCATTCCCCAAAAGGGAATGTTTCAATACAGAGAAAAATTAAACAAGTTTCATAGGGCATGGTAGTGCACGCCTTTAATCCCAGCACTTGGGAGGCAGAGGTAGGATCACCGTGAGTTTGAGGCCAGCCTGAAAATACATAGTGAATTCCAGGTCAGCCTGGGCTAGAGGGAGAACCTACCTTGAAAATACCAAACAAACAAACAATCAAACAACAACCAACAAAAAGAAATTAAACACGTCTATACAGATAATATGTATTAATATGATATTTTAAATTAAGATATTAATAGTAATTATGCATTCTTATATATTCAAGTTTAGTTTATTTTAAAGCTGCAAGAATTTATGGGGTAGTTTATTAAAATGTCAACAGATAAATAAAAGTCATGTTGCTATTCTGAAATTTTCTTTGAATAAAACATTTATCTACTTTGTATTTCAGACAAAATAGAGAATTCTTGGGGATAAGCAATCTCTCTTGTCATTTGAAACTTAAGAGAGATGCCTATATAAAATTAACTCCTTTTCTTTTAATTTTGACAGTATTGTATATTAAACCCAAGGTTTTACTAAGCTGGATAAACACCCAGTACCGAGATATATTAACAAAGCCCTGCACAACATTAAAATGAAAAAACTGTGTCCTGAAGAAATATATTGCAGCATACAATTAACATTATATCACACTATGTAGATTAAAAAATCAAGCCTTAACTTACTAAAAAATTTGCATTGCTTGAATAATTATCCAATTATGCCTTTCAAGCAGCAAGATCAAAACTTTCATATAAACCTTCATTTATTTGGACAAAATATTTGTCTTGAAAACTAAAGAATCATAAACAGTTATTTAATTGAAAATATAATTTGGTAATATAGTTATTACTATTATGGTAGGCTCAAAATCACTTACCAGAGGTCAGGGCCACTGTTTAAATCCCAAACAGCCATTCGTGCTTCATTGCAATCATTGCCTGGGTTTCTATCTCTTACCATTGGTAGAAAGCACAGACATTTCTGTAAAGTAGGCTTTCCCCCTCACATTTAATATGTAAGCTATCTCCTTAATTCTATAACATTTCTTCTATAGTGATTTTGATGTTACATAATATTGATTACAGTTAGTCATGAAGATATTTGCTTTATCTATTAATATATAGGGAATTTTTGTAAACTATTATTTTAACCTAAAATTGACTTTTTCTGCATAAATATTATTACCAATATTTTATATTATTGATTTCTAAAAAATAATTTCTCATGTTTTCAATTTATTTTATATCCTTCAATTCAGCCATTTATAGTTGGTAGAATTGGGGCTCTGAGAAATTCATGGACTATATAATTATTTTTCCTATAATGAAACATAAAAGAACTAAATATCTCTGTTTTAAATGTACACAACAGGGCTGGAGAGATGCCTTAGCAGTTAAGCACTTGCCTGTGAAGCCTAAGGACCCCGGTTCAAAGCTCTATTCCCCAGGACTCATGTTAGCCAGCTGCACAAGGGGGTGCAGGGGTCTGGAGTTCGTTTACAGTGGCTGGAGGCCCTGGCACGTCCATTCTCTCTCTCTTTCTCTCTCTCTCTCTCTCTCTCTCTCTTTCTCTCTGCCTCTTTCTCTCTCTGTCTGTCGCTCTCAAATAAATAAGTAAAAATAAAACAAAAAAATTAAATGTACACAACAACTCAAACACAGCTTCTGCAAGTTCCATTAGAGATATTCACCCCTTAATTTGAACTTCACAGTCTCGAAAAGTCTGGGTATATTACAGTTTTCTTATCATGCATTTGTTAACTTGAAAAGAAAAAAAAATGAAAGTAAGTATGTCCTTATTCCCATAGACTTGGTGTTCACATATACATTCTTTTGAGGCTGAGTCTCACTCTAACCCAGACTGAACTGGCACTCAGTAGGTAGCCCAGGCTGGCCTCAAAATCAGATTAGATTATAGGTATAAGCAACTGTTCTATAAAGAAAAGGAGCCAATAATATCATATGTGGAGAGAGAACAAGAGTGATACTTACCTGGAAAAATCCTTCATATGATTACTGGGTCTACAAGTGAAGACACTTTAAAGACAGTGTGGCAGCTAGGACCCTTGGGAAGAAATTATATGAAAACTTAAGGTTCAAACTCAGCCTGGAGAAAGAAGGCCTTACAACTCAGGGTTCTTCACACTTCCTAAAGGTTTCAGTTGATTGGTTGGAGCCTATTCACATTATGGAACATATCCTGCTTTACTAGTGGTCTATTTACTTATGTGTGTGTACTTACAGATAAGAAAGATACCTCCAATGATACACATATTTAGTGTATTATTTTTCTGAAGAATAAACCTAGCCAAACTGGCACATAAATGTAACCATCACAAGGCAAAACTCCTATCCCAGGAGAAGAAAAGTTCCCTATTACTGATGCTACTTACTCACCATTAAGTGGACTGGCTAGTAAAGATTTTATATGTTAAAATACTGATTTCCCTTCACTTACCATTAGAGGCCTACTTTGAATCCCCTGAATGAATTCTTTGGCTGGGGTTCAGTATAATTTAAGTATTACTTGATAAATGATACTACACAAGAAGAGGAAAACTAACAAAAGATCATATGTGGAAAAGTTTTTAAGTGCCTATGGCAATTAATATCTACTGCTATTATGTTTCAGAAACATTTTTATAATATAAAGACATTATTAAACTTCAAAGCTTTGTATTCTTAGGCTAAGAGAAATCTTTTTTATTAAATTTGTTTTTATGAATTTTCTTGCAGTCAATTTTCTAGCATTTCTGTGCTGAATATTGGAGTCTAACATTCTAATAAACGTCTGATGTATATTTATCAAGACATATTTTATAAAATAATTTCAGGAGCCTTTATTTTCTGTGTTGAGCTATGTATAGTAGACATTTCCTCTGCTGTTTGGGACTATGACTAGGATGTATCTATTATCCGAAGATCTGTTTAAATTATGTACTGTGTGTGTGTGTGTGTGTGTGTGTGTGTATGCATGTGCCCATGAATATACATACTCTGTGCTAGAAGTTTTCTTCCATCAATGCTGAACTACATAAACTACAATATACAACAAAACCTAAGGATTCTTTTGTGTTTCAAGGTAAGAAGCAAAGACTCATAGCAAAGTTTTTTTTTTTCATTTTTTTTTCATGGTAGAGTCTCACTCTAGCCCAGGATGACCTAGATTCACTATGTAATCTCAGGGTGGCCTCAAACTCATGGCAATCCTCCTACCTCTGCCTCCCAAGTGCTGGGATTAAAGGCGTGCACCACCATGGCCGGCTAATAGCAAAGTTTTTGAATATCCTTTTCACTGTATATTGCTATACCAAAAAGCCTCATAATCAAGGCTGAAGGTGCATTCATCACTCTTATTCTCTTTGTGTGTGTGTGTATGTGTGTGTGTGTCTGTGTGTGTATGTATGTTTAGCAGACCCATTCATATCATATAACTGAGATATCAGAAGTAAGATAGACTGTTTTACACAGCATAAGACAGAAGGACTCCTTAATCAGAGAATAAACAAATCTTAAAAATATAAATGTTAATATTTTCCAATGGAAAGGAAAAATTGAGACACTGTTCTTGTCTGTCATTGTGTCCTGTTTCATCTTATTGTGCTTGCTTGTTGAAATCTTTTATTTGCCAGTAATATTAACTTGACTTTAAAGATAAATAACAGAAACCTAGACTATCACAAAGGAGACAGTTTCTTAAAGAGGTTTTATTTTTATGTCAGATTTATTCTTTCATGAGTTATGTGGTTAAATATTTTGTATGCATGTATTTGTGCCTTCGGATAGTTTAGGGATTTTGGTAACTGTAGAAAAGAAAGGACAAAGATATTTACTTCAGGCAAATGAAGAATAAGTATTATATTCTTCTTGCAAAACGGAACAAACATTATAACAAAAGGACTTATGCAGCTTCTTCTTGCATTACTGTGTTGTAGTTAGGAGCTATGGATCTGAAGGAGGACAAGATTCTTATTAATCTTGAGCTGTGGTGAAAATTACAATAATTTCGATAATAAAATTTAGGAATTTAATTAAAAATTACTAGTACTATTAAAGGCAATGTGTCAGAAAAAAGAAACCAGACTATGTCTTTTTGACAAAAAGAATGATGCAGGAAACATAATACTTTTGGATATAGCTTCTTGAAGAAAAAGGCATCAATTATGTTGAAAGTTTAGAAATGCTTTCCATAGCTAATATGCATTATAGTGCTTCCTTTTCTAGTCAATAAGTCAGTGTATAATAAAAATCACTTTGTGTTGTATCTGTGTGCACTTTCCATCTGAAGTTCCAGGTGACCATGCACTTCTCCACTCACATGTCCAAATCATGCCAGTGCATTCCTTTGCCCTTTGGCTAGTGGTTGAGTTTAATCAATGAAGAGACATACAGAACAAATGGAATGAAATGGAGGCATTCCACTTCCTTTGTGCTGGACACCATGACTTCTATAACACTTGAGACCAGAAATTAGCCTCACCATACTTCTAGTACACGCTATTAACTGTGGTGGTGTTTTTCTGCTGCTTTTGCATCCCACTCACACTTCCACAGAGACCCTTTATAAATGTTCATCATTACTGGATTCTCCTTCACAACAAAACACTAGAAGGAGCAAAATGTACCAAGAATGGTTAGCAGTTTGAACATCTGGATTGTGAAATCTGATAATGGAAAGAGAATTTAAAGCCAAATATTAATATTTTTATATGGTGAGCAATTGTCTAAATCTTTTATTATTATTATAGTATAGATAATTACATCTTTGATGTTTTTTATTTCTTTGATGGATTTGATAATGGACAACTATGCAGTAATAAAAACATTTGATGAAGTAATCGTTAATAGCATATGTCCAAAATTTCAACAGTGTGAAAATTATCTGTTTGTAACTGTTTGTAAAAGCACTTTCAAGAGAATAAAAAACTAAGAATTAGAGAAAATCATTGATTCACCATAATGTGATGTTTGTAGAAAAATATTACTGGTATTTTGACAGCCATTGCATGGGATTTATGGATTATTTGTGTGTAGTATGGATTTTCTAATCTTGAAAACATGTATCCCCATTACTGGGAACCTCTTTAATTGTATACTTTGCATTTTAGATTTCAGCTCTTTGATTAAATTCATTCCAACTTCTTTTTGGCACCTTTGTAAATGGATTGTTTTTTTTTTTTTTCATCGTAGTTCAGTTAATTCACTTTTGACTTTAATGATATTGATTATTTGTTTGTTTGTTTGTTTATTTATTTATTTATTTATTTATTTATTTATTTATTTATTTATTATTTTAGAGAAAGAGACAACTGGAGTGCCACAGCCTCAGCCGCTGCAATTGCATGGCAGACGCTTGCGCCACCTAGTGGGTACATACAACCTTGCACTTGCTTCACCTTTGTGTGTCTAGTTGATGTGGGAGCTGGAGAGTTGAACTTGGGTCCCTTTGAAAGCAAGCACTTTAACCACTAAGCCATCTCTCCAGTCCACTATTGATTTTTATATGTTATTTTTTATCTTGAAATTTCTATTATATCATTTGTTATAATAAAAAATAATTCGTGCATGCTGAGATTTTCCATTTATATAGTTATGCCATTCAGGAGCAGTAACAAATTTACTTCCTATTTTATGATGAAGATGAAGTTTATTGTTCTGTCCCAGGTCTCTGTGCAAGACTTCCATTGCAATGTTAACCAAAAGTAGGAAAATGATCTTTTTCTCATGAAGAAATATTGGTTTTTATTAAATGACATTTCGGCATCATTGAAATGAGCACGACTTTTATTCATTATATATTTATATGGTATATCTTATTCATCAGTTCTCATGTGTTGCCTGTTCTTACTTGGTGGGATGAGCATCGTTCCATGGAGGTGGATATTTATTTATTTATTTATTTACTTGTGTAATGTGGGGAATGTGCCAAGAGTCTCACATATAAGAGACAAGCACTCTTTTGCTTAGCTTCACCCTCAACAAAATAAGATTTTAATGCGTTGTTGGATTTGGCTTACATATGCTCTGTTGAGAATGTATACATCTCTATCATGGATATATTGATCTGTAGTTTCATTATCATACCTGCGCATTGGTTTGTGATCAGTGCAAAACTGGCCCCCAAATGTATTTGGAAACATTCCTTGAACTTCTATTTATTTTTTTAATGAGTTAAGTGTTAGCACTGATTCTTCTTTAAGTGTCTTGTAGGTCATGGCGGATTAATTGTTAGGGCCTCAGTTATTGACAGGCAATATTGTTTCTTGTTATTATTCTGTGCAAGCTTTCTATCTTTTCTGTAGTGTGGTTTTCTCCCTTTTCATTTCTGAAGGGTTTTTTGTTTATTTTTTAAATATTTATTTTTATTTTATTTTTGTCAATTTCATGTATTGGTTATCTTCATACCTCATTACACTCTCTTATCACTCTACATTTTCCCTCTAAACTCTTTCTGCAATAATGCTCTTCCTAATTTCATATCTGTTTTCGTGTGACCAAGTTAAATTGGGAGTAATTTACATGAGCATGGGTGGGGATTATTAACTGAAGTATGGGTACCTTCCCAGTGACTATACCATAGAAGAACAGAACTTTCTCTCCTCAAGCAACCAGTAACTGCCAAAAGCTATTCTCAAAGGGATGAGAATCTCTAGAGCGCTTCCTCCATTTCTGTGGTCTCGATTTCTTTGGTCTAGGTTGCAATACAATTTTTTTCTCTTTGTTGGTTTTCTGTCCAATCTGTTCATTCATAAACATGGCTGTGAAGGAAATCACACATGCTGTGAGTTATCTTTACATCTTTCTCCGTTAATCTATGTGATGGACTGCCAGTTTTTTCTTTCTTTTTTTTCTTTTTCTTTATTAGTTAGTTTTGTATTCAGCAAATACAGTCAGTTTGGTACCATTATTAGGCTCATCCATGACCTACCCCCTCCCCTTGGCCCCTCCTTGTTGAGGTATACGGGTCATGCATTGTGGAGTTAGCCCACAGTTATGGGTAAGATAAATGTCTCTGCATATCATGACCCAACATGTGACTCTGACATTCTTTCCGCCCCCTCTTCTGCAAAATTTCCCTGAGCCATGTTGGGTTCATTTTTGGTCGGCTTCAGTGATGAGGTGTCAGGGCCTCTTAGGCTCTGGCTCTCTGATTTGGTAGGAGTTGATTTTTCTCTGTGTTGATCTCCTTTCCCCTTCTGCTGGTATCTGGTTCACCAAGAAAACAGCACCCTTGCTTGTTTCACCAATTTTTCTTAGTTTCAGCAGGGGCCCTTTTGAGATATGATGGGGTGGCTCTCTCCTTAGGATCTACATCTATCTGAACAAGAGAAGCTGATTCTCCAATGGAGAGTCAGTTATCACCAGGACAAATGAGATAACCCTTACTTTTTTTATAGAGAATTTAATGGGTGTAGGCCCTGTTGTAGCCCATGATTGATGGTAGCTTCATATTGGAGAGTGGGCTTATGTTTGGATATGGTTCTGACTGGTTTCCCAGCGCCAGCTATGGGTCCTGTACCACTGAGGAGATCAGTTTGCCAAATTGAGAGCAGTTGGCTCCCCACCATGGCTGTATGCCACTATTGCACTTGTGTGGGCATCACAACAAGTCATTTGCTGCTAAGGAGGTTAGACCATGAGTTGCTTGGACAGATATTGGTCATTTTCCCCCAGTCGCCCATGTAGCACCTTCTGGCACTAGACGCGCTGACTGTCTGGGGACTGACTATCTTCCAACTTCCAGCCATGCCATTCTATTTTGCATGTCAACCACATAAGGTGTCTTCAGCAGTAGGGTCTTACCATTAACATTTGGTGGGTCATCAAGTACTCTGACAGAAATCTTTCTGTCCTTTAGGAAACTTTGTAGGTCTCTCTGATCACAAGCTCATTGTGGATGATAGCCCAATGCTGGTACTGGGAATTACAGGTCAGTGCCCACTAAGAAAATGATGAAAAAGATATCTAATATACAAGAGTTAGAGAGAAGAGAGAGAGAGAGGGAGAAATTTTTCTTTGTTCTACTTATCATTTGTAGTGATATTTTATTCCCTATTGAATGAAATTATATATTTTCTTCTGTTATTTTAGGTTTTGTTCCCTTGTTTATCTAAGTCTCAAACATAAAGCAATTAGGTTCCTTATGCTGACTGTTATACACTTTTTTTTTCCCTAGCAATACTACTTTCCCTATATTCCATTGCTTTAGAAGGTCATGTTTGTATTCTCATACATTTCAATATATAGTTTAGTTTTATTATTTTTAAAAAATATTTTATTTATTTCTTTGTCAGAGAAAGAAGAGAGAGAATGGGTATACCAGGGCCTCCTGCCCCTGCAAACTAATTCCAGACACATGCCGTCCTTTTTGCATCTGATTTTATGTGGGTATTGGGGAATAAAACCAAGGCTGTCAAGCCTTGTAAATAAGTGCCTTCACCCACTGAAAAATCTCTCCAGCACATCAGTTTTGGTTTCTTTACAAACATTGATTTTTCAAGATGAAATTATTTAATACTCATACATTAGTAATTTACGAATATTCTCTTCACATTGACTGATGGTTTTATTGCATTGTGGAAAAAAAAAACCAGATATACAATGTGATTTCAATCTTGCCTTACACATTTGGATTACTTTGTGGTCAGTCATAAGGTAAATTTTGAAGAATGTTCTATAAGCTGATGAAAAGAATATATAATCTGCTGCAATTGAAGTAAATGATATGTAGAAGTTGTATAGGTACATTTGCTCTAAGGCAAAAATTAGCTTTCATTTTTCCTTGTTGCTTTCTGTTCAAATCTGTTCATGGCTGAAAGTGAGGAATTATCACCCAAACTATTGTTGTGTGGGCCTTTGGGGATCTATTAGTTTTATATATGCATTTTGCTGCCCCACTAGTGAGTACATATTTATTTAAAATTATAATTGCCTATTGCTGAATTATCCTCTTTAGTAATTGTAGGCACCTTCCCTGACAATTTTCCTATTTTATATGAGGTTTATTTTGTCTGTGTGGAATATCTCTCTTGCATTACTTGCATGCAATATCTTATCATATCCCTTACTTTCAGATAGAATGAATCACTTAAAAGTGAAGGGAATTTCTTGTAAGTGATATATAATGGTTCATCTTATGGATTAAGTTACTCTATCTACCTAAATTGGTGAATTTATATCTTTACATCTGCCATATATGTTAACAAATACGATCTTGATATGGCAATTTTATAACTTATTTTCGATTTTACTCACTAAAATAAAATCTATGTAAAACAATTTCTAAGCATAATAAACATGTTTGCAATGTCTATAAAAATTATCTTACCTAAAATAATGCTGTCAGCTAGTCAGCCCAACATTAACTCTCTAATTGATATTCTGTAAAACTACCTTAAAATTCACAGTGGATGATTTTTAATAGTAAACATTCTTCAAGCTGCATAGTGTAAAACTAGTGCAAACTTAATCAGCAGTAATGTGAAATCTATTCTTTTACTTGTAAGTTGATTGAAATTAAGAAAATAAATTAATTATTATATTAATCTCATCTTTAAAAGCTATTGTTCTATAATCTGGTAAATTTTATAAAAAATGGAAAAGGAGCTATAATCATAACACATTAAATTGTGGATCAGAATTTTTAAGCAAAATTAGATGTATGTTAATAAAACCTAAAGATATTTCTGTACTTACTTTTCAGTAAAATTGGAATTCTGCTTTTAGATAGACTGGTATTGCAATCTATTTAAAGTAATAAATCACAGAATGGTAACAGGAATGTTCTCTTCTCTTCTTGGTTTTTCATTTATTAATTATTAATATCAAGTAAAGCTTTAAAAATTACAGGGATGTATTTAAGTCACATTATTATCCAATTAAATTTTAATAGAAATCTATGATTTGCCAATTCTATCATTAATAAATTAATAATTTTATGAAAAAATAATATAAAATAACTAAACACAATTTTGCAATAAAATATTGTATACCTTCTTCTGTCACTCATGGATGAGCACAGATCTGTGTTGAAAGAGAGTTCTAAAAATAAGAAAAAAATTAATTTATAGCCTGAATCCTTTCTTCTTAGTTTTTCCTGCTTTCAATCTGGTATGTGCTAGGAATTGGTGTGTACATATGCGCAGTGCCTCAGTGAAAAACTAACCTTGACCTACTTCGAATGAAATGTGTTGTCATTCAGTCGCTAGAAGTCATTAAGGGTTGACAGCATTGCCTCCTGCCAACTTTTCCCAAATCCCCTTCGGGCAAATGTCCACCAGAATTATGAGTTTGTTTCACTGCTTTTTCTTCAGAGTGACATCTTAACTAATTAAATGTAATCTGTTGGATTTCAGTTCTGGCTATCCACAAGCTAAAGGTCAGCCCTCTAAGGATGTTCTTATTGACGAGCCAGCTTTGCTCTATGGTTACATCTTCATAGCCAAATTTAGTAAGAGAAACAACAAAAATGTTCACCTTAAAAGCAATACTGTGGTTTAGTGATTCTCCCACACTTTGGATTATGTTTTCAAGACTAATAACCCATTAAATCTAAACGAAAATGAGGGGAGCAAGAATGAGTCATAACAATAATACAGATAAAAGTTTATTGTAACTTAATATACTTATAACAAATTATAAAATGATATTCACTTATATGTTATCAACATACAATACTGTAAGCTTTATCTTGAATCTAATTTTAAGAAGATTTATATATATATATACATATAAACAAGGTCTGTACATAAAAGAAGAAAAGACAAGTCAGAAAGATGAAATGAATTTCAAAAAGAGTAATTTAAGTAAATTTACCATTTTCTAGGATAAAAGAGAAATGAATGAGGTCACAGTGCATGTCTGGGAATCAAGCTAAGCTGCAATTTTCATCCATTAGCTATTCTCATATTTTTAAACATAAAAGAACTAGAGAGAAAAAAGTACAAAGGGTTGTTTGAATTAATTCCTTCAGTAGCCATTTATAGTGCTTTTTCTGTTCATAGTTCACTTTTACCTTAATACTGTCTGTGATTGGCCTATGAATACATTTAAATAGTACAAATGAAATAAAAGGAGAAAAGAAAAAAGCAGATATTAAAATTAAAAATGTATTCTTTCTAACAGTGGCAATGTCAAAAAGAACACATAAATGATTTCCAAATCTGATCAATCATCATACAAATTATTGCTGTACTGTGGTGATGTACTATGGTAATGTATTTAAATGGAATGGGCAGGGTATTTCAAATAATGCCATATTTGATGAGAGATGACTAAACCAAAATTATTTTTAATCCAGAATTAGAGAAAGAATATATTTCTTTTATAACAACTGAAATATTCATTTTATTGAGAGTATGATTTTGAATCTCAACCAAATTTAACCATAAGAGAAGGCAGTTGCATGAGTCGTGCACACTTGAAATTTATTGTTCTAACAGCCAAGGTTTTTTGAAGGTCCCACGAGTCGGTTCTATTAACTTAGTCACCAAATATGTGTCCTGTCATACTCTACACCTCAGGTGAAATTTCTGATAACAAAGAATTTTCTGTGTCCCTTGCAATTTTTCCTAAAACAAAGGCCCTGTGTCAAACACTGGAATATGGGAAAGATCTAATGTTGAGGAGGACTGATGAGGACTGGGAGTAAGAGTCATTGCAGAAGTTACCTGGCAGCCTCAGAGGGTAAGTATGTAAAAGCACAGGATTTAAAAGAATCTAGTCAGGAGAAAACTGCTGGAACCCAGGTGGAAAATTCACACACAAGATTAAAATCAGTTGGTCATATAGAGGAGGAAAGAGTCAGGATTATCTCAATGTGTTATGTGTAAAGTGAAAGTGAGGAAAAATGAAGGGTTAATATAACTTCTTTGTTTCAGGATTGGGTTTCTGGGAGGGCAGAAGGTTTTTGCAGTCATTCAGGTGATAAACTAGAACAAAAAGCATGAAATTATAAACAACCTAAGGTTGAGAGAATGTTGTCTGCTTAACAATATATAAAAAAAATTCCTGAAGTACAGAATTTCCATGAGAAACTTGAATCACTTTTCTATGAAATTCATATTTTAAATACTGGCTTTAGGTAGCATGGGTATTTTAATGATACAACTGTTCCAATAATGAAACTATTGTATATTTTCCTTTTGGGGGGTGGTTCTTTTTAAATTCTTTCATTCATATTGTATAATATTCATTATACAGATCATTCATTTCAATTATAAACTAATAAAATTACATTTTTTCTATGAAATGAGTAGCCACCTTATATGTTCACTAGAGAGTATCATATAATGGAGGCAAAGGAAATGTTACATTTAAAGAATACCATAAAGAGAGGATGAATGTTTTGAGTAAACTGAAAGGAAGACTGGGATATATATTCATTGCAAATATTATAGTTTTAGGTAATTATTTTTATCAAAATTCTGTGCTAGACAAATATTAAGTAGTTGATACCTGTACTATGGAAATCAGTGGAACTTAGTTATTTGTTGTTCATTGTTTTAAGAAAAGAAATAATATTTTATTTGAATTCGAAACATTCTCTTTCTCTTTTTCTTTTGTCTTTTCTTTTTTGAGGTAAGCCCAACAGACTGGCCTTTTGTTATGAGAGACAGTGCATGTACATGCATGCACAAGCGAGAGAGAGAGAGGGAGGGAGAGAAAGAGAGAGAGAATAGGTGCAACAGGGCCTCCAGCCACTGTAAACAAACTCCAGACATCTGTGCCACCTTGTGTGCATGTGTGACCTTTCATGCTTGCATCACCTTGTGCTTCTGGTTTACATGGTATCTGAAAACTTGAACATGGGTGCTTAGGCTCACAGGTAAGTGCCTTAACTGCTAAGCCATCTCTCCATCCCAAAACATCTTTTGCTAATAGAGGAGAAAACTATATGTGCAAATATTCTTAATCTCATAGTTTAAACAGAAATAAGAGCATGTTCAAAACATGAGATAGCATTGTACATTTGTGAAATAGTATATATAAACTAATTATTATAAAATGTACAAAATTCCAATAATAGCTTATGATTTAACAGAAATAACTACATTGTTTATTGCAAAGTTACTTACATCCGATTTTAATTGTTATTTGGTTTTGGTTACATATACATATGTGTGTATATACATTTACATGTATGTATATATATGTGTGTGTGTGTGTGTGTGTACATGCATATGTTAGAATAAGGAGAGCTGAGGGTGGTACTGTTGGTGGTAGAATAAATAGATAGTCATATTTGCATTTCAGGGAAGTGAACTTTGCTGACAGGATGAAAATAAATGGAAATATGAATATCTTCATAAGGAGCTAATACAGTTACAGTGGTTTGAAAAGGAGAGAGGAAAGAGGAAATAATTCTAAGACAACAAATCATCAAAATATATTGGGCTAATCCAAATTCTTATGATGCCATACAATAAACCATTAATAATATAACAAACATATTACAAAAGTTAATCAGATTCTTGATTATCTCAATTTTCAATAAATCAGGGTCTGGAAAGCTTGCTCAGTGGTTAAAGCAGCTTGTTTGAAAAGCCTAATGGCCTGGGTTTGCTTCCTTAGGACCTATTTAAAGCCTGATGCACAAAATGGCACATGTGTCTATAATGCTTTGCAGTGGCAGGAGGCCCTGATGTGCCCACACTCCCTTTCTCTCTCGTAAAAAATACAAGTATTTTAAACGTGAAATGAAGGGCTGGAGATATGGGTTAGTGATTAAGGTGTTTGCCTGCAAAGCCAAAGGATCCTGGTTTGACTCTCCAGGACCCACATAAGCCAGATGCACAAGGGGGACATGCACCTGGAGTTCATTTGCAGTAACTGGAGGCACTGGCATGCCCATTCTCTCTCTGTTCTCTGTCTTTCTCTCTGTCTCTTTCTCTCTCTCTCTTTCTCTCTCTCTCTCTCTCTCCCTCTTTCTCTCAAATAAATAAATAAAATACATTTAAAAAATGAAATCAAAATCAACAACAAAATCAAATTTCCTTTCCCTTTAGATTTGTAAATTCACAGTCTTCTTAGTCATGCATCAAAGAAATAGACATTTCTTCTATTTATGCCATCCAAGTGCTCTGACATAACACTTTTTCTTTTCATAAAATTTTCTTTTGTTATTGAGGTAGTGTCTCCCCCTAGCCCAGGCTGACCTGAAATTCACTACGTCATCTCAGGTAGCCTCAAACTCACCATAATCCCCCTACCTCTACCTTCCAAGTCTGTAACTAAAGGAATGCTCACCATGCCTGGCTCTACTCATAAGATTTTTGACTTGCATCACATGAATAAAGCAAAAAGTTTAACTTGTCCCTTTTTAACTGAACTTTACAAGTTAGTTAAGGAAAATGAGCCAGGTTTAATAGGAAATGCAATCTTTATAAGCTTCCTAATATCCATCCAAATACTCATTAATATTTATCATATTATAGTTTATTGGTTGAAATTTGACCAAGTGGGAGGTAGAAATAGATGTAGCAGATGTTTTTCATTTTCACTTAAAATGATGCCAATTTATCTGAGAAATCACTACTGACATGTATTTAGCAGCAGATGTGTTTAAATTGCAACTATTTTTTAATATTTCTAATTCTAAACATATTATAGCTAATGTTTTCTTCTTTTTCTAGTATATCATGATAAACTGGACACAGTGTAACAAATGGAAGAAATATTAAGTGAAATAATGTTTTTGGTCGGTTAATTCATTATGGAATGACTACAAAGCACATGGAGGAAGCTTATGCTTTTAGATGAAAATAAGCTTGATTGAAGTGTGCTATGCACAGATCAACTAAACTTTCATCTCTAATATGTCCTATTGATAAAATGTACCATTTATCCAAAATCAACTATATTCTCTCCTGACAAAAAAAATGACTGATAAAATAAATGATCAAAGAGTAAATAATTAAATCATTTAGGATGATTATCAAATGAGCTATGGAAATTGTTGCATGGAACTCATTCAATTGGAAACACCATTGACAATACATCCTCCTTCATGCTGTTAAATGCTTGTGGCTTACTAAGATGTCCAAGCTTGCATTCAGCATATGTAACATGATCTGTGTTATCACAGAGGAAGCAACATCGTGTTGTCCGTTTACCTGGCTCTGAAGTGGCAGTGCCTATGTCAGAAGCTCATTTTCAGTACCTTGTAAAAGGACTATCTGTGAAACATTTCTCGCCTTCCCTAAATATTCAGACTTTTTGTTTATAGATAATATGGAAGTGACGTAAGTAATGCACTTACTATTGATACAATATTTTACAAAAATATTTTAATTATACTAATGTTAAGAGCCTAGTGGGTTCTGTTATAGCTATGGTATGCTTTTTGTTGTTTTTTGGTTTTTTTTTTGTTTTGTTTATTTATTTGAGAGCGACAGACAGAGAAAGAGGGAGAGAGAGAGAGAGAGAGAGAATGGCCACACCAGGGCTTCCAGCCACTGCAAACAAACTCCAGATGCGTGCGCCCCCTATGCATTTGGCTAACGTAGGTCCTAGGGAATCGAGCCTCAAACCGGGGCCCTTAGGCTTCACAGGCAAGCACTTAACCAGTAAGCCATCCCTCCAGCCCATGGTATGTTTTTGTATGTTGTTATTTTATCCAGTAACTTTGTTATATTTATTTATTTGTTATTCTAATAGGGTTTTTTGTGAAGAATTTGAGGATATCTATTTTATTTTTAAAATTTTATTTATTTATGTGTGAGGGAGAAAGAAAGGAACACAAACATGCACACACATACAAACATATATATATATATATACACACATATATATACATGTGTATATATATATATGTGTGTGTATATATATATATGTGTGTGTGTGTGTGTATATATATATATATATATATATATATATATATATAGAGAGAGAGAGAGAGAGAGAGAGAGAGAGAGAGAGAAATGGTTGCAAAAGAGCCTGGAGCCACTGTAAACAAACTATAGACATATGAGCCACCTTGTGCATTTGGCTTAATGTGGGTACTGGTTCCCTGGTGGCATGCATGTGTGGGGGAGGTAGACTCTAATTCCCTAGTTTACCACAGCATGCTATATGGAGCTAATAGAAAACCACCAGATCTATACACAAGATCAGTTAGGGCAGGCTCATAAGCAGGGATCTGCTTATAATCCTTTCAATCCAAAACACATGACAAAGGTGGACCCCATAACCACTGTAACTGAGATCAAACCTCCCAAGTGGAATCCCCACTGTCCCCTCAACCTGTGTGCCACCAGTCAACACAGTCAGACCTACCAAGAACCAGTAAGTGAGTACCAGAGAGACAACAGAACCCTGCCTGGTCACTGAGTTGGCTAGGCACACCAGGGTCTCACCCAGAATTCAGAGGGCAGCAAATACACAAGCAAGACTGGACTTGATCTCAACAGCACCCATCCAAATCATGTGACTATACCACCTTCTCATTCCTTCCTGGACCAAACCTGAATAAGGATATAAACACATATTGCACAAGAGATACTAAGTGTGACAGTCCTGGAAAAACAAGCAACTACCTCAAGATGGGCAGTCCCCAGTTCAAAATAAAAGACGCAAGAAATCAAGCCAAAAGTTCCCCACCTAGGACACCTAGCCCTCTAATGAAAGGCTGCCACTAGAAACCTCTAGGAAACTTTAGCCATAGAACTCCAAAATGGAGCTATGACACATATATTCAACAAACTTAAAGAGGCCATGAACAAAAATGGAAGAATCTATTGAAAACCAAAAGTAAACAACTCACAAAAGAATTTAAAGTATGACTGAATGAAGAAAACTAATCAAGAATGAACACAATGCATGGGTAAAGGAATTGGAAACAAATCAGCAAAAAATGTATGTCTCAAAAATTTGAAAACAATCATAAAGATCTTGATAGAAAGTTAAAGGAAATGGAGAACATAGAAATGACCTCATTAGGGAGTAGAATAAAAACAATGAAGATATAATCAAATGCAGGAATGAACTTCAACAAACAACAAGCAATTCCACAGAGAGATTGAGATACCAGAACAGTGTAATATGATCTCCTTCCTAGCACAGCGTCACACAGCAGCTTCCCTAGCTGAGGAGCACAGAGAGCTGGCCATAGGCAAATCAGTTTCCAATCAGTTTAACGGTGAGGTCTTGATGAGCACTGCGCAGAGCATGAAGCCCAGCTGAAACTCTACAAGAAGCTCAGCCAAGAAGCTCAGTGGTGTTCCAAGGTTACGGCCAGCACTAGGATTCTCAAACACAGCTCAGAGTACAGTTGCACTCAGAGCAGAGAGAACCCAGTATGGGCATTCTGCAATCAGACAGTAAAGGAGGTAGCTGATAAGTGGTAGAGTGAAATCAAGAACTACAACTTCTAGTAGCCTGGCTTCACCATAGGGACCAGACAGTTCACAACCATGGTATGGAAGAATACAAAGAAGATGGGAGTAAGAAAAGCACCTACAATTGATGGTTCTTCTTTGTGGTGGTAAGATATTTCCCAACAGGGAATGTTGTCAATCATGGCTTCTTTGAAGAAAAAAAATGTCCTTCCTCCAGTGAAAAAAATTTACCAAGTGTAATGGGAAGGTGCGAGTGTTAAGGACATTATATGAAGTGCCTTAACAACAACAACAAAATGTAATAGATAACAACAATGAAATAACTTTTAAAATGCTCCCAGGAAAACCTCACCAACAGAGTAGATAATGCGGAGGCGAGACTATCAGAACTTGAGCATAACAGAGAAAATGGTTCTGTGGGTGAAACTGATCCGTTCAGTGGAACAGGACCCATAGCTGGAGCTGGGAAACAAGTCAGAACCATATCCAAACATGAGCCTGCTCTCCATTATCAAGCTACCACCAATCGTGGGCTACAAGAGGGCCTGCACCTATTAAGTTCTGTATAAAGAAGATAAGGGTTATCCCATTTGTCTGGTGCTAACTTTACTCTCCGTTGGAGAATCTGCTTCTCTTTTTCAGATAGATGTAGATCCTAAGGAGAGAACCACCCCATCATACCTCAAAGGGGCCCCAGCTGAAACTAAGAATAATAGGAAAAACAAGCAAGGTTGTTGTTTACTTGGTGAACCGGGTACCAGTACAAGAGTGAAAGAGATCGACACAAAGAACAATCAATTCCTACCAAATCAGATATCCAGAGACACAGAGACCCCAACACCTCATTACTGAAGCAGACCCAAAATGAACCCAACATGGCTCAGGGTAATTTTGCCAAAGAGGGGGCAGAAAAATGTCAGAGCCACACATTGGGTCATGATACGCAGAGACATTTCTCTTACCAATAACTGTGGGCTAACTCCACAATGCATGACCCATATACCTCAACAAGGAGGGGCCAGGGGGAGGGGTTAGGACATGGAAGAGCCTAACAATGGTATCAACTTGACTGTATTCACTGAGTACAAAACTAATTAATAAAAAATTAATTAAGGAAATGATAATTTTTTTAAATGTGAAAAAGATACGAGAAAATTGTGGGACACCTTAAAATTAAACATTCAGATCTTTGGCATATGAGAAGCAGAAGAAATAAAGACCAAAAGCATAGAAAACATCTTCAATGAAATTATTAAAGAAAATTTCCCTAACCTCACAGAAAAAGAGCTCCATCAAAGTACAAGAGGTCAGCAGAACACCAAACAGACAGGACCAGAGAAGAAATTCTCCACACCACATGGTAGTTAAAACCCCCAACACTGAAAACAATGAAAGGGTTCTAAAAACTCCAAGAGAAAAACACTTCTTACATACAAAGACAAACCTATCAGAAATACCTCTGATTTTTTCAATGGAAACTCTGAGATCCAGAAGGGATTAGAATGGAGCATTTCAAATCCTAAAAGACCATATCTGCCAACTCAAAATGCTATGCCCAGCAAAATTATCCCTCATAATTAAAGGTAGGAAGAAAAAAAATTTCCATAATAAAAGCCAGCTAGCCAGGTGTGGTAGCGCATGCCTTTAACCCCAGCACTTGGAAAGCAGAGGTAGGAGGATCACTATGAATTCGAGGCTACCCTGAGACTACATAGGGAATTCCAGGTCAGCCTGGGCTATAGTGAGACCCTACCTCAAAAAATCAAAAACAAACAAACAAACAAAAATCCAGCTGTACAATTATATGAGCACTAAGCCAAATCTACAAAGAATATTGCATAGAACAACCCATACTGAAGAGATGAACAATCACACACAAGAGTCTACAAGAGGGAAAACTAGCAACTATGAGTAGAACAGACATGTAAACATATCAGATCCAAGAAAATATCAAACTCCATAAAACTCCAACTTGACTTGATTGACTTGCACCTTACAATTATAACTCTAACATCAATGTTCTTAACACCCTAATCAAAAGACACAGGCTTAAAAGCTGAATCAGAAAAGTGGATCCATCTATATGCTGTCTAGAGGAAATAGCTTACTGTTAAAATAGACATACCTTAGGGTGAAATAATGGAGAAACATATTCCAAATTAATGGAAATAAGAAACAAGCATGGGTGGTTATACTAATAAGGCAAAATAGACTTCACACAAAAAGTATTCAAAAGGGATAAAAATGGCTGCTTCATACTCATCAAAGGAACCACACAAGATAATATTATATTCATAAACCTATGTGCACCAAACACAAGAACACAACATTTACTAAAGCAAATTCTGTTAGACAATAAAGGAAAAAAAAAAACCCAACACAATTATAGTAGACTTAGTTCTCCACTGTCACCATTAGACAGATCATCTAAGCAGAAATTTAATCAGGACATCAGGGAGTTAAAAATATCATAGATTAATTGGACTTAATAGACTTCTACAGAATATTCCAGTTTAATTCCACAGAATACACATTCTCCTCAGTACCTCATGGAACAATCTCTAATGTAGATGATATGTTTGTGAATAACACATGTCTCAGCAAACTCAGGACTTTCACACATAATTCCATGCATTATAACAGACCATAATTCAATAAAAATATATATTAGCAAGGGAAATAAAAGAAAGCCCATTAATACCTGGGGACTGAACAATTCACTATTAAATAAAGTAGGGGTATTAGAGCACATAAAAAAAAATTCTGGTACTGAATGTTAATGAAAACACAACATACCAAAACTCATGGGACACAATGAAGGCAATCTTGAAAGGGAAGTTTATAGGACTAAATTCTCTCATTATAAAAACAGATTTCAAGTCAGTTGCATTACCAACCAACTGAAGGCAGTGGAAAAAAAAGAAGAATAATTCAAACCCAGTTGTACAAGACAAAAAGATATAATTAAAAGCATAAACCAATGAATTTGAAATTAAAAAAAAATGATGAATCAAAGAGCTGTTTTTTTTGAAAAAAATAGACAAGATTGATAAACACCAAGCCAATTTGATCAAAAGGAAAAAAGAAAAGGATTAAATAATAATAAAAAAAAACATCAGTAATGAAAAGGGAGGTGCTAAAACAGACCCTAATGAAATTGAGAAAATTATCTGAACATATGTCAAAGATCTATACGTCATACAATTGGAAATCCAAGAAGGAATAGATAGGTTCTTTAACTCATGTCACCTACTAAAACTAAACCACGATAAGATAAAGAACCTGAATAGAGACACAACATCAAATTAGATTGGTCATATAATTGAAGGCTAACCTATGAAAGAAAGAAAGAAAGAAAGAAAGAAAGAAAGAAAGAAAGAAAGAAAGAAAGAAAGAAAGAAAGAAAGAAAGAAAGAGAGTCCAAGCCCAGATGGTTTCACTACTGAATTCTACCAAACCTTCAAAGAATGAAAGCCAATTTTTCCTAAATTATTTCATGCAATTGCAAAGGAGGGAACACTCCCTGATTCCTTCTATAAAGCCATCGTTATATTAACCCCCAAACCAGACAGAGACACAAGAAAAGAGAACTACAAACTGATAAAATTAGTTGCAAAATTCTTAATAAAATTTTTGCAGATTGAATTCAAGAATACATCAAAAGTGTTGTCTACCTTGATCAAGTAGGTTTCATCACAGGGATGCAGGGTTGGTTTAACTTATGTGAATTGATAAACATACTGTATGACATAAACAGACTCAATATCAGTACCCACATGATAATCTGAATAGACATAGAAAAGACCTTCAACAAAATTTAATATGTCTTCATTAGTAAAACAATGGAGAAGATAGGGACTAAGGGACCATATCTCAACATAATAAAGGCAATGTACAACAGACATAAAGCCTATGTCATACTAACTTGAGAAAAACTTGAAGCAATTCTATAAAGAACTGGAACCAGACCATGGTACTCACTCTCAGCCACTGCTTTTCGTGTAGTTCTTGAAGTCTTAGTTAAAGCAGTAAGACAAGAGAAAGAAGTGAAAGGACTACAAATTGGAAATGAAGAAGTCAAACTAGCTATATTCACAGATGACATGACTCTATATATAAGAGATCCAAAAATATCCACCAAAGGGGGAAAAAGGCTGCTAGATGTGATCAAATTTATGTCACTAAATACTTTCATTACAAAAACAAACAGATTTCAAGTCAGTGACTTATTCATCTAGCTGAAGGCATTGGGAAATATAAGAATAGTCTAAATCCAGCAGTATCAGACATAAAGAAATAATCAGGATCAGAATAAAAATCAATAAAATAGAAATTCAAAAATATAAAAATTTTGATATTTTCTGTTTTTTTATTAGCATTAAGTACCAGATTAGTTTTCAAGTTCCTTTCTGATTTCTTCTACTATCCATGTATTTGCTTTAAGAAAAGTGGCAGGATATAAAATTAACACACAAAAATCACTAGCCTTCATATATAACAATGACAGCAATATGGAAAAGGAAATCTGGCAAGCTGTCTTTTTTACAACAGACACACACACACACACACACACACACACACACACACACACACAAATACCTTGGAATCTCCCTAACCAAGGAAGTAAAATACTTATACAACAAAAATATAAAGACATTGTAGAAAGAACTGGAGGAAAACATGAGAAGATGGAATGACCAGCCCATGCTTGCCTTAGTCACTCCATGCTGATGGGATGAAGCCTCCAAACCAGAAACAGTTTATTGGAGGAATAATATATATTTCAGGATTATAAATCCAGGGGAAGTTCCATAACAGTGGAAGAAGTTGGCCCTCTTTCACAGATCCACATAAAGATAAACAACCATAACCACCAAGAACAAGCACACTCTAGTAACCCCAGGCAGGGTCCTAACTCTGCGTACCTTTAGGCTGGACCCTAAGATCCACTCACAGTGACACCTCTTCAAGCCAGGTAGCTGAAAATCCAAATTACAAGCTTTAATAAAACATTTGAGTCTATGGGGACATAAAACAACCACAATGCTCATGCGTTGGAAGACTTAGTATGGTTAAAATGGCCATCCTACCCAAAGCGATATACAAATAATACAATTCCAAACAAGATCACAGCAACATTCTTTACATAGTTAGAAAAAAGTCATCTCAAAATTCACATGGAAGCAGAAAATTTCCTGAAAAGTCAAAAATGGTACTCAGGAAAAGGAACAACTCTGGTGGTATCACCACAGCCATAATACTAAAAAAAGAAAGAAAAAAAAAGGTACGGATGTTACAAACAAGCACATAGATCAATGGAATAGATTGAAGGTCCAGATACAAGCTCATGTAACTCTTAGTACCTGAAAGGAGCCCAAAATTCCCACCATAGCAAACACAGAATAGTCATTGAATTGTGCTGTAAAAACTGGATAGCTACATGCAGAACATTGAATTTGGATGCCTCCTTTCACCTAGCACAAAAATTAACAGGCCATTCCTAAAACACTTGGTTATCTGCAAGAGCTAAAATGTAAATACTTATTGCTACAGATTATGGGCACAGGATGCTAAGCAACCATGCTGGAACTGAGAGGGAATCCAGTTCCCTCCCTGCTAGCCTTCATAGTGCTGGACAGTCCTATGAGAGTGGCTGGAGAACAAATGGTTGTCAACAAATTGAATAAGCTAATGTCCTGCCAGTTACAAAACCCACCAGCTGAGCAAGAAGAACACACTGATGCAATAGTAGCACATAGCCCTGTGCAGGTAATCAACTGCTCATACTTGGACTAGAGACCTGCTCAGTGGGAGAGAACTCATCTGGCTCTGTAGCCAACCCAGATTCCCTAGGACAAAAATACAATAAACTCCAGAGAGAATCTCCACTGCTCCTTAAAAGTGGATGTACACATCAGAAAATCTCTCTAACCTAATAATTAGGCTTACCCACTTTAATTCGATCTGCTGTCAGTTTTGGTTTGAGAATCTGTTCTATATTACAAATGGAGGAGTATACTGAGGAGAATTAAGACATAATTCCATAGCTGGAGCTGGGAAACAAGTTAGAACCATATCCAAAAATGAACCCGCTCCCCACTAAACTCTCTAAAAAACAATGGTTATCACATTTACTTGGTGCTAACTTTACTCTCCATTGGAGAATCTGCCTCTCTTTTTCAGATAGACACAGATCCTAAAGAGAGAAACACCCTGTTATACCTCAGAAGGGCCCCAGGTGAAACTAAGAATAATTGAGGAAACATGCAGGAATGCTGTTTTCTTGGCGAAACTGGGAACCAGTACAATGGTGAAGGAGTTAGACACAGAGAACAATCAATCCCTACCAAACCAGATATCCAGAGACACAGAGGCACCCAAGATCTCAACACGGAAGCAGACCTAATATGACCCCAACAAGACTCAGGGAAATTTGCCGAAGAGATGGATGGAAAGAATGTCAGAGCCGCATGTTGTGTCATGACATGCAGACACATCTACTCCTACCCAAAACTAAAGGCTAACCCCACAATGCACTACCCATATACCCCAACAAGGAAGGGGTCCTGTGGAGGGGGCAGGACAGGGAAGAGGCTAACAATGGTACCAACTTGAATGTATTCACTGACTACAAAAATAAAAATAAAAAAAAATTAAAACAAAATATGTAATCCCAGCATTTGGAAGGCCAAGATATGAGGATCTCTTTGAGTTCAAGGTCAGCCTGGAGCTACAGAGTCCCAGGACAGCCTGGGCTAGAGTGAGATGTCAATGTACTTGACGAAAAGAAGAAGAAGAGGAGGAGGAGGAGGAAGAGGAAGAGGAAGAAGAGAAGAAAGAGGGAGCCTGGTCACCTATACCTCATCTGCCAAGACCCAGAAGTCATTATAGAGGAACAACTACATGAATCCTGCTCTCACATCTAGCCTGAAAACCAGCTCCAAGGAAATGATGTCAGACACTGTGTTCACTTAAGCTGCATTAAAACAGAGATCCAAGGCTACAAGAGAAAGAAACATTAAATCAGATCCCTATCTTGCCTACCAATGCTCAGGGCAACATTGTGGAAGAGGGGCAAAAAGATTTTAAGAACATCAGAGTAGGCAGGAATAGCCTGAAACACAAAACCCCCACCCCTACAGAGACTGACTGAGTCTTTTTGTCCCCAGAATGATACCAATAACTCCACCAAAGAAGACCTTGAGCAGAACTGGGGTTGGGGAGAGGGAATTTCACAGTATAATCTTTTCATAAAATCAATAAATAATAAAATTTATAATTATAATTAAAAATGGATTTTAAAGATAGATTGGATATTTGTTCATTCCATTTTGCTAGAATATATAAATGCAAATTTTATTTAAATATTTCCTTTCATCAGAGAGCAGCTGGCTTAATTCATTTTAAATGGCATAGATTAATGTAATTGTTTTAGGGATTGGTTAATATATCCTACTCATGAAGTATGGAATGTAGCTAAGAAGGTATTAACTTTTATCAGTTTTGCTATAGCACTTTTAATGGATTAAAAAATGTGAGATGATGACTTTAGTCCTCTCTATATATTGAATGGAATTTCTTTTGATAAAAGCAAGGTATTTTAAAACCAACTCAGAAGGTATTTCATTGTAGCTAAAGTTTTTTTTTTTTTTTTTTTTCTTTAGAAAAGTCATTTCTTGCCATCCTTCTAGACCTCAATTCACAGTGATCTTCTTTTGACTGAGAGTCAGTGCTGCATAATGCAGGACTGGATATGCCCTTTAAATACACTTCTGGCCCTGAAGTTCTTTGATTTTCATATACATATATATATGGTTTTACTTACAGTCAGAGCTGGCTGTTTTCCTTTCCTCAACATATCTTTAATAATGTATCAACTTAACCCTTACAGAAAACCCAGCACTATATATCTGGCTTACAAATTTTCTTTCTAATTTCAACTAAAAAGGAAACTTTACACTTTCATGAGTGAATCAACTCAGCTTTGTTCTAAATATCATTAGATTCTTGTACTAAACTCTTGGGGACTGGATTTTAGGATATTTGTGTCTACATTCTTAATGTGACGTGCACACAGATTTGACATTTCCTTCCTAATGATATTTAATTCCTCTTGAATGCTAAAGTCACCTAGCAATCAGGAATAAATGATTCCACCTTTCTATTATGACATATCTTCTCATACTTAAAAGTTGCCATTCCACCCAAGGTTCAGGTGTCCCCTGGCTATCAGTTTGTGACGTCTTAAGTCTAATTTCTCTCTACTCATGTTGGATTCTATTTTGAACTTGTGTTTTGTTTTGGCCTTGACTTATGGCACTAACCCTATAGATTATATCCCTTCAGACTCATATTCACTTTACTCTGCTTTCTGGTCTCTATCAGTGAGTTTTATTTGTCTTTATAGAGATAAACAGAATCTTTTATGTGCAATAATAGGAAAATACTCAGATATTAACAGAGGGTGCATTGGATCCCCACTCCAACACTTTGCTTCCATGTAAGGAACACTTACTGAAGAAATTTTCAACTTACAAGGAATTTTCATGGAGAACGTGGGAAAATGCAGTCATGGCTGGATTGTGTAGGTCTTATTTCTCTTTATGTGGAGCTAGTGTGTATCTACTTTCTACAGTAAGAACATTCTCTTGACTACTTCATTTTTGCTTTGTTTTTAATTATTATCTTTTGAGGAGGTATAAAGAGAGATTTCTCTGTTTATATTTGAGTGTGACTAGGTATATGTCTTCCCACAATGTGGGTTATATTATAAGCCCTCTTGGTGTATGCACTTACCATATTCTAAAATGTCAGTAATAAGCATATTTTTATATTTACTAAGCTGATCATGTATGAGTCACTCCTTTTTTATTTCTAGGTAGAATGGAAGATAGGGGCAAAGTACTGAGTAGGATTTCTCTAGCAATAACTTCATCCTGGTCTGGGGTGTGATAGATTAGGAGTGTAGATATCCATATCTTTCACATGTATTGAAAGAACAAATTCCAGTTTTGTATGTGGAAAATTGTTTTATCTTGTCAAGAAGAATAACATTTATTTCATTTGTAAAACAATGACCATGCCTCCCCTATTCTTCCTATCACCTCTGTGAACTTGTAATTTCATTACATCCTTTTTCTCATTTGAGCTTTGCAACATCTTATAAAATGTGGCAGTGTGTGTGCATGTGTGTGTATTCATGTAAAACTTCATTTTAAATTAACTCTTAAATTCCCTATCTCTAGACAGAAAGTCACATAGGAAGTAAGGTTCATCAATCAAGTCTATGTTTATACATATCCTAATTTTATGAGGTCTTTACATGTAAGGGTCATTCACTATCACATCCTCAGTGTACACAAGGAATATAGCAACATAAGGGCACAGTAAAAAGACAATCATTCATGCCCCAAGAGAGAAGATCAGGTTCTACTCGAACTCTGACCTTGAAATTAGAGTTTCTAGAAAAATTAAGAAATAAATGCTTGTTGCTCAAGCTATTTAGTTTATAACCTTTTCCGTTGCACCCTCAAAATTACTAATGTAATAAGTACATTGATTATCTGATCTATATTATAAATTTTGAACACTTACTGCATTCCACTAACAAGGAATTCTGCTTTGCAGAGCATTTAACTTAATCTTACCATTCTCTTAAATATAAATGTAAGACACAAACCATAATAATAGACATTTTACTATTAAAGATACTGATATCTTCCAATTTTGACTGTAGTTACTTTTCTGTTTTATTTTTTTCCTAGTATTTAACTATTTTTTTTAAAGCCTGCATGTCCTCTAGAAGTGTAAACCAAGAATTTTCATGCTGGTGGTGTATTTGGATCCATGAGACCACCCAAGAAACATAAGTGGGGACTGGAGGCAATAAAACACTATGTTGTGGGTACCTGTGGTTAGATCCACCTAGATGTTCTAAAGATGAATGCATTGCTACACAGCTCTATGGTACCATCTTCTATGGCTCATTATTTCCCCAACATTTCCAGGTGATCTGTAAATGAAGGCTTTCTTGCTTGGCTCAGAACTTCTACCTCTAGCTCTGAGAAAATAGACAAATTTGTCTAATTGACCAAATGTCTTATTTTATTTCAACTCCAAGATAGTAATTGCAATAATGACTAAAGAAAAAGGTGAGGTAAAAAAGTGTGAAGAAAGACACTGTCTATCTTTAGCCTTAGAAATTTTTGCAGTGCACCTTACTTCCCTATTTCTTCATTACAGTGGTTATAGATGCTTAGTGTAACACAACAACAGAGCTTTCACCCTTAATGTATGTCACTCTCTTCTTTCTTAGAGCTCACTTTGGATTCTTGAACATCTTTAGATTTGTCCTATAATTTATATGCCTTGACTCACAAATATTATAGAAGAAGCATGCATTATGTATTTGCATTTTTCTACATATTCCTTATTTATGTTCCTCCCTCCAACTAAGGGGTTTCTAAATTTTCAATATGCATAATACACACACACATATAATCCCATTTTTTTATCTCACATTACTTTTAAAATTAAGGGTTTTCAGTGAGTATATTAAATATTCCCTGGAATTGGAATTCCTGTTACTGATATTTGTTATCATGTGAATGTTTGCATATTTTCTTCTTCTTGCTTCCTTAGAGGAGCTTAGGTTGACAATAGTCCCCATGATATTACATACAGAATCATTTCTAGTGATTGTACTTAAAATGTGCATTGTCTGGCTCTAAAAACCCTTATTCTCCTAAGAACTTGAGTTTCTTTATGAAATTTGGTCATTATGAGTTACTAGATCCATTAACTTTTGTTTTATAACCAAGTCCCTTGATGTCCCACAGACATACAGCATTAAACAGTCATTTTTCATGTCTCTGCCTAATCGCTAACAGTCGGCTGATCCAGTCTGAGCTAAGCTGGGCAGCTCTGATTATTCTAGTTGCAATATGTGTTCTATCTAAGGGTGGATTCAAGTCAGCCCATTTTGTTGGGTTTGCTTGTGGTAGCTCCAGAATGCATATCACAATATGCTTATGGGGTTAGTCTACTAGCCTAGGTAGCCTTTCTCATGATGGTATAGTTCATATACTAGAATGTAAGTGCAATTACATTTGAGACATTTAGTCATATCACATGAACATTGCTTTGAAAATTACAAGATGTATTATTTATCCAAATTTAGCTTCACAAAACTTAATTATGTTTTATGTTTTACATTAATTAGAAACTGTATATACATATCATATGTTGGTTCCATCATTTCACTCTTTCATGTCCCCATTCCATTGAGAAACTAAAAAATTACATGACAAGGAATGCAGGTGAAATGCTGAAGTATGTCTATATTGAAATCTACTAAAAAAAATAGAATAAAATGGCAAATGAAGGCTGGAATTGATTTCAGCTGCCTGTCAGAGTCTCAGGTAAAGTGCTCTGTGCTACAGAAGAGCAACAAAACTGGGAATGCGAGGGTGTTTGTTGACAATGGACAATGCAGACAAGATTTTAATCCGGTGTGGGGGGGATTTGTGCTGAAATAAATTGTTATGCTTTTCCTAAGCTGATGGTTTACATTTAGGTTTTGAGTGATTTGGGAACTAATAAGCATGTACATGTGATATAACAAGTATTTGAGACAACAAAGTATAAAATATCCTGCAATGAGAAAAGCTGTTTCTTTTGTGTGTAGGCTTGGACAAAATATAAACTTTCAGGTTTAATTTTATTAGACATTTTGCACACTGTGGCAAATGTGAGAAAATAACGTATAAGAGGAAGGGTTTAATTTGGCTCATACATCAGAGGCTTCAGTCCTGGTTCCTGGGATTAACTGTTACTGGACCCATGCAGAGTGAGGCACACAACACGGTGAGGAGCTTGTGTTGGAGGAAAGTGGCTTCTTTCCTGAACAAGAGAGAGAGAGGTAGACTACAGTGAGATGAGGCCTCCAAAAACCTGCCACCAGTGACCTGTTTCCTCCAGTCAGCATCATCTAGTCTATATTCGGTCCCAATAATTCTAGCAAATATAAAACTCATAAATGGTTAACCCATCAATGAAGCCAGAGTCGTCGCAATCCATCAGATTTCCTAAAAGCTCCATGGGCTAATAGCCAAGACATGAGCCTGCTTAGGACATTTCACAATTCAACTGTACCAGTTACTAATGCCAATATTATTATAATTGCCACTGTTCTGTATTTACTAGGATGATTACCTTTCAGAATTTATTTCTGTACTTAAAATATTTACTATGCTTTATGTTATTTGATTTGATATAGAGCCTGCTTTTATTTAATGGTCACAAAACACTCATTAATGTTATTTAAACCCAGTCATGTGTGGTGGCTCATACCTGTAGTCTGGTGCTAATGCTGTAAGATACTCAGCTTCAGGACAGCCTATCATATATTAGTAAAATATTTATTTTAAAAGAAAAAGTTACAGTTATCCATTACTGAAGTTATATTGAATTATCATAGAATAAAAAGAATGGAGATTTTAAAACTTAAGTTAAAGTTTAAATAAATGTTTTATAATTTTGTACTTTTATGTTTGTGTCAGGATTTCTTCCTAGCCATGCTGCATGCTGACCTGTAACACAATCTGTCATCTACTCTAGCCTCAGACTCACTGTGATCCTCCTATCTCAGCCTCCTAATTATGTGATCATAGGTTTGCACCACCACACCTTTTTTGAAACCTTATAATTATAACTGAATATGAGTTTTATAGAAATAATACAACCTTTGCAGACATTTACGGTAATTTTAGTTGGTGTTCTAAATTGCCTGATGTTCAATAACCTGTAAAAAGTCTTCAGAGAACATGCCTAACTCCCCTTAAATATTTATGCAGGATTGGTGTGATTTAAAGTGGATTCCTTCAGCCTATATTGTTTGGGCCCTAACAATGTAGGCTGAAAAAAAGACAGCATCTTCAACAAATGGTGCTGGACAAACTGGATAACCATATGCAGGAAACTGAAACTTGATCCACACATTTCACCATGAACTACACTCAAGTCCAAATGGATCAAAGATCTCAATATAAGACCAGAAACTCAAATACTACTGAAGAAAATTTAGGAAGGACTTCCCATGATATAGGAATGGAAAAAGACTTCCTGAACAAAACCTCAGTAGCTCACGAACTTAAACCATCACTCAACCAATGGGATCACATGAAGCTGAAGAGTTTCTTTACAGACAAGCATATAATAAGCAAAGCCAATAGATTACTCACAGAATGGGAGAAAATATTTGCAGGTTATCCAACTGATAGAGGCCTAATCTCTAGAATCTACAAAGAACTCAAAAATCTAAACAGTAAGAAGTCAAACACCCCACTCACAAAATGGGGCAAAGGGCTGAACAGGCAGTTCACAGAGGAAGAAATACAAATGGCAAACATACACTTAAGAAAATGTTCATCATCCCTAATCATCAGAGAAATGCAAATTAAAACAAATATGAGATTCCACCTTACCCCAATAAGGATAGCAAACATCAAAAAATCAAATAAAAATAAATGCTGGAGAGGATGTGGAGAAGTAGGAACACTCATCCACTGTTGGTGGGAATGTAGGATGATACAACCACTTTGGAAAGCAATATGGAGACTTCTGAAAAAGCCGAGTATAGAGATACCAACAGACCCAGTTATTCCCTTACTGGGCATCTACCCTAAAACCTTCAAACCACAGGCTAGAGTGATTTCCTCAACCATGTTTGTAGCGGCTCAATTTGTAATAGCTAAGAGCTGGAATCAACCCAGATGTCCATCACTAGAAGAATGGATAACTAAGATGTGGTATATCTACCCAATGGAATTCTATACAGCAGTAAGAAAAAATGACACAATGAAATTTGAGGAAAAATGGTTGAACCTGGAACAGATCATTCTCAGTGAACTTACCCAATCACAGAAAAAAAAAATGGCCACATAGTCTCACTCATCTACAGTACCTAACCTGAATCTACCCAAGATACCTTACATATCCAGCAAACATCTCCTGGACTAGACACTAGGATGGAAGGGGAGGGAGGGGAGGGCATCAAAGGGATGGGAAACACAAACCTAGACCCAAATGGCAATGGTGCCATAATTTTCTACTTACTAAAAGACAGACCAAATGGCTGATCCTTCACCAGGCCCTTACAGGGAACACCTGAACCACAAGACACTGGAGAGGGTAGGATCAAGATTAACCTTAATCTTCTACATCTTCCCTCCCTCCCTCTCCCTCTCTCTCTCTCTCTCTTCTCTCTAACTCTTGTATATTAGTTATCTTTTTCCTCATTTTCTTAGTGGGCACTGACCTGTAACTCCCAGAACCAGCATTGGGCTATTGTCCACAATGAGCTTTTGATCAGAGAGACCTACAATGTTTCCTAAAAGACAGACAGATTTCTGTGAGAGTACTTGATGACCCACCAAAGGCTAGTGGTAAGACGCTACAGGTGAAGACACCTTATGTGGTTGACATGCAAAATAGAATGGCATGGCTGGAAGTTGGAAGAGAGTCAGTCCCCAGACAGTCAGCGCGTCTAGTGCCAGAAGGTGCTACATGGGCGACTGGGGGAAAATGACCAATATCTGTCGAAGCAACGCATGGTCTAACCTACTTAGCAGCAAATAACTTGTTGTGATGCCAACACAAGTGCAGTAGTGGCACACAGCCATGGTGGGGAACCAACTACTCTCAATTTGGCTAACGGATCCCCTCAGTGGTATGGGACCCATAGCTGGAGCTGGGAAACCAGTCAGAACCATATCCAAACATAAGCCCACTCTCCAATATCAAGCTACCATCAATTGTGGGCTACAAGAGGGCCTACACCTATTAAATTCTCTATATATAAAAAAGTAAGGGTTATCTCATTTGTCCTGGTGCTAACTTACTCTCCATTGGAGGATCTCCTTCTCTTTTTCAGATAGATGTAGATCCTAAGGAGAGAGCCACCCCATCATACCTCGAAAAGGGCCCCAGCTGCAACTGAGAAAAGTTGGCGAAACAAGCAAGGGTGCTGTTTTCCTGATGAACCGGATACCAGCACAAAGGGGAAAGAGATCAACACAGAGAAAAATCAACTCCTACCAAATCAGAGAGCCAGAGCCTCAGAGGCCCCCAACACCTCATCACTGAAGCAGACCAAAAATGAACCCAACATGGCTCAGGGAAATTTTGCAGAAGAGGGGGCGGAAAGAATGTCAGAGCCACATGTTGGGTCATGATATGCAGAGACATTTATCTTACTCATAACTGTGGGCTAACTCCAGAATGCATGACCCATATACCTCAACAAGGAGGGGCCAAGGGGAGGGGGCAGGTCACAGATGAGCCTAATAATGGTACCAAACTGACTCTATTTGCTGAATACAAAACTAACTTATAAATAAAGAAAAAAAAAGAAAAAAAATAAAGTGGCTTCCTCATAAACTATAGAATGAATGGAAAAGTTATTCAAACTGTATACTAAAATTGTGTAAATAGGAAGCTAAAATAATTAGTAAAATAAAATGTCTCAATGATAATTTGCTGGAAGAAAATTTGGAAATCATAACTTCTTAGCAAAAGAAATCTAATTTACAATGAACATTTTAATTTTAAAGCATTTTAGTATGTAATTTAAGGCTGTGGTCAGTCTGCTAAGGATTTTACACTAACAATATCTTCTAGAATTGGTAGATGTGATAAATTTAAATTTGCAAGTAATAAACACATATTTTTGTAATAAAATCATTTGTGTACAAACTTTTAAAAATATTTACATTTTATATATAGTAACATAAATAAAATTTATGCCTCTGTAGCTACTACTAGAAGTAATTATTTGAAGTTTCTCATCCATAAATTTACAACTGATGAATTCAATTTTACTCAAAAGAATTATTGTTAAATCATTGCATAAGTGTTGATGAATAAACACACATATGAATAGCTGTAAAATTTAATATGACTGAATTTGGTATTAATTTGGAAAGTTTTTATGTGCCATCACATTGGCAGTGACTTTAATACACATTGCTACTTAAAATAGGTGTGAAAACATTGTGTGATAAATGAGATTAGAAAATAGCTCTCTTAAATTGAAATTAATAAATATTAAAAAATCTGAAATTTTGGGGTAGAAAATAATGAAAATCATTGCAAGAAATATTATGTTAATTTTATAGAAACATTGCATCCACTGAGAACTGGTCTTATACTTCTAGCTATTAATTTACTACAATGTTTATATCATTATCTAATTTATTATTTCATGTCATTCTTGTTATTGCCAACATGAACGGGATTTCTAGAAAGATTATAATATGTTTCTAGAAAAAGGTTCT
This sequence comes from Dipus sagitta, assembly GCA_036346955.1. Lineage (NCBI taxonomy): Eukaryota > Metazoa > Chordata > Mammalia > Rodentia > Dipodidae > Dipus > Dipus sagitta. The sequence continues at coordinate 53,637,479 of CM070774.1, forward strand.
TATGATTACAGTAGTTGTTCAGTTTGTCAAGGAAATGTCTTAAATATTTGTGAGTAGGAACCTAGTGGCTTCATTAATCACTCTGCCATTAAAAGTTATTTATTATCATTCTACACTTCCTGGTTATTCTTAGCATAAAGCTAAAGTCACAAATAAGTTGGGCACAGGGGCTTCATAAAATGTACTTACCCAAATAATAGAATTCTGTAGCTGTCCTAAATTTACCATACTCTTTAGCAGCCTTAGGTGGCACCTTACTAATACTGGCTTCACTTCACTGACTTCTACAATGCTGAAGCCTTATTCCAATTATTGTATCCAGTTTCAAGCAAGATATTTGAACAAACAGCCTGCCTCAAATTAGAACTACAAATAACTTGTCCTTAACCTTCCTATTTTAGTAAATTCTGACTCTGACAAGGCATTTACACAGTGCACAATAAATTGATCCTCAATGAGTAGGCTACTTGGTAGCTTTTCTGAAGAGATTACAGTGGACCTGAACTACCTACATATGATTAAGATGAATATGGTCTGACTCTCTGAGATTTGTATGGATAAAAGAACATTCCCCAGCACTGTTATGTTATCATATAGTACATAGGCATTTAAAGACAGTTATGGGTGAAAAGGAGTCACTTTTCTCACATAGCACAATCACATAGTGTGAAAACATTCAGGGGGGTGTTTATTCACTCAATATATGTCAAACTGAAACATAAGCTATTCTTCATAAGACATAAGGGATCTTTGGTACATATATGAAGCTGTTTTTTTTTATTTTAGTCATTTGGGAACTCTAATTAGCATGCATATTTAACAAAAAAGACTCTTAAGATATAGGTGAGTCTACATGAATTTGAGTAGCACTAAAACCTTTTTGTTACCAGACAAGGTAAAATCTTGTAACATTTTTGATGGCCTCATATGTGCTTATGCAAAGGCCAAATCTAGTCCTTGAATTATGTGAGCATACAATGCCATGAGAATGTTGTGTGTGGGAGGTTTATCTATCTAATTATAAATATGTGAAAATATTTTTAGAGAAAAGAGTTACACAGGGAGATATTAAAATTTGGGTAAGGAAAATTCCTAGGCATTTTATATTGATGAAAACTGAGACTTTAAAAATGTCACCCAACACAACATATATTAGAATATTGTACAAATCATCTGGATACAGTAAAATTAGATTCCACAACCTGAAGTGTGTACTGATGAAGAAACAAGTTCAAGCCAATATCATGGAAAGTCACAGATGATTCCTCTTTGTCATTAGGGTCCTAAAAAATAATGGAGGCTTTGATGTTTTCATGGTTTTATACTTAAGATAAAACTTATATTTAGACACATAAATTTAGTTTGTCATTTGACTTGCTACAATATTTAGGAAACATCAATAGACAGCAAGAGTTTTAGGATCATTAAGTACAATAAAACAACTACATAGAAGGAATTGAGAAACATTACAAAATCTCATTTGAGACAATGGGATGTTTTTGTTTTTTTGTTTTTTTTTTTAATTATTTATTTATTTGACAGCAACAGACAGAGGGAGAAAGAGGCAGATAGAGATAGATAGAGAATGGGCGCGCCAGGGCCTCCAGCCACTGCAAATGAACTCCAGACGCGTGCACCCCCCCCCCCACCGTGCATCTGGCTAACGTGGGTCCTGGGGAGTCGAGCCTCGAACAGGTGTCCTTAGGCTTCATAGGCAAGTGCTTAACCGCTAAGCCATCTCGCCAGCCCCAATGGGATGTTTTCATGAGCAATTTAGGTGATAAGAATAAGTGATGGATGGAATGATTATTGAGAAACACTTCAAACAAAAGAACAGTGACTATATGCATAAAGATGAGTAAGAACTCACAAATGTTAACCTGAATTACAAAAGTCAGGATGAAAAACTTTCAGCCATTTGTTATTTATAAAGTCTAAAGAAGACTAAAATGGATCTCCATTGAAGAAGTTAGGAGAGTGACTAACTAGGAGACATGCAGGGAAAGTCTCTTGGATATAACTATATACGGAAGGCTTCTTTTGGTGACTTAAAACCTCCAGGTAGGTTAAACAGAAAAATGATGAGAATTGCACAGGTATATAAACATGACATATTTGTGATACACTATATATACAATATTTAATTGAAGATTTAAATTATATTCAAAAAATATAATATAGCTCATTATTTTAGACACTTTCCCAAAAGTTAAGTACCTTAAGATACATTATCCTTTTTTGTGACTGAGAGCTATAAATTGTAAACTACAAATTACAAAACATTTCTTAGCACATGACAATTAATATACTATTAACTCCCCTTCATCTCTCAAGACTCTACTCTAAGACCTTCAATCAATATATAAAACTATAGATACATATTATATGTACCTATAAATATAGAATGCTATATACAAGCACTGCAAACATCTTGTATTCTCTACTATCTGAAACAGCTAGTATGTGATTAACTGTTAGGTAGGCATTATATGCAAAGTGTTTCAGATGTTCCAAGGGATGATTCACTGCTCAGATGGGACAGAATAGAACAGTATGAAATTTTGTAATTCTAATAAATGAGCCCTATGTCATTTACAATTTAATAATTATATATTCTTGATATTTTTCACTTCAATATTTTAGATCATGGTTAAGTATAGGTAATTAAAACCATAGAAAATGAAAACAAATAATATGGGGCAGGGGTGCCATTTTTATAAACAGTGAAAGTCTTGCCAGTGTTATTTAGGATTGAATATCTACCATGTGGATATTAATAACTCCTCAAGCTTAAAAGAAGAGTCATTGTTTTGCATCTTTGTAACATACTTATACTTCTATTAAGTTTTTTAATTCTAAATTTCCTGATCTTTGCCTACTTTTTGAGTTTTTAAAACTTAAAACATGATGAAACCTTAATCCTTAAACAAAACAATATGATTCCACCAAAATTTCAAGTAGACTGAGAATATTATTTGCAATCCAGAATGTATGCCATAGACAGCAGAGGTAAGAAAAAGAGATGATGATTAGAAATTATTGAGACAATGAGAAACAAGTTCTTAAAATTCACTTGTGAGGTAAGTATTCTCATTTCAGTCTCTGGGAAACAAGTCAGAATCATATCCAGATATAATTCTGTTTTCTATTGTCAAGCTCCCACTAACCTTAGACTATAGGGGCCAAGGGGAGGGGGTAGGTCACGGATGAGCCTAATAATGGTACCAAACTGACTGTATTTGCTGAATACAGAACTGACTAATAATGAAAAAAGAAAAAAAAAAGAATGTCTAAACCCTTTTAATTCTCCCAAAATTAATAATTGCTATTCCATTTAACTGGTGCTGACTTCACTCTCCATTGTATAATCTGCTTCTTTTTTCAGATGGCAACCGGACCTTAGCAGATAAACAACCCAGTGCACTCCAACCTGGTCCCAGCTGAAACCACGGTGGAATTGGGAAAATGAGCAAGAGTGCTGCTATCTTAGTGGTATCAGCACAAGGGCGATGGAGGAAGATATTGAGGACACTCAATACCTACCAAACCAGAGATCCAGATGCTCCTAAGTGCCCATCACTGAAGTAGACTTAAAATGCTTCCAGCATGGCTCAGGAAATTGTGCAAAAGAGGGGGCAGAAAGATTGTTAGAGCCACAAGTTGGGACATTGTGCACAGAGACATTGCCTGCCCCAACCACAAAGAATGACCCATTATCCCCATGGGTTTGATCTGCATCCCCAATGAGAAAGAACTCTTTAGAAAAGGTGCAGGGAGGAAGGAAAGGATGGTGCCATCATGTAACATTTACATACAAAATATGTCCGTATCTAATAATAAAAACTAATCCCTAACAATTACACAAAAGCATCTCCTCTGAAAAACAGTTTTCTGATTATAAAATGATCATTAACTTGCTTAAGATGATATAGGCAAAAGTAGAAAAAATGTTTCTAAGACTAAAGATGAAGTATGTAAATGATTTCAACATCAAAAATTAACATGTGTTGAGCAAACACTACCTTATTCATAGTGTTATCCTTATCTTCTTTCAATTAACCAAAATGTATTCTTAAAATAGTGTCAAAGCTAAATGCTCAATTTAAAATGTTATAAATAGATTTTATGATGTAGGGAAAATATTTAAGCATGAGTCCTATGATCTATGTTCTCCCTTTCTCTTAAGAAAAATGCCTAACTTAATATGTAGACATGTTAATGATACATCTCTAAGCAAAGTGTTTAATACTATCGCAAGTCATACAGTCCTTATGTACAGGTTATTTATATCAGGGTTTGCAGGAATGTTTAGCTATATGTGATAAACATACCTGAAATTTATATATTTAAATCCCATTGCTTCCTGAAAAATACTCAATTGATACTTGAAGTTATATATAAAATGGAAAGGTGTGAGTGGATATCTTCCATGTTATCAGTGTAGCTGCTGGCCTTTCCTGTGCTTTTTTTAATATTTTACTATTCAAAATGTATGATGGATGATGTTGTTACTGTATCATGCCTGATATACTTATCCACTGAAGGGTAGAATTACTGAAGGTAGAATCTCTATCTAGGGGAAAATTATTAACTTGAGCCGTGAAAATCCTATATATGTACAATAGTGAAGATTGCAAAAGTGTAGGCAGAATATCTATGAAATACATTTGTAAGATGTAAAAGGAAAAAAAAAATTCTCAGATGAGCATTGTTGACATTTAATCTAATCGCTATACTTTAATCAAAGTCTTTCTTTGAGCCCAGAAATAGATTATGTGAAAGAACATAGAACGTGGTATGTTGTTTTCCACTGGTTTTTAGTCAAGTCACCATGGCTGTAAAATGTACTATTGTAGACCCTGATGAAGGCATTCATATAGTACCAGATGGCCATTGGGAGGTAATGATGCAAAGAAAAGACAGCTTATAGTATTTAGTGTGACTTTATTAATGTCATCAAGAAACTGCAGATTTTTTGACATATGGGTAACTAGCCTTAAATTCAATATGCATATCATTAAAATTTCAAACTCTATTTACTATTCCATTTTTTTCTCTGTGTATTTGTTATTTTATGGAGTAAGCCAATAGAGATTTATGTTAATGAGAAAATGCATTCAACAATCTGTTTTTGAGAATTGACATGAAAATAGTTGGAAGGAAAACAAGTCCTATTACAGTGCTACCTAAATAATTTGTTGAAATAAATCACAACATTTCCCCTAGAATTAGATTAAGGTTAATTTAGTTAATGCAATGATTACCCTTCTTACTTTATTTCAAGGGTATTGGTATTTACTCCTGTTTGGAAGGAACAAATTCTGATGTGCTTTTCTTAAATTTTTTCCTTGTCATTTTCTAAAACTGGCCAGCTTCTGTTTTGATGTATCTTTTTCTTTTAAGCAAAAGGTTGCTTAAATCTCATATTCCTGTATATGATTCTTTGTGCTATTACACTGTAGCTACTGGCTGTGCTAGTTTCTCACATACTAATGTTGTTGTCAAATTATCTTCTTTTTTGACCTTTTATGGGAACCTTGCTCATATAATGTTCAAGTTCTTATCATTACATATTTTCTTCTAAAGACTTAGAAAATTTTCTGTTATTAAGTTACAGTATGGAAGGAATTTAAAGACCATGACAACAAATTCTCTTCCTTGACCATATGTGTAATGTGGTCATGTCTGGTGATGTCACTGGGATTTCTATTTGCTTATATTGAAGGAAAAACCCCTATCTTAAGCCAGGTGTGGTGGCACACGACTTTAATCCCAGCACTCGGAGACAGAGGTGGGAGGATCGCCATGAGTTTGAAGCAACCCTGAGACTACATAGTGAATTACAGGTCAGCCTCAGCTAGAGTGTGACCATACCTCAAAAAAAAAACCAAAAAAAAAAAAAAAAAAAAACCGTCAACAACAACAACAACCCTGGCTTCTTTTCTGTCATACAAAATTTGCCACATACAAATATAATGAGGTATTATGAAGTGATATGTTTTAAATGGAGCTCCATATTATTATTATAATACAGATGTTATTACTAAATATTTTTCTCAATATCATTGCATCTGATTTTCACTGAAAAAATATGCCTGTCCTACAGAAAATCTAGTGAAAGTCATTTATGTATTCTATTACAATGATTTTTATCACCAATCATAAAGTTATGTAGTCCTACCTTTCCCACTTTCCAAATAAGAAACCTAAAGCTTAAAGTAATTTAGGTTATTTTCAAAATTCCAAACCTAAGGAGTTTTTGGTAATGATCTAAAATCTAGTCACTAGATTTAACTCAACTTGCTTTTCTTATCATTTATTGATATAACATGATAAACAAATGCTTCAGCACTTATAACGCTACTCACTCTCATTTATCTTTAATTATCATTAATGAATATTTAACTATCATGTAGATTTATTTCTGATGTATAATTATTATAAGAAGATATATTGTTTGTATACAAATTTACAAAACTTCTCTGTTATTCCCCCAAAATTATAAATATACAAATAGAATCTTTTCTCTAATTTATTTCTTGTTCAAATCTCCTTAACTGACTATCTGTACCTGATACTAACATTAAGCACATACTACATAATATTTAAAATGTGTTGTACGATAATAGTGCTGGAGAAATTGTTCAGTGGTTAGGGCAATTATCTGCAAAGCCTAGTGATCCAGGCTTAATTCACCAGTACTCACATAAAAGCAAATGCAATGCAGTCCATACATCTGGAATTTGTTTGCAATAGGTAGAGGCTCTGGCATGTTCATTGTCTCTTTGTCTCTCTCTCTCTGTCTCTCCTTGCAAATAAATAAATATGTAGTAAATTATTATTTTGCTTAATTTATTTCATAATTTTATTATTGTCATAATTGAATGTATTCATGCAGTAGTGTTTTAATCTATACTTGCACACGAATATATACCATTAAATGAATTGTCATTACTCACTAACTAATGTCATATAGTGAGTTTTAATGAAATCTATTGAGTTATTATTGGCATACAGTAAAATGCACAGGCAAATACAAATTATAGTGCGATTATGTATGAAAACACACACACATACACACACACACACACACACACACACACACACACACACACACACACACACATATATATATGAATATATTCTTGATTTTGCATGTGAATGGTAGTATGGTATGTGTATGGTCTATGCATGTGTATGTGCAGATGTGGTGTGAATGAGCACAAGCTAAAGGACAACATTGGCTTTCTCCTGTCTGTTTCTCATCCATGTGTTTCCTTGAGATGGAGTTCAACTGATTCTGGAGCTTGTTGTTTTTGTGAGCCAGTAATTCTCCAGTGTCTGCTCCCCATGAACATGGCATAGCATGTATTCCCCATGGAACTGTGAGTACAGATGTGCGTGGCTATGCCCAGTTGCTTATGTGGATTCAGGGGAATTGAACAGGGCCAGTCTCAGACCTTCTCAGGCCTTCATGCTTGCACAAGAAATGCCCTTTATAGCAGATTCTTCTCTCTAGTTTAATATAGTTTTATTTCATTCATAATTTAGACAAAATAGTCATTGGATGAAATTTGAATTGTAAATTCTGTAAACTGTAATAGGAAATAAATATCATAGACAATATGGATCAGATACAAATTGACAATTTTACACCATGCCTTGAAAAAAATGGCACAGAGAACAATTCCTGTCTCACTATTACAGGGTAGCATTACCCTATGCACAAACCAGAAAAAGACACAGAAGATCAGAAAACTATGAACACATGTCTAAAAGGCCTCAAGAAATATTAGTAAATCACATACAACAATATATAAATTATATACATATGATTATATATCTATATTTATATAATCTATGTGTATAAGGCATGCAAAACTTTCAAAAATTGAAAATCACATAACAAAATTCATGACATTAAAGGATTTAACAAGAAACACACCGTATCAGTAGAATTCTTCAGGAAATACTTCACACAACAGCCCAGCAACCAACATCAGGATACAACAGTAAAGCATAAACCATAAATGGAACATATGTAAAAATGTTTAAAACACAACAAAGCAATGAAACTCACAAAGCCGTCAATTCAGCATGGCAGCTATTAAATCAAAGCTCCCAGTTATAACTATAAACATCAATGATCTCATTCCCCTATCAAAAGACATAGGATGGGCTGGAGAGATGGCTTAGTGGTTAAGGTGCATACTGCAAAGCCTAAGGACCAAGGTTTGATACTTCAGGTCTCATGTAAGCCAGATGCACAAGATGGCACATGTGTCTGTACTTCATTTGTACTGGCTAGATGGCCTAGTATAGCCATTCTCTCCCTCTCCCTCTTTCTCCCTCTCTCTCTGATTGTAATAAATAAATAAAAATGAAATCTTAGATACAGGTTAACTGGCTTGATCAGAAAATCGGATCCAGCTATAAGCTACCTACAAGAAACTCACTTTACAGTCAAAGATAGATACCTCCTCAATGAAAGAGAATGGAAAACAATGTTCCAAGCAAATGAAAATAAGAAACAAGTTGATGGCTATTCTAATATTTGACAAAAAGAACACTTAAATTCAAAAGTAATCAAATGAGACAAAGAAGGACATTCTTTTTCTCATCAATGGAATAATCCAACAAGTGGACATCACAATCATAAACTTATATGCACCAAACACAGGTGCACCACATTATATAAAGTAGAATCTACTTCAGAACTAACCATAAATAAATCCCAATAACATAATAGTAGGGGACTTCAATACCATGCAATCATCAATAGACAGATCATCCAATCAAAAAATTAAAAGGGAAATAATAGAACATGACTACACCATCAACCACCAATTAAACCTAATAGACATCTACAGAATACTCCACCCCAATTCTATAGAATGCATATTCTTCTCAGAGTAGCTCACTTCTCTAAATTTTACCATATACCAGGACATAGAGCAAAGCTCCTCAAATTCAGGAAAAAATAGACTTGATTTTCTACAGTATATCCCATATTATATTTGACCACAATTCTGTAATGCTAGAAACCAACAAGAGAAACTAAGAAAAAACAAACAAGCAAAAAAAAAAAAAAAAAAAAAAAAAAAAGCTAAACAAACAAACAAAAAAACAAGTCATGAAGACTGAACAGCATGCTATTAAACAATGTATGGGTCATTGAAGAAATCAAAAGGAAAATTGTAAAACTTTTAAAAATGAATGGTAATGCAAAATAAGAGCTTATGGGACATAATTAAGGCGGTTATAACAGGAACATTTAGTACAATAAATGTCTGCATAAAAAAGCCAGAAAAATCTCAATAACTTAACCAACCACCTAACAGCATTGTAAAAATAAGAAAAATGCAATCCTTAGAGTTACAGATGGAATGAAATAATTAAGATCAGAGTAGAAAACAGTGAATTGGAAATTAAGAAAATAATTTAAAATATTGATGAAACAAAGATCTAATCCTTCAAAAATGGGAAGAATTTGATAAACCCCTTGCCAATTTATTTAAAAAAAGGAAAATTTCAAGTTAATAAGATGAAAAATGAAAAAATAGAGGCCACTACTGATACCAAGGAAATTAGAAGAATTATCAAGACATGTTTCCAAAATCTTTATTCTATCTACAAAATTTGATAATATGGTATAATTAATTGAATGAATGCTTATACACATACCAACACAAAAATTAAACTCAGAACAAATAAAATTTCTAAACAAACCTATTACATCCAACAAAATTGACAATGTAATTAAAATGTAATTAAAAACCTTCAAAGAAAAAAATGTCCAGGATCTGATAGATTTTCAGCTGAATGTTACCAAATTTTCACTCAAGAACTAAAAACACTCTTTAACAAGTTATTCCACACAATTAGAAGACAGGGAATAATCCTAAACTCTTTTTATACATCCAGCATCACTCTAAAACCAAAACCAGATACAGATACAAGCAAATAAAATTGTAGACTTATATCCCTGATGAACTTAGATACAAAAGTTCTCAATAAAACCCTTGCAAAATGATTTCAACAGCACAACAAAAGCATTATCTACCTTGATCAATAAGGTTTCTTCTAAGCGATGCAGGTATGGATCAATGTACAGAAATCAATAAATATAATACAACACATAACTAAACCTAAAAACAAGAAACATACTATTATATTAATAGGTATAGAAAAGGCCTTTGACAAAACGCAGCAATACCCATGATTGAAACACTGGAGAGACTCGAATGGAAGAACCATATCTAAACATAATGAAGGGAACTTATAAAGCATGTGAAGCCCAAGTTATTCTAAATGGGGACTGAAATGGAGCATTTCCATTGGGGTCAAGAATAAGATATGGGTCCCCACTCTCACCAGTGCTCTTCAACAATGCACAAAACAAACAAAAAAAAAAAAAAAAAGGAAAAAAAACAGGCGTGGTGGCGCACGCCTTTAATCCTAGCACTCGGGAGGCAGAAGTAGGAGGATCACCATGAGTTCAAGGCCACCCTGAGACTACAGAGTGAATTCCAGGTCAGCCTGGGCTAGAGTGAGATCCTACCTCGAAAAACAAAGAAACAAACAAACAATGCACAAGAAGTTCTAGTCCAATGAATAAAGACATGATAAAAAAAATAAAAGTGATCCAAATTAGAAAGGAAGCAATCAAACTAACCCTATTCTTAGACATCAGGATTCTATACATTAATGACACAAAATACCCTACCAAAAAATTTCTACAGGTGATACAAAGTCAACACACACAAATCAGTAGATTTCCTATACACCAAAGATAAAAACACCAAGAAAGATATCAATGTAGCTGTCTTGTTTTCAATAGCCACAAAAATAAAAGAAATATCTTGGAGTATCACAAACCAAGGAAGCAAAAGACCTATTCAACAAAAACATAAACACAATGAAGAAATAAATTGAGGAGGACACCAAGTACATACAAAGACCTTCCATGCTCATGCATAGGAAGAATTAATATTGAGAAAATGTCCATTCTACCAAAAAATACAGGTTCAATGCAATACCAATACAAATTCCAGCATCACTCTTCACAGAGATAATTTTTTAAAAAGTGATGAAATTCATATGGAACTACAGAAGGTCTTGGATATCAAAAACTATCCTCAGGAAAAGAAACACTGCTGAAGGCATCATCATCCCCAATTTCTAGTAATACTATAAATCCACAGTTATATAAACAGCATGGTACTGGCATAAAACTGGACATATCGGTTAATAGAACAGAATAAAAGGTCCAGAGCTTAGTTGAATCAACAATAGCTACCTAATCTGTGACAAAGAGGCCAAACATGGACAAACCATATGTAGAAAGATGAATCTAGATCTACTTCTCTTACCCTGAACAAAATTCAACACCAAACCGATAAAGGATATTAATATAAGAACTGAAACTATAAAACAACTTTATAAAAAAATAGGAAGAACACTCCAAGATATAGGAGTGTGGAAAGAATTCTTAAATAAGACCTTAGTAGCTCAGTATTAAACAAACACTCAACCAGTGGGATCTCATGAAACAACAAAGTTTGTGTATAGACACAAATTATATCCCTCAGTGAAGGGAGGTAGATGGACCAGGAAGATATTCATGGTAGGAGATGGAGAAAGCTTAATCCTGAAACCATAGGCTCTGGCAGGACCACAAGTTGGTTACTCCCCACAGTGAGCAGTTGGCAAAAGAGATCTGTGTGTTTCCCAAAACAATGTAGGCCTTTGCTAAGCACTTGGTTAACCAACAGATCTAAATGGCAAGACCTTATTGCTGAAGACAACACAGCCTTCCATTCCAGGACACAGATTAGAGCACATATCCCTCAGTCCTCTCCTGATAAACCCCCAGGTCACTGGAAAGTGGTAGGGGAGCTAAAATGTGATAATGGTCACTAACGACATGAATAAGTAAGAGACCCCCACATGCTAAACAAACCACTAGATAGACAAGAAGCAAATACTTGTGCAAAAGTGACACACAGCTCACTGGGATAAACAACTGATCATGAGGCATACTCAGTAGGAGAGAGATCACATCTGGTGCAGGGAACTAACACAGCACCCCACAGTGAGGAAACTCACAGTCCCCAGAGAGAATCCCACGTTGTTCTCTGGACATTTTAAATTGGTATCCTCATCAAAAATCTCTAAAAATTATAAGCACATACCCCTTAACCAAAGCTGCTTTCACTCTTGGTTGGAAAATATGTTTTATTTTAGAGATGGTGGAGAATACTGCAGAGATATAAGATCCACCCATTCAACAGGAAAAGACAGAAAACTGCTCACCATGAGATGTGTCACCTCTCCCACAGTTAGGGGTCCAGGAAAAACTTCAGAGAAAGCAGTAACATGAGTAATGCTCCCAATGCTAGCCTGAAAACTGCCTCTAGGGAAATAGCAACAAACATGGAGGTAAGCTGAAACATATCTTAACAGAAATACAGAGTTTACAGAAAACTCAAATCTTAAAACAATCTGCTAACACACCCAAGGCTCAGGGATTGTTGTGGAAGAAGGAGTATGAAGATTGTAAAAGCCATAGGGTGGTTAGAAATATCCTGACATACAGCTCCCCCAGAAACTTACAGAGGCCCTAATTAGCCCACAGTGAACACCAGGGACCCCACTGGGGAGAACACACACACACACACACACACACACACACACACACATATATGCCTTGAAAGTTAAATTTTAATATTTTATGAATGATTTTAAAAAATAAAACAGAATACAATAATAATAAAAACTGAGAAGACAGAACAAACTGGCTTTACTTTGATGATTTCCTGATTATTCAAAAGTATGTTGCTCATTCTACATGCACTTATGTATTTTTGAGGGTTTCACCTGTTGTTTGTTATGAGATAAAATATATAAGAAAATTTTATTTATTTTCTTAGGTGAATGGAGTTACTTTCTGCCCAATATAATGTATTTTGAATGTAGTTCCAGAGGATGTTATGTTCCACTGTGATTTCTACAATTGTTACAATAGAAATTCAAGTAGCAAGCCTGCATAGATAGCTATGATCACATTCATTTTATGATTGTCAAAAATATAAAAAGTTCCTGGAGGTAGTGGTGCACACCTTTAATCTGAGCACTCCAGAGGCAGAGGTAGGAGGATTGCTGAAAGTTAGAAAGTTCGAGGCCACCCTGAGACTATATAGTAAATTCTAGGTCAGCCTGAGCTAGTGAGATCCTACCTTGAAAAAACAGAAAAAAAGTACAAAAAGTGTACATTAGGAAAAGGTAAACTCTAATAATGGCATTGGTATTTACAATTCACTCTGCTGTTGCAGGATTCCTTTATACATGCAAATAAAAAAATTCAAAAGTTTGACTCGTGGATCGTTGGTTCCTTGATCATTGGGACTTAGTCTCTGGAGAGTAAAACAATGATGAGCACCATGGTAATAGTTTACTCATAATTTTCCTTCAGAAGTAGTAAAATATTTATGTGAGCAACATTATATGTTTCAGTTCATTATTGTGTCTTAGGTTATCATGGAGTCATTTCTATTCCTAATTTCAAACCAGCACACTCTCTTTAGATTTACACAGTCACAACTCTCTTCAAGTGCAAACTCTTTCACTTGAGACCTGTTTCATTACTAAACTTGCTTGGGATGACCCTGGGCCACTTGTCATACGTGAACATTGATGGAAATTCCAAAGTCCAAGAAGCTCAGCCTTACCACCAAAGTAATAACATTTAGCTCACAACTTTCATGTACAAGCTTTTATAAAAAATTTAATTGATTTATTAGAATCAGAGAGACAGTGAGAGAGAGAGCAAGAAAGAGAGAGAGAAAGCAAGTGAGCGTGCCAGGGCTTCCAGCACTGCAAACGAACTCCAGACATGTGCACCCCCTTGTTTATCTGGCTATGGTGGGTCCTGGGCACTTGAACCTGGGTCCTTTGGCTTTGCAGGCAAGTGCCTAAACTTCTAAGCCATCCCTCCAGCCCTCATGTACAAGCTTTTAAAGGTGCATCTCTTTTCTTCTTGAAGCATGGGAAGTTGAAGTTTCTGGGAGAAAATATAATGTAAAAAAATTTAAGTGCCAATGTCTGAGTAAGGTGTCCAACTGCATCACTATATTTTGTGAACTTACTATATTTCTGCATTCTCAGTTTTCTCATCTGGCAATGAAGATCATTTCCAAGTGTATTAATGTGGTCATGTGAAGAGAATCTGGTATTTAAAATAATATAAACTCAAGAAATCCATAATAAATACTTTTATAGTTTTCCTGAGGTGTAGCAAGAGTCCCAGCTACTTATATAGACTAATGAAATTTCAGTTAATCACACTACCAATGACAAATGAAAGGAAAAATGAAAATGACAAGGAAAAATGCTGAAAGGGTATTTAAGCAATGTTTTATTATATATTCAGTAGCCAATATAAGTCACTGAGATTTATGAATAATAGCTTGATTCTCAATTGTAAACTATTACAAACAAATAGGGTTTAATTTGGAACTCATAATCACCAATAATTTTGTCATGATCTCTGAATACATTCAATCATTTATTCACATAACAAAGTGAATGATTGCTAATTAATATAGTTGAATATGATTGGGCAAACAACCATTGTGGGATGCTAAGTGCATTTTATTCTAACTTAAATATTTCAGAACTTCTTGTGATGTTAGGTATGTCCTATGAATCTTTATCCCATAAGCACTGACATTATTGTGGTGGTAAAATACACAACTGAATAAAAATGGTTCACTACTTACTAAAAGCTGAAGAAAGACTATTATACTAGCCACATAGAGACAAGAAAAAAAGCGGGGGGGGGGGGAACTGCCTTCCTTTCTAGGGAAACTTTCTAAGATGTTTTTAATTCAACGCAGAAATAGATCTATCAATTTGCTTATCAGCTTGCTTACTTCTTAGAAAGTAATGAGAAAACTCTTTTAAGGGATTCAAACATTTATTGAATTTTAATATCCTTATATAAGTGTGTGTTTATATTCTTTTTTATAAAAAATATACATTTTCTCATTTGAAACAAAACTTGTCAGTAGTGATTATCATGTAAAATTGATTTTTATGAGAGCTTATCGTTGGTAATGACAGGTGCTAGTGTAAAAGGCAGAGCTTATGCGCAGGCAGATGATGCGCTTCCAGATGATGACCTTCACAGCCAAGTACTTCCTCAGAGTAAAGTGACAGTCACTGTTGACTGGACAACACTGCATTGCTGTGCAAAAGACTGCAACAATATATTCTGCTCGAATACATTATTTTAGACCTCTTATTTCATCTGAAGTAAGCATGTTAACAAGATGAAAGACGAGTCTAAAAATTGTTCAAAGGGCTTCGAAAACTCAGTAGTTAGCACAAATTAACTGATGATATAAAGGAGCTAATTCCTTCCTTCTTAAAAACCACTCTCTCTTTTTAAGTGGGACCTATTGATTTATTAGAAATATACTTGGGGATTATCTTTAAAGTGGTTCAAAAAATAATTTAGCCAATAAACTTTTGAAGGAAAAATAATTACTAATAACCTCTGCATTCACTTACTTTTTGAGGTTAATTCTCATGCAGCTCAAGAGTGGAGTACTACACAATTGGGCAAAATTTATTCAAGGAAAAAATCTTTTCAGTTTTCTCAAGTGGATTTCTGAAGTTACTAAAGTATGCTTTCAATCAAAAGCCTATTAAAGATTTGGGATAATATGAAAATAATTGATGTGTATTTTTAAGTTGAACATTGAACATTGGTATCAGTTGCTCATCAGGACAAAAGTGTCTTCTCATTCTACTTAGATAATCATACCTCAAGGTCTCGAGTAAGTAGAGGTCTCAAAGTGACTTTGCAGAGTTTTCACCACATTTCATTTTAAGAAGGTAATAAAATCATCAGGGAAGATATTGGCCTAATAAACTTGACCTTCAGAATATTTTTACCATATGATTTGCTAACACGTTGACTTGATTGTATTAATGTTATCCCTACTGTCACTCTTACGTTACATGTTTGTATACTTTAAAATATTTTTTTAATTTTATTTCTTTATTTATTTGAGAGAGAGACATAGAGAGAGAGAGACAGAGAGAGAGGATGAGTCAGAGAGAAAAAGAGTGGTAGTGTCTCCACCCACTGCAAACAAACTCCAGATGCATGCATTCCTTTGTGCATCTGGCTTATATGGGTCCTGGGGAATACAGCCAGGGTCCTTAGGCTTTGCAGGCAAATGCCTTAACTGCTAAGCCATTTCCCCAGGCCCCTGTTTGTATACTCTAATTCTTGGTAGTAGTATTTAGACCAGCTCATCGAGCCCTGGGAGGAGGCGAGGCAATGCTCTGCCATACCTTTGGGTGCCTTTCCCAAGATGCATTTTCAATCCCTTTTGCACTTGCTTCTTGCATCTCCAAGGCATCCGTAGGTAGCTGGAGCTAAGATAGGAAATTCCAGGCTTGGTCTAGCAAGCTGTCTTGAACCTCTGATTTTAGGTGGAAGAGGTTAAGTACTTTTGCTCTTGAGGTCAAAGGAAGGAAAGGTCATGACTCAGCCACTGAGTCTAAAGCTGCCTGGGGAATTATGACGTATCTGCTGGGTGAAAGGACGTGGTGATTTACCTTTGCTTGTTCTCCTTTCCCTTCTTTTCCCTGACCGCATCCCTCCCCTTTCTCCTCCCCCTCCTGTCCCTATCCTTCTTCTCTACTCTTCTTTTCCCTCCTTTCTAGGTTTTATCTCTTACTGTTATTTTCTCTCTCCCCTGCCCTTCCCCTCTCTCTCCTAAAATTTTCCTGTATAAAAGTGGCTTTCAGTTAAAAACTCAAGATCTAGTTTTGTAGAAGATGAGCTACAAATATCAACAAAAGAGCAGTTTCTCCTGGTTTATGATATATAAGGTAACCTTTCATTTCTGCCCTTTTACATATTTTAATATTTCCAACTAGTGGAAAGCCACTATATTCCCTATCTTTTAATGTTTGTTTATTGATATATAAATGTAGAAAATAGTACTATATCTGATTAAAGAAAATACAACTTAACATTACTTTGTATAGCAATGCAATACAAAGTCAAAAGCAGCACCTCATATATTACATGAAGTTTTTCTTCTTACTCACACATAAGCTTAATGAAGTGAAAGAAATAGTTCATTACTTTGTCCCGACTCCTAAAACAAGTTGATTATAGTAGAACCTCAATTAAATTGAGGAATTAGTTAAATTTATACATATATATGATATATTTTAGAACTTTTGAGATAATATATTTATTACTTAATGCCTCAAAAATCTTAGAAAAAAATGGTCCTAGTGGTGCATGCTTTTAATCCCAGCACTCAAAAGACAGAGTAGGAGGATTGGCATAAGTTTGAGGCCACCCTGAGACAACATAGTGAAGTTCTGGTAGTCTGGGCTATAATAAGATGATACCTCTAAAAAACCAACAAAAAACCCATAAAATACATCCAACATTATTATATAGATCATTCTGCCTAAACATATATAGTGGACAAATGTAATGACATAAGTATAAATGAATGAATGAATGCAAAACTGAATAGAAATTAAAGTTTTCCTGTAAGTACTAAAAAAAAAAAAAAATTCTAAGGCATGAAACACATGTGTCCTAATTTCAAAATGTAGAGTTTTGTTTTAACTTACAAAGGTGATTAATAAGGATAGTAGGCAAAGGGAGTCATAAAATATAAAGAAAAATCTAACTGTATTAGCTTAGGGAATTTTTGTTTTAACCTGCATACTTTGATTGAAACATGATTAAAGTATCAATATTTAGACATTGTATCTTATAAAAATGATTAAGTTCAATCTTTTGAACTTCTGTACCTTAGAACTTCTATATCTTAGAAGATGTGTTAATTAACAAAGACCCAAATATGTTGTGAATATTTATGTTATAAAACATAGTGAGGAAATACTTTTTAACATTACCTAAATAACAACATAAATTGCCCAATTGATGAATCCCCTACTGATTCTGTTACAGTAACAATTGTAGTTCACTATGGAGAATAGAGTCATATTTTACTTATATCTTATAAGGATATTTTTCTTCTCATGGTGATTTTATATCACTGTATGCACATAAGTTCCAATAAGTGTATTAAGGATGCCCAGCACTTACACAACATATGATGACTGATTTGTTTCTATGATCATCTTGTGAAAACTGACAATTAAATATATAGTTCTATATCTCAGGATACCATCAGGCAAAAAAAAAAAAAAAAGAGTTCATTAGAATGAACTGGAAACTTGGTTACAGTTTGAACCACATTACTGACATAATTATCATACTGTCTTTCCTTAATTAAATGAAAATGGCTTTGAGGACTTTTTAGTTATAATCTCAACTAACTTCATTATTTCAATATACCTATTTTAATTGCTTTGGGGTACTTTGTCAAATGAATTAATTCAGCAGAAAGCATTCTTGAAGACATTTATATTGTATGATTAACTGACTATTCTCAGACTTTACATGGTTGAATTAAAAGTGAAATTTCTTTTAGTATCAAATTTAAACTATATGTGCCATACTCAACAATTCAGAAGAGCTAAAAGAAAAAGGAAATGAAAATTCTTTTTAACTTCCTTTAGGGAGAAAGCAGTTGCCAGCTTAATTACCTTTTTTTTTTAAACATCCATAAATTAGATTCACAAAATTAGGCACTTTATCACAATGTTTCCAGTGAGCTTTATATTTATATCAGTTTCTAAAATCAGACAGAATTAGCTTTGGAAGAGTATTTAAAGGTCATGTACTCCAAACAGATAAGGAAACATTCTGTGTGGTTAGTGATTAATCAAAGACAGTGTATTGAGGGTAGACACAATGTTTGAATACTGTATAAAGGCATGGGTAGGAGGGAATAGTCAGAGAATTCCTGTCAGACTACAAATTATAGAAACATGAGTCAGGAGGCAAAGTTGTTTTTCAGAAGAATGAAAAACCAGCTTTCAGATGTGTTGAATTTGAAATGAAATGCCTGGCAGGCAATTACAGATTGAGGGTTGAAATCACATCAGAGCTGGAGGTGTGGATTTTAGGATTGGTTTAGAGAGGTGAGGGTCAAGCATGGAACTCAATGAACATGTTGCAGAGGGCTCTGGCTGAAGACTAAAATTCACAGCAAGCATGTGTAAGACTTAGGGAAGGGGACAAATGTCCTGCTGGTTTATGCATTCAGTTGCTGTTCTTTTTCACCATCATTTAGTGATTTTCAAGAATCTACTATCTTACAATAATAAAATATCTCCATAGGTGTACACAAAGGCTATGCATACTGTGGTGATTTGAATCAGATGTTCACCATGAACTCATATGTTCTGAATGCCTGGTCCTAAGCAGGTGGCAATTTGGGAAGTGGAGACTTGCCAGAGGAGGTATGTTTTGGGGTGGATTGGGGTATGTTATAGACAGCCTCCCATTGCCAGTGTTTGGTTCAGTCTCCTGCTGCTGTTTTCCACCTGCTGTGACAAGGAGATGATGTTCAGCCTCTGCTAGTGCCATGCTTTCCCCTGCCATCATAAATCTTCCCCTCAAGACTGTAAGCCAAAATAAAAACTTTCCTTCCATAAGCTATTTTTGGTTAGGTGCTTTGTACCGGCGATAAGAAGGTTAATTCAACAGAAAATTTGTACCAGAGGAGTGCAATCATTGCTTCTAGAAACTTGATGGTGTGGCTTTTAGGATTTTTTTTTTTATTAATTAGTTTTGTACTCAGCAAATACAGTCAATTTGGTACCATTGTTAGGCTCATCCATGTCCTACCCCCTCCCCCTGGCTCCTCCTTGTTGAAGTATATGGGTCATGCATTCTGGAGTTAGCCCACAGTTATGGGTAGGATAAATGTCTCTGCATATAATGACCCAACATGTGGCTCTGACATTCTTTCCGGCTCCTCTTCCACAAAATTTCCGTGAGCCATGTTGGGTTCATTTTGGGTCTGCTTCAGTGATGAGGTGTTGGAGGCCTCTGGGTCTCTGGATATCTGATTTGGTAGGAGTTGATTTTTCTCTGTGTTGATCTCCTTCACCCTTGTGCTAGTACCTGGTTCACTAAGAAAACAGCACCCTTGCTTGTTTCACCAATTGTTCTTAGTTCAGCCCGGGCCCTTTTGAGGTATGATGGGGTGGCTCTCTCCTTAGGATCTACATCTATCTGAAAAAGAGAAGCAGATTCTCCAACGGAGAGTAAGTTAGCACCAGGACAAATGAGATAACCCTTACTTTTTTTTTTTTTATAGAGAATTTGACAAGTGTAGGCCCTCTTGTAGCCTATGATTGGTAGTAGCTTGAGAGTCAGTTCCCAGACAGTCAGTGTGTCTAGTGCCAGAAGGTGCTACATGGGTGACTGGGGGAAAATGACCAATATCTGTCCAGGCTTTTAGGTTTTGTATATGATTTGTGGGACTAATTGGAACAATTTTAAAGCTTGGTCAAAGAGATGCATTGCAGTGCTATAAGCAGATTTAATGTACCATGCTGATAAGAGTTTGAAAGATCTAAATTCATTAAGAACTATGTAGTCTGCAGGTTTGTATTATGAAACAAAGAAAGAGCTTTTTTTTTTTTTTTTCTTCCAGTTTGGGCTAGAGGCATTTTGTGTGAGAAGCTAGCTATGTCCTGAGAAATTAAGCATAGTTGAATTTAGAAGAAGTGGACTGGTGTAAGCAGAGGATATGCCACCAAAAGAAATGAAAGTTTCGGCCTTTGTCTAATCAGAATTCTTTATCAGTTCTGGCCACCATAAAGCTTAAATGCAAAGAATAAGGGAGTGTCTATTTTATAAACTAATCCATTTACACTTTGACTTTCATGAAACCCTTTCTCCCCCACTTCTCCATGTGTCATTATAGCTGCTGTCTATTGTTTAGTCTATAAGCAAAGGACATATTACTTTCTATCATAAGATACATGCTTCCATTTGTTGCTCTTGTTCAGAATTATGTCCCACACATCACTTCAGGAGAAGTTACTTGGGGAGAAGCTATCTGTTTCCTTTCTTCTGGTGCTATAACCTTTACTTGGGTAATATAGATAAAATACCAAGATAGTGGATGTAAAAACTTCTACAATAAAATTATTTTAGAGTTTAAGTATTGTCTTCAGTGATCACCTAAAGCAAATTAACTGAGACACAAATGTGTCCTCGTTAATCAACATGTTTTCAAACAAGGTGATATAATCAAAGTTCTCTCAGTAATCAAAGTGCAAATTAGAATACAAAGTGTTGGAAATTAGAATACCTTTTTTACTTACATAGTACCTTTGTAATAAGAAATGTTTGAAATATAGATATATTTTCATACATATGCAGTCAATATGCATACATATCTACATACATGTATGCATATCTACTCTATTTAATTTTTACATCTAATTTTCCAAGTCACTAGTCTCTTACAACAGTATTCAGATTGCTTGCCAAAAAGAAGCCAAATTCAATGAACTAGTACCCCAATGCATATTTTGTAAAATTGTGTACATTGGTTATTTATCTCCATATTTCTTATTTTTGGCTGAAAACACGGTTAACATACTAAGTAATTTATTAATGTGGTATTTGTTCATAAGCCAAGTCTTCACGATCAGATTTATTTGCAGTTATAAATTCATGTGGAGAAGCAAAACTCATCATTACAGGAAAATATTCACTAAATAACTGGTCTCAATTAAAGCTTATTTCCATGTAAACTTTCTACGACTTTAGAGTCTTTTTTGCAGTATACATTTAAATATTCAATGTTTGTCTAATTTAAAAATAAATGAAGGGCTGGAAAGATTGCTTAGCAATTAAGGTGCTTGCCTGCTAAAGCCAAAGGACCTTGGTTCAATTCCTCAGCACCCACATCAGCCAGATGCACAAGGTGGCATATGCATCTGGAGTTTGTTTTCAGTAGGTGAAGGCCCTAGAGCTCCTATTCTTTCTCTCTCTCTCTCTCTCTCTCTCTCCTCCTCCTCCTCCTCCTCCTCTCCCAAATACATAAATAAATAAATAATGAAAATCAAAATACAAACTGGTGCTGCATTTTTCAGATGAGATATTTTATGAAGCCAATTACAGTGTTTTTTGAAATCATACTCAGCTTCCAGGACAATCAAGTGCTGATGATAAGTTGATATTCACAGGTTCAATATTTCTGTAAGCTATACGTCATGAGATAAGGGTTCAACATTTTGAATTAAATTATATCCCCATATCAATGCTACTGGCAGGTATAGACCTGGAATGCACGTATAGTTATGAATTGGAAAATAGAAGAGACAAAAGTTGATGACAGAAGAAAACTGGTTACACATAGATATACTAAGAGTAGTTGTGGAAAAGTTTCCATCGTATATAAATTATCCTAGCAATAACCTTATTTAGAGAGCCTAGTGATAAGTGAGGTTGATTTACTATATAATATGAAATTGTCTCTGAAAAATTTTTAATCACATAAAATCACTCCAACTAATTTTGTTTAATCATTGTGCAATAAACATTTGAAGAAATATGATAACTTCACAAATTTACTGAAATTATTTTTATGATTTTTTAATTCCAAGTAAAACATCAAACTTGTGTTACTAGTATTATTATTTTGTATGCATGTATTTAGTGTAAGTTGTGTATATAATTCATGTGTGTGTGATGTGCATGCATGTCCAAGTAGGCATGAAGACCAGAATCTGACATTGTATGTCTTAGTCACTTTCAACTTATTTTGTGAACTCTCACTGAATTTGGATCTCACTGATTTGGCTAACTTGGCTAGCCAGAGAATACATGGGATCCCTCTTGATTTTGCCTTCCCAGTTCTGCGATAACAGGATGCAATGTCATGCCCAGAATTTGTCTTCATGCTGGGCATGAGAGCCTAGGCCTTGATGCTTGTACCTGTTTTTTTATTATTTATGACAAAGTTTCAATTACCTGCCAAATGTTTTACTTTAGTTGGACCTTTTCAGGTACATGTTTTTGTATAATTTATATGAATTTCCTAAAATGACAAACATTGTATATTTTATTAGATACAAATCAAAGTCCATAATGGAAATTCATAAAAGTCCAATAAGGATAGTTAGCCTATGTCAGGGAAGGGGACTTTTTGTGCCTTTTGAGGTTTGATATTAAAATTATGAAAGATCAGTTAGCCATCACTGGTATGGGACCCATAGCTGGAGCTGGGAAACAAGTCAGAAACATATCCAAACATAAGCCCACTCTCCAATATCAAGCTACCATCAATTGTGGGCTACAAGAGGGCCTACACCTATTAAATTCTCTATAAAAAAAAGTAAGGGTTATCTCATTTGTCCTGGTGCTAACTTACTCTCCGTTGGAGAATCTGCTTCTCTTTTTCAGATAGATGTAGATCCTAAGGAGAGAGCCACCCCAGCATACCTCAAAAGGGCCCCAGCTGAAACTAAGAAAAACTGGAGAAACAAGCAAGGGGGCTGTTTTCCTGATGAAACGGATACCCGCACAAGGGGGAAGGAGATCAGCACAGAGAAAAATCAACTCCTACCAAATCAGAGAGCCAGAGCCTCAGAGGCCCCCTCAACACCTCATCACTGAAGCAGACCAAAAATGAACCCAACATGGCTCAGGGAAATTTTGTGGAAGAGGGGGCGGAAAGAATGTCAGAGCCACATGTTGGGTCATGATATGCAGAGACATTTAGCTTACCCATAACTGTGGGCTAACTCCACAATGCATGATCCCATATACTTCAACAAGGAGGGGCCAAGGGGAGGGGGCAGGTCACAGATGAGCCTAATAATGGTACCAAACTGACTGTATTTGCTGAATACAAAACTGACTAATAAAGAAAAAAAGTTATGAAAGATGCACCAAATAAAGTTCATAAGGAAAAGCTTCTGTATTAGACCATCTTTTCCTCTCTTTTTCTATGTCCCTTTCGAATATGCATTTCTTTTCTGCTCTGTAATTGATATTTACCATAAATTAATATTTTACTCTATTCATTTATTTTTATTAGCTATGTACACAGTGTGTATAAAGCCATGTTTGTACCATTGTTAACCTCCTCCCTGTTCTCCTTCCTCCGAGGGGACCCTCCTCATTGGGGAATGTGGGCCGTGCATTGTGGGGTTAGCCATCCGTTATGGGGAAGAGGCAATGTTTCTGTATATAATGTCCCAACATGTGGCTCTAACAATCTTTCTGCCCCCTCTTCTATGACTTTCCCTGAGCCATGTTGGGTTCATGATCAATATTTATAGCTACATTTTTACCTCTTTTGAACACCAATTATCATTTGTTCATGTAGTTACCTTCATCATAGCATTTATCTTATTTTCCTGGTAGAGTTCTGACTTGCAACTGTATTCATTTTCTATTCATTAATTATGCAATGATATTCTTTCTAACTCAAGGTATTAATGTGTTCGTTCCTTGTAAATGACTTATTTTAAATTGGAATTCAGGTATTTTGATATATTAATTCTCTTTGCTTTTCTTTGTTAAAATATATTGGGAAGAGAACCTTATAATGTAATTTAAAATTAGAGGTCAAGTTTTAATAAAAATAAATGTGTTGTAGTGGTTAGATTCTCATTTCTGGAACAAAGCATCAAGCCAGAAGGGGCTTATGGGAGTTCATGAAGAAAGGATTTACCCCTGGGGAAGTTCCATCATAGCAGAAAAGAGTAACTGGTTCACAACATCACATATTCATAGCAGAGAGAGAAGGAAAGAGAGCCATATGAATAGGCTAGCTCTGAACACACAGTAGGCTAGACTCTTTTTCCTCAGTGACACTATTCCTATAGCTATAATGCACCTGCTAAGGACAAAGTAGAAAGTTAAATGCAAATATTGGAGTCTATGGGGGATACTGATATTAAAATTATCTCACGCGATTTAAGGTGTTGTAGTTAAAAATGAAGGGACTTTTTTGAGGTAAACCCAACTGGTTGGCCACTTTTTGTTTTTATGTGAGAGAGTGAAAGCTGGAGTAAGAGTGAGAAAGAGAGAAAGACAGAGAGAGACAGAGAGAGACAGAGAGAGAGAGAGAGAGAGAGAGAGAGGAAGAGAGAGAGAGAGAACTGGCATGCTAGGGCCTCCTGCCATTGTAATCGAACTGCAGATGTGTATGCCTCCTAGTGCACATGTGCGACATTGAGCACTTGTGTCACCTTGTATCTGTCTTATGTGGGACCTGGAAAGTAATCTCTCCAGCCCATTTTTTATATACATTTCAAAATATCGTTGAAGACTACATGAGGAGTTTCTCCAGTTGAGACTCCCAAAACTCTCCTTTCTGGAACAATTTTCTAAAATCCTTTCCCATCTTAGTGGCCTCAATCCATCGCTGAAGCTGCTTCTGTCAAACAAAATGTACAAATTCTCCTTTGGAGATAGGAAGGTATAAGCTCCAAGAGTAAACAGAACTTTGAATTGCTGGTCTGTTACCAGTGGAAAGAAATATGTTCTCATATGTTCTCAGCCTACTCATTTGAGATTCTAGATATAATTTCCAGTTACTTATTCATCAAATATATATATATATATACACACTGGTTTTTCAAAGTAGGGTCTCACTCTAGCCCAGGCTGACCTGGAATTCACTGTGTAGTTTTAAGGTGGCCTCAAACTCATGGTGATCCTCCTACCGAGTGCTGGGATTAAAGGTGTGCACCACCACTCCCGTCTAAATATATTTATTTTTATTTTTACTTTTTTCTAAAGATTATACTCTCATTTCCCCTCTCCCTCTTCCCAATTACACGGAGACCTCTCCTCAGTGGGGTTGGTGGTACTCACTGTGGGGTCATGAAAACTTCAGTCAGAATCTTTGGTGCCACATGCATCTGGAGTTCCTTTGTAATGGCGAGAAACCGTAGCATGTCATTCTCTCTCTCTCTTTCTCTGTTTGCCTCTTGCTCTCTGTCACAAATAATTAAATAAAATAAACATATTTTTAAAAAGCATATATATGGTAAACAATGATTCACGAGTACAGCAGTATATATAGGATTTACTTTAATACACAGCTTAAATATTGTCTACATTAAATAAGATAGAATTACATGGCTATAAGAATATTCATGCATTATTTCCCAAAGAGAAGGATCATGCTTCAATTTTAATACAATACAAGAAATAAGGAAAAAAAGTATTTCCTTTTTGGAAGAACATAGGCTTCATATTTAGACATGTTTGTGTCTAAATCCTACATAATTGTTATCAGTAAAACTTCCAATCTGTCATGGATATTTATTAAAAATAAATTGGAATGTATTTAATATTCTTTAAAATTAAGAAAGCTTTAGGGAATTTCAATTAATTTCAGACTAATAGAAATATGACTAATTATTATAGAATATATTTATGGAACTGATTTCAGTTAACTTGGAAACATTTGTTTATGGGTAAGAGCAAGTCACTGTGTAATACATGGCTATATTTCAGTGTCACAGGTAATGACTTTATAGGGTTGATTTGTATGAATGAATTTCTTGTTTAACTTCTGATGTAGTTTATATGCATTTGTTGAAGACCACTGGTTAAGTTTTTAACAATAGACTTTTTATTGAGTTACAGTTGGAAGAAGAAATGCTAGAGTGCTGTGCGTGCTAGAAGTGCTGGAGAGCAGTTATGTGCCGTTCCTTTTAAAAGCTGGAAGAAAGTATTTTGACAGATTTTATTATAAAGAAATAAGTATATCTAACCTGACTCAAATATTAAACTATGTATACCTGTATGAAATACCACATAGTGAGCACTGAACAACTATGTAGGTTTTACATTTTATATATCTGCTTATCATTTGAAAATACTTTAAATTTCAAATAAAAATAAAGATAGTAGCTTGATAATGGAGAGCGGGCTTATGTTTGGATATGGTTCTGACTTGTTTCCCAGCTCCAGCTATGGGTCCCATACCAGTGAGGGGATCAGTTAGCCAAATTGAGAGCAGTTGGTTCCCCACCATGGCTGTGTGCCACCACTGCACTTGTGTGGGCATCACAACAAGTTATTTGCTGCTAAGAAGGTTAGACCATGCGTTGCTTGGACAGATATTGGTCATTTTCCCCCAGTTGCCCATGTAGCACCTTCTGGCACTAGACGCGCTGACTGTCTGGGGACTGACTCTCTTCCAACTTCCAGCCATGCCATTCGAACCAGATACCAGCACAAGGGGGAAGGAGATCAACACAGAGAAAAATCAACTCCTACCAAATCAGAGAGCCAGAGACCCAGAGGCCCCCAACACCTCATCACTGAAGCAGACGAAAAATGAACACAACATGGCTCAGGGAAATTTTTCGGAAGAGGGGGCGGAAAGAATGTCAGAGCCACATGTTGGGTCATGATATGCAGAGACACTTATCTTACCCTTAACTGTGGGCTAACTCCACAATGTATGACCCATATATCTGGACAAGGAGGGGCCAAGGGGAGAGGGTAGGTCACGAATGAGCCTAATAATGGTGCCAATCTGACTGTATTTTCTGAATACAAAACTAACTAATAAAGAAAAAAAAATAAAGATAGTTTTGAGAGATGGCTTAGAGGTTAAGTTGCTTGCCTACAAAGCCAAAGGGCCCAGCTTTGATTCACCAGTACCCACGTAAAGCCAGATGCACAAGGTAGAGCATGTATCTGGAGTTTGTTTGCAGTGAATAAAGGCCCTGGCATGCCCATTGTCTTTCTCTCATGCTATCTGCCTCTCACACACAAATAAATGAATGAATAAATAATATATAAAAAAATAAAGATTTACTTGGAGGAAATGTCAAGGCAAAGGAGTCATATATGTTCATGAGATGCTGTCTACTTTATGTCACTTATACACACAAGGTCTGAAACCATTCTCAAATTTATATATAAATATCATATTCTATTATTAATATGGTTTTTTTTTGTTTTACACACTGAGGACTGATCCCAAGGCTCTAGCAATATACATTTTAATTAAGTTTTAAATTCAAACCTTGCAATATGTGAAAGTTATCACATTTTTTTCTGGGAAATAGTTTATGAGAGATTTCACTAGGTAAGCTGGACACAGGTTTAAAGATATGTAGAAACTAGTTTTGTGTAAACATTACATTATTAAAATTGAAGTTAATCTTCAATAAATGACTTTATTGAATTTCTATTAAATGGATTAAATATGCATTTTTCCTAACTTTCTCCTAATTTTTTTCCTCAAAATGGCAGTGCAGTGTTTACATAAATAAACAATGGACCTTGAGTTCCAAATGATAAAAGAAGATCAATAACCCAGTTTTAGAAGTGTAAAAGCATATGGATTGGTGGGAAAAAATCAGCACACTAAGACATATGATAATTGAGCAGTATTCCCCAAATGACATAATTTCCACTGCAGATTCAAAACATGCTTCAAAATTTGGCAACTCAAGAGATGGTGAGTAGTTGGCTGGAAAGCAAAAGGGCTTTTCAAAGCTATTCAAAAAATTGTCAGACTCCTACTTTATACTGTCAGAAAATTAAAAATCTTTTCTTTGAAAAGAATGATCTCCAAAGACATCTCAAGAGGCCCTACCAGGAACATGGAACTGCTGAATTTCAAGGGATGGGCTAGAAACCTACACAGGACCTGAGGAGATTCTCCAAGCCCCTATTAATCATCATGTCTAATCTCTGACTGCTATCTTTCATGCAGATAATAGAAATTTTTTAATCTTTCTTAAACAGGTTGAAGTCAATCCATGAAGAGCATAATAGATTCAGAATTAAAATTCGCTTGGTATTACTTGCCTGTAAACAGATCATCTTCTCAAGTTTTTGGTACATCTTTTTGGTACATTAGTTCAGGGGCATGATTTACTTAATATTTAAATAAATTACTAAAAAGAAATTGGATGCTAAGACAAACGTATAGGGGGAAAATGAACTTGAATGACAAAAGGTAAATTCCTGAGAGAGATAATCAAAGATATATCACTATGAAAATTTCTCAAGATAGATGTTGTTTGAATGTTCAGTAATATGGCTGGAATAATTTTTAAAACATTAGTGGTTTTGGAGACAAAGTTTAAAACATTTATAAAAAGGGAAGGCCAATGTCAACACATGTGACATATACTATGATAACATTTTTGAAACATTTCAGCTGTCCAATATTATAATCTTTGTAGACCTCTGTGTAATGTGGGATAATGAGTGCACACTAGTTGCTTGTCTCTCACCATCATCTGATGTATACTTTTCTTAGTAACCTTTTCAATATCTGTATTTACAAACACTTGGACAGTGCATCTGTGATTCCTTTGCATAGCATCAATTTTATGGCTATGATGTATAAGCCTCACAATCATTATTTGTTTTTCTCTTTTGTAGATAATATTGACTCACACTTCTCAGTCCATTTGATTAAGATTTGTTCATTTCATTCTTAATTTATTACATCAGCCTCTAGAAATATACAATCCAGTGCAAATCATTTATATGTGTTGATTCTTCCTGCTGAGTCACTTGGCAGTTATTTTGTGATTTTTACCATGCTTTTTAAAATTTCCCTAAATTTGTTATCTTTGCCTAGTCCTATAGGTAATGAAAAGAATCTTTCATTTAGAGTTATAAGAAGGGATAAGATTTAAATTAAGGTTTGAAATTTAGTGTTTTAAAGAATTTAAGGAACATTCTGTGCTGCATACCTTTAAGGTTTTTCAACTGTCAAAGCTTACCTGTGTCCAAAAGTGGCAACAAGTGCCTACATCTGGATGTTAGAATAAAAGAAGCTTTCAGAAGTTGATGTATGCTATATGGTTCTGCAGTGCAGCTATTAGTATAGATATATAAAAATTCTATTTTAAGACAGATAAAGTATAAGGCTCCTTATTGACTCTTAAACAAATATTTTCCTGATTTTAAGAGTAGAGCTATAGCACTGGCATTTGAAATCATGTACAGAGGGCACATAGACAGCCCTTCAAGTAATCAATATTTGCTTAGGAGAAGAAGAAAAGTTTCCAGAAGTTTAATTCCAAAAGTTAGATATTAGGAGTCCTGTTATATTTAAACTTTCAAATTCACACAAAATTACTAAATAATTCATTAAAGAAAGGGAGAGCCCGTGGTCTTTAACAAATAACCCTGTGACTTTTGCCACACGCTAAACCCATCCAATTACAGAGACTCAATTAAAAGCAGAGTCTCACAGCCTCTTAGGAAGGTGATTTGGGGAAAGAATTTGAGGCAGTCAATTTTCTTTGCAGTAATACACAGGCAAATAGTCTTATACCAGAAAGCTTGAATATCTTCTAAGATAAAATAATCCTTAAGGAGAGAAAAAAATCAAACAGAAATCTCTCTTGAGCTTTAATATGTCTCAGTGTTTTAGTTTTACTTCTGAAGCTTGGTTGAGATTTGTGAAGTTAGCAGTGTTTGACATTATTTTACCTATAAGTAATGCATCCTGTGCCTGTAAATGCCATTTTACTTTTACATAAATTTTAATTAATATATTTTAGTATCATCATGATAGATTCATAGGTTGTATCATTTTTTCTGAGTATAAAATATCTTTTCTATATCTAAATCCATGAACTATGTCTCTTGTGCAGCTCTAATTATATTTCCCTCACAAATTCTCATATTAGTTTCTAAATATTATGATAAAACATTCTAATCAGATAAGGATTACTGTAGGATTATGTTGGATTGAGGGGCTCAATCCAAATCAATACAAATGTCAGAGGCTCAAGCTGTTTCAAGAAAGAATGCATTCACCTTTTATGATTTTATGCTTCAAGATTATATACTTGCATTCCTTAAAAATACCTACTTAAAAAGATTTCCATCTCATTCCCAGAAAGCCTGCAAAGATAGAGCTAGACATTCATTCATATTTTTATATTCTCATAAAAAGATAATTTTAAATCAGTAATCTTTGATAATTTCTGTATGTAGGATATATATATATATATATGTATATATATATATATATATATATATATATATATATTAATTACAATAATTGCCTAAAGATTCTTTTGACTGGAAATACCAATGTCATATTCTGTGCCAGTGACTGGATTCTGTGGATTCAAGTTCAAAAGATAATTCTTAATTTTTATGTATTAAGGGGATTATGATGGTATGTATATGAATTTACCCAGTTTTTTAAACTGTGACTGGAAACTAATTACTGTGGCCTTAGCATCTTTGTTTTCTGCTATAAGCCTGCACAGTTTTTGCATTACAAATAAATTAAGCTACTGTTTATTCATTAATACTTAGACATCCATACCTTTTCATTGCTATCCAACATGCTGATGTTAAGCAAGATCTATATATAGCTCAATTTCCTTTTTTGTTAAATAATTTACCATTACTTCATCTAGTATTTGGAGTATTATTTATTATTAATATTTGTTATTATTTAGATTATAATTGTAGCATGCTATAATTCAAGGTCATTTATAATATGTTGGAATAATATACAGGTTATTTACTGTGTATTTAGCTATAAGATATTTTGTGCTATCCTACATGGTGTTTTATATTCATATAAGCTATTTTACAAATTAGATAACTTCATAATAAAAATTTGAGAAGTCAGCCCAATAGCATAAGTCATATTTGAAAGGACTCTGTGTTTCACACCAAGAAGAAGCTCTTTCACAAAACATTGTGTAGAAATTATAACTTATTGTCTGGAATATTGTACTTCAAAAATTTAAATTGAATATGGAAAATATATCCATCCTGTATTATTTACCCTGTATTATTCTTTTGAAATATTTTTATTTATTTTTGAGGAGAAAGAGAGAGAGAGAGAGAGAAAATGAGAAAGCCAAGGCTTCCTACAACTGCAAATGAACTCCTATGTATGTGCACCTCATACATCTGGTTTTATATGGGTACTGGGTACTCAAACCTGAGTCTTTCGGCTTTACAGGCAAGTTCTAAACTGCTGGTCCATCTTTCCAGCCAATCTTTTATTATTCTTTTGGAAGAAATAAGAGCAGATTATTTATTTAATTTTCCTCTAGCTATATCCAGTGTTGCAAGACTCATAGCCTACAATTACTCATACCTCATCACTGAGCGTTTCAGGCAGAAGAATAAAAGAAAATATCCAGTAGATCTTTAGTTATAAGAATGAAAAAATGAATTTTATAACTTTTTTCCTAGATGTATGGATTCTCATTACAGGTAGTAAAGCACTATTTATAATAGTCATTGTTTCAAAGTGTAAGTCATTCTTTCAAAATAACACACAATATTTTAAATATTATCTCTTACACTATATGACAACTATTGATCAATAATTATTCATCATAAATATTACCTTTATTCAGTTTCAAGGATAAAAAAGCTTTATTAAAATGTATATAATCTTCTCCAACCAACCTACTGCTTTTTGGAATTTTTTTTTTCTTTTTATGAGAAAGACCAAGAGAGAGAGAATTGGCATGCCAAGACCTCCAATCACTGCAATCAAACTCCATATGTGTGCACCACCTTGTGCTTGCATTATCTTGCATGTTTGCCTTAATTTGGGCACTGAGGAGTTGAACATGGGTACTTAGACTTTGCAGGCAAATGCCTTAACCACTAAGCCATCTATCTCTATAGTCCCCAACCTACTTTTTTGCCCTTTTCCATCATCCACAACACCTGTTAATGAACCCAGTGTTTTACAGGACTTATGCAGGTAAAGACAGCTACTGTAAGGCCATGAATACCATGATCACATTGTGTCTGGAAGACAGAATTTTATAACACTCCTCTCCATCCTTTGTCTCTAATGTTTCTGTCATGTCTTCTGCTAGAGTCCCTGAGACCTTGGAAGCAGTGATAGAGATATCTCATTAAAAACTGAACATTTGGGCTGGACAGATGGCTTAGTAGTTAAGGTACTTGATTGCAAATCATAAGGACTTTCACTCTCTAGGTCCCTCATAAGCCAGATGCACAGTGATGCAATACACAACATCACACATACATACAAGGGGATACATACATCAGGAATTTAATTGCAGTGGCTGGAGGCCACATAAAAAAAAGGCCAGTCTGTTGGGCTTGCATCAAAAAAAAAGAAAGAAAGAAAGAACT
This sequence comes from Dipus sagitta, assembly GCA_036346955.1. Lineage (NCBI taxonomy): Eukaryota > Metazoa > Chordata > Mammalia > Rodentia > Dipodidae > Dipus > Dipus sagitta. The sequence continues at coordinate 53,670,555 of CM070774.1, forward strand.
GAACATTCAACACTCAATTCTTCCCAGCACCTTAAGTTTTATCTCCCTAGCAGAATAGTGACTTTTTAACTGACTAATTCTTCAGAGATTCATAAAATTTGCTAGGTGCATCTGGCCTCATAAGTGCAGTATTGTTCACCTTATGTATTCCTAACCTTGGTCATTCATGTCACAAATGTAAATTATGCATAAAATATGCGTGAAAATAATATATACTTCATAAAACTATCAACTGAACACATTCTGATCTTAATTCAGCACAGATTGATTGTGTTGCAAATCTTCTCACACTGTTTTCTTGAAGTACCATAGGATAGCCATTGCTAGAATGAAGCAACTATATCAACCTTGAGTTTACTCCCATCAAGCTATTCATATTCTATTGTTACTTCTTTTGAAAGCATTCCATTCAATTTATATTCAGTCCAGATGAAAGAGTAAAGCAAATGACATTTCAGGTATGCAATAGAAGTCTGTTTCCCATAACACAGAGACAGCTTTCTTAGCAATGTGTCATCTTGATTCATAGTTACAGTGTGCAGGTGCCTAGCAGATCTGCAGTTTCTACAATGGCAGATTAAAGACATTCTTTCCTTGTCTGAGCTTACAAATAAAAGAAGAAAATTAGTAAACATGCCCAGAAATTGGGAACAAAACAAAAGATTATATTCGCTACTTGTTATTTGAGTGTTTGAGCAGATTTTTGTGCCAAATCTCTACTATAGTTTTTTTCAATCAGTCTTTGAACATAACCCACAAATTTATAATACTCCAATTTCCCTTTGAACCATACCAGCCTACCTGCAGCACATTGAGAAACACAGTTAGGTGTTGATATTTTTATCACCTTAAGAGTATCACAACCCTTCTATTTAGATAATCTTTATTTTCCCCTTTTGTACTTTCATTCAATTTCCTCAGATCTATTCTAATGGCTATCTTTACAGTGTTCACTCATACCTTCTTCCTCAATGGCTTGCTTTGGTTTAGGAGCATTGGTTTCCCACAAGCAGGAGTATCAATTTCATTAAGACTTCCTCGTCAATCCGGGCGTGGTGGCGCACGCCTTTAATCCCAGCACTCGAGAGGCAGAGGTAGGAGGATTGCCGTGAGTTCGAGGCCACCCTGAGACTCCATAGTGAATTCCAGGTCAGCCTGGGCTAGAGTGAGACCCTACCTTGAAACCCCCCCCAAAAAAAGACTTCCTCTTCAAATGAACCACAAGAAAGTATTGTAGTATGTGATTGGAAAATAATCATGGTTTGTTATAATATTTCTATAGTGGAAATCCATGCATACATATAGAGTACTCAGTACCAACTATGCTCTTTTTTTCTACTACCTCTCCCCATATTCTTCCTCAGCTCTAGAAATCACTGTTCTACACTTAGGTACACATTATTTCCAAATATGAAAAAACACATGGGTGGGCTAGGTGGATGCCTTAGCAGTTAAGGCATTTGCCCATAAAGCTAAAGGACTCACATTTGATTCCCCAGGACCCATAGGAGCCAAATGCACAAGGTGGTGCATGCATCTGGAGTTCATTTACAGTGGTTGAAGGCCCTGGCATCCCCATTCTCTCTCTATCTGCCTCTTTTTTTCTCCTTATCTCTCAAATAAATACAATTTTAAAAATTAAAAAAAATACATGGGCTACATGTCAGTTGTTTCCTTATAAGTTTGCCTTTGGTCACTGAGTTTCTGTTTTTTACTTATTAAAACTATGCATTGAATAATGAACACTATTCTTTCTTTTCTTTTCAATTAAATGGGATTTTTAACAACTGGATTCTATAGGACATTTCATACAGGACTAAATGTGGCTGAGTGGCACCAACATTTTCAGACAAACTGATTTTCACCACACAAAGCTTCTCTTTCCTCTGCTAACACATAGACATACTACATGCATGTAAACACCTGTTCTGAGCCCAGAAAGATTCAGGGAGTCTTCACTCACCAGCCATTGAAGGTCTCATTCCTATTGCTGACATCAAAGGTCCTAGTATTGGTCCTGATTTCTGGTTGACTTTGCTTAACATTGAGATAACATGGCATCATGTACTTCTGCATTTGGGCCCACTCTATATTCTTTGTGTTTTAGTTCCTATATGGAAGCTTCTGACAAATGTCACAAGAAGCATGTATTTTGGAGTATATCAAATTTATCTGTCTGCAAATAGGTATTTAATATGTAATCATGCTACTGTGAGGATACTTCTATTTCTGGTTGATAAAAACAAAAATATGCATGGATTTATACATCCATTTACAAAATTACTATGATTGAGACACATATTGTATTATCAACTTGGTCGCATTTCCTATGACCACAAACAGTACTTTGGACGACCACACAATGCTTTTAATTTGGAAGTAGCACTATGCATTTCATAATCATGTTGCTAATACTTAAGAGCTTATTTCAAGTGATTAAAATATAAATTTTAATTTAAATAAGATCAATCTAAAAGACTTGGATCAATATAATAATATCATATTTATCATATTCCTTACAATTTCTTACTGTGTATAGATCCCATCATCAGCTTTTCATATAAATCTGTACAAATCCTTACTAAGGACAAGTAGTGAAATACTCATTATTGGTTTGGAAGTAATATATTCATTCACATTTTGCATACAGAAAACTTTTAAGATGCTATCTTGCTTGTGCCAGTTTGCTTCAGATTAAAACTTGGCTCAAGGGCTTATGTTATATGCATATGTTATTTACAAATTATTTAAATTCATGTTTATGACTTTGATTTACAGATCAATAAAGTGAATCCTCATGTTCTTAGCTGATCTTCAGTATTCTCTAGGTAGGCTTGAGTTTGTGGAAAACACAATTTTGTATGTATTTAGGTTTTAATGTTGGGTATATTGAATCAAAAGTGCCTGTAAAATCTGTCCATAATTTTTAAACATCAAAATTTATTGCTGAGCATATGCACTAGGTAATTTTATTTTTCCTCTCAAATCAGTACTGGAATCATTTAAGAGAGCTGTAATGGCAAAAGTAAATAGATTATTTTCCTAGTTTCATATTTCGAGTGTTTATAAATTCGCAAATTTCCAATAAGATCTTAAATATATGGGAATGAGACTATATTGGGGAGTTTCTTTATAGCCATAAATGTTGAATAACATGTATACATATATTCATTCATTATACACATACACACACATATATGTGTGTGTGTCTGTGTGTATGTGTGTCTATAGTGTTTCACCAAAAAACATTAGTATTTTTATATTATTGGCATGAATAATAGATGCTTCTTGTTTTCTTCAAAAATTAAAGTGACTGTCCTAGTATACCTTCATTGTCTCATTTTTCTGTTTCTTCTCCACGTTTTTATGCCTGTTTCAACTGCATTTTGTTTGCTTGAGTCATACACTAATGGATAATGCATACATGAAAAAGAGTAAGTTATGAAAGATTTATCTGTGAGATTTGAGGCATGAGGGGAAAAGCAAAACAAAACTGGAAAGGTCCCAAGCCAAGAGAAGTAGAAGAGTGAGAGAACTACCTGTAAATAACTCCTCTCATGTGGAAGCATGGATGAGGTCTATTTATGGGAATTAGGCATAGCAGTAGAGGAGATTCATTGCCCAGTTCAAAATGCATATGAAGGATCTTGCCAGATATTTGGCCCAGGAAGACAACTGACTCAGGAAGGACCTATGAGTGCTAATCCTATGGAAAGCTATAGAAGAATCAGCAAGTTGATCTTTACTGTCATCCTAGATCAGACTGTATTGGTAAACTCATCAGGGCCAGGTGGTGTCTTTTTTTTTTTTTTTTTTTTGAGAGGGGACCATACTTACCTAAAAAAAAAAAAAAAATCACTACCTTGCTCCTAATTATATCAATAGCAATGTAATATTCCACACAATCTTGCCAAGGGAAAGCTCTTCATAGTGTTAGGTATTGTCAGTCATTGCTAGCCTCTGTCCAAGGATCCAGCATCCATACACAATAGAACTTGACCAGAAAGTAAAAATATAATGCAGTGTTTTTTCAATATTAACATACTTATTTTGAACCCAAACAAAATTAATTTCACTTCATTTCAATGTTTGTTTCTCTTATGCTGTGAATAAAGACAAATGCCTTTATGTTCCTTTATAGTATGGTAACTAACTAACATGAAGCCTGAAGCCTGAAATTGTGATGTTATACTGAAATAGTGGGCAAAAATAGAGGGATATATTTGAGACTCGAGGAACCCTGTTTCATTACTGAGTTATCTGATTACTAAATTGTGCTCATTTTCTTGATAGCCATCAATCCAGTCCCACCATCCATCTTTCTGTTTCCGCTTGGAATCAATCTTCATGTTCTCCTCACTAATCACTGCTATTATTCATAAAATCTTTAATTTCAGCCATCAAATAAAGAATATATATATATATATATATAATCAAAAAGTATGTTCTTAGTTGTGTTCATTGGTGGATTTAACTCAAATTGAGATATCCATTGTCACAGACTCAGCATAGAAACAGTGTTCTCACCTTTGTCAATTCCCACTAGAAGCAATCTTGTAAGTGATAGTAAAGGAAGTTAGCAGAGTCTGCGATCCAAATGATTAACTAAGCCTAAAAAATTCTTTCTTTTCTGACTTAAGTGTAATAGACCAAGGACTTTGTTTATCTGATAGGATGATACTGTTTTAATTTGATTTTCATCCATCCCCTTTTTATTCCATAGCTAATATAGTTCTGATAAATGTCTTTCCAGATGAGCCTAAAGAGTAAAAGCCCTCCTAACACATTATCTTCTCAGAGCAATCTTCAGTTTACCATTTTTTCCTGTACATTATTGACACTTTAGCCTTGTTTACCAATTTAGTATTTAAGGCATTATCTTCCTGCAGATTCCACACTCGACTCACCAAGAACACTGTTGATTTCTCAGGCTAGCAGGCAGAAACAATTTGACTTTAGGCTGCAGATCAAAGATAAGCACAGGAGTTATGTTTGCTGTCGAATGTCAGCCAGCCTCTAATAGATTGTCTGCTGGTATATTTGTGTTATCTTCTCACACTTGGTTTTGTTTCATCATTTGTGAATTTGTCTTTTTAAAGGGCATGAAAGCACCAAAAAGAGTTAAAATTATGGTATAGATTTGATGAGATTTTATGGAAAACAATAATGTTTATTTAGTATATATATAATATAAAACAAAATAACAACAGCAGAAAAGCAAAGAAATAATAATATAGAAATAATGTCATATTTATATACAGATATGTTATTTTGTTTAATAGAGGGCCCTCCTTCTTTGTCCCTCTGAAGATTAATATGTATTAATGATGGATTATGAAATCTTTATGGAATTATGGTGCACTCATTATATTTTGGATAAGCTGTCATCTCTATCTTTCTCTTTGACTCTTTCTCTTCCTCTCTCCCGAACTATTTTATACATGTGTACTTCCCATTTTTCAAAATGTAACACAAAGATGTAATAATTTTCTAATATTTAAGTTTAATTTCTCTTACATCTGTATAAATTTGTAGGATTTATAACCACTCCCAGTTCTTTTTAATTTCCACTTTATTTTTACTTTTCTTCCCTTTAACTCAGGATGTTATTTTATTTGAAAAAAATATATACACATTCAGAGAAGACAAGCTTTATATAAGTAGCTCTAGTACAAACAGGGGATGACTTATAGTACATCCTAATTTATCATTTAATTCTGAGTTCATTTTCCAATAGATTCTTTATAGGTAGTTTAATGTGGTGAAGTCTACATATATTTGGATTTAGAAAAATCAAGGGTTTCTAATAAAAATATAAATGTTTCATTATTGTTTAACGTTGTTGATTCTTGATAAAAATAGTGTCAACCAAAAATAATAATAAGACTACTATGTTTTTGGTTGTTTGCTATATTTCATGGTTTGACAGAAGCAGTACGTGTAGCTTTTCCAAATATAATTTAAATGTATTTTTAGATTTTATTTTAAAGGGTACAAATGTATAAATTGTAGGGCTAGGGACATGGGTCAGTAGGTATTTATCATGCAAGAATGAGGAGGGCCAGAGAGGGTATGATTCATGCTGAGTTTGAATCTTTTGAATCTCATGCACCTAGTTAAACAGCTAGATATGGTGACCCACACATGTAACCCTAGTCCTGTTGGAGGAATGGAGACAGTAGAATTGCAAAACAGCAACTCCAGGTTCAATAAGAGACTGTGTTAAAGGAAACCAATGGAAAAATGATAGCAGGTTTCACAATGTTCTCTGGCATCCAGAAGCAAATACAGGATACACATATCTGCACACACATGTGAATACACCACACACACACACAAATATACAAACATACACTTACTACATAAATTTATAATTTGTATTAGAAAAACATTTATATCTACTGGAATGAATATTCATTTATAGGAAACTATTTCAATTTTCCTTTAAGAAAAAATATTTTCACTTCTCTTTGATTTTATAGCTTAAAGATATATGTTATTTTCATTTTCATACCCCGACATTCTACATGGGTGACTAATACTGTTCCCAGAAGTCACAGACTATTAAATGCAAGCCCCAGTGCTAAAAGCAATGTGAAAATACTATAGAACTCTATAGTGGTTCATTTTTCATTTGTTAATATACACAAATATTACTAAGCAGAAAGTAGAAGTATACTATATAAGTTGATTATGTATATTCATATATACATTAACTCATATATATTATACAAGATAAACCTGCCATGCTTTTGAGCACACATAAATATATCCGTTCAGAAGTAAGAGACAAGATACTGTATAATAAGATAATCAGCATTAAAACAGAAAATGCAAAGCAATAATTTTAAAAAAATAACATAATGGCCCTTTGTATTTTAGAGCTAATGAATTTTAGAGAATTATACCTTATTTTGGAATACTGATTTATATCTATATACTAGTACCCCTTAGTGCTCCCAGTTTCAAATAATATCTAGGGCAAAAAAATAAAAACAGATAATGTTACCCCTTAGTTTGGTACAACATGACTTATGGCTGTGGCATTCAGAGATCTTAGATCCTCCGAAGGCTCACTCTGCTGGGAATCTCAATGTAGACCACTAAGTGTTTGGTTAAAGGGTGGATAGCATATTTTTTCTCAAATTTTGTTCTGGAAAGAGTAGTTCTGGGATTGGTGCTGGATACTGGTTAAATCTAAAACTTGACGACATGACAGCTGAACAGTAACATTGGGTAGACATAGTCCATTATAATAGAAAATTTAAATATTCAAGACAAGACTAAATTACCCAGAGTCATTATGAAACACATTCCTATACTATCATTATTTCTTGATGAGTTTTGATGTGGAATTTTAAAACTGCAGTAATGTTGAGTCTGATGAATGGTCACAACTAGCCAAAATGAATAGTTTTTACATTATTATGTCAATCAAAAGTGAGCTTCCTAGGCTGAAGAGATGGCTCAGTGGCTAAAGGAAATTGATTACAAAGCCTACTACTGGCTTTGGTATGATTCCCCAGTACTCACATAAAGCAGATGTACAAAGTGGAGGGCATATGTGTGTGGAGTTCATTTGGAAAAGACCCAGTTGTGTTATCCATGCTCTCTATCTCTCTCAAATAAATTAATAAAACAATTAAAATACCTATCAGGAGACAAACACCAATATAAGACCAAGTACAGTTTTTTAAAATTATTTTTACTAGTAACCTTGAGTGCAAACACTCTTAGTTATTTAAAATGCAGACTGACTGATAAAAAATAGCTTCAAAACCTCGATGAAATGACATTTCCCCATGGGGAGATGGTTAGGTAGTACATCTGATCACATTATTTCATAAGGTCTAAAGTATGACTTAAGGATAACAGCTAAGCATTCATTTCTTATTCATGGACTCAAAAGTTTCCAAATTCAAATAAGTTATAGATAGATTAATATCTAGAATATATACAGATTACTTGTATTTTATGCCAACCATAGAAAAATCCTAAGGAAAGACCAATTGTTTTTTAATATATTTATTTATTTGCAAGGAGAGAAAGAGAGAGAGAAGAGACAGAAAGAGAAAGAATGGGCATACCAGGGCTTCCAGCTGCTGCAAAGGAACTCTAGATGTATCCAATATTGTACGTCTGGCTTTAGGTAGGTAGTGGGGAATTGGACCCAGATATTTAGGCTTTAAAGACAAGTCCATTAGCTGCTGAACCATCTCTCTGATAAGAATAGTTTTTATCAGTAACATAAACAATCTCTGTGCTGAGAGCAAGATCAGTATTATTTCCTAATTATTTTAATGTTTACTCTGTGTGAAAATTTAAGTGGCCATGGTAAAAGGTTTGCTAAGTAGAGCCTTAACTATCTCCTTCCATTATACTGTGACAAATCTAGTTGCTGTCATCAGTAAACACTAGCATGGTACAATTTCCTAGGGGATTCAGGTAGCTAACTGGAAGCAAGTAGATTTTTATTATAGTTCTTCCATATTGAAATAGGAAAACTTTTGTCTTCATAGAATTAGCTGTGTCTTCCAAGTATGGACTTGATTTCCTGTACCGAGTGCTCTGCCAGCCTCATTATTCATAGGTTTATAGAATGTCACATTCAGTGTTGTGGCATTGTCCAAGGTACACAGATGATGCCACTAGGCATCACAATCTGTTGCTGGACTATTTTGTATTCCTCGTACATTGGTCCAACAGACTTGGGGAAGAGGGTGGTCAATCAATTATTTTGAGTGATAAATCCCAAATACAAGTGGAAAATTGGGTGGTGTTCCAAAACGAGATTTAAGAGGACTATATTTGTAACCAAGAGGAATGATTGGGGTGTTTTGTTATAATATCTTTCTCAAATGTACTGGTGAATGGCAAATCACAGCAAATGGGACAGTGCTGAAGGACTCAGCTTGTGAAAGCTTTAAGACTTGGACAAAAAGACCCATCCATGCAGCTGAGGGGCTGGCAGAAAGCAGAGACGATGACAAATGAATAGTGAATTGAAATCAGAAAACCATAGTAACTATTGTCAGCCATAAGGCCAGAATAGAAGTGTTAGCTGTCACAATTTTGGATGATTTTCATCAAATTTCCCTTCTTTCCCTACATAAGAAGAGTGATGATGACTATTATTTTAAACTTTGGTAGGCAGAATCCATATTATACAATTGTCCAGAAGATGATGAGAATTTGTTTTGTAATATTCAGTAAATACAGCATAGACAGACTGTGACAGTTATCTTTTCTTTTTCTAAGTGACTGGTTTTGGTTGATTACAAAATTGCCATCTGTGTCTTGTGGTTGAGCTGAGTTAATACCATGAGGAAGTTGGGTGGGAAAACAGTGAAGTGGAGGAATTTAGTCCCCTGGTTCATGGCCTGAGAGGTCATCATGGATGTACCCTGTCCTCTCATACATAACTATTGATCCTCTTAAGGATACATACATGTCTCACATCTATGAAATTGATGCTTTCAGCTTCAATTCATCACTTCCTACACTAATATCTTCAGGCTGAATGAGAAGGACCACTTCTTTCAGCCTTGTGAGATTCTACTAAATATATTATTTGTAAATAAACCTTTCTCTTATGTTCCAACTTTGAATAATTAATATATTTCCAAATAGGACCCATGTTCAGTCAGTGGTCTAGTTTATTATCATGTAAGTTACCACATACAGAACTTATTTTCTTAAAAAATTATAAAATTAGAAACAATGATTAAAATTCTTTATTGTTTTATAAAATTATAAAAGTTTCCCTGAAGCCTACAAAGATAAAACATATTAACTTTGGATATTCTTCATAAATAATAAAAGAAAGAAAAAAACAGTAAGAGGTAGAAGAAAGGTAGTAACATAGGAGTCAAGAATTTACAAAGTGATATTAATGATGGAGTTGTTGGCCTATTTGGAAAGACAAGGTAGAGCGTAGACCATATAGCATATAATACTAGCAAAAGGAATATGTATGCATATATCCAAATTGAGAGGAATAGAATCTTCTAATTCCCTATAATGAACAGAACTAAGACAAATCCAATCCTAAGTTTTTTTATATTTTAATTTTGTATTTTATGTATTTATTTATTTTAAAACAACAAGTAATAAAACTGGAAATTAAAAAGTTTCTAAGGGTAATGGAGTATTGACAATATTTCTACAACAAACATAGTAGTTAATGGGTAGATTTTCAAAATATTTGTTTCTATTATCAGAAATGAAACAAGGATACCTATTATAACTGCTTCTACTTAAAATCATATGATATATGACCAATACAAAAGTGTTAGAAAAGTTTTAAGAATGGAAAGGAAATAAACATGAGGATACTTATAGAAGGAATGGGCCTATAAGCTTGGTATTAATAATCAATTTAGCAATAATATTGAATACAAAGTCATCATTCAATAATAAGTTATATTTCTATAGATCAGGAAGAAAAAAGTCACCAAATAAAAATGTTTCATATGACTTGTAGGAATTGATCACATTCATTTTCTGAATATATTCATAGAGTGGATAAGGACATAATAGAAATGATTATAATTATTAATTTAAATTCTGGTTTTTGGATAGAAATTTATGCTAAATTAAGCTAATATGACATTTTTAAAGCACATGATACAAGTTAATTGCAAAAAAAAAAAATTATGCTTTGAGTAACAGAAGGAGGTAACACAGATAATGTCTTTGTGTCTGCCAAAAACAAAAGCACCTATGATAGAATATAAATTTTAACAAAAGGGTGTGATCTAGATTCAAGTATTTTTTGCATATCCCCTGATCAGAAAATGAGAAGACTTTAAAAAGATTGGTTTCTGATACATTCTGAATTCATCACATAGGCCTCACCTACCAGAATTAAGTAAGAGTTAAGTCAATTACCATAATTTAGGTTTATTCAATTTTACATATATTTGTGGCTGAATGTTAGGTTTAAGTTATATTATCCTATTTTTTATATATTTCATCCAAAATTCAAACAGTCAAATAAATTACCAAATACTTGTCATTTGTATAACTGAGCTAAAGCTTGAAATCATTTCCTAGAAAACAATCTGCTATGTATTCTTAATAGAATTGTATATTTTTATGTTAGCATTTTTATGTCAAATAGCAGTAACTGAGTCAGTCACAAACATGGTTTTTCATTATGGTTTAAGATATCCTGTAATTGAAATGAAACCATTGCTAAACATCTTCACATTTATTCATAATTACATGAAAGTAACCTCAAATTTTCCCAAGTCAATGAGCAATTATTTATTGGAGTATAGGACTGGGTATAATATAGTCAGAACAAATTCAAAAATTGCATTCTGACTTAACTTTCTTAAAAACCAAAGGAGGAAAACGACACCTCACAGTGGCAGGGCATTTTATTTGCTTTCAATTAGACAAGCAGGACTGGATTGGAAGATTTGACTTTGCCTTAATAATTGAAGTTATTAGTTCATAACCAGAGGCAGAACTGTGAATTTTGAACACAATCAGGGGCATCATTCAAGCATAACAGGAAGAGTTCTGTTCACATATGTTCTGTTTTAAAACGGAACATCCACAGCAGTTCAGTGGAGCTCAAAATTACAGCTGAGAAGTGATCAGTTAACCACCTTCAAAAATGTGTCTATGGGAAATAGACTGAAAAATTAATTTCTTAACACTCACATGCTGTTACTCATCAAATTCATGGACATATATAAGGAATATTTAACACACAGTAAACAGACATCTAAGTATATATTCACTATACAAAATATAATCAAAAGTATACATTTTTGCAAATATACTTTTAGTCCAAATTTTTAGATGTTCAAAAAGTATGCTAGAGATACTCATTAAGAAAATGTGTTGTGCCAAAAAATCATTAGTGATGGCAAAAAAGATAATCAAGAAAGTTCATAAAATGGTAATTATTTTTTTAAAAAAGAGTATATGTTATATAGTCACACTTTGTAGTTGATTGGTTCACTCACCAGCACTCACAAGACAATCTGTTGCACAGAGTATATGATAATGAAAGAAACTGCCATGTGGTCTCATAATTTAAAGAAATGAAAGTGTCATGGCAGGCATTATAATGGTAATCCTGCATCATGGCAGAAAAACAGATAAACTACACAAGAGTAATAATGACATTTCATAAGTGCCAAACAATAACACTAAAGGTAAGGAAGTGAAGGAACATCCCCTAGCAGAGATGTCAGGAAGTAAGTTGGTGAAATATACACCCAATTTAACTCAAGTTCTAAATAAGCATTTAGTTTGTGACCATGATTAAGCTAATTAAACTATGCATTCTCCAGCTTCTCACTCATAAATGGTAGATAAGGATTCCAGTATCTGACTCATAGACTGTTTAAAAATCAAATATCATACAAAAACATCATGGTATTGGCACAAAGACAGACATGTAGATCAATGGAACAGAATAGAGGCCCCAGATGTTAATCCAGCCAGCTGCAGTCATCTGATTTTTGACAAAAATGCCTTGGCTTTCTCCATGCACAAGAATCAAATCCAAGTGGATCAGGGACCTTAATATGAGACATGAAACTCTGAAATTGCTAGAGGAAAAGGTAGGAGAAACCCTTCAACATATTGGCACAGGTAAGAACTTTCTGAATATAACCCCAATTGCTCAGAAAAAAAAAAAAAAAAAAAAAAAAAAAAAAAAAAAAAAAAAAAAACACTAATCAACTACTGGGATCTCGTGAAATTACAAAGCTTTTGCACTTCAAAGGACACTGTGAATAGAGCAAAGAGACAACCTACATAAGGGGAGAAAATCTTTGCCAGCTATACATCTGCCAGATGATTAATATCCAGAATCTACAAAGAACTCAAAAAAAAAAAAAAGAACAATAAGAAATCAAACAACCCAATCAAAAAATGGTCTATGGAACTAAATAGAGAGTTCTCACTGGAAGAAATACAGATGGCATATGAAAATCTAAAAAAAAGAAGTGTTATACATCCTTAGTCATCAGGGAAATGCCAATTAAAACTGCCATGAGGTTCCATCGCTCTCCAGTCAGAATGGCTACCATCAAGAAAACAAGTGACAATAAATGTTGGTGAGGATGTGGTAAAAGGGAACCCTTCTGTACTGTTGGTGGGAGTGTAATCTGGTACAGCCATTGTGGAAATCAGTGTGGAGGTTCTTGAGACTGCTAAAAATAGATTTACCATATGATCCAGCTATAGTACTCTAGGCATATATCCTAATGACATATCTCACTGCCTTAGAGCTACGTGCACAACCATGTTTATTTCTGCTCTATTCACAATAGCTAGGAAATGGAACCAGCCTAGATGTCCATCCCAAGAAGAATGGATAATAAAGATGTGGTACATCTACACAATGCAGTTCTTTTCAGTGGTAAAGAAAAATGAAATTATAAAATTTGCAGGGAAATGGATGGATCTGGAAAAGATTATACTAAGTGACGTAACCCAGGCCCAGAAAGCCAAATGTCGCGTGTTCTCTCTTATATGTGGATCCTAGCTACCAATGTATAGATTCCTGCATGATCTGGAACCAAAAGTCGGTAGCAGAGGCCAATAAGCTAGAAAAAAAGGCTATAAGAGAGGGAAGAGAGGGAAGGTCTTAAGGAGATGGTATTGTATATATGTAAGTAGAAGAACAGATTACAGGGAGGGAAAAGGCATAACTGAGGTCAGGGGAAGAGATAGTATAAAAGAAAGGTGGGGGGGGGTCAATCAAACTTCAAGATATTCTGAATAAGACATATGAAAATCTACTTTCTTAAATAATGGCACATCCAGAAGCCACAGATTTTTACTAGAAAATATTCAGTGCCAGAGATGGGATACCTTCCAGGGAGTTGTTGGCCAAGGAGGTCCCTGTTGCCTCCAAAACATTATAGGCTATTGCCAATGCCCTTGGTTTCCCATGAGAAAGAGATGGTTATACCCTATTGCTGAAGTCTTCACATGCCTGAGCGACAAAGTCACTGAGAAATCAAACTGGCTGTGAGCAGAAAACCTTCTCCCTGTAGCCCAGCCAACTGAAAGCTGGAAAAAGCTGTACTGTATGCAGCTTTATGGGAGACAGTAGTGAAAACAGTGGACATGGGAAGCCGCAAATTTGGCCTTACATACATCTGTCCTGACAGAATTTGGCCTCAATATCCAAGACCTCACAGCACAGCATGTAACAATACCCACACAAGACCCTCATAATAGGATAAAAAGATGATGACATCAAATTAAAAGAGAGACTAATGAAGAGAGGGAGGGGATATGATGGAGAGCAGAATTATGAAGGGGAAAGTGGGGGAGGGGAGGGAAATACCATGGTTTGTTATCTGTAAGTATAGAAGTTGTCAATAAAAGTATATATATATATATATACAAAAAGTTAATTATCAGGGAGTGGAGCTTGAGATAACCACTCTCAACTTCCAATTTGGTCTTACAAAGTGCCCTGTCCCTCTGATGTTAGGCTTCAGAAAGTGGCTCCTATGAAAAAACTTGGAAACAAAAGGTGAAGTATTCATTGCAACTATTGGGCCTCAGTTTCATGCCAGGCTGTTTAACATTACTTTTCTAAATGTCAGATTGAAAGTAGATATTAATATATTATTATATATCAATATTTTAGCATGTAGAGCATATTAATTACATAATTATTAGTACATAATAAACACAAATAAAAATCATATATGCACAGTATTATATAATCTTATAATATTATATAACTATATAATTATGGCTGCTCTTCTATAGGTAGGTGCACATCCCTCAGCATGACCATGATTTCATATAATGTGCTGCCACCCTTAGTTAGTCAAATAGGAGGCAGGAAAGGGAAGGGGGATGTGATAAGAGTACTCATAGAACAGAGAAATCAGCTACATGTCTGTAGCATGTAAACCACCTTGCAGTCTGGTATGATGATGATATGGGGAACTGGACAGAGGGAAAACCAGAAACATCTGCAGCATGCGAGGCTGGTCAGTGTCCTTGAGCTTCTGCCCCAGCCCGCACCTTGTAACCCTGCCCTGCCTACAGGTAGAAGAAGTTATCAGTCATGTAATGTCAAATATGGTCAACGTTGCTGTGTATTCTTTACTATAAATACTGTTGGAGAGATGCCTGAGCAGTTAAAGGTTTTTGCTTGTCTGGGTAAAGCCAGATGCACCAATTAGTGTATGCATCCTGAGTTCCTTTACAATGGTAGGAGGCCAATACTTATTTGCTTTCTGTCGGCCTCTCTCTCTCTGTGTCTCTTTCTCTCTCTCTTTTACTCAAATAAATAAAGAAAAATATGTTAAAAAATAAATCAAATATCCTTAATAGACTAAAATTCACTGAGAACTGTGTTTTGCAAGTGATTATAAAACAGACATATATGTATACTAATTTAATTAAAACACACTCCTTAACAACTTTTTCTTTAAACAGCAATACTAAAATGCCTGTGATCCCACCCCCCAAAAATATTTTCAACATGATTGGCTCTTCAAGGAATTAAAGTGAAAACCCAAGAAGACCTGAGTAGAGATGAAAATGATGCATATTTCAATGAGGTGTGGTTAAATAAATATGATGTCAAATAAAAGTACAAAACTTAAAATATAATTTTATGCATTTTCACACATGCATACATTTATTTAACCAAACACTCATTGAAATATGCATCATTTTCATTTAGATTTTTTTTGTCACAGGCATTGTTTTTCTGCTTTAGAACTATACCTGCATGTGTTGGGCCTTGAGAGGCCGGGACGTGAGGCCTAGTGGAACTTCCTGAGCCTAGCTAAAGTTTGGCGACCTGTCTCTGGCCAGCTAGGACTCAGCAAGACGCCTAATGGCTTCTTGCCTGCTACTTCCGCATGGGAGTTAGAATTATCATTTCAATAGTTACAGTTTACTATTGGCCTTTACCTCTCCCCCCATCCTAGAATCCCCTCCTTCATTCTCAACATTACATAGGCAACCACCTATAACAATAAAGCGAGTTCCTGCTTCGACAAGACTCACGACTCAGTGTGGTTTTTCTCCGGTGACTAGGAGAGGTTCTGAGTCGTCCGACATTCACCCTCTTCCTCAACCCCTTGGGAGAAACCAGCGGGCCTGGTTCTTCCTCAGCACTACCTGCCGGGGGAGCCCCGGCATGCATGGACTCATACAGTATGTGCTCTTCTGCATCCGTATCCCGTCACTCAGCATTATGTTCAACAGCTCCATCTTTTAACATGGTGTATAAAAGGCTGCATTATTCACAAAATAAGTGCAAAAATAAATAGCAGAAGGTCATGTTTCGTATCTTCCAGAGCGGATAAAGAAAGAGCCTCCTGAAGCAGACATATTTCTGGGACACTTGCCCCCTCGTACCAGATTTACAACATTAGCTCATGCAGCATAGTCTCCACTTATCAGCTTTTATAAGTCTTCTACATTTACGACATGCATTTTTTTAAGTTTTTTAAAATTTTTATTTATTTATTAGAGACAGAGAGAGGGAGGGAGGGAGGGAGGGAGGGCAGGAGAGAGAGTAAGAGAGAGAGAGAGAGATTGGGAGAGAATGGGTGTGACAGGTCCTCTAACCACAGCAAATGAACTCCAGATGATGAATGTGCCTCATCGTGCATCTAGCTTACCTGGGACCTAGAGAATAGAACCTGGGTAGGACACACATTTCTTAATGGCTCTATTATTTTTCTTGTTCTTTATAAGCCTTCTGCTTTCTAAGGAAAACTTAAAAATAAAAAAAAAAACATTTATTTGAGAGAGAGAGAGGCAAACAGAGAGAGAAAGAGAATGGGCAAGCCAGGGCCTCCAGCCCCTGCGAATAAACTACAGATGTGTGTGCCACCTTGTACATCTGGCTTACGTGGTTCCTTTGGCTTTGCAGGCAAGTACTTAACCACTAAGACATTTCTCCAGCCCTAAGAACAACTTTTAACTGCAGAACAAAAACAGTCTTACTAAAGATAAATAATAAAATGTGGAGATTTATCATGTGATAATATAATGGGAATATATGTGGTAAGGTGGCAAAACATGCTTTACAAGGAATGCTTCTCCTTTAAAGATGTGAAGATAGGGTCTTATCAAGTAGAAGGAAAGACCACTTAAACCATGAAAATAAATTAAATTTTTATTTCTTATCTGGAGGAAGTGATGCCTTCAATGAAATATCACAGGAAGTGTTTTTAAAATCAAAGGAGAAAATGACAACATAATTTTAAAACTTATTAAAGTTAATGAAGTCTTTTTCAAAAGTAGCAACATGTATGATTCTTAAAAAATATTAAAATTGATACAGAATGTGGCTTTCTTTGTGTTTCAGAGTCCATGGTCTTTACATATATTTTAGTAAATTATGTTTCAGTTACATAAAATAATTCTTACTTGTGCTGCAGAGATGGCTTAACAGTTAAGGTGCTTCCCTGTGAAGCCTAAGGTCTCTCCAGGTCCCGCATAAGCCAGGCACACAAAGGTGAGGCAAGTTCAATGCTGCACATGCCCACTAGGTGGCACAAGCATCTGGAGATTTATTTCAGTAGCTGAGGCCCTAGCATGCCAATTCTCTTTCTCTCTGTCTCTCTCTTTTCTGTCTCTGTCTCTGTCTCTCTCTCTCTTTCTCTCCCTCTCTCTCTCTTGGTAAAATAAAAATTAAAATAAAAATAAAGTAGTTCTTACCAATATTATCTTAAATTTCATTTTTTCTGATTCTATATGCTTCTTCTGTCAGAAAATAGCAAAATAAGAGACAGAAATGGGGACTATTCTTGTTATAAGTTGAATTAGCATAAATTGAATATGAATATCTTATTATTCTGATTTTGAAAGAATTTACAAAGTTCATCTAAAAAGGTATTGTACATGGTGAAGGTAGTCATAATTGTGGCTACTATGGAGTTAATGAATTATATGAAACCTCATGTGCTAGTTTTGAAATTTGTAGCATGCTTTTTCACTCTCCAAATATTTTCTTCATGATAACCTCAATTTAATTGGCTTCTGCAGAACAATGTATCCACAGAATTAAGTGATATTGCATATCCTATTAAGTTATTTTCCTCTGTTTAAATCAATTTTATATAAAATTTCACCACTTGCATATTTTAAATATTCAACTTTAAATTACAACATGCTAACATCAAACCATGTACATGAAATTGGACTGTCTGGCCAGTGTGCTGCAATGATCCACCTGTATCCATATTCCTTGAGTGACCTGGAGGATTGCTATTACTTACTCAAATTACTATAAGCCCATTCCACTGAATGTATAATTTTTTGTGTGTGGAACTCAGATCCCAAGCCTCTATGCTTAGTGTTAATAACAATTGTGTATGCAAAGTTTTGATTGTAATAGCTGTCTTGTGCTCTTATATCTGGCAAACATTGAAACATGATACTCCAAATCTCATCTGTATACTGATAAAAGGTGCTGAAACTGTTTCTATATATTTGGGAAAATAATCCACTTGAATTAATATACATCTCTACAGAATAAAAGATTGCTTTGTTTGATCCCTACTTATGTTTTCATAGCATGACTTTTGACATAGGAACTTCTCCATGACTTCACAAACTTGCACAAGAACAGTAGACTGATGATTTGAGTAGTATTTTTCTAAATCAGAGTTTAGTCAACTGTTCCTATAAAGGCTATACACAATAACTATTTTAGACTCTAAGTAATAAGGGATTTTTTTTTCTGAAAATAGTCAACTTCATTGTTAAGGCAGCTATATACTATAATATGTAAGTGATTTTTACTGGTTATATTCTAATACAGTTTTATTGATGACAAAATGTAAATGTCACAAAATATTACTTTTCCCATATAAAATAATTCTTAGCTTATATGCCATAAAATTAATAATCATAATTAATATACCTTTTGAACTTCATTTATTTTATGATCTTTTTGCCTCAGAAGACTGAAATAAATTCTATAAGATCATTTTTATATTAAAAATGGTTTGGGGGCTGGTGAGATGGCTCAGAAGTTAAGGCACTTGCTGACAAAGCCAAAGGACCTAGGTTAAATTCCCCAGTACCCATGTACAGCCAGATGCACAAGGTGGCACATGCATCTGGAGTTCGTGTTCAGTGGCTAGAGGACCTGGCATGCCCATTCTCTCTCTGTCTCTTGTGTTCACGTCATTATTTTTCTCTCTTTCTCTCAAATGAATAAAGAAAATATTTTTTTTGAAAATAGATGGGTGGAGACTGATATGAGTAATACTAGAAAATCTCAATCTTTAAATAATCTGGCATGCATTTTACAATAAAGACAAAGGGAAAAGGACTATAGGCATTATAGAGGAAGAACATTTTTGACAGTTACTTAATGAATATTTAAGAGACTGAAATGTTCTGAAAGGTTGTTTGGACTTAAATTTCTTTTAAGTTTATGTTTATTCATATGAAAATATAAGTAATATGATGTTATTACCTAAGTTTGTGCTATTTAATCTATTGCTATGTGTTAAGATATTAGGTCTTTATAGAATCACAAAATGGATTAACAGGACTCACATAAACCGATTTGTTTAGTAAAAGGACACGAGAAAGGGAATAACTAAGAATAAAATTAACAAAGACCAAAAAAATTTTTAAAAATTCATTTCTCCAATGATTTTTTTCTATCAGATAACTGATTATGGAATCTGATCTAGTGTAATATTTACAAGCACAAGCTCTGTGAACTTGGAAACTGTCTACTCACTAACTTGATAAGCTTTATATAATTCTGTGATCCATTGATTGTCTATGCTAAGAATCTATCATTCCAGGACATCAGAGAAACAACACTAGATTCACTGGATCTCTACTACTCTATTTGGCTGACATCATAACAACGGTGCTATCCTACTGGATCTCTGTCATTTTGAAGTTCATGCATCACATATTGTCTAATGTTCCTATTATTTTGGTAATATGTCTTCACTGACTTTTATTATAAAATGCATGATATTCTGATGTTATGTGCTCAATTCAAGTTCCACAGTAGATTGTCCAAATATTTTCCATGTGGCCTAATGATCTTTTATTTTTTTGTTTAGGAATCATGTTGACTATCAAACCATTTATCAAATAAACCTGGAAGCAAATGGATCCTGATTTTTCCCCCTTAGGAATAGGATAGGACCCTGAACACCTGGACTGCCATATTCTTTTTTATCAGCTTTTATCTTACCTGAAAATACTTCCAAACGACTTTTGTGTGTTAAATGTAAAAAATATGCTACTTTGTGCTATTACTTCACTCAAATGATATGTAATGCATTCCTAGTCATGGAAACATATCCCATATTGATTTCTACATGTTTCTCAATCTTTCTCATTATGTCAGCTGTTCCAGTGCAGATAAATTACTGAACTGTGGGAAAGAACTGTAGAAACACTTCTTACAAATCTTACAAATAACTTTTCTGAGATTGTTTTTGTGAGACACTTTTTATTTTGAGCTCTTGTCTTGATCTTGTAACGAAGTTAAACCTATGCTCTGTAATTATTTATGACCAAGTACTCAGAATGCTTAAAACAATGTAATAATTTCCTATGCCTTATTTTGTTTATGTCCCTGAACATTTTATATGATCAGTATTGACAAGGAATGCGGACATGCTGAAGGGACTTTAAGCCATGCCCCATGCTTTACCTCCCAGTGTACTTGTTGTGTTCCTTGACCCAGAACAATGTGTGCATGCTTGAGACATAGTGACAACCCTGCTAAATATAGTGGATGTTTAAAGCCATGAATTGCCCACAAGAATGTTGAAGGCAATAAATGGGCTTAGAGTGATAACATCTTTGAATGGTAAATGGTGTGTTTGTGTGTTCTCACTTGATGGAGTTCAATGGTCCTGCTCCTCCTAAGTCCTTTCTTTTAAGAAAACATTTAAGGAACTTTTTGGAGACAAAATTCCTTGATCCTTAATCTCACATAGCTGATTCTTTGCTCACATGTTGCTGTTGTTGCTGTTCAATAACATCAGATGTGATTGCAGCAGCATTGCCAGTAAGAAGCAGTGGGGTCACTCTTGGTTTAAGTGACTACAAGATTCAGTGTCTTTTTCAGAACATTATCACATTGAATAATATATTATGGGATTCTCTTCTTTGTAGGAGGAGTACATGAATTATCATAATTCTCAGTTAACAATGAAGAACACCTAGTGAAATCTGAAGTTCGGATAAGTATCATATTTTAAATATAAGTATCCCAAACCTTCAGCTTTTTCACCTGACGAGTAGCTACTATTCATCATATAGGAAGAGTACCTCCCCCATTGTTGCAGTCAGGTTCACATTGCTGGTAGAAATCACCCAACTAAGAGCACCTTCTGGGAAAAAGAGGTTTATTTTGGCTTGTAGGCACAAGGGGAAGCTCCATGGTGGCAGGGGAAAACAATGGCATGAGCAGAGGGTAGACATCACCCCCTGGCCAACATAAGGTGGACCATAGCAACAGGCGAGTGTGCCAAACACTGGCAAGGGGAAATGGGCTATAACATCCATAAGCCTGCCCCAACAACACAATCCCTCCAGGAGGCCTTAATTCCCAAATCTCCATCAGCTGGGAATATAGCATTCAGAACTCCTAAGTTTATGGGGGACACCTGAATCAAACCACCACACCCATGTTCTAAACAGTCACTCCATAGACTAACATTGCAATATCTTGGTATCCTCTGATATCATTATCATAATTATATAATACTTTCCAAATTTATTTTTGACAGTAAATTTATCTGTGCTTGTTTTTGTATACGTTTATTTAACTTTAATCTCTTTCAGAAAAGAAGTCAGCAGCTTTCTTATTCATTAATTTCTTTTGTAGTCCTAGTGCTTGGCTAGGTGTCTGTCAGGAAATTTTTCTGACTTACTGAATAAAACATTAACTTCTCAGTGTCTCATCTGCAGAAAAGTAATTCAATCTAAGCAAGATACTTTTTGAGCACAATGGGCCATAACTCAAAGGTATATTAATTTTCTATGTGAAAATTTTTATGGTTTTAGTTCCATTTATGCCAAATATCTTTTCTATATTCAATCTTAAAATAAAGTATGCATTGTATAAACATTTGAAGTCCTCACATAAGATGTAGGAGTAAATCAATGTAACTTGAGCCGCCTGTAAAAAAAAAAAAAAAATACTGTATAGAAGGTAGGTTTCTCTACTACTTCCTGGCCAACTATCAGAGGATCTGACACAAGAAGAAAATATACAAAATTGAAACACTTTGCCACATTATCATTAATCTTTTTGGAATTCAATGAACTTCTGCTTAGCTACATTTCACAGATGCATATTTTTGCTAAGTGTGTGTGTGTGTGTTGCAGTCAGGTTTTCATTGCTGGCAGAAAACACCCTACTAAGAGCAGTTTATGGGACAAAAGGTTTATTTTGGCTTTTAGACTCAAGGGGAAGCTCCATGATGGCAGGGGGAAAATGATGCCATGAGGAGAGGGTGGGCATCACATCCTGGCCAACATCAAACTGACAAAATCAGCAGGAGAGTGTTCCAAACAAACACTGACAAGAGGAACTTGCTATACTACCCATAAGCCAGGCCCAACTATACACTGCCTCCATGAAGCTTTCATTCCAAATTGCCATCAGCTAGGGACCTAGCATTCAGAACACCTAAGTTTATGGGGGACACCTGAATCAAACCACCACTCTATGAAAATACTACATTAACTCATACTGTAATAGAAACCTACTATGTTTGAAGTAGTAAATATGATAATTTGCTTTAACCAATATTTCCATAATTATCTAATTCTTTCTTAATGACTAAATACACTTATGTTAAACTAACAACAATGCACATTATCAAATTAATGCAGAATATTTTACATAGGTATATCTGAAGCATATGCATTTGTCATCAAGTGACAGTTTGTATAAACTTTAACAGTAACAATAGGTTGTTTAGCTAATAACAGTAGCTGGTTTAAAGTTTTTATATTAAAATATTAAAAACAGGTAGAATATTTATTAATAATATATAGCAGGAAGATGATGGATTTTCCTACTTTTACTCCCAACACTTGCAAAATGGTTGTTTTTGAATTATTCCAATCTCTAATTGTTTCCTTTTTTGACATCTGCCAGACAGGAGCTCAGCAGTATCCATGCAAAGTGCTGCTGGAGAGACATATCTAAAGATAAGATGATCTTGTCTTCCTCAGGAGGCTTTCCTAGCCCCTCTGCTCCTTTCACCAAGCTCCATCCAATAACTCCTAACAGCCACAAAACTTTCTAGCATGTGTACAGGATGTCTCTGAATAAATAAAAAAAATAAATAAACAAAGGATTGGAGAGATGTTTCAGCACTTGAGAATTCTTCCTATGCAAGCATGAACAACTGAAGAAACCTGAGAGACCACTCAAGTTTGATTTCAGGATCCACAAAAAGAGCTGCACATGGCCATGCATTTCCATAAAACCAGTCTCAATGGGGGAGAGGCCTGTACCCAAGAATTGCTGGAGAACACATGAAAATGGAAAGTTCTGGGATCAGTATGAGACTCCAACTCAAGAATGAGTGAAAGAATCATGGAGCAGGACACCTGATGTCCCTCCCAAACCATCAGAGGCAAGTGCATGGGGGGAGCTGCATAGTGACATATACATATATACATCAAACACACACACACACACACACACACACACACACACACACACTAGGCAGGAAAGACTAAACCATATACCATATTTGATTTTCTTTCTCCTCTTATTAATTACAAATAGAAAATATTTCTACACAAATATTATGAAGCCTTTTTTCATTAAAAATTGATGATCATTTTACTTTTAATTATTATAATTCAAAATGCTACTTAAGCTCTATATGACATGTTTTCCCATAATTTTAATAAAAATCATTTATTGTCATTATATTGAATTTAAATAGTGAGAGTTTTACAAAGACATTTTGTTGAAATATATACTACACTTTGACCATATTCACTCCCCATATTCTCTCCGTTCATCTTTTTGCCAGTGTCTTTCCTTCCCTCTATCTTCCTTCCCCTTTCATGTTTGATACGTATAAACATATGCATACACACATATGTATGATTTCATATTTCATATATTGACATATATGGTTTATGCCATTTAAAGTTTAATATTCACAAATAAGAGAAAGCATATGAATTTTGTCTTTCTGTGTCTCAACCATTTCATTTAATATTGTCACTGGTCATGTCTTAAGTTCTAGTAAATGATATAATCTCATTTTACCTTATGGCTGAATAAAACTCAATTGTGTATTTGTACTACATATTCCATAGCAGACAGATTCAGGTTCGCTGAGATGAACATCCAGACCAGGCACAGTTATGGAAGAAGGGATTTATTGAAGCTTACAGATCCAGGTGAAGTTCCATAATGGCAGCAGAAGCTGGCCTGCCTTCACAGGTCCAAGCAGAGAGAGAGAAAAGTACAAGCCTAAAGCCAAAAGCCACAGCACACTTCAGGAACTCCAGCTAGGCACACTTTGCATATCTTAAGATTGAAATTTGAAACCCACCACCACACCTTAAGATCCACACAATGGCACTGACTCCAGCCAGGTGGCTGCAGATGCAAACTACAAACAAACAACTGAATATATTGGGGGCCATCTATTCTATTCAAACCACCACATTCCACCCCTGGCCCCCAATAGATTTATAACCATCACACATTGTAAATTGTATTCAGTTCAATTTCAAAGGTCCCCACAGTCTTTACCAATTTAAGATATTAAGACCTGTAAAATCAAACAAGTTAAACACTTTTAACATATAAAGGCACAGAGTAAACATTTTCAACTGGATAAGGCATAGAAGGAGAGACTAAAACAATGCAAACTCAACCACCATCAAACAAACATCAAACTTCTGCAGTTCAAGTTCAACATAACCGGTGACTGACAGTTTCCAGATTTTCCAATTCCTCCCCTCCAGCTGGGCAGAGTAGCCCAGGAACACTTCCATCCCAGGCCAACAATGCGCTTATGGTAGCCCTTGCACAGTCCTGGTATATACAAAACATCTTGAGGTCTTCATGCAAACCATGGTCCATCTTCCAAAGGCTCTTTCAGCCTATCACAGCATCAGGCCCTACCTCATGCAGCATCTCAGCAACAGCTCCTGGAAGCACTTGCAATTCACGGCCACTCCACACATTTTTCATGCTTCTGAAAACAATATCAGTTGTTCAGGACACAGCCATATTCTTAATTCACAGATGAAATAAATCATAACCTTGAAAAGCAGGTTCCTTCTCCAGTCAACTCTTTCCAAAATTGTTTGCATTTCTATGATAGTCTTTCCTCAGGCATCCTTTCCACGGTAAAGCAATTGGACCATCTTCCTTTAAGATTGCTAATGTGTTTGACAATAGCAGATTCAGTAACCTAAAACCAGGCTCAGTGCCTGTAATTTTAACTTGTTTGAGGTTTTCCAGCTTAAAATCTTAAATCTCTCAGTTCAATATCTTCAGCCAAGCACATCAGTCCATTACAGATTTAACCTTGATTAAACTCTCTGGGCCTGGGCAGCAGGATGCAGCCAGCCCTTATGCCAATAGGCCAGTTCCAACAAAGTCCTCTGCAGTCTTTCCTTCCCCTTAGAAAGCTCATAAGCCAAGCCTCAAAGTTCAATGCTGTCTGCACTTAGCATTCTCAGACTCTCATCAGAATAGTCCATAAAACTTGGCTTACCACTCCAGAAGACATCTTCTGTTGCAAGCACCAAGTCCATGCCTATTCCTCCAAAACAAAGGTTCCAAAAGATCAACATGCACATGGCCAGGTACATCTCAGCCCACTCCTCGGTACCAAGTTCTGTATCAGAGAGATTCGGGTTCGCTGAGATGAACATCCAGACCAGGCACAGTTATGGAAGAAGGGATTTATTGAAGCTTACAGATCCAGGTGAAGTTCCATAATGGCAGCAGAAGCTGGCCTGCCTTCACAGGTCCAAGCAGAGAGAGAGAAAAGTACAAGCCTAAAGCCAAAAGCCACAGCACACTTCAGGAACTCCAGCTAGGCACACTTTGCATATCTTTAGATTGAAATTTGAAACCCACCGCCACACCTTAAGATCCACACAATGGCACTGACTCCAGCCAGGTGGCTGCAGATGCAAACTACAAACAAACAACTGAATATATTGGGAGCCATCTATTCTATTCAAACCACCACAACATATATGGTTTATGCCATTTAAAGTTTAGTATTCACAAATAAGAGAAAGCATATGAATTTTGTCTTTCTGTTTCTCACCCATTTCATTTAATATTGTCACTGGTCATGTCTTAAGTTCCAGTAAATGATATAATCTCATTTTACCTTATGGCTGAATAAAACTCAATTGTGTATTTATACTACATATTCCTTACCCATTTATTTCTGTTGACAGATACCAAGGCTGATTCCATAACTTTGTTATTGTGAATAGTGCTACAGTAAACATGAATATCCAAGAATTTCTGTGGTATGTTGATAAAGAGTTTAGTTGGAATATATGGAGGGATAGTATAACTGGATCATATATAATTCTACTCATTTTAATTTGCTGAGGAACCACTATACTTACTTTCTTAGTTCCTTGTCCTAGTCATATTCCCACCAGCAGTGTGTAGAAGGGTTCTGTCTCCTGTCTCCTTGCATTATTACCAGACTGAGGAAGTGCACTGATGGTAAATGTAGAGGAGAACAGAAGTGGCAATGACTGATGAAGAAAAACAGGATCAGGTGAGAACATGAATCCAAGTCTACTTCCAGTCCAATTGCTGAACTTTTATGACACTAAAGATCCTTCTAGCCAAGATTTCCTACCTAATAACTCTGTAATTATGTAATAAATTGTATTTTCTCTAAGTTCAGGTTGATTTGCTTAATAAAACAATTATACATGCTTTTAACTACATCAAAAATAGCATGGGGTGGGCTTGAGGGATTGCTAAGTGGCTAAGGTGTTTGCTTGCAAAGCTAAAGGACCTAGGTTAGATTCCCCAGAACCCATGTTAGCCAGATGCACAAAGGGGCACATGCATCTGGAGTTCATTTGCAGTGGCTGGAGGCCCTGGTATGCCCGTTCTTTCTGTCTGTCTCTTTCTCTTTCTCTGTCAAATAAATAAATAAATAAAAATAAATATTAACAAAAAGTAGCATTGGTTACCATTTTGTGATAGAGTTATAAATTTATGTTTTATTTATCTTATTTTATAGACCAAATTTTCTACTACCATAATGAAGTCAGTGGAACTAAACAATAAGTAAAAGGCATCTATTTATCCAGGTATTTGTAACTCAAATATTTGTTGATATAACATAAAGTATCCTCAAGTTAACATTAATTTATTTGATGACAATTATTATGTTAATATTTTTTTTTACCTGTTCATTGTAATACACAGACACTCTTCAAACTTTGGTAACCTTAGAAAAATACTGGGTCAAACCAGAAGTCATTATGAGTCAGTCCTTGTATAAATGTTCACTGATGCATTTATACTAATCAGTTATTATAGTTTATACTTATTTTTCAATAATACCGTTGGAAAATTGTGTGTGTGTATGTGTGTGTGTGTGTGTGTGTGTGTGTAAGGCAAACCATATAATTTGCTATTATTGGAAGATTAGAAAATAAAATAGGTATAGTAGGTAGTTTTTTTATTTTTATTTTTATTTTTTTAAATATTTTTGTTTATCTTTATTTATTTGAGAGCAACAGGCAGAAAGAGAGTGAGAGAGACAGAGAATGGGAACGCCAGGGCTTTCAGCCACTGCACACAAACTCCAGGTGCATGAGCCCTCTTGTGCATCTGGCTAACATGGGTCCTGGGGAATCGAACCTCAAACTCGGGTCCTCAGGCTTCACAGGCAAGTGCTTAACCACTAAGCCATCTCTCCAGCCCTAGTAGGTAGTTTTATATTTGAAAATATCTAAATATGAACCAATAAATATGTAGTAAATATTAAGAAAAAATGATTTACTGAGTTTATATTTATTATCTTAACATTTGATGTTTAAAAACCAAACCAAGCTGGGCATGGTGGTGCATGCCTTTAATCTCATACTTGGGAGGCAGAGGTAGGAGGATCCCTGTGAGTTCAAGGCCACCCTAAAACTACAAAGTGAATTCCAGGTCAGCCTGGGCTAGAGTGAGAACCTACCTCGAAAAAAAACAAAATAAAATAAAATTCATTAATTATTATCTAACAATTTCTACCATGCTATAATAATCTGGATGTATTGTTATTAAAATATTTTTATAAAATATACTTTTTAAAAACATAATAGGGCACATATATACTACATACTACATTGTTGAAAAATATAATTTTTATTTTACATTACAACAGGAATAACAATGAATGCTTCTTTTGTCCATACAAAATACCTATTCAACATAGACAAATTGTGCTATAGAAACTTTCAAATTTGATTTCTACATTACAGCTTTTTTTTTTTCTAATTTAGTCTCATGACTTTTCTATAACATGTTTGTATTATGGTATGTGTATGTGGAGGCCACAGGGCAATCTCAGGTTTCATCCTCAGAAAAGATCTTCACCTTCTTTATTTAATTTATTTATGCATTAGCGACAGAGAGAGGGAGAGAGAGAGAGTGAGAATGGGCATGACAGGGCCTCTAGCCACTGCAAATGAACTCCAGACGCATGCACCACCATGTGCATCTGGCTTATGTGGGACCTGGAGAATCAAACCTGGGTCCTTAGTATTGGCAGGCAAGTGCCTTAACCACTAAGCTATATTTGCAGCCCAGTCTTCACCTCTTTTTAAGGCAGAGAACTCACGGACATAGGGATCACCAATTTGGCTAGGTTGTCTCGGTCTTATAGCTGGTATTGCAGGTGCACAATGCCATGCCCAATGTTTTCACATGGGTCCCAGGCATAGAACTCAGGTCCTCATGCTTGCAAGGCAGGGAGTTTATCAACTAATCAATGTCCATATCCCTTAATTTTATCTTTTAATGGAGAGAGCTATAAGCTTAAAATTAACCATATATAAATTTTAGTTTTATAAAAGATTATTCAAGATTTTTTGATAGTTTTTTTTTCTTTTTTTTTTCGTGGTAGGGTCTCACTCTAGCTCAGGCTGACCTGGAATTCACTATGGAGTCTCAGGGTGGCTTTGAACTCACGGCGATCCTCCTACCTCTGCCTCCTGAGTGCTGGGATTAAAGGTGTGCACCACCATGTCCGGCTTAATAGTTCTTTTTGAAAAGCAATTGAAAGGCAGTCACTGTCTCTTAGTCTACCTTTCACTTGTTATTTGATATATTATGTGGTTAGATTGGCTCCTAACATCCCTGAAAACTACTTAGTGTAACCACAGCAAAAATCATCAGTACTGTTCCACAAGAGTTAATTAACTTCACTTAAAGACACACCTATTTTTCTTTTTCACTTCAGTCTGACAATATCCCTAGTAATTTCTTTAAAAAATTCTTTTTTTTCCATTAGCATTAAAAGTTAAATATCTCAAATACCTACTCTGAGTAGAATGCTCTCTGTAATAAAATTATTACTATAGATCATTACAGATCACATTATACCACAAATAACTCTCAAATAAAAATTACTTGAGAACACCTATTGTATTACTGCATTATGTAACTGGACATTACAATAATCAGATATTCACGTATTTATGAAAAGCTGAATATTTAGTAAGTCAACAATACACTTAATAAACTTTAACTACTAAATATCATGGCTAAAGAATACAACCATGGAATGGCTTGTTGTCTACCTTTAAGGGTGAGGATACTTAGTTTGGTTGTCTGCCCAGCATCATGTGCAAGTATCACATCACATTGGGACAAGTAAAAAATCAAAATTAAAATTCAATAAAGCAAGTGTGCTTGCCTCATGAGAAAGAGGACACAATTTTGGGCCTTAGTATCTAGGTAAATGCTGGATGTGGTGGCAAGAAATTAAACTCAACATAAGACAAAGGAAGAAAACAGAGATGATACTGAAATTAAGCAAAGGAGTCATAAAGGAAAATCTATAACATTAAAAATTTGTTCTTAGAGCCAGGAGTGGTGGCACATGCCTTTAATCCCAGCACTCAGAAGCAGAGGTAGGAGGATCACAATGAGTTCAAGGCCACCCTGAGACTGCATAGTGAATTCCAGGTCTGCCTGAGCTAGAGTGAGACCTTACCTTGAAAAAAAATAAATAAAATGTTCTTAGGAAAGTTTTTATCATTCACAAACTCCTAGTGAGATTGAGCAGGAAAAAAAATAATAATCAATCAAACAACAACAACAACAAAAAACCCACATAGAAGATAAACTACTAGTAGAATGACTAAATGAAAGAGGAGAATCACACAGATTCCAGACATCATGAGGTCCACACAGGGACATTATAACCAAACTTAATCAACAAATTGAAAAAAGTTATATGAAAAAGCACACACGCACTGAAATAGTAAAATATCACCACAGCCAGTCTGGAAAGAATGTATAGCAATGGTATTATTATTATTATTGTTAAAAATATTGAATTCATTGTTGAAAACCTTTAAACAGTTTAATCCCAGGCTGAGTTGGCTATGCTGGCAAAATCTGTTACATACGATAGATAACAATATATTCACAAAATTTTTAGAGAGCAAAAGTGGATAAAGTTGCACTTCCCTACTAATTTTCTAATTGTTAAATTACATCATTATCAAAGCTATGACCGTATTTTACAAAGAAAGAAAATTGGAGTAACATTCTTCTCATATATAAAGAAAGCCATGCTATTGGTATTAGTTAGCTTGCCACTTCAAGGACAAAATACCTCAAAAATTAGATTAAGAGAGGAAGGATTTATTTCACCTTACAGTTCCACTGCATCACTTTTGGAAAGGCATTGGGGCAGGGGCTTGACGCTTCAGGTCCTGTTCAGCCATCAGTGAGGAAGCAGAGCACAAGAAAAGCTCAAGCTCAGTCTGCTATTTTGTTTATACAGTTCAGGATCTGGGCCCATAGAATAGCACTCGCCATAGCTCAGGTGGTTCTTCTTGCTTTAAGTAGCATAATCAAGATAGCCCCTCAGAGGTTAGTTCAGAGTCTAACCTAATCTGCATGATCCCTGAGAGGTGAATCTAGGTCTTATCAATTTGACAATCAATATGAATCATTACACCATCTTTAGCTTGATGCTCTCCTTTGCTTATTCATTTCTTCTTCTACTTAACCTTCTTCACAAGTAAATATTTTCAGAGATGATTTACTCAGGATATTTGTTCAACTTTGAAAAATTACTTAATGCAATAAATAATAAGAACAATAATGATTAACAAAAAAATAATGACCAATCATCTTAGTATATGCAATATTAGACAAATTTCAGGTTTTGTTGCATATATTATGAAAATAGCTGTACCCAACAATAGGAGATAACACTAAATATGATGAAAGATAGCTCATAAAAGTACAAGTAGCAAAATAATTAGTCCTCAAAGATCAAGTGACCTTCTTGTAAACAGAAACAAAGTAAGGATTCCTGTTCCAGCCACTCTCTTTAAAATTTGTAATGGAGTTTCTTGATAATAAAACTAGGAATTAAGATAAAATGAAGATAAATATATTGGAAAGAAAAATAGTCCTTTCTATTCACGAAGTCTAATGGGTCTATGTTGAAAAGTTCATAGAATCAAAGAGCTGTTTTTTCAAGTGTTCATCAAGATCATGGAATACAAGATTGAGTTTTAAAAAGTCAGTTATATTTTTATCTAGTAAAAAAGTCAGTAATTGCAATTTACACAAAATAGCAATGATAATAACCTTAGCATATATTAAATAACAACAGAGAAATCAACCAAAATGTGTGCAAGATTACTGTATTGAAAATGTAAAAGAATTATCGAGAAAAATCAGAAAATAAGACCTTAATTTGTAGCTAGATCTATGTACTCATGAGTTGAAACAAAAACCTTGTTGAAATATCAGTTCTTCAAACTGTGTAAATTTAAGTTTATCAAAATTCAGGAACATTTTTGTGTAAATATTGAACAACTAGTCCAAAAATAAATCTAATATAATACAAAGATAGAATAATAATGCAAAGATATTTTTTCAAAGGAAGAGAAATCTTGAATATTTAGCTACACAAGAATGTCTAAAGAATGACTACAAATTACCATTATTAGGAGAATGTGGTGCAACCAAAAATATGAACACATAGATCATATAGAACAAATTAGAAAAAGAAGTAGAAATACATTTTATGTCCTCATTTGATACATACTAGAATTTCAAATGATACTAAGAATCAATAATAGTATTAATGAACTTAGAAAAATAGAAGATGCATATATAATAGCATATATCTTTACAATTAATTATATTAGATGTAATGAGGTCCAAGTGGACCATAGGTCCTGAAGCTATGAAATATCCATGTTGGAAAAGAGCATAGGAAGTCAATTTTTATGACCTTGGGTCTTTGAATAGTTTGAACTTTAAAAGACAATAAAGCCAGTGGTATTTTATTAAGTTGAATTTTTTAAATTTATTTTCCAACTTCTCCACAGCTTCACCAGCATTTGTTTTCATTTGATTTTTTAATGTTTGCTATCCTTACTGGGGCAAGGTGGTTTATCATAGTTGTTTTAATTTGCATTTCCTAATGGCTAGACATGTTGAATATTTTCTTAAGTGTGTATTATCCATTTGTAATTCTGACTCTGAGAAATCCTTATTTAGTTCTCTGCCTAACTTTTGGAGTAGATTGTTTGATTTTTTTATTGTTTAGTTTTTTGAGTTCTTTGTAGATTCTAGATATTAGGCTTCTGTCAATGGTATAGCTGGCAAAGATTTTCTCCCATTCAATGGGTAATCTATTGGCTCTGCTTATGGTATGTCTGTCTGTGCAAAAGCTTTTTAGCTTCATGAGATCCCATTGGTTGAGTTCTTATTTAATTTCCTTGGCTATTGGGTTTTTATCAGGAAGTCTTTTTCTAGTCCTATATCATGGAGAGTGCTTCTTCTTCTTCTTCTTTTTTTTTTTCTTCTAGTAATTGAAGAGTTTCAGGTCTTATACTGAGGTCTTTAGTCCATTTGGACTTCATTTTTGTATATGGTGAAATGAGTGGGTCTAACTTCATTTTTCTACATATGGTCATCTAATTTGTCCAACACCATTTGTTGAAGATGCTCTCTTTTCTCCAGTCTACATTATTGGGACCTTTGTCAAATATCAAGCAACTGTAGTTGCTTGCTCTAAAGTCTGTATCTTGCCAGGTGTGGTGGCGCACGCCTTTAATCTCATCACCTGGGAGGCAGAGGTAGGAGGATCGCCATGAGTTCAAGGCTACCCTGAGACTCCCTAGTGAATTCCAGGTCAGCTTGGACCTGAATGAAACCCTACCTCGAAAAACCAAAAAAAAAAAAAATTAAAAAATTAAAAAAATAAAAAAAAAATAAAGTCTGTATCTTCAATTCTATACCATTGGTCTAAGTTTCTGTTTTTATTCCAGTACCATGCTGTTTATGTCAAAATGGCTTTGTAACATAGCTTTAGATCTAGTATGTTGATACCACTTGAGATATTTCTTTTGCTGAGGATATGTTTGGATATCTGATGACTTCTGCTATTCCATATGAATTTTGAGATCATTTTTTTTTCAATCTCAGTGAAGAACTATGTTGGCATTCTTATTGGTATTGTGTTAAATCTGTATATTGCTTTTGCTAGAATTGGCACTTTCACAATATTAATTCTTACTATCCAGGAACCTGGGAAGTCCTTTCATCTTCTCAAGTCATCCTGTATTTATTTCTTGTGTATTTTTATGTTGTCATTATATAATTCTTTCACATCCTTTGTTTGTGTTATTCCAAGGTATTTCTTTTTTGTTTCTGTAATGTAAGCTGGTAAAACCACTGTGGAAACCAATTTGGAGACTCTTGAAAAGGATGAATATAGAGTTACCAGCAGACCCTATTATTCCCTTACTGGGCATTTACCCTAAAACTCCACATCTCTGTTCAGAAATATTTTCTCAATCATGTTTATAGCTGCTCAATTCATAATAGCTAAAAACTGGAATCAACCCAGGTGCCCATCATTGGAGAATGGGCAACCAAGATGTGGTATATCTACATGATGGAACTCTACTCAGAAGTAAGAGAAAATGACACCATGAAACTTGTAGAAAAATGGTCGGACTTGGAACAGATCATTCCAAATGAACTCACACAATCACAGAAAAACAGCCATTGTATGCGTTCACTAATATGCAGTTCCTAACCTGGATCAGCCCATGTTGCTGACACTACTGAATGGCATCTTAAGGCTTGGGCAATAGGCATGGTAGGGCTTGGGGTAAGGGAAAGGGCAGGGGGAACATAAAATCTGAACCCAAATTGAACTGGTACCATAGTCCTATATCCTGGAAATCAGACTAAAATGTCAAACCCTCAAGCAGACCTTAGAGGGAGCACCTGAATCAAAGAACGCTGGAAAGAGTGAGATGAAACCTAACCTCAAATTTCTCCTGTTTCTCTGGCTTTTTCTTCTTTCATTTCTCATGGCACTGGCTTGCAGTTTCCAGTACCAGGATGTGGTCTACATCCAGAATGAGCTTTTGATCAGAGGGACCTACTAGATCTCCCAAAACAAACAGACAGACTTCTGTCAGAGAACTTGATTACCTACGAGAGGTTGGTGGAAAGACCCTACTGCTGAAGACACCAAACATTGTTGGCATGGACCATGGAGAGACCTGTTTGGAATCTGGATGAGAGCCAGTCCCCAGATAATTACCCCATCTAGCACTGGAAGGTGCTACATGAGCTACCAGGGGAAAGTGGCCAACATCCATCCAAGAAACTCAAAGTCGAAGCGACTCAGAAGCAAACAACTTGACATGATATGCACACAAGTGCGGAGTAACACACAGCCACAGTGCTTAACCAACTGTTCTTGGATTACCTAAGAGATCTGCTCAATGGAACGGAAACAATATCTGGAACTGAGAAACAAGTCAAAATCATATCCAGATAATTATTCTGCTTTCCACTATCAAGCTCCCACTAACCTTACACTATAAAAGTGTCTAAATCCTTTTAATTCTCTCTAAATTAATAATGGTTATCCCCATTTTACTGGTGCTGACTTCACTCTCCATTGGAGAATCTGATTTTTTTTTTTTTTTCAGATGGGAACTTGACTTGAGGAGATAAATGACCCAGCACACTTCAACCCTGGCCCCAGCTGAAACCACAGAGGAATTAAGGAAATGAGCAAGAATGCTGATTTCTTAATTAAGCTGATATCAGCACTAGAGTGATGGAGAAAGATACTGAGGACACTCAACACCTATAAAACCAGCGATTCCAATGATCCTAAGTGCCTGTCACTGAAATAGACTTAAAATGCTCCCAGCATGGTTCAGGGAATTTTGTGGAAGAGTGGGCGGAAACAGAGTTTAGAGCCACAAGTTGGGACATTTTGCACAGAGACATTGTCTCTCCCCCATAACTGACTGCTGCCTCCATAATGCATGACCCACAATCCTCACAGGGTTGACCTGCATTCCCAATGAGGAAGGCCTCTTTAGAAAAGGGGCATGGAGGATGAAAAGGATGTGATGTTTACATACAAGATACATCCATATCTAATAATAATAATAATAATAATAATAATAATAAAATTAAAAAGTGAAATTATTTTTATTAGATATGGACATACTTAATATGTAATCAACACATGTTGGTAGCATCCTTTCCCTCCTCATTGCCCCTATTCCAAAGAGGCCCTCTTCATTGGGGGTGAAAGTCAATCCCATGGGGATTTTGGATCATTCATTGTGTGGGGAGAGGTAATATCTCTGTGCATAATGTCCCAACTTGTTGCTCTAACAAGTTTTCTGCCCCCTCTTCCACAAAATTCCCTGAGCCATATTTGGTGTATTTTAAGTCTATTTCAGGGGTGGGCTCTTAGGAACTTTCGGATCTCAGTTTTGGCAGGTGCTAAGTGTCCTCAGTGTCTATATCCTTCATCCTTGCACTGATAGCAGGTTCATCCAGAAAGCAGCACTATTGTTCATTTCCCTAATTCCTCTGTGGTTTTACCTGGGGCTGGGATGAAGTGAGCTGGGTCATTTGTCTCCTCAGGTCCTGTTCCCATCTGAAAAAGAGAAGCAGAATCTCCAACAGAGAGTGAAGTCAACACTTGTTAAGTGGGATAATCATTATTAATTTAGAGATAATTTAAAGGGTGTGGACCCTCTGATAAGCCCAAGATTAGTGGGAGCTTGACATTGGAAAGCAAAATCATTATCTTGATACAATTCTGAATTGTTTCACAATTCCAGATATGTGTTCCTTTCCACTGAGCAGATCTGTTAGGTAATCCTTACCCACAAGTATCAACTCAGTTTTTGTTTTCTGGACAGACTCCAAGTTTACTCTAACTGTAATGCTCTGAATTTCTATGATGAATGTTACAATAAATCAGGCAAAATGAGCCAGCAATAGCTAAACAACACTCTGAATTTTAGGTTGCCTTGAAATTTTCTCTGGAAAATTAATTACTCAATCAAAATTAATGCCAGTCTCCTAAAGTTTCATGACACAAAGAAAATATAGACACAGTCTTTGTCAGAATGTAATGCAAATGGTCTCCCATCCAATAGTCATTGATTCTCAAACAAATAACCTTATGAATTCTGTCTTTATTGTCTACATTTAATACTCTAAAATAATACTACCAAAATCACTCCATAGGCTCTGCTTATAATATTCTAGGGTGTTTTTAGAGCACATCTCCATACTCATCCAAATTCCCCTCCCTTAAAGCCAATTCCTCAGGCACAGAAACACATGGTTAGGTTATATCCCTGCAATCATCCACGATCTCTGGTGTCACTTTTCAGAAATACTTATTTTTCATCTTTGTGAGTAAAATATCTGACCAAAATAGCTTAGTGAAACAAAAGCAGTATGGTTCATAATTTCTGACATTCATTTCAATATAGGTGGGGAAGAGTGGTAGAGGAGGTAAATTCAAATCAAGATGGACAGAAAGAAAAGAGAACACTGGACTGTGCAAATGTGTCAGCACTTTCAAAGGTTCTTCCCCACTCAGTCTATCTCCCACAATTGTGCTTCTCCAATCTCTGAGGCAATTCTAAAGCTGTCTAAGTTAGATATCCAAAGTTTTACCATCACAGTTTGCCATTTAAATTTGTCTTTCCATAGTTAAAAGTGAGAGTTAATAAAGAAAAGCCTAAGAAAGAATATGGTCTTTAAAATGTCTGACTACCAAAATTCCAAGTAAATATGCAAGTAAATATGCAATAGGAGCTTACCAAAAACTTGGAAATAAATCTGTGATTATTAGTTTAAACAACTAGAGGTGTGTGTGTGTGTGTGTGTGTGTGTGTGTGTGTGTGTGTGTGTATTCATTCAGATATGAGTCTTTATTTAAAAGTTTTAGAAGGTGAATTTGTAACCTTCATCTATCATAGAAAAATTCCACACAGAATGAAAGAGAGAAAACTTTTGAAGTATGGGATGGTAAATCTGGACCTCAGTATGAAGTTTATGATCTGTGTGCTCTGGAGGCTGAGAAACCTTGACCCAGAACAGGTGGGATCCTTCCAGTCGAACACCAAAGGCTGAAGAAGCAGGGGAATTGGTGCACAGTGCAAGCTCTAATCTAAATCTATGTCTGATGTCTGTAGGCAAGAGAAAAGAATTCCATGTCCAAGAACATCACACATGTGGATGCCTATTTTACTCTAGTCAGGACTTAGGTGGATTTGACAAAGCTCCACCTACACTGAGGATAACCAGCTTTACTTCATACACTTATTCAAATGTTTATTTCACCCCAAAACCCTCTGAAGGACACATCAAACAATATGTAATCAGATATTTGGATATAGGCACTCCATGAATAGCAAAGTGACAAGTAAAATTATCAACCCAGATGTCCATCACTAGAAGAATGGATAACTAAGATATGGTATATCTAACAATGGAATTCTACACAGCAGTAAGAAAAAAATGACACAATGAAATTTGAAGAAAAATGGTTGAACCTGGAATAGATCATTCTCAGTGAACTTACCCAATCACAGAAAGATAATTGCTGCATAGTCTCACTCATCTACAGCACCTAACCTGAATCTACTCAAGATGTCAACATACCCAGCAAGCATCATTTAGGACTAGACAATAGTATGGATAGGGAGGGAGGGGAGGGCAAGGAAGAGGGTGGGGGGCACAAATCTAGACCCAAATAGCAATGGCACCATAAAATTCTACGTCCTAAAAGGCCCTTAGAGGGAACACCTGAGCCACAAGAAACTGGAGAGGGTATGATGAAGACTGACCTTAATCTTCTACAGCTTCTCTCTCTTTCTCTCTCCCTCTCTCTCTCTCTCCTCTGTATCTCTTATATATTAGTTACATTTTCCTTCCTCTTCTTGGTGGGCACTGACTTGTTACTCCCAGTACCAGCATTTGGCTATCATCCACAATGAGTTTTTGATCAGAGAGACCTACAAGGTTTCCTAAAAGAAATACAGATTTCTGCCAGAGTATTGATGACCCACCAAAGGTTAGTGGTAAGACTCTACTGCTGAAGACACCAAATGCAGTTGACATGTAAAATGCAATGACAAGGCTGGGAGCTGGAAGAGACAGTCAGTCAGCGCGCCTAGTGCCAGAAGGTGTGACACGGGAGACTGGGGGAAAATGATCAATATCTGTCCAAGAAACTCATGGTCTAACCTACTTAGCAGCAAATAACCTGTCATGATGCTCACACAAGTGCAATAGTGGGGCATAGCCAAGGTGAGATACCGACTGTTCTTTATTTGGCTAACTGATTGGCTCAGTGGAATGTGACCTATAGCTGGGGATAGGAAACAAGTCAGAATCAGATCCAAACATGAGCCCTCTCTCCATTATCAAGCTACCACCAATCGTGGGCTACAAGAGGGCCTACACCTATTAAATTCTCTATAAAAAAATAAGGTTATCCCCTTTGTCTGGTGATAACTTTATTCTCCATTAGAGAATCTGCTTCTGTTTTTCAGATAGACACAGATCCTAAGGAGAGAACCACCCCATCATACCTCAAAAGGGACCCAGCTGAAACTAAGAATAATTGATGAAACAAGCAAGGGTGCTGTTTTCTTGGTGAACTGGGTACGAGCACAAGAGTGAAGGAGATCGACACAGAGAACAATCAATTCCTACCAAATCAGATATCCAGAAACATTGAGGCTCCCAACACTTCATCACTGAAAAAGACCCAAAATGAACCCAACATGGCTCAGGGAAATTTTGTGGAAGAAGGGGCAGAAAGAATGTCAGAGCCACACATTGGGTCATGATACACAGAGACATTTCTCCTACCCATAACTGTGGGCTAACTCCAGAATGCATGACCCATATACCTAAACAAGGAGGGGCTGGGGGAGGGGGCAGGACCCAGATGAGGCTAACAATGGTACCAACTTGACTGTATTTACTGAGTACCAAACTAATTAATAGAAAAATTAAAAATAAAAAACAAAAAAATATCACAGAAGATAATTGTGTATTTGCAAGAATGAGGAACAATAGCTAAAATGCTCATGTTTCTCTGGAAGGCAGCATTTGATAAATAAATGGCATGAAGAAATTTCATACTGTAAAGCCAAGGAAGACTATTCTGGGTAGATGAAAACATGTGTGCACAAACTTAAGATTAGACTGAGCTATATCTATGATATACTGGAATATTTCAAGGCCAGATATGCATAGGCAAGCTTGGAAAATTAGATAGGTCCACAGTGTTGGCACTAGAATTTTATTCTTTTCATAACTAAATTCAACAAGAAATATTAAAGTAAGTGGGATGTACAATTTGATGCACTTACAAGGAAGAAAAATATAAATAGAAAAAAAGATGGAAGTAAACAGAAAGAGAGATAATAATAAAAGAGAGAGAGGTTTGAAGGATCAAGGAAGAATAGTAAGAAGTAACCAACCTAACATGCTGACTGCAGTACAGAAAAGAGAGGGTAGAATCACAAGTGGAAAATTCCAACTGCATTAACACAGCAAAGAGAAAATGATTGCCTATATTTTGGACACTGGTGTTAGAGATGAAACTGATTAGAAATCCATTTTCAAAATGAAATTACATATGAAGGACAGTGGAGCAAATACAAGAGTGAGTGAGTGGATGGGTCCTTTTTTGTAGAAAATTGAATTGGATTTAGCATTGGTTTTGAGTTGGGATGTAATGAGAGACATCAGGGTTTTTTTTTTTTTTTTACTGTTGTAAGAGAATCAATAATTTCATTACATTTGTTAAGATTGCTATATCTATTAGATTTACAATAGTCAATGCATTAAGAAAGATGTGCTTAAAGCTAATCTTTGGAGAGCTCCACATGGGCAATCTGGTGGTGCAAATGAAAACAAGATATTTTCTTGGAAAGGAATGCTTGTATTTTCTTTCAAATACTCTATATCTTCTCAAATTCATAGGTAAAATTGAATTCAATACAAACACACACACACATCTATCTACAATGGTTTCAATGTCACAACATGAATATTGCACTAGAAATTCTAAGGAAAATAAAAAATGTGGCAGGAGAATAGAAACATTCTAATATGAAAGTTCTAAAAGAAGCTTACCCTCATATTTGTAGAAACAGCTAAAGCCATATTTGGAACCAGCAAACAGCCTCTCAACCTAATTTCATTGGCATAGCCAGATACAGGTCTATAAAAGTTTACCTAATTGCTAAATAAACTCATATTCAGTATTTTAGAGTATGTGATTAGGTAGTTCATGCTAAAACTACATATCATCTAATATCATCATGTAAAATTGGCAAGTAGAAGATTCAAAACATCTTATATGGGAATAACATGGTAAAATAAATGACCATGAAAATGATTTTGCAATTATTTATTAGTAGATTATCTGATTTAAGTAATAATTTATTTCAAGACAAGAGAAGTATATTGGAAAAGCTCAATCATAGATATGGAACAATTTCACTTGAATTTTACATTATGTTATCACTGTTTTTAAATTCAATAAATGAAGAAATATTCTTTCCCCTTTAGGAGTTGAGATCGGTTTGCTTGAGTATGCCATTTCTCTGTGGTAGAATTAAGTAAAACATCATTATAAAAGAAGTTTATGCATATTTGCAATTGTTCTTGTTTATGAAGGATATCAACCATGAAAAGATAAAATTAATTCTGAAGGTAAATATGGATTTCCTTTATGTGAAAAAAAAAGTAGATGAAATGAGTTGGTCTTTATTGCTTAACAATTGGTAAAATTTGTGCTGAATTTGGTGTTTATTTGGGAAAAGATTCTACTAGCTTTGGTTTAGTGTGGAAATCTGGACCCAGCTACACACTGAATAGTATCCATGTTCCAGCCAGACTTGCGGACCTCTCCATCTGTCAAATATCATGCTCTTTGGTTTGGAACATATTCCTTGATTTGGAGCATTGTGTTTGAACAGATGGAGTGGCCTGTTTGTAGATAAAATTAACAATGCATTTCTCTATGTATTAGTTCATTTTAGTTTTCATAATTATTTTCCCCATAGTATTTAAAATACACATTACACATTAAGTGTGTTGTCTAAAAAGGAGAGAGTTTGAAAATGCTGAGCTTGAGCAAATAACTCCAAAATAACTCCACTGGAAAGGCAGCCAACATTAAAGGTTTGAAAAAATGACTACACAAATCGAGTGCTTCTTCTGAACACTTGAAAATATATTGGGAAGGAATCATTTCTAAGTCTCAAAATGGTCCCAGTTAGAAAATTTTAGCATTTCACATTAGCATGATTTAATATTTCCTAGTAAAAATCTTTGATATTGCAGACTGTCTCCTGAAAGAAAACACTATGATATCTGCACTCAGTAGAAATAGATTTCTAAAAGAAAATATTAATTTCATGGGGAATTTATATAAATAGTAATATACATATCTATACAAATAGCAATACATATATTTATATGTGACATAGTTTAATTACTTTCATATTTTCTTTTTTTATTTTCAGGTTTGTAAGACACGTTTATGTTTAAAATAAATATATCCTGTTTATACCCACATATACAAACACATACATAAGTATACTTGTGGGTATTTTTGTATAAATAGATTTGTATTACAAAATATGTATATATATGTATATATACATATGTATATGTATACAAAAGAAAATATAAGCATCTTGTTAGAAAAGAACTCCAGCTGTTTTATTCTGGTTTCTTTCCAAAGACATTGTCATATCTATAATATATATTGTATGTTATACATATATATGCAAAATAATCAAAATTAGCTCTCAAAATTGTCTCTGACTTTCTTACAATTTCTGCAATGATATTTTAAAAACATATATTTTAATATGTTGTGTTTTTATTTAGCACCTATATACTTTTATGGTAAATGCTATATCAAATAAATTTCACAGGTTGAAGAGATGGATTAGTGGTTAAGTTGTTTGCCTGCAAAGCCAAAGGACCAAGGTTCAATTACCCAGTACCCATGTTAGCCAGATGCACAAGGGGGCACATGCATCTGGAGTTTGTTTGCAGTAGCTGGAGGCCCCTGGCACAACCATTCTCTCTTTCTCTCTCTCCGTCTCTCTCCCTGTCTCTCTCTCTCTCTCTCTCCATATATATATATATATGTGTGTCTGTGTGTGTGTGTGTATACACACACATATATATATGTCTTTGTCAAATAAATGAATAAAATAAAATATTTTAAAAAATAAATAATTGTATATATTATGAACACAGGACCTCTAATATCTATGTGATACTGGTTTGAATCTGGGAATACTTATATCACTGGCTCTTCTGACAGCTCTATTTTTAATTTTTCAATAAATATCCACATTGTTTTTTATAATGCCTTTTCTAATTTGCCACTGACATAAATACTTCACAGAAAAAAAATGCATGATCTCATATGCCAAATCTAAAAAAAAAATGTTAAAGAAGCAGAGTTAGAAAGTGATTACTAGTAAATTGCAGATTGGCAAAGGTCACAAAATTACAGTTTAGTAGGATGAATGTCTAGAAATTTAATGTGTGGTTATGTAACTGTAGGTTGTATACAAAAGGAAATGCATGAAATTTATAATACACTGGTAGATAGGGGAAAACACTGGGTAGTTGTGGGAGAAGATGGATATTTAGATTTGCTTAAGTATGAGTATTCTTTAGGTATCTATTGAAACAGTATTGTGAAACAAATGATAAATTAAGAATAAACTCTATCACATATTATTTTAATTTGAGTCATCTGGGGATACAGTTTGTGAGGCTATTATCATTTTCAATATGTACTTTACATCACATATTCTTAACATATATAAAATATTAATAAGATTAAATTTGTCATAATGAAAATAAATGCCTTGATAATGAAGTCAATATTAAACATTTTATTTTCTTATTATTTAATATTTTATTATTTATTTATTTATTTGAGAGATAGAGAAGCAGAGAGAGGGAGAGACAGATAGAGGATGGGAACGCCAGAAACTCCAGCTGCTGCAAATGAACTTTAGATGCATGCACCACCTCATACATCTGGCTTACATGGGTTCTGGGGAATGGAACCTAGGTTCTTTGGCTTCACAGGCATGTTCCTTAACCACTAAACTATACTCCCAGCCCTTTTTAATTTTTTTTTATAGAGATCAACAGAGAGAGAGGGAGAGAGAATGAGAGAGAGAGATAGTGAATGGGTGCAGCAGGGTCTCAGCCAAGATAATGGAACTCCAGGTGCTTGTGCCACCTACTGGGCACGTGTGACCTTGCAGTTGCCTCACCTTTGTGCTTCTCGTTAATGTGGGATCTGGAGAGTAGAACATGGGTCCTTAGGCTTAGGAGGCAAGTGCCTTTACCTCTAAGCCATCTCTCTGGCCCAATATTAAACATCTTAAAATGTGAATGTCTACCAAATGGTAAATAATTACTGTGAAGTTATAGGTGAAATATTTTGGTCTTTCTGAAAATGTAACACTTTAGAATCAGCACATAACCAAAATCACATTGTGGAAGAGGGCCCAAAAATATTCTAAGA
This sequence comes from Dipus sagitta, assembly GCA_036346955.1. Lineage (NCBI taxonomy): Eukaryota > Metazoa > Chordata > Mammalia > Rodentia > Dipodidae > Dipus > Dipus sagitta. The sequence goes on from CM070774.1 coordinate 53,714,675, forward strand.
GCCTCAGGATGGCTGAGAATAGCCCGAGGCACTGTTTCCTCTCTCCACAGACTGATTGAGGCCTCTTGGTCCCACAATGAATACCAATAACCCAACTGTAGGAGACATTCAGCATAATTACAGTAGAGGTAAGATAGTCCAAGAGTACAACCTTTTTAAAAAAATCATAATTAAAATTTAAAATTCACATAATTAGCATAGATATCACCCTAGATTAATAGTTATAATCTTGTAAAGCTTCCCTATTTAGTATGTAAAAATCACACTATCTGCTGGCTTATAACGAATATTTACCGAGGTCATGTATTTAGTCAATTAATACATAGTAATTTGTAAAGATTTTCCTCTTAAAAAATTCTAATGATTTTTTAAAGAATAAATAATATGATTCATAATTATCTCTAATGAAAACCAGATGACTAAAAGCAATTATTTAATAATAAACTTTTAATCATACTTCTACCAAACATTATTGTATAATATATATACCTTAAGATTGTATAAGTTCCTTGCTTATATATATATTTTGTATTTCAAACTATTGCCTACCCTGTTCTATAAAAGTTAAAACAAACTGATTTACACCAACTTGTGTTTATAAATTTTGAAAGCATACTTCCCAAATTTGAATAGGATTTCTGGTCAACATGCTACTAAAGCACCAAGCCATAGAGCCCTGGATACATTTTATGTGTGAGGTCCAAGGAAATAGCAAACTTCTCAGTGCAACAACTTCCTATCAGAGAAAATTTCAGTGGCAATTGTTGAGCCTTGAGAGGCCCAGATGCAAGACCTAGTGGAACTTCCTGAGCCTAGCTAAAGTTTGGCGACTTGTCTCTGGCCAGCTAAGACCCAGCCGGGTGCCAAATTGCCACTGGCCTGCTACTTCCTTGTAGGAAGTTAGAGTTCCCGCGCGAGCATGCTTAGAACCAATCATTTCAAAAGTCGAGGTATGCTATTGGCCCTTACACCTCACCCCATTCTGAGATCCCCGCCCTCGTTTTCAATGCTATATAAGCACCTGCCTATTGCAATAAAGTGAGATTCTTCTTCAATAAGTCTCCCGACTCAGTGTGTTTCTCTCCCATGACTAGAGAGGGTCTAGGTCGTCGACACTGACCATCCTGCTCAGCCCCAAGGAGAGACAGGTGGGACCCGCTTTCCTACAGCCCTACCTGCTGGAGAGTTTGGCAGCAATAACAGAGGAAATGCAAATGTTCATCATTGTTGTCCATACAAGGGAGAGAAAACAATGCTTTCAAATACCTGATGTGGACAGCCAGCTGAGTAATCGTCTGGAGAGAAAAGCTTGAGATACCAATCCTTAGAGCAGACCTAGTCATCAATGGTTTCCTACTATACTCTCCTCTGATCTGATTCACTATGTGCAAAGCCACTGCTGTGCAGGAAACCTCAAGGCATGCCAGACTGTCTGTTTTGTGTTTTGCATAGGTTTCATTCATTTTTTTTTTTTTTTTTTTAGGTGAGGTAACTGAATAAAGAAGTACTGGAATATACAGAGATTTTCAATTGGAAAAATCAGGATGAAAACCATGAAGAAAAGCTTTCTAAAGTAAATTATTTTTGTACTAGAGCAAATATAGTTGGATGTGAGACTGAGCCCAGGGATTTTTCATTTTGTTAACAATCACTTTATAACCTTCACATGACATGTTCAAGTGTGTAGTAAGCACTTATTCTTGGACATGTGATATTCCCTTCAGCAAGAGTGTAGTCACTTTGACAGCATCTGGTAGTCAGCCTTCCTTTATTGTTAATAGTTTTTATACAAACATTTCTGTTAAATCTTAAGAAAATTAAAATACATGTCAGAGGAAGTAACACATATGATTTTCATATTTGGAGGAATTTAATCAACAAAATCAGGAAAGTGAGATATATTGTAGGAAAAAGATATCATATTTTGTCCAGCAAAGTACTGTGAGTGTTGAAGGTGGCATCTGGTGGTCAGACAGGCTCCTTGTGAGTTTACTGTAGGTGGCTGTTTTCTGCTTCTTTCATAGAGACTGGTTTGGGGTTCTCCTTCTTCTGTCATACCTCATTGCACTTCCCTTAAATTCAGGTTTGCATTTCCAAATGTGTCTTGTGAAAAAAAGACAAGTAAAATTTTGTGTTTCTGAATAGTTCAAACTATCCAGGAGTGATAGATATGGTGACTATAATGCCCACCTTCGGAAGGGTGGCATGTGCTGGAAATCCTTAGGGCTCTACTGCGTCTATACTCATAGATGCAGTAGAACTCTTGAACTCAGCAGAAAGTAAGCCTGGAGGAGGCAAATGGAAGTTACGGACTCTTGATCTCTGGAAACCATTACCATACCATCATGACTACTGCTGAGCTTAACATGGACTCCCAAGACAAAAATGGGTATGTGGGAAGCAAAGGCTTCCCAAGTCATGAGGCTGGCATAGAGTCCAAGAGTAGAAACATCTTTGGGTAGTTCTGTTCTTGTTACTATAAATTGTTAAGATAACATGGAAAACTAAAGGTACCATTTTTGAGTGCTTACCATGTGCCAGCAGAGCCAAAAGCATGTCATATTTATTACTTTCCCATTGAAGTAACGGGAAATAATATTAGAATCCGAATTTGACAAATTAAGACATGATATAACATAAACAAGTTATGAAGAGATGCTAGTTAATTTGTTCATATGACATGGCATTCACACTCTAGAGGCTGCTGTTTGTTCTCAGTTAAATGTAATTTATGACTTAATTTGAGACTTTAGCATTGATGATCCCCATCTTATAATTTCTACTTGATGGCCCACAGTTATAGGCACCTCAATATTTTTCTACCTCCTTGATAAAAGCTACATTAAAGAATAACTTCATGACTATTTCATGGCAGAGTCATTGTGGTGGTTTGATTCAGGTGCCCCCATAAAGTTAAGTGTTCTGAATGCTAGGTTCCCAGATGATGGAGATTTGGGAATTAATGCCTCCTGGAGGCAGTGTATTGTTGGGGGTGGGCTAGGGGTATTATAGCCAATTTACCCATGCCAGTGTTTCACACACTCTCCTGTTGCTATGGTTCACCTTATGTTGGCCAGGAGGTAATGTCCACCCTCTGCTCATGCCATCATCTCCCCCTGCCATCATGGAGCTTCCCCTCGAATCTATAAGCCAAAATAAACCTCTTTTTTCCCAAAATCTGCTCTTGGTCAGGCAATTTCTGCCAGCAATGGGAACCTGACTGCAACAATAATCTCGGTACCAAGGAGTGGTGTCGCTTGATTGTGTGACTTTGGCCTCTGGGAGCTCATTTTCAAGAGGAATGTGGATGAATCTGAAACCGTGGCCGAAGAGACACCTTCAGTTCTATAAGTATAGGTTGGTGGATTCTTCTGGTCAGAGTTGCAAGACCTGAATGTAGTAAGAACTATGGACTGTGAGGTTTGGCTTATGAGGATGAAAAGGAGCTTTGTCTGGACTGGGCTAGAGGCAGTTTGTGTGAGACACTTGCTGTTATACGCATGTCCTGAGAACTTGTGCATGGTTGCAGTGCATAGAAATATATTTGAATGCGCAGAAGGACATGGCACAGGAAGAAATCCCTGCGCGAACTGCTGCCCATTCAGTGATCACAGCCATTGAGATTGGGCCAGCTGACCTGCATTGAGACAACAGAAAGAATGCAGTCTTTTGAAGGGGCCTGAATGCTGGAGGAGTTTCCTGTTCTTCAAAGTCTGCTTTATTCTCCCATGGAAAAATTGACACCCTACCTGGTATTATGGAGTGTAAGAAATGCAGGAAAGAGAGGGTCATTGAATTTGTAACATGGTCTTGTATTTTAGAGATGGCCATGGGCAGTGTGAAGCAGGTTTGCTGGATGTCTGCCTGAAGACCTGATGAAGCTGTGAAGATGAACCATGGATTGAAGTGGAGACCCAGTGGAGATGCCAGGACCATGAGATGATTGCTAAGGAAAGCTGACGGGCCCAAGGAAGTTTTTCAGGACTGTGAGTAGCCTCACTAGAAGGCCGAAATTGGAACTCCAGAGAGTTGTTGCTGGTTAGAATTATTGGACTTGGAGAGTTGTCACTGACCAGAGTTGTTGGACTTGGAGCTACAGAGTTTTAGGTTTTCCCTGTTTAAATCTTGTATTGGTTGAATATTTCTTTCCTATGCCCAGTGCCATCTTTTGCAGTAAGAGTATTTGTTCTGTGCCATTATGGGTGTTTTGGGGATTTTATAAAAAATTTTTTTGGATTATGGCTCAGTTAAAAGACCTTGGATTTGGGGATGTTTAAACATCATTGGGATTGCTAAAAGGTATGGAGACTTTTAAAGTTGGATGAATGCATTGCATTTTATATAATGTATAGTGATCAGTTTATGGGGCCAGGGGCAGAATATGGAGTGTTTGGCATACCCTCCTGTTCCAGTTGTACACCTGATGTTGGCCATTAGGTGATGTCCACCCTCTGGTCATGCCATAGTTTTCCTTGCCATCATGGGGCTTCCCCCTCAAGCATGTAAGCTAAAATAACCTTTTTTCATATATATATATATATATATATATATATATATATATATATATATATTCTTTTATTTTAATGTTAATTTTATTAATATTGACCTAGAAAATATTATCAGCAATTTATAGACTCAACCATCTCACCAGGTCCAGAAATTCTCATTTCTAATTATGTTTTGCTGTGTGTTGGTGATGGTTTGAGGAACATCACTGTAAGTTTTATATTTTATGCTTTTTTTTTTTTTAAGGTAGGGTCTCACACTAGTCCAGGCTGACCTGGAATTCACTATGTAGTCTCAGGGTGGCCTCGAACTCACGGCGATCCTCCTACCTCTGCCTCCCAAGTGCTAGGATTAAAGGCGTGCGCCACCACGCCCGGCTAAGTTTTGTATTTTAATATGTCATGAGAAGCATAGATGATATAGGTAAACTAACACTCATTTTTTATTCATTAAATGGAACAGAGTATTATACTATTATCTTAGCTCTTAAGTAATTACACCATAATTGAGACAGACTATATCACTGCCTTTATTGCATGGTTCTGAAAACATTCCTTAACTATCCTTTGTTTCAGTTTCTTGCCAAGAGCATGTTCTAACAATTACACCAAACTTGCAGTTTGTAGAGAGAATTAATTAATAAAAGTTGTGACATAATTATGCCTTTAAAAATTATTATGATAGGTTGGAGAGATGGCTTAGTGGTTAAGGCACTTGCCTATGAAGCTTAAGGACCCAGGTTCAATTCCCCAGTACCCATATAATCCTGATGCACGTGTCGGCACATGGATCTGGAGTTTGTTTGCAGTGGCGAGAGGACCTGGTCAACCCATTCTCTCTATATATATGCTGCTTTTTCTCTCTCTCAAATAAATAAATAAAAATAAATATCTTAAAATGATTATGAAATAATGATTATATCTATTTCTGTATCATAGTGCCATATTCAAAGGTTAGTTGTATTATGAGCACAACTTCTATAATGATAGATCCTTGGTGTTTTGTTGAGAAAACATATCCTTCCCCCCTACAACATTTTGTTGGGGTCTCATCCTAAGTTTCTATTGAATACGTGTTTCTCCTTCAAGGCCTAAGCTAATTCCCCTTGTTCTCTGTAGTTTCAGGCTGGCCTCAAACTCTCAGTAACCCTCTTACCTCAGCATCTGTAGTGCTGGGGCTAAGAGCATGTACCCCCACACCTGGCTTTAATTTCTATTGCTCTCTAACCTCAAGTTTAATTAATAAGCATTTTCTGTGTATTTTATTAAAATATATGTTCTTATTTTCCCGTGTTTAAAGTATTTAAGTATATTTCCCCTTAGAGAGTATTATTGAGAAATATATTGTATTTAAGAGGACATATAAAATACCTATAAGTGATGTTCATGCATATTCAGTTTAGATGATTTCAGGTCTTGGATTGTTGCTGTTTATTTATTTATTTATTTATTTTTAATTTAACAACCTGTAACTCCTGGCCTGTGCCTTTGAACTTTTCCTCCTCCTTGTTTTCTCTTCCCCATAGCTACTCAGTTCTCCTAATCTTACGTTGCATGCTGAGGCCATCTTGTTGAGAACAGTATTTATAGCTATGCAAGGGAGCCAATTGTCCATAAACTTAGTAATCATAGACTAAATTTTGTTTTTGATTATTCTGTACAGAACTGCTGAAATGACTGCAGCCATGACTGAGTCTTCTGATTTCAGATCTGAAGTGATCTGAGAGATATATCTACTGGAGTATTTATTTTCTCCTTTAAACGAACTTCAAAAAATGTTCTGAACTCAGGGCACAGTGTTAGACAGTATTCAAACCCTGGGTTTTCTTGACTTTGTAATTGCTGACACTAGCATCATACTTCTGTGACAGATGCTATAGTTTAGAGCAGTGGGTTAACATAAATCTGCTACTGGATACTATTATCATTCAGCAATAATGCTTGATAATGTATGGTACACTGAAAGCTCATTAAAAGGACAGGGTATAGATTTAAATGCCCTTATGATAGTAGCCTATAAATGTAATACTGAAAAGAAAAAATATAATATATATATATATATAAATAGCCCGTAGGGACTTAGACATTGGTGACTCAACAGAGCTTAAGAATGGGAGAAGCCAAAAGGAAAAATATGTGGTCCTCAAAATTCCCTAGAAACAGAGCTGGAGAAATGGATTAGCAGCTAAGGCACTTGCCTGAAAAGCCAAAGGACCTCAGTTCCACTCCACTCCCCAGGACCAACATAAGCCAGATGCACAAGGTGGAGTATGAATCTGAAGTTCGTTTGCAGTGGCTGGAGGGCCTGACACTCCCATTCTCTCTTTCTCTCTCTCTCTGTCCCTCAGCCTCTTTCCTTTGCTCTCTCAAATACATTTATTTTTTTAATTCCCTGATACTATATAAGTTATACTAGATATAGCTCAAATTACATATACACTCTTGTGTATATGTATATACCATATATAAAACATAAATATGCTTAAAAGTCTAATGTAAAAGGTTATAATAACAAGTATTTGAAAACTGTACTACTTTGATTTAAAGTCATTAGCCACTAGAATGTATATAGAAGTATGTATTTTGGTAATGTTACTACTAGGTAATACTATATGTGGAGGTTGAGGAAACATAAGAAACAAGTGCCTAATTTTTCTATTGAACATCCATACCAGTGAGATTATTTCAGGAAGTTATTGTGGCATATCCCAGTAAATACAATACTAGGAAGATTGAGGCAGGAAGATTTCAGGTTCCAGGGCAGCCTGGGTTATTTTGAAAGGCCACGTTTCAAAAAATAGAAAAGGAGAGAGTGAAAGAGAAATAGAAGCTCCTAAAATTGCCTATAATATATACATAATTAATTTCAAATCAAATTTATCTTTTATTTATTCTTTTTAAGAAGTACACATTGCACATGTTATTGAATTTCAGCAGCATATAGAGACCAATTATAGTTATGTTCAGGGGATTAAACTGGATAATTTTACACATGTAGCAATTGTGTTTCCTTTGCTTATATTTTAAACAATGTATATATTCATCTCAGTGTTAAAATATAAACCTGAAATTTAATAATTTCTATTATGGGCCTTAACAATAAATGTCTATGGAATGCATGCTTTTTTTTTTTAACCTTTGGGTTTTCTCTGCTTCTCCTCGTTTGATTTAATCTTTTGCCTTTGAAGCACAAGCTTCATATCCCTGCCACTGCACATTCAAAACATAATAGCATCTGACAGTAAATACACAGCCTCATCACATCACTTATCTCCCCATGCTTCTGCAGTAATATTGAGGGAATCTGCGTAAATCATCTCTCAGAGGGTACAGCTGCTCTCAAACAGCATAACTAATGAATTGCCTCGGCAGCAAGAGAGCAAGTAATGTCTTGCATTTCTAAGCTAACAGCTGATGGCCCAGTCCTTAATCTGAATCAGGTACCATAACTAATTGCAATCTGAAATATTATAGCCACTTATATGCTAATAATTAGTAAATACCTATTAGAAATTTGTAAGAAAAATTGGAATTACACATTTATGAAGTGGTAAAAGTTGCACATGTTTTTGTTTAATTTTTCAGTTTTTCTACATCACTATTATTGTTGTCTGGTTTTGTTTTAGTTGAAAACACTAGTGATATTACGAGATTCCAGAACAAAGGAATGTTGTCAGAGAATATAAATAATTTAAAAATCTACAATAAAATAAAACCACATACAACTATAATTTTAAAACTTTTGTGTATTAATATATAAATTATATAATATTTTGGTATTCCTTAATAACAGAAAGGAGAATCTGTGCTTAATACCGGCTAAAATTTCTGCTTGATATGTATGAGAAATGTTTCAAAATAAAATAATTTCATAATTACTTAGCACATTTGACTTTACTTGTACATGCTGTAAGCTGTGTAATTCCTCATTTATAACTAGGTTACAAAGCTCACAGGTAAAGATTACAATTAAACATAATAAAGTTACCACGAGTGAACAACTTTCATAAGTAATCATATGAATTAGAAGCACATTGTGTTTCTAAGGAAGGAAACAGTGGAAGGAGAAAGAGAAAGAGAGAGAGAGGGAGAGGGAGAGAGAGAGAGAGAGAAAAGAAATAAGAAAATTAAAGTCAGGTGACCTGCAATAAAATATATTCTCACTTACACCATCAGTGAAAACATTAGTGCTGAAAGATTTTCAGGGGTGTGTTTCTCTCATTTTTAGGTGTTTAACTCCCAAATAATTAGGACTCTTCTGCTAGTAATTTCACTTCTATGCACTTGTTTTAGGGAAAGTAAATGAGTATAAAAAAATATATGTTCATGTCTCCATGGTGAGTAGCTGCAATCCCACTAAGGTAGGCCCTCAGTGGTCTGAGAGTAGGGAAGAGGGAAATGATGGTACCAACACATGATGTGTGTATACAAAGTTTCAACTTAATAAAAAATCTATGTCTATGAAAACTATGTGACAAGGGAAAAGCAAGATAAAATATTTTCTTTCATTATAAAGAAAAACATGACACCATTGTTGAGATAAAAGATTACTCAGTGTGCTGAATAATGAATAGTACACTTTCTCATCTCATTCTTGTCAAGAAATATTTTATTGTAAACTCATACTTTAGCTTCATAGTTAAAAATAGGCATTCACTATAAAATATTTGTGAACGTACTTCCTATGTATGTATATATATGTTACAGTGTAAAAATCTAACCTCAGGGAGAGTAACTGACTTTAAATGTTAGATAGGATCAGTGCCATCTTTCTTCATTAAGAGCTAGTGACATTGTACAGTGGATGCTTCTGAAGTGATAAAGTTAGTATTACTTTATCTTGCATATCAAGCATTTTCTAAACATGTGAACAGTTGGGGTATGTAGGGATTATGCTCTTAGAAATGTGTCAGAAGATAATTGCATCACTGTGAGACCATAATAATTTATTCATTCTGGATGTTATGTCTGCTGTAGGCCTACACTATATGGGAAAGACAACTGCTCCTAAGCTTCAAACTTATATGCCATACTACTATACTAAATACTGTAGGAAACTGAAGCATGATGCTATCTATTTTTTTTTCTACACACACAAAATATACAGCAAAGTAATACATAAAAATTAGGGCTTTAGAAATGGCTCAGTAGCTAAGATACTTGTCTGTAAAGCCCAAGGCCAAGGTTCAGTTACCCAGTACCCACCTAATCCAGGTGGTGGCCCCTTGCATCTGGAGTTTGTCTGTAGTGTCTAGAGGTCCTGGTGCACCCATTCTCTGTTTGCCTCTCTTTCTCTATCAAATAAATAAACAAAATATTTAAAATAAAAAAATTTAAAAAGTACAGTACACTAGTAGAGCACACCTATTATAAAAGGAACATTCAGGATTTGTAGTTAATTGTCTAGTGTTTTATTTTCATGTGAAGATCTCAGATAGCACTCTAATATTTTATTTTATTTTATTTTTATTTTTTTATTTATTAGTTAGTTTTGTATTCAGCAAATACAGTCAGTTTTGTACCATTATTAGGCTCATCTGTGACCTACCCCTCCCCTTGGCCCCTCCTTGTTGAGGCATATGGGTCATGCATTGTGGAGTTAGCCCACAGCACTCTAATATTTTAACCTCAAAAAGCGCAATTTCAGTGTATACTACCTTTACAAAATATGCCTCATTATTCAATAATAAATTTGGTTTATTGATACATTTATACTTTATAAACATTATCTTTTTCACTTATAATAACTCTTCACTTGAAACATAAGCATAATGCCCTGCTATATAAAAATATACATATTCCTCCTCCATACTTTATCTTAAGCCAGGTCTTCAGGAGCAATAAGGTAGAAGAAGCAGTCATTTCCTATAACAGGTGCATGCTAACCTATCCAAAAGACTTCCCTGAGATTGCTTTATACTCTACTTTTTAATAATTAAGTGAGAGTACACCCCAACAATGATTAAAAGTGTAGTAAGCACTAAAAGGTAAAATTTGTTATTATTATCAATTATCATGGACTATATATAATTTTCCATGCTAAAATTTAATGCTACTAATCAAGACAAGTTCATTTATACAGCATCAACAAAAAACATGAATAATGTATTATGCTACATAATTGCAATAGTATGTGATTTCACAGCTCCATGATAATCTTAAGGGACTACTCCATCATATACTAGTCCACCACTGACTGAAATTTAATTAGGTGACTATAAATGCATATAGCTGATGTTTGCTACCTGTTTTAACATTTCTATTTTATTATCATTATTTATTAAAGACTGACAGAGAGAGAGAAAGAGAGAGAGACAGAGAGAGAGACAGAGAGAGAGAGAGAGAGAGAGAGAATGGGCATTCCAGTGCCTGTAGCCCTGCAAATGAACTCCAGATGTGTGGCTTCACCTTTGCATCTGGCTTATTTGGGTCCTGGGGAATCAAACCTGGGTCCTTTGGCTTTGCAGGATAATGCCTTAATTGCTGAGCCATCCCTCCAGCCCTGTTTTAACATTTTAATAAAAATACTAAAGATGTTGTTACTTAAATTAAAATTAAGAAAAATGTGAGTTTAATAATTTTATTTTTTCATAGGCTATGTGGAGTTTAATGTTTTCTATGTAAAAATATAGCACTGTAGTATGAGTATTTGTTTTCATATATAACATATACATACATAAAAAAGCAGAATTGTTTTCACTTCCAGTTGGAGTCAGATGTGTTATTATTTGGATATGAAATATTCTCCCTCAAATATGTAAATAGAAGATCCACACAATGCACATTTGCTTTCCCATGGGTGGTGGGTAGTAATATTAAGTTATGATTCTCTCCTTCTCTCTCTTTCTCCTCTCTCTTCTCTGTCCTGTCTCTCCTGTCTCTTCTCTCTCTCCTACCTTTCCTGTGCTCATAACATGCCTAAACACAAGATATCTCTTATGTGTTTGATTGCCTAGATATCCTGCTTTATCTCATGCCTAAGACACACACACACACGCACACACACACACACACACACACACACACACACACACACACATATATATATATATATATATATATATATATATACATATATATATACATTATATATATATGCCTAATACACATAAGTATGTGTATGTATATATGTATATATATGTCTCCACACATTTCTTTTAAAATTGCTTCTCTCAAGTATTTGTCACAGAAGCAAAAATTTAACACAGAAAATTGATACCAAGTACCATAGTTTTGCTGTAATTGTGCAGGAATAGGTAAATGGGGAGTCTTTGGGACTAATGTGTTGGAAGAAATTGGAAATATTTGGAGATATGGGCTAGAGAAGGCTTCAAATGGTCCAACCAGCACCAGTTGTCAATTTTGGTGGCAGGTGCAGAGGCAGGGCACTGAAAGGAATGTAAGCAATAGAGATGGCTTTGAGATTCCAGACAGACATAAGTACTCTTATGATAGACCTATTCAGGTTATTTCTGACAAATGATTTGTCTATATTTTGCATGTGCCCTCCCTAAACTTTGTGGTAGTTTGAGCTTAAAGCCAATAGAATAATTAATATAGTGGGGGACAGCTCAAGGAGCCATGAAGGACCATTGCTTAGGATCAATTGCTTGTTGATTTTATGTAGGTTTAAAGTGAAAATCAAGAAGAGGAGAGCAGAAAATTTTCAAAATTTTTCGAGTTTTGGTCAGAAAAATATCATGTGAAATTGAGGTGAAGGAAACTGTAATTTGTGAAGAAATTGACAATATTTGTAAAAGTTATGTAAGTTTACTGGTGCAACAGCAATGATACCCTAGAAGTATCTCAGGAATCAAAAAAAAAAAAAAAAAAACTGCATTCATTGCAGGTTCTAGGGTATAAAAGAATGAGGTCCTTTAGCAAAGTTGATTTATAAGAATGCCTCTGGGGATACAAGGGCTTCTTTAGAATTTATTACCCCAGAATTCATTTTTTTTAATTTTAAAAATTGTATTATTATCATTAACAACATATTTCACATGGATATATCAGGTGTTGGTCCCCTCTTTTCCCTCATCCCTGTCTGCATTCCACTGGGGACCCTTCACAGTGGGGTTGCAGGTATTCCCTATGGGGATGTACGTTATATTTCCTTTTTAAGAAAATTGGTTCCTGATTCCTTTTGTGTCACATATGCAAGTAGCTGCACTTTCACAGTATTACCTATGCAAAAAATGTTTGAAACCAAGCACCTCTATCTTGCTATGGAATAGACAGACAGAGACAATCATTCAAATGCTTTCAGCAGGGTTGATGACAATAAAACACTTCAGTTCTATTATAACTATGCTTGCATGATTCCTAGGTTTTTTTTTTTCAATATTTTATTTTTATGAGAGAGAGAGCGGAAGAGGCAGGTAGAGAGAGAGAGAGAGAATGGGCATTCCAGGACATCCAGCCCCTGCAAATGAACTTCAGACACACGTGCCACCTTGTGCATCTGGCTTTAAATGGGTACTGGGGAATCGAACGTGGTCCCTTTGGTTTTGCTTGCAAGCACCTTAAATGCTAGAGCACTTCTCTAGTTCCTAATTCCTAGTTTTTTTATATTATTATTATTAGTTATGTACACAGTGTGTATACAGCCATATTGGTACCATCTTTAGCCGCCTCCATATCTTCCCTCCTCCGCAGGGACCCTCCACATTGGGGAAAGTGGGTCGTGCATTGTGGGGTTAGCCATCAGTTATGGATAAGAGGCAATATCTCTGTGCATAATGTCCCAACATGTGGCTATAACCATCTTTCTGCCCCATCTTCCACAAATTTCCCTGAGCCATGTCTGGGTCATTTTGGGTCTACTTCAGTGATGCGGTCTTGGGAGTCTCTGTGTCTCTGGATATCTGGTTTGGTAGGAGGTGAGTATTCTCTGTGTCTATCTCCTTCACCCTTGTGCTGATACGAGGTTCACCAAGAAAGCAGCACTTTTGCCCATTTCCCTAATTACTCTATGGTTTCAGCTGGGGCCCTGGTAAGGTGCTATGGGCTGATTCTCTCCTCCAGACCTGTGTCCTTCCAAAAAAGAGAAGCAAATTCTCCAATGGAGAGTGAAGTCAGTACCAGATAAATGGGATAAGCATTATTATTTTAGAGAGAATTTAATAGGTGTAGGCCCTCTTGTACCCTACAATTGGTGGGAGCTTGATAGTGGACAGTGGGCTCATTGTTTTTGGATGTGGTTCTGACTTGTTTTCCAAATCCAGCTATGGGTTCCTTTCCACTAAGTTGATCTGTTAGCCAAATCAAGAGTAGTTAGTTACCCATCATGGCTGTGTGCCACTATTACACTTGTGTGAGCATCATTTCAGGTTGTTTGCTGCTGAGTGCCTTAGACCATGAGTTGCTTGTACAGATGTTGGTCATTTTCCCCCAGTTGCTCATGTAGCACCTTCTGACACTAGACAAGTTAACTGTCTGGGGACTGACTCTCCTCCAGTTTCTAGTTAGGTCACTCCATATTCCATACCAACAGCATATGATCTCTTTGGCAGTAAGGTCTTACCACTAACCTTTCGTGGGTCAACAATCTTGTCTTTTGGGAAGCCTTGTAGGTCTCCCTGATCAACAGCTCACTGTGGATATTAACCACATGCAGGTACCCCAGGATTCTTGTGAACTCCTTTTAGTAATAACATCTGGACAGGACTGTTAAGCTCAGTGCAACCCATCAAATGCCACTGTCTGCATAAGATGCTGGGCATGGAAATATTGATTATTGCTTGGACTTCTTGTTTCATTCTTGCTTCAGTTTTATCCTTTTAAAAATATTCTTTAATTTAATTGTAAGCAAGAGAGACAGAGGAAGAGAGAAAGGGAGAGACAGAGAGTGTATGGGCATGCCACAGTCTCTAGCTACTGTAAATGATCTCCACATGAATGCAACACTTTTTGCATTTGGCTTACATGGGTACTGGTAAATCTAGCCCAGATCATTAGGCTTTGCAGTCAAACATCTTATCTTCTGAGCTATCTCTCCATCCCAGTTTGATCCTTTCTTTACTGGTCTTCTATTATCCCTGTTTAGGAGTGTCTACAGTGTGCAGTTGTATGTTGGGAGCTTATTACATTCTTTTTATAGGCATGAAAATCCAAGAGTTTTCTTGAGACTCAGAGCAGACTTTAGAGCCACATGGAAGTGTCATGACTTAGCAGTCTCAGAGATGGACTGAATGCACTTTGCATTTTGAGATGGGCCTTTGGGATACCAGGCATAGGACATTAGCATTGGATATAACAGTTTTCTCAGAAGGCTACTCTGGTGAAGACTTAGTCCTCAAGTCAGTGGTGGATCGAATCTTGAGAGGTTTTTGGGTCAGGCAATGACCTAATCAGTTGATCATTACACTAATGGATCCAAAAGATTATGATATTATCAGGAGGTGTTGGAAAATTTAAGAGGTGGTACATATTTGGTAGGAGTGGCTCACTGAACACTGAAAGCAAGTCTTGGCAGCCTTAGAAGCTGCTCCGTGTGATGAGAAATATCTATTTTCAATTCCATAAGGCCAAGAATCACCTATGTGAAAAATCTCTTGGCATGTCTCTGAAGGATTTTGTAGATTAGGCTAAATAAAATGGAAGACTCACCTGAACTATGGGCTTTACATGGCAATATCTCAAGGGCTGGGTTCCTGGACTCTATGAAAAAGATAATGCAGTATGAGCACAAGTGTTCACCAAGCTCTACTTCCTGACTATGGACTTAATATGAACTCCTTCTTCTACCACCTTGACTTCTTTGCCATGTTAGGCTGCATTTCTTAGAATAATAAGCCTAAATAATTTGTCAAATATTTGTCAGGTATTTTGTCACAGCAATATGAAATGTAACTAACACAGAATATTGGTACTAGGAAATGGGTGATATACCTGACCATAGGCTTATGTAGACCACTTGCGAGGAAGGCATTTGGGCTGGAGAAATCCTAGAATGATGTAAACAGAGCTTAGTGAGCCATTTTTTCAGGATTTTGGGGGAGCAGAATTCCAAAGAAAAAGCAGGCAGTGGAAGGGATAAGGAAGCTATGAGGAACTAGGTTAGAGGCAGCTTGTAGAACCTGACAATATTCTGCTCATGTCCTGAGAACTTGAGTGAGGCTAAGTTCAAAAGTAATGCACTAATTTGTTTGGTGGAGAAATTCTCCAAACAGAATGGCACTTAGGCTGTGTCATGGACACTGCTCACTGCTATAATCTATGTCCACAGCAATAGAGAAGAATACATGAAGCTAAATGGTATGACAAATACTTTATTTAGCCAGGAAATGATGGAGTTTAAAGGTATAAATAAGACTCACAATAAGTTATGAAAAAAACAACAAGGTAATTGATAAAGATATCAGTCTGGTTAAAGAGAAACCTTCTGTACTATACTGTAACAAAAGGAAAGGAGCAGTGAGGGCAAAACCCCATTCATCCTCATATGTGGGTTCCCTGCAAGGGTTACTGTGAAAATGAAATTTGATTTGAAAGAGAGTCTACACTTAGAATTCCAACAAAGGGATTTTCTGCTCTTACACATCAGCCAAGGGATGTATTCCTGCTGGGTCAGAATGGAAGGTGCATGCAACTGTGGTCCAAAGGGGTCCAACTCCACCTAGAGCTAGAAATAAATCTTGGCACCCTCATAATGTGGGGCTGATTTTTAGAAGTATGAAAGATGCAAGATTAAAGGTCTCATAGAACCATGCACCACCAGATCTGAGATACAATGAGGCCAGACAATGTGTGGCAGGAGCAGAGGCCTTGCATAGAAGCTCTGAGGGGCACTATGTGATGGTGTGAAGGAGAAGCTTTTGATGGAAAGGAGATCACAGGATTTGGAGATGCCACACCCATAGGATATCTGCTAATGCAAGTTGCAGACAAAGAGCAATTATGCCCCCCAAAGAGGCTATGGGCTATGTATTCTTCAAACAGATAGAGTAGAAGGCAGGGACTACCCAACCCTTTGGAACACAGATGATTCCATCACAAGCCACTGATGCCACACATGGACCTGGAAAGATGTGGTGTTTGTCCTGCTGAGTTTTACTTTTGCTCTGGTCCAGAGTTTGTTTGCTGTACCCTCATTCCTCCCTTTTGGGAATGTGAATGTCTCTGTGCCATTGTATTTTGCAATTCTGGAGCTTTTGAAATCAATTCTATAGGGGCTATCAGTTAAGTAATTGCTTTTAGTCACGGAAGAAACTTTGACTTCTGAAGGGAATATTAAAGACTATGGGGATATTTGAAGTTGTATTGATATGATAAGGCTATAAGACAATGGACTGAAATTTATGGTTTAAATATGATGTTTAGTTGTCAAACCAACAAGGGATGACATTGTGATATTGATAGTTCATTTGATATTGATAGCTCATAGGTGTGATCTAGAATCACATAGGAGACAAATCTATAGGCATGTGAAGGACTTTATAGACTAGGATAATTCAAGTGAGAAGACTCACTGTAACTAAGGGCAGCACCATTGCACTGTGTGGGGTTCCAGACTGAGTAAAAAGATGAAATGGGGTAAGTATGACTATTTATCACTTATATTGTGTACTCAATGTGATTATACAACTCCTGCCACCATGATTAACTGAAAGCCAAAGTCTTCTTCCTTTAACTTGCTTCTTACTGCATTTAGGTAGGTAATACACTCTGACTCTGCTTCTGGACACGTTGATCAGAAGCTCTTTTCCACCAGGCCTTCTGTCATGTTGTTCTTACTCATCATAGGCTCAGAAACAATGGGGCATCTGAATATGAATTCTACCCGCTGAAATATTGACTCAAAACCAGTCCTTCCTTTCCTTAGTTGTCTTTTCATATATTGCTACAATGATAAATATTAACTAATAGAGCATGTGTTTGACTTGCCATTTTCAAGATTTTCTAACAATGTAATAATACTTTTTCAAGATCATGAAACTGATTTATATACGAAAATAAATCTATGCAAATAATCTTCCTTTTTATAGCTACAAATTTCATCTCATATTTAAAGGACCTCTTTTTGTGTTAAACATTTGCTTAATGTGCCAGAATAAATATTTGAGAATGATGTCTAACAATGAACAGAAGTTGGATTAAAGATATACCATTCCTTCTCACATGTAAACTAATCTAAATGTATATGAATAATAATCACATAATGTTTAATTTTAAACACATGGTAACAGAAAATAAGATTTAGTAAGTATCTAGCATATGTTTACACACTAATAGAAGACAATGTTTTCTAGCACTTACTTCTGATACCGAATAATTTGACCAAGAACATGCAGTATTCAATGGAGTTGAAAACGTGTGGCTAAAAATAATACTGTGCTTGTCTGATGGAGACTTTTGTGAGTGCTTGTCATAAGTTGACTTGACTTAAATTCTTTAATCTTATCACAATCATGTAAAGTAGATACTTCCATGTATACATTGGACATAAAGTTAACTTGAGACAAGAGGCAGCCAAGAAAATTATGCAATATTTAGTACTACTAAATTCCACATATAGATGTCGTTAGATAGATATGAATTTGTGGAGAATATATTTGATCACTTCCATTTTCACTTTAGACTCTAAACAACTGTCAAATTATTCCTTTGAGGGGAATTTTTCCCTAAATAGCAATATGACCATTGTGTTCACTAGTAACAATAACACTTCTCACCACTGCATTAATATTAATTTTTGTAATGTTGAATTACATATAAAACTTTTAAATAAAGGAACATACAGCAGTATAAATAGCAGGATTTTATATATAAAGTTAATTGTTTTGACACTTGAAATTTTGAAATTAGATTTTAAACAACAGTCATTTATTTTAAATTTAAAAATATATACAAAGCTAAGAATAACCTTAGTTTTCAACATTTTTATAATGTTTCATGTTAATCTAAGAATGACAATGAATTTGCCATTTTCTCATTTATAATCCTACAATGTAAATTTGATATTTTTAATGTTTTATTATTTATTTATTTATCTATTTGGCAGAGGAAGAGAGAGGGAGAGAGAAAGAGAAGGGTGCATCAGGGCCTCCAGCCACTGCAAACCAACTCCAGATGCGTGCACCCCCTTGTGCTTCTGGCTGACGTGGGTCCTGGGGAATCAAACCAGGGTCCTTTGGCTTTGCAGGCAAATGCCTTAGCCACTAAGCCATCCCTCTGGACCCAGGTTTGGTATTTTTTACAATAATAAATTGTAAGTATGTCAATAAAATAATTTATAGTCAATTGTGGTTAATTTGTTTGACCTTTATGAGGTGAAATTTAAATTGATAAAAGCGTTTCCATGCATATGAATCAATTCTATATTATTATAGATATAATTTCCCTCCTAGTACTTTTCTCTGACATAAAATAGGTAAATAAATATCAGTTCAGGTTAGTGAAATGTTACATTTTTTTTCATTAAAACTACTAAAGTATATTTTGTTGTGCAGAATAGTTAGTGAAGACCAGCTATCAACATTTGGGTAAAATAGCTGCATATAAAAATTAGAGGTGTAAGCCAGGCATGGTTGTGCACGCCTTTAATCTCAGCACTCAGGAGGCAGAGGTAGGAGGATTGCTGTGAGTTCAAGGCCACTCTGAGACTATATAGTGAATTCCAGGTCAGCCTGGGCTAGAGTGAGACCCTACCTCAAAAACAAACAAACAAACAAAAAATTAGAGGCAAAGTAGAATGTAGAGTTAAGATATATGCTATTACCAATTGGTTACAACCTTTCTATCAGTTCAACAATTTTCTAGAAATGGTTGGTTACCAATTAGAAATGACTACTTGATGACATATAGTCTTCTTACATCAAGCACATTTTGTTTTAAGCTCTGAGATATGGGGAACTTGAAAGGATTTTATGGTCAAACTGACACTTGCAAAAATTGTGTAAATAACCAAATAATGCCATTTCTTATATTAATTAATGAACTGAAATCATATTTATAACAGCTAATGGAGACAGTTTAGGTGCTGTAGATGAGTGAGACTATGTGGCGATTTTTTTTCTGTGATTGGGTGAGTTCACTGAGAATGATCTATTCCAGGTTCAACCATTTTTCCTCAAATTTCATTGTGTCATTTGTTCTTACTGCTGTATAGAATTCCATTGTGTAGATATACCACATCTTAGTTATCCATTGTGCTTTAATGGAGAAAAAAAAAGCAAATCATGCATCATGTGTACCTGAAAAATGTGTCACTTTATGCCAAATATTGGAAGACCCAGCTGCAATTGTTATCAAACTGCCAAAATTCAGATGTGAGCTAAGATGAACGTGTGACAAGCTTAGTATTCCCAGACAAAGGATATAGAATCATATACGCTTTTCTTTGCATATGTCTCCACCCATGTACTCTCAGAGGAAATAAAGAAAATTTTTGTACCCTGGTGCTGGCTTAGTGAGTAGAACAGAAGCCAGTGATGAAACTACCCAGTCCCATATCCCGGGTCTATTCTAAAATATTATTATCTACTTATTTACCTATTTCAGAGAGGGAGAAAGAAGGAAAGGAGAGAGAGAGAAAGAGAGAGAGAGAATGGGCATGCCAGCGTCTCCAATCACTGAAAATGAACTCCAGATGCATGCACCACCTTGTGCATCTGGCTTATGTGGGTTCTGGAGAATTGAACCTAGGTCCTTTGGCTTTTCAGGCAAGCACCTTTACCATTAAGCCATTTCTCCTGCCCCTGGGCCTATTCTAATGAATAAAAGTTTTACATGAGAGACGGAGGACACAAATTTTTTAGCCTGGCAACAAAGGAATGGACAGTGGAGATGGGATGGATGCAATAAAAGAAAAGTAACAGCACATAAAGAAAGCCCTACTTTACTGAGAATAATAGTAGTATATAATAGGCTCAGTATCACCCATGGCTGAGTTTCAGAAAAAATCTGTTGAACCTTATCACAGATTTACCTGTATAGCTTCTAAAACTGGGGTTAACACCATCATTCAAGCATATTTTGTGTGTCTAGAGAAAAAACAACACTGAGTAAGTGGAACTTTAAGATACTTCAGGAGCTACAGAAGACAGGTTCTTTCTGAGACCATCACACAAGAAATATAAAGCTAAAATAAGTAGAAACAGGAAAATTATAAATTACTGAAAATGTTAACTCCTTGATCTTAGAGGACTTTTAATTCTTTCATCCAATAATAAAAACCATTTCAGGGCTGAGGGAATGGCTCAACAGTTGAGGCATTTGCCTGTGAAGCCTAAGGACTCTGGTTCGATTCCCCAGGACCCACATAAGCCAGATGAACAAGGGGGCACATGCATCTGGAGTTCGTTTTCAGTGACTGGAGACCCTGGCATGCCCATTCTCTCTCTGTGTGTCTCTCTCTCTCTCCTTCTTCCTCCCTCTTTGAAATAGGTAAATAAATAAACAAAAAGGGGGCACATGCACCTGGAGTTTGTTTATAGCTGCTAGAGGCCCTGGCATGGCCATTCTCTCTCTCTCTCTCTCAAATAAATAAATAAAATATATTTAAAAAAAACATTTCAAGAAAGTATTTCAAACCCACTCTAACACAAAGCCTCTAGAAAGAAAGTCCTAGCAGAAAGAATGGTAAGGTTTCTTATGCATAAACTATCTCTGTATATTTTGTACCATGTTTATCTTTTTTTTTCTTTTTCCAGCAATGTAAAGGTAGCTGCAAAGGGCCATTTTGAAATTGTTTGGAATTATATATGAACTTGAAGCCTTAATTCATTGATGTTTTATAAAACTCAAATCAATAAATCAAATAGCAATATATAAAATAAAACTTTTTAATCCAACACAATTCAGAGATATACTAATTTGAGACTTACATTCTGAAGAATGACAGTAGAAAAATACTGAGCTGCTTGTTTCCCATAAGTAAACTGGTTGTTTTACTATAAGAGGAAAAAATTGTGTATAATAAAACATTAAAATTCCAAGTGTACAGGTGTCTCAAAGCTGAGTTAAGGGGATTTAAGCAGATTTAATTGGTATTGCAGGAAGTGACATGTGTACATGGCATGAGGTAAGAACAGGAATCAGTCACATCTCGCAAGACAAAACAGGGAAGTATTGTCAGAAATACTTTGGATTCATTATGCATTAGTTAAGCAAGAATATATTTGTACATGTGTACATGTATAGATACACATATATGTTTGTATTTTACTATATGGAAAAATATTTGTCAGAGAATTACTAAATTATAACCACTTTCATTGTCATCTATTTCCATAATAGATCTGTACTTCTCCTTTTTGTGATACTGAGTACATTAGAAATTAATAAGAGATTATGTTCTATGGTTGCATCAGAAAGTATTTGATTATTTCCTCAATGAATCCCAGTGCTGAACAAATTGTCTATTATAAGCTGTCATTCCTTTTAAACCAATAATAGAGCTAGAAAACATACATAAGAAATTGATTCTACACTGAGAATTTTTTAGGAATAGATCTGCTATATATGGATTCAGGGTTTGTTTTTCACTAAATTCTTTTTGTAAAAATAATTTTGTAAATATAAGAGGATATACTATAGCTAGTCACTTAATAAATGATAAATAAGAGAAAACATCACAATCCATCAAAATATATGAAAATATCTAATAAGATTTAGATTTAAGTTTAATAAAAAAAATAAATACTAGTATATCACCATAAACTAACATGGAGACTACTCATTATAACCTCAAATGGTATATTTATATTAGTTTATTAAATTTTGGAAAGCAAAGATGATTCTAAATAAAAACACATTTAAAAATAAAATCACATTAAAGTATAATTAGTCAAGAGTCATTCTTGGCCGAGTGTGGTGGCACACTCCTTTAATTCCAGCACTTTGCAGGTAGATGTAGGAGGATCAACTTCAGTTTGAGGCCACTCTGAGACTACATACTGAATTCCAGATCAGCCTGGGCTAGAGGGAGACCTTACATCAAAACAACAACAACAACAAAGATTAGTTCTGATATTTTGCTAACACAATATAGATATCAAATAAATTTGCAAACACTGCAGTTTATTTTTCTAGTTTTTAATTTTTTATTATACATTTAATTGCTAATTCTTTCAATATTACCACCTGGATAGATAGATAGATAGATAGATAGATAGATAGATAGATAGATAGATAGATAGATAGATAGATATAGATATAGATATAGAGATATATAGATATATTAATTCTTTCTTATACATTAGTAAAAAATGTTCCTCTCAGATCTGGGTTGACTTTTCCATCCATCTTTAATGATTTTATTCCTTCCAATTCTTATTTTCATAAGAAAATTCATGTAGAATAATAAGCTGTATGTCATGAAATCACTTAGTGTCACATAAATTCTTTAATAAAGAAATATTAAATGACAGGATAATAGGCTAACTATAATTTAAAAATATATAATATATATATAATATAATATAATTTGAGACATATTTTCAGTATAATGTACATAAAACTAATGTCAAGTAGAGTAACAGCTGATTCTATGAAGACTAATAACAAAAAAGTGTACACTTTTATCTGTAAACATAAGAAATTAGTCTCATGTTGGGTCATGATATGCAGAGACATTCATCTTACCCATAACTGTGGACTAACTCCACAATGCATGACCCATATACCTCAACAAGGAGGGGCCAAGGGGAGAGGGTAGGTCACGGACGAGTCTAATAATGGTACCAAACTGACTGTATTTGCTGAATACAAAACTAATAAAGAAAAAACGGAAAAAAAAAATAAATGCCGAGGCTCCTCTATAAACACAACAATATAGTAGTAACAGAAAAGGTCCTATTTTTATTGTACAAATTGCGGGAAACAAAGCCAACTTTAAAATGAGTATATACACTCATCATTGAAGTACAGATCAAATATATATAATAACAATAATTACACGTCTGTATGCTAGATTTATTTCATTACACGCTTAGCAAAAGCCTGTTTAATAGCTATGATTTACTGGAAGACAGAAGCCAAACCATTTGTTATTCTTCCTTAGATACACTTTAAAATATCCACTTATGTATAATAAAATAGGAAAAAAAATATTTATAAGAGCCATTTTATTTTAGAGAAGTATGCTACCTTTATAGTGCTAATGTTTATTCCATTATATTAATGTTCATGGCAGAGAATGCCTCCAAATTATGTACATACCATCAATCCCATTTCCTTAATCAACATTGATTACAAAATTTGTGCTAATTGACTCAATTGTGTTATGCTTGTCTTGACTCATCCAAATCAGGCAGGGTTCATTAAAATTCAAGTTTCCTGTAATAACATCAGATTACACATTAATGTGATTCATTAGTTTAGAGACAAACTATCACAAATTGCAATATTTTATACATAAAAAGACAAATTTGACCAATAAGCGTTTTAGTATAAAATTGAAGTCACTGAAAATAAATTTTTGAGCTTTTCATTGTTGCAAGCATTCTAAGTATAATGTAAGAAGAAAATGCATGCATAAGTAATATACATAGATGAAATTTTAGCCATTTAAAGGAAAAGTCTCTTTCATAGAATACAATATTTAACAAGAATATGTTGCAATTTTAAAATTACATTAATAACATGTCACTGAGATAGATGTATTGACTATTATTAAAGAAGATATAGTTAGAAAAATTGAAAATAAATACATAGGATGGGTATATTTTATAAAAGGTTTAATTTTTAGTTAATTTTAGCATAACATGACAGAATTAATTTATTTTTGTCTAAATAATCTAATAAATTTTAGCTTATGATAAATTTCACATGATCATCAATTTAATACTTATAGAAAACATTACTACCACTCCAAATAAAGCTTTTCATTGACCTTCTTTATATCACATACTTTTGAATTCTCACAATTGCTGAATTGTTATCCTTTCACTAGCTGTTAATTTTTTTCTATTAGATGATTTTGCTAAGAATATTTTCAGAATACTTCTGTTACTCAGCAGAATACATGTGAAATTCATGCATTTATTGATGACTACTGTTGCATTTTGTGGCTATTGTAAATATTTAGTCTACTTACTGAATGAATATATTTTGCTACTGGAAATTTCAAAACACGTCTACATCATTATACAAACTACTCAAAATCAATAATTTAGCACTTCACTTAGAATATATGTACTTGTCCTCTGTTTTATATCTATTCATTTGTGTATACTGAAAACCTCATGAAGCACTGTTAATTTATTACCTCCAATTTTCAAAAATGCTTTGAAGAGTCAGGATATAGACTCCTTTCTATTACATTTTCCATGTTTATAAGATAATCATGCATTCTCCTTTATTCTAGATTTTCTAAGTTTCTTACCATTATAAACCTCTTATCCATCTGGACGATTTCGTTCAACAATTATTTGGACGCATTTGTAGCTACAAATTGTCTTTTTCTTTTTTCTCATCAGATGGGATCTTTTTTCTCTCCATCAGTCCAAAGCACATTTTTCCTCAATGTGGCATTTTGGTCCACAGCTTTATTTCTTCTCCAAAATAAAACCAATATTAAAAACGACCACACTCTTTCCTGGCTTCCACTATTTGCCTTGAGAAGTCCAGTGTCATTCAAATGATTTTACTATTGGTAGCTGTGATGGCTAATCTTCATTCTCAGATTGACGGTATTTGGGATAACCATGGAAACAAATCTCTGGGTATGTCTATGAGGGTGTTTCCAAGGCATTTTAAGCAAGCAAGGGAAGCCAAACTTTGAATACGAGTGGCAATAACCCATGAAGTGTCCTAGACTTAATGGAAAGGAGAGCAGGCAAAGAACCAGCGTTTGTCTAATGTGCTTCCTGAATATACAATGTGCCAACTGCATCATGACCCTGCCATCATGTCTCCCTTGAGATGCTGGCCTTTAGCCCCAAACTGTGAGAGAAAATACAACTTTCATTCATTAAGTTGACAAAACAAACAATACAGAAAATTGGTATCAACAAACAAGGCTATTGGTATGATAAACCTGACCATGTGGTTTTCAGGACTTTGGAAATAACTAGAATAAATGTGAGAGTGGAGCAATTGGTCTACAAATGTCCCAGAATTCAGCAAGTATAATCTAACGGTAGTTCTGGTGGGAGACTGTAAGATCATGATTCTGAGAGAAATGGAGGAAAATGTGTGCGTAGAGTCCTGGTTCATGTGGTTTCAGAATGGAGTGAAGGCTATATTGAGACTTGGGCTAGTTTGTATTTCTGCAATATTCAGGCTAATAAGTTGGTTGCATTCTACCCATGTCTTGAGAATTTGAATGAGAAAAACTGAATTCAAATTTAATAGACTCATATATTTAGCTGAGGAAATTCCAAGTCAAGATCTTATTCAGGCTGTTGCATGGCTTTTTGAAACTGTACTCACTGCTTTTGTGGAACTCTATAGTGAGATAGAATAGAAAGATGAAAAAATGTGAAATTTGGTGAGGAAAATAGAATGAGCAAGTTGAAAGCAGTGCACAGACCTAAGCAGCTTTCTGGAACCTTGGTGCAAGCCTCCATTACCCCCTCACGCTTGCATACTTTCAAATCTAGTACACATGTGAATAATATTATTGTAGCAGACAGCTTCAGGTTCACTGAGATGAACTTTCAGACCAGGCACAGTTATGGAGGAAGGGATTTATTGAAGCTTACAGAGCCAGGGGAAGTTCCATAAAAGCAGAAGAAACTGGCCTGCCTTCACAGGCCCAAGCAGAGAGAGAGCAGTACCAGCCTAAAGGTCAAAAGCCAGAGCACACTTCAGGAACTCCAGCTAGGCACACTTTGCATATCTTTAGATTGAAATCTGAAACCCACCACCACACCTTAAGATCCACCCAGACATTGCCTCCAGCCAGATGGCTAGAGAGGCAAACTACAAACAAATAAACAACTGAATATATTGGGGGCCATCTATTCTATTCAAACCACCACATTCCGCCCCTGGCCCCCAATAGATTTATAACCATCACACATTGTAAATTGTATTCAGTTCAATTTCAAAGGTCCCTCAGTCTTGACCAATTTAAGATATGAAGACCTGTAAAATGAAACAAGTTAAACACTTCTAACATATAAAGGCACAGAGTAAACATTTTCAACTGGTATAAGGCACAGCAAGGAGAGACTAAAACAATGCAAACTCAACCACCATCAAACAAACATCAAACTTCTGCAGTTCAAGTTCAATATACCCAGAGACTAACAGTCTCCAGACTTTTCAATTCCGCCCCTCCATCTGGGCAGAGTACCCGGGGAACACTTCCATCCCAGGCCAACAATGCGCTCTATGGTAGCCCTTGTACAGTCCTGGTATATACAAAACATCTTCAGGTCTTCATGCAAACCATGGTCCATCTTCCAAAGGCTTTTCAGCCTATCAGGGCATCATGCCCTGCCTCATGCTGCATCTCAGCAGCAGCTCCTGGAACCATGTGCAATTCATGACCACTCTTCACATTTTCCAAAGGCTCTTTCAGCCTATTAGGGCATCAGGCCCTACCTCATGCTGCATCTCAGCAGTGGCTCCTGGAAGCATGTGCAATTCACGGCCACTCCATGCATTTTTCATGCTTCTGAAACCAATACCAGGTGTGCAGGACACAGCCATATTCTTAATTCAGGGAGGAAACAAATCATAGCCTTGAAAAGCAGGTTCCTTCTCCAGTCAACTCTTTCCAAAAGTGTTTGCATTTCTATGATAGTCCTTCCTTAGGCATCCTGTCCATTGTTTTAATGTAAAGCAGTTGGATATCTTCCTTAAGATTGCTAATGTGTTTGACAATAGCAGATTCAGTAACCTAAAACCAGTCTCAGTGCCTGTAATTTTAACTTTCTTGAGGTTTTCCAGCTTATAATCTTAAATCTCTCAGTCCAATATCTCTAGCCAAGCACATCAGTCCATTACAAATTTAACCTTGATCAAACTCTCTGGGCCTGGGCAGCAGGACGCAGCCAGCCCTTATGCCAGTAGCCCAGTTCCAACAAAGTCCTCTGCAGTCTTTCCTTCCCCTTAGAAAGCTCATAAGCCAAGCCTTGAAGTTCAATATTGTCTACACTTAGAATTCTCAAACTCTCATCATAATAGTCCATAACACTGGGCTTACCACTCCAGACGACATCTTCAGTTGCAAGCACCAAGTCCATGCCTATTCCTCCAAAACAAAGGTTCCAAAAGATCAACATCCACATAGTAAGGTTCATCATCTCACCCCACTCCTGGTACCAAATTCTGTAGCAGACAGCTTCAGGTTCGCTGAGATGAACTTTCAGACCAGGCACAGTTATGGAGGAAGGGATTTATTGAAGCTTACAGAGCCAGGGGAAGTTCCATAAAAGCAGAAGAAACTGGCCTGCCTTCACAGGCCCAAGCAGAGAGAGAGCAGTACCAGCCTAAAGGTCAAAAGCCAGAGCACACTTCAGGAACTCCAGCTAGGCACACTTTGCATATCTTTAGATTGAAATCTGAAACCCACCACCACACCTTAAGATCCACCCAGACATTGCCTCCAGCCAGATGGCTAGAGAGGCAAACTACAAACAAATAAACAACTGAATATATTGGGGGCCATCTATTCTATTCAAACCACCACAATTATCAATGTCTCCTGACATATTGAGATGTAGTGTGATCCCTAGAATCAAAGTAGCAGTGTAATTTAGAAGTGTAGAATGAAGAAAAAATGGTAAAATTTATTTCCACTCCCACTATCTCCTGCTCTGTACCTGACTCCTTCTTCACTTCAAAAGGAGATGCTTCAATTAAGAGAGAATTGTAAGAAAGTTGTTCTTGTCAATTTCATATGTGTCTGACCCTTCATTGTTATTCTAAAGTGTCATTCATCCATTTTAAAACACAAAAGGTTTTCTTGCCCATTTTCAGACTATAAAAATATATATTTATTATTTGAAAAAAGAAACATATTCAAAACATATAACTGCAGAATTATACATTAAATGGAAGCACTCTATTCAGTACTTTCATAATCTTAATAATGTTCACTATGGAAAATATACTCGGGAAAGATGGTGACCTATCTGGAATGACTGGATGGTGTTCATGTCTCCCCGGGGAAAAAGTTTCCCATGACAGGTGTAACTTCCTGCCCTTACAAACTTGGGAACATTTCCACTTTGAAAAGCTCATCTGTTGTCACAGT
The DNA here is from genome assembly GCA_036346955.1 of Dipus sagitta. Classification (NCBI taxonomy): domain Eukaryota; kingdom Metazoa; phylum Chordata; class Mammalia; order Rodentia; family Dipodidae; genus Dipus; species Dipus sagitta. Next base: position 53,743,331 of record CM070774.1, read on the forward strand.
ATAGAAAGCTTCTCTCGGATGCCTCATTAATAAGTGGTTCATTTTGTCTTTAATATGCTCCAAATATGCAATTATATTAAATGTACATGTATACAAAAAAGGCATAGGTTGTCAATGTAGTTCTGTTGGTAGAGGATTTTGAGGTTTTAAGTAAAACACTAGAGCACCAAACAACATCACAGCTATTACCTTAAGTCTACCATGCATCAAGCAATGACATAGTTTTTGAAGAATTTTCTGTAATTAGTTCTTCCACAAATTTTAAATAATACTTTGATAGCATTTTATCAATTTTATTATTAATTTTATTCCTCTGAGACTTAAACTTTTGCATGATTATTGTCATTGGCCTTGAGGAGTAGGTACCTAAGTCTCATCTCTCAGAGAGAAAAAAAAAAATTTCCCTTGAAAGTTAATTCTGTTTGATTAAAATAAAATTTAAAACACTATTAATTTCATGTCACCAATTTAGTTTTAAATTTAATGTAATAATATAAAATTTAGTAGTTTTAATTACAAATGTCATTTCAGTAAAGAAAATATTTTAAAACAGTCAAAATTTCTTCACCCACTTAAAATACTTTTTTAAAAAAGAAGGCAGAGACAGAACAGAATCCTCCAAATGATATTAAATTTTAATGATTTCCAAGAGCATGTTAGAAAATAGTTATAAAATAATAAGCAATGGATGGTATATGTGTAAATAGTCAATCCTATAACCCTATGACTGAACACACTGTAATATTCGGTTTGTTTTCATTTCTTAATTAAGAGTAGTTTTGATCTGGGAAAGTTTTTCAAATTTCAAGGATTCAAAGATATTATCGTGTGTGTGTGCCATAATGAGGTTTTAAGTCATCCTTACTGTCAGAAATTTGAAGAAAATTTAATTGTGCACATTTTTATAACCATTGTGTTAAAATACATATTTTGATTGCATTATTAATATTAAAATGTCATAAAATTCAACAGACATAAATGCTAACAATGCCAGTAACTGAATCAATGAAGAGCTAGGGTTTGAGAATGGAAGTCTCCCTCTCTTCTTTGCTCCCCATTATGGTTACCTGCACATTACACTTGAGTCATGAATCATAATCAATTCTGAAGAACTAAAAGATACACTTTTTGTGATGTTTGGAATATCATACAAGATTTGCATAAAACAAATTAGTCCTCAAGCCTTAAAAATTGAAGTTCTGCTATAAATGCAAAGTTCTTCGTGTTAGACACAATATAAGCTACATAAATGAAAGAAAACTGTAAAATCAACAAAATAAGATTTTATTTTGCCATCACAGCTTCTACCTGCAGAAAGATGTACATGCATATTGTGCCTGTCATCATTTTTTACCTGAGAAAACACACACATGCAATGATTAACCAAAAAGTCAAGGTTCCTCATCACAAAGGCCACTTGTTTGATCTCTGTGTCACCTCTAATACTTTGCCAGTATTTTATGAAGTAATCAATTTGTCCATTTCCATCAGCCATTGTTTATTGCCTGAAAGACTCCTGGTACTTGAGACCACTATAACAATTGTGAAAACACATAAAAATATACAGGATGCATGTATGCTAACCCTTTTAACAATAGACAGAAGCTAATTTAATTTATCAAAATGAACTCATGAGAAAATCTTATTTGCAGGGATTCTGTATAACTAAAACATGATCAATTCCTGCTTTATTGACATTTGTCAAGGCATTATTAATAGAAATTTATGGTAAGATAAACAGTTACTTTACTTAATTGCCCAGATATTTACATGCAAAACATTTCTGTTTTCCTTAAAAACAAATTGCCTTACTAAAGCTTCTTAGTAACTAGAAATTTACAGCTTTCCAACACTGTGTCACTTCACTGTCAGTATATTTTCAATAAACCAACAGAAGATTAAAAAAAAATCAGTTTCGCTGAATTCATTTTAAGTAATAAATCACATTTGATCTGATTTTTGACATGCAAAGGAACATAATCCAGTCCCAAATAAAATCATTCTTACTTTCATATCTTATTTAACAAATAAAATTATCTTTTCTTGGAATAAATCTTAGTGAATTTTACATGAAAATAATATTATTAAACTTCTTTAATCTGTATCACAGTGCACCATCTAGACACCAACACTGAGAATAAGCAGATAAGATTGAAAAAGTGTAATGACTTATAATTAATAACTAGAGACTGTATGGGGCATTTCTTTATTAAATATTTACCATCTGCTACACAAACAGATGGCCCAAATTGTCCTTTGGTAATATGGTTTAAAACAATGCATTATTATTTTTTCTAGCATAAGAAAATATATTTAAAATTAAAATAAAATAAAGAGAAAACTTTCATATAGTTTATCCATTAATATCTTAGCACAAAGATTTTTAACCTTTTACCAAATAAATTTATTACAGTTACCTTATGCAGTGATTTGATTCAGGTGTCCCCCATAAATTTAGGTGTTCTGAATGCTAAGTTTCTAGCTGGTGGAGATTTGGGAATTAACATCTACTAGAGGGAATGTATTTTGGAGGGTGGGCTTATGGGTGTTATAGCCAGCTCTTCTTTGCTAGTGTTTGGCATACTCTCCTGTTCCTGTTGTCTACCTTATGTGGGTCAGGGGGGACTGTCTACCCTTTGCTCATGCCATCATTTTCCCTGCCATCTTGGGGCTTCCCCTTGAGCATACAAGCCAAAATAAAAGTCTTTTTCCCACAAGCTGCTCTTGGTTGAGTGATTTCTACCAGCAATGTGAACCTGACTGCAACACCTAACCTACCATTCATCATCATGCTTGAAGACTCACACAGTTTTTGAATAGGAACTACTGAACTGAAATACTAATGTTTTTTAATACATAAGAATAATGGAATCATTACACAGATATTTCTGCATTATATTGAATCTCCTTGAGATCTAGTGACTCCTATCTTTTTGAAGCACCACCTCAATAAAAGCAAGAAAAGGGCAATTTCCTCTTCTAGTTATCACCTGAGACAAATGGTCAGAAAGAATATTAAGTGTTTGGTCAACCTCTGTGTGTAGAGGATAATACATATGAGTCATTTGCTTTAAATCTGTAACTAGTTTCTAATCTTTCCTAGAATTCTTTGATATTTAAACTTTAAGTAATAAGTAATATTATGTACAAGGGATTTAAAATGAAATTATTTGTCCTGGGTTTATGCAAATTCAAATAAATCAAAATGCAAGTATAGCAAAAATTTAGTCAAGCTGGGTGTGGTGATGCTCACCTTTATTCCCAGCACTCTGCAGGCAGAGGTAAGAGGATTGCTATGAGTTCAAGACAGCCTTGGACAACAGAGTGAGTTCCAACTCAGACTTTACTACAGTAAGGCTACACCTCAACAACAACAAAATAAAATCATGAAAACCTTCATACTTTCTTATAAGCATGCAATGACATAAAACCATGTACTTTTAGAGATATAGCAACCTCTGTAAGTTATACATAAAAATAAAAGCAGGAAACAAATGAAAATCAACATTAGCCCACTTATTTTTAGAAAGATTTTTTATTTTTTTGCCTTATAAAAGGCCTACTTCTTACACTTCCATAGAATCCTTACATGTAGTTTTGCTATACTTAAGTTATGTCAAATAACATGTATAAGATTTGGTCTTTGTAAACATAAAATTCTACATAGTTAATGTTTAAGTGCAAATGTAAAATAAAATGGAATGTATCAGTGTTGTATTTAAAAGATTATTGTAGTATAACTCAATTGAACTTTGATCTCTTTTATTTTTGGTATTTGAATTATGATAATGTTAGCATTTTTATTATATTTCTGTTGACTAGGTGGTATGCTATATATCATCTAAGAACAGACCAAAATATCAGACTGAGTTGACTATTCACATTTTTTTTTTCTTTTCCTATCTTTCTTTCTTTCTTTCTCTCTTATTTTCAAGGCAGGGTGTCACTGTAGTTCAGGTTGACATAGAACTCATTTCATATCTCCAGGCTGGCCTTGAATTAAGGTAATCCTCCTACCTCAGCCTTACAAATGCTGAGATTAAAGGTGTGCTCCACCATGCCAGGCTTTCACATAGTTTTCTATGAGTTCAGATGAGTAGAAATAAGCAGCTCTGTACCTACTATGATTAATAGAATAAGCATTTCAAAAGTTATTTTATTTTCCAGGGCAACCTTTTTCATGAAATAGCCAAGATTTGGTTTAACAGACTTCAAATTTGGGAAGAAATCTGCCACTAAGTTTGACTCATAACTACCAATGACATTACTTTACTGTTCCTTGATTAATTGAAGGAGGTGTACAATTTAGCATTTGACAGTAAAGACTAAGGAGTCTGGAAGCATAAAAGATGATTCATGTGTATCATCTGGAAATCTGTGATTTTCTTAGAGCCCTTACATCATGGTCTAATGTGCCACTGCCTGCTAGATGCATATGGTCAAGCCTCAAAACAAAGTGTGGCTGCGTTTGAAGGCAAGGCCTCTCAGGAGACCTGGGCATGAAAATATGAGTGCCCTTGTCAGAAAATACTTGCCACATGTTTGTAACAAGACCATGTGAAGACATAGAAAAATTGCAGCAGCTTGTAGCAGCCTCAGCAAAAACTGAATATTTTGAGTACACAATGGTCATGTAGTGCTATGCTCCAAGGATATCAGAAAATGCCTGTTGCATCAACCATACAGAATGGTAGGTTGTTACATGGGTAGAGAGGTCTAATGACATTTGCAATGACAGCCAGCTTAAGCAATATCCCCTACACATTTCTTGTATACATAAAGTCCCAGTACAGAAACAAACATGCAGTTTTATATCTTACAAAACAAGATTCACTTAGTTGTATTTACTTTATAATATTCTTTATGCATAACTGAGTTATGACATTTCCACTAAATGGGAAAGTCCTTGAGCACATACGGTGTGAGAACATGTCATGAAGCGGATGTCTGCATATCATGAACAGAACCACAAGTATATCAAGGTGAAGCAGATGACTATTCTTAACTATATATTTATTTATTATTAGTTTTGTGTATACAGTCAAGTTGGTACCACTGTTAGCCTCCTCCCTGTCCTCCCCCCTCTGCAGGGACCCTCATTGGAGAATATGGGTTGTGTATTGTGGGGTTAGACATCAGTTATGGGTAGAAGGCAATGTCACTGTGTATAATGACCCAACATGTGGCTCTGATATTCTTTCCACCCCCTCTTCCTCAAATTTCCCTGAGCCATGTTGGGTTCATTTTAGGTCTGCTTCAGTGATGAAGTCTTAGGAGCCTCTATGTCTCTGGATATCTGGTTGGGTTTGGTAGTAGTTTATTGTTCTCTGTATCTGTCTCCTTCATCCTTGTGCTGGTACCAGGTTCACCAAGAAAGCAGTGCTCTTTCTTATTTCCCAAGTACTCTTAGTTTCAGCTGGGGCCCTTTTGAGGTATGATGGGGTGGTGTTCTCCTTAGGATCTGTGTCTATCTGAAAAAGAGAAGCAAATTCTCCAGTGGAGAGTAAGGTAGCATCAGATAAATGGGATAACCATTGTTTTATTTTAAGAGAGAATTTAATAAGTGTAGGCCTTCTTATAGCCCGCAATTGGTGGGAGCTTGATAACGGAGAGTGGGCTCATTTTTGGATATGATTCTGACTTGTTTCCCAGCTCCAGTTATGGGTTCCATTCCACTGAGCAGAACAGTTAGCCAAATCAAGAGCAGTTGGTTTTGCACCATAGCTGTGTGCCACTATTGCACTAGTGTGAGCATCACATCAGGTTGTTTGCTGCTGAGTAGCTTAGACCATGATGACCATGATAGATGACTAATTTTTTAATTAAAAAAACTTGTGGAAACAAAAGGAAAATATTCAGGATTGCATAGTTAAGTCATACCTTTTAAAATATTAATGATACTAATTCAATAGAACATATAGTATGTTAGGAAGGTAGATTTAATGTGCATTTAACACACTTAAACATTGAAATTAAAACTGGGGTTATAGCTTTCTTCGAGAGTGCTTTCAAGTGTACATGAAGCCCTTGCTTTTTTTCCCTAGCACCACATACACCAGATGTGGTAACACATAGCTGCAATTCTAGTACTGAGGAGATGTAGGAGGATCAGAAAATATGCTTAAGGTCATCCTCTACATAGTGAATTTGAAGCCATCCCAAGATACAAGAGATCCTATCTTTAAAACAATTACACAAAATCAAAGGTGTTGAAATTACAAAATTATATAGACTTTGTTCATAAATTACTAATATCAGACACATTCCTTTAAATTCATGTAATAAATTGGGATAATTGAACCATTTTCTTCTACTTTATTTATTAAAGTATGAAGTAACTGAATACTAATGGCATGCATTTTAGGAAATATATTTATTAAAGCTGTATGTCCAACTTATGGTTCTGTAATTATATACAGTAGGAGAAAACAAATTAACTTCATTGACTTAAATTTGTGGAAACAGGAGTAAAATATTCAGGATTTCATACTTAAGTCATAGCTTTTAAAATGTTAATGATACTTATATCAATTTACATTTCCTAATTCAAATATAAGTGAAAAAGTGGCTTTGGCCTTTTGGAGATTATTTTCAAGAGGAATATGGAAGTATTTGAAACCTTAGCCTATGAAACGCCCTGCAGTGGTATAAGTACAGCTTGATGGACTATTCTGGTCAGAGTTGAAAGACCTAAATGCAATAAGAACTATGGACCATGAGGTTTGGCTTATGAGGGTGAAAAGGAGCTTTGTCTGGATGGCGCTAGAAACAGTTTGTGTAAGAGGCTTGCTGTTATTCCTGGGTCCTGAGAATTTGTGCAGGGGTTGCAATGATTAGAAACAGACTGGTATTTGCCAAGGGATATGGTACAGAAAGAAGTCTTTGGGCCAAAACTGCTGCCTGTTCAGCTGATTTTTTTTTTTTTTTTTTTTGAGTTTACAACTATTGAGATTGGGCCAGTTTACCTGCATTAAGGCAACAGGAAAAATGTAGGGGCCTGAGTGCTCAAGTAGTGTCCTGTTCTTAAAATCTGCTTTATTGCCACCTGGATTAACAAATTAGCACTCTACCTGGTATTGTGGAGTATAAGAAATGCAGGAAAGAGGGTCATTGAGTTTGCAATGCAGTGTTGTGTTTTGGAGATGACTATGGGCAGTGTGAAGCAGGTTTGCTGGATACCTGCATGGCGACCCAATGGAGCTGTGATGATGAATCATGGACTGCAGTGGAGACCCAGTGGAGATGCCGGGACCACCACATGGCTGTTAAGGAAAGCTGCTGGCCTTAATGAAGTTTTCAGAAGTGTGAGTAGCCTAGCTGAAGGGGCAGAATTGGAATTCCAGAAACTTTTTGCTGGTTAGAATTATCAGACTTGGAGATTTATCACTGGCTATAGTTGGACTTGAAGTTATAGAGTTTGATGTTTTCCCTGGTTGTTTTAAATCTTGTATTGGCTGAATATTTCTTTGGTATGGTCATGCCATCTTTTGCAGTATGAATGTTTCTTCTGTACCATTATGGATTTGGGGGGGATTTTTTGGTATTATAGATTAGCTAAGAGATTTTGGACTATGTGGATGTATGAACATCACTGGAATTGGTAAAAAAAAAAAAACTGTGGGGACTTTAAACATTGGATGAATGCATTCATTTTACATCATGTATGATTATAAATTTCTGGAGGCCAGAGGTGGACTGTGGTGGTTTGATGCAAGTGTCCCCCATAAACTTAGGTGTTCTGAATGCTAGGTTCCCCAGATGATGGTAACTGGAAATTAAAACTTCCCAGAGGCAGTGCATTGCTGGGAGCAGGTTATGGGTGTTTCCCCATGCCAATGTTTGGCACACTCTCCTGTTCCTGTTCTCTATCTAATGATGTAGACAGGTAATGTCCACCCTCTACTCATGCTATCATTTTTCCCTGCCATCATGGAGCTTCCCCTCAAGTCTTTAAGCCAAAATAAACCTCTTTTTCCCCATAAGCTTCTCTTGGTTGAGTGATTTTTACCAGCAATGTAAACCTGACTGCAACACCCCTCCTCTGCTATGTTACTATTAAGTAACTACAGGGATTTAATAACCATATGCCTGCACAAAAATCCACTGAGTGTGCTTTCTATAAAGATAAAAATATTTAAAGCTATTCAAATTAAGCAATCAGATGGATTTGGTGCTGCATGCCTGTGACCCCAGGTTTCAGAAATTAGGGGCAGTATGACAACCCAGGCTACATATTGTGTTTGAGGCCATCTGAGTTGTACATTAGATTGGTGCTGTCAAAAACAATCAAATGAAAATGTGTATCAGAAATAGTAGGCCTAATTTTGTTGCAACTCATTTTACTATAGAAAGAAATAGGGCAGAATAAAATAATGAATATGAAAGTGTATGCAGATTATCACTTCCCCTTTTCCCAAAGTTCCGTTACATATATACTCTCAAATCTTTGTAGCCTTGCTTCTCCATGCTATCAAGTCATGCTGTTTATATATTTTGTCGCTACCAAGAGTGGAATTATTTGATTGATGACATCATGGAAAACTGCCAATGCATTTACTCTTATTGTTTTTTTATTAGTTATGTATATAGTGTGTATACAGCCATGCTGGTACCATCATTAGCCTTCTCCATGTTGTCCCTACCCTGTGGATTGTGGGTGTTGCATTGTGGGAGTGGCCTTCAGTAATGGGGGAGAGGCAATGTCTCTGTGCATAATGACCCAACTTACGGCTCTAACAATCTTTCTGCCCCCTCTTTTATGAATTTCCCTGAGCCATGTTGGGTTCATTTTAGGTGTATTTCAGTGATGGGAGGTCTTGGGAGTCTCTGTGTCTCTGGATATCTGATTGTGTAGGAGTTGAGTGTTCTCTGTGTCTGTCTCCTTCACCCTTGTGCTGGTACCAGGTGCACCAAGAAAGCATATCTTTCTCATTACCCCACTAACTCTATGGCTTCATCTGGTGCCCAGGTGGGGTGCAATGGGCTGATTCTCTCCTCATGTTCTGCATCCATTTGGAAAACAGAAGCAAATTCTCCAATGGAGAGTGACTTCAGTGCAAGATACATGGATATCCATTATTATTTCAGAGAGATTTTAATAGGTGTAAGGCCCCTTGCAGCCCACTATTGGTGAGAGCTTGGTATTGGAGATCGGACTCATTTTTTGATATGCTTCTGACTTGACTCCCAGCTCTAGTTATTTAGTTCTGTTCTGTTCCACTGAGTGGATCCGTTAGCCAAATCAAGACCAGTTAGTATTCCACCATGGCTGTGTGCCTCTATTGCACTTGTGTGAGCATCCCATCAGGTTGATTGCTGTTGAGTAGCTTAGACCATGAGCTGCTTAGACGCATGTTGGTTATTTTCTCACAGTCACTCGTATAGCAACTTCTGGCACTAGACAAGCAAACTGTCTGGAGATTGACTGTCTTCCAGTTTCCAGCCAGGTTGCTCCATGTTCCAACCCAACAGCATATAGTGTCTTTGGCAGTAGGATCTTACCATTAACCTTTGGTGGGTCATCAAGTACACTGACAGAATTCTGTCCTCTTTTGGGATACCTTCTAGGTCTCTCTGATCAACAGCTCATTGTGGATATTACCCAAATGCTGGTTCTGGGAGTTACAAGTCAGTGTCAAGAGAGAAGGAGTAAGAAATATATAGGTAATATAAAAGAGAAAGACAGAAGAGAGAGAAAGAGAAATGGGAGAAGATTGAGGATAGTCTTTATCATACCCTCTGCAGGCCTCTGTGAATCAGGTATTTTCTCTTAGCACCAGATGAAGGTTTGACTCTTTAGTTTGTCTTTCAGGATGTAGGATTTTATGGTACCATTTCCATTTGGGTCCAGTATCCCTCCGTCCCTCTTTGCCCTCCCCTTCCATACCACCATCCCTATTGTCCAGTCCTTGAGAGGTTTCTTAGGTATGCCAGCATCATGGACAGATTTTGGTTGGGAGCCACAGATGAGTGAGACCATGTGATGATTATCTTTCTGTGATTGGGTGAGTTCACTGAGAATGATCTGTTCCAAGTTTCATTATTTTTCATCAAATTTCATTGTTTCATTTTCCCTTACTGCTGCATAGAATTCCATCCTGTAGATATACCACATCTTAGTTATCCATTCGTCTAACAATGGACATCTGGGCTGATTCCAGCTCTTAGCTATTATGAATTGAGCACCTGTAAACATGGTTGAGCAAATATCTCTGAGCTGAGGCTTGGAACTGTTGGGATAAATGGCCAGGAAGGGAATAACTGGGTCTGTTAGTACCTCTGGGGTCATCATTTTTAGGAGTTTCCATATTTCTTCCATAGTGGTTATACCAGCTTACATTACCACCAGTGAATGAGGGTTCCTATTTATCCACAACCTCGCCAGCATTTATTGTCATTAGATTTTTTAATGTTTGCTATCATTACGGGGGTAAGGTGGAATCTCATAGTTGTTTCAATTTGCATTTCCCTGATGGTTAGGTATGTTGAACATTTTTTTTTTAAGTGTGTGTTTCTTATTTGTATTTCTTCCTCTGAGAACTCCCTGTGAAGTTCTCTGCCCCATTTTGTGAGTGGGTTGTTTGACTTTTTATTGTTTAGGTTTTTGAATTCTTTGTAGATTCTAGAGATTAGGCCTCTGTCCGATGTGTATTCAGCAAAGATTTTCTCCCATTCTGTGGGAAATCTATTGGCTCTGCTTATTGTTTGTTTGTCTGTGAAAAAGCTTTTCAGCTTCCTGAGATCCCAATGGTTGAGTGATTGTTTAATTTCCTGAGCTACTGGGGTTTTGTTCAAGAAGTCTGTTCTCATTCCTATATCATGGAAAGTCCTTCCTATTTTTTCTCCCAGTGATAGCAGAGTTTCTGGTCTTATTTTGAGGTTTTTGATGCATTTGTACTTGATTTTTGTGCATGGTGAAATTTGTGGATTGAGTTTCATTTATCTGCATATGGTTATCCAGTTTGTCCAGCACAATTTGCTGAAGATGCTGTTTTTTTCCAGCCTACATTGCTAGGGCCTTTGTCAAATATGAAGTAGCTGTAGTTACTTGACCCAACGTCTGGGTCCTTCATTCTGTTCCATTGGTCTATGTTCCTGCTTTTATGCCAGTACCATGCTGTTTTTATTACTATGGCTTTGTAATATAGCTTTAGGTCAGGTATGGTGATGCCTCCAGAAGTGTTTCTTTTCCTGAGGATATGCTTGGATATTCAAGGCCTTCTGCCTTTGCATGTAAATTTTGAGATCATTTTTTCTATCTCTATGAAGAAAGATTTGGGGATTTTTATTGGTATTGCATTAAATCTATGTATTGCTTTTGATAAGAATGCCATTTTCACAATGCTAATTCTGCCTATGCAGGAGCACGGGATATCTTTCCATTTTCTCAAATCTTCCTTAATTTATTTTTTGAGTGTTTTTATGTTTTCATTGTAAAGGTCTTTCATCTCCTTGGTTAATGTTATTCTGAGGTATTTAGTTCTTTTTGATGCTATTGAAAATGGGACAATGTTACTTATTTCTTTCCCTGCATCTTTGCCTTTTACATATAGAAAGGCTACTGGTTTTTATGCATTGATTTTGTATCTGGCTACTTTACTGAAGGAGTTAATCACTTTTAAGAGTTTTAAGATGGAGGTTCTTGGGTCACTTATGTTTAGAATTATGTCATCTGCAAATAGGGCTAACTTAACTTCTTCCTTTTCAATTTGTATCCCTTTTATTTTTTTATTTTTCACTTGTCTTATTGCTTGAGCTAGAACTTCCAGTACTATGTTGAAGAATACAGGTGAGAGTGGATACCCCTGTCTTGTTCCTGATCTCAATCAGAATTCCTTCAGTCTCTCCTCATTAAGTACTATCTGGGCGTTAGGATCTTTGTATATAGTCTTTATTTTGTTGAGGTATAGACGATCCGTACCAATTCTCTCCAATGTTTTGATCAGGAAGTGATGTTGTATTGTCAAAGGCCTTTTCTGCATCTATTGAGATGATCATGTGGTTTTTGTGTTTAAGCTTATTTATGTGATATATTACATTGATAGATTTCTGTATGTTGAGTCATCCCTGTGTTTGTGGGATGAAGCCTACTTGATCTGGGAGGTAATGCTTTTGATGTGCTGTTGAATTTGGTTTGCAATGACTTTTTATAGGATCTTTGCATCTAAATTCATCATGGAAATAGGCCTGTAATTTTCTTTTCTTGTGGCATCCCTGCCTTGTTTTGTATTAGGGTAAGAGTAGTTTCATAGAAGGAGTTGGGGAGCTTTCCCTGTTCTCTGTTTGTGTGGCACAATTTGAGAAAATATGGTTTCAGTTCTTCCATGAAGGTTTGGTAAAATTCGGCTGAGAAGCCATCTGGTCCTGGAGTCTTCTTTTTTGGTTACCCTTTCAATCTTAGTGTTCATGATAGGCTTGTTTAGGAGATTAATCTTCTCTGAGTTTAGCTTTGGTAGGTGGTATGTGTCCAGGAATTCAATCACTTCATCCATATTTTCCAATTTTGTGGAGTAGAGGTTTTTGAAGCTAGTCCTGATGATTCCCCCAGTTTCACTTATGTCTGTTGTGATCTCCCCTTTTTCATTTCTAATTTTTAAATTTGAAGGGTCTCTATTTTTTTCACTTGAATAAATTAACCAAGAGTTTATCAATCTTGTTTATTTTTCAAAGGACCAGCTATTTGTTTCATCAATTTTATTATTTTTTGTCCTGGTCTCCAATTGACTAATTTCTGCTTTTGGAGCTTTTTGTATTAAATTCCTCTTGCTTTTCAAGTGCCTTTAGGTGTATGGTTAGGTTATTGATTTGGGATCTCTCTGTCTTTGTCATGAAGGCATTTAGTGCTATGAATTTTCCCATGAGGACTGCCTTCATTATGTCCCATATGTTTTGGTACGATGTGTGCTTATTGTCATTCATTTCTAGAAATTTCACAATTTCATTTTTAATTTCATCCACTACCCATTTATTATTTAAAAGTGTGTTGTTCACTTTCCTGGAGCTGATAGCGTACCTGACACATCTTTTGCTATTAATTTCTAGCAATATAGCATTGCAATCTGATATCATTGAAGAAATTATGACAACCTTCCTAAATACATGGAGGCAGGCTTTATGAGCCAGTATATGATCTATTTTAGAGAAGGTTCCATGGGATGCTGAGAAGAATGTGCAGTCTGTGGATTTTGAGTAGATTGTTCTGTAGATGTTCATTATGTCTAATTGATCTATGGTTTTGTTGAGTTCTCTTACTTCCCTGTTAATTTTCTGTTTGGTTATTCTATCTATTGATGATAGTGTAGTGTTGAAGTCCCCAACTATGATGGTGTTGGTCATTATTTCTGTTTTATTGTCAAGTAGGTTTTGTTTTATGTATTATGGTACCCTATGTTTGGTGCATGAAGATTGATGATAGTGATATCCTCTTTGTGGATCATTACCTTGATAAGTAAGAAGTGGCCTTCTTTATCTCTTTTGATTACTTTTGGTTTGTATTCTATTTTATCCAATATTAGCATAGCTATGCCTCCTTGTTTCTTATTTCTGTTTGCTTAGAATATCATTTCCCACCCTTTCACACTGAGCATGTCTGCGTTTATTAGTGAGGTAAGTTTCTTGAAGACAGCAAATTTAGGGGTCTAATTTTCTGAACCACCCTGTTAGCTTTTGTCTCTTGATGGGTGAATTAAGGCCATTAATATTGAAGGTAACAGCTGTGAGGTTTGATTTAATCCCTGTCATATTGTGGTGGTTTATGTGGTTTGGTGTTTTCTTGCACTTTGAAATTTTTTGTGCCTTCTCTAATTTTGGTTGTTGTGATCTGCTTCTTGTATGCACTTGAGGTTGCTTACTTGACTCTTTTTGTGTTGAAAATTCATTGTAGTGCTCTCTGCAGGTTTGGTTTTGCCTTCATATAGTTGTAAAGCTGAGTTTTCTCATAGAAAGTTTTCTTTCACCATTTATTATGAGGGATACTTTTGCTGGGTAGAGCAGTGTGGATTTGAAGCCATAGATTCTTAGACTCTGCAGTGTTCCATTCCAGGCCCTTCTGGCTTTTAGGGCTTCCAAAGTCAGAACTAATTCTGATGGGGTTACCTTTATATGTAATGTGTTGTTTCTTCCTAGCTGTTAGGACTTTCTCTTTGGTATGGATGTTTACAGTCTTACTGATAATATATCTTAGACAATTTCTGCTTTGGTCTAGTCTGTTTGGCATTCTACTAGCTTCTTGTAACTTGATGGGACTTTCTTTTGAGATAAAGGGAAAGTTTTCTTTGATAATTTTGTTGAATAAGTTCTCCATACCTTTGTTCTGAATTTCTTCCCCTTCTGGTATTCCCATGATCTGAATGTTGGGACATTTAAGGGTGTCCCACAGTTCCAGCATGTTCTATTCACAAAAATTTTTGAACTTATTGAAACACTTGGACTCACAAGCTGTTTATTCTGTTTTGTCTTTCAGTTCTGTGTTTCCATTCAGGTATATGGGACTGCTGTGGGTGAGGTGATATGGGAGGGTATGGAGGTCCCTTGTAGTGAGTGGAGCTGAGGGAGGGGGACAGCTAGCATGCTGGCCTGGGCCCATGCACATTGTGGCAGTGGCATGAGGAGGGCCCTGTTGGTGGTGGGGGTGCACTAGTCTGATGACCTGGGTCTGCATATGGAGGTGAGGGTGGCCTGGGTCCATGTATAGGGGTGAAGGGGTGGTGGAATTCTCTTGTGGTGCTCTGAGGTGGCGGGAATGCCTGTGGGGGGATGCTAGCCTGCCTGCCTGGGTCAGAGCATAGGGTGGGAGGTGGCAGTGAGCGGCACGACTTTCATGTGTGGAGGTCCCCTGGAGGAATGCTAGTTTGCTTGTGTGGGTCCATGCACTGGGGTTGGGGTCAGAGATGAGTGGAACAGCATTCATAAGCTGGAGGTGCATGTGAAGCTACACTAGCCTGCTGACCTGGGTCCCCTTGCCTTCAGTTTAGTGCAGGGGGAAGCTGCAACTGGGACTGTGGCTATGACAGCTGCTTGAGAGAACTGGGGGACTGGTGGGCTAGCTGAGAGCATGGGAATCAGTGGATTCCCTACTTTGCTCCTCTGTGCCCTCCCATTGGGAGTCTGCTCACCAGAATGAACCCTAAACGTTTTGTCTGTCCTTCCCTGGGAATAGTGTTGTGCTTAGGTGGACACCATCTTGACCAGAAGTCAGAAAGTATTGTCTTTTAACACAAAGTTTTGAAAAGTAATTCGCGAATTATATACTTATGTAAATGCGAAAAGTACCTATGAGGTCCCCAAATCAAGACAGTTTTCCATCAAAGCACGTGATTACCCACCTGAGGCAAAAGCTGAGACCCTATTGCTGAAGACATAACCTGGCTGGAATTTAGATGAAAGCCAGTCCCCAGACACTTAGCCTGTCTACTGCTGAAAAGTGCTACATGAGCTACTAGGGGGAAATGGCCAGCAATGGTTTTAACAACCAGAGGTCTAAGCTTCTCAGAAGCAAACACACTGACATGATGTACACACAAGTGCACTAGTGGCACAAGGCCTCAGTGAGTAACCAATAACTTCATGGTTAGCTAAGAGATCTATTCAGTGTAAAGGAACCCATATTTGGAATTAGGAACCAGATCAGAATCCTATGGAGATAAAAAATATGCTCTCCAGTGTCAAGCTCTCACTAGTCTTTGGCTAAAAGAGGGGTGACATACATCAAATTCTCCCCAAATTAATAATGCTTATCCCATTTAAACTATGCTGACTTCACTCTCCACTGGAAAATCTGTTCTTTTTCAGAAGACCTGAGTAGATAACTACCCCTGGCACTTCAGCTAAACCATAGCTGAAACCACAGAGGAATTGTGGAAAAAATCAACCTGTGTTGCTTCCATGCTGTACCTCATACTAAGAGCCAGAGCAAAGGAGACAGACCCTGAGGATACTCACCACTTACCAAAGCAGAGACCCAGAGGCTCATAAGAGCTCATGACTGAAGTAGATGTAAATCTCATCCCCCATGGATCAGGGAATTTTGCAGAAGAGGAGGCATAAAGGTAGTAAGAGCCACAGGTTTAGACATACTTCCCAGAGGCCTTCCCTCCCCCTCAAAAAAAACTGACTAACTGACTACTGCTCTCTCAATACATAAACCACAACCCCATGTGGAATACCTGCAACCTCCTGAGGAGCATCCCCAATGGAATGGGGGAAGGGACAAGGGAAAAGGGGGTACCAACACATTATGTATCTGTAAGAAATATGTTGTTAGTAATAATGATGATAATAATAATAGAAAAAGAAAAAAACTAACTAATTTCTCTTTGGGGGAAGAAAAGGACAGTAGAAATGCATGTTGCATGCTTGTACTTTATTCAACTTGAATTTTCCAATGCTGGATTTTTTTCCATAAGCATATTTAATTCTATTGAGTTTCCTACCTTTATATACTCATTCCCTATAGTAGTAATCAAATACTGGGTGTAAACTGAAATGAGCTTCGGTTTTTTAATTAAAATCAATAGACTAAATATTGTTGGTACATAGCCATGATTCTGAGTTCATTGGGTTGGTTTTCTTATAATGTATTTGAGAAGTCACTCATAATGCATTAAGCAGAATGCTACCATGCAACAGCTAATTAATGGCTTATACAAAAATAAAAGTATAATGCAACAAGATATCAAGAAAACAATAATAAAATTATTTTTGTATGCTCAAGGGTATCTGAATCTTTTAAAAAATATCTGTGTACTGTAAAGGAGTAGGTAAAATTACTGCTGATGTTATACTATCTTTTTTGAACAAATTCTTCATATTGTACTTTCACCTCTCAGTTACTGTTGATCATTAAATTGTTCATTATTTTATTGGAACTTAATTCCTTCATACACATATGAATACCCAGGTGAGGGAAATATTAAATAAGTAAAGCTATCAGAGTCCCCTTAGAACATAATAATTCACTAGTAAATACTAGAAAGTAGAATGTGATCAGTAATTAGTCTTTCTTTCTTATAATGATGGAATTGAAAAACAAGTAACATTTAAGAGCAAACTGGATGATAGGAAATGTAGATGAGGGGAAAACAATTATTTTCTATTCACATTTATCTATCATGCATAGCCTAGATTTTCTCAGACAAGATGGAGAGTATAGATGATGGGAACCCAGTATGAGCAAAATACAAGTAAAATACAGGTAAGTTAGGAACAGCTTCAATAGAATTTCCATTTTATATTCTGTGAGTATTATTTTATTTTTTATTATTATCAATATAAGTAGAATCCAGTTGAAATACCATAAAAAACAAATGTCTCAAAATTAAGAGGTGCTGTTGGAGGTGGATAATGTGCCCAGAAGTAGGCGATTACTGTAAAATTTCAGTGCTAGTGGTAGGATATCTTCAAGCAAGTTGTTAGCCAAGGGGGCCCAAGCCCCTAAAACATTATAGGCTATTGCTAAGTCTCTTGTTGCCCTCCTGAAGTAGATGGTAAGACCATAATGCTGAAGATTCCTTATTCTTGGACTGCAGGTCACTGGAAATCAAGCTGGAGATGACCTGGAAGCCTCTTCCTGATTGACTGGCTTGCAGGATGCTGGAAAGTCCAATACACTCTTAATCAGCAGTTGATCCTATAAGCTTTACTGCTGGCCAGAAAGGTAAAATGTATTAACTGGTGTAGTGGTGGCATGTTTGTTACAGGAAAAACTAATCACTTCTGGTTGGACCTGACACTTGCTTCAAGGGAGGGAATTCAAGCTTCCCCCAAAACCCATATATTAATGCTATTCTCACTTTTTGTTAGAGAAGCTCTCTCTTCAAATGGTAGTAACCATGGGGGAGACTCAAGAATCTGCTTCTCTTTTTCAGATGGACACACAATCAAAGGAGATAATCAGCCCATCAAACTTCACTAGGGCCCCAGATGAAATGGGGAAATGAGCAGGAGTGCTATATTCTTGATGAACCTGGAAGCAGCACAAGGGTGAAGGAGGTAGTCACAGAGAACACTCAACTCCTACCAAGCCAGATATCCAGAGGCTCCCAAGACCTCATCACTGAAGTAGGCCTAAGACGAACCCAACATGGCTTAGGAAAATTCATAGAAGAGGGGGCAGAAAGATTGTTAGAGCCACATGTTGGGACATTATGTATAGAGACATTGCCTCTTCCAGATAACTGATGGCTAACCCCACAATACATGACCCACAATCCCCAAGGATGAGGGTCCGTTCAGAGCGGGGGAGGACAGGGAGGAGGTTAATGATGGTACCAAGATGACTGGTTACACATTGAGTACTTACATAACGAATAAAGAAAAAAAAAACCTCATCAAAATGTGAGAAAAGACAATGAGTTTATTGGAGCCAGTTCCACACTGCTGTAGTGAAACTCCAAACCAGACACAGTTTAAAGAAGGAATAGAATTTATTTCAGGCTTACAGATCCAGGGGAATTTCCATGATGGCAGAAGAAGCTGACCCCTTTACCAGGTCCACACAGAGAGAAGAACTGCCATCAGCACCACGAGCAAGTACCCTCTGGGCAGCATGCAGCATACCTTTAGGCTGGAATTCAGATCAGCCCCCAGTAACACCTTAGATCTGACCACAGGATCCACCCACAGTGACAGACAGGTGGCTGAAAATCCAACTTATAACTCTAATAAAACATTTGAGTCTATTGGGGACATACATTCAAACTACCAGAGAAGTGTTCAACACTGAAACATCTGCATTACCATCTTCTAGACATAAAGTGGCCTCTATATTAATGACCTCAGAGTGACTGATGCTACCTACACAAGACGTGAATAATAGGAGGGGAGAAAAAGATTACATCAAAATAAAAGGTAGACTATTTAGAAAGAAAAAGTGATTCAGTGGAGTGGAGATCAAAAAGGAGGGTGATGTGTGGGATTATGATAATAGTATATTTTCTATGCTTATGGAAGTTGTAAATAAAAAGATGTACCTCGAAGTGAAGGATACTGTAGACCTATCCAAAAGAAGGCTTACATGAACCATAAGTAGATTTGGCATAAAAAGATATAAATTGAAGTCAGGTATGGTGGTTCATATTGTAATCCTACCACTTGGAAGGCTGAGGTAGGAGGATTTGCACAAAGGCTACACAGTGAGTACCAGATCAGCAAGGAATATGATACTCTGCCTCAGTAAAAAAAAAAAAAAAAAAAGGACTTGATTGTCTGATGAAAGAAAACAATAATCTTTAGTGATAACTGGCTCTACAACAGATGAAGTAATTTTTGTCATATATTATGTCTTTATAGTATAAAGTTATGATTACTTTTTTTAATTTGAAAGTAGCAGACAGAGGGAGAGAGGGAAAGAGGCAGATTGACAGAGAGAGACTGGGTACACCAGGGCCTCCAGCCACTGCAAACGAACTCCAGATGCATGTGCCACCTTGTGTTTCTGGCTTACGTGGGTCCTGGTGAATGGAGCCTCGAACTGGGGTCCTTAGGCTTCACAGGCAAGCATTTAACCACTAAGCCATCTCTACAGCCAAGGTTATTATTATTGTTTTTGAGTCCGAGTTTCACTCTAGCCCAGGCTGACATGAAATCCAAAATGTAGTCTCAGAATGGCCTTGAAATTATGGAGATCCTCCCACCTTTGCCTTCCAAGTGCTGGGATTAAATGCATGTGCCACCATACTCGGCTCTAACGTTATGATTTTTAATACATAGACTCATGAAGTAGTGGGACCATATGATTGAGAAATAGTAGAAAATATGTTCCTAGAAATTAAAAATGACAAAGATATGGGAATAAATAGAGAAGGACTTTCAAATACCTATTACAACTCTATGCAAGCTAAATAAAATAGTGTAACCTGGATTGAATCAAGGATATCAAAAATGATAATGGATAAAAACAGGGAGTCTGATTATAAAATATTGAGTTTTTTTTAATTGAAAGAAATACATTACTGATATGTTTTTGGTTTTGACAAAAATACTATTGTTATGTAAGAAGCTAGACATGTAGGACTGTGAAGGAAGCATATATGATCTATAGTAACATTATGATATGCAAATCTAAAATCATTTCAAATAAAAAGTCTATACTCATGGATCTATTTCTATTTAAAAATAACAAAAGGGAGAGATTGTGTATTGCTTAAGGTACTTGCCTCTGAAGGCTAGGGACCCAGATTTGACTCAACAGGACCCACATAAGCCAGACACAGAAGATGTTGGTCACGCCCAAGATGGCACACATGTCTGAAGTTTGATTTCAGCTGCTGGTGGCATTGGCATGCCAATTCTCTTTCTCATAAAAAAGTAAGAATGGACATGATAAATACTATGGAATAGTGAGTATACTTTAAATCTATAAAAAATTAAATAAAATTGCTAAAACTGGTAAATACAGAATAAAGAGAAAAATATAGCAACATTTTAAGCAATTGATGTTTATCAATATGATGTTTAAAAGATTATGAACTTCAAATATGTTCAAAGTTTTAGATAAAAAGATAGAGATACAGACAGCTTATGGGAAAATTGCAAAATTTTTCTAAATTCATGAAATATCTTCCATAACTCTCATCTTAAATATGCTACAAAAATCATGAATAACATAATATCTGTGCATTTGTGTGTACATACATAGGTAGAGTCACAACTAAATACATTTCCACAGAATTTAAAGCAGCGATTTAATATTCTCATAAAATGGGAAATATATAACCAGAACTTTAGTGTAAAATTAGCTATAAACTGAAATAGATATATTAACATGATTAATCATATTAGTTGGGCTCATTTCCAAATAAGTGAAGCACCTGCCAGGCTGTATGTGATGATGATAATACCTGTCCATGAGGGGACTTTTAAGTCATTTACCACAGTGCACACGCTAGTTCATTTATGCTATCCATCAAAAGGCTATTGCTTAGTGTGCATGTTCTCAGTCTCTCTTCACACCACAAAATCCACCTGTGCCAAGTCTTGCATTAAGATATGACTTATGTGTCAGCAGCTGTAGTTATGTTCGAGGAAATGCATATTTTGGCAAGCATTTTGGATCAACCTGGATCTGCCTGACAGATGAGTGGGCATATTTATATTCTGTCTATTGAATACTGATACTGTAATATTTATAGTGTGAAAGGCATGCTTTTATTCTGGTGCCCGTTACATTTACTAATTGCATTTGCATGCGGAGAAAGGTACAGAGATTGATGTGATGGCTGCTCTTTGTCTGAGGTCTATATGCTAATGCCTCTTTTACTCCCCCATCCTAAATATTACCTAAAGCATTTTGAGTTTCTGTGGGAAGAGGCAATTTATTTCACATCCCTTTACCATAAGATCTTCCCAGGCTTACGCATTGCTAGAAGAATGTGAAGTATACATTTTTTTAAATATTCTATCATTTATAGCACAATTCAAAGAACAAGACAATAAAGGAATAATTTCAATTCAGACTTTCTCAAAATACAAGCCCAGTGTTGTACTTGCTCAGTGTGTAAGCTTTTAAAAGAAATATTGAATGTTTTATAATACACATTTTGAATAAAAACTTCTTAATAGGGTCTGGTCATTTTTAAATTCTTCAGTAGCACATTTAAATTTACAGTTGACATTCACCCACATGGATGTGGATTTGTTTCAAAGAGATTATAGACGTTAGTGAACATGCACAGAAGATGTTGTGCAGCTCAGCATTTTTAAAATGGCTTCACAACAACTAGTTCTTGACATGTTATTCATTTCCATGTGCATGGATAGAAATGATGGGAAGTGCTTAGATAGAAATAAAATCTGTGAGAACTGTTTCTAAGATGAATTTACATGATATAAAACCAGCATAAAATCCATGGGGTTTCCCAAATGTATTTGAACAGCTATATTTTTCTTTGTAAATCATATTAACGTCTTACTCAAAAATTAAGTTTTATGTACTTTTTCACAAATTATAATTTTCAAGATGGTTATTTTGTAGTCTGGGTCACTTAAAAATGCTTAGAAGTGAGCCAATATTTCTGATATTAAATATAAATTCTAACATACTATAGTATTTATGAGTAAACAGTATACCATATATCATAGTAATGGAAGAACTTTAGGAAAATATGTAACAGGGACAATTTATTGTCTTTGATATTTATTTCTAAGTTATAAGGAAGATTTTGAATTTAGATGTTTGAGACACCATTCTAGGGGACTATCTATTAGATCTTCACAATTTGTCTTAGTCTTTTTTAAGTGCTGAAAAATACTTCTTCTACTTATCATAAAGTGTTACATAATAAATCATAATTTTTTTCTGAAAATGATGTCCTTCATTTTCTGTGTGTATATGCATATGTGTGTACATGTTCATATTTATGTTGGTGTGTGCGTGTGTGTGTGTGTGTACACATGTAGAGCCAGAGGTCAACAGTGGATATCTTTCATAATTGACTTGTAACTTAGTTTTTGAGACAAGGTCTCTCATTGTGCTTAGAGCTCACTGATTAAACAAAAATGGCAGTAAGCCCTAGGGATCCTCCTGACTTTGCCTTCCACATTCTGGGTGTAAAGTACAGTTCTTTGGCAAGGACTGGGAACTTCAACACAGGTACTTATGCTTTCACAGAAAGTACTCAATCAACTAAGCTATCTATATCAATCTATATCATCTATATAAGCCAAATATATCTCTCTTTGCTGATCGTCTATTCTTATTTTAATATATGTTATCCTATTTCATAATTACAATTCCAAATTTAAAAAACATAAACATATTGTGATAAAAAGCAGCTTGCAATTTTTGATAAGTTGTAATTGGGATATATATATATGTATGTATATATACATACATATATATATATATATATATATATATATATATAATATATATAGCCAAAGGCCTTTACTGAACAGGAGACATAGTACAGAATGTGTTTACATGACAAAGGACATTGCATCAGCTGGAAAACCTTGTCCTTATTTTGCTTTGGTTAGCATAGAAGAACAATGTTAATTTTTTTGATTTTTGTTTGTTCATTTATATTTATTTATTTGAGAGCAACAGACAGAGAGAGAAAGAGGCAGAGAGAGAGTGAGAATGGGCATGCCAGGGCCTCCAGCCACTGCCAACAAACTCCAGACCTGTGTGCCCTTGTGCATCTGGCTAACGTGGGTCCTGGAGAATCAAGCCTCGAACTGGGGTCCTTAGGCTTCACAGGCAAGCACTTAACCGCTAAGCCATCTCTCCAGCCCCAATGTTAAGTTGTAAGGAACAAGTAATTTAAATATTACAAGACACTCCAGGGGAATAGACAATGCATAAAGCAGATTAATGCTCATTGAATACATTCTGCGTGAAATATGGATGCTGCTAGGCACTTAAACAATCTGTTTGTTGAATGAACAAATTATAAACTAATTGATATAATTTTTAAAGTTATGATTATTAATAACACTGAAGGTAAGTAAATGCTCATTGGACGGATGTTCATCTAAATATACTGTGACCTCCTTGCTGTTCTAAGAGAAAATCTTTAGACATGAATTCAGGCAGAGTCATCTCAATCGTAGGATGTGACACTTCAAAGAACAAGGTCTCCATGAATTTTACTTTTTTTGAAAACAAAGAAAGGTAATTTGAGAAATGACTGAGCAGTTTAAGGATGGTATAGGAATGGTATTGAAAACTTATATTGACATAAAGTCACGAGCATGATCATGGATAAATTATTCATAATTCAAACAAGAGACAGTAAGTTATTAAAGGAAAAAATCAAGATTCTCTGTTTAAGGTCAATAACTTATAACAGTAAATTAAAGGCAACATAGAAATAGTTTTAGAAAGGCTAAAGGATATTTTTGAAAAACACTGTCCTTGGCACTCTATTAAAGTCACAGACTGGACTCCTGCCTAGCCAGTAGTTCAGGTTATTGATCCTGCTGCTTGGCACATCTGCTCAACACCAGTTATAAATCCAAATGTCACACCTTTTTCTCAAACAATCATCTCATTCTTATTCAAATGCCATCCTAAAAGAATATGCTCACTAAAAATATTCTCCCAAGCCAGAGGGATATTTAAAATATGCTTACATATATTCCAACACAAAAGCATATTTAAAGGCTCGTTTTCTAGATCTCTATTTTCACCTGCCTTAAAATAAATTCTTTGTACTGCATTTCTCCATCTCTGTGAACACTCAATAACAATAGAAAGAACCAAGTACCTCACTTAGGTAAAGCAACTGAATCAGAAGGTGAAGTGGTTGCCTAGCAACATCACCTGTGAGTAATTAAGCATCTCTTGAGAATTGCTGGATTTGGTTTTAAATTCTTGGCCCTGTTACAAAAAGATATTTTAACTGGTTAGCCTTTACTTAACTATTGCATTAAAGATTATAGTGGCCAAGATGGGCAGGCAGGTAAGAAGGTCTCATCACTAAAATTTGTTAATCAATGAGGTTCATATCTCACTGCTCTCCCTGCAGTCAGCCTAAGGCACCTATCACAGAAAGTGGAGATGACTATGCTTGTTCCAGGTGAATAGCTGCATTCCTTCTAATATTTCATAGTACAATACTGTTTCTTCTTTCATTTAGCCATCCGTTGCCTTACTAGGTTTGAGAACAGTGCTAAACATGTATAGAATAATCTACCACCATGACAAGCCTTCTATACATGAATAAGATAGGCTTTCATAGTTTAATTTAGAATGGTGAATACTAAGACAATGTCAATCCACATTCCAAAACAGAATATATTAAGCCAAAGGAATCTTATTATGAATTTATATAATCACATTTTCAGGGGACTTCTTTGGAATACTCCTATAAGATGAAGAATATTTTTCCAAAACATGTTCTCTGAAACACATCAATGGCTGACTGTTTTCATTGTAATTATGAAGAGTTAAAATATATAATTAATAACTACATATTACATATTAAACTTCATATATACTGACATCCTTTGAACTGTGAAATTTAAATAACACCTTCATGTAAAATAATGACAAACTGCACATTTTACTATACTAGTAATTTTATACCAAAAAATAATGAGAGATTAACTTAAACCATGAACTAATTGAAAGAGGAGAGAATGGTAACATAGCTGCAAATCCAAGTAAAGAAAGTTGTGATGGGGAAGATCTTTCACGTGGATGAAGATACTTTATCATTTATAATAAGAGCTTATTAATCTTCAGGAACAAATGACCCATTATTCATTTTGTTGAAAAATTAAATCACTTACTTAAGGAAAAGCCATATAAAACTTTCAGTCTTAATAAATGAAAAAATATTCATTCATTTCTGAAAGGACAGTAATCACCCACAGAGTTGGAGGTGGATGGGGGTGATTGTGTGTTAGAAAGGCATGATAGTATGAGCAATCGATGTTCAGTAAGTCTTGGAAAGTGTTGCCATCAAATATGCCAAAAAAAGGTTGTGAAATCACTGAACTAAAAACTATATCATCATTTTTAGGAGATTTAACCTTTTTCAAGGTGGTCAATGTGAGCAGTAGATATGCTACTGAGGAAAAGAAGAAAACTTAGTGGTCAGTTGGTTATCTGATGTGTGGTGACTTCTGTAGCATGCATTCACCAAGAGATGTGTAGAGCGCTCAAGGACTGTACACTCTGCAGAGGCATGAGCTAATGTGTCATTGTTTAGTTTTCTTAATCATTTTTGCATAAAGACAAATCAATGCATTATTTCAAAAAGGAAATGAATTCTGATTTTTAAAAAATAGTAGAGGAATGTGAGGAATTAAAATTCTGAGTGTTTAGCTTCACTCTCTACCTAAACCTCATTACTATGATTTGGATAATATTTTTAAATTGTTATCCTGAAATTTATTATTTATAATTTCATTCATTCATAGTTTCATGGTTTTGAGATCTATCCCTGAATCTATGTGTATGATTCATAATGCAGTCACATTAAGTAACTTAGAAATAAATTCATTAATGATTTGTTATTCAATAATATTTGACAAATGCGTATGATTACTTAGCCTATGCATACAATTTTTGATTCTGAGAAGGAAAGGGTAAGCCAAAGACATGTCATCTCTGTCCTCAATCAAATATGCATTTATTGAGGACTTGCTTTGGTATAAAATAACTACAAAATCCAAACTCTAGTAAAGAGTAAATAATCTGTTCCAAGAAGAAATAACTAGTGTGTGCCTACTTCAGACTGTAAGGGAAAGGGTAAAGAAGCATTAGACGTCAGTAGGGGTGCCCCTGGAGTAAATTGAGTGAAGCACACAGTGGGAATGTTGTTAAAAAAAATCCCATGCCTGAGGACAGAAAAGACATGAAAGGGACTAAGACTTGGAAATAAAGAGACCTAGACGAGAGAGGAGAAGAAGAAGCAGCTGGACGTTCAGCAGAGGAGGCTTCATGGTGAGAACAAGACCATACACACTGTTCTAGGAGACTTCCTGAGGACCAGCATTTTTGTAAGTAAGATATTATTCCTGTTATCTTTGTTTTTCCTAGCTGAATGCTAGTAGATCAACTAAAGAAGGAACAATAGAATGGAAGCAACAGGTAAGAATGGGGAAATCAAATTTCCCCACTTGAAGGGTTCTAGCAAGCTTCTGGTGGGAGCTATATGTTACTAAGGCCTGAGTAAGAATGAGGGCACAATAATAATAATCCAAACAAAAGACGATGGGCATCTATGTAAAAGAGTTGCAGTGTAAGTGTAGAAAAGACACCGTGTATAATAACTATGCACTAAGTCAAATCAGAAGGATTTGATTTCATGCATCATCTCTGTGACCTAGTCAATAGTCTCTGTGTCCTTCTGTCTTCTGCCATAGTGCTTGGGCCAACTGCTATGGTCATGCCAATGGCTGCCTCTATTGCTTCAATTCTTTGCTCAGGTTCCACATTTGTCCCTCTTTCTGCATGAACACACAATCCATGAAACAAAATACTTATGCTTTGTTTGCTTTATTCTGCCTAGAACAGTGGTTAGGTGTATTAGGCAGTTTGCTATCATTACTGAGTGCATATGTAAAGACAGTGTGTTTTGGAAAGGGCTGTATGGTATGGGTTGAGTATGAAATCAGCGTATAACCTCCACTAGCTCAAGGTTGCAGTGTGGAGTGATGAGCAGGAGGGCTGTGGGAAGGTAGTGGTAGACTGCCTTAAATCACAATGAAGATCATAGGCATAAAATTGCAAATCAAAGCAACTACACAGGGAATGAAAAGCTAAAGTTAACAGTAAGAAATGTAGAGCTAAGGCATGTGACTGGTAACACATTTCGTTTAGTACTTGAGCTGTCCTGAAGGTAGAAATCCATGTTCTACCTTTCTTACACTGCTTCATTTTGTATGAAATATATTTCTGCTGCTTTTCTATCTTCTGCCACACATGGTTCTCAGATCTGTCTCCATGCGGAAAGGCTAAACATTCTGCCATTGTGTCTGGGCATATTGTAGATTTCCCTGAAGATAATCATCAGGTGAAAGAAAATCCTATGCAATAAGAAATAATACTCAAATAGGCAAGAGTTAAAAGATATCCACATTAGTAACTTTGGAATATATACTAAATATTTCAACATATCTATAGTACACTATTGCACGCTTTCAACATGTTGGATAAACTTTACAAAAAGAAAATACTTGAATAAAAATATTTCCAATATATCTATTTTAATGAAATTTTTTTCCAAGGTATTACTGTATGATATTCTACATAAATATTGTCCTACTTATGTCAATAAAGTAACTTCATGAGGTCAAATATTTTTAAAGGGCCTGATTTCCTTTTATAGCAGATCTAAAAAGCCATTAACTACATGTATAAAATATTTTTTATATAAAATAGTTTTCCTCATCTGTGAAATTTATCAATTAAAGTATATGGCATTTGTACATCTACAAAAGTTTCATTATTTATATTTGAGGCATAAATCTAAGAGTGTTTGTATTCAATTATATAAATATTTCTTTCCAAAAAATTATGTTTAGCTTTTATTTTATTTTTTTCTGGCCATATTTTGAATTATACTTAACAAGAATAAGGTGGTGCCTACCAAGCCAAAAATATGTAGATCCCTAAGTATATATAACAGCTTATCAGATGACACATGTTATTTTGTTCTCTTCATTTTTTTATGAAAATATTTAGAATATTGTTAAGATATACTTGAAATAGTTTTGCTCATATATGTTATGTTGTGATTTCTGTACGATTTTTATTTCCTCTCACAGTTGGGGTATAGTCCCACCACCTTATTTCCTTGAAACCTAATGTCTCATCCAACATGGAGCAGTGAGTGCTCTGGGGATTATTAGGATCTGATATATTTCCTTTCCTGACCATTTTCAAAATGGACCTAGTTTAGAAGGCTCTCTGATTGCAAGATTTAAGGTCATCAGCTCAGACTTTCCTGGTTAAGAAATAAAGTCATATCAGCCTCACTTTAGCTTCATCATCAGTTTCACAGTTGTTTGCAGTGGGACTAGGCAGTAGAATGGGTAATCCTTTCCAAATATGGGTCACATAAATAAATGTAAAGCTTATATAAAATGTCAAATTAAGCCAGGCATGGTGGCGCACACCTTTAACCCCAGCACTCAGGAGGCAGAGGTAGGAGGATTGCCATGACTTTGAGGCCACCCTGAGACTACATAGTGAATTCCAGGTCAGCCTGGGCTAGAGTGAGACTCTACCTTGAAAAAAAAAAAAAGTCAAATTATCTTTGTGAAAAGTGTAGGAAAGCAGTGCACATGGAAGCAGCCATGTATCTGAAAGTAAATGAGCAACAAACACTGTCTTTGTTAGATTTTCAGAATTATTCTATAAAAATTTTCAGTGTTGTTTTCCCTATGTCAAAAATCATATATATATATACATACATATAAAAGATTTTATATACATATATATATGTATGTATATAAAATCTTTTATATATATATTTGTTAAGTTGATCTTTATTTAAAAAAATCTTTACATGTGAAAATTATAAAATTGAAATAGTATATTACTAAAACCTATTATATTTTTGACATATTTAGCAGAGTTCTAAAAATGTTTCTATACATGTCAAAATTCTAAGTATGCTATTAAAATAACAAACATATTTGGAATTATATTACCTATTGATTTGGGATAAAACAGCTTCACTGAAAACAACAGAAAAAAGTATTTTCACTAAACACACTTTTGTTCCTGAGTATGAGACTACATAGGTCTAAGATGTTAAATCCCCCCCGCAAAAAAAAAAAAAAAAAAAAAAAAAACCTTTTAGCAGGAAACCAATTAAACACATTCTAGGGAGTGTCTTGTTCCACATAGTTTTATTTATTGTAACACAAGAAATCATGAATTTTAATCTCTTGGGTTCTACATTGGTCTCTTTGTATTTTCTTTTTTGCCCTGTGTACAAAAACATGCATGCTAAAAATATGACTGTCTTTTTAAGTGAAACTTTCTGAAAGGTATAAACATTAAACAGAATGGTCAAGAAACTACCTTGATCATGGGCTGAACAGGCTGCTTAGTAGCTAAGACATTTGCCTACAAAGCCTAAGGACTCAAGTTCAGTTCCCCAGAACCTAGGTAAGCCAGATGCGCATGGTGGTGCATGCCTGTGGAGTTCCTTTACAGTGGCTAGAGGCCCTGGAGTGCCCATTTTCTTTCTCTTTCTTAAGTAAATAAATAAAACAAACCACCTTGTTCACAAGTTTTTATGTATATTTGCTCAAAGAGAATGGCTACTTTGTGTCTTTACTGGAAGCCATTCATCAGACATTGCTGGTGTCATTAAATACCAGACAAAAACAATTCAAGGAAGGGGACACAGAGTTTCAGAGTGCCCAGCCCATGGTCACTCACTGCTGTGTATCTCAGCCTGCTCCTGGGAACATGTGGTGGAGTCTGTGGACCTCATAGTGCTGCTAGGAAGCAAGTGACAGGAGCAAGGGACTGTACACCAAGTGTAAACTTCAAAGTACAAGTCTTAACTGTAAAGATATAGCCCCCCTGTTACCCAGCTTCCTGAAGCCAGACTGTACCCAGAAAGGTAACACACATGAATTTAAAGAAGATAATTCATACTCAAAGTAGTACTGCCTACTGACAGACTAGTGATGCAATCAGACCAAAACATCAGTCACACTTGCTTTGTATGAAGGTCATTTTGGAATGCTTAAAGACACTTTTAAGTCAATATAAGATGTAGGCATTCTCCCACTCCTCTGGACTCTACTTCTTTGCTCAATATTAGATAGGCATTAAATGTAATCCATGCTTCTCAGAATGTCCTATTATTTATTACAGGGCACTTGTCCAGGTGAACTGTCCAGACTTTGAACTGATCCAGATCTCCCCCACCCACCACCTCACTCACTTTTACGTTTCAAGTAAAACTTTGAATTTTGCTGGAAATGCAACATGCTGGCCTACAAGGTAGCCTGTACTCTGTTTCAGTTCCTCTTGAAACAGGATGCCCTGTTTAGCTTTAGCCCAGTAGTCAAGGCTCTTCAGGGTATAAAACCCTGGGTGTGCTATTTGTTTTCAGGAGTCCCTCAGCCTCTTGCAAGTGGCTTCATATGCAAATGAGACTCCATCTGCCCTGGGCTGTTTTCCCAAGCCTTTGGTGACAGCTCCTCATAAATCTGAGTTCTGTTGCCCTTGGTGCCTAACTGTAAGTTATAAATCTTCCTCATGTAACTTGCTCCATGTGGATTCAGACAACTTGGTAATCAGTGTTCAGTGAACCTACTTTGTACATAAGAACGTGATTTAAATATCTCTAATTCTGATCACTTCAGTTCCAAATCTCTAGCCCTAGCATAGTGACATAAAATACACAGCCTTTACAATGTACCCCCACAAAATCACCTTACCCATAGGAAAATAAATGTAGAAATGCCCAGGTAGATGTGCCTAAAAATATTTTCTGTTGGACATTTCTGCTCCCCGTGTGACTAATCTGATGTGTGCTAGGGCTTCGACATCCATTAGCATTACTGTGATGCTTCTCACAAATACAGTCATCCTGGTTAAAATCAGGATTTTTTTTTCCTTCTCTTCTTTCCTCTCCCCTCTCTCCCTCTTTTGACTCTCCAGTCTCCTCCATTCCTTTCTTGTCACTTACCCCAAGTCCCTCCCTTATCTTCTCTGCCCTTCTCACTTGAGCTGCCAGGCATTACCTTCTCTCATGAGGCAGGAAAACTGCACTTTTATCTCTTAATGGACAACTGAGTATCCCACTGATGTTTTCTACTATTGAGCTATCAATTGACAAGGACATTGTAGGTGCCTAAGTTGTATGCTGTATCTGTTCTAGGGGATTTTAATTCCAGAATTTGTGGAGGGTTTTTTGTTTGTTTGTTTTGCTTCTTTGCTTGTTGCTAGTTTCTGACTTTTTTTTTTTAATCCTCTTTTCCTCAGAGTGCTTACTAGAAATTATGATTTTGCTAACATAGCCAAGGTCCTTGTTTCCTGATGTGAGGACTCTTCCAGCAGAACCACATCACAGCAGTGTGTGTAGCAAGGAGCAAGTTTCACAACCAGGTCTCAACAGCATGTCTACATTCTACCTAAGAACTTCACTGATCAATGTGAACTCTCCTTCAAGAAGTCTGTTGAAAATGGAATTATTAGATCAATGTTAATGTCGATAGTGTAGGTGTAGGTATAGTTCTCTACAGACTCATTAGGTTGCAATATACTAAGTTGGAAGTTACTACTTCCAATCTGTTTTAATACTTTTTGTTATTGACTGTAGCTATTTTCTGAGGCAGAAAAGAGCAGCAATAACTTCAAACAATACCAAATTCATATTAATATATGCACTACCTTCTACTAGAATTACTCTTAATTTAAATCTCTATTATTTTAAAATGCTAATAATATTCACAGAAATGTGGAGATTACTATTATCTGAAAGAAAGGCAGTCATATTAGACATCAGAAAATTATGAAGACAATCCAGAATGTAAGTCAATGTACACAGAAAAAAATTGATAGATATATAAATTACATTGTTTAATGGATATTATTAATATATACATTTTTAAAACATTATTTATTTATTTATTTGTGTGTGAGAGAGACAAAAAGAGAGAGAAAGAGAGAGAGAAAGAGAGAGAGAAAGAGAGAGAATGAGTATGCCAGGGCCTTCGGTCACTGCAAATGAACACCAGACACATGAACTACCTTGTGCACATGACTTAAAAGGGTCCTGGGGAATCAAACTTAGGTCCTTTCGCTTTGCAGACAAGCACAAAGGGATATTCACTGGCGTTACAAAACAATGAAATCCCTTTATTTTAAACAATGTAGTTGTTACTGAAGATCATTATGTTAAGTGAAATAAGGCAGGCATAGAAAAAAATAGATTCTATATTACCTCACCCATGAATATAATGTAAAAAAAAAAAAAAGCTATCTCATTGAAGTAGAGTTGTCAGAGTGTGGGAAAAATAAAGAGGAGGCATGGAGTAGGAAAGAGTGATTAAAGTTTATTATGTTACTATTAGGCAATAGGAAAAAAATTTCCTTCATGCTATTATGTAGAAGGATGGCAATCTATCAATAATTTTACATTTCAAAGAGCAAGAAGAAATATCTTGAAAGCTTTCACCATAAAGAAATAATTAATGTTTAAGATTGAATCATTGTATGTATTGAAACCTTAAGGTAGCTCATTTTTTGCATATCACATTCCTCCTAACTGAAATATTCCCTCCTGAAGGGCAGAGAGAGTGAAGAGGTCAACAAGTCTGAGAGAGATGCAACTTAAAAGACCCATCTCTAAGATTATAAAAAGAGTACTGGAATCAAAGGCATGTAGCACCATGCCCAGCTCTGTGTAGATTTTAAGGGAATATTATTTTCCTAGGAATAGTTCATGAGTTGAACTAGCTCTTAAGATCTCATTATCTTCAGCATCTGGTAGGTACAGACTGAGTCATCATTCCTCAGATACTGTAATTGGCTCAAGAAATAGAGACCTAGCACAAACAAATCCAATATAATTTCTTCAATAAATTTTAGGTATTTTTTTTTTGGTGATCATCTTCTTTAAGTTTGTGGCATTGATATTGTCAACCATTATTAGAAACTGAAATATGTTGTCCACGGCCTAGATTAAACAGGAAGGACACAATGATGACTAAGTTCTTTCTCTTCCTCCTGATTCCGCAAGTGGCTTCACACTTCCTTCTGCCACAGACAGGACCTAGTTCTTTCCCTACCATGAGAGGCTTTACTCTTAAATCATAAACCATAATAAATCCTTTTTTTTCCCCTTAAATTGCTTCTTCCGGGTATTTTATCAGAGATGAGAAAAATAACTATGACATTTATTTACCTTTAGAGCATGAAACAGTAAGCTGGACATGGTGGTGCATACCTTTAATCCCTAACTTTGGAGGCTGAGGTAAGAGGATTGTTGAGGTAAGAGGATTGAGGTAAGATGAATTCTATTTCAGTGTGGGCTAGAGCAAGACCCTATATCAAAACAAACAGAGAAACAAACAAGCAAACAACAAAAAATACTGTAAAAGAGGAAATCCAATATTTATATTATGGCTTATTGGATTATTATCAGAACAACAAGAGTGCTTGCAAATTAATTAATTCTTTAGATTCACTTGATTATGCTTCTTTTAACCCATGATTTTTTTCACTATATTTATGCAGTTTGATGCATGTAGTTCTTTCAAGTATACAATAGAAGTAACAAGAAATTACGTACTTCATTGGCCTTCAAAGCAAATATACATAATTCTTTCAAGTTGTATATGTTAGGTTGGGACAGACTCCCAAAATGGAGTTAAGAAGGACAGCAGGATGGTGACAG
Source organism: Dipus sagitta (assembly GCA_036346955.1). Classification (NCBI taxonomy): domain Eukaryota; kingdom Metazoa; phylum Chordata; class Mammalia; order Rodentia; family Dipodidae; genus Dipus; species Dipus sagitta. The sequence continues at coordinate 53,777,152 of CM070774.1, forward strand.
AGACCTATTCACATCCCTCAAGAAACCACCCAGCCATTATCCCTGCCTAACAATGCCCCAGGTCATGATTTCCTGCCCCCTTATCTCATAAGCCCCCTGCTCACTGTTCTGGCCTCCTACCCTAGCTATTTGAAACAGCTAATGCAAAGAACAAAGGAGTTCTTTTCCCTTCCTCACCTTCCCCAACTTAAGAAGCCCTATAAAGGCCCCTATCTGGAATCTCAGGTTGGCTGTGTGAGAGTCAGTCCTGGCAGCCCTTGCTGGCCCTGAATAAAAGCTTTCATCTTTGCCTCAGAGTGGTTTGCGTGTTCTTGGTTACTCCTGAGCCTTACAGTATATAAGTGGCTATTGACAGATAGCTGGATCTTATGCCACATATATCTACAAATGCTAATCTCCAGGCTGGAGAAACAGGCTGTCTTTGGGACATGCTCTTCTCTTACAGAAAGAGTGGAATAAAAGACTACATCCAAAGATTATTAAAGTATTTGGCAGACGGCGCATACCACTACACCATTCACGTTTCACCAGTCAGAGCAAAGAACATGGCCAAGTCAGTCTGGGGCCAAGGAAACACACTGCTTAGAGGCAATCAATGCAAGTCATTGGTTAATGAATACATTGTTTCTTCCAAGTGTGGGATAAGGCCATCTGCTAAGAAGGGGTACCAACCAACCTTAAATGATTTATAGTGACCACCTCTTTACAGTCCTCCACATCTTTGGTATATTTGGAAAGGAAGATAATTGTAAAACACAATTCTTTTCATGCCAACCTCTATGAAATATCTTACTCAATTTTCCTGTAACTTAAGTGAAATTCAAATTCTTTTGTGGTCAAAAACCAACTAGTTTCCTTACTTTGATCTGTTGACTCTGCTCATATGTTAGATTCTATTTCCTACATATTTGTATTTATTTTAACTCCACGCCTATGCATATAATTTCCCCTCTGCCAGAAGTACCATATTCTTTCATGTCTAGTCCTTCTGTTATTTTCAAGGGGAGAGAAAGGGAACAGAAAACAAATCTCAAAGCCTAGACAAATGTGCTTTTACTGTTCACCCTCTTACCATTGCACATTGTGCCAGGTATTGGCATCATTAAATATTTCTCCATTAACAACAAACTCAATGACCTCTACCAATAAGTGGTGTTGGCAGAGAGTTGGCATCAAGGAATATTTAGTACTGAGCTTAGCAAATAGCACAAAAGAGCCCAACATGGATCCTTGCAGATAATCGTGTCATTGTGCTGTGAAGCTGCCAGCTTGGATGGAAAATCTATTTATAGTCCTCCCACATTGAACTTGTCATCTTCCCTATAAACAACTCAGAGAATGAAATGCAGAACAGATTTTGATTTGTGATGTGCCACTTTGGGGAAGTGAGACTGAAAATGTCCACAAAGTAATTGAGATTCACTAAGTCAATGCAGTGTACTTTCTTCCCCTGCCTCCATCCATTTCCTGTGCTATTGTTTTTCTGCCTTGGGTCCTAGGTTTCACTCTGTTAACTGCTGCTCTCATTATGATTTTGCATTGTAAAAACAAAACTCATGCTTTAAAGTATTCGCTAAGCTGAAAGCATGCTTTTAATCATTACAAGTGTCCCAAACAACCTCATGAGATCCATGCTCTTATTATCCATATTTAATTGATGTGGAAATTGATTTAAAATATATTAATTAATTTGCCCAAGATTATAGCATTAGTAATCTCCAGGAAGATAGTATTCTTTAAGGAGAACAATTAGCTTCTGTTTCTTCATTCTATTCTAAGGAAGGTGAATGGATAATAAGACCAAGGAATAATAGAAAAATCCTGCACTTCACTTTGTTAATGAATAAGTACAATGTAAGGCACAGCTTACATTTAGGAGCAATTAAATTCTTCTAGAATTAATTGCAGTGTTAGGCAGAAACACACATGCAGGAATGATAGTGAAGAAACAGTACTATTGTCAACTTGTAAGGAGATTTAATTCAGCTAAATTACCACTATAGGCCTGGAGGATCAAAGGAGATTGTCTGCTCACTTCAAAGAGACTACTGCCAAAAGGAAACAGGTCTAAGCAAGCCATACATGACCAATTTGCCAATAAGATATGCTTACCTACTTTTCTATGGGTAGAGTGTTTACAGGCTCAGAGTCAGGACAATGGAATCTGCATACAATAAGAACCTTTGCATGAGGAAAATGGAAGAAACCAAAACCTCTAGGAGGAAAGAAGCATTGCTTCCAAAAAGATGATGGTTTTACATTCTTTGTCAATTCGCTTCCCCACCTCCCTGTTTTCAGCTGATGACTCTGTGTCATACTTCATTGAGAAATATTAATAGCTACCACTTATATTATACTTACTCAGGCTAGTTCCTGCGCTCAGAGCTTTACATGCATTGAGTTTTTAATGGAATGGAAGCGATCAGGCAGAAACTGCCTGTACTACATAATGCCAAATCTACAAAACATATTCCCTTCTTACATGTGTGATCTTTCTTTAGTGTTGCAGTGGATAAATAAATGATCTAGTTTCAAAATAGGATAAACCTTCTATCCCAAACTCATGCTCATCTTTTGGTCTACATCTGCCCTTGCTTTTTTAAGAAATTTGCTCCTATAATTATTTTATTATTACTGCTGAATTTTTAATTCTTTCTTTGTGAATTATTTATAACCATAACATTCCTACATAAGAAATTATTTTATTCAATTTATATATTCTAAAACTTGGGCCGGGCGTGGTGGCGCACTCCTTTAATCCCAGCACTCGGGAGGCAGAGGTAGGAGGATCGCCGTGAGTTCAAGGCCACCCTGAGACTCCATAGTGAATTCCAGGTCAGCCGGGGCTAGAGTGAGACCCTACCTCGAAAAACAAAAAAAACAAAAAAAACAAAAAAAAAAGTAAAACTTGGTTTATTTTTAATAGAAAATAATTTAATGCACTTATTTTGTACAATTTTGTATATTGCTTTAAATATTCATGAGTTAATAAGGTTACAATGAGCTAATTAACATGAATTTGATCACATCTCATCATTTGGAGAGTGAGAGCTCTTAAAATCTATTCAGTGATTTTCAAAAGTAAAATGTGATTTTATTAACTATGGGCATCATACTCTACAACAGACTCTTGAACTTATTCCTTCTATCTGCTTGACATTCCATATCCTTTTACCAAAATCTCTTTTATTTTCTTTACCATAACTCCTGGTAATCACTACTTTACTTCCTACTTCTAATCAGCATTCTAGAGTCCACATATAAAGAAGTTACTCAGTGTGTATCTTTCTGTGCCTGGCTTACTCCACTAACTATTTACTTCACATTCATCCAACATTGTCATAAATGGCAAGCTTTCAAGCATTTTGAAGGACTGATGAAAACTTTGCATGTAGTCATCCCCTCCATTCTGCTAGTCTCAATTTACTGCCTTGTCAAGGACACAAAGGAAACTAATCCTGTCATGTCTAGCAGCTTCCATACTGCAAAATTTTGAGTACTGTAATTTTGTTGTATTTGTTTTTTCACCCTTTCTTTTTGCGTTGGTTTGGTGTGTGTGTGTGTGTGTGTGTGTGTGTGTGTGTGTGTGTGTGTTGAGAGGGGTATGCTCATGTGTACATGGTGCTTATGTGTGCACATCTGTGTGTGGAGGCCAGAGGTCAACTTCAGGTATTGTTCCTCAGGAAACTCTTCCACTGCTTTTTAAGACAGTTGTCTCTCATTAGTCTGGAACTCACCAAATACCAAACTTCACCCACAGTACTGATGCATGCCACCAGGCCTATATCTTTCTATGTGAGAAATTGGGATTGAGCTAAGGTCCTCATGATTGAGAGGCAAACATTTTATGGACTGAGTGATATTCCAGTCCTGTCTTTTGGTAAATTCCTTACTTCTGGTATGATTTGCCTCATCTATCCTTTCATCATTCTTGAAACACATTTCTTTCATAATATGATAAGTTAACAAGACAGCTTTTCTTCTTTTTTTGTTGTTGTTTTACCTCCTTGCTAAACCTAAATGCTGGGATGCCATGAATATACTTCTAGATCCATTTTCCTCAAATGTTTTCTAGACATGTTATAATATGTCCCTATCATCTCAGCACTCAGGTATTTGAGGCAGGAGGAGCTAAATGTGAAATCAGCCTGAAATACATAATGAATGCCAGGCTAGCCAGCATTACATAGCAAGAACTTGTCTCAAAAAATAAATAAATAAATAACTACATTGTCAATATATAGTTTTCTTCAACATATGTAATATCATGTATGTTAAACCACAATTTAAACGTTTCTCCTCCGCCCCCCCCAGGATGGAGAGATGAAGGTAAGGCATTTGCCTGTGAAGTTTAAGAACTGTTCAAATCTCCAGGTCCCACTTAAAGCCAGACGCACAGTGATGCAAGCGCACAATGTGGCACATGCACACTAGGGAATGCACAAGTCTGGAATTCGTTTGTGTCAGCTGAAGGCCCTGGAGCATCCATCCCCTCTCTGTCTCTCCCTCTCTCTCAAAGAAAATAAGTTTTCTTAAATATAATTTTAATATTATAAATGTTTTGTATTACCAGATCTTGTAACATGCCCATACTGCCCTCTCCTCGGAATGAAATATTCCTCCAAACGAGTTTCAGTGGCACAGTCCCACAATCCAGTAGCATGCAGTACTTATATGAAATATTCCTCCAGATATTCTTCCTATCTTAAATTCTTCCACCACCCATGGATGTTAAAACAAAATCTCAGTAGATATAAATCCTGTTTAATTCTTTTCACCAAACCATGAAGTACAGTACAACCACATGTCCTTCTAATACTATGAAACTGCAACTCAAAGCCACCCATTATGCATCTTTCCTACACTAAGAAATCCTGTGGTTGAATGAATGCATTAGTAAACTAACTGAATTCTATTCTGTATGCTTTCTTCTTCTGCATTGCCAGTTCATACAGTTTTAAAATTGATCATTGCAAAAGAAATTTTGTTTTTTCTTGGAGCAAAGTCTGTTTAAGTAGAGAAAAAAATATGAGCACCATTCAAATATTTGGCCCTAGATGCTTAGACATTCATGAAAATTTATATACTTTGTGTCATTAGATTATATTCAGAAGGGCCTTCCCTTGCCATTCATTCTATTGTAGTCTGCCCATTGTAGCAACGATATCTTACCAAGTTCAATCAAAGCATTTTTCTTTAATATTATAACATTGTTTTACTTGTTTACCTGCATTTTTGTTAATTCCCACTATAATATAAGCTCCAAAATGACAAGAAGGTTATCTGGTCTTTGTCAAAAATATATTTAAAAAATCCTTGCATTTAAGGTTTTTCCTTGGTAAATGACCGAATATACATATCATAGAAACTGGAAGAAACATGACAAAAATATCTCAACACTTATTGGTATCATGTGAATAATCATGCAATAATGTTTTAGGTGAATATATTGCCAATGTAGTTGTGTGCCATTGGCAGATATACAGTGCATGCATTTTGAAATGTAAGAATCAGCAAATGAAAAATTAGAGCAGTTGTAATTTACAACACATCTGAAAAAATAATTTCACAAACATTGCACACTTCCACCAGGTTTACTTCATTCTGTGTACAATAAATTATATCATCGGGCTGGAGAGATGGCTTAGTGGTTAAGCGCTTGCCTGTGAAGCCTAAGGACCCTGGTTTGAGGCTCAATTCCCCAGGACCCACGTTAGCCAGATGCACAAGAGGGCGCAAGAGTCTGGAGTTCGTTTGCAGTGGCTGGAGGCCCTGGTGCGCCCATTCTCTCTGTTTCTCTGCCTCTTTCTCTCTCTGTCTGTTGCTCTCAAATAAATAAATAAAAATAAAAAATATTAAAAAAAATAAAATAAATTATATCATCTAAGGGAAGAGCCCCTGGATTATACATAAAAGAGACATGGAGAAGACTAAAATTTGGTCTTGGACAATATCTACCTGATGTCAATTTATATATGTGATTTTATTGTTATGTGTTATCATATTAAAGATGTCGAAATATAGATATTTTTGATAAACCTTGATATAAGTAATTCCAATTGTCATTGTTTCACAGGATGTTAACATGCAAAGGGAGGAAACTATATTTGTGAATGGAATTCACGACTATTTACACTTGGGGATCAGTCCTGAATATTTTAATTTCTTAAATATACTAATAGATCTGTGTTAATAAGTACAATAAGTGACAATTTAGCACTCATTTTTTATATACCTGAGTTTGTTAGAAAGCATATTTGAAGTAAAAATATTTTGTAATAATTCATTGAAAATTAATTATGAAAACATTTAAAATAATTTGGGGGAAATTGGCTATAAATTTCAACATGTTCTTTCTTTTCCCCAAGTGGAAAGTTGTTTACAGCAGACTGTGGATTTTCAGTAAAGAACCCACCAATGGCAGAGTTGGTACACCTTCCACAGAAAGAGAGATAAAAGGTGTGTGAGAAGACAGATGCATGGGTAGAGAGCCAGTGGCTCAGAGTAACTGTGATCTCTTATCTCAAGCCTTTTTATTTATCTGAGCTCTGATGCTGATGGACATAGTTTTACAGCTGTAGCTGCCAATTCATGAGTCTTAACATCCTTTTAAAAAATTTATTTATTTTATATTAATTAGTTTTGTACTCAGTGAATACAGTCAAGTTGGTACCATTGTTAGGCTCATCCATGTCCTACCCCCTCCCCCTGACCCCTCCTTGTTGAGGTATATGGGTCATGCATTGTGGAGTTAGCCCACAGTTATGGGTAGGAGAAATGTTTCTGCATATCATGTACCAAGGTGTGGCTCTGACATTCTTTCCACCCCCTCTTTTGCAAAATTTCCCTGAGCCATATTGGGTTCATTTTGGGTCTCCTTCAGTGATGAGGTGTTGGGGGCCTCTGGGTCTCTGGATATCTGATATGATAGGAGTTGATTGTTCCTTGTGTTGATCTCCTTCACCCTTGTGCTGGTACCTGGTTCACCAAGAAAACAGCCCCCTTGCTTGTTTCTCCAATTGTTCTTAGTTTCAGCTGGGGCCCTTTTGAGGTGTGATGGGGTGGTTCTTTCCTTAGGATCTGAGTCTATCTGAAAAAGTCTATCTGAAAAAGCAGATTCTCCAAGGCAGAATAAAGTTAGCACAAGACAAATGGGATAACCATTATTTTTTTTACAGAGAATCCAATTGGTGTAGGCCCTCTTGTAGCCCACAATTGGTGGTAGCTTGATAATGGAAAGTGAGCTCATGTTTGGATATGGTTCTGACATGTTTCCCAGCTCCAGCTATGGGTCCCATTCCACTGAGGGGATCAGTTAGCAGAATCAAGAGTAGTTGGTTTCCCATCATGGCTGTGTGCCACTATTGCACTTATGTGAGCATCACAACAGTTATTTGCTGATAAGTAGGTTAGACCATGAGTTTCTTGGACAGATATTGGCCATTTTCCCCCAGTTGCCCATGTAGCACCTTCTGGCACTAGTCACGCTGACTGTCTGGAGACTGACTCTCTTCCAGCTTCCAGCCATGTCATTCCATTTTACATGTCAACTGCACATGGTGTCTTCAGCAGTAGGGTCTTACCACTAACCTTTGGTGGGTCATCAAGTATTCTGACAGAAATCTGTCTTTCTTTTAGGAAACCTTGTAGTTCTCTCTGATCATTGTGGATGATTGCCACATGCTGGTACTGGGAGTTACAGGCCAGTGCCCTCTAAGAAAAGGAAAAATAAAGACAACTAATATAAAAGAGTTAGAGAGAAGAAAGGGAGAGAGAGAGAGAGAGAGAGAGAGAGAGAGAGAGAAGCTGTAGAAGATTAAAGTCAGTCTTCATCATACCCTCTACAGTATCTTGTGGTTCAGGTAGGTGTTCCCTCTAAGGGCCTGGTGAAGGTCCAATGATTTGGTCTGCCTTTTAGGATGTAGAATTTTATGGTACCATTGCCGTTTGGGTCTCGATTTGTGTCTCCCATGCTTGCCCTCCCCTCCCTCCCCACCCACCCTATTGTGTAGTCCATGAGATGCTTGCTGGGTATGTCGGCATCTTCAGTAGATTCAAGTTAGGTGCTGTAGATGAGTGAGACTATGTGGTGATTTTCTTTCTGTGATTGGGTAAGTTCACTGAGAATGATCTGTTCCAGGTTCAACCATTTTTCCTCAAATTTCATTGTGTCATTTTTTCTTACTTTTGTGTAGAATTCCTGAGAAATTTGACTATAGGGTTACCAACAAACCCAGTTATACCCTTACTGGGCATGTACCCTAAAACCTTTAAACCACAGTCCAGAGAAATTTGCTCAACCATGTTTAAAGTAGCTCAATTCGTAATAGCTAGGAGCTGGAATCAACCCAGATATCCATCACTAGAAGAATTGATAACTAAGATGTGGTATATCTACACAATGGAATTTAGCATCCTTTTTAAATCTAGTTTTGTATATTGTAATATGCAGAGTCATGCTTTCATTATTTATCAAGCTAGTATTTCTCAGATACTATTGCATTTCTAATATCAATGATATATGTGAAAATTTATTACTTTACTTTTCTTTGAAAAGTTAAATGGCTGGAGAGCTCATTCTGTTGGTAAAGTGTTCGCCATATAACCGGAGCACTGAAGATTGAATTGCCCTCATCCACAACAGCAGGTGTGCCTGCATTGAGAGAGCAGGGGAGTTGGATACAGAAGATCCCTGAAGTTAATGGCTGGTTAATGTAATCTAATCATTGAGTTCTAGGTTCAGTGAGAGACCATGATAAAAAAAAAAAAATAAGTTTGCAGACAATTGATGACAACATCAGAAATTGACCTTTGCATTCCACTTACATGTATGGCCATGAGAAACCCATACCTACACATACACGCACATGTACTTACATACTTTACATGCACATGTAGAGCACACACACACACACACACACACACACACACATGACAATAAAGAATAAAAACTTAAGCTGGCAAATTTTCAGAGTCCATTTGATCATATACAAATAATAAGAATTTTCCTAGTTTAAGGCTAATTATTCATCTATGGTTTTGAGTATCCTCAAATTTCTATCACTACATTTTCTAACAAATGTAAATGGTGTTGAAATTTCAAAAGTAGACTATTATTAAAATATAAACTAAAGAATTATATGCATTTAGATGGCACTTATAATATAGTGATGCATGTACTCTTAATCACAATTATTCTTGTTAAAGGGAAATGGAAATATGTAACTTCTGCTGGAGAAATGGTCAAGTGGTTAAGGCATTTGTCTGTCAAGCCTAAGGACCCTGGTTTGATTCCCCCGTACTTACATAAAGCTAGATGTGTGGCTTATGTATCTGGAGTTAATTTGCAGCAGCTAGAGGCCCTGGCAAGCCCATTCTCTCTCTCTCTCTCTCTCTCTCTGCTTTCAAATAAAAAAGAAAATTAAAAATAAACATATAATTTGTACCTCAATGCATGCATAATTTGATGAAATAAAATGTATCGTGATTTATTTACTTGATTCATTAGATTAAAGTCTCCTTAATATTTAAGCATCAATGTCAGTCAGGGAAGACATACTTCTTGGTAATTTATTTATTTATTTTAATTTTACGCTTTTGTAAGAATGGCATATTTCCCAGGGTTACATTCAAAAATGTTCATGTCAAACCATCTAGTTTGTCTCTCAGCACAAATGTTCTGTTCAACTCTCTTAGGATGAATCTCATTAAGAAAATTTAATTGCCCCTAATTCTTTCACTATAGATAGCTCTGAATGACATAAAACTTAAGTTGTCCCCGGACACATCTGGAATACAAACCAATCAAGTTTCTTTGATGGTGAGGAACATTTAATTGATAACAATCTGCTAAAGATAGACTAAATGATCTTGGACATTTTCAATGTAATATGTAGATTTCCTTCAAGCAAAAGCTTTAACTCTGATGGTTTATTTCAATGAGCACAATATCACAGATATCACTGACATAGGACACTGTAGTTTCATCTATGACATTGGTGGCATATGCTTTGTAGATTTATTATTCCATTAACTATATGAGCATAGACATCCACTAATGAAACATCTTTTGCAGAAAAGCACTAACATAGAAGTTATGCATTGCTAGTGCCACAGTACAACATGGAAAGCTCCTTCTACTACACATTGCTATACCTTAGATCTACAGTGTCCTCCAAAAATATGTGTGCCTTCCAAGAGGATACTGCAGTTCTGGCACCTCATATATCTGTCTGCTTCTTGCTGGTGTGAGGTAAGCTTATTCTCTTTTACCCTCCAAGTAACTATGTGCTGAGTACTCCAAACATATGAGACAAGTTAAACCTTTCCTGTTTCTACAGTATTTATTGTAGTCATGGAAAGCTGCCTAACAGAGCCATTCTCTAATCTCTCAGTGACTTAAAGAAGAAATGAAGTCATCCAAATCTTAACAAATTTTTGGAAAACACACACACAATACATACCTATTTGCATATGAAATCTATAGTTTTTGTATAATTATAATAAAATATAATTTCAGTAAAATTATAATATACATATTTTCTAAGCATTTTAGAATATTTATTTAAGTCATGTTCTAGAAAGCAATATATATTCCCTTCATTTTATATTAAACTTATTTTGGTTTTTATTAGTATCATATTAGTGTACATGGTCCTGCATTATAAGGTGATGTAGTTATGAAAAGGAGGGACAATATTTAAGGTAAATAACATATTCCAAAGGAGTGTGGTCAAAGATGCCATGCCTTGCTAAACAATCATTCCTGTTTTACAATACTTGAAGTAGACACAAGTAATGAAAACATTAAGTGGCTGCTCATGCTGTGGCTAGGGTGAGGTTTGTTCCTTAAATCTTGGTACTTAATATATTGGTTTTGAGATTAAACACTCAAGAAATAGGGCTAGGTATGGAATAATAGGATCACAATTACCTATGTGGAAGGGATTGTTGTTAGTCTGGAGAAGTGAGTTACATAACTCTGAAGTGGAGTACTACCTATGAGAGCAGTTTTTACAAAACAAAGAGGTCGGTGACTTCTGACGTCTTGCTTTTTCCCTTGTCTTGTGATACACTTTCTCTCTCTCTGCTGTCTCTCACAAATTCTCCTGTCAGGTTATGCTGTTCTTTACCTGGTCTTCAAAAAAGCCAGTGCCAACACACTGTTGCCAGGCCTCTGCACTGGTAGCTAAGCACTTTTTTAACATATAAACCATCTACTTTCATGATTCTTCATGTAACATTAAAAAAAAAACTAGAACAAATATTACTTGTGTCTAAAGTAGTACAGCACAAATATATGAAACTTATACAGTACTGAATTACAGATATCAATGTCAGTGCAGCACAAGAAGAAATATTGTTACAGCATAATCACTTCAGCCATTAACTTTGTTTTATTTCAATTTTTTGTGTCAATAGTAAATTAATCTAGGTTTTATGCCTGAACATAGAAGGAACTTGTAATTAAAATAATTTAAATCAACACTAGTTGAGGAAATTAATACTTTCCCTTTTGTGTGCTTGATATATTTTTCAGTGAATATAGCTTATCTGCATAGTAGTAGAGATTGATCAGTGAATGACATAGTCTTCACATGTTTATTGGTGAGGTATGAGTTAACCTGAGTGTATTAATCATTTAATAATGATGTGCATATCTGATAATCGTGTTCACATTTGAATATACACAATTTATTTTATTTATCAATTATACTTCAATGAACCTGAAAATGCTGAAGTCTTCCATAAGTCAAGAATGAGAAAAACAAAGCAAATAATATAATGAAAGAGAAGAAAGAACATTTTTACTTTAAATCAAGTTCTCCTTAACATTATATTTACATTAATTGGAGTCACTTCTTAGTGGCCAATCATAGCAACAGACCAAAGAACCTCATCTTTGTGAATAGACTTGATGCATGTTTGAGATTTACTAGAGGATACAGAAAAGGAGAAAAATATACTTTCTAAATGAGTGAAGCAATGTTGTAACTTTCATATTGATGTTTCATTGGTCTGTACTAGCAGATCAATGTAAGAGCACTCTTTCATGTTTCATATTATGTCCAACTCTAGATAAAAATAGATAATATATTTTAATTTTCTTTTTGTTTATTTTTATACTTTTTATTAAGTAGAATCTTTGTATGGACACATCCTATGTTGGTACCATCATTTCCTTCCTCCCTGTTCCCACTCTGCTGAGACTCTCTTCAGTGGGATTGCTGGTATTCAGCATGGAGTTGTGGGTTATGAGTCAGTCATTGTAGGGAGAGCTATGTTTCTGGATATTCCCTCCTACCATGTGGTTTTTACATTGTTTCTGCCCCTCTTCTACAAAATTCCCTGAGCCTTGATGGGTTGAACTCTCAGCAGCTTCTGGATTTCTGTTGCTGTGTTTGGAGAATCCTGAATTTCTGTCTCCATCACCCTGGCCTAGGTCAGGCTCACCACTTGCTCACCTTGACAGTTCCTCTGCTGTTTCACCATGGCCCTGGCTGCTGTGTGAGGAGTGGTTCATCTCCTGCCAGGGAGTTAGCTATCTATACTTGTCTTATTGGTTGATTATGGTTGTCCTTTTTAATTTAATTTATATATTTGAGAGAGAGAGAGAAAGACAAAGAGCCAGAGATAGAAAATGGATATGCCAGGACCTCTCCCTATTGCAAACAAACTCTAATTGCATGTACTACCTTGTGCATCTGGATTTACATGGGTACTGGGGAATCAAACCTGGGCCCTTAGGCTTTGCAAGCAAGTGACTTAACAGCTGAACCATCTCTCCACCCCTAATTTTCTTCTGTTGAAAGTTATGCCATTTTGTTCTAGGAGTAACTCCTCAGCAGCATATGAGACTAAAAGAATTGATTCTAAATAGATATATTAAAAATTTATATAGCTACCAAATTATGATAGAGGGAAATATTTCATGCAAATATATTAGTGATTCTCCTTGATATTACTTATTAATCATTGAGCAAAAAGCATCATGTATACTTGACCATCCTCCGATGATCCCATTTTAATGGAAAAAATTATGTACATGACAAGACTTAAATATAAAGCACTATGCTGCACACAGAAAAAATTAAGAACTTCATAAGAATGGCGAAAATGAACCTTGATTAGAGGAGAATTTATAACAACAACAAAACTATAACTGAACATGGCCAGCAGCTGGGATGAGTGTACTTGTTAGAAAAGCTATAAAGAAACTCCACACTGAGTGACGTCCTCCCCATATATATAGAGAAAAACAGTGATCTCATAGAAAGAAGATGGTCAGATGCTGGTTATCAAAAGGTAGGGATATAAGAGACAAGAGACAGATAGGGAAATACTGAACAATGGTACTAAGTTAAACCATTTTATACTCTATTGCATGATAGAGTGACTCAAGATAAAATTTATTTGTTGCATTTTTGAGAAAACCAGAGAGAAATTGTATTTATCTACATTTTAGGTTTTTATATATCTGATAAAGTTAAATTAATAAAACATAGAAACTAATCACTATAATAAACTTCAAGTCATCTAAGATATGGACTACCAGGTAAATATCTGTGATCTATGATTATCCTTCAATTCAACCATGGATTGAAAGAAAAGTATGGACAGAAGTAATAGATAATATGTGAGGTATAAGTGAAACTAATCAAGTCGCAGATGAGCTCTGGAATAACAAAGAATGAAGTGTTTTGCTGCACTAGTGAAGTCTCAAAACTGTCCCTTTATGAGTCTTTGGGAGCATACAATTTTATTTCTTCTTCATGTGCTTTCTAAAGAAGTGCTGTTAATTCGAATATACTGATTATTCTATCCAGAATAGTTTGTTACAATTAAAATTTTCATGTGAGCTCTTTGAGAACTTTTTTTTTTTTTTTTTTTTTTTTTTTTTTTTTTTTTTTTTTTTGGCTAGAGGACTTCATGATGAGATGCAAGCTGTGGGAGTAGACTAAACGCACTACAGATACCCAACCCAACCTAAAGGAAAATAGACAGTTCATCACTGGAGTACTAATGAATTTTAGATTTGTTTGCACATAATGTAGTCTAGATAAATATTGAAAGTGAGAACTTCAACTTTCAAATTTTTAACTGAAAAATACATAGATAGTAAAGCAAATTAAAAAATACCCTGAATTTTGCAAGTTCTAAATATTACATTGTTTCTTTTTCTTTGAGAAAAAATAATATTTTAATGAAAATGGGTATTCTATAAAAACTCTAATAAATTATCACAAAAATTAATTTTGAAATAAAGTCGAATATTTATATTTATTGGATATCTGAAACAAACAATTTTCCTCAAATTCTCCAATCATCTATGTGCACAATCAAGATTTTTATGAACACACCAAAGTTGCTTTATTAATTATCAGTTCAACCTACATAGAATTATGAATGATTAATGCCCATTAACACTGTGTGTTAAACACTGGATGAGATTAGTGGATCAGTAAGTACAAATCTTAGTGTAAGTTTGCATACTTTCATGTGTTCAGTATGTAGCAAAAATAATGATAATGTGCTTTACTTATTATGTTTGTCTATTGGTGTTAAGCCTAGGCTTATGTTCAGAGAACATAAATGTTGTTTCTTGTACTTTCTGAACAGTTTTTCATTTTCTTCATACTAGGAAATATAAAGTATTTTCATATTTGTTCACATCCAATGAATTGTTTCTATAGATATCACAAATGGTTCATACAATTTATCAAGTATTTCTTAAATAATTATAATTAATAAATTCATGAAAATTTATATGCACACTTGATTTGATATTATTAAAAATTCTCAAGATTTGTTAAGTTCAGGGTCACATTTTCCTGTATGGGTGGAGTTCTGACCATGTCGAACAGTCACACCCAAGTCCAGGTTCCATCTTATTTGGGCTGCAACAGGACTTTCTGGTTTCTGCTGTGTTAGGCAATGAAAAGCCTTGTCATGACGTCAGAGGATAATGTGGGTTGTTGATTATGTATTCTCTAGCACTTGTTAGACCATGACAGTTTGTTGTTTATGACACAACAAATAATCACAGACACTGACATATAGAACTCTTCGCATGTTTCTTTTTCTCTCTTAATCTCTGTCCTCACTGTAAAAGAGATTTCATTTGTTACCTGTGAAAAACAAAACAAAACAAAAAACAACTATTTTTTCCCTGTGCCAAAGACAGCAAACAAAAACCTCCATACATTTCTATGCATAAAGGAATGCTGTATATTTGCTCAGTGAATAGTGAACAAAAAGAACCTGGAATTTAGCATTGTCTTTTATTATTTACAATAGTAACAGAGTTATTTGCTTCAAAATTATAAAGTGAAAAATGTGAAATGAAAGGTGTGAAATAATATGTTTTTCTGCTGCCAAATCTTCTTAAAAGTTCCCTTGGGGATGACTTTCTCTACCCAAGATATATAAAAGTATATGTACATACATATGTACAATATATCCAAATATAACTGGCAGCTTAAAGCAAAACTATCAGAACAGAATATGAGCCAGGAATCACAATGTTAATCATATTGTTAAATATAATTATTCAGAAAAATGATATATGCTCTATTGCTTGTGCTTTTACTCTTTATGAGTATTCTTCTGCACTAAGCACAACAATAGAATGCTGGGTATATAAAATTATAAGTGGGCTCAGAGGAAGGGAATGGAGGAGAAAAGGGGTGGTGAAAGTGTTAACCAAGTCTAAAAATGTTATAAAATGTCAGATGGAAGTCACTTCTTTGCCAGCTGATTAAAACATTATAATTAAGATTAAAAGAAGAGGAAGAGTGGGCAAAAGCTCCTGGTGGAGATGGATAATGCTGCCCCATAAAGCTATATAGTTTGTTCCAGGAAAAGTCCAGAAAAGGGCTGGGATACTTCCCACTAAATAGTCAAGAAAGCCCCGAGGTCTCTCAAAAAATACAGACAATTGCCAGTGCTTTTGGTTGTCAGCCAGAGCTAGAGGACAAGACTCTTTTGCTAATAGCATCGCATACATCAAATGCAAGGCATTGAATAATCAAACTGGAAGCCTCACCTGGAAGCCTCTGCAGTGCTGGCTAGCTGCCAGCATGTGGGAAAATGCTGTGCAAGCTGCTGGGAAGGAAAAATCATCATTCTTAAGCAGCGGTGGGTCTGCTCTGTGTGCTCAACAATTACGAGCCAACCAAGATCCAGCTACTGATGCAACAGTAAAATAAATATTAGGGGGTAACCAACTGCTTTCTTTCTTTATTCTCTTTGAGGCCTGCTCCACAGGAAGGAATTCCTCACTGGGAATGTCATAGACCCTGGGGGTGAGGGGGGGCAAGCTACTACTTTTGCTGGACTAAATGGATATGTTGTATCCATCAAATTGACCCCTAACTATTATGTTTATGCATGTACAATAATGTCCTTTTCACCTTTTGTCGGAGATGCTCCATTTTTCAGATGGTAGTGAATATTGCAGAGATCCAAACTCATCGAACTGCTGAGAAAAGATGACTGTTGAGTGCTCAGTGCCAAATGAGACATTCATATCAGGCTCTAAAATACTCGGGGAAATTTGCAGAAGATAGGGTTCAAAGACTAGAAGACTTCATAGTGGTGTTTGTTACCTACAAAAGGCCTGTACAATATTGAGTCCATAAACAGTTAACAGACGATAAAAGCAGACAGAAAGAAAATAACACAGCACAGAGAAATGGTACTAATTGAAAACAAGACTTCAATATAATTGGGAGAGGAATAGGCATCAAAAGAAGGTAATGGAAAAAGATTATGATCAAATTACAGCATGTCAATTCATGAAAATTATAAATAAAAGTGTTTAATATGAACTAATATTTTATTTACTTAAATTTCAAGAAAAATACTTTTAAAAAATGTTCATTTATTTGAGAGACAGAGGGAGAGAGAGAGAGAGAGAGAGAGAGAATAAATATGGCTGTTCCAGGACCTCCTGCTACTGTAAATGAACTCCTGACACATGCATCACATTGTGTAGCTGGATTTACATTTTTAACTGCTGAGTCATCTCTTCAGCCCAATACTCCTTAGTTATTGGAACTTTTGGACACATTCAGTAAAATGACACTTTTTAAAAAAGAAAGATGTGCTCTGATTTCAATATTAGTATAAGATAGCATGAAACATTTCAAATTTTAACACTTTTAAAAATTATTTACTGATTTTGTACAAAAGTTTTGTAACATTAGACCCCCTTTCACCCACCTCAAAGGTCTCCTTTGGTGTGGCATTATTGTGATTTAGATTTGTAAACTAAATTTAACTGTGAAAAAGCTTGAAAAACACAGTTTTTACCAAAAGTAAATATCCATTTTTAAGAATTTAATAATTTTCAGCCTCTCAGTCTTCTTGTAGAGACTTTAGAATCTCTTAAGTATAGAGACATAGCATATTCAAAAAGCTAATTTGCAGAATAAGCTTAGATGCCCATCAATATATAATTGGATAACAATTATAATGTATGCACACAATGGAATTTTATGCACAAATAAATAAGAACAAAAGTATATCCTTTGTAGGTAAATGTATAGAACTGAAGAATACATAAAATCAAATAAGGCAGACTCAGGAAGACAAATATCACATATTTTCTTTCATATATACTTCCTAGATTATATTTTATAATTTACAAATATGCAACATAAAACATAATTGGAATTATATGGGAAGAGGAAGGAGACCTAAGAGAAGTGATGAGAATAAAAGTCTATAAAGTAATGAATGCACCAAAAAGTTTTGTATACTTGAATAAAAATGTCTTAATTAAGCCCATCATTATGTGCAATGTATATATTATAACAAACATTTTAAAAATAAGAAGAAAATGTTCCAAAAATTAATGCTTTTACAAATAAAATATTCATATTATGTATGTAATATGCTAAAGTGTAATATTTTCCTACTTTTAAGTATGCAGTGCCAAATTTTGGAAACTGCACAGCTGTTCTCTTTGTCAATTTCTGCTCAGGTTCACTTAAAAGAAATATTATAGACAAACAATTGCTATTTCTGGTGAGCAAAATTTATTTTAATTAATTATGAGTAGTGGTAGTTATTGTGATATATTTCAGCTACCATTATTTTAATTTTTAAATATATAGTATATTCCTAAAATTTGTATTTTAAAGTTCTTGTCATTTAATATCTCAATTCTTATATGCATTCTCAAACATAAATGTACTAATTGCTTCTTATTTCCACCTTTTAACAATACTTTGCTAGGTAATAGATGTTAGGTGAACCACCCTCTTCCCTCATCAAAATCATTAAGACAAAGAGGAACATCACAAATTCACTGATCAGTAAAAAGAACCTTGGACACATTACAAAGATTGGTGGTGATTGGGAAGAAATACACTTTTCTTTATCTCAGCTCAGTTATCTTAAAAGTCAACTTATTTCAGCTGGAATCAACCCAGATGTCCATCACTAGAAGAATGGATAACTAAGATGTGGTATATCTACACAATGGAATTCTATACAGCAGTAAGAAAAAATGACACAATGAAATTTGAGGAAAAATGGTTGAACCTGGAACAGATCATTCTCAGTGAACTTACCCAATCACAGAAAAAAAATCGCCACATAGTCTCACTCATCTACAGCACCTAACCTGAATCTACCCAAGATACCTTACATATCAAGCAAGCATCTCATGGATTAGACACTATGATGGAAGGGGAGGGAGGGGAAGGCATCAACGGGGTGGGAAACACAAATCTAGACCCAAACGGCAATGGTACCATAAAATTCTACTTACTAAAAGACAGACCAAATGGCTGATCCTTCCCCAGGCCCTTACAGGGAACACCGGAATCACAAGACACTGGAGAGGGTAGGACAACGACTAACCTTAATCTTCTACATCTTCCTTCCCTCCTTCTCCCTCTCCCTCTCCCTGTCTCTCTCTCTTCTCTCTAACTTTTGTATATTAGTTACCTTTTTCCTCATTTTCTTAGTAGGCACTGACCTGTAACTCCCAGTACCAGCATGGGGCTATCATCCACAATGAGCTTTTGATCAGAGAGACCTACAAGGTTTCCTAAAAGACAGACAAATTTCTGTCAGAGTACTTGATGTCCCACCAAAGGTTAGTGGTAAGACCCTACTGCTGAAGACACCTTATGTGGTTGACATGCAAAATAGAATGGCATAGCTGGAAGTTGGAAGAGAGTCAGTCCACAGTCAGCGCGTCTAGTGCCAGAAGGTGCTACATGGGCGACTGGAGGAAAATGACCAATATTTGTCCAAGCAACTCATGGTCTAACCTACTTAGCAGCAAATAATTGTTGTGATGCCCACACAAGTGCAGTAGTGGCACACAGCCATGGTGGGGAATCAACTGCTCTTGATTTGGCTAACTGAGCTCCTCAGTGGTGCGGGACCCATAGCTGGAGCTGGGAAACAAGTCAGAATCATATTCAAACATAAGCCCACTCGCCAGTATCAAGCTACCATCAATCGTGGGCTAGAAGAGGGCCTATATGTATTAAATTCTCTATTAAAAAAGTAAGGGTTATCTCTTTTGTCCTGGCACTAACTTACTCTCCGTTAGAGAATCTGCTTCTCTTTTTCAGATAGATATAGATCCTAAGGAGAGAGCCACCCCATCATATCTCAAAAGGGCCCTGGCTGGAACTAAGAAAAATTGGAGAAACAAGCAAGGGGGCTGTTTTCCTGATGAACCGGATACCAGCACAAGGGGGAAGGAGATCAACACAGAGAAAAATCTACTCCTACCAAATCAGAGAGCCAGAGCCTCAGAGGTCCCCAACACCTCATCACTGAAGCAGACCAAAAATGAACCCAACATGGCTCAGGGAAATTTTGCGGAAGAGGGGGCGGAAAGAATGCCAGAGCCACATGTTGGGTCATGATATGCAGAGACATTTAGCTTACCTATAACTGTGGGCTAACTCCACAATGCATGACCCATATACCTCAACAAGGAGGGGCCAAGGGGAGGGGGTAAGTCATAGATGAGCCTAATAATGGTACCAAACTGACTGGATTTGCTGAATACAAAACTAACTAATAAAGAAAAAAATTAAAAAATAAAAAAAATCTTTAAAAAGTCAATTTATTTCTTTAGCCAGAGAGCCTTATAAACATTACACAAAGAGACTCCTTGCCAACCTCCTCAGTTCTACCCTGCAGTTATCAGAAAGCTTTATCTTTTCACTTTTTTTTTTATCTTTTTAAATGCTTTGTTAAGGTAAAATTTAATTGGATAAAATTACCTATTTGGGGGCTGGAGAGATAGCTTAGGGGGAGGGATTGGCCTGCAAAACTTAAATATCCAGGTCAATTCCGCAGTACCCATGTAAGCCAGATGCACAAGGTAGTACATGTTTCTGGAGTTCCTCTGCAGTGGCTAGAGGCCCTGGTGTGGCCATTCTCTCACTCTTTCTCTCTCAAACAAATAAATTGAATATTTTAAAAACTTGGATTCTTAACAGAGTACACCATCTTCATTTTTAAAAATGAAAAAAATTACTCAGAATGTCCCTTGGGTTTTGTGGTAGTTTGATCCAGAAGTCCCCCATAAACTTAGGTGTTCTGAATGCTAGGTTCCCTAGTTGATGGAGATTTGGAAATTAATGCGTCCTGGAATAACTGTTTTATTGGGACGGACTTATAGATGTTGTAGCCAGTTTCCCCTTTCTAGTGTTTGGCACACTCCCCTCTTGCTATGATCCACTTCATGTTGGCCAGGGGGTAACATCAACCCTCTGCTCATGCCATCATTTTCCCCTGTCATCATGGAACTTCCCCTCCAGTCTGTAAGCCTCTTTTTCCCACAAGCAGCTCTTGGTTGGGTGATTTCTACCAGCAATGTGAACCTGACTCCAACAGGTTCCCAACTCCCAGATCTCCTGCTCCTGAGGGTGTGTGAAGATTGAGTAGTCCTCCTGGTTTGTTCCTCACCTCCCAGTTTCCTGGTCTTGATACCCGTGTTACTGCCTTGAGGCTGCCTAGTCTCTGCATGTGGGCTTTGGAAGCAGGCCCTTTGATTCAGTTTCCTGATTGACTGGTCCCTGGGCACCCAAATCCCTATTTCCCTGAGCCAGAGTGTGTGCAGGGTGTACTGTAGGAGCTAGCCTCTTGCCCCTGGTTCTCCAAGTTCCAAGCTCCTGGTCCCCCAACCCATTATCCTGGTGTGCTGAAGAGTGTGTGCGAAAGAATTGACTAGGACAGAGCTCCCAGTTCCCCACCTCCCAGTTCCCTAGTTACCTTTCATGTACTTACAATCTCCACAATCTGGGCATCTGTGGTTATAACCCATCATACACCAACCAAATTCACATTTAAAACAACTCTCATTGAAGATCCTACAAGGACAAGTAATTGCTTCACAGTCAATAAAATAAAATGTTTCCTCAAGATGGGTAGACCATGGAACAAAAAAATAAAAATAAAAAAAAATAAAAGTCTGAAAACAGAGATCTCCAACAAGGATGTCTAGACCCACAGTTGAAGCCTGCAAAACATCATAGAGAAATTAACAGAAATTGAATTCCAAAATGAAAACACAGAAAACAATGTGATCCTGATCAAAAGAATTGCTGAAATGGAAGTAAGCCATCAAAACAAGAGAAACTGCATGAATGAAATCGAGCATAAGTTTCTCTTAAAACACTCAGCTTTTGTCATTAGGATTTACTTAATTGAAGAAACCCATAGAATCCTCAAAAGAGATATGCATGAATTGAAGGTGAGTCAACACATGGAAGAACTCAATAACCATTTGATTAAGCTTAATGAAGACTTGATCAAATGCAAGAATGAATTCCAGGAAGCATCAAGAAAATCATACCTGGAACTGAAATGATAAAAAGAGGTGGGCATGATATAAAATAACACAACAGAAAACAAAAATCAAATAGAGATTTTGAAAATCTGTCTAGAACCCCTCACTAACAGAGTTGCTCATGTGGAAGACAAAACCTCTGAGCTGGAAGGCAGATAGAAAAAAATATATATTGAAAGGCCAAATATTATTCTAAGTTCAAAAAAAATCATTCAGTCTGAATATGAAGGAACTGTGCGATACCCTAAAACACCCAAGCATCTGGATCATGGGCATACCAGAAGGATAGGAAATCCAGACCAGAGGTATAGAGAACCTATTCAACAAAATTATTTAAGAAAATTTTCTCAATCTTTCAAAAGAGAGGCCCATCCAGATACAATAAGCTCAAACAACACCAAACAAATAGGAATGAAAAAGAAACTCTCCAAGGCACATCATAGTTAAAGTTCTTAAAAATGAAACCAAAGAGAGGGTGCTAAAAGCAGAAAGAGAAATAACTCATTACATACAAAGGCAATACCATCAGATTTCTCAATGGAAACCCTGAAAGTCAGAAGAACCTGGAGTGCAACACTTCAAATCTAAAAACTACAGCTTCCAACACAAGGTACTGTACACAGTAAAAGTGTCCCTCATAATAGATCATAAAGGAAAACTTTCCATGAAAAATGTTAACTCTATGATTGTATGAACACAATGCTGAACCTATAGAGAATACTTTAGGGAATATACCACACTGAAATGTCCAATAACCAATCTCAAGAGCCCACAAGAAGATCATAATAACTGAAACTACAACAGGCTCAAAAAAGTACAAAACCAAAGAAAGCATTAAACCCCATAAAGCACTACATCATTGCAGGGATTAAACTGAACATCACAGTTAAAACCTTAAACATTAATGGTCTTGACACATGCATCTAAAGACACAATCTAGGTCTGGAGAGATGGCTTAGTGGTTAAGCACTTGCCTGTGAAGCCTAAGGACCTCTGTTCGAGGCTTGATTCCCCAGAACCCACGTTAGCCAGATGCACAAGGGGCACACACGTCTGGAGTTTGTTTGAGGTGGCTCGAAGCCCTGGCACGCCCATTCTCTCTCTCTCTCTCTCTCTCTCTCTCTCTCTCTCCCTCCTGTCACTCTAAAATAAATAAATAAAAATAAACCAAAAAAAAAATTTTTTTTTAAAGACACAAGCTAGCAGAGTGGATCAGCAAAATGAACTCTTCTATCTGCTGTCTTCAAGAAACCCACCTCACCACTAAAAACAGACACCTCCCCCGGGTGAATGGATACAAAATGATATTCCAAGCAAATGGAATTTAGAAACAAGCAGGTGGTGCTACATTAATATCTGATTAAATAGACTTAAAACCAAAATCAAAAAGGACAAAGAAGGCCACTTCTTACATGTCAAGGGAATGGTCCAAAACGAGGACAAAACAATCATAAATCTATATGTGCCAAGCACAGGGGCAACACAGTTTATAAAAGAAAACCAAATTGACAAGAAAACAGAAATAAAAAACTACCACTACCATAGTTGGGAACTTCAATACTCCCCTATCATCAATAGACAGGTCATCCAAGCAGAAAATCAACATGGAAATAATAGAGTTCAACACCATAGATCAACCAGATCCAATGGACATCTACAGAACATTCCACTATAAATCTGTAGAATACCCATTCTTCTCAGCAGCCCAGGAAACCTTCTCCAAAATCATCATATATTAGGCAAAAAAAGCATGCATCCATAAATTCAGGAAAATTGAAGTAACTTTCTGCATTATATGAGATCACAATGCTTTAAAGCTAGAAATTAACAAGCGACACATAAGGAACTCCACCAGTTCCTGAAGATTGAACAACACACTTTTAAACAATGAATGGGTTGTGAAATAAGTCAACACAGAAATTGTAAAAATCCTAGAATTTAATGATAATGAAATCAAAACTTAACAAAACTTATGGAACACAATGAAGGCAGTCCTAAGGGAAAAACTTACAGTGCTAAATGTCTTCATAACAAAGACAGAGAAATTCCAAATTAATAACCTAACCATCTACCTAAAGGCATCAGAAAAAGAAGAATCCAACCCAAAGAGATCCAGAAGGAAAGAAATAATCAAGATCAGGGCAGAAATTAATGAATTGGAAACTAAGAAAGCAATTTAAAAATTTTTTTTAAATGAAGAGGTATTTCTTTGAAAAAAAAAAAAAGCAAATTGATAAACCCCTGGCCAATTTTATCAAGTTAAAAAGGTGAAATCTCAAATTAACAAATTAGAAATGAAAAAGCATAACTGACTGCTGGTCACACAACACATAAGCCATAACACCATGGGGAATACCTGCAACCCCACTGAGGAAAGTCCCCAACAGAATGTGGGCAGGGACAAGGGAAAAGAGAGTAGCGATGATGATGTATCTATACAAAATATGTTGTTAATAATAATAAAGATATATAAAAATTTCTTAATAACATTTTATTTTTAGTTTTTTTTTCTTTCAATCTTTCCCTTGATGCATTGTCTTGTTCATGAGGGAAATTTTTCCTGAAGTCAGAATCTGGTAATGTTTCTGGAGCTAAAAGTTTAGTTAATGTTTTCCAGAGTATTGTTAAAATCCCATTACCTTGTATGGTGTCAGTGAGACGTAGAGAAGGGAGTTATTTTTGTGAATATCTGAATGCTAGAAATTTCTATGTTGTCTTATTTCCATGATTTTTTTTATAATTACAAAGTCTGTGATACTATGTTGAATGTCTACTAAAATTCATTGTTTTTACAACCTATGCAATCTCTACTTACAGAGACTGACTAATAATAGTAACTTTTTTTCCAGTTACCAGTGGAATTTCATCCTACAGGTTATTTAACAGTCCTTAATAATGAACAATAGTGCCCTCTATGAATATTAATGACCAACACAGTCTTAATCCAAGAGTTCATGATTTAATCTACAGAAGTCTTTATGGCCTAAAACACCAGTGATTGTGAGTGAGTCAGGATATGAGCAGATGCAGCACTATGTTTGCATTTCTGGGTATCTCTGTGTGCTTATATTGTGTATGAAATGCAAAGAAATCTTGCAGACATTGGTAAACTGAAGTGCAAAGTCTACATGCTACCACATGGGACCCAGAATGGTTATGAATATGGCCCAACAGACCATCACAAAGTTACTTAAAACATTATGAGACCTTTTTTCCAGTTGTTTTATGTAATTCAATGGCACGAACTTTACAGATAACAACCATTACCCAAAGTCAAAAAGGTGTAGACATCTGTATTCCATGTTGTCAGAGCGCTAGTCACCATAGCCAAGAAACTGAGTATATTTTACATGCTTCAGTCAATGGATAGGTAACAAAAATATGGTATACTGTCAGAATGAAATGATGTATGACCACAAAAGTAATTATTGTGCAATTTAAAGCAAAATAGAATTCTATAGTTATTTGAAAGAAGTCAGGCAGAGAATAACTAATGTTGTCACTCATATGTGGAAACTTAAAAAGTTGATGTCAAATGTAGAGAGTAGAATAGGGTTGGCTAGAGGCAGGGAAAGGATGGAGAGGACTTGAGTAGTTCATTGCCTCGTGTGAAGCAGACATTCTGCTGCTGTTATGTGGTGATGTCACAATGGTGAACAATGGCTACACTTCAGTATGTCTCGTGGAAAAGGTTGAAAGTTTTCATGACAAAGATATAGCTGTTAGAGGTGATGAATATACCCACTATTAAGATGCTCTGCAGTCTCAGAATCTGAAGCCTTATCATATGAGAATAGTCATTCTTCCAGCATCATGTGCAAACAATACTCAACTCCTGAATTTCTGAGCTTCCTGCCAAGCATAACTACAACAACCACAACAACCAACAAAAACAAAACCAGCAGCAACAAACATTGAGTGCAGAGCTAAAATTATTTTAAGATCTGAGGAAATCCTGAAAACTACTTCAAGATTCAATACAGCACAATGTTTTCCAATCATTTCACCTTCATTTAAGGGAAGGGAAGGGAATAGAAAGAAAGGGAAGAACAGAAGGGAAGGACAGAAGGGAAAGGGGAGGGAAAGAGCAGGAAAGGGAAAGAAAAGACAAGAAAATTCCAACACTAGGGAGTCAGAGGTAGGTAGTTCACTGTGAGTTCGAGGCCATCCTGAGGCTACTGAGTGAATAACATGTTAGCCTGAGCTACAGGGAGACACTACCTAAAAAAGAAAAAGGAAGAAAGAATGAAGGAAGGAAGGGAAAAAGGAGGAACAGAATGAGGGAGAGAAGGGGAGGGATAGGAGGAATGGAATAGGAAGAGTGAGGAAGGAAATGAAAACGACTTCTAAATAAGAAGGTAGAAGCACTGTCTCCATCTGCACATGATGGAGTGCACATAGAAATACCTAAAATGTCACGTTTTTAAATCAATGTGCCAAAAGAAACGTGAAAATAACAGCAAGAGAAAATTACTCAAACTAATAAAAATAAATGAAAACTGTTTCAAATAAAATGTAGGTTCATATAATAGCATTTCTTTGATATTGCACTATTAATTTTTCTGTACAGCATGTATGAATAACTTAAAATGTGAGCTTAAATATGTTAAATAATCATGCATATCCATCAGCAAACATCTCAGGCTTTATAAGTTGGAAGACACTTTCTGATCATGAAGTTAAATTGGATCTTATCATGTTTCAGCCTTATGGTGTCATTTTTGCCATTCTGCTTCCCTTGTTTGACTAATACTGCTCTTCAAATCAGGGCTGTTCCTTCTCAGCAAACTCATCTCAGAAAAATTCCACCTTGTACACTACAATATGATCATGCCGTCCTCTGTAACAATAAAGAAACAGTTTATTTGTCCCTACAGGTCCTCTTGAAGCAGTCCACTAGTCTCCATTATGGCAGTGTTTCTCCAGCTTTAACACATACAGAATCATGTGAGAGCTGAGAATGTCATATGTTTGGATTCAGGATTAAAAAAGAATTAACATTTAATATTAAAAGCACAAGAATATGAATATATAAATCTAGATACACAGAAATTATTGTTAGTTGTCCAGAAGAAAAGCAAATTTTCAGTAGTAGAGTGCTTGCCTGGTACTTGCAAGGCCCCTCAATTTTACCCGCAGAACTTAAAAAAAATTAATTACAGAATTAGAATAATTTAAAGGTTTAATAGTACTCATTTTTTTGAACATCAGCTTGATTGTTTCTAAATCAGTTGGCCTGGAGTAGGCTTGTTAATATGCATTACTCACTATTTTTATGTGTTGCTGACCCCACTTGTTTAGGGACCACACTCATGCAAATACAATCATATATTGAAGGACACTTTTATCAAAGTTCTACATGGTTTCCATTATTTTTATCATAGCCTATTGGCTTGGTCTACACTGTGATGTAACTCATAACAGGGCAGTCACCTTCTATCTAAAGGAAGCCCCAAAACAACTATTTGAAATCATGTTTAATATTGAATATAATAAGAAGATTCTGAATTTATATGGCAACTTTTTCCTTAATATTACCCATTTTATGTTTGATGTTCAAAAGTTTATACAGGCATTTATTCTTAGAAACAATTTGTATTTACATGATATAAACACATGATTTCATAGAATGAAGGATCACATAGTGAGCTCTGTTGGTCTACATTCACACACTTTTGCTGGACACCGTGTGCTTGAGCACACAGTCATTTCTAGAATATAGCAGTCTGCACGAAAGTCAAAGCTGCGGGCTGGAGAGATGGCTTAGCGGTAAAGCGCTTGCCTGTGAAGCCTAAGGACCCTGGTTCAAGGCTCGACTCCCCAGGACCCACGTTAGCCAGATGCACAAGGGGGCGCACGCGTCTGGAGTTCGTTTGCAGTGGCTGGAGGCCCTGGCACGCTCATTCTCTCTCCCTCTCTCTATCTGCCTCTTTCTCTCTCTGTCTCTCGCTCTCAAATAAATAAATAAAAATAACAACAACAAAAAAAAAAGAAAGTCAAAGCTGCTTGCAGAACCAGATTTGATAGAGACAAGATCCAAGAGAGTCATACAAGGTTAATTAAGCAGTACCATTAGAAAAATCTCAGAGAAAATGCCCTCAGAGGACTGAATCCCTTGTGGGTTCAAGTCCAATATTTACTAGCCTTTTGTCTATCTATTTGTGTCACCAGCACAAGTGTGCTGTAGAAGTGAAGTGTTTACAAACACTCACATTGAGTAAACACAAAGAGTGCAATTGAATAAAACTCCACTTGATTACATCTCAAGCAAAAGGAATTGGATAAAGTGAAATTAGATGTTTTTAAGGAAGAGACATGGAATGTAATCAGAAAAATTCAACAACCAAGTGAAATGTATGGGTCCACTGTCATCCATCATCATGGATGTGAAATATAATTAACCACCTCTTCCTGCACATTCAATTGCACAACAGTCCTATTTCATATGGTGTAATTATATAATACAGATAAGACATATCCCTTCTGCCAAAGGAGACAACCATTCTGGGATCCCAACTCCAAGGCTGTGATCTTACAGAAGAAATTGCTCCTGCTCTGATTGTAATGATTGCAGTAATGTTATTACTTATTAATTATCAAACATCAAATGCTTCCCAAGAAATTTTATATAACTTATTTATTTTAATTACTCTGAAGATATGTCTCACAGACATAGCATATGAAAAGCCAAGTAACTTGTCCAAAATCACATAATGGGCATAGGTGTGGAAAATGAAATGTAAATTTGATAGCTGCAGTACCTCATAGATACACTGCACATGGTCAGAGACAATGCTTACTGGATAGAAGAAATGCAAAAATAACCGCAGGAATTGATTTAACCTCGTATTTAGAATAAATTGTGAATAATGAATGTGGGTGAAAACAACATACATGTGGACATTAAACATCTGGATGTAGCAGATACTTTTCCCATCTTCCATTGCTGCATATTCTGTATGCACAGCCTTAGAAGACCAAGGTATTTTGTCCATTGTAGTTGTTCAGATATTTATCCTTAATGAGTCTAAGCTTAAGATTTTACTACCTGAATAGGGTTGGGGAAGTCTCTGATTACCATCTAAGTATGTTAGCATAACATGATACTGAAAGGATGACTCAATTTTCATATGTAGACTTTAATTCCTTATTTCCACAGAAATAACTGCAAGAAAACAGCATATATATCAAGGCATGGTAGTGTGCGCCTCTAAGGATAAATAAGTAAAGATCACACATTTGAAGACAACTTAGGCTACTAAGTTACACAGTGAGGTTCCAGTCTAGCCAGGCCAAGGATCATGAGGAGTCCCAATTACCCATTGATAGTGCTGCCATGGAGTCCAGTGAAGCTCATAAGGAATACTATCGCTAGTGAAAATATTAGGCATCAAGTTCTAAAACGGATCCATAATGGTTACAGTAGTAATTAAAATGTGATTGTATAAAAAATTATATTGATACTTTATAACTATTCTTTTTTCAGTAGCTTACAGTGTCATTTTTTTCAGGACAGCATTTCAAAGTCAAAAGAAATAGTCTTTAATCCAAATTTATGGCTAAAATACTGTTAGGAAAGCCTTCTGGGTTGAGTGATGACATATGGAAGAACACTGGATCAATCTTTTATGTGACATCCTTCACTATGAATATGGTTCATCATACAATATGATTTTTCTTGAAATTCCATAAGTTGACATAAGACATAAATGCTTAAACAACAGTCTCTTCAATGGCAAGTTATTTGATAAAAATCAAACCCCAATTTCTGCCAACTATCAAGTTGATATCTAAATGTCTTTTCTTTCTTGTCTGTATGTGTGCTGGTGCATATGTGTGTGGGTGTGCATGTATGTGTTTGTGCAAGCATGTGCAGACCAGATATAGACTCATCTGTTTTCCTCTTTTGCTTTCCATATTATTCTTTGAGACAAGATCACTCACTGATGCTAGAGCTCACCAACTGGTCTAATTAGTTGGCCAGTGATCTCATGCTGAGAGCTGTGATTACACAATGTGCACAGCCATTTATGTGGACTCTAATAGATCTGAACTTGGGTCCTCTTGATTACACAGGAAGTATGTTACTGACAAAGTTATCTTCCCAGTCATAGATTTCTTGACATGATGATATCCAGGCTTAAAGCTAAATAATAATATCTAAAGAAAATTATTAGAGTACTTTACCAGAGAGACCACTGCAAATCATTTCATATATGTATATGAATATATATATTTTATTTATCATTCACATTTAATTTATTATTCATATATTTTATTTATTATTTTATTATATTATTCATGTTTTCTTTATTATTCATGTATTATATATGAATGTATATATTATTTATTTATTCATTTGACATAGAAAGAGGGGGAGAGAGAGAGAGAGAGAGAATGGGTGCGCCAGAGCCTCCAGCCACTGCAAAGGAACTCCAGATGCGATGTGTGAGCCCCCTTGTGCATGCATCTGGCTAATGTGGGTCCTGGGGAGTCGAACCTAGGTCCTTGGATTTGCAGGCAAACACCTTAACTGCTAAGCCATTCCTCCACCCCACAAATGATTTCTTAATCAGGGTTCTCATATTCACAAAATTAGTGACACTTACTAGCATTGAAGTTTATGAATATTCAAAATGAAACTGAGTTTATGTCCAGGTTTCTGGATACTATTGTCCATATAAGATATTAATAGAGCCAGAGAAGTTCAAAGTCACAGTCTAACTATAAGATAACACAATGGAAAGTTAAGTTAGTTCTCTTGAAATATATCCAATACCATAATTAGTCAAAATCTCCTTATTGTTTTATCATACTGTAGCAGAATCTTCCAGATCACAAAGTGTGGATAGAGTGTGTCATAAATTTTGGTTTCTATTGATCCTAGTTGATAACTGATTCATTTTTTCATCCCTTTTATCTACAAATTATCATAGATTACATCCAAGGACATTGTTTTACTGTTGCTTGAAGCTCTGTTTTCCCAATGTCTTCTACTAGCCCATGTTTTGTGAACAATCAAATATGAAAAAGGGAATTCAAATCTGGTGGAAACCTTTTGAAAAAACGCAAAGTGTAGATTCAAATGGTCACACTGAATGTGATCCAGAGTGGCTAAGAAACACATGGCAGGATATATCTGCTTTCAGTTTACACATTCTCATAACCTATAGAATAAAGCAGAGCGGGAAACTCTGCCCTACTTTAAGAATTAACAATTCTTTCCGGGCGTGGTGGCGCACGCCTTTAATCCCAGCACTCGGGAGGCAGAGGTAGGAGGATCGCCGTGAGTTCGAGGCCACCCTGAGACTCCATAGTGAATTCCAGGTCAGCCTGGGCTAGAGTGAAACCCTACCTCGAAAAACCAAAAAATAAAAAAAAAAGAATTAACAATTCTTAACACATTCTACCTTTGTTGTTTGAAACAAGATTTATTCATTATTTTAATTTATATGGGCTAGGTATTTGAACACAGGCCTTATTCTCAATAATCTTGAGATGTAAGTATAGAATGCTCTATATTTGAAATGGCTGACATAGGTAGTAGTCAGTTTTCTGCAAGCTAACTGAATTTAAGATCTACTTGAACAAAAGGTCTTCAAAAGTCATATGTGACTAAAAGCTACAGATCTTCCTTGGTATTTTACAAAGATCACCTTTCTAAATTAGTTTGCCTCTTCAACTTATCTAAGCCTTGAAGGCAATAAAGAGTCTACAAATAATATGGAACCTTTTCAAACTAGTAACAGAAGTGATCACCTCTCACGTTGTTGTTTTTGATAAAACACCATGAGGTCCAACTTACACTCAGCTAGTGCTAGCAAAAATTGAATAAGAACATGAACATCTGAAATAGGGATATTGTGACTAAGCTTCAATGTCTATCTACCACACATAATATACTAAGATAGTTAGGATTTATATATAAGGCCCAGAGCATGAACATTTGCTCATATTTAGAATGAACTGAAACCCCATAAAAGCTTCAACATTTGACTTCACACAAAGTTACGTCTCTACACATAAATATACAATTTGTAAAATATATATATATATAATATATATATTATAGATTATTTTACATCTGCCCTTAAGTGCTGACCTCAAATGCAAATAAAAGAAAAACTGCACAGGAGATATTTATGCTGCACATACTTTTATTAGAAAACACTGAAGTTCAGGTATGTATGTACTTTTAAGTTAAATACTTTGCTGAACATGGACAGGCAGATTAAAATATCCAGTGAAAGAAGCAAGAAAATATTTTTCAATAACATATCCTGATTATAACCAAATTAAACATGAGTAGCAAAACAGTAATCAACCAATGTAAAACAAATTATATGCTACAGAGATTTATAAATTAGTTTATCCAAGTATAGCTTTTAAAATTCAGATCTTCATGGAAAGATCTTTATTCCAGGGTTTTTGAAAGTTTAGCCATATGATAAGAAGTTCTTTTCTGTTTGAAAGGAGTACAAGGTTAATATAATGGGAGCTATGATTTATTAATTTTAGCAATGTATGAGAATTAAAATGCTAACTCTTACTTTTAGGTAATTTAAACAAAAGGCTCACATCATGTAGACATAAACATAAATTTTCTTACAGCTTGTCACAAGAAAATATAGCTAACATTCTTAAATATTTTCCTACAGCTGATCAGTTTTACTTTCAGAATGAAATGCATATAAAATCCATACCTTTATAACCAAGTAAATACTTGGAAATGCATGAAAGATTTACTTTTTGCACATATGTAATATGTGTGATGCTATATGTACATGGTGTCTGTGTGGTACATATACATGTTTTGTATATAGATGTTCCTGCACCTTGTGCATGAGAGTGGAGCCAGAGAAGTGCATTAGGTGACCCCCATCCATCACTCATCCTTGTGTTTCCTTAAGATAGAGTCTGTCACTGATTCCAGAACTTACATTTATCATGAGCCCAGTGGATTTTGAGGTTGTTGCTGCTCACAGGCCTGGGGTTACAAGTGTGCATAATCATGCCATGAATATATATATATATATATATATATATATATATATATATATATATATATATATATATTTGACTGAATCCTGTACAAGCATGAAAGCCTGAGGGTGACTGACATTGCCTGAGTTCAATTCTAGAATGTATGTACAGAATGCAGTCTTACCCACTGATTCATCTCTTCAGCTGAAAACGTTGTTTGAATTACTAACTTTATTTACAGCAAACTTATTTATTGCATTCATATACTCAAAAATACTTTGAGTAACACCAAGTGGTGACTTGTGTAATCCCCAAACCTAGGGAGCTCAGAGGGATGGTCACAAGTTTAATGTCACTTCTAAAGAAACTCTGCCTCAAAAATTGAGAGAAAGAAATAAATTAAAAGGGAAAAGTCTGGAAAGATGGAACAGACTGAACAATAAGGGAGTTTGCTTACAAAGCCTGCTGGCCACAGTTTGATTCCCTATTCACCCACATAAATTCAGATGCACAAGTTGTTATATGCATCTGGAATTTGTAGGAAGTATCAAAAGGCCTTGACACATCCATTCTCTAATCTTGCTCTCTTCCTCTCTCTGCTTGAAAATAAGTAATTAAAATATATAAAAGATAGGTAAGGAGGAAAGAGGGATATAAAGAGAAGGAAATTTTATTAAAAAAACTATTGATTGATTTTTGGTATGATAGATTAATGTCTTCTTTTAAATAATTATTTAAGTTAGCATATAAAGCCGTAGGTTTCATTATGGTGTTTTCAAATAATGTTTGTTTTAGTGGCTTCTCCTTCCCTTCTACCTTTCCATATCCATCTATCTACTTTGTACTCTTCTAAGCCCAGTAGCCTTTTTCCCTTTTTCATGTGAACTTATTCTATTCCCTGCCACCTTTGTCAACATCTCTTTTTCCCCCTTTATGGCATCCTCCAGTGATATAATCAGGCAGCATGTAGTACTTATAAAGTAGATTAATATAATCTAATAAAGCATTTTAATAATTATTTATTTTTATTTATTTATTATATGAGAGCGACAGACAGAGACAGAAAGAGGCAGAGAGAGAGAGAGAATGGGCGAGCCAGGGCCTCCAGCCACTGCAAATGAACTCCAGACACATGCGTCCTCTTGTGCATCTGGCTAATGTGGGTCCAGGGGAATCAAGCCTTGAACTAGGGTCCTTAGGTTTCACAGGCAAGCGCTTAACTGCTAAGCTGCTCTCCAGCCCTAATAAAGCATTTTAAATCTAATTTTCATATTATCATGTTATATCTTACATAATAAAATGTTTTCCCATTAGAGAGATAGTACAATTTATTATTCTAGTTAATAATGAACACATTAAATCAAATCCCAGGTTACAGATATATATATATCTTTTTTCAACTGCTACTTTTCATATTCATGTTAATTTCTTAATGTAGATATAACCATAATATTGTGTGGGTTGTAAGTTCATGCACAAAATTGGGTAAATAAGAATTGTGCTGATTATAAGATCTTATGGTTTGATTTTAAAAAGTATTCTTTATAAGAAGTATGATTTCTAAGATCTCTATGAGACATTGAGTATTTAGTATCATTTTGAAAGAATTATAATCATCACTGTTTTCCTCCAAAAAAATCAGTTTTAGGGCTAGCATTCCAAAAGGCCAATGGCTAAAGGCTATTGCTCTGTGGAGCTTGCCAGAGAACATTTTGCCTGATTGCAGTTAATGCTCATTAGAGACAGGAAAAAAGATGCTGTAGCAAGAAATTTGGAACACCAGAAAAATATCAGGAATTTCATGTTGGAGGATTCATTTCCTTTTATTTCTTGCTTCACCTTGTTCAAGTTCAAAAGAAAAATGAGTTAATTAGTTCAGGAACTGATCACTCAACTTTCTAAAATATGAATTAATTAGTTGAAATATCTAGAGGATAATAACAACTTAATTGAAATGTTTGTTTTCTGTGTCTCTTTAAGATTTTTTTTCTCATATACTTATATGTCTACATTTGTTCTATGAAACAAGGTTTATGTACAAAACATAAAGGGACAATCAGTATAATAAACATTTCATAGTCAATCTTGTTTTGCAGTAAGTATGCCTAAAATTATTCTCTCAGAAATTTTTCACCATATAATGCACTATTAGTAACTACATTGTCCATGTAGTACATTACAATTCTAAATATTCTTCTTACATAAGAGTGAATTTGTGAATTTTGGTGTAATTCTCTCAGTATTTTCTCCCTTTCTGAAACTGGTACACAGTGTCCTATACAGTGTTTCTATTCATTTGACTTTTTGTTAACAGATTCTACAAATAAGTGAGATAATTAGTATTTTAATGTGTCTGCATTTTCCCAGTATATTAGCTGCGTTTAGATCCATCCTTTGAATTTATAGAACAATTTTATTTAATTAGGGAGAAAAATATTCTAATTTTTCAAATTATCCATTGATGAATACTTAGGGTCCCCCCCCCCGTATCTTGAAAATGGGACTATAACATGAATATGTTTTGTGCACCCAAGTGAGTATGTTGAAATCCTGACACTCAGTGTGATGTATTTGAGGAAGTTTTGCTTTGGGAGTTTAGATCACAAGAACATCAACTTCCGGCTTAGATGAACCAAGATTCATGCTAATAAAGGATGCCTGAGAAACTTTGTTGCCTCGTTTTGTCATGTGAGGTGAGAGTGTGAAAGTCCATCAGTGGGGAAGCCCTCGCAAGATACAGCACCAGCTATCGATTTGTCTTTGGATGTCCCGGCTGAAAGCAATAGCTTTCCATCTGTATGTATACCATTGAGTCAATGACACTTGTTACAGCAACACAAATATAGTGAGACAGAAAACTGCTAGTATTGATATAGTTTAATAACAAAATGTCCAAATACATAAATCCACATACTGCATTAAGTGAATGGCATGCTAATGAAAAAAGTGAATATTAGAGCAGGATACAGACTTAATGAGAGCTTATGTGTCAAAGCTACACCAAAGTATCACCTTTCCTAGAGGAACACCCTGCCTGACCGACCACTGAAGGCAATAATGTGACCATTATAAATACTTGCTTAATATTTTTTTTAATTTTTTTGTTTATTTTTATTTGTTTATTTGAGAGCTGCAGACAGAAAGAGGCAGATATAGAGAATGGGTGCGCCAGGGCCTCCAGCCACTGCAAACGAACTCCAGACGCGTGCGCCCCCTCGTGCATCTGGCTAACATGGGTCCTGGGGAATCGAGCTTTGAACTGCGGTCCTCAGGCTTCACAGGCAAGCGCTTAACCGCTAAGCCATCTCTCCAGCCCACTTGCTTCATATTTTATAGGAACCCAAACACTATGTAACATAGTGCTGTGGCATATTTACAATGATTCTCCATTTCCACTTATCTTTTACTATCTCCTTATCTTGTAATCTATTTTTCAATATCTTGCAATTCCTTACACCTTTACTGTTCTCAGCAAGTTGGGATACTTATGTCACAACGTACTGATTATCATAATATTTCTCATTCATCAACATCATATTTCCCTCATTTTGTCACCATTAGAAAAAACTGCGCATTTTTAGAATATCAGTTTTTGAGGTGCATAGAGCCTTGGACTTAGCAATATTTTATGAGAGTTTTGAAATAACTTTGTTTAAATGATCTATTTCTGGCTCTACTCCACCTATAACTTTGCTTCTCAAATTCATGCAGATTTTTTTTGTTTTCTCACTAATTTTCATAGTGTGGCAAGTGTGGCAAAGGAAGTTAATTTTATTAACATTTGTGAATAAAACCCAACTGATTTTGGCTGACACAAATGCACATTGTAGTCTGTTGTCTTTAATATACATTTTTAAAAACAGTTTTCACCCATCCAAATTTCCAAATCAATTCTTGGTGCAGAAGCCCAAGGTCTATTAACTTCATGTATAAAATGGCACAAATGGGCAGATGTTTAAGTTCCATGAGCCCAGTTATCTTTTGCTTTGAGGAGAAAGCAAGAAATCTCTCAAAAAGGGTACTGGATGTCTCACAGTTATTACTATTTTTGTGATGGGTTAGAAAAAATTACTAATTTTTCCATATGCAAGACCAATGCTATGCTATGTCACTGTATCATCATGTCACCATACCCATGTGCTTCTGTTGGCTTTTACAGTTTCTCACCAATTCTGTTGCCTGGAGCTACTAAGACTATGCACAGATGGTGCCCGTTACACATGCAACAACCTGACCTCTGTTCCATCTGAGGATTTTTATTATAATAAATGTAAGAGGATTGATAATACTTTTATGAGAACAGACTGCATTTTAAAATTTATAATGAAAACACTTTATATATTATCTTCTCATGCAAAATTATATTAATAATTCAATTAAAAGTTAGAATGTTCAGAAAATCAAAGTTAACTTCATTAGTGACATCCCAGTAATACAACTGTATGACTCCTTAATCACCTCTTTCTAATCATAAACATGGAAAAAAGAGCACCACTGCAGAAAATATTTGAAGTTAACTTTATAACTCTTAACTTTGGTAGCTTTTCTTTCTTAGACCATTACTTTATGTAAATTTCAAGGTTGGTAGGATTTATAGCTAATAAAAAATTTCAAGGTTTGGAAATTAATTGAACAAACTTATTTTACACAAACAACATCACAGACAACATGAACATTAATAAATTTCTAATTGTAATTGTTTATTACTTTCCTGTTAGTCACTCAGTAGATATTTCAATGTTCAAAAGACTGAAAGACATAGAAAGTATTGACTTCAAAATGTGATCTTCATGATTTTATGTTTTAAGTGGAAAAATATACATCTGCATAAACAATGCATAAATGATGCCTATTAAAATAAATATTTCTAGCAATAATGAGACTTTATTTAAAACAATTGGATTGCTATGCCATGAATATAATGCAATTATAAATGTAAAATTTTCTCACAAAAATATTTAGTGCATATAAATCTAATAGAATAAATTATCAATCAACAAATGACTTGACTAAGTAGTATTCAAAAATGACCCAACAATTTAAACTTGTTAAAATAAATAAGTTCCTGTGATACTTATCTTTCATTATCAAATAGATTGGATTTACAATTTCACAGGCAATAAATCAATGGGCATATCTGTGAGGGTGTATTTAGTGTGGCTTTACGGAGATGTAAATACCTACCCTGAATGCAGGCTGTACCACTCCATGAGCAGGGGTCCCAGACTGAATAAAAAAGAAACAGTAAGTTGAGCCATCAGCATTCATCTCTGTGCTTCCTGACTCCAAGTGCAATGTGACCAGGTGTGTCATGCTCCTGCTCCATGGCTATTCTTCCACAAAGGACTGTATCCCTTCTTAAACTATCAGTTCAGATAAATGTTTCCCCGCCCCCCTTAGGTTGCTTTTGTAAGGTAATTTGTCACGGTAGTGAGAAAATAAACTATTACATCTCTTAACCCCAACAAGATAAAATACTAAATCAGATAAAAAAAATTAAACGTTACAGTTCAAAATTGACTAATACCCTTTATTGTTAAACATACTGTAAATTTTCCTAAAGTTTAAAATAATATTTCTAAGTCATAAGTTAGTGAAAATTTTTTCTGAATACTTTTTTGAGTATTCTTGCAAATGGTAACTCGAGAATCTAGACAAATTCAATTTTATATAACCTAGGAGCAATTATTTAAGTATAATGATAACAGAAATTATTCCTATGTATAGATTAGTTACCAACTTGTGCAGGAAGAATTGCATTTTACTCAAATCTAAGAATAATGATAAGTGGCATTTTTAATTAATGACACTAACTGTTTAATGCTGGTACTGAATTCTTTAGAACATAAAATATGGTTGATACTTTTATTAAGCATTTTCCATTTAATTATTAAGTGACTATAATGAAGGTGCCTTGATAGAATCAAAAAGGAAAACAAATGAGGCACTCAGGAAAACAAGACATTGAAAAGTCATAGTATCTTTTATATAATATACTTGTAATTGTTTATTTGGATTACAATATAAGAATTGTAGAAGCAGGTAACTGTCAAAATCATCTAAAGTAATAATTACATGTTCTAGTGAGAAACAAAAACTATGACTGAAATCATATGTACTTAATGCATATCAAATATAATCACAAATAAATTCAATATAATATTCACTCCAAAAAATTTTAAAATAAACAGTAACAGTATATTTGTTTTCTGACATTAGAAATTCTTTATTTTCTTTGAATTTGCATTGTTTCTCTTATGTTAAAATTTAATTTTCTATGTCCTTTGGTATTGATGGATTGTTCCTTATGGGTTGTAAGTAGCCTATATGGAAGTGGATATTCCTAACATATATCTAATCTTCTCTGTCCTTCAGAGCTTATTACAATATAGAAAAAAATGGATAACTTTATTCTTGCAACATGCAGATTAAGTTATAAATCGATTGCTAACATTAATAGCTAATATTCATGAAACTTTATTATTTCAGATCTTCTAAGAGTTCACTTACCTGCTTTACTAATGTAAGTTTACTTAAGAGATTTATCTAAATTAACAATTGACTTGTCTAATTTTCCTGTGATCAGTATAAAGTTTGTGATATTGCCTGACTCT
The DNA here is from genome assembly GCA_036346955.1 of Dipus sagitta. Classification (NCBI taxonomy): domain Eukaryota; kingdom Metazoa; phylum Chordata; class Mammalia; order Rodentia; family Dipodidae; genus Dipus; species Dipus sagitta. Next base: position 53,816,578 of record CM070774.1, read on the forward strand.
AAAGAAATGATTGATCTTTCCAAGTTCACTGAAAGTTCTCTGAGAAAGACTATGAAGACATTGCATTTGGCTCTATTACTGTAGGTTTCAGTTTTAAGTTGCTAGGCAACAATAGCATTCTCTTATCTTAGTTAAGACAACAATATGTTATTGTCACATATTTGAGCTTACTGTCACCATCATTTCTCAATTGAGTTGCAATTTGATGGTGACTGAGTTTGAAGTACTATGAATATTTCTCCACTAATATATCTATAACCTTGAATAGGATGATTATAACCTTTGGGATGTCTCAGACATCTCTAAAGGTATATCAGGAGTCTCCATACTGCTTTCAAAGTGGCTGTACCATCTTACATTTCCACCAACAGTGGATGAGTGTTCCTACTTCTCCACATCCTCTCCAGCATTTGTTTTCATTTGATTTTTTGATGCTTGTTAACCTTACTGGGGTAAAGTGGAATCTCATAGTTGTTTTAATTTGCATTTCTCTGATGATTAGGGATGATGAACATTTTCTTAAGTGTGTGTTTGCCATTTGTATTTCTTCCTCTGTGAACTGCCTGTTGAGCTCTTTGCCCCATTTTGTGAGTGGGGTGTTTGACTTCTTACTGTTTAGATTTTTGAGTTCTTTGTAGGTTCTAGAGATTAGGCCTCTGTCAGTTGGATAACCCACAAATATTTTCTCCCACTCTGTGGGTAATCTATTGGATTTGCTTATTGTATGCTTGTCTGTAAAGAAACTCTTCAGCTTCATGGGATCCCATTGGTTGAGTGACTGTTTAAGATCGTGAGCTACTGGGGTTTTGTTCAGGAAGTCTTGTTCCATTCCTATATCATAGAAAGTACTTCCTGAATTTTCTTCCAGTAGTAGTTGAGTTTCTGGTCTTATATTGAGGTCTTTGATCCATTTGGACTTGAGTGTAGTGCAATTGTGTGGATCAAGTTTCAATTTCTTGCATATGATTATCCAGTTTGTCCAGCACCATTTGTTGATGATGCTGTCTTTTTTCCAACCAATATTGTTAGGGCCTTTGTCAAATATCAAGTAGCTATAGTTGCTTGACCCAAAGTCTGGGTCCTCGATTCTATTCCATTGGCCTATACTCCCGTTTTTATGCCAGTATCATGCTGTTTTTATTACTATGGCTTTGTAATATAGCTTTAGAACCACTGATGAAATTTAGCATATAGATAATGAGGTAACTATATATTAATATTATATTTCTTGAATTACACAACATAAATTACAAAAAGTATTTTGCCACAATTTGAACTTAATTTCGATTAAATCTCTTGGTGTAACACACTCTATAGTAAATTGGAAGAAGAGAAAAATATGTTAATTATACATGTAACAAAATCTAGAATGTAGCATATGCACAAATTCAAGGAGCAACCTTCTCAGATAAATTTCAAGGTGGAATAATCACAAAGGAGGTACATGTACACTATGGGAATGCAAAGCCCCTCTATTCATGCTGAAAGTAGCAGAATTCAGTTTTTAAAATCATGTGAACAAATGACCATAAAATATCTTTCTTTGAACAAATTAAGAGAAAATGTAATTATTAGCACTGCAATTTAAAACAATTATGGGTTTGGGAAGATGACTCAATGAATAAAACTCTTGGCATGTAAGGATGACTTCATGAGTTAGATCTCCTGGCCAGATGTAAAGCCAAGAGCCATAGGCGGGGCTTCTGAAATTTGGAGAGGAGCATTTCCTGGCAGCATGCGGAACACCCAGCCTTGAGAAAGGAGCAATAAACGGAGAACCATGAGAGACAATACCTCAAAAACTATGGAAGGCAAGAACCTATGCCTGAAAGGTGTATTCTGAACTCCACATGTGTGAGTCTACTTCTCAGACACACATCATACACACATATAAAAGACACTAAAATGTTATATTTTAGATGTACCCACAACTATTGAAATGTGTAGACAAGAAATGATATTAAGAGACATAGAGAGAGAAAAGAAAGGAGGAAGAGAGGAAAGTCAAGTGAAGCACTGAGTAGTTCTTGTCCTTAGTATCTGATCTAGATAATTATTTATATCTGTGCATGTATTTGGTGTGAAGATATAAAGAGATTCATTTGCTTTATAATTCTATGATTCCCTATTGTTTACTTAGAGGGCATTTGATCTATTTTTAGATAATTATATATTATACTACTTATTATCTGTAGGTCCAAGTTATTAATATTTTCTAATTGTTTATTCATCCATTCCTCATTGGTCTCAGTGGTTTGGGATATGAATTGAATTTTTTCAGATTTATGTGGCCACTTATTTATAGAAAACTGAAATTCTTTAAGTACATTTACATAAGAGTAGAATATAAAAGCCGGGTGTGGTGGCGCACACCTTTAATCCCAGCACTCAGTAGGCAGAGGTTGGAGGATCTCTGAGAGTTTGGCTAAATAGTGAGTTCCGGGTCAGCCTGGGCTAGAGTGAGACCCTACCTTGAAAAACCAAAAAAAAAAAAAAAAAAAAAAAAAGGAATACAGTATATAATAAAATAAATGAATTAAACAAATAAAACACATTACATCTTTTCTCTCTCTTATATATCAGCTTCATGACATATTGGATTTTTTATCCCATCTTAGCAAATTCTATTCAAAATTATTTGAAATTCTCTAAGAAGTATAAGCTGATTTCAGCAAGTTGATATATGGAGTTGAAATCCTGAGTGTATCTCTAGAAATGTGTGTGGCCTAGAATTTTGGATAGATGATAGGTAATAGACAGATAGATTGATAGATGATAGATGATAGATAGGTAGATAATCTATACCACATAACACATTCCATTTATTTAACAATAAATTATAAAACATCTACTGAATGACTAAACCTTTACATGTATCGCTTCTCTGCCAGTTGGCTAAGATCAAGTGTAGTACCTTTACATGAGATTGTGTAATACAATAGCTATTAATAAAAATTACCTTATGTATTTTAAATATTTATAAAACACAGTGGGCAAATCATAATATTGTCATTTATATTAAGAAAATAATAACAAGACTAAATCCTCTTTACAATTTTTCTTTAAGTATGTTCTGCAATTTATAATAGTGCATTCCAGAGTATTTCACAACAGAAAGGTTCTCTATATACATAGAATATGCAATGTTTAATAATTTCAAATTAGATTTTGATCAGGTTAGGAATCAGGTAAGGAACACATTTCTTGGAAAGGCCAGGGAAGGCATTTTCAAGAAGAATTGGTAGAAAGAGGTAACCCTTCCCCAGAGTGACTGTGTTTCCTTTGGTGTAATATGTGTATATGCAACATCTCCAAGCGAACACAGGGCCTTTTGCTGCCAGTGATACTGCATGGTTCATCCATCAGATACAAATGAAGAAAAAGGTAGCATTTCTCCTAGAAGGTGATTAACTTGGGGCAGGTCCCTGAACACATGGAAACCACCTTGCTAACGTGACAGGACTAGAACTTGCATCTTATTCAGTCTCATCAAAGATGGCTGCAAGCAACAACTTCAGCATCAGCTGTCTGCTTCTCCCTCAACTTTCTGGGGTGAAACGCCTGCAGGTTAGTTGTTCCTGAGTCATTCTTTTGAGCACATCTACCAATCAGGTCCCTCCCTTACACACCTGAGCATGGTGATGTGGCCCTTTCTAATTAGATGCCTAATTCATATACTTGAACTTGGGCCACATGCATGAGCCCCTTCTTGGCACCTTACCCTTCTTAGGCTATGTTCTCCTTCCATATGTGACAGGGACGTCTCCATCTCCCTGCCCCCCCCCCAGCCAGGCTGGGAAGAATTACTTGAATTACTATGTCTTCCATGTTTTTCTGCTTTGCTTTTTCTCTATCTTTATTTTTCCTAAAACAGCTCATAAGTTACCCTCCTCTCGAGTCTCTGGATTCAATTCTTTGATAACATGGGTAAGAATCTGAGATTTGAGAATTGGTGGGGTGAGAGTTCTACTCCCACAGAGCTTCCTGCTACCTCACACCCTATTGCTGCTATCCTTCATGGACACTAGAATCCAGCTTCTTCAGCCTTTCAATGAGGACTGACGACCAGTGGCTCTCCAGGAATCCTCCAGGCTTTCATTGCTTGATTGGAACTGCTTAAGCATCTAACCCATGTGAACTGAGAAGCTACTGATATCTCTGACTCTATAGCCTGCAGTCATTGTATGATTGGCCAGCCTATATCCTGTAAGCTAATCTAATTAATTCATTTTATAATTCATATTCATTCCATTGGTCTGTTCCTTTAGAGAGACTGATACAGATTGATATTGCACAACTGTATATAGTATTATCAATGAATAAACACACACATATACACATACTTATATGTAGTGCTTATTTTTAATCTTAGTGGTTAGGATATATAGAAAGATTCTTATTTTTAGTGACATATATATGTCATATGTATATATAATTACATATATATATAATTATAAACACATATTGGTAGTATAAATATGAATATGTTGGGGTTAATATTTGAATGGAAAATTGTTTTATTGTATGATGAGACAGTAAAGAATATGTTTTAAGCCATTCACTCTGAAAGACTTAAGGCAACACATGTAATTTAAATATGCACACAAGCAAAACATATATCACCATTTTCTTACCATTAATGTTTTCCAAAGTACAGTTTTGACTGATTTCTTATGTAGTTTAAAAAGGCACTTTGACTTGTCATGGGTTGTTTTTATATCATGCTTATTTCTTTCTAACCAGCAAATCTTTTGCATACCAGTCTACATAGAATTCACATATGCACACACATACACACACAAATATACATATATAATGTTATGTTATATTATATATAATCTTATCCAGACATATCTAACAAGAATATCACAAGCACATTTCAATTCCATGATGATCTTCCCACCAGTATCCATAGAACAGAGCACAGTCCAGGATTATTGCTTCACTACCCACACAGAGAGACAATGCCCCACTTGAACAACTTTCTAATCTTGTTGACCCTCCCCTCTATTCTAATATTATTTCATTCTAAAACATGTGGGTTGAAATGAAAAGCTGAAAGTTTGTAGTGACATACGATATCAGAAAGAAGTTATATTGAGTATATTTTTTATGATCCACTTTAGATCCATCCAAAACTGTTTATCTGAAAAACTGGTGATACTGGAAGTTGATTTGCCATTGAAAAGAATGTTTCTATTTATATAATATTATAAGATCTTGTCATATTCACCTGTTTTGATTTCTGTGTACTTCATGAAGATTTAATAAGATAAAAAATAAAAGTAATCTTCATCAAGGATTTCCTTTCAGAAATGTGCAAGAACAATAAAAATTAACTATAGAGAGTCTAAACTATGGCATTACATTTAATAATCTATAGCGACAAGTATATTTAAGAAAGAAAACATCCTCTCTTAATTCACTGGTTTATTTATTAATATATGCATATAATTTTTTGAAGTTATATAAATTATATTAAACTGACATTAAGTTAATTTCCTTCTTTTTTTGGTATTTTTGAGGTAAGGTATCAGTCTAGCCCAGGTGTAGTTCCTGGCTGGCCTTGAACTCACAGAGATCCTCCTACCTCTGCCTCCCAAGAGCTAGGATTAATGGCATGCCCCACCAAATGAGAAAGTAAAAAAATGAAAAATTATATTAATATTTTAATTGCTATAATGATGTACCACATTAAACTGTAGCAGAATATAACAGATGCCACTGGATCAAAAATATTCTGGGGAAATTATTCTGTAACATTTTTGCATGAGAGCATACATGAAAATGAATAGCTATGTAAACTAGTGGGGGAGAAAAATGTTCAATGGTCTTACTCAACAGTAGATCTACCTTGCATGTTATACAACCAACCAGCAAGGCAAGATGTACCCAGTGAGAACACTTGCATAATTATTAGGCAGGTAATCAACTGTTCTGTGATTAGAACTCCTGGCTACCCCATACAGAGAACTCATGATTAGTAGAAAAATCTAGTCAAAATCATATGATTGGGAATATCATAGCTCCTAGGAGAGAAGCTTCTGCTTATGTTTGTCTAAATGGATATTTTTCATACATCAAATTGCCCTCTAAAATATTTATTTACATGAATACTAGGGAGACTCAAAGTGCTGAGAATAAGTGACAGCTGTGTGCTCAGGTCTAATTGAAACATCTCTATCATGCCCTTAAATGCTCAAGAAATACTATAGAAGCGCAGGTGAAAATAATGTAAGAGCCAGAAGATAAGGAGGGGTTCTTTGTATTAATATCTTCTGCACATGAAGTGGCATTGCATTCATTACTGCATAGTGGCTGTTGTTATCTTTACCAGACCTGTATAATATTGGGTGATCAACATTTTAAAATGGATGATGAAGTAAGACAAAAAAAAAAGTAAAAGAGAAATCAAGATAGAAGAGGGAATCATTGAAAATAATGGGTTCAGTGGAAGGAACATGAGAGAAGGGGCAAAAGAATGTAGTGGGAGGGATTATGCTCTATCTTCTATCTATCTATCTATCTATCTATCTATCTATCTATCATCTATTATCTATCTATCTATCTATCTATCTATCTATCTATCTATCTATCTACCTACCTATCATCTAAAAGATAACAGAATGTATGTTTCAGTGGTAGAATATATGCCTAGCACTCACGAATTACTTGAATAAGTCCCCAGGACTACTAGGAAAACAAAAAAAATAACAAAAAGGGAACAGAGGATTCTGCAAGTATTGTTATGTTCTCGAAGATTTTGATCAGGTTAGGAATCAGGTAAGGAACACATTTCTTGGAAAGGCCAGGGAAGGCATTTTCAAGAAGAATTGGTAGAAAGAGGTAACCCTTCCCCAGAGTGACTGTGTTTCCTTTGGTGTAATATGTGTATATGCAACATCTCCAAGCGAACACAGGGCCTTTTGCTGCCAGTGATACTGCATGGTTCATCCATCAGATACAAATGAAGAAAAAGGTAGCATTTCTCCTAGAAGGTGATTAACTTGGGGCAGGTCCCTGAACACATGGAAACCACCTTGCTAACGTGACAGGACTAGAACTTGCATCTTATTCAGTCTCATCAAAGATGGCTGCAAACAACAACTTCAGCATCAGCTGTCTGCTTCTCCCTCAACTTTCTGGGGTGAAACGCCTGCAGGTTAGTTGTTCCTGAGTCATTCTTTTGAGCACATCTACCAATCAGGTCCCTCCCTTACACACCTGAGCATGGTGATGTGGCCCTTTCTAATTAGATGCCTAATTCATATACTTGAACTTGGGCCACATGCATGAGCCCCTTCTTGGCACCTTACCCTTCTTAGGCTATGTTCTCCTTCCATATGTGACAGGGACGTCTCCATCTCCCTGCCCCCTCCCCAGCCAGGCTGGGAAGAATTACTTGAATTACTATGTCTTCCATGTTTTTCTGCTTTGCTTTTTCTCTATCTTTATTTTTCCTAAAACAGCTCATAAGTTACCCTCCTCTCGAGTCTCTGGATTCAATTCTTTGATAACATGGGTAAGAATCTGAGATTTGAGAATTGGTGGGGTGAGAGTTCTACTCCCACAGAGCTTCCTGCTACCTCACACCCTATTGCTGCTATCCTTCATGGACACTAGAATCCAGCTTCTTCAGCCTTTCAATGAGGACTGACGACCAGTGGCTCTCCAGGAATCCTCCAGGCTTTCATTGCTTGATTGGAACTGCTTAAGCATCTAACCCATGTGAACTGAGAAGCTACTGATATCTCTGACTCTATAGCCTGCAGTCATTGTATGATTGGCCAGCCTATATCCTGTAAGCTAATCTAATTAATTCATTTTATAATTCATATTCATTCCATTGGTCTGTTCCTTTAGAGAGACTGATACAGATTGATATTGCACAACTGTATATAGTATTATCAATGAATAAACACACACATATACACATACTTATATGTAGTGCTTATTTTTAATCTTAGTGGTTAGGATATATAGAAAGATTCTTATTTTTAGTGACATATATATGTCATATGTATATATAATTACATATATATATAATTATAAACACATATTGGTAGTATAAATATGAATATGTTGGGGTTAATATTTGAATGGAAAATTGTTTTATTGTATGATGAGACAGTAAAGAATATGTTTTAAGCCATTCACTCTGAAAGACTTAAGGCAACACATGTAATTTAAATATGCACACAAGCAAAACATATATCACCATTTTCTTACCATTAATGTTTTCCAAAGTACAGTTTTGACTGATTTCTTATGTAGTTTAAAAAGGCACTTTGACTTGTCATGGGTTGTTTTTATATCATGCTTATTTCTTTCTAACCAGCAAATCTTTTGCATACCAGTCTACATAGAATTCACATATGCACACACATACACACACAAATATACATATATAATGTTATGTTATATTATATATAATCTTATCCAGACATATCTAACAAGAATATCACAAGCACATTTCAATTCCATGATGATCTTCCCACCAGTATCCATAGAACAGAGCACAGTCCAGGATTATTGCTTCACTACCCACACAGAGAGACAATGCCCCACTTGAACAACTTTCTAATCTTGTTGACCCTCCCCTCTATTCTAATATTATTTCATTCTAAAACATGTGGGTTGAAATGAAAAGCTGAAAGTTTGTAGTGACATACGATATCAGAAAGAAGTTATATTGAGTATATTTTTTATGATCCACTTTAGATCCATCCAAAACTGTTTATCTGAAAAACTGGTGATACTGGAAGTTGATTTGCCATTGAAAAGAATGTTTCTATTTATATAATATTATAAGATCTTGTCATATTCACCTGTTTTGATTTCTGTGTACTTCATGAAGATTTAATAAGATAAAAAATAAAAGTAATCTTCATCAAGGATTTCCTTTCAGAAATGTGCAAGAACAATAAAAATTAACTATAGAGAGTCTAAACTATGTCATTACATTTAATAATCTATAGCGACAAGTATATTTAAGAAAGAAAACATCCTCTCTTAATTCACTGGTTTATTTATTAATATATGCATATAATTTTTTGAAGTTATATAAATTATATTAAACTGACATTAAGTTAATTTCCTTCTTTTTTTGGTATTTTTGAGGTAAGGTATCAGTCTAGCCCAGGTGTAGTTCCTGGCTGGCCTTGAACTCACAGAGATCCTCCTACCTCTGCCTCCCAAGAGCTAGGATTAATGGCATGCCCCACCAAATGAGAAAGTAAAAAAATGAAAAATTATATTAATATTTTAATTGCTATAATGATGTACCACATTAAACTGTAGCAGAATATAACAGATGCCACTGGATCAAAAATATTCTGGGGAAATTATTCTGTAACATTTTTGCATGAGAGCATACATGAAAATGAATAGCTATGTAAACTAGTGGGGGAGAAAAATGTTCAATGGTCTTACTCAACAGTAGATCTACCTTGCATGTTATACAACCAACCAGCAAGGCAAGATGTACCCAGTGAGAACACTTGCATAATTATTAGGCAGGTAATCAACTGTTCTGTGATTAGAACTCCTGGCTACCCCATACAGAGAACTCATGATTAGTAGAAAAATCTAGTCAAAATCATATGATTGGGAATATCATAGCTCCTAGGAGAGAAGCTTCTGCTTATGTTTGTCTAAATGGATATTTTTCATACATCAAATTGCCCTCTAAAATATTTATTTACATGAATACTAGGGAGACTCAAAGTGCTGAGAATAAGTGACAGCTGTGTGCTCAGGTCTAATTGAAACATCTCTATCATGCCCTTAAATGCTCAAGAAATACTATAGAAGCGCAGGTGAAAATAATGTAAGAGCCAGAAGATAAGGAGGGGTTCTTTGTTTTAATATCTTCTGCACATGAAGTGGCATTGCATTCATTACTGCATAGTGGCTGTTGTTATCTTTACCAGACCTGTATAATATTGGGTGATCAACATTTTAAAATGGATGATGAAGTAAGACAAAAAAAAAAGTAAAAGAGAAATCAAGATAGAAGAGGGAATCATTGAAAATAATGGGTTCAGTGGAAGGAACATGAGAGAAGGGGCAAAAGAATGTAGTGGGAGGGATTATGCTCTATCTTCTATCTATCTATCTATCTATCTATCTATCTATCTATCTATCATCTATTATCTATCTATCTATCTATCTATCTATCTATCTATCTATCTACCTACCTATCATCTAAAAGATAACAGAATGTATGTTTCAGTGGTAGAATATATGCCTAGCACTCACGAATTACTTGAATAAGTCCCCAGGACTACTAGGAAAACAAAAAAAATAACAAAAAGGGAACAGAGGATTCTGCAAGTATTGTTATGTTCTCGAAGAATGATTCACAATATTAGTGGTTACATGGTTTCAGAAAGTGCTCACTATGCCATTTTTTCTAGCATATACATTATTACTTTTAAGATTTTAATAATAATGTTATTTTTATAATTGCTATGGTCATTTTTCCTTTTCACTGAAAATATAAAACCTAAATGTTGAATAACCCAAATGCTTTCAATAACACTGTAATATCACCCATCCATTCTAATAATATTTTAGTAGTACATTATGTATGTTTCCACATCTTAAAATTAGAGTGTGCAGTTATTCCCAGAAGGGATTGTATCCTAAAACAAAGAATGCAAGTTGAAAATTCCATAAAAAATACATTTTCTTCCACTGGGTGTGATGGCACACCCCTTTAGTCCCAGCCCTCGGGAGGCAGAGGTAGGAGGATTGCCGTGACTTTGAGGCCACCCTGAGAGACTGCATAGTGAATTCCAGGTCAGCCTGGACTAGAGAGAGATCCTACCTTGAAAAACAAAACAAAAAAAAAATCCCCCCTAATGGTTTTATATTAACTGACATTTCTCATAGGGAACTGATGAAGAACATGGTAGGCACCATAGAGCAAAAGGAATATTTCTATGTGGGTCAATTTCTGTAACTTTTATCATAGCAAAGAAAAGATCTGGGAAAGTAACTAAGAAAATCATGACAAAAGGAACACACTCCATTTATATATATTTAGGGTCAAAGGGCTCACACAGTGAAAAGCTAGGACATCTGGGACTACAAAGAGGAATGTTGACACAGAACTGCCAGTATAAGTTGTCCGTAAATGAGAAGAAATAAAAAGTGAGATGAATGAAAATGTTCTGTAGATACTTTTAGTTTGCTGGATATTTTTAGGTTCCTTGTAAGCATATGTTCTCAACTTGGTATACTTAAGAGTGTTTTGTTAAATTAAATAGATGCAGTTTTTTTATGTTAAAGTGAAAAATTACTGTGCATATTTCAAAGAACATGAATTTCCTCAGAGAACAGAATGAGGAGGAATTCATTGTAATGTGAAACTGAGTGTTTTCGTAATAGATCTCGCATGTATCCCATTTTACATAATCTGATCAATGTGGTTATTCTATATACCGAATCCTTACATATGTTTTGAAATGGCTTAATTCATTGTTGAAAATGTCAAGGGCAAAAGTAACAGTACTAAACTCCTATTTTCCTTTAAGTCATGTTTTGTCCCAGGGCTAGTTCTCATGGGGTGGAGGTTTTTCAGATTGATGTCTATACTTGCTGGTGGCTTTGGTAATTTGAAGCATATTTTCTCCATATAAACTATGTACTTTCAATTTTTGGTCTCCAACTGGTGGCTGTTTGGGAGGCAAAGCCTATCCGGAAAAGGTATGATCTCAGGGATGGGCTCTGGGAGGGAATAGGCAGCTCCCTGTTGCCAGAGCTCATGCTCAGCTCATTTTCTTAGTGAAGTTTTCCACCAGCTGTGACAAAAAGTGATGTCCTATCTATGTTCTGCCTTCCTTTTCCTGCCAACGTGTAGTTTGCCCTGGAGACTGTAAGCCAAAATAAATTCTTCCCCCAATAAACTGGTTTGGATTGGGTAATGGTTACCATTAGTGACATCACTTAGACTGCAAAATGATCATTACTTAAGAGGTCTCTTCATTTACTTCTGCAAAGAAGAATGACCAAAATGTTGAGTCAGCATCTGATATGCAACTTTATTGAGCAGGATATCAACCTAAGAGAATTTATGAGTGAAAAAATCAGTTAAAATACGATCAGAATTAACAAGGGAGTTCCAGCAAATGTATAATGTATCTCATTATGTTTAATGATCTATCAAGATAGATATATTTTAGAAAAAATTGCAGCATTAGGGTAAAAATCAGTAGCTTTTTTTCAATTAATCACAATTAATGAGAAAGAATGTCTTATAGGGGAATAATTTTGATAATTAATAGAAAATAACTAAACTGTTTAGGGGTTCCAGACCATGGTAAGGTTACAGCCACAGTTGGGGTGAATCTTAACCTTTATTTAATCTTCTCTGGAAACATCTTTTTAGACAAATGCCTATACTTACCTTACCAATCGCCTAGGCATATCTGAATTAAGTCAACTTGACTATGAAGACTAGCTACTACAATGAGATTATGAGAAATGCATGTTTGCCAAAGTATTTATGTATGTCTATGTCTTTCTACCAAAGGAAGAAAAATATTGAAATATTTTATCTTAGATACTTCAATTTGTATACAAATAACTACAACATAAGAATGTAAACATTTAAGGTGCAAAATTTTGGGTTTATGTAACTGTATGTACACACATAAGAAAGTATAGAATCAGCAAGAGCTTTTTACATACTTATAAGGTAAATCAGTACTAAACATTATATACAGAAACTTTACCCTGGTATACTAACATCCTAGACAAGAAAATTAATCAGTCAATATAACTTTTATACACCATATAATTATAAGCATTATGTAAAATAATAAAATGTATGGGAGCTCATAGAAGAGAAAGATGGGGTGGGGCTGGTTGTCATTTAGGTGAGGTGATCATGGAAAAAGTTGTTGAATAATATTTTTAATTTTTTTTGTTTTTATATTTATTTACTTATTTGAGAGTGACAGACAGAGAAAGAGGCAGAGAGAGAGAGAGAGAGAGAATGGGCAGGCCAGGGCTTCCAGCCACTGCAAAATAACTCCAGATGTATGCGCCCCCTTGTGCATCTGGCTAACGTGGGTCCTGGGGAATTGATCCTTGAACTGGGGTCCTTAGGTTTCACAGGCAAGCACTTAACCACTAAACCATCTCTCCAGCCCTGAAAAATATTTTTTAAGTCCTTTAAGTAAACAATGGGCTGAGTCACACATAAATATAGAAAATAGTATTTTTGTACCTGTAGGAATTAGACTATGTAATACCCCTGAACCATACATACAGGTGTCTGTGTGTAAAATGAACAGGATATGGCTGGACCACAGTAAGTGGTAAAAAAATAGTCACAAATGAAATCAGTATGGAGTTGCAATCAGATTATGTACAGCTTCATAGATTATTAATGGTAGGTGATGCATAACATTTTTTTAAACTGGTTATTTGTGTTGGAAGGGGACACAATGCAGTGAGAGTAAAATTATATGTTAAATATTTATATGCTGAAAAGTGGGTTTGATTACAAAATTTTTGGCTAAAAATTAAAGGAGTAAGTTATTTATAATTATAAATACTATAAATTAATTGCACTTAAAAATGCCATTTAGGGTGAGGAATGATTGGAAAGTTTTGGTTAGAAGAATATAATACTCCTCTTAATTTTGACAGGATCGTTTTGACTGGTGTGTTCAGAATAGACTCTGGGTAATGATATGCAGAGACATTTATCTTACCCATAACTGTGGGCTAACTCCACAATGCATGACCCATATACCTCAACAAGGAGGGGCCAAGGGGAGGGGGTAGATCATGGATGAGCCTAATAATGGTACCAAATTGACTGTATTTGCTGAATACAAAAGTAACTAATAAAGAAAAAAAGAAAAAAAAAAGAATAGACTCTGGGACAAAGAGCAGAAACAAGAGATCTGAGAAAAGACATTAAATGTCTTCTGAGACAGAGATGCTTATACGAGGATTTAGTATTATTATACCTCAGTGAATTTTAGGTATCTTCTATGTACAAATATGACTTTAAGCCATAAATTCTTAAATGTGAATCCATACGTAGACATGGAGAACTATTATTAAGGAATCATGTTATGAAAGAACACAACACCATTTAGTTCGTAGAATTTCAGATGTTTCAGTAAAATTATGGTTAGTTAATGGAGTGGAAAGTGTACATATCACCAAAATTTAATTTGATTTTAAAGGTAATATATGCTAGTTCTTATATACTTTGACTTTTTAATTGTTAATGTTTTATTTTTATTTATTTATTTATTGGTTTTCGATTTTTTTAATTTATTTTTTTATTAATTAGTTTTGTATTCAGCAAATACGGTCAGTTTGGTACCATTATTAGGCTCATGCGTGACCTACCCCCTCCCCTTGGCCCCCTCCTTGTTGAGGTATATGGGCCATGCATTGTGGAGTTAGCCCACAGCTATGGGTAACATAAATGTCTCTGCATATCATGACCCAAAATGTGGCTCTGACATTCTTTCTGCCCCCTCTTCAGCAAAATTTCCCTGAGCCATGTTGGATTCATTTTTGGTCTGCTTCAGTGATGTGGTGTTGGGGGCCTCTGAGGCTCTGGCTCTCTGATTTGGTAGGAGTTGATTTTTCTCTGTGTTGATCTCCTTCCCCCTTGTGCTGGTATCTGGTTCATCAGGAAAAGAGCACCCTGGCTTGTTTCGCCAATTTTTTCTTCGTTTCAGCCAGGGCTCTTTTGAGGTATGATGGGGTGGCTCTCTCCTTAGTAGCTACATATATCTGAGAAAAAGAAGCAGATTCTCCAACAGAGAGTAAGTTAGCACCAGGATAAATGAGATAACGCTTACTTTTTTATATAGAGAACTTAATAGGTGTGGGCCCTCTTGCAGCCCATGATTGATGGTAACTTGATATTGGAGAGTGGGCTTATGTTTGGATATGGTTCTGACTTGTTTCCCAGCTCCAGATATGGGTCCTGAACCATCGAGGGGATCATTTAGCCAAATTAAGAGCAGTTGGTTCCCCACCATGGCTGTGTGCCACTATTGCATTTGTTTGGGCATCACAACAAGTTATTTGCTGCTAAGTAGGTTAGACCATGAGTTGCTTGGACAGATACTGGTCACTTTCTCCCAGTCACCCATGTAGCACCTTCTGGCACTAGACACACTGACTGTCTTGGGACTGACTCTCTTCCAACTTCCAGCCATGCCATTCCATTTTGCATGTCAGCCACATAAGGTGTCTTCAGCAGTAGGGTCTTACCACTAACCTTTTGTGGGTCATCAAGTACTCTGAGAGAAATCTGTGTGTCTTTTTGGAAACCTTATAGGTCTCTCTGATCAAAAGCTCATTGTAGATGATAGCCCCATGCTGGTACTTGGAGTTACAGGCCAGTGCCCACTAAGAAAACAAGGAAAAAGATAACTAATATACAAGAGTTAGAGAGAAGAGAGAGGGGGAGAGAGAGAGAGAGGGAGGGAGAGGGAGGGAGGGAAGATGTAGAAGATTAAGGTTAGTCTTGATCCTACCCTCTCCAGTGTCTTGTGGTTCCGGTGATCCCTCTAAGGGCCTGGTGAAGGTTTGGCCATTTGGTCGGCCTTTTAGTAAGTAGAATTTTATGGTACCATTGCTGTTTGGGTCTAGATTTGTGTTTCCCACCCCTTTGATGCCCTCCCCTCCCTCCCCTTCCATCCTAGTGTCTAGTCCGCGAGATGCTTGCTGGGTATGTAAGGTATCTTGGGTAGATTCAGGTTAGGTGCTGTAGATGAGTGAGACTATGTGGCAAATTTTTTTCTGTGATTGGGTAAGTTCACTGAGAATGATCTGTTCCAGGTTCAACCATTTCTCCTCAAATTTCATTTTGTTATTTTTTTCTTACTGCTGTATAGAATCGATTGTGTAGATACACTACATCTTAGTTATCCATTCTTCTAGGGATGGACATCTGGGTTGATTCCAGCTCTTAGCTATTACGAATTGAGCCACTACAAACATGGTTGAGCAAATCTCTCTAGCCTGTGGTTTCAAGGTTTTAGGGTAGATGTGCAGTAAGGGAATAACTGGGTCTGTTGGCATCTCTATAGTCAGCTTTTTCAGGAGTCTCCATATTGCTTTCTAAAGTGGTTTTACCATCTTACATTCCCACCAACAGTGGATAGCGTTCCTACTTCTCCATATCCTCGTCAACATTTATTTTCATTTGATTTTTTGATGTTTGCTATCCTTATTGGGGTAAGGTGGAATCTCATAGTTGTTTTAGTTTGCATTTCTCTGATGATTAGGGATGATGAACATTTTATTAAGTGTGTGTTTGCCATTTGTATTTCCTCCTCTGTGAACTGCCTATTGAGCTCTTTTCCCATTTTGTGAGTGGGATGTTTGACTTCTTATGTTTACATTTTTGAGTTCTTTGTAGATCCTAGAGATTAGGCCTCTGTGAGTTGGATAAACCACAAAGATTTTCTCCCATTCTGTGGGTAATCTATTGGCTTTGATTATTGTATGCTTGCCTGTAAAGAAACTCTTCAGCTTCATGGGATCCCAATGGTGACTGTTTATGATCGTGAGCTACTGGGGTTTTGTTCAGGAAGTCTTGTTCCATTCCTATATCATGGAAAGTACTTCCTAAATTTTCTTCCAGTAGTATTCGAGTTTCTGGTCTTATATTGAGGTCTTTGTTCCATTTGGACTTGAGTGTAGTGCATGGTGAAATGTGTGGATCAAGTTTCAGTTTCCAGCATATGGTTATCGAGTCTCTGCAGCACCATTTGTTGAAGATGCTGTCTTTTTTCCAGCCTCTATTTTTCGGGCCTTTGTCAAATATCAAAGTTGCTTGACACAAAGTCCGGGTCCTCAAGTCTATTCCATTGGTGTATAGTCCTGTTTTTGTGCCAGTACCATGCTGTTTTTATTAATATGGCTTTGCAATATAGCTTTACACCAGGTATGGTGATGCCTCCAGAGGTATTTCTTTTGCTGAGGATATGTTTGGATATGCAAGGCCTTCTGCCTTTCCATATGAAATTTGAGATTTTCTATCTGTGTGAAGAACACTGTAGTGATTTTATTTGGAATTGCATTAAATCTGTATATTGCCTTTGGTAGGATTGCCGTCTTCAAAATGTTAGTTCTGCCTATCCAGGAGCATGGGAGGTCTTTACATTTTCTCAAGTCCTCCTCAGTTTCTTTTTTGAGTGTTTTTATGTTTTTGTTGTATAGATCTTTCACTTCCTTCGTTAACGTTATTCCAAGGTTTTTTGTTTGTTTGTTTGTTACTACTGAAAATGCGACTATGTCCCTTATTTCTTTCTCTGTATCTTTATCATTTGCATATAAAAAGGCTACTGATTTGTGCATTGATTTTGTATCCTGCTACTTTGCTATAGGAGTTAATCAACTTCAGGAGTTTTGGGATGGAGTCTCTCTGGTCTCTTCCGTATACAGTCATGTCATCAGCGAAAAGAGCTAACTTAACTTCTTCCTTTCCAAATTGTATCCATTTTATTTCCTTCTCCTGTCTTATTGCTTGAGCAAGGACTTCCAGTTCTATATTGAACAGCAGAGGTGAGAGTGGACAACCCTGTCTTGTTCCTGATCTTAATGGGAATTCCTCCAGTCTCTCTCCATTAAGTATTACTTGGGCCTTAGGAGCTTTGTATATTGCCTTTATTATGTTAAGATATGAACCAACCATGCCAATTCTCTCCAATGTTTTGTTCATGAAGTGATGTTGTATCTTGTCAAAGGCCTTTTCTGCATCTATCGAAATTATCATGTGGTTTTTATGTTTAACCTTGATTATGTGTTGTATTACATTGACAGATTTCCATATGTTGAACCGCCCCTGTGTCCCTGGGATGAATCCCACTTGGTCAAGGTGGATAATGCTTTTGATGTGTTGTTAGATTCGGTTTGTGAGGATTTTGTTCAGGATCGTTGCATCTAAGTTCATCAGGGATATAGGCCGGTAGTTTTCTTTTCTTGTAGCAGCTCTGCCTGGATTTGGAATGAGGGTGATGCTAGTGTCATAAAAGGAGTTGGGTAGCTTTCCCTGTTCTCCAATTTTGTGGCACAGTTTGAAGAATATTGGTTTGAGTTCTTCCATGAAGGTTTGATAGAATTCAGCTGAGAAGCCATCTGATCCTGGACTCCTCTTTTTTGGGAGGTGTTTTATTACTTCTTCAATCTCCATGAGCGTGATGGATTCATTGAGGTGATTAATCTGCTCTGGGTTTAGCTTTGATAGATGGTATGCATCCAGGAATTTACCCATCTCCTCCACATTATCCAGTTTTGTGGAGTAGACGTTTTTGAAATAAGTCCTGATGATTCTCCCTATTTCACTTATGTCGTTGTGATCCCTCTTTTTTCATTTTGAATTTTGTTAATTTGAAGCTTCTCCTTTTTTTTTTTTTTGCTTGATCAAATTGGCCAGGGGTTTGTCAATCTTGTTTATTTTTTCAAAGAACCAGCTCTTTGTATTGTCAATTGTCTTAATTGCTTCCTTGGTTTCCAATTCATTAATTTCTGCTGTGATTTTAATTAGTTCTTTCCTTCTGGAGCTCTTTGGGTTGGATTTTTCTTGTTTTTCCAGTGTCTTTTGATGGATGGTCAGGTTATTGATTTGGGATCTTTCTGTCTTTTCTATGAAGGCATTGAGTGCTATGAATTTACCCCTGAGTACCGCCTTCATTGTGTCCCATAAGTTTTGGTACGATATGTTCTCTTTGTCATTCAATTCCAGAAATTTTGCAATTTCATTTTTTATTTCATCCACTATCCATTTATTGTTTGAAAGTGTGCTGTTCAGTTTCCAGGTGCCGTTGGGATTCTTCGTGGGTCTTTTGTTGTTGATTTCTAGCAATATAGCATTGTAATCTGATATCAAGTGAGGAATTATGTCAATCTCCCAAAATATGTGACCCAGTATATGGTCTGTTTTAGAGAATGTTCCATGGGCTGCTGAGAAAAATGTGTAGTCTGTGTATTTGGAATGGAAAAATTCTGTAGATGTCCGTTAGGTCTAAGTGATCTATGGTTTTGTTGAGCTCTCTTACTTCCCTGTTGAGTTTCTGTTTGGATGATCTGTCTATTACTGATAATGGTGTATTGAAGTCCCCCGCTATGATGGTATTGGTGGTTACTTCTGTTTTATTGTCAATTAGGTTTTGTTTTATGAACTGTGGTGCCCCTGTGTTTGGTGCATACAGATTTATATTTGTAATATCTTCTTAATGGATCGTTCCCTTGATATGTAGGAAGTGGCCTTCTTTGCCTCTTTTGATTATTTTTGGTTTGAAGTCTATTTCATCTGGTAGTAATAAAGCTACGCCTGCTTGTTTCTTATTCCCATTTGCTTGGAATATTGTTTTCCACCCTTTCATCCTGAGGTGGTGTCTGTCTTTAGTGGTGAGTTGGGTTTCTGGAAGGCAACAGATTGAGGGGTCTAATTTTTTGATCCATCCTGTTAGCTTGTGTCTCTTGATGGATGAATTAAGGCCATTAATATTTAGGGTAATGACTGTGAGATTTGATTTGATCCCTGCCATATTGTGATGGTAAATGTGGGTTGGTGTTTTCTTGGACTTTGAAGTTTTTTGTGCCCACCCTGAGTTTGGTTATTGTGATCTGCTTCTTGTAGGCACTCGTGTTTGATTATTTGTTTCTTCTCTGTGGAGTATTTCCTGAAATATGCTCTGTAGGTTTGGTTTTGTGTTCCTATAATTGTAAAGCTGAGTTTTGTCATGGAATGTTTTTCTTTCACCATCTATTATAAGGGATACTTTTGCTGGGTAGATTAGTTTGGGTTGGAAGCCATAGGTTCTTAGACTTTGCAGTGTTTCATTCCAGGCCCTTCTAGCTTTCAGGGTTTCCATTGAGAAGTCTGAAGTAATTCTGATGGGGTTGCCTTTGAAAGTGGTGTGTTGTTTTTCCCTAGCTGCTTTTAGGATTTTCTCTTTGGTGTCAGTGTTTACAGTCTTAATGACAATATGTCTTGGAGAGTTTCTCCTTTGGTCCAGTCTGTTTGGAGTTCTGTTGGCTTCTTGTATCTTGATGGGCCTTTATTTTAAGAGACCAGGGAACTTTTCTTCAATTATTTTGTTAAATAAGTTCTCCATGCCTTTGGTCTGAATTTCTTCTCCTTCTGGGATTCCAGTGATCCGTATATTAGGACGTTTAAGTGTATCCCACAATTCCCTCATGTTCTTATCACAGGAACTTTTGAACTTACTGA
This sequence comes from Dipus sagitta, assembly GCA_036346955.1. Classification (NCBI taxonomy): domain Eukaryota; kingdom Metazoa; phylum Chordata; class Mammalia; order Rodentia; family Dipodidae; genus Dipus; species Dipus sagitta. The sequence continues at coordinate 53,836,808 of CM070774.1, forward strand.
AAATTTTGAACTCTCAAACTGTTTTTTCCATCTTCTCCTCCAGATCAGAGTTTCTATCCTCCACTTGGCTGACTCTATTCTTGAGAGCTTCTAGAGAGTTTTTGACTTGTTCAGTTAAGTTTGCATTTTCTACTTCTTGTCTATGTATGATTTCCATCCCCCTGTCAAGCTCCCTTTTCACATCATTTTCTAATTTTCTTGTTGATTCTTGGAATTCATACTTGCATTTCTTTATTTTTTCATTTAGCATGGCCAGCTGATTTTTAAGGTCTTCTTTTTTTTTTACTCTCCCTCAAATCTTTTAACTCTTTTTGAACTCCTTCCAAGTTCTTATCTATTAGTTTCAGTTTCGTGATGGCAGCATCCACACAATTATCAGTCCTTTGTTGCTTTCCTGCAAGTTCTACCGGTAGGTTGGTCAGGGTTGCATTGCTCATAGCTTCAATTTGGTATTCTGAGCCTAATGAATCTTCTATGTTTTGGTTAGGTGTATTCATTGTAGGACTGGGTGATGTAACTGGATTTTCTTGCACTTGATTTTTCATGTTATTTCTTTTGTGCTGTGGTCTGCCCATGAGAGGGTATGGGCACGTAGGTGGGCAGATCTGCCTGGGCTCAAGCACAATGGGAATCTGAGACAGCCTGGGGCAGTTGCCAAGCAGCCTGGGCTTTGGCTCTCACTTGCCAAAGCTGCCTACCTACTGCCTGGCAGGGGCACCAAAGTTGCCTGAATTCTCAAGTGGTAATGTGCCAAAGCTGCCTGCATTCAAGCTAGGAGGGACACTGAGGCACCAAGCACTGAAGCAGCCCGAACTCTGGCTGGGAACACTGGGACCCAGAAGCAGTCTGTGCTCCCCCACCACAGGACAATAGCAAACTCCCGGGGTGCGGCAGACAGTTTGGGGATGCCACCTGAGCTGGCGCAAGTGAGAGACACAGTCTGAGCTTGAATGGCTGTTGCTGTGGGACTGGGCTCACTGAACATGCAGCAGCAGGAGCAGTAAATGAGCGAGTGGGCAGAGCAGTCTAAGCTTCCACAGGCAGGGATCGATCTGCACTCAGCTGTGGTGTGGATACAGGGAGGGGTGGGCTACCCGCTCCTGAGGGAATAAGGGATTCCCTGTTATTGCTAGGACTCTGTGCAGAGCACTCTAAGCTTCTGCACACGCCGGTGGCACCTTGTACACGGCGGCTGTTTGGGGGGAGGGGTGGGCTACCTGCCTGAGAGGGGATCCGTGGTTCCTTGTCCCCCCCCCCCGCCCTCCCACTGACAATCTATTGGAGATTTCTCTCCCCTGAAGACACAGTGGACCATTAATGTCTTGCCTTTCTTTCCCCAGGATTTGCAGGGCAGCTAGGTGGTCACCATCTTGGCTGGAAGTCCCTGTTTTTTTGGAGTATGTTCTTGCTCTATCCCAGGCTGATCTTGAACTCATTCTGTAGCTTGAGGTTGGCCTCAAACTCACATCTATCCTCCTGCCTCTTGACTTTGTTTTGACTATGTAGACAACAAAAGTACATAACTGCTAATTGCTGTCAACTGTTATTAGAGGGACAAAGACATAGATTAACATTGTTTATCAAAAAGTAAAGAATAAAGAAGACAGATTTTCTCTTAGCAAAAATTACAAGCATGACTAAACTATTTTATTGATTCATTGATTTCCTCAAGTTACTAGCTACAGAGAATACCTAGATCAATTTATTATTGAAAAGCCAAAAGTAGTTTCTGTACAATTTGAATATCAATAAAGAAACAGTCAATAAAATAAATAAATTCATCCTAAAGATCAGACATGAATGTGAGGTACAAGCTCTAAAGCAAATTAAATTCTCTGGAGCTGCCAGTCAGCCAGCCACGACAGGTTTGAAGGTCATTGTTGCTGACTATTTGGCTAAATTTCAACTCAATTTCAGCCCTGATCAGTGATTCAAAACTGACCCACACAGATGGGCAACCATGTGGTGCCCCAGTGCATATTAATCAGAAGATCTCCTACCCCATAAAGGAATAGAACAGACTTAGAAAAATACTCAATGGAGACAGAAATGCAGGGAGACCTGAGAGATAGGCCAAAACATTCAGAGTCAATTTGCATATTGATTCTGTCCTCTGATGCTCTTGCCTGCAGGGAATGTAGGTCTTATGTATGTTACTTTTCCTCTAGGGGAAGGAAATTATCAAAGAATAAGAACACAGTTCAAGCATACACTAATGGTAGCTTTATGCAATATGAGTCTATCTTTCTATGCTATTATTCTCCAAGTGAAATAATAGTTCAATTTTGGTTACTAATTTATTTTGTGCTTAAATATAACTCTTGGGGTCTAAGGGACTGAAAAACTGGAAGTATAAAGGAATCAAAAAGAAATGTACATGACTTTGATAGTTTTAGAGTATTTTGAATTTGGTTAAGGTGTTGTCAACTTGATCTGTTTAGTAATCCACAGGTTGCTTCTAGGAAGGATCAACTAAAGGAGGAAGTCTTTTCCCCAGGGTGAGCCCTTCCCCCAGAACGGACAGCCCCACCCAGAGGGGGCTTGATATAAGGAAGCTCTGGGTAAAAAGAGTTCCTTCCTTCCTTCCTTCCACTTGGCTGCCAGAGCTGCTAGCTACCTTCCAGGGTGGATTGAAGACCAGTGCAGACTAAAGACCAGCATCAACTGAAGACCCCCGTGGATCGAAACCCAGCTGCTCCTCAGGAAGCTTCCAGGCTTTCTGGCACCATCTTCAGTGCCGGGTTGGGACTGCTGAGGCATCTGGTCATGAGGACTGAGCAACTACCAGGTTCGGCGATTCTCGGGCCTGCAACTGCTATTGGACTACTGTAAGCTGATCCAATAAATCCCCTTTTTAAAATAATTCATTCTAGCAGTTCTGTTCCTCTAGAGAACCCTGACTAACACAGAATTCAAATTTAAATAATGTCTATATTAGCTTAAATAACATACTTTTATTGTCATATTAAAATTATCTGAATTTTGGTTCTGTTTCCTCTGTGTGTTTTGGTAAAAATAACTGAGAGGAGGCCAAATTTATGACTAGTAAAACAAAAAATATTTTTTTATTATTTTATAAATTATTTTATCTTCTTATTTTATGTGCTTGTAAGAAACTAAATGCAATGATTCCATGACTTGCCCAAGTACTTCAATCAGACAAACAAAAATCTGTTTTCTTCACAATATGAATTGAAATGAAAATTAAAGATCTAAAAACTTACTTAAGATATATTATCTAATTCCTGAAATCTGATATTCCCTGGCATTTAAATAAGTCTATCAAAAGTGGACTTTTTTATAATTCAATTAAGTGTCCTAAATAAAATAGTCATGGTTTTCATTTTATTAACAGCAGAAGAACAATGTTCATATGTACATTGCAATATGTGGATTAAATCCAGAAACTTGATTAAGCTGGGCAAACACTCCTCACTAAAGTACAATCCCAGCCCAACAGTTTCTTAAGTATAATTATTTAATCACTTTAATAATTCATGGAATTTCTGACATAGTACAAATTATCATAAATTTATGGTTTTCCAATGATACACCTTTACTCCTATTGGTATTTTTATGTCTGTTTGCTATTTTTCTGCAATACTATTTCCAGTTATGTATAACCCTCTAGAAAAGTTATACTTTTCTGTCACTGCTATTTTATGCCTTTCACTTTATAAAATTGCATTTGATTCATCCTATTCTCAAACCAAGTATGAAAAAGTCAGGAATTATTTCATTTTGAACCAGCTGAATGGGTAACCTATGGTTTCATCTAATTCAGAACCACTCAAATACCTTCATACTTGACACTGTCATGCTAATCCTCAGAGTACAAACAGTAATATCAACTGGTAACCATTGTACTGGGGTTATTATCTGCATCATATATCCTATTAATACTTATGATAAGACTATTTCATTCTACCATGATATTCTCTTTTCTCGCATTCTTTAACCAAGAGAGCATGTGTTCACTTTCCATTTCCCACCTTATTTGTGAGCTCCCTATTAAAAAAAAAAAAAAAAAAAAAACTTGCCGACATATTGTATGCTTGGGAAAATCCATAACAATTCAACTATCGCAAAACATTCTCAAGATTTAAAGAAAAGCTTTCTTATATTGCTAGTAATAGTAGGCAATAGATTACTGTTTGACTTGCCCTTCCAGATAATTAGTTGATAGGTCACATGTTGAATTTTTTTAAACGATACTTTAATCTTCCTTCTGACAACTAAGTCCTTTATTTTGTTTTCAAAGTTTAACTTCTAAATTCCTCTCTCATGTCCATTTAATGAACTTCTTTACTTTCCTCATCTTTGTCCAAATTTCCTTTCTCTCCTTAGTCAGTGACTTCTATCCTGTCTGCTTTGCCAACTCAGCAATCTGTTCTCTGCTCTCCATGTTCTCTCCTCAAACAAAAGCCCTCCTTCAATTCAACTGTAATTTGTTTTGAATGCCTATAACCTTTTGCAATACTATATTAGAAATCTCCATAAATTGGGAGCAGTTGTTAGTCATTATATGCTAGAATATGAAATTTTGCTGAATTAAAAAAATATATAAACCTGTTTATTTAATTTTGTAGAGAGGCATAGCTAAAGTTATAATTAATAGGATTATTTTTAGATTGAATTTAATTTTAACATATGAGTATATAATAAATATGTGTGTGTTTGTGTATGTTTGTGTACATGTGTGTCTGTGAGAGAAAGAGAGAAATTGAGAGAAGAGAGAGAGAAAGAGATAAAGAGATAGGGTACCTTTATAGGTTTTAGGCTATAAAAGCACATTGTATGGCAAATGTTAGGAATTACAATTTGTGTCTTTAATCAAAACTAAATAGGTAAATAGATGCTAATTACTTGTTATCATTTTCTATGTAGAGATTTGGCATTACTGAGATAATTGTAAATATTAAAAGCTGATATAGTGGACTGAAAAAAAAAGTACTAGGAAAGTTTCTCTTCTAGAGTAGGTTTGGCAACAAGATGAAGAAAAAACAATATAAGTGCAGAGGTGTATCCAACCCCTTTTGCCCCAAGCTCAACACTGCTGCATTGACAATCCTAGTAGTAACCGCTAGGAAAGACTTTCCCTTGACATGCAAGCTGACTAACCACTTCATGTTTACAAAGGTAGATTACTTACTTTTCTCACTACTTTACCAAGCATCTGACAAGAAGCAACTTCAGAACAGATAGGTTTACTCTTCCTCATAGCTCAGAAGATATGGTTCATAGTGTACAAGGCATAGCAGGGGGAATTTGCTTGCTGACATATGAGGTAATTGAAAATCAAATAAAGGAAAGGTAAACATACAGATGGCTTTCTTTATTTTCTCTTTTTATACAATCTAGGACCCCAGGTATGGGATGACGATTTCCACATTCAAGGTTTGTTATCCCCTCTCTGCCGAACCTCTATGATTGTAAGAACCCCCCAAACATACCCAAATGTAGATCTCACCAATTCCATAGGTAATTATCCAGTCAAGATGACAATTAACATTAATCATCCCAAGTTTACTACTCATAAACTTGAAAAACAAACATATTACTTCACATCATAACATTCAACCTTGTCCACTGAAGTCTCATGCTTGTGTCATAATGGAAAATACTTTTAGTCCATTTCTAACACTCCTAAAAATTGTACAGTTTTAAAGTGGTACAAGAACTCAAGTTCAAAAATTTTTTTAAAAGTTATATCAATGTAAAATACAATGTCACAAAGTAAACACTCCAAAAGGTAAGATTTCAGCAATACCAAGGAAACTTCAGATAACAGTATTGAAATCTGACAGGCCAAACACCAAACCCTGCACCTGCATATCCAGCCTCTAGACCTTATGGTGGTATCATCTATGTCCCAACAAGCTTAAGAAGTCCATGACCTCCAATGTTGATGCTTTCTGCACATGTAATCTTTTTCTTAAGCAGGCTCTACTATGTTTCCACAATTTTTATTAGCAGATGTCACAGAGTGGAATTTCCAATATCCTGGGGTCTTTATTCATCTTAGACTTTACCTTCAAAGCTTAAATCTGTGCCTTCTCAAAGCCTCCTAGTTGGATATCCAACCCTCCTCCTATTATCTCACATCAGCTGCTTACTGTAACCTTGGTTCAAGCTTTAGTATTCCATATCTCTTATATTTTTCTATGCTTTAAAATCAGCACTATGTGAGAAAAAGGATGGTAACTTCTGCTATTTATATTTATAGCCTGACCTACATTTATCACAGTTTCAGTCACCTCTGAATGTCAGCAGTTTCTTTTCATGCATTCTCCTTTTAAATAAATTGTAGTTTTATAGCCTAGTCATCAATGGGTGAGGTATATCCCTCAAGGCACCACTCCTATCACCATAGTACCCAGTGTGAGGTTCTTCGTAGAGTGTGCTAATCTCATTAAATGTTATACTTGCTCTGTCTATGCCTGCTTCTGCTGGCTTTGTCTGCAACTTTAAACTTGCTTGGACTTCTTTCCTCAATGAATTATAGATTTTCACAACTTTCTGCTCTACCTTCTTTGAATCCTCACTATAATCCTAACTGCAGTAAGCAATGACCATGCTATAGTCTGACTATTATGTTTTCTCAAAATTTCTCCCACCAAACAAATTGATCCATTAGTTTTGAATTGAACTTCATTCAAAATTTTAGATCATGGCTAGAACACAGCCAGATTCTTCACAATATATTCAAAGATGGGCTCCAATAGAGTTATAGAGTACTCATTTCCCTCTGAAACCTCATTAAACTAGCTATCACTTTCTACATTTTTCTCTGCATAATATTTTTCAAACCCCCATTAAATTTGCCTTTTGGGGTCTACTTATAGAATTATAAGCCTTCTCTAACATGAAGCTCCAAAATCTTCCAAATTTCTCTTGAAACTAGTTACCAAACCACATGTTCAGAACTTAGTAGTTAGAACCGCACTCCTAATTAACATAATGGAGGAAGGTTCATTTTGACTCAAAGCTGGGGGATACAATATGAAAGCAAAAGCATTACAACAGGAGGCTTCACACTCACAGCTCAGTGGAACAGGAATCGCACAAAGGGAAATGCTATTCAACTGACTATCTCCTTCCCCCATTTTTATTCAGTATGTGATCTAAGCCTATGGGATGCTGCTAACCAAATTCTGACCAGATTCCCCACCATCATTTAATTCTTTCTTGAAAGATCCTTGCTGAGATACCCAAAGATATTACTCATTAATGCCCTATGTCTTTATTAATCTAATCACGTTGACAATTGAAATTAAGCATCACAAAATTGGAATCTAAACCAGGCCAACTGGACATCTTATTTTCTTTAGCATATATTTAGTATTATTTATAATTATAATATATATCATAATATTTATAATAATATATGTAATAAATACATTATTTATATATAAATATATAGTATATATACATATATACTATATTTATATTACTGAATATGTATATAATATATATTTAGTATTAAATATGGATATGTATATAATATATATTTAGTATTAAAGAATGAAAACATATATATATATATATATATATATATATATATATATATATTACAGTTTCCTAAGAAGTTTGAAGGGAATTTATAGTGATATTCCGTCTCCCATTCTACAGTCTAGATTCAAATGTTATTGTGCATAATGATAGTCTAGTATCAAAATTTTAAAAAATTGACATTTTAAAAAACTGGTTATTTCAAATTCAAGACCTCTAGATTCACTTATTTTTCCATATTTTAGAGTGGATAGATCTATGCACCCTTACCACTTTATCATATGTATGATTTTGTGTAAGTATCATTTCAATAAAGATTCTTAGCTGTATCAACATGAAAAGACTTTCTGGTGCTACACTCTGCAGCCAAACTTAACCTTTATCTTACCACTAGCATCCAGAATTAAGACAATGTTCATTATGTTTATGATTATACAATTTCATAAATATTATACAATTGAAATCATGTGGTTGACTTTAATTTTAACTTTGAAGCTTTTTTGAGGTTATGTATATAAATAGGCCATTCCTTTTACTGATTAATAGTATCATATGGGATTGATGCATTGTCAAATGATTAATCATTTGCCCACTGAATGGTATTTGTTGAGTTTCCAATTCTGGATCATACAAAGTAAAGCTGCTGCAGGATTTTATATAGAATTTTTGTGTGGAAATAGATCTTAATTTCTCTGGAATATATGCAAAACTAAAACTGCTACATCACATGTTAAGTGTATTTTTATTCTTAAATGGCATTGCAAAACTTTACTTCACATTGGCTAAATTTTAAATCTACTAAAAACAGAATACTTAACATTATACAAATGCTAAAATAAAGGTAAAAGTGAGAAAATGACCCTTAACACAAGTAAAAAGATTTTATTCTGTGAAAGATTTAAATATGAACATAGAAAGATAGCCAATAAAAAAGAAACATCTTTGAAAATTTATGTATCTGTAAAAAAACTTGCACATAAAATATAATAATTGTTGAAATGAAGTTTTGAAAAATCAAGTTAGAAAACAGGAAAAGGGTATATTAAAAAGCAAATGAAAACATAAAAAATGACACCCCATAATCCATTAAATAAATACAAGCCAAAATAAAATGTAAACTAAAGAAGTGGTATATATATATATCCAGAGTGAAAAATTAATGATGGCACTAAAGGTAGACTATAGTGGTGAAAAAATGTCATCCCTCAAACACTGGTCTTAGGACATTTATATATACATTTTATATTGTAACAGAGACTATTGTAACCTAGGCTAGCTCAAATTTACTACCTAGCCCAAGCTGTCCTTGCACTATGTTTTACTTTCTCTCTTTTTTCTTTCTATGTTTTTCATCTTTGTTTAATTTCTTTCTTTTTGTCCTTCAATCATTTTAGTGTGTGTTTATGTTCATGTGTGTGAATTTGTACATGTGCTGCAGCATGCACATGGAGATCAGAGGACAATTTTTATATTGGTCATCACCTTGTACCTCATTTTGAAGCAGGGTCTTCCAACCATTGTTTTTCACTGATCCATTCATCAGGCTCGGTACTACATCAGCATACAAAAAATTCTCCTATTTATATTTCTCTTCTTGATATAAGCATGCTGGAATTACATAAACCTGTCATGGCTTCAGGTTTGCATGTGGATTTTGAATACTGATAGTGTTGCTTAAGCATCAATTGAACAATTTCTCCAGACCTGTCCTTGAACTCTTTATCTTTCTACCTCCCACATGCAGGGATTACAGGTGAGTACCACCCTATCTTGTTTATACATAAGTTTTATCTTCATTGTCTATAATAAAATTCTACTTATTAAAGTTCAAACCTCAGATGTGAATATATTTGGAATTAACTCATAGCTAAATAAGGTCAAATGAGTTCATACTTGTGGGTTTCCATATTGTTGGGATTTTTATCAAAGTGAAAAGATGAGGAAAAAATATCTGCAAATTATTGTTCATCAAACAGACATTTGAGAAAGAAAGGGGATGTTGCCAATAATTATGTCAACAACCAAAGAGCAAATGCCCAATTCCTCTGTGGTTCCACCTGGGCCTTGGCTGAAGTGGTTTATCTCCTTGGGATTTGCAACCTTCTGCAAAAGAAAAATAGATTCACCAATGGGGAATGAAGTCAGTAAAGATTAAGTAGGATAAGCATTACTCACTTAGGGAGATTTTGATGGATGTAACCCCTCTTTTAGCCAACGACTAGTGGGAGCTTGACATTGGAGAGCATCATCTTTGTCTCCACAGGAATCTGACCTGGTTCCCACACCCAGATATGGATTCCTTTCCACTAACGAGATCTCTTTGCCAATCAGAAAGCCATTGGTTAACCACTAAGCCTGTGTACCACCATTGCACTGGTGTGCACATCTTGTCAGGATGGTTGCTTCTGAGTAGCTTAGACACGTGCTTGCTCATAGAATTTTTGGACACTTTCGCCCTGTAGCTCATGCAGCACTTTCTAGCACAAATGGGCTAACTGTCTGGTGACTGACTCCCTTCCAGATTCCAGCACAGTGTCTCTGTGTTCTGTGTTGGCAGCATAAGGTGTCTTCAGCAATATGGTCTTACCTTTTTACCCTAAGTGGGTAACCAAGTGCTTTGGCAGAAGTCCATCTTCTTTTGGGGACCTCTTATGTCTCTCTGATCAACAGCTCAATGTGGGTAGCACCAATTTCTGGTACTGGAATATGAAGCTAGCATCACCCTAATACCAAAACCATACAGAGATACAACAAACAAATTTTTAAATTTTCTTAAATCAAAATTGCACTTATGGTTTTTCTGTGAATTTGGAGAAGAGTAAAACAAATCACATAGTGGTGGAGATGACGGTTTTTTTTTTTTTTTTTTTTTTCCCCCACCCAATGACTTTTGTCTGTTCATCTATAGCTTATTTAAAGGATTTCCTTCTGGCATAAAAATGATTCATCTGCTCTCTTACTGGCTGAAGATACTCAGTAAAATCAACAAATTGGGATTGTTCCACAAAATATGACTCTTAATATGCTATTCAGAAATCTACAGCAGAGAAAATGCTATTTATTTGATGCTAGTTTATTGAATTTTCCATAAATTTACATTTTCTTCACTGTTATTTTACATGAAGTTTTTTTTTTTTTTTTTCCGAGGTAGGGTCTTACTCTAGCCCAGGCTGACCTGGAATTCACTATGGAGTCTCAGGGTGGCCTTGAACTCACGGCGATCCTCCTACCTCTGCCTCCCGAGTGCTGGGATTAAAGGTGTGTGCCACCACGCCCGGCATGAAGTTTTGATTTACTCTGAATGACTCTACCTTTTCAGCACACTGCTAATGCCAGCACTATTCATGAAATAAAACAATGAATATCAATAAAATATTGAATAGTTAGTACCCATTTTAATGCCCAGAAAACAGTAGATCATTCTTTAATATTCAATGTCTCTTGAAGATGTGCCACACTTAAACAGTAAGGAGCCAAATGTGTGCATTACCAACATTTAGCATTGAAAGAAAGCCACCATAAGTCCCTTGATTAGATATAAATGCCTTATTTTGTATTTTATTTTCACATTTTTTTAAAAAAGTACCTAACTTTTTGTAGCTATTGTCAAAAGATCACAGAATTTAAATATTCACAAATTTGACACTACAATTCACCTTCTTCATGGGTAGAAGCAAATTTATTTACTTATGCTTTGCCTTGGCTGATATACTTACATATGCAGAAAGTGAGCAAACCAACATGAGGATAGACCAAGCAGGTTTTGTGAAAATATTTTGTGAGCTAGACCACAGACACCCCACACACACTCACACACACTTCTTTGGTCCTCCTGAATCTCCTATTTTCTCATTCCTCTATTTTCCTCTGCACAAATTCAACATTAGTGTCATTGTTCATACCAATCATTCTCCTTCACATACACTACAGAATAGATCCATCTTTCTCAATTTTACATACAATAATCTTTCTATTTTCACTTTTCACTATTACCTTTGGAACTTACACTTAAAAAAATACTGGTGAGGGCTGGAGAGATTGGAGAGATGGCTTAGTGGTTAAGCGCTTGCCTGTGAAGCCTAAGTACCCCGGTTCAAGGCTCAACTCCCCAGGACCCACGTTAGCCAGATGCACAAGGGGGCACACATGTCTGGAGTTCGTTTGCAGTGGCTGGAAGCCCTGGCATGCCCATTCTCTCTGTGTCTCTCTCTCTGCCTCTTTCTCGCTCTGTCTGTCGCTCTCAAATAAATAAATAAATAAAATAAACAACAACACAAAAACTGGTGATATGTGATTACATATTACCCATTTCTGATAGTGCAGTGCCCTTAGCTTTATGCTTTCAGCTCAAATTTCAGATTAAAAATTGAGGCACATTTTTATATTGAAATAATTATAACCATCTTCCCAATAAAATATAACATCTCAGAATGAATTCCTTGTGAATCATATATGATTAGATAGATGATAGATAGACGATAGATAGATAGATAGATAGATAGATAGATAGATAGATAGATAGATAAATAGAGTGTGTGTATTCCCTTGTGTATGTGCACATACACACCGTATGGTATATTGTATGTATGTGCACATGTGTGTGTGTGTGTGTGTGTGTGTGTGTGTGTGTGTACATGTGCCTATGTATTTTGAGACAAGGTCTCATGTTATGGAACTGAATGGTCTTTGTGTTCTGCAAAGTTGACTCTCAGATTGCAACAATCCCCCTGCTTTGACGGGCCATGAACTGTGATTACAGGACTTTGTTACCACTCCCAGCAAGAACACCATATTATGGAAACTTCAGCAGATGGTTCAGGAGTCCTCCCAAATGCAGGAGGTGAGGGGTGTTCAGAGTACACTGTCCCTGTGAAACAGTGAACAAGAAGAATATAGTGATTTTGCAACCTGAAAACAAAATTAAAAATAATGAATTAAAACAAAACAAACTAACAAAAGAACAGAGTCTTTGAATAATGTGCTGGGTACTTAAGTGACCAGTATTTTTGTGTGTGATGGAAGTACTAGAAGAAGAGAGAGTAAAGGGTCAAAGAAACATGTAAAGTAGTAACATATGAAATGTTCCTGAATTCAGAGAAAATTATTATCCTAGACATACAGGAAACTCAACAACTCCAAGTAAGCAAATGTATAAACTCTTGACCTAGGACCATCAACACAGAAAATAAAGAGAAATATTGAAAGAACAAAGTGAAAAGCAAGTCATTCTATATAAGGATGGCATATAAGATAAGAATATAATTTAACAAGGAACACTAGAAAGACAATATGTATGCATGTATATTTTATATATTCCATGTAATGGATATAACTTTATAATATCATGTTAGTATAATATATAATAATTAATGTACTATCAGATATTAAATTTAAGAATGGACACTAAGAAACCTGATGATATATCTGGAGTTTCGGAGGAAGCTAAGCTGAACCCTTCTTCACATGACCTCACAGGAGGCAACTGACATGAGAAAGGAGACTAAGACAATGGGCATTGTAGAGATGAGTAAGAAAGGAGGAATAATCTGTGAACTAAAGTGCTAAGCAAGGGGGTTTTAGTAGAAGACAAGAGTAAGGTAAAAGAGAATCTAGGTTGATACTATCAATATGACAGAATTTGTACAGTGGCAATGACTATAAACAGTCAGGTGCAGAAGTTTACTGTTTATCCATCTCCATGTAACAATCTGCACAAATACTCACTGAAATCCAAGCCATTTATTTGTCTGACAATGTTGTCACTTGGTGTACAGTTTTACTGTTTCAGCCAAATTAAATGTTCTCTGCTAAGCTAGGTGTTCTCATTAATTTGTGGGCCGTTTGCAAGTTGGCTGGTACTGAGATGACCTAAGATGCCTTCAGTCATATGTTTGGCGAATGATGGGATGTCTAGCATATGAAGAACCTTGATTCCTTTCCATTTGGCCTGTCTTTTCCAATCAGGCAAGCTCTGAATATTTATCTGGCCATTTCTAGTTTCAAAGTACTGCAAGAAAAGCCACGATTAACTGTGTACATGTTTATACAGTCTCTGTTTATATAAGATGGGTAATTTCCATTAATCATGCTGCTTTAAAAAAATGTAAGTTTGCTTACAATTTATTTTGACAACTTCTACTCAAATAATGGTCTTTAGACAACAGCACAGATACTGCTTTTGTGCATGTCAGAAGTAGGAAATCTCAGCTTCCTCTGGACATAAAAAGGCAGATTCTATTTTAACAAGATTTTATGATTTGCAGAGATTGAGAAACACTATTCACACTTATTCTAATGTAATTTGCTTTTCATTCAAAGTCTTTGGAAATTAATATTAAAACAGTAAAAGTTTGTCTTAGAAGAGCTATAGATATGTAATATACTGAGAGGCACTCATTTACCAGCATGAAGTTTGATAAAATAGTAATTGGAAATTTTAACATATTTTTATTTTAAATAATATTTAATATTCAGCATATGCTATTATTGACTCAAGGAATTTACAAATCAAATATATAATTGGGAAAATAAACAATTCAAAGCAATTTTATTTTATTAAAATTGTGAAAGTATTACATGATCTGTCACCAAATTAAGTGTATGTGATTACTGAAGTGATTCTCTTATTTGGTAATTATATGGAAATCTATTGACATATTCTAGAACAATTTTGTATGAATGCTCAAACAAATAATTGTAATCGTATGCCTAATTACTTCATATCTCAACCTAACTTCCAGATGATCATTCCACTACTCTCCTATATCTCTAAACATATTCTTTATTATTCCATGGTTGGAGCATATTTCTAAAGTCTAGGTCCCTCAAGAATTACTAAATAATTATCCCAGAATCACATTCTCTTTACTTCATGCATTTTATCTCAAAATCAAGTCATTTACCCTGTTTATTTTTCTAAAGAAGTATCCTAAATGCCTACTTCTTCTCATAGAGAAAGCTATACTCCTTCAATGCACACAGTACCTTATCACATCTGTTTCATATTTTGTAACTTTTTCACTGTCTATTTCTCAATCCTATATAGTCTAGAAGGAAAATTGCTTAAATATTTATTACAATACGTATTTAATTATGCTCTATAGGTTAATGATACTACTTAACATTTTGATTGTACTCATCATCTGATACTATACATTTAAAATTGAATACTGTGTTCATATAGTTATTTGATGCAAAATTCAAAGACCTCATTGATATTTAAGTACCCCCTTAGTAAATTTATTGACTTTTTATTTTTCAAACTCTGCTTGATACTTATTTTTATAAACTTTCAGTTTTCTATTTTTTTCCCTAGTTCTAATCAAAATATCTCAGCATCTTTTTTTTCTCTATGTTAAACTTGCTTTATTTTCTTCATGGTTTATCCATTTTATTCCCACACAATACTTTCTGTATAAGTGTGCTCATTTGTGTGTGGGTGTATGTGTGTGTACAGATGTACAAGTATTTGCAGAGGTCAGAGAGAGAGCTGATCTGTGTGTATTTATTTGTAGGCCAGAGAATATCTTTTGGTGTCGTTCATGCCAGGCATCACCTACATTTTAGAGAGAGACTCTTTCATTTGTCTGGAACTTGACAGAGTGGAGACTGGCTGGCCATTGAGCATCAGCAATCTTCCAGTCTCTGCATGCTCAGTGCTGGGATTACATACACATGCCATCATGCCTAGTTTTCTGCATGTGTTCTGAGAAACCAACTCCCTGTCTGTTGATTTCTTTATTTCCCCTGGTCACTGGCCTTCATTCCTTTTTTCAGGTCTAATTCCTTGTTAGTCTTAGTAGGAACTTGATGATCTCCCTTTTATCCAGCATATGAATAGATATAAACTGCACATATGAACACAATGGTAAATCTTCAAGTGATTATCAGTTGTATTATAATAAGATTCTCTTTTTCCTTACAGATTAATAATGATACAATTTTCCCTCTTGCTTCCCTTTAAAACATTTTATTTAATTGGATTTTGAAAGTCTTTTTTATTATTTTATCATACATGGAAAATACTTCTTGTGTGCACAAAGTTTTTGTGTTTTTTTTTCTTTGTTCTTTCTTATAACAGTTATGGTACTAATCAATCTTCTCATGTGTCATTTACTGTACCACTTGGCCAATACATCTTTTATTTCTTTATTTTGCAAGGCATTCTTGTACAAAACAATGCTAGGCTATGGATTTATTTCTGGAAGTATTTTGGAAAGATCACACCATTATGTTCGGGCTTACACAATGTCAGAATGTATATGCCTGCTCTGTTTCTTATCTATGCTAGTTTATCTGTAATTCATCTTTTTGTTTCTGCTTGCCTCAGTACTTTTATTTACCTTTGATCTGGGAGAGCATAAATGAAAAATATCTGCTTGCAGTAGTTTCTTTGTATGTGTTCATCTTGCTTGAGTTTTACTGCTGCATAACTGAAACCATACACCTGATAGAAAGAGCGTTAAGAAGAAAGATTTATTTTGACTCATAAAGAGGTCACAGCAGTTGGTCACTTACTCCCATGCACTCAGTCTAGCTTGATCACCACTTGAATGTCTGGAAGAGAGGAGAGGTGTTCACACTTTGTCCATTACTATAATCTAGTTATCCCGAATGTGTGCTCACAAATAACATCCAGAGGTGTGCTTCACTAATCTTTAGGCAAATATTATTCTATTCAAGTTGATAACATTAGTCATCGTGAATCCACCTTACTAATTTGGCAATCAAGCATGTTATTTCTAACCATTCCACCTCTGTCCATGAAAAATCTCATGTTAATCTCATATTAATAATAAGACAATAATAATTCAGTGTAAATCTAAGAGTCCATGAAAGTTCCAACACTGTTAAGAGAAAAAAGACCAGCTTAAAACTCTTCCTAGGATCAGGGCAAACTCGTAGCTTTGAACCTCTATAAAACTGAGGATAGGAATGTATATACTTATATTATACAATGGCACAATTCTGTTCTGAAAGCAATAGGAAGAAAGCAGGGAAGGACTCCATAAATGCAAGACAAAAACACAGGAAGACAAACACTGACTCCTGCAGCAGCATGTCCAGTGGCTGGAGCACGTGGGAGTAGCATAGGAACACCACAGGACTTAGACAGCTTCGTCCCTGATTTTTCTCAGTTCCAGACCACAACACCTCTCTCCTGGGCTGGCTAATCTTATTCTGGTAATGCTTTTAGGCAGAAATTCCATGTCCATGAGATATTCAACACCTGATGTTTTCACTTAACCCCATGTTTCTGCATCATAGTACCTTGCATCATCCTGTCAGTGGCTGTCTGAAGAGATTTTGACCCTAACACCCGCTGATTGGCCTCCAAGGACATTGCTTTCAACATAGATGGAAGGCTCTGTGACTCATATGTCTTGTGTTGTGCATACTTGTATGATATGCATCACATGTGAGATGCCTAGACCTGCTGCCTGCTTCAGTACTATGAGGAGTTATGATTGTCACAGACTCTGTATTTCTTGGAAGCTGAACCCAGGAAAGCAGTTCCTTTAAGAGGCCTTGTGAGTTCAAGGTTCTCCAATAGTTCTATTCTTAGGGGAAAGTCTTAGAAATAAGTTTGAAATTCTGATAAAGCTTGCTGTGTATAATATCTGGTACATTATTGAGCTGCCCTTAAGGAATGTTTTTATTTTTCCCCCTAAAGAAAATTCACTATTTTTTTTTTTTTTTTTGAGGTAGGGTCTCTCACTCTCACCCAAGCTGACTTGGAATTCACTATGTAATCTCAGGGTGGCCTCGAACTCATGGCGATTCTCCTACCTCTGCCTCCAGAGTGCTGGGATTAAGGGCATGCGCCACCACACCCGGCTTCAAAAATCACTACTTTTTAAGAGTGTTAATATTTTTTAAAACTATTCACTTTTATCCAAATTTCATCTTGTCATTTTTCTGGAAAAATTGCACATTTTCCATTCCTTCTGCTCTGATCTTTTCTCCTGAATTTTTCTATGACTCTGACTAAATGTCGCCTGCAGTAGCCATGCCATAGTCTTAATGCTATGGTAGCTTAACATTTCATCTAATTAATTAATGGCATACATAGCCCTCACCTTTAAATACAGATCCCCACAAAGATAACATGAATAGCCTGTAGTCAAATTTACTGCATAGTTCTTATTCTCATCTACAAAGCCCTGAGTTCAAGCGTGCTTCTCTCGGTGCCTATTGGCATTGTATTCTTCCAAACTTGCATCGGAACCTTCCACTGACTTCTGCTTATAGAAGTCTAGGGCTTCTTTGAGTCTATGTCACCAATATTGTCCCACATCTTCCTTAAGCCATCAGATTTAGTGATACGTGTCCACACTCCTTCAATGACTTGCACATATTGATCATTTTTGTGTAATTTATAAACTGGAATTATTTTGGCTTGCAAAGTCAGATGTTTCAGCAAGTACATGGTCACTTGACCCTACACACATGGTCAAATATCATGGTGTGGTAGTTTGAATATATGTCCACCATATACTCAGGTGTCTTATTAAAATTGAGTCTGCAGCTAAAGCCTTTAGCAGTCAGATTCCTACTACAGGGGGGAGGGTCACTGAGGGCAGGTCTGAATTCCAGCCTAAAGGTAATCAGACAGGTTTTGAGCAGTGGGTATGCTGACTTGTGGTGCTAGCTGTTTTGTGGTCTCTCTGCTTGCAGTTAGGAATGGTAGACAGCTTCTTCCACTATTTGATTGAACTTCTGAATCTGTAAGTTTTAAATAAACCCCTTACTCCCATTAGCTCTGTCTGGTTTAGATGTTTAGCCCCATGACATGGAGTTGACTAGAACACATGGTAACAGGAACTTGTGGCAGAGCAAAGTATTCACATCAGAGAATACAGGAAACAGAACCAACAGAATATAGCAGGAAGACAGGAAAAAATATATAGTTCCTTGGGACATCTTCCATTGATCTACTTCTTCAAAGTAGGTTCTGGCTCCTAGTTTTCACCAGCTCCTGATGAGGCTGCATAATATGAACCTATCAGACAATTATTACATTCATTATAACAGATACCTCAGGACCTAATCATCTCTTGAGAACGTCTCACATTCAAGCAGGATTTACTAATTTCTTATGGAAGTCTTAAGCCAGTAAAGTTGACAATTAAGCTTAACCATCCAACTGTTTGACTCTTATCTTTGATTCCTTTTCATAACTTTTTGAAAAAATTCACCCAGTATGACTTTAGGTCTACCTTATCCCAAATCATCTTTCTTTTCTAGTCTGATATTCTAATCACATACCTCACCCCCTCTTTTTCTGTTCCAGAGCTTTTGATTCTCTCCTCTCCATTTTTAAATTGTCTTTATTCTGCATTTCAATATAAATATAATGACTTATTTTAAAAATCCCCAAGCACTTTTTTTTGAAAGTACTTCAAAAATAAGTCTCCATAGAGCCTGCCTCCAGAAAGCTAATCCATCAAGTGCTGGAAAGCACTACATGAGATATTGGGGGAGAGTGGCCAACAATGGTCTGAGCAACCAGGAGTCTAAGCTTCAGAAGCAAACACTCTGACATGATATACACATGGGCAATGATGGCACATAGCCTTGGTGGGTACAAAATAGCATTCTGATTGTCTAAGAGATCCACTCCGTGGAAAAGAATCCAACAAGGTCATGCCGTCCAATGGCAAGCTCCCACTAATCTTTGGTGAAAAGAGGGGCAACATCCATCAAATTCTCCCTAAATTAATAACACATTTCCTATTTAACCTATAGCAAGACCTGAAGAGATGAACCATCCTTTGCACTTCAGCCAAGGCCCAGCTGAAATCACAGAGGAATTGGGGAGATGAGAAAGAGTTGTGTTTCCTAAGAGCTTATCACTGAAATAGACTTAAAGCACACCCACCAAGGCTCATGGAATTTTGCAAAAGAGGGGTCTGAAAGATTGTAAGAGCCACATGTTGGGATGTCATAACCAAAACCATTACCCACCCCTTCCAATATCTGACTGTTGCTCTCACAGTGCATAACCCACAAACGCATAGGGAATACCAGCAACTCCACTGAAGAGAGCCCCCAGCAGAATGGGGACTGAGACAAGGGAAAGGATGGTACTAACACATGATGTATCCATACTAAGTATGTCCACAATAAAAAAGTGAAATAAAAATTAATAAATCATTATTCATAATTGCTACTACTATTTAATTTTCAGTATTTTTATTTGGATTTCATTATTTTGGTCTTTCTCTGAAATTTTTACCAAATTAGGAATAAGTTAAATCTTTTCAAACATTGCCTTTTATACAGTAATAAAATTTACTTAAAATTATTGTTTGGTTCTAACATCTGGATCCAGATAAATATGCCTTTATTATCTTCCTCAAATCTTTAAGAACTTTTTATTTATGTATTTCTTATCTTATAATTTATATTGAATGTTGAAACTTGCATTCTAGACACAGAACAGCAAAGACTTTTCAAAGGTCAGTAACAGTCTCGCTTGGAAAAAATTAAATTATTCTTGATAACTTGTGTGATTTGGTTAGTGATTTGGTTAATCTAATCTAGCTTTCTACTGAGTCCAAGGATTTTATTGCAAATATTTGCTCTCAAATAAACACATAAAATTTATTTGGAATTTTCAGTGTCCAATGATACAAAAATTACTTTTTAACTTTTATTTATTTCTTTATTTGAGAGAGTGAAAGAGGGAAAGAGGCAGACAGAGAGAGAGAAGAGGGGGGGGGGTGGGGGGGGGAGAATGGGCATGCTAGGGCCTCCAGCCACTGAAAACGAACTCCAGACATATGCACTACCTTGTGCATCTGTGCATCTGGCTTACACAGATCCTGGAAAATCGAGCTGAAGTCCTTTGGCTATGCAGGCAAATGCCTTAACTGCTAAGCCATCTCTCCAGCCCTAAAAATTACTTTTAAAAATTAATATTGCTACTCTCCACTGAAGGTTCCATGTGCCATATTTATTTTGTTCCAAAGTCAGTTTCTCTCAGTTTTGTAATCATTTAGACCCTGGTTAGAAAGCTGTTCTTTGATGAAATATTTCTGTCACATAGCTGGAATTTTCTGCTATCCATTTCTGTCTTCCATTTGAGTTAGTCACAGTTTTCCTGTCCAAATGATTTAAAATTAAACAAAAATACATTTTTGTTCAATTAAAATCTCTTTACTTTTCCTCTCGATTGGATATCCATATTCTCTCCTGTGAGCCTCATAGAATTTCTTTCCTCTTATTGCTAAGTTCTAGATTTTACTGTGTGATTAGCATTCAAAAGTTCTTACTTTACTATGTTTATTGGAACTTTAAGAAATAATAAAATCACTATAGATGCCCTAAACTTCCTACACTTGGTGATCACAGTTCTGAACAAAAGCTAAAAGAGTGAAACCATCTTTTATAAAAGCCAAATATGCACATTTGGGGGGACTTACATATAGGGGGATTGACATATATTAAGAGGTTATAAATTAAAATAGACATTCTAAAGTGCACACATTCACACATGATAATAATACAAACTTTCAATGCAATACAATGAAGACTGAGGTATAAATTTTCCCTGAAATATATTGGCTTAATATTCAGGCTAAGTACAACATTAAATTAAAACATCTTGATCATTCAAGGTTGAGTAAAGATCTAATTTTTCAAAGGAATAGCTATACAAGGTTTTGATGACTATGCAATGGCAATATATCTTATTTCTTTATAAGATAGTCTTCCCAATGGGGGAAAAGATGAAATAATGGAGAAATTAGAGTGATGTTAGAGGTCCTCTAGAGCTGTCATAATCTCAAGACTTGAGCACTTCATCATGGACTAATGCCAGGATGTCACAGAGCATATTACAAAACTTGCCTCCTTCCTTTGTTCTTCTCTTTTAGCAATCATATGCTATTTCATAGTTCATGGTATATAAAGATGTAATCTTTTGTAATATTCAAATTCTGCCTACTTTGGTTATACAACCAGATTATTGCCCAATACTAGGTGCAATATTAAGCTACAAAATGTAGAGTCTTGAAAAATACTGAATATGTGATCTATGTACAGAATACAATAGTGCTACGTTTAGCAAAAAGCAACATGAAATCCATTATGTTAATCAACATATTTAAAGCAGTGAGATAATTACAGAATGTTTCAAATATTTTTCTCTTTATATTCTTGGAAAATTAAATTTATTCCTGATTAAATAAAATGAAAAATTATATTGGTAGATTTGTGTGAATACTACTTGATATAAAATTAAACAAGTTCCTCTATTTTTATTAATGAACAAAAAAGTCAGAAAATTCAGGTAATCATTAGAAGAATGGAAAAATGATGAAGAAATGTTTTTACATAAGTTAGATTATATGACATTCTTTTCCTGAAGCTAAGTGTAGCAAGTTACTTCCAAAGATATTGATATAATACTCCTGTTTCTTTAAATAATTGGTAGCGTATACATTATGACAGAGATTGAGATTTTCCTTTTTACTCTTTCAAATCAAAATATTTACTGTATTCCCTGGAGGTGTTCCATGGAGGAGAATACCATTATATGAAGACTATGAATATCAATTTAAAGTTAGCTAGTAGTTACAAATTTAATTTTTACAATGCCCTGCCCCTTTTCAGCTGAAGCTGTACTTCACAAAGTATCCCTACATATGTTTTTCAGCTGATGATTTTCATGTTTTAAGAACATTTTATGTAATCACACATGGCTCCACAGGCTTGACTTTAGGGCCTCGCTTCAGGTGGATTAGGAGCATTTTCCTATGACAGCTACAGAACTGAAAATGTGAGTTCCTATAGTTGCAGCAGTTGGTGAAATATATAATTTGCTCTTTTGTACTTATTATTCCTTGGCATTTGTGCCCCGATGAAATGGTCCAACTAATTTATGAGTAGGCACCTTGCCACTCTGACAGATGGCTCTGCTTGCAGCCCAGGGACCACACACACTGCCAGGAATACCGGCACTGACAGGGCTTTCAGACAGAGCAAATTCAAAAGTCTGTCAGTCTCTTCTTAAGATATATCATCAATAATCTACTATTTTACTCTAATATCATTTTTCATTGTCATAAAGAATGGTTATAAATGAGAGTATTTTAATGAAAAATTATGTTGGACTTCCTTTCTATTCTAAACAAAAAGATGGATTCTTATCTTCCAAAGGTAATGCATTCAAACATAAAGTATAATTCCCGAACATGGCATTTACAAAATTGACTAACATAGCAACTAATATCAGTTTGCAATTGATGGTAAAATTAATCTATTATACATATACTATTATTGATTAATATTTCTTGTAAGTTACATTCCTTAAATTCCTAACTTAAATGTCTGATGCATTAGAAATTGGCCATGTCTGTTATGTTTATACAATAAAAGATAGAGTTTTTTCCTTAAAAGTATCTGTTTTTGCATGCTAATGACATTAGCTGAAAACTATTTTCCATAAATTTACACACAACAATTATCTATATTTTTACAGTAAATATCAAGTTAATTCATGATCATTTGTAGTCACTTGCATGCTATGAGAAATGGTCCTATTAAAACACTTATCGATACCAATTTCAAATTCACTAAACTAATTGATTTCCAACTAATATAATAAACAGCAAATATTATTCATTTAGACTGAGGTTATTAGAAATTATAATTTAGTCAAAGTAAAGTGGCTTTATTTATTTAGCTTTATAAAGTAGAACCACTTGATCCTTAGAACCTTTATTCTTTTTAAAAAATATTTTATTTATTTGATAGTGACAGAGAGAGAGAGAAAGAGAAGGAGTGAGAATGGGCTCATCAGGCCTCTAGACACTGCAGACGAACTCCAGATGCATGTTCCATATTGTACAACTGCCTTTTATGGGTACTGGGAAATTGAGCCTTGAACCAGGGTCCTTAGGCTTCACATTCAAGCGTTTAAACACTAAGCCATCTCTCCAGTCCTAGAACCTTTAGTCTTGAAGCAACATGTCAAAATCGATATCATAATTTTATTAATGTCTCTAAATGTAATTGTGAAGGACATGTAGTCTTTTGATCTTAATGGTACATAAATGCAATCTTCAAACAAAAAAAAATCTACAAAGCTGACATGAATCTGACATATTACACTGATGAACTAATTGAAGCCACCCTCAGCAGAAACATTACTTGGAAATAATAAAAATGCCTGAGTATGTGTGCTCTGCATGAGAATTTCATTTTATTTATTATATTTATTTATGGGAGAGACATAGAAACACATACCAAAAGAGAGACACAAATGCACATATGGAAAAACAGAGAGAGAGAGAGAGAGAGGGAATGGACATGCCAGGACCTCTTGTCCCTGCAAATGAACTCTAGACACATATACCATTCTGTACATCTGGCTTTACAGGGTACTGTATAATCGAACCCAGGCCAGCATACTTTGCAATGAAGTGCCTTTACCTGCTGAGCTATCTCCCAAGCTTCAAGCAAAAACTATGAGGGGAGTATATAGTCCATTTATTTCTAAATAACGTTAATCATGGTTTTCATTCATCAGAAAAACTCATAAAGTCAACCTCCATGAAGATTTGCCCATGACAGTGAACACAGAGTCTGGATACTGTATCATTTATTCATGTCAGAATTAGGTAAAAAGGTTGAATGTCTATGAAACAAGTGAATCAAGATGTGTTTAAAAAAATGAGCAACTGCTTGATGTTAGATCATTCAGACAGAAAAGCAAAACAAAACAAAAACATGTATTTGCATCAAAATATTTTTGCACAGTAAATAAAGTTCATTCCCATCTGATGTTTCTAGGTAAGCCTTTCCCAATTTAAATTTCAGTTTTATATTTTTACTTCTTTTTTAATATTTTATTTATTTATTTGCAAGCTGAGAAAGAAAGAGAGAAATGGAGAGAGAAAGAGAGAGAGAGCAATCATGTGAGGGCCTCTAGCTACTGCAAACAAACTCCAGAAACATGCACTATTTTGTGCATCTGGCTTTATGTGGGTACTAGGGAATAGAACATGGGTTACTAGGCTTTGCAGGCATGTGCCTTAACCAATGAACCCATAGTTTTACTTCTTTAAGCTTCATTTTTAAGAATTTTATTTAAAAAGCTTTTCAAGTTGTACTTTCTATCTTTTCAAATAGTAAAGTTGTAACCAAAGAATAACTTTAGTGGCTTCCTTGTTGCTAGGAACCCAACATCTGACCAAACTGAGCTTATGTGAAGAAAAAGATTTATTTCAGACCAACAGTTTCAAAGGGTCCTTCCAGCATTGTGGAGAAAGCATCACAGAGCTCCAGAGTAAACTTTATATTATCTCCTTTCAGGTGAGAGCTATGTTTTTTGCATCAAAAAATGAAAAACAGAAATCCTACAGGGCAAATATCAAATCCTGCCGGTCTATGACCAGCATATGGGACACACAACAAAATCTCAGGTCTCCAAAGTCTTCCTCTCTTGCACTGGATGCTTGCTTTCTTGGGAGTTCTACCCAGGTGAGAGTGAAGGAGCCTCCTTGGAGGCCATATTAGCATCCCTAAATCCTGGGTTCTCTACAACAATCTGCAGTTCACCTTACAGCTCCATGTCATGGCTCCTCATGGCCTCTATTCAGGGACTATGTCATGGTTGTACATAGCCTAGTGGCCATTAAGTACTGCAAATTAATGCCCCTTTCTTGTTATACTCCCAAATCCAGTACATGGTGAGCTACAAAATTTGTTAATCCAAAGAGAAATTGTTGACCCAAAAGGCACAGCTCTCACCTCAAAGTGAATAAATGAGAGAGTTTCTTCTGAAGACAAATATGAGATACCGTGGCCTGATTACACAGATTTAAGTCATTGCAAATTCCATGTTTCAAAGTGTTAACAATTTCATAAAGGTTTTATAGTTATACAACAAAAGAAAGCCATAAACCCAGATGCATTTTCTGTACATTGGTGGGAAATATAGGTAGGGAGGGTAACAGCAAAATGGAGAAATCTGTGCTATAAGCTTCAGATGCAATCTGATGACATTCTATGCCTTTAGGTTGGTGGAAGTCAGTGGTCATGTTGCACATTCCAAATGTTCTCATCTTGTGACCTAGTCGTCTCTAAGATGTTAGGTCAGACACAGAGGTAAGCACTAAACAAATTCAATATAAGAGGCTGCAGGTAGTCCAAGGTAACTTGGCTCTGATATTGCCATATTCCATCTGTGATGATTAAATTCTGTTGTCAACTAGATTGTGTTAGGAATCCACAGACATTCCTCTGGGTTGTGTCTCTAAGGTTATTTCCAGGAAGGATTAATTGAAGGAGGAACAACTTCCTCCAGAGTGAGCCCTTCCCCAGAGTGAGAAGCCCTCCCCAAGGGGGAGCGGATGTTACATAAGGAAGCTCTGGGAGAAAATAGCCCATTCTCTATCTGGCTGCCTTTGCTCCTTTATTGGTGAGTGTCTTCACTTGCACATGCATCTATCCTGTTCAGTTACCCTTCATCAGAATTGGAACCAAATTTGTGCAGCCTTCCAAGATGAAGTGAAGACCAGTGTCTCTCTAGGAAGCTTCCAGGCCTTCAGTGATGGATTGAGACTGCTGAGACATCCAGCCATGTGGACTGAGCAGCTACAGGGTTCCTTGACTCTCCAGTCTGCAAACTGTGATTGTTGGACTACTGTAAGCTAACCTAATAAACTTCCTTTTTAATACAATTCATTCTACTGATTCTGTTCTTCTATAGAACCCTGACTAATACATCATCCATCTATGATTATAGGGTTGTTATCAATCCATTAAGCCTTGTCCAAAGTAGATATATAGTACTTTTGGGGGAACTTTAGTTAATAGAATATGTCAGTTTTGAGAACTAAAAAAATCCCTTTTTGCAGTTACTTTCCCATTGCTGGGACAAGTATCTGACCTGAGGCAGCTTATGTGAGGAAAGGGTAGATTTCTGGCTTACAGGTTTCAGAGGAAGTACTACAAAGCTGGCTCACTTCCACAGATCCACAGCAGAGAGACAACACCAACAGCCACCAAACATGAACAGACAGTTCAGACTGGCTCTTTCTACACCTTAGGGCTGGACTAAAAGATCTGCCCCAAGTAACATATCCTCCAACAGGCTGCTGTAGATTTAAGTAGGAAAATTAATCTTAGACAAAAATACCTGGGGGACATATATTCACATTCAAACTACCACAACTCTTGAGTATTCTTCCTTAATTCATTTCAGCTGACAGTTTTGAGGAGAGGTTTTTATTATGGCAAAAAATCAAGCAGAGAAATTGCTGGGTAGCATATCTTGCAATAGCATCTAGCTGGAAGCAGCAAGAAAGTGAGCTGGCTAGCACTGACGAGTTGGACTAAGAAACTTCAAAGTCCATCCCTAGTGACATACCTCCTGAAGCAAGGCTCCATGTCCCAGTTTCCACTATCTGGTAAATGAATTTGAGTCTTATTAACAAACAAATGAATCTATGAGGGATATTAACATTTAAACAACAACAATTACTCAGAATTTTATTAATGTTACAGAGATAGAAGTATGGACTTCTAGAAGGGAGTCAGTGAATGGAGGGTAAGGGATAGGAGACAAAGGAGTGTGGCAAATCCAACAGTTGATTATGATCATGGTTTTTATCAATAAAAAAGTTAAAAATAATAATAGAACCAGAATGGAGACTGTGATATTCCCTCCCCTGCAAAAGAAATATTGATTTATGCGTATTCGCTGAAAACTTATGAAACAGAACAGAATAAAAACCGAAAGGAAATGTATTGGGGTTTAGAATATCCATGTTACATAAAGCTGTTGGTTGAAGTTTTATGGAATTCATAATAAAGAGGAGTGCTCCATCAACAATACACATTCTCAGCATGCTTTTCAACACCAGTAAGAAGTAAAGTCCTAGATGAACAAGAGAACCTGCAAAGCCTCTCTAAAGGAAGTGTGATCAGAAAGAAACCACACAGGAGTTTGGAGGACAGAAATAGCCTCATTTTATCTTCTAGTAGAAAGAGCCTTGCAGTGGTACATCTCAGAAAACTGACAGCCACAAAGAGTTATTTCCCAAGTAAAATGCATTTTACCTAAAGGTGGAATGACAATATGTCTTCTCATAAAATTTGATTTTGGGTGCAGGGTGAACAGGGTTGATGCAGAGTCCCACAGACATAATGAGCTTTATATTTTAAGAAACTAGGCTATACAAGATCTTAGACAAACCATACTTAGGAAAAACAGCACTCTAGATTTTGATTAAAAACAAACTGTCTTAGTGCAGTCCTCCAATATCCCACTTCCTTTTCAAATTTGAGGTTCATCACCAATATCTGCTCATAAAAATTAAGCAGATTCACTGAGGAATTGTGACAAAAGGAACTGCACAGCACCTTGTGTCCACATACAAAAGTAACTTGAAAAATACCAAATAATATTAGTAGGTAATCAACATTTGCCAAGAAAAGTATACCCACTCAGAATTACATATTATGAACAAATAGTTTTCCACAAGGTCAAATGCACAAAAGAATTATGATAGGTCTTACTAGGTACCACATGTGGGTAACTTAGAAATAAAGTAAAGATATGATGCATTATCATAGTGGCAAAATTAAATAGATTTTTTAAATGACAATTTGAAATGAAAATCCTTTTGAAAGCATTGAATAACAAGTACAAAAAACTCATGAATTGGAAATCATTCATTTATACAAGGACTCATATTGAAGCATACAGAAGCCTTTCAAAGACTTCTCTGTATACAATTACTATGCTTCAATTTGGGACTAGAAAACAGGAAAGGTTTAGACAGTATTCCTTGACAGGAGAGGGAAAGACTGGCAAGGACAACCACCATGTGGCTATTTGCTATCTCGATTCCTCCCTACATAAATTCAGTATGACTCAATGTTTCCTTTTATGTGGGGGGAAATTCAAATTCTCTCTTGTCTGTTTTTTCTTTTTAATTCACTGCACATTTTATTTAAATTAAATGTAGTTTTTAAGTCAATTGTGATGATATATCAAACATAAAAAATATTAACCAGTCCTACATCATGCTTTGAAACATTTAGACATTGTAATGCTTAAATTTATGGATGTTTTCAAACTTATAATGCTGAAAAAGAGCAAGTTCTGTTTTACTCAGTTTACATCCATTTTCTTACAGGTCACTTCCTAAAGTAGATTTAACATAGTTGTTTTTTAAGCATGGATTACTAAACTGAGAAAACTGATACAGGACCGTGAGCCTAGGTGAATTTCTTTCCCAGTCATCCTCAGTTGATACCATTTCCCATGCAAGCAGTTTCCTTCAACACTGAGACATATACGGAGCACAAGCTGACACCATTTCAGTAGTTTTGTTCGCACTGCCACCCAGACCTGTACTCATGTTTACCATTGTTCTCCAAAAAAAAAAAAAAAATCAGAGAAAATGTGAGGGAAACATATGGCAAGTGGTTTAAATTACATATCTCCATCTCTGTATTGCTTTAGATATTTTTATAGTCAAGAACCACAGTTTTTAGATATGAACCTATTATTTTGTCTTTCTGGGCTCAGAGTTACCTCACTTAATATAACATTTTGCAATTCATCCATTTTCTTACCAGTTTCCTCACTTCATTTTTTACAGCTAAATAAAGTCTATGTATATATTTTTTTCATCACATTTTATTATGTAGTCATCAGTTGACAGATATTTAGATTTATTTAGTTTCCTATCTATAGAGCAGCTATGAGCATGGATGTGCAATATTTCTATGGTAGGATATAGTTCCTTTGAGTATAGCTCCAGTAGTGGTACAACTGGATCATGTGGTAGTTCAAATTTTAGCTTTTTGAGGAATGTGCACACTGATTTCCATAATGGCTGTACCAGTTAAGCATTTTTGGGGGTTTTCAACAGAGACACCCTTTCTGTCTCTGAATACAAGCAATTCTTGCTCTCCTTTTGCAGCATGTGCACCCTACTAAATGTCTTTGTTCTTGAAATATGATTATTTCTGTTCTCTTTAAACACATCTGCTTGATTCTCTACCTTCTCATTAAGAATTTCCAGTTAGGGATGAAGAGATTGCTCAGTGGTTAAGGAACTTGCCTGTGAAGCCTAAGGACCCAGATTTGATTCCCCAAGATCCATGTAAGTCAGATGCACAATGTGGCACATGTGTCTGGAGTTCATTTTCAGTAGCTACAAGCCTTGGCATGCCCATTCTCTCTACCTCTCTTCCTCGCTCTAAAATAAACCAATAATTTAAAAAATACTTAAAACAAAAAATTCCAGTGCTGCGAGATAGATTAGTGGTTAAGATGCATGCCTGTGAAACTCAAGGACCGATGTTTGACTCTCCAGATCCCATGTAAGCAAGAAGCACAAAGTGATACAAGCTTACAGGGTTGCATGTACTCATAAGGTAGCACACAAGTCTGGAGTTTGATTTCAGTGGCTGGAGGCCCTGGCACACCAATTCTCTCTCTTTCTCTCTCTCTCTGTCTCACTCTTGCATTATAAAGGCTAATCTGTTGAGCTTGCCTCAAAAAAATTTCCAATTACACACATTAATCATTTCAATGGAGTTTTAGATGCTCTAGACTTGATTTTTTTCTTCTCTCTGTTGAGTTTTTGTTTGTTTGTTGTTTTGTCTGTTCTTTTTCATTTTATATTTAGGTTGTTTATGCCATGTTTATAATTTACATTCAAGTTCACTGTAACTTGATCAACAGTATTAAACCTAAGTGCTCTCTGAAGGCTATCTAATTTGTTGTTGCTATCTAATTTTTCATTTTTTTGTTATAAAAATTTGCATAATTCTCTTAATATTTCTTCTTAAGTTTATGTATATTGCAAAATATGGAGGAGGTGGGAAACGCAAATCTAGACCCAAATGGCACTGGTACCATAAAATTCTACTTCCTAAAAGGCAGACCAAATGGCTGAACCTTCACCAGGCCCTTAGAGGGAACACCTGAGCCACAAGATACTGGAGAGGGATGATGAAGACTGACCTTAATCTTCTACAGCTTCTCTCTCGCCTCTCTCTCTCTCTCTCTCTCTCTCTCTCTCTTCTCTCTAACTCTTTTATATTAGTTATCCTTTTCTTCCTTTTCTTAGTGGGCACTGACCTGTAACTCCCAGTACCAGCATGTGGCTATCATCCACAATGAGATTTTGATCAGAGAGACCTACAAGGTTTCCTAAAAGAAAGACAGATTTGTATAAGAGTACATGATGACCCACCAAAGGTTAGTGGTAAGACCCTACTGCCAAAGACACCTTATGTAGTTGACATGTAAAATGGAATGGCATGGCTGGAAGCTGGAAGACAGTCAGTCCCAAGACAGTCAGTGCGTCTAGTGGCAGAAGGTGCTACATGGGCAACTGGGGGAAAATTACCAATATCTGTCCAAGAAACTCATGGTCTAACCTACTTAGCAGCAAATAACCTGTTGTGATGCTCACACAAGTGCAATAGTGGCACACAGCCATGGTGGGAATCCAACTGCTCTTGATTCTGCTAACTGATCCCCTCAGTGGCATGATACCCATAGCTGGATCTGGAAAACAAGTCAGAACTATATCCAAATATAAGCCCACTGTCCATTAACATGCTACTACCAATAGTGGGCTACAAGAGGGCCTACACCTATTAAATTCTCTGTAAAAAAGTAATGGTCATTTCATTTGTCTGGTGCTAACTTACTCTTCATTGGAGAATCTGCTTCTCTTTTTCAGATAGATATAGCTCTTAAGGAGAGAGCCACCCCATCATACCTCAAAAGGTCCCGCTGAAACTAAGAACAATTAGCCAAACAAGCAAGGGTGCTGTTTTCTTGGTGAACTGGGTACCAGCACAAGGGTGAAGGAGATCAACACAGAAAAATCAACTCTTACCAAATCAGAGATCCAGAGACCCAGAGGCCCCCAACACCTCATCATCGAAGCAGACCAAAAATGAACCCAACATGGCTCAGGGAAACTTTGTGGAAGAGGGGGCAGAAAGAATGTCAGAGACACATATTGGGTCATGATATGCAGAGACATTTATCCTACCCATAACTGTGGGCTAACTCCACAATGCATGACCCATATACCTTAACAAGCAGGGGCCATGGGGAGGGGGTAGGACATGGATGAGCCTAACAGTGATACCAAATTGACTGTATTCACTGAGTACAAAACTAATAAATAAAAAAAACAAAATAAAATAAAAAGTAAAAAATAAAAAATATATATATGCCTTTGTTTCTTGAACCTTTAAATTTATCTTAAGTGATTGGTTCATAGTCCCAGCACCATTGTAATATCTAAATTTTATAATTGCTACTTTATCCCTTAATATTATAGAATAATTTTCCATACTTCTTTATAGATCTGCAATATTTGTGGTAACATAAGATATTTTTTATAACACAGGAGGAAATTGAGTGCATTATTTATTACTGGAAATGTTCCCTTCTTTTACTAGAAATTTAATGTGGGGGTTTAAGTTGATTTAGTGACAAAGCAAGCATATTT
The DNA here is from genome assembly GCA_036346955.1 of Dipus sagitta. Taxonomy (NCBI): domain Eukaryota; kingdom Metazoa; phylum Chordata; class Mammalia; order Rodentia; family Dipodidae; genus Dipus; species Dipus sagitta. The sequence goes on from CM070774.1 coordinate 53,868,826, forward strand.
TTTCTGCTGTTTCTATGGATACTGTCTTGTATCACAGGCTTCCAAACACTGTCATGTTGCCTGGTACTTACAACGGATGCTAAGTTGTGGGATTTCCACACTATTTTTTTTTCACCTTAATTGTTGACTTTCCTTTTGTTAATTTGCTTGGAGAACATCCATTTTCTACTCATTTCCTCTTTCTTCCATTTGGACAGCTATAACATACCACTCAATGCTTGCTTTGTGACTATATAATGCCTCTCTCTGGAAGCTGAGATGTTCCCAATTTTCAGGGTTGAGGCATTCTCTGTTTTCTGCCTTTTCTGATGTGGAAGATAATCCCAGTTATCCAGGTCACAACCTTCTCCTGTGCCTCCCATGGTGGTACAGCATTCTTTCTGTGGATGAGTGTTATGCTTTCTTACTAGCTGAGGGGAGGAGCCTTCTTCTGTTACCTGAGGGAGGGTAATTGTCCTGTAATTACCCACATGGTTTGAATGTGTTCTTCCAGTAGGGAACTTAGGTGAGGAGAAGGAGGTGAGGTGGAAGCCTTACTGACTTTCCCACAGTGGAATGCACTATTGTACAAATCTGCCTCACAGTTTAGTCCCTCCCTAAGCTCTGACTCTGCATTTTATATTAACGGTTAAGGGAACTGGCCATGCCTATAGAGAAACACCACTCAGTAGAAGCAAATTACTTCATAAATGGAACTTCCAATCTATAAGAAGATGTAGTACAGGATGATGTTGATTAACTGTGTATACATGTATGTGGAAAAGCATATACACAGTTAATCAACATCATTAGTCACAGTGAAAGTACCACAAAGGAGACAGCACCATATGCCTGCCAGAATGACAGACGTTGGAGTAGTTTAATCTCAAAACTTGCTGTGCAGCTTTAAATTTATTTCCCTCAAAATGAAAATTAAATAATGTTTCATGTATATATGTTTTTAAAAACTGTTTAAAATCTACAAAGAAAATAATATAGAAGAAAAGCTGGACTTCTGAGAAATATGGCAGCAAGGGAGTCAGGGCAAACCAACCTAGAAAGGATTTAAGCAAAAGCACAGCAAAATAAACTCTTCTTCCAAAAAGTAAAGGTGTATTATGTTATTATTGGCCACAGTGGAGAAGCAGAAGAGTCAAAGAGCTACCAGAAAGGAAGAAACCAGCCAGATTCCTGCCAAGGAGCTTGTGGTCTGGATCCACGCAGATCCACATGACTGCTCATCCTGATGGTGAGCTGCAGAAGCAGAGACAAAACAAGGGGATTTTCCAACTCCATTAGCCTCATTGCAAAGTCAAGGAACCTGAAGGGGAGATAGCAGACATTAGCTGAGGAGCTGCTGAAGGGGATTCAGGTGGGACCAGCTGAGCAGTTCCAGGACAACTCCAGGCTTCCTGCACTCCTCATCCCCCAACTATCAGAATTGCAAACCTCTAGAGACTGCATTCATCCCCCAGTGGCAGGGTATGCAGCACAGCTGATCAGAACACCAGATCCACAGAACAACACAGAGGGATTGAGGTGGGCACTCAGCATTGGTAAGATTTGAAAGTACCCCAAAAGGTAATGAGGCTGACTGACAAAAAAGTAGGTACATAAACCTGCATTGGAAGTGCTAAACTCTCCTTCCATGTCAGGGCGGGTAATGGGTTACATATTCTTGGTTGGCTTTACCATGCTCAATTAAACTATATTTTGGAGTTGACTATTGTTACCTTTGGTGATTTTAGATTCATAGGGCTGTGGTTGTTCCACAGCAAAAACAGGCTGAAGGAACTTATGACAACTAAGGCAGCTCTACATAAAATATTTGAAGCAATTTTTCATGCTGAAGAGAAAGCAAAGAACACACATGAACAAAAAGGAAAAAATAAACCATACTCAAATAAAAGTTAAAACAACAGAGTAAGGGAAATCAAGAAGCACTACAAAACAAGAAGAATGGTGAGACTAAACACATACGTGTCAATAACAACTCAATATCAATGGCCTCAATGTCCCAACCAAAAGACACAGGCTTGCAGACTGGATGAAAAGGCAGGATCCTGCTGTTTGTTGCATCCAGGAAACTCATCTGTTAACAAAAGAAAGACACTGTCTTAGGGTGAAAGGATGGAACATGGTATTTCAAGCAAATGGGCCTAAGAAACAAAGAGGGGTTGCTATTCTAATATCTGACTGGATAGACTTCAAACCAATGTTAGTGAGAAAAGATAAAGAAGGTCACTTTATACTAATTAAAGGAGCACCCCAACAGGAGGATATTATAATCCTAAATGTAAATGCACCTAACATGGAGACTCCCAATTTCAGCAAACAAACACTATTTGACTTAAGGTCACAGATAACACCACACACAATTGCTTCTGTACCCCACTCTCATCAATTGGCACATCATCCTAGCAAAACATAAACAGAGAGAGACATCTGGAATAAATAATGTCATGGAACAAGTGGACCTAACATATATCTACATAACATTCCATCCAAATACTGCAGAATATACATTTTTATCAGCAACATATGGAACAGTCTCAAAAATAGACCATATATTAAGACACAAAGCAAATATTAAAAAATATAGGAAAAGTGGGAAAAAAAAAAGAATTCGTGTACTCTGTCTGACCACAATGGGATTAAACTTCAAATCAGCAACAAGAAAAACTACAGAGCATACAGAAATTCATGTATACTAAATACTACACTATGAAATGATGAATGGGGCATTAAAGAAATCAAAAAGGAAAACAATAAACTCATACAATCAAATTATGATGAGGATATAACATACCAAAACCATTGAGACACAATGAAGGCAGTCTAAGAGGGAAATTTATAGCTCTAAGTATCTACATTAAGAAGTTAGAGAGTTGACAAGTAAACAATTTAATGCTTCACCTTAAGGCCTTGGAATAAAATAAAAGAATAAGGTATACCAGAAATCAGTAGATGGGAAGAAATAATAAAGATTAGGGCAGAAATTGATGAAATAGAAATGAAAAAAAAATCCAAAGAAACAAAGAGTTGATTCTTTGAAAGGATAACAAGATTGATAAACCCTTAGCAAATATGACCAGAAGAAAGAAAGAAGAGACAAAAAATAATGAAATTAGAGATAAAAAATGTACCATCAAAACAGATATCAAAGAAATTCAGAAAATCATAAGGACATACTTTAATAATATATATGACTCTAAGTTTGACAACCTGAAATAAATGGATGATTTCCTCGATTCATATGGCCTACCAAAATTACATGATGATGAGATAAACCAGTTAAATAGACCTATTACAAGTATGGAGATCCAAGCAATTATGAAAAATCTCCCAACTAAAAAAAGCTCAGGCCCAAATGGATTCACTGGTAAATTCTACCAAACCTTCATGGAAGAACTAACACCACTGCCTCTCAATCTTTTCTATAAAATATGAAAGGAAGGAATTCTATTGAACTCCTTCTATGAAGCCAACATCACACTGATACCAAAACCAGACAAAGACAGAACAGTAAAAGAAAATTACAGACCCATCTCCCTCAAGAACATTGATGCAAAAATTCCCAACAAAATATTGGCAAACAAAATACAATAATATATCAAAAAGATTCACCCCAACCAAGTAAGCTTCATCCCAGAGATGCAGAGATAGTTCAATGCACACAAATTGATAAAGGTAAATGAGCTAAAGGACAAAGATCACATGATTATCTCAGTAGATGCAGAAAAGGCATTGATAAAATCCAACATTCATTCACAGTAAAAGTCCTACAGAAACTGGGAATAGAAGGAACATATCTCAACATAATAAAATCTATTTATGACAAACCTACAGCCAACATGATACTAGATAGAGAATAATTTGAAGCTTTTACATTAAAAGCAGGAATAAATCAAGGGTTCCCATTGCCCCCACATTTATTTAATATAGTACTAGAAGTCTTAATGATAGCAACAAAAAAGAAAAGACACATAAACTGTATACAAATTTAAAAGGAAGAGATGAAATTATCAATATTTGCAGATGATATGCTTCTATGCATAAAGGACACTAAAGACTCTACCAGCAATCTGTTAGAGCTGATAATTTTAGCAATGTAGGAGAATACAAAAAAATGCACAGAAATCAGTACCTTTTCTATATGCTAACAACAAACAGGCAGAGGATGAAATCAGGGAATCACTCCCATTCACTATTGCCTCAATAAATAAATAAAGTACCTTGGAATAAACCTATCCAAGGATGTGAAGGATCTCTACAATGAAAACTTTAAAACACTCAAGTGAGAAATTGAAGTAGATACCAGAAAATGGGAAGACATCCCATGTTCTTGGATTGGAAGAATCAATATTGTGAAATTGTCAATATTACCAAGAACAATCAACACATTTAATGCAATCCCCATTAAAATTCCAATGGTATTTTTCACAGAAATAGAAAAAAATCCTATAATTAATTTGGAAGCACAAACGGCCTCAAATACACAAAACAATTTTGAGCAACAAAAATATGGCTGATGGTATCACCATACCTGATTGTAAACTATATTACATAGCCATAGTAACAAAAACAACATGGCACTGGCACAAGGACAGGTATATAGATCAATGAAACATAATAGAGGACACAGATATTAATCCACATAGCTACAGCCATCTGATTTTTGACAAAAATACCAAAAAATTCATTGGAGAAAATAAAGCCTCTTCAACAAGTGGTGCTCCGGACACTGGATATTTATATGTAGAAAGATGGAAATACATCCTTGTCTCTCTCCATGCATAAGAATCAAGTCCAAAAGTATCAGGGACCTTAATATCAGACCTGAAACTCTGAAACTGCTAGAGCAAAAAGTAGGGGAAATCCTTCACCATATTGGCATAGGCAACGACTTTCTGCATATAACCTCAGTTACTCAGGAAATAAAATCACCAATCAACCACTGGGATCTAATGAAATTACAAAGTTTTTATATAGTGAAGTGCACTGTGAATAGAACAAAGAAACAACCTAAGGAATTGGAGAGAATCTTTGCCAGCTATACATCTGACAGAGGATTAATAACCAGAATATACAAAGAACTCAAAAAACTAAACAATAAGAAATCAAACAATCCAATTTAAAAACAGGCTATGGACCAGGCCAAATGAGCCAATGGGTGCAATCGTGCATGTCTATCATGGTGGAAACCAACTGCCCTCTAATTGGACTGGAGGACCGCTCCATGAGATGAAATACATCCCTGGTACTGAAAACTTAAAACAGGGATAGTTATGAGCCCTAGAGGTGTAACGTCTACAGCTGTCTGGTGAAATGTATATACTATGCTTACCAAACTACCCAGTAAGCACTTCTCTTAATGTTCATACACTTATATTAATGCTACTATGACTTTTGGTAGAGAATCTTCTCTTTTCAGGTGGCAGTGACCTTGGAACAACTCAGAAGGTATCATAGTGCTGGAAGGAAGTGACCGCAATGCTCAGTACTGCAATATCTCTATCACACCTTCCAAGGCTCAGGGTCAAATGCGGAAGAGGTGGCGGAAAGAATGTAAGAGCCAAATGAAGGGTAGGACTCCTTACAATGTGCTCCCTCCAGACACAAAATGACCTGTATATCCATGACCTCACAGTGCCTGCTATATAAGACCATCATAAGAGGAGGAAAAGATCATGACATCAAAATAAAAGAGACTGATTGAGATGAGGAGGGGATATGATTGAGAATGGAGTTTCAAAGGGGAAAGTGAGGGGGAGGGAGGGTATAACCATGGGATATTTTTTATAATCATGGAAGTTGTTAATGAAAATTTGAAAAAATAGGCTATAGAACTAAATAGAGAATTCTCAATAGAAGAAATACAGATGGCATATAAACATCTAAAAAATTGTTCTACTTCATTAGCCATCAGGAAAATGCAAATTAAAACTACATTGAAGTTCCATCTCTCTCCTGTCAGAATGGCTATCATCAAGAAAACAAATGACAATAAATGTTGGTGAGGATACAGAAAAAGGGGAACACTTATACACCATTGGGAGTGTAGTCTGGTTCAGCCATTGTGGAAATAAGTGTGGAGGTTCCTGAGACAGCTAAAAATTGATTTATCATATGACCCAGCTATAACACTCCTAGGCATATATCCTAATGACTCTTGTCACTACCCTACAAATACTTGCACAACCATGTTTATTGACGCTCTATTCACAATAGCTAGGAAATCTAACCAGCCTAGATGTCCATCCACAGTTGAACTGATAATGAAGATGTGGTACATCTACACAATGGAGTTCCATTTAATGTAAAGAAAAATGAAATTAAGAAATTTGCTATGAAATGATGGATCTGGAGAGGATTATACCAAGTGAAGTAACCCAGGTTCAGAAAGCCAAATATAGCATGTTTTCTCTCATATGTGGATCCTAGTTACAAATGTTCATACTTGTGTGTGATTTGGAGTAAAAATTGGTGTCAGAATTTAGTAAGCTAGAAAAGGACTATAAAGGAGGGATGAGAGGGGTGGACTTAAGGGGATGCTACTGTATATATGTAAGTAGATAGTCAGAGTACCGTGGTTGGAATAGTGTAAGTGAGGTCAGGGGAACAGATTGAGTAAAAAGAAAGTGGAGAGAGGGGTTATCAAAATTCAGGATATTGCAGATAAGCTGCATGATGACCTACTTTCTTGGATAATGGCACACACAGAAGCCATAAACTGTTACTAGAAAAATTGCAGTGCCCAAAATGGTATACTTTCCAGTGAGTTGTTGGCCAGCGAGGTCCTTGATGCTCCCAAAACATTATAAAATGTTGCGAAGGCTTTTGGTTTCCCACCAGGAATAGAAGATAAGACCTTATTTCTGAACACGCCATATGCCTGTGCTGCAAGGTCACTGAGAAATATAACTGGGGAAGAGCTGAAAACCTTCTCCCAGTAGACCAGCTTACAGAAAGCTGGTAAAAGCTCTACTGCATGCAGCCTTATGGAAGACAGAAGCCATCAGTGGTGAAAACAGTGGATACTGCAAGTCTCAAGTTTGGCCAGCCAGACCAAATGAGCCAAAACATGCAATAGTGGCATGTCTGTTAGGGGGGAACCAACTGCTCTCTAGTTTGACTGGAAACCCACTCTACAAGGGGGAATACATGCCTGGTACTGAAAACCTAACAAAAAGCCTATGATAGGGGAGGTCATGAGCATTAGGAGTGTGATGCCTGCTTTTGTCTGGCTAAATGCAGATATGCTTGCCAAACTGCCCTGTAAGGACTTTACTTATTGTTCATACCCATATATTAATGATACTTTCACTTTTAGTTAGAGAAGCTTCTCTTTTCAGATGGCGGTAACCACTAAAATGACCCAAAAGGCACCATAGTGCTGAGAAGACATGATGGAGGAATTTTCAGCATGGAAACATCCTTATCACACCTTCCAAGTCTCAGGGTCCATTGCAGAAGAGGTGATGCAAAGAATGTAAGAGCCAAAGGAACAGTAGGAATGCTTACAATGCAATGGGTCAGACAGAAATTGACCTTGATATCCATGACCTCTCAGTGCCTCCTACTGTCTTCATAATACCCTCATAACTGGAGGAAAAGATGATGACATCAAAATAAAAGAGAGACTAATGGAGAGAGGGAGGGGATATGATGGAGTGTATATTTGGGAGGGGGAGAGTGAGGGAGGGGTGGGGATTATGGTTTATTATTTATAAGTATGGAAGCTGTCAATAAAACAAAAGAAAAGCTGAGAAAAAATCTAAATATAAGACATATATATAGACAGTAATACTTCTTGGAAAAATAAAAATAAGGACATAATTTTTGGTATACATTCTAAAAGTAAAGATTTAAATTTACATATTAAAATGGCATTTTCTTGTGAAAAAGCAACTAGAAAATGAAAAATTGAGAGACGAAAGCAGCCTGAATGGGTTTCAAGTAGAATTTTACAAATCATAAACATAAAATTAATTACCAAAGGACAGAGTTGATTTTGACTTCCTTCTAGGGATCAATTATCTCCCAAAATTGGATTTATATGGGAAAATGAAAAAGTCTGGCTGAGGATTTCGTATGTCTATGCAACAAAAATGCTCATAAAGGCATAAAAAAAACTTGATAATATATTTTTCCATGTTTTTAATTATAATTGTCATATGTTATTTGGTAGAATGAATTTGGTACAAACTTAATAGAATTTTCAGTTACTTATAGAATTAAAAACATTGATTCTTCTTGACCTTTACGACTTCCCCAAAATAAATCCTACATTCTATTTTAGTACAGTGTAGTCTGACATTAAATATCTCATACTTTACATATCTGAAAAGATCAGAAAAATGCAGAAGTCACAGAAGTTCACATGCTAGGATGTAAACATTTCTGCACTTAGGAACCAGCCACTGAATGCAAAATCTTCTAGGACGGCTGGTAAGTGAAACCCTAGAGAAGCACAGCACTCACTACAATGCATGCTGACTGAGTATTTTCCCTGCATCAATTTCCTCTTCTATTTACTTACTTAGAGACTCTTCCTGTTTTTGTTCATTTATTCTTCTCAGTCACCAAAGAATATAAATTCTTTTTTACCCTTTTTCTAGCATACTAATATGATTTGAACTATAATAAAGTTCTTTACTTTTGTTTAATTAGGATGTTTTCTAAAACATTTTGTGGACAAGCTCTGTACAGAGACAAAATACCATGATCATAATCTCCTCTTACCATCATCCCAAACACCCCCTCTTTTGAATCCCTTCTTTTTCCAACTAATCTCTTTTTAATTTTGACTTAATCATTTGTAGATTAGGATGTTTAATATCTTTTAAATTGTACTATTAGCTTGTATTGTTATTTGTTTTAGCACACTAAGAACTGAATGATATCTGGGTGCATTAACTTTAATGCTACTCTTTCCATACAACTTGTGGCTATTGGTGAGTAATGTTATATATTATGATATAAAGTTTTTCAAGACATAAATTAAATAATAACCAAAATATCTCTAGATGTGTGAAATTATGTATGAACAATGTTGTTCATTTATCATTTTGCTAAACATGAATGGCCAAGCTAATTTTGTTTCTTCCAAACAAATGGCATACAACTGATAAAAACATCAAAAAACAAGGATTCATTCACAGGTAAAAAATAATCATATTTAATCTCAGCTATCAATTAATTTAAAATGGTGAAGAAAATTATTTATTCTATATACTGGTTATTTTTAAGTTATGAAAAGTTACATGTTGTCAAATCCTCTTCGAAGACATGAATAATGTCATAGTAGCATTATTGAAGGGGTTGAGGGCAGTTAGAATGAAAACATTTTAAAATTATATATTGCTTTTATTAAAATCTCAAACCACCATACTCTATTCCAATACAAATACTAACACAGTACATTTAAATGAAATAAATTCAAAGGATTTTGAAATTTTTCCTTATTTTTAAATTTATTTATTTGTTTATTTTATTTTAGAGAAGGGAGGGAGAGAATTGGTGTGCCATTGCCTTACCTTATTTTTGAAATTTTTTGTTTCTATCTTTCCATAATGTAAAATACTTCAAACAAAAATATTTAAAGAAAATAAGGTAATGATTAGTCATATGTAAACCTTAAAGACCTCTCATGTTTGAACTACCCCATTCTTAGACTGTATTTTTTTTTTTTTTGTTTATCAAATATCTTATTTTATTGGGTAGATTGTGAAGAGCCTTTTCTATGAGAGGTATATTCATATTTCTTCAGATAGTCTTATTCCTTTTCTGAACCAGAACCAATGTTCTTCTCACATGGTTACCTTGATTGAAAATGGTGACAAGACAAAAATGAGAGGCAGACAAAATGACAGAAAACAACAGAAGGCTTCTTCTTTTCTGAGTTCCATGTGTGTGTGTGTGTGTGTGTGTGTGTGTGTGTTTCCAAATGGCTCTTCATGGATAACAGGTCATTTCTTCTGACTATTCATTTTGCTTCAGTTGTTTTAGGTTATCCCATTTTTTTTTCTTTATTAGCTGGGCAGATGAAACATTTCACTTCAAAGTCATTTTTTTCTAACAGGAGCTAGATTTTGCCCTTATATTCATATTAATTCCTGAAAGAGTGCTAAAGCAAGTAAGAGAAAGATGTAATGCTTTCTGGCTATGGTTTATTTTGTCCCTAATCATTTAGAAATTCTACTTGGTCAAAAAAGGCAAACTTACTTAAGATGAGTTTCAGTTTTGCATTAGAAGGTTGGGATATTTAATGGACAAATTCTTACAAGGATACAAGGGGGAAGGGAAGCCAAGGATGTAATAATGTGTTAACTGAGATGACTTGGTAGACAGGAAAAGACATGTTAATATTTTAGTAGTTAATTTTACTGTCATTAATGCTGACTTCCATTGTGCTGCAATTGAATTTTTTAATTTCTTCAATTATGCTTCTAAAGTTCGTGTACTCAAAATGATTGCCACGAGGGTAAAATCAGTGTCTTCCTATTTGTGAATTCTGAAGACATAATTCAGAATTTTTGGAACTTTTTATATCAATTCCATATTGTTTAAATAACTAAGCTCTCTATAGCTGTTAAAATATCAAAATAATTATGTATGTGTGATTTAGGTATCAAATATGTTATTATAAGCTCTTTATCACACCCACATTAGCAAGCAAAGTGCTGCTATCATTAAAAGTAATTCTGCCCTCTTGTTGTGTGCTAATGATTTTGAAAACTCTTCAGAAAAGGTTTGTCATTGCTAAGAAGGTCAACTGATCAAGATTCTTGTCTCTGAACATTAATATGAATACTCTCCAGAATACCACATGAGTACTCTCTGGAATTCCTATTAGCTGAGTAAAAGTAATCCCTTACACCTTTATACTTTTGGATGCTTACCAATTAGTTCATTACATTACATAACATTATATTATTTATCTGCTGAATTTTCATTACATTCCACTTCTTATAATTCCATTTTCTACTATTTTCCGAAGAGTTGAATAAATATTGATAAAACATTTCCTTTGTTCTAACAAATCCTTTAACAAAAGATACACAACCTCATAAATACCCTGGCTATTATCACATTTTTCTACAGAAATTTTCCAATGATCCACTGAAGCAATTTATGTGTGATTGTATTAGTAATAATTGAATAACATAACAATAATTGTGATTTTAAGTGATTTTATTTCTAAAAATGGTGTGATGATTTCATAATGTCTATAACTTATCTATTTTGTAGATAATTCTCTTTCCTAATATTTTATTTATCCATTTGCAAGGAGAGAGAGAGAGTGGATGTCAGGGCCTCTAGCCACAGCAAATAAACTCTAGGCACATGCACCACTTTTTGCATCTGGCTTTATGTGGGTTCAAGGGACTAGAATATGAATTGTTAGTTCTTTCTAGGCAAGTGTCATAAGTGCTGAGACATCTCTTCAGCCATAGATCATTCTCTTAACTGATATTCACTTATGCCTTTCTTTCTACACATAAAAAACAATGGAAAGACCTTACTAAGTTTTATAATCATGGTAAGAGAACCCTTTTGACTTTTATTTAGTACCTTCTTTACTGCAATTATAGAGAATTTAAACTACTTAAATTACTTTCTAATATGTTCATAGTTTGGTTGACAAGTGGAAATTCAAATAGATTTTCAGAGAGTGATATTTTATGTCTTAGTAGTTTTAATAAGACTTGTTGAACTGTTGTGGCTCAATGTCTAAGAAAATAGTGACTACAGATCCATTTTCAGATTAGATCTGGCAATATTGATAAGGTTTTCAGGGCTTTCCAGAAGATACATAGTCTTTTATGAACAGGAATAAATATCAGATTTTAAAACCAATGGGCAATATTTATAATAATATGTAAATATATTAAGCTAAAGAAAGTCTTTGAAATTGTCCAGAAATATGAGAGCATTGAACATGGTTTACTAAGCTCATTATGCTTTTTAGGTCAAGGATTTCATGGCAACAATTTTGGAAAACATTAAGAGGACAAATGTTCTTCTTTTATCAATAAATTATATACTACTAGATGTATAACTTTCCAATATTCACAAGCATATGTATACCACACATAAAGAGACATGTATATTACACAATTTCATACTGAATCTCAATGTTCTGTGGAATAAAAGCCATCATTCATCCATTTTTGTGTTTTAAAATCAATTTTTCCATAACATTTTTGTCACACAGTATTATGAATAAAGTGTACATTTTAAAATGTTCTTGAAGGCATGAAAATGAGAAATAATGTTAACCATAAAGTAGAAATCAGTGAAAATAATTGTGCTTTTTAAGAGTAGTAATTTTAAAATATAATGTCAGAGAATACCAAAAAGGGAGTGATTGGGGTAAGAGGGAATATTTTTCTTCATATGTGGCTAACCAAAAAAATAGAGCTGGAGATCACCTACTTGATTAAGGCACTTTCCTGGGAAGCATGTTAGGATGGGCTTACTACATTACCTGAACATCAGGGAATAAAATAATTTTTGCATATATGAGCCTTGAAAGTTCCCACTCCACTCTACAGACTACCTGCACGGTAAACCTACCCTGCCACCTCCTATGAGGACAATGACTTAATGCCTGTTTCCTGTAAGCTCTTTTCTCATGGCTTCTCAAAAACCTTACATTCAGAAATAGATCTTATTCCTCCTGAATGCGCAAGTTATATTCCTGTTATCTCCTTTCCAGTAACCCTTAATCACGCTTCTCTCCTGAATGAACTATTTATCCTGCTGTTTCTCCTCACCTTTGTCTTAAGGATATCACCTTACTCCCCACTTTCTTTTAAAAAAACCTTTCATACCCTTGTTTCAAAGAGGTATAACTTGTTCAATCACTAATTCATACTTAAAAGACAGGCCATTTTTTATTTTTAGCACTGCCTTCTAATTTTTGACTCTGAGTCCCAAGCCTATCTAGCGACAGATAACTGCTTTCAGTTAAATTTAGTTCAATTCAGTGATTAATGAATCAATTTGTGATGTATAAATTAGTCACAGTCTTGTTAAAACTTTCCATTTTTATCCCTTACCTTGAGTCCCAGACTTTATATTCAGGAATGAGGGAAGTGAGTAGGAAGGCAAGTCGTGTATATCAGGTAGCAGTAGTGCAGTGTGTTGTAAGTGCTGAGCTATTTTATATGCGGAAGTTTCAATGGATGTCTCCTACTCAAAAATAGAAAAAAAAAAAAGGTATAATACAGTTTGAAGTGTCAGATATGCACCCCTTCTAATCTTATGATCAAGGTTATCTGGGAGATACCATTCCCTGCCCTGCTAGGTCACTGTCACATGAACTTCTAAGCTATAACCACTTTTCTGGATTACAATTTCTTTTTTCTTTAATTGTGTTCTGTGATCTTTATCCAGAAAGTAGGAAATAAGGGGTGACAATGAAATCTATTCTTTGAGTTTCCATAAACTATTTAACCTTTCTAGTATATCACCGAATTCATAACAACATATTCTAATTCTCTGACCTGTTTACTCTGTTTTTCCTTTTATAGCAACTGTGTATTACAACTTCTACATGTGCAGAAGATATGTCTGACAAACCATATGAATATGTATTGCAAGAATAAAATCACATGAAGGCATTTTCTTTTCTAAATATGTTATTGACCTATCTATCTATATTTTTATTTTTTTATTTGAAGATATATATATATATATATATATATATATATATATATATATATATATATAGAGAGAGAGAGAGAGAGAGAGAGAGAGAGAGAGAGAGAGACAGAGACAAAGACAGAGAGACAGAGAATGGGTGAGCCATGACCTCTAGCCACTGCAAATGAACTCCAGATGCACGTGACACCTTGTACATCTGGCTTATGTGAGGTCTGTAAAATCGAACCTAAGAGCTTATGCTTCACAAGCAAGCACCTTAACAGCTGAGCCATTTCTTCAGCCCTAAGGCATTTTCTTAATGTGATGTGTTGCCTCATTTAGTTCCTTCTTATTTCAATTTATGTTTTCACTTGCGACACACTCTTATAAAATTAGCTATCTCTCCTTTACATTTCTGCATTAAAATCACATGAAAATGATGGTTACACTTCTATGTCCACAAGTATATATAATTGACTTTTTATTACCTTCCTTTCCACATATTTAACATTTTATTATTGAAATTTTATATCGTATCTAATAGTTCAAATATTTTCATACATCCACTATACACGTAAGTAAATGTCAATTCATTGTTTATCTTGTTTAATTTATATCATCACATATTATTAGCTTCCATGAGATAAAGAAAATTACAGAAACCAAATAATTTTTTTAGTAAAGATTTTCACACATTTTGCTACAAAAGTGGGCCTTTTGCTCTAGGTTAATGATTGACTGGCTCATAGCTCACCAAATTCCTGTTCCCCTGAACAAGAGGGTGCACAGGCCACTGTGGGCACTGGTCTCTTGCCCCAGATCCCTGATTCCTGGCTCCTAATTCTCCAACCCTTGTTCTCCTGTGCTGAAGATTGCATGTAAGTGAAGTGAGTAGGCTTGATCTTTCAAAAGAGAGGCCCATCCAGTTTTAAGAAGCTCATAGAACACCAAACAGACAAAGAAAAAAACTCTCCAAGGCACCTCATAGTTAAAATGCTTAACAATGAAAACAAAGAGAGTGCTAAGACTAGCAAAGTGAAACAATTCATCATGTCCAAAGGCAATTCCTTCAGAATTACCTCTTGTATCACAAAGGATATCCTGAAAGCCAGAAAGACTCGGAATGGAACATTTCAAAGTCTACAAATCTATAGCTTCCACCCAAACTTCTCTATGTAAGTAGAGAACAGGGAATGCTTTCCAACTCCTTTTATGAAGCTAGCATCACCATAATACCAAAACCAGAAGGACATATAGCAAGAAAAAAAAAAAAAACCTAAAGGAATATATCCCAGCTGAACTTAGATGCAAATATTCTGAACAAATTCCTCAAAAACAAAATTCTACAACAAATCAAAAGCATTATCCACCTTGATGAAGTAGGCTTTATCCCAGGGATGAAGAGATGGTTCAACATACAAAAATTGGTCAATGTAATACACCACATAAACTTAATCACAAGAACAACACGATCATTTCAACACATACAGAGAAGGCCTTTCACAAAATACAACATAACTTCATGATCAAAAGGTTGGAGAGAATATGTATGGAGGGTTTATAGTTCAGCATATTAAAAGTTATATAAGACTTCTGGGTAACATGACAGCAATGGAGTCATGCCAAACTAGCCTAGTGAGGGATTTAAGCGAAATTACAGCAAAATAAACTCTTTTTCTTAAAAGTGAAGTTGTATAGGTTTTTTTGTTAGCCATAGTGGAGAAGCAAAAGAGACCAAGATCCACCAAAAAGGAGGAAAAGGGCCAGAATCCGACGGAGGCATTTGTGGCTCAGATCTGCACCATTTGCACAATTTGCAAACCAGTCTATCACCAAGCTGCTGGAGCAGAGACCAAAGGAGGGGATTTTCCAACCTCATCAGCCTCCTTGGAAAGTCAAGAAACTTGAAGGAAAGACAGCAGAGATCAGCTAAGGAGCCAATGAAAGAGATGGGACTAGTTAAGCATCTCCAGTACCACTCCAGGCTTCCTGCACTCTCCCATCCCCCAACCATCAGGACAGTGAACAGAATCTTCAGACCACTCATCCCACAGTGGCAGGTTACCCAGCACATCTGACCAGAACACCAGCTCCACAGCACAACATAGAGGGATTGAGGTGGATACTCAGCATTGGTGAGATTGGAAACAACCCCAAAAGGTAACAAGGCTAACTGACAAAAAGTCAGGTACATAGGCCTGCACTGGAAGTGCTAAACTCTCTTTCCATGACAGGGCAGGTTATGAGTTACATATTCTTGGTTGCCTTTACTATTGTCAATTAAACTGTATTTGAGGGTTGACTATTGTTGCCTTTGATGCTTTCAGATTTATAGAGCCTTTTTCTTTTGCTTCTGTCATTATTGGGAGCAGGGTCTGATATAGATCTAGGCTGACCTGAAACCCAATTCAGAACAGAAGTCTCAACCTCTTAGCTGACAGGATTAAGGTTGTAAAGCAACACATACCCTTAGGGATTTGGGTTTTACAAGGCTATCTGTTAGTTCTAATCCCCACACTTGCATACTCTGTGCTGGTTTTTATTGAATGTGTAAATTGCTGAGTTGTTTAGAATTTGCCAGTTATTTGCTCCACACAGTCCACTAAAATACTTCAATAGCAGGCAAACTCAACACATAAGATTACTCATGCAGTTGGACTGGAGTACAAGAGCTAAACCTGGCACCTTAAACACTTACTCTGAAGGTACATAAAGCTGGATTTCCAAATCTAAAAGCACCACAGATTACTAGAAAGCCCAAGCATCAAATCACCTCATGATGCAAAAATTACAATGTTATAACACAAGAAACACAAAGAATCAAGACAATATAATCCCATCAAAAATTATAAATCCATCAGAAATGGCCCCCAGTGAGACTGTCTTAGATGAAATGCCTAACAAAGATTTGAAAAAAATAAAAGATTTTATCTATACTCAAATAAATCAAAGAAGAAATAAAATGAATCAAAGAAGAAAACAAACTCCTGGAGGAATTCCAAGAGAATACAGGAAACCAGCCTAATGAAATAAAGAGGTCATTACAAGACATGAGTAAGGAAAGAGAAATACTGAAGAAAAGCCAGGCAGAAATTCTAGCTATGAGAAATACAGTCAGTCAAATAAAAAACCCTGTGGAAAGTCTTACCAGTAGAATGGATTAAGGAGAGAACAGAACATCTAAATTAGAATACCAAGTGGCAGACCTTATAGAGTCCAAAAAAGAGAAAGACAAGCTAATAGGGAAAGTATTAATGTGAATTTTAAGATATCTGGGGCATTATGAAAATATCAAACATGAGAATTTATGGTATAGAAGAAGGAGAAAAATTTAAATCCAGCGGCTTAGTAGGTGTTTTCAACAAAATCATAGAAGAAAAATTTCCCCCAGTTGGGAAAGAAATATCTGTGCAGATACAGGAAGCTTTTAGAACACCAAACAGACAAAACCTGGAAAGAACCTCTCCTTGACATGATATGATTAAACTACTAATCACCCAAACCAAAGGAAATATATTGAAAGCAGTTAGAGAGAAAAAGCAAGTTATCTACAAAGGCAAGCCCATCAGAATAACTGCATATTACTCAACACAAACTTTAAAAGTCAAAAGGGCTTGGAATGATGTATTCCATGTTCTGAAAGATAACAACTGTCAACCAAGACTACTTTATCCTGCAAAGCTATCTATACAAATCAATGAAAAAATAAGGACATTCCACAGTAGAAACAGGCTAAATGAATTTATGACAACTAAACCAGATCTACAGAAAATACTTGAAGGAATGCCTCATGCTGAAGAGAAAGCAAAACAGACACATGAGGAAATAGGTAAAAATAAACCGTACTCAAATAACAGTTAAAATAAGCAAGTAAAGGGAAAACAGGAAGCTCTAAAAACCAAAAAGAATGGAGAGAATAAATACATACCTTTCAATAATAACTCAACAACAATGTCCTCAATGCCCCAAACAAAAGACACAGACTTGCAGAATGGATTAAAAGGCCAGATCCTGGTATTTATTGCTTCCAGGAAACTCATCTTTCAATAAAAGAAAGACACTGTTTTAAGGTGAAAGATTGGAAAATGCTATTTCAAGCAAATGTGCCTAGCAAATACAGGGGTTGTTATCCTGATACCTAACAGGGTACAGTGCAAACCAAAGTAGTTTGGGAGATAAAGAAGGTCAGTTTATACTGATTAAAGGAACACTCCCAAAGAAGGATACGAAAATCCTAAACATATATGTACCTAACATAGGGACTCCCAATTTCATCAAACAAATGCTATTAGACTTAAAGCCACAGATAACACCAAATACAATTTTAGTGGGTGACTTCAATACTGAATCTTATCAATGGAGAGGGCATCCCAGCAAAAAGTAAAAAAGAGAAATCTGGATTAAATGATTTCAGGAATCAAATGGACCTAACATATATCTACAGAACAGTCCATCCAAATGCTACAGAATATACACTTTTTTCTCAGCAGTACATGGAACATTCTTCAAAATAGACCTAATATTAGGACACAAAGCAAGTCTTAACAAATATAGCAAAATTGAAATAATCCCTTGTACTTTGTCTAACCATAATGGGAATAAACTATAAATCAGCAACAAGAAAAACTACTGAGCATGCAAAAAATTCATGCACACTAAACAGTACACTATTGAATGGTGAATGGGTCATTAATGAAATAAAAAAAGGAAATCAATAAATTCATAGAATGAAATAATGATGAGAATACAACATACCAAAACCATTGAGACATTAAAAAGGCAGTTCTAAGAGGGAAATTTATAGCTCTAAGTGCCTACATTAAGAAATTAGAGAGTTTATATATAAACAATTTAATGTTTTACCTTAAAACCTTGAATAAAAAAAAGAATAAGGTAAACCAAAAATCAGTAGATGGGAAGAAATCATAAAGATTAGGGCAGAAATTAATGAAATAGAAATAAAAAAAATCCACAAAAGAATCAATGAAACAAAGAGATGGTTCTTTGAAAGGATAAGCAAGATTGATAAACCCTTAGCAAATCTGACCATAAGAAATGAAGAAGAGACAAAAATAATAAAATTAAAGATAAAAATGTGCCATTACAACAGATAACAAAGAAATTCAGAAAATCATAAGGACATACTTTAATAATATATATGACTCTAAGTTTGACAATCTGAAAGAAATGGATGATTTCCTTGATTCATATGGCCTACCAAAATCAAATGATGATGAGATAACCCAGGTAAATAGACCTATTACAAGTACAGAGATCCAAGCCGTTATGAAAAGTCTTCCAAATAAAAAAATATGTCCAGGCCCAGATGGATTCACTGGTGAATTCTACCAGATCTTCATGGAAGAATTAACACCACTGCCTCTCAAACTTTTCCATAAAATATGAAAGGAAGGAATTCTACCTGAACTCCTTCTATGAAGCCAACATCACCCTGATACCAAAATGAGACAAAGACAGAACAATAAAAGAAAATTACAGACCAATCTTCCTTATGAATATAGATGCAAAAATTCTCAACAAAATATTGGCAAACAGAATACAAGAATATATCAAAATGATTCACTCCAACCAAGTAAGGTTCATCCCAGAGATGCAGGGATGGTTCAACACACACAAATTGATGAATGTAATATACTACATAAATGAGCTAAAGGACAAAAGTCCCATGTTCATCTCAATAGATGCACAAAAGGCATTTGGCATAATCCAACATCCCTTCGTAGTACAAGTCCTACAGAAACTGGGAATAGAAGGAACATATCTCAACATAATAAAGCCTATTAGGACAAACCCACATCAAACATAATACTAAATGGAGGAAGACTTGAAGCTTTTCCATTAAATTCAGGAACAAGATAAGGGTGTCCACTGTACTCACTTTTATTTAATATAGTACTGGAAGGCTTAGCTATAGCAATAAGGCAAGAGACACTCATAAAAGTGATACATTTTGGAAAGGAAGGGATCAAATTATCATTACTTGCAGATGATATGATTCTATACATAAAGGACCCTAAAGACTCCACCAGCAAATTGTTAGAGCTGATAAACACTTTTAGCAATGTAGCAGGATATAAAATAAACACACTGAAATCAGTAGGTTTCCTATATACTAATAACAAACAGGCTGAGGATGAAATCAGAAAATCTCTCCATTCATAATTGCCTCAGAAAAAAAAAAACCTTGGAATAAATCTAACCAAGGAAGTGAAGGATCTCTACAATGAGAACTTTAAAACACTCAAGCAAGAAATTGCAGAAGACACTAGGAAATTGAAAGGCATCCCATGTTCTTGGATGGGAAGAATAAATATTGTGAAAATGTCAATCTTACCAAAATCCATCTACATATTTAATGCAATCCCCATTAAAATTCCAATAGCATTCTTCACAGGAATAGAATAAACAGTACGAAAATCCATTTGGAAGCACAAAAAACCCAAATAGCCAAAACAATTTTAAGCAACAAAAATAAGGCTGGTGGTACTACCATACTCAATTTTAAGCTATATTAAAGAGCCATAGTAACAAAAAGTGCATGGTACTGACACAAGGACAGACATGTGGATCAATGGAACTGAATAGAGGACCCAGATGTTAAGCCAGGATGCTATAAGCATCCAAAGTTGACAAAAATGCCACAAATATTTGTTGGAGAAAAGATAGCCTCTTTAACAAGAGGTGCTGGGGAAACTGGATATCTATATGCAGAAAGATGAAAATAGATCCATGCACAAGAATCAAGTCCAAATGGATCAGGGACCTTAAGATCAGACCTAAAACTCTAAAGCTGCTAGAAGAAAAGGTATGGGAAATGCTTCAACATATTGGCATAGGCAATGACTTTCTGAATATGACCCAAATTGCTCAGGAAATAAAACCACTAATCAACCAGTTAGATCTCATGAAATTACAAAGCTTTTGTATAGCAAAGTACACTGTGAATGGAGCAAAGAGACAACCTACAGAATGGGAGGAAATCTTTGCCAGCTATACATCTGACAGAGGATTAATATCCAGAATGTACAAAGAACTCAAAAAACTAAACAATAAGAAATCAAACAACCCAATTTAAAAATAGGCTATGGAACTAAATAGAGAATTCTCAATAGAAGAAATACAGATGGCATATAAACATCTAAAAAAGTGTTCTACATCCTTAGCCATCAGGGAAGTGCAAATTAAAACTACACTGAGATTCCATTTCACTCCTGTCAGAATGGCTGTCATCAAGAAAACAAATGACAATAAATGTTGGTGAGGATGCGGAAAAAGGGGAACCCTTCTAAATTGCTGGTAAGAATGTAGTCTGGTTCAGCCATTGTGGAAATAAGTGTGGACGTACCTGAGACAGCTAAAAATTGATTTACCATATTACCCAGCTATTGCATGCCTAGGCATATATCCTAATGACTCTTCTCACTACTATAGAGATAACTTACACAACTACGATTATTGCTGCTCTATTCACAGTAGCTAGGAAATGGAACAAGCCTATATATCACTCAATAGTTGAATGGATAATAAAGATGTGGTACAGCTACACAATGGAGTTCTATTCAGTGGTAAAGAGAAATGAAATTTGCTGGGAAATGATGGATCTGGAAAGAATTATACTAAGTGAGGCAATCTAGTCCCAGAAAGCCAAATGCCACATATTCTCTTTCATAGGTTGATTCTAGCTACAGTTGTTTAGAATTGTGTGTATCAGAGGCCAGTAATCTGGGAAAGGTCTATAATGGAGGGAGGAGAAGTAAGGACTTTAGGGTATGGTATTGTATATATGTTATTAGAAGAACAGATCACAAGGAGGGAAATGACCTAAGAGAAGCCAGGGGAAGGGATTGAATAATAGAAGGGAGGGAGGGAGGTCAATCGAAATTCAAGATATTCTGAATAAGACACCTGAAAGCCTGCTTGTTTGAATAATGTCACATCCAGATGCCATAGATTGCTACTAGGAAATTTTCAGTGCCAGAGATCAGATACCTACCAGTCAGTTGTTGGCCAGGAGGTACCTGCTGCCTCTAAAACATTATATGCTTTTGCCAAGGGCCTTGGTTCCCCATGAATAACAGATTGTAAGTCCCTATTGCTGAAGACTTCCTATGCCTGGGCAGCAAGATCACTGAAAAATAAAGCTGGTGTTGAACTGAACACTTTCCCCCTATAGATCAGCCAATGGTAAGCTAGAAAAAGCTACACTGCATGCAGCCATATGGGAGACAGAAGTTATCATCAATGAAAACAGTGGATGCTGGAAGCCTCAAGTTTGGCCAGACAGGCCAAATGACTGCACATTTGCAAGAGTTTCATGTCTGCTCTGGGGAAAACCAATTGCTCTCTAATTGGACAGGAGGCCTGCTCTAAGGGAGGGAATACGTGCTTGGTACTGAAAATCTAAACAAAAGCCAATGGCAGAGGATGTCATGTGACTTATGGGTATAAAGCCCACTCTTGTCTGGCTAAATGCATATATTATTCTCACCAAACTCCCCTGAAAACACTACACTTAGTGTTCATATTCATATATTCATATATTAATGCTACTCTCAATTTTGGTTAGTGAAGCTTCTTTTTCCAAAAGGCAGTGGCCACTGGGATGACCCAAAGGCAACATAGTACTGAGAAGAAATGATGAAGGAGTACCTAGCACTGAAATATCTGTATCACACCCTCCAAGGTTCAGGGTCCATTATGGAAGAGGTGGGAGAAAGAATGTAAGAGCCAAAGGAAGGGTACCACTCTTTAAATGCAACTGCCCAACAGATATTGGCCTTGATATCCATGACCTCACAGTGCCTAGCAGTACCTTCACAAGACCTTCATAAAAGGAGAAAAAGCTGATGACATGAAAATAAAAGAAAGTCTAAAGGATAGACCCCATGGGGAATACCAGCAACCCTCTGAGCAGTTTCCCTAGCAGAATGGGGCATGGAGAAGGGAAAAGATTATACTGACACATGATGTATTCATACAAAATATGTTCTTACTAAAAAAGAACTTTTTAATGATCTCATTAATCATGAAAATATTTTTGAATCAGTAATCAGAAGAAGGCATATTTTCTTTTTTTATTGATCAACCATGTAAAACTTCATTTTCTACAGATATTACCACCTTGTCCTTCTATAACTCTCAAAACATATTTGTTAAATAACCTGGTCATCTCAATCCAACTTTAACTGAGAGTTTCCTGTAATATGTCCACGAATTATCCAACTGGGTTTCCCATTATCTTATGGACACCATTATATATGATATAAACATCTTTCCCACTAAGTTCACAGGACATTCCTATTTGCATAGTTCAATGGTTTTACTCCTCCCCATCCATCAGATAAAAAAAAAAAAAAAAACAGATAAAAGGTGGAAAATTCAGACTGTCTCACAATATAATCCTCAAAGGAATATATACACACACACACATCCTGGTGGACCAAGATAGTACCAGAAGTAGTTTCATTCTGGGGCAAGCAAATTTTCTATCTAGCCCTCTGTCCTCACATAAAGATAAGAATGTAGAAGAAAATGTTCTCATGGTATTGGTATTAATTCCTCCATGGATAATTAAAAAAAAACACACATTAGTGATGCTTCACCTCTTGAAGAAGGAAAGGCAAGATAGTAGGGCCCTTAGGGTCTGCAGTGGGAGGGCAGCAAGGAGTGAAGGATGGAATCTGCTGACTCTCACACTCTGGGGTAGCCCAGCAGTCCACCAAATCTCTCAAGCAACCATCCCAGCTGCTATGCCTCCAGGTTCCTCCTCCACTACCCAGAAGCTGCGTGGACCCAGGCCAGCCAGGTCACCTTCCTTACTCCTTCCCTTGGCTATTTTCCCTGTTTCTGCCACCAGGACCTTTGTCCATCCAAGCTGTGACCTCCTTCCCAGCCTCGACCCCATCGTTGGTGGACCAGGTACTCCTGCACTACCTGCAGGCTACTCGGACCCAGGCCAGCCAACTTGCATTCCTTACTCCTTCCCTCAACTTTTACCACAGTCCCAGCCACCAACACACCCTGCGTAGACCAGGTCCTCCTTCACTTCCTGAAGGTTATTTGGACCTAGACCAGCCAGATAGCAATCTTTAATCCCTCCATCAGACCAGGACCTCCACCCCAGCCCCAACCTTCCTAGCAGTGACCATCATCCCAGCCAGGTGGACCAGGTCCTCCTGCACTACCTACATGCTTTGCCGACCCAGGCCAGCTGGCTAGCATTCCCTTCTCCCTCCCTTGGTTTTCTTCCCCCTTCCCACCACTGGGGTTGGTGGCCCATTTCCCTTCCCACTCCTCATCACCTGACCCATAGCAGTCCCACCCCCCACCCCACCATGTCGAACGACACCATAGTCCCCTATACCCCTTGTTTTGTGGTGCCAACACACCCTACTGTCCCATCCCCTTACCCTGCCACATCACAGGTCTATGTAATCCAATCCTCCCCCCTCTCCTGCCCTGCCACAAAACTATACTACTTTGTCCCATTCTACTCTACACCTCTGTAGACTACCTGACCACACAGTCCCAAACCCCTAACCACGGACTAACAATCCCACCTACCACATTTTTGGGCCACCACCAGAGCCCCACTGACTCCTCCTGTCTGAGCAGACAGGACCCACTGCCATCAGATGACTAATTGAGGCAAACATAAATGGGAATAATCACTGAGGAGACTTCAGTGGTAAATTACAGCTTCCTCCTGAAATGAATAAGATTCCTACACTGTAATGGGCAGACCACAGCACAAAAGGAATAACAAGAAAACTCAAATGGAAGTAAATTCAACAAAGTTGTATGATCCCAAAATGGAAGTCTTGAATAAAAACATAGAAGAGACAAATGGATCAGAACCCCAAAATGAAGACACAAGCTATGCAACCCTAGCCTAGCAATTAGCAGAACTTGCAAAAAATCAACAAACGTCCAATGATTGTATGAATGCTGTCCTCACTAGATTAGACCTAATAGGGAAAGAAAAGAAAAAAAAAAAGAAGAAGAAGAAGAAGAAAGAAAGAAAGAAAGAAAAAGAAAAGTGTTCCAAAGACAGTTAAATGATCTGAAGGGGAGCAAAGAAAAAGAGGACCTCAATAATCAGCTGGCTAAGCTCAATGAAGACATAAATAAATGCAAAGATGAATTTCAAGAAGCTAAGAAAATGATGTAAAAATGGAACTTGGCAGAGGGATGGATACTATACATAAAAAGAAAATAGAAAATACAAATCAAATTGAACAAGTCCAAACCTCTATAGAAGCTCTCAAGAACAGAGTCAGTCATGTGGAGGACAG
Source organism: Dipus sagitta (assembly GCA_036346955.1). NCBI lineage: Eukaryota > Metazoa > Chordata > Mammalia > Rodentia > Dipodidae > Dipus > Dipus sagitta. Next base: position 53,893,773 of record CM070774.1, read on the forward strand.
AAACTCAGAATAGGAAGGCAAAACAGAGTAAACAGTTCATGATCCCAAAAATATGAATAAGTTCAAAATTTTTTGTGATCAGAACATAAGGGAACTGTGGAATACTCTTAAACAGACCAATATTTGGGTCATCTGAATACCAGAAAGGGAAGAAATGTAGACCAAAGTCATGGAGAACTTATTCAACAAAATTATTGAAGAAAACATTCCCACTCTCTCAAAAGAAAGTTCCATCAAGTTACTGCTAAGTAGGTTAGACCATGAGTTGCTAGGAGAGGTATTAGTCATATTACCCTAGTCGCCCATGTAGCACCTTTTGGCACTAGACATGCTGACTGTCTGTGGACTGACTCTCTTCCAGCTTCCAGCCATGTCATTTCATTTTATGTGTCAACCACATATGGTGTCTTCAACAGTAGGGTCTTACCATTAACTTTTGGTGTACACCAAGTATAGAAATCTGTCTTTCTTTTAGGAAACCTTGTAGGTCTCTCTGATCAAAAGCTCACTATGAATGATAGCCACCTGCTAGTACTGGGAGTTACAGGTCAGTGCCCACTAAGAGAAGGAAGAATAAAATAACTAATATAAAAGAGTTAGAGAAACAGAGAGAGAGAAAAAGAGAGAGAGAGAGGGAGAAGCTATAGATTAATGTCAGTCTTCATTGTACACTCTCTAGTGCCTTGTGGCTCAGGTGTTCCCTCTAAGGACCTGGTGAAGGTTTAACCATTTGGTCTGCCTTTTAGCATGTAGAATTTTATGGTACCATTGCCGTTTGGGATTAGATTTATGTCCCTCACCCCTTCCTTAGCCCTCCCCTCCCTCCCCACCCAACCTATTGTCTAGTCCTCATGATGCTTGCTGGGTATGTCCGTGTCTTGGGTAGATTCAGGTTAGATGCTGTAGATGAGTGAGACTATGCAGCAATTATCTTTTTGTGATTGGGTAAGTTCACTGACAATGATCTGTTCCAGGTTCAACCATTTTTCTTCAAATTTCATTGTGTCATTTTTTCTTTCTGCTGTGTAGAATTCCATTGCATAGATATACCACATATTAGTTATCTATTCTTCTAGTGATGGACATCTGGGTTGATTCCAGCTCAAGTTACAATAAGCTAACAGAACTCCAAACATACTGGACCAAGGGAGAAATTCTCCAAGATATATTATCATTAAGACTTTAAAAATTGATAACAAAGAGAAATTCCTAAAAGCAGCTAGGGAGAAACAATACATTACATATAAATGTAACCCCACCAGGATTACTTCAGAATTTTCAGTGGAAAACATGAAAGCAAGAAGGGCCTGGGATGGAACACTGCAAAGTCTAAGAACGTATGGCTTCTAACCCAAACTACTTTACCCAGCAAAAGTATCCCTCATAATATATGCTGAAAGAAAAACTTTCCATGATAAAAGTCAGCTATAGAATTATACAAACAAAAAGCCAAAACTACAGAGAGTATTGCAGGGAATTATCCACACAGAAGGGTCAAGTAAGAAACCTCAAGTGCCTATAAGCAGCAGATCACAATACTGAACTCATAAAAGGTGCAAAAACATACAAAGTCCAAGAACCAAACCAAACCACATAGACCACCACAATATGGTAGGGATTAAATCAAACCTCACAGTTATTGCCCTAAACATTAATGGCCTTAATTCACCCATCAATAGACATAAGCTAACATGATGGGTCAGAAAATTGGATGCCTCAATCTTCTGTCTTCAATAAACCTCCTCACACCTAAAGGTAGATACTTCCTCAGGGTGAAAGGGTGGAAAACTATATTCCATGCAAATGGAAATAAGAAAATAGTAGTTGTTGCTATACTAATATGGGATAAAATATACTTCAAACCAAAAGTAATCAGAAAAACAAAGAGCACCACTTCTTACTTATCAAGGGAATGCTCCAACAAGAGGATATCACAATCATCAATATTTATGTACCAAAAACAGGTGCACCACAATTCATAAAACAAAACCTACTTAACAATAAACAGAAATAAACACCAACAACATCATAGCTGGGAACTTCAATACCCACTATCAACAATAGATAGACCATCTAAACAGAAAATCAACAGTGAAGTAAGAGAGGTCAACAACACCATAGGTCAATGAGACCTAACAGACATCTACAGAACATTCTACCCAAAATCTACAGAGTACACATTCTTTTCAGCAGCCCATGGAACTTTCTTCAAAATAGATCATATGCTGGGCCATAAATCCTGCCTCTATATATTTTAAAAACTCAACATAATTTCCAGCATGATATCAGATCACAATGCTGTAATGTTAGAAATTAACAACATGAAATGCACCAAGCATCCCACTAGCTGCTGGAAACTGAACAACACACTTTTAAACAATAAATGAATCATGGATGAAATAAAAAATGAAGTTGAAAATTTTCTAGAACTGAATAACAATGAGAATACATTATATCAAAACTTATGAGACACAATGAAGGCAGTCTTACAGGAAAATTCAAACTCTAAATGTCTTCATAACAAAGACAGAGATCTCAAATCAATAACCTACCCATCCACCTAAAGGCATTGGTAAAACAAGAAAAATCTAACCTAAAAAACCTCCAGACAGAAAGAAATAATCAAGATACGAGCAGAAATTAATGAATTGGAAACTAAGAAAACAATTAAGAAAATTGATGAAACAAACAGCTGGTTCTTTGGAAAAATAAACAAGATTGATTAATCCCTGGCCAATATGGTGAAGCAAAAAAGATACCCTTCACATTAACAAAATTAGAAATGAAAAAGGAAAGATCATAGCAAACATAAGTGAAATTGTAAAAATCATCAGCACTTATTTCAAAAACCTCTACTCTACAAAACTGTGCAATATGGAGGAAATGGATGAATTTATGGGCACATACCACCTACCAAAGCTAAGCTCAGAACAGATTAATTTCCTAAACAAACATATCACACCCACTGAGATTGCAAAGGTAATCAAAACTCCCCCCAAAGAAGTATTCAGGACCGGATGGCTTCTCAGCTGAATTGTATCAAACCTTCATGGAACTGAATCCAATTTTTCTCAAAATATGCCACATGGTCAGAGAACAGGGAAAGCTCCCCAACTCCTTCTATGAAGCTAGTATCTCACTAATACCAAAACCATACAGAGATGCCACAATAAAAGAAACTATAGGCCTATTTCCTGATGCACTTAGATGCAAAGATCCTGAACAAAATCCTCACAAACTGAATTCAACAACATATCAAAAGCATTATGTATCTTGAACAAATAAGATTTATCCTAGGAAGGCAGGGGTGGTTCAACATATGGAAATTTGTCAATGTAATACATCACATAAATGAACTTAAACACAAATCCACATGATTATTTAAATAGATGCAGAAAAGGCCTTCAACAAAATACAATATCACTCCATGGTCAAAACATTGGAGAAAATAGACATGGACGGTTTATATCTCACCATAATATAAAGCCCAAATAATACTTACAAGGGAGAGACTGAAGCAATTCCCATTGAGATTAGGAACAAGACAGGGGTGTCCACTTTCACTCTGCTCTTCAACATAGTACTAGAAATTCTAGCTCAAGCAATAAGGCAGGAGAAAGAAATAAAAGTGATGCAAATTGGAAAACAAGAAGTTGAGTTAGCCCTATTTGCAAACAACCTGATTCTACACGTAAGGGACCTGAGAACCTCCATCTCAAAACTCTTGAATGTGATTAATCTCTTCAAAAAAGTGGCAGAATACAAAATCAACGTGCAAAAATTAATAGCCTTTCTATATGCAAAGGAAAAAGATGCAGAGAAAGAAATTAGTGACTTTGTCCCTTTTTCTTTCATTTTTATTTATTTATTTATTTATTTAGGCTTTTTTTTTTTTTTTTTTTTTTTTTTTTTTTTTTTGGTTTTTCGAGGGAGGGTCTCACTCTAGCCCAGGCTGACCTGGAATTCACTATGGAATTCTCAGGGTGGCCTCGAACTCACAGCGATCCTCCTACCTCTGCCTCCCGAGTGCTGGGATTAAAGGCGTGCGCCACCACGCCCGGCTATTTTGGCTTTTCAAGGTAGCATCTTACTCTAGCCCAGGCTGACCTGGAATTCACTCTGTACTCTCAGGGTGGCCTTGAATTCGCAGCAGTTCTCCTACCTCCATCTCTTGAGTGTTGGGATTAAAGGCATGTACCACTATGTCTGGCTTGTCCCATTTTCAATAGCAAAACTAAAACTAAAATACCTTGTAATAACATTAACCAAGGATGTTAAAAACTTACATCATGAAAACATAAAAACACTCAAGAAAGAAACTAAGGAGGACTTGAGAAAATGGAAAGTCCTCCCATGCTCCTGTATAGGCAGAATTAACAGTGAAAATGACAATCTTACCAAAAGTAATATACACATTTAATGCAATACCAATAAAAATCCCAACATTTTTCTTCACAGAGATAGAAAAAAATGATCTCAAAATTCATATGGAATGGCAGAAGTCCTCAGATCTCCAAGCATATCCTCAGCAAAAGAAGCACCTCTGGAGACATCAATACATCTGATCTAAAGCTATATCACAAAGCCATAGTAACAAAAATGATATGGCATTGACATAAAAACAGGAATATAGATCAATGGAACAGAAGAGAGGATCTGGATTTTCAGTCAAGTAACTACAGATACTTGATATTTGACAAAGGCCCTAACAATGTAAACAGGAAAAAAGACACAATCTTTAACAAATATAGAGGCTCATAAAAAGGTTTACTATAGAGTTATCAATATACCCATTTATTCCCTTACTGAGCATTTACCCTAAAATCTCCATCCTTCAGTTCAGAGAGTTGCTCAACCACATTTATAGCTGCTCAATTTGTGATAGCTAAGAGCTGGAATCAACACAGATGCCCATCTTTAAATGAATGGATAACCAAGATGTGGTATATCAACATGATGGAATTCTACAAAACTGTAAGAAAAAAAAATAACACAATGAAATTTGTTGAAAAATCATGGAATTGGAACAGATCATTCTTAGAACACTCACCCAATGACAGAAGGATAGTCATTGCATGGTCTCACTCATTTATGGCTCCTAACTTGGATCAGCCTGAGATGCTGACATACCTAAGAGGCATCTTGAGGACTGGACAATAGGGAGGGTGGGGCTGGAGGGGAGGATGAGGGTGGCAGGAGGACACATAACTGGACCCAAATGGAACTGGTATTATAAAATCCTATATCCTGAAGGACAGACTAAAAGGTTGAACCTTCATCAGGTCCTTTTAGGGAATACCTGAATCAAAGGGACCTGGAGAGGTTATGATGAAGACTAGCCTTAATTTTCTCCTGTTTATCTCTCTCTGTGTCTTTTCTCTCTTTCTCTTTTATATTATATATCTTTTTCTTCCTTCTTTTTCCTTTGTGCTCGCCTGTATAACAAGTACCAGGATGCAGTTAACATCCACAAGGAGCTGTTGATCAGAGGGACATACAAGTGTCAGAGCACTTGATTACCTACCAAAGGTTCATGGTTAGACCCCACTGCCAAAGACACTAAATGCTATCAGTATGGAATGTGGAGAGACCTGGAGGGAATCTGGAAGAGAGTCAGTGCCCAGACATTTATTCTTGTCTAGTGCCATAAGGTATTACATGAGCTACTGGGGGGAAATGGCCAACATCTGTCCAGGAAACTTAAAGTTTAAGCTACCCAGAAGCAAACATCCTGATGTGGTGCTCACCCAAGTGTATTACTGGCAACTATGGTGGGTAACCAACTGCTGTTGGATTGGCTAACATATCTGCTCAGTGGAAACAAGTCAGAATCATATCCAAATAATGAGTTTGCTCTCCAATATCAAGGTCCCACCAATCTTGGGCTACAAGAAGGCCTTCAGCTATTAAATCTTCTCTCTAAACTAATAATGGTTATCACATTTATCAGGTACTGTCTTCACTCTCTGTTGGAGAATCTGTTTCTCTTTTTCAGATGGATGCAGAACCTGAGGAGAGAATCACCCCATTGCACCTCACCTCAGGGCTCCAGATGAAACCATAGAGTACTTGGGAAAATGCACAAGAGTGCTGCTTTTTTGGTGAACCTGGTATCAGCATATGGGTAAAGGAGATGGACACAGAGAACACTCAACTCCTACCAAAACGGAGATCCAGAGACTTAGAGGCTCCCAAGACCTCACTGCTAAAGTAGACCTAAAATAAATTCAACAGGGCTCAGGGAAATTCACAGAAGAAGTGGCAGAAAGATTGCAAGAACCATAGGTTGGGACATTACACACAGAGACATTGCCTCTTCCCCATAACTTGTGGCTACCCCCACAATGCATGACCCACAATACCCATGGAAATAACTGGCATCCCCAATGAGAAGGGTCCCTTAGGAGGGGGGAGGACAGGGATGAGTGTAAGGATGGTTACAACACCTGCTGGTTACACACTGAGTATGTCCATAACTAATAAAGAAAAAAAGTTAGTAGCACAAATGTATGATATGGTTTTGAACATTATTAAAAAATATTAGAAAAAATCTAAAAACATTAACATAAGTATGTCATTGAGAAGTATTATATTTAATATTATATATTATGCTGTATATTTAAATAGAATGAAGAAAGGCGTGAGATAGTAGGAGGAAAGGATATCCAAGAGTATTCCAGACAGAAAGCAAAGATCATGAACATATTTAAGGAGTAACAATAAATCTAGTCTGATTGAAAATAAGTGAGAATATGAATTTTAGCACATAATAGGACAGATTTTAGGTGGAAAATGCTCCACTTTCATTACTAAGGCAAAGACAACTTTTAGAGAGAAGTGTGATTATATAACGTAGGTAGTTGGAAGGGGACTCTTTTTTAAGTAGTATAAATTTGAAGGCTATTAGTGTACATATATGGTGTGTGTGTGTTTAGTAGGAAATATGAAGTTTAGGAAAACTAAAGAAAGTAGAATTTTCAAAGTTAAGAGGGCAGAAAGGAGATTGGGAGAGAGGGAGGAAGGAAAGAAGGAAGGAAGGAAGGAAGGAAGGAAGGAAGGAAGGAAGGAAGGAAGGAAGGAGGGGTAAAGAAAGAAGGAGGTTTTATTTTTCATTCTGGGATTAAAACAAAAAAAAAGAGAATCAAAAAATCAACAACTTATAAAAAATAATATTCTTCCAAAGGTAGAAGGTGTTCACAGATTGTTTGAACTGTCCTATAAGAAAGTGGAACTTTCACAATGTATATAACTCCCTAAGAAGTTTATATGGAAGTTAGTTTTGTGCTATGTGGTGGGCATTAGTGAAAAGTTTCATTTTTCTTGATAAGTTCCAAGATCTCAAATGAAACATTATTATGCAAATTAAATTGTTTTTTTAATCTGTTTTCTGCTTTTATAACAAATGTTTTGGGTAATGAATTCACTTACAAAGAGAAAGGGTTTAATTGGCTCATCACTTTGGAAGTCACAGTCCATGATAAAAGACCCATTGCTTTTAAATCTCTGGTGAGTCATGGCAGGAATATGTGAAGTGACAAACTATGCACCTCATGGCATGGAGTGAAAGAGAAAAAATGTAGAGACTAGGAATATAATATTCCTTTTGATAGAATGTTCTTAAGACAGCTAACCCCCAAGAAATCCCACCTCTTAAAGGCAAAACCGCTTCCCAGTAATATTATCTTGGGAACCAAAACATTAACACATGGGACATTGAGAGAGGATCTATGACCCAAACTATACACAGCCAGCTATCTATCCCTTTCCACAAAAAATTGATGCAATAATACAATGTATCTTCTTTGTTACTTACGTTTACTATAAAAGTATGCTACAAAACTGGTAGTTGATGACCTGAAAACTTAAGTTGTGGCAGTATGCATTTAAACAACTGACATGAAAAGAAAAAATAGTATAAATATTCTGAGAATGAGTTATTTAAAAATTTTATTTAAAATAAAATAATTTTACTCATATTGGAATTTTACTAAATTCTCATATTAATATGCCTGTGTCTCATAAAATAGTACTACACAGCTACTGTCAGTCAAGTATTAAAATTGTAGGTAATTATTGAGTGCTGGTGAAAAGGAATTTTTAAACATGAATTGATGATTATACTAAATATAACATCAGGGAAAGAATAAAATGCACCAGACCACCTTCAATCACTAAATAGCTAAAATATCAGGAAAAATGTTCTTAGAAACTGAGGGTTAGCTACAAGACCAACTCTGAATTAAGCTGATAACTATGACAGAACATAAGACTGCTATCCTAGATTTTTCATACATTTTTAAATAAAAAACAAGTCCTAGAATATAGACTTACGGAAGATAATTTTTATATGTTAGATTTCTACTATTTATTCAATTTGATGTGATTATTGTTTCTTGATGGGTAATTTTTTTTGAAGGAAGTAGTAGATTTCTTCAAAATACTTCAAATTTACTTAATTGCATAATTGTTAAATAAGATAATAATAGGTTCTAGAAAAGAAAAATGTCATACAGAATGAAAGAAAGTTTAATTGAATCTGCAACCATAGCATTATGATAGGTGTATGCTCGGACATAGCATTATCATTGGACGTACTCAGACATAGCATTGTGATTGGCATTTGCTCACCCATACCATTATTATTCGCAAGGCTGAAACAGCATTATGACTGACGTGTGCCCAAACAGAATTATGATTGGCATGTGCTCACCCATAGCATGTGCTGAAACATAACTTTATGAATGGTATGTACTCTCCATGTGTTCATTCTAATTCATGCATTTCTGTGCTAGAATCTTAGAAACAAGGTAACTATCAACCTTTAATACATTCTTAGAAAAATATTTTCAGAAGAAGAGCACTGTAATTCTTTTTGCTACTATACAAATAAGGGTTTTAATGTTTTCTGCAATATTATTCTGGGATTTTTTTTTTCGTTTTTCAAGTTTTATATGTGTTAAATATGATATATCAGGTATACCACTCAGGTTTTTCTGTTTGTTTGTTTGTTTTTCTTTTTTGAAGTAGGGCCTTACTCTAGTCCAGGATAACCTTGAATTCATTACATAGTCTCAAGTTGGCTTCAAACTCACTGCAATCCACCTACCTTTGCCTCCCAACTTCTGGGATTTAAGAACATAATTTGTGTGGATACATCATATGTTGGTACCATCTCCTCCCCCACAGAACCCACTCCCATTCTGCTGGGGGCCCTCTTCAGTGGGTTTACTGGTATTCTGTGTGGAGTTGCGGGTTGTGTTTTGGGGGAAGCAGTCATTTATTGGGGGGAGGCAATGCCTCACTGCATGACATTCCAAGCTGTGGCTTTTACAATGTTCCTGAACCCTCTTCCTTAAAATTCCCTGAGTCTTGGTGGGTGTGTTTTAAGTCTACTTTCATGAGAACATCTCAGAAGCCTCTGAATTTCTGCCTTGGTATGTCATGAGTATTCTCAGCATCTGTTTCCTTCACCCTGGAGCTGATTATCAGGCTCACCATTGAAGAAGCACTCTTGTTCTTCTCCCCAATTCTTCTGTGGTTTCACCAGGAACTTGGCTGAAATATGAGGAGTAGTTTTATTTCCTTAGGTCTTGCAACCCTCTGAAAAAGTAAAACACATTCTCCAATGGAGAGTGAAGTCAGCATAGGTTAAATTGGATAACATCATTAATTTAGGGAGGGTTTTGATGGATGTAGCCCCTCTTTTAGCCAAGGATTAGTGGTAGCTTAACATTGGAAAACATAATCTTTGTCTCCATAGGATGCTGACCTAGTTCCCAGTTCCAGATGTGAGTTTCTTTCCAGTGGGCAGATCTCTTAGCCAACCAGAAAGCCATTGGTTATCCAATAAGGATGTGTGCCACCATTGCACTGGTGTGTACTTCTTGTCAGGCTGGTTGCTTCTGAGTACATTAGACTCCCTGCTTGCTCACTCAGTTGTTGGCCACTTTCCCCCAGTAACTCATGTAGAGTTTTCCAGCACTAGACAGGCTAACTCGCTGGGGACTGGCTCTCTATCAGATTCCAGGCAGGTCTCTTTGAGTTCTGTGTCAGCAACATATGGTGTCTTCATCAATAAGGTCTTACCTTTTACCTCAGGCAGGTAATCAAGTGCTTTGACAGAAACATGTCTTTTTTTTTATTTTGGTGGTGGTAGTCAGGGGGGACACTTCATAGGACCTCTGATCAACTGCTCAATGAGGGTAGTACTGATTTCTGGTACTGTGATTTACAGGTCAGAGTCAAAATGTTTTTAAGGTTAGGTTTCATCCCACCCTCTCCAGGACCCTTTTTTTGGGGTGTTCCCCCAACACTTCTGCTGGGAGTTATATCTTTTAGTCTAGCTTCAAGGATAAAGGTTTCTACGGTATCAGTTCATTTTGGTTTAGTTTTGAGTTTATTTTCCCTTTCCTCTTCTTCTCCTCCCCTACCCAGTATACCAGAAACTCAAGCTAATCAAGGTTAGGAACATCAGATGAGTGAGAACATGCAGTATTCATCTTTCAGAGATTGTGTATGTTCCCTGAGTATGATCTCTTCTAAGTCCATCAATTTTCCTAACAATCTCATTGTATCATTTTTTTCTTACTGCTGAGTAGAATTCCATTGTGTAAATGTACAACAGCATCATTGTCCATTCATCCAATGATGAGCACCTGGGTTTTTTCCAGTTCTTAGCCATTATAAATTGACCAGCCTACGAGCATGTTGGGCTCTGAAAGGCCCAGGTGTGAGGCCTAGTGGAACTTCTTGAGCCTAGCTAAAGTTTGGTGATCTGCCTCGGGCCAGATGTGACTCAGCAAGATGCCTAGTGGCTTCTTGCCTGCTACTTCCACATGGGAGTTAGAATTATCATTTCAATAGTCGCAGTTTACTATTGGCCCTTACCTTTCCCCACCATCCTAGAATCCCCACCTTCGTCCCCAACATTATATAGGCAACTGCTCATAGCAATAAATCGAGTTCCTGCTTTGACAAGACTCCCAACTCAGTGTGGTTTTTCTCCGGTGGCCAGGAGAGGTCTGAGTCGTCGGATGCTCATCTCCTCCTCAACCCCTTGGGAGGAACCAGCAGGCCTGGTCCTTCCCTCGGCACTACCTGCCCCCGCCGGCGGAGCCCAGCATCTGGTGCCCAACATGGGGCTCTCGGAGGCCAGCATGAGCATGGCTGAAAAAAAAATATCTCTGTAGTGAATCATGAAACACTTAGGGAAAATTCCTAGTAAGGGAATACCTTGGTCTGTTGGTTGTTCTTTATTCATCTTTTTCATTAGTCTCCATGTTGATTTCCATAGTGGTTGTACAAGTTTACATTCTAATCAACAGTGAATGAGGGTTCCTCTTTCCCCACATCCTTGCTAACATTTGTTGTCATTTAATTTTTAATGATTGCCATCCTTACTGGAGTAAGGTGGAATCTCATGGTTGTTTTATTTTGCATTTTACTGATGGTTAGGGATGTTGAACCTTTTCTTAAGTGTGTATTATCTATTTGTATTTCTTCCTCTGAGATCTCCATATTCAATTCTCTGTCCAATTATTTGAGTGGGTTGTTTGATTTTTTTTATTGTTTAATTTTTTTGAATTTTTTGTGGATTCTAGATCTTAGGCCTTTCTCAGTGGTACAGCCAATGAAAATTTTCTCCCAATCTGTGGATAATATATTTGCTCTGTGTATGATATGATTGACTGTGCAAATGTTTTTAGCTTCATGAGAACTCATTAGATGATAGATTGAGACTTTCAGATCCCTTATGTGTAGGACTATGTCATCTGCAAATAGGGCTAATTTGATTTCTTCCTTTCCAATTTGTATCCCTTTTATTTATTTCTCCTGTCCTATTGATTGGACTAGGAATTCTAGTACTATGTTAAAGAATAGTGGTGAGAGATGGTACCACTGTCTTCTTCATGATCTCAATGGGAAGTCCTTGAGCCTTTTCCCATTAAGTATTATTTGGGCTTTCAGTGCTGTATATGTAGCCTTTATTGTGTTGAGATACAAGCTCTCCATGCCTATTCTCTTCAGCATTTTAATCATTAATTGATGTTGTATTGTGTTGAAAGTTTTCTCTGCATCTATTGAAATGATTATGTGGTTCTTATGACTAAGTTTATTTATGTGGTGTTTTATAGTGACCAATTTCCATATGTTGAACCATCCCTGAATTCCTGGGATAAATCCTGATGGATAAAGGTGGTTGTTGATTTTGATGAGTTGTTGGATTTGGTTTTCAAGGATTTTCTTGATTATTTTGCTTCTAAGTTCGTCAGGGGTATAGTCCTATAGTAACGTTTTGTTGTTATATGTCTGTCTGGCTTGGGTATTGCAGTGATTCTAGCTTCATAAAATGAGTATCAGCTGAGAAACCATCTAGTCCTACACTTTTCTTTTTGGGAAGGTTTATAATTACCTTTTCAAACTGGATGAATATGATAGGTTTTTTTTTTAGAAGATTAGTCTGCTCTGAGTTTAGTTTTATTTGATAACATATGTCTGGAAATTCATCCATTTCTTATAGATTATCCAATTTTGTGGAGTACAGGTTTTGGAAATATGTCCTGATGATTCTTCCAATTTCATTGATAGCTGTTGTGACCACTCCTTTTTTCATTTCTGGTTTTGTTAATGTTAGATTTCTCTTTTTTTCATTTGATCAAATTGGCCAAGGGTTTTTCAATCTTGTTTATTTTTTTCAAAGAATCAATTTGTTACTTCATCATATTTTTAGTAGTTTTCTTAGTTTCCAATTCATTAATTTCTGCACTGAATTTGATTATTTCTTTCCATCTGGAGTTCTTAGGGATGGATATTCTTATTTTGAAATACTTTTTGCTGAATGGTTAGGTAATTGATTTGGGATCTCTATCTTTGTGATGAAGGCATTTAGTGTCATGAATTTTCACCTTAGGATTGCCTTCATTGTGTCAGGTAAGCTTTGGTAAGTTGTGTTTTTATTATCATTCAATTCTAGAAATTTTACAATTTCATTTGATTTCTTCCACAACCCACTCATTATTTAAAACTATTGTGTTCAGCGGGGCGTGGTGGTGCATGTCTTTAATCCCAGCACTCAGGTGGCAGAGGTAGGAGGATCGCCGTGAGTTCAAGGCCACCCTGAACCTCCATAGTGAATTCCAGGTCAGCCTGGGCTAGAGTGGGACCCTACCTCGAAAACCAAAAAAAAAAAAAAAAAAAAAGTGTTTTGTTCATTCTCTGTGAGGTGGTGGAATGCCTGTTGTGATAGCAACACCTGCTTATTTCTTATTTCCGTTTGCTTAGAATATAATTTCCCATCCTTTCACCCTTAGGAGGTGTGTCTTTAATGGTGAGGTGGGTCTCTTGAAAACAGCAGATGAAGGGCTCCATTTTTCTGATTCACCCTCTTAACTTGTGACTTTTGATGGGTGAATTAAAAACATTAATATTTTAGGTTATATCTGTGAGAATTGACTTAATCCCTGCTATGATGGGGTGCTTAATGGGATTTGATTCCTTCTTGGGCTTTGTACTTTTTCTTGATACTAGTCTAGTTTGCTTATTATAATCTTCTTGTAGTCTCTTCGGATTGGGTGTTTGAAATACTCCTTGAATTATTCTCTGTAGGTTTGGCTTTGTGTTCATATACTCATGGAGCTAACTTTTTTTATAGGAAGTTTTTCTTTCCACGACTCTTATGAGGGATATGTTTGCTGGGTACAGTAGTTTGGGTTGGAAGACATAATTGTTTAGACTTTGAAGTATTCCATTCCAGGAGCTTCTGACTTTCAGTATTTCCATTGAGAAATCTGAGATAATTCTGATGGGATTACTTTGTAGTAAGTTGTTTCTCTCTTGCTGCTTTTAGCATTCTTTGTTTCAATTGTTAAGAGCTTTAACAGTGATATAGCTTAGAGAGTTGCCTCTTAGTTCCTTTCTGTTTGGTGTTCTATGAGTTTCTTGTATTTGGATGGGCTTCTCTTTTGAGAGACTGGGAAACTTTTCTTCAATAATTTTGTTGAATATGTTCTCTATGCCTCTGGTCTGGACTTCTTCCCCTTATGATATATCCATAATCTGGATGTTTGGTTATTTTAGTGTGCCTGACAGTTCTCTTGTATTCTCTTTGTATGACTTTTTCTGTCTTTCATGTGAGTGATTCTGTTAGTGAGGGGTTCCAGAGAGACTTTTTTAAGCTCTATTTTATTTTTGATTAGGGTGTGATTTTTTTTGTATTATACCTACCTCCTTTTTGAGTTAGACATTTGGTTTTATTGATGCTTCCTTGAGCTCATTCTTGTAGTTGATCATGTCTTCATTAAGCTTATTCAGCTGGCATAAGATCCTCTATTTGTTGACTCACATTCAATTCATTTGTTTCTCTTTTGAGGCTTTTCTCTGGATTTCTTCAATTAAGTTAAGCCTTGTGACAAAAGCTATGTGCTGTAAGAGACTATTCTGCCCAATTTCTTTTATGTGACTGTTGACTTTTTTTTTTTTTTTTTTGAAACTTTGCTTCTAGCTCAACAATTCACTTGATTAGGACCATATAGCTTGTTTTGTTTTCATTTTTGGATTCAATTTTTGTGGTTTTCTATATGTTTTCAGTGGAGGCTTCCATTGTAAGACTAAACATCTTAAGTGGAGCTCTCTCAGTTTTCTTTTCTTTTCTTTGTTTGTTTGTTTCTTTCTTTCTTTCTTTTCTTTTTTCTTTTTCTTTTTTTTTTTTTTTTTGCATTGTAGTCTGCCTTGGTATAACAGTTTTATTTTATTATGGGGGCATCAAGAATTTGTCATTGTAAGATCATGAGAGAGTGTTCTGTTTTGATTGTGAACCAGATAGGAGTAGGATGGGCTTACAACAGCAGATGTGCAATTTGTGGGGGTTGCAAGTGTACCAACGGTACCTGGAGAACTGGAAACTGGAAGGTGGGGAAATGGGGCTCAGGCCTACTCACTCTACTTGCACAAAATCTTCAGCCCAGGGGAGCTGGGGGTTGGGGAAATAGGGGCTGGGGAATAAGAAACCAGAAAACTGTTGAGCAAGGAGCCAAAGGCCAGCTCCTACAGTGGTCTGCAAACCCTCTGGCTCAGAGTAAGAGGTAGCTGGGGACCCAAGGGATGGTCAGTCTGGAAACCAGGGTTAGAGATCTGCTTCTACAGCTTACATGCAAGGTCTAGGACACTCCAAGCCAGCAGCAGATACTGGGGCCAGGAAACTGGAAGAACAGAAAGCAACTCTGAGCACTGGTCTACTTACTCCATGCTGGCACCCTCTGGTGCAGGGTATCCATGAGTTGGGGACCCAGGGGTAAGTCAATCAAGAATCCAGAGCAATCTATCTGTTTCTACAATATGCATGCAGGGTCCACACTGCCCCAAGCCAGGTGCAGGTACTGGGGCCAGGGAACTGTGATATAGGGAGTGAACGTGGAGCTCTGAACTACTCACTCAATGGGCCCACCATCCAGCACAGGGGATCCAGGAATTAGAGCCCTTGTTTTCTTTATTGTCTAATGACCTTGCAGCACTTGAGTTTTTCTGTCTTTAATTACTTTGGAAAATGCCTTGGCCTTTAGTAATTTAAATATTTCTTCTTTATTTGTTATCCCTTGGGTTACTTCTTGGGTTCTGGATATACATATTAAGAAGCCTTTTGGTCTTAAGTCATTGTTTATTTTGGTGTATTTTTTTCTTTTCACTTTGGTTTCAGAAATTTCTACTGACATATCTCCTAATTCACTGTTTCATGGCCAGTGGGACTAATGATGCCATCAAAAGCATTTTATATAAAATGTTTTGGTTTCTATCTGCACTTCGTTTTTTTTTTTTTTTTTTTTTTTTTTTTGGTTTCTTCAAGGTAGGGTCTCATAGAACATAATCTATAGTTATAGGTCCAGGCTGGCCTTGAACTCACAGCAATCCTCCTACCTCAGCCTACCAAGTGCTAGGATTAAATGTGTGTGCCACCATACCTAGCTGTAGCCTTTCTTTTTATTCATTCTTGTAGATTCCATCTCTGATGATATTGCCCACCTGTGTTGTATATTTTCCAACTTTCCAACCTGGGCTCTTAACATATTTGTCTTAATTACTTAACTACATCTCTAGTTGTTATAAACTTGAGGCTGCACCTGTGAGTTTCTTTTATGTGCTTTAGCTTTTCAGAATGGGTACGGGGTAGCAGAATCTGTATTATTATTTCAAAATTAAAATATATTTTAAATGCACCTATTTCCTCCATTTCAAAGTTCTGAGTTATCTTTCTCCTTTTAGTAAGGCAGTAAGTTAGAGGATGCTGGAAGGAGAGAAATGATTTAATAACATTAAGTTCTTTTGTCCTAATTCCCTGTAAATCAACCTTTTCTGTTAACATCCTATGTTTACTTCTCTTATCTACTATTCCTTTTGAATCTTTGTAGTCAGTTTTCATTATCAGTGTGAAAGGAATAGATGGTAATAATGTAAATTGTCAAGAGTATAGAATTAAAAATAAGTTATTGTGGTAGTTTGAATCAGGTGGCCCCCATAAAATCATGTATTATGAATGTTCTATTCCCCAGCTCCAGGCAATTTTGGAGTTGGAGGCTTGTTGGAGAACATGTGCCACTAAGGGTGGATCTTTAGGTTTATTAACCTCCCAGTTGGCCAGTGCTGAATTGCTGTTTTCTCCTGCTGCTGTAGTTTACTTGCCTTGGCAGAGGTAATGTCCAACTTCTGCTCATGCAATTCTTCCCCCTATCCTGAAGCTTTCCCATGTAGGCCAAATTAAAAATAAACAAACAGACAAACAACAATGAGATCAAAAAAACTTTCCTCACATAACTTGGAATTGGCCAGGTGCTTTTCCCTAGCATTGGGATGGTAACTACAACAGATATATTCAGAATAACTTTTTTCTAGAATTTATTCAAAATCATACACACTGTTAACAGTGTTAGTTAGTCCCTTAGGTTTGTTTTCAATGCAATTTCTTCACATTAGCTATTTCACTGGTATCTAATGTGTCATTATGAGTGTATTTATAAATGGATTATATACTTATGTAGTCATTCTCTTAGAAACTATGCACAGTCCCTGGCACAAGGCAGAAGTAAGTTGAGCATCCCAGTAGAATTTCTGTATGAGTGTATGAGTACACCTGTGCATGGAGTGAGAGGCAGAGAGCAAGTGAAGGGCCTGCCAGTCCATCTCTTTCTTAATAAAGGAAACATTATTGCTTCAAGTAAAAACCAATTACAATTTTCAATTATATAATTGCAAAAGGTTTTTCTCATAATGAACAAAAGTGTTCTGCTGGAACTTATAACTTTTGTCCCCAGTTCTGCCCTTTGGAGTTAAGAAAGCAATCTAATTCCCCTCCACATGATTCTAATAAAAGTATTTATTAAAAAGTGGAGAATTTTTATTTTTGCTTGCTATAAGTGAATGGAGAGAACTGCCCAAGGGAATTCTTCTGTGCTGTTTGCCTGCATACCAACTCAAACTGCTTTAAAAAATTGCTGTAACATGGCCAGGGATCAACGTAATGAATCCTGGTGCTATAAAAATGACGAATATACAGAAAACACAAAATAAAGTGTAGAGAAGGTATCTGGGGGATTCAAGCTTAAAGGAATTCTGGCTACTGAAGAAAATACTGTTCTTTAGGGGATTCATACAAAATTCCTCTTACCTTTGCCAGAGACAGAAAAGTGAAGAAAGTTTATGAAGAAAGTTTACAAGGGAAAGCTTTTGTTTTGAATCACTGAAGCAAAATAGTGCATTCTGCTGTACTTATTGAAGTTTCACAGTGAATTAAGTATTACATAGTTTTAAATAATATTTCTCTTACTTCATATGAAATGATATGAACTTATAAAATAGCCAAAAGTAAGACAATAAGGTCTGTTTATGAAGCATTCAGCTATAATATTGATATTTTAGCTAGTGGCTTCCTTGTAGCTTAACTTATATAATAAAATATAGTAATAGAGGGTAGTTCCTAAGAGGTTCTGCCCATATAAGATTTCACTTTCCTTCCAAAGGAGCCATCATTAGAAGGGTGTGGTGGCACATGTTTATAATCTCTGTACTTGTTAGACCAAGGCAGGAGGATCACTATGCATTTGAGGCCAGCTTGCTCTACATAGCTCCAGGAATGACTAGAATAGGAACTTGTCTCAAAATAAAAGTAAAAAATAAAACCAAAAGTAATCACTGCTTTGGAGTCTTTTATTTATGATTCTCAAGAATATTATTATGTCTGTACTACATATATTTATGGATTTTGCTACTTTTAAACCTTAAGTAGTAATAATGTTGCTAACTTTCCATATTCAGTATTCTGGTTTATGACATGTATTTATATAATGGCATATGTTTATATATTTATGTTTATATATTTATATGTTGGTTGTAACTGAATTATTTTCATTATTACAGATAATTATGAAATTTTCCATCCATTTTCTTTTTGGTAGATAAAGATCTTCAATATATTTTACCTCTATCTAGATTATAGAGTTACATTAATCAAGTATATCTTTAAATAGTCTCTACCGATATATTTTTAAGTTTTTCCATCAGTTAGTTATTATTCAACACCTAGCATACAATGATTTGGCTAAAATGATTATAATTTGATACTAACTATAATATTTTCTACAGTTATGAAAAATCCTTAGAACTTTAATTCTCTGTTTTGCTACATCATTTGACAGATACTAATTCTGACATGCTATTTGTAGTTGTCTTCTTTTATATATTTGCATAGTAGAATATCAGCTCTATTTTATATTAAAAAATAACTTGAACCTGAAACAGATAACTAAAGGGAATTGATGTAACTGGACATAAAAAGAATGTGATTTAAGAAAAACTTATCTCGAGTTTTGTGGAGCTCCTGGCCTTGCACTTTTGTAACTAAGGCAAGAGGGGACATGAGCCAGTCAATCCACTAACACTAACTTAGCATTAAGACTTTATAGGTGCACTGATGATATAAGTGCTGAAAAGTGATACATAACTTTGGTGGTTTGAAATAGGTATCCCCCATAAGCTCATGTGATTATAATGTTGGGTCCCCAAGGTGATGGCAGTTTGGGAATTGCAGCCTCCTAGAGGAGGTTTGTTGCTAGAGTGGGCTTATGTATGTTGCAGCCAACTTTCCCTTGTCAATGTTTGACAAACTGTCCTGCTGCTTTTGTCTACTTGATGTTGGCCAAGTTTTCCCAAAATATTATGAAGCTTCCCTTCTAAGCCAGAACATGCCCTTCTCTCCCATAAGTTGATTTTGATTGGGTATTTTTGTGCCACAACAGAAGGTAACTGCAAAAATAAAGTTGGTAGCAAGAAGTGAGGTTGTGGATGCAAGAAAGCTGACTCTGGATGTTGGCCTTTTGGAACTGATTTGAGAGAGGAATGTGGAAGTATTTGAAGTCTTGTCATAAGCAAACACCTTGTAGTGCTGAAGGCAGAGTTTGATAGTCCATTATAGTCATTGAATTGAGAGACTTAAATGCAGTAAGTTCTGTGGTCTATGAGGTTTGATTATGAGGGGAAGGAGGTTTGATTAGAGGCAGGCTGTGAGAGAGACTCACTGCATTCTTCTCATCTCCTGAGAACTTGTGAAGGGTTATATTGTGTAAAAATGGACGAGTGTGAGCAGATGGATATGGCACAGGAATAAATGAATGTTTCAGTTTGAAGATGTTGCCCATTCAGCTATAATTGTTTGAGAGATTACCACCATTGATATTGACCCAGCTGTTCTGCATTGGGACAGACAAAAATGTGAACTCTTGGACTTCTGGTCAAGATGGAATCCACCTAACCATGCTGCACCTCCCTGGGAAGGAAAGGCAAGGAATTAAGAGTTCACTGGGTTTTTTAGGGGAGAGCAATCTCTAATAGATCACCAGTGAGAGGGCACAGAATGGAAAAAAAAGGGAATCAGCTGACTCCTTTGCTCTGGGGTTGCCCACCAGTCCCCCAACACCTCCCAAGCAGCCACCCTAGCCATAGTTCCAGCTTCAGTATATTCCCACACTTACTGCAGAAAAGGGGACGCAGGCCAGCATAGTTCCACTTGCCTCACTGCTCAGGAGCAATCAGCCTGGTACCCTGCTCATGTGTAACCTTGGTCTGGCTCCACCCACTGGCCCACATGAGCTCAGGTTCCATCCATCCATCTGCCTGCCACAAGTGTGCAAACTGAGGCTTGCACCACTCATCTGCCATGTCAGCTCAGCCTGCTCTGCCCATCTGCCCGTTTGCTGCTCAGGCCCATTCCACCTTCCCATGTGTGAGTTTGGGCTTGCTCTGCCCACCCATCCATGCCACAAGTAAAGAAAACTACTGGACAATTTCCATGATGAACTTATATGCAATGATCCTGAACAAAATCAAAAACATTATCCACCTTGATCAAGTGGGATTCACCCCTGGAATGCAGGGGTGATTCAACATACAGAAATCTGTCAATGCAATACACTGTAGAAACAAGGTTAAGCACAAAAACATTATAATTTCGATAGATGTAGAAAAGACCTTTAACAAAGTACATCACTTCCTGATTAAAACATTGGAGAGAATTGGCATGGTCAGTTCATATCTTAACATAATAAAGGCTATATACAAAACTCCTAAAGCCCAAATAATACTTAATGGAGATAGACTAGAGGAATTCCCAGTGAGATCGGGAACAAGACAGAGGTGTACATTATCACCTCTGCTCTTGAATATAGTACTGGAAATCCTAGCTCAAGTAATAAGACAGGAGAAAGAAATAAAAGGGTTACAATTTGGAAAGGAAGAAGTTAAGTTAGCTCTATTCAGACAACATGATTCTATATGTAAGAGACCTGAGAAACTCCATCCCAAAACTCTTGAAGATGATTAACTCCTTTAGCAAAGTAGCAGGATACAAAATCAATGCACAAAAATCAGTAACCTTTCTATATGCAAATAAAAAAGATACAGAGAAAGTAATAAGGGGCATTGTCCCATTTTCAATGACAACAACAACAAAAAAATAAAATACCTAGGAATGACATTAACCAAGGAACTGAAATATCTATACAACAAAAATATAAAAACACTCAAAAAAGAAATCGAGGAGGACTTGAGAAAATGGAAAGACCTCCAATGCTCCAGGATAGACAGAATTAACATTGTGAAAATAGCAATCCTACCAAAGGCAATATACAGATTTAATGCAATTCCAATTAAAATCCCAACATTGTTCTTCACAGAGACAGAAAAAAAAATGATCTCAAAATTCATATGGAAAGGCAAAGGACTCAGATATCCAAGCATATCCTCAGTAAAATAAATACCTCTGGAGGCATCACCACACCTGATCTAAAGCTATATTACAAAACCATAGTACTTAGTTCCATGAAGTATAAAAATGCAAGAAAAAAGGATCTTTGAGTGTTCTTTTTTTGACAATAATCATGGTCAATGTGAGACAGGGTTGTTGGAAGTCCTTGCATGGAGACCCAATGGACCTAAGAGATGAATTGTCAGTTACACTGGAGAGTCAATGGAGAGGACAGGACTGTGGGATGGCTGTGAAGGGGACCCAATAGAGTTGCTAGCACTGTTGGATGGCTACCAAGGAGAGCTGTTGGCATGAGATTGATTGTTTTCTTGTCTGTGAGAAGCACAGATCACAGGGGAGGACTATTTCCTGACTTTTTCACTGGTTAGAGCTGTTGTACATAGAGCTATGGAACCTGATTATTTGTGTTATTTAACTTACATTAAAATCAATCTTTCCTTGTTAGGTTCAACATCATATTTTGCAGTGTGAGTGCTTACTCTGTCCTATTGTGTGCTTTTTTTTTTTTTTTGGTTGTACAAACTAACAGTTAATAATTCTTGGACTATAGGTAAGCTTGAGCAGCATTGGGATTGATTAAAAAAATAGTATCAGGACTTTAAAAATATTTTTGTTTATTTTTATTTATTTGAGAGGAACAGACAGACAGAAAAGGAGGCAGAGAGAGAAAAACAGAATGGGCACATCAGGGCTTCCAGTCACTGCAAATAAACTCCAGATGCATGTGCCACCTTGTGCATCTGTCTTACGTGGGCACTGGGGAATCAAGCCATGAACCAGGGTCCTTAGGCTTTACAGGCAAGCACTTAGCTGCTAAACCATCTCTCCAGCCTAGCTATTAGGGCTTTTGAAGTTGGACTGAATGCATTGGATTTTACATCATGAATAGTTGTGAGAATATGGGGGCCCTGAGTGGAATGTGGTGATTTGAATTAGGTGTCCCATAAACTCATGTGATTTGAATGCTTGGTCCCTGGCTGGTGGAAATTTGGGAATGGGAGCTTCCTGGAGAATGTGTGTTCTTGGAGGAAGGTTTATGGGTGTTATAGCCAGCTTCCCCTTACCAGTGTTTGGCACACACTCATACTGCAATTGTTCACCTGATTGATGTTGGCCAGGAGTTGATGGTCAGCCTCTGCTCATGCCATGTTTTCTCCAACCATGATGCAGTGCTCCCTCAAATATCTAAACCAAAGTAAACACCTTTGTCCCACAAGCTGCTTTTGGTCAGGTGTTCTGTGCCAGCAACAAAAAGGTAACTGTAATAATAATACAATTTAATATGAGACTGAGGTATTCCTTAGTTACCACTATAGCTCTACCAATTATTAGTTACATGGTCTTTATCTGTGAAATGGAATAATAGTTTCAAGATTATGCCATTAAAAATGGTAATGATCCTAAGGAGACAGCCACCCCATCACACCTCAAAAGAGCCCCAGCTGAAACTAAGAATAATTGGTGAAACAAGCAAGGGTGCTGTTTTCCTGATGAACCGGATACCAGCACAAGGGGGAAGGAGATCAACACAGAGAACAATCAACTCCTACCAAATCAGATATTCAGAGACACAGAGGCTCCCAACACCTCATCACTGAAGCAGACCAAAAATGAACCCAACATGGCTCAGGGAAATTTTGCGGAAGAGGGGGTGGAAAGAATATCAGAGCCACATGTTGGATCATCAAACACAGAGACATTTCTCCTACCCATAAGTGTGGGCTAACTGCACAAAGCATGACCCATATACCTCAACAAGGAGGGGCCAGGGGGAGGGGATAGGACATGGATGAGCCTAACAATGGTACCAAATTGACTGTATTCACTGGGTACAAAACAATTAATAAAAATTAATTAATTAATTAATTAAAAAAGTAAAAAAGCAAATGCTAATGATGGACTATATGTGTTAAATCTTTATTTGTTCTAGTAACTATGCTATATCATAATATGAAAAATTGACCGGATCTAAAATCAACCAGGAAAACTAACTTCCCCACATGCCTATGACAGATATTTATATATACTTATCCTCTGAGCATGCTTTTGAGGGATTATGCTGTTTAGTTAAATTTCAGTGGAAAAACCCACTTTAACTGTTGGTAGCACTATTACACAGGCATGAGTCCTAGACTGCATAAAGTGAAGAATGCCAACAGAGCACCAGCATTCATCACTCTCTACTCCCTGACTGTGGATGCAATGTGACCAGCTGCTCCAGACTCCTGTTTTCTAGGCCTTTCCTGCTATGATGAATTCTAATCTCCAACTATAAGCTCAAAATAAACCTTTCTTTCTTTAAACCACTTTGTCAGATATTTGTTCACAGTGATGAGAAAAGCAATGACATCTTCTAGTGCTTATGTTTGTCAAATAAATCAATCATTTTATGAAGCAATTGCTTCTGAAATCTTTAATGAACATGAGTACCTATAAGCATAGGGACAAAGTAAATCATGAAAATTTATAAAGCTACCATATGGCAGAAGTGAGATATGATTTGAGACATGCTCAGTCCATTGAGAACTATGCTGCATAATATTTTATTTAATTCTTTCTACCAAAATGAATTATTTTAGCCTTATTTTCTTTCTTTTTTTTTTTTGTTTTTTGTTTTTTTGGGGTAGGGTCTCACTCTAGCCCAGGCTGACCTGGAATTCACTATGGAGTCTCAGGGTGGCCTCGAACTCATGGTAATCCTCCTACCTCTGCCTCCCAAGTGCTGGGATTAAAGTCGTGTGCCACCACACCCGGCATTAGCCTTATTTTCTGTAGATACCTCAAAATAAGCATCCCGGTAATATTTTTAGTTACATAAATAGCAATGGAAAATATTACTTTTGAAATTTTTATCAGATGGTTAACATCAGGGTTGTACTAATTCATAAGAAGTTTGAGGAATTGTCAGCAATTGTGAATTTCAGATTTAATCATTTATTAAGTGGGCAAGTTGGACCTTTCAAACTACTTGTTTCAGTTTCCTCACTGTCATATCATGTATTTTCATAAAAATATTAATTTAAGAATAGTCTCTCTTGTGTTCTTATAAATAAAACTTATAATTCACTGATGTACAAAGGCAACAAACCCAAAATTATTATACATTTGTAATAAAAAAGTTCCTGCATTCTTGGATGGCACACATGAGAAATTACTCAACTTCTTTCTTAATACAATCATTTGTGTTTTGTGAATGAATTCTATCTATAAAGACGTTTTTATATCATGTTGTTAAAAACATACATTTTAATAAAATGTATCTTGTTAAAAAATGTAAGATCAATCAGAAAATTGTTAAATTATTCTGTTTATTATGATATATTTTGGATGTCCTTATTGCTCCTAATTTTATTAATTTTAGAAAATAAGGAATGAATATACGTATATTTTTAACATTGTAACTTTGGAATTCTTGGCATGAGGTTTCCCTCTTACATACCTATGATTTATGTTTTCTTGGATACCCCATGTGAATGCCATCTGTTAAGTTGATAACATACTAAATAAAACAGATTTACTCTTTGGCAGTCTACATAGTACCAGAAATAACATTTTTGAAAGCGCTTGTATACTTTTCAGTGAATGGAGCTTCTTTTCTTCTTAAAAAAAAAAAAACAAAAAACAAAAACCAAAAAAACTAGATTGCACCTGTTATACTAAAGAAAAT
Source organism: Dipus sagitta (assembly GCA_036346955.1). Lineage (NCBI taxonomy): Eukaryota > Metazoa > Chordata > Mammalia > Rodentia > Dipodidae > Dipus > Dipus sagitta. The sequence continues at coordinate 53,918,744 of CM070774.1, forward strand.
CAAGCCTTGTGCTGGGGGAGCAAGGAATATGTGACTTGGGGAATGACTGGGTGACAAACACATTTATATATATACAGAATCATTTACATCACATCAAAAGGCAAATGGCAAGAATATTATAATTCAACAATGAAGTCAAACCTGGATCAGTTCTTAGATATGTGGCATCAACCATACTAATAAAACAAAATATAAGTAAAAAACAAAAGGTTTAAATGAGTGTTAAGAGATTTTGCTTCTATTCATATCATAATATTTTCTGACATCTCTTGATACATCTTTCATCCACTGCTGTTTAAGAATGTTTTGCTCAGGAGTAAGAAGCAGGAAGAGTGTGAGTTTAGGACAGTATGGGCTATATAGTGTAGTCTACCTTAAGAAATGCAAATAAAATAAAACAATGAAGCCAATAAAAAAGAAGAAAAAATTAAAGTAATCATGTTTGACAGCTGGTTGTGACAACACATGACTGTAATCTCACCCTATGTTGCAAAATTAGAGATTGGAGGCTAGTCTCTCACATAGTGATTTCCAGTACAAACATAACAAAACACATATGTTTGCCCTAGAGATTCCTAATATTATAAAAATTTAGTCACATTAATGATTCTTATTATGTATTCAAATTTGTTTCTATTGTTTATTATTTTTGTTTGTATGTGGTATAGTGTGTGTTTACTTACGTGTGTGTGTGTGTGTGTGTGTGTGTGTGTGTGTGCTATAGTATGGGTTTTGTGAGGTGCAAGCACATGTATGTGCCCTTGCGATTTCCCGTGTTCTTACCTGTGGCAGGGGTCACTGGCCTACACTGCTTGATGTGGGATGTAAAACTCATCACTCTTCTACCATTCCTGTTGAGCCAGAGGCTCTTGGTGGTTTCCTGGTCCCTGCTCGCTTCTACAAAGATTGTATACATGGTATCTGGAGGCTCTCATGCTTATGCAGGAAGCACATTTAAGTACTCAAACTTATCTCCAGGCTTAGTTTTTTTTTTTTTTTTTTTTCTGATTTGTCTACTGATCCACAGGTGAATCACTACCATAAGGTATTCCAGATGAGTTGTCAGTTTTAGAAGTGCACAAAATTGTATTGAGTCATAATAAAAATGTACACATCAGTAGGTTGACAACATATTTTCAACCCATATTTGGGACTAGTCAGGAGTCTTGATTAATTTAATAATTATAAAGCAAAATTTGAAGACTGTCCTGTATTACTTCCTCATACTTAATAGAACTTTTCTTGGATGACATTCAGATTTATTATCAAATATTCTGCTAAGGAAAGGCATAGAGAAGGTAGTTGATTACTAACAAATCATAGAAAATTCAGTGATTTTTATGATTAAAGTATTTAGAAAAGTTTAACAAATGTAAATTAATTTCATAGTCAAGATTAGTTAAACATATTTATAAGGTTTCTTGCATAATATTTAAGTATGTACTAAAGTTAGTGTCTTAGAGAAGAAAAAGCAACATAATCATTGTGATGGTGAATATTAGTATATGAATTTTGTAAATAGTCTTATTTTCACACTATCCCCAAACATGACCATTCCTAATCTTAAATTCAAATTCAATCAAACCATTATGAAATCATATGTACTTTCCTTTTTTATTTGTGTATATGCTTACGTATTTGTATGTACATATGCATGTGTATTAGTGTGTTTTCATCTTTGCACAGGTGTAGAGATCAGATGATTTCCATATCTCAAGGTGTTTCTCTTCTCCTTCTAAACTTTTGAGACAGGTTCTTCCCTGTCACTGCTGATTGCAAGCTTCCAGATTCTTTTGGCTTTGCCTCCTAGGGCCAAAGGTACCACTTTGCATCAAGTATTCCATGGTTTTTGAGAAGGAACAAACTGGGGTCGTCAGGTTTGCAAGTCAGCACTTTTAACCACTGAGCAATATTCTTAGCCCTGAAATCACTAATATTTTTATTAAAAAGTGTGAAATACTACAACATATATGAGTAAGAGAAGTGATATCATAAGGAACTATACTTTTTTATTAAGTAGAAACTTTGCATGACACATTATGTGTTGATATCATCATTTCCTTCCTCCTTACCTTCACTCCACTGAGGGCCCTCTACAGTGGGATTTCTGGAATAGGAGTTCTGAGTGTAGCAGTCTGACATTGTGGGAATGACTATGTCTCTGGATATTCCTTCCCAACCTGTGGTTCCTACATTCTTTCCTCTCCCTCTTCCATAAATTCCCCTGAGCCTTGGTGGGTGTGCTTGAATTCTACTTTAGTGTTGAGTTTCAGAAGCTTCTGGATCTTTTCTTTGGTTTGTTATGAGTATCTTCAGCTTCTCTCTGTATTGCCCTGGCCCCGTGTATGTGAAGCTGGCTGTGGAAGCATCACCCTTGCTCATATCACCAGTTCCTCTGTGGTTTCCCTTGGGCCCTGGCTGCTGTGTGAAAGGTGATACATCTCCTTTCATGGAATCAGATATATATTCTTCCCTTGTTGGTAGATTATAGTTTCCTTGATTCTTGCAGATTTCTGGAAAAAAAAAAAACCAGTTTCTCCTATGGAGAGTGAGATAAGAAAAGGTTAAAATGGATAAGCATTGTTAATTTGGAGAGATTTTGTTGAGTGTACCTCACTTTTGGATGAAAGGTAGTGAGACCTTCTCATTGGAGTCCATTATCTTGGTCTACATAAGGTCCTGACTTGGTTTGTAGCTCTAGTTTTGGGTTCCTTTCCACTGAAGAGATCTCATAGCCATTCAAAGAGCCCTTGGTTACCCACCTAGGCTGTGTGTCACTATTTCACATGTATGTACATCTTGTTAGGTTGGTTGTTTTCCTATAGCAATGTCCCTGCTTGCTCATGACATTGTTGATCATTTTCCATCAGCAGTTCATCTACTGCTTTTCAGCATTACATAGGTTAATCATCTGGAAACTTGCTTCCTTTCATATTCAGCTGGAGCTGTCAGTGTTCTGCACTGGCAGTGTGCAGTGTCTTCAGCTACAGGGTCTTATCATTGAACTACGGCAGGTAATCAAATGCTTTGACAGAAGCCTGTCTTGTTTAAAGGACCTCATAAGTCTCTCTGATCAATAGCACAATATGGATTGTAACAATTTTCTGGAACTTGCAGTTTCAAGTCAGAGTCAAATGTAGCATTAGGCTTCATCATACCATTTCCAGGGCCCTTCTTACCATACTTCTTCTTTTCAATATTTTATTTTTATTTATTTTTATTAGTTTTGTACTCAGTGAATACAATCAAATTGGTACATTGTTAGCCTCCTCTCTGTCCTCCCCCCTCCACATGGACCCTCCTTGTTGGGGTATATGGGTCTTGCATTGTGAGGTTAGCCATCACTTATAGGTAGGAGGGAAAGTCACTTTGTATTATGACCTAACATGTGGCTTTGACATTCTTTCCGCCCCCCCTTCTACAAATTTCCCAGAGCCATGTTGGGTTCATTTGAGGTCTGCTTCAGTGATGAGGTCTTGGGAGCCTCTGTGTCTCTGGGTATCTGACTTGGTAGGAGTTGATTGTTCTCTGTGTCTATCTCCTTCACCCTTGTGCCAGTACCCAGTTCACCAAGAAAACAGCACTCTTGCTTGTTTCACTAATTATTCTTAGTTTCAGCTGGGGACTATTTGAGGTATGATGGGGTGGTTCTCTTCTTAGGATTTGCATCTATCTGAAAAAAAGAAAAAAAAAGAAGCAGTTTCTCCACTGGAGAGTAAAGTTAGCACAAGATAATTGGGATAACCATTATATTTTAGAGAAAATTTAATAGGTGTAGGCCCTCTTTCAGCCCACGATTTGTGGGAACTTGATAATGGAGAGCAGACTCATTTTTGAATATGGTTCTCACTTGTTTCCCAGCTCCAGCTATGGGTTCCATTCCACTGAGATCAGTTAGACAAATCAAAAGCAGTTGGTTTCCCACCATGGCTGTGGGCCACTATTGCACTTGTGTGAGCATAATATCACATTCCAAAGAACGAGTGATTTGTTTCATCAATTTTCTTAATTGTTTTCTTAGTTCCCAATTTATTAATTTCTGCTCTGGTCTTAATTATTTCTTTCTATCTGGAGCTATTTGGGTTGGATTCTTCTTGATTTTCTAGTGCCTTTAGGTGGATGGTTAGTTTATTGATTAGGAATCTCTCTGTCTTGTCATGAAGGCCTTTAGTGCTATAAATTTTCCCCTGAGGACCTCCTTCATTTGTGTTTTGGTATGATGTTTGGAATGATGTGTTCTCACTGTCATTCATTTCTAGATATTTCACAATTTTATTTATTTCTTCCACTACCCATTTATTGTTTAAAAGTGTTCTGTTCAGTTTCCAGGAGCCAATAGGATTCTTGGTGGGTCTTTTGTTGTTAATTTCTAGCAATATAGCATTGTGATCTGATATCATGCAGGGAATTATGTCAATCTGTTAAATATATGGAGACAGGTTTTGTTACCCATTGTGTGATGTATTTTACAGAATGTTCCATGGGCTGCTGAAAAGAATGTGTTGTCTGTGGATTTGGGGTAGAATGTTCTGTAGATATCTGTTAGGTCTAAATGTTCTATGGTTTTGTTGAGCTCTCTTACTTCCCTGTTGAGTTCCTGTTTGGATGATGTATCTATTACTGATAATGATGTATTGAAGTCCCCAACTATGATGGTGTTGGTTGTTATTTGTGTTTTATTTTCAAATAGGTTTTGTTTTTTGAATTGTGGTGCCCCTGTGCTTGGTGCATAAAGATTTATGATTGTGATATCCTCTTGATGGATTGTTCCCTTGATAAGTAGGAAGTGGTCTTCTTTGTCTTTTTTGATTATTTTTGGTTTGAAGTCTATGTTATCCAATATCAGTATAGCTAAGCCTGCTTATTTCTAATTCACATTTGTTTGGAATATCTTTTTCCACCCTTTCACTCTGAGGAGATGCCTGTCTTTAGTGGTGAGGTGGGTTTCTTGAAGACAAAAGATTTAGGGGTCTAATTTTCTATTCTACCCTGTTAGCTTGTGTCTCTTGATGGGTGAATTAAGGCCATTAATATTTAGAGTAATGACTGTGAGGTTTGCTTTGATCTCTGCCATATTATGTTGGTTTATGTGGTTTGGTGTTTTCATGACGTTTGAAGAATTTGTGTGTGTGTCTTCTCTGGGTTTGGTTATTGTGATCTGCCTTTTGAGGTCGATGATTTGATTCTTTTGTGTGGAAAATTTCCTGAAATACTCTCTGTAGGTTTGGCTTTGTGTTCATATAGTTCTAAAGCTAAGTTTTGTCATGGAAAGTTTTCCTTCCACTATCTATTATGAGGGATACTTTTGCTGGGTAAAGTAAGTTTGGGTTGGAAGCCATAGGTTCTTAGACTTTGCAGTGTTCCATTCCAGGCCCTTCTGGCTTTCAGGGTTTCCATTGAGAAGTTTGAAGTTATTCTGATGGGGTACCTTTAAATAGATGTGCTGCTTTTCCCTAGCTGCTTTTAGGATTTTCTCTTTGATGTCAATGTTTAGAGTCTTAATGACAATATTTCTTGGAGAATTTATCCTTTGGTCCAATCTGTTTGGAGTTCTGTTAGCTTCTTGTATCTTGGTGGGTCTTTCTTCTGAGAGACTGGGAAAGTTTTCTTCGATTCTTTTGTCAAATAAGTTTTCCATGCGTTTGGTCTGAATTTCTTCCCCTTCTGGTATTTCCATGATCCGAATGTTAGGACACTTAAGGGTATCCCACAATTCCCTCCTGTTTTGCTCACAGAAATTTTTGAACTTATTGAAACTTTTGAACTCTCAAATTATTTCTTCTGTCTTTTCTTCCAGATCTGGTTGAATCTATTCTTGAGAGCTTCTAGAGAGATTTGGACTTGTTCAATTAGGTTTTCATTTTCTACTGCTTTTCTATTTATAGTTTCCATCCCTCTATCAAGTTTTCTTTTCATGTCATTTTCTGATTTTCTTAGTGCTTATTGCAATTCATCCTTGCATTTCTTTATGCCTTCATTTAGCATCACCAGCTGTTTTTTGAGGTCTTCTTCTTCTTCTTCTTCTTCTTCTTCTTCTTCTTCTTCTTCTTCTTCTTTTCCGCTCTCCTTCACATCCTTTAACTGTCTTTGGACTCCTTCTGTTTTCCTATCTGTTAGTTCTAGTCTAGTTATAGTAGCATCCACATGGTTATTGGTCCTTCGTTGCTTTTCTACAAGCTGTACCAGTAGCTTGGTCAGTGTTGCATTGCTCATAACTGGTCTTAATGTCTATTCTGTTTTGATAGAGCCATCCATTGTAAGATTGGGTGATCTTATTTGATTTACTTGCATTTGATTTTTCATGTTTGTGAGTGTGTGTGCGCGCAGGCAGTCTGCCCATCACAGTTTAAGGGCAGGGGGAGTGGGACTGTGGTCTCAGTGGGCTGGGGAAGTGGTGCCACTTCAGGGTGATGGGCATGAGGTTGCGGGTGGGCAGGCGGGCAGAGTGCACCCAAGGTCGTACATGGGTAGGTGGAGCTGGTAGATTGCCTGTGCACAGTGGCTCAGGTGGAACTATGCTGTCCTGTGTGCCCTTGCCTGCAGGTAGTGCAAGAGTATCCTGAGCCTGGAACTATGGATAGCATGGCTGCTTGGGGGATTGGGAGACTGGTGGGCTGCCCAAGAGTGAGGGAACCAGCCGATTCCCTCCCCCCCCCACCGTGCCTCCCATGGGCAGTCTATTGGAGACTTCTTTCCCCTAAAAGACCCAGTGAATCCTTAATGTTTTGCCTTTCCTTCTCTGGGAGCTGTAGCATGGTTAGGCGGATGACATCTTGACTGGAATTCCTGGCCCTGACAGAGAAGGAGGGAGGGAGGGAGGGAGGGAGGGAGAGAGAGACAGAGACAGAGACAGAGAGAGAGAGAGAGAGAGAGAGAGAGAAAGAGAGACAGAATGGGCACAGCAGGGTCTCCAGCCACTTCAAATGAACTCCAGACACACGTGCCCCCTTGTGCATTTGGCTAATGAGAGTCTTGAGGAATTGAACCCTGGTCCTTTGGCTTTGCAGGCAAATGCCTTATCTGCTAAGCCATCCCTCCAGCCCTTACCATACTTCTTAATGCTTCCATATGTGGCAAAATTTGTGAAAGATTTCTGTGTTGTGTTATTTCAAACTATATATGGAAGAAAACTATGCATATGTTGTGGTTTGAATGGACTCAACTGTTTGTAACTAAGCCTTTTATTTAGGCACTAGTTGGTGGAGCCTTTGGAAGGTAGCCTTACTGTTCAGAGCTAGATGGTGCTTTCTGCTCCCATCCTGCTGGTGAAGTATGAAGATGTGAGTTGCTTGATGATGACACTTCCCTTCTAAGCCAGAAATAAACCCTCTCATCTTATAAGCTGCTTCTGCTTAAGTGCTTTGTCTCAGCAATGAGAAGCTAACCATAAGATAAAAACATACATGAAACTTTTGCTCATTCCTTTTTTGTTTTCTATAAACCTAACTTTATGTGTGATTATCAAATAAGAAACACAAGATAATAATTTTAAGGGAAAATTTGAACTTATTTTCCCATGTCAGTAATTATCATAGTGTTTCCAAATAGGCAACTTCTATATTTATTGGGAACTGTTTAGAAACACAAATCATTAGCTCCTCAAAGAAGATCTAATGAATCAGAACACTTATAATGGACTCAACCATCTGGATATTAAGTAGCTGTATGCTTCTTATGATCATTTAAGCTTGAGAAGCATGGCTGTATGCTACCCTCCACACAAAGGCATAATTTCTCAAAGGTAACTCTTCCCAGGTAATTTTGATATACTGATTGACAAAACAGAAATGCCATTCAAATATCATTATCATTCTCCTCATTTTTATAGAGAATCAAAATTTAAACTTTGTATTTCTTATCTTATGTAACATCTTGATTCCTAACTACCTGGTAACATATATTATGGAATAGTATAACCATCTACCCTCCCATGTCCATGAAAAGTGAAAAAAAATCACAAATTATGTTCACTAGTAATTTTTGCAAAAATTTCTGCATGGACTAATTTTTATTTTGGTTTGTTTTGAAATAGTGTCTCACTGCATAGTCCATGCTGGCCTTGAACTTAATATGTATCCCATTTTGGCTTCAAACTCAACATTCTCCTGCCTGGGACACCCCAAATACACAGGTGTGTCACTATAGTAGGCTTACAAGACACTTTTATTTACTTAGAATTTTGAAAAGGCTTATATAAGAAAATGTTTCATTGATACATACTACCAAAGGAACCCACCTCGACCATTTCCTTGTCCCTCATACACATTTCACTATCTTAAAAAAATGTTTTCTCCCCTCTTGTTGGAATGTAAAAATTTCTCCCATAGGCTCATGAATGAATACATGGTTCCAAATAGGAAAATTGCTTGGGAAAGTTGTAGAATTTTTAGGAGATGGAGTCTTGCTAGAGGAAATGTGTCACTGGGAGGCATTTTTTTTTTTGTTTGTTTTTTGTTTTTCTTTTTTGGCCTGGACACACTTTTTGTTCAGCTTCACTGTATTGTGACCAGCTCTGTCTTCTTTCTGCTCATGATGCCATGCTTTCTCCTCCATAATACGATGTCTCCCCTACTAACTGTAAGCCCATATGAACCATTTTCCTTTCTTATATTTCTTCTGGTCTGGTATTTGTGGACAACAATGAGAGATTAACTAGTAGACCTTCAAAATGGAGTCACTAGTTGATTTTCACATGGCCAATGAAAATTAATAGAAAGTATCATTTAAAGCAATACACACCACTATTAGCACATGGTTTCTTTAGTCATCATAAATGGGACACTAATTGGAGATGGAAATTTGAGCTAACTGTATGTTACAGTGTCTTTTGTTGTGGCAGTAATGATACACCAAGGATCCCTACTAATGCATTTTAGGTACAGATTACCTAGCCAGAGGTGCAAAAGTATTTTTATAACAAACCTGAAAGATAAACATGACAGATATAATGTTGGATGTCTCATGTTAATACGTAAGTGCATTAGTAGAGACCATATGATCATTACCAATGTAATAGAAAACAATGTACTCCTTTTAACATGTTGAGTCTGTTTGGAAATATCTAATATTGTTTTAAAGACCGCTTGGTTCCCTCATCCTGGAATTTGAAGTATACCTATAATTGTGTCCACATAAACCATGAATGCAAACACAAGTATGGAAAACACATTTTGAGGCATTGGCAGCTGATATGAAGAGGATGTGAACATGGTTGACTTCATTCTCCTTCCTCAGCATTTCTATGTTCTGCTATTGAATGTAGCTGCTCAGCAATCTATGAACTATTTTCTTTCTTTACAGCTGATGTAAAGTTTTAATTAGATTTGCCACAATACTTAAATTCATAATCTATGCTATTTGATAATATTGCTTTGGCAGATTTTCATGTGATGAGGAAGTGAGAAAGGTATTAATAAATGAAACAAAACAATTACACAAATGACACCTCTAGTACATGAAGTAGAGAAGTTAAAGAAAGTTAATTTGATGTTTTCTATAGGACCTGTGATTTTAATTATTTCATCATCATTCTCAGAGAGGAAGCTACCTGTTCAACTCACTTAGGTTAATGGCTGAAGCCAGAAACTTAAGACAAGAAGGCAAAGATGAACAGAACAAAGGTCAAATTGTATTCACACTTATTTATAGGAGTATGAAAGGAAAGTGATTCAAAGAAGTGACTAGAGTTTAGCTTATATAGCAGTTCCATATGGAAAAGGAGAAGGAAAGCTTACCAAAAAAAAAAAAAAAAGATGACTTCAGAGCAAAAGCAAAAACATCTTGATGAGTAGATGGGAGCATGCACAGTCTTATTAACATCTTACACTGTTATTTTGGTGGCTACTTCTCTCCAGCAACTGGGGTCAATTTCTCTTCCCACAATACGGGAAGTTTTCCCCCAATGGAAATTTTGGACATTGATTTTTTTCCCCAAATCCTCTATTTTTAGGCAGATGTCAGAGCAAGTAAACAAAGCACAGCAGAATTTCTGCATTAATTTATTCTAAAACAATAGTCATAGCAAGTCATAGCAAACTTCAGTGGTATACCCAGCATCCTTACATCACCGCATCTTCATGTCAGCAGTTAGAACTTTCAATGGAGGGGAGAAAACAAAACCGTTCTTCTTATGTCGTTAACGTGGGATACTTGGCATTCAATGCCTCTGAGGGGATTTGTAATGTTACCTGCTAGCCATTTCTACTTATATTGCAATTTTTTTTTAATTATCCTATGTTTTAGACATTTATTCAGAAACAAATCTAATGACAACAAAACAAGAATTGGTTACAATCTAGCACTTTAGTCTTTTATGACCTCTAAGCCTTTGTTTTCAAACATTCATTTTATATACAAGTTCAATAGAAGAAAATCAATGATTTACAATTACAAACATGGACATATACTTGAAGCAAATGCTTGAATATGCTTAAAGATAGCAAGAATTGTACAGTCCTAAATCACCCATATTCTTCACTACAAGCATTTCCTAGCAGGGCATCCTTTATTTACTTATTTATTTTACTGGCAGAAAATACTGTAATGATACAGACAAAGCCGAAAACACAGTCATTTGCAAGGTAGATTGAAATAGGATGTAACATTTTCTTGTACTTGTAATGAAAGTAGGTTTAATATATCAGAATTAATACATCAGTGTGTTGCTTATTTAGTTCAAAATTGTCTGGCACATGGAAACAGCACTCAGGTGGAAATCATTCCGGACACCTGGAGAAAAATATATGATTTAATAGAACAATCTGTTAATTAAAAATTATGAAGCATACAGCAAAGATATTTAGTTGTAAATTTCATAGTTTTTAGAATTGAATAACACTCCAGATTCACTGTGATTAGATGCTGCATTTACTTTTTTGTGTCTTGATAGCTGCTGGGCACAATCAATTTGACAAGTATCCCAGGAGTTACCCCTGAGCAGATGTTCTCTGTCCTGGCTCTATCAGCTATCTAAGGCCCTACCAACATGAAGAGAAAACAATTTCACACTTGCCCCTGAGATGTTCAGGCACAGTGTTATGTTGAATTACTTTCAAATATAGACTGTTGTTATTTTTACAAAGCAGATGTGGCTCAAATAAAAATGCATATATAGACTGGCATAGGGTTCCAAAGACTATAGATTTGCTTAACAAAGTTTAAACCTCTGTACTTGTGGTCTATGGTGTTTTATCTCCAACTTTGTTTCATGCCTTTTTATTGAGTATAATATGAAGAATACACATGTACTGAAGAAATTAAATTGCTACAAGAAACAAGCTTCATTTTCTGCTCTGAAATGAACTATGAAACAACCCATAATTTACTGAGGTAGATGCAGAGAAATTGCTACACTTTGCTGCAAATACTTAATAATCCTTAACATCTCCATTTTAATATCCTAACCTCTAGTCATATTGGCTTGGTGTTACTTTAGCAGACACAGTAATGAGAGCATAATTAAGATCTCTTGAATTTTCTATAGTCGTCAATTTTTACATAGTAATAAATTACTTTTTACCTAACCAGTAGATTGAAGGTGAGAGTAATTTTAAGAAAAATGAGACATGTTTAAAGAAATAAAATGTCTGTAATGCAAGAAAATCTTGAGTAATTTTAAGATGCTTTCAGTAAAAATATACTAAAACTTTTAACATCAAAGGTATGTTGCAGGTTAAAATTACATATCAAAAGAGCAAATATCAGTTATTTTCAAGTTTCATGATAAATTTCCTACATATTAATAAAAAGAACTTATTTCCATAAACTTGCCAGATCAAATTACCTCTATTTTTACACGTTTCATTCCTCATCCAGTGTTTCAGATAGTAAGAGCATAAGTAAACATGACAGCATTTAATAACTTGCTGTACCCAAGTAAACATGTAAATGTGACATATGAAGAAAAATTAAAAAAACTCATGCTTAACCTCTGAGTTTTTTTTTTTTTCTGACACCTATATTACCAATGCTTATTCATTGTTGATTTAGTAGAAGTTTGAAGGGGCTACTTAACTCCATAGTTGTACTAGCCTGGCCCACATAGAGGCAGGCAAAAGTTGTATGATCATTAGAGAAAGCCCTGTTTTTTTTTTAATTAATTAATTTTTTATTAATTAGTTTTGTACTCAGTGAATACAGTCAAGTTGGTACCATTGTTAGGCTCGTCCATTTCCTACCCCCTCCCTCTGTCCCCTCCTTATTGAGGTATATGAGTCATACATTGTGGAGTTAGGCCACAGTTATGGGTAGGAGAAATGTCTCTGCATATCATGATCCAACATGTGGCTCTGACATTCTTTCTGCCCCCTCTTCTGCAAAATTTCCCTGAGCCATGTTGGGTTCATTTTTGGTCTGCTTCAGTGATGAGGTGTTGGGGGCCTCTGAGGCTCTGGATATCTGATTTGGTAGGAGTTGAATGTTCTCTGTGCCAATATCCTTCACCCTTGTGCTGGTACTCAGTTCACCAAGAAAACAGCACCCTTGCTTGTTTTGCAAATTATTCTTAGGTTCAGCTGGGGCCCTTTTGAGGTATGATGGGGTGGTTCTCTCCTTAGGATCTGTGTCTATCTGCAAAAGAGAAGCAGATACTCCAGTGGAGAGTAAAGTTAGCACCAGACAAATGGGATAACCCTTATTTTTTTTATAGAGAATTTAATAGGTGTAGGCCCTCTTGTAGGCCATGGTTGGTAGTAGCTTGATAATGGAGAGTGGGCTCATGTTTGGATATGGTCCTGACTTGTTTCCCACCTCCAGCTATGGGTTCTGTTCCACTGAGGGGATCAGTTAGCCAAATCAAGAGCAGTTGATTACCCACCATGGCTGTGTGGCACTATTGCACTTGTGTGAGCATCATGACAGGTTATTTGCTGATAAGTAGGTTAAACCATGAGATGCTTGGACATCTTCATTGGTCATTTTCCCCCAGTCGCCCATGTAGCACCTTCTGGCACTAGACGTGCAAAAAAACCCTATATATATATTTTTTTTCCTTTATTATTCTCATGATCACATTTCAGGCCATTTTCTTGCTCTCTAGCTTCAGGGCCTAAGAGTACCTTTGAACAGAACCCTGTGACTTCCACACTCTGTTCTGAGTTTGTCATTTTATCTGTTTTCACTGTACTACATTTGCAGTCACATAGAATATCTGGTACTACAAATAATGTATACAATAATTACTTTGTGTATTTATTTATAATCTAGTTTTTAGAAAATTAATGGCTCATATTTTTGTTTATAGAAACTGTGGAAGAGTTAGAGAAGGATGAAAACTCCATTTCGAAGCTGTGGTAAGACTGATTTTACTGTACTTTTTAGAAAAAAATGTGGCTATAGCTGAAGGCCTTTAATGTAAAGAGGGATATGGTAGTTTATTTTGGTTGTCAACTTGACAGGACCTGGAATTACCTGTGATGGATTACCAAGATTAGGTTATCCTGTAGGCATGTTTGTGAAGGATTAGCTTGACTAGATTTGTTCTGGTGAGAAAACCTAATTTAACTGTGGGCTACACCATTCCATAGGTCAGAGTTCTAGACTATGAAAGAGAGAGAGAGAGAGAGAGAGAGAGAGAGAGAGAGGAGAGAGAGAGAGAGAGAGAGAGAGAGAGAGAGAGAGAGAGAGAGAGAGAGAGAGAGAGAGAGAGAGAGAGAGAGAGAGAGAGAGAGAGAGAGAGAGAGAGGAGAGAGAGAGAGAGGAGAGAGAGAGAGAGAGAGAGGAGAGAGAGAGAGAGAGAGAGAGAGGAGAGAGAGAGAGAGAGGAGAGAGAGAGAGAGGAGAGAGAGAGAGAGGAGAGAGAGAGAGAGGAGAGAGAGAGAGAGAGGAGAGAGAGAGAGAGAGAGAGAGGAGAGAGAGAGAGAGGAGAGAGAGAGAGAGGAGAGAGAGAGAGAGGAGAGAGAGAGAGAGAGAGAGAGAGAGAGAGGAGAGAGAGAGAGAGAGAGGAGAGAGAGAGAGAGAGAGAGAGAGAGAGAGAGAGAGAGAGAGAGAGAGAGAGAGAGAGAGAGAGGAGAGAGAGAGAGAGAGAGGAGAGAGAGAGAGAGAGGAGAGAGAGAGAGAGGAGAGAGAGAGAGAGAGAGAGGAGAGAGAGAGAGAGAGAGAGAGAGAGAGGAGAGAGAGAGAGAGAGGAGAGAGAGAGAGAGAGAGAGAGAGAGAGAGAGAGAGAGAGGAGAGAGAGAGAGAGAGAGAGAGAGAGAGAGGAGAGAGAGAGAGAGAGAGAGAGAGGAGAGAGAGAGAGAGAGAGAGAGAGAGAGAGAGAGAGAGAGGAGAGAGAGAGAGAGAGGAGAGAGAGAGAGAGGAGAGAGAGAGAGAGAGGAGAGAGAGAGAGAGAGAGAGAGAGAGAGGAGAGAGAGAGAGAGAGAGAGGAGAGAGAGAGAGAGAGAGAGGAGAGAGAGAGAGAGAGAGAGGAGAGAGAGAGAGAGGAGAGAGAGAGAGAGAGAGGAGAGAGAGAGAGAGAGAGAGGAGAGAGAGAGAGAGAGGAGAGAGAGAGAGAGGAGAGAGAGAGAGAGAGGAGAGAGAGAGAGAGAGAGAGAGGAGAGAGAGAGAGAGAGGAGAGAGAGAGAGAGAGAGAGAGAGGAGAGAGAGAGAGAGAGAGAGAGAGAGAGAGAGAGAGAGAGAGAGAGAGAGAGAGAGAGAGAGAGAGAGAGAGAGAGAGAGAGAGAGAGAGAGAGGAGAGAGAGAGAGAGGAGAGAGAGAGAGAGAGGAGAGAGAGAGAGAGAGAGAGAGAGAGAGAGAGAGAGAGAGAGAGAGAGAGAGAGAGAGAGAGAGAGAGAGAGAGAGAGGAGAGAGAGAGAGAGAGAGAGAGAGAGAGAGAGAGAGAGAGAGAGAGAGAGAGAGAGAGAGAGAGAGAGAGAGAGAGAGAGAGAGAGAGAGAGGAGAGAGAGAGAGAGAGAGAGGAGAGAGAGAGAGAGAGAGAGAGAGAGAGAGAGAGAGAGAGAGAGAGAGAGAGAGAGAGAGAGAGAGAGAGAGAGAGAGAGAGAGAGAGAGAGAGAGAGAGAGAGAGAGAGAGAGAGAGAGAGAGAGAGAGAGGAGAGAGAGAGAGAGAGGAGAGAGAGAGAGAGAGAGAGAGAGAGAGAGAGAGAGAAAGAAAATGGTTGAGCCACTGCAAATGAACTCCAGACACATGCACTACCTTATGCATCTGGCTTGCATGGACACTGGGGAATTAAACCTGAGTTCTTAGGCTTTGCAGGCAAATGCCTTAACCACTAAGCCATTTCTACAGCTCAAAACATAAAGGTTTTCAAGTAAAAGGCTTTTGTAAGAAAATTATTTAAAATACTCAAAAGATAAAAGGTTTATTATTAAACAATGTATTGGTAGAATGGATTACTGGACTTTTGTAGCTAGATGAAAGCCCCATGTTCTTACATAGCAGGTTATGATGCAACGTCAGCAGAAAATACACAAACATTTCCCAATGAGAATATGAACAAATGAATAATTTAAGCTGTTGAACCAAGATCTGGAAATATGCTTTCCCCATGTAACTACACAACATTAAAATTATTTGTAAATAAACAACCTTCCTTTTATTTTATTTGTAAACAAAAATAACTTAATCTTAAGAAAAACTATTAAAATATGTGATTACCTTAATACCTTTAATGACTTTAAAGACTGAAAAATAGTTTTTTAGGAAAATTTAAACAGTATATTAGTTATCTTTTTCCTCATTTTCTTAGTGGGCACTGACCTGTAACTCCCAGTACCAGCATGGGACTATCATCCACAATGAGCTTTTGATCAGACAGACCTACAAGGTTTCCTAAAAGACAGAAAGATTTCTGTCAGAGTACTTGAAGACCCACCAAAGGTTAGTGGTAAGACCCTTCTGCTGAAGACACCTTATGTGGTTGGCATGCAAAATGGAATGGCATGGCTAGAAGTTGGAAGAGAGTCAGTCCCAAGACAGTCAGCATGTCTAGTGCCAGAAGGTGCTACATGGGCGACTGGGAGAAAGTGACCAGTATCTGTCCAAGCAACTCATGGTCTAACCTACTTAGCAGCAAATAACTTGTTGTGATGCCCAAACAAGTGCAATAGTGGCACACAGCCATGGTGGGGAACCAACTGCTCTTAATTTGGCTAAATGATCCCTTCAGTGGTATGGGACCCATAGCTGGAGTCAGAACCATATCCAAACATAAGCCCCCTCTCCATTATCAAGCTACCATCAATCATGGGCTACAAGAGGGCCTACACCTATTAAATTCTCTATGAATAAGGAGGGGTTATCTCATTTATCTGGTGCTAACTTACTCTCCACTGGAGAATCTGCTTCTTTTTTTCAGATGGAGGTAGATCCTAAGGACAGAGCCACCCCATCATGCCTCTAAAGGGCCCCAGCTGAAACTAAGAAAAAATTAGCAAAACAAGCCAGGGTGCTCTTTTCCTGATGAAACAGATACCAGCACAAGGGGGAAGGAGATCAACAGAGAGAAAAATCAACTACCAAATCAGAGAGCCAGAGCCTCAGAGGCCCCCAACACCTCATCACTGAAGCAGACCAAAAATGAACCCAACATGGCTCAGGGAAATTTTGTGGAAGAGGGGACGGAAAGAATGTCAGAGCCACATGTTGGGTCATGATATGCAGAGACATTTATCCTACCCATAACTGTGGCCTAACTCCACAATGCATGACCCATATACCTCAACAAAAGGGGCCAAGGGGAGGGGGTAGGTCACAGATGAGCCTCATAATGGTACCAAACTGACTGTATTTGTTGAATACAAAACTAATTAATAAAGAAAAAAATATTTAAGCAAATATTTAGTATTAAAATGTTAGTTATCTGGATATTAAAATAATTATGAATAAAATAGGTAGTGTTACCATATGTGATATAAATGCAATAAGAGGTAAATTTGGATTATTTTATTAGCATATTAAGGTCTAATCCTGAAGCACATATAATACGTTATAATTATAGTTTTACTACCAAATTATCAAATAAATGGATAAGAGGCTTCTGGGAGCCATCAAGTGTTCCCTTCTTTCACCTATTTCCATGCTTTATAAACTCCACCTACTGTAATTGATCCTAAGTGAAGATAAGATGCAAGAGTTCTCCATCCTAAAGCAGTAGGCATACAGAAGTCCCAACTTCAATTAATTTGATTAAGTACAGGGACTTGACCATACTTAAACGGTAGAGTCCTTAAAAATATTCTAATGTCAGCTGATATCAATATAGCAGATTCCTTTTAGCTCTTCCTTTAGCCTAAGCACAGTAAAGACGTTGGCTCTGGACCTTCTGTCCCCTTCTTTGCAATCTGTGCAATTATTACTTTGCTTCTCAGCATACCATTAGCTTTTAAATATGCTTGACATTAATTATGTTGTATGTATTATGCTATACAATATACACAAGTAATTTTACTGTTGATCACAGTTATAAAGGTGAGATATATATATATATATATATATATATATATATATATATATAATGTCATGTTCATACTTTGAATAATAGAAACATAGTATTTTAACATAACTTTCATACTGTGTCAAAGGGCTCAGTTGCAACATTGTCAATAATACTTGGAAGTGAATGTAGGAAATGAAAGAATTAGGCAAAAATATTGAAGAAATAGTACCAGGGAAAGGTCCTGCCTAAGGCAAATAACATACATGTAATAAATAAATAAATAAATAAATAAATAAATAACATACATGTAAAAAAGAGAAGTTTTCTTAAGACGGTGTGCTGCAATCTTAACTGATCATTTCAAAAAATGTCTTCATTGAGATGTGCAATATCTAAAATCATTTATAAACTTTTATTCACTGATATTCAATTTTTAGTGTGATAAGAGAGAGTCATTATCATTACTAGCACTATGTTGTTTAAAATAAGACCTGCAATGTATCTAACAAAGTTAAATACTTCTCAGTAATTTCCTTTTCAGTCAGACACATAATATCCTTTATTATATCTTTCAGGGATGTCATATGGTGAATAAACGCATACAAGATTTACAGAGTACAAAGGACCTATGTAGCTGTGAGCTCTAGACAAAAGAATAGATACCAGGTCAGGTAAAGGTATGAGGAGTGGAGGCATATCAATGCTGTCTTGCCAACTCTCCCTTTCTCTATGATGAAGTTCAGAATTAAAGCAGCATGTTTCACAAACAGCACATTAGTGGATTCCTTCCTGCTGTAAGGTAGAAAACCTATGGTTTCTGTTCCATGTGCTTTGCATTCACACCTATTGAAACAAATTAGGAAATTTCAAATGATAGTGCACGTTGCATGCTCCTAGATGTTTAGCCATAAACTTTGTGCCAATAAGACTAACAAAGGACCTGGAATTCTCAGTATAATAAGCACTTGAATGCTTCACATATAAGTGGTCCAAACTTTGCCTCTTAGGTGATGAAAGCAAATTGGGCATGCATAATGATCTTAGAATCAGCTTCAGGGTGTTATTTCCCAAGTTTCATATTTGCAAGAAATGTTGATATTGAGATGCCACAATTTAGAGAGTGTCATCTGATTTCATTTAAGAAAAAATGAGCATTTTATTTGTTGAATAGATTTGTTTTAGTAAAATGCATGAGCTTCTAAAATTAAACCAAACACTTGTATGTATTTCTGTATTCACAGACATTAGGGACAAGTACTAAACAATTTTAAAACAGAGATTTGGAATTAGAAAGAATTTTTCAAATACTCACCCATATAATTCAGTAATATGCCTGGATTTTAGATTATTTTTATGACTATTCCCTGCCACTCCACTTTACATGAAAAATTAGCCTTAAAAATTAAAATATCACAGCAATGTGAATCAAGACCAAGACCAAGGTAGGTTGGTTTTAACCGTTAGGTAATAAAAATGAAACCAATTGGGTTTAAAAAAAAAAAAGCTGACTAACTGCATCAGTTTCTTTCTTACTTCTGGACAACATGCTGGGTCAGAAGCTGTTTGCAAGAGGAAAATGATTTAATTTGGCTTACACTTCCAAAGGGTGGAGTCTGTCATGGCTGAGAAAGCATGTCAGGAGCAGGAAGCTAGTGTCACAACTTTACGACAACAGGAAATGTGAGGATAAACTATCACACTTCCAGTCCTGCTCCCACTGAAACATTTCCTCCACCAAGGCTCTGCCTCTTAAAGCTTCCACAACCTTTCAGAATAGTTCTACCACATGGGGATTAAGTATTTCAACACAGAAACCTATGTGGGTCATTGAGTAACATATTTCCATAGAAAGATTTGATTCTATTGGATTGCCCATGTTGCAGTTATTGTTGAAAGGACTTAAGGTGTAATGAGCAGAAAATAAAGTGAGTGTCTAAATTCCTGACTATTCTACCAAAGTGCTGCTAGCAGACTGGGTGTCATTAGAAGGTTGTTCTGCAGACACAGTTTATCAGAATGAACCAGTTCTCCGTGATATTAGCTTTTAGCACAACTATATCACTCATAATTTTTATTTGCTATCATGTTGAAAAGGTGGAAAGTATATAACACCACAAAGAATATGATTTCTCTACCAAGATTAATAGCTTATTTCAAAAAAAAAGTGTGTGTGCAGGTAATGACCATAGAAAATTGTAGAACAAATTTTCTCAGTAAGACAAGTTTACTGTAATGATTCTTCATATTTAATTTCAATAGATCATCTCAACTGTGTTCTTTATTTAATATTGTTTGCTTGGCTTCAGAACAAAAGTGAATTCAAGGTCTGGGGAGATGGCTCAGTGGATAAAGCCCTTGCCATGCAACCTTGAGTACCCAAATTTGGAACTCAGAATCCATATAAAAAGCTGGTATGGTATACATTTGTTATCCCACTTATGTCTACAGGAGAAACGGGAAGCAGAGACAGGGACAGCCTCTGGGAGCTTGGGGTCAGTAAGCATGGCAAAAAAAAGTAATGAGCTATGAGACCCTGCTTCGGAAAACAATAGAAAGTGAGGGCTGACATCTGAAAAATGTCTTTTGATATATACACATATGCTGTGGCATGTATGAACACAATTCACATAAGTAAGTACATACACACACACACACACACACACACATATAACAAAATGACTTTTAAATTAGAAAAATTTTTAAAGCATTAGTTGGTTTATTGGACATACAAAACCATCATAACTGATATAGATAGTAAACTAATGCTCAAGATAAATACAATGCTGAACCCTTATTTTCCTTAAAGAGAAATAGCTTTTGTTATATATATTTAATGTTTGAGTACCTAAAAGTGCTGGATTTTACTGACATTAAATGTTAAATGGTTTTAAAATGTATTCACAAAGGTAAACCTGACTTTTTAACTCAAAATGCACACTATCTTTTAATTCAGTATTCTCAAAAATATAATATGTAAGCTGTATTGTGCTTTATGGAACATATTTTAATTTTAAAAGCAATCTATTTTCCATTTGTTGTTAAAGAACAAAACATTGAAGGGAAAATTTACAAGTCATTTTAAAATCTGAGCAGGAATAAGTTAAAGAGTGAAGGTCAAACAAAATGTCATATTACAGCACTTTTTAGAAAATCAATTTTCAAAGACAGGGAGGTTAACAAAAGAAAATGACAAAACATAATAAAGGGGGAAGTAGAAAAGAGGCACACATATATAAGATGCCAAGAAATGTATATAAAGGCTGTAGAAAATAAAGGAAAATCCTCTTGACCTTGTTAATTGGAGCAAATATCATTTCTTCTGGATTTATTCCAAGTCATACAGACACTGGATCTTTGGTAATCCTAGTTTTAACTTGAGGAAGGTCCAGCATATTTGCTGTAATGGCTGTATAGTTTTACATTCCCTCTTTTCCTAGTGGGGCCCATGGTTTCCTTGTCTTTTAGTTCTCACCAACACTTGTTATCATTTTTTTTATAAAAACCGTTCTTACCAGGGTAAACTGACACCTTTGGTTTGATTTGAATTTTAAATTCTTTCTGAGGAAAAAGATTCATAAAGATACTAAATATTACCACTTGAGTTCTTAGGTGGTTTTGCTAAATGCTTTATATCTCTGTAGAAAAAAATATTACTGCTAATAATTTTTGTGTGGAAAAATTTTATGCATACTTTCCATTAGGTTTACAGATCTGCAGTAACAATAGTTTGATTTTGTTATATTTCTTTCCTCCAAATAGACCATTTTTTCAATTGCATAATTATACATATTTTGTATGACATAATGAGTTCATAATATAGTGTATAGCTATTGTAGAATTTCAATGTTTTATAAACAGTTGGTGATTTTACCATTAACTTTCTTATATCTTTTTCTGATGCTTTCAGTAAAATGTTAATTGGAAATCATATTAAACCAGACAAGAAAAGTTATTTCGATAGTCCCACAAAATTAAGATATGTTATTATTTAGTGTAATTATAATTAAATTGGATAGATCTTGTTGAAAGCTTGACACATCAAGTGATTTAAATTGGCTTTCAAATTTTGATTGTCAATTTGCAGAAGAAATAAAGTGAAGACATCATTTATTATTATTTTTGCTTACTCAAACTTCATCAAAGAGCTGAAAGGCATTGGCAGCTGAGGGTTCAGTACAAAGTGAGATATTTCTATCACAATCTCCAAAGCTCCATGGACCAGTGTGGTTGAAGTGGTAGAAGGAATGGAAGATCCAAAGGATGGGGAAGAGCTTTGGAACACTGCCTTCTAGATACAAATGGTCATTACATTCATGGCCTCACAGCAGCTGTCATTATCTGCACAAGAACTTTACAATATTGAGCCCATCAACCTGTTGCCATGGATGAAGAAGGAAGGCAAAAATAAGTCATCAAAACAGAACTAGGAATAGGTGGAAAGAAGAGAGTTTCAATGGAGAGGGGTAGGGAAAATTGTGGGTGGGGCTGGAGAGATAGTTCAGCAGTTAAGGCACTTGCCGGCAAAGCCTAATGACCTGGGTTTAATCCCTTATTAACCACATAAAAACAGAAGCTCGAAGAGGCATATATATCAGGAATTTGTTTGCAGTGGCTAGAGGCTCTGGCATGCCCATTCTTTCTATCTGTCTCTTTTCTCTCTCTCTCTCTCTTCTTGTAAATAAATAAATAAATAAATAAATAAGTGAATAAATAAATAAGTAAATAAATAAATGAATAAAATATTAAAAAAATAAAAAGGAGAGGTTGTAGGAGGGGATAATATATATTTGTTAATAAAAATTTTTAATTATAAAAAGTTTTTCACTGTATTCAAATTGTGTCATAGCATCTGATTAATAAAATATTTAAAGATTAACTATGCTACTGAGGGACATGCAAATAGAAAGTAGGTATTAATTTTATTAACAACAACCAGCAACAGTTGCAAAAATCTAACATAGATATATTATTAATTTGATGTTTAATCACCACAGAGTCAAATTAAGCAGTTATAACACACATTCTAACTCTAAATATATTATTAAATATATGAGTGTCATTCATCATTTATTTTCTCTGTCATAGTCCTTATGAGTTAATTTGTACATATTTTTTTAGTGTTTCGCCTATGTAGCAATCAGAATATATGAGGATTACTATTCTGTCAAACATTAAATACATATACAGGGACTCAAATGACTAGATGTGACTAGATGTGACAGTGTTTACTACTATGCCATTCAGGCTTTGTAGCAGTGTTACTCTTATCTTGTTTACAGCATGTTTTTCTTTACCAAGAGGGCTTTCTGGTTTGTCCATTTGCTTAGGCCATCATTACCACAGGCTAACCATATATTCCATTAATTGCACATTGACTATCACTACTTTTCATATATATATATATATATATATATATATATATATATATGTGTGTGTGTGTGTGTGTGTGTGTGTGTATATATATATATATATATACACACAGTTTTTCGAGGGAGGGTTTCTCTCTAGCTCTCTATCCCAGAATGACTGGAATTTACTATGTAATCTCAGGGTGGCCTTGAACTCACAGTGAACCTCCAACCTCTGCCTCCCAAGTACTGGGATTAAAGGCATGCACTACCATACCCACTTTTCATAAGTTTCTATAACATTCTTTTTAGGAAAGTGCAGGTTACATGTGACTTTCAGGTTGCAAAATTACTTTTCATAAGTCTTGGAAAAGCTTTCTAAATAATGCAAACTTGGTTCTCTTATATTTCATTTAAGAGATTCTGAAGATCTTGTAAAAAAATTATACATGTATAATACTAGAATGTGAACTAAAATGATAAAGTATTGGAATTACATTACTGGCTTTTTCACCTTACTGTGAAATTTAGTGGCTTCTAATTTAGATTAATAATTGAATTGGGAAAAGTAATGTAATACAAAGTTTAAATACTGGTGATAAAGGAGGGTAGGCTTATATTGGGGCAGGTAAAATAGGGGAAACCTTCAACTTGCTATGAGTTTAAAACTGTTCCAAAATATTGAATATTCTAAAATATTGATTCTACATTTTGTTTAATAAAACATATCTGGCCTGGTTCTTTAGGGGTATCAAGGTCATTCAAGAAACTAAAGAAATAAAAAATTCTATCATGTTGACTAAAGAGAATTGGTAATTAAATGGACCATGTGACCCTGTATTTTCTCTGAAAAATGTACCAAATGATATGAGATTGATACATGAGGTTCAAATTGGGTGTAAGCTGTATTATATCATTGCATCAATGCTAATTTTCCAATTTGATTGTTGTTTCCTTATATTCTAGAAAAATTATGAAAGAGGTATGTATCATCTTTTGTACAACTTATTCTTTAATGATGAAAATAGTATGTGGAGGACTTATGAAGGCTCATTTGTAAAACAAAATATTTATTTTCATGTAGAGAGATAAAATAAGAGAGGGAATGGACACACTGGGACCCCTTGCCACTGCAAATAAACTCCAGATGCACGAGCCAATTTCTGAACCTCCTTGTACATAGGTAATGGGATCAAACCCAGGCCACCATGCTTTGAAAGCACAAATCTTTAACCACTGAGTAATCTCTAAGCCTTTGGGAGGCATTTTTAGTATTATATAACTTTAATTAATTTAAAAATATGTTTAAAGGAAATGAGGAGATACACAATTATATCTTTGTAAAAATAAAGTTTTCAATAAATAATATAAATAAATCAGTACAATATAGTACTATAACTGGTTATATTACTTCTTATGTAGAATAGTATTTAGGCACATATTCTTTGAATTAAGAAATATACTTTTCATGGTTGAGCAAATCTCTCTGAACTGAGGCTTGCAGGTCTTAGGGTACATGCCCAGTAAGGGAATAACTGGGTCTGTTGGTAACTCTGTAGTCTGCTTTTTCAGGAGTCTCCATATTGCTTTCCAAAGTGGTTGTACCATCTTACATTTCCACCAACAGTGGATAAGAGTTCCTAATTCTCCACATCCTCAGCAGCATTTATTTTCATTTCATTTTTTGATGTTTGCTGTCCTTACTGGGGTAAAGTGGAATCTCATAATTTTTTAAATTTACCTTTCCTGGATGATTAGGGATGATGAACATTTTCTTAAGTGTGTGTTTGCCATTTGTATTTCTTCCTCTGTGAACTGCCTGTCCAGCTCTTTGCCCCATTATGTGAGTGGGTTGTTTGACTTTTTAGTGTTTAGGCTTTTGAGTTTTTTGTAGATTCTAGAGATTAGGCCTCTGTCAGTTGGGTAACCAGCAAATATTTTCTCCCATTCTGTGAGTAATCTACTGGCTTTGCTTATTGTATGCTTGTCTGTGAAGAAACTCTTCAGCTTCATATGATCCCATTGGATGAGTGACTGTTTAAGATCCTGTGCTACTGGGGTTTTGTTCAGGAAGTCTTTTTCCCTTCCTATGTCATGGAAAGTTCCTCCTATAATTTCTTCCAGGAGTAGCCAAGTTTCTTGTCTTATATTGAGGCCTTTGATCCATTTGGACTTGAGCATTGTGCATGGTGAGATGCGTGGATCAAGTTTCAATTTCCTGCATATGGTTTTCCAGTTTGTCCAGCACCATTTGTTGAAGATGCTGTTTTTTTTTTTTTTTTTTCCAGCCTACATTGCTAGGGCCTTTGTCAAATATCATGTAGCTGTAATTGCTTGATCCAAAGTCCATGTCCTTGATTCTATTTCATTAGTCTATACTCCTGTTTTTATGCCAATACCGTGCTGTTTTCATTACTATAGCTTTGTAATTTGGCTTTAGATCAATTATGGTGATGCCTCCAGAGGTATTTATTTTGCTGAGGATATTCTTGGATATCTAAGGCCTTCTGCCTTTCCATATGAACTTTGAGATTATTTTTTCTATCTCTGTGAAGAACAGTGTTGGGATTTTAATTGCAATTGCATTACATATGTGTATTGTCTTTGGTAGGATTGCCATCTTCACAATGTTAACACTGCCTATCCAGGAGCATGGCAGGTCTTTCCATTTTTTTCAAGTCTACCTCAATTTCCTTTTTGACTGTGTGGTGGTTTGATTCAGGTGTCCCCCATAAGGTGTTCTGAATGCTAGGTTCCCAGCTGATGGATATTTGGGAATTAATGCCTCCTGGAGGGAGTGTATTGTTGGGGGCGGGCTTATGGGTGTTATAGCCAGTTTCCCCATGCCAGTGTTTGGCACACTCTCCTGTTGCTATTGTCCACCTTATGTTGGCCAGGGGGTGATGTCCACCCTCTGCTCATGTCATCGTTTTTCTCTGACATTGTGGAGCTTCCCCTCGATCCTGTAAGCCAAAATAAACCTCTTTTTCCCAGAAGCTGCTCTTGGTTGGGTGATTTCTACCAGCAATGTGAACCAGACTGCAACAGACTGTTTTTATGTTTTCGCTGTATAAATATTTCACTTCCTTGGGTAATGTTATTTCAAGGTATTTTATTCTTTTGTTACTATTGAAAATGGGACCATGTCCCTTATTTTTTTTCTCTGTATCTTTGTCGTTTGCATATAGAAAGGCTACTGATTTTTGTGCATTGATTTTGTATCTTGCTACTTTGCTATGGAAGTTATTCACCTTCAGCCATGTTTATAACAGCTCAATTCATAATAGCTAGGAGCTGGAATCAACCCACATACCCATCACTAGAAAATGGATAACTAAGATGTGGTATATCTACACAATGGAATTCTACACAGCAGTAAGAAAAAATGACACAATGAAATTTGAAGAAAAATGGTTGAACCTGGAACAGATCTTTCTCAGTGAACTTATCCAATCACAGAAAGATAATCACGGCATAGTCTCACTCACCTACAGCACCTAACCTGAATCTACCTAAGAGGCTGACATACCCAGCAAGCATCTTGAGAACTAGATTATAGGGTAGGTGGAGAGGGAGGGGAGGGAAAGGAAGGGGATAGGGGAAACAAATCTAGACCCAAACTGCAATGTTACCAAAAATTCTACATGCTAAAAGGCAGACCAAATGGTTGAACCTTCACCAGGCCCTTAGAAGGAACACCTGAGTCACAAGGCACTGGAGAGGGTATGATGAAGAATGACCTTAATCTCCTACAGCCTCTCTCTCTCTCTCTCTCTCTCTCTCTCTCTTTCTCTTTTTTTTTTCTCTCTCTCTTGCTCTCTTTTCTTTAACTCTTTTATATTAGTTATCTCTTTCTTCCTTCTCTTAGTGGGCAATGACCTGTAACTCCAATTGCCAGCAGGTGGCTATCATCTACAATGAGCTTTTGATCAGATACCTAAAAGGTTTCCTAAAAGAATGACAGATTTCTGTCAGAGTACTTGATGACCCAACAAAAGTTAGTGGTAAGATGCTACTGCTGAAGACACCAATCGTGGTTGAATGTAACATGGAGTGACAGGGGTGGAAGCTGGAAGGGAGTCAGTCCCCAGGCAGTCTGCACATATAGTGCCAGAAGGTGCTACATGGAAGACTGGGAGGAAAATGACCAATATGTGTCCAAGCAACATACAGTTTAACCTACATAGCAGCAAACAACCTGTCTTGATGCTCACACAAGTGCAATAGTGCCACACAGCCATGGTGGGTAATCAACTGCTCTAGATTTGGCTAACTGGTCCACCCAGTAGAATAGGACCCATAGCTGGATCTGGGGAACATGTCAAAACCATATCCAAACATGAGCCCGCTCTCCATTATCAACCTACTACCAATCATGGGCTACCAGAGGGCCTACTCCTATTGCATTCTCTATAGAAAAAAATAAGTGTTATCCCATTCATCTGGTGCTAACTTTACTCTCCATTGGAGAATCTGCTTCTCTTTTTCAGATAGACACATATCCTAAGGAGAGAGCTACCCCATCATACCTCAAAATGGCCCCAGTTGAAACCAAGAATAATTGGTGAAACAAGCAAGGGTGTTGTTTTCTTTGTGAACCTGGTACCAGCACAAAGGTGAAGGAAATTGAAACAGAGAACAACCAACTCCTATCAAATCAGATATCCAGAAACACAGAGGCTCCCAAGACCTCATCACTGAAGCAGACCCAAAACAAACCCAACATGGCTCAGGGAAATTTTGCAGAAGAGGGGGCAGAAAGAATGTCAGAGCCACATGTTCACTCATGATATGCAGAGACATTTCTCCTACCCATAATTGTGGCCTAACTTCACAATGCATGACCTATATGCCTCAACAAGGAGGGGCCAGAGGGAGGTGTAGGACATGGAGGAGGCTAACAGTGGTACCAACTTGACTGTATTCACTGAGTACAAACCTATATCTGGAACAGATCATTCTTAGTGATATTACCAAATCAGAGAAAAACAAATTGCCACATAGTCTCACACATCTATAGCACCTAACCTGAATCTATCCAAGATGCCTTACATACCCAGCAAGCATCTCGTGGACTAGACAATAGGATGGGAGGGGAGGGAGTGGAGGGCAACGGAGGGGGTGGGAAACACAAATCTGGACCCAAACTGCAATGGTACCATAAAATTCTACTTCCTAAAAGGCAGACCAAATGGCTGAACCTTCACCAGGCCCTCAGAGGGAACACCTGAGCCACAAGACACTGGAAAGGGTATGAGGAAGACTGACCTTAATCTTCTACAGCTTCTCTCTCTCCCTCTCTCTTTTCTCTCTCTCTCTCTTCTCTCCAACTCTTTTATATTAGTTATCTTTTTCTTCCTTTTCTTAGTGGGCACTGACCTGTAACTCCCAGGACCAGCATGTGGCTATCATCTAGAGTGAGATTTTTATCAGAGAGTCCTACAAGGTTTCCTAAAAGAAAGAGATTTCTGTCAGAGTACTTGATACCCCACCAAAGGTTAATGGTAAGACCCTGCTTCTGAAGACACCTTATGTGGTTGACATGTAAAATGGAATGGCATGGCTGGGAGCTGGAAGAGAGGCAGTCCCCAGTCAGTCAGTGTGTCTAGTGCCAGAAGGTGCTACATGGGTGACTGGGGGAAAATGACCAATATCTGTCCAAGAAACTCATGGTCTAACCTACTTAGCAGCAAATAACCTGCTCATGATGCTCACACAAGTGCAATAGTGGCACACAGCCATGGTGGGAAACCAACTGCTCTTGATTCGGCTAACTGATCACCTCAGTGGTACGGGACCCATAGGTGGATCTGGTAATCAAACCAGAACCATATCCAAACATAAGCCCGCTCTCCATTATCAAGCTACCACTGATTGTGGGTTACAAGAGGGCCTGCACCTATTAAATTCTCTATGAAAAAGTAAGGGTTATCTCATTTGTCTGGTGCTAACTTACTCTCCATTGGAAAATCTGCTTCTCTTTTTCAGATAGACGTAGATCCTAAGGAGAGAGCCACCCCATCATACCTCAATAGGGCCCCAGATGAAACTAAGAACAATTGGAGAAACAAGCAAGGTTGCTGTTTTCTTGGTGAACTGGGTACCAGCACAAGGGTGAAGGAGATCGACTCAGAGAAAATCAACTCCTATCAAATCAGAGATCCAGAGACCCAGAGGCCCCCAACACCTCATCACTGAAGCAGACCATAAATGATCCTAACATGGCTCAGGGAAATTTTGTGGAAGCGGGGGCAGAAAGAATGTCAGAGCCACATGTTGGGTCATGATATGCAGAGACATTTATCCTACCCATAACTGTGGCCTAACTCCAGAATACATGACCCATATACCTCAACAAAAGGGGCCAAGGGGAGGGGGTAGGTCATGGATGAGCCTAATAGTGGTAGCAAATTGACTGTATTTGCTGAGTACAAAACTAATTAATAAAAATAAATAAAATGAAAAATGAAAAATAAAAAAAAAGAAATATACTTTTCAAAAAAAAATTTTTTTTTTTTTTTGGTTTTCTGAGGTAGGGTCTCACTCTGGTCCAGGCTGACCTGTAATTAACTATGTACTCTCATGGTGGCCTCAAACTCTTGGTGATCCTCCTACCTCTGCCTCTGAGTGCTGGGATTAAACTTTTCAAATCTTTTATAATGTATTCTAACGACTGCTGTTTTCAGTTACTATTTACAAACACATGCCAATTATTTTCATTGTTCTAGTTGTATACTCTGAATCTAATTGTTTAATCTATTTTATTCTAACTTTATCATCTCTTATGTGCAAAAAGTAATTCCCACTCCATAATTTGTCATAATAATTTAAAAAATATATGTATATACACCAAAATATACATGAGTTCAAAATTAGCTCTCAATAAGTACCTGCCAAATATATCCGTTGTATGTCTATTAACGTATACATCCATCTACTTCATGATAATTACGGTTCTTATATATTTCAACTTTTCTTTTTATGTACTCATATATTCTATGCCATCATTACTTCTCTAGTGATGATTGGTGATGCCTAATTATGTTTGACCTACAGTTTGAATCAATGTG
Organism: Dipus sagitta; assembly: GCA_036346955.1. Classification (NCBI taxonomy): domain Eukaryota; kingdom Metazoa; phylum Chordata; class Mammalia; order Rodentia; family Dipodidae; genus Dipus; species Dipus sagitta. The sequence goes on from CM070774.1 coordinate 53,948,530, forward strand.
TCTTTTTTGTCTGTTTTTCATCAATTTTAGTGAAAAACTGAGTCATCTTATATAATTTGTATAGATGTTAGTATGGAACACTGAGAATAAGGTCTAGCTTCTATAATATCATAAATGTGTATATACATAGTGAAGAAATAAACTGTCAGATGGTTATTTGGCCAGTATTAGAATTGGAAACCATTCTTTTCATGACAATCCAAATCTAAGATTCTGGATTAAAATATTTATTCTAGTGCTTCTGAAAGAAGTGCTATCAAGCACTTCCCCTACTAGTAAGATATGAGTTCCCTGATTCCTCTCTTTTTCATTGTCTCATCTTTTTTTGGATAAGCTGTGCAGTGGTTGTCTATTGCAAGTCAAATAAATCTATTAGGATGACTTTGGCAGAAGAAATCTGTAGTCAAAAGACCTAGACAAGTGGTAAAAGATGGGCTTGTATGAGGACAAGAACATTTAATGGAAGAAGAGCCTGATGTTTCTGTAGTGATACAGAGAAAAGGAAATTGCTTGCTGTCAATCTTGCTGAAAAGGAAAAAGGCAGTGGAAAGATGTCCTGGGAAGCAAGCTGGCAGTCACAGAACTCAACCGCTTCTCCGCTTGTGCAACTCAGCTCCTAATGGAGAAGGTGCTCAAGATGAGATACTCATTTGGAATTACCAGAAAACAAAAGCAAAGTACCTACACTTTATGACGGATCAAGAGAACCCTCCATATAAGATTTGCACAAGGTAGGACTTTCTGTAAGCCACAAGGTATGGCTGAATACAACCACAGGCTCTGTAGGAGTCCAAGGAGATGGCCCCTTCAGAACAGCCTCCTTATTGGCTAATTAATATCGGGAAATCTTGTAGAGGAGAAAAACAAGGCTCATTTCCATTATCATGGGACAGTCAAGAAAGAGTAGATTTGCAAACTTAATGACTATAAATCAGTACATCATAGGGTACAGAATATTATCATTCTGTAGAAATGTTCTTCATATGTTATACTTGTGTTAACTCTAGGCAAGATCTTTTTTTTTTTTTTTTTTGGTCTGAGATCTTTATTTTACAAGATGGTGTCCCCATTGCATTAAGACTTTATTTTTAATTAGTTTTGTACTCCGTGAATATAGTCAAGTTTGTACCATTGTTAGCCTTCTTCCTGTCCTCTCCCCTCCACGAAGGCCCCTCCTTGTTGGGGTATATGGGTCATGCATTGTGAAAGTTTTGATGTCTTTATTTTGAGGAACCAACTATATTTGGACAAAGTTTATTAATACTTATTTCACTTAGAATCCAAGTAATTTAATTTTAAGTTACATTCAATGATAAGTCCATACTTGCCATTTCGAGAGATGTCTGCATAATAAATATGTATACAAATAGGGTCATGTTTAGTCGCATAATCATCATTTGAAAACAGTATAGGAAGCATTTTTAGCATAAAAAATCAATTAGGATCTTTTATATTTAGTAAGGCCTTATAAGGAGGAAAATTACAATTTAATGAATTCTGTTTGTTTTTATGGAGAATATACTTATTATGGAATGGATTAGGTCTCCCCCAGATTTCTATGTTGAAACTCTGATTTGTAACATGAGTGCATTTTGAGAGATCTGTGTGGAGGTGAAAGCGATCATTAAGTGATGTCAGAGGATGTGGTCCTGATATAATAGGATTAGTGACATTATGGGAAATAACACTAGAGAGATTTATTTCCCCTTTTTCCTGAAGTTTTCCCAAGTAAAGGCCAGGCAAGGGGAAGAAGAAAAGACAACATTTTGCAAACCAGGGAAAAAAAAAAAAAACTCATCAGAAACCCAAACCAAACCTCTAATATTATGAGGAAAATAAATTGTGATTGCTCAAGCCACCCAATCTCAATTTTTGCAGCACTCAAACTAGACTAATACATTCATAAATTAAATTGCTACTACTTCAGGTACTCATATAAGTTCAAAGACAATAACATGCTCCTATCTTTTGAGACATTCAGAGTTACTTATACATGCATATTTTTTATTTATTTTTTCAATTTTAAACTTAGCTCACAATACCTAGGTTTCATTAGAGTGGTGTTGTACTTTTTTTCCCTACCATTCACAGATTTTTAACAAAACATTATGTAGTGATAAGAATGTTGGCTCTAGATCCTGATTCCTTCCATTCCAAATTGCACTGCAATTGATTATATACCCTTCAACATGACACAGTTTCAGACCCTGAAGAACAAGGAAAGTGAAGAAAACTACTAAGCGGAAAGTTGTTTTCCTTTGCAGTAGCTCACATATAGAATTATCACACTACTACTGCTGTAGGAGAGCATGTTCTTCAAGAATAATATGATAAATATTGACATACAGACATTCTCAATCACATTTGAATTTTCCATAGAGCATTAACTGATAATCTTTGTTCAAATATTCAAACCCAATTAAAATTCATGTTGTATTTCAAAAATGAGAATGTTGTTCACAATTATGAATTGTTACTGTGATAAAGTTTATTAGTTTTGGAAGAGCTGGTACTCTATGGGAGTGCAGCAAGGAGTAAGGGCAGCATCACTCTAAGTATGCAGAACTTATACCCTCCTTACTCTGTCATATTAATTTCTTTCTTATTTTTTTAATTTTTTTGTTTTACTTTTATTTATTTATTTGAGAGCAACAGAGAGAGAGAAAGAGGGAGAGATAGAGAGAGAAAGAGAGACAGAGAGAGGGAGAATGGGCGTGCCAGGGCCTCCAGCCACTGCAAACGAACTCCAGACGCATGTACCCCCTTGTGCATCTGGCTAACATGGGTCCTGGGAAATCAAGCCTCAAACTGGGGTCCTTAGGCTTCACAGGCAAGCGTTTAACTGCTAAGCCATCTCTCCAGCCCCTCTGTCATATTAATTTCTATTTACTTACAATAGAGAAGGGGATGAATCTTTCATGTCATGAATTGTATTATTAGAATCTATAGCAACTTCTTCATAAGTAAAATGCTAATTAAAAAAAAAAAAGAAGTTCAGGTCTTTCTATAGGTGTCCCAGTTGGCAACATAAATGATGTTAAGCCCTGGGATGATTGGAAATAGTCCGTCAGAATGCTATAAACCTTATTTCATGCTCATTCTTCACCATCAAGACAGAAAATTCCCAAGTACACATATATGATATTTATCTTTATGGTTTGTTTTTAGGCCATCTCCTAGGGAGTTGGATTTTTATGTATTTGTGGGCTTGCTTCTAATGCATAACAATCCTCCTACTTCAACTTTTTTGAGTACTGGGATTAAAAGCATGCACCACCATGCCCAGCAGAAACTGAATTTGAAACCATTCATGTATCTCCTAGGGTCACCATCATCAGTAAAGAATGTCATATGACCATGATCAACCTGTAAAGATTCATCATAGAAATGGTTAACATTTATCCTGGGAGATATTTATCACCGTAGAAAAAGGAGGAAATTAGAACTAACACTTTCCCTTTAAGAAAATAATGTAACAAAAACCAGCATAATTCAATTATACAAACATTGAAATAGCATGGAGATCAACACTATAGGAATAAACCATTGACTAAAATTATTCAAATGAGAATTTCTTATGTAGTACAAATTAGATATCACAAAAAGTATGTATTCTATAGTGTACTTAACTTACATAAACCTATATAACCCATATAGGTTTAAATGTATCCATACTCTCAAATAAATTAAAATTAAATCCCAATATTTGTGACCATGATCACTTTTGCAAGTCCTAGTATAAACAATGTAGCTTTATTTAAAAATACCTATGGAAATACCTTTCCATAGGTATTTTACTATACTTTAAAAGTTTACACATGCCCATTGCATTAGCACTAATCTGATACTTAAATATTTTAAATATATATATATATATATATATATATATATATATATATATATATCCCTCATGATTTAACTATTTGCATATGTTTATTTAGCTAGAGTAGTTAAGAATAATTTAACCTGTTTATGAGATGTGTGATAAATTTGTTCACTCAATTTTCTCATTTTAGATTAAAAATAATGAGGCCAGGCATTACAATGAACTAAGGGTGACATTAAACTGCTGCAGAAAATTATTTCTGCATCTGTACTCTTTCTTGTGAATAGAGCTAAAGAAAAAAAAAAGAAGATAAAAATAATGTAGCTGAAATAGGAAAAAAATATTTTTGTGTGCTGTTTTATGAAGAATTAGTGTTATAGAAGTTTGTAGAGTCAGCAATACTAGTGAAAGCTATGGCAGAACACCTTTAACCCCAGCATTCAGGAGCAAAGATAGGAGGTAGGAGCATCACCATGAGCTTGAGGCCACCCTGAGACTACAGAGCCCGAGCTAGTGTGAGACTCCTGGAAAAACAAAACAAAACAACAACAACAAAAAGAATAGTTGGAAGCAGTGAAATTATATTCTAGCCCTGCAATCTTGAGAAAAGCAAATTTGGGGAAACAGGGAAATAGCATAATAGCCAAGGCAATAGCTCAGTTGGTAAAGTTATTTTTTTTAATTTTTTGTTTATTTTTATTTATTTATTCGAGAGTGACAGAGAAAGTGATAGAGACAGAGAGAGAGAGAGAGAGAGAGAAAGAAAGAGAGAGAGAGAGAGAGAATGGGAGTGCCAGGGCCTCCAGCCACTGCAAACGAACTCCAGATGTGTGCGTCCCTTGTGCATCTGGCTAACGTGGGTCCTGGGGAATCGAGCCTCAAACCGGGGTCCTTAGGCTTCACAGGCAAGCGCTTAACTGCTAAACCATCTCTCCAGCCCAAGTTTTTTTTTTTTTTCCCCACAAGCATAGGAACTTTTAATCAGTCCCTGATACCCCCATAAAATGCTCTACATGGTGGTATATGCCTGTAAACCCATGACTGGAAAGGCAAAGACAGTTGGATCCTGAAAACTCACTAGTCCACCAGTCTAGTTTAATTGGTAAGTCCCAAATCAATCAGACACTCTGTCACAAAAAGAGATACCAGTGAGGTCCTCTGGGATCCACAGACATGTACATATGTGGACATTCACCACACACAGTAGCATCCATACGCACATACATGCTCACTGAGCACACATAAAACAAAAGAAAGGAAAATACGTGAAAAGCAAAAGAAAATTTTGTGGTAACTAAAGTAAGCCAAATGTATGACAATTAGGTGTTGCCAGGAATCATAGGTGTTTTAAATCAACGAATTACATTGTCAAAAGTAAATTTTAAGATTTTTAATAAGATTTCTAAGCAAAGGATGAGTTGTGTCATATAGATTCAAAACATCTTTCTATTTTTTTAAACCTCTAGTGAACATTTCAATTATAAGTGTACCTCTTGGTTTGTTGGGACACTTTCTGAAAATTTAAATGAACTAAGAAATGAGGGCATCATTTTTTAAGATAATATAAGATCATTCCACTTCTCCCTACTTAGTACCTAGCTAAAAGAACTATAATTCCTATTTAACATTTATCTCTTGATATCTATGAGAATCAACTAGGTAAGGTTTTCAGTAACAGTAGGCACTCTGTCACCTTTAGGTTACTATAATCTTCCCAAGGGAAGTTGAATCTACAGATAGTCGATTTTTCCCCAAATTATTGTGACCTTTTATTATTTTAGCTCATGATTCACAAGGTAGGACTTCTGGAGAATCATATTGTCCTCATAAGGGGTACAGCTATTGTTGCCTTTGCCTGGAAATTTGTAGTACCATTGGAAAGTGTGATTAATAGGGTGAAATTACAAATATCATCCCCTAAATGCTTATTTCTTATTTATTTGTTTTGAGAGAGAGATGGAGAGAAAGAAGCAGATAGAAAGAGAGAATGGGCACACCAGGGCCTCTAGCCACTGCAAATGAAACTCCAGATATATGTGCCCCCTTATGCATCTGCCTTAAGTGGGTCCTAGGGAATCAAACTGGGGTCCTTAGGCTTCGCAAGCAAATGCCTTAAACTTTTAGCTATTTCCACAGCCCATGACTCACTTATTTCTTGTTGGGAGCTATGAACCAAACCTCGGCCATGTTAGCAGAAACCGCCATATAGCAAGTTAAGTCTCTAACTTCCTCACCTAATGTTCAACTACCAGAAACAAAGACTGCCATATAGCAAGTTAAGTCTCCATTTCCTCGTCTAATATTCAACTACCAGAAACAAAGGAATCGTACGCTTGGGTGAATACTCCCCCATGCTTCCGGTAGCTGATGAAGAAACAAAGGCATTGCGGCTTAACTAGTAACACTGTGATCTTTGGCCTGACTATGTCCCCTTCCCCCTACAACCCTATATAAACCTACATGTAAAAATAAAATCTCGAGACCTTGACAAACACCTAGCTTGGTCTCCTTCTTGTGTCTGTTTGCCTTCTCCCATTCAGGTTAACTTCTCCTCGGGTCCTTGTTCATCTCCCTGCTGGCCGGGGCAATTTCTATTCATTAATTAAGAGAGGGGACTATCTTGGCATTTATGCTGGTAGCACATGTTGCTCACAGTCTGTAGTAGGCCAGTAGCCACAAATGGATAAAAGGAGAAAGACAAATAGTCAAATTTGTTCTAGTCTTTCTCTGGAGAAAATGAGTTCAGTCTAGAGTCCTAATTCCTTCCGGGGCAGAGCTAAGGTAGTTGATGGCCTTTAGACAAGAGGGTTAGCTACTTTGCATATGAAGCAGGGTAAATGGAGTAAGAAAAGCTCCATGAATGGGATCAACACAAAAGCCAAATATAAACAAGTCATGGTTTTGTCCTGGGCTCTGGGCATAGCAAACAAAGTGATTTCATCCTTCGGGTAACACACAGGTCCTCAAATGCAAGTCTGAGATTATGACACACACTGAATGGAGCAAAAAGGAGCCAAGACATGAGATGAGTCACAACATTTGATTCAACATTGCATCACAGGAGTAGTCTCTGGATGGCACGGTGGAAAGGGGTTCCAATTGCCTCACCTGGGTCTCTGAGAGTCACTGCCTGGTTTGTAGTAATTGAGCTAATGCAGTAATATGTCTTAGTGTGAACATTTCATTGTCTGCCAAGAAGTCATTAGTAAGATAAAATCTTCAATACATCATTCCACCCAGTTTTGTTGATAGTGGTAGTGGGGTATTCCTTATGCTAGCAAGGCTAAGGGAAGAAGGGAACTACAGGGAAGACAAGGCCCCCCGAGATAACTTCTTCAGAGGCTTTTTGATAATATCATTGGCTTGTTCTAGTTTTTCTGAGGACTTTAGTCTTGAGGAACAACAGAGATGTTATTGGATGTCCAATGTCTCCAAGACTTCCAGATGACAGCTGATTTAAGGAGGATCATTGTCTCTTTGGGAATTCTTAGAGAATCCAAACTTAAAGAATCCAAATCAATGAATTATTTCTAATCCTATATCCATTATGACCTCAGATGTCTTTACAGTCCTTTAAGGAAATGGCTTGGCTTAGAGTGTGAATAAGTCCACACATTCCAAAAGAGGTTGGAATGTTGTAAGTCCTAAACCTTAGGCACATGGCAGAAATAAATTTGCTAATATTTCCCTGAATAACCTCTGGTTTCTGTGTTGCAGATGGAAGGATCCTTCTGTTGAAAGGATTATCTTTGAGAGAAAACTCCTAAGAACTGATTACCTGTTTGACTATTCCTTAAAATATTTTTGCCTATAACTATTCTTTAGGCCACTTTGCTTAGGTGTATGCCTGGTAAAGTGTCTTAAAAACCTCCTGTTAGAGGCGGGTAAGTATAACTATCTTATTTCCTACTATGGCTCTCTTGCAGAAATGGACTAGGCTTAACACAGGGCATAGAAGCTTTGAGGGTTGTCACAATTATAAAAAAGGAAATGAGAGTAATGACATAATGACATCTATATCAGTTATTTTCTTGTTGCTCAGACAATACCTGAACAATAACAGTTTCAGGATGGAAAGAGCTTATTTTTAGCTTACACTTTTAACAGGAAATCCATCAGGGCAGAAAAGCATGACAGAGGCAGAAAGTCAGTGTTAAATTCTCACATCAGTGGGAAGGAAGTAGAGGGAGAATGCTGAATGCTCAGATAGCTTTTTTCTTTTTACATAGCCCAGAAGCTCAGCCCATGCAATGGCACTATCACAAGCAGTGTGGATATTGCCTCCTCAACTCATCTACTAATTTATGAAAATTCCTCATAGACATGGCCAGATACTTGTTTCCATGGTAATTTTAAATTCTGTCAAGCTGACAAACAGGCATTCACGGTATCTTATCAGACCATTACAGTACTTTATTTCTGCAAGGGAATCCTCCCAAGCCAAAGGTACCTTATTGCCTCAGATGCTCAAGATAATCTTTGTGTTGATGGCTTAACTAACTGCTAGGTCTGCCAACCACTTTTCATCAGTTACTTTTCTGTGTTGTTTTGGTGCCCTGTAAACTGTATTGCTGCTACTTCTCATGAAAAGAAGACTGAGAACAACACCAAATTGATCTCCTGGTGATAACTGATGAGCAATACAATTGCAATGAGGAAAAGTCTTATTTCCAATGGCCATATGAGCTTAGGGAACCAATAATACTTATCTGTATTCTGTATACATGTTGACTCTCTTATTTTTCTTTAACATAAGTGCTCTGGCTAAGGCTTTCAAAACTGCCAACTGGACACTTATGAGTAAAGGAAGTGGTGAGCTCTCAGTCATTTAACAGTTATATCTAGGATTACCACTACATACCTTGCCTTTTGGCTTCGTTGTTATACAAAGGAACTCCCATCTGTAAAAAGGTTTCCAATCTATGCTCACTGAGGAGGTGTTTACAGGGGTACCTTTAGGATCTTCCCTGACCTCATACAACTGTAAATATCACAGTCATCTGAGTCTTTATTTTCAAAACTTTGGGAGGAGGGTATTGGGATGAAGGAATAGATTTTTAGCTGTATTTTAGGGTAGAAGATAGCTGTGTTAACCAGAGATCCCTTGTTATGGTTAAAAATTCAGATATATTATGGAGAATACATAGTGGTAAATCATTTCCATTTCAATTCTATGGTATCTGGACCTTTGCTAGCACTATTCATATGCAAACTGGCCACCTTTTAGCCATCAGATCAAGTTCATTACTTAAACACTCTGTAGGCTTTTTGGTGGGCCTCCTGGCCTGTGTCAGTACTACCATAGCCATCATTTTCCTTTTGTACGTATTGACTACTTTTCCATTTGGGAAGTTCAGGCTTGGTGCATTCAGCAAGGCTCGCTTTAGTTGATTCAGGTGAGTCCCCAGCATGAGGAGATGGCTTCCTGTTTTATTGCTGCCCTTTGTCAACTGATACAGAAAGTGAGTGGTTTCCCCACAACCATGGAATATATAGCCAGTAAAAGCCTTTAATGCAATAATAATAATAATAATAATAATAATAGTAATAATAAAAACCTGAGCTACATAAGAGGTTTTGGAAATTGAAAATAAGAAATGAGGAGCTGGTCAGATGGCACAGAGGTTAAAGGTGCTTGCTGCAAAGCCTGACAGCCTAGGTTCAGTTTCCCAGTACCCAGAGAAATCCAGATACACAAACTGATACATGCACCTGGAATTTGTTTGCAGTGGCAAGAGGCTTTGACATACCCATTCTCTATCTCCTTACAAATAATTTTTTAAAAAAGAAATGCATCTGAGTTTATCCTAATCCAACACACTAAAGCCTTAAGACAGGATCAAGTATAAATGTTTCACTGGATTCTGGCAATGTTGATGCTGAGATCTCAAAATCTTGCAGGCATTAATTGGAAAAATTAACTTAATTTAAATTTAAAAATTGCCCTTGACAATGCCTGGCAAACAGAATAGAGGTATCTTGAAACCCTTGGAACAGCGCCATCCAGGTTAATCAGGGCAGACTTATTTGAAAGATTCTTACATTGGATAATATGCAGTGTCAATTTGACAGACTTTAAAGTCACCATAAAAACAGATGTCTGGCCATGTCTACAAGGATTTTTCTTGATTAGATTAGTGGAGGAGGCAAGACCCACCCAAAGTGAGTAGCACCATCACATAGGCTGCACTCCTGGTACATAGAAAGGGAGAAAGCTGTCTGTGCATTCTTCACTCATCTCTGTCTTTCCTTCCTACTGGAGTGACAATGTAACACTGGCTTTCTGCTCCTGCCACGCTCCTCTAGCCATGATATAGTGATCCTCAAAACTAAATCAAAAGTAAACCCTTTTTTCCCTTCAACTACTTCTTGTGGGATATTTTTCCCAGTCATGAGAAAGTAATGGTTACAGTTCTCAGAGACAAACAGAAACTGATAGTCTGGATGTAGGAGTATGTAAAGATCATCATTTCTAAGGTTTTGAACCATTTGGTCCCATCAGGGATTTGAGTTAACATAGGGAAGGGGTTGGAAGCCAAAAGAGAGACCCTGGCCCACAAATGAAATGAAGGTCTTACACTAGTTGTTATGCACCACTGGGCTTCTGGACTTCCAGGACTGGAGTGTCACAAGGACTCTTACAAGGCTTCTAAGACTTTGAGATTTTCAATTGTTTGCAATGGCCTCTAATTCTCTGGTCTCAAAGGGCACTGCCTCTGATGAGGAAAGACATGGGGTTTTTGAGCTCAATCATGAGTGGTATAGCAATAGTGGCTTTCACATTTACTTCCCAAGTCTTGTAGCTTTCTTGCATTTCCTGACTCTTGATGCACCTTTCTAGGAGAATTTGCTTTACTTCAGATAAAATAGCTATACAACTCCCCACTCTTTCCTCTGGTGCTCACATTTTTTCTGTGTCCACTTCTGTGAGCCTAAGCCTCCTAGGGGGTAACATAGAGATTTGATTATTTTCATGGGTAATCTTTGATTCACCGTGCCTAAGTAGCAGTCACTTATGTCAGGGACCTGACAGTATGAGTGTTGCTCCATGACCGACTGAACTGAGGCTGATAGCATCAGTAATCTAAGGTTATAAACGCAAATGCTTAGAAGGTAAGTGGACAGGCCCACTATATCTACTTAAGAAAACAATACTGGTGTCTTTCACCCTGGAGTTTATGACCTTCCCCTGCCAAAGGCCCTAGTTTACAGTATCAGATGTGCAGTACCTCTTGAAGTGATGGCCTTTTCTGCTATTGGAAAGCAAGTGGCTGTCCCCATAAAAGTTATGGCACTACTGCACCAGCGATCACATCTTGCCTTGCATGTTGCTACTGTAGCACACACTTCTGTCAATTATTTTGTCAAAAAAATGTTGGGACTGCATTGATGTCTCAGTGGTTAAGGTGCTCACCTGCAAAGTCTAACAACACTGGATTTAATTCCTCAGTACCCACATAAACCTAAATGCACAAAGTGGTGCATGCATCTGGAGTTCATTTGCAGCAGCTGGAGTCACTGGCATACCCATTCTCTCTCTATGTGTTTCTGTGTGTTTTAAAATAAATAAATAATTAATTAATTGAAAATGCAATGCTAGGCACAGTGGTATGTATCAGGGACATTATTTCAAAATTTTTCCATGTGCCATTGAGCATGTTCATTTGGGCTGCAATTACTTTTACAGAGCTGATGAGCATCTCTCAACACAGATGGGCTTGATGGATTGGTCTATACTGCTCAGCCTGGCTCAATCCCAAGGGCTACACTCCAGGTCTTCATGCTTGTTGCTAGAGCTAGCTCCTTGGTTCTGACAGCCTCCAGGCCAGCACTGTAGCCATTGACTTTCGAGTGGCCACAATTTCCAGTGGTTCTTCAAAGAACCTAAGCATGGAGAAACAATCTCCACTCCAGTATACTATACCATATATAACTGTGCAGTTTAAGGACATGTTTAATCTTTTACCCCATGAACTGTTGTTCAGACTTTAAAGCTTTCCAGAAGCTCAACAGCACATTTGGCTTTCTCTCATCCCCTTCCCTACTGCTAGGAACTTCAACTTGACACAAATCTTCCTACATTGTAGGACCCTTTCTGTTTTCTCTTTCTGCCATCAACTCTAGATTGCTTTACCATTTCTTTTGGATGATTTACATGTTAGATCTGATTCACATGCCAATTAAAGTCACTCTTCTAAATTGCCCAACAGTTCTATCACAGCCCTACCATGGGGCGCTGCCAATGCACAAAATGCTCCATACCAGTTGACGTCCCTGATGAGTCAACATCAGTTTTTAACTTTCTTGTGAACATAGTTATATCATACTCTGAACTGTTCATCAAAATGGTTCGTGGGTAATGATCATGAAAGTAAAATCCCCTCTCCCCAGAGACTCATACTGGTTACATAACTTTGAGGAAGTACTTTGGAGACCTTGTAAATTTCAGAAGTTTCCTCAGTTTTGAGTTTTAAGCTGAAGTTTTGTTTGCTTTTTGAGCCCTGTACTTTATTTTTTGCTGAGCCTTAACAAGCCTTCTTCTTAGAGGGAATGATTCAGTTTTGAAATAATAACTATATTACATAAATTCCATCTCTCCTCCTTCTAAGAGTTATAACCAAACTTATAACTCTCAGGTTTATATGCCATATTAAAAGATAGCATTTGGGTTGGAGAGATGGCTTAGCAGTTAAGGCTCTTGCCTGTGAAGCCTAAGGACTCAGGTCTGACTACCCAGAACCCAAGTAAGCCAAACGCATAAGGTGGCATATGTGCATAAAGTCATACATGGTGCACATGTCTGGAGTTGAATTGTCTGATTGCAGTGGCTAGAGGCCCTGGAGAGCCAATTCCCTCTTTCATGCTCTCTTTGTTGATCTCTTTCTTTCATAAAAAATATTAAAATGGCAGTTAATTTATCTATTATTTCAAAAAATAGGACACAGCAAGGTTAGTGTTCATTTAGATTTAGAGGAAGTCAGGGTAAGAAATAATTGCATGGAGCTTCTTCATACTGTGGGTTAGGTACATGAAGCCAAGCAGATTTACTACCTGTGGAAACACACACACATTCTCTCTCTCTCTGTCTCTCTCTCTCTCCCTCTCTCTCTACTATTTGAGCACATTCACAAACTTCTGCCTATAATGGTTTTCTTTGGCCTCTCAACAGCACCTAAGAAAATATTCATGTGCTCCTCTAGGGTCTGCACTGATATGTATTGCTGACATCTGCCAGCTCACATATGCAAGCCAGGTTAAGCTCATAATACCACAGGATGAAACAGAGTGAATGAAGCAACTGGCCTGGGTAAGTTTTGTAACAGAACAGCATTAAAGTGAAGATTTTATTAAAATTTGAATACCAAATAATAGTGTTAGGCATACAAGAACCTTTATGCATGGGATAACAGAGTTTTGGTCTCTATACAAAAAGATTCTGGTAGGTATTTGCTATTTAAATATTTTCAGGAAATTAGTCCCTATGGTGCTTCTGTATAAGGCTCCAGCTGTGCATGATAATGAGGTGTTACTAAGGTGTCAGGAATTCCCATCCTTTTGCATTAAATGGTTATCTGGTAATGGGGCACTAGAGAAGATGCTAACATAAAAGGAGGTGAGCAACAAGTTAAACTCAATTATCACTGCTTTTATCCACAACAAAAAAGAAAAGAAAGAAAACAGGCTACTTAGAGCTACAGCATTAGTGGTAAGCTTCTCTCTGATGATACATACTTATAAATAGGAGGAAAGCAGTTAAACTTAACATAGCCATAGTAAACGCAATTACGTTGCAGTAATAAGTACATTTTTAATAATATTGTACTGATGAAAATGATCAAAGGTATAAAATTTAGCTTCTTATCTCTCAGATTTGCAACAAAGCCATGAAAACTTCTAATTTGTCAATTTATAGGGAGATACATGTGACCTTTATACTCTGAACCCTGGCTTAGGAGTGAGTGCCTAACAGCTTTAGAAATTGATTAGCTTCAAATGGGGTCTTGAATTTAGTACTTAATTCATGATTTAATATAGTACGATGTTCCTAGATACTGTGGAGTACATTCCTATTAAAATTTTATAAAAATCCATAGTTTATTTTAAAGTTATAGAAAATAAAAACAAAATATAAACAAAATTGAATGACATATCATATAATTAATGTATTGATTTAATGAATGAATCAAAACATTAAAATTGAGTGTTTGAAATTAAAGTAACTCAAATTTGGATATTATAAATGATCTCCTTTGGCCAGAAGCTTATTTTTATTAAAGAATTTATAGTTCAACTTAAATATAAGGGTCAAGTTGAAAAATAATGTTTAAGAAAATGACAAATGTTAAAAAATTAAAATTTATATAGTCCAAAAAGAAAAGTCAGAATTATAAACTCTCAAAACTTATTGTGAAATCATTGAACTGATATAAGAAAATAAATTACTTCTTTGAAATTTTGATGAGAGATAATTCATATATATATATATATATATATATATATATATATTACGTATATGTATATATGGGCAGAGAATCACATAATATATGTATGTGTGTATCATAAGTATGATTTTACAAGATTGGAAAAATTTGGCAATAAATTAAAAATCCAAATGATTTATTAAATAGTTAATACACAGAGTATGAAAAAAAACTGTCAACAAAGTCAGAGAAGAATATTTACAGTCAAAATTGCTTTTAATTCAGTGGTAATTTTGTTTAAAGGTTCTATACACCTATGTATGTGAATGCATGAGGAGAACAGACAGACATCTCATAGACATGAAAACTTCAAAAGATCTTTGTACCTGATGAAGAGGTAGATAGTAGTCTCTGAATCAAACCAGAATTTGACATAGTCTGGGTTTCAATCTCATCTCTAAGGTGAATACTTAACATTTAACACAGGTCACAAAACAAATAATTTAGTTAAATTAAGCAAAAGAATGTGATGAAATGGAAAAGCAATATTTAAGTGTAAAGATGCATCTATCATTTTATTTTTATTTTATAATACACCAAGTTTCAAGACCCAAACAGCCATAAAAGTATACATCGAACAATCACCTAAAAATTACAAATTTTAGTGTTGTGATTGGATTTCTTTCACCATGAATCATGTAATCTCTACTGTGAAACATTTAGAGATGGAACCATATGGAAATTTGAAGAGTTGATTAAGTCAAGACTGTGAAAATATTAATCCTTTTGTGGATCATAACTTTAAAGATTATCTTGAGAGTGAATATGTTTGCAAAATTTACTTTGTCTCTGTATCATTATGTGATATCCTCAGCCATGTAATGCAGTTAAGGCACTTGCCTGCAAAGCCTAAGGACTCAGGTTCAATTTCCCAGAACACACATAAGCTAGAAGAACACAGTGGAGTATGCATCTGGAGTTTGATTCCAGTGACTAGAGGCCCTGGCATGGCCATTTTCTCTCTCTTGCTTTCTTTCTCATACATAGAAATAAAATATTTTTTATAATATTAAATACTTATGTGGATTTTTAAAAAATACGTTTTTATGTATTTTATTTATTTGATAGTGACAGACAAAGATAGAAAGTGGCAGATAGAGAATGCGCATGCCAGGGCCTCCAGCCACTGCAAACAATCTCCAAACAAGTGCAACCCCTTGTGCATCTGACTTACGTGGGTCCTGGGGAACTTATCCTCGAACCCAGGTCCTTAGGATTCGTAGACAAGCGCTTAACAGATAAACCATCTCTCCAGCCCTTAAGATTTTTTTTAATCAAGCAAAATTTTGGCTAAACTGTAAAGAGAATAAAGACAAATATAGTAAAAGCATAAGAAAGTGAACTACATATTATATCAAGAATTTTAGCTATTACAAATTGAGCCGCTATAAACATGGTTGAGCAAATCTCTTTAGTCTGTGGTTTGAAGGTTTTAGGGTAGATGCCCAGTAAGGGAATAACTGGGTCTGTTGGTATCTCTATACTCAGCTTTTTCAGAAGTCTCCATATTGCTTTCCAAAGTGGTTGTACCATCTTACATTCCCACCAACAGTGGATGAGTGTTCCTACTTCTCCACATCCTCGCCAGCATTTATTTTTATTTGATTTTTTGATGCTTGCTATCCTTATTGGGGTAAGGTGGAATCTCATAGTTGTTTTAATTTGCATTTCTCTGATGATTAGGGATGCTGAACATTTTCTTAAGTGTATGTTTGCCATTCTATTTCTTCCTCTGTGAACTGCCTGTTCAGCTCTTTGCCCCATCTTGTGAGTGGGGTGTTTGACTTCTTACTGTTTAGATTTTTGAGTTCTTTGTAGATTCTAGAGATTAGTCCTCTATCAGTTGGATAACCCACAAATATTTTCTCCCATTCTGTGGTGTGGGTAATCTATTGGCTTTGCTAATTGTATGCTTGTCTGTAAAGAAACTCCTCAGCTTCATGTGGTCCCATTGGTTGAGTGATGGTTTAAGTTCATGAGCTACTGGGGTTTTGTTCAGGAAGTCTTTTTCCATTCCTATATCATGGAATGTACTTCCTAAATTTTCTTCCAGTAGTATTCGAGTTTCTGGTCTTATATTGAGATCTTTGATCCATTTGGACTTGAGTGTAGTGCATGTGAAATGTGTGGGTCAAGTTTTAGTTTCCTGCATATGGTTATCCAGTTGTCCAGCACCATTTGTTGAAGATGCTGTCTTTTTTCCAGCGTATATTGTTTGGGCCTTTATCAAATATCAAGTAGCTATAGTTGCTTGACCCAAAGTCCGGGTCCTCAAGTCTATTCCATTGATCTATAGTCCTGTTTTTATGCCAGTACCATGCTGTTTTTATTACTATGGCTTTGTAATATAGCTTTAAATCAGGTATGGTGAAAATGATCAAAGGTATAAAATTTAGCTTCTTATCTCTCAGATTTGCAACAAAGCCATGAAAACTTCTAATTTGTCAATTTATAGGGAGATACATGTGACCTTTATACTCTGAACCCTGGCTTAGGAGTGAGTGCCTAACAGCTTTAGAAATTGATTAGCTTCAAATGGGGTCTTGAATTTAGTACTTAATTCATGATTTAATATAGTACAATGTTCCTAAATAATGTGGAGTACATTCCTATTAAAATTTTATAAAAATCCATAGTTTATTTTAAAGTTATAGAAAATAAAAACAAAATATAAACAAAATTGAATGACATATCATATAATTAATGTATTGATTTAATGAATGAATCAAAACATTAAAATTGAGTGTTTGAAATTAAAGTAACTCAAATTTGGATATTATAAATGATCTCCTTTGGCTAGAAGCTTATTTTTATTAAAAAATTTATAGTTCAACTTAAATATAAGGGTCAAGTTGAAAAATAATGTTTAAGAAAATGACAAACGTTAAAAAATTAAAATTTATATAGTCCAAAAAGAAAAGTTAGAATTAGAAACTCTCAAAACTAATTGTGAAATCATTGAACTGATATAAGAAAATAAATTACTTCTTTGAAATTTTGATGAGAGATAATTCATATATATATATATATATATATATATATATACGTATATGTATATATGGGCAGAGAATCACATATATGTATGTGTGTATCATAAGTATGATTTTACAAGATTGGAAAAATTTGGCAATAAATTAAAAATCCAAATGATTTATTAAATAGTTAATACACAGAGTATGAAAAAAAACTGTCAACAAAGTCAGAGAAGAATATTTACAGTGAAAATTGCTTTTAATTCAGTGGTAATTTTATTTGAAGGTTCTATACACCTATGTATGTGAATGCATGAGGAGAACAGACAGACATCTCATAGACATGAAAACTTCAAAAGATCTTTGTATCTGATGAAGAGGTAGATAGTAGTCTCTGAATCAAACCAGAATTTGACATAGTCTGGGTTTCAATCTCATCTCTAAGGTGAATACTTAACATTTAACACAGGTCACAAAACAAATAATTTAGTTAAATTAAGCAAAAGAATGTGATGAAATGGAAAAGCAATATTTAAGTGTAAAGATGCATCTATCATTTTATTTTTATTTTATAATACACCAAGTTTCAAGACCCAAACAGCCATACAAGTATACATCAAATCAATCACCTAAAAATTACAAATTTTAGTGTTGTGATTGGATTTCTTTCACCATGAATCATGTAATCTCTACTGTGAAATATTTAGAGATGGGACCATATGGAAATATGAAGAGTTGATTAAGTCAAGACTGTGAAAATATTAATCCATTTGTGGATAATAACTTTAAGGGTTATCTTGAGAGTGAATACGTTTGCAAAATTTACTTTGTCTCTGTATCATTATGTGATATCCTCAGCCATGTAATGCAGTTAAGGCACTTGCCTGCAAAGCCTAAGGACCCAGGTTCAATTTCCCAGAACACACATAAGCTAGATGAACACAGTGGAGCATGCATCTGGAGTTTGATTGAAGTGACTAGAGGCCCTGGCATGGCCATTTTCTCTCTCTTGCTTTCTTTCTCATACATAGAAATAAAATATTTTTTGTAATATTAAATACTTATGTGGATTTTTTAAAAATACGTTTTTATGTATTTTATTTACTTGAGAGTGACAGACAAAGATAGAAAGTGGCAGATAGAGAGAGAATGGGCATGCCAGGGCCTCCAGCCACTGCAAACAATCTCCAAACAAGTGCAACCCCTTGCGCATCTGACTTACGTGGGTCCTGGGGAACTTATCCTCGAACCCAGGTCTTTAGGATTCGCAGACAAGCGCTTAACAGATAAACCATCTCTCCAGCCCTTAAGATTTTTTTTTTAATCAAGCAAAATTTTGGCTAAACTGTAAAGAGAATAAAGACAAATATAGTAAAAGCATAAGAAAATGAACTACATATTATATCAAGAATTTTAAAAAGTATTTTGTAAACTGTTTTAACAAAGCTTCTAATGATAATAATATTTTTTAAATGTAGAAAATGTATGAGTTGTGATTCTCAACAATTCAGAGGTTAGATATAGATTTCTACTAAATAAAGTGATCCTCAAATATATCAATTCTCAATTACTTCTCATTCTATAATACATACATGCTTATTTAATTAAAAATAATTACTGATCAAATGCTATTGCCATGCTTTTCTTCATTCTTTGTTTCCCTTCCCCTTGCCCTATTCCTTTCTCAATTTTCTTTCATTCCCCTTCTCTATGTTATCCTATCCTTTTCTTTAATTGGTAAAATAGAAGTAAATATTGTTAAATGTGCCATTCAACTGGAGGAAAAACTGAAAAGGCCTATAGGCATACATACATACATACATACATACATACATACATACATTTTTGTGTGAAAAAAGTAATGTGTATAAAATATAATCATTTTATAGGATGATTCCCTTTAAATTAGAGAATCATATGCTTGTTAATTAGTATTTATGAGAACTTACACATCCTTTGCAAATTTATCCGTCCCCTTTATATATCTATCAATTAAGTTCTACATCACAAGAAATTTCAATATGCATAATTTGATATGAAAGTCACTGACCATAGCAAGAGTGTATATGCTCAAGGAAGGATCAAACTTCACAGGGATTTATTCCTGAGTCTGGGGTGCAGATCTTATTGTAGAAATGTGGAAATAGAGCCACCCTCTGGATGACAGTGTAGCTCTTTGGGTTGCATGCATCTCTTTCAGAGTGCAGTTGGGCCAGAGATTTTGGCTAGGAACTAATTATAGAGTAAGAAACACTATTGTTCATGTGATCTGATGCTGGTATTTAGTTTTGAAAGTCAAGTGAACAGAACATTTTGGATAGGTCTGCCAGAAGGTTTAATTTCTTCCTTGTATCCAACTTCCAAACTTGGCTTCAAGTAAGTTAAAGTTGAAGGGTGAATTTCAGGAAAATCCCGTAACATGTGGAGCACATATGCTACATGAATAACACACTGCATTAATGTGGTACTGGTGTCAGGGGGAGTTACTAGTTACGGTGCTGACCAGATTGATGAGTTCACTGAGGGACTGATACGTGTAGATGGAAAGAATGAAAGCTCGTGTTTTCTTTCTATAATACTAGAAGTGCTAAGGTAAAAATAGAACAAATAAAAATAAAAGTGCATTAGAATGAGGAATCCATGCCATTTATTTGAGTTTTGTACATATATTCCTCTACTGTTGCATATTGGAATCATCTCACTATAGCCAAAAAATGCTTGAAGAGTGTCCCTCTTTCACTTTAGGACAGTGAGAATAGACTGGTTTGGGGGCTTAGGAAATGTTGAATTGATAATTTGCATATCCATGATCCTTCAAGATCATTAAACATGTAACCTCATCTCTTGCCTTAGTGGAATAGCAGAAATTAATCCCCCGTTACAATTATTGAGCCCCAACATTCACCCACACCAGAGAAAACCTGCCTCTGGGATGGACAATATAGTCATATGACCTTTTGATTCTTGATAAATTGTGTTGCTGTTTGCCATCTGTAAATAAAAAAAGGCCTGATTGTTCAAACTGGTCATTAATAACAAATTTATAAAGCAGACAGAAAGATTTCAATAATGTTCACAAGTAAATATTAAATGTAACACTTCACAAGTTTTATAGTAATTGTTATATTAATTGTCTTGAGCCATTTGGTTTTGTTTCATGAGTCAGCACTAAACTAAGTAAAACTAAAGTTCTCTTTTCGAGCTTATATTTTGAGCTCAGTCATATTGAGTCTTGAAGAATCTTTACTCCTATATGTATACCAATATAAAAAAAAAATCACTGCATAAAGTATCTTCTAGAAGTGTGGACAACCACAGCTCTGACCAAGTCTTGATCATCATACCCGGAGCAGACGTACCTGAAGTCAGTCACTGGTCAAAAAACTTAGTGAACATTGTGGTGTTACTTTAAATGATAGTGGACTAGCTTGGGTATTAAAACTCTGAGTGTCTCAACATCACCACCACCACCACCAACAGCAAAATCTTCCAAATTCACTATGTCGTCATAGAACTGGAACTGCAGTCACATTATCTTGTGCTTTTTGTCAGAAGAAGGCAAACCTAACACTTCTGAAATGCATTCAGACAAACTATTTTGAAGTAAGCATCGAGCTGGCTAACAGTCCGTCTTCTGGAGAAATTCCTTTACAAAAGTACATCTAACCTAGAGGAGAAGTTGTTCAGCTTCAGACCCCCCAATGGATGATCTGTCATGTAAGATGAAAATAAAAGGGTGAAAATGTGGAAAAGGACTTTGGAGTCAAAATCCAGTAACTCAGGCTCACTAAACCAGAAATTAAAGTACCAGAATATAGAACAGTTTCTCCTTTCCAAAACATTAACCCCATCTCAGCAGGGATTCAGAAAAATGGCAGTGAATTATTACTGAAATA
This sequence comes from Dipus sagitta, assembly GCA_036346955.1. Lineage (NCBI taxonomy): Eukaryota > Metazoa > Chordata > Mammalia > Rodentia > Dipodidae > Dipus > Dipus sagitta. The sequence goes on from CM070774.1 coordinate 53,969,705, forward strand.
GGCAACATTTAAGAAGGAGTTCTTGGGCTGGAGAGATGGCTTTGTGGTTAAGCGCTTGCCTGTGAAGCCAGAGGACCCCGGTTTGAGGCTCGATTCCCCAGGACCCACGTTAGCCAGATGCCCAAGGGGGCGCACGCATCTGGAGTTCGTTTGCAGTGGCTGGAGGCCCTGGCACTGCCCATTCTCTCTCTTTCTCTTTCTCTCTCTCTCTCTCTTTCTCTCTCCCTCCCTCTTTCTCTGTCACCCTCAAATAAATGAATAAAAATGAACAAAAAAACTTAAAAACAATAAAAAAGAAGGAGTTCTTAGGGTAACCAAGAACTAATGTTGAAAAGAATGAAGAAACACAAGTCTCTGATGCCTATCTTTTAAGTCTATTTGCTATGTTATTGTCACTCTTATGAAGTACCTAAAAAATAAGCTTAAAAACAGAAATATTTATTTGGCTCAGGGTTAACCTTGTAAATTTGGACCTGTGATGAGACAGTACATAATGGTGAAAGTGTGTGGTAAAAGTTGTCACTTAATGACCAGGCCACACAAGTAAAAATTGGAGACATCAGCCTTCTACCACCCCAAAGAACATAAGCATTTCTCTCTTAATTTATATCATCCTTAATTTTTTGCAGCAGAATTTTGTACTTTTCTCTGTGTACTTTTTGTGCTTTGACTGTTCACTTTTTAAAATGCTGAATAACATTCTGTAGCAGTCGCCTTCTCATTTCTGGGACAGAACACCCAGCCAGAAGCAGCTTATAGAAGGATTTATTTGGTTTGTTTTCAAGGGGAAGTTTCATCATGGAGGGGAAAGCAAACTAGGAGCAGCTGGGTGCCACTTGAGCACCTCAGCAAGGAGGAAGAGGAGAAAGTGAGCTCGACAATACACAACCAGTGGGCTGAACAAATAACTCTCAAGGCCTGACCCCGCCCCAGAGACACACGTCCTCCAGTCAGACACTGCCTCCCAAAGGCTTCCCAAACTGGGGATCCATTATGGGACTTAATCACAAGCACATGAAGTTATGGGGAACAAAATACACTGAGGCCATCACACACTCCATTAAAAATACTCAGATTTAATATACATGAACATGCATGTAATGTTTAATGATTATTTAGAATTTGTAAAATTTATATATAATATATAATTTAAATATATAATTTATTAGTGTAACCTTCAAAACAAGATGTTAAATATGTTTATAAGGTATGTTTATAAAGAAAGAGCAAAACTAAATTTTGAGGCATTTTAGAAAACAGAAACAACAAGGAAAATTATTATTACCTTTACACAGCATGGATTGTATACAAGGAGTGGTCACTTAAAATTCCTATTTAGTAAGAATCTGGGAAGTGTTCTATAATAAATTTAATCTTATCCAGCACTTTCCCAACATGTGAACAATAGATCTCTTTTTATAATTTGTTTCAAAGCTAGTTCAATAATGAATGCATGTTTGCCCCTTCTTTGACAGCTTTGTGGAGTCATGGTGTCTGCAATGTTCTTTATTTTAATCTCTTCATCTAGTTTCTACTCATAGAGAAGTAACCATGTTTCTGTTGACACCCAGGTGTGCCTGATTTTCAATCATATTATTTCTTGCAGGGTCTCAGTTGGGGGTGCCAGAGATTTATAGCAAAGTCAGAACACTATTATTAAATCTGTTGCAGCTTTCTCAGAGCATCATGAGACAGAAGCTGAAAACAGTAAAAGCAATATTGCTTTTCTTATACACATTTCTTTTTCTAAATGATTATGACCAATGCTGTTATCCTCCACTCATTCACAATAGGTTTTTATGCCTGGACTAAATGTCAGAGTAAGGAATTGCTTCAGGCGAAAGGAAATGAATTAGGATTGAAATTTTATATTATATTTCAGATGAATTGAACACCTGTTAAACTCTACACTTCCCATTTGGAAATTGAAAATATCAATAGAGGCTTACTTATTACCTACTATGTATAAGTAAATGGCTCATAAGTCATCTTAAAATCCCACACATTTTGAAACAATAAAATGCTAGAAAGTAACAATATGCGCGAGCTCCTTTTGAAAACATATGTCCTCTTTTTAAAATGCCTGAGCATTTTATTTTAATCATCAGTGATGGCAGTTCTCCCTGAAAATTAATGACTTCGTATGCCACACGTACATGGATTATAACAAAAACTTGAGACTTTGGAGTGTGGTGAAGGGCCATAATTTATTATAGATATATACTCATTTTTGTGCAGGTTCCATGAGCTTAACTTCTGACAAGGTAACATAAAATATGCCCAGGCAGCCCTCGAACACAGTCCATCGCATGAGGGAAGACAAACACTGATCTTAAGATGACATATTTTTTTCATAATGAATAGTTAACATGCCTACACTTTGCTCCAGAGGGAGAAACTCAAACTTTCCAAAAGTTGTTCACTACTTAGACATCCCTGACAAGTACTTTCAAACAAGAAGCGTGCACTAATTCAGACAGAATGAAAAGCACATGATTAATTGCTTCTCATCACATTCTGCTTCATAAAAAATATTTCCTCTGGCTCTTTTTGAAAAGTACAGAATTTTGAAAGTTTTTGGATAAGGAGAGAAGAAAAAGTAAACAATATTTTAAAACAAATGTGTTATAGGATTCTAGTGGATCACCTTGGCAGAAAATAAACATAATAAAAACAATAAAAAATAAAACCAGAAAACAGAAAACTGTCTGGAATTTCTTTTGCTCTTTGTGTATGTTCCCCCATAGGTTCTTTGTAATTATATTCCTGAGGCCCTGGCCTGTGCCCATGCCTATCTTCAAATAACTTTCCTTGGGATTCTGGCACTAAATTTACAAACATGTGGAGTTGTGAGAACAGAAATCGATTGTGATTTGGACTGAAATCTCTGTAGACTCCTAATCAAGGCTCTCAAATGTATCTTATACTTCTAGGTTTTCCTGAGAAATCATGGAAAATTAAACTCCTCTAGAACTTTCTAGAAATGACATAGTGCTCTTCCTTATCTTTCCACTTTTTATAATATTTTCCTGAAAGTAATTTTTTAAAATCTTTTTATTGATTATTAATTTGCAATAAGAGAGAGAGAGAGAGTAAGAAAGAAAGAGGGAGAGAAAGAATGGGTACATAAGAACGCCAGGGTCTCCTGCCAATAAAAACAAACTCCAGACACATGCACCCTTTGGGTATCTACTTTATGTGGGTACTGGAGAATCAAACCCAGGCCACCAGGTTTTTCAAGGAAGCAACTTTCACCACTGAGCAAACCCTCTAGCTCTAGGTTTTTGTTGTTGTTGTTGTTGTTGTTGTTCTTGCTGTTGTTTTTTCGTGTGGGGTCTCACTTTGGTCCAGGCTGACCTGAAATTAACTATGTAGTCTCAGGGGGCCTTGAACTCACAGCAATCCTCCTACCTCTTCCTCCCGAATGCTGGGATTAAATGCGTGCACCACCATGCCCGGCTTCTAGTTTTTAATAATTCAGTGGTAAACAGTTTTCTGTTTCTGATTCTTTTTCTGGTTACTCATTCAAAGAAACGGGGAGGGATCGACAATGATAATTACTTTAGTGTGCTGACTCTATGCCTCCTGGGGATAAGAATTGCATTGCATCCTTACCACAATATTATTATTATCATACATTTTGCTAGTGTAATGGCTGGTCTAGTCCCACGACTACTAAGTGACTATTACAGTCTTTGTATCAATGCATCTCAGTTGACACATGTTGTCTGAAAATAAATGTAGAACACTTGATTGTCAAAGTATAATATTAAGTTAAATATATTAAATATAAATGTATGTAAATTTACATTCAGTGTGAGTTGATAAATGTATTTTATAAAAAATTTAATATTGGCTTTAAAAATCAGTTATTCTTATGTTTATTTAAACATTGTTTAAGTAATTTTTTTATATATGGGATTGGCCATTATCATGTTTCATATTTTCTAATATTGTCTTAGTGAGATTGCCTATGTAGTTATATTTCCTCAATTCATGTTTACTCTAAATGAAAAATGAATAATTATACTGGAAGAAAAACTTAAGTATACCTCAGTAAATGTTTCTCATAAAATCATGTGAACTAAATAACATCAGTACACAAATAAAATTGCTTTGTAGAATCTAGAACACTATACTAATCTGTCCAAATTTCTTTGTAAGGAACCTCAGATATACTTGGTTAAATTTTTCATACACATACCTATATGGTAGACTTGGATATCATTGCAAAATATAAAAATAGTTTATATCCATTAAAGTCATATATTCATTTACTTTTGTCTCATACTAGAAATTCTGAAAAGCTTGCTTTCTTGCTCATTGATTCTTTTAAACTCAATATAATTTGGCCTCTAGACTTTTCATCCCATGATAATTGTCCATCGGCAACAACAAATCATGAAATTCAAATACGTTATCCCTATTTACTGAGCTAGCTAAATTATGGTTTTAGTCAAAACTTTTTCTTGGAATTATTTCTAGCAAATATTATTGATAGCAAAACTCTGTGAAACTTTTTTTTCTCTGTGTTCTGTAATTTTCCCTCCTCTTCCTAAAGTTAAATGCTGGCTGCTATTTCAGGATCCACTTCTGTCTTTACCATGCATATATTTCTAGGAAGTAATCACCACTGTTGTAAAGAGCTTAATTAAACCGAGTAGGGTGATGATCCCAAAATAACTATTTCATTTGTTTAATATATTTTCCCTTTGCGCTTTAAGCCTATTTTTAGTTTCCTATATGTTCATCTTTTCAGAATAATAAGATTCTTAGTTTTCTATAAAACATATCCATATTTTCTCTGACAATAGATATCATTAAGCTATGAGGCCACACTGTGGATGCTGTTGTATTTAGTCTACTTATCAACATCCTTGTTTGTTTGTTCTCAATTTACTTTATTCACATACATGTGTACTACTAATAACTTAGTGACAAGAAAATGATGAAGCATGGAGTATGAGAGAATTTGTTCCTCCAACAATGCAGTTTGGTGTCTTAGAAATTCTAAAGTAAGGTGGTTACTAAAAAAATTCCATTGAGTGTGGGTGTGACCATACAAGACAAGGAAAAGACAAGAATATCTTAATTTGCTCAGATTTGTATCTGCCTTCATTTCATTTAAATAACTAAATTTGGAAGTTATAGATCTGTTATGTGTATGTGAGATATAAACAGTGACTTAAAGGTTGAAACAAATTTAAAAGAAAGGCTATACAAAGCACAATATTTGTAAATGTAATACTATGATGATATGAATTAATATGTAATGCTTAAAGTATGGCTATGGGATTCTTCACATGAATCAAAAAAGCAAAAGTAACCAACTGCTTATGTTCTCAAGTATGAACATTTCTATTGCATATTGAACTAGGTACAAGATTGTTCTATTTGGACACGTTATAGGTGCCTTACACTTTTTTATTTTTATTAACTTTTTGTGAGATTGTTATATATTTTCATTCCATTTTAAGAAATAATGTAAGGAGATTGGAGAGATGGCTCAGCAGTTAAGGCTCTTGTCTACAGAGCCTAATGACCTGAGTTCAATTTCCCAGTACCCACATAAATCCAGATGCACAAAGTATTGCATGTATCTGGAGTCCATTTGCAATGGCTGGAGGCCTGATGTGCCCATTCATTCTGTCTGTCTTCTATCTATTTCTGCTTACAAATAAAAAAAATCAAATTAAAAAGTAAATAATAGACGGACACCATAAGCACACTTTACTCAGTTTTCACCAAGGCTAACATATTTTTAAGCCGTATTATTTAAGGTAGTCTTTTATTCTCCTAAGGAACTTCAAAGTTCCACATTGACTTCCAGTCCTGTCTTAAGCATTTCTGTAATTTTCAAATGAGCACTTGGATCAGACTTCTCTGGCAGAATCTTAAATTCTATTTTATGTCCTCTCTTGCCCTCTTCTAAAAATTGTACTATAAAATTAACCTCTACAGCACTCTAGATTATCTATTACTTATATAATATCTAATGAATATTATCTTTACTTGCTCACTGTGCTTGGCACTGTCATTAACCAATGCCCTCTAAGGAATGCACTCATACAACCCCACTCTTTCATAAGTAATCCCAGAGATGTTTCTGATCTACTACTCTAATAATGATTGTTCATCTCATTATTTAAAAAGCATCATTCATATTATGTACAAAAGTCCTTAATGAGTTATTGATTGTTTACTTTGGGTACTTCCATTTTCTTTTACGGTCTTTTGTCAAAATTTGTACTTTTATTCTCAGGTATCCTGTCTTCTCTGATCATAGTTTATATGTATTTCAGCTTTTGCATTACTGTAATCATATTATTAAAGTTACCTGTATAAACATTCTGTTTCTTAGTATATACATATATTTTATATATATTATAAAATATATGTGTTACATATTATAATATATAATTTTATATGTTAATTTTATAATTATATAATATGAAACATATAATAGTAATTATAAAACATATTATGTATCATATATTAAGTATTATATAAATATTATATGTAATATAATAAATATAATTAATGAGATTATATATAGTTTTATATATATTATAATATATATTAGAAGCTTTCTAATGGGCACATATGTTGGTATCATTATTCACACATCCCTCTTTCCAGACACTGGCCCCTCCTTAGTGGGATTGTTAGTATTTTCCATGAAGTTGTGAGTTATGAATTGTGAGAACAGCAGTCCATCATTTGGGTGGGGGAAATGTCTCTGGATATTCCCTCCAACCCTGTAGCTCATAGTGGTTAAGGTACTTGCCTGCAAAACTAAAGGTCCCATGTTAGATTCCCCAACAACTACATAAGCCAGATACATTGGGTCGTAAATGCATCTGGCATTCATTCAGTGTGACTAGAGGCCCTGGTGTGCCATTTTTAGTTTGTCTTTTTCAAATTAATAAATAAATAAACAATATATTTTTTAGAAAGAGAGTCTCCAATGGACAGTGAGATCAGGATAGGATAAAGTATATAAGCATTGTTAATTTAGAGAGAGTTTGATGGGTGTAGCCTCACGTTGGACAAAGATTAGTGGGTGCATCTCATTGGAATCCAAATCTTGGACTAGGATTCTGATTTGGTTCCCAAGTCCAATTATGAGTTCCTTTCTACTGAAGAGTTCTCATAGCCAATAGGAGAGCCATTGGTTACCCACCTAGGTTGTGTGCCACTATTGCACAGGAGAGTACATCTTATCAGGCACAATTTTGGAATTGGCTTTCTTCTAGATTCAGCCAGATCTCTTGATGCTCTGCATCAGCAGTATATGGTGTCTTCATAATAGATTCCTATTTTTTACCGTAGGTGGGTAATCAAATGCTTTGACAGAAGTTTGTCTTGTTTGGGAGACCTCATAAGTCTCTTGAATCAACAGCTCAACATGGATTGTAACAAATTTTTGGTACTAGAAGTTAGAAGCCAGAACCAAATGTTTTAGGGTGAGGCTTAATCCTACTCTATAGAGGGTCTTTCATACTACATGATCCCTCCATACTTCTACTGTGGCTTATATCTTTTAGTCTGCTATGGTACCAATTCATTTTGGATTTGATTTTGTGTATATCTCCCCCTTCCATTCTGTTTACCTGCCCCCAAATGCTTCTATCCCTCTTATCCATCCCACAAGTTATCTGTCAGATAGGCCTCCAACTCAAGCTGTTCCAGTTCAGGAATTACAAATGAGGGAGAACATGTGGTGTCTGTCTTTCTGTGTTTGTGTAAGTTCCAAATTTGCCCATTTTCTTAAAAATTACATTATATCATTTTTTCATACTAATGAGTAGAATTCCATTGGGTATATATACTACATCTTCATTATCCATTCATCAAGCAATGGGCATCTGTGTTGATTCTAGGTTTATCAATTGCAAATTAAGCATCTATAAACATGGTTGAGAAAACATCTCTGCAGTGAAGAGTGGAGTCTTTAGGGTACATGCCCAGTAGAGGAATATCTGGGTCAGTTGATAGCTCTATTTTCATCTTTTTCAGGGGTCTTAATATTGATTTTCATAGTGGTTGTATAAGTTTTTGCTCCCACCAGCAGTGAATGAAGGTCCCTCTTTCCCTTTGACCATGCTCCCAGCCTTTATTGCACTGGCCTTACTCTCCCAGGCAGCTGCTCAGGGATGGCTCTACCCTTGAGGCATGACACCCAGCTCAGAGCTGACTCAAAATGGCTTGTGTCACTGCCCTGATCCCATACTCTCTTGCTCTGGTACGGCCCTGCTGGGCCGCCACCCAGGGATGTGGCTCTATGCTCGGAGCATGACTTCTAGCTCAACCTCAATTCACAATGGCCTGCAGCAAGGCCCTGTTCCCAGACTCTCTTGAGGTAACCTTCCCCTCCCAAGCAGCCTCCCAAGGATGACTCTACCCTTGGTGTGCAGCCTTCAGATCAGCCCAGACTCAAAATAGCATGGGGTATGGCCTTGCTCCTAGCCTCTCTTACTCTGGCCTTGCCCTCCCAGGCAGCTGCCTAGGTATGGCTCTATTGTTAGGGCACAAACCTTTGCTTAGCCCAGACTCCTCTTTCTTTCTTTAGACCTTAAAATTCTTTCTGATAGAATTTATTCAAATTTGCCATTTTTGTAGTCTAGCGGGGTGCCTGATATACCTTAGACATAAATGATTATAGGAGACAAGTTCACCTACACAAAATGTTAAAACCTAAAATGGTACTGTTGGGTTTATTATATCCACTTGTTTTCAAGTTGTTCAAAACTCTGAGCAAATAATGTTGGTTAAACAGTAAATTTTTTTCCAAGATGGTTTTTTATGACATTTTCCTTAAATAAAACTGTTCTCCTATTTTATATTGGAAAACATAAGGGAATATGAGATTTATTGATAATATAGAATTGAAAATTGTCTTAAGTTTTCAAAACTTTAGGAAGTTTTAAAATCTCTTAAAATATAATGAAATTAAAATATAGTATCCTGTTAAAAGCACAATGTTTAGGAATTTCAAACAACAACTATTAGACAGTCCTTGGGGAAGTGTGTATGTAAGTGTGTGTGTGTGTGTGTGTGTGTGTGTGTTAATAAAGTATGTGTGGAGAATACAAACATGAGGTGGTTATCCTTCAGAATCAAATTCAATGCCTGTATGAAAATGGCAGTATTAATGCCCAGCAGAGAGAAGCCTGCCCACATTTTCCATGGGTGCTCATAACAACTTCATGATTGGGATTGTAGAATTGCTTCTTGAAGCAGTAGTAGCAACAAATGTCTCTTAAAATAGGAAGGAAATATGAAGGCACTGTGAGAGAGATGCAATCTACCTGAGGGAAAGTAAGCCAGGTTAAGACCTAAAATATTACCTCCTTGTGGATGGATGGTGAATAAATCACCAGGGTGAGACTAATTGCCCAATTTTAGCACTTATATTACCTCTTAAAAAAGAACTCATACAGGTGTTCTTCCTGGAATATACTATGGAACAACAAGATTGAAAAGTCTGGCAAATTCCATATCACCTCTTTACTATGGCCATGAAAATAGACCATAGCATAATCAGGGTACAATATGTAAGGGGTAGTAGCAGCTACTAATTACACAGTGCAGTAAGCAAAGGGAATTGGGACTGAAGGCAAATAATCAGTTTTACAAAGCAGTTTTCAAAGCAAGTCATGAAATAAAATACTTAAAAAATTCAGTTTTGGTCATCAAGCTTTGACTTCATGTTTTTATTTTTAGGTGAGTTCAATTTTAAATTTGTGGATAGAAATAATGTAAAATATAATGTATCATCTTCATGGTGAGTTTTATTTTTACACTCCCTCTAAAACTACATATGTGTAGTCAACTTATTTTTTTATTAAGTAGAAACTTTGTATGGACACATCACATGTTAACACCAACATTTTCCTCCTCCCTGCACCCACTTCACTGAGGGTCCTCCTCTGTGGGATTGCTGGTATTTGCCATGGAGTTGTGGGTTATGAGCTGTGACAGTAGCAGTCATTCCTTGTGAGGTGTGGGTCAATGCCTCTGGACATTCTCTCCCTGTGGCTCTTATAATCTTTCCTCCCCCTCTTCTGCAAAATTCCCTGAGCCATTGTGAGCATGTTTTAATTCTACTTTAGTGTTGAGCTCTCGGAAGCTTCTGGATTTCTGCTTTGGTACATGTTGAGTATTCTCAGTGTTTGTCTCCATCATCCTGGTGCAGGTTGTCAGGCTTGCCATGGAAGCAGTACTTTTGCTCATCTCACCAATTTCTCTTTGATTTCATCTGGGACCTAACTGGTGTGCAAGGGATGGTTCATCTCCTACCAGAGAGTCAGCTATCTTTTCTTCCTTTCTGGATATATTGTGATTGTTCTCCATTCTCCCTACCTTCTAAAAAAGGGAAAACAGATTCTACAATGCAAAGTGACATCATCATAGGTTAAAGGGGGATACACCTTGTTAATTTAAGAAAGATTTTTGCCAAAAACTAGTGGGAGCTTCTCACTGAATCCGTAATCTTGGTCTCCGTATGATTCTGACTTGATTCCCAGTTCCAGCTATGGGTTCCTTTCCACTGAACATATCTCTTAGCCAATCGGAACGAAGCTTAAATCTAAAATATTTGGCTCTGGCTTTTAATTCCCGGTAGTAGAAATCAGTTGTAATTCACTTTGAGCTGTTGGTCAGAAAGATTTAGGAAGTGTCCAAACAAGACAGGCTTCTGTCAAAGCACTTCATTACCCATCCGTGGTAAAAGGTAAGGCCTTACTGTTGAAGATACCACATGCTTCCATCACAGAGCATGGAGAGATCCAGCTGAAATCTGGAAGGAAGACAACTCCCAGATGGTTAGCCTGTATAGTGTTGAAAAGCACTACATGAGCTTCCATTGGAAAATGATTAATGACGTTGTGAGCAAGCAGGGAGCAGTGATAAACAAAAGCACCCAGTGTGATAAGACATGGACACCTATGCAATGATGGCACCCAGCCTAGGTGGGTTACCAATGGCTGTATGCAATTTTTTCAAACATCTACATTATACTGCTATATTAAGGCAAAGATTATATGAAAGGATAATGTTATATAGTATGGATACTAGAGAAATATTCTGAGACTCAATTGTACAAATAAGTATTTCTTTAGTGACTAAAAAATGATAATCATTCAAAATGTCATAACAAATGAACAAAACTGATGAGTAAGCACATCATTAATCCTGAAATAATAAAAAAAACGACAATTAGAAATAGGAGAACATGTTTCACATTACCTAAGAATTATGTGTTTACCAACCTCATGTTATAGTGTTACATTGCAGAATAGAAGATATTGCTTTGTAGTAAATGTTAAAGTTAATACCTTTTTTTTTTTGTTTTACCAATCTGGTTTTATAATGAGAAGCCATTTAATGAAACCTATAATATGTTTTAGGCTTATCATTTTTATATGAAAATTGATTCCCTGCCAACTTACTTGAGTTGAAGTAATAGTCACTTGTAAAATCATTGGATTAAAAGATAAGTTGGACAAAGTAAGAAGATTAGTTGAACCTCAAGGCATTCATTTGAAACTTAGTTGTTTTAAAAGAATATGAAGAAAATCTAAAATAGGCTTCGAACTTAAGGTTACTTGAATATGGGATTTTCAACAATTCATTTCCCTTGTGTTTAACATACCATGTCTCCTGGAGGCTAAGACCAGAGATGTGATGAGAATTTGTTTGAAAGGGTATGATGTGTAATGTAAGCCAATAACCATTTAGGAGTGGTGCAATTAACTCAGGTACAGTTGTAGGATTCAATAAGTATAAAAGAGAGGAAGTTAGGTAGGGAGAAAGTTCAGGCTGAAACAGCACGTTGTACATCTGAAGGAAAAATGAAACACGCAACCCGCAGGCAGTAGGTAAAACTAAAGAACACAAGAGAGTTCTGTCAGTTGCTAGGGAAGAACATAAATCATTGTTTTCTTAGCATAGGAAATATGGAGTAAATAGGATAACCCTAGGCTCATTCACTATGAGAGTTTTCCAACTAGAAGCTTAGTCATTGAAACAAGAGAAAATGAGCTGTGTTATACCTGCTCACATGAATGCTGCTGCTAGTTCACTCTTAGCTCTGGTGGAACATAATGAAAGACCATGTTTGGTAGTTGTTAGTTATGAAAATTAAGCATTGAAGAGAATGAGAAAACCTATGTGGAGAAGCCTAAGTCTTAATGTCAGTTTGTTACTACAGCTTCTTTACTTACTAATCTGTCCCTTTCCAAAAAACTTGTTTTTTGTTTATATTTTTGATATACATATGAAGCAATAAATTGAGCTTAATACATAGTGAAGTTACCAAGATGGTCTAGATATTGAAGGTAATAGTAGTAAGCAAAATATGCCTAGTTAAATTTAAATAGAATAAAATCTATTTTTAATATTTATTTATTTGCAAGGAAAGAGAGAAGAGACAGATTTGGCATGCCAGTGCCTCCAGCCAATGCACACAAACTCTAGTAGTATGTGCCACTTTGCGCATCTGACTTTACATGGGGAATCAAAACCTGGTTATTGGGCTTTGCAGGCAAATGCTTAACCACTGAACAATCTCTACGGCCCATTATAAATACATTTCTTTTTTTGTATTTTGAAGTATGGTATTGCTTTAGCCCAGGCTGAACTGGAATTCACTATGTAGTCTCAGGCTGGCCTTGAACTCGTTGCTGTCCTTCTACCTCAGCTTCCCAATTTCGGGGTTTAAAGATGAGTGCCACCATGCACAATATCTATTTTTAAATATATTCTATTTATTTATGAGAAAGAGAGAGAGAGAGAGAGAGAGAGAGAGAGAGAGAGAGAGAGAGAGAGAATGGGCATTCCAGGGACTTTGGCACTGCAAAAGAACTCCAGACACATGTGCCCCCTTGAGCATCTGGCTTACGTGGGTCCTGGGGAATTGAATGGGCTCCTTTGGCTTTACAGGCGAATGCCTTAACCACTAAGCCATCTCTCCAGCCCAATATTTATTTCTTAATTGAAAATATATGGCATAATATTCAAAAGAGGGTTAGGACAATAAATACATAGACAATCATACACCATGAAAAGTGTTAAGAAGTTAATATAATGAAAATCAATATATATCAGATGATATCAGAATTTTAAAATAGGAAATTTAAAATAGGAAATAGGTAAATTTGTAATCAGATCTATTCATGTTATAACCACAAAATATAAGATAATCTGAATATGTAAAAGTAAAAGTTTAAGACACTTAAAGAGAAGAAAAGCTGAGTGAACACATAGTTTTCTCCTGGAAGTTCCTTGTCTCAAGTAAGATTTGATACCTCTTTTCTTCCAAGGGTTGTTGACAACTTAAGACACGTGCTATCAAGAGTCTTCTTTTCTGGGCACTTGGTGTATTAAGAAATGTTTCCTTTGGGAGAAGAAAAACTGTGTCCTCCTCTGTAACAATCCAGGCAGTTTCAGCTATAGCCATGTGTACACAACCCACAGGCATGCAGAATGTAGCTCAGATTTCAGCTGCGGTGAACACTTAGGAACTAACTACACAGCCTCTTACTTCTGCTTGAAAGCAGGACCTTGGGACTCAAGTCAAGTAAGCCTTAAGCCTTTATACAATTTTATTTGTGAGAAAAAAAATAGAGAGCTTAGTGGAAAGCTTGTGGGGACAGCTTCCTCTTTCAGGGACACATCAATGGCAGTGGCTTAGCCAGATAAACAGTAGAGGGGAAGGCAGATGAAAGGATGAGGATTGAGAGCAGAAATAAGTGAATAAGAGGCATGTAGGGAGAAAAATTAAATATTTCGTCTCATTAATAAGAAAATGTCTCACTTTGCCAGCAGAAATATATTTGCATGTGTACTTCCCTTTCGAGGATCAAAACATAAGTAATATTTGTGTTCTAGTTTTGCATTTGGAACTTAATATCTTAATAGAGAATGACCAGAGAGGAACAAGTATGAAGAATAGGCTGATAGTCCAATCTCAAGAATGTGTAGTAGATTAAAATACAGAAGTACAGACTGAAAAACTGAGCTACACATCAATACAAGGGTTTATGCCTTCTTTCTGAGGCAGGGTCCATGTTCAAATAAGCCTTTGGTTTTTACTTTTGGATTCTATTGTTTCTTTTTTTCCTCTTCTGTCTGTGTGTGGAGCATGAGTGATATGTATGTACTGTACTGTGTGTGTAAAGATGAGCTTGTCTTATATGGTGGTTTAAATCACCTGGTGTCAGTTTGGGAAGCAGAACCTGACTGGAGGAAGCATATTGTTGCTGGCTGGCTCAGGGCTGTTATAGCCTGTTCCAGCTGCTGCTCTTTCCACATGCTGTAGTCTAGACTACGCATCTGTCATGCTTTTCCCTGCCACCATGGAGCTTCCCCTCAAGACTGTAAGACAAAATTAAAACTTTCCTCCCAACAGCTGCTTTGGTCCAGCTCATTTTCTCAGCAATGAGAAGGTAACTACATCTCATGTGAACATGTGTAGAGGCCAAAGGGGCACCTCAGTGTCATCCTCATTTTGTTTGCCTGTTTCATTACCACCCCCCTTTTTTTTTCTTCAGTCAGTGACCTGCAGAAATTTTCTGGTCTCTGCTCCCATTTACCTGGCAGGATGCAGGTTACAGAAGTGTGTGGCCATTCCTGGATGTTTACATGGGTGCTAGGGAGTTGAACTCTGCAGGCTCAGGTCCTCAGGCTTGCATAGCTAATATTCTTCACAGTGGAGCCATCTACCTAGCTTTGGGTTTCTATTTTGAATGATCCACCATTGATTAGAACATATACATATATACATACATACACACACACACACACACACACACACACATAAAACATATACATATATAACACATATATTTTTCGAGGTAGTGTCTCACTGTAGCTCAGGCTGACCTGGAATTTGCTATGTAATCTCATGGTGGCATAAAACTCATGGCAATCTCCTACCTATGCCTTCCAAGTGCTTGGGATTAAAACTATGTGCTACCATACCTGGTGATTAGAAAAGACTTTTTATGCATCATGGTATTTGAAGCTATAAATTTTTGAGGAATTATATCTTAATTTAGGCCTACTTTAGAGCAGTTTGAAATAAAAATATGTAACAGTCTAGAAGTTGATACAAATAATTAAAGTATATTAGCTGGCCGTGGTGGCACACGCCTTTAATCCCAGCACACGGGACGCAGAGGTAGGAGGATCACCGTGAGTTTGAGGCCACTCTGACACTACATAGTTAATTCCAGGTCATCCTAGACCAGAGTGAGAACATACCTTGAAAACAAAAGTATATTGTTCATATTAAATTTTTAGTATGGAAGTTTATACTCCTTATGAATTTAAGGTTCATTTTCCTTACTATTTTCCTTTATTCAATAATATGTGTGGAGTGTTTACTATATTCCGCATAGTGCGATGATTCACAGAGCTTAAATCCAGTGAACTACACAGGCATACAAGTATATTAAGCACAGATGATTCATGTACATATATATACATGTATATATATAATCATGCACTCATGCATGTGTTCCTGCGTGTGTGTGTGTGTGTGTGTGTGTGTGTGTGTGTGTGTGTGTGTGTGTGTATGGGCATGCCAGCAGCTCTGACTTTATATAAGAGGCTGGAGAATTTAACCTAGGTCGGCAGGCTTTGCAAGCAAGTGCTTTTTACTGCTGAGCCATCGCCCCAGCCCATTCACAGAGAATTCTATAAAACAAAATTGATCAAAGCATGTCACATGTGAATAGATTATAGGACACTATCTTATCTGAAGATGATACGGCCTGGGACAGAATTCTATAAAGAAATTGATAGTAACATTGAGTTCTGGCTCATTAAAGGTTATCCAACTGAAGATACGTATAGGGAGAAATGTACTGAAGCATGACTTGCCACATTCATACAACTTTAGTAAAGATTATAACATTATTACTATTAGGATAGTTGGCCCAGATAAATGCTGGAATAGGCAAAGGCAGACCCAGATGTCACCACAAATATTTATCTATTACTTATTGCAAACTTTAGTGTTTATGTCGAGTATAACAATCTACAGTATGGTTTAATGTAAGGTATATCAATTTGTACATTACATTTTTAGAATGCAGCCCTTATAGCTACTTAAAGATAAGATATACAGGTGGGAGATTGTAAAGAATTTTGACTTGAGTTAAAAAAGAAAATAAGTAGCTTATTTACTACCAGGACAAGTACTATTGTAAAAGCATGGGTCGGGGAAAGTTGATATGGAGATGATGTTAGCAATATCCTGAGAAAGTCATTAAATATATACATACATTTATAACCACAATCACTTTGATAGCGTTTAACTTCAATTTATTTTTTTCAGCCATTACATATAAATGGCAACCAATTTATCTCAAACTCAATTTCAATTCATCTAAATAAGAATTTCCTTCTCTGAACTTCCTAGAAATTCCTTTCAAATGCCTGGCAATAATATTATAACTTAAAAGTTCAGCAGACATAAACAAACCTATCATTTAACAACTGTAAGAAATAAAAGTTAGAGGACCACATAATTTGGAAATAAAACAGAAATATAAATGTAGAAAAATAAGAGAGGACACACATATGCACAAACTATGTATACAATGAAATTGAAGCCTAGGGGAAAATAAATTTCATGATAAAGCAAGAGGTAAGAAATGCACCAGTATGTTGGTAGACGATAATGGAAAGAAAGTGAAAATCTGCATATTTTAAAGTCACACACTTGGTTTAGATTTTTCAAGCAACAATCTTGCTCTAGCAGATGCAAAGCAAACTAGGTCAGCATTTCCCAGTAGATAACCCATAGACTGTCTTCAAAGAAGGTTTCAAATATTTTGCTTGGGGAAAAATCATCTGTTCCAATTTAAGTTCCCCCTTTTGGAACATATTATCTTAGAACATTTGAAAGGAACGGCTTTGATACTATTTTTATCTTCTTGTTTGTCAATCATAAACTGGTATATTTTGATTCTCATAAGCATTTTTTGAAAGAATATTTAAATCAATGATTATAATAACAATCATGAAAATAAATGGCCTAGATTTTCTTTCTTATACCTTATTTAATACATAGTTTGGCACTTGCCTGTAAAGCCTAATGATCTGGATTCAATAAAATAAAATATTAAAATAAAAAGAAATAACATTTCCTCAGATCAATGCCACATGAAATTTGAGCTTGATTGTGCTCCCAGAACTATCTAACATTTGTATCTGTTGAGGTGATCCCACAGTTTGGCATGAAGGCTTCATATCTAATGGAACTGGCTGGAACAGGGAGTGTGCGTGTGTGTGTGTGTATGTGTGTGTGTGCGAGTGTGTGTGTGTGTGTGTGTGTGTGTGTGTGTGATGTGTCCTATATTCATGTACATTTGTCCTTTCAGGGCACCACATGTTTGTCTCCAAAAGAAGCATTTGCCTCTAGCTGTCCAAGCAGATTATCCAGTGCCCGACTTCACTCCTCTTCCACTCATTCTCATTTTGAGCCAGTGTCTTTTGCTGATCCTGGAGCTTACTGTGTTTTGTGAGCCAGAGAGACTCCCTGCCTCCCTTTGTGGAACTGGGGTTACAGGTGGGCATGCCCAGCTATTCACAGAGGACCTGGAGATGAGAACTGGAATGGTTTCAGAACCCTTCAGGTCTTCATGCTTGCACAGGAAATTCACTTAATTGCTAAGCTAAACCATTATCTCCAGCACAATAGTTGCATTCTTTACTATGTGTAGAGGTATTTAAATAAGTAATCAGGCAGAGGTCATTACAGATAAAGCATAAAGTGATGAAAATCTTTCTAATTTTTCCTTTCTGGCTTGTAAATTTTACACAAAGGTGAATACTAGAAAGATTAACTAAAAGAAGCGGTATTTATTTCTATTTTTTCCACTTCCAGATTTTCAATTAAGAGTGCATCAAGACATATATGATGTTTGTGCCATTTGTACCAGGTTCTCACTTAACAGACAATGACTTTTTAAAGATTTAACCTATTCCTTAATTCATGCCAATATGCTTGTATATGTATTCTATGATATCTGAAAATTAGAATAATACACTTGAGAATTTTAATGTCCAAAACTTTTATGAACATGCTTATATTAGTATTTTCCATTTCTCTTTTAGAACTCCTGGAGAATACTACATATTCTATATGACTTTGAGCTATTAATTCCTTCAAATGTTAACAATAATTCAACATAAATTTCCATGGCTTATTATTGTCCAGTTAGGGGACCAATAGATACAGTAAGTTTTCAACATATGCAATATTAGAAGGAAATGGAAAACAAATGTACTCATATTTCCTCTGATAGATTGTAACGTTTAAGTATTGATAGATCCTCAGCTATTTGGGTCTGGGAGATTCTGGACTGCACTGGACATAAGATGCAATATAAATGGAACAGATGCTGTTAGAAAACCTTCTCAAATAGTGAAAACCACCTAAAAACCAAGGTTTGATTTACTTAAATAGTTAACAAAAGTTTATTGCAAGAGATAATTTGTCACTGAATTTACAGTTTCAAGGAACATGGTACAAAACATAGTGCCATCAGCTTTGTCTAAACATTAAATAGGTGCAAATACACAAAGATTAGAAAGAAACCCAAAGAGCATACTTTACAACATAAATTACAGTACTATAAATATATTTTATGTACATTATACATAATCTTAAGACATAATTTTAATGTACAGCATATATTGTATTGATTTTCAAACTATTCAGTGCTTTAATAATATCATATATCAGAAACTTAATAATTTATTTTCATTATTACACTTACAGTAAGTGATTTGCAACCAAGGAGGCCAGTTTGGGCCAGTTTGTTTCCATCTGTTAAATAGCCAATTATCCATTTGGAGGAATACCTATGCATACAGCAATAGTTTCCACAAAGTATTCTCTTTTCTCATTCTAGTGATGACTAGAAGAGGGGCTGCAGAGGTATGACAGTAGGGTGTGGGGGAAGCAATGAAGGAAAGAGTGCATGAGGTAAAGGTGGGAAAGACAGGTGGCCAGGATGAAGAACGGATGCCGGAATGAGCTGCATCTGAGGAGAAGCCACAAAAGTTGGCTGGCTTCCCGGGCAAAGCCTAGGTCCTATTGGTCCTACTGGTCCTACTGAGATCTGAGGTATAGATGTTCTGGACAGAGCTGGGACTTGGGAAAGAAACTGTTGATGTGGTTGAAGCACTTTGAAGGTTCCGGCTGCAGCGGCCGCAGCGTGCTGCTGCAAAACAGCGTGGTGGATGGTGGTTACAGAGGTAGAACTGAGGGGCTGCTGCAAAGGCAACGGCTGCACGGCTGTGCTGGGGGGAGGGAGGGGAGCTGCAGGAAAGGTAAACTTGACCTTGTTGGTCAGCATGTTCGGCTGGGTAATGTGCTGGTAGACCTCGCATGGTAGATTTTTGAATTTGTCATGGTTTTCTAGTGGAATAAGTAATGCCTGTTCAGGAAAAGCCAAAGGAGCGAGGATTTGCTCTGTTGTGACAAAGGCATGGCCGCTGACATGTGCTTCCTTGAATGGTATTGGTGGTTGTGCGTTAAGGATTCCTGAATTATAACACAGCCATTCTGCTGATGTCTCATTCACCTTGCCTTGTGGGATGGTCTCAGCCAGTTCATAATGACAAACGTAGGATTTAGGCTGTGACTGTCTAAAGTTCCTTTCAATATTAGGCACCTTGAAAGGAATTTGCCTTTCATGGATGTTTGTAGTCTGTCTTCTTTGATTGCATTCATGCGAGGCATTATCAGTCATGCCTTCTGCAGGGGCCTGAGCTACATCCACAGATGGGGTGCGATCATTGGGAACCTGGGACTTGTCCCCTGGCATGGTTTCCATTACTGAATGCACAGATTCTCCATTGGTTTCAGATGGAAGTGGATCCCCAGTGGGGAAAGCCAATTTGTTTTCAATTGAATCTGTTTGTTCTGGGTTCCCTTCCATATTTGCATCCTCTTGAGGTTTTATTTCTTCTTTTGCATCTTCACTTACTGACCTATCCAGGTGACTCAAAGAAGAACTACATCTCATGGGATTATCTAAATTTTCTGTGATTTCCAAAGTTCCACCTTTGTCTGGGAGTCTGCTTCTTTTTCTCCGCCTTTTCCTTTTTGGCTTGCAGGGAGCCAAGGAAGCATTTGGTGGCCTGAAACCTTCCTCAGGTAAATAGGTCTGTTGATTCAAACTTTCATCTGATGAATAAGAGCATGAATGTTGTCTGCGTTTTCGATGACATCTTTCTGATTCATTCATGAGAGAATTGTAACCTCTTTTCACTGGCTGACTCTGACTTGAGCATTTTGCATCAGTTTGAAGAAGTAAGTTTCTCTGGTCCTGACTACAGGTTGACAGTCTGGCTTTCCAACAACAGTATGTTCTGGAATATGTAAAATTATGCTTTGTAGAATGTACTATCGTTGGATTTGATTGTCCATTTACAAGGCCTGTATTTCTTCTACAGTGTTGTTTACAAGGGCTAGCATCCTTATCACTGAACTCATTGTTCGAGGTTTGACTCTCTTCTTCATTTTCACTTATGTCCATGGACACTGATTTGGGATGGGAGGCTAAGAACTGCTCTGCAGGAAGGCACTGCCTTTCTGCAATTGGCTCCAGTAGCTCTTTCCTGGAGATGTGAGGGCAATGTCTGCCTATATCCATTTTGCAGTCATTTTCTGATTCTTTGGTTTTTACCCTGTGAGGATGCAGACATAGCTTTCTTCTTTTTTTCTTTCTTCTGCATTTATGGAACCAGTGTTCATGAGTGTCTCTCTTCATTTTGTTGTTTTTCTCATTTAGAGTGAAATCTTTTGCTTGATTTTTAGTAAAATTGCTTTTTTCAACCTTGCTGGTCCTGCAGGAAATGTTTTTGTACCTCTGACCCATGCTCTCGTTGTGTCCCATTTCACAACTGTTAGGTAGAGTATCAATGGGCAAATGAGCAGGAGCCTGTGTGTGGCCGTTTCTGCTACCACTAATTTCACAGTCTGTGAGAACTGGGATAAGTGTGTCTTTGGACTCTGAAGCTGGTCTCTTGTAAAGATCTTCCTTCTGTTGAGAATGATGCTCATTCAAGAACAGTTTATTTTTATCTGAGTTTAATTTAGTGGACTTGAAGTCAAAGCAGAGAGGATTACAGCTGTAGGAAATGGATGGCTCTGTAACTGTGTACACCAGCATCTCTGATGGCCACTGAAGAACTGTGGAGCCAAGTTTGTTAAGAACAGGTACGAAGGGCTCAGCTTGTCTTTTACATAAATCTGTCTTTTTATGTACAGTTACATTGTCCTCTTCAGTCTTTGAAGGGTTCAGTAATTGAACACTATTTTTATTTTCAGTTTCAATTTTAGATGTGTCCTCCTTAACATTTTCTTCTGTGGTTGTTTTCACTGGTATGTGGTCAATAGGCATATTGAGAACTGTAGGATGGCTTCCTAACACATCAGAGCAGGCACTACTCACAGATATGTCTTCATTAGTAACATGGTCCAGTGATACTTGATCTACTAATGGGACTGAATCTTGGCAGTTATCTGCAATAGAAGATAAAGGGAGCTGAAGCTGGCAAAATGAATGTAATGCTGTTTCTTTTTCACTAGAGACTTCTTTCATCTCTTGAATTTGAGCTGTTTCTTTGTCCATACACATCATTGCCTCTGGTGGATGAAGAGAGTTACCTTTCTCCTCAGAACTCAAAACCACATCTGATGGTGAAGATAGTTGAAGATGACAAGAACTGGGGACAAATCTACTTTTACGGCTGAACTCTTTTCCCGCAGAGGAATCATCATTATGCTCGGAGAAAGCTGCTGCCGAGGACTCCAGCTTCAGGGATGCTTTCTTTGGAAATGCAAACGAAAAGCCAACTTTATGTTTATGAACTCCCTGGGCTTTCTCCCCAAGTTGATGATTATTTGCTGTACACTGCTCTGTGCTTTCTGCATCCACAGGAACAGTAGTGACATCTTTAGCATTCTCTTCACTGTGAATCAAAGTGTACTTGAAATCATGCTGATTATTAACTGTATCCACAACTTCTCTTTGGGATATTTCATGAAAATTTTCTCTCACAGTAACAGTGGTGGACTTGAACATAGGCCCACTTCCAGGAGCACTAGAAAGCAGCAAATAAGAAAAAAAATTAGTAAGTATATAAGTTAACTAGGATACTAGAGGAAAATATTCAAACATGTGAATCTTAAAAATGTCATTAAAAGCTGGGTGTGGTAGTGCACGTCTTTAATCCCAGCACTTGGGAGGCAGAGGTAGGAGGAGCGCCATGAGTTCGAGGCCACCCTGAGACTACATAGTGAATTCCAGGTCAGCCTGGGCTATAGTAAGACATTACCTCAACAAACTAAAAAGAAAAAAAAAATGTCATTAATTTTTTTTTTCAATTTTATTTTTTAAAAATGCTTATAAAATATCTTTCATATGTCATATCTTTCTTGTCATCCTGCTATTACTAACTTACTAGCTAATGTTGGAATAACTTGGATCAATTTTTTTTCAGGAAATTATGTTTCAGCTATAGACAGCAACGAGCAGGACATTGCTTTGCTTTCCAATCTGTGATTCCCAGTCAACATTCTTACCCTCATGGTCTCTTCAGTCACATTTTAGAGTATCATAAAATACTTATTGATAAATTATTGTAATTCACAATAGTTTTCATCATTGATGCCATCTAATAAATATGAACTTAGTTTAAGTAGAACAAACAGACAGATAACAACAGTCTTAATCACTGTTATAGAAAGATTGGAATTTTGGTGAACAATTCAATTCAACCAACTTTCACAGAACCTGCTACTGCTCCATATGCATAAACCTTGATGATAGCCGTGGGTCTTTCAAAGTTGCCAGGTTCAATATTTAAAATAGTCCTGAGGTTTTAAGTTATTATACATAGTGTTATAGAATAAAAGACTATTTAATTAAGATTTGAAGTGTATTTCTTTGTCAGTATACCATAAGTAGTGAATTCTAGCTAAAAACAAAACAAAACAAAAACACAAAAAATCTCCATTGACCAGGAAACAGCACAGAAAAGAGCTAAGTCTTATTTTTATACCAAAAGAATTATATAGAATATTCTTTTTTATTCTAAACTATAAGGAAATTTTAAAGAAGTTAAAAATGAGCAAACATCTTAGAAGACTTACTTATCTAACCACTGACAGAATGTAAAGTTTGCATACCATAACTGTTCCAAAGTAACAGCAGCACTTTCTAGTTGCGCATCTTCAGGAGCATGGAATCGATGAGAAAATTTGAAGCGTGTGAATTTGTAATGTGAAATGCTCATGATACAGAGAATATTAATGTGAGTGTGCTTGTATAATGTGAAATACATGATATTGAAAACATTAATACCATTATGTATGTATATTGCAAAATACATGGTATTGAGTATATTCAGTTAGATAAGTATTGGAATTTGTGTATCTTCTAAACTCTTGTTCTCTTAAAAAGTATCAGAATTTACATTTGCAAATACCACATCTACAGCTTTAAATTAAGTAGGTCCCATAATTTTCTACAGCATCTACTTCATTCATTTTTCTAAGTGAAGTTGCACATACAGAAAACATATCATCATAATTCAATAGCAGTTGTATTTTTCCTAATAGTTGCACATATGATTCTAAATATATTCACATTTTAATTTATTAAAATAAATTTTATTTTTCTAAAATATACACTATATCGCTATTCAGTATAAAATTTTGGTATAAAAACTTTGTTATATGAACAGTAACAAGGGAAAATTTATTTATTGAAAGAAATAGGGGCACTGTACAAAGTGATTTTCTTTTAATAGAATTGCCCTGGCTGGGATTGCAAGGTCTGCATTATAACACTGCTTAGATCCAAAGCTGCTTGCTGTGAGAGGCAGGTCAGAGTTTAAGAGCTCTGAACTTCTAACAGTTCAGTTACAGTGTATTCATGGTGAACTAATTTTGTTATGCTTCTGAAGTGTGCAGCAGTTTCCTGACCTCCTTTAAAAATGTCGTGGTAATTTCAAAGAGCATATCTTAAAATTTTCATTCAAACAATAAAACAATAGAATGTTCTTCTCAAAGTCCCCCCCCCTTTTTTTAAATAAAAGGGTGAGAAGATAGTATTTAGCTCTTTTCTTCAATCAAATACTTGAGATTTCACCAAGAAAGGGGAAGGCTATCATTTGAGATAGTTGAAATAATAGCAGTATTTGGATTTTATTTTTATAATTTGAAGTTCTAGCTTTTTTTAATTAAAAGAAGCATTAAAACAGGTGTACGCAGGAAATTTAAATTATCCTTTACAACCTACAGAAGGTCATGAGAACATGTGTGTGCCTTATTCTGGGAACAGAAAGAAATAGATTTATGCCCTTTATTTCTAACTCCCCCAGCCATTTTTTTTTTCTTCTGGTTGCAATTTAAGCAAACTTAACATTTCATTACATACTCACCATACAGTTTCCTTTCTTAGCTCTGCCAGCTTGTGCAGGCGCTGGAGTGCCTTTTCCTGTTTTCTTTCATCTTTCCTGGATTTAGATGCTACATTTCGAGCAAATTCCCTTTGTTTCAGTTCCTTGAGTCGCTATTGAAAAATATGGAGATAATTAATAGTACTTTGGCATATGGTAACTTTAAGATTATCTTGTTGAGTGGATTTTTCAACACATTGTATTAGACCTTATCAAAGGAAAACATAATATTAAAGACAACCTGCTTCTAAAAGAATATTTTCATCCACTTTGGCTTGTGAAAATGCCTAACCATGTAATTATATTACTGTAAAAGATAGATCTATGCCTAAGGGAAATTGGAATTGAAACTTTCATCTCTTTATATTGATTGTTGTCTTCTGAATTTCTTTGTCTAATTTAGATGAAGCATTAGAGTCTTATAAGCCCTTAAGCTTCAAAGAAATTCAATACACTTGTATACTTCAGCAATTTGTAATAAAGCTACCTTTGTTTCAATATATTCTATAGTAGGAAGTTATCTGGTCCTTTCTATGTTTTTCAAATGTCATAATAAATTAATACAAGTGGCAAATATAACCCCTGCTGATGTGATTAAATAATCTGTTCTCTCAAATATCCCAAATAATTTCAAGTAATTCCCATTTAATTACTAAGTGATTTCCCAAATAATTCAAGGTTTTTGCAGAAAATTATCATTGTTATGGAGGGTTCTTGTAAATTAGGTTAAACACTGTTTTTCATCTATACCATAGGAATTGCTTTTCTAGGTTGAAGTCAAGAAGTGGGGTTGGAGAGATTGCTTAGTGGTTGAGGCACTTGCCTACAAAGCTAAAAGTACTCAGTTCAATTCCCCAGTACCCACATTAGCCAGATGCACAAGTTGGCACATGCATCTGGAGGACGTTTGCATTGGCTGGAAGCCCTGGCATGCCCATTCTCTCTCTCTCTTTCTCTCTCTCTCTCTCTTTCTGCCTCTTTCCCTCTCTCAAGTAAATAAATAAAACAAAATATTAAGAAAAGAAATAAGAAAGGCAATCCCACTTGAATATAAACAATAAATGGCAATATGCATGTTCTGACTTAAAGAACATTGATGCAGTCTCATTCCCCAGATATTTCCATTGTGTTCTTTCGTGGAGATAATGTATGAATAGAAATAAAATAATATTTTATGATTTTATAAAACAGATATGTCAGAACTTTAGAGTATGGTTCTAGGGGAATCAGACATTTACTAATCACATTTTCATTATTACTGAATAAAATGATAAGTGACATGCAAGTGCACTGATGTATACCAGGAGCTTAGAATAATGCCCTGTATACAAAATGCCTATACAATAAATATTTATTCAATTATTACATGAATTATTTATTAGAGAACTACAAATTAAGAGATTTTCTATATTCCTCAAAATTAAGGGATTCTCGCTAACTAATATTACATTCAAATTATCCTGAGTATTATTTTGTCATTTCATCTACATAGCACCATGAACTTAAGTTTAATATAACATATGCATGGATTCAGATTAAAATAGTTTATAATCTTTTAGTTTATGAGTTTTATGGGTGTGTATTTATGTTAATATGTGTTTTTTTGTGTATATTCATATAAATCTTCCATTTCTGTGTTATATTCTGGAATGTTCTTTCAATTATTCAAAATTTCTGAGTATGCACATTTTCAACAATCTACTTGTATAGCTTTTCTTTTTGTAGTATTTTTATTTATGGAACAATGAAAGAAGGATATATGTGTACATATATCTATATATCTATAGGTAGATATATAGATATATGTACATATATAGTTAAAGAATAAGAACAGGTGTGCCAGGGCTTCTTGTTGCTGCAAATGAACTCTAGACACATGTGCCACTTTGTGCAACTGGCTTTATGTGAGTAACAGGGAATCAAACCTGGGCCATTAGGTTTTGCATTCAAACAACTTTAATCACTGAGCATTCTCTCTGGTCCTATTTAGGAATTATTCTACAGTGGAATTTATATAATATACAAACAAATATGTCATATAAAGGATTTGATATTACTACATCAATACCACTGTTAAATATAACTATAAATAACAATATGTATTAACTTACTTTTATCTTGATTTAGACTGTAATAGATTTTGCTTGTACTTCTCAAATTAGACATTCATAGTTTTGGTCATTCTTATTTCTGAAAATTTGAAAGTATATTAATACTACCAGAAAAT
Source organism: Dipus sagitta (assembly GCA_036346955.1). Taxonomy (NCBI): domain Eukaryota; kingdom Metazoa; phylum Chordata; class Mammalia; order Rodentia; family Dipodidae; genus Dipus; species Dipus sagitta. The sequence continues at coordinate 53,996,424 of CM070774.1, forward strand.
TATTGAAGACTTGCAATTGTCATTCTGTTGAGTGGCTGGCATTTTAAGATGTTTCATTTCCACAGTTTCTATGAATATATATGTGGGTAGTGTGTGCATATTTATGTACAATTTTATAGAAATAGGAACAGGAAAGATTAAATCACTGGCTGATGTATTGCTGCAGTGTTATATAAGGACAGGCAGAGGTATCCAAGACATCTCGAAGAAGGTGACTAGGAAAAGAGACATGTCCGTTGAGTCATCAATAGTATATAGAATCAACCTGATAAGAAGTGTTGGGTAGTATTGAGTAAAGGGTATATCAGAGAGAGGAAAGCAAATACAACAGAAATAGGAGCAGACATATTCTAAATTCACACATATAAAATATGGCCAGAGAATGACATCTGCATGGGTGTTATTAGAACTTATGAATAATGATATCTAGCCCAATCACAAGGGAACTTATCTATTATATGTTTCCATAATATTTGCTTTACTGAGAAATACTGCATTATCATTACCCTTTTTATAGTGCTGATTAATTTAAGTGCTATGAGAGGCGACTAGTTCCAGTGCTTAAAAAAATGAAAAGAAATACAGGCTGCCTTAAAAAAAAATGTAATGTATTAGAGCACCGAGTGAAATAAAGCAGAAAAAAATAGCTGCAGTTCCAATGGATCTTTACTATTTTAATAAAATCTAATTATAAATGCTAATTTTTATTTTATATACATATCATATAATAGGCACATATGTAATAAAGATCCATAGTACATATTTATGTGCATATTTTAGTAGGATATATTTAATAGTGTGTTTAACTTTGTTATAAATGAATTGTACAATGTTATTAAAATTTGAAGCATAGCTTATAAAGTAGATGTATGATAGCTGGGATTTTCATCTTTAATATTTTAAATTAACCATTACATTTAAATTATTCTGGTTCAATTGAAAATTCAGACAGATATCAAGAAATCAGTCAGTTATCAAATGCCAATGCTATTGTTTTATCTGTGATATGGTTGAATAATAGACACAGCTGGAATGAGCTCCTCAAAACAGATTTAGAAACTGGAAACAGTTAAAGTGAAAATGTCTCAGTATTATGTGGATTGTTTAGGAAAACCAAGCTATAAGGTCATATTCCAATTTATCTCACTCTTGCATGAGTATATACTTCTCCAAGGACTAAGAATAATGATATCAATGTTAATCAGCCACCTAATTTTGGATAATATTCAATCCTAGAGTTTATCAACCTAGCAAGTAACTGGAGAATTTTGAGTTTAGAATGTTCTATTTTGGATATATTTCCTGGGCTGGCAAGATAGCTCAGAGGAAGATCAATTCTCTAGTATGTATGAAGGCCTATGTTTGAATAATAACACGACAAAATTCTTATATATTTATATTGAAAAAATAAAGTTCCATATAGTATCTTATAGCTAGAAGACTAATTTGTAAAGAGAATAATAGAAACCAATATATTTTTTGAAATAATATATTATAAAAACAGAAGATAAAACCTGTGGAATTCATGGAAATTTCAATGATTTTTCAAATGATTACTTGACAATTTATTGTGACTCACTCAACAGAATTTCTCAGTAGTAAACATAAAAGCACAAATATTAATCAGCCATATTTTTTTTAAAAAATCTAAAAAATATCCTGAGTAATTGAAAGTCTTAGAATTAACATTAGTCAGGATTTCTGATATTATTCACAAATATTCATGAATTTTGATATATTAATGAATATATCAAGTGATATATTCATCAAATTTAATCTGCTACATGTTATTGGAGCTAAGTCTTCAGGTTTTCTTGGTTTGACTATAGTGCATACCTTAATTTTTCCTTCATTACATGCCCTCTGTAAGTCAGGTGTTTCATACACACCTAGGATAGCTGACAGCTCATATTTTCATTTGTGATTGAGAAGGACATACATTAAAACATATTAATATTATAGTGCATGCCATAGTAGATGTTTGAAAATGACATGATTTTCATGAAACAAAATTACTAAAGTGCTTTTTTGTGTAACATATTACCACAAATTCACTACCTTAAGATAGCTCTTCACTAGCTGCTAGTATGCATGTCATTTACTCAGCTAAATTGGTGGTTAGGCTTTACTTCTATCTGGAAACTTCTCTGGGAACAATACTCCTGCTGGGAGTTTAGACAATTCCATAAAGTAATTGACAGAATTGATGTCCTAATAATTGGGAACCAACAGACTTACTTTCTTCTTGGCCACTCTTAGCATATAGAGACTGCTTGATTCTTTAGCCAGCTCTCCTTTAAAATGGCAGCAAGAAAGAGTTCTACTCTCTGTTCTGCTAAGATGAAGGTTCACATACTACACTATATTTTAATCCGCCTCATCAATGGGATGGTTCTCACCCCTTTTTCATATTTAATTAGTGAGAAATAATTCAAAGGTCTAATCCAAATGCATGAAAACTGGATTATCTAAAGGCAGGACTAATTAGTAATTATAGGGCATGTTTACCATGGGAATATACTTTAAGATGGTGACAACTGAGCAAAGAATTGTTGGAAGTGAGGACAAAGTTCAACAATATTTCTGAATTAGAGCAGAAACACTTTCAGGTAGCTGGAACAGTGAACATAAAGTAATAATGACCTTCAGGACATCTGTGGTTTGATAACCCCTCCTAGTTATGCAGAATCTGCTAAGAACACTGACATGTCTGCCCCTTCTGTATAGGTGGAGGAGAAAGCAGAGCCATCTACACCACAATACTGGGGAATTGAGAGCTGATGAACTAGAACACTTAGGCATAGTATACATGTTGTTTTGCATGATATGTAGAAACTCTTTCAAAGTATATAGTGGCCACACTAAAGCTCTTTCTGAATCATCCTTGAGGGCTAATGGAGGTAGGAAATCCTCCCCTTGGGTGGAACTTTAAATAATGAATGTGATTGATCATTTGGCTAGAAAAAGGAGAAATCCAGAATGAAATTTTATATCAGTTCATGAATGGAGGATAGTGGATTGGGTAGATGTTTAGGAACTAGGAGGCAGTGCAATTATTAAATTGGTGGCAGAGTAGTCTGAGATGTGTATAGACATCTCCAGTAAAACAAAATATTTATGTTCTGTATAATTACCCATCAAAGTGTCACGTTGAAAGAAGAGGATTTTAATAATTAAATGGATGGGATGACTTGTACTATGGTGAACAATCATCCTTTCTCCAGAACCTTTTCAGAAAAGAGATTGTTCATTGGCCAATAGGCTTATGAGTGGAATGTTTATGGTGGTAGGGATAGAGGTTATGCAAAGGTTTAAATAATACAGCCTATAACTGAACAAAGTCAGTCTTAATGTTGCCACTCCTGAGTGTGCAATCTGCCAGCACAGAGGCCAGCTTTGATCTCCAATATACCACCAACTTCTGGGTGATCATCCAGCTGCTTGATTATAGAGTGCTTTCATTGGTTGCTTTCTATCATTATAGGGATGTCATCCAGTTCTTCCTGAAATATAAATTTTCTATAGATAGGGAACTTCTGTCCTTGCCCACAGCGATACTCACAAAACTACTATTCAGTTTCTCACAGAATAATGTATACGGCATTATGGAATTGCACATAGCATTACTCTGATGAAAGAACTTACTTCAGAGTACGTGAAGCTAAGCAATGAATACATACTGATAAGATCCATTGGCCTTTCTGCTTTCCACCATCCTGAAGCAGGTGTTGTGATAGACAGCAGAGCAGCTTCTAGAAAATGGTTACAGCTCTGTTTGGGTGGCTATAACAAGCTGAGATGGCAAAATCTTCTCTAAATACCTAGAAATGCTGAAAACCTGAGTCCAATGCATAATGTGCTCAATTCCAAATCCATATATCACAGTTGTAGGAATAAATTAATGGATGTACCTTCAGCTGACATCTCTCTATATTACTCCTTATAATGTACTCACTTTTCTTTCCCTCTCCTTCCTTCTCTCACTACTTCCCTTCCTTCTTCCTTCCTTTTCTCCCTTTCTTCTTTCTTTTCTCTGCTAGATTGGAGCTCTGACTAGCATAAGAAATAATGTTTCCATACCAGCAGCCATCGATAACTCCATTGACTGGGTAGATAAGACAGCTAACACATTTTTCTTCAATCAATAGGCAGAGAAAAAAGAGTTATGTACTGGATATAACAAGTGTTCTTGATTATAAAGAGAAATTGTTCTGGCATTTCATAATGCAGGCATAAAATTGGGTGTGGGGCATAGAACTCCTTTGTTGCCTATCAGCATTACCATGTTTTGTGATTAAAATCACTTGAAAATGACAACTCCATTGCAGAAGGATTAATAATGGGGCAGAACTTTTAGAAATGAGATTTAGCATCTCTTTACCTGGTAAAGAGTCACATCCAGCCTACATACTTATTAAGGGTAGAGCAATGGGTACTTGAGGAACATGACTATGGCAGCATGAATGATGTGACTAATAAATAATATGCAATTCCCAGATCATTTTCTTATTTTGTTCTGTTTTTTTTGTGAATATGTGTGTTCACACAATTATTCATTAATATTCACAGAGAATCAGTTCAAGGATATCCCACAATGACTATAATATATAGATATTCAAATTATTCATATAAAATAGCACAGTATTTAATATATTCTATGTATATCCTCCCTATTTGTTAAACAATTGATAGATTTTAGTTCATAATGCAATGTTAATGCTATGTATATAATTGATATAGAGTACTATTTAAGGGATAATTACATGGGGAACTTTTTACAATTTCAGTATGGAAATATTTCATCAAGTATTTTCAATTCATGTTTGGTCAAATACATGGATGTGGAGGACCACGATCTATATATGTCTTTGTTATCTTTTCCTTTTTATTATCTAATACATGATATGAGGTATATTGAATTATATAATAATATGTAAGTACTCCTGAATGCTCATCACAGTTATTTTTTGTTACAGTATAATAAGAAAAGTGAGCATCACCTGATGACCTTTTCTCATATCCTGAGGAAAGGCTTTTTTGTTCTTAGCTGTTATTAGCAGTTTAACTGCATTATGTTAAATAAAGTATGGCTTTATGATGGTGGCTTTAATGACATTAAGTGTGGTCCAAGTGCAGTGGTGGCACACAGCCATGGTGGGGAACCAACTGCTCTCAATTTGGCTAACTGATCCCCTCACTGGTATGGGACCCATAGCTGGAGCTGGGAAACAAGTCAGAACCATATCCAAACATAAGCCCACTCTCCAGTATCAAGCTACTATCAATTGTGGGCTACAAGAGGGCCTACACCTATTAAATTCTCTATAAAAAAAAAAAAGTAAGGGTTATCTCATTTGTCCTGGTGCTAACTTACTCTCCGTTGGAGAATCTGCTTCTCTTTTTCAGATAGATGTAGACCCTAAGGAGAGAGCCACCCCATCATACCTCAAAAGGTCCCCGGCTGAAACTAAGAAAACTTGGAGAAACAAGCAAGGGGGCTGTTTGCCTGATGAACCGGACACCAGCACAAGGGGGAAGGAGATCAGCATAGAGAAAAATCAACTCCTACCAAATCAGAGAGCCAGAGCCTCAGAGGCCCTCAACACCTCATCACTGAAGCAGACCAAAAATGAACCCAACATGGCTCAGGGAAATTTTGCGGAAGAGGGGGCGGAAAGAATGTCAGAGTCACATGTTGGGTCATGATATGCAGAGACATTTAGCTTAGCCATAACTGTGGGCTAACTCCACAATGCATGACCCGTATACCTCAACAAGGAGGGGCCAAGGGGAGGGGGTAGGTCACGGATGAGCCTAATAATGGTACCAAACTGACTGTATTTGCTGAATACAGAACTGACTAATAAATAAAAAAATTAAAAAAAAATTAAAAAAAAATGACATTAAGTGTGGTCTAAGGAGATTTGTATGAGCAAGAGGTGGACTTGTGATAGCAAAGTGCATGTGTCAACTTGCCTTGGCCATGGACAGTTGGTCAAATGTAAGTCCAGATTTTTCTGGAATGGTAATTTGAAACTAACATTCAAAGTAATATAAATTGTGTGAAATCGATAACCCTGTATCCAATGAGCCTCATTGGATGAACTGAAGCAGTTAAAAAATTCAGAACTCCCCTGAGAAAGAAAAGAACCTCTTTCTTCCTTTTCTTACTCTTCGTTTTCTTTCTCTCTCCCCCTTCCCACCCATACCTCTCTCACACTTCTCTCATCACCTGTGTATTTGTCTCTCTGGAGAGCTTCAGTGCATACTGATTTTTACATGAAGATGTTTCTCTAGCAATTTACTTGAAAAGCACTGTGAATTGTTTCCACATTATCTATTATACTTTTTTATTCATTAATAGAATTCTATTTGATAGGGTAGAAAGGTACAGAACCAAAACAATGAAGGACCTATCCTCCTTTGTAAATAGAAGTGGGTCTACAATACAGTGCATTTTAATTGAATTGTAACCTTATGTGTCTACACTGGAGATAACTATTTTTTTAAAGATTTACAAGGCAAGATTTAATTTTCTATACTTTAAACATGAGGTTCTATTCCTCCCAATGCATTACTGTGAATCTCTGTAGCCAGCAGCCCATTCAATTATAAAGTTTTTGTTAGAGATCAGGATGCTAAAGATTGGAAAGCAAGGAATTTGAGAATTTCATGTCCCAAATGCCATAATTTAATTATAAAACAAGCTATTTTACTATGCAGTGTGAAAAAAAAACGAACATCAACTTGAAGCTTTATCTTATTTATAGTTAAATAACATCAAAATTTATACATATGCTTTCTAGATGTGTCCTGGAATAATTTTCTTAAAGGCTTAAAACTTCTGTATCCTCAGATAATATCAAAAGTCACTTTTAGAATTTACTTTCTAAAACATTTCCTATGTTAACTTTTAAAACAGGGTTATTGGATAAAATATTCTGTTAGAGCAATAAAACCAACTTTAAGTATTTATCTCTTTATGAGTTAATGTACTACCCCTTTCTTCAATGCTTTTCTGAATAGTTTGATATTTCTTATTTAATATATTATCCACTATTACTATTTCCAAGGCTTAAAACTTGCTTTGAATCCCAAAGTGTTGTTTCTATCAAAAACTATTTCAATAGCTTTTACTTTATAAAGATATAATTTCCTCAAAGCATTACAACTCAATCACCATCTCCATTTCCTGAATCAATTTAGCTTTCTTGAAATGCAATATGTAAAATGTTCTATTAGAATGTTAGCAAATACATTTTTTTCAGAAATTGTTAAGATATTCTAGTGGATGTTATCAGACTTCCAGGTGTAATTTCCTTCTAGTCATTATTTAATCAATGGCATTATGGCGAGTGATCCTGAAGACTTTCTTTATTTTAAATTTCGTTTCCCATTACTATCATGAATGTGTATCATTTGGACTTTTCTCCTGGCTGCTTTTAAGTCGTCTAATCTCTTAATGGCATATCAGATCTGAACAGTATCTTTCCCCAAGGCCTCTCACTCCTTAGATTCCATTAACTGAAGGTTCTCTTTGTGGATAAAAACCTCATTCTAGTTCTAATATAAAAGTCTTTGCAATCAGTGTGTGTTATGCCTAAAACTGATTTTTCTACTATTGAGTTCATTTTCTTAAGTGCAGGATCAGAAGTGGCTCATGCTTTGTGAGTGCTTATGAATGCTTATCAAATTGAATTGGCACAGGATGGCTGTGATTAACTCCCTCATATAATAGGAAGCTTTGAAATTTCCTAACAAAAAATCTAAATGAGATTCTTAGTAGTATAATGAGATCAGTGGAAATTTGATTGTAAGAGATATTGACACTATTATTTATAAAAGATACAAGCATCTTGAGTGCACAGAAAATGAAGAATGGCTGAGTTATGGCTGAACATTACAAATATATATAATGTAGTTATTACTAATAATATTAAATTACAAAACATTTGCAATATTCTTAGATTATAATGCTATTTTAAAAGAGCATACCAACAATTTCAAAGTGTAATTTTAAGTATCTGTATCTATAGAGATTGAGCAAATATACAGAAACTATGCAACACTTAAACATTTTTACTTTATAAGGAAAACTCAGAATAATTTGTTTCATTATTAATGAAATAACAGACCATTTTTTCATAGTAGCATTTTACATGGATAATACCATATGACATTTGAATTTGAACTATAAAAAAGAAATATATACTTTAAAACTGATGCAAAATTACTTTTAGGTGAATCCTATATCATATGTCTATATATATATCACCTATGGAATAAAGACATAACAATAAATATTTTTATATTCTTAATATTAACAAGAAAATCATGTTTCAAATAAAATTGATTAAATAACCCCAATTCCTTATACATATTATATTTAAAAACATTATATACATATGAATTAGATAATATTTTTGTCAACTCTTTAATATATAGACCAAGTAGTAGTGGTGGTCTATGGAACATATGATATTATACTATCTGAATATGAATATATATATATACATATATATATATATATATATATATATATACATATATATATATGTATTTCTTGAGACATTGTATAATTGATTTATAACAGCATATAGTAAATGATTTGTTTATAAAGGATTATTACATGTTTTATCTTCTATGGAGGAATAAAAGTTGCTATAAATTTAGAGTTGTATTTGTAAAATTTAATAAAGGTAATATATGAGTTATTAGAAAATTCAGCTCATGATCACAAATGTCCTTAATTTAGACTTGGACTGGAAAATGTGAAGGATTAAATAATACTTGATGTGAAACCATACCTGGGTTTTCCCTAAGAGCAAATAAGTCTTACATCTTACCAAGATCATGGGTCTTTTCTTTCTTCCTTTTTCAAAACGTTTTAAATAACATATTTTCACAAAGTTTTATACATACATATATATATATATATATATATATATATATATATATAGAGAGAGAGAGAGAGAGAGAGAGAGAGAGAGGAGAGAGAAACAGAGAGAGATAATATGCACTCCTGCCTCTGAAAACTTCAGATGCATGGTAAATTTTGTGCATCTGGCCTTACATTGGCACCAGGGATTCAAACTTAGGCAAGAAGGCTTTAGAACTAGTGCTTTAACCTCTGAACCATCTCTCCACATATTTATTTAAATTTATTTCATTTTTTTTGACACAGGGAGAGAAGTAAGCAGGGAGAGAGAGAGAAAGAGAGAGAGAGAGAGCAAATGGGAGTGCTAGGGCCTCCAGCCACTGCAAACGAACTCCAGATGCATGAGCCCCCTTGTGCATCTGGCTTATGTGGTTCCTGGGGAATTGATCCTGGGTTCTTTGGCTTTGCAGGCAAGTGCCAAAACCACTAAGCCATCTCTCTAGCCCCCATATATTTATTTAATTGTAATCAGAAATAAACACAGAGAGCGAGAGAGAGGGAGAGAGAGAGAGAGAGAGAATGGGCACATCAGGGCCTCTAGCCACTGCAAACAAACTCCAGATTCATGCACCACCATATGCATCTGGCTTACATGGGAACTGAAGAATTGAACCTGTGTCCTTATGCCTTCTAATCAAGCACCTTAACCAGTAAGCCACCTCTCTAGCCCCATAGATTATCTTTGTAGCATGAGTTTATTATTGTTATTTTTGTTTGTTTTTTTGAGATAGGGTCTTGCTCTAGCTCAGGCTGACCTGGAATATTTTATGTAGTCTCAGGGTAGCCTTGAACTCATGGTGATCCTCCTACCTCTGCCTCCCAAGTGCTGGGATTAAAGGCATGTGCCGCCATGCCCAGCTGTAACAGGAGTTTCTAAGTCACAAAGACTTCCACATTCACTCCTGTGATTTCTTCTCTTTGTAACTAAACAGTAGCTTTAATGGAAAACAAAATATCAATGTAATTACTATGATAATATAAATATGCCTCCGAGAACTGTTGTGAGTTACTAGCCTTTATCCTTCTAAAACAAACAATCTGTTCATCAACAGTTATACAACATTCATGAGTGACAGACCAGGATAAGTTGGGCCCTCTACACTCAACCCAGAGCTGGGGCCACTAACTATATCATTCTTCAAACCAGAACTATTTGAAATAGTTAGGCTTTGATTATGAAATGTTCTCCTTAGGCACAGGTATGGAATACTTGGCAATTATGTGATGTCACTGGTTATGTAGGTTATAGAAACTCAAGTAGATGAGGCCTAGGTCACTGGAGGCTTTGACAGTTATGTCTGATCTCCAGTTATATTCACTATGAGGAAAACAGTCTTCTTCAGTGCATACTCCCTGAGTATAACATTCCACCTCACCATTTACCCAGAAACATTAATTCAAATGTGCATGGACTGAGAACTCTGAAACTATGAGCTAAATATGCATACATTTTCTCTTTAAATTGTATATGCTAGTATTTGAATTATAGCAAAAATAAAATAAAATAACACCGAAAATGAGTCTAGAAAAGTGTAGTCACTTTTGAAAATATATTTTATTTTTCTTTGTTTGTTTGAGAGAGGGAGAGAGAGAGAGAGAGAGAGAGAGAGAGAGAGAGAGAGATTGGGTGTGCCAGGGCCTCCAGCCATAACAAACAAACTCCAGACACATGTGCCCCTTGTGCATCTGGCTTATGTGAGTACTGGGGAGTTGAACCTGCGTCCTTTGGCTTTGCAGGTTAGTACTTTCACTGCTAAGCCATCTCTCCAGCCAACTTTTTATTTTTTTAAAAAAACAAAAACTATTGAAAACTTTAAATTGTGCAAACCATCAGTATTAACAGCCTCCTGGAGGGTGGATTGTTGGGTGTCCCCCATAAACTTAGGTGTTCTGTTTTCCCAGCTGATAGCAATTGGAAATTAAAGCTTTCTGGAGGTGGTGTATTGTTGGGGGCTGACTTATGAGTATTATAGCCAGTTTTCCCATGCCAGTGTTTGTCATGCTCTCCTGTTCCTACTGTCCACCTTATGTGGGCCAGGGGGTGATGTCCACTTGCTTATGCCATCATTTTCCCCTGCCATCATGGAGCTTCCCCTTGAGCCTGTAAGCCAAAATAAACCTCTTTTTCCCACAAGCTGCTCTTGCTTGGGTGATTTCTACCAACAATGCAAACCTGACTGCAATAGTAAAGTGGTACTGAGGAGTGGGATTGCTGCTAGACACCTGACTGTGTGGCCTTGGCCTTTTGGAAATGATTTTCAAGAGGAATGTGGAAGGATTTGAAACCTTGGCCTAAGAGACACCTTGCAGTACTGTAAGTACAGCCTAATGGATTATTCTGGTCAGAGTTGAAAGGCCTGAATGCAATAAAAACTATGAACTGTGAGGTTTGGCTTATGAGGGTGAGAAAGAGCTTTGCCTGGACTGGTCTAGCAGTTTGTTTGGGGAACTTACTGTTGTGCAGGGTTGTTTTGTATAGAAATAAACTAGTGTGAGCAGAGGGATATGGCACAAAAAGAAAAATCTTTGGGTTTGAACCGCTGCCCGTTCAGCTGGAATTGAGAGATTAAAACCTTTGAGATCGGGTCAGCTGACCTGCATTGGGACAAGAGGAAGAATGTAGCCTCTTTTGAAGGGACCTGAGTGCTCAAAGAGTGTCTTATTCTTCAAAGTCTGCTTTATCCCCCCACCCCCGATTAACAAATTGGCACCCTACCTGGTATTGTGCAGTGTAAGAAATGTGGGAAAGAGAGGGTCATTGAGTTTGCAACACTGCCTTGTGTTTTGGGAATGGCCATGGGCAGTGTGAAGCAGGTTTGCTGGTTGCCTGCATGGAGACCCCATGGGGCCATGAGGCTGAACCGTGTCTTGCAGTGGAGACTTGGTGGAGATGCCAGGACCACAAGATGGCTGCCAAGGAGAGCTACCGGCCTCAGATGATATTTTCCAGGACTATGAGTAGCCTAGCTGGAGGGGTGGAATTGGAGCTGCAGAGACTTGTTGTTGTTGAGAGTTAGAGACTTGTCACTGGCTAGAGTTATTGGACTTGGAGCTACAGAGTTTGGTGTTTGCCCTGTTTAAATCATGTATTGCTTGAGTATTTCTTTACCTTGCCCGATGCCATCTTTTGCAGTGTGAATGTTTATTCTGTGCCATTATGGGATTTTGAAGTTAGTTTTTGGTATTATGGGTTGTTTAAAAGATTTTGGACTATGGGGATGTGTGAACATCACTGGAATTGATAAAAACTATGGGGAATTTTAAAGTTGGATGAATGTATTGCATTTTATATCATTTATGGTTATCAATTTATGGGGACCAGGGGCGGAATGTGGTGGTTTGATCTGGGTGTCCCCCATAAACTTAGGTGTTCTGTTTTCCCAGCTGATAGCAATTGGAAATTAAAGCTTTCTGGAGGTGGTGTATTGTTGGGGGCTGACTTATGGGTGTTATAGCCAGTTTCCCCGTGCCAGTGTTTGTCATGCTCTCCTGTTCCTACTGTCCACCTTATGTGGGCCAGGGGGTGATGTCCACCCTCTGCTCTTGCCATCTTTTCCCCCTGCCATTGTGAAGCTTCCCCTTGAGCCTGTAAGTCAAAATAAACTTCTTTTTATTTTCCCAGAAGCTGCTTTTGGTTGGGTGATTTCTACCAACAATGCAAACCTGATTGCAACAACTAGCTTCCACACTTTGATTAAATTCACATCTTTGAAGAAAATAGAAAAAAAAAATCCAACACACAGATACATAAACTCTTGTTCAACGATAGCAACAGACAGACATATTTTCTTAATATGTGTGTCTTACAGTCCACAACAGGCTAAGCGACACATGTGTGTTCAGGTCTTGAAGTCATTTTTGTGCTGACTTGACAATATTGTACTTAAGTCTTTGGAACTGGTTTGTGGAAGAACTTGAAAATTTAGAGAAGTGGTGAGAAAAAGTCTAGGATGCTTGAGGTGGAGCTTAATGTGAGATTCTAGTGTAAGCATAGAAGAGATTATTGAAAGAAATATGGGCACTGTGGTGGTTTGATTGTAAATCTCTCCTATAGCCTCAGGTATTTTTTCATTAAGCTTCCTATTTAGTCCCCATCAGGTGAAGCCCTGCTAGAGGAGATCCACCACGGAGGTAGATCCTGACAGCAGTCAGGAGGTGTGTTCAGAGCCTGTCTGAACTATTGCTGTTTGTTCTGTCTCTGTTGTGCATATATGATAAAGTGAGAAGGCTTCCTTTGCCATGATGAAGCATCCCCTGGAATCTGTAAGCCTAAAATAAACCCTTTTCCCTCATAAGCTGCTCTGGTCAGGTGTTTATGTTATCAATGAGAAGGTAAGAGCAACAGGCATTTATGATTGTACCTATAAGGTTTTGAGTTAATATTGTATAGGAAATTCCTCTGAGTACATTCATATTCCATAGTGAGTTTGTCCAGACTTTGTTTGTGCCCTGAGGCTTCAAAATGAGGCTTAATTTAAAAGTAATGAATTTTGATATCCATAATGATTGTTAATTGACAGGATATGAAATCAATTAAAAACATGCATTCCTGTAGGTGGGTTTATAAAGGCATTTCTAGGAAGTATTAAATGGGTGATTGAGACCCTTTCTTAGAGTGTATAGCACCTCCTAATAGGTCACATATACACTGAGATCTGAAGATCTGAAGAAAAAGAGTCTTGTCTTTTGCCTTCACTTCTTACTAATTAGTATGTTTATCCATGATGGTCCTCCTGATATCTCCCACTAACATTAGACACCAGCTTCATTTTCATATATATATATATATGTAGTTCCTGTAAAGAACCCTGTCTAATGCATGAATTAATTAGTTTGGTGGGGGAAATTTCATGTCAATATAACATTCAGACATTGGCATGGACAGTGTTGACCACTGTTAGACAGCTTTGTAGTGACAATTGTGAACAAAATTCAGAGGGAATAGACATTAAACAGATGCAGTTTGGCATGAAAGAAAGTACGTTTAAATTGTAGGCAAGGAAATTATTAAAGAGATTAGCACTATTAGAAAAAAATTGGGGGCTGGAGTGATGGCTCAGTGATTGAAGCACTGGCATGCAAAACCTAGGGACCCAGAACCTGGGTTTGATTCCCCAGGACTCACATAACACAAGATGCACAAGGTAGCACATGCATCTGGAGTTTGTTTGCAGAGGCTGGAGGCTCTAGCATACCCAGTCACTCTATATATCTGTCTCTTTCAAATAAATAAATATGTAAAATATAAAAAAACAGAAATTGGATACTTGAATGGAACAGTAGGAAAGTTGAGTTCAGGGAATGTCAGGAATTGGTCAGACCTTAGTGATGACAAGCCTGTTAGTAGAAAATTTTAAACTCAGCAGGAAGATTTTTCCTTGGAGGAGAGAGCACCTACACTGTCCACCTACAATGTCCTGTCTTTGGGATCCTTTCACCTCTTTCAGTGGCTCAGGCAGTCTGAGGTTCAGTTGGGATGTGGAGACTTCTACCCATACTTCAAACATTAGGCAATGTATGACAGGATCAGGATCCTTGGAGCAGCCTCTGGGTGAGCAATGCATGAAACTGTGAGTCTGGAGTCTATCTGCAAAAGTGATCCTAGGATGTAGGAGGTCTCAGGAGCATGAAATATGTGCTGAGAAAAGGTTCAAAGAGTTTATTCAGTCTATCAGAGAGGTGGTGGGAGATGGGATGGACAAGGTTCTGGGGGAAGAGCAGCCCAAGTACTTGGAGCTGATACCTTCTATGTGCTCAGGATCCTAGACATGGAGGTAAAGATTTAGTTCTTCCTTCCTTAGTTTGATTCATAATTTGTTCTAATTCTCCCTTGCAATCCACCCATTCCTTCATCTTATATTAAGAATCTGTACTCAATAGCATTGCATATCAGTAGTATTCAACTTCTTTTGTTAATTTTTACTCACAGATAAGACTTTTTGGCTCAAGTCCCAGGGAACACTTTGAACTTGGGCTATTTAATAATATTGTAACCCATAAGACTTTGGGGCTCCATGAAGATGGACTAAATTCATCTTGCATTATGAAGTGGCCATATGACTTTTTGAAGTCAGGAGCACCATGCTATATTATGAGACTATATGAGAAATATATTCCTGTGGCTTAGGTGTTCAATGATTGGTTACCACTTTATGATGCAGTTTGGGAGTTTATTGACACTTAAGGAGAAAGAAGATCTGTCAAACAGGAATACCATATCTGACAAAAATATGCTTCAATAGTAAAAGAAAAGGAGGATATTTCAGATAAGTAAAAGTTGAAGGCAAAATTGCTGGTAGATGAGGTCTAGCAGAAATACCATAGGGAGCCCTTAAGGCTTGAATTAGACACCACTAAGTAACCAAAAACTTGGTAGAAAGAAGGCACTACAGTAAAGGCAAGCACATGAGCAAATACAAAAACCTATACCATGTGCATTTTATCTTGAAACTCATTTTTAATACATAAGAAAGACATTACAATATCATAATTCAATAATAATTTTCATGATGCAAAAATGTAATTTATATCCATAGTTACACACAGATAGAAGTGTAAAACTGTTATCAGAGCAGTGATTTTTTTTTTTAAGAATTAAAGCAATGTTTGAAAAGGCATGCTGTTAGACACCTACCTCATACTATTTATAAATCTTAGGTCAAATTGTATAAAAATTTCTATTTGTCAAATCTTTGAAGCTGTTAGAAGGAATCATAGGACTAAATGTTCATGACCTCAGATTTGAGAAATGGTTCCTTCAATGTTATACATAAAGATATAGAGAAAATTGATTTTGGCAAAATCAAATGATATTTTACATGAAAGACAACTTAATATGAATAATGAATAATAAAATTGGTTGTATATAATATAAAAGCAATAAAGTATTACATACACACACATACACACACAAAGATCTAGGTCAACATGCAACAGATCTGCACATCCATGCTTAGTAAAATAAATTGAAATAGAAAGTGTCATGTTATCACTGAAGCAGACCCAACATGGCTCAGGGAAATTTTGCGGAAGAGGGGGCGGAAAGAATGTCAGAGCCACATGTTGGGTCATGATATGCAGAGACATTTAGCTTACCCATACTGTGGGCTAACTCCACAATGCATGACCCGTATACCTCAACAAGGAGGGGCCAAGGGGACGGGGGTAGGTCACGGATGAGCCTAATAATGGTACCAAACTGACTGTAAAAAAAAATAAAATAAAAAATAAAAATGAAAAAAGAAAGTGTCATGTTAAGTAAGATAAGGCAGAAAAGAGAAGACATAAAATGGGGGTTTTCTTACATTTGTGGGATGGAGATTTATGATAAAAGACATGCAAGTGAAAAAAAGACTATTGAGGAAAACAAATGATGTGGGAAGGGAGATAAGAGATGATAATGGCAGTAAATGAATATCATAAAATATACAAAAGATATACAAATAGAAAAAAATTCATAATAAAATCTGTTGTTGTATTCCTGAATCCCCTACACTGTAGGGTGCACAGAGAATGTAGGCCAGATCTCCTTGTTCCCTGACCCTTTCCCAGTTCCCTGCTGCTGGCTTGGGGCAGCCTGGGCTTTTCCATCTTGCTGTGGAAGCAGGCCCCTTGCTCTGCCTTCCTTATTGAATGGCTCCTGGCTCCCAAACTCCCAGATCCCCCATGCTGGAGGGTGGGAATTAAGTAAGCTAGATCTCCTGGTTGGTTCCCCATTTTCAAGTTCCCTGAGCCAGAAACCCTTGCTACTGCCTTGGGGTGGCCTGGTCCCTGCCTGTGGGCTATGGAAGCTAGCCTTTTGCTCTGGTTTCCTGATTGGCCCCTGGGTACTCAAATCCTTATTTCCCTGAGATAGAGGATATACAAGTCACTTTAGAAGCTGGGCTGTTGCCCCTGACTTTCCAGCTTCTCTGCTCCTAGATCCCCAGCTCCTGATCCCCATGTGCTGAAGAATACATGCAAGCAGAGTGAGTAGGCCAGACTCCCTAGTTCCCCACCTCCCAGTTCCCCAGGCACTTTAATGTAACTGCAATCACCACAATCTGCACATCTGTGGTTATAACCCTATCATACAACAATCAGGTTCACATTTAAAATAGAACACTCAATGAAGATCATACAAAGACAAATACTTGCTTCCTCCTCAATAGAATAAAATGTTTCCTCAAGATGGGTAGACCAAAAATCTCCGCCAAGAATGCCTAGTCCCTCAATGGACTCAATGAAATCATAGAGACATCAACAAAAATTATATCCCAAAATGAAAACACAACAACCAAAGTGATGACAGTTGAAAGAATTGCTGAACTGGAAACCATTAAAAGACCAACAATCATATCAATGAAATTGAGCAGAATTGTGTCTTGCAGCACTCAGTTTTTGACAGTAGGCTTAACCTAATTGAAGAAAATGTAGAAGCCTCAAAAAAGATATAAATCAATTAAAGGTGAGTCAACAAATGGAAGATCTCAACAAACAGCATAATGAAAATGATCTAATGTAAGAATGAATTATAAGAAGCATCAAGAAAATCAGAACTTGAACTGAAATCTTACCTCAAAAAATTGATTGACATGACACAAAAGAAAATAAAAATCAAATAGAGTTTATAAAAACCTCTCTAGAACCTCACACTAACAGAGTTACTCATGTAAAATACAGAACCTCTGAGCTGGAAGGCAATACATAAGAAATTTGTCAGAAGGCCAAAAATTCAAAATTCAAATAATCATGTGAACATAATACAGGGGAACTGTGGGATTGCCTAAAATGAACATACATCCAAATCATGGGTATACCAGAAAGATAGGAAATCCAGGCCAGAAACAGAGAGTATATTCAACAAGATTATTGAAAAAATTTTCTCAGTCTCTCAAAGAGAGGCCCATCCAGACACAAGAAATGCATAATACACCAAATAAACAGGACCATGGAAGAAACTTTCCAAGGCACATCATAGTTAAAACTCTTAACAGTGAAAACAAAGAGCCAGTGCTAAAACAGCAAGAGAGAAACAACTCACTACATACAAAGGCAATCCCAACATAATTACCTCAGATTTAACTACTGTAGTTGGTGACTTCAGTATTCCACTATCATCTATAGACAGATCACCCCAGCATAAAATCAACAAGGAAATAATAGGGCTCAATAACACCATAGATCAACTAGATCTAATAGACGTCTGCAGAATTTTCCACCCCAGGCCTACAGAATACATATTCTTCTCAGCAGACTATGGAACATTCTCCAAAATAGGCCAGATAGTAGGCCATAAAGCATGCCACCATAAATTCAGGAACTTCCTGCATCATATTAGATCACAATACTTTAAAGCCAGACACATAGGAGACCCACCAGATTCTGAAGACTGAACAACACACTTTTTTAAATTTTTTTATTTTTGCTTATTTTTATTTATTTATTTGAGAGTGACAGGCATAGAGAGAAAGAGGCAGATAGAGAGAGAGAGAGAGAGAGAGAGAGAGAGAATAGGCATGCCAGGGCCTCCAGCCACTGTAAACGAACTCCAGATGTGTGCGCCCCCTTTTGCATCTGGCTAACTTGGGTCCTGGGTAATCGAGCCTCAAACCAGGGTCCTTAGGCTTCACAGTCAAGTGCTTAACCGCTAAGCCATCTCTCCAGCCCCACACTTTTAAATAAAGCAGAGATCCAGAGGCTCCTAAGACCTCATTACTCAGCTAAATTTAAAACTCACCCACCATGGCTCAGGTAGTTTTGCAGAAGAGCGGATGGATAAATTATAAGAGCCATAGGTTGAGACATCATTCCCAGAGGCATTCCCTCTACCCAAAAATTACTGGCTGCTGCTCCCACAATGCATAAACCACAATCCCATGGGGAATGCCTGCAACCCCACTAAGAAGGGTCCCAATGCAATGGGAGCAGGGATGAGGCAAAAGTGGATACAAATGCATGATGTATCCATATAAATTTGTTGTTAATAGTAACAATAATAATAAAATATTTAAGAAAATTACGAAAAATAAAAAGTCTGCTGTTTATTATTTTACAGTGAATATGGTGTAATAAAATTGAAGAAACCAACAGCATTTTTAATGAGCAAAGGGAAGTCATGCCTAAAATAGATAATAAACATGAAACGAGGCATAATTATAATTAAAGAAATGTATTTCAAGAATAAAATTAAGCCGGGCGTGGTGGTGCACGCCTTTAATCCCAGCACTTGGGAGGCAGAGGTAGGAAGATCACCATGAGTTCCAGGCTACCATGAGACTACCTAGAGAATTCCAGGTCAGCTTGAGCTAAAGTGAGACACTACGTCGAAAAACCAAAAAAAAAAAAAAAAAAAAAAAAAAAAAAAAAGAATAAAACTAAATATTATTTCACTCTTTATTTAGATAAAAATTTTAAAAAGGAAATACTATTAAGTATTTTCAAGGCTGTGAGAAATTGGAATCCTTGTTTGTTAATGTTGGAAATGCAGAAACATTAAGGGCACTGCTGAAAATTAGTTGGCAAATCCTCAAAAATTAAATATAAAATTTTCACATGGTCTAATCCTTCCATTCCTATGTGTATATGATTAAAATAGGTATTCAAACAAATAAATGAACAAAAAATGGTCACAACAGTAATATAATAACCAAATGGTGTAAACAACTCAAATGCTCATTAATGCTAATTGGGAAAAATGTGTATCCATCCATATAATGGACTATTATTTGTTCATTAGAAAAGGGATGTGCTATGTGGAGATAACTCAAAAACATTATGCAAAGAATAAGAAGCCAGATATAAAAGATCACATATTTATAATTCAGTTTATGTACAAGATAAGTAAATCCACATAGACAAAAATTAAAATTTTGTGTGTAGATATTAAGAAGTTTGAAAATGTGTGCTTACAGACTGAGGTATCTTTTGAGGGTAAAATATATAGTGAAATTATAGATGGTAACTGCACAAAATTGTATGTTCAAAGTGTCACTGAGTCTTTTGAATCTGAGAAATGTATGCTATTTGAATACCCCCCAAAAGTAAAAACAAGCCTGGTGTGATAGCTCATGCCTTTAATCCCAGCACTTGGGAGGCTCACAGGAGGATCGCAGTGAGTTCAAGGCTACAGTGAAACACTACCTCGGAACCGACCCCCCCCCCAAAAAAAAAAGTTCTCTTATGCTTTATTGTAGTTATAATATTATTCAGGTATTTTATTTAATTTAAACAAAATCAATAATATAGTTTCAAGTAACATAATTAAAATAAGCTGTCAGGTAGAGTATTGATATGATAAAAGGAAAAACACAGGAAGGCAATAACAGGAAAACAAATTTAGTTTTATTCACTGGCTAAATTGAATTTGATTTACTCAAAATCATTAATATTGTAAATATTTTTTTAATAAATGGACATTTTATTTTACAAAGTATTATTGTCAGGGTATATAATGCTGGAGTCATATATATTCTAGGCATAGACAAATCTAGAAATAAATTCAGGTGGACTTGAGTTATATGTCAGTGATAGAGCATTTGATTAGACTGTGTGAGGTCATAAGTCAATCCCCACATCTGAAAATGAATAATGCACAATAAATGCATTAATGAATAAGTAAATAAATAATTGAATGAAAAGATTAGGCTTAACTATATAAAATTAGGGTGAACTTACAGCCTGCATCAACTGTATTGTGTCAAAGGAAGCTTCAGGTTTTGTAAAAAATAGAATTCAGACACAAGACCACCCTGTTTCCAAGATGTTATTAGTTAACTGCATAATTCTATAAATTGTAAACAAGCTCATGTTTCATCTATTCAATAATATTTCCAGTCTAGTTTTGGACGTCATTCCCAGAGGCACTGCCACCCACCCCAATAACTGATTGCTGCACTCACAACACATAATCCACAACCCTATGGGGAATACTAGCAATCCCACTGAGGAGGGTCCTCAGAAGACTGGATGCAGAGAGGAGAGGAAAGATGACACCAACACATGAGGTATCCATACAAAGTATTCCCTTTATAAAAATAGATAAATAAAATAATTAACATGACAATATATGTTTCTCAAATCATAAAATGTTATATCATTATGTGACATCACTATTGTCATCAGTTTGTTTTATGTTAACATACAATGGAATTCATTTGACATATTTATATATTTATATCATGTATTTTGCTTCAGTCACCCCATGTTATCTAATTTTGATCCCATATTGCCAATATTCCTACTTATATAAAGAAAGTTTGATAATTTGAATCTGTTTTCCTTGACATGTGTCAGTATTGCTTCATTTCACAGTCAACAGTTGGGATACTTTATACTCAAACCTTTTCTTTCTTTGAAGGAATATGTTTAACTTGATAGTAATTTTATCCCTGTCATATCTCAAGTTAATTCAAAGATTAATTTTTTGGTATACACTACTCTTTTAAAAATATTTTATTTATGTGAGAGCAAGAGAGAGACATGGAGAGATTAAATATGGGTGTAATAAATGTCTCTGCATATCATGACCCAACACAGATAAGCCTGATAATGGTACCAAACTGACTGTATTTGCTGAATTAAAAACTAATTAATAAAAAAATAAAAATAAATAAATATGGGTGTGCCAGGGCTTCCTGCTGCTACAAACACTAGATGCTTGTGCCTCCTTGTGCATCTGGCTTTATGTGGGTACTAGGGAATTGAACCTATGCCAGCAAGCACCTTTAACTGCTGAGCCATCTCTCCAGGCTAAAGGTATACAATAATGCTGAGGGTGGTATGGATGCAAAGAGATAGATAAAAAGAATGCTTGGTAACAAAATTTCATGGAAGAAAATATGGAATGTAATGTGATATTTTTCCCAGAGGAGATAGACAACATATTTCCAAGAATTAAAAGAACTAATTTAAATAAATTTGGTGTAAGTTGTCAAGCATAAAACCAAATGAAAGCAAGACAAGATTTTTTTTTCAGGTGAAAGCATCACAATAGGTGGTTTGCAAATTCAAGACAATGGCAGAAGTAGAAGGAATGCTTTGCCATTTAGAATGACACATGAAAGCTCTCTTCTTTTTGTATTGTGTTGCAATATAAAGTCACAATGTAAATGGATTAAAATGATTCCCATTTATTAGTCACAATTTTAAAGAACAAAAGTGTGTACAGAGCACCTATGTTTTCTCCTCAGGGAATGATTACTGAAGCCAAAGTACCATTAAGACTGAATTATCATCTGGAGGCTTATGTTGGGAGGAGGTTTTTGTTGGCAGAGTTAAGATCTTGGTGAGTGTAGGACTATTGCACCTGTTTCTTTGTTGGCAGTTAGTCAGAGATTTCACTTTGCTAATAGACACAGAACTTTTCAGGTCTCAAATTCCCTCTGTGCTTCAAATCTCAACATTTTTATTAGATTAGAGAGGAAACTGCTTTTAAGGGACTCTAAGATTGAAAAATAATATATCTAATACAGTTCACATCATATTGTCTTAATATAGAAAAGAACTCAAGCATTATAATATAACACCCCAAACCATTTTGTCTTTAAGAGAGATGTGTGCCTACTTTCAACATGTTTCTACTATTCCGTGGGACGGGTGAGCTTCTCAAGATTACTGACTTGTAATGTATACACGTCTTCAAACATTTTTTGATTTATATTGAACTGGCGTGTGGTTTTTCAGCAGGTTGGAAGTGCCAGGACACTTTTATATAATTACCCCACAGGGAGGGAAAATGCTGATGAGAGAAACCCCACATGTTACTGAAAGTCAACAAGTCTAAAACACAGGGTTCGCTGTGTGACTGCAGAGAATTATCAATGGCATGGATAGAGATGAGTGCTACAGTAAACAACAAATAGTGAACAGATGAAATCCAAAAATGTTTTAGCATTTAAAAAAATAACAAAAGGACATTCACATGAACATCTAGGTAACATACAAAACAGGGTGGGGAGAATCTCCCTCAATATGGCTTTAAGTAGAAGAGAAAGAAATGGTGAATGCCACCAGTGCACAATTCTCTTCTCTGAAAACAAAACAAAATAACAACAACAACAAACCTTTGGGCTGGAAAGATTGCTTAGTGGTTAAGGAACTTGTCTGCAAAGCCAAATGACCCAGTTTGATTCCCCATTACCCAGTAATGCCAGATGCACAAGGTGGCACATGCATGTGGAGTTTGTTTACAATGGCTAGAGGCCCTGGCATGCCCATTCTCTCTCTCTCTCTCTCTCTCTCTCTCTCTCTCTCTCTCTTTATTTCAAATAAATAAACTATTTTTAAAAAGTTTTGTGGGAGTTCTGTGTTCTGTACAGCAGATGTTGGAGAAATGGGGCCTGAACTTCCAACTCGCTGCTGTGGGAAACTGTATGAAATATCTTACAGTCCCACCTTTGGACAGAGGAGGGTAGAGAAGCCCCTGGATTTTTATATTTTCAAGTTCCAAAGCCCTTCCCTCTCCCCTGGCTGAGTGAGTACACACCATGAGAAACTGTTAAATCTGGAAACTGGTTTGGGCTTGGATACACTCTGCTATCCTGGTCCAGGTGGTATGAGAAGTGGAATAGCAGGAAAAGGTACTGGAGGGAAATTCATTTGGGAATTACTCCCCAATGACTGGGAAGAGGAGCAAAGCAGGAAGAGCAGGGAATTTACACAGAGAGCAGCTGACCCAGGCACACAGGACCACTCTACCCCTGCATCTGCGTCAGCACAGATTGTGCTGGCTTGGCTGAGTTCACACTCACACACATGCAAAGGTGCACAGGAGACAGCCTCTTGTGCAAGGTAGCACTCCCAAGTCTCTTCTAGCATGAGAAGCTTGGGGGTAACACTCTTCTGTCACACAGTGAGGCCTGCCTAAGAACACTGGCCAGATTTCAGGCTGACCTTTGTCCCAGCTTCTCATATGCCTCACAGGGAAAGGCATGTGGGAGGCCTCCATTTTGAAACCACTTTTCTAGTCTAATGTGTTTGGGCATCGGGGTGATAATATCCCATTACCCATGCTTCACACACACACATATACACAAACAAAAAGTAATAAGTGTGGGGGGAAAGGTTAAGTGTGTATGTACTTCATCTTCTCGGAAAGGAGGAAACATAGATTACTTTTTCTTCTTTTCTGATTGCTTATTTTGTTCTATGTTGTTTAAAATTTGTTTTCTCTCAATAGCAATTCTCATACTGTTATTACAGTTAATTTTTCTACCTTGCTTTCCCACTATTTCCTCCTAATTTCATTTTAGTATCAAAAATTTTATGCTTTTTTTGTAAATTCCTACTTTAGAAGAAGAAATTTAGCCCTTTTCTATATTTAATGGAGGTACAGTTTCTTCTGTTTTTATAGTATTTAGTGATGTTTTTATTGCAATCTGTTTTCTCATCTCAAAGTTGGCATGGGAATTAAGACTTTGAGAAGACTGTTCACTAACAAGACCGCAATATAAATGCAGAAGCAATATCTATCTCAACAGATGTGCAAATCACAACACACAAGCAAGATATTTGGCTAGAAAAGGAAACAAGTCAGCCCCCTAAAGGAAGCATCTCACCCAAAGGTTAAAAGCTCATCAATAGGGCTGGAGAGATGGCTTAGCGGTTAAGCGCTTGCCTGTGAAGCCTAAGGACCCAGGTTCGAGGCTCGATTCCCCAGGACCCATGTTAGCGAGATGCACAAGGTGGCGCACGCATCTGGAGTTGCGTTTGCAGTGGCTGGAAGCCCTGGCGTGCCCATTCCCTCTTTCTCTTTATCTGTCTCTTTCTCTGTGTCTGTCACTCTTAAATAAATAAATAAAAAATGAAAAAATAATTTAAAAAAACCTCATCAATAACTAATCCCAATGATGAGAAAGTGATTGAAATGACACAAAGAATTCAAAATTCTAGTTTAAAATGATAGAAATCTTGCAAGATGAGACAAACAAATTGATTAGTAACATAAATTATTTCACAATATGTGCCATCCATTAACAAAAAGATCAAGTTTCTTAACACAAAAAATTTGAAAACTTGGAAGAGAAAAGTGCAAAAATCTGAATCAAAGAAAGCCTCACCAATAGACTAGATCCCAGGAAGATGTTTGGAATATCAGAGATTGAACATACAATGGGGAAAATATTAAATTCAAACAACAATATAGAAAAGCTGAACATTCATGAGTTCAACGCACCACTTTTGCAAGTTCCTCCCTACTCACCATCCGTGAACACAATTCATCTGCATGCTGCTCATGCTGTGGTACCTTGTGAGACTCTGCGCACCTCCCTACATGTGCCCCTCCCCTGCTCCCTATGAGCAGGGCCAATGCCATCTGTTACATATCACCAAGCCTACTCTTTCTGATCTACTCACAGCCTTGCTGCTATCTTTTCTGAGTCCTGAAATTATTAACAGAATGTCTGCAAATGAGAAAATATCAACACCAAACAAGTAACACAAAAATCCAAATCCACATGTGTCCACCAAGAATGCCATGTCCCAAGTATAGGTCTTCCATGGGAGTTATTTAGAGGAAATCCCAGAAAAGAATTCAAAGCAAGATTATGATAAATACATACAAAGAACTTAAAGAAGACATGAAAAAATGTCCAAGAGTACAGGAACAACTAAAAGAGCTCAATAGTTATCTGAATGAATTCAAACAGGAAATGAACTTGAATAAATTTCAAAAGACAGATGCAAACAACTAGGTTAAGTGAAGAAATCAAACCTGGATATGAAAATGTGGAATTCCATGAAGAATTAGGATTGCTGAGGAATTACCAAACTGTAATGAAAAATGCAAAACGTTAAATAAAAATGCTCACTGGAATGGCTTACCAGGAGAATCAGCCATGTGAAGAATAAAACATTAGGGCTGCAGGACAAAGTACAGGAAATATATTAATCATCCAAAGCCAATGACAAGTTAAAAAAAAAAGGTATGAGCAGACCATGAGAAACATTGGCATTCTATAGAAGACAAAATCTGTAAATATTCAGCATAGAAGAACTTCAGACCATAGGGGCAGAGAATACAAACAAATACAATAGTAAGACTGAAGTTGTAGATTAACCCCAACACAGACACAGTAGGTGACTTCAACCTCTCCAATATGAAGGTTGGTCAGATAAAATAAATAGAAACTTTAGAGCTAAATGATATGATAAAGCAAATGGACGTAACAAACCTCTACTAAACATTCTGCCCCAAAATAATAGAATACTTGTTCTCAGAAGTCCATGGGACTCATTCTAATATACGTAATAATATATATCACAAAAATCTCAACAAACAGTAAAATTGAAATAATTCCTTGTATTTTATCCACCCATATTGCAATAAACATATAAATTAGCAACAAGAAAAGTTATCACAGAGATAAAGCATCACATTACCGAATTATGAATGGCTCACTGAAGAAATTAAGCAAATTAAGTCTTTGCTAGAATTGAGTAGAAATGAGGATATAGCATATCAAAACCTATGAGACATAATGAAGGTGCTCCTATGAGGGAATTTTATAGCTCTAATGGCTTACATTAAAATAAATCACATAAAGCTAGGTGCAAAACACTTGAGCACTTGAGTCTTGCATTCGTTTGCGGTGTCAAGAGACACTGACCCCTCCCCCACATATAATCATTTGAAAATAAATAAATTAAAAAGGAAAGAATCATTGAAGCAAGGCTTTGATTTAAAAAAAAAAACAATATTGACAGATTCACAGCAAAATTCAACCAAACTTTTAAAGAACTAAAACCAATGCTTCTCCAAGTATTCCATTGCAGCAATATTGTTGTTGTTGCTGGGCCAAGTTCTAAACCAAAAACAGTTTGTAGAAAGAAATGATTTAATTTTATTTATAGTCTTTAGGTAAATTTCATAATGACAGGGAAAGGATGACAGAATAGAGGCTGGACATCACATCATGTCATAGCATCATAGAAGAAGTAGAACAAGTGAGCTGGCTCTGGAAAGCATGCCCCAAATAACATTCAGTAAGGGTTCTACTTGCCAAGTTGCCACCAGCTCTGGAGTGAATCTGAGGCTTAATTACAAGCACATGTGGCTATGAGGGACACATCACATTAAAAATACCACATCCTTAAACCAGAAAGGAAAGGGATACTCCCAAACTCTTTCTATGAAGCCAGTGTCACTCTGATATCAACACTAGATAAACACACAACTACAGGGCTGGAGAGATGGCTTAGCAGTTAAGGTATTTGCCTGCAAAGCCAAAGGACCCAGGTTCAATTCCCCAGGACCCACGTTAGTCAGATGCACAAGGGGGCACACACACCTGGAGTTCGTTTGCAGTGGCTGGAGGCCCTGGAGCACCCATTCTCTCTCTCTCTCTCTCTCTCTCTCTCTCTCTCTCTCCCTCCCTCTTTCTCTCTCAAATAAATAAATAAATAAAATTGAAAAAACACAACTACAAAATTATAGCTTATTCTCAGGAATGAACATACGTTCAAAAATTATCAATAACATAAAAGAAAAATCAAATACTATCTAGTCAGAACACATACACACACACACACAAAATGCTGATGAAAATATGAGGAAAAAGGAAACCTTATTCACCCTTGGTGGGAATGCAAGCTAATGTACTCATCATAGAAATCATACCTGGTAAATCTGGTTAAAAGTATTTAGCGAGTCTAAGACCATAGGGGGAACCCAATACTGTAATTATGTTAATCAGACATTATGCAAAACTACCTTCTAAATAGCAGTGCTTGCCCTAGTAGAATGGTACTGCTATCAGCTTTGGACAAGAATTTTCTGTATGCAAAGACAGAGGTTAATACAGAAGTGTATAACTGGCTCGGTTACCAAGAATAAGTAACTAGTGTATGATCAACTCTAACCATGGCATCTAAATTACACTCTCAAAATTTCAGGGAACCTGATAGAAGAGGGGGCAGAAAGAATGTTTGAGCAGGGAGATGGGAAGGGGTTTCCTGCACAAGACTGAGTAGGTCAATACTTCATCATAGTTGAGTAAGTGGTTCATGAGATTACATAGTGAGAGTACGTAGCCTCCAAGAATACATGGTGAGAATTTCTGATTGCTAGAAGAGGGTGGCAGGGGGTGGGGTTATCCCCTTCAGTGATATAGCCATTGTTGAGTCATACACTCTTCAGTAAATAGCACCCACCCAGGATCATACAGCCTTACATAATTTAATTATTGAGTAAAAAATGCATGGAAGTACGATGAAGATCTAATGGGAAGAAGGAATTTCATTGGGAAGTGGATGAAGGAGGATAATTGGGGGGGGATGTTATAAAAAACACTACATAAATGGAAAAAATGTGTCAAAATCAATAAAAGGTATCGAGTATCTTATTTTTTAATTTATCTTATTAAAACAATATCTGTGTATTGCCTCCTTGAGATATGTATTAGATAAAGGCAATGATATATACAGACTGAAAGGGAAAGCATGGAAAAGCAAATAGAATCAGAAAGAAGGTTTCAATAGCTATATGCATATTTGACTCAACATTCCACGGCCAAAATTACTCATAAAAGATAAAGGTTATTACATCTTAATAGTGGAAATAATCCATACAGAAGATACAATGATACACACTGTGTATGTGTATAAAACAATATTTAATTTAACCATACAATAATTTTATGTAGCAAATATTACTGGACACCAAGAGTCAAATGAAATTTCAATACCTCAATCTCACTAATAGATAAATCATCCACACACAATATTAAAAATACTTCATAAAGTGTACCACAGATCAAATGGACAAGAGATATCTATAATATTTTCTATCTAATAACTATAAAAATGTATTTCTGTCAGCAGCTCTGGAAATTTTCCCCAAATGCCACACTTTAGGTTATAAAGCAAATCTAAATATATATGAAAAAATTCTTATGTCTTATGAAAACACAGTTGAATCAATGGAAATCAATAACAAGAGAAGCAACAGAAAATATACAAACACAAGGAAATTAACAATATATTTTTAGATATCAGAGGCCACAAAATAAATCATAGATAAATTAATTTTTTCTTATAACATAATAATAATGAAAATATTATTACATAAATTTAAAGAAATGCACCAAAAACAATCTAAAATATTTAGCATAGCATTTTCCATTGAGAGTTAGAGAAACAAAATATCACAAGTTGATATTATTTTTGAGGAGCCAGTTATATTCTGTATATGTTGATTTCCACTGATACCCACTTGAGAATATTGAAGCCTACATGTAACTTTTTAGGGGATAGTGAAAAATGATAAAGACATAAGAGTCTGAAAAAAAATTAAAATAGAATGGCTATGGTTGTAGGGAAGCCAGAATTTTGTTACAATATAAGCTATGACTAAGTGATGCCTGATGCCTGTCTATAAACTGTTAAGAATATAGTTCATACCAAGAACTACAATACCTCCTAGACTATCTGTACAAATGAATATATCTTCAGGTTATGATAATATTTAAAATATTAATATTCACTGACTATTAGTCAAAAAATCTTTTATAGTACAACCTGTTAATGCCTTTAGAAAATATTTCTTCAAATGTGGCCATGAAGATTAATCATCAGCTATGCAGCTGAGAAAAATATAATTTACATGGAGCTCTAGCCACCTGTTTGGAAAACCAGCCATATTCACACTAAAGTCATATTTTCCCCAGTTCTCTGGTCCAGTAACTGAGCATTGTCTCAAACCTAATGCACACAAAATTCCTACAAGACTCAGACTCCTGAAGTAGGTGACTGTTCTGTAATGGTCACATGTGTTTCTGATTCAACTTCATTTAATGCTTTGCACTCCTTTTCCTCTTCTAAATAGGTTTCAGTGCACATTATTATCTCAGTCATTATCATCTTTGGTTCATTACTTCATTTCCTTTATAGTCATTTGTCCCAATATATGTATTCCAGTTTTAATCCATTTCTAGATGAGCTCTAGTAAAATCAAAACAGTTTATGCCATAAGTGGTCTGAGAAATAGGTTATACAATTGACTTTTTAAAATATTTTATTTTTATTTATTTATTTGAGAGGGGGGGAGAGGGAGAGAAAGAGGCAGAGAGGAAGAGAAAGAGAGAGAGAGAATGGGCATGGCAGGGCATCCAGCCACTGTAAACGAACTCCAGGCACATGTGCCACCTTGAGCATCTTGTTTACATGGGTCCGGAGGAATTGAAACTGGGTCTTTTGGCTTTGCAGGCAAATGCCTTAAATGTTAATCTATCTCTCTAGCCCTTCAGTTGACATTTATAAAATACTCATATATAATTATTTTGTGGATAAATAATAGGTATTCTTCAGTAGTTTAATGGTATGGATACTTCTTGGCTCAATGTGGGAACTTAATTACCAAAGGTTTATACCTTGATAGAGTGGAATACCCTTCCCTTTAAAATACTCCAAGCATTTGGAGACAGAATGAACAACCCCTGGGAGGACAGCATCATAGGTAAATTAGAGTCAGTTCCACACAGTTAAAGATTAAGTGTGCAAGTCAGAAGGCACATTTACAGTGTGCACAGAGAACTTATCTCTTGGTGAAGAACAGAACAGAAGAAGGAATAGAACAGAAGACAGAGGCTCTGATAGACTCATCTATTTAAATCTTTGCTTGTTTTCTTTCTCCCACAAATGTCAGATCTGTGTATTTCCCTGTTAAAAGTTTTTTTTCATCACCTTTGCAGGGAATCTTATGATTAAATCACATTTAAAATACTGGTATCCTATACTTTGATAACAAAACAAAAATGTGTTTTTATTATTGGTTAAATGTAATATCATTCATCATCATTCTGTAAAACTATAGTATGTTAAATTATAATTGTAGATGCATATTATTAATTTTCCAAAACCATAATAGCTTTTCAAAATAAAGGATAAATTTTCAAGTGTGTATATTTAAGATAAAAGTGATGTAGAGCTGGGCGTGGTGGTGCACGCATTTAATCTCAGCACTCCGGAGGCAGAGTTAGGAGGATCGCTGTGAGTTCAAGGCCACTCTGAGACTCCATAGTGAATTCTAGGTCAGCTTGGGCTAGACTGAGACCCTACCTTGAAAAGAAACCAAAGAAAATAAGTGATGTAGAAAATTAAGGCATCTCAGAAAAATAAAATAAAAACAGACAATGGCAAGAAAATCTGAGCCACAAAAGGACAAAACAGGGCTGGAGAAATGGCTGAGTGGTTAAGACACTTGCTTGTGAAAACTAAGGATCCAGCTTTGATTCCCCAGTACTAACATAAGCCAGATACACGTGGTGGTGCATATGTCTGGAATTCAGTTGCAGTAACTACAGGTCCTGGTGTGCACATTCTCTATCTACCCCTTCTCTCTTAAAATAAATAAATATTTTTTTAAAAAATAAAGGACAAAACAATCTTGTCAAAAATCTTTGAGAATAGGGAAAAGTATTTGTTGTAGTCTTAATGTTTACACCCGCATGAAATTCATATTTTGAAATCCTGATTCTGTGTGCAATGGTATAGGTCTTTTGAGAAAGTGACCAAATCATGAATGATGGCCTCAGGATTGGGACTTGTGGCTAACAAAACAGGTTCCAAAGAGCTGTGTTCTTCTAGTCTAGCATGTATAGAAGAAGGCCATTTATGAGTCAGAAAACAAGATCTCACTAAGATTATTACATTTTTAGACAAGTTCACATTGAAATTCCAGCCTATTGCACATCAAGTGACACATTTTTGCTTTTTATAAAGTGCCCAGTTTATTGAATTTTATTATGGAAGACCGATTGAACTAAGGTGTGCTGACCTAAGTAACAATGGATGTGTCTAAATCTCAAGGCAAATTTATCAACTATGTATCATGTTCTAGTGAAATGAGCTTCCCACTGAAGATAATGCTAGGATGACTATGAGTTAAGTATATGATACATACATGTGGACCTGCCACCATGAAGCCCATGATGTTGTAAAATGAATATATGGTACAAATAAAAATGAAAACAAACAGGATGAGCATCTAGTAAAGTGATTGTCAGGAAAAAATGTTCAAAGGAAAAAATTTCCTGTCATGATAACACATAATAATAATAGTGTATCCCCTTGAAATTATGCGACACAGTGGAATTTGTTTTCTGAGATATCATTCCCCCAAAACACAGCCCATGCTAATCATGAGAAAAATAACAGGTTAATATTAATTGAAGGACATTGTAAAATCATCTTTGCCCACCATATGTATAACACAACCTCAAATTTCCTTAAGTCCACTAACATATAATAAAAAATAAGGCAATGCAGATATTAAGAAATCAATAAAATTACATTTAGAAACAGAGTAATAATATCTTCATCACAAATTAAATTTTTATAAATCAGTTTTTTGTAGTAAAACTTTGGAAAAGTAGAATAAAGAAAATCTTCTTAGTTGAATAAACCATAATATAATAGTAGATACCATTTGTAAGTTTGAGTATATTTCTAATTTGTATAAAAAGTGCTTATATTCTACACAATACGATACTAATATGTAGTCTAGAAAGAAAGTGGGAAGAAAACAAAGACACTTGGTTCCTGAAGAATGAATTGACAGATGCTACTTCAGTTAAATGGATAAACAAATGGCCAAGGGGCAGGCTTTCAGAAAAACCCTTAGCTTGTCAAATTGACTCATTATATATTAATGAGAGACTTCCTGGAATTCAAGTTCATGACAAATCTTAGCAGTAAAGCCTTTACTTACAGAATGCTTTTTAGTAAGAGGCACCCTATTATCCAATATTGGCTATGCCAATCAAGCCTGTACATATCGATTTATAGGACTTGACTTTCTAGAAAATGTCAGGGCTAGTCTGTCACTGTCTGGACATAATATATTTCATGACATGAAGGTTCTTTATGTTTAAGTGATGGGCACCAGATGTTTAGATAACAAATCTATACTATGATATTAATGTATCAGAAAATGGAAATCAAGGATCTTGAAAGCTGTGTTGAGGCATCATATGCTTCTCCTGCTTTACATAGTATCTATGATAGTCTTTCTAAAATTATTAATAGGGACAAATATTTGGCATGAGTTGTGTTTTGTGTGTGCTACACTTAAAGCTACAGCTATGTTTGAAACCTTAGATAATCAAAACATTTGTTGAAAATTATAGAAAAAAGATAAATTTTACCCACAACAATGCACAGTGACCCATATTTTTAGTAGTCTAGAATTAGTTAGTCTTACTTATATATTTGTAATTAAAAAATAAATAAGGGCCTATCAAGGGTGTCAAATCAGTAATGATCTTGCCTTAAAAGCACAAGGACACAAGTTTTAATCACTAGAAACCACATAAAATAAAAAGAAAAGGAATGTGTGATGGTACACACCTACAATCTTAGGTTTGGGTGGGAGAGATAGAAGGATCCACAGGGTTCAAAAGACAGCAAGTCTAGCCTGACTGTGAGTTCCATGGCAATGTGAGACTCTGTCTTAAAGAAATGGAAGTGTTTCTGAGGATGGTACACAAGGTTGGTCTCTAACAAACACACACACACACACATACACACACACACACACACACACACACACGGAGAGAGAGAGAGAGAGAGAGAGAGAGAAAGGGAAAGAAATGAATATATAAACTCATACAAAACATGTATTCAGAAAAGTTAATTTTTGTTTCAAGAACATTGACTGAAGAGTTGAACCAATGTTCACTGATTAGATTTATACAATTTTTTATAAGGAGCTCACTAACATGGATACACAATAAGATGAAGGTATAAGTAAAATCCCACAATATTTCTGTGCCAGAACAAGGATTGAGAATATGTATCCTTTTAGGTTGTTATCCATTTATTTAAGTGATCTGAGGGCCATCTGGGAAAAATTATACAGAGTTAAAATTATTTTCAGAGTAGCATTAGATGAGAAAACAACAGTTTTCTTTGAATCACTGCATCATTTTATTTAGTTAAGTAACTTTCTATTGATAATTTCCATAACTGTAGACAATAATCCATAGTAATTCTCTCCCTCTCCCCACTTTCCCCCTTGAAACTCCACTCTCCATCATATACCTTCCCCCATAAATCAGTCTCTGTTTTCTTTTGATGTCATCATCTTTTCCTCCTATTGTGATGGTCTTATGTAGGTAGTGCCAAGCACTGTGAGGTCATGGATATCCAGACCATTTTGTGTCTGGAAGTACATGCTGTAAGAACTCCTAACTTGCCTTTGGCTCTTGCATTCTTTCTGCCACTTCTTCCTCAATGGACCCTGAGACTTGGAAGATGTGATAGAGATATTTCAGTGCTGAGCACTCCTCTGTCACTTCTCAGCACCATGGTGCCTTCTGAGTCATCCCAAGGTCACTGAAATCTAAAAAGATAAGCTTATCAAACCAGAAGTGAGAGTAGCATTAATGTATGAGCATGGACATTAAGATAAGTGCTT
This sequence comes from Dipus sagitta, assembly GCA_036346955.1. Lineage (NCBI taxonomy): Eukaryota > Metazoa > Chordata > Mammalia > Rodentia > Dipodidae > Dipus > Dipus sagitta. Next base: position 54,030,755 of record CM070774.1, read on the forward strand.
ACTGGGAAGTTTGGTGAGCATAGTATATACATTTAGCCAGACACCAGCAGACGTTACACCCCTAGGGCTCATGACTACTCCTGTTGTAGGTTTTCAGTATCAGGGATGTATTCCCTCCCATGGGGTGGGCCACCAGTCCAAGGAGAGAGCATTTGGTTTTGCCCATAACAGTCATACCTCTATTGCACCCATTGGCTCATTTGGCCTGGCAGGCCAAATTTAAGGCTTGCAGTGTCCACTGTTGAGTATCTTCACTGGTGATTCTTTCTCTCCCATTGAATTGCATGTAGCATAGCTTTCTCCAGCTTTCTCTCAGCTGGTCTACATGAAGAAGGTTTTCAGCTCAGCTCCAACAGGATTTCTCAGTGACCTTGCAGCCCAAGTATGTGGACTCTTCAGCAATAGGGTCTTACCATCTATTCCTGGTGGGAAACCAAGAGCCTTGGCAAGGGCCTGTAATGTCTTAGGGGTATCAGTGACTGCCCTGTGAAACAACTCACTGGAAAGGTATCCATCCATGACACTGAAAATTTTCTAGTAACAATTTATAGGTTCTGAGTGTTCTATTGTCCAAAAAAGTAGGTTTCTATATGTCTTATTTATATCCTCTTAGATTTTGATTAGCCCTCCCTCCACCTTTACTTTACTCAATCTCTTCCCCTGACCTCACTTAGGCCATTAATCTGTTCTTCTACTTACATATATATAATACCATCCTATTAACTCCCCCTCCCTCCTTTCTATTCCTTTATATCCCCTTCCTAGCTTACTGGCCTCTGCTACTGAATTTTGTTCCTACTCACATAGAAGTCCAATCATTTGTAGCTAGGATCCACATATGAGAGAGAACATGTGACATTTAGCTCTTTCTGGTCCTGGGTTACCATTGCATATTGCTGGATATTTCCACTTCTGTTTTAATGAGGACATAAGCTGTCTGATTTGTGTACTTTCTCTGCCTTTTATCTATTGTAGTTCCATAGAGGATAATACAGTTGTATTACTATCAACTACTTTATTTTAAAATGTTAACTCTAGGATCAGTAATTGAGTTATTGTTCAATCATGGTTTGAAGCCTTTCTCTCTCCCAAAATAATGCAAATTTTAAATTATATTAAAATAAAAAGAAAATAATTCATTTGTATATAGCCACAGACACAAAGAGACAAAAATTCTAAAATTTCTAGGTTGGGATTAGAATACCATGAGTGTAGATTTGTGTTAAAGTAGAAAGTTGTGTTGTAGTAAACACAGAAAGAGGGTGGAGGGTTGGTATGGTTTTGTACAGTATGACACTGAAGTATATGGTGTAAAGGCCTTCATATTGATGCATGGGAAACAGAGGTAGTGATGAATATAATAGTGTAGACCCCAAATTAAATTCCATAAAGTGTTAACAAATTGAAAAATTATACAAATAAACTTTTTCGTGTGTGGAACAATGCTATGTATATACTATTATGGACTCTTGCAATCATTATAGAATTGTTGTTTTCTTAATATTCAATAATTCTGTGTTTGACAGATAATCTGTAGGTTTATAATAATTGCTGTGGTTGAGATATGAAGTATTTTCCCCAAGACCTAATATATTAAAGACTTGGTCCTCATCTGGTTAAACCAAGCAGAACTATGTTCGGGTAATTTCATCATTAGGTTAGCCCACTGATGAATTCATAATTAAAGACAAAATGAGAAGAAGGGATTAAAACTACAAATTGGGGCCTGGAATAGGAAGTACATCACTGGAAATGTGACTTTGAAAGGTAAAACTGCTCCAAATCTCCCAAATCTCTCTCTCTCTCTCTCTCTCTCTCTCTCTCTCCCCCCTCCTTTTCTAGATCTTATGCAAGCCACCTCCTCCATCATACAGTCATCTGCTATCATGTACTCACAGGTTTTTGCTTCACCATATGTCTAGAAGCAATGGTGCCATGGGCTGAAACCACTACAACTTTTAAATTGTTTCTTGAGGTGCTTTTCACAGCAAAGTGTAGCCATCAAAAAAACTTTCCCATGTATCAGTTATCTACTACTCCAGAGAATTAATGGAATCCCTACTTAAAGCATTCCATCAGTTACACGAGGGAGTGCACCTCAAGGAAATTGCTCATTCTCATAATTTTTTTCAGTAAAAGAACTTCAAAATTGTATTAATGTGTTACTAATAGTTTAATATGCTATCAAAAGTTCAACACTTTTTAATGTTGTCTTATTCATATAGAATTATAAAATATGTTACCACCTGTGATAATTTGCATGGATGTTTCCTCAAGATTTAGTTTTATTTAAGCTTCTTGTAACTCCAGCCATGGCTGGAGGAGGTGCTACTGTGGATGGATCCTAGCATCTAGCCCTAAGTGTTACTGGAGGTGCAGCTGTATTCTAGCATAGGTGTGCAGAGTGTTTGAACTCTGCCTATGGTCCCTGGGGTGTGCTTTCTTAAGATGATGGTGGTGGCTGTTTCTCTCTGTGTGGACCTGTGAAAGGGGGCTGGCTTCTTCTGCCATTATGGAACCTCCCCTGGATCTGTAAGCTTCAAATAAATGCTCTTCCTCATATAACTGGGTCTTGTCTGAAAGTTCGTCCCAGCAATGTGAATCTGACTGTACCACCTAATATTATTTGGTTGTTTTATATTGAAATTATTAGATATTTGCTTAGGTATTGGTAATAATTAGATTAAAATCTTTTATTTGTAGAAATCAGTTCTTTGGGAGAATTGTGAGTGGACATGAAATTGGACAACCATGAATTAACTGCTAATAAACATTTTGAAATTTTACATTTAAAAATTGAATAATTAATACATCTATTGAAGTAACCTAATGTTTAAATTATCTCAGCAATTTATAGACTTGATGAAAACAAGTCATTAATACCCTTCTACACTGAGAATAAATGGCAATTACATAAATACAGTATTGAAAATTTAGATTGTGAATCAATACATGATTTAAATAATCAGAGAAACTTCTTTTTGGAGATGGCTGTGGATGCTGGGAAGATTCTAAACTCATATCTAACATGACCTCCAAAGCTCAAGGGATATGGTAAAATAGGAAATGGAAAACAAATTTACAGATTATTGAGCCCATCAACATTTTACCTAACTTAGATGATAGGAAGGACAAAAAGAATCATTTATCAAACTGGAAGATCTACTTGGAAAGAGGACGGTGTTCAGTGGAATTTGCTGAGGAGGATGACAAAGGGTTAATGGAAGGAATTGGGATCAAATTATACTGTGTCCGAGGGAGAGAGAGAGAGAGAGAGAGAGAGAGAGATGATAAGCAAATTACTTTGTGTCCCAAGACACCTTTCCCAATGATAAGCTTTATTCCATTAATATAAATTCCTATGTCTTGGAGCACATATACTTGTAAACTATTATCAACAAAGAATGTTTATATTTTACTTTGTAATCTGTCAGGTTTCAGAAAGTTGATTATTTTAATATATAATTATTGATAATGTCCATTATAATTTAATTTAAGAAAATAAGTAACCAGACTATGGCAGACAGCCTCAGGTTGCTGGGATGAACCTACAGATCAGACAGTTTTTAAAGAAAGAAGGGATTTATTTAAAGCTTACAGATCCAGGGGGAGTTCCATAATGGCAGAAGTATCTGCCCCATTCCCTCACCTCACAGGGCCAGACAGAGAGAGAAGCCAAAATTAACCACTACCATCACAGGCAAAAACACACTTCAGGAGCTTAGGTAGAACTGAGGCACTTTGCATAACTTAGACTAGAATTCCCCAAACATACCTTAGGGCTAGAGATACCTCCTCCAGCCAAGTGGCTGGAGACCCAAGAAGCTTTAATAAAACCTAAGTCTATTGGGGGGCACCCATTCAAACTAACACTCTACCCATGGCCCCCAGTAGATTCGTAACCATCAACCAAGTCAATAAACAACCTACAAAATGGGAGAAAAGCTTTACCAGCTATGAATCTGACAGAAAATTAATGAACAGCCTTAACAAGCAGTGGCTCCTGTGAGGTACACCTCTAAACATCCGGCAATACATAACTATTGGTGCAATAGTGGCAGGTCAGTTTTGGTGACAAATAAGTGTTCTGTGATTATATCTGAGACCTGTTCCATAGGAAAGAATTTTTTTTAAGTTTTTAGGCACTGAAAACTGAGACACAAAACTATGGTTTGCAAGGTCACAGGCCTTAATGGGAGGCTACCATTGCCCTTTGGCTACAAGGATATATTATTCATCAAATTTCCTTCTAGTTGTTTATGTTTATACACATAGATTGGCTACAAGCATATATTATTCATCAAATTTCCTTGTAGATGTTTATGCTTATACACATAGATTAGCGATGTTGTCACGTATGGAGGAAGAGCCTTGCTTTTTCAAATAATGGTGACAGTTGTGGGTAAGACTCATTATGGTGATGAGAAGTACTGACAGCTGAGTGTTCAGCAGTGGATAAGACATCTCTATTACACTGACCAGGTGTTAGGGTTCATTGTGGAGACAGGAAAAAAATAGTTTTACTACCACTGCTGGCAAGAACAGTTTTTCTTTGTAGTCTCACAGTGGTCTTGAATGCACGGAGATCCTCCTACCTCTGCCTCCTGAGTGCTGGGATTGAAGGTGTGCGCCACCATGCCTGGCTATGCATGACCATATACCTCAACAAGGAGGGGCCAGAGGGAGGGGGTAGGACATGGATGAGCCTAACAATGGTACCAAATTGACTGTATTTGATGAGCACAAAACAAATTAATAAGAAAAAATAAAACAATAAAAATCTTCATATGTTCAAATGTAAAAAATAAAAAAGAACAGCTTTTCTTGGTAGATGGTGAATACTGAAGAGACTAAAAACTTAACAATTACTGAACATAAGATGCTGTGGAGAGCTCATCACTAAATGAGATATACTTATCACACATTTCAAAGTTCAAGGCATATCACAGAATAGAAGGAAAAAGAGAAATATTCAGAGGAAGGGAAGAGGAGGACTTTGGGACACTATCCGCTGGACATTACATGACACCTTTATTCATAACTTTGCAATGAAGGCTACTACACAATAAAATCTGTGCAATATTGAGCTCATCAACCTTTTGACACAGAGAAATTAGGATATGTGCATGTGTGTGTGTGCGTATACACACACACACACACACACACACACACACACACACACACAGAATGGGACATCACAAATCAAGATAAGCCAGGGTCTACTTGGAAATAGGAGGGAATCAGATGAATGGGGTTGGTGAGAGAGATTAAAAAGGGGATTGGGGGAATTATGATAAAATTACAATATGCATTAAAATTCTTAAAAAGTTTAAGTCTTATTGTCTTGGGTACATGCAGGCTAGGTGCTGTAGATGACTGAGACTATGTGGCGATTTTCTTTCTATGATTGGGTAAGTTCACTGAGAATGATCTGTTCCAGGTTCAACCATTCTTCCTCAAATTTCATTGTGTCATTTTTTCTTACTGCTGTATAGAATTCCATTGTCTAGATATACCACATCTTAGTTATCCATTCTTCTACTGTTGGACATCTGGGTTGATTCCAGCTCTCAGCTATTACAAATTGAGCCGCTACAAACATGGTTGAGCAAATCTCTCTAGCCTGTGGTTTGAAGGTTTTAGGGTAGATGCCCAGTAAGGGAATAACTGGGTCTGTTGGTATCTCTATACTCAGCTTTTTCAGAAGTCTCCAAATTGCTTTCCAAAGTGGTTGTACCATCCTACATTCCCACCAACAGTGGATGAGTGTTCCTACTTCTCCACATCCTCGCCAACATTTATTTCCATTTGATTTTTTGATGTTTGATATCCTTATTGGGGTAAGGTGGAATCTCATAGTTGTTTTAATTTGCATTTCTCTGATGATTAGGGATGATGAACATTTTCTTAAGTGTGTGTTTGCCATTTGTATTTCTTCCTCTGTGAAGTGCCTGTTGAGCTCTTTGCCCCATTTTGTGAGTGGGGTGTTTGACTTCTTACTGTTTAGATTTTTGAGTTCTTTGTAGATTTTACAGATTAGGCCTCTATCTGTTGGATAACCCGCAAATATTTTTTCCCATTCTGTGGGCAATCTATTGGCTTTGTTTATTGTATGCTTATCTGTAAAGAAACTCTTCAGCTTCATGTGATCTCATTGGTTGGGTGACTGTTTAAGAACCTGAACTACTGGGGTTTTGTTCAGGAAGTCTTTTCCCATTCCTATATTATGGAAAGTACTTCCTATATTTTCTTCCAGTAGTATTCAAGTTTCTGGTCTTATATTGAGGTCTTTGATCCATTTGGACTTGAGTGTAGTGCATGGTGAAATGTGTGGATCAAGTTTCAATTTCCTGCATATGGTTATCCAGTTGTCCAGCACCATTTGTTGAAGATGATGTCTTTTTTGTAACCTATATTGTTAGGGCCTTTGTCATATATCAAGTAGCTATAGTTGCTTGACCCAAAGTCCGGGTCCTCAAGTCTATTCCATTGGTCTGTACTCCTGTTTTTATGCCAGTACCATGCTGCTTTTATTACTATGGCTTTGTAATATAGCTTTAGATCAGGTAAGGTGATAACTCCAGAGGTATTTCTTTTGCTGAGGATATGTTTGGATATGCGAGGCCTTCTGCCTTTCCATATGAACTTTGAGATCATTTTTTCTTTTTCTTTTTCTTTTTTTTCTTTTTTTTTTTTTTTTTCGAGATAGGGTCTCACTCTGGTCCAGGCTGACCTGGAATTAACTCTGTCATCTCAGGGTGGCCTTGAACTCATGGCAATCCTCCTACCTCTGCCTCCCGAGTGCTGGGATTAAAGGCATGCGCCACCACGCCCGGCTGAGATCATTTTTTCTATCTCTGTGAAGAACACTGTTGGGATTTTAATTGGAATTGCATTAAATCTGTATATTGCCTTTGGTAGGATTGCCATATTTTATAATGCTAATTCTGCATATCCAGGAGCATGGGAGGTCTTTCTATTTTCTCAAGTCCTCTTCAATTTCTTTTTTGAGTGTTTTTATGTTTTCATTGTATAGATGTTTCACTTCCTCAGTTAACATTATTCTAAGGTATTTTTGTTGTTGTTGTTGTTGCTATTGAAAATGGGACCATGTCCCTTATTTCTTTCTCTGTATCTTTGTCATTTGCATATAGAAAGGCTATTGATTTTGTGCATTGATTTTGTATCCTGCTACTTTACTGTAGGAGTTAATCACATTCAGGAGTTTTGGGATGGAGTCTCTCAAGTCTCGTACATATACCATCATGTCATCAGTGAATAGAGCTAACTTAACTTCTTCCTTTCCAAATTGTATCCCTTTTATTTCCTTCTCCTGTCTTATTGCTTGAGCTAGGACTTCCAGTGCTATATTGAACGGCAGAGGTGAGAGTGGACAACCCGTGTCTTGTTCCTGATCTTAATGGGAATTCCTCCAGTCTCTCTCCATTAAGTATTATTTGGGCCTTAGGAGCTTTGTAAATTGCCTTTATTATGTTAAGATATGAACCAACCATGCCAATTCTCTCCAATGTTTTGGTCATGAAGTGATGTTGTATCTTGTCAAAGGCCTTTTCTGCATCTATTGAAATGATCATGTGGTTTTTATGTTTGACCTTGTTTATGTGGTGTATTACATTGACAGATTTCCGTATGTTGGACCACCCCTGTGTTCCTCGTATAAATCCCATTTGGCCAAGGTGGATAATGCTTTTGATGCGTTTTTGGATTCGGTTTGCGAGGATTTAGTTATGGGTCTTTGCATCTAAGTTCATCAGTGAAATAAGCTGGTAGTTTTCTTTTCTTGTAGCATCTCTGCCTGGTTTTGGAATTATGGTGATACTAGCTTCATAAAGGAATTGGGTACCTTTCCCTGTTCTCCACTTGACGGGTGGGGAGGGAGGGAGGAGAGGGCAACAGAGGGGGTGGGAAACACAAATCTAGACCCAAAAGGCAATGCTATCATAAAATTCTACCTCCTAAATGGCAGAAAAATGACTGAACTTTCAACAGGACCTTAGAGGGAACACCTGAGACACAAGACACTGGAAAGGGTATGAGGAAGACTGACCTTAATCTTCTACAGCTTCTCTCTCTTTCTCTTCTCTCTAACTCTTTTATATTAGTTATCTTTTTCTTCCTTTTCTTAGTGGGAACTGACCTGTAAGACGCAGTACCAACATGTGGCTATCATCCACAATGAGCTTTTGATCAGACAGACCTACAAGGTTCCCTAAAAGAAAGACAGATTTCTGTCAGAGTACTTGATGACCCACAAAGTTTAGTGGTAAGTCCCTACTGCTGAAGACACCTTATGCAGTTGACATGTAAAATGAAATGGCATAGCTGGAAGCTGGAAGACAGTCAGTCCCCAGACAGTCAGCATGTCTAGTGCCAGAAGGTGCTACATGGGCGACTGGGGGAAAGTGACCAATATCTGTCCAAGCAACTCATGGTCTAGCCTACTTAGCAGCAAATAACCTGTTGTGATGCTCACACAAGTGCAATAGTGGCACACAGCCATGGTGGGAAACCAACTTCTCTTGATTCAGCTATCTGATCCCCTCAGTCATATGGGACCCATAGCTGGAGCTGGGAAACAAGTCAGAATCATATCCAAACATAAGCCTGCTCTCCATTATCAAGCTACCACCAATCGTGAGCTACAAGAGGGCCTACACCTATTAAATTCTCTATAAAAAAGTAAGGGCTATCTCATTTGTCTGTTGCTGACTTACTCTCCATTGGAGAATGTGCTTCTCCTTTTCAGATAGATGTTGATCCTAAGGAGAGAGCCACCCCATCATACCTCCAAAGGGCCCCAGCTGAAACTAAGAACAATTGGCAAAACAAGGAGGGCTGCTGCTGTCTTGGTAAACCGGGTACCAGCACAAGGGTGAAGGAGATCAACATAGAGAAAAATCAACTCCTACCAAATCAGAGATCCAGAGATCCAGGGCCCGCTAATACCTCATCACTGAATCAGACCAAAAATGAACTCAACATGGCTCAGAGAAATTTTGTGGAAGAGGGGGTGGAAAGAATGTCAGAGCCACACGTTGGTCATGATATGAAGAGACATTTATCCTACCCGTAACTGTGGGCTAACTCCAGAATGCATGACCCATATACCTCAACAAGGACAGGCCAAGAGGTACCAAATTGACTGTATTCGCTGAGTACACAACTAATTAATAAAAAAGAGATAAATCAAAAAAAGTTTATCTTGTATATATCATCTATATGCTTTTGCGTAGATACAAATACACTTAGAAGAAGCACATATATATGTGTATATAGATATATATGCATATGTATATATATATATATATATATATATATATATATATATATATATATATGTATATACATATATATGGATAGAGAGGGAAACATATTTGTGTTCGCATGCATATCTTTCATATATGATCTTTGTTTTATAGAAATATAAAAATATTTTTATATGCCACCTTCATTTTAGTAACTAAATTTCTTACCCACTGATTCATGCCATGTAGAAAATGATTTCTTTTAACTGAATAAGAATAAAATTTCTAATTAAAGAAGTTTTGACATGTGTGACCATTTTGAAATGACTTTTTATGAAAACAGTATGCCAATTAGATTGTCACACATTTTATAAAGCTAAGAATTGTTAACATAAATTCTGCATTTCATATTCATTTCAGGAACTCAAAGAAAGTTGGACCAATTAGGCATCTTAAGTAAGTATATCAGGGCTGGGAAGATTGCTTAATTGTTAATGCAATTGTCTGTGAACCTGAGGATTAAGGTTTGGTTCCCTAGTACCACACACACCAGATGCCCAAGGTGATGCATGCATCTGTAGTTCATTTGCAGTGTCTAGAGGACCTGGCATGCCTATTCTCTTTCTATGTGCCTCAACACCTGTGTGTGTCAAATAAACAAAAAAAAAAAAAAACAAATAAATAAAATATTTTAGTGTAGTTTATTAAGACTAAAATTTCAAATATTGAAGTGAAACAATGTCCAAGTTCAAAACACTGATACAAGAGCTATGATTACATTAAAATGATCACTGTGTAAATTGTGAAAAATAAATGAAGGAAAAGAATAATTGGTGAAACAAGCAAGGGTGCTGTTTTCTTGGTGAACTGGGTACCAGCACACGGGTAAAGGAGATCAACACGGAGAACAATCAACTCCTACTAAATCAAATATCCAGAGGCTCCCAACACTTCATCACTAAAGCAGACCCAAAATGAACCCAACATGGCTCAGGGAAATTTAGCAGAAGAGGGGGCAGAAAGAATGTCAGAGCCACATGTTGGTCATGATACGCAGAGACATTTCTCCTACCCATAACTGTGGGCTAACTGCACAATACATGACCCATATACCTCAACAAGGAGGGGCCAGGGGGAGGGGGTAGGATGAGCCTAACATTGGTACCAACTTGATTGTATTCACTGAGTACAAAAATAATTAATAAAAATAAATTATTAAAAAAGAGAAATATTCAATAGAAAAGCGATTATGACTGTGACTATATCCTGGTATCAGAATGTGTGATTGTAATAGATGAGGCAGTAGAGATGGCTTTGCAGTTTAGTGCTCTTCCTGCACAAGCATGAGGGCATGAAGGGAGTTTGTAATCCTGAGTTAGAATCTCCTAAATCTATGTAAAAAGTTTGGTGTGCCCATGCATATTGGTAACGCTAGTCCTGAAGGAGACCTGAGATGTGGCACTCACCAGAGCTTAATGGCAAGGAGTGGGAGCAGTAAAGTGTCTCTGGCTCAGAAAAGAACAAGAAGAACAATGGAGTAAGACACCTGATGTTCCCTCTACTGCCACAGGCAAGCACATGCTACTGCAGATGACTGCAATGGGCACTGGGTGGGAAAATACATGTGCATACACCACACACACACACACTCCAAATAACACACATGCACAAGCAAGATACATAAATAAATAAACCAATTTTACATAATCATTATCAGAATCATTCTTCGTTAATGTTGTTAAAATGGTTATTATTTCTAGCAGTGCCAGCCCACATTCTGAAGGAACAGATACATATGTTCCTGAATAAACACAATCCTGATGAAATGAAGATTAACTACATAATTGTTTATATGTAACATGTACATATATGTAGTATACATGTAGTTTTACAATGCTTATTCTTATCTCTGCTTATCACTTTACAATAGGTACTTTTTTCACATTTGTATAATGTACATACATGATTTTTTTCAAAGGTACATCGGTGGGTAAGAACACTAGCTTTGCAAACATTAGGGGCTGAGATTGAAGCCCAATATGTAGAAAAAAATGTTGGGAATGTTGGGCATGGGCACTCACAATTGTCACCTTAGCTCTCAGGATGGGAGAGATGAAGTCAGGAGGGTTACTGGGGCACTGGTCAGTCAATCTAATTGAAAAAATAAGAAGCTCCAAGTTTGGTGGGAACCTCCATATTAGGAAATAAGAGAGAAGATTAAGAGAGGACACCCAATCCCCACTCCTGGGTGTGGAACACAAATATCTGTACATACATGTGCATACAACATGAACACACCCACCTCACATATCACACACACATAAAAAAAATCCAGCTTATTGAAGCTTAGTTAGGTGTAAATTATTAGTTGATGAGACTATGTGTAATAGTTTATTAAATGGATTGATATATGTAAGTTTTAAAATAATCAGGCATTCACAATACATATGATGTGATAAGCTAAGCATTGGTAAATAATGTATAGGCTGTTAAATTTAGTCTTGACCCAATTTGAGACAATTTACAAATCTCTAGGTATATCAGTAGGCTCTGGTTCTTGTTCTAGTATGAAAAAGTAACAAAATTTAAAAAGGGAAACAAAGAAAACAAGATAAAAGAACTACTTATGTAATTAAAAATAAAATATTAATTGGTAAAGTACATGGCTTAGTGAAAATGGCTGTTATATCAAAGATGTAAAATGACATTTTTTCTTCTTCGTTTCCTAAATAAATTATTACCTCATCAGCCTGAACTATCCCCAATAGAATGAAAGAAGCTAATTAGTATGCCTACTTATATACACATGATTTATTAATGTCATTTTAGATAATTGCTAAGCATCCTTAATTTCCTATTTATTCTCCTTACTCAAGATATTTTAGATGTTCTTAGTTACTGACAGAGGACTTGCATACCTAGACACACTCCTGAGGCAGTCCTAATTTTACTAATAACATGTCAAATTCATGTCTCATTTGGAAGTCAACACCCAAAGTATCCACTGATTGTGGACTCAGTAGCCCTGCATAGGTCATTCTAACGCTGTAGCATGTTAGTTTTTGTTAGTTTGGTAGACTTCACTGAGCCTACTGTGCTTTCTATTCTGATCTTTAGTCCAGGATATCTGCCTGTATCTTCTTCTCACCCATAGCAAGCTCCTCAGTTTTTAAATTATTTTTCTTATGAGACATACAAGAGGGTAATTCTTTTTATTTATTTTTTGTTACAAGAGGGTAATTCTTGTCAGTACCGGCAGAATACTTATCTAGAGCACCCTGAATAGGACAATTAGCAAAACTGGTTTAAACACATTTTGCTGTCAGCTTAATATTTGCTGAGTTTCAAATTATTGTGAGATAAGTATTCCAAATGGTATTCTCTTTCCAGTGGTCTTACTTGCTCCATGTCTCTGTAATAAATCTTCCACCCGAATTATTGTTTGGAGGGTGGAAATCCCACCATACTTGCCTTACTGCTTCTCTCTGATTGCTTTACTACCGCTTGTCTTTTCTCCGTGTGTGTGTGTGTGTGTGTGTGTGTGTGTGTGTGTGTGTGTGAAATGATTTGAAATCAGAGACGTGCATCTTTGTTGTTCTCTATCCCCCTAGATCAGTAGCAATGTACTCATGATTATAAAGCAAAGGGAACAGTAACCTCACCCTGTGCATACCTCCACTCTCTAACACCAGCCTGAAATTGCAATCACCTAGAAAATCCCAAAACTTGTAAAATGAGACATGATTCTATACCACATCCTGGATTTGGAATTATTAAACTTCCTGAGTGATACTAACAGTGAACTAGAATTAAGGTGAATTTTTTGGGGGTAAGGGGTGGCGCCTTCCTCCTCAGAGAGAGAACATATATATTAGTTTCTATAGCTCTTATGTTGATTTGTAAATATAATATCAGATGAGCATTTGATTAGATGATATAAGGTTTAGTTTTTGGATAGACACCAACAAATACAACTTCTGATATTCAAGGACACACTGATCTCAAGTCCCCATATTATGCTGTCTGTAGGCTTGCATATTTATATTATTCTAAATCAATTTTCTTCTTTCACATTTAGATTTTTGCTATGATTTTCAAAAAAAATCTTTATTGGGTTGAAACAAAAGAGAATATAAACATTCTTAGTATTGAAAGTACATAGTAAATCTGTAAATTATTTCCAAATGTATATGTATTGTCAATATGTTTAGTAAAGTATGCTTATTAACAAAGTATAATAAGAATGAAATAGAAAGAAAGGCACACAACCCATAATATTACAGAGGAAGTTATACCTTTTAAGCTAAAGGAAAAATATTCTATGAAAAGATAAGAAATAATCACAAAATAGGTTATCTTTATTGGATTTTAATATATAGGTGACATTAATAAAATTAAGCCCAAGGTGTATTTTGCCTTGTAATCTTTTTATTTCCATTTTTAGTGCTTAATTATGTTTCGCTAATATAATAAACCTTGCTTTCAGTCAGTTTTCCTTTTACATTCAACACTGAATGAATCTGCTTTCCATCATTAGAGCCAGCTAAATGAGAGAATATCAAAAGAATGAAGAGGACTTCAAATCCACTGGGAAAGGTTTAAAAAAATTTGTTTGTTTAAAAAAAATCTGTTTGGATTCTAGAAATGATTATTTTATCCAAAGTCTAATGTAAGCTCAAGATAAAACCTACCCTTTAGTTATTGTGATTCATGATTTATTTTGAATACTAAACATCAAAACTAGGCAGTTTCATATTGGGGTACCCATTGGGGTAGGGGCTCAGGGATAAGAAGAAGCAAGTAAAAAACACTTCAACACAGTTTTAAAAGTCATTTTAAAATAGCAAAATTAGATGGAAGTACATGTCACACAAAAAAAGGAATATTCCAGAAATGATTATTATGCATTAACATATATAACATTTATAACTGCACCAGTAATTTTATATAATTTTCCACAGATGAATATTTATATATAAGCGATAAGAGTTAACTTTTTTCTCAAATGTCATATCACTATACATCCATTTAAATTATTAGGAAATGTTCAAATTTGGGGGGAAATCTGTATCTTTTTTTTTTTTTAACAGCAATAGAAGTTTCTGCAGGAACAATGAATTCTAACAACCTGGCCTGACCTTCACTTTCTCTAGGGCAGAACAAACCATCAAGCAAAAAGACACTGAATCTTGACTTGCTGAGGTGAAGGTCACTTCAGTGCCTTTGGGGATGTATTTCAGCCACACTGAAGTCACTAAAGCAAGAATCAAGATATTTGAGCGGCAGTAGAAATAAGGCAATCATTCCCCTTTCTCTCTTCTCTTTGTGTGACAAATTTCTTGCAGTGAAAATAACTTTGAATTGCCCATGTGCTACCAGGTGAGAGGACATACTCAGTGTGGCTTTATTTTCACAGCAGATGAATGGGTAAAATTGCTGAAAGGAAAATCTTTTCTTTTTTCCTAATGTTCAGTCTTGATCTTTTACTTTTTATCTCAGTAACTAAAATTTAGAATGGCATCATACTGCTAGAAAATATTCTATTCATTTTCTAATATTAGTGAGTCAATTATAAAAGGTGGAAATAAAGCACTCACACGTGCATACAATACATATATACCCCATTGAACACACACATGCACACCACACATCTCATGAATATACACACACCAAAAAGGTTATTTTTTCTCAAAATTGTACATTCCTTTAATATATATTTTCATATATTTATATAACATCAATAAGACTTATGAAGACATTGACAACATTTTATATTAAAAATGCCTTTTATACTTTTTAATAAGCATGCATGTTATTAACATGCCATTTATTTCAAAGACATACAATATATAAACCAAGACTATGAGTATAAAATCATATTGTTTTAGCATAATTAGTTTGATAATTTATCCTTTAAATACTATTTTTCTTCTTTATAAAACAATTTTATGTTTTAAAATTAATAAATTGTGGGAATGGAGTGTAACATAAAATTTATATGAAATATGTCTTTATACAAATAAAATTAAATTTAATGTGTCTCAGTAACGTCCTCTGCTTCTTTGTGCTATCTTCAATCTGAGCAGAGAGAACAGTGTCATTCACTGAGGAAAACAGGTCCATCAGCACTTCCTTTAACCGTAGATAGCCCCGGGAAGAGCAAAACTCCATCTTCTAGGGCACTGGACCAACATTGGACTCTGTCTTAAATCTGTGAGAGCTCACAACAGTGACAACCAGTATCAGGTAGAAAAATTCCTATAATTCAGTCACAGCTCAGATATAAGTCATATAAGCAGGAGGAACAGTCTCGACTCTGGGATCACATCATTGCTTTGAGTATACCTGGAGAATGTCTCCCCCTCAGAGACTTAGACTTAAGTGGGACCCAGTTCAACATGTGTCTTGGTGGCCAGTCTGTCTCAAATAATCTTTATCCTCAGATAGCATAGATATTCCCTGGCCATTGTTTGCAAATGAAGCTTGAAGATCAGCTTTACCATAAGACAGAGACCGTCTCCATGGTGGGATAGGCTTTGACTGCATGCTCCCAACTTCAATGGGCCACAGTGCCTTCATGATAGTGCACATGTCTTTGTGGTTACAAGATTCAGCCCAGGTGAGTGTCAGTCTTCCTGGCCAAATACCATTCTTCAACAGCACTACCCCAACATTAAACTGCAAGATATGGCACAAGACCCCATTTGCTAGAAGAGGTAGTAGGCATTAAGAAATTGACTTAGAACCTAGTGCTGAGATGGTAAAACCTAATTGGACAAATCTTAATGACTCTGCCAAAATAACCAGGTCTTGAGAATGAAGCCATTGGAAACAAGTCTGGTGCCAGGTAAAGAAAAATGGCCCTGATCTAGTGTACTTCTATGTAGTCAACTTGAAAGTGGCTTTTTACTGCCATATTGTGTCTTGGGAAGCCTTACCAATAGGTTGCCTAAAACAGTGTGGGTCTTGATCTGGTCTTGTTTAGACCACATTCCATAAGCTTTAGGCTAAGGACATTACATTGCCTTGTGCCATTTGTGGCTTCAAGTATAGTCTGTGGATGTACTCACTATGGTAATTCTTTCTATTCATTTTTTAAAGTTTTTTTTGTAATATTTTATTTATTTTTTTTAAGAGAGAGAGAGAAAGAGAGAGAGAGAATGGGCATGCCAGGGCCTTTAGCCAGTACAATTGAACTCCAGACACATGTGGCATCTTGTACATCTGGCTTATGTGGGTCCTAGGGAATTAAACCTGGGTCCTTTGACTTTGCAGGTAAGTGCCTTAACTGCTAAGCTATCTCTCTGGCCCTTTTTGTTTAGTATATGCCAGTGTGTTAGCATATATCAATAATAATGGATTTATTATATTTCTGTACTAATATAATTAATAAATAAATAAAATGATATGATAAATAAATATCATATTATATACAATATATATCATGTTTTGATTGTATTCTCTATGACTAACCTTCTCTCTATATATGCTTCCCACTTTTAATGATCACAATCTTCTTCCCCACTAGCCAACTAGTACTCATACATTATTTTTTCTTCCTTTTTTGTGACAAAATTAATCTACGTAGGATTGTAAAGTGCTTGCAAAAGCACAGATGAGAGGTTGTAAGATTGTGGGCAACTTATCAGTGGCTACATCAGTGAAGAAAATAACTTCCCATCCCCTAGCAAACATTAAGTGGCTACAAATCCTTAGGAAGGAATGGGACCTCATGAGCTCCTACATAAAGTAATTCTTACCAGTTCTTATAGGAGAGGTATTCTACATGATTGGGCCACAAGCTAGTCATTATTGATAAGATTCTTGGACCTACTTACCACAGGAATAGGCTGTAGGAACAGACTTCCCTTTCTACACATTGCCTAGGTGTATGTTAAATAACACTTTATTGCATGTTAGACATAAATCTGAACTAATATTACCTTCTGGTTCTAAAACCGTGCTGAGCACACAGTAGCAACTCCTTGTGAAAACCTAACTTTAGGACAGCATCTCAAACCCAAATGTTATAATTTCTGGAAAACAGGGCATATATAAACACAGAATATAAGGGCTGGAATAACCCCCCCCCCAAAGTTTTCAAAGCTGAGATGATGACACACTGCACAAGAGCAAGAATATAGAGGAAATGACACATTGATAGGTCAAGGTAAAGCACCCGAAACTAACTCAACAGTAAACCAGTATGGGCTAAATCTCTACTAGAAAACAGTTATTTTCAGGAAACTGAATGATTCTAAAAAAACAAAAAACAAAAAAAAAAAAACAAAAACAAAAAAAAAAAACAACTAATACAAGAATCTAGTAAAGAAATTTAATGAAGAAATGAAGAAATGGAGGAGGATTTTAAAACCATATAAATGCTTGAGATGAAAAAAATATACTAACATAAGAATGCAACAAAACTAATAATTGCAGGTTAAATCGAAGACAAGGAACTCAAAGACTATTAGAAACATGGAGGAGGGGCTGGAGAGATGGCTTAGCAATTAAGGTATTTGCCTGCAAAGCCAAAGGAGCCAGGTTCGATTCCCCAGGATCCACATAAGCCAGATATGCACAAGGGGCACATGCACCCTCAGTTCGTTTGCAGTGGCTGGAGGCCGTGGCCTGTCCATTCTCTTTATGTCTTCCTCTTTTATATCTCTCTCTACTTGCAAATAAATAAATAAAATTAAAAAAAAAACATGGAGGAGATAAAAGAACAAAGAAGGAAGAGAGATGACAAGAACTTTGGGGTGGAATTAAATGAGGATTAGTTTAGTTCATAATTCATTAAAAGGGTTAGATGGATTTAAGGGTGACTTCAGAATGCCAAAGAAACATAAAGTTTGCCCAAAGATATCAGAAAAATTTCCACAACTAGAGAAGAATACCAGTATGTAGGTACAAGGTAGTCAAAAGACACCAGTCAAATTTGACTAGCGAACAAAATATATATTTGCCATACTCTCTCCTCGATAGTAGTTTCATTGTTACTTTACTAGTTACCTTCTCATTGCTGAGACAAAATATCTGAGAAAAAGTAAGTTTAGTGGAAGAAGGATTTATTTTAGCTTATAGTTCCAGTTTATAGTTCATAATGTCAGGGAAGGCATGACAGTATGTTCTGACCATATTCAGTCCTCAGTGAGGACACAGAGAGTGATGAATTCTGGTGCTCAGCCTGTTCTCTTCTGTTTAGATCGTCTAGGATCTCAGCCAATGGAATGATACCACCCAGGGTTACAGCAGACCTCGCCACCTTAATTAACCTAATTAAGATAAACATCCTTACGCATACCAGGAGACTAACCTAATCAAGATAATTCCTCACAAGTGATCACCAGTCTTTTCAAGTTGACAATCAATCTAAACCATCACTTGAAACCGCTCACAACTCTTGTGCATTTGTTTCCTTCTGTAAGCAGATCCATTTACTTATTTAGTGGCCTTAGCTATTGAGCAAGCTTTTCACATCTTATATTCAGATATTATCAGACAGTAAGTCACTTTGTGTGGTTTCATGGTTTTCCTATCTTAAGTTCTTAGAAGAGAAAATACTGTGTAAATTGTGCATGTAGAACCCTTATCTCCCTCTACTTCACTTAAAGTTTCCAATGTGCTAATAAAAAACATGGATAGCTTTCATGGGGGTGAGAACTTAGCTAAGAAAAGATAGGTCGTTCTCTAGGAAGACATGATCGTAGATGTGCCACTAACCTAAGGAAAAGGAATAAAATCTCTGTTTAGAATTTAAATGTCATTTTATCACATGCTATTCTCGTCATGAAGGCTATCAATTCTCAGGATGAACTAATGGATTATAGCTATGCTTTCCATCACTGTCCATTGATCTTTTTATGTTGTATTAGTCTCTAGCGATTGATAGCCCTTATTTCCAACTGTGAACTGCTGGACCTTCAAAAGAGCCAGTTAGGTCCCGTCTGGATACCCTTAGTTAATTTGTGTGGCATATATATTTCACTAAGTTCAAAGGAGTGTCCTCCAGCTAACTTAGGTGACTTTGTTCTTCAAGACAACATTGTATCTGAGTTAGCCATTCTTTGGAAAAATATATAACAGCTAGTAAGATATTCTGAAAATAGATATATACCATCCGCAAATTTTCAAATTCCTATTTTATACAACTAAACATATGTGTAAGATGTCTTGCGCTATTGTATATGTGGGAAAAAATGTGGGAATTAACCATGGGAATGAAATATTGGAATGAACTATGGGAAATATTGTGGGAATATTTTTATAGACATAAAACAACTTTTTATAGACTATGGTTGTGATGTGTTATTTTTTTGACTTTTAACCTGTCTTAAAGTTAATATTACAACAATGTAATCTACCCACTTAAAGCAATGTGACTAGATTTCTCCTGTCTTGTACCTTTGGCCTGAACAGCACAAATGACTAAGCAATTTTTATTTTTTAATTTTAATATTTTATTGACAAGCAATGTCTTGAATGTTGACTAATATCAAGATAACCTCTTCAACCAATTTCCACAGTGACTTGATTGGACTTTCAACTCCGGGCAAGCATATATGTTAGAAATGCTGAACATACTGCTGAAGACAACCAAAACATATTTATACAGTCTAATTAATTCAGTCTATGATCAAAGTTCAGAAATGCTAAAATGTTTTGAATATTCTTTCTTACCTGTTTGTGAGCATGGTCATATGAATTAATGTGGTTGTCAAATTCCTGATGCTTATAATACTGCTTGTCACAGAGCTCACAGTAAAAATTAGCCTTCAAGTCCTCCAGAGCTTTTGCTATGGTATTCTCTTTCTCAGCATAGTCCTGGAAAAAAAAATAAATAAGTAAGGATTGTTAGAGCCACAAATTGGGACATTATGCACAGAGACATTCCCTCTTCCCCATCACTGATGGCTACCCCACAATAAATGACCCATAATCCCCAACAAGGAGGGTCCCTTCAGAGGGGGAAGGACAGGGAGGGGCTAACAATGGTACCAACACGACTCTTTACACACTCAGTATGTACATAACTAATAAAGAAAAAAAAGAATGCAATTAACTATCCATGAGTTTACTTGATCTTGACAGCTGTGAACTCAGTTATCATGATTAGAGTTAGGAACAGAACACAATAACTAACAACAAAAAAGTAAATACCATCTAAGTAAATTAAGAGAAACTATTATTTCTTGGAATAGCCTAGATAATAGAGAACCTGTATATTGTTAACATTTAAAATATGTCCCTTTTGAAGAGGTTTACATTGCTGAATATATACTAGATTTTACCATTTTCCTTATTTACTTAAATGTTGATATAGTAACATTACTTACTTAATCTACATATCATTTGATTGACAGTTGAATTAAGCAATGTCATTTCAGACTGGACCTAAACACCTTCTCCTCCTTGAAAATCATGATACTTTTCTGCAGGTAAGTATGTCACTGAACTGGAAAAGATGTCACTGTGGAGTACAATGGATCACATGGTGCTTATGGGAAATATGGATAGATTTACAACTCTGACCGTCAAAAGATGAAGAACACAGTCAGACATGATTCTCACTGTTTATGAACCATGAAATAGCAAAAATTTTGACTAGGCCTTCCAGATTTCCATAAAAATAATGTTACCTGCCATGTCACGCTTCCTGTAATTGTTTTTAGTGCTAGCTGTGAATATATTTTTCATGTGGAAACACTGACTGATTCTTTATCTGAAACACTCATGTAAGGAAGATTGAAATTTCAGTTTGATCATAGAATATATTTTTCCCCTATCTTCCAAACTCTCTTACAATCCTTTAAATTCAATGCAACTGGGCTGGAGAGATGGCTTAGCAGTTAAGTGCTTTCCTGTGAAGCCTAAGGACCTCCGTTCAAGGCTTGATTCTCCAGGACCCACGTTAGCCACATGCACAACTGGGTGCATGCTTTTGGAATTCGTTTGCAGTGGCTGGAGGCCCTGGCATGCCCATTCTTTTTCTCTCTCTCTCTCTCTCTCTCTCTGTCTCTCTCTGTCTCTGTCTGTCACTCTCAAATAAATAAATAAAAACACACAAAATAAATAAATTCAACCTAACTATCCATTGAGTCTCACATGCTACTATAACATTTTCCTATTCACTGGGCTTTGTACATGAAATCTTCTATAGCATGAGATAAAAAAAGACTTGGTGTCTAAATCTGTAAGTGTTCAATAAAATTGAAAATGTGGTTTACTATTAATAAAATGAATGGCATTATTTCCTTGTTTAATTGTAACATAAATTTATATACACAACCTATAAATACAGGTTACTATGATTTGTAAAATCTATAAATACATACATAGTCCACTTTCTCATTAATTTAAGACAGTTATTCATTGTTAGGTCTGATTACTTTTTATCATCTGCACAGGAAAATGTAATAAATTCTAGCATCATGTAAATTGTTTATTCATGATTTCATCAATTTAAACAATTAATTTAAAACTTCTCAGTAGATTTGCAAACTATTCCCAGTCATGCTATTTATTTCTCCTGAAATAGAAATTGTTGATTTAAAAGAGTGAAAATGAGTCACATTGATCTAGAATTTGTATAAATTTTCATTTAATCATCAGAATGATTTTTTTTGTACAAACATTACATTTCTGAAATGTGTACAGACAATATCACCCCCAGTTTGGCTGGTATGTCCACTATCTCTTCTTCTCCATTTGTGTGATAATGAAATAGGAAATGAATCACATTATGAAAATCATATTATCTAATCCATTTTTAATTGAAGTTTTAAAATTTCTTTTAAATGTTTACTTGTTTATTTGTAATATGGGGAGCAGTGATTTCCTTGCCACTACAAAAAAAATTTGGAAACTGGATTATGTGAAAGGCTTGGAATTGAACTCAAATGGGCAGGCTTTGCAAACAAGTGCCTTTAACCACTGAGCCCAATCCTCGCCTCTTTAATTTGACTGTTATATGCATGATGAGAGATAGAGATGACCAAAAACAATATTAGATAAAGATAGATAATACCAAAGGGAAAAATGGCTGAAAATCAGAGAATACATAAACAAATGTACAACAAGTATATATAATATTCTCAATATATTAATTATCTTGGAAATGCACATCAAAAACAGTATTAAATATGACCAAATCACAACTAGAATTACAGTTATAAAATGATTTTAAAATTTGCAAATGGGGCTGGGGAGATGGCTTAGTGGTTAAGCATTTGCCTGTGAAGCCTAAGGACCCTGGTTTGAGGCTCAATTCCCTAGGACCTACATTAGCCAGATGCACAAGGGGTGCATGTGTCTGGAGTTCACTTGCAGTGGCTGGAGGCCCTGGCATGCCCATTCTCTCTCACTCTCTCTCTCTCTCTCTCTCTGTCTCTCTCCTTCTATCTATCTATCTCCTTCTTTCTCTCTCTGTCTGTCACTCTCAAATAAATAAAGAAAAGTAATAAAAAAATTGTTTTTTAAATTTTCAAATGCCGGCAAAATAACAGAGCAAGGAGAATTCATGAATGCTGTTTGTGGGAATATAAATTAATACAGTAATTGTAGAAAACCGGACATTACTATAAGAAATAACTAAAAATACAGCTTACATTTGAAGTAGCATTTCCATTGAGACATATATATATCCAGAGGAAATTGAAACAGTTTGTGAAAGATATACTTGCACTGTCTTGTTTATTGAACTCACTGCATCATTACTCATCATAGATAATATCTGTAATCAGTCTAAGAATCTATGGATGAATGAATTTTCAAGATGCCATATAAACACACACTGACATATAATTCAGCCTAGAAAAGTAAGGATTTCTTGTCATGTGTGACAATGTGGGTAAGCCCAGTGGACACTAGGTTGAGTTAAAAACAAAGGAAAGAAAGAAAGAAAAAGAAAGGCAAAATCCAAATAAATATTATGATTAAGAGTCTCATGCTCTATCACCTGAGCTGGCCAAGCAATTCTACCAAAGGCAATATACAGATTTAATGCAATTTCAATTAAAATCCCAACATTGTTCTTCAAAGAGATAGAAAAAATGATCTCAAAATTCATATGAAAAGGCAGAAGGCCTCATATATCTAAGCATATCTTCAGCAAAAGAAATACCTCTGGAAGCATCACCATACCTGATCTAAAGTTATATTACAAAGCCATAGTAACAAAAACAGCATGGTACTGGCATAAAGACAGGACAAACTATTCCTCACCCCTATTGCTACTTGAAGCACAAATGCATCAATTACATTGTGTTTTTTTTTTTTTAAGAAATGTATCAGAAAAAGAAAACCTCAAGATTCTCATTGTAACAAAGATATTAACCTAGGAAGAAATAACAAAACTTTTTTATTCTATAACAATATTCTGATAGAAAATTTCATTTGGAAACACCAAATTTACATTTTCTATGTAACACTCCACTCATTACTTAAGAGATTCCTGTTCCAGCCAGTTTAGTAGTTCTGCTTTTCCTTTCCCTGAGACTGATTTAAGGCATCTTTCAGAGTGGCATCTCTATCATATGGCACAAAGCTTATGTTATATTTGAAGATGTTATGTTATGTTATGTTATGTTAGTTATATGTTAGTTATTTTATGTTATGTTATGTTATGCTTTATGTTATGTTATATTTATGTTATGTTAGTTATATGTTAGTTATGTTATGTTGTTATGTTATGTTAAGGAATTAATGCTACATGAATCCACATTTTAATGATTTTGGAAGGTGAGAATTTGAACATAAATTTTTCCTCCCATTTCCAGGTGGGCATTTCTAAGTTTGGTCTGAGGAATCCAGTGAGATGGTACATATATTGCATTATAATAGTAAGTTTTCACTTTCCTTTTTTTTCTTTATTTTTATTTACTTATTTATTTGAGAGCAACAGAGAGAGAAAGACAGAGAGACAGAGAGACAGAGAGAGAGAGAGAGAGAGAGAGAGAGAGAATGGGCATGCCAGGGCCTCCAGCCACTGCAAACGAACTCCAAATGCGTGTGCCCCCTTGTGCATCTGGCTAACGTGGGTCCTGGGGAATTGAGCCTCGAACGGGGGTCCTTAGGCTTCACAGGCAATTGCTTAACTGCTAAGCCATCTCTCCAGCCCAAGTTTTCACTTTCTTACCTGCCCTCTTCTCCTGGAACATAGCTTCCTTTCTTAGAATTATTTCTCAAATAAATCTTTAATTATTAGGTTTCAATAATTATTTCCACATTGAAGTATAACATGGTTAGGAGTACTAGTTTTTTAGCTTTATCTAGAAATAATTTGCTGATAATATATATTTTACTGAATAAATGAAGATGATATTTTTCCTATGTTATGACTCTCCAATAGTGCCTCATCATGATTAGAATAAATTAACATAAATATGCTTGCAATTGAGTATATCTGATGTTCTCTGATTCCTAGCTACATATCTGTCACAGTCTCCTATCATTTTCCTATACCTTACTGTCTCTGAAAGTTTTTTAAGTGCATATTCACTTTGATACATGCACTTGTTATTTATTCTCCATAAAATGTCCTTAATGCCAGATGTTTCCATGGAACATTCACTCAACACTTGTAGATCTCAGAAAAACAAACAAACAAACAAACAAAACATGATGTGCTCTGTGATGCCCTTTATTTTGCTTCTAGAAGAAAATTACCGTTTTTCATTGTCTTTCCCCCTCTTTTTTTTCTTTTCTTTTCTTTTTTTCTTTATTAGTTAGTTTTGTATTCAGCAAATACAGTCAGTTTGGTACCATTATTAGGCTCATCCATGACCTACCCCCTGCCCTTGACCCCTCCTTGTTGAGGTATACAGGTCATGCATTGTGGAGTTAGCCCACAGTTATGGGTAAGATAAATGTCTCTGCATATTCCCCCTCTTTATCTTTCATTTGTTACAAAGGACAGAATATTTACTCAGGAAGGAAATACTGATGGAACACCTTTGAGTATTGGACTCACAGAGCTGTATTAAAAACAAAACAGAGACAGAGCACAAAAGGAGATATTCAGAAAAGAGATTATCAGAGTATGATATGGAGGGAAATCTAATTTTTTTTATTTGGTTGTTGTTCATTGTTCTTGTTACATAGCTTCTAAAACTCTTGGAATCTTTAGGATGATGAGAATGTCTTCAAGTATTTAAATAGATGACTTATAGCCTGTGGTACCTAGGTAGCTTTAAGATGTGAAGCTCAGTGTATGATTTGAAGGGTGGACATTTCAGCCCCACCCCTCAGTGTCTGAGGAGTGGTGAAAGGAATAATTCTGAGTCCTCCATCTTTGGCAAATTACTCAACTGCTCATGCCTGTTTAATGATTCCTCCACACAAAACCACTCACCTATGGAGTTCACATTGCTTCTGGTTTATGAATATTTTCCCATATGAGAGGCCCTATGCATATCTCACATCTGGACTTTCCTGAATACATCTTGACAATAAACCAGTAATATTAATATTCTTTCCTTGAGTCCTTTGAACCAGTGTAGAAAGCATTAAGCCTACAGAAATCTTGGAAGCCCATGAATTAAAGGGGCTTTTGCTGAGCACTGACATGTAAACTGGGGATAATCTTGCAGGATAATAATGTACACTTTCCGGGTGTGACACTAAATAGAGTTACGGTCATAAATAAATAAAAGCATATGACACACAGTTTGTTTCCAATGAAAAAAAGGATTAATTAGTGTAAAGAAAATTACTTAGATTTGATTTAAAGTATGATGTAAGTAGAAACCTATCCTAGTAGTACTGCTATTAATCTGTATGTGGTTTAAATGCTTTCTCTATGTGCAAAATCACATCCTTTATGGAGGACAGTGGTATTTTCTCTACTTGGATGGCATTTGGCTCTGTAAGGCTGGATTCTATTACCTCAGAGGTTGAAGAATACATCCCAAGATGCTTTTGAAGAATGCAGAAGAAACAGCTAAAGGCTGAGGTAGAAAGTCACATTTTTATCAAAAGTTAAAAGTGCATTGAGTAGAATTATACCAACAATGTAATTTTTAAATAGAAAGCTTTATTCTGAAAGACTCCACAGAAATGCAATCTCATATACACCACCGTCATAGGCAAAGGCAGAGACCAAAGACTGAAAGTCTGTGCAATGAATATCAAATCTCTAAGGGCACCACTGTTAAGCTCAGTTAAGTCTAACTGAACAGTAAGAAGCAAACTTTAATACACACATTTCTAAAAGCTGAAACATGTACTATTGTATTTCAACAGTGATCTTTTTTTTTCAGAATTAGTTTCTAGGGAACTGTCATAAGGTTTTAATTGTTTCAGATCTGTGATTGTCTAGTTAATAACAACTATCAGATACATAAAAGTTCTAATCTTATAACATGTTCATATGAAAAGGAATATAAACTCTCCATCCCCAGATTTCAAGGTACCACCTTATACATCCCACATGGATATATCTATCATCCAGACAATGACTCTTTGGATCAATCTGTTTAGGTATTTTTTTTTCCCTCTTTGATCCTCAGATACAAAAAAAGACCAGGACTTCCTGAATTCTGTGGCTTCAGTCAGTAATTAGTACAGTTCAGGCATGCATCAGAAGACTAGCCCACTAATCCATACTCTTTCCCCATACTTAGAAAGATTATTCTAAAAATTGGCTGATATTTACCATCATCCTGAACTCTCCCTGTGGCTAGTCTGAAGGACATATCATGTTTCAAGGTAAATGTAGAAAATTATGTCACACTTTCCAGTGCTCAAGGGTAACTGAGCTATGGAAGATTTCTTTTCCATATCTATTAATCCTCATATATAGGATTCCCAGTGTAAGAAAGTTATATAAATAGATTCAGCCCAGCCCCACTATAAGATATGAGTGACAGTAATTGAGGGTAATTATTTCATTTAAAAAATCTCCTAAATTTACAAGTAGTAGTCATTTTCTCTGACAGTTAGAAAACAGCCATTCAATGGTCTATGCTGATTTTCTACTTTGTCAGCTGTAGCAGAAGTTTGGGACATGATAGTGCCATTTCTCTAGTAAATTGTTTCACTTGTGATATTAGCTTGACTTCTATCAGAAGCAGCATCTGACACAATGAGTCTAAGTGGCTTACTTTAGCCAGATGAGCTTAACTGGTTTATTTGGGGTATCAGCATATACTGGTAGAAGAGTGTAACATGAACAAAGTGAAGAGCTGACAGAGACTTTGGTTTCATTTCTGACATATACAGAGTTAACTCATTATTTAACAACAAAACAATCTATAAGATGAGAAATACGTTTCTTCTTGGAATTATCAGAGTAAAATACATCATAAATAAAACACACCTTAAAGTCTGATGAGAAAAACATTTCAAAGAAAGGCAGAAATCAGAATATGTTTATTTGGATCAGAAGCAAACTAGAGCCAAAATTTGTAAGGACTTTTCAGCATTTATTTTTACAATTTTTTTTAGTCTGCTGGGGATCTAGTACATGAGACAGATAGCTATTGTCTGAGAGGAACCTAATGCATATTTCTCGATGCAATACAATTTCTTGGCAGAGACCATGCTATGTATTCATGAGAATAATCTAAGAGGTGGTTCTTGTGTCCATGGCAGGAGACAGGAATATTACAGACTGAACTTTAAGCCTGGTGTTTTCCCTGTGATAAAAAACCTCTTTTCACAGATTTTTTTTTTTTTTTACAGTTCAATTAAAAGACCTTACTCCAGTCTCACCTAAGTTCATGGTGGCAATGTTGTCAAATGGAGTGAGAGCTTTAAAGAGATGGATAACAAACATGTTTTCTAAGAAGGGGAATACACATCTCGGAAAGAAAGAAAAGCAAAAACTAAGTTTATCATAGAAAAACAAAACACAATATTTTCATCCATAACCATGGGGCACAGATACAGAAAAAAACACTAGTACTTAGTATTATTCAAGAAGGCATAGGTTGGGTCTGTAGAGATGGCTCCATAGTGAAGCATGCCAGTCCAAATCAGGATTTTCAGTACCCCATTAAAGCAAGACCCACGAAGTGCTGCACACATCTGTACTTTGATTTCAGTGTCAAAGCGTCCTGTGTGCTCATTTTTTTGGTCTGTCACTCTTTTTCTCAGCCTCTCTCTCTCTCTCTCTCTCCCTCTTTCAAATAAATGAACATTTTTTTTAAGAAAGAAGGCATATGTTGTTCCTCTCTCCATACCTCATTACCCAAGTAAAGAGCTCTAGTATACTATTGGATTATAGCTAGGAGTGCTGTACTATGTATGCTTTCTCCAAGGAAGTATAGATGGAGAATCATAAAAGTTTTAAAATAAGTGTTCAAATCAAGGAGATTAAAAGAATACTTTCTTGGAAAGTTATCTGCCACTGTATGTGAGTCACTGTAGTGTTGTGTGAAGGTGAAATTAGTGGCAAAGCACAATGTAAATTGTAGATTAATCATGTACATTATGGCATTTAAGTACATACATTATATATATATATATGTATATATATATAT
The DNA here is from genome assembly GCA_036346955.1 of Dipus sagitta. Taxonomy (NCBI): domain Eukaryota; kingdom Metazoa; phylum Chordata; class Mammalia; order Rodentia; family Dipodidae; genus Dipus; species Dipus sagitta. The sequence goes on from CM070774.1 coordinate 54,059,502, forward strand.
ATATATATATATATATATATATATATATATATATACTAACTACACCATACTAATTATAATTTCCATCTCCCAATCATTTCTTTATGTTTGGAAACAGTGATATCATCTCTTCCAATTCTTCTTGAAATATATAGCATGTCATTATTATGTATAGCCACCCTACTGTGATATAGAACACTGGAAATGATACCTCCTATCTAAGTGTTGTGGTACTCACTCTACATGGTAAACCCCAGGCTGTTCTCAAACTCTGTATATGGCCTAGGCTATACTTAAATTCTTTATTCTCCTGCATTTGCTTCCCTGCGATTGCAAATACTTCCATATAAGGAAATCAGGAGACTTTTAAAATTGTACCCAACTCATTGAAAATTATAGTAGGTACAGTGAAAAAATATTTCAGAAAAATGTCACCATATATGCTACTATTAAGTTTTAGACTTTGGAGAAACAGCAAGCCATTGGAATGTCTGGAAGCCTTGGCACATGTTCTGAATGGGATGAGGGACTCCTGAAGAAGACATTCACAGAAAATGAATGTGTTCAGATTAGAAGGGTGTTGACATATAGGCAAAGAAATAGAAATGTTGACAAAAGTTGATAAAAAAAAAAAGCCATTGTAGATTTTTAAAGAAGGAAGGAAACAGAGCAGACTTATATATTCAGGTAAAAATTACTGTGGGATAAAAAAAATTAAGAACAAAACAGAAAGATATTAAGGGTAGATGTGAAGAAACTAGAAGTGCTAAGAACAATACTTCAGGTGGGGAAAACGCTGTATTATTAATGAAAAGAGGACCAAGCAGGGCAAAGTATATTGACGTATACTGGAAAATCTGAGAGACACTGTGACTTGATGTTGTGATAGATAAAATGAAGTATACAGTGGAGTGTTCTAGTTGAAGAAAAAAGACAATTTATTTCATAAATTTTAGTGATTAGGGTATAGCAGTGAATAGACTACCTCAATTTTTTAAAAATATATATTATTTATTTATTTGAGAGAAAGAGAGAGAGAAAGAGAGAGAGAGAGAGAGAGAGAGAGAGAGAGAGAATGGGCATGCCAGGTCCTCCAGCCACTGTACATGAACTCCAGATGCATGTGACCCCTTGTGCATCTGGCTTACATGGGTCCTGGAGAATCGAACTGGAATGCTTTGGCTTTGCAAGCAAATGCCTTAACCGCTAAACCATCTCTCCAGCCCTACTACCTCAATTTTTAATGGGAAGAAAATGATGAGATAGTAGCTACTAATTTATGGGGATAACTCAATTGAATTTATGCAACTGATCTAGATTATTTTCCAATCCACATATCCATAAACATGCCATACAAATTAAATAAAGATACTTTCTTCCTAAAGAAACAATTAGGTAGTCTCACTCCCCAAGTTTGGTCAGGATGGTCCACTACTCAAATAGGAACTACTTAGAGGAAAAAAAAATGACTCTAAATACTTGACTTTACGTGATAAATCTGTGTACATCTCGCATTGTATTTTGCAAGGGCAGACTCTAGAAAGCAGCATGTTTACTAAAAGGCATCTTAGTTAATATTGTACTTAATGAACATGGAAGATTAAGGAACATGGTAATTTTGGGACTTTGGAAGAGTTGGGGTTAAACCTAGGGCCTTGCACATACTGTGCAAGTGCTGCAACCCTGACCTACATCTATAACCTCAAAATTCCTAACATAACCATTAGAAAGTGCAGACATATAGCAAATGTAGATTTGGAAAAGAAATGCTAGATTCCCTAATTTGAGACTAGTTCTACTATGTCATAGAATCATAAATCTCCTAATTTTTCTTATTTTCTGACCACACAGGGATACCTTGCTGAGAACAAAATAAGGTAAAATAATAGTACTCAAAACGTTTAACTTCATTCATTTTCTGAAAATGTTTTCTCAAAAAAAAAAAATAAGTGTGACCCTGTAGGTATCACATCCCAGAGCTTCCCTGATGGCCTGTACATATTATCATGTAACCACAGCTTCCGTAACAAGAGGAGCAATACATGGAGGCCTGCTGTCCTTCACATTACTGCCAGCAGGCTCTGTCCCTGTGGTTAATTCTGCTTTGTCCAAATGGGAATGATAGTTCCTGCATCTGACACATTGTTAGCACAGCAGGGGAAGCCTGTTGGGAAACAATCATGCATTTCAGATATCCCAAATAAAAGGGGTATTTTCACAAGAGAATCATTTCAACTTTGAAAAAAAAAGTACACTAAAGTTTGGGTGGAGGAGACATAATGGAGAAAAGTAAGATATTAGTACTCTCTGGTTGTTACAAATGAACACCTCATCCTACCTATTCCTGCCTGAGCAATACAGGCTTTCTGATGAATACTTTGAGCTCCAGTCTGTATATGAAACCATGTTGGGAAGAAGGGTAATTTCTCTTCCTATTTCACCATAGACTCATGGAGTCTGGCTTTAGCTGGCTCAGGATCCATCACCCACTCATCTTTCTCTAATTTGAGAGGTAGAGCTTTCTTGGAGGAGTATGTTCTTGAGGGTGTTTAGTGTTATTACAGCTGGCTCTTTCCGCAAGAGTTTGGCTCACTCTCCTGCTGCTGTCTCCACCTGCTGTGGTAGAGGTGATGTTTACCCAGGGTTCATATCATGCTTTGCCCTGCCATCATGAAATGTCCCCTCAGGATCATAAGGCAAAAGTAAAACTTTCCTCCCATTAGCAACTTTTGATCAGGTGCTTTGTCCCAGAAGTGTGAAGGAAATTGAACTTGTAACAGTTCCATAGACATTTTTTTGATTGTGTTGTTTATTTTCTTAGTGTTTACATTCTTTGTATATTGTAGATATTAAGCATGCCATGTGTAGAGATAGGGAAGATTTTGTCCCATTCTGTAAGCTGCCTCTTCAGTGTAATATTTGACTCTGTAGGTCAATAAACAAACAAACACATAAAAACAGTATAGGATGGAGATACAAAGAGAAGAAAGTTTTTTGTTGGGAGGGGGAGGAAGAAGATGGAGGAAAATCTTGGGGAGTGAGATGCAAAATGCATGTATGAATGTATCAGAAATTAAAAAAAACATGCTAATGAAAACAACAATAATTAAACTTAGTGGGCCTCAAAAATAAGACAGAAAATTTCAAGGGGTTAGTTGGGAAGAAGAAACACTCTAGCATGAGTGAGGGAAGTATTAGAGAAGGAAATTTGAATAAATATGATCAAAATAGATTATATACATGTGTAAAACTTCAAAGGTAGAATAATACACACCATCTCTCTCTCTCTCTCTCAAACACACACACTCACACAGGAGTACTAGAGAGATAGCTCACAAGTATTAAGAACATTTTTTTTTAATTTTATTGAGAGAGAGTATTGGTGAGCCAGAGCCTCAGCTCCTGTAATTGAACTCCAGGAGCTTGCCCCACCTCGTGGGCATGTATGATCTTATGGTTGCCTCACCTTCGTGTGTCTGGCTTACATGAGATCTGAGTCAAAACTGGGCCCTTAGGCTTCACAGGAAAGTTCCTTAACCGTGAGCCCATGTAAAAATGTTAAGTGTAGGGGCAGGTGCCTATCATCTCATTGTTCTCAAGGTAGAGTCAGACAGATCTCTGCGGCTCACTGGAAAGCTTGTCCAACCTAATTGGTGATCTCCAAGTCAACGAAAGACCCTGTCTCAAAATGAGGTGGACAGTATAACTTGCAGATAACACCTGCAGTTGTATTCTGGCCTACACATACACACAAACACACCACACACACACACACACACACAGATGCGTGTACATGATGTACACATGTATACATGTACATATCAACATTTATGCACCATACATGGACACTGTATACAAACCCATGAAACAAATAGAAATATAAAGCAAAAAATAGAATAAACTTCCAAACCCCAGAAATACAGGACAGGAATTCCACTGAGATGATTTAGTGGCAGGATTCAAAGGAAGACAAAAACAGACCCAAAACTGCTGAGGCAAAAATAACTGAAATAGCCTCCATGAATTGGATACAAGCCCATATGGAGCTTCCATTTGTTCACTGTAGCATTATGTGACACTTGATGTGTTTTGATATATAGTTCTCTAGCCTAACACTTTTGTTTTGTTTTGTTGAATAAATAATAATTTCTTGATATAGCAGAACTTAAAATAATTTGGATGCCTTTGTAAAATTATACTTACCCAGATCCATAAATATTATTTTAATTGAAAATATATTCCCTAAAGTCTGGTATTAACTCATTGTCAAAATTAATATTTCTTTAAATGTGGCTTAAAATTGTGTTTTGTATTTAGAATATCAACTTCAATTCAGTTTTAAATATGTTATCCACTAAATATTGGGGGAAAAAGAGATTGCTTCCTCATTTGACTTATGGAGGGAAGCATGAGAAAACAGTAGAACTTGGATTTTACTTATTGTTGTACTAACCATAAAGCATGGTTCCATTCATAAGATAGACAAGAAAGTTCCAGTAGGTTTATTTGAGTCATACTAATATTAAAAATGATTTTTTCAGAGAGCATTGAGAAATTAGCAGAGAAATATGGGTTCATCTTATGCCGAAATTTCATATTATGATGCTGATATTTGGACCATATTTCAAAGTCAGGTCATTTAAAAGGTTTAAAATATATCATCTAGAAATGGTTGTTATTTGAAAATGGAAAATCTGGGGATTCTCCAACTGTCACAGAGTAAAATTTTTATTTAGTTGTATTTTTCCATATAAAGTTACGTATTTATATTAAGCATGTTATATTAAAATACATTGTATTCAATGGTGTCATTAATTCATTACACAGGACATTAACTACTACTTTGCACTTTCAAAGTATATATTCAATTCTAGACACTATTTTCCCCTTTATTCCTGCTAAAATAATTCTTTGCTTTGATCTGTGTTGAAAGATAGGTCAATCTATTCTTGGTTTGTCTGTTTTGTGAAATAGCTATGAATCAGCACTGAATTATGCCATTGAGAAAGGAATATAAATTTTCAACTACAGGCTTATATTAGACTTTAGGAAATATATTTTAAATTAAAAATTAATATTTATAAATCTGAGGATGTGTAGATATGCAAAGGCATCCAAGCTTTTATAAAAGTTACATATAAAAATTATACAAATAAAAGCCTATAATCTTTATTTTATTTTATTTTTAAAATATTTTTTGTTTAATTTTATTTATTTATTTGAGAGTGACAGACAGAAAAAGAGGGAGAGAGAGAGAAAGAATGGGCATGCCAGGGCCTCAAGCCACTGCAAATGAACTCCAGACGCATGCACCTCCTGTGCATCTGGCCAACGTGGGTCCTGGGGAATCAAGCCTTGAACCCGGGTCCTTAGGCTTCACAGGCAACCACTTAACCGCTAAGCCATCTCTCCAGCCCTATAATCTTTATTTTATAGTGATAGAATTGTACATTATTGGAAAGGAATTTTGTACAGATATTAGAATAGTGACATATATTTAATTACTGATATGTGTAGTTGTAGCATATCATTCATTTAAATTATATTAATATAAATGTAATTGTCCATATGAATTAGTTTCAAGTGTTACATTTATGCTTTAGAGATCTCGTGTTTGGATTGGATATTTTTTCTTATATTTAAAGTATGATTCAGTTTCAGTATGGGTTATACATATGAGTGCTAGTTTGATTGGCATAAAGGAGAGGATCTGAGGCTTAAATTGCCAATTGTATAAACCTTAGGGTAGATAATTATGTGATTGACCTATAACTGTTAACCTCAAATAACAATTAGATTCAATGACTGAAAACAGATTTTCTAAAACAGGAACAAAAGCAATAATTTCTATATTAACTACTAAGAAATATGGCACATATACATTTTTAAGAATTACATATTGCCTCATCAGTTTTGAATTTTTGTCTTATAAAGGTAATGCTTCTGCTATTATGACATGAAATGCTTCAAATCCTTGCTCTTATGATTGTACTTTGATAAAAAGAGTCTATGAGGCTCATATGGGGAAAATCATTTAAAATAAGATATACACCAAAATATTAGAAGTTGTAGATTTTAATAGAAATCTGATTAACCTATGTCTTATTCATTCAAGGATGCTCTGTATTTTGTCATTACTACTAGAAGACATAATTCATGGACAAAATAAAGGAACTTCCTAAGTATGTCTTTAAAGTAAGAAACAATAGTAATAATGGTGAAGCAGATTTATGTAGTACTTAATATTCTCCATGTATACAACACTTCAAATGCATTATACAGTGCAGTGGTCACAGCAGCTTGTAACTTCTGTCTAATCTTTATTGCCATATTATAAATAGGGGCTCTTCCACAGTTTCCCTAATCTATCCAAATTCACACAGTGTGGTGGTAGAATCTGAATTTGAATACAAATACTCTAGCTCTGATGCTGAGTTATGGATTGAAATTGTTGGTCATAAGTTATAATAACCAAAACAACACTACCCATGATTTCCAAAACAGCTGTGCTCACTACTAATTATGAGATCCCAAGAACAAAGTCTCTCTCCTATATGCTATGATACTAGTCCTGATTCCTGGCAAATATCCCTCTGTGAAGGATCTCATGGGTGTTTTTGAGTTCAGTTTCCTCGCCTCTGTGGGATACCAGGTCCTACTCACAGCCATTTCTGCTGCCAGGGGCCCTCTGTTCACTGAGCAGCTTTCCTACCATTTCTCCCAACAGGCATCCAGTGGTCACGCCAAAATTAACAGCTATTGTCCTGGCCAAAGTCATGCAGGGGCCTTGGTGATTGTGAAGGTCAGCGCCAGAGGCTCCAGAGACCCTGTACAGGCTGAAATTCTGAGTCTCACAATATATGTGCAGTGAGCTTTCATATGCTAATGAAGAATCGCAGTCAAGTAACATTAAGTATTTAAAAGCCAACGCTAAATGACAAGTAGTGTTATTTCTTCATGTGTTTTGTTTGAAATGTACAAAGTTTTAGATTCTTAAATCTTGTTCAAAACCTTGCTATTATTTCCTTCTCCATTTCTCTGCTTCTCCCATCTCCTGTCTATCTGTTTTTCAGGAAAACTTTCAACATTGGGATTCTTCCTTATACAGTATCATTATATTTCACAAGTGTTTTAATTTTTTACTCTTAAATATCAAGGAATAGTAAACAGATAAAAAGAGAAAAAACAGTATCTTAAAATGTACGTACACATCTTATTCAATAAAATGTGAGGCTAATAATATATTTGAAGGAAAAGAAGTTGTAATGGATAAAATATTCATAAGAACCATTAAAACTAAAGGATATGCCATAATTTTGGAGCTAAACTATCCAGAAGAGGTATCCATTCTGTTGTGCATTTAATCTACCAGGCTCTCTCCTAGATTCCAGGTTTACCAGGAGGAATAAGGAATACTGTTCGTACAAAACAACTTAATTTCACGGAACCATTATAACATGCCAAGCACTATGCTAGATGTTTCTGATTTAATCTTTAAACAACTCTGGAAATTAAGACCTATTAACCTTAATTTATAAATTAGGAAAAGGAAGAACCCAGAAGGCAAAATATCTCTTTCAAGTTTCAGTGATATCAGTGGCAGAGGAAGGATTTAAATCCAACCAGAAGAATATGATTTAAATCCTTTTTCCCATTAGAACTTCAGATATTACAGAATGTAAAGCTTATCTGCTTTTGTGACATACTGATCCTTTCATCCTCAAGCCACTGTATCTACTCATCTTATTTTTTTAGTAATTTAGAAGCTCACTGCAAAACCCAGAAAGCAAGTTGTTCCCACAATTCTGTCTTCACTGGCTCCTCCCACCAAAAACCAACCCTGGAGTAGAGTCTGCAGGTGCTTTCCAAGTCTTAATGCTGACCTTTGCATCTTTTACTCTGCCAAACTGAGTTAAACTGTTTATCTTTCACCTGTGTTCTGTAGCTATACAGCAATTTCCCAAGGTATTCTAACTTGTTAGTTTGTCAAAAAATATGTGTGTGGAGAAGGAGATTGTTTTCATAGTTGCTTTCTGAGAATCTATAAGCATAGTCTCTTAACAAGAATGTACTTCTAGGGCTGGGGAGATGGCTTAGCGGTTAAGCGCTTGCCTGTGCAGCCTAAGGACCCCGGTTCGAGGCTCAATTCCCCAGGACCCACGTTAGCCAGATGCACAAGGGGGCGCACGCATCTGGAGTTCGTTTACAGAGCAGCTCTGGCGCGCCCATTCTCTCTCTCTCTCTTTCTCTCTCTGCCTCCTTCTCTCCTTCTCTCTGTGGCTCATAAATAAATAAACAAAAAAATATTAAAAAAAAAAAAAAGAATGTACTTCTAGGCCCAGATCAGTCAACATTTGCAATGAAACCTCCATAAGTGCCAGATGAGAAGGCACTACATATACCATTAGCAGGCCGGTCATCATCAGGTATCAATTTCCATGTTTTTTCCCCCACTTTTTTTTAACTGCTATTTTCCAGCCCTAGAAATAACCAGTAGGTTTTCTTAAGGCTGCAGAGATCATGGTAAGGGGACATGCAAGAGAAGTTAAGGAATGTGCAGCCAGTATCAGTGGGGTCAGTTGTGACATGGCAGATCCTCAAAGGAGTCTACAATATCTTTGTGGTTTGAAAAGCTCTTTGTGCTCTGTAAAGCTGAATCAGTCAATGGAGTTAGATTGTAATCTAATTAATAAAATAGTCGTACTAGACTACACTGCTAGTTGTGTATGTTATTATATACAGAGCAGCAGCACATGGTCCCAGTTCAGGAAAGTAGGCTGAACATAAGGAAGAGTACATTGCACTGTTTTCCATCAGAAAATGACTATTTACAACAGAGCATGGGTAGGTCAAGATTACTGGATATTTGGGTGATGAGGATTTTGAAGGTTAGCATTAAAAAGAGGTCAGTATTTCCAGTACAGAATTATTTCCATGTAGCTAAAAGGTAAAAAAAAAAAAAAAAATAGAAGTATTCAGGAGGGAGACAGACACAGTAAGAAGAACCCTCCCTCCTTGGATTAGAGCAAGTTTCAAGGACTAGACTTAAACTCTATTTCCTCAAAAGAAATAGCCTTTTATGGATTAGGTTATGCAGCGATTTACGTTCTGTTGATTGTAGGAAACTTAACTATCATATCCTGGAAGATAATAAAGGCATATGGGAATATACGAAGGAAATCATTAATATATATAGTGAAAAGGGGCTGAAGTAATGATAACCTCATTTCTTTAGTAAGGAGTAGTTACTAATTACTTTTATTGTTGTGGCAGAATATCCTGATAAAAACAATCTAAGGAAGGAAGGGCTTATTTTGATGTATAGTTTATTGTTATGGTGCCTCCTGGAGGAGAAGATAGCAGGATCATGAAACACAATAACCATTGTGTCCAAATCTAGGAAGCAGAGAATGATTAATCCTGGCTCTTAGCTCACTTTTTCCTTTTTATATAGTCTGTGATACCCAGATAATTCAATGATGCCACACATATTTATGAGTGTCTTCTATCCTCAAACTAATCTCAAAAATCCCTTATAGATATTTCTAGAGATTTGTTTCTATGGTGATTATAAATCCTGGTAAATTGAAAACCTAGATTGACCATCACAAAAGGTAAAGGTAGCTATGTTCACATTCACTATCTGATGTTGTTCTCAACAAACAATGCAGAAATGGACTTTCTGAATAAGTCAAACCAAATCACTAATGAAATGAACAAAGAATTTATCCTTAGAGTAAAGGACCTATGTCCAAAAATTGCTACCATATACAGTCAAAAATGTTCACTTTGAACACAACAAAAAAATAACTTTCCAACAAACAAGGAAGTGTGACTCTCTTTGTTGCTCTCAGATAAGTAAATAAAAATAAACAAAACAAACAAAAAAAAGAAATAAGGACAAAATTTTATAAAATTTGATGTTACATATAATGCTACACATTCTGCAATGAAAACTAACTCTAAGTAGAAAAAAATGAGAAGTGATCCACATGTGGATGCTACATGAAAAATAAAGAAAAAAATCTTAAAAGGGATTCCAACAACTTAATAGATGATTTGTTATTAGAGGCAATGGGGACTGGGAAGCAAAAAAATGATGTATTCAATGTGACAAAATAAAAATACGAAAAAAATATATCTTATATGCAATTACACTGTCAGACAAAATGGAAACACCCACAAATAATTATAAATTAAAATTTTTTGTCAATTTTAATAAATATTACAACAAAATTCTTCATGATGAAAACAAAGGGTGCTAGGTATTAATTTAAAACATATTTTGACTACCCTCAAATATCAATATGTCAATATAGGTTATATGCAGGTGAGATTTATATCTCAAAATCAATAAAGAAGTGAAACAAATAAGAAATGCTAAGTAAAATGAGAGGCACAAAATTTAAAATGCAACTTATTTGTTCTTATTAATCAAACTGATGCAAAGGACCTAAAATTATACAGTATAATCATTCTAAGAATGGAATTTTTGTTCGTTTTTATTTATTTATTTGAGAGTAACAGAGAGAGAGAGAGAGAGAGAGAGAGAAAGAGGCAGATAGAGAGAGAGTATGGGCACGCCAGGGCTACCAGCCACTGCAAAGGAACTCCAGATGCGTGGGCCCCCTTGTGCATCCGGCTAACGTGGGTCCTGGGGAATCAAGCCTGGAACGGGGTCCTTAGGCTTCACAGGCAAGCGCTTAACTGCTAAGCCATCTCCACAGCCCTAAGAATGCAATTTTTGGTTTCAACATATATTGATAGTAAAGACACACACACACACACACACACACACACACACACAATTATTATTATTATTATTATTTCCAAAAGACCCAGGTTTAATTCCCCAGTACCCACTTAAAAGTGGATGCACAAGGTGGTGCATGCGTCTGGAGTTCGTTTGCAGTGGCTGGAGGCCCTGGCATGCCCATTCTCTCTCTCTTTATCACCTTCTCTCCCTCTCTCTCAAATATATAAATAAAATATTTAAAAAATAGTAGAAAATCACTGCAAACATTACAATAAAAATTTCCAACTTAACTCAAAGATGTTAAGGAGAATGGGAGGAAAAGAAATAGCAGGAGCCCTGCAAATGTAAACACACTACAATAGTATCTATTAGGAACAGAATGCATACTCAGAAGACAGAGGGATTTTCAGAATTGGTTAACTATATCTACTAAATGTTTTTTGACAGGCAATAAAATTTCTATCTAAAGATCAAAAAGTTTGAATTACAATGATGGAAAACAAAATATTACACAGGCAGCCAAAATATTAGAGTCACTGTAGAATTATTAATGTTAAGCAAAACTGACTGTGGTGACAGAAGGAACAAAAATTGTGTTTCCATTAGAAATTTTGTACATTTTAAAGTGCTAATGCATTCTAATGATATAACAATTAAAGTACATATGTACATAAAAAGAGACCAACTACATGCATGAGGCAAAAATTGAGAGTGTGTGTGGAACATGATAATTCAAGAATGCTTGGAGACTCCAATACCTCACATTAAATATATATAGTGTAACTAGGAATATAATTAAGTAACACATGCAATGTTTGAAGAACTATGTAGACAATGACATAGACTCCCATCAATCATTTTATCCAACAATGGAACATACATTTTCTTCAAAAGGTCAATTGTATTTCAAACAAAATGCAATGAGCCATCTTCCCAGTCCCCAAAAATTAAATTGTATTTCTCTTTGCTACACATAAAAAGTTTCAAAGTGAAATGAAAAATATAACTTTGCATTTAATTGTATCATCAAGAAAACAATAATTGGGGATTTAGAAACAACTTAAGTCCAATATCGACATCCCTGCTGGCCCTCAGTTTTCCCTTACAAAAGGACATTATAGAAGTGGAGTTAGTTCGCACATTTCTTCACCAAATGATTATTTGCCTTGAGGAAGAAGTTCTTCCATTCATCCCATCTGCCTCAGAACACATGCTCAAAGACTGTGTGAAGCAAAAGACCTCCAGGAATTCATTCCACTAATCAACCAGATTACAGCCCAATTTAAGATTCAGTTATCCCCATTTCTACAACAGATGTTCATGCCCATGCTTCATGCAATTTTTGAAGTTCTGCTCTGACCAGCAGAAGACAATGACCAGTCTGCAGCATTAGAGAAGCAGATGTTGTGGAAGAGCTATTTTGCCTTTCTGCAGACCATTCCTGGCAGTGAAATGAGTCAAGTTATCACTAGAACGTAGAATGAGTGCTGGTTACCGTCATCCAAGGAGCAATTGAGTACCCAGATCCCATTGCGCAGAAAACATGCTTCATCATACCTGCCCTCTTTACAAGTGGCTCCAGAACTGATTCAGGAGTTCTGTCAAGCACTTCAGCAGCCTGATCCTAAAGTTTTTAAAAATTACCTAAAGGTATTCTTCCAGAGATCCAAGCCCTAAGAACCGGATTTCCTTGCGCCTATTTCTTGATGAAGAATTCCAGTTACTAATTTATAAAGAAACAGGTTTACATGTGCCATCCTCACTCATCCTTTTAACATTGTTCTGAGCTTATTGCAGTGTATGCATTGGGATTTTTCTGTAAAATGGGTGTGATTTGCCCCTAAATACAGGTATGTGACAAAAAAAATGTTGCTTGCATGCCAGCTCAAATTGTTCTGTATACAAATGCTGTTAAAATCACAGCAGAGTTATCCTAAAAAAAAAAAAAAAAGTTTCAGTAGGGCTGGAGGGATGGCTTAGCAGTTAAGGCACTTGCCTGCAAGGCGAAGGTCCCAGGTTCAATTCCCCAGGACCCATGTTAGCCAGATGCACAAGGGGGTACCTGCATCTGGAGTTTGTTTGCAGTGGCTGGAGGCACTGGAGCGCCCATTCTCTCACTCTCTCTCCCTCTTTCTCTGTCAAATAAATAAATAAATAACAATAAAGTATTAAAAAATGTTTCAATATGTGAGGGCCAAGTAGAAGAAAATATTTTAGATACTTATCAATTGAGATTTTTAATAGAGCTGAAGTAGAAAAATTGCATTTCACATAAAATGATGATCTAACCACATAGAAAGTAAAGTAGAACTCCTTCTCCACATACATCTCATACACACATACAGCTAATTCAAAAGTATCATATAGAGTAATGTACATAAAACTATTTGTGGAAAAGAATGATTTTTGTTAGGTAGTGTGTGAGGGTTTGAATTAGATATCTCCCATAAACTCATGTGCTTTGAATGATTGGTTCCCAGCTGATGTCAATGTGGGAATTGAAGCCTTGCTGAAGTAGCTGTGTGGTTGGGGGTGGGTTTACAGGTGTGATAGCCAGCTTCCCCTTGCCTGTGCTCAGCACATTCTCCTGCTACTATTGTCCAGTTGGTGTTGGCCAGGAGGTGATCGCTTATGCCACATTTTTCTTTATAATAATGGAACTTCCCCTCAAGTCTATAAGCCAAAACAAACCCTTTCCTTCTATAAGCTGCTTTCATGTGGTGCTTGTGCTAGCTATGAGAAGGTAACTGCAACTTAAAGTTTTCTTAGAACATCAAAAGCACAACTTATAACAGAAAAAACAAATAAGATAATGGTATCATAATTTTTAAAGTAAAGCAAATTTTTGCCACATAAATAGCAACACAAACGAAAACTATGAAAAGACATCATATGAGAAAACATTTATAAAACATATATCTGATAAGAAACTTGTACCCAGAATACTTAATGATCTTTCATAATTTAAGAAAATTTGAAATAAGATAAACAGAAAGTCTACATAGACATTTCTTTACAGAAGCTATTTAAACATAAATAAGCTCATAGAGGACAGCATCAAATAATGATCAGTAAGATAAAATTCAAAACCAAAATGAGATAACACTTCTCATCCTATATGATGGCCATAAAGCTAGCTGAACATGATGGCTCATGCTGATAATCCCAGCGCTCCACAGGCTGAGGCAGGAGGTGTTTGTTTTGTGATCAGCCTGGGGCTACATTTTAAAAACAATAAACATGAAATGAACACATACAAAACAGATAGCAAATGTGGTGGTGCACACCATTAATCACAGCACTCAAGAGGCAGAGGTAGGAAGATTACTGTGAGTTCCAGGCCACCCTAAGAATACAAAGTGAATGCCAAATAAGGCTGGGCTAGAGCAAGACCCTACCTTGTAAAACAAAACAAAACAAAATAAAGAAAAAAGACGAGCCAAACAACAAAAACCAGATAATAACATGTGTTAGAATAGATGTGAAGTTTGCATGCATATATTTTGAGGGAAACTAAATTGTGCAACCACTTTGTGAAATAGTTTGGCAGTTCTTTGACTGTTAAACATACAGTTATTATATGATCCTTCAGTTTTGCCCTCATAAATATACCTGAAAACATACATGCACATGGTCAGAACAGCAGTATTCCTAATAGTAAATAGTGGGAAAAAATATCCACCAATGACTAAGAAAATGTAATATATCTGGGCTGGAGAGATGGCTCAATTGTTAAAGTATTTGCCTGCAAAGCCTAACAACCCAGGTCCAATTCCCCAGTAAACATGTAAAGCCAGATGCACAAAGTTGTTCATCTGGTGTTCATTTGGAGTGGCTAGAGGCCCTGGTGCATCCATATTCTGTCTCTCTTTCTCCCTCTCTCTTTTTCCTTCTCTCTTTCTCTCTTTCTCTCTCTCTCCTTGCAAATAAATAAAATGTTTCCCCAAACAAGAAAAGGTATCTATTGCTGAAATACTTTTTAACCAAAAAAATCCTTTATCTGCATAATACAAACATACTTTAATATGTGATAAATGAAAAAGCTATCAAACATATATGTATATGTATACGTATATGGCTCAGGGAAATTTGTGGAAGAGGGGGAGGAAAGAATGTCAGAGCCACATGTTGGTTCATGACACACAAAGACTTTTCCTCCTGCCTGAAACTGAAGGCTAACCCCACAATGCATGACCCATGTACCCCAACAAGGAGGGTCACAGTGGAAGGGGAAGAACAGGGAGGAGGCTAACAATGGTACCAACTTGAACATATTCACTGACTACAAAAAAAACCCTTAAAATAAAAAAAAGATGAAGGTTACCGATTCAGCAGGAATGTAGAGTTTCTTACAAGAAAAAATATCAATATATATATTTCTCTCTATATATATGTATATGTATATATACATATATATAAATATATTCAGATTGAAACCTCCATTACTGTGTATAAAATTTTCAAATTATAGAAGTGTACCTATAGGAAATGATTTGAGATGTTGGATAAATTTTCTTAAAAGCACAATAGGCAAGTCCCTAAACCACTGTGCCATCATTCTAATAACTAGACTTATCCCATTTTATTCAAACTATTCTCAATCTTCTTTGGAGTATGTATTCTATTTTACAGATGGAGGGAAACATGTGGGAGAACAAGGATACATCAATACATCAAGAATAAAAAGCCAGCTGGGTGTGGTGGCGCACGCCTTTAATCTCAGCACTCAGGAGGCAGAGGTAGGAGGATCATTGTGTCTTCTAGGCCACCCTGAGACTACATAGCTAATTCCAGGTCGTCAGCCTGGGCCAGAGTGAGGAGACTCTACGTTGAAAAACCAAAAAAAAAAAAAAAAGAAAAAAAAAAAAGAATAAAAAGCCATCTGTCTACCAGGTGATGGGTCACCTCTACTCATTTGCTGGGCCTAGTAGTCACTAAATGGAAAGCAGTGACATGAATATTGCTCTCATTGCTAGCCTGAAAACCGGCTCCTGGGAAAAGGCCACAGATACTGTGGTCAGTCAAACCTCATAAAAACAGTGATCGAGAGTCTACAGAGAAAGCAACGCTAAATCATATCTCTAATTTGTGCACCAAGGCTCAGGGAGTAATATGAAAGAGGGGGTGGAACGATTGTAAGAGCCTCAGGGTGGGTGGGAATAGCTTGAGACACCACATTTCCTCCACTCCTGTATGACTGATGCCTCCTGGTCCCCACAGTGAAAGAAAAAGTGTAAAACCAATAACCCCACCAAATATTCTCTGCAGAATTGGGGCTGGGGAGGTGGGGAAATCTATGTGTGAAACATTTTTATAACAAAAATCAATAAATGAAAAAAAATAAGTGCTGCAGATTGGATAGTACAATTAGAAATATGCAAAAGAAAAAGTAAAATGAAGCTAAAAGAAAACAAGACTACAAAAGCTACTTGGTCCAAAGTTTATTTCCTTAATCTCAGACACTTGGACTCAGAGCAAGACATGCAGACATACAGGACAGTCTGGGCCTCATGGTGGGCTCTCCACACCATCATTTCAATTAGCAGATTTCAATCTGGGTAGCTGTAACTGTAAGCAAGTCTTGATACCAATTCAAGGGAAACAAAGGAATGAGAATTTCATAATAGGACATTTTAATCACAGAACCACCTCACAGATCCCAATCCGACGGTGCTCCCTCTCTCTTAACAGCAGCAAGGATAACTGTGGAGTTAGCTCAGTCCTCATGTATATTCTTCAGATGAATTTACAAAGAATAAAGCAGCTCGGATTATAAGAACATGGCATATACTGCATTGAACTTGAAACTGTTGGAAACTAGATGAGAATTGGATATGTCTTTATGATCTCTGACACACAGAGAGAAGATAATATGAAGCCAAAAATACAGAGAGAAGCTTAGGATATATATCCTGTGCATATTGCCTACTGAGAGGACCCAGAGGTGATGGCATTATGGTAGAAGACGACCCTGCCGTAAGCTTCGATTCCTACATTATCATCGTGGGCCAGGTCACCTCAGGTACATGGCAGATTCTAGAGCTAGAGGCAAGAAAGGAAAGATGTGTTGAGAATATCATGTTGTGATAACAAGTAAGGAAATGTCTGAGGAATGAAAGGACATGTGAGAAGTGAATGGAAGCCAGCTAGACAGCTCTCCTATTGGCCAAATTGCAGACACAGTTAGCATTAAATAAACAATGCTATCTGATATAGAACATTAGCTAAAATAGGAATCTGCAAATACACTGTCACTACTTAGAGTGTATGCAAATTATCAAAGTCACTAGGGAAATATGACTATTTAAATGAAAATCTACTATTACTTTAAATCTAATAATATAAAATTTAAATCAATTAAATATATTCAACTAAATATTCACCTCTGGGGTTCCTTTAATGGACACTCAAGGTCAAATGCAGAGACACTACGGAAAAATATACAGACGATTTTCAATGTTGTTGCCCAAACTTCTTTTGGGAAGTACTCATTATCTAGACTAGGTGAAGAAACACAGTGATAGAAAATCATTAAGGACTAGATTTGTGTTTCCCACCCCTTTGATGCCCTCCCCTCCCTCCCCTTCCATCCTAGTGTCTAATCTAGGAGATGCTTGCTGGGTATTTAAGGTATCTTCGGTAGATTCAGGTTAGGTGCTGTAGATGAGTGAGACTATGTGGCGATTTTTTTTCTGTGACTGGGTAAGTTCACTGAGAATGATCTGTTCCAGGTTCAACCATTTTTCCTCAAATTTCATTGTGTCATTTTTTCTTACTGCTGTATAGAATTCCATTGTGTAGATATACCACATCTTAGTTATCCATTCTTCTAGTGATGGACATCTGGGTTGATTCCAGCTCTTAGCTATTACAAATTGAGCCGCTATAAACATGGTTGAGCAAATCTCTTTAGTCTGTGGTTTGAAGGTTTTAGGGTAGATGCCCAGTAAGGGAATAACTGGGTCTGTTGGTATCTCTATACTCAGCTTTTTCAGAAGTCTCCATATTGCTTTCCAAAGTGGTTGTACCATCCTACATTCCCACCAACAGTGGATGAGTGTTCCTACTCCTCCACATCCTCGCCAGCATTTATTTTTATTTGATTTTTTGATGCTTGCTATCCTTATTGGGGTAAGGTGGAATCTCATAGTTGTTTTAATTTGCATTTCTCTGATGATTAGGGATGATGAACATTTTCTTAAGTGTATGTTTGCCATTTCTATTTCTTCCTCTGTGAACTGCCTGTTCAGCACTTTGCCCCATCTTGTGAGTGGGGTGTTTGACTTCTTACTGTTTAGATTTTTGAGTTCTTTGTAGATTCTAGAGATTAGTCCTCTATCAGTTGGATAACCCACAAATATTTTCTCCCATTCTGTGGGTAATCTATTGGCTTTGCTAATTGTATGCTTGTCTGTAAAGAAACTCCTCAGCTTCATGTGGTCCCATTGGTTGAGTGATGGTTTAAGTTCATGAGCTACTGGGGTTTTGTTCAGGAAGTCTTTTTCCATTCCTATATCATGGAATGTACTCCCTAAATTTTCTTCCAGTAGTATTCGAGTTTCTGGTCTTATATTGAGATCTTTGATCCATTTGGACTTGAGTATAGTGCATGGTGAAATGTGTGGGTCAAGTTTTAGTTTCCTGCAATGGTACCATAATCTTCTACTTACTAAAAGATAGACCAAATGGCTGACCCTTCACCAGGCCCTTACAGGGAACACCTGAACCACAAGACACTGGAGAGGGTAAGATTAAGACTAACCTTAGTCTCCTACATCTTCCCTCCCTCACTTCCCCTCTCCCTGTCTCTCTCTCTCTTATCTCTAACTCTTGTATATTAGTTATCTTTTTCCTCATTTTCTTAGTGGGCACTGACCTGTAACTCCCAGAACCAGCATGGGGCTATCATCCACAATGAGCTTTTGATCAGAGAGACCTACAAGGTTTCCTAAAAGACAGACAGATTTCTGTCAGAGTACTTGATGCCCCACCAAAGGTTAGTGGTAAGACCCTACTGCTGAAGATACCTTATGTGATTGACATGCAAATTAGAATGGCATGGCTGGAAGTTGGATGAGAGTCAGTCCCCAGACAGTCAGCGCATCTAGTGCCAGAAGGTGCTACATGGGCGACTGGGGGAAATTGACCAATATCTATCGAAGCAACACATGGTCTAACCTACTTAGCAGCAAATAACTTGTTCTGATGCCCACACAAGTGCAGTGGTGGCACACAGCCATGGTGGGGAACCAACTGCTCTCAATTTGGCTAACTGATCCCCTCACTGGTATGGGACCCATAGCTGGAGGTGGGAAACAAGTCAGAACCATATCCAAACATAAGCCCACTCTCCAGTATCAACCTACTATCAATTGTGGGCTACAAGAGGGCCTACACATATTAAATTCTCTATAAAAAAAAAAAAAGTAAGGGTTATCTCATTTGTCCTGGTGCTAACTTACTCTCCGTTGGAGAATCTGCTTCTCTTTTTCAGATAGATGTAGACCCTAAGGAGAGAGCCACCCCATCATACCTCAAAAGGGCTCCGGCTGAAACTAAGAAAACTTCGAGAAACAAGCAAGGGGGCTGTTTTTCCTGATGAACCGGACACCAGCACAAGGGGGAAGGAGATCAGCATAGAGAAAAATCAACTCCTACCAAATCAGAGAGCCAGAGCCTCAGAGGCCCTCAACACCTCATCACTGAAGCAGACCAAAAATGAACCCAACATGGCTCAGGGAAATTTTGCGGAAGAGGGGGCGGAAAGAATGTCAGAGTCACATGTTGGGTCATGATATGCAGAGACATTTAGCTTACCCATAACTGTGGGCTAACTCCACAATGCACGACCCGCATACCTCAACAAGGAGGGGCCAAGGGGAGGGGGTAGGTCACGGATGAGCCTAATAATGGTACCAAACTGACTGTATTTGCTGAATACAGAACTGACTAATTAAAAAAAAAATGAAAAAAAAAAAAAGAGTGGCTTAGATGTGTAGTGAAATATTGCTTTGCAATGATGCATTATAGTGTTCAGTAGTGTCATTTCATAATGAAAATTTTTGTGCATATCACATTAGACTCAGCTGCTTCCTTAAACTGTTTCTTAATTTATTTTGTATATAAAATATGTTGTTATATTTTTCAAAAAAAAAAAAAAGAAAATCATTAAGGAATAGAATAGTGAAGAAATGGCAATAAAGAATAATATATAAGCCACAAGAAGGGGAGCTTCAGTGGCTAACGTGTAATATACTGCAAAGTAACACAAGAATACTGACAGAAAGGAGATTTAAGACGAAATTAATAACACAAGTGGTCTGGAAACACAAAAGCACAAGTACTTGGAAACTGCTGGAGTCTTTATATCCTAGCGTTGTTACACTAGAAAGCAGTTCTCCAGGAGGGCTAGGCTAAATTAGATAGTCATAATATTGGAACCGAGACCTTCTACTGCTGAGATAATATGTCAGATAGGTTCTTATATAAACCTTTTAAATTTGGGGATTTTTTTTTTCTTTTTTTGCCAGCATGAAAATAGGCACTAAAATGTTTGTGTCCCTGGAAGAATGGATAAGTAAAATAAAAGTGAATTTCATTGATATTATACAGTATTGTACAATATTTTGTATTGCCTTGTAATTGTGTTGCCTTGACCTGATACACATAAACATGGTAAAAAGTATAAAACTGAATGAAACCAAACAAGTGGGAGATCTTGTATAAATTAATGGTAATACACAACAAACTGAGAATAGGATGAGGTCATTTATTGACATCTCACTTTCAAAATAAAAGGAAGTGGCTGGGAAGATATCTCAATAGTCACAGGGGCTTGATTACAAAGTCTACAGACCATGGTTTAATTACCAAACCACGTCCAACCCTTCCCAAACTTCTAGCTGCCCATGTTAGCTGACCATATAAGACAGATGCAAAAAAAAAAAAAAAAAAAAAAAGTGGCACAAGTGTTTGATGTTCTTTTGCAGAGATAAGAGGTAAGATGCTTATAAATAAGTAAATAAATATCCAGATGTGACATTGATATGTAAGGAAGAGGGACTTTACGTTCAATGACTTAATATTTTTGTTTTCAATGATTAATTTATTGTGAATAATTTCATGGCACATTCAGACAACAATCTATATTACTGATAGATGTATGTATTATAAATAACATTTAAAGTGTTTCATTTTGTAATAACTTCTGGAAAGAGCTTAACATTTCTGCAAACTTAGTTCTAATTATACTTTACCCATTGATGTTTTGTTCTGTGCAGACTTAAAATAAGAACTGAATCTTAAGCCATTTAATTCTGCACCCTTTCAGCTCACATCAAAGTCCTGCTGTGGCCATAACTGCCAAAATGAAGTTCTTTGGATGCCCAGGACCACCTCCTGGCCAAAGAAACAAATACTTCTAGAACTTCACTGGTTTCTTTTACACAGAAAGAAGGGACACATGACTGTGATGTGGATTAAAGGAAAAAAGTTGTACAATTAGTAGGAATATTCCAGTACACTTAGATGAATTTACAGATGGTTAAAATGAGAGAAGGTGTGTGAAAACTAATCCACTGTGACTACACATCCTTGAAGCTATTTATTTTCATCTATTACTGAACAATTAAAAATACTGAGCTTTAGCTGGGTGAGGTGGCACAATCCTTTAATCCCAGCACTCAGGAGGCAGAGATAGGTGGATCACCGTGAGCTCAAGGCCACCCTGAGACTACATAGTGAATTTCAGGTCAGCCTGGGCTAGAGTGAGACCCCACCTCGAAAAGCAAAGCAAAGCAAAGCAAAACAAACAAACAAAAAAACAATAACAACAAAAAGGTAATGAGGTTTGTCTTTAGCAAGTATGGTTTTCAATTGTAAAAATTTAGAACTTCAGAATTCTACAGTAAGAGTTATATTTATGCTCGTGACATCAATAATCTGGAACGTTGAAACTGATGGGATATTTTCCTATGAAAATAAATCCATTTCTTAAATTATACTCTTCTCATACCTCACCATGGCTTCCTTGCTTGTTTTGTTTAATTTTTAGTAAGACAAGCTCTGTATATGAGAAAATTCTGTTTCTTCAGGTGTGTGTTAAGAAAACTGCTGGAGATCTATTTAATGAGTATTTCCAACTTAATTTTCCTGGCAATCACCTGCCACCAGACAGATTCTGATCCATTAAGCCTGGGATGGGGTCAGGTTTGCACTCAGACTCCATTCAACACTGATGTGGCAGAGATAAAATTTGTTCAGAAAATTGAAATTATAGACACATCTTGAGCATAACTTTTTTCAAATTTCAGAGTATGTGAATAAACTTGAAAACACCATCAGCTCTTTTGGTTGAAACTGCTAGATATCAACATAATTAGCTACATTCAGTAAAAGAGTGATTACATGAGCAGGTGATATTTATTCTGGAAAAAAAAATCCGATAAATGAATACATATGTGTGCATTTGTGCGTGTAACACAAAGGGAAAACCAAACAAACAAAATTTACAAAGAGAGAGGTTATTTAGCACTAGCATTATTCAATTTCATAAACATTAACTCATCAATAATGTGCATATGCATCTATACATACAAAAGAGACATGGTACAACTAAAAGAAAAAAAATTTCTTGTTTTTCTACCTAGATTTTTAAAACCAAATATACTTTTATTTATTCTGAAGGTAGCTTTCAAATATGTATGAAATATGTACCAGGGTTTTCAGAGATTACAAAATGTGTTGTTAAAGCTGTATTATAGCAGAATAACTATATTATTACTCTGCACACCAAAGCTTATTCCTACAAGTTGAAACTATAGTTAAGCAGGAGTTATCTTTTATCGTGTCCTCTTAGATTTGCAGAAGTGTCTGGTAAATAATTATAGTCATTTGTCCACCCAAGCTGGATTTTCTCATCTATGAAATGGTTTATTTTCATAGAAATCTCTTTAGGGCTCAAAGAAACAGTTTGGCTCTCTAGGAGTGGATGGAAAGTGACTCAGCATAAAATATTAATAATATAATCTAAAGACAAAGTGCTGTCAATTGTGTACTAACAGTTTCCTTCTTTAATGGAGTCCAATGCTGCTTCTTTCTTCTCTCTTCCCCTCCCATTCCCCTCCCCTCTCCTTTCCTCTTCTTTTCTCTCCTCTCTTCCTCTCTGACAAGGACTTATTTTGTTTAGGCTAATCCTGAACTCAATATCCTGAGGTGGCTTCAGCCTGGTGCTGGAATTATAGGCCTATGTCAAGATATTTCTGCAGGATATTTCTTATACATGTCAGGCTAATTCAGGGTTTTTCTCTATGAGATTTTTTTTTTTCTTTTGGGCTTGTAAATAGTTTAAGCAATTTTTTTCTAATTGCCACTTCTAACTTCTTTTCCACTTGAGGCCAAAAATGTCAACCTAAACCAACAGCCTTAATTTTATTAACACAACAAATATACTTTTTTTGGAAATAAAGGCAGATGACTGGTTCAAATTTCTAACTTGAACTTTCTTAGGAGAAGAATAACTGGACTGAAGACAATCAGCTAGCTACATGGTCCTGGAGTGGTTGGTGGACAGGTAGGGCTCCTGGAATCAATGGAGTTAGGGTGAGGGTTCTGGACTGGATGGGGGTACAGGTGGGATTCCTGAAGTGGATGGAGTCCTGGGACAGTTTCTTGAAGTGTAAATCAGTCTCCTAGAGTGAATGGGGGTCCCTGGCCTTGGGAACATTTCCTCTGGCTCTGTTTTCTGGCTCTAATGAACTCACTTGCTAGGTAAAGGGACTTCTCATCCCTATTTTCTAGATATATGAGAATGATAAGAACTTGGTTCTGCAGAAACAACCCTTACTATGGGTTTTCCAAAGGCTGCTTTAGATTTTATGGAGCCAATCCTTAGTCTGTTAATGTAGTCATGTAATATCTGAAGAAGTGCCACTTAACACAATGGCTTGATGACATTCTTCCGTTTCTGCTTGTACACGTGTGAAATTGTGATCGTTCTGCCTCCACTCCCCAGTGTTGGGATTATAGCACATCCTTTCTTAGGTGAATTACTTAATTCTATTTTAATACACACATAATCTAAAGCTAAATGCACATGAACACTCATATAATGTAATAAAATACCCATATATTATGTTGCCTATAAATAATAATCATATAAACATATTATATATAGAATGTATTTAAATTTAATGAAATCAAGTTTTATTTTAAAAATATCTTATTTAAGCCGGGCGTGGTGGCGCACGCCTTTAATCCCAGCACTCGGGAGGCAGAGGTAGGAGGATCGCCGTGAGTTCGAGGCCACCCTGAGACTCCATTGTGAATTCCAGGTCAGCCTGGGCTAGAGTGAGACCCTACCTCGAAAAACCAAAAAAAAAAAAAAAAAAAAAATCTTATTTGAGATACATATTGAGAGAGGGAGAGAGAGAGAGAGAGAGAGAGAGAGAGGGAGGGAGAGAGAGGGAGAGAGAAAGTATGGGAGATATAGGGCCTCTTGCCCCTGCAAACTAACTTCAAATGCATGCAACATTTTGTGCATCTGGCTACATGTGGGCATTGGGTGATCAAACCAGGACCATCAGGCTTAGCCAGTAGTGCCTCTAACCACTGAACAAACTCTTTGGTCTGAAATAAATTATCACTTTCTGCTTATCTGCTTACTTTTACATCCAGGTATTGCTTTCTTTTTTGGTAATGTTGTTGTGGTTTTTTTGTTTGTTTATTTGCTTGCTTGTTTTTTAGTTTTTCCTTTCTTGACTAGGTATTGTCTTCATAAAAGCTGGTCTCAAATTTACGATCTACTTCTTTAACCACCCACATGCTGAAAATATAGGCAGGTGTCACCATGATTGACAGAAAGCCTCTTGATGACAAAGTTATCACTAAAGTTGATTTTCAGGAAAAATGTAAATCACATTGTTATGCTCAAATGTGCAGAATGCACAACGGATCACATTTTAGAATATCAAATTGATTTGAGTCTAAAACTTTACTGATTTTCCTTCAAGAAAAGCAATTGTTATGACCCAAGACCTTAGACTGCATTTCCTTCTTCATGGATTTATTACTTGGTTTATATTAAATATTTTCATAACCAAAAGCAGTTTATAACCAATTTTAGGCTCAAAGTGTAACTGATAAAATTAAGACAAATTTACTGTCTTAGAACATTTTCTTATAGGGGAAACTGACACGTCCTGACCTAGTTGTATAAGGCAGTGTTTATAATTGCATTGATTAAAAGAATGAGAAATAAAAAGAGTAGAGAAAATATGAAATAGAAAATTTAACTTTACGTGATGGGGATTTGGCTAAGTAAAGTGCTTGCTGTGTGTATGTGAAGACGTGTGTGGATTCCCAATGCCTGTGTAAAGCTAGTCTCTCCAGTGAGTGTCTGTAATCTCTGTGTGCCTAGGCTGGTATGAGAGATGGAGAAAGAAGAGTCCCTGGATGTAAGTGTGCCAGATAGTCTGTAAACACAGCAGCAAACAAGATATCTTCCCTTAAGCATGGTAGAAGGTGAGGCCAGACAGGCAATATTGTCCTGTAAAGTCCACACATATTGATTCATATGATTTAATATGTATGTATGAATGCATATATGTATGTACATATGTATGTGAACAAAATATGTATAGCACATTTTAATCTCAAAGTTATAATACTCTGACTTTGGGATTATATATCCTGGAATCACAGGAATGTGTCAGTAAACCCAGCTATTATCATTCTTTGAAATGCATCTCCAATATTATTTTACCATTCGGCTTAATTTGGCTTAGTCTCTATATTACATATGTCATGAACAATATAATTTTGTTTTGACTCTGTGGGTCAGAAACTCAGAAATTAGAGATGGCAGTTTTTATCTATACCACAACAATTTGGACATGAATTAAAAGTTGGAAGTTAGGGCTGGAGAGATGGCTTAGCACTTAAGGGTTTGCCTGTGATGCCTGAGGATCCCAGTTTGAGGCTCAATTCCCCAGGACCCAAGTAAGCCAGATGCACAAGGCCATTCTCTCTCTCTCTCTCTCTCCCCCCTCTTTCTCTGTTCGTCTGTGACTCTCAAACAAATAAATAAATAAAAATTTTTAAAAGTTGGAAGCTAGAATTACTTATGGTGAGTCACATGTCTTTCTTATGCATCTGACTGGCAGACATAACTTTAGCAAGGGCCACCAGCTGGAGGGAGTGATGTCACAAGAACTCCTTCATAGCTTTCTGACTAGGATCCAAGAAAAAGAGTAGGATATTTCTCTTTATTCTTAGTGTTAGAATCATTTCATTTAGAAGAGTTATGGCTCTCTGATCAGAGAATGCTGTCTTGAATGGTTTTGTCTCCTCCAAAATTCATGTTATAATGCAATCGCAAATGCGACACTTGTAAAAGGTAAGGTTTTTGGGAAGGAGAGCCCTCAGGAATGGGACTGAAGATCTTACAAAAGTGCTAGAGGAAACTAACATCATTCTTTGTGTGTTGCTATACCTCTGTCCTATGCAGATATGGCGTCTACTTTTACAGAGGTTGCAGCATTCACACCAACATCTTGGAAATGTTTTAGGCTCTGACCAAATTACCCACACCTAATTTTTGGGCTCTATAGCTTCCTCAACTGCCACAAACAGAAATAAATACATAAGTTTCTCATTTTGTAATAATTTGTAATAGCAATTTGAATAGACAACAAAATTTCTATTTTGCTCTTCTGAAAATCAGACAATCTATGAATATGTACTAAAGAGCAAACATATAAACAAAAACTTGCTTGTTTCAAATAAAGATTAATTAAATGTTATGCATGCTATGGCTCTAGGTATTTTAAATAAGATGGTTTATTGGAATAGAAATAAAGTACACTCATCATTATGTATACTAATCATTCTAGGTACTTACTAAATATTTACATGGGATTTTCAAGCATAGAATCTGAAAATTACATTTTATCACAGTTCCTTACTGAAAGAACATACTCTTTCACTGACTTTTTAAATCAAACTTCTCACATTTCACACTCTTGGTTATGGTCACAGCTTGCATCTCTTGATTTACAACCTTCTCCTCTTTCTCTTTAAATATCATGTTATCATGTACCATATATATATATATATATATATATATATATATATGTATATATATATATATATATATATATATATATACACACACACACACACATATGTGTGTGTGTGTAATGGTGCTGGGTGCCATGGTGTAAGTGTGGAGGTCAAAGGACACTGGGATGGAAGTTCTCTCCTACATTGTCTGAGACAGTGTCTGTCTTGTTTTTGCCACTGGAAAGGCAAGACTACATGACCCGTGAGCTTTAAGATACTCTTAACTGGCTGCACCTTGAAATCCTGAACTCTGAGATGCAGACCTGGCACGCCAGCTTTCCTCTTTCTCTTTTTTTCTACCCAATAAGATTTTGTGTCACCTTCCGTGAGTCGATGGTCTTACTTGTGCAACACCGAACCCCATAAAATCTTGGGGGCTCATCCTGGATCCACATTTCAAGACCTCGTCCTCAACTTTGGGGCCACCAAATCCGGGAAAGACCCCTAATCTCAGCCCCAAAACCCTATCTCCATCCGTCTGCCTGTTCCTGGTTTTGGAGTTGGTAGCAAGCCATTGACAGGGAACTTTTGCCCAGGACTGGCAGTCCCCTCCTTTATTGGATAAGAAACCTCCTGAGCTGCTTTTTCTACTTTCTTTTTTTTTTTTTTTTTTTTTTCTGGTTTTCTGGTTTTGTGTGCTTGTCCAGGGTCCAAGAGGGAAGCTGGAGGTAGCATTAATTCCCCTGGGAAAAGGATCGAGGGTCTCTGGCTCTGTTCGGAGATTTTGAACTGAGGTCTGTTTCTAGTTCAGTTTTGGTTTGGCAGCCATATGGCAGTGTCAGGAGAGCTGTTTTTTCTAGCATGTTTGTGTTTGGTGCTGTGTTCATTTGTCTTGTCTTCATCTTCGAAGACATGGGTCAAAATTATTCTGTTGAGATATCTCCTTTAAAACTGGTTAAAAAAGCACTTTAAATATATTCAGAAAAAAAAGATGCTCAGTGAACTTACCCAATCACAGAAAAAAAATCGCCACATAGTCTCACTTATCTACAGCCCCTAACCTGAATCTACCGAAGATACCTTACATACCCAGCAAGCATCTCCTAGACTAGACACTAGGATGGAAGGGGAGGGAGGGGAGGGCATCAAAGGGGTGGGAAACACAAATCTAGACCCAAACAGCAATGGTACCATAATCTTCTACTTACTAAAAGACAGACCAAATGGCTGATCCTTCACCAGGCCCTTACAGGGAACACCTGAACCACAAGACACTGGAGAGGGTAAGATTAAGACTAACCTTAATCTCCTACATCTTCCCTCCCTCACTTCCCCTCTCCCTGTCTCTCTCTCTCTTATCTCTAACTCTTGTATATTAGTTATCTTTTTCCTCATTTTCTTAGTGGGCACTGACCTGTAACTCCCAGATCCAGCATGGGGCTATCATCCACAATGAGCTTTTGATCAGTGAGACCTACAAGGTTTCCTAAAAGACAGACAGATTTCTGTCAGAGTACTTGATGACCCACCAAAGGCTAGTGGTAAGACCCTACTGCTGAAGATACCTTAAGTGATTGACATGCAAATTAGAATGGCATGGCTGGAAGTTGGAAGAGAGTCAGTCCCCAGACAGTCAGCGTGTCTAGTGCCAGAAGGTGCTACATGGGCGACTGGGGGAAATTGACCAATATCTGTTGAAGCAACGCATGGTCTAACTTACTTAGCAGCAAATAACTTGTTGTGATGCCCACACAAGTGCAGTGGTGGCACACAGCCATGGTGGGGAACCAACTGCTCTCAATTTGGCTAACTGATCCCCTCACTGGTATGGGACCCATAGCTGGAGCTGGGAAACAAGTCAGAACCAGATCCAAATGTAAACTCACTCTCCAATATCAAGCTACCATCAATTGTGGGATACAAGAGGGCCTACACATATTAAATTCTCTATTAAAAAAAAAAAGTAAGGGTTATCTCATTTGTCCTGGTGCTAACTTACTCTCCGTTGGAGAATCTGCTTCTCTTTTTCAGATAGATGTAGATCCTAAGGAGAAAGCCACCCCATCATACCTCAAAAGGGCCCCGGCTGAAACTAAGAAAAATTGGAGAAACAAGCAAGGGGGCTGTTTTCCTGATGAACCGGATACCAGCACAAGGGGGAAGGAGATCAGCACAGAGAAAAATCAACTCCTACCAAATCAGAGAGCCAGAGCCTCAGAGGCCCCCAACACCTCATCACTGAAGCAGACCAAAAATGAACCCAACATGGCTCAGGGAAATTGTGCGGAAGAGGGGGCAGAAAGAATGTCAGAGTTACATGTTGGGTCATGATATGCAGAGACATTTAGCTTACCCATAACTGTGGGCTAACTCCACAATGCATGACCCTGTATACCTCAACAAGGAGGGGTCAAGGGGAGGGGGTAGGTCACGGATGAGCCTAATAATTGTACCAAACTGACTGTATTTGCTGAATACAGAACTGACTAATAAAGAAAAAATAAAAAAATAAAAAAAAATTAAAATGAGCTAGGTCTATTATCCTAGCTACTTGGGAAGCTGAGACAGGGGGACCTCCAATTCAAGGTTCCAATGTAATAGCCTAACTCCGTATTTTAAACCATATGACTTTTAAATTGCTTGATAAAAGTCATTAAGTAATTTTAATAGAACTGTGCCTGATATTTCCTCTTTTGTTTGGGCTTTAAACAAATAAGACATTGTTTATAGACAACTTTTGGTTTCTTTATTAATCCAAATAGTCCAACAGGTCCTTCCTAAAGCTTTTCTTGGTATTTGATTTATTTCAATTTTTTTTTGTTTTTGTCTTTAAAAGTCAGATTTAAATAAAGTGTATGGTGAGCTAAAATTTTATGTAAACAAAGCCATATTTTGTTGCATGATCTCATAACTATAATTACTGAGTTTATATCCTAGGTCAACTTCAACTTAGGTAGAGGATTATTAAGAACATCAGAATTCTCTCTGAGGTGGTGACTCATAATTTGCCAGGTATTTTAAAACATTGTAATGCCCTGTTACTTAAAAGGAGGAGGCAACTGGCCTGAGTTGTAAGCCAGCCTGCCTCAAGATAGAAACAAAATTTGCCTTAGTTACTTCTAATAAAACCATTTCCAAATATGTTAGAGGTATTGATACAGATGATACCCAAAATGATTGCCATGCTTTGCCTTGTATTCATATGAAATGTATTTCATGGAGTATTTTAATAGGAGCTATCTCAAATCAACAGGTTATATAAAACCTGAAGGTATATATACTGGTATTATAAAGCAAATCTGGTTCTCAGGTAGAGACTCACTTAGGGAACAACAAGCTAGCTAAGCTCATAAGGAGAGTTTTTCTTCCCAGGTATGAACTCAGTCATCAAGGACACCACCACCTGCTGTCAGGCCTGTCAACAGACAAATGCCTCCTCTGGTAAGGTACCCCCGCAAGAGAGTGGGGAACATCCAGGTAGATAATGGGAAGTTGATTTCACCAAGGTAAAGCCAGATCAGTATGTACATAAATATTTACTTGTTTATGTTGATACCTTTATCCCAACCTGAGACAGCCCAAATAGTGACTAAGAAATTGTTAGAGGAGATAATTTCCCTGCTATGGATTGTGCCTGAGGATAAGATCAGATATTGGGCCTGCCTTTGTGTCAAAAATCATTAGGGAATTAACCTAGATGTTGGGGATTAATTGGAAATTACATTGTGGCTAAGATCCCCAAAGTTCAGGACAAGTAGAAAGGATAAATCAGACCTCGAAAGAGAGTTTGACTAAATTAACTCTAGAGACCATAGAAGGATGGGTGGGACTTCTTCCCCTCCACCCTGTTAAGGGCCAGGTGTACCCCTCATGTAAAAGGAATTACTCCATTTAAAATTATGTATGGAACTTCTCCCCCCATCCTGCCCAGGATGGCTCCTGAACAAGTAACTGACTTTACTAATGAAGGGCTTCTTTCTGTCCAAGTCTTACAAGGAGTCCAGGAGCCCATTGTTCCAGCAATCAAAGCTGCTTATCAGACACACTCTGTTTGCCCCAATCCCTTTCAGCTTGGCAACAGAATTTGGATCAGGAGAGATTGTATTGGGACATTGGGACCAGGGGCCCTATGTATGGCTTTAGGTAAAACTTATTGCTTTTATGCCAATCAGTCAGAAAGAATCTGAAATGCACTGGCTTTAAAGTTAGAGAAAATCTCAAAGAAAGAGAACTTCAGAGATGGGCCACTAGTAATTGGTTATGTTTAGTTGGTCTCCATGGCTAACTTCCCTTGCCTCTTCTATTGCTGGACCCCTGATACTACTGCTCTTAGGCCTTACCTGCATTATTAATGCTCTAAGTAGATATATAAAGAATAGAATAAATTCTGTTAAACTTGTGGTATTGCATACACAATACACCCCTTTAGGTTAAAACACCCTAGACACTGTTATTTAGGAGTCAAAGATTTGACTTAGTGTCATATCATAGGGGGAAATAGAAAATGGATGCGAAAGGAAGGGCATGATCGCTCTATGCAATGCACATGTTTACTGTTGCCTAAGGAATGGGATGATCCCTCAATGCAATGTACCATAACCTCCCTGTATCTCTTTGTTTCTAGAGATCTTTTTGATTACATAGCATAGAATGTTTCTTGCCTCAGTTTTGCCTATATGACCTATGTAACCTTATGACTTCTTATAATATCCCCCCTTTGCTTAACAGTATGCAAATTTGTGGTTTAACTCCAGATCCTGCTTTTACTATAAATATCATGTGGCTATTTCCAGTAAAAGCTGACACTTCCAACAGATCAGGGCTGTATCTTGAGATCCCGAACTCTGAGATGCAGACCTGGCACGCCAGCTTTCCTCTTTTTCTTTCTTTCTACCCAATAAAGCTTTGCCTCACAAAAAAAAAAAAAAAAAAAAAAAAAGAAAAGAAAAGAAAAGAAAAGAAAAGAAAAGAAAGGAAAAGAAAAGATACTCTTAACTTTGACTCCTGGTGCTATAGGCACAGAGGATTACAGGGTGGGCACCATTCCTTATCTGGCCCTTAACTACTGAGCAATCTCCACAGCCCAGTTTCCTTAATTAAGCAGAATCATTATTTGTAATTTTATTTATTTATTTTTACTATTCCTTCTCTTTGTATCCCTGATGGCTAACAATTTTGGATCTAGTGATGCAAAACCAAGTGAGGTTATGCAAATCAAACTGGATGCAAAACCATACTGCCCCTCATGTATAGAAGCAGTCAGAGAGAAGCTGAAAATAAACAAGTGCAACAAGAAAATCCAGGACAGAGCCTGGGGAGCCAACACTTCCAAAAGATGAACACCAGAAAGAAATTAGACAGCATGGGGATTTAAATGGGATTTGAATGTTTAATTGATTAATCAACAAATTTGAGTATTTTACATGGCCTTAATTCTTCTAAAGTTCAAATTGTAAAGAAATAATGACCACTATAAAAACAACACTGAACATTGAGTAATCATGGGTACAAATATGTAGTAAAAGAGAAATTCCTGCTCCTAATTATTTGAAATGGAGCAATCATTCACAATTTTACAACTAAAATGAAACAGTTTCCAGTTTTTTCTTTTTTTTTTTTTTTTTAAGAACTGCATTTCTTAGTAAAGTGCTGAAGGTAGTTGCTGACCTCCAAAAATAAAACTATATTTTGGACACACCTATTAAATAAGAACCCAGTTCTTTATAGGGCAATTTTGACGTTTAAATGGAAACTACAGTCATTGAATGAATTGGATATCATTGCTACCTAGTGGCTTACTGAATCCATCTGGGAACAATCGGCATGTATTTTGTTTAAGCTAGTAACATTGTGGCCCAAAGTTGTATTCTTTAAGGACTCTCCAGAGTCTTTTCCTGCCCGAGGACAACAGGAATCAACAGTGAAGAAAATGGGATGGTGAAAGATGTCATGTTTCTGGCTTTGTGTTCCCTTCCATTTGTCAAATGACAGCATATGTACTCTAATTGTATATTTTAAAATGACATTTTGGAGATTTAAGGGACTTGGTATTTATATGAATCAAAACAAGGAGAACTGACAAGAGGCCATAAACCAACATGACATTCTGACACAAACATAAAATAACAAATCAAACCCAAAGTTTTTGGTATTTTTTCTGATGTATTCTGGTCTTATTCCCTCAGCTTGGTAAAGTCAATGGCACAGAAATCCATTCAGTATAAGATGTTGATCATACTATGGGATATGATTAGTTTAAGAACTAATATATTCTAGAAAATAGTCACCACTGATGAGAACACAAATACTCATAATAAAATACTTACAGATTTTATATTGTTTAAATTGCATACTTTTTCTCTAGAATTCTTTTAATTTTCTAAAATGAAGATGCTTTTATGTGGTTCAAAGTAGAGCCTAGAGTTGAGACTTGTAACTCTTCTTGAGGCCAACAACATGATGTAGTCAGGGGTTACAGGAATTTGAAATTAGCGGGCCTTGATAGACCTGATTTTTTCTTGTACTTAAATTTCTACCTAAACAAAGGACATGCTTAAAACCATATTTATTTATCCAGATATGTGGGAGTAGATACCCAGGATCACACTTACATATGTCAAACTAAGTCCCCAAGTTCCCAAAAGATGCCAGACATTTAAGTGGGTTTTAAATAGGTCAGAAAAATTTACTCAGGTTTAGAAAGGCTTTTCAGATACCAGACAAGTGATTATATCAGGCAGCACTTGAGGGCCAGAACTGGCCATGCTGTGCTGAATAAATTCTCCTCAGTGACCTTTCCATGACAACTTTCTCATTTCCTATAATGTGGAGACAATTAGGTGTTAAATTACATGTTTGTGGAGCACAGCAGTGACCTTTGAAGCAGAGGTTTCTCTGAAGAATGCACTGGGTGTCTGTGTAAAAATAGCTCCTAACAAATCATATAGTTGTACAGTGTCCAGCTCCATAATTAACAAATGAGAAAACTAATGTCTAAACACCTTTACCACAGTGTCCAGCTCCATAATTAACAAATGAGAAAACTAATGTCTAAACACCTTCACCAACTTGATGAATGTAACATGGAAATTTTGAATCAGAATAGCTCTGAAACCCACACTTCAATTCTCAGGTGAGTGATCTTTCTAGCAACAGGATAATTTTGTAATTTTAAATCATTAAACTTAGTTATTTGTCTTTCTAACCATTCACTTAACAGTAATTTCTTTGTATACATAACACTATGCCAAATATGGAAATTAAATGAACTTCAGAGCAATTTCTAGTGTACCGGAGATTAAGAAGCAAGCTTCATATATTTAAAAAGATGACAGTCTTCATTCAACATAGATATTTTTGAGGAATTACTAAGAACTCAGTGTTGTTTCAAGCGCTGGTGACAGAGATAGTGGGTAAATCAAAACTAACTTTCTGGGCTGGAGAGATGCCTTAGGGGTTAAGTGCTTTCCTGTGAAGCCTAAGGACCCCGGTTCAAGGCTCGATTCCCCAGGATCCACCTTAGCCACATGCACAAGGGAGCACACATGTCTGGAGTTTGTTTCCAGTAGCTGGAAGCCCTGGCGCGCCCATTCTCTCTCTGTCTCTCTACCTGCCTCTTTCTCTCTTTCTCTGTCACTCTCAAATAAATAAATAAAAATGAAAAAAAAAAAAAAAAAAACATTCTTTCTTGTTGAGCTTGACTGATGAAAACCAGGCTGCAAAATATACTTAACTGAAAGTACAAAGAAAATGTGTCACAAATGTAAAGGCTACAGATTCAATGTCTAATATTTTTTTTGTGTGTGTGTGTGGTTTTTCAAGGTAGGGTTCCACTTTACCCCAGGCTGACCTGGAATTCACTATTTAGTCTCAGGGAGGCCTCAAACTCATGGCAGTTCTCCTATCTCTGCCTCCATCCAGAGTGCTGGAATTAATGATGTGCCACCACACCAGGCTAAATTAATTGTATTATATTGACAATACATGAGAAAGAAGATCAGAGAAGAGTTTCATGATGTAACCAATAGCAGGGCCTGAAATTGGAACACAACCAAAGAAAAGGACAGCAGGGAGGAAGAGGCGGGCAGAGGAGGAGAACTGCGCTTGCTGAGCCACAGTACAGTGTGAGTGACCATTTGATGGAGGAGCTGAGTCCTGTGACACAGATGTAGATATTTATGGGAGTATCATAACCACTTTTTTTCTATAAAAATCCCCGTGAAGTGTTTTAAAATGATGAGTAATTGATGAAATTATCTTTTGACCTTAAATTTTACTTCATTTAGAATGAAAATAAACAAGAAAAAAACAAACTCAGGCTAGTCAAAATCCTCCAAAACAGTGGCCAGACTTTTAATGAATATTTGTCACAGTGTTTCTCTCTTCTGAAATAACCTGATTTTTTAATTTACATCCTTCAAAACTTCCACTAATCTCAAATCCTAATTCTACTCAAATTTTTGATCTCTCTTTCTGAAATAAGTATTTTTGTTCCATGCATCTCTGAGTACCTATCTTTACATGAACATGTTAATATTACCTCACCAAATGGCTTAGAAGTACTACTACAAAATTAGAGATCAAATATGTATATTTACTTTTATTCTTGCAATATCTAATTCAGTACAATACAGTCTTTAAAATGAGGTATTTAGTTTTATTTATTTGTTTATTTAGAGACAGCAATTGGGGGGAGAGAGAGAGAAAATGGGCATGCAAGGGCCTCTGGCCACTGCAAACAAACTCCAGATGCATGCATCAACATATGCATCTGGCTTACGTGGGACACGGACAATCAAACCTGGCTTCACAGGTATGTGCCTTAACCAGTAAGCCATCTCTCCAGCCCTAATTCTATTTCAAAACAACACTTTACTTTTTATTAATGTTTTACATAATTTAATAATTCATTTTTTTCTGAAGAAATTTTTTCCTATTTATTAATATGTGTACTTAATTTTGCTTATTTAATTTGGGTCTTTAGTTATGACTTAATATACTGAAATTTAGCAGTATTGAGACTTCTGACATTCCACTCGCAGCAAGTTCTCAGCATGTGGATTTTGTACCTACCTCAGATGATTCTGTGTACCTCATAAGCAGCCATCTTCTATGATTTGAATATTTATTTTTGCAGTTATAATTCAACCCCATCAATGAGCTGCAGTAGTTTGAGTTAAGTAGAAGTGTCTCACACTGTACAGATTATCATTTTCACTATTCCTTTGAATATATGTGCTGCTACTATCAACAACACATTATAAATCCCTGCTGTTTATATTTTCTGGAGAATGGGGGAAGTTTTACTGCATCAACAAAATAGGCCAAAATCCAGTAATGGATATAGACTCACAACCAGTAATAATCTCACATGTTTCTCACAGTGTTTTTAATATTTTCTTACAAAGTACAATATTTTGCAATGCCAAAGGCTAGATACTGGCTTCTAGGTGTGGCCTAAGACTTGTTGCAGTTTGGGATGGTGCTAGGACTTCTGTCTTTGGAAACCTCCCTGGAAACTGTCTACATCCTTTGCTGAGTGTCCTTCTT
This sequence comes from Dipus sagitta, assembly GCA_036346955.1. Taxonomy (NCBI): domain Eukaryota; kingdom Metazoa; phylum Chordata; class Mammalia; order Rodentia; family Dipodidae; genus Dipus; species Dipus sagitta. The sequence continues at coordinate 54,095,845 of CM070774.1, forward strand.
CCTCTGGTCCTCTCAATGATTGTCCACATTCAAGTCTGACAGGAAAAGCTATTGCAGAGGTAAAGGAAAATAATTTAAAAAAATTAACATAGGTATAACTAAGAAGAGGTAATGAACAGAAAATGTTTTCTGAACTCTTTGAATTCTTCCTGTTAATTTAGAAGTTCCCCTCAACAATCTTCTCCTGTGGTCTCTGACTATATGTTACAGATGCTTCTCTGTGGGACAGTTTGTGATTGCAGAGGTAGAATCAGCCAGATGAGTTGCTGTGAGTCTCTGACAGTGCCCCTTCTGAGCTGGTGAGATGATGCTAGATGTTTCCAGAAATACTATGGGGCTTCAGGGCCAGTTAGCTGTATTCCTATCTGCATGTGAGTGAGTACAGAGTAAGCTTCATAAGCATGCCTTTCAAGAAAGAGCTCGGTTGCTAGAGTACCATTATAGTTATCACTCATGGGTCTTGACTGCAATTTATTTAGTTAATTGTTAGGAGCTGGATGACTCAAACTACACAAAATGATTAATGAGGTGGTCCAAGTTTGAGTGATCTCCTAATAATAGACAACAGTGTTCTCAGTATTTGCATCTCTTCTAGTAGAATAACACCTTCATCATCACCCTCCATAAGTACTGATTGCATCTGCCAAACCTCCAGGAAAACTTTTAGGATGATTTCTTGATTGCTGTGCTATAATTTCAAAATTTTAAGTAAAGGCTTGCTTTCTATGTAGGTTAACTCATATTAAATATTGATGCTTAATTTGTCCATAACTATGCACTTGTTATGAGCTGTAAATGTCAATAAATGAAAATGATGAAAGGAAGTTATATGTTATCTAGAAAGCCTTATGACTAATACTCTTTGTAACAGACTGAGCATTTAAGAAAACGCAGAGCATGAATCATTAGTATTGTCTTGATTTACATTACTAATGAATTTAATTAAAGAGCTGATATTACCTGCAAACAATTTAGCAAGTCAATTACCCTGTGAGGCTATTGACTGACAAAGAATGCACAACCAATCATTGGTATGCAGAAAAAGCCACTAGGTATGTATATGTCAATTCCCTATCAGTGATTTTGATGCTGTATCCATAATGTGCTTCGGTGAATCCTGGCATTTAATTGTCAACATAAGCCGCCTCTTCACAGCGAGCTGTTCCTGAAGTGCACTATTGACAAATGTGAACATGGACTCTTACTGCACATCTGTAACACTTCAGTGCCTCATTCAAAAAGCCATCTGCAGATCCGATATCATATGATTCTATGCTTTGCTTCTGTAAAAAGTAACATTGATTATGGATAAATTATACAAGGAAAGTGCTAGTTTATTTGTATTTAGTATTTTTTGCCTATAAAGTCATATTCTAATATGTATTTTGTACATAAAGAGAATTTTTCATTTTAACTCATCAATTTTATGACAAGAATATTTCCAATTTTAGAGAGAAGTGGTGATAACCTAAATCAAGTATGTGTCTGAGAGAGAATGTTAGATATGAAATACTGCACTGTGAAGCTGGGCGTGGTGGCGCACACCTTTAATCCCAGCACTTGGGAGGCAGAGGTAGGAGGATTGCCATGAGTTCGAGGCCAATCTGAGACTACATAGTGAATTCCAGGTCAGCCTGGGCTAGAGTGAGAACCCACCCCCCCCCTCCAAAAAAAATACTGCACTGTATGCGTGTTTTTGTGTTTCTATGACCATGGAGGGAAGCTTGTGCTTCTAACACGTACTATCCAGCTATTACAACCAAGTATGAGAAATGATGCAACATGATAAATATCCACAGCATGGGTTCCAAACACTCCACATATATACTATATATTAAACTTTGAACATTATATTAAATCTTCAGATTTGAAATAATAAAAAAGTCAAATTAAAATATAGAATTTTTTTTTGGCAAATGGGGATGAGTGTGTTTCAGCAAAGCTGTCATTGATTAAAGTACTTAACAGGACAATTTGAACCAAAGGTTACAATTTGCCCATGCCTGACCTATAGATGAAATAAATATATACAAGTGGCTTAAATCACACATTTATTGCAACTGAGAGGCCTAAATTCACTTAGATTTTTTTATCCATTGTACACTTAATTATAAGCTTATTATTAACAAAATGATTATATTTTTACGGTGTTTGGTACATTTAGTATTTATACTATACTGTTTCTGCTTAAAAACAAAATACAAGAGAGCCTCTTTTGAAGAAAGTACTGATGACATTTTAATAATTTATTACAGTATATATAAATATGGAAGATTATTCATATATAGATAATTTTATTAAGCTATTTTATCCAAAATCTTAAAATATAAATACTAATATTGATCACATACCTATGAATTATATAGGATAATATTTACAAAAGAAATGATGACATCTCAAAAAGAAAAAAAAAACTTGCTGAACATTATGACTGGTAAAATATTTTAAGTGTGTCTTTTAAGTGATTAAAGTAATATAGTCAACATGCATGAATCTTCAAACCACATGTGTCAAGTGTATTTTCTATTTGTTTAGTCTTTGTCCAAATAGTTCACAATGCTTTTACTTTAGACTATATTATTTAATGTAGGTTAAATATATATTAACCATTAAATATATGCTTTCTCATTCTCCTTTTTCTTCATCTCTCTTCCTTTTATGTCATTTAAATTTATTTTAAGTTATATACAATTAATATTTAAGTATGAGCAAGTTTAAAAATTAATGATAATAAATATAATTTATTCATGCATTATTTTAATTATTTGCTAAATAGTTAATATTTAACTATTTGATAAGGTATTTTATTTCCAATTAGCAATTCATACTATTATCCTATACACTGCATCCTTGATGTGGCTTCCAAAATATTCGAAGTCAATATATATACATACATGCATACATACATAAATACATACATATATACTGGGAATGGTCATGCAAACCTATAGTGCAAGTGCTCAGGAGACAGTCAATAGGATTCATGCATGTGAGAGTCCAGCCTGGTCTACACAGTGTGTAGCCCAGTTTGACAAATTTGAAAGACTGTCTCAAGAAAAAGTAGAGCCATGTTATTTTTCTTCAGAGAAAGACAGATGTCTACAATACCATGTCTTTAGAAATATATTTACATACATATGTGATTGAAACCTAAAACATGAATTTGATGTGACACATAGGTAATCTTTCAAGCATTTAGTCATTATTTCCTTAAATTTGGTCAAGCATTTTCTTTTATTTGAGTACTTATTCTTAAATTGTAAAATTAGTCTTGGTAGGTGAGCTTCATATTTATATTTGATAACTCTTCAAATCTTTAGGATTAATTTGATGAAAATATTTAATTAATTCAAAACTTCAGCATATTTAAAAATGTAATCTGGTTAAGTGATTTGACAGAGGAAACATTTAGTATTAAGCTATACAATTTTATCTTCTAAATCTGAGAATTGAGTTCAAGTTTATGTTATGTACTAAATGTATGTTACTCAAACATTATTTTGGGCAATTAGTTTTCTGGTAAATAAATTAATGAAATAGAACTTTGAACAAATAATATTTTTGTTTTTGTTGTTGTTTGGTTGTTTGGGTTTTTGAGGTAGTCTAGCTCTAGACCAGACTGGCCTGAATTCACTATGTAGTCTCAGGCTGGCCTCATAAGGTTTTTTTGCTTGTTTGAGTAAAAATAATGTGGCTTTAGTACTATATTTGAATAAGCAAATTTTATCTTAAGGAAAAAATATTATTAAAATATCACTATGTCAAAAACCATGAACAGGGCTGGAGAAATGGCTTACCACATAAGGTGCTTGCCTCAGGAGCCTACAGACACATGTTCAACCCTCCAGATCCCACTTATGACAGATGCAAAGGTGAAGCAAGCACAAGGTCACACATGTCCACTAGGTGGCAAAAGCACCTGGAGTTAGATTGCAATGGCTGAGGCCCTGGTGTGCCAATTCCTCCTCTCTCTCCCTCTCTCTGTCTCTTTCCCTTTTTTTGCTCTCTCTAATATTAAGATATATAGATAGATAGATAGATAGATAGATAGATAGATAGATAGACATATACGCAGATATATATATATATATATATATATATATGTTTATATATATATATATTTAAAAAAAATTAAAACCACGAAAATCTTCATAAAAACTCCAATCTTCCAAGCAATATTTTTTTTCTTAATTTTTATTAACACTTTCCATGGTTATAAAAAATATCCCATGGTAATACCCTCCCTCCCCCCACTTTACCCTTTGAAATTCCATTCTCTATCATATCCCCTCCCCATCTCAATCAGTCTCTCTTTCATTTTGATGTCATGATCTTTTCCTCCTCTTATGATGGTCTTGTGTAGGTAGTGTCAGGCACTATGAGGTCATGGATATCCAGGTCATTTTATGTCTGGAGGCAGGACGTTGTAAGGAGTCCCACCCTTCCTTTGGCTCTTACATTCTTTCCGCCACCTCTTCCGCATTAGACCCTGAGCCTTGGAAGGTGTGATCGAGATGTTACTCAGTATTCCAGTCACTTCTTTCCAGCACTGTGATACCTTCTGAGTCATCCCAATGTCACTGCCATCTGAAAAGAGAAGATTCTCTACCCAAAGTGAGAGTAGCGTTAATATAAGGGTGTAAATATTAAGAAAAGTGCTTAGTGGGCAGTTTGATAAGCATGATATATACATTTTTCCAGACATCAGCAGATGTTAGACCCCTAGGGCTCATGACTACCCCTGTTTTAAGTTTTCAGTATCAGGGATGTATTCCCCACAATGGAGCAGGCCTCCAGTCCAATTGGAGGGCAGTTGGTTTCCACCATGACAGACATGCCACTATTGCACGCGTTGACTCATTTGGCCTGACTGGCCAATTATAAGGCTCCAAGCAAAATTTTTTTTTAAATTAAATATTTTTGAAATACATGATTTTACACTTCAATGAGCAATTTAAACTATATATATGATTCTAAAATATACTATAAACAAAAATTGAATCAGTATTAAAAACTAAATGTAGTATATTTAAAACTCAATAAAAGATGGTATGTTTTAATTTATATTCATTCATTTATTTGTCTGTTTAAATTATAAATTCTAATATTTAAATGTAGTCTGCATTGAAATACCTCCAGTTTCAAGTTGTCCATAAACATTATTAACTCATATACTTAATGAATGTCTTTATGTTGATATATATGAATACATTTTTAAAATGTAAGCAAAATTTAAAAAATTAAAAACACTTATACTCTACATGCTTCAGCACTGAAATATAATCTCAAATTGTACTTGTATTTTAAACCTAATACTAAATTCTATTCACTTTTTGTTCTTTCTCATTAAGTAACATTTATCTTTGTACAAATATTCAAGGCCAGATAAAATAGCTAGAATTGAGTTGTTTAATAAGTGCTTTGCCCAAGCTACAGTGTTATATTGAAAATTAATTTTAAATAACACAAGCTGTGCTCCACAATGACAGTTCCACTCATTGGTTCATCATTCAAACGGACTGAACAAAAGAAGAAGGAGGAGGAGAAGAAGAAGAAAAAGGAAAAAGGAAAAAAAAGAAAACTCTGCAGAACTGGTTCTGTTTAATTTTAAAAAGTTGAATTATTATACAATGTCAAGTTGACTTTCCTGCCCCATTTTTTACAATACTCGTTTCTGAGATTTTTTTTTGCTTTGATTAGACAGGTGATTTTTTCCTCAATTTTGAGGACAATAAGAAATCAAAGTTCAATGATCAAATCTTCATTTATCCACTCTTCATGCTGGGAATTATTTTTTCCATTGCATTTTGATAGAAAAGGTCCTTTCTACATGTCTTTCAAACATGTAGTTTCATCCCCCATTCTCTCCCCTTCTTTCTTTCACTCAAAATGAAATGGTGGGCAATTATGCCTGGTTGCTATATTTGGTGCATCCAAACTTCACAAGTTGATAGCATAATGATTTTAATAACTACTTTAAAAGTAACAAGGTGACAAGTTGACACTTGAGACTTGTGTCCTATAATTTTATTTTCTAGCATTCCATTGTTACAGTATAAGAATAGTAATATGATTAGAGTGAATGTTACAATGTTTTCTTTGCTTCTGATTTAGATCTGATATATGTATTTAGTTTACCTTTAAAAATATTCAAAGTATACTGTGCTAAGTTGAATGGGAAGTATTTGGAAAGATCATAGGCAATATTTTTATAAGATTATTCACATCTCAATTTCCACATCATTGAAAATGAAATACATAAATTGATTTCTTTCATGATTACAAAATATTCTTGCAAATAAACAGTGCAGCTGTTGGTCTATTAAAGTAAAATCTTATTGTATTTAACATGTTTCATTTTTAACCACCAACAAGCCTTTGTTCAAATTAAGCTATTTCACCATAGAAAAAAAATAGTCAACAATCTAACCAGAAAAGGTTTAATGATATGGGTTAGGGGACATTATAGTTCTTTAATATTCTTTTAAGTTTTAAGTAAAATTTGTTCCACTTGAATTTTATAATTTAAATACACCATGTAAAGGCATTACTAAACAGAGTAAGTTGTATTATTATACCTTGTTCAATTATTTTACCTTTCTGGGAAAATAATATTGCACCTCATTCCTAACCTTAATCATCTTTTAATAGGAACCAACACTCTATGTTTACATGAATAATATGACTAATAATTTTTTTTTCATCTTTGATTTTTATTGTAGGGTTTTTTTGTTTGTTTTTGTTTTTTGTTTTTTTTTTAATTTTTTTCTTTATTAGTTAGTTTGTATTCAGTAAATACAGTCAGTTTGGTACCATTATTAGGCTCATCCGTGACCTACCCCCTCCCCTTGGCCCCTCCTTGTTGAGGTATACGGGTCATGCATTGTGGAGTTAGCCCACAGTTATGGGTAAGCTAAATATCTCTGCATATCATGACCCAACAAGTGGCTCTGACATTCTTTTGGCCCCCTCTTCCGCAAAATTTCCCTGAGCCATGTTGGGTTCATTTTTGGTCTGCTTCAGTAATGAGGTGTTGGGGGCCTCTGAGACTCTGGCTCTCTGCTTATGGTATTTTAGGTTGATCACACAAATCACATATTTATATAACTAAAATTTCATAGAAGTTGAGTGATATTTGTATTGGATTAGCTATATGAAAAAATTCTTAACATGAAAAGTAACAAAATAGAAGAGCATGGTTTTATGAATGGATAAGGACCAGCACCAGTTGCAAGAGTTTTATTTCCTTGAACTTCACTAAAGGACTCTTTATTTAGTTTATATTTCTCAGGCATGACCTGCTCACTTATGCAATGTCATTTAGTAAGTTTCTTCTAAGGTTACAAGTCATGAATGAAAAACATGGGTTTGAGTATTAATATCCCAAGGAAGCAAATTCAATGTGTCATAATTCTTTTTAATGTGAATTTTTCTCTCTGTATTTGTCAGGTTCAGACATGATTAAACATTTTCAGTCTTGTTCCATCTTCTTGATCCTCTGCAGAATTAGGATGATATGTACAAATGTTGAAACTCCTAATTATTTATAGCATACTCTCTTTCCATTACAATCCTGATTCATTTACTTCATTCCCCCAAATATCTTCACTTTTATTTCAGAAAATGCTTTGAGGGCATTTCTAAAATTGTTACTAACACTGAGAATTTGAATCTTCTTCTGATCACAATTATTCCATATGCATATGACTTAAGATTATATTCTACAACATTTATTTGACAAGCATGTTCCCGTTACAAGTCACAAGTGCTTTTTGAAATTTATGTGTATTTGACATTGTGAGTAAATAATACCAGACATCATCCCCTTTTTAAAATGTATTTATTTAAGAAAGAGTGAGAGAGAGGAGAGAGATTCGGAGGGAGAGAGGGAGAGAGAGCATGAAACAGTGATAGAATGAGTGCACCAGGGCCTCCAGGAGTGCAAACAAACTCCAGATGCATGTGCCACCTTGTGCATCCGGCTTGCGTGGGTACTGGTGAGTCACACCCAGATCCTTAAGCTTCTTAGGCAAACACCTTAACTGCTAAGCCATCTCTCCAGTCCCCTCTTAAAAAATTGGATAAATTATTATAGATCCTAAATTTCTTAAGGACATCATGGTTGCTTAGTGCCAATTTTCTACCATAAACTAAATCTCTTATAAGAAGGAAAATAAAAGGGCATCATAAAAATATATAGGTCGTTCTTTGGCTGGAGAGATGAGTTAGTGGTTAAAGAGCTTGTTTATAGAGCCAAAGGACCCAGGTTTGATTTCCTACTCCTCATGTAAAGCTAGATGCGCTAGGGGGCACAGGAATCTGGAGTTTATTTGTGGTGGCTAAAGGCTCCGAGGCCCTCATTAATTCTCTCTCCCTCTTTATTTCTCTCTGTCAAATAAATAAAAAAATAAAATATTACTCAGTTGTTTTCTTAAAGTATATCTATATAAGAGTTTATAACATTGAGGGAAAATTTTCAGGTAATGCATATAGGATAGCAATTTCTATTTAACTATGAGCATGTTAAGAATGCCACCTCCAAGTCCTAAACACAAATACTAATTCAGAAACTCTGAGGGTACATATAGATTTAACTACGCTTTAACAAAACCTCCAAATGAATCAGATATTCCATATTTGTGTGGAATGCAAGATAAATATATATAATGGAAGGAAAGTATTCTGCGACTATATTTTTAGAGGAAGATGTCATGTCCCAGTTATTGCATAACTCTCTTGAAAAAAGATTTCTTCCAATATAGTTTACCTGAGTTCTATTTTCTTGATTCCTTAAAATACCCACCGCTCTTCACTTCTTAAAATTTTTGCAAATTGTCTACACTTATTTTCATTAAGCTCGTACTATTTGTCTTTGGGTAACCAATTCATTATTGCTCTTTAATGTCCATGAATTATCTAGGTCCTGCACCACTGACTCCTACATCAGGACTTCTCAAACTTCAATTTGAATAAGAAACAATTAGAGATATTATAAAAATGCATACTTGTTCAATTGTATAAATTTCATACCGAACTTACTTCATTAACAGTTGAGGCTTTCAGAGATGTAAGAAGCAAGGAAGTATTCTGGCCTAGATCCTGCAAGAGCATGGCCATAAGGACAAATTGACTTTAGCTTCAAAAATTGTGAGCCATTAAACTATCAGTTTCTTAAGCCACCATATTTTTCATATTCATTTTGTGATATCTAAAGGAAACAAATGGACTCTTGGGTGCTCACATTCCATAAATGATTGCTTCTTCATGTGCAATTGTTCTTCAGAAGTTTCACATGTGAAACAATGACTTACCAAGCACATGTGATATTTCACATTTTATCCTGGATCATGCTTACAGATAGTTGGATTAAACAAATAATCCTGTGCTTAGGCAGACTAAATGAAGGGAAAGGAGAAAGACAGACATAATCAAATAATGTGGAATATGAAATACAAATCAGTGCTATGGATCATTAGTGTAAGGACAGGGATATATCAAAAGTGTAGTGAGTGGTAAAAGATGCTAGATGCAGTTTACAATCTGGTACTTTGCATGGACTTCAATCAAAGAATGACATTTCAATAAGATTATTATACAGCTTGGATGATGCAAAGACGTTTGCAAGAAATCATCCTGTGAAATCACCTTATGCAGAGGAAATTGTCAATGTCAATCAGGAAGAGAAACACCTAATAAACTGGCTTCAGTGGGGCAAGAACAGTGACTAAACTTATAATGGCAAATATTAATAATACAATTAGTTAGCACTCAGTATACTAAGTATGAATTTACATGCATTACTTCATCAAATCTTTCATAATTTTCATGAGTCAGAGACACTCATTTTGCCCACTGGAGAACTGAACTTTAGGAACCAAAACTCTCTTAAATCTAAAGTCTAAATACAGAGTCCATTATTTGGATCAAGACATATTGGTGACTCTTTAATTGGTTGACTTAAGAATTATAATTATTTGAAAGATGAAAGGAAAAAAAAAAACAAAAAAAAGCAGAGCAAACAGAAATCAATGATTGTCCTTGACTCATCAGTGAAAAGAATTAGCAAGGCAAATGTCCTTCTGAAAATCTGGAGAGAGAAAAGACTTCACAGAACCATAGCAAAAAGATTCGCATGTGGGGCAACTGCCGCAACACTAATAAACTCTTATCATATTTAAATGCTAATTATGGTCAGCTGTTAGAGGTAGAGTGAGAACTAGCATTAGTATCAGAAACTTCTGAAAGAAGCTCCAGTCTTAAGGACATGCCACATGGTACTTTTGTAAGTTTACCAACAAAAGACTAAGGTCATTGGATTAAATCAAACATGTTCTGTCCTTTCCACTTTACAATGATGAGCCTCATTCTCTTAAGTAATGAAAGAGTTCTAGTATTATAGAATTAGTTGTTGAGTAATCCTAAAACAGCAATGGAAAAAATTTTAAAAAGACAGTAGGAAATATTAACCTTCTGACACATTTATAGAAAATATTAAATTTCTCCTATATCTGAAAAACTACATGTAACATGCCCAGATTTCAACAAGAAATTTCAGCATCTCCAAAAAGTCAATAAACTTCTCTAAACAATAAAAAAACAAGCATCAGAAGCAGAATCATATGATACAGATATAGAATTTTGAATTTCCAAGCAAGTATAAAACTATAATTCACTATTTAAAAGACATAATATAAAAGAGTAGATAATAATGCCAAGATAAGACTAATACCAGCTAGTAAAGGAAACTTGAAGACAGAATCAGAGATTTTGGAAGTCACCATCAGTAACTGAATGAAGACTGTCAGTCATGAGATCATTAGGAAACTGAAAACATCAGTGCATATTGAAACATATTGTTGATACCTTCCAAAGGAAAATGAAAGGACACTATCCAAGAACAGTGCTAAAGTAATAAAGACAAATCTAATTAAATGTAATAGTATCCAGAAATAAATGAAAATAAATACTGTCATTTTGTCAATTGTGAAAATTAATGTTTTAGCAAATTAGGCAGATATACATGATAAAATAAAATAAATGCATTCTTTATATCTTTCAACAAAATTTGCTTAAATCATATCAAACAATACCATATATAATGCAAAATTATCAAAGCTGCAGAATACAAAAATTGAAATTTTACATGGCTTGATAGATTTTAGGCATAACACCAAAACCAAAATCTATGGAAGAAAAGTGATAAACTCTTAAAAATAAATTTCTTCTGAGAAAAACATTGTTAGAAGCTCAATGCGCAACCCAGCAACTATAACTCAAAAAAAATCATGAAAAACATATCCTAAAATATATTTATATCTAAAAATAAAAAGAACTACAAAAACCTCAGTGAGGAGTCAGGCGTGCTGATGCATGCCTTTAATCTCAGCATTTGGGAGGCAGAGGTAGGAGGATTGCTGTGAGTTCAAGGCCACTCTTATATGGTCAGTTTGGGCTAGAACAAGACCCTTCTCTTACTGAGCACGGAGCTTGCATTTTTTTTTTAAATATCTCATGATCCTCTGGTCCTTGTTGCTCATGGGACTGAGGGTAAAGACACATTTGGGTCCTGGTGGTTTCTCAGGCCTTCTAAAACCCTTATGTTTATCTAGGAAGTGCTATTTAAAACTGAGGTGGTGCATGCCTTTAATCCCAGCACTCAGGAGGCAGAGGTAGGAGGACTGCCTTGGGTTCAAGGTCACCCTGAGACTACATAGTGAATTCCAGGTCAGCCAGGGCAAGAGTGAGACCCTACCTTGAGAAACAAACAAACAAACCAAACAGACAAACAACAACAACAAAAAAAAAAAAAAAAAAAAAAAAAAACCTGAGCCATCTGTGCAGGACCTTTCTTTCTTTCTTTTTTTTTTTTTTTTTTTGACATAGGGTCTTGCTGTAGCCTAGACTGAGTTTGAATTCACTCTGTACTCTCAGGATGACCTCAAACTCTCACAGGGATCCCCCTACCTCAGCCTTCCAAGTGTTGGGATCAAATGGATGGACCACCACGCCTGGCTTCCGTCCAGCATTTTTATCATTCACCTCTTTCTCCTTCTTCTTTAACTCTAAACTCTTTGAGGGTTGTGCATGAGTGTGGTTTTCATGCATGTGTGCCTCTATATTTGTGGGAGTATGATAAAGAAGAGAATGAAAAGGAATTGTGCAGTGGAGAAATTTAACAATGACTTTTCATGTTGACTGGGATATAAATCACACAGAAGTCCTGATGTCACCATATGGCTTTATATTGACATGATTAAAATGGCACCTTAACTCTGTAAGATTTTTACCAAAGCTTATAACTGCACTATAATTACAAAAAACAAAGAAACAAGGAATTCAGATTGCCATGGAGGTACATTCCACTGAATGATTGATCAATACCACTAAAAACTATTAGGATTATTAAATTTTCAGGATGGTTTCAGAAAGGACTTGTTCAAGGGGACCATTTTTGAGACATTAGTGAATTACAGGCAGTACATTGGAAATGAACTTTCAATATAACATTAAGTAAAAGTTAAAGTAATTAAAATAAAATATGGACTTTGGTACAAAATGTGAAATTATAAAATCATATATACATAAAAATAAGAAAATTTTATAGATCATAATGTCAGATAATAGCAAAATATTAGCTATGAGAAATATGGAAACTGTATTATCACGCTGTGGATGTAGACTAGTTGGTAGATTTCTGCCCAGTATGAACAAGGACCTGAGTCTATTGCCAACTCCACATTAACTGAATGTGGTGGTACATGCCTATGATCCAAGTTTTCGGAAGGTGGAAGCAGAAAGATATGAAGTTCAAGGTCATCTTTATCTACATCAGGTGTTTGGGCCAGTGTAGTCTAGAAAAATATAGCAAAAAGAAAAGGAAATCTTTGTATGTATTATCTTTGAAAATTTCCTATAATTCTAAATAATTTGTTCCAGAAATGATTTTAAATATGGCAATATATTAAAATTAGACTCATCTTGTGATGTCATACCCGACCATATTAAAGGTTGATCATAAAATATTGCACAGGAGATTCTACAATGCTGTTCCTTTGTAAGAATAATAGAAAAGGAAACCATTATTATTCAGGACATTGAGGCTCACTGATAACGTTCTAGTGAATGAAACAAACTGAGTCAGATGGATCAGGAGAAAAGACAATAGGTAGACTCCTCTCATCTTTCCAAACTCTTGCAATTATAACTGTGCCCAATATATTAAGCTAATTTTTGAAATTCAGACTTGTTACACATTCAAAATGAATAATTCATTTTCTTCATGGAATTGTTGTAGATAATTAGTATAGAAATATATAATACACTTATTTGATTCCTAATTTCAAGAGCTTAGGATATATAAAATTTTCTCAGTGCAATGCACAATCCCAATATTCACTTATGTTTATATCCTTTAATCATATCTGATGCAAAAAATAGGTGATATCTGATGAAATGTTTTTCATATGAAAATATAAGATGACTATGAGACTTTGCTCAATTTATTGGATGATTGAGAATTACAAAAACAAACTTACCATTTTTCCAGTTCTTAAGGATTAGAAATATGTGTAGAAAAATTAGATATATAGCAATATGTAAAGATAAAATAATTTTTGTAAGTTAAATCTTTTAATATCATTGATTCCCCAGTACCCTCATTCTAACAAATGCACAAGGTGGCCTATTTGTCTGAAGTTTGTTTGCAGTGGCTAGAGGCCATTTCTCTCTCTCTCTCTCTTTCTTAAATAAATAAATAAAATAAAATATTAAAAATATATTATTTGTACTCCCATAATAATATCATGAGATATTGCAGCATAAATGATAAAGGGGGTTGTAACAGATAAAATAAATCATAGTTGTTCAAGGCACATTATGTTATCTAAACATGTGGTTGGATTTCATTTGTACTTCATTATATTAATTGCTTCTAAGAGCACTTAAACTAATTACAGACCACTCAGACTAGTTTAATATTTTAAAGTAAATTACTATTATTCTATTCATAATAGCTATTCTGGGATTATGCTTATGTGGATTTAAGTTAATAAATAGGTAAATAGGAGACATGGAAAATAGATGGTCACTTGACAATGCTGGGAGTGTATATTCACTGAGACAGAATTCTAAAATAACATCTTCTAGGAGTATTGCAACACAGGTTCTAAAATAATTTAGAGTAAATTAAAATATTTATTTAAAAATAATTTTACATATAGTATGTGCATGTCTACTTCCCTGGTAGCTTGATATTAGAAACTCTGCAAAGCATCTGCTTAATGACCAAATATAAGTTTGTATAAGGATCTCCCACCCTACATTTTAAATTTACAATATTATTACTGTTACAATACAAACATCCCTCAAATGGGTCATGTTTAAACAGATATTTGTTTCATATGGTTAGCTAAGAAATGAAAATAAACTTAATCATTGCAGAGAAAAAGTCAATGGCAATATTTGTCACAAGAGGGAAAAATTAATAGCAAAACACAATATGTTCATAAAGCAAGAGAAACCTGGAGCACAGAGAATCTTTCTCCAGTTTCTCCTCTATGGCTGACTGCCACTGCCTCAGGAATATATATATATATAATCCCATCCAGTGACTAGACCTACAACTCTGCACTTGTTGATGTACAACTGAGGTGAATCCAGCAAGGCCACCTAAACAAGTTCATTACAAGTTTATTAGGTGCTGCGGATAACCAGGGATTGGGTCAAGGAACCCAATATGCTATCACATCCAAAGTGTCCCAGGAAAGGTGCTTCCTTGGCAGGGTGAGATCCTCCCTGTGCTCCCTGAGAAGCTTTATAACCATTACTTCTCCCAAAAGTCCATGAGCTTCTTTCCATTCAAATCTTCCTTTCTATTGTCTGGTGTTAAATTAGTCTTAGGGTGGCAAGAAACAGATCATATGCTAATCCTGTATTTTCAAGCTAGAACCTTTCATATATATTAGTATCAAATACCTGGTGTATCCTTAAAAAGGGTCATTTTCTGAACATGTGATTTTAAGTATTCTGACATCTTAGATCTAAGTATACTATCTAGCCAAATGCTGACATTTTAAAGAAAAATCATATAAAAATATGAAGCTGACACACAAAAGATGTTCATTTATAATGAAAATCATATCCCTGTAACACTGTCACTCTATTTTCTCTTAATCACTTGGCATATACACAGTTCATTTATTTTATGTACTCATTCATCCCTCCAATAAAATCCCAAAGCGGTGGTGTGTTTCATAAGTCCCTTTACTATCATATGCCTGGAATCTAGAACAGGACCTCCTAAGTGGCATGAACTCTATGAATATTTATTGGAAAAGAAAGTTATATAATGTGAGAAAAATGCCTGTGAAAACTAGTGCTGTTTTATGCATGTCAAAAGATTCTTAATTGAGGGCCAAGCAGGAGCATGTTCACAAGTCAGGGTTAATTTTATCTCAATCACTTTGCTGTATTATGTAAGAACCAGGATGAGGAAAGTGGTGAGCATTTGCATTTGATGCAGCTGCTTCTAAATAACAGAGAAGTCACACAAAAGCTAACATGGTCCTTTATTTCAATTACATTCATGTCACTGAGTTATTAATTTCTCACACTATTATATTATAATACTATCTAAATTAGCTTTTTTTTTTTTTTTTTGAGGTAGGGTCTCACTCTGGCCCAGGCTGACCTGGAATTCACTGTGGAGTCTCAGGGTGGCCTCAAACTCACCGAGATCCTCCTACCTCTGCCTCCCCAGTGCTGGGATTAAAGGCTTGAGCCGCCACGCCCGGCTAAATTAGCTACTTTTTAAATCAGTTCATCCAAACAATTGATACGGCATTGGCAAACCACATGAATGCATGACAGGAAGAGCTACAGAGAAAATAACCCAAATAAACACCTTTTTTAAAAATGAAATCATTCCACAAACAAGGACCAATGAAAAGATTAAATGTAGGTAAAACTACAGATTAAAGCCGATTTAAGGAGCATATCTGTATGAATCTTATTTGGATACTTAATACTTGTGGTATTTTTTTGTTGTTATTTGCTTTTCTTTTTGTTTATTTTTATTTATTTATTTGAGAGCGACAAACAGATAGAAATAGGCAGATAGGGAGAAAATGGGCACGCCAGGGCCTCCAGCCACTGCAAACAAACTCCAGAAGCATGAGCCCCCTTGTGCATCTGGCTAACTTGGGTCCTGGGGAATTGAGCCTCGAACCAGGGTCCTTAGGCTTCACAGGCAAGCGCTCAGCTGCTAAGCCATCTCTCCAGCCCTTACTTGCTTTTCTTAAAAGGAAGAGTTAATCACCTTTAGATAAGAGCAAAGGACCTGATTATAGTAACTATTCTGAGATCAGATATAGGTGATATGGGGCACAGAGGGAAGTTCAATGGTATCAAAATGAATGTTCAGAGAATTCAATGTACTGTTCAGACCACAGCAGTAACAACTGAAGGGAAGGCCATATCTGAGAGAAGAACTATTTAAGACCTCACTGTCTCTTCTTAGAAGAAAAAAATGCAATTTATACTATAAAGTTAAAGGGCAATTATCTGTTATAATAAATTATCATAAATTATTAAAACTTTTATGCTGATATGTCCAATATGTTCTATTGGATATTGACTAATGACAGAATAAAGATGAAGAAATTATTATATTTGAGTAGTAAAACTATGATGAGGTGTGTTTTTATAATGAGGATGGTCAATAAAATAGTCAGAAATTAGAATTAGAACAAGAACAGAGCCACACATCAATATATCCTGCCGATGTGCTTGAATAATCATTTGGTCACTTAAGTTCCCCATTTTCCCTTATATCCAAATCAGAAATCAAAGAAAGAATTAGACTGCTGACTGTATCAATAAAAAATAAAATCATAACTCTTAAGTCAATATGAAATGAGTATGTGCTCAACTTTTCTCTTTATTACTTAATGTGACAAATGCTATATTTTAACAAGTCTTAGGGGTGTTGGCGGGAATGTCCAATAGGATCCAAAACTCAAATTCCTGGGGAAATCTCTTCAGTTTGGAGAAATATTTAAGATAACATACAAGTTCACCCAAACCAGACCTTTAATAAAGGCCATATGCCAATTGAACTAATTTCACTTCCCTAGATAATTTTCAGGTTGCTTTAGGGAAAGGATCCCATCTAAAGTTATATTATTTCAAAAGGCATGAAAAATTATTCTGACAGAAAGTATAATTAGTTATTCCAAAGTAATAGATTTCTTGTAGATATTTGTATAAGAGATTCTAAGGTTTATATAAAACAGTCAGCAAAATCTAGATCTAGAGTGTCATCTATTCACTTAGCAAAGACAAGAGCTTTGTTAATAAAGAACAACATTTTAGATAGGTTTTTACCACTACCTTCTGCATTCTAGTCCCAGCCACTATGATGCCCTTTTACATTTGTTTTTCTTATCACTCTAATGTTTGTAATGATGACACATTTCTGATTTGTTCTTCAAAGAAATCTTCCCAGAACTCTTACGTATATCACAAAGCTCTGTTTCAAGCAACTTGTGCCAACTATTATGCATCAACATTCAAATATACATATTTGCATTTTCTTTAATTGATTTAAAGTGAAAAGTGACATTCCTTCAGATTATCAAACCTGTCTCTTTTATTCACCCACTTCACTTTCAGTGTCTTCTAGAGTCATACACAGTGCAGAAAAGGTGATTAATCAATATTTGTAGCAAAATTCATGGCCCAAGTTCTATTAGTTTTGTAAGCACCATCAATAAAAATGTAATAAGTTTCTAAGAACAATTTTTATAGAAAGTTGAATTTTAGAACTTTTGCTGTTCGTGACCTATCCATAGTAACATCGCGCTATGCAAAGCTGTCCCCTCATATCTAAATATCTATTGCTCCACCCAGTTTTCCATCTTAACTTTTGGTAAAGAGGATTAGTATGTTATTTTATTTGTGGCTAAGAAATGTTCTAACAGGACAAATTTCTTACCAAGGATTTATAAATATCAAAAGTTTAAACTTCTGTAGAAAATTAAATAACTGAGAAGAATAACATTGAAACAAACTGTTGCTCCCAATTGCCAAAAAGAAAACTGCCTTGAGAAATCATTTACCAAAACGAACTTGGGACTTCATAATAACTTGCATTCACCTAGGATCTTTGTGTTCTGTACGAGAGGTATAGAACCGAGAAATGCAAGCCACCCTGGGACTTCACAGTAGGCAGCTAAAATTCATGTAGAGATTAATATGTGTTCTTTCTATAAGCTATGATCTTCCTTCAGAGCAATTCACCCTACACTTGGAATTATTTTCTGTGTGTTAGATGGCTGTGCAAACATCATTGTTATTATGGCTTTATATCATAGTTTTCTAACCTGAGTAAAGTAACTTATCTTCCTTCAGATAATCATAAACAGCTACATTTTCTAAAGTTTCTATGACTTATCAGAGAGCTCTATACACATATAATGCTATTTTAAAAACTGCTTCCATATCTAAACATCAAAAGAATAGAAAAATTCAAGACCTTTAAATTTGTTGATAATTGAATGTTTACAGGATTATATATAGAAGATCAAGAAAAAAGGAACTATAAATTATAATATCCATCTTTATTTTTCACAAATTCCAAGGCAATTTTTCTTTAAATTCATTTATATAAAATAAATATAAGTAAAATAGAATTCAGGAAAAAAGAAAGAAAGTAATCATTCTCTCCCTTGAAATGTGCAGTCTCTTCCTTTTTGATTTCACATTATGTTTTAGGACACCATGCAGTCAGTGACTTCCAGAATACATGGAACACAAGGATTTTGCTTTTATACTATGATTTTTCAAAACATATTTTCATGGTCACTGTTTTTTCCCTTTCACTAAAACCATCTCAAAAGAGGCAGACTAGATTCTTAAGATGAGAAATCCTTACACAGAGCCAATGTTTCTAATGATAGTGTATAACATAACTAATCCTTAAATTTTTTTTACATGATAAAACTTTTCATTGACATGCAAAATTCCTAACCTTCATTTACTGCAAAGATGGTCCTTGGAACTTGATCTTTAGATATTTATTTATTTATATTTATTTAAGATTCTGAGAGAGAGAAAGAGGCAGATAAACAGAGAGTGGGCAAGCCAGGGCTCTCAGCCACTGAAAAGGAACTCCAGACACATGTACCACCTTGGGCATCTGCCTTATGTGGGTCCTGGGTAATCGAATCTGGGTCCTTTGGATTTGCAAGCAAACACCTTAACCACTAAGCCATCTCTTCAGCCTCCAAGACATGTGTCTATGCTTTGAAGACAAGTGCTAGCACACGTGGAAGATAATTCTGAGGGCAAAGCTCCTGCTCAGGTTGGAAGCATCCTCTCTCATGATCTCTTGACAAACCAATAAAACAAACAAAAACTTAAGAGGTTCAACTTTCCTTACTTTTTTAGGGCCAAATTTTATCTTGCTCCTGAGAATCATCCACAGAGCAAGAAACACTCCTGTAAAAATGCATTCATCTTGACTTGCAGTTTATTCTCTTCCTGAGCTTCTATACATTGTTTTCCAAGTACTCTTTCCTATTTCATAGTGAATTGTGAGAACGTTAACCTTCATCAGCTATTTGGTTTTCTTCCTAATTATTATTTGTGGGTTTGGTCTTGTTCTCTCTTTCTCTCTGGTTCTGTCTCTGCAGCCTGGTTTTAATGAAGCATTAACTGGAATATAGGCAAGTGACAGTCAGTCTCCAATGTCTCCATGTTCACCAGGGTATCTGTAGAGCAGAGTGGAGGTGGAGATGAAGCTCTGGTTATATGGAGACTGGAAGGCAAATTAAAGTCTATATGGCATGATTCTAAAGATTACTTCTCTTTTTATTCCTCTCTTCACAGAAAAGCACAGCATATTCACATTGTTTATTGAAATAAGCCAATAACAAGTTATATAGACATGGTAAAATCACAAAGTTACATCAACATTTTCACCATCAAGTGCATTCATTTATAAAATGCATCTATTTTTTAAATAAGCAGCCATCTGAGAAATGGCAGTAGGATACCACTTCATACTCATTGAATGTATATGATTGTTAATATGTCAAAATTCTATGGTAAATGTTTGAAAGTATATGGAGATATTTGAGCTATCATACCCTTCTAAGGGAATGCAAAAAAAAAAAAAAATCACACACCACTATGGAAACAATCTGACAGTTTCTCAAGAGAGTAAATAGAGTTAACACATGTTCCAGTATTTTTTCTTTTATACCGGAAAGATCAAAACTATGACTATATAAAACCTTATTCACATATGATTATAGTATTATTCTTCATAACAGCTAAAATATTGGATGCAACCAAATGCTGAAGAATGAGGAGACACGTGCCATATGTCTGTATACTATAATACTCAACTGGAAAAAGGATTGATATATGAGCTTGTGCTACACTATGCAGAAGCTTTGAAAAGATGTTAAATGAAGGAAGCAAATCACAAAAGACAATATATTGCAAAATTTCAGTTGTATGAGCATTTTCAGAATAGGTAAATCAGATGTGTCTAACAGGTGTATTTGCATAGTCATGACTAGTATAAGAAGGATATATTTTTAGAAGTGGATGATGAAAATATGTTAAACTTGATTATAATAATGATGACTGCCCTAATCTAAATAGGTAATCATTTATTTACTTAATTTTATTTTTTTAAATTTACTTATTAGAGAGAGATAGGAAGGGAGAGGCAGAGAATGAATGCACTAGGGACTCTAGCCACTACAAATGAACTTAAGATGCATGTGCCACCTTTGTTCATCTGGCAACGTGGGTACTGGGAAATCAAATCTCTGTCCTTAGGCTTCACAGGCAAGTATCTTAACTGCTAAGCCATTTTTTCCAACCTTGTATAACTCTAAAAAAGTACATGTTAATAAATTATACTTATTAAATGATACAGGAAAAAATATTTTTGAAGGAAGCATAATGCCTTATATGTATATTATATAAAGCCATGCAACATAAGACCGTTGTAATTGTTGTAGGTAGCCCTTTAGTTATTTCCCAATGCTTTTTGTCCCTCTTCACACCATTATATATCTATAACTTTATGACAGTAAGGCACTTGACTTGCTTATGTATAAAACAAAGGCAAAGAGACATGATCTACTAAGTAGCAAAAAAGCAAATATAGTTCTTATAATTTTATGTTGTGTTGTCTTGGTATTTGTCACTCTCCTCCTGGCCTGGAGGAAGCAGGCAACTATCTTTTCAACTAGTTGTGGACAAACTGCATGTAAGTAGTTATAGGCATGTTACAGATACTGAGGGCCTCAGTACAACCACTGTAAGTCGTGAATTGCTCTGACTTGATGAGTTTGGAAGTGGATTGTATCTTGTATGTTTTCCCATGAGAACACAACACTACTGACCTCTTGAAGGCAGCCACTTGAGCTCCAGAATAGAGAAGCCATGTAAACTTGCCAAGCCTTTAAAAAAGCCATTGGTTACCCACCTACCTGGGTGCCATCAGTGCAATGAGATCTAGTCAGCGAAAAGGAACCCATACCTGGAATTGGAAACTGAATCCGAATGCTATGGAGACAAAAATTATGGACTTTATCAAGAACCTTCCACTATTTTTTGGCCAAAAGAGAGGCTAAAACCACCCAAATATCTCTAAATTGATAATGCTTATTATCCCCTTTAACCTATGGTGATCCCACTCTCCATTAGAGAATCTGCTTTCCTTTTTCTGAAGGCAAACAAAAGCTAGGATTATCAACAAGACAAGAAAAGATAGCTGACTCCCTGGAAGGAGATGAAGCACCCCTTTCACATCAGCTAGGGCCCAGATGAAACCGCAGAGGACTTGGCAAGATGAACAAGAGTGCTGCTTCCATGGCGATCCTAATTGCTTGCACCAGGGTGATGGAGACAGACACTGAGGATAGCAAAATATATGAAAGTAGATATCCAGAAGCCTCTACGAGCTCAACACTAAAGTAGACTTGAAATATACCTACCATGGCTCAGGGAATTTTGCTGAAGACGGGCCAGGAAGGTTTTAAGAGCCACAGGGTTGGAGGGAATATCCAGAGGCATTGCCCCCCACCCCGCCCCACTCTCACAACTCAAAACACACAACCCTGTGGTGAATACCAGTATCCCTCTGAGGAGGGCCCTTGGTGGAACAGGGACAAGGAGAAGGGAAATGATGGTACCAACACATGATGTGTCCATACAAAGTTTCTACTTAATAAATAAGGTACATTTCTGTTTTGAGATTATGTTCTCCAGTGACACATGTTGATGTTACTCTTTTAATCATAGCTTCTGAAAAGTGAGTTCTTCAAGATCATTTGATATTTTCCTTAATAGCTCTCAGCTCTATTATCAAGCTGCCATGTTAGTATAAATGAAATGATATGATTCTGACAGAGTATGTTGATTGTATATCCCTATTTATAACTTCCATATTTCTAAAAAGGATTCATGTCTCTGGGATCTTCTAGCCTTCTTTTCCCTAATTTGCTATCATTATGTCTTAAGTTATGATAGAAATCTCACTGGACTTAGCTACTAACTGTCCTTTGATCTCTGACATATGGATATATTATCTTTCTAATTTCACTACACATTGCCTTAGTTATCATATACCTTCAATTACCTAACCCACATACATTTTTAAATATTAGATAGATAGATAGATAGATAGAGAGATAGATAGATAGATAGATAGATAGATAGATAGATAGATATAGATATAGATAGTTGAGAGAAAGAGGCAGAGAGTGAGGGAGAGAGAGAAAGAATGGGCATGCCAGGACCTTCAGCCACTGTAAACGAATTCCAGATGCATGTGCCACCATATGCATCTGGCTTATGTGGATCCTGGGGAATCACACCTGAGTTCTTTGGCTTTTTAGGCAAGCAGACTAATTGCTAAGCCATCTCTCCAGGCCCCACATATGTGTTTTTTTTTTTTAAAGGAAAACATAGAAAAAGGAAAAATGACTGACTCATGAGGTTTGTCAGGTTCTTTTAAATGCTTTAAAATGTATTATCCAACATTTTGTCATGCTGAGACATCTGTTGTGCTTTTTTAGTTAATTCATTTTGATTCCAGAAATACTTAAATTCTTAAAACTACTAGGTCACCATGATTCCAGTTTTTGAGAAAATGGCGTGTAAGTATGTACTCAGGCTTAGGCTGAGACTAATGGAGATGACATAGTAAAAAGGAGGCACTCTTCAGTGCCTCTTGCCAGAACTTACATCCTGCAATGCTGACTCATTTGCAGCAGGGCATTCTTTACTTAAAGGAGGCACACAAAACTATTTAGGTGACGTCAGTACAAGCTGGTGGATAGAGCATTTATTTGAAAATTAATGTCATCCTTACTTGACTTGTACTCAGATTCTCAACTATGGACACTCATACAAATTACTTTCAATGCTTTCATATCATCCACTAGCAATTTTATACTGTTTGTGATTAAAATGTAATGTGTAGAAACATTAGTTATCTTGTTTGTTAGATCAATATTTTGCTTACTATTCTATGGCTATAATACCAAGAAAACAAATTTTAAAAATTTTGTTTGGGACTGGAGAGAGGGCTTAGTGGTTAAGTGCTTGCCTGTGAAGCCTAAGGACCCCGGTTCAAGGTTCTATTCCCCAGGACCCACGTTAGCCAGATGCACAAAGGGGTGCACACATCTGGAGTTCATTTGCAGTGGCGGGAGGCCCTGGCACATGCATTCTTTCTCTCTATCTCTGTCTCTTTCTCTCTCTGTCTGTTGCTCTCAAATAAATAAAATAACAAAATTAAAAAAAAATTGTTTGATATAAAGCAAAGAATAGAAAAGGACAAAATGGAGGTAAAAGGACCCTTTTCTTGTGAACAGAAAGAGAACCACTACTATCAAGGTCCTTGTTTTTGTTCAACAATCTTAGCTCACTCCCCATTGACATTCAGGGTTGCCTTTGCTTTCTTTATGGTTTCTCAGTTATACTTTTTTAGGTGCTGTTGAATCTTAAGACTTACATTATTATGAAATTGTTAACTTGAACCAAAGTGAACATATACAAGCTAGAAGGGAGGAGTAATGGTAGGGAAGGAATTAGGGGTAGACAGAGTTGTGGGTCAGAGGGAAAAATAAGGAAAACAAAGTACATTTGGAAATATCACGGTGGATGACACTTAAATCTCTTTATGCCGAGGAAAAATCTCTGTGCTAACAAAGATAATAAATTCATTTTAAATAATCAAAAAATAAAGTGGCCAGGCATGGTGGCACAGGCCTTTAATCCTAGCACTCGGGAGGCAGAGGCAGGAGGATCGCTATGAGTTTGAGGGCACCCTGAGACTACACAGTGAATTCCAGGTCAGCCTGAGCTAGAGTGAGACCCTACCTCGAAAAATCCAAATAAAATAAAATAAAAGTGGTCCTGGAGGATTGGCTTAGTGGTTAAGGCTCATGCCTACAAAACCTAAGCACCCAGGTGCAATTCCTCAGTGCCTGTGTAAGCCAAATGCACAAAGTGGCACATGCTTCTGGAGTTCATTTGCAGTGGTTAGAACCCTGCTGTGCCCATTCCCTCTGTCTCTCTTCTATCTCTCCCTCTCTGCTTGCAAATAAATAATTATAAAAAATAAATAAAAGTGTATGAAAGCAAAATGTAAACAAACAGAAACCAAAATGGTTAAGGACCTATTTTTAGGTAGAATGATTACATTTATAGGACCAATTTATTTAAGGTGCTTCAGTTTTTTGACCCATTACATATGATATGAATTTACCCTATTGTCAATCTATTCCTTAGTATTGTTTAGTATATTCATATTTTTGTGTGACTTCCAGAATTATCTTATTTTGCAAAATTCTGTGCTCATTAAACCACTCCCCATTTCCCTCACCTATCAAACCTTGGTATCCATAACAATGATTCTCTTATTTCTGTAAGTTTGACAGTTGGAGCTACATTATTATATAGATATATATTCATGTATAATATAATATATAATTTGTTGTCACTGGTTTATTTCAGTTTGTACTATTTCCAGAAGGTTAATCATAACATACTGTCACTTACATTCCCTTTGAAGGTTAAATAATATTTTACTGTGTATATATCGAGTTTTGTTTATTCACCCATCTTTTGGTAAGCATTTGGAGAATATGTCCTTAGGGTTGTTGTACCAAAATACTGCCAACTAGGTTGATTAAATGAAATAGTTTTAATTCTCAAATTTAGAAGGTTGATGTCCAAAGTCAATGTGCTATTAGGACTGTTTTCTTTGTTTGTTTGTTTCTTTCTTTCTTTTTGTTTTGTTTTGTTTTGTTTTCCTAAAAAATGCTATTATTGGTTTTCAGATATTTGACTTCTTATTGTGTTTTCACACGGTCGTTATCTATGGACATGTTTTTCTGGTGTCAGTTTCTGCTCTATATGAACTTCAGTTCTGTTTGTATGCTTTAAGTTAAATATTGATCCTGAGGCTGGAGAGATTACATAGTGGTTAAGGCGGTTGCCTTTAAATTCTAAGGACCTAGGTGTGATTCCCCTGTACTCATGTAAAGCCAGATGCATAATGTGGCACATGCATCTGGAATTCCTTTGCAGTGGGTAGAGGCACTAGTGTCCCATTCTCTCTCTCTCTCTCTCTTCTCTCTCTCTCTCTCTCTCTTTCCTTGCAAAAACCTACCCTTCCCTAGAGTATTGCTAAATAAGTATTCCCATTGGCAGTTTCAATTTCAACCTTTATTTTATTTTTTATTACCTCTATGTCTTAGGGGATACAATTCAGTCCATAACAAGTTGTCACTGTGGAGGTGCCATGAGTAGTGAGACTAACAACACAAGTGAAGAGTCATCCCTTTGAGACACGGCTTTTAATTCCTCTGGATACATTACCAGGCCTGCAGCTGTTTCCTTTTATGATATCGTCTTTTAAATTTTAAATTATTATATTATAATCTGAGCAAAATTTTCATAGTGCTCCAATTTCTCTGTATTCACACACAAACACTTTTTAAACATTTTTATTTACTCACTTAGGAAGAAAAAGGAGAGAAAGGGAGAGAAAGGGATAGAGAGAGAAAAAGAGAGAGAGGGAGGAAAAGAGAAAATATGAACAAATGAATGTGGGCATTCTAGGGCCTCCTCCCACTGCAAAAGAACTCCAGATGTATGAGTCACTTTGTGCATCTGGATTTACATGGGTACTCAGCAATGAACCCAAGCATGCAGGCTTTGCAACCAAGCACCTTAACTGCTGAACCAGCTCTCCATCCCCAAACTTGTTTTTGATGGCAGCCTCCTGAAGAATGCAAAATGATAAGTCATTGTGATTTATTGTCTGCTTAAACTCTTACCACCTCCTCAGAAATTGAAAAATCAGATTTCTTCATAGTTTTATAACATAATATCAAGAAACTGTCATTTTGTCTTAGTTTTTGTTTTTTCTGCCTTTGGTTTGCTTGTTTTGCCAACAAAAATTCTATTATTTCTTAAAATATTAAATTTCAAAATCTATACATTTTTAGAAAGTTTTAATTTTTAATACCTAACATACCATTAGCTTATCATGTCTTTGTATGCTTTTAGTACATATTTAATGTAGTATATGAGCTTTTTTTCCCATACTTGTATCTTCCATAGTAGTATCACTTGCTAATAATAGCATTTCATGTTTCCCTGTCAGCCAGCTGCAATATTTAGAAAGAGGTACTCTGCACACATTTCACAAGCAGTTAGAGAGCCATTATTCTCAGTGGAGTATAATTGACTTTGACACTGTGATACAATGCAAGTGATTAGATAAATGTAAACATTCTTTTATATGTGATTAGGGACTTTCACATGAGAAGACATCTTGCATTCCTTACTTTGAGGGGATTATGCAGGGACATTCTACTACAGAGCCTATTTTTAAGTCATTTCTTCATCTTTTTCTCTTCTCATTATTCCTACTTTGAAATGATTGTGTCTTATCTAATATAGTTTTAAAGTAGATCCTTTTGAGATTTTTATAAAATTTCAAGGCAGTTAATTAAAAATAAAACATAACAACCAAAACAACTGTGAAATCAAACACAAAAGAGCAATTTTGACTTGAAATGATTATTTTTCAGTCATGTCAAAACAAATAATAAACATGGGAGCAGATAAAGTAAGTGATTTGATAAATCAAACTCTTTATACTTGTTAAGGGTACATGTTATCATAGGAAAGACAGGAAAATATAGCCCAAAACAAAAACCATACACTCTCCTGGATTTATTATTTTATAGGAAGTATTATTTTGTAGGGTACATTCATTTCTTTAATTTACACACCACTGTATAGCACTGACAATGATGTGTAGTTGATAACAGGCACTCAAGGAGAAAATTGAATGAATGAATATGTCAGTTGACAAGACTACTATTTCATGGTCCTTATCCAAAGCAAAAAGATGAAATCTAAGTCACAGTATGAGTTGAGCCTAATGAGAGGACAGAATGCGAGGAATGAGACTATATAGAAAAAAGGAAATGATTCATCATGGAATGGGACAGAAATATCTTCCTTCTTTCTCCATTCAGCAATGAAGACATTTATCACTAGCTAAAATGGAAAAGCACATTTATTTCTGTTAAAGAAAGAAAGGGACTAGAGCCTCTTTGAGAAGGTTATATCAGAGGCTTTGTTTCATTATTCCCCTCTGCCAAACTCATAAGGAGCCTATATTAATCAACAATTAGGAATCTTTTCAGTTCCTTCTAATATCCCAAAATACACCTTGGTTCTAGTTAATAGGTTTGACCTTAATACCCTTGAGCAATACCAGTTTATATTGTATGTACTCTGAGCAAATGCATTTTCTCAGTGCATACTTCTGAGATACCAGAGATGTAAACACTCATTTAAAAAGATTGTATATTTGCATTTTACTATTTCTTGCCTGCTAACATGACTAGCACATAAAATAATTAATTAAGGTTGGATTTATTTTTCTGTATTATTTAGAAATGCACACTGTGTTAGACTATCATTTCTACTAAATTATATTCTGAGTATAGCCTCTAATGCTATTTCAGTCACTTTCTGAACAACAAACTGACCTGAGTGTGCCTCACAATACTCAATGCTTTAAGCTTCTGGTTCAAACAGTATCTGACTGAACACAATTTGATTTGCAAATGGATCATATAACTCAAAGAAACAGATAACAAAGCTGGGGAGGTACAATCTTTTTCCATAAAGCCTTACAAAATTTTTAAACATGAAATCTTGACAGACTGGAAATATACCAACTGTGCTTGCCTGTATGCATAATGGCTTTACACCACTTTTCTGTTTGTTAAAAGTTTTCTACAGAAATCACAAACCAGCTTCATCTCTTGACTTTTAACATACCTCAAGAAAAATATGCTGATGTGGGAAACAAATTCTGTAGAGAGGATTGCAGTAAGAACTCAAAAGGTAAAAGGTTGTTTGGCTTTCTGTAGCCTACAACTCCTCTGGTACAAAGAAAAATTACAATACAACTTGAGCTAAATAACAGAGAAAATGTAAATTGAATGCAGAGTAAATTTTCAACAGTAAATTAGACATGGTCGCATGCCATGAGGCAAGCATGAGTTAAGCCATGTACACTGATGGGGTGGGGGGTGTTAAACTGAGGTTTGGACAGAAGACTAAAAGTCTTACACATTTGATAACGCCTAGGGGTTTGGAGTCAGACCACTAGTACAGGGTAAAGGGAAATAAAAAGAAACAACTAAATGGCGGGGGACAGATACAAGCAAACTGTTGTAAATCTCATTTAGGACCAATTTAACTCCAGTTGATTTTCTTTTGAATATATAGATTATGTATGCAAACAGTCTCAATGAAAAGTTGTGTGCTACTTTTCTACTGTACAAGGTTGGAAAGATGTTATAATATGTTTACCCACTATGAGATATTGGGACCCATAGCTGGAGCTGAGAAACAAGTCAGAACCAGATCCAAACATAAACCCACTCTCCAATATCAAGCTACCATCAATTGTGGGCTACAAGAGGGCCTACATGTATTAAATTCTCTATTTAAAAAAAAAAAAAAGTAAGGGTTATCTCATTTGTCCTGGTGCTAACTTACTCTCCGTTGGAGAATCTGCTTCTCTTTTTCAGATAGATGTAGATCCTAAGGAGAGAGCCACCCCATCATACCTCAATAGGGCCCGGCTGGAACTAAGCATCTTACAATTTCTTATATTATGCCAACTTCAGTTTTGTGTTAAACAAATAATTATGGCTTTGTAAAACTATCCCAAATAGTATACAGACACAGTTTAGAAATTAATTGTCTTTCAAGATAAATCATGTGAAATTTAACTGTTTTATTATTTCAATAGGTAGATCTACAGTTTATCAGAGCACATCTTTGCAACTTCATTTGTACCTTAATTGGTATGTCAGTTTTCATTCTGCATGTCAAAAATATAAAATCAAATAAACTGGAAATATTTAACTAAATTGGTTGTTGTGTTGGTTTTGTTTGTTTGTGTTTGGAGACAGAATCTTATTCAGAGTCATTCTGACCTCAATATTTCAAGCCGTCCTGTCTCTGCCTCCTAAGTGCTGCCACCACACTTCAGTTTACAGAATCATAATGTTTATCTCCATGAAATTCTTTAAGATTCGAGAAACATGAAATCATGAAATAGTGATATCAAATTTCTCCATAGAGTCTCAGAGGACTCTTGATAATGTATTATAATTTTGAAATAATGGCTTTTTTCTTGCATAGTACTTTGTAATGATATTACCCAGCTTCAGGATGAATGAAACAGGAAGTGCCAATCATAAGATAAAGACAACAGGTGGATCTTAAGAAGCTTCCCACCCTGATCTACTCACAAAACTTCAAATACATACCTTGAGTAGTTCACAAATCATTTGATAGTTTTTAGTATAAATTGACTATATTCATTTGAATTATTTATTTCTATACTACACAGCTTCCATTGTCTAATCTCTATCATGCCTTGTCTTGGCACATAAAGGCAGAGTAAACATAAAATGTGTTTTCTGCTCATGGGCAGCTGTAATCTGAGTAATCAGTGCTATTTCTGACACTGACTACACATATGTGATAAATAGATTACACATTCTAAAATGGGATATTAGTTACTCCCAAAAGGATAGACAGAAAATAAATATTCATGTGTATATGTTCTGTTTCTAAAATTAATTGAAGGATTTTTTACATAAGTTGGACTTTGTGCTTCTATTCTTGATGCCACCTACGAATGGCTTAAGCATGCTTTTGAAGTATAATAATAATAACATTCTTAGGAATATGTCCTGGTCATTAATTTCCATAAGAATATTAAAACAAGTAAATAATTGTTTCTGAAAATGTATGAGAATATTATTCTAATAATTCTTTAATATTGAGCACATTAACTAGTATGCAGGATTGCAAAAATTTTCATTTTCTTGTACCAGCAAAGTGATATGTAACACAATCTATTCTGTGGAATGCATACAATAAAAACTAAACAAACAAAATTTTTGAAGACAAGTTTCCATTGAATGGATGTCCCTATGCCCAAAAATATTTAAACAATAGGCACAAAGTTATAATCCATTTTTACTGACTCTATTGTCTGATATATTAAGATTTACATTCTCTTATTTTGATACAATTGTTTGACCAGAGTATCATAGAGGGAAATGTAGTTAAAATAATTATTTGATGTTATTAAAATATTCCAAATATATATATATATATATATTTAGAAAGTAGAGGAAAAGTTACTAAAAAGCACTAGTTTTATTTTGGAATTGCTTTATTAATTTTACATACAATTATAAGCTACAAGTTGATTTGATAATACTTTGCTGAAATAAATGCATTATTCATAAAATATCCTGTCAATACTTTTAGCTTATTTTAACAAAATATCTTGACTGAAATAGCTATTGACAAAAGAGCCTTACTTCTCACAGTTCTAGAGAGTAAATAATGCAATACTAAGATGTCAGCCTACTCAATGTCTGTTGAAGACTCCATTTCTGCCTCAGAATGGCATCACCTCACTGGGTTATTCATGGAGGTAGGGGCAGGGGTCTCCCTGGGATGTTTTCTATAGGGCCACTAACCCATTCATGAGGATTCCACTCTTTATCTCATCACCATATAATGAGCCTGCCTGTTAATGTCATTACCCTAGAGACCAAAATTGTAACTTAAGAACACAGTCATTCAGGTTCCATTGTACCATATGTCAATTATACTCAAATTAAAACAAATTAATTTTAATATATTTGTTATAATTCTGATATTAGAAAAGGTAAATAAGAACAGCCTTAATTAAAGTGTGAATGAAAATGAAAAACAGAAAAAGACTAGAAATACATAGGGTCACATGACTGCAAAGTTGTAAGAATGCTAACAAGTGTATTTAAAGGAAACAAACAAATTCATTTTAATAGCTATTTTATTTATTTATTTATTTATTGAGGTAGGGTCTCACTCTAGCCCAGGCTGACCTGGAATTCACTATGTAACCTCAGGGTGGCTTCGAAATCATGACGATTCTCCTACCTCTTCATCCCAATTGTGCCACCACGCCCAGCCATTTTAATAACTATTTTAATAATAAGATTATTTTATATTTATATTTCTAGAACTTGCATGTGGATATCAATATTATGATGACAATATGTTACTCATAGAAATCACCAGGTAGCTTTAATAATAATGTTTGTTCCCAAAAATGCTTATCCAATTTTCAGCATTTATAATTTTATGTTGCTTTAATTAGAAATCATCCATGTGTTGCAGTATGGCCTTTTTTTGGGGGGGTGGTGAATAGTACATAACATGATAGTACCTTTGCCACCTTGGAATATTTGGAATATAGAGTATCTTGGTAAAATATCCATGGTGATATAATTAATGAACACAGTGACAGCTATTCCTCTGGCTATGACAAAGGTGCTATTAATACTCTCTAGCAGTAGGAGGGTGGGAGGATTTGGTGATTGGAATGTAAAATGTTCCCCATTACAATGTGTTTGATCTTTAATCCCTAACACTGCTAGTGATATTTAGAAAGGTTGTGAAGTCTACAGGAAGCAGAGCCTTGGTAGAGAAAGTCTGTCACTGGATGAGGTCCTTGAAATATTTTAGTCCCACCCTGCTGGCCATACTCAGCTCACTCGCATTTCCTCCTGGCTGACATGAAAATGTGACACCTGTCTGTTGGCTACTGCTGCAAATTCTGCACCATGTGAAACTTTCTCTCATAGCTATAAGCCAAAATAAACCCTTTTTCTCCATAAGCTGGTTAAGTGTTTTGTCCCAGCAATGAGAAGGTTAATAGTACAGAGCCAAAAAGATGCCCACTTAGAATTCTAGTTATTATGCAATACCATGCCTTTTCACAGTTTAAATTATCTTTGGAAATCCTAGAGTGTGTAGGAACTAGAAAGTTAACTGAAAGGGGACTTCATGATCAGCTTCCATGAGTCCATCATCCATGATGACTTGAGGATTTCATGGTGATGCAGCAGCTATAAAGTTACCTAGAAATAACCCTCACTCATATTCTATGTTAGCCTTATAAACACCTTCATTCACTAAGTTGATCTTTAGTGAAATCCTGAACTTTTTTCTTATGTCATTGCCCTACTTGGGTTGGGAAGGCTAATGTTCATGTGTTCTAATGAATAGTTAACACTTATTAACAATAACTTATTCAAGGAAGACATATATTATGCAATCATTGTTTATTCTAAGACTTTTCCTGAATTATCTGAACTTTATACTGTGTATTATGTGTACATATATTTCAAACTGTGAAATTTATTGTTAAAATTATACTTACATATCCTACTAACTATAGTATTATGCATTGGATTCCAATCATATAATTTCATTTTGTGATTCAAAGTTTGCTTCTTTGAGAATATATGAATGGTTTTTTCTATTTCATCTATTTTAAATGGTATCTTACTTTATAAAAATTAACATAAACATAGGTATACAAAACTCTTATCTCCAATTTATACTCAAACATTAAAATTAATTATTAAGCAATCTTAGCTCATTGAGGCTTTTGTGTCAGCATATGTAGAAGTGAAAAAGTACAATATTTATTTTGGAAACAAGTGGAAGCAACTTGATGTTTCAATGAGCTCTTTATGTAAATTTGATATAAAGTTCTGATTCCATGGCTATGTTGATTCTGAAGTATCATGGGTAACTTAGAAATTTGAGACTTAAACAATTAAATGGATGATGATACTATTTATAGTGCTATAGAACATTTTATTTGGATTTTGGAGGACAGAAAGTAGTTCTTCATAGATCTGGTTTTGTTCATGTAATATTCAAACAAAGAGACAAATACCTTCTCTCACGTATAGCTAGTAGCTACAAACAAGATGATATACTGATCTGTAGATAATCATCAGTAAATGAAAGACAAAACCATAAATATGGACTCAATATGGGATCAGTAAAGAAAGAAAAATTTCCTATGATGCTTGCATCAGGATGTAGAAAATAGTTTCAATTTGTATTTATCATGGCTCTTTCTTGTACTAGGTTGTTTGGGATCAGATCATACCAAGAATATATCATCTAAATGTTAGGTATTATTTGTATATTTATTCATCTTAATCCTAGAGCATAATGGTAAACAATGGATGCTTATTGGCAAGAAACTAGAAAACTTATGCAGCGATAGTTGAATTTCAAGTGAGATTTTTATATCCAAATAATGAAGACACTACAACAGTTACATGCTATTTTTGTCTAAGTTCTATATTATATGCAAAAAAATCTTATCACATGATAGGTTGTCAAAAGCAACTTTGTTCTATCTTTTTTCTGTTTTTTTTCCATTCCTACCCTATACTTTACTCTTTTCAAATACCCATAAAACACATTCAAAGGCAGCTGTCAGATACCTTCATCTGAACACACACACAAAAAGAAAACTGAATACAAGAGAAGGAATATATTAACTTGGAATTTTATGCCATAAAACTTTTTCAGAATTATGGTAATTGAAACACTCGCACAGGTTGAACAATACAGACTAAGAAATAGAAGAGCTTTTATCTCTTTAAGCTTATCATCATAATGATTGAAATGGATGTGCAAAATCCTTGCTGCATATTACCTCAGACAAAATGATTAAAAAGAAAGGTTATTGCTTTCAAAATGATATGTAAATTACTACTTTGCATTTATTCCAACAGTGCTGCTTTAAAAAATACTTATGGCTTATTGATACAAATCAATACAGAAAATTCAGCCTAGAATAAAACTAAAGGTTATACTGAATATGTGAATCACAATGATAAAATGTTTATTGTGAATAAGTGCAAAATTGCACAATAAATATGTATAAAATTTCAGTTACATAATTCAATAATGCCAGTTACTATCCAGAGGGTAAATACAAATTTAATTAATTGTACTTTAAAACCAAAACTAACAGTGTATAATTAACATTTTGCCTCTAAAGATGATCGTTTTTTTTTTTTTTTGTAATGGACACACTTTGATGAACCGTACACTATTAATTATTTAAAAGAATGAACAACAGCAGTTCTAATTTCTATTTTTACATATGCTTTTGAATATTCATGCTAATTATAGTATTCAAATCTTCAATAGAGTGGATAATATTACTTTTTCCCAAAGAGAGATTCTTCCTCTTGCCTTCTTTGTTTGAGGTAAACTTTCAGCATTGGAATGTCTTGCCCAATGGACACAAGTGTATCTATTCAGTTCAACAGTATGCTAAGCCCTCTAATGAAGTGTTTTCTATAGAATGCTGTTTCCACATAGCATAGAAGACCACTGGAGAAACCAAATAGCCATGGGAGAAACCAAATGTATTTATGGGATGCAACACCAATAAAGGAAGGCTAGAGACAACAAGTCTCAGGTGAGCTATCCTGGTTGGCAGTATTCTGTGAGCACTGTGACACATCATTGTTTGGAAAGTTAGTGTTCTTGCTGTACTATGCAATAACATGTGATCACACATGTGGACTCTGAAGTTGGCCTCCTACAACTTAGGTGATTTTAACCTGTGTCCTTGTAATAAAGTGAACTATGACTGTGAACATAACAGCCTTCTGAGACCATGTTGATCCTTTTGTCAATTATTGAAATGGTTGTTGGCCTTGTGCTGGAAGTGGAATTTTGTATCAAGACTGGTGGGTTTGAGGATTCTGAACTTTAGTTTTTGGAGAGGTAAAAGTTGTATTGTGGAGTTTTCTCTAACTGTACAAATATTTGATTTACTTTTGTAATTTCTTTAATCTTGTAACTATCACTTACTAAGACCAGTAATAATTATGTACCTTATTAACTAAGACCAGTAAAAATTATGTCCATGAATATTTTCTGAATTAAGCATACTCACTAAATTTCTTTTATAGGTTAAAGAACTGAAATAACTGAATAATTCATTTTGGCACTCAAAGCAGTACCTCACAGTATCAAAGAAAAATGAATATTTACTTCAATATTATTATAGACTGAATTTGTAGTTGAAATCTTATCAACATAACAATGTTGATTAATTTTGCAGATAATTAAATGTATTGTGTTAGGAATAGGTAAAGTAGAAGGCAAAACATTATTCAATTTTAAATTTACAAGTAAAACTTAAAAATATTTACTAACAATATACTTTTCTTCTAATAAGTAAACAAAAATCTCACCCAACTGTTTTTTTGAAAGTCTCTGCTTTCAAATGCTTCCTGAAGTTTTACTTAATCACAGAGAATTAGAATTTTGAAAAGAAAATAGTTCTTTATCTATGTATTAGAAACAAAAAGGTCTATCTTCTGAAATAATCTGCACATTAAAAACATGCAATTCAGTCATCAGGAAATCAGAATGCTTTGGATAGTACTCATGCAATACATAATATAACTCTACCACAATGCAGGAAGTGATGCTTCTTCCTAACCAGGAACTGAGTCTCACATCTTCTGTGAGGAAGGCAGTTGAGTATTTCTAGAAAACAGTTCTGTTGTGTGGGTCACATTTGATATGCCTAACAATGCACATGAGCCTTATGTAATAGAATTAAGCATGTACAGCAAAAATGAAAAGCCTAATCTGGATTGAATGAGGCCTTCACAGAACACACTCTGAGATGATCTGTTAGTTGCAACATTGAATTAGACAAGTATTATATAAGGGTAAGAATTTATTTACCAAGTCATAAACAAAAGCATTACTGATCATTGGATCAAGGGCCAACAAATGGCAAGTAATATATCTTAGAAAAGACTTTCATTCTATTTCAAGAAAATCAAAAATAAATTCAATTATTTAAATAAAATCTGTTTGAATATAGCCAAAGAGAAAATCCTAAAAGCAGCTAGGGAAAAACAGCACACCACCTTCAAAGGTAACCCCATCAGAATTACTTCAGACTTCTCAATGGAAACCCTGAAAGCTAGAAGGGCCTGGAATGAAACACTGAAAAGTCTATGAACCTATGGCTTCCAACCCAAACTACTCTACCCAGCAAAAGTATCCCTCATAATAGATGGTGAAAGAAAAACATTCCACGACAAAACTCAGCTTTCCAATTATATGAACACAAAACCAAACCTACAGAGAGTATTTCAGCAAATTCTCCACAGAGAAGAAAAAAATAATCAAACACAATTTCCTACAAGAAGCAGATCACAACAACCAAACTCAGAGTAGGCACAAAAAACTTCAACGTCCATGAAAACACCAACCCACATTTACCATCACAATATGGCAGGGATCAAATCAAATCTCACAGTCATTACCCTAAATATTAATGGCCTTAATTCACCCATCAAGAGACACAAGCTAACAGGATGGATCAAAAAATTAGACCCCTCAATCTGTTGCCTTCAAGAAACCCACCTCACCATTAAAGACAGACATCTCCTCAGGGTGAAAGGGTGGAAAACAGTATTCCAAGCAAATGGGAATAAGAAAAAAGCAGGTGTAGCTATATTAATATCAGATAAAATAGACTTCAAACCAAAAATAATCAAAAAAGACAAAGAAGGCCACTTCCTACTTATCAAGAGAACGATCCATCAAGAGGATATTACAATCATAAATCTGAATATAGCAATGTAACATGTTGGACAATATCTGTATTGATGGGCTGTAGTCAGATTTCAATTTTTTTTTATTTATGTTTGACTTAGAAGAAAGAGTCCAGGTATAGAGGCAAAGATAAATGCTGATATATGCAGTATTCAAAACTTAGGGAGATCAAAGTATTAGGAGTTTGAATAGTTGTGCTTAGAGGGCATGATCTATTGGGTGCATTTGACAATACTTTTACAAAGGATCACCATTACATTATCTTGTTTGTAATCACACAACATATGGTAAGAATTAACAACTGATGTTATCAATACATTTCAAACTGCATATAGTAAGCAATATTTTTCAGGTTCTCAAACTGATTTTATCTTTTT
The DNA here is from genome assembly GCA_036346955.1 of Dipus sagitta. NCBI lineage: Eukaryota > Metazoa > Chordata > Mammalia > Rodentia > Dipodidae > Dipus > Dipus sagitta. Next base: position 54,133,329 of record CM070774.1, read on the forward strand.
TTTTTTTTACTATATGTGTAATTTTGGATATATCTTCATTGGACTTCCAAACACAAAAGCGTGATAATGTGATTCTTTTGCTTCACCATTTCCTACAACCTTCTCTATGCTAAGATCTACTACAAGTAAGCCATACACATACTTATATTAATTAACTCATTTTCCTCTCAGAAAAAGAAATATGAATTATCACTGATCAAAAACAATTTTCGATGACTATTATTTAATTCAACATACTGTCATGATAAATACCAACTTTTCCAGTACTAATCAGTAAATCCTATTTTTTAACCTTCAATATGGGTATAGAAAATTACCTTAGCATCAAGTAGAAGAATCATTGGTGAAATTAAGGGGTATGGAAATGGGCACCTAGGATCCCAGCACTCAGAAGGTGACAATCAGGGCATCACGTGTTCATCTCTAGCTTTGTAGCAAATCAGAAGCCAGTTAGCATGGACTACTATACTATACTATATCTACTACACCTACATGTGTATGCTTATAATACCAATATTATAAAATATCAGTGATTAGCTAATACTTTTTATTCATGTTTACAGCTTGTTTTGTTTTGTTTCTTTGTTTTTTTGTTATTTTGTTTTTTTGATTTTCAAGGTAGGGTCTCACTCTAGTCCACGTTGACATGGAACTCACTATGTAGTCTCAGGGTAGCCTCGAACTCATGGCAATCCACCTACCTCTGCCTCCCAAGTGCTGAGATTAAAGGTGTGTGCCACCACGCACAGCTACAGCCTGTTCTAAACTTATAGGAGACATAATAAAATAATATTTTTTACAAATGAATGACCTATCATGTGATAGATATTCACATTTAACTTTGCATATAACCACTTTAAATATAAAAGTAGATTTGACAGGTTCAGTACCAAACACTTCCAGAGTTTAAAGTCAACATATGCAATACATACATAGCAAAACACTGTCTAAATCAATGCATTAAGGGTACAAATTAAAAAATAACAATTGTCAGCATAATTGAAAATAAAGTTCTGTCCAGAAGTAATCTCATTATATATAAAGATACATGAAGGGCTAGAAAGGTTGCTCAGTGGTTAAAGGTTCTTCCTTACAAACCCTGATGGTCCCAAGTTCAATCCTTCAGAAGTTATGCAAAGCCAAATGCACAAAGTGGTGCATGTGTCTGGAGGTTATTTGCAATGACAAGAAGCCCTGGTGTGCTCATTCATATTCTTCTCTCTCTCTCTCTCTCTGTCTCTCTCTCTTTCTTTCCCTTTCTCTCTTTCACAAATAAGTAAATAAACAATAAGACAAAGCAAGTAGAAATTATAATAATCAGAAAGAAATATGTTAACCTGCCTTTGCCCACATATAACATGATCATCTAAATAGAAAATATAAATGAATCATATTAATAACTAATATACCCTGAAACTAATAACAAATTTTAGTAACATTATAGTAATCAGAAATAATATAAAAAGACAATTACTTTCTCACATACCAGTAGTGAAGAAATGTACATGGGAATTAAAAACACAATACCACATGCATTGGAAAGACCAATATTTGTCCAATAACCACATGAGAAAAAAAATACAAAGTAATGAAAGCGATCAATGGACCAAAAAAACTGATAAAGATGCAACCCCATAAGTGAGTTAGTTCCCAGGTAATCTCTCCCCATAAACAAACCAAACTGAATAGCTATGCACACATCAAACTACACCCCTAGGCTAGTTAATAAAATCAGATGAAGGAACATAGCATATTGTAATAAAATACACACACACACAAAAAAAAAAAAAAACACAAAGTGTTGCCCATGTCACTGGTGTTTAGCCTTCAGGAAGCCTAGCATGAAGAGAGATTTCTCCTTCTTGGAAAAAGTAGAGAAACTCAAGTCCAGTCCTTAGACTTGTATCCAGGAATAGCCTTCTCCATGGTGAAACAGTACTGGCAAAGCACTCGATGCCAGCTCACTATCAGCAGACTGAAACTATGCCAGGAGTTAAACAGAGTGCCTCCAACATGCCTCACCATATCTGTAGTTTGTAAGTAGAAATAGGACTCCAGCAGTTAATGAGCAGCAGGAAAGCTGTCCTAAAGTCTTTATGTTGAACACAGAGTCAATCCACCTTGGTTCTCTCAAGAACGCAATAGAAATTGAAGATGTGTATACAGATGACTGCACACAGAGCCTTAGAAGAGCTCCTCAACACATTCATAAACTTTGGATGGTACTGCCTTAGCCAAACCAGTGCTCACAGATTGGCATTATAATTGCCCTCATACCAAACGGGGAACTTGATGCAGTTACTTTATAAATACTTGGACTAAATACCTGACCAGAACAGTTTATTAAAGGAGGGAGTCTATTCCAACCTTATTGGTTTAAGCATAAGTTTAGTCATGGCAGGGAAACCATGACAAGAAAGTTAGGCTTCACACCTCCATGACAGGGTGGAAGTAGAAAGAGTGAATTTTAGCTTAACACTGATTGTGATTGAAGTAATAAGCATCAAATTCTCTCACTCCCATACCTCTTCCAAAGCACAACCTTCTATAGTCTCCACCAGCTGAGTTTAACTACAAAAATTAAGGAGGATATTTATTTCCAAATTACCACATTGTGCCAGTGACTCCCACAAACTCATGGCCATATCAGCAATCCAACCTTAAAAGTCCCCATACTCGACCATTTACAGAACTCCTGATACTGCAGTCTCTTACCTGTGGGCCATGCAAAATCAACATACAAGTTGCATACTTCCAACACTTAATGACCTAGGGCAATTACTTAAATTCACAAAAGGAGGAATGGGGACACAACCAGGAAAGTTTGGACCAAACAAAATCAAAACCAGCAAAATAAATAACAAATCCTGGAGCTCCATGTCTGACATGTGGAATTTGTGATGAAGGCCTCTTTTCCTAAAGCTTGGGACACTTCACACTTCTAGCTTTGCTGCTTTCAACCTAGGCATAATCCAGTTATCCTTGGTAACTGTATTATAGATCAGACATCTTTAATATTCAGTGGTCTCTATTTCAGCTTCACAAAATGGCCTCATAGCACTTTCTTGCAGGGACTTCAAACCTGCTTCACACTATCCAGTCTTTGCAGCTCCTGGCAAAATAGTTGTACCCCATGACCCTCTAGTTTATGCATTTGCCATAGTTATAAAACCAGTACCATTTTGCCAACACTGTCATATAATTTACCCAAGGTGGGCGAAGATGGACTGTGAGGATCAGAAAACTCTCTCAACACCTTCCTTTAGATTTCTTCCTTTTAGAGTTCCTCCTAGCTTAAGCCTTCATTGGGTTGGGTCTTGCCCTCAGGGCATCTTTTCTATTGTTGCAATGTAGAACAACTGGCCCAAATTGGAGGTAATCCCTTAACAACTACAGCTGAGGTGGCTGCAGTTTCTAATCTAAAACTTGATACTTGCTCTTATTTTGTTTTGTTCTATAATTTATATCATTCATCACCTTCTGCTGTGTATTTTCAACTGCTAAAACACTAGTCCTTTACTTTTAAATTCAACTTTGCTTGAGTTTTCATGACATGGGCACAACACAGCCAACCTTTATACCATAATATCACATATGTTGCCACTAGCCCAGTCTCAACAAAATCCTCTTTTCTCTCTGAAATTGCCCAAGTTGACCCTTTATGATCCACACTTCTCTCAGCTCTAGTTAGAACTTTACAGCATTGTAAAGTCTTTCCATTCCAAAGTTCCAGATTCTTATACATTTCTCTTGCAACCAATTCCAAAAACTAAAAACCGCATACACTTATCACAGCAATGGTCCCACCTCTGGTATATTTTCTATAGCTGTTGTCTGCTTGTTATTGTTACTAGGACAGAACACCTGACCAGAAGAAGCTTATGGAAGGAAATGATGCATTTTGGCTTATAGTGTTGGGGGAAAGACTCTTAATGATGGAAAAAAGTTCATTTTTAGGATCTTCTTCGGTGTATTTCCACTTCATTCTTAGAGACTGAGTCTCTAACTGAAGCTAGAGCTCATTGACTGTGTGTGACTAGATAGCAAGGGAATTCCTGGGACTCACTGTCTTGCACTCTCCTGTTCTGGGACTATGGGTGGCCACCACCTAGCCTGTCAATTTCCATGTGTTCAGGCAATGTTATCTGAGGTCATCATGCTTGTAAAGAAGCACTTAACAATTTATTCATCCATCATCCCCAAGAACCTTATAGAAAGACTCCAGAATTAGAGGAAAGGACAATATTATGGTTAAGTTTGTATCAACTTGACCTGTTTAGGCATCCAAAGACATTCTGCATAAGTGGGTCTCTGAGGTTGCTTCCAGGAAGGATTAATTAAAGGAAGAATCCTTCCTCCAGGGTGAGCCCTTCCTACAGGATGGGGGGCCCCCTTTGGGGGGGGGGCTTTATCTAAGGAAGCTCTGGGAAGGAAAGTATCCCCTCCTCCCACCTGGCTGCCACTGCTGCTCACTGCTTGCTGCTTTCCAGTGTTGACTGAAGACCAATGTGGACTGAAGAGCAGTGTCTCCCCAGGAAGCCTTCAGTTCTTCAGTGCAGGTTTGAGACTCCTGAGGCATCCACCCTTGTGGACTGAGAATCTACCAGGTTTCTTGACTCTTAGGCCTGTAACCTGCTATTGTTGGACTGCTGTAATCTAATCCAATAAATTCCCTTTTAATACAATTCATTCTATCAGTTCTGTTACTCTAGAGAACCCTAAATAATACAGATTGTGGTACCAGGAGTGGTTCTAGAGAAAAAGAATTATAAAGATGGATTTTCCTAGTGGGCTTGGTGCTCTCTGGAGTTGGTTCTGAAACTTCAGTGCCACTGAAGGCTCTCCTGGTAATAAGGAGAGAGCTTTTGCTGGTAATAAGGAGGGCACTAATAATCCATGATGTGAACTATTTAAAGAACTCTGTGAGTTAGATGTATTTGGTAATCCTGAGTCACATCTTGTGAAGAGCAAGGAATTTAGTGACTCTGTATCTAGAATTTGTGAATTATTTGTGGAAAAGTAAGATGGATGATGATGCTGGATGGTTACTTCTTGCACCTCTGAGTAAACTATTGAGAGAAAACCAGAAACTCAGAAACAAAATTTTAAGACCCACATACATTATCTGAAGAATTCTGATGGTGCCCTGGAGGAGAGTCTCCTCTCTAGCCACAACAGGGCTCAAATTTCAGAAAACTAGACCCAGTTGTAAGATTGGCTAACTTACAACATAATCTCAATTCCTAGCCTCACAGGAGCTTTCTATCTTGTATAGGCAGAAGCATGGGGAATAAGTGTGGGAATGGATTTTAAGAGTGTGGGATGATGGAGGAAGGAACATAAGATTGGATCAGGCTGAATTTACTGAAATGGGCCCATTGAGCAGAGATTTTGGATTTAATACTGTAGTACTTGCACTTGGAAGAAGTGTCAACAGTTTATTTTATTAGTTGGCTGAAGTATGGATCCAAAGATGGTCTACTGTGAATGAGCTTGAGCTTCCTGATATCTCTTGGCATAATGTTGATGAAGGGATTAAAAGGCTCAGAGAACTTGGAATGCTTGAGTGTATTTTCCATGTAAACTCACCTTTGCCCCTACAATGGGAGCATCCAGAAGATGTGCCCTTCACTAAGACTATAAGAAACAGATTTATGAGGAGAGAACCAGCATACTTAAAGTGCCCAATCATTGTCTTTTATGTAAAGAAGACATAATAGTGGGAGCCAAAGTAGGTCATGTAGATGCAGTGGGTCTGACTGGATCTCATAGTAATGAGGGCCAAGTGGCAGCACTGAATTGCCAAAGGCAGGGTGAGCATGTTTACTGTAATGGACAGTGTAGGCAAAGCAATTCTTGTAACAGTATGATTAGTGTAGAACTTTGGTACTGGTTGATTAATCATAGTGTTCCCAGAAGTGAAATATATAAACAGCCTACTAAGTTCCTGCTTGATCTGTATAAGCAGAAAATTTCCACAGCAAAGGAGCTAAAGGCCACTTTGAATTATAACAGCAGAGAATCAAGGCCTCTTAACAAGTTTCCAGACTTGAGCCAGTTTCTAGATCCTGAGCCCCTTGATTGAAAGGGTGGCTGGGTTCCCTTGGGGAAGGACCCTCCCACAATGCCCAAAACTTTCAATATTAAGTTTAGTCCTGTCTTTCCTCAGAGGGACCTGTGGCCTTTTGCTATGGTAACTGTACACTGGGAAAAAGGAAGTAATCAGACCATTGTGGGCTTACTGGACACTGGCTCTGAATTGACATTGATTCCATGAGACCCCGAACAGCACCATGACACTCCAATTAAAGTAGGTGCTTATGGAGGTCAGGTGATCAATGGAATTTTGGCAAATGTTAGATTGCCAGTGGGTCCCAAAACTTATCCTGTGGTTATTTCCCCAGTCCCAGAATGCATAATTGGGATAGACATACTTAGGATTTGTCAGAACCCCCACATTAGTTCCCTGACTTGTGGAGTGAGGGCTATTATGATGGGAAAGGACAAATGGAAGCCATTGGAGCATCATCTACCAAGGAAAATAGTGCACCAAAAATAATAATGGATCCTTAGAAGAAATGCAGAAATCAATGCCACTATAAAGGACTTGGGAGGATGCAGGGTTGGTGGTGCCCACCATGTTTCCCTTTAACTCCCCTATTTGGCCTCTTCAGAAGACAGACAGATCCTGGAGAATGCCAGTGGATTATTGGAAACTTAACCAGATGGTGACTCTAATTGCAGCTGTTGTACCAGCTGTGGTTTCTTTACTTGAGCAGATTAACACATCTCCTGGTACCTGGTATGCAGCTAGTGATCTTGAAAATGCCTTCTTCTCCATTACCTGACCATAAGGACCACCAGAAGCAATTTGCCTTCAACTGGCAAGGTTCAGCAGTAAACATTTACTGTTTTACCTTAAGGTTATATTAACTCTCCAGTCCTGTGTCATAGTTTAGTTTGCAGGGATCTTGACTGTCTGTCCCTTCCACAAAGTGTCACATTAGTCCATTATATCAATGACATTATGCTGATTGGATCAAATGATCAGGAGGCAACAGCTACTCTGGAGTTACTGGTAGAGCATATATGCACCAGGGGATGGTAAATAAATCCATCCAAAATTCTAGGACATTCCACCTAGATGAAATGTCTAGGAGTTCAGTGGTGTGGGACATGTAGTTATATTCCTTCTAAGGTGAAGGATAAGTTGTTGCATCTGGTCCCTCCTACCACTAAGAAAGAAGCACAATGTCACGTGGGCCTATTTGGATTTTGGAGACAGCACATTCCTGACTTGGTTGTGTTACACCATCCCATATACAAAGTGACTCAGAATGCTACTGGTTTTCAGTGGGACCCAGAACAAGAGAAGGCTCTTCAACAGGTCCAGGCTGCTATGCAGACTGCTCTGCTACTTGGGCCATATGATCCAGCAGATCCGATGGTAATTGAGGCATCAGTAGTGGATAGAGATGCCTTTTGAAGCATTTGGCCGCCCGTATAAGAAAACCACAGTGGAGGCCCTTGGGATTCTGGAGAAAGGTCCTGCCATTATTTGCAGGCAATTATTCTCCCTTTGAAAGACAGCTCTTGGCCTGCTATTGGGACTTAGTACAAACTGAATGCTTTACAATGGGCCATCAAGTTACTATGCGACCTGAGCTGCCCATTATAAGCTGGGTGTTACATGACCCACCAGGCCATAAAGTTGGATGTGCACAGCAGCAGTCCATCATCAAGTGGAAATGGTATATCCATGTTCAGGATAGAGGAAGCCCTGAAGGTACAAGTAAGTTAAATGTGGTAGTTGCCCAAATGTCTATGGTTGCTACTCCTGTCGTGGGGAGTGCCCTATGATCAACTAACTGAAAAGGAGAAGAATAGGGCATGGTTTACAGATGGTTCAGCATGTTATGTGGGCACCTCCCAGAAGTTGATAGCTGCAGCATTACAGCCCCTTTCTGGGTCAACTGTGAAGGACTGTGGTGAAGGGATGTCTTCACAATGGACAGAATTACAGGCAGTGCATATGGTTATGCATTTTGTTTGGAAGGAAAATGGCCAGATGTGCAGTTATACACTGATTCATGGGCTGTGGCCAATGGTTTGGCCAGATGGTCTGGGGCTTGTGAGGAACACAATTGGAAAATTGGTGAGAAGGACATTAGGGGAAGGTGTATGTGGATATTGCTCTCTGACTGGGCAACGGATATAAAGATACTTGTGTCCCATGTTCATGCTCATCAGAAGGTGGCATCATCAAAGGATGACTTTAATAATGAAGTAGATATGAAAACCCATTCTGTGGATAGTGGTCAACCTCTTTCCTCAACCACACATGCCATTGCCCATGGGCTCATGAACAAAGTGACCATGACCATTGTGGCAAGGATGCAGATTATGCACGGGCCCAACAACATGGACTTCTGCTAAGTCAGGCTGGCCTATCTATGGCTGCTGATGACTTCCAAATCTGCCAGCAGCAGAGACCAACTCTGAGCACCCAATATAATAGCATTCCTTGGGTAACCAGTCAGCAAGTTGCTGGCCAGTTGACTACATTGGACCTCTACCATCATGTAAGGGGCAGCATTTTGTCCTTACTAGAATAGACAATTATATTGGGTATGCATTTCCTTTCCTGCACAGAATGCTTCTGCCAAAACTACTATCCTTGGGCTTACAGAATGCCTTATCCACCATCATGTTATTCCGCACAGCATTACTTGTGACCAAGGAACTCACTTCACAGCCAAGGAAGTATGGCAGTGGGCTCATGATCACTGGTCTTAACATGTGCTGCACCACCCTGAAGCAGCTGGCTTGATAGAATAGTGGAATGGTCTTTTAAAGAACCAACTAATGCACCTACAAGGTAGAAATAGCTTGGAGGGCTGGGCTAGGGGAGTGTCCTCCAGAAGTCTACATATGCTTTGAATCAGCATCCTATAGATGATGCTGTTTCTCCTACAGCCTGGATTCATGGGTCCAGGAATCAAGGGATGGAAATGGGAATGGTACCACTTACTATCACCCCAAGTGATCCATTAGCCAATTTTTTTGCTCCTGTTCCAACAACCTTACACTCTGATTGCCTAGAGGTCTTGGTTCCAGAGTGTAGTAGAAGAAGGCAGTTACAAATACCAACTAAGGCCACATGACCAGTTACAAAAACAAGGACCATAATTGCCATGAGTCTTTCTGTCTTACTTTACTAAGAGTGTTTTTACATATCTACACCAATATGAAGATGCTTTTGGTCTTCTTCTATTTCTCTATTAGGTAATTAATGCTGATTAAGATCATATAGCTACTTAAGCACTGTTGATTTTATATTTGACTTATTATATTAGAGACTAAGCATTCCTCAGGTAACCTTGCTTTGTATTGGGGGGGGTAGATAGTGCATTTCTGGTTGTACAAAGGATAGTTATATATGATCTTGTTAATGTCTTCATTTGTAAATGAAGTATGATGAAAGGAGATATGGTTTGTTGTCAAGGACAAGGGAGGGACTTGTGATGGTTAAGTCTGTGTCAACTTGATCAGTTTAGGAATCCACATACATTCCTCCTAAGTGGGTCTCTGAGGTTGCATTCAAGAATGATTAACTAAAGGAGAAATCCTTCTCCCAGGGTGAGCCCTTCCCTCAGAGTGGGAGCCTGGGGTGGTGGGGCTTTGTCTAAAGAAGCTCTGGGAAGGAAAGTATCCCCTCCTCCCACCTGGCTGCTGGTACTGCTTACTGCTTGCTGCTTTTCAGTGTTGACTGAAGATGAATGTGGACTGAAGAGCAGTGTCTCTCCAGGAAGCCTTCAGCTGTTCAGTGCTGGACTGGGACTGTTGAGACATCCAGCCTTGTGGACTGAGCATCTACCAGGTTCCTTGACACTTAGGCCTGCAACCTGCTATTGTTGGACTACTGCAAGCTAATACAGTAAATTCTCTTTTAATATAGTTCATTCTGTTGGTTCTGTTCTTCTAAAGAATCCTGACTAATACAGACAGCACATGTAGACAAATATATAAACTACAACAAAAATTTAGCAAACAAAATGAATCACTAATAATAATTTAGAGATAGCCTACATATGGGAAGAAAAAAATATATTCATATGACAAGGGTTTCTTGAAATTTAGTAAATACTTGGAACTCCAACCATTAGATAGAAAATGGACAGATACTCCATATTCATGGGAGAAAAGCTTAATATTTCCAAGACATTGATGAATTAATAAAATGTCATCAAGTTAAAAGTTGCTGCAAGTTATTTTGAACATATCAACATTTAGAGAAAATAGCCAGAATAACTAATGGAGCAAAAAAGAATAGAACTGGAGTACAACACTACTTGATTTCAATATTCACTGTAAACTTACAGTAGTAAGGCAATGTGGTAGCAGAGAAAGACTAGAAAAATTCATCAGTTGAACAGAATGCAAAGCCCAGAAGGGCACATTCATAAGTAGATTCCACGTATTTTTGCCAGAGGGAGAAGGCAAAATAGTAGAGAAAATGTAGTGTCCTAAAACAGTAATAGTATATCTGGACAGACAGAACCCCATGAAAATATTAGAAGATGAATATTGACAAATACTTCAAACCACTCACACAAATAAAAATATGACAAAATGGCTAACATATTTAATGTAAAGCACGGAAGTACAATCTCTAAAAATTTTAAAGATAAATAAGATCAAATCTAGATAATATTAGGTTTACCAGTGACATTTTAGATACAATACTGAAGTTATAATTCACAAAATAATTGATAAACTGCTCTTCAATACTGAAACTTTTTGATCCAGGAAAGACATGGTCAATATTTTAAAAGGAAATTAGGAGAAAGTATTTGCAAATATCATTCCAAATAAAGGACTGTTATCAAAAATATAAAGAGTTTTTGAGGATCATAAACATAACCATGACCAACAAAACATAGTAAAGCTTTTAAAGTTGTGTAAGTAATAGGTACGTATGTGGAAAGGTGAATGACATAGAGGTGGGTGATGGGTGGCTTGGAGGCAGACCACTTGCAGTAGCATGCATGGGAATAATGGTTCTATCCCAGGAATAAGAAAAAGACAAAGAAATGAATCATAAAAGGTACCCACTGCCATGTGTCATCTCTAGAGAATGGACAGTAAGCAAAACTATACAGTGATACAATTAGAACCCTTCAGTGATGAACAGAGTAGACACCAATAACCCCCAGTTCTGGTGAAAATATAACAATATGACTCTTCTTTATTTCTCAAGGATAGTAAAAAAAAAAAAAAAAAAGAATCACAATCACATTGGAAGGTAAGTAGTCAATTTTCACTAAAGAGAACAAATTCCTACACAACCCAACAGCCAGGACCATTTACATTTACTTAATGGATCTGAAAATGTATGGCCACGCAAAATCCTACACGTCCATGTCTGTACCAGTTTCATTCATAATTCCCCAAACTTAAGTCAATCAAGATGTTCATTAACAGGTGATTAGTAATAAACAGTACAATAACTAAAAATATAATATTATTCAGTATGAAAAAGAAATGAGATAACAAGACATGCAAAGACATGAGTCATATTTACATGTATGTAACAAATGAACAAAAGCCAACCTAAATTTGTACATACTATATATCTTCAACTATATGGCATCCCATAACAAAAGCATAAAAATGTAAACATTATTAGTAGATACTATGGCTTAAAACACTAAAAGCAATAATAAGACAGAATTTTAGGTTACTGAAATCATACTTTAATAGTGCAATGATGGGTATGTGTCCTTATAAATTTGCACCAGTTCATAGAATGTTTAGCACCAACAATGAACTCTAGCATAAACATATATTAAATATGAAAATAAAATGTATGAAAATCAATTTTGTCACACTTGACAATTATGACAAGTGTGGAAGCTGTCAATATGTGAAGGCTCTGTATGTATGTTGTTGGGCTGCACGAAAAAAAAATCTGTACCAATTTTACTATATACTTGATAATCTCAAACTTATCTAAGGGCTGGAGAGATGGATCAGTGGTTTAGACACTTGCCTGCAAAGGCTAATGACCAGGATTCCATTCACTAATAACCACATAAAGCCAGATCCCCAAAATAGCACATGCATCTAGAGTTTGTTTGCAGCCGATGGAGGCCTTGGCATGTCCATATTCATATTCATTCTTTCCCTCACCCTGTTTCCTTGAAAATAAATTAAAAAAAAAAACTTACCTAAGATGAGATTTATTTGGAAGGAAGGTAAGGGTACAGAGGACAAAAGTGGACCCAAATGGCAATGGTACCATAAAATCTATATCCTAAAAGACAGAATAAATGGTTGAACCTCCATCAGGTCCTTAGAGGGAACACCTGAAGCACAGGACCCTGGAGAAGGTATGTTGCAGATTAACCTAAATCTTCTCCTGTTTTTCTCTCTCCCTCTTTTCTCTTTCCCTTTTATATTACCTATTTTTTTCTTCCTTCTTTTGCCTTGACACTGGCCTTTAACTCCTAGTACCAGCATGTGGTTAACATCCACAATGAGCTGTTGATCAGACAGACCTACAAGGTATCCCAAAAGAAGACATATTTCTGCCAGAGTACTTGATGACCCACCAAAGGTTAATTGTAAGACCCTAATGCTGAAGACACTACATGCTGTTGGTACAGAACATGGAATGACCTGGCTAGAATCTGGAAGAGAGGCAGTCCCCACACAGTTGGCTCGTCTAGTTCCAGAAGGTGCTAAATGTGCAACTGGAGGAAAATGACCAACATCTGTCCAAGCAAATCATGGTCTAAACTACTCAGCAGCAAACAACCTGATGTGATTTTTACACAAGTGTAATAGTGGCACACAGCCATTGTGGGTAACCAACTACTCTTGCTTTGGCTACAGGATCCTCTCAGTAGAATCTACCCATAGCTGGAGCTGGGAAACAAGTCAGGATCATATCCAAAACATGAGCCTGCTCTCCATTATTAAGCTCCCACCAATCGTGAGCTACAAGAAGGCCTACACCAATTAAATTCTCACTAAAATAACAATGGTTATCCAATTTATCTGGTGCTGCCTTAACTCTCTGTTGGAGAATTTGCTTCTATTTTTCAGATGGATGCAGAACTTGAGGAGAGAATCTGCCCATCACACCTCATTAGGGCCACAGCTGAAACCATAGAGTAATTGGACAAATGAGCAAGAAGAATACTGCTTTCTTAGTGAACCTGGTACCAGCATAAGGGTGAAGGAGATAGACACAGAACACTCAACTCCTATCAAACCAGATATCCAGAGACACAGAGGCTCCCAAGACCTCATCACTAAAGCAGACCTAAAATGAAACCAATATGTCTCAGGGAAATTCGTGGAAGAGGAATGAAAAGGATTGCTAGAGCAACATGTTGGGCCATTATGCACAGAGACATTGCCTCCTCCCCATAACTGATGGCTAACCCCACAATGCACAACCCACATTCCCCAAGGAGGAGGGTCCCTTTGGAGGGGCGAGAACAGGGAAGAGGCTAACAATGGTACCAACATGGCTGTATATACACTATGTACATAACTAATAAAAAAAAATCAAATGAAAAAAAAATCTTGGTAGTCACTTAACTAAAGAACTTGTCAACTTTTTATTACAATATATTAATCATATATAATGGCTTTCATTATGAAATTCTCATTCATATATGTAATAAATTTTCATCATATTCACTCCCCTCCTCTTCCTGGTTGATATTCCTTTCTTTCCTCTTCTCAAATCATTCCCTAATAATCCCCTCTACACTCATCCTTTCTTTTTGCTTTTATGTTGTTTTGAACAAGTGTGCTCATTAGGTTTTATACAAGAGCATGGTGAGAGGTTTTTCACCGGAGCTTGGGCAACTTACCAGTGGGCTATACCACTGAAGGATATAGTGATCCTTTCTCAATAACCATTAAATGTCAAAAGCTCATCAGAAAGGGATGGGTCCCCAGAGCGCCTTTCCCTTCCATGAAGGGAATATATATGGGTCCAATCTTGTGCAGGTCTTGTGGAGTTATCCACAGCTACTGAGGTATCATGAGTGCAGTGACCATGTTATACCCTCAGGATTGTTCCACAACATTTTTTTCCACAGTCTCTTACATTCTTCCTGCCAACATCTACCCCAGATGGTCTCTGAACCTTAGGAGGAGTGATATAGAAGCTCCATTAGGGCTAAACATTTAACAGTCATTTATTCTCACAACTTTGAGTTTCTATAATACCTGCAACTCACTACAAAAATAAAAGAGAAACATAAAAATAAAAACAAACAAAAATCATTTTTGAGCAGGGCCAATAGCAGCACTAACTTATGGTCATCAGCATAAATATTTAGATCATTTTCCAGATATGTCATGATATTTGTGTTATAAAACTAAACGTATTGGGGATTTGTGTAAATGATGTTAATCTCATTGGAAGAAAGATTAATATTAATGTCTATTTTTTTTGTTTTGTTTTTGGTTTCTCGCAGTAGGGTTTCACTCTAGCTCAGGCTGACCTGGAATTCACTATGTAGTCTCAGGGTGGCCTCGAATTCATGGCAATCCTCCTACCTCTCTGCCTCCTGAGTGCTGGGATTAAAGACATGTGCCACCACGCCCGGCTTTAATGTCTATTTTTTAAAGTATTTTTAATTTTTTATTTGAGAGAGAGGGATATATATATATATACATATATACATATATATATATATATATATATATATATGTGTGTGTGTGTGTGTGTGTGTGTGTGTGTGTGTATGTGTATGGAGAGAGAGAGAGAGAGAGAGAGAGAGAGAAAGAGAGAGAGAGAGAATGGGAATGCTAGGGCCATCAGATACTGCAAGTAAACTCCAGATACACATGCCACCTTGTGCATCTAGCTTATGTAGATCGTGGGAAATCAAATCTGGGTCCACTGAATTTTCAGGCAAGCTGTTTAACTGCTAAGCCATCTCTCCAGCCATAATGGGACTAATTAGCCATCAATTAATATGAGTTGAATCCAAAGCTGGTATTTTCCATTACATAATTTAATTACATGAATACTTAAAACAGGCTTATGAAGAAAAACACATATTATATGATAATCACATCCAATTTCTTATCACACGGGGTGGTTTATTTTTGTGTTTGCTTCTGAATAGCTGAGCTTGCCATATGGTTTTCTATAGTCTTGGCCAGAATATACAGTGTTTAATGTTGGCATGACACATTTGTCAAGATATCTAGACAATATAGTAATAAGTGCTATATAAATACTCTGAATTCAGGAAAAATGTGTCAGTAACAAAAATTTTTCTACAATATATGTTCAATATTTGATTAAACATCTCATTTCCATCATTTGAATAAACCTACTTTCTTTTTTCCAGTTTGGAAAACAGTGATGTGCACAGCAACATAGTTTTTAGATTACTTAGAATGGCTTAATTGGCTTATAAGACATAACAATGATTAAATTAAAATACTTAATTTTGCAAATAAGAAGATAACTAAACTTAATCATCTGAGTTATTTACAATTGTAGATTCCATTTGATAGGAGTATTTAAAAATTGTTGTCATTTACTGATAATACTTGCTTTAGGGAACTTATAAGATAGTCCATCAAATACATAAGTAATATTTCACTTTTGCTTTGCAGCATATATCATGATTATATAGATATACAGTGTGGAATGGATAAATCAAACCATTTGAAGTGCACTTTAAATGTATATACTTTAAATCACTATTACATTTTATGGTGAGGACACTATGCTGAATACATTGTTACTGGCGAACACTCAGTCACCATGATGAACAATTGATCTATTGAACTGACCAATTGTGGTCATCATTCTTTGACACATTATCACCTTCCCTCACTTTCTGGGAACCGTCATCCTTCTTCCTCCTTATGCCAATCTGACCTCTTTAATGTCACATGCAGGTGAGGTCATGTGGTATTTAATTGGCTTTTCTGATCTGGTTTATTCAGCATAATGTTTCATAGGTTCACTTGTATTTTAGCAAATGAAAGAATTTCTCTTTTTAGATACTGATGATATTTCATGGGGTAAAGAAAATATACTACATAAACATTTTACTTTAAAGAGTAAGTAAAGATTACTCTTGTTGGTATTTTCTTTATTCTTTATTGAGCTAAATGAGTAATTGATTTTGGAAATTATGCTGGCTTGTGTGTGTTTCATGTTTTTTATTACAGATAGAAAGAAACTTCTCTCACTGTCACAAATGGAATATGACAACAATGGTTACATCCTTAAGGCTCAGATCATACAAAAAAGAATCTGAACATGCCTATTTCAGAAAGATGGCTAAAATGTGCACATGCAAAATGCTGGTTTCTTCTTTTATTTCACAATTTGAAATCACAAGCCTACATTAAATAAAAATGGATATTTCTGGACTCCTGCTAGAAACCAATCTGATAAGGCATGAAAGCAGTAATACACATTGATATTTATCATTTAATGAGTTTTTCTACCCTTTATGACTAAAAGAATCACAATAATTCATAGCTCAAGATGAGAGACTCCACACTGTTTTTTGTTTGTCTTCCAATTACATTTTATTCATATTAACCATTTTCATTGTCTTTTGCGTTACTTGCTTGTAATTCTGGTGCTTTTATTATATTATCACCTTTCCTTCCTCAAGAGCTGCACATTTAAATACTCACTTGATTTTGTCTGGCTAATAATGACTAGAAATTTTTATTTGTTTTTGTTTGAATTTTTTGAGGTAGGGTCTCACTCTAGCCCAGGCTGACCTGGAATTCACTATGTAGTCTCAGGGTGGCCTTGAACCCATGGTGCTCCTTTTATTTCTGTCTCCTGAGTGCTGGGATTAAAGGTGTGTGCCACCACCCCCGGCTGAAATTTTTAATTTTGCTTTTGAATATTTAACCGAAAGGATTTACTTGACCCACATGCTTTTAGTTTTGATAATGGTAACTGCTACATACTGCTCATTTCCCCTCACTGCATCTGATTTCACAGGTGATAGCCTCCCAATGTAGTATTTAGTATCTGCTCAATTTACATTTTAGATTACATTTAGATTATGTTTGATGTTTATCAGGAGAATGTTCCTGGTCATGGTGTTATCTAAATTCCATTTTAAAACATCACATACGAACAATAAACATGATTCTGAATACAAAGGGTTTACATTAGGGTCTGACATGAAGACATTCACAACTCAATAACCTCCATAATTATATTTGACTATATGTAAAAGTCATTATTGTACAAATAGCTTTTGACATTAATAAATTAGTATAAAATAAAAGAGAACTGCATATACTAATACTTTTGTTCTTAAAATCATTAGTTTTATGATACAGAAAATATTTTAATCTATTAAAATATTTAATCTATGTTGATATTATTTCCCCTGGTGTATTGTTATATAGATATACACCAAAATGAATAACTAGAAGTGGTTTATCAAAACACGTATAGATGAATAAACAGTATTATACTGGGGAGATGGCTCAGCAATTAAGACGCTTGTGTGCAAAGCCAAATAACTCAGGTTTAGTTCCCCAGGGTCCACATAAGCCTTTGTACAATGTGGTGTATGTGTCTAGAGTTCATTTGCAGAAGCAGAAGGCCCTGGCATGCCCATTCTCTCCCTCCCTCTCTCTCTCTCTCTCTGTGTGTGTGTCTCATTCTCTTTCTCAAATACATAATAAAATTAAATTATAATAAATTAAATTAAAAAAATAAACAGTGTTTTTAAAGAACTATATTTATGTGGCTCAGACATGATGAAGCATCATGAAAATTCAGATGAGTACTGAAGTAGACATCTACTTTACCACTGAAAGAATAACCCTATAACATATAGTGACATTGATATGTCTAGCAGTATAATTAGCATTTTTGACATTAATTACTTTAAATTTTAGCATTAAGACAATTATTTCATACTACTTAATGAATAATACATTCTTCTAGAAAAATGTAGCTTCTGTGTCATGCCAAGCTCTGGGAGAATAGTTAATGTGATATTTTATGTTGCTTAGAATGTGTGAGGCAGTGAAATTCTACTCAGCCAAAGAGAAATGCCAGGGCATTTTTAATAAGACCCTAAGTGAAATGCTAACATATGTTGTGAAAAAAAAATGCTTTTAACAAAATGCAAAATAAATGTTATGTTTCATGTGTTATTTTGAGTAAAGGCAAGATTTACTTTGGTGAAATTACCAAGGAAACTGTTTTCCAGTTCCATGTAATTCCTCAATATTCCTAATGTTACAACATTCAACTTTTACGGGTTCTATTATTATATTTTCAAACATCTTACACTATAAACAATGGTTCTTTTATTATATTGTATACTAATACCTTTTAAAAGTGTAGAATACTGATCTTATATTCTTAGAAGTCAGAACTCTCACTGGTAAAAGCTTTCCTAATACTCAAGGTTTCACTATTCAGTATTCACAGGAATACTGCTGTCCCTTCAAAACACGGTCATGATATGCAGAGACATTTATCTTACCCATAACTGTGGGCTAACTCCACAGTGCATGACCCATATTCCTCAACAAGGAGGGGCCAAGGGGAGGGGTAGGTCACAGATGAGCCTAATAATGGTAACAAACTGACTGTATTTGCTGAATACAAAACTAACTAATAAAGAAGAAAAAACAATATTTTTAAAATGATACTTAGAAATAAGTACTTGGAGTAGTTTATGACAGGAATGTGGCTTATTAACTGTGATTTTAATACTACAAACAATATTGTTCAATCAACTTAAAAGAATATTATGATTGATATACTGAAATGCACTGAAGAATGATCCCCCCCCCCCCACACACACACAGGAACATGGATTGTTTCTTATCTGTAGACCCAAGAGTGTATGGCTTTGGTATCAGCTACTTAAACTCAAAAACTTCAAATATTCTTTTTTTATTATTAAGTAGGAATTTTTTAAGGACATATAATGTGTTGTTACCATCCTTTTCGTCCTCCCTGCCCCATTCCACTGAGGGCTCACTTCAATGTGATTGCTGGTATAGTGTTTATATATGTTCCTTGACAATTCATAGTACAAATATATTTTTGCAAATTTCAATTCAGCATTCCATATTTTAAGAATATAATAGGATTCTTAACTATTTGTAAACATTTATATGTTATCTTATTTGATTTGATATAAAATATTCAGAATCATAATGTGTAATCACTAGACACCAATTTGAAAAAGAAAAAATAACACATGCTGGGTGGAATGTGGAGAAACTCCCAATATGTTCAATATGTTGCTTGGGCATGTGTAAAATGGAACAGAATACTGGAAAATATATTTAGGTAGATTAATAAAACTTTAAAAATGCACGTCACATTCCTCAGCAATTTTACTTCTGAGCATTTATCCAAAGACATGAGAATCAATGTCTTTATAACAAAATTTCTGTTCATAGTAGTTTCATCTATAATAATTTCATATTCAACACAGCCAAAAGATTTCTAGCAAATGAGATGTTATGAATAGTGGTAGAAACATATTGTATGAGTTACTGATCAATTTAAGGAACTTTTAACAGGGTACACTTTACTTAATTGTTGGAGATCAAACTCAGAGACTCACTCATGCTATGCAATCACTCTATGACAGAAGTACAATGGCACTCCCAAAGCTAACAAGTATCAGTGAATAAACCAACATGGCTCAGGGAAATTTTGTGGAAGAGGGGGCGGAAAGAATGTCAGAGTCACATGTTGGGTCATGATATGCAGAGACATTTAGCTTACCCATAACTGTGGGCTAACTCCACAATGCATGACCTGAATACCTCAACAAGGAGGGGCCAAGGGGAGGGGGTAGGTCACGGATGAGCCTAATAATGGTACCAAACTGACTGTATTTGCTGAATACAGAACTGACTAATAAAGAAAAAAGAAAAAAGAAAAAAGAAAACACACACACACACATACACACAAGAAAAATACTTGTATATATCTTAGAAAGTTATTCTCAATGCAAAATTGAATGTATTCTTAAAATAATAAATTTTAGACATTAAAATTCATTTTTATTTGCTATGAATTGTGGATATGGGTGTGACTATACAGGTTCAATATTAAAGATAACTTTTGGTGATGGAACCACATTTTACTTCAATTTTTATTAGTTACATGGTAAAACTGTATGGCACAATGACTTGGATATTTTATATTTTTGACACATACCAGTTTAATATTATAAAAGGATTCACATGCTTAAGACCTCCATCAACTGTTAATGCCATATATTTTATGTTCATTTTCCAAGTCATTATGTACACATAACTTTTCTAGTCCTTTTAAAAAAGATTTTTAAAAACACTTTATCAATGTAGTAGCTGTCTGTCTACATGCTTCTCCCCATCATTTGTCTATTAGTGATCTACCACTGTAAAGTATTGGAATGAAAGTAAAATAAACTATTCCTGGCTATAGAAATGTCAAAATTTCAAGATAAACAGCAGGCCACCTTAGTGTATAAGATATTTTACAAACTCTGTGAGCATTAATGACAGGCATTAAGGTTTCCTAGAATTTATACAGGAATTCTACTTAACCATATGGAAGGCAGTTGCTGTAATTCACAAAGCAATGTGTGGACTAAAAGCAGTAAACAAAATATATACAAGAAAAGTAATCATTTAAACATATGTTTACTTAAACATGGTATGTCTTCTTATGGTTTTATGTTGAAATAGTGAAACATAAGGTTTGAGAGCCACATCTTAACAATAATGAGACTGATATTCATGAAATATAATTAGTCTCAATAATTGAAGTTACATTATGACCCAAAGTAATTTCTATAATCTATACAAAATAAAATGAGATTGTTAGTCCATGCATATCTGCTTTAATTTCTTCTCTACACCTGTCACAAAACTTATATGTGAAGAGGTTCAGGCTTTCTGTGCAAATGTGAGAATCTAAGTTTGAATGACTGAGAGGGTATATTATAGATGAGGAGTAATTTTTTTTACCTTTTTTTTCATAGCTTCTCTTACTGCTTCAGTTTTTTAAAAAATGATCAGCTATAAATAATATTTATGACAAATACATATATTGTGGGGTTACATAGTTTGGGCTCAATAATCACATTTAGGGTAGTGTATCTTGAATGTTAATATGATTTGTATATTAAGAAAACAGAATGTTAGTCCTAAGGAAACAATTAACATGCTACTTTTCTAGAAATTACCATAGGTAGCAAGTGAAAAGTAAACTTAGTCTATGCCTAAAGAGGTAAATATGCTTAAATTATGGATTAATTATTTCCTATAATTTAGACATATTAATGGCTAATAAGAATCTTTTATATCTAGGGTCAAAGAGACTTCTCTTTTGGTAGTAAGAGTGATGTTACCACAGTATACAAAGTTGAGTGAACCCTAAAGTTCATTTTATTCAGTCACTATTTTCAGGTCAATAACTTATAGTATTCTATTGCTGCTCTGGCAAATTGAAATTTTAATTTCAGTGGCTAAATCTGCTTCCCTAAGGTTCAATTCCCAAGACACCAATGTAATACAGTCACAAAAATATGGCAAGAGCTTCCGAAATTTGTTTACAGATTCAAGAGAACTTGGTGGGCCCACATGTGTATTCATTTATGCACACATACATACATGCATACATATATAGATGCATACATATATAGATGCATACATATATAGATGCATACATACATACACACATATACACAAATAAATAATATTTTTAAATATTATATATGCTTAATTTCAGCTATATTAAAATTAAAGTGGCTCACAAAAATGGTTTAGTGGTTAAGGTACATGGCTGTGAAGCCTAAGGACCCAGGTTCTATTCTCCAGTAACCACATAAGCCAGATGCACAAGGTGGCATATGCATCTGAGTTTGTTTGCTGTGGCTGGAGGTCTGACTTACCTATTCTCTTTCTATCTGCCACATAATCATCTCTCTGTCTCCCTCCCTTTCTATCTCAAATAAATCAAAAAAAATATTTTTAAAATTTAAGATGCAGCATGTTAGCAAAAGACAAGCAATAAGCAAGGTGCATTAACAAACCTGTATAATCCCATCTTTTCTCAGATGGTAGCAAAAGGATCATGAGGTCAAGGTCATCCTGGCAACATGAGACCCTGTCTCAAACAACAAAATGGTAAAAGATAATTTACTTTAATCATATATACATACATATACATATACATACATATATATATATATATATATATATATATATATATATAT
Organism: Dipus sagitta; assembly: GCA_036346955.1. Lineage (NCBI taxonomy): Eukaryota > Metazoa > Chordata > Mammalia > Rodentia > Dipodidae > Dipus > Dipus sagitta. Next base: position 54,155,600 of record CM070774.1, read on the forward strand.
ATATGTGCTTATATATGTATGTACGATGAGTCATTTGTAATGTCAAATTACAGATGTATGAACTTATAGTTAGTTTTAACTTTCAGTATACATTCCTGGCATGAATTTACTGTCAGAATACATAATGAATCATTTCATAATGTCCTACATTGAATTTCTTTGATCAAATTATATGCAATTTGATTTCTTCTCACCAGTTTCTAGGATGTATAGTGGCAAAGGGGAAATATATGTTTGAATTCACAATATTCCTCTCCTTCTCCACCTTGATTCTTCCTAAAAAAAAAAAAAAAGCCCTCAGGTCTATTTAACTAGGATGTATATATCTTCTGTAAATATCATATATGAGTGAGACGAGGCACTCGGAGACCCTGGAAAGATCTAGAGGAACTTTTGGGAAAGTACCTGAGGGTAACAAGTGAAAACATCCACAGAATACAAAGTACAATGCCAAGAAATAGGAAAATTAAGTATCTTCAAAAACTTGGATAGACTTTTGGGAAGTTTAGAAACGAAAATAAATTTCAAGGTAACTGCACCACAAATAAAATCTTGAGGAAAAGGCACACAAAATCTTATTTTATGAAGCAGCAGAATATAGTATGAATTGTACCCCTTTACCATTATCAATGAATTTCAGTGAACAGTCAGGGAAGGTATTTAGTGGTGTCTAATCGATTTTCCTTTCAAACATTCTGGCTGGATAGAATTGATACTGCATTTTGAGTTTGCTGTGTTAGATTTTAAAGAGTTATAATAGATTTCCATATAATGTCTTCCATAATGTTCCATATTATGAACAGAACAGGACAGTTAGAGGAGAACAGGTACTTAATGAATCACCACTGGGTGACATCATAGTAAAACTATTTTTCAGGATGGAATTCTGTATTTTCAAAAATGCTCTTATTGTACCTAGTCCACCAAACATCATAGCTTAGCTGCATCATGCTCTGAAAAATATCCATTTGCTATCTTTGGCTTAGAGGAAGCTATTACTGAGCACTGCAGGAATGTATTATTCCATTCATAACATCCATGGGACAGCTTAGAATTCCAAATAGAATCTTTATTGAATGCCTATGCAATTCACATTACTATAAAGTAAAAAAATCATAAGTCACACATCTGTGATTAAAGGGTCATTTATGTAAAGTCTTCTGACACATAAATTTCACAATTAATAAACATTAAAATTATTGCCCTATAAGAATCATTCTAATTACATCCCTAAATGTTTTATTGCATTTAAAAGCACACACATATGTGCCTCTACACCACACACACTCAAGCTAACTACAAGTTTTCTCACACCCTACCTATTGGATTGGCATTTATTTTGAAAATATATAAAATATTATTAATGTATCAGTGTCTTATGACTTGCTAGTCAAACTGAATATGAAATAATATTCACAATGTCAGTATAAAAATGTAAAAGTGTTTTCTCAGGCAAATAACTACTAGATATGAACAATCATGAATATTGGCAAGGCATAGTTATATGCCTCAAAGGTTTAATTATTCAGAATATGTTTCATTTTTTTAATTTTTTATTTTATTGTATTTGCTTGAGAGAGAGAGACAGAGAGGCAGACAGAGAGAGAGGGGAGTGGGAGAGAATGGGAGGTCCAGGGCCATTCAGCCACTGTAAATCAACTCCAGATGCATGCACCACCTTGTGCATCTGGCTTACATGGATTCTGGGGAATTGAACTTAGGTCCTTTGGCTTTACAGGCAAATCCATTAATCTCTAAGCCATCTCTACAGCCCAATATTTCTCATTTTTATAAATAGTTATATTCTTATTTACTAGAATTAAAGTGATATAATGCCCTCTGTTATTATTACAAGTTACATGATTTAAATTCAATACATTTCATAATTTTAAGATGCATATCTGATAGCTATCACAAAACTGTTATGGTTATGTTTGTAATGTTGCTACTCCTTTATGCATCAGTCCTGTGGACATGAAGCAATGTATGAACATCTGATTGAATGTGCTTTGTTCATTTAAACATGTATTTTTCAATGCCTGTTTAGTGCCAGAAACTCTGATAAGCAAAGAAGATTCAGCAGAGAAGTAGAAATATAAAAATCTGATTGCTTATTGGTCTAAAGTAACTCTCTATCCAATGTTTCTTTAATAAAAATAATAAAATGCTTATCATGCCCCTATAAAACATTGATGTACTTAAATATTTCAGAACATGATATGACAATCTTATAAAATGTATATGGTTCATTCTTACTCCTCTTTTCTTCAGTTCTGGAGCTTGAACTCAGGGGTTTCCCATACTAGGCAAGCAGTGCAACACTAAGATACATCTTCAGCAGCCATTGCCATTGTAAGCGTAAAGAGCAATACAGCTCAGGATCAAATTGGAACTATTTCCAGTGAAGAGCTAAGCACTTGACTTACACTTATAAGTGAACAGCATGATTCTCAACAATGTTGAGGCTCCTACTCTCCATCAACCAAAGAAGAACTTCTCAGGTTGAATTCATCCTACAGGACACCTTGCCAGGGTTACAGAATTGTTATTTTCAGAATCAACAAAATATTTGAATTCTACAGATTAAGTAATGAACTCAAACCTTAGAAATTTGGATTTACAAAAATATGCAAAGGATTCCTTAGCTCAATCCTTTCATACATTGTATATAGTAGATTGTTAATCGGCTTTATGTAGTCTTTTTATGAATGAGGGATAAAGCCAGAAAGAAATAAGTACTGATTTTGACTTTCAAGAATTGTTCTTCAGTTATTTCTTCTTAGAATGAGCTATGTACAAAGCCAAAAAATACATTTCCTATCTCTCTTCGATCATGACAAGCCTTTCTAATGAAATAATGTAGGCTGAGGTTAAAGTTGAATATGTCTCTCTCTCTCTCTCTCTCTCTCTTTTTTTTTTTTTTTTTTTTTTTTTTTTTTTTTTGGTTTTTCGAGATATGGTCTCACTCTGGCTCAGGCTGACCTGGAATTCACTATGTAGTCTCAGGGTGGCCTTGAACTCACAGTGATCCTTCTATCTCTCCCTCTCCAGTGCTGGGATTAGAGGAATGTGCCACCATGCCCCGCTGTTTATTGTTTTTAATTTTAAGTTCTTTTTATCTATTTGAGGAGAAATAGGGAGAAAGGGAGAGAGAAAGAGAAAGAGAGGGAGAGAAAGAACGAGCATGTCAGGGCCTCTAGACACTGCAAACAAACTCCAGATTCATATGCATCTGGCTTATGTGGGTTCTAGGTGTGTTGAACCTGTGTCCTTAGGCTTTACAAGCAAGTGATTTAACTGCTTCACCATCTCTCAAGCCCAATAGCAATTTAAAAATTTTTTAAATATTGTTTTCATTTTATTCTACAGATAAACAGAAATGTATAATTAATAATTTTCAAGCATTGACATAAAATGTGTATATTTAAATGCAGGCATCAAGGAAATAGTATGTGCATTTTCAGGTAATTTTTTGGCTGATTTGAAATTATCAGAAGGAGAAAGATTTACAGTAAATAATGGAGGAGCAGTGTATCACATCTTTCTGGAAGGCTTCCATATTCAAATTCAGTTCAGTTAATCACTTAGAACAGAAAAAACACTTTACAATGTGATTTACCAATTAACTAGCCTATATGAGTAATTCTAGTGTCCAGAAATGGTTAAAATTAAATAATCAAAATATAGTAGAGTGGTTTCCTATAAGTGTTAAATATTTAATGCATTTAATATCTGTAAGAGTGTTTCTTTTTAAAGAAAACTCATTATTTAGCCTATTATTTAGTAAATATCTGAATATTGGGCTGCAGAGATTTCTCAGCAATTAAGGCATTTGTTTGCATATCCTGAAGGCCTGGGTTCAAGTCACAGCACCCACATAAAGCCAAATGCACACAGCGGGCACGTGCTGTAGCTCATTTGCACTGGCATACCCATTCTCATTTTCTCTTTCTCTCTTCCTACTCCAATCTCTCTTTCCACTTGCAAATAAATAAAAAAATTTAAATCTGCATATTGTTTAAATGGCTATCTCAAAATGACCTTATTTAAATCCCTATGTGTATTAACTTCAATAGGCAATAACCCAAATAGACATTTAATTTCCATCTGAAAAGGCACATCATTTCCTCTTTTGCATTAAGGTCAATTATTCATTGCCTAAGGCTGAATATTCATTTATATAAATTAAAAAGGAAGAATCATTGTATAAAAATTACTGCTTACTATTGGATTTCTAGACATCACATTGTTCATGATAATGTATCTGAACATAAGTGAACTCTTAGTATTTTATTTACATAAGATATTTATTAGACTTTTTTCTGTAATTAAACTTTGAGTTTTTATTGTTTTCTTAAAATATTATCCAGTACTAAATATTTGACATTGAATGGTATACAGTGATATATGACATATCTTACTCCTCTTAGGTGCATGTGACATACAGGGGAAATATGATAAATGTTTAACATGGCAAATTTTCTAATTATCTTTAGTTTATTTTTTCTAATGCACACATAATAAGACCACATTAATGACTGGAGAGGTAGCTTAGTGGTTAAGTTGTTCTTATGGAAAGTTGCAAATATAAGTGCAGACCTGCAAACCCACATAAATGCAGGTAATGGCAGTGCATCTGCTGTTTTAGTGCACCTAGAGTCAAATGGGAGGAAAAGACAGAACTAGCTCCCAAGCCAGCTAGCCCAGCTTTTTCAGTGTTGAAGATAGGAGACCCTACAACATACAAGTGCAAGGAGAGGACTGACACTGGAGTTTGTCCTCTGACTGCACATGCAGCATGGCACACATGTGCAAACAAAAATACATGCACATAATGCACACACACAAAAGCTATATAAAAATCACATTGTATTTATAAATGTGTAGAATTATGTGCTAAGTCTGAAAAATTATACTTGCCTTCCCATTTTCATTGAAGAATTATTTGTCATAGCCAGGGTATAAAAGTAACTTACATGTCCACTTCTACATAAATGTATAAAGAAAATGGTGTGCCATATATGCAAGAGAATATTAATCATTCTTAACAATAAAAACTCCTTCCATTTGCAGAAACATTGTGAATGCGAATATGATTGTGCTAAAAGAAATTAGTGTATCCCAGAAAGGCAAGTTATGCATGTATTTATTTCTTTCATTTATTTATTTATTTTGAGTTATCTGAAATAGTCAAATGCACAGAATCAGAGAGTTAGATGTTGGCTTCCAAGGCCTGCACTGGGGAAAGAAGGTGAGGATCTAGTATTTAAACAGTGTGAAGTTTCAGTTCATAAGGAAAGTTGAGAAGGTCTGAGGTACAACTTTCTACCAAAGTACTAATACTTTAATTTAATTTTCCAAAACTGGGAAGTGTGCACTGAATGTATGTACTCGTTTTTTTGTTTTCTTTCGATCTTCTTGGGAGTGTGGACTTTTTAGTTATACTAAAATTCTCAATACACAACACTGACAAAAAAGAATAACTACTCTATAACCCTTACCTAGAAAAGGCTTACAGTTCAATAGTGAAACCATATCAATGGTTTCTTGGTTATTTGGGGCTGTAAATGATATGGAGAATTACTTATAAGGATTTCAAAGTTATTTTAGAGTGATTTGACTCTTCCATGATTATGCTGAGATTTTTCTCCTGTATTAAAAAATAGAGTGAAAATATAAAATAGAGATATGCTGTTTTTAGAAAATATAAATTATATATTTACTTAAATGAATAAATCATGTATATTAACATAAAATATGTTATGTTTTCAAATTATTCTGGCATTTTACAAGCTTTTATGGTAAAAATATAACTGTCTGACATTAAAATATTTAGTATCAGGAAAAAAAAACTCCAAAGAACTGATAAATGTATATCAGAAAATCTATGTTTAGACCCTAGAATTAAAAACTCTGTATTTCAATACATATATATTTTTTTTACTATTTTATAAGTTAACTTTATATTCATTTACTACAATGACTCATTTATTAAATTAATCATTTTAGACTCTAAGAAAAGTTTATTAGATTTCATTTTACAATGCATTAGTTGCTGTGAGATCCACAATCATATGAAATTTACACCAGTATTAATTATTCAAAATACTCAAAGTGTTTCTATATTAAGAAGATCTAAATCTTCTTCTATTCATCTTTTTTTCTGGAAATATCCCCAGAATAACAGTAGCAAAAAAAAAAAAGACAAAATTCAACATAGAATATACATATTTTCACATTATTTAATTTTTATTGAATAAAACATGAGGTCATCATAGTTAAATGGGATAAACATCATTAATTTAGAAAGGATTTTATGGATATAACCTGTTTTTTGGCTAAAGACTAGTGGGAGTTTGTCATTGGATTTCATGATGTTGGTCTCCATGGGATTCTGACTTGGTTCCCAGTTTTAGCCAAGGGTTCCGTTCCACTGAGCCAATCTCTTAACCAATTAGAAAGCCATTGGTTACTCACCAAGGCTGTGTGCTACCATTGCACAGGTGTGATAAGACTTGTTAGGGTGGTTCATTTTGAGTAGCTGTGATTTCTGTTCACAAATTTGTTGTTGGCTACTTTTCCCCAATAGCTCATGTAGCACTTTCCAACACTAAATGGGCTAACCATCTGGGCATTGACTCCCTTCTGGATTCCAGCCAGGTCACTGGGTGTTTTGTGTTGGCGGCACGTGGTATCTTCAGCAACAGGGGCTTACCTTTTACCTCAGGCAGGTAATCAAGAGCTTTGACAGAAGACTGTCTTGTTTTGGCGACCTCCTAGGTCTCTCTGATGAACAGCTCAATGTGGGCAGCAACTAATTTCTGGTAATGGGGGTTATGAGCTAGAACCAAATATTTAACATTTGCTTATAGCCCACCCTCTCCAAGACCCTTCTTACCATATGATCCCCCCCTTACTCCTGTTGAGGGTTTTTTTTTTTTTTCTTTTTGTGTTCATCAAGAAGAAAGATTTCTATGGTATCAGTTCATTTTGGGTTTAGTCTTGTGTTTATTTCTCCCCAACCTCCCATTACCCCCCCCCATTCCTTTCATCCCTATTGTCTGGTCCTTGAGTTGCCATTCAGGTATGCCAGTAACTTAAGCTCTTTCAGGTCAGGAATCACAGAGAAGTGAGAACATGTGGTGTTTGTCTTTCTGTGTTTGTGTGAGTACTTTGAGTATGATCTGCTCCATGTCTGTCCACTTTCTTACAAATATTATTATTCCATTTTTTTTACTGCTGAATAGAATTCCATTGTGTAAATGTACCATATCTTCTTTATCGATTTGTCCAATAATGGGCACCTAGGTTGATTCCAGTTGTTACCTATTATGAACTGAACAGCTATAAACATGTTGAGGAAATAACTCTGCAGTGAAGTGCGGAGCCTTTAAGGTAAATGCCTAGTAAAAGAATAACTGGATCTGTTAAAGAAAATGGGGCAGAGAGATTTTAAGAGCCATAGGTCATGATGGCATATCCAAAGGCATTCCACTGCCCACCTCCAAGGACTGACTTCTGCTCTCACAATTCATAACCCACAACCCCATGGGGAATACCAGCAACCCCAATGAGGTGAGCCCTCATAAGACTGGGGACAAGGATGAAGGAAATAATGGTACCAACACATGCTGTATCCATACAAAACATATTCTTAAAAAAATAAGAAATAAGCTGGGCATGGTGGCACATGCCTTTAATTCCAGCACTTGGGAGGCAGAGGTAGGAGGATTGCCATGAGTTCTAGGACAGCATGAGACTACATAGTAAATTCCAGGTCAATCTGAGCTAGAACAAGACCCTACCTTGGAAAACAAACAAACAACAACAACAACAACAATAATAATATTTTTAAAAATGAGAAACTCAAATAGATTACAAGATGTTTATTACAGCATCCTGGCTCATGCATATCTCCATACAGTGACATGATTTGGTAAGATCTATAAGGTACAGAAAATTCTTAGAGAACTTACATTGTAAGAGGAAATTCACTTTTATCTTCTTTCTCCATTTTCCAGAAGATATGTTTGACTGAGGCTGGCTTGGCTCTCTGAGTCATTTTTCCTCACCTTCTTCAGCACTAGGACTGCTATGTGTAGGTCACTATTCCTGGTCTGTCAGGACTTTTTTTTTAGTTTCCAAGTGAAAGCAAGATAAACCTGACAAGCAGAAAGCTGGGCTTTACCTCAAAGAGTAGTACAAATCTTTCTTAAATCCTTTCTCAAGATTAAAAAAAATATATTACCAAAATAATATAATTTCTTGAGGTGACACAATCCTGAAGAAAGTAGAATGAATCTGAATGCAAGATGATTAGACTTATTAGACTTATTAGCTAGGAATTTCTGTCTACAGGGATGATATGTGAGTGGAGAACAGTTGTAATAAGATGATGGCCATGTAGAAGCTAATAGCTCCTAAGACTGGAGTTTAGATAGCTGAATTAGAAGGCAGAACCTGGAATAGTGTTAGAGTGTGAATACCATTGTGAATGTGACTCTTGACTTGTATAAAACAAGGAGACTGAAATTATATGTTAATAACCCAAGAAGTTCTGTTTAATATTTTTCTTTATTTATTTGCTAACAGAGAGAAAGACAGACAGAGAGAGAGAGAGAGAGGAATGGGATGAGGGCACAAGAGCCTCCAGCCTCTACAAATGAAGTCAAGATATATGTGCCACTGTGCGTCTGGCTACGCATATTGAGGGAATGTAACCTGGGTCGTTAGGCTCAGCAGGCAGATGTATTAATCCTGAGTCTTCTCTCCACTGAAGTTTTTAAATCACTGAACAGAGATTACTTTTTACATAATTTATGCATTATATGTATACAGCTTCCTATCAAAAATTATAAGACTGGAAGGAGTGATAGAGATGTGACAGTACTGAGCACTCCGGTCACTTCTTTCCAGCAACATGATGCCTTCTGAGTCATCCCTAGGTCACTGCCATCTGAAAAGAGAAAATTCTCTACCAAAAGTGAGAGTAGCATTAATATAAGGGTATGAACATTAAGTGAAGTGCTAACTGGGCAGTTTGATAAGCATAGTATATACATTTAGCCAGACAGCAGCAGACATTACACCCCTAGGGCTCATGACTACCCCTGTTTTAAGTTTTCAGTATCAGTTTTAAGTTTTCAGTATCAGGGATGTATTCCCTGCCATGGAGTGGGCCTCCAGTCCAATTAGAGGGGAGTTGGTTTCCACCATGACAGACGTGCCACTATTGCACCCATTGGCTCATTTGGCTGGCTGGCCAAATATAAGGCTTGTGGTGTCCACTGTTGAGTATCTTCACTGGTGATTTCTCTCTCTCTCATTGAACTGCATGCAGAATTGCTTCTTCCAGCTTTCTGTCAGCTGGTCTACATGGAGGAGGTTATCAGCTCAGTTCCAGCAGGATTTCTCAGTGGCCCTGAAGCCCAAGTATATTCAGCAATAGGGTCTTACCATCTATTCCTGGTGAGAAACCAAGGACCTTGGCAATGGCCTATAATATTTTGGGGTCATCAGGGACTTCCCTGGCCAACAACTCACTGGAAGGGATCCCATACCTGGCACTGAAAATTTTCTAGCAACAATCTATGGCTCCTGAGAGTTCCATTGTCCAAAAAAGTAGGATTCCATATGATTTATTTATATCCTCTTAGATTTTGATTCGCCCTCCCTCCACCTTTCCTTTACTCAATCTCTTCCCCTGACTTCATTTCGGGCCTTTTCACACCCATTGATCTATTCTTCTACATATATATATATATATATCTCACACCTTCCAAGGCTCATGGTCTAATGCGGAAGAGGTGGTGGAAAGGATGTAAGAGCCAAAGGAAGGGTAGGACTCCTTACAACATGCTCCCCCCAGACACAAAATCGCCTGGATATCCATGACCTCACAGTGCCTGAAACTACTTATGCAAGACCATAAGAGGAGGAAAAGATCATGACATCAAAATAAAAGAGAGACTGATTGAGATGGGGAGGGGATATGATGGAGAATGGAGTTTCAAAGGGGAAAGTGGGTAGAAGGAGGGTATTACCACGGGATATTTTTCATAATCATGGAAGTTTTTAATAAAAATTTGAAATAAAAAAATAAAAAATTATAAGACTGAATGTCCATGTAGATGATGCATAATTTTTTCCTATGTGTACATATAAAATATGCCTTGACAGATCACTTGGAGAAAAAGCAAACAAGGCTCCAGTCTAAAAAATGTTAAAATATTATTGGGCTCATACTTCTATATTGTACTTGGTTTTTGTAATTCCTTCCTGATAAAGCAATATGGGTTTCGATCCAATAGAATCTTACTAATTTTTAAAAATTTTTAAAGTTGTTTATTTCACTCAAAAGTTAACAATGCCAACATACAATAATTATGGGTTGACATGCTTTAATTTTTTTTAATATTGTTTTTTCATATATATGTGTGTGCAGTATCTGTTTGTGCATGTTCACATGTGTGTGGGCACATATGTATGTGGTTATAACTATGTGTGTCTATGGATACCAGAGGAAAAGTTGGGTGTCTTCCATAATTTCTCTCTAATTTATGGAAGAGGAGTCCTTCCTTTGAACCCAGAGCTCACCAGTATGGCTAGTCTAGATAAGCAGTCTTCATAGAGTAATCCTTGTCTTAAACACTAAACACTGGAATAGAAGCAGGTCACCACAGCTAATAAACATTTGTGTGGGTTTTGAGGATCCAAACACTTTCACAGCAAGTGTTTTATCCACCACTGAGCTGGCCCTTGATAAACATGTTCAAACTATTGAACATGATGCAAGCTTGGCCTGAAATACTGTGAGAGTATACAAAGTGCTTTTGTTTAATTTTTTAATTTTTTTTGTTGTTGTTGTTGAGAACTAGAAAGAAGGAGAGAGAGAGAGAGAGAGAGATGCCAGGGCTTTAGCTGTTGCAAACGAACTCCAGATACATGTGTCACCTAGTGCATCTGACTTACATTGGTCCTGGTGAACTGAACCTGGGTCCTTTGGCTTTTCAGGCCAGCACCTTAACCACTAAGCCATCTCTCAAGCCCTCATTTAATTTTCAGAAGGTAGCATATGTTTAGGAGATTATGAAGTATGTCCAGATAAGTTCCTAACATTTAAAATATATAATGTACTGACACACAAAGCTGGGTATTCCGGGTGCAGGTCTTCAATGGATCATGGAACAAAGAGCACAAACACATTACTTTATCTCAGTGTATAGTTCTACAACACGCTCATCCATCTTCTCAAGTGTTATAAAAACAGACTGATGGTAATCTGAGTTCACCCTAGGCTCTCACTCAAGTATCAAGACAAGCAACTCTCAGGCACCTGTTTGTCATTAAAACTCAACTGTGTGATCCACAGAGGTACAACATTGGAAACAAAAAACATCATTTCATATCAAAGGGATGTGTTGTGTACATAATCAAAGTTGAGCATGCACTGTAGGAACAAGTTTCCAGAAGAAATGATCCAAATGTCCACAGACCATATTACCAATACATAGCTACATTAATTACTTCCTTCTCCAAATATGTATACAGTGTCTCTCGGGAGTTCTCACAGATTCATTGTTGGAAAGGGAGTAGACTTGGGCCTGGGTTAAGGCTACTTCTATGCAATATTTAGGCACCATCTGGAGCACAAGTTTTTTCCAGTTTTCAACCTCTGAAGCATATTCTCTCTCGCGTAGACATATGAAGTAGTCTGTTGCCAAATCACACAAATACTAAGTTTATGTTTTCATTTTGGGACACAAAATATGTATTTTTGTGTAAAATGGAGGCACTTTGTATTAAAAATTCTATTTAAACATAAAGCCTGGTCTGGAGGAACAGCTTAGCAGTTAAGGCGCTTGCCTTCAAAGCCAAAGTACCCAGATTCTATTCTCCAGATTCCATGTAAGACAGATCCACAAGGTGGTGACATGCATCTAGAGTTGGTTTGCAGGGCTGGAGGCCCTGGTGCATCCATTCTTTCTCTCTCTATATATATATCCACTTCTTTCTCTCTCTCTGTCTTAAATAAATAAAGTAAAATATATTAAAAAACAACCATAAAACCTATTTGAAATGTAATTTTGGTCACATAGAACAACGCCATACTTCCAGGAAACAAAAATAATATTCTTTCAAACACAAGTCATCATCTTGTCTCTTGGGTTACCTAACAAAGGATTAAGGTTATAAAAATAGTTATATTCAATTAAAGGAAGCAGTAAATATATTTGCTAAATGAATATATTTTTCATTATCTGACTAGCTATTTTTTTGTCTATACATGGTTAGAAAAATTTTATTATTGAGAGCAATGCATTTTGAGTTTGATAAGTCAATGTTTAATATTAGCATATCACAAAGATATTTTCAACAAAATATTCATTATGTAACTAGTACTACTATTCAAATCATTCACCTATTTCTATAACAATTTATATAATTTATTTTCTTCCATTCCACACACAACTTTGCTAATAAAGGCACAATATGACACTGATTCAGAACCTGAACACTCCATAGTATGGAAGCACAGTAGTACTTCATATGGATAGGGTAAACGTTCAGCCAATTTATTAGCCAATAAAATTTGAGCACTGGTTACTCTTATTCTATCCTCTCAATGAGAAAAAGGCAAGCACAGTGCATTGGGATTCTCAGGGTATTCTGTCCAAGATTCATGCAATTCAATGCCCTTAAAAGTCACCAGGACACACCCACTCCCTTTCTCCAGCTTCCAAGACATGTCACTTCTCTTCCTTGAGATTCACCTCCTATGAAGGAATAGCCCAAATGCTTATCACCAAAAATCTGCTCTCTTTAGGAATGCTGATTACAGTATTCTTGTGCATTTCATTCTTCAAAATATTCTTTTTATTTTTTGTTTTTTTCAAGGTAGGGTCTCACTCTAGCCCAGGCTGACCTGAAATTCACTGTGTATTCTCAGGGTGGCCTCGAACTCACAGCGATCCTCCTACCTCTACCTCCCAAGTGCTGGGATTAAAGGCATGCGCAACCACGCCCGGCAAAGGATTCTCAGTTGTAAACTTCAATTTTTTTTAATCTTCTAAGTTCAAAGGATTTCTCAAGTTATTAACTTCATATTTCAAATTACTCTTAACTATTACTTTTTTGTTTGTTTTCATTTATTTATTGACTAGAGACAGAGAGAGGGAGAGAGACATAGAGAGAGAGAGAGAGAGTGAGTGAGTGAGTGAGAATGGGCACACCAGGGCCTCTTGCCACTGCAAACAAACTCCAGATACATGCACTACCATGTGCTTACATGGGACCTGGAGAATCTAACCAGGATTCTTAGACTTCACAGGCAAATGACTTAATCACTAAGCTATGTCTCCAGCCCTTAACTATTGCTTTTAACATATTTAACTCAATGTTGATCTAATTTCTCAAAATGCTTTATTCATAGTTGTCTTTTATATAGCATATCAATTCTTGTAGGACTCACTTACATATTTTTATAAATCTCAATCTAGAAGTATTCTAAATCCCTATAATATTTTCATGAATTTACTTTTTAGCTATGACACTATTTTAGATAGATTAAAATTTTGGAAGATGTGCCAACCCCTCACTCCCTTTACATCCTTAATTTGACAAATAATAATTTACAATTTATTATCTGTGGCGTTTTTATTCAGATGACCCCCATAAACTTCGGTGTTCTGAATGCTAGGTTAGCAGCTGATAGAGATTTGGGAATTAATGCCTCCAGGAAGGAGTGTATTGTTTGGGGCGGGCTTATGGGTTTTATAGCCAGTTTCCCCTTGCCAGTGTTTGGCACACTCCCCTGTTTCTATTGTCCACCTATGTTGATCAAGGTGTGATGTCTACCCTCTGCTCATGCCATCATTTTTCCCTGCCATCAGGGAGGTTTCCCTTGAGCCTATAAACCCAAATGAACCTCTTTTTCCCAGAAGCTTCTCTTGGTTGGGTTATTTCTACCAGCAATGTGAACCAGACTGCAACATTATCCTTGAAATAAATGAAAGGTTATATAGAATATGCTGTGAATCTTTTGAATTATAAAATAAGTTGAACATTGCCATGTTGACTATCTCATTTTATGTAGACTCAAAAGAGTTTTAAGACAACAATGTTAAAGATTTGGACACACATTAGTTTAGATTTAGCACTTCCTTCCATAAGTTAGATTCATTCCTGATAACATGACTCTGCACTAATCAAATCAATATTGTTGATGGTAGAACTAGAAAATGAAAATATTTATTTTTACCCTATATCCAAACTCTCACTGCTATTTTCATATCAACCTTCAATGAATAATCTTTTGTGTTGTTATTCATATTTTCGTTAGGACAACATACCATTATGTAGCCTATGATGGTCTGAAATTCACTACGTAAGAAAATCTGGCCTCAGATGTATGGCTCTTCACTGGCCTCATAAAATATGATATTAAAAGGATGTGGCTCCATGTCTGACTCTTAATGATGACTTGAGTGAAATAATTCGTTGTTACATGAAAAGGCCCTGAACTTGGGAAGTGGTCATATTATCAATCCACTACCATGAACTCCCTGTTGTCATCTCCAGTCATTGAAAACTGCAACCATTTGTATTTCCAGACAAGGAATTGTACAATATGAGCTGAGAATCACTGCCAATAAAAATAAATACCCAGCTTTTAAAAACTCTGGTTTGATACTGCATATGAAAGACTAATCAAATCAATGTGGGAGATCAAGAAAAGCTGGAAACAGTAAAATGCTTCAGAATGCACAATGAACAAGCCTTTATTTAAATTCAAATGTATAGTTTGTCTAACACATGATAGACAGTACTAGCCCCTATTGCATCACTGAACTTCATTGCAGCCGTGGTCCTGAACATACAGTGTTTGGCAGTGTGCCTGTGGCGACATCGCTGTTGTCTAAAATTGTGCCTGAAACACCAGTGTTCATATTCAAGATGACTGAATGCTACGAATTGCAGTAATTATATGTAGATCCAAAGTTTTCTGCTCTTATAGAAATAATGATGAAAAACAATGACGTTTCTATTCTTGGAAATATTTTTTTTTTAAATGTGTTTTACTTAGAATATATAAGATTTAGTTTTCATGGAATTTTCAAACACAAATTGTTTTAGTTGACTCTGCCACCCTCTTCATCTCCCATATCCACCATCCACTCCAGATAGTTCCTACTTCGTATTTACTTGTCACATATGTCCTTTCAACCTTCCCAAACCACTTTCTTGTCTCTTATTACCACGTCTTGGAATTAGATTTTTAGGCTTTCCCTGTTTTCCCTCATTTATATTCATATAGCTGCTTGTAAACTTTTATGCATTTCATAAAAATTATGAAATACACATATATATGTATGTTAAATACACATAAATAAATATATTTATATATGTATATAAATATTACAAGCAATAATCCATATATAGTAGAGAACATGCCATTTTGGGCTTTCTGAATTTGGGTCACCTTACTTTCCATATTTATCCAATTTCTTACAAATTTCAAAGTCTGATTTTTTCACTGCTAAATTAAACTACTATTTGTATATATCACATTTTCTTTACTAATTCTTCTGTAGCTGGAAATCAGGGCTCTTCATAACTATTGTGAATAGAGCAGCAATAAAGATGGGCATGCACCAAATGTCTCTAAAAAACATGGCAGTACCCTACTGTTTTTATTACTATGGCTTGTAGTATCACTTGAAAATGGGTGTGGTGATTCCTCTAGAGGAATTTCTTTTCCTGAGCATAGTTTTGGATATTGGGGGCCTTCTGTAGTTCCGTATGAATTTTATACTATTTTTTCTATCTCTGTGAAGAATGATACTGATTTTTAAAATTTTGTTAAAAATCTATTTAGGCCTGGAAAAATGGCTTAGCAGTTAAGCACTTGCCTGTGAAGCCTAAGAACCCCGGTTCAAGGCTCGATTCCCCAGGTCCCACGTTAGAGAGATGCACAAGGGGGCGCACACATCTGGAGTTCGTTTGCAGTGGCTGGAGGCCCTGGAGCACCCATTCTCTCTCTCTCTCTCTCTCTCTCTCTCTCTGCCTCTTTCTCTCTCTGTTGCTCTCAAATAAGTAAAAATAAACAATTTTTTTAAAAAAATTATTGAATGAAAAAGGACAGCATCTTCAACAAATGTTGCTGGACAAACTGAATAACCATATGCAAGAGAATGAAACTAGATCCACAGATCTCGCCATGCACAAAAATCAAGTCCAAAAGGATCAAAGACCTCAATATAAGACCAGAAACTCAGCTACTATTGGAAGAAAAAATAGGAGGAACTTTCCATGATATGGGAATGGGAAAAGACCTCCTGAATAAAACCCCAGTAGCTCAGGAACTTAAACAACCACTTCCCCATTGGGATCTCATAAAGCTGACAAGTTTCCTCACAGACAAATATACAAAAATCAGAGCCAATAGATTACCCACAGAATGGGAGAAAATTTTTACTGGTTATACAACTGGTAGAGGCCTAATTTCTAGAATCTACAAAGAACTCAATAACCTAAGCAATAAAAAATAAAACAACCCACTCACAAAATGGGGAAAGAACTGCACAGGGAGTTCTCAGAGGAAGAAATATAAATGGCAAACACACACTTAAGAAAATGTTCATCATCCCTGAAAAGGTTAACTATAGAGTTACCAGCAGACCCAGTTATTCCCTTTGTAGGATTCTCCATATTGCTCTCCATTGTGGTTGTATCATCTTACATTCCCACCAACAGTAAATGAGGATTCTCATTTCTCCATATCCTCATGAGCATTTACTTTCATTTGATTTTTTAACATTTGCTATCCTTACTGGGGTAAGGTGGATTCTCATAGTTGTTTTAATTTGCATTTCTCTGATGATTAGGGATGATGAACAGCAGTAAGGAAAAATGACACAATGAGAAATGTTGTCATCTAATCTGAATCTGCTTGAGATGCTGACATACCTAATAAGCATCTCGAGGACTCGATCATAGGGAGGGAGGGGCAGGAGGATATTGTAAGGGGGGGGGAACAAAATTGGACCCAAATGACAATGGTACCATAAAATTGTATATCCTAAAAGACAGACTAAATTGAACCTTCGTCAGATCCTTAGAGGGAACACCTGTATCACAGGGCCCTGGAGATGGTATGATGAAAACTGACCTTAATCTCTCCTGTTTCTCTCTCTCTCTCTCTCTCTCTCTCTCTCTCTCTGTGTGTGTGTGTGTGTGTGTGTGTGTCTGTCTCTCTCTCCCTCTTCTCTCTCTTACATCTTTTTATATTACTTATCTTTTTCCTTCTTCTTTTCCCTTGGCACTATCCTGTAACTCTCAGTACTAGCATGTGGTTAACATCCACAATAAGCTGTTGATCAGAGAGACCTACAAGATTTCCCAAAAGAAGACAGATTTCTGTCAGAGTATTTGATGATCCACCAAAGGTAAGTGGTAAGACCCTACTGCTGAAGACACCATATGCTGTTGGTACAGAACATGGAGTGAACTGGCTGGAATCTGGAAGAGAGGCAGTGCGCAGACAGTTGGCTCATCTACTACCAGAAGGTGCTACATGAGCAACTGGGGGAAAATGACTAACATCTGTCCAAGCAACTCATGGTCTAAGCTACTCAGCAGCAAACAACCTGACGTGATGCTCACACAAGTGTAATAGTGCACACAGCAGTGGTGGGTGACCAACTACTCTTGATTTGCCTAACTGATCTGCTCAGTGGAATGGAACCCATAGCTGGATCTGGGAAACAAGTCAGAGCCATATCCAAAAATCAAGGCTGCTCTCCATTATCAAGATCCCACCAATTATGGGCTACAAGAAGGTCTACACCTATTAAATTCTCTCTAAAATAATAATGGTTATCCCATTTATCTGGTGCTGACTTCACTCTCTGTTGGAGAATTTACTTCTCTATTACAGATGTCTACAGACTCTGAGAGCATCAGCACATCACACCTCACCAGGGCCCCAGCTGAAACCAAGAGTAATTGGAGAAATGAGCAAGAGTGCTGCTTTCTTGGTGAACCTGGTACCAGCACAAGGGTGAAGGAGATAGACACAGAGAACACTCAACTCATATCAAACCAGATATCCAGAGACACAGAGGTTCCCAAGACCTCATCAATGAAGTAGACCTAAAACAAACCCAACATGTCTCAAGGAAATTTGCTGAAGAGGGGCAGAAGATTGTTAGAGCCACATGTTGGGACTTTATGTACAGAGACATTGCCTCTTCTCCATAACTGATGGCTAACCCCACAATGTACGACCCACATTCCCCAATAAGGAGGGTCCCTGCAGAGGGACGAGACTAACAATGGTACCAACATGGCTGTATACACACTGTGTACATAACTAATTTTAAAAAAACAAGAAAAATCTACAGCATAGCAAACAATAAATGGTCATAATATTTTCTACCAAAACAAAAGAAAGCAGATACAACTGGTTACTATCATATTAAGTAAATTAAGTCCAGATTTTAAATAGATACATAAAATATTGTATATATGACATGAAAGTAGAAATGAAACTGTTTAAAGGAACAAAGGGGAACAATGGTACATGAAGGGGCAAGAAGTTGGAAGATTGGAGGCAAGGGGCACATGGTCAAAGTATATTATATACCTGTGGAAAAGTGTCTTTATGAAAAGTGGTACTGCCTACAATGAGTCTACACCAATAAAAAAATAATACCTCATCACAAAAAAGGAAAAAAAAATTCTAAAGATAATTCAGAATTTTGTAGTGTTTGTTTTAAACCCTCTATGACAGTATCTATTTAATCCAGCTAAAGATAATTTTCAATTTGTAAAAATCAAAATGATTAGTATTTTAATCACTTCCTTGTCCCTTCAAGTGGCCCTAGCAAGACTTGGAATAAATAGGAATAATTTTAAAAGCATTGGATTAGCTTTAAGATTACATACTTGTGGATAAACTGATCTGGTTCACTACAACACACAGAAAGATGGATGTTAGTATATGACATCCAAATAAATTAACGTTGCTGTTTTGTTCCCTATCTCTTATCCTCTGGACACGCTTACTGATAGCAGTGCCTCTCTGTGCTCTACTTTGTTCTACTCTATTTACAGAGAGCTGTTTATGAAATGTTACTGTGATCTTCCCCGCATAAACATCACACTGGCTTTCCATCACTTACAGGATAAAGGCTGACAACTTTAGCATTTTACATGGGTACTTTGGTGATCAGTGGCTTCTCTGCTTTCTCCAAATTAACTCCCATTGACCTCCTCCACATACCTTATCAATACACCATTAAAATATAATTTAGAGGCTGGGCATCATGGAACAAGCCTTTAATCCCATTACTTGGGAGGCAGAGGTAGGAGGATTGCATTGAGTTCAAGGCCATCCTGAGACTACATAGTGAATTCCAGGTCATTGTGGACTACAGTGAGACCCTACACATAAAAACTGACTGACTGACTGACTAACTGTGTGTGTGTGTGTGTGTGTGTGTGTGTGTGTGTGTGCATGTGTGAGTGTGTGATTTAGATGTCATTATTCCCAGGTGGCATTTCCTGCCAATCAGGATTGTCTTTCATCTTCAAACCCTCATCATATCACATAGACATACAACTTTGTATCATTATCACAAGCCTGACAAGGCTTTTATCATATTTACATATGTACCTGGAATACATATAAAAGTATTACATTTATTGATGACAGTCATTTAACTTGAGTACTATAAATTTAGGTAACATATCCTGAATTAAAATAAAGCAATATACCACTGGGCGTGGTGCACACGCCTTTAATCCCAGTACTCGGGAGGCAGAGGTAGGAGGATCACCATGAGTTTGAGGTCACTGTGAGACTACATAGTGAATTGCAGGACAGCCTGAGCTAGAATGAGACCCTACCTCTTCCCCCCCCCAAAAAAAATTGAATGTATGCTAGCCATAGATATAAATCTATTGAGGCAAGAAAAAAATATATATATATATTTCTTAAAAATCAAATTATTTACACTTGTGATTTGTTCCTAGTGGAACTCTATGATATCAGTTTTATTATCTCTTGTAAAATTCTGCCTTCAAAGCTTATTGTAATCTGTTTATAGGCCTTGGTTCAAACATTAATTAACATTTAAATGTTATTTAAATTTAAATTTAAATTTAAAAGGTCATATCCAAGTAGCATTAGAGAAAAAAATAAAGATAGTAATTTTTCATTAAAATATACTGGTATTTATATTTCTTTTCTATAACATACAATAGTTAAATTTAGCACAAATTTTACTTTTTGAGTTTTAGTTATATGAGAGTTTTATGTACATGTATAAATATGGGAATGTGAGAGAGAGTGAATTAGAGAAAGGAGAAACATATTAAACTTATAAAGCTCTTCTGACCTTTTACCTTTATGGGCACCAAATGATCCTAAATTCTAAAATGCTTATAATTTGTTCTTGTGAAATAGTTGAATTCCATCCACACTTATATACAGTCCTATTTGTATGAATGTATCTTTTTTAAATACTTTGCTTTTGATTGTTCCTTTAAATCAAAACTTGACAAAGACTATTATGGGGGGATTGTCATGAATCCAAACTCTATCTATGTAGTTTCTGACTATAATTAAAGCACATTATAAAATGTAGACTTACAATTCTTGTACAGACATACAAGTAGTGAAAAAAGTAAGTTATTTATACAGTAAAGACTGGTTTTATTTTCATTCTACTACTTAATTGTAAAGATTGAGTTTCCTTGTAGCTCTTAGTACAGAAATGCTGACAAATATAATTGTTCCAGATTGATGAAAATGAAACTCTGAACAACTCCTTTTCATACCAAAATGTTCCTAAATGCATAACTTTTAAGCATCTCCTTTTGTACACTAAGAGTCAATATTAATTCAAGGGACACAAATTCTGGGATCATATAACTTTAGTGAGCTGGAGTGGACTTACAATACCTCTCAGGTAAGTCTAATTGCAGTAATTTGCTTGTGGTTAGTAATTTCGCATTAATAGCATTTTCCCAGGGAGACGGTTCTATGAATTTATAACATTTCATTGGCTTTCAGTGGCTTATGATGTAAAGTTACAGGGAAAATGAACCTGATTATTAAGAAAACCAAGCTGTTAATATCCATTTGATTTTTTCTAGAAATTCAATAGCATAAAGCCCTTTCTCAGATAAAATGTTTCTAAGACATGATAATGTGATGAAAGGACTGACAGATAAAGGAAACAATTTATTATGAGTCAAAAAGATGTCAATATACCTTCTTTTTAAAATTATTTTTTAAATTTATTTTATTTATTTTAGACAGAAAAGGAGGGAGGGAGAGAGAGAAAGAGAGAGAGCATGCCAGGGTTGTCAGCCACTGTAAACACACTAGAGACACATGTACGATCTTGTGCATCTGGCTTATATGGGTCTTGCAGAATTGAATCGAAGTCTTTTGTCTTTACAGGCAAATATCTAACCACTAAGTCATATCTCTAGCCATTAATTTTCCTTCTTAACAACAATTTTAGGTAACAATATGAAATAATTACAATATAATTTGAAGAAAAATACATAAAATAAGATAAGTTTGGAAAAACTTATGAGATTGATAGACACAAACTTTTAGTTTTACAGAATGGAAAAACACAGTTTCTCCATTACTATCTATACCATAACCTTGTAGTCATTCCATGGAATTATTCAGAGAAGTGCATTACATCTTTGGCTATATTCTGTTGTAGTGTTATTTTCATAGTTTATGACAGTCTATTCACTGCAAATTAATGGTTTTAAAATATATTTTTCAGTATCACTAGAAGAATGGATAACTAAGATGTGGTATATATACACAATGGAATTCTACACAGTAGTAAGAAAAAATGACACAATGAAATTTGAAGAAAAAAGGTTGAACCTGGAACAGAACATTCTCAATGAACTTACCCAATCACAGAAAGATAATTGCCTCACTCATCTACAACACCTAACCTGAATCTACCCAAGATGGTGACATACCCAGCAAGCACCTCAAGGACTAGACAACAGGGTAGGTGGGGAGGGAGGGGAGGGCAAAGGAGGGGGTGGGGGACACAAATATAGACCCAAACTGAAATGGTACCATAAAATTCTACATGCTAAAAGGCAGACCAAATGGTTGAACCTTCATCAGGCCCTTAGAGGGAACACCTGAGCCACAAGGCACTAGAGAGGGTATGATGACTGACCTTCATCTTCTACTCTCTCTCTCTCTCTCTCCTTCCTCTCTAACTCTTTCCTATTAGTTATCTTTTTCTTCCTTCTCTTAGTGGGCACTGACCTATAACTCCCACTCCCAGTACCAGCATGTGGCTATCATCCACAACAAGCTTTTTTTTTTTTTTTTTTTTTTTTTGCTTTTTGAGGTAGGGTCTCACTCTAGCACAGGCTGACCTGGAATTCACTATGTTGTCTCTCAGGTTGGCCTTGAACTCACAGTGATCCACCTACCTCTGCCTCCGGAGTGCTGGGATTAAAGGTGTGCGCCACCACACCCGGCCCCACAATGACCTTTTGATCAGATACCTACAAGGTTTCCTAAAAGAAAGACAGATTTCTGTCAGAATACTTGATGACCCATCAAAGGTTAGTGGTAATACCCTACTGCTGAAGACACCATACGCAGTTGACAGGTAAAATGGAATGACATGGCTGGAAGCTGGAAGAGAGTCAGTTCCAACACAGTCAGCACGCCTAGTGCCAGAAGGTGCTATATGGGCAACTGGGGAAAAATGACCAATATCTGTCCAAGCAATTCATGGTCTAAACTACTTAGCATCAAATAACCTGTTGTGATGCTCACACAAGTGCAATAGTCATGTACATTCATGGTGGGAAGCTAACTGCTCTTGATTTGGCTAACTGATTCACTCAGTGGAACAAGACCCACAGCTGGAGCTAGGAAACAAGTCAGAACCATATCCACACATGGGCCCGCTCTCCATTATCAAGCCACCACCAATCGTGGGCTACAAGAAAGTCTACACCTATTAAATTCTCTATAAAAAAAATAACGGTTATCCCATTTATCTGGTGCTAAGTTTACTCTCCATTGGAGAATCTGCTTCTGTTTTTCAGATAGACACAGATCCTAAGGAGAGAACTACCCCATCATACCTCAAAAGAGCCCCAGCTGAAACTAAAAATAATTGGTGAAACAAGCAAGGGTGCTATTTTCTTGGTGAACCAGGTACCAACACAAGGGTGAAGGAGATTGACACAGAGAACAATCAACTCATACCAAATCAGATAACAAGAGACACAGAGGCTCCCAACACCTCGTCACTGAAACACACCCAAAATGAACCCAACATGGCTCAGGGAAATTTTGTGGAAGAGGGGGCGGAAAGAATGTCAGATCCACGTGTTGGGTCATCATACACAGAGACATTTCTATCCATAACTGTGGGCCAACTGCACAATGCATGACCCATATGCCTCAACAAGGAGGGGTTAGGGGGAGGGGATAGGACATGGATGAGCCTAACGATGGTAGCAACTTGACTGTATTCACTGAGTACAAAACTAATTAATAAATAATAAATAAATTATTAAAAAATATGCTAAAAATAAAAAAAACACTGCAAACACTTTCTTTTTATTACCCTTCTGTTTTAACAATGACCCACATTTCTTTTCATACTATACACACAGGGATAACCTTGTGCATAGTATTTTAGCACATTTTTATGTTCAGATAAAAAATTTGTTTTTACTGTATGTTGTTATTGACTGATCTATTCCCCATCCCTAGGCAAGCATGAATAAAAATTAGGTTAAATGTAGCATGTGGCATCTCAGTCTCTTAGAGTTTGTCCCATCTATTTCATTTTGCTGTATATGCTCTGTATCTTCGGTTATTCTATTTGAGGAAAAAGGACAAATAAAATATGGCCAGCAAAAAAAATTCCTATGTTGCTCAATAACTGTATGCTTTTCCATATCCATAATATACCTATGATTACATTGTCTAACTGTTCTTCTTCTTGTCTTCACATAATTCAGGCTTGTCTCCCAATAACCTTATAAGATGAAAAATGTAGATTCCCTGCTTTCCCTCCATAAGTCTAGTCTTATTCATTTGAAACTATGTGTGACACTTACTTTTCTTCACTTTCAAATATATTCCTATGAATTTTATATTTGATATTGAATTTAAATGTAGGATTCTTGCTATCTTTGATTACAGAGGTTCTCTGAACTGAATATATCCTGAAAACAAGTTTATGTATATATGAAGTCACTAAACCACAGAGGACTAATAGATCTACTATGATAAAATTAAATATATTAAGTCATGTTAATTTTCTCACTTAGTCAGTACATATTCAACATGAATGTTGTGTCTTTATGAGGGTAACTAGAAATATAAAATACCATTGCAAGTAGTTCAACCTAGATATAAAATAAATTGGTATTTTGTATTTTACACTATTGCAGTTAATATTATGATATCTTATGAAACATCTTTATGGATTCTCCAAAAGCTCAAAATAGATTGAAACCAAAGTTTTAATTAAAGTTATGTCATTAATAAGAAAAAGTTATACTGTAAACAAAAATGTTACTCCTAAATTGCCTACTGATATATTTCATATAAATTCTATCCATGCATTTCTCAATAACTAATAAGTAATGAATAAATACTGACTTCCCTTTCTCTTGTTAGAAACAAAGTCAGTTCTTCATTTGAAAAATAAGTATTTTTGCTCCCTTACACTGCTGCTTGTGTAAGGATAGCATGGCATGTATAAATGATGATGATGTCAACATTAGCTTGATTTTCAGGACTACATTGTTGTGATCTTCACACTTCACTTGGTGTAATAGCATTCACTTTTAGAATCACTATGGAACCCTCAGAGCTGGCTCATGGCTGTAGTTCACATACACAGTGACAGTAAGGCCCATGGCAGCATCTTTGCTTATCTTCTATGCCAAATGGCCTAAGGTCATTTGATTACCTTGATGCAGCTTTTAATTTCAAACTAATCAATATAATTAACCCAAATCAGGCGTGAATATTTAACTCATTGAATATATTGAGATTATTATTACCAGTGCATTTCTGTTCTGTTCTTTTCAAGCTGATCCCAACAAAAGGATATAGTGAGAGAAGGCTTTGGTTAAAATGCCTAGAATGGCATTTGGGAACTCTATTCAGATTTAGATTTGTTTTCCTTTGTCTGATCTCACTGCATTCATAGTTGTAAGTATAGCCATATGTTGGCAGCACTGTGTGGTAGAGGGATGTATTTAACTTATCATTATCTACACCACCATTCTCCATTCTCATTAGTTACAGAATCAGTTTTCCAAAGGTGTTCCATTACCACAGATTACATATAGAACTATGCACTTCAAACTAATGTGAGCCAATATTCACTCCCAAGAGTTGGTGTGGCTGGACCGCTAATTAATCTCCCTTATTGGTGATGCAAATAAGTAAAGGTTTATGATTCAATTCCATCCAATCCAACATGACAAGTCATTTGGTATCCTTTAGGTTTTTTTTTTTTTTTTTTTTTTTTTTTTTGCTGGCATGGTAGCACAGGGATTTAATCCCAGCACTCAGGAGGCAGAGTTAGGTGGATCACTGTGGGTTTGCAGCCAACCTGAGACAACATAGTGAATTCCAGATCAGTCTGAGCTAGAAAGAGAGAGAGAGAGAAAGAGAGGGAGAGAGAGACTCTACCTTGATAAAACAAAATAAAATATAATTCTTATTTTCTATGAAAAAGTAATGCGAAAAAAATAATCTACTAATATTGTTTGGATGGAATGTACAGAATTTCTTCACATATCTTATTACCATATAAAAATATAGCCAACATTGAGTACCAGACTATAAAACAAACTTAAATTGAGTCATACATATTTTGAGTCATATATGATATACTTGAGCTTTTAAGTCAAGCCAGGAAAAATAAACTCTCATATCTCTACAATTTCTATTATATCTGGTAATAAACTTCCTCATTTAAGCAAGGATAAATGAGTATCACCTGCCATTTGCAACGCAAAGCACCTGAAATAATAATGGACAAAAAGGATTTTAAAGATTTTCAAAGGCTAGGGAGACAGCTCAGTGTTAAAAGCACTATCTCTGTAAATGTCATGGCCTGAGTTTGGAATCACAGATCACACATAAATGCTGAGCACGACAGCTAGTATTTTTAATCACATAATACCTATGGTATAATGAAAATAAGCGACAGGAGACACCCCAGAAGACTATGGACCAGCTAGTATGGTATACAGAGGTGAAAAACCAAAAGACTCTTGTCTCAAACAAGATGAAAGCTAAGGATCTGCACCAGACTTTGTTCTCTGACCTCCACACTCACAACAATCGAAAGGAATATCCCCCCAAACAAAACAAAACACACACACATACAGTCTTATCTTATATAGGCACATAAATAGATACACAAAGAATTTTTTAAAAATAGTTCTAGCCCTGTGTGGTGGTGCATGCCTTTAATCCCAGTATTTGGGAGGCAGAGGTAGGAGGATCCTCTTGAGCTTGAGGCCAGCTTGAGACATCATAGAGAATTGCAGGTTAGCCTGGGCTAGAGTGAGACCTTACCTAAAACATACAAACAAACAAACAAACAAACAAAAAAGATATAAAAGTTCTAACATTTTCTAGACTTAGCATAACAAAGCAGAATATAGGAAACATGCTTGTGCCAAAACACATTTTTATTTTTTTTGGCTAATGAGAGACAATGTTTAAATGACAGTATTAGTATATATTTTATTCACCAATATGAATGAAGTTAATCTAACTTTGTGGAAGATTCAAACAAGGTTCATAGTTTCCCCATCTACAGAAAAGAATTCAGGGTTTTAAGAATGTCACCTGTGGTGGTTTGATTCAGGTGTCCCCCATAAACTTAATTGTTCTGAATGCTAGGTTCCCAGCTGATAGATATTTGGGAATTGATGCCTGCTGGAGGGAGTTTATTGTTGGGGTTGGGCTTATGGGTATTATAGCCAGTGTCCCCTTGCCAGTGTTTGGCACACTCTCCTGTTGCTATTGTCCACCTTATGTTGGCCAGAGAATGAAGTTCCCCCTCTGCTCATACCATCGTCTTCCCCTGTCATCATGGAGCTTCCCCTCGAGCCTGTAAGCCAAAATAAAACTCTTTTTCCCAGAAGCTGCTCCTGGTTGGGTGATTTCTACCAGCAATGTGAACTGAACTGCAACAGTGAAGTGGTACTGAGGAGTGGGATTGTTGCTAGACACCTGACTGTGTGGCTTTTGCTTTTGGAGCTGATTTTCAAGAGGAATATGGGAGGATTTGAAACCTTGGCCTAAGGGATGCCTGGCAGTGCTGTAAGTACAGGTTGATGGACTATTCTGGTCTGAGCTGCAAGACCTGAATGCAGTAAGAACTGTGGACTGTGAGGTTTGGCTTATGAGGGTGAGAAAGAGCATTGCTTGGACTGGGCTAGCAGTTTGTGTGAGAAGCTTGCTCTTATGCCTATGTCCTGAGAAGTTATGCAGGGTTGCTTTGAGTAGAAATGAACTGGTGTGAGCAAAGGGATATGGCACAGAAAGAAAAATATTTGGGTGAACTATTGCCCATTCAGCTGCAACTGAGAGATTACAATATTTGAGACTGGGCTAGCTGACCTGCACTGGGGCAACAGGAAGAATGTAGACTCTTTTGGAGGGGCCTGAGTGCTCAAGGAGTGTCCTATTCTTCAAAGTCTGCTTTATTCCCCCCTGGATTAACAAATTGACACCCTATCTGGTAATGTGGAGTATAAGAAATGCAGGAAAGAGAGGGTCATTGAGTTTGCAACATGGTCTTGTGTTTTGGAAATGGCCATGGGCAGTGTGAAGCAGGTTTGCTGGTTGCCTGAATGGAGACCCCATGGGGCCATGAGGATGAACCTTGGCTTGCAGTGGAGACCCAGTGGAGATGCTGGGACCACGAGATGGCTGCCAAGGAGAGCTGCCGGCCCCAATGAAGTTTTCTAGGACAGTGAGTAGCCTAGCTGGAGGGGTGGAATTGGAATGCCAGAGACTTGTTGCTGGTTAGAATTATCAGAGTTGGAGATTTGTCACTGGCTAGAGTTGTTGGACTTGAAGCTACAGAGATTAATGTTTGCCCTAGTTGTTTTAAATCTTGTATTGGTTCAATATTGCTTATGCCCACTGGCGAATGAGATTTTTTATGGTATTATGGCTCAGTTAAAAGACCTTGGACTATGGGGATGTATGAACATCACTGGAATTGATAAAACTATGGGACTTTTAAAGTTAGATGAATGCACTGCATTTTGCATCATGTATGGTTATCAGTTTATGGGGGCCAGGGGAAGTATGTGGTGGTTTGATTCAGGTGTCCCCCATAAACTTAATTGTTCTGAATACTAGGTTCCCAGCTGATGGATATTTGGGAATTAATGCCTCCTGGAGCTAGTGTATTGTTGGGGTTGGGCTTATGGGTATTATAGCCAGTGTCCCCTTGCCAGTGTTTGGCACACTCTCCTGTTGCTATTGTCCACCTTATGTTGGCCAGGGGATGATGTTCCCCTCTGCTCATGCCATTGTTTTCCCCTGCCATAGTGGAGCTTCCCCTCGAGCCTGTAAGCCAAAATAAACCTCTTTTTCCCAGAAGCTGTTCTTGGTTGGGTGATTTCTACCAGCAATGTGAACCAGACTGCAACATCACCTAAAATCTTTTAAAATTACCTATGTTTTATAAGGGTTGATGACATGGTGTTCCATATACTCTAACTAAAATGTATGCAACACTGATATAATCATGATTCTGAGGGAAGAGTATTGTCCTTGTTCTTTTAGAAGATCATAATTCTTGATTCAGTTTTGAATTAACCAACCCATGAACTAACTTGAAAAGTTTTAATTCTTTTCATCTAACACCAAATTGTCTCAAATTAATTTTAGTATTTTCTTAAATGGATAATTTTTTTTATCAAAGTAAATAACATATACAAGTTCAACATATATTGACCATGACGCATATATACTTGTTTCAGTTGTGAGAACTTAGTGAATATCACTGGCAATTCTGATGCCCTATAATGAAATTTTATAGTACATTGAAGATGGTTTACAAGTCATTGAACTAGATAGTTTTTCATTCAATTGTAACTTCTAGAAATCAATTGATAAAGTACCTTTGACAATATTGGCATATATTAAAAGTATGCTTTTCATAATTCTATGTATAATTGATTTATCTTCAGAGTGATATTTTCCCATGTCATTTAATTTCAGAAATACAACTAAGGACTCATTTTTGCTTGCTATAATAACTGTGAATTATTTTATCATTGTGACTGCTTTTTCTTATCTTCTGAATATCCCTCATTAGCTTATGCAAGGGAGCATTCACCTGTGGGTGGTTTAGCATATTGTTTTGTGATTCCAACTGTGTACTTAGATTGATACATTAATATAGTAAATAATGCTATGAATTTCACACTTCTGATGTTTTTAGATTTAATGTAAGTGGTGGCTGTCAATTTATTAAATGTAATATCAAACTAAATGATTCATTTTCTTTTTGCAAATGTGTTATACAAATCCTATAATCGGAAACAATTGTGGGGCCTGCAATGTATGGCTCAGTTGTTTCTATTCAATCAGCTTTTTCTGTAAGACAAAATGGTGTTTTGAGCATAATTATTCCTCTTACAAATCTCCTAGGTTCTCTTGATATGCTAATGACCTCTTTAATCAATATTAAATGCTATTAGTGATATACCATGTAATGATAATAGCTCAATTTAAGCTATTTCAGCCCCAGTAATTCACAAATATAGGAATTATGATAATTATTTTACTTGTAAAAAGTAATATTTTATGACAATTATGTTCGTATTACTTACTAGGATCCATATTTTACAACATTGAATAGTAATCTAAAATACCAAAAGATCAATAGCTATCACTAGTAAGGTGTGAGATAAGCATTTATCCATACATTGTTTCTACATATTTGAAGTTACTTGTGAAAAATATTTATTTGTAATCAGGAAAAATAGATACTATAATCAGCATGTTTAATTTATACAAGGTATTTATTTACTATTATATAAAAATGATACACATAATAAGAGGAGAAAGGAAGTGGGAATGAAAAAGAATTAATAATTGTTTTGGAGTGATCAATTGTGTTTTATTTTTTCTTATATATTTCTTGTTTCAAATTATCATGATATATACACATATAAATACATGTATGAACACAGGATTACATATATGTGAATATATATATAAATATATATATAATATTGTAAATTATTGAAAATATTTATCAACTGATACCGTGTGTTATATTTATGCTTTGGATTAAACTTGTAGAATTACCCTAGACAAGTGATATAAGCACTGAACCACATACCCAGTATTTTTTTTTTTTTAATCTGAGATAGGATCATAGGATCTCACTATGTTGTTACCCAAGAAGACCTTGATCTTGCTGTTTAGCTCAGCCACTTTCTCATCCACTGAATAGATGGAATAACAGTCTGCACCATCACACTTGGCTCTTACTGATTGATTTAAATTACATTAAACATGATTTAAATTGTAAGTCTTCGGAATGACATTGCATTTCCTGAAATAGTAAGCATTAGTAAACAACTCGTATGTGAGAAAGGTAGTACTACAAAAATGTCTTTTTGTTACAGCAATGTATTAAAACAGAGCTATACAACATACAATGCACTGAAACATTTCCTGGGAGATAAGACTCTTGCTCGATATAGTCCTTGAGTAACTAGTTAACTCAGTAGAGACCTCAGGATGTTTATTAAGTTTCAGTGGCTCTGTTTAGTGCCACAGTTGGACAAGACATTTATGAAGAGGTTCTGGATAGACCTGAAAGATTTAGAACAGAATGTAAATGGGGATCAAGAAGTGGTAAAACAACTGGTAGGTGACGAGTAAGTTGAGATCAAATGTATCAAGGAGGGTGGGCAGGAGTGTGGACTGGCAGGAAGCAACCCAATACTTTTGATCCTCTACAAAGCTTGAAAACATGAACAATGGGTTCAGCAAAGGGGTAGAAATGATGCTAGTGAAAGAGAACTCATATGATCAGAGTCACCCTGGCTGTTCCTCTAAGGGTTAGCCATGGTTACTTGTCAATAAAGACTAAATAAGGCAATCAGAAGCCCCAGTATTGTGAGGATTTACTGGTCCTTTATTATAGTGTAAAACACTAGGACTTTAATAGATGTCAGAGCCAAGTATATTTTAATTTATGGTAACTCCAAAAACCACCACATCCAGCAATGGATAAACTGTACAGGTGAAAAAACTAATCTTGTCTTTGGGGTTAGAAATGATCCTTCCTTTTAATATAATGTGAGGTATATTTCTACCCTGCTGGGAAATATATAACTGGGATGTACTTCTGGGACACTAGGACTCAAATATAGTTGGAGTTTCATATGAGGGAAAAATCTTTGAAGAGTGTCATGTATGGTTGAGTAAAGTAGTATCCTGAAAAACTACACAGCCACACATGTAGAGTAGTAAATACAAAATAATATATACCACATGGGTATATGATGTAATTCTAGAAACATCAAGAAATCAGAAAAGATAAAGACTGTTTGTCATCTAAAACCCATTTCAATAGCCTGACATGGCTAGTAATAAAGATAGAAGGCCCGTGAAGAATGGCTGTGGACTAAACAAAACTAAATAAAGTCTCTTTCTATAGTGCTGTATGCAATATTGCTTTTTTGACAAAACAGTTGATACACACAATAGCATCTCTCAATCCTATAGTAGACCTTGTTGAGACTTTCTTTAGTAGTCCCTTAGCTGTTAAATCCACAGAACAATTTACATTTTACAAATGTGGGCACAAATTCATTTTTAGATTACTTCTCTGTGGTGGTTTGATTCAGGTGTCTCCCATAAACTTAGGTGTTCTGAATTCTAAGTTCCCAACTGATGGAGATTTTGGGAATGAACTCCTCCTGAAGGCAGTGTATTGTTGGGGGCAGACTTATGGGTGTTAAGCCAATCTTCCCTTGCCAGTGTTTGGCACACTCTCCTGTTACTATTGTCCACCTTATATTGGCCATGGGGTGATGTCCACCCTCTGATCATGCCATCGTTTTCCCCTGTCATCATGAGGCTTCCCCTTGAGCATAGAAAGAAATCTTTGGGCCGAAACTGCTGCCTGTTCAGCTGCAATTGAGAGATTACAACTGTTGAGACTGGGCCAGCTGACCTGCAGTGGGGCAATAGGAAGAGTGTAGACTCTTTTGAAGGGGCCTGAGTGCTCAAGAAGTGTCCTGTTCTTCAAAGTCTGCTGCATCTCCCATGGATTAACAAATTGGTGACATACCTGATATTGTGCAGTATAAGAAATGCAAGAAAGAGAGGGTCATTGAGTTTGCAACACAGTCTTGTGTTTTGGAAATGGCCATGGGCAGTGTGAAGCAGGTTGGCTGGATGTCTGAATGGAGGCCCAATAGAATCATGAGGATGAACCATGGGTTTCAGTTGAGTCCCAGTGGAGATGCCAGAACCACAAGATGGCTTCCAAGGGAAGCTGCTGGCCCTCCCTGGGTAATGTTTTCCAGGACTGTGAGTAGTCTAGCTGGAGGGGCAGAGACTTGCTGCTAGTTAGAATTATCAGACTTGGCGACTTGTCACTGGTTAGAACCATAAGACTTAGAAACTTGTCAACTAGCTAGAATTGTTGGTAATAGAGCTACAGAGTTTGATGTTTGCCCTGGTTGTTTTAAATCTTGTATTAGGTGAATATTTCTTTGTTATGCCCAATGCCATCTTTTGCAGTGTGAATGTTTATTATGTGCCATTATGGGTTTTTGGGAGATTTTGTTTTTAGATGTTATGGCTCAATTAAGAGATCTTGGATTATAGGGATATTTGAACATCATTAAGATTGATAAAAAATGTAGAGACTTTGAAAGTTGGACTGCATGCATTACATTTTACATCATGGATGATTAACAGTTTATGAGGGCCAGGGGTGGAATGTGGTGGTTTGATTCAGGTGTCTCCCATAAACTTACATATTCTGAACACTAGATTCCCAGCTGATGGAGAGTTGGGAATTAATGCCTCCTGGAGGTATTGTATTATTGGGGGTGGGGTTACAGTTGTTATAGCCAGTCTCCCCTTGCCAGTATTTGGCACACTCTCTTGATCTCCTGGCAGCATCTCCTGATGCTGCCCATGGGGTGATATCCACCCTCTGCTCATGCCATAATTTTACCCTGCCATCATGAAGCTTCCCCTCTAGTCTGTAAGCCAAAACAAATCCTTTTATTCTCCAAATTCTGCTCTTGGGTAATTTCTGCCAGCAATGTGAACCTGGCTGCAACATTCTCCAAGGTTACCTTCATACACTCACTATTTGTCTTGGAATGATGGCTCAAGTCCTTGACTTGTTATTCTGCCCAACCCCTGTAAAAATTGTTTCATTACATACATAATATAATACTGTCTAAAAGATTTAGAAAAACATCTGACAGATTTATAAGTGCACCTTAGGAATTAAAGTAGTGAGATCAATCCTCATAGAGTACAGACAGAACATTGAATTTCTTTTGAGTTTTATGGTTAGGTAATATGGAAGTGATGTATTATAAAATGATTGATAAAACCAACAGGCTGCATCTATAGATGTAAAATTACCAGTTAAGAAATTTAAATAAATGAAGTACCGTGCATGAGTTGGAAAAGACATACCCATAAGCCTGTTAGGAAATTGTGTAAGTACCTAGTGCCTGGAAGGATTATCTTCCTTCTAGTTGTAGGTCAGGAAAACTGTTGGGATCATTCTCTGTGTCTATCTCAACACCTACCAAACCAGATATCCAGGAACATAGAGGCTCCCAACATGGCTCAGGAAACTTTGCTGAAGAGGGGGCAGAATGAATGTCAGAGCCACACGTTGGGTCATGATACACAGAGACATTTCCTCCTACCCATAACTGATGGCTAACCCCACAAAGCACAACCCATACTCCATACAACAAGGAGGGTCCCTGAGGAGGGGGGCCATCAGGGAAGAGGCTAACAGTGGTACCAACTTGACTGTATTCACTGAGTGCAAAACTAAACAAACAACAAAAAAAAAGAACAAACAAACTGTTGGGATTTCCAAAACTACTTGCTACTGGTATTAATTCTATAGCATCGCTGAAGACAAAGGATTTAGATATAAGATATGAAGAAATCAGTCTATGAATGAAGTGGACATTCCCTACCCATTAGCTAACATTCATATTTTAAAGACATTATGAAGCACATTGGGGGAAAATGTCTCCAATGTTCCTCCTCAGTTATGGACATAGGCTTTAATGGGCAAGCTACTGTTACTAAGT
This sequence comes from Dipus sagitta, assembly GCA_036346955.1. Classification (NCBI taxonomy): domain Eukaryota; kingdom Metazoa; phylum Chordata; class Mammalia; order Rodentia; family Dipodidae; genus Dipus; species Dipus sagitta. Next base: position 54,190,007 of record CM070774.1, read on the forward strand.
AGAGGTGATATGCCTGACAAATACTATATATGGCTGAAAACCTTAAAAGGTCAAGGAAACTTTTTTTCTGTGATTTTTTAAATTAGTTTTGTACTCAGTGAATATAGTCTAGCTGGTACTATTGTTAGCCTCCTCCCTGTCCTCCCCCCTGTGATATTAGAAACACATAACCAAAATGACTATTACAGTGGCATAGTAGCCCAGTGTTCAGCCAAATTATGTAATAAAATAGGGCATCTATATCAGCCTCTCTAAAGTTGAGGAAATATCACAAATAAGAGGGGCGGAAAGAATATAAGAGCCATATGTACTCTGTTGTATGGTCATTGTTGTCTTAAGTCAGATTATTTGTAACCATCTACAAGACTATATCTACAGACACACTCTTTGGGAAGTGGTAAGTATTCATAGGGCTCACAAAGTACAGAGGTTCACTAAGCTAGATGTGGAGGAGCTGTTTCCTTGGTCTTTGCTGTTTCTCTTTTAAATGGACATGGACTGATCTGGAAAAGTCAAACAACAAAGACTGATATGGACTTGATGTTGCTGTCTCCCAGAATTTGAAACAGTTATTTCTTTAGCATATATTTGATGATCTGCCTCATTTGTCTTTCTAATCTCAAACTTTCTTTTATTGGAATGTATTTGTTTCTAATTTTTTAAATATTGTATTGATTTATTTGAGAGAGAGAGAGAAAGAGGCAGATAGAGAGAGAGGATGGGCATTCCAGGGCCTCTAGGCATTGCTAAAGAACTCCAGACGCATGTGCCACCTTGTGTATCTGGCTTACATAGGTCCTGGGGAATCAACAAACCTGGGTCCTTAGGCTCCACAGGCAAGTGCCTTACTGACTAAGCCATCTCTCAGACCTTGAAAAGTATTTCCTGAGCTGTTTTTATCCCCTTTAAAGCAACTGTATTTTTCTCTAGCTAAGTTTTTGGTTGTCATGGGAAAAGTATGTGTGTATAATATTCTAGTATAAGCCCTTTTATCTATGAAAAATAGGAAAAAGGCTGAAAAAAATCTCATGGATTACAAAAAGTCACTGAGAGAGGAAGAAATGATATCTTGAAAGCAGGAAAAAAGACTGAATTCAAGATGCTGATAATAACTGCTATAAGAAGTATGATTTCATGTTTCATTGATGAACCAAAACATTTTTATTTCATAAAAGATGAAGATTCCATAGATTGGTAAACACAAACATATAAGTAGTAATGTATTTAATGACTTGCCCACTATCCATTCAAAACTCTCTCCTGGGCTGGAGAGATGACTTAGTGGTTAAGGCACTTGCCTGCTAAGCCTAAGGACCCAGGTTTGATTCTCCAGAACCTATGTAAACTAGATGCATATGAGGTGGCGCATGTATCTGGAGTTTGCATGCAGTTGCTAGAGGCCAGGGTGTGCCCATTCTATCTGCCTCTTTCTTCTCCCCTCCATGATAAATAAAATATTAAAAATAAAACACTCTCCTAAGATGGAAAAGTATTCCTAACTGAGTGGAAACTGTCCATACAGTTTGTTTCCCCCCAATCCCATCCTAATCCTTGCTGCCTTCCTCAAATAATTGAGTGATACTGGCAAAAATGGCACACATTAGTGTGGGAACAGCTATCCAATCAACTTCAGACTGTAATAAAAGCATAACTTTCACAGCATTAGGAAGTTGGAATTCAACAGATGTCACACTTCTGCTTAGCTCTTTAGTGCTATCCTTCCTTTTACCTGAGCAGGAAAATGACAAAAGTAACTGAGATTATTTTCAATTACGCAACAAAATGATGTGTACTGCTTTAGGATATGCATGTAGCTATGCATATGATATTCATATAAAATTTAAATTTCATTATTTGTACCACTTTTTAAGAAACACATGTACATGTTAATCTAATATTTTATTTTAGAGATAGAGGGAGGAACAGAGAGAAAGAGGGAGAGAGAGAGAGAGTGAGAATGCAAAAACAGGGCCTCTAATCACTGCAAAAGAACTCCAGACACATGTGCCTCCTTGTGCATATGGTTTATGTGGTTCCTGCGGGATTGAACCTGGGTGCTTAGTCTTTTCAGGCAAGCACCTTAACAGCTAAGCCATTTCTCCAGCCCATGTACCATATATATATTTTTTAAATCTGGGCATCTGATTCATTAAAGTTTCTCAGAAAACCATGTATACTTGTGTCAGGATCAGCTTCTTTGTAACCAAACCTCATGTAATATTATATGTATATGTAAAGTCAGTAAAAAGTATCACAAAACTGTGCATATACCCATGTATATGTATATACACATATATACATACATATACAGAGATAATATTGACAATGTACGTATGTGTGTAGGTTCTGATAAATTCAAATAAATATCTGTTTACATCATACAATAAAAGTATAAATATAAACACAAACATGTACATTGTGATATTTATAACTTACAGAATGATAAAATAATCTCTTAAAATTAGCAATGTACAGAGAATTGCATTAGTGAAATGATTATGATTGGTTTTCTTCATGTTACTATTAATCTATAGAATTTATATTTTATAGCAGAATGTTACTTCCAATAACATTATCCTCATAATGCATTTTATCTTCATACTTGGGTTTCACTAGTTCAATGTTTTTCTTTTTTTTTGTTTTTATATTGAAATTATTTGATGTCTGTGATGATGCAAAAGTCTATGACAGTCAATGCACACCAAAAATCTTTAATTAGTAGGAAGACTATAGCTTAGATTCCCATCTCAAAAATAAAACAAAAAAGAGAATATAAGTGCATAGCCTTAGATGTTAACTGATGTTTAAATAGACTCATATTTAAATAATGTCACAGATGAATCACACACTCACAGAAAGTCAATACTGGGCAATTAATGTTGAAGTTTTCTCCTGAAAAACAGCTAAATAACTGAAACCAATTATAACATGCATGTGTGAATATTTCTTTTTAAATTGTACTTCAGAGAAAACATGTGAGTGTCACAACAGAATAAATTATGAGTATGAGATAAAAAATATGACATAAGTATAAGTGACCCTAGATTCATGGGTAAATCACATATCTCACTCTCATATCCACATTTTAGATATCTTTATACAGACTATGATAGATAGTTGACTATACTTATTCTAATAGTCGATTTGATTTTAGATTTTCCATCAGAAATAAAAGTAGTAAAACTCCTAAAACATATTTAACAAGTTAAAAGAAATAATAACCAATTACAACCCACACTGAAATATTATTACACTTAAGTCTTATGTGAACCTACTTATGCTGACTTGCAGTATCTGAAATTTTCTATTCCTATAGGAGCAATAATATGTAGAATATATTCATTTATTAATATTTTATGAATTTCATAATAAGTACATTTTATACAGACCAATAACAATAATTAAGTCATTTATTATTAGTAAAGTGATAGTTATATATACTTTTCATTATTAGTCTGAAAAGATTCTTATATTGGTTCATTAATTTCCAAAGTATTCTAGAGAATCCAAGTACTGGGTACCTGATGGCTAAATGCCAGAGAACAAAACTTATTATTAGAATGATTTTGGTAAATCTTTAATGTGAACCTAATTGGTCAAAAATAAAGGAGATTGTTAAGTGGGTCCCTCAATGAATAATTAAATACACTTATGTAGAAATCAATAACATAGACAGATTCTGGTGCCAGCATCCTTCAGCTCTCTTTGAAGCTGTGAAAACTCAGGCTCAACTGTGACCCATTAAAAGGACATAGATACTACCCATTAATCCTAGAGGCTGCCACCAAACCAGAGTCAAGTGTCAGAAACTGTACCTCTCTGGCTCCTTTCAAATATTGATGCTTATAATTTTAATGCTCCCCTATGAATTATTTCTGCTTGCTAATTTCTGTCTTTGTGCTGACAGGAAAGGCCAAGAAGACATCCGTGTGACTGGCAGTAACTCTATATCTGTGTATGAACTCCTGTGGGGTCTTAGGAAAGACTTTGATGAATTCGACACATGATGCTTGTCCCAGAGGTCCACACATTCGCACCATGGCAGAATAGGAGACTTACTAATAAATATTAAGTGCTGAGTCAGTGTGGAATACACAAATGCATACCATTTAATGTTTGTAAAGACACTCTTTTGTACACTCTCACTAGTTTCCTTTATCTCCTAAAATATGTCGATTTTTTTACTACACAGACATACTGAATCAAATACCCAGCTTTTGTTAATCAATAATTCACCTTTCTTCCAAGAAAAGTTAGTAAAGGGTAATATTTAGAAACTATATTACAGTGAATATAGTTTACTTGCCAGTTAACTAAGTAAGAAAGTGTAAGATCCCACTCCAGGCTTCTAAATCAGAGTCTGGCTAATTTTCCTGTGTCCTTTTCTTTGCTACTTCAGCAACCTTTGAGTTCTGAGGGTACAGGGATCTCTGTACAAATCACAGATGCTGGTACAAAATCTAGGAAAAAAAGTGTTCTTAGAATATAAATATGACACAGAGAACAATCAACTCCTACCAAACCAGATATCTAGAGACTCAGAGGTTCCCAAGACCTCAACACTGAAGCTGACCTAAAATGAACCCAACATGGAGCAGGGAAATTTGTGGAAGAGGGAGAAGAAAGAATGTGAGAGCCACAAGTTGGGTCATGATACACAGAGATATTGCCTCCTACTCATAACTGTTGGGTAACTCCACAATGCACGACTCATATTCCTTAACTAGAAGGGTTCCTACAGAGGAGGGAGGACAGGTAGGAGGCTATCAATAGTACTAACTTGACTGTATTCACTGAGTACAAAACTAATAATATATATATATATATATATATATATATATATATATATATATATATACGAGTTAACAACAGATCCAGTTCTTCTCTTATACTGGACATCAATCCTAAAAGCTCCCTGCCTCAGTTCAGAGAGAATTTCCTCGACCATATTTACAGTTGCTCAAATTCATAATAGCTAAAAGCTGGAATCAACCCAGATGCCCATGATTAGATGAATGAATGAACATGATGTGGTATATCTACATGATGGAATTTTACACAGAGTAAGGAAAAACAACACAATGAAATTTGAAGAAAAATAGTCAAATCTGGAACAGATTATTCTCAGTGAACTCATCCAATCACAGAAAAATAATTATCATATAGTCTCACTCATCTATGGCTCCTAACCTGAATCTACCCAAGATGCTGACATACCTAATAAACATTTTGAGGACTGGACAACTGGGTGGGGAAGGAAGGGAGGGTAAGAGTGGGGGACATAAAACTGGACCAAAATGGCAATGGTACCATAAAATTCTACATCCTAAAAAGACAGACTAAATGGTTGAACCTTCATCAGGCCCTTAGAGGGAACACGTGAATCACAAGGCTCTGGAGAGAGTATGGTGAAATCTGACCTTAATATTCTCTTTCTCTTTCTCTTTCTCTCTTTTCTCTTTCTCTCTTTCTCTCTTTCTCTCTTTCTCTCTTTCTCTCTTTCTCTCTTTCTCTCTTTCTCTCTTTCTCTCTTTCTCTCTTTCTCTCTTTCTCTTTCTCTCTTTCTCTTTCTCCCTTTCTCTTTCTCTCTTTCTCTCTCTCTCTCAGTCTCTCTCTCTCTCTCTCTCCCTCCCTCCCTTCACCTCTCTCTTCTATCTCTTTTACATTACTTATCTTTTTCTTCCTTCTCTTCTTGGGTGCTGACGTGTAACTCCCAGAAGCATATCCAAAAACGAGCGTGCTCTCCATTATCAATCTCCTACCAATTGAGGACTACAAGAGGCCCTACACCTATTAAATTCTCTCTAAAAAAAAACAAAGGTTATCCCATTTATCTGGCACTCACTTCACTCTCCATTGGAGAACTTGATTCTCTTTTTCAGATGGACACAGATTCTAAGGACAGAACCAGCCCATCCCAACTCAAAAGGGCCCCAGCTGAAACTAGGAGTATTTAGGGAAATGAGCAAAAGTGCTGCTTCCTTGGTGAGCCTGGTGCCAGCACAAGGGTGAAGGAGATAGAGACAGAGAATACTTAACTCCTACCAAACCAGATATCCAGAGACATAGAGGGTCCCAAGACCTCAGCACTGAAGTAGACCTAAAATGAACCCAACATGGCTCAGGGAAATTTGTGGAAGAGGAGGCCAAAGAATGTTAGAGTTACATTGGTTCATTATGCACAGAGACACTGACTCTTACCCACAAGTGATGGCTAACCCCACAATGCACCAACCATATTCCCCAATGAGGAGGGTCACTGCAGAGGGGGGAAGACAGTGAGGAGGCTAACAATAATACCAACAACACTGTACATACTGTGTGCATAACTAATAAAAAATATGAATACAATATACAATAGCATAACTGTTTCATGCTAGAAACATGTAGATTTTCCCTGATTATATTATCAAATGACAAATGTAACAGTAGTCAAAAAGAATAAGCAGATGAACAAATAAGAGTTTATATTGTGATTATATATAAGTCAGAGTATGGAATTTGTTTGCAGAGGAATCACATTATTTTACACAGATATATCAAGCTATGTGTACTGACAGATGCGTTTATACAAATTTACTTTTATAAACCAGTTTGTCTGAATTCATAAAACATTTCTTAAATATAAGTGTAAAATAAATACAATCGAATTCTGCATCTTTTATATCCAAATTCAACATTTGGAGTACACATATTTATGTATGCTATATCTGCTATTCTATAAGTAACAATAACCTTAGAACAAAATAAATATATACCTTGCATATGTATCCTACTTTCAGCATTGGTAACAAAACTAAATTTATGAAAAACAAAGGAGTGTTTTGAGCATGAGACATAGACTTAGATTTTCAGATTTCTGTGGCAAGGAAAAGTTGTGAAATCCAAATGAATGTCTCTTCTCTTACCCATTGAGAACTAATTGTATTGATTATTTTTCAGCTTTTGGGAGCATCAAATTTATTTACAAATTATTTTTTGAAGAAAAACTTATAAGACCTGCTTTTAAATTTTTTATTGTTTTATTTATTTATTTATTACGTGCAGAGGGACAGAGGAAGCAAGAGAGAGAGAATGGGCAGGCCAGGGCCTCTAGCCACTGCAAACAAACTACAGATGCATGTGCCACGATGTGCATCTAGCTAATGTGGGACCTGGAGACTCGAACAGACTTAACTGCTAAGCCATCTCTCCAGCCCAAAACCTGATTTGATGTATCTATACACATGATGTCATTTAGCATGTATGATCACAGAAATTAATACAAAAGATCATAAAGGAGTGAAACTTTTCTAAACAAGTCAGAGAAATGTTAGACATGTTTCCAAGGAGCTATTATCCCTGCTTCAGCAGATGGCCACTTTGGATAATAACATCACTGACTAATGTGTCCTCAATCAGTAGTGATGAGGGATGTCTCACTAAAGTTGTTTCACAAAAGTGATATTCAGAAGTACTTGTTGATTTAATTGATGACTTAGTAGAGGAGTGTTAAAAGTTGTTTCTTTGGCATGATATAAGAAATGTTTCATATAATAGCCTGCAATGGCATAAGAAACTACCACACTAAACTTTTCTGCTCTAGATTAAAATATTTTACTGGCAGAGTAGTTGTCAATTTTGCATACTTTTCAATAGGTAATACCTCTTCATTTGTAGTTACTAAAGGCTACTTTGTTAACTACCCCCAGGTGCACAGTCCTGTAATCTGAGCTGTTTGGAATTAATAGCAGGAGAACCACAACTCAAGGCCTGTTGTGGACTACAGAGAGTGAGTTCAACCTCCCATAACCCACTCTCTGGGACAATTGAGTGAAACTTTTAAAAGAGTGAAAAGAGGGCTGACATTATAGCTTAGTCATATAGTGTTTGCTTAGCTTATGTGAAGACCTAGGTTCAATTTCTAGTGCCACAAAAATAATAGTTTATCAAATTATTTATAAATCACCATATAGTATTTGAGGTTAAGTGAAAATAATAGAATTATATGTAGAAATATGTACGTAATTTAAAGCTAAGCACAATATACTATATAACATTTATAATGATGTACTAATATAGAGATCTGATATTTAAATAGGATCCAGTAATGCACTAAACGTATAGTAATCTTCTAAATATCTGTCAATCATGGTGAGTTTAATATGTTTCATTATAGAAAAGTTTTCCCACTGAGATATTCTTAGGCTATTTTTAAATATTATAAATTGAGAAAACTCATTTTCATTCCAGATCACCTTATAGATATCAGTAATGCAATTTTGTATACTATAGAATTCATTTAAATTGCTATATCTTATTTCAATGATTTTAAAACATAGTTTTGAAGAGATTGACATGTTCATATGTTCATTGCTTCCACACTAAACTTTTTAGATAATTTCAGCTTATTAATGTGTATATATATATATATATATATATATATAATAGATTATAACTGTAGGTCAGTAAGACAGTGTATTTCTATTGGTTATACAGTTAGTAAAGAATAAGCCTGAAACCTGAACAAAAAATTAGGAGTATCAGTGTTATTTCTGTATTTAGTGTGAGAAATTATAGGTCAATACCATTTGAAAGCAAATGACATATAATAAAATTCTATGATAAATCATGTATTTGTGCAACATTAAATATTTAAATATTCCAAGGTGAGCTATTACTATTTGCAGTAGCTGATGTGGCAAAAAAGAGTAGTGCTTTGATGTTCAGAAGAACTAGCAAATAAGGCAACTAGACCACTGAATATTTAATAGAGTGACACAACATCTGACAGATGTCATATTACTGATAACCCATTTGTGTATATGCCTGCTATTAAAGGTTAGCAAATTATCTCTTTATAATCAGTATAGTATACATTAATGTCCATATCTATATGATTCTACAAATGTGTCAGTTGTTATGACAAAAGATTGCTGTAACTCATGTCCCTTCATTTTAAATTTAGAATAGTGAAATATTGAGTTTTTTCAAATTTAAAAGTATACTTTAATTTACTTGTTTGCAAGTAGAGAAGAGAAAGAGACAGACAGAATGGGTGAACCATGGCCTCCAACCACTGCAAATGAACTCCAGATGCAAGTGTCACTTTGTACATCTGGCTGTAACTGGGTACTGGGAAATCAAACCTTGGACCTCTGGCTTTTCCAGAAAATGCCTTATCTGCTAAGCCATCTCTCCAGCCCTCAAATAGTGAATTTTTAAGGCAGGTTTAAGTGTGTCATTTAGGGGTGTTCTTTTACCTTTTGACATTTAACAATATGGTCTGGAACAGTTATATGACTCTTATTTGTTCACAATGCTTTATCCAGTAAAAGAAGTTTATCCAGAGAGCAAAACTAATTTCACATGCTTTGAGAGCAGACATTAAGAAGTATTTTTAAGAAATATACATTGAGGGAGACATAAATTGAAATTGTGAGGAGTAATGAAACTCCTGAAATAACTAATAATAGAAAAGCAGTCATTTCACCTTTAGGAGTGCTGAAGGCTTATGAGGGCATCTCAAGAAAAGAAAAGGATTTAGTAGCTTTAAATCATTTTCAGTAGTTTTAGAGTTTATTCTTCAAAGTACAGTAAATAATATATGCTATGTATTAAAACATTGTTGTATGTTGGAGAAAGAGTAAATATTTCTCTAGTGAAACATAAATTTTTCCTACAAATTCTGCCTAGCATCACTAGAAAAAAAGAATGGAGATATGAACATTTGATACATTCTAGAATTTGGTTCAGTCTCTCTTTCTCACTCTGTGTGTGTGTATATATATATATATAAATATATATAATATATATAATATATACATATATATACATATTTATATACATACATGTATACATAAGCTAACTATTATATATTATATACATTATGAATAATATATTTCAGATTATGCATATGTTATTTATGTTGTAAAGTATAAGTGCCTGTTTATTATATATTCATAAAATTGTCCCCACATTTGGTTTGCCTGTGTACATAATTTATTTGGGAAATATATATATGAAAATAGATGATAAAACTTAGCATATAAATGATGTTAAGTTTACATTTCCATGTCATTTCCCAAAAAAGCATTACTAATCATAAAGTCATCTTTTAAAATTTCTTCCTTCTCCCATTCTTCAGCAATCTATAAACATCTGAATTTTACATTTCAATTCATTTTTCAAAAAGGTAATGGAATTTATTTACTTCCTTTAAATGAGAACAAAATTTAGTTTACATTTTATTTCCTCAAGGATCTCAATACAGTAGCGTCTTTTAGGATTGACTTGGGTATTGCCTTATATATTGTCAAGACTTGACTCAATAAATCTTTAATAATGCTATTAAACCCAGAATAAATAAAAAATAAGTTGGTGTTGATCTTTGAAAATGTCTAGCATTACACTAGGGTTCTTCTGTATGTAAACATAAAATATTCCCTGAAAAATCCATAATTTATGTACAAGGAACTTAGGGTTTATATATAGTAAGTATTGTATCCAAAACCCAATGCTACTTAATTAAACCTATAAGAATATAGATTTAATTGTATAGTTTGAATATTTCCAAAGTTATACTAATGGGATATTCATATTTTTTTATTTCATATACACCCAAAATTGATGATTCTTGCTCTCTCCTGCCACCAAACGTATTCTCACTGAAACCCAAGCTTTTTTTTTTTGTTCTTAAATGGCAGTCTCCATTCCTTTTTTCCTACCTTCATGGCACTAAATGGCATTCTGGTAAAGCTCACAAGCCAGTTCTTAGTTGTAGACCAGAACGGCTGCAGAGCCCCAGGGTGAAAAGACACCTTCTTATCAGACAGAATCACTGGAAAGCCATCTGTTGTTTACAGTTACATCTGGCCAGACTTATGTTTGAATGGAATAGCTAACTAAATAAGGAAGAAAAGATCAAGCTAATAGACATTTCTGGCAGTTAAAAAAGGTTACCAAGGAAAAATACACATGCAACAGAGAAAACTGACGAGTACAGGATGTTACCCAGAGCAAGGAAAAAATGCTGCTGCTCCATTGAGATATTATTGAAGACTAATTGGAATATTTCATGAGAGATAAGTGAGAAATAAATTAAAATTTGTTATACTGAGGAGAAAATACAAAATATTTTACCTAATATATAACTATAAAATATGTGTAATTAGTTTCCTAGCCTTACATATGTTGAAAATTCTCTTAAACTTACAATTCTACAATTCTATATTTTATTTTTTCACACACTACCTGCTTCTGTCTGGTTATACATTTCCATTTACCAGTTTAGAAATTGTTTTACCCAAGGAAACTGAAGAGAAGATATAGCATGGAGTGAAATATTCTGAAACATTATTCTTTGGGGCTAGTGATATAGGTAAAATACAATTATAATAAACTGAGTACCAGTGTTGTTCCATAATTCTAATTTGAAATTCCCGTGACTTGATGTATACAGATTGTATAGATGGAAAAGGATACCAAATACTCAAATATAATATTAGTGAGTATTTAGCCAAAGTTTGTAAAGTGCAACATTTTTTATTTGAAATATTTAAAATCTAGTGAAATTTTTTGACATTCCAAATATAACCAACTTATTTTAGTTGTGATAGTGAAATAAAATGATAACAGGGATGAAACACAGCCCTCAGATTGCTAATTTTGTGGAACTATGTATACAGCAGTACATTGTAAGTAAGGAACACAGCCATGTTATCATGCCACAGAACTGAAAAATAGATACTAAAGTACATTTTGCAACCCAAATAATAAAAAAGCATGATTTATTTTCAGTTACATTAAGTTAATTGTTTCATGAAAAGGCCAAGGAAAAATGTTTTTATAAGAATTAACTGCAAAATTTAGAAAGTGATTTGCATATAGAATGACAGAGCTGTATAATGAATAATTCATGTTATTTTCCCCCATATCACCAGCATTTCTTAGTTAGAACTGACTGCTTTAATGAAGGAGAGCATAGTGCCAAAAGGGCTGGAGACATCATCAGAGTCTGGAATGACTTCCAGATGATGAGTTAATTCTCAAACATTAAAACACAAATAAGAAGACTCATACACAGTTAGTTCTATATATTTCAGGACTTGACTATGGATATGGAGTTCTCCAAATTAACATTCATTTATACCAGAATGTTTATTCAATGATTAGTAAGTAATTAATATGCTACTTAGAAGCTTAAATATACTATAAGAACTTAGGTGTAAAAATAGCAATTATTTTATAAAACTTAAACTAACAGAAGATGTTTGTGAGAGGACTTTGCCTGACATTGTTCAGAACATCTGGAATATGCTATATTACAAAAAGACCTCTTTTTCAATCTTTTTTTTTTTGTTATTTGGAGAAATAGAACTTCTTTTTTCTTTGTATCCCATATATCCATTCCTATGGATCACCCATAATATATTAGTAATGGCTATGAATATCAATTTGATAACTTTTTTGAGGTAAATTGAGAGTACTAGCATCTAGTAGACTTTGATTAATGCCTGCAAGGTGACACAAAATGATGTTTCAGTATTTGTTCCTCATAATCTGTCCATACTAACATTCATTTCTGGTATTCAGAAAGTAATTGATGTCTCCCATACTTTGAAAATAAATTGCTCTCACTTTTTGTGTTATAGTCATGTACTGTATAATGGACTGCATATGTTACAGTGGTCCATATGATTATAACTTGGCTGAAAAAATCCTACTTTTTAGTAAATCCTTATATATCATAAATTCTGACAAAGTATTACTCACATGGATATGGTAATGATGTACAGAAACCCACTGTATGTTACTCATATAAAGGTATGACCCATAAAATTATGTACAGTTCATGAATTTGCTTTTTATTTGTATTAATAATGGCTAGGGCTGGCATAATATTCACTATGAATTACCATCCTGTATCTCTCAATTTCCTGAGTGTGAAGATTATAAGCATGAACAACCATGTCCAATATATGATGCACAGGTCAAGTACTCTGCCAACTGAGCCATATCCCTAGCAACTTGTGATAATAATAATTCTATCTTATTTGTCTACTTTCCCATAATTTTATTGTTATGTTTTAGGGCAATCCTCTGGTATAATTTAAGGGGTAATGTAAAACTATCTTATGCCAACAGCAGCCTTGTTTATCTTCTGCTTTTCACATGATCTGATAAAACTTTTCTTTTGTTTGTTTGTTTATTGTTTTTTTAGGTAGGGTCTCACTCCAGCAAGGCTGACCTGGAATTCACTATGTAGTCTCAGGGTGGCCTCCAACTCATGGCATTCCACCTACCTCTGCCTCCTAAGTGCTGAGATTAAAGGAACTTTTTTTTTTCATTGTGATGATTTATGTTACTTTCTTCCCACCTGGTCCCAATGGTTATAAAAATCCAATGATAAATATTGAAAAAATAAGACCTGTAGAACAAAAATAATATTTGGTAAAAGTCTAGGAAAGAGAATTAGTGATAAATATTGCTTATCTTTCTGTTGGGTCCCATTCCAACATACTCACAATCTTAAAGAACAAAAACAAGAATGTGATAGAAGATAATAGGGAATCTGCTTAGGTGAAGGCAAAGAGAATAACAAAAGATCATCCAGCAGAGCCTGCTACAGATATGGAGAAACATCTGCTAACCTGTTCAGACAAGTCATAGTAGTTTGTGCTCATCCCACCTACTACCCTTTCTACTTTATGTGTTGATATTTGTGTTCATTTTGTCAACTTTCAGTTTCTTTTTCCTTGCATCTGTAAGGTGTGTTGACCTTTTTATGGAAAATCAGTACTTGCTAATTGTGGGCTTCATTGAAAAAGCAAAGCAAATGCTTTCTCCAGCATTCTATGTTTATCTCTTGGTTCACTACTCATGTCCTTGAATCTGACCGTAAACCAGATCCCTCAACTTGAACAAGTCATTCATGTACTGTTCATTCCCTCATGTCCTCAGGTACCTCTTCAATATTACAAAGTTGCTATTACAAGTTATTAATGAAAATGTTTGTAGTGAATTGGTGTGAATACAGATATAAATGTGTAGTATGTAAAGGAAATTTCTCAAATTTGTGTTTCAAACATCAGTGCTAAAAGTAGCAATGTACTGCATAGTTTGCTTCTCAAACTGCCTGCAATCAAAATCACACAAATAATTTAATTCATTAATATTCTGTAATGGTAACTCACATAATAGTTATCTTTTGAAGCATAACACATAAATGTTTAAACAACATATACTCTAAAGAAATAATCTTCTTGAAGATGATAAAATATGCACTTCATCCAATGCAACTGTATTAGGGTACCAAGAAAGAGTAAGCAAATATGAATTTTTATTAATGGATAATTTATAGTGATTATGCCTTTATATAGAATTAGTATGTAGACCTGATGGCTTACACAATTGGCTGGTTTAATGTGATATGTAGAAATCCACAGAATGTTTTCAGATAGAGAGATAGAGCATCCTTCTCAGCATGTATCATATAGACTTCATTCTCTATTGTCTGTGATATTGTATGTGAAAAATATATTTACCCACACTCCCAAAGACTTTACTTAGGTTATTATTCATCAATTTATCTAATTATTTTTCTCTATTTTCAAGACTTAGCAGATAATAGTGATATATTTTATTTGTATTTTTGCAAGAAATTTTGTCCTTGAGTTTACTATGCTACTACTATTTTCCAGCAAGATGAAACTTAAGATAAATATAGTCAAAATTTCATAATTTTTCTACATTATTAACTTTAAAATATGGTTCCAATGTGAAACACTGCAGCATATTAATATCATAATGAATTACTTTAATTTTTAAAGTTATTTCCAATAAAAATAAATGATTAGGAAATTGTTAATGGTAAGAAATAAACTGCAAATATTACTATTTGAAATCACATTAATCTTCAATTTCACTATGAAGAAATGCATCAAAGAATAAAGCCACTATAAGGTTAGATATATTATGTATCTTGCAAATAACATTAAATGTCAAAGTTTATCTATTACTTTTTGATAATAATTCTTCACTTTACTATTTGCTCTAATATATTTTAAAACACTATTTTATATTTTTAGGCTTTGTTTTGTTTTGTTTTGTTTTGTTTTGTTTTGTTTTTCTGAGGTAGGTTCTCACTCTGGCTCAGGATAACCTGGAATTCATTATGCAATCTCTGGGTGGCCTCGAACTCACAGTGATCCTCCTACCTCTGCCTCTCCAGTGCTGGGATTAAAGGTGTTCTCCACCGAACCCGGCTTTAAAACACTATTTTAAAATGCCTTCACTCAAAGCAATTTCCTTTAAAGTCTGTCTTTGAGGAGTCAGCTGAAATCTAATATTACCAAAATATTTTTTTCCTATAAACTGTGGAGCTAACAGTAGAGTTCATTACTCCCATTTTCCTCTGGCAGTCTATTTTAAAGGCAGTAAAGCATAAACATAAAAAGCAATACTCAAAAAGATACACACAAATGATACTTTTAATAGATTGTCAGCTCAGGAAGGCAGTTCATGTTCTGTAGCAAATCAGCACACTGTACACAAGAAACCTACACTTGTGTGTCTTTCCTGCAACAGCACAATTTATCATGAAACAAGGTGCTGTCACATCTCAAAGTTCTTAAGGAATCAGTTGTTCTCACAAGCACTGTTTATTCTACATAAATTTTATCATAAGTAAGTTTGATTCAATACAGAAAACCTTACTTAGCTATTGAAGAATCAAGGTGTGAAGTGTATGTGGTTTGTGAGTTATCTGAATGAAAGCCAATATCCTGGTGGATTCTTTTAAGATTCTGTTCTAAACAGTGACAGGGGACAATCACAGGATAATAGCCAAACATTCATAATATTTATGAAATACATGAGAGTGTTAAGCACAAGCAAGGTCTACTTTTCTATTGTTTTTCTTTTATGAGCAACTGGTAAATATGAAATTTAACTTGGCTTCTAATTTTCCTTCTGTCCTTCCCTCCCTCTGTTTCTTCCTCATCCAATCATTTTCTTCTTTTTTTTTTTTTTCTGTTTCTTTACATTATTTTATCCATGTGCTTTTATTCTTCCTTTGGTATTTTCTTTGATTTTTTTTTTTTTTTTTTTGGCAAGACAGGTATTCACTCTATAGCTGAGACTGTGCTAGAACTTACTGCATAGTCTAATACAGAGTGACATCAACCTCATGGTGATCTCTCTGCCTCTGTCTCCTGAGTGCTGAGTGTTTTGTAAAGAAGCTCTCAATTTGGAGTTCAACCCAGCTTATCCCCCCCCCTTAGTTTGACTGCATCAGACTATGAAATTATAAATAAAATTAAATCTTAGTATAGAAAATATATAGACATTAAATAATAGTAAAAATATAATATATAACACTATCACAGTCAAGTAGGGATTGAGAGTATTAAATATAGAATATTACATAAAATGCAACGTAGGGCTGGAAATATGCCTGAGCATTTAAATCGCTTGCCTGCAAAGCCGAATGGCCCATGTTTGACTCTTCAGATCCCATCGAAGCCAGATGCACAATGGTGAGGCAAGCACAAGGTCATATATACCCACTAGGTGGCACAAGTGTTTGGAATTTAATTCTGTGGCTGAGGCCCTGGCATGCCAACTCTCTCTCTAAAATTAAAAATTAAAAATGGAACATAAAGAGAAAACAAACATGTGGATAATATTTAGACATTGATATGACCCAACATGTCTTAAGTTTCAGAGGAGAAAATGCATGAACTTATAGGAAAAAATGTATCAAAAAATCAGAGTTTTCTAGAAATGTAACTGGAAAATTCTGATTGAATGTACACAGTATGTAATGAGTAGAAAATTTTCAACAACCAACAACAACAGGCATTGAGTTGACAATACACAACATTCAGAAAGGAAATTAGTAAAGTTATTAGGTAGAAAGGACATATTTATCTAGAAAAATAGTAATTACACTGATAATAGATATGCAAAGCAAACATTGCCAGAAAATTCACAGCACAGTCTACAAGACATTGCACTGAACTAAATGTTAAGCTGGAATTTTTATCATGATAAATGTTACTCAAAAATGAGTGTAGGCAGTGACTGACACTTCCAACACTAGCCCTGAATAATATGAGGGCAAAGGTGAAGACATCAAAGTAGAAGAGAGACTAGTTGGAAAAAAAGAATGGGCTAAGTGGGAGGAGGTGAAAATGAGACATAAAGGACAGTTGGGAGAGGTTTATGATAAAGACATACTGTCAATAAAGTTAAACAAAAAAATGACTGTACGGCTCAATAGATGGCTCAGCATGTAAGAGTGATTCTGCTCAAGCATGAAAGCCTAAAGGTGCCTGAGATTGCATGACTCTCCACCACCCACATAAACAGTTGACATAGCCACACACATCTGTAACCACAGTTCTATGGGAAGCAGAGATTAAACAGTCAAGCTGGAGCTTGAAAGTGCTGCTATGATTTCAGAACAATATGCATGTTCACTTGTTTGATGTTCTATCCAGTCATCTTGCAACTACTCATGAGTCATTTTATATAGATATTAAGGATGGCAGATAGGGAATTAAGAATTGTAGAAATTATTTTCCTTTTTTGTTCTATTAACTAAAGTGATATGCATTATTGATGTGATATTATAGAAAAGAAAACTGAAGCATAGTAAAATGTTTTCTAAGGAACTACTTCTGGTTAGAAGCACAGTGTAATTTGAAACTATATGCATTTTTAATTTTCTTATCATTTTATTTATTTATTAGATACAGAAGGACAGAGAGACAGAGGGTGAGAGAGAGAGAGAGAGAGAGAGAGAGAGAGAGAGAATGGGCACACCAGGGCCTCTAGCCACTGCAAACAAACTCCAGACTCATGGGCCACAATGTGAATCTGGCTAACATGGGATCTGAAGAATTGAACCTGGGTCCTTAGGCTTTGCAAGAAAGTGCCTTAACTGCTAAGCCATATCTCCAGCCTTATATGCATTTTTAGAAGCTATTTTCAAATAAAGAACTGTTCTCAACACCCCATGTGTACATCCTCAAAAAATACCACAGTATGTCTGATTAAATAGAGTATTTGCTATTATATATCATTTGATTATCCCATCATGATTTTTACATCATTTACTGTTTGTGTACATACGTAGAAATACATGCATATATGTGTATTTATAGTCTCATTAAAGGATTTCCCACAAGGGAATGGGGGGATAAAGTTGTTAACTTGGTTTTCAGCAATCAACATAGCTCTTTGTCAGAACTGAGAACAAATATGTGGATTCTCAGATGTTCTGTCAACAAAGAAATCTAAGCAGCCAGTCCTATTGCCCCTCTAAATATTTCTAGAAAAATCAGTACTTATCAAGTCAATGAGATGCACTCACAGATTATATGTTGATTTAAAATATGTTCTCTTTGAGTTCCCACAAATGTTTTTCTCCTTAGCAGTTTTTAAATATTATTTATATGTAAGTAGAAAGAAACAGAGAGAGGAGAGACAGACAGACAGAATGGGCCCGTCAGGGCCTTTAGCCACTTTAAATGAACTCCAGATGGAAGTGTTACTTTGTGCATCTTGATTTACAAGGGTATTGGGGAATTGAACCTAAGTCATTGTGGTTTGCACGCAGGTGCCTTTCTTTCAAGCCCCCTAGAGATGTGTTTTTCTTAAATGATAGTTTTACACAGGAAGGTCTTTTGATCTTAAGTTGATATTTTTCAATCTTGAAAACTGCAATCTAAAGAGGCCTACCAAGTAGTTCTTAGATATATTTTGCCTTCTTCTATAACATACAATATCATGTACCATGTATCATAAGTTTTCAAACCTTTTAAATGTCTCTCTGTTGCTTGCCCATACTATATTTTCTGCAATGCATTAATTGTGAAGGGAAAGGAAATTGTTGGTTTTCTTTTTAAAATGGTATGTGGAGAAAAATGTTATTTAAAAATTTTTTTTTGTTTATTTATTTGAGAGCGACAGACAGAGAGAGAAAGAGGCAGATAGGGAGAGAGGAGAGAATGGGCATGCCAGGGCCTCCAGCCACTAAAACGTACTCCAGATGTGTGCGCCCCCCACCCGTGCATCTGGCTAACATGGGTCCTGGGGAATCGAGCCTCGAACCTAGGCTTCACAGGCAAGTGCTTAACCACTAAGCCATCTCTCCAGCCCAAAAATGTTATTTTAATTAAGGTGTCAGTACAATGAATGATGTTCTGTTTATATATAATCAGAAACATGCAAAATGTTTTGTTTTGTCTTTTTTGTTGTTGTTTGTTTGTTTTCCAACTAGGGCCTAGCTCTGGCTCAGGCTGACCTAGAATTCACTATGTAGTCTCAGGGTGGCCTCAAACTCATGGTGATCCTCCGACCTCTGCCTCCTGAGTACTGGGATTAAAGGAATGCACCACCACGGTCTGCTTGCAAAATGTATTTTGTTTATAATTCACTATACATATAAAATATGAAACACATAAAATTACAAGTCTTTCAAACTGTTATAGGATGTCACAGATTTTTAAATATCCCTTAATTCATATCTTTGATTTTCACAATTAACATATTTGTGTAAATTTGATTTTCTTACTTTCAAACAAAATGTTAACTAGATTAAAGTCTGTTCATATTCTGAAATACCATATTACCACAAAGAAATGACTATTGACTTAGAATTTTTGACCATTTGATATTATTAAATAAAAGCATGAATTAAAAATTTAGAAAATTTGAAACTTTTACTCAAAAATATTTAATTTCATCCTTCACTGAATTTTTTTTTTGATATTTAATGTACCTTCCCTTCAATAAATTGCTATACCCATTAGTTATTCTGTAAAAGAAACACTTAAAAATAAATACATGTTTAGCCATGTGTGGTAGTGCATGCCTTTAATCCCAGCACTCGGGAGGCAGAGGTAGGAGGATCACTGTGAATTCAAAGTCATGCTAAGACAACATAGTGAATTCCAAGTTAGCCAGGATTAGAGTGAAACTCTACCTCAAAAAAAAAAAAAACAAAATAAATAAATGTGTTGTGTAAAATTTCCCTGGAAAACTGATAGGTGGAATTTGGGTGCCCATAATTTCTTCCTTTTAGTGTTATTCCACCTTGATAACAGAACTTTGTAGCTGTAATGTTTTCAGGTATTCATAAAACCAAAGCAGGAAACATGCCAAACTGTGTAAAAAAAAATAATAACTCCTTCAAGAAGCTCAAATTACATTTAGATATTTTTTATTTTCTCCAACTAGTATTCTGTCCTCACATACTTAATGATTGCTAGCTTTTGGTCCTAGAAACTTGTTCACTTAAAATAACCATGAATCATTCTCCAATAGCATGCCAAATAAACTTTTTGGTACTATGAAGATTCAGGTACCAGGCTATTTCTGCTTTACTGCTGGAAACATGAAGTCCATTCTGAAAAAAGAAACATAAAATATTTATGATAGGGAGGAAAAATTGCTACACCTGTGTTGTAAAGCAAAAACCTCCTGAAACAAACTGAACTCCTGCCAAATAGATAGAGCATGAATATGGTCACTAAGTGTGATTCATGGCACCAGACAAGTCCTCAATAGATACTAATATATTTTAAAATTGATATCTCACTTGATACAACTTTCAGAAGTATCATTTTGATTACTGTTTGGGAAATTTGTATGTTAAAATTTCATCAACCAGTATTCTGAACACTGTTAGGTAATGGACATTATGAGTCTTTATTAAGTGGATAGATGTTATTAAAATTTAGAACAAATCAGTAGACACAAAATATTTCAAGTGATTTTTTACTTTCAAAGTAAGGTTACTACAGAACATCATGGTTATTTACTTATGAAATGTTCTTATTAGATAGTATGTTGTCATTTTTCAACATTTTGAAACTGTTGGTGGGTGTCCAGCTTCTCTTAAATCTAGTTTGCCTGGTACACTGTATAATGTGGAATAACTAGAGAATTTCCTGGGCATAAAAAATAATTCTGATCATGTTTAAAATTAATACTAAAATTTTTGAAAATAACAAATTCAATATTTTCTTTCAATGTCAGCCTTTGGATACTTCAAATTCAATAACAGACATTTAAAAGGCTCTTCTTAGGTCTGTGTACTTTATGGGTATGCATTTGCTTAATCATTTTCCTGAAGTACCCTGTTAAATCATCTCTCTGAAAATTCTGAAGAGAACTACATAAATTGAGTATTTTGTTCTGTTGTTGGTATGCCACCTGATTTGTTCTCCGAGTGGCTATACTTTGTTATATTTATTTTGATATTGACATAGAGGCTGATGTTTTGAGATACTTGTTCCTGGACCTTGTTAGGAATAATATCTGAATGGAATATATACATCACTGACTGTGGTTGGTAGAATATACCAAATTTTTGTTTTATAGAAGACTCATAGTTCCTTCTTTTTGTGATTATAGAAATTATGTAAAGAGAGTATTTGAACTATAAATAGGACTTATTCAGTCCTCAATGCATGCTTGTATTGTTTCCTACTTTGCACCTTGATTATACTGAGTAAGATGCATTCCAAACTATGCTTTTCAAAATGACAGCATATATCAGACAGGGAACTAATCCTGAAAAAGAGAGAGAGAGAGAGAGAGAGAGAGAGAGAAACCAACAAGAACTAAAGGCTGTAAAAGTAGGATGAAGTTTATTAAAAGCAAATCCTGAAAGATTTAAATGCACATAAAATGTATCAAAATTTATTTATATAAGTAAGAATACATGAAACTACTGGATATTTTCAGAGTACTATAACAGTTCTTTTCACTGTCACAGAGGGATTAATGGTTTCAATTTTTACCAGCAGTCTTTCATCTTGAGTTTATAGTGGACTCAAACCTAAAACAAGAACCCTGATTTGAAAACAGAAATAAAATGTGAACTTATTCCTTTACCTCAATATATCATTTGGCAGAATATTTTTAAAGGGCTGAACAAAACAGGAAAAACCTCAAATATGCTGCTTTCCAATCTCACAACAGAGTACCTGTTAAGTAGGACACATGTGGATCATTAAATAGGAGGAATACTGGGAGAAGATTTGACTATAGTGAAATGAAACCCAAGCTAAAGACCAGTGTCTTACTTCATAAAAATGAGTATGTTTTGAGGACAAAGAATGAATAAAAGATGAACTAAGTGTAATTACAGTCCCCCCACCAACTCCTAATGGTGTTGACATGTCTCAACATCAAACTAGCCAATTTTTCTAAGCAATAATGTGAGACAGATGGTAGGTATCTCAATTAATCCACACCTTATCTTTTCCTCACCACTTATTTGTAGACTTTAGTTCACAAAAACATACAGAATTTTTTTTTTTCCTTCTGTGGAGTATCACTTCTATGAGGCACATATGAAGAGCCTTAGCTTGCAAATGGAATTACAACAGTGTTAGCATCCTGCATTGAATACTTCTGAGCTGTCAGAGAAAATACCTTAGCCTAGTTAACCTGCTTATGTCCTGTACATATCTTCACTGTTGCCATTGAATTTGATGCTTATCCCACAGGCGCAGTTCATAAAATCATAGCAGCCCCTATATAGGTGAAAAATTCTACTAATAGGAAAATAATTTTTAAAGTCTTTTGTTTTGTTTTGTTTTGTTTTTTTCCGAGGTAGGGTCTCACTCTGGCCCAGGCTGACCTGGAATTCACTATGTAGTCTCAGGGTGGCCTCGAACTCATGGCAATCCTCCTACCTCTGCCTCCCGAGTGCTGGGATTAAGGGCATGCGCCACCATGGCCGGCAGGAAAATAATTTTTAAGGAAGCTCATAATGTTGGGGCTGGAGATGTTGCTTAGAGGTTAAGGTGCTTGCCTCTGAAGCCTAAGGACACAGGATAAATTCCCCAGTACCCATGTAAGCCAGATACACAAGGTGGTGCATGAATCTGGGAATTATTTGCAGTGGCTAAAGGCCCTATTGCACCCATTTTCTCTCTCTCTTTAAAATAAAATTTAAAAAAATTAAAAATAAAATGTAAAAAGAACTCATAATATTCAGATATTTAAATAACTAAGTGATAATGACAAACAATTTAATAATAATTACATAATACACAATCTAATATGTAGTTGATCGTTTTATTTTCACTTGATTTTTTTTAATCTGTGAAAATTGTACCTCTAAAATTAGACCCCAGACCACCCTAATAGCCTTTTTTTACTTTTTTCTGTGTTCTGTCTGCTTTAATATAATGCTTGGGGCCAGGTATACTCATTTTGATGCTTTTCTTAGACTGTCACAAATAGTAAATACTGTCATATGTCCCCTAAGTCAAGGAGTTGGGTTGCACAATCACAAAGATGACAATTTCTTGCTAGCCGGTTCTAATGGCATCTGCTCATTCCATTTTTTGTACCCCTCACCGAACTTCTGTAAATAAAGCAGGTGAGACACATAAGCTTAAGAACATAGTTATTTGGTAGGGTTGATCTTAAGAGTCTCTGAGATTTTCTCTCCTGGTCTCAGTTGAGTAATTGGAACCTAAAGCTTCTACCAGGATGTTTATTCTTACTTTGATGATATTATGATTCCAGTTTAATACATTACATCCAGAGCTCTTTACAACTCACAGCTATTGTCTTGTCCAAGGATAATCATGATAAAAAAAAAATGGTCAAAAAGTTCTCAGCATCAACTGAATGCAGTCATCAAGTCTATTTAGATTTTGTTGTTTAAAAAAAAAAAAAAAACACTGGGCAGCTGGAGAGCTGGCTTAGAGGTTAAGAACTTGCCTGTGAAGCCCAAGGACCCAGGTTCGAGGCTTGATTCCCAGGACCCATGTAAGCCAGATGCACAAGGTAGCACATGCATCTGGAGTTTATTTGCAGTGGCTGGAGACCCTGGCGTGCCCATTCTCTCTCTATCTGCCTCTTTCTCTCTCTGTCTGTCTGTCGCTATCAAATAAATAAATAAATATAAGAAATAAAAATAAAAAAATAAAAAAGTAGTCAATTACATATGAGAAAAGTGGCTAAAACCAAAACAGAGACATTGAGTACAAAAGCATATGAAAGACATGCAGAGCATACCTGACCCTGCTGTTTTCATAATTACGTGTTTTCACTTTTTTTTGCCTGATTTTTTTTATCTCTATCAAACATGAATGATGAAGTATAAAGGAATGGCTCAAGAATGAGTATAAAAAAGCTGTGAAAATTATCTTCCTTGGTTGCTATTTTGATGATATGTATAAGTATCCAACATTGTTTTGTATTGCAGAAGTAAAATGTACACATGTAAGTGCTGGTGAAATTGGTGAATATAAATACATAATTTTGCTGTATTTCAAGAATCATCAAATGAAAACAATTTACTTGTTTATCTCCAAACAAAATGATTCCTTTGTCATTGGAGGGATTCCCATCATGAGAAGAAATGAGCAGAGTAGATGGAATTATGGAAAAAGAAAAGTGCAACAATAGAGCTGCACCAAGCTCAGTCAGTAAAGAGTGTCTGGAATACTGGGTTAGCATCAAATTTAACAAAGGGATTCAAAGAGTTTTCTTCAGAATCACTTTACGGTATAGTTGATCTTAGAATATACCAATAAAAGTTTCAAAAATAAACATTTCAAAACTCTAATGAGTTAAATAACTGAAAAGTTTTCAAATATTTTGTTAAAAAATACCACAACCTAAACATATGAATATTTGAGTTCAAAAGTTACTCTTACATTTTATACTTTATTTTTGTATTTACTTCTGAAATGCATTAATATTTTAACTACTTTTAAGAGAGAATTTTTATAACATGTAAACAGACATAACTAAAGATGAATATCTAAATGAATTTACATCATAATCTATGAAAGCAAAATGTTACTTAAATTGTCTGAGAATTTTATTTCATGGTAATATACTTAGCACTATGACAGGGAAAAATTGTGTGTACCTTTTTATTTTCTGCACTATTACATATTAAATTTGCCTTCAATATAAAACAGAAAATTGTGTTAATAGACTAAAAATTTGTTGAAGAAAGTACAACTGAAACTAATTTGAAAGGCAAAAACATTAATAGAATAAATGAATAAAAATTTGATTCATATAATTAATATGCCTTTAATGCTTCTTATTTTACACTCCCAATTCATTTACAATATACATAATAAAATTGTATTAACATTATATTTGAAAGAGAAGTAGTAATTAATATAGAAATATAAAATTGCTTTATTTGAAAGTTAAATATATAAATTAGCAATATGATAGACAATGTATAAACAAGGGTGTTTTTGCCTACCTGCTAAAGTTGTAACATAAATATGTAATATATATTTTTCAATAATTTGTATCCATCATTTGCAGGATGTTAGCAGTAGATCTGGTAATAAACTTTTAGTTGAGGAACCAAAAGTCTCAGGTATTAGCATCTCACATTTAAATTATAAATAGACTCAAGTTTTGAAGGGAGATGTGTGAATGTAGGGAAAATAAGTTCACTATTAGCCTTTTAAGTAAAAGCCAAACAGCATGTGCTTCTGATAAACTTCTATTCAATAAAAATAATCTTACTGACTGCTGCCCCAGTGTGGTGCAGTATTAAACATCAGAGACTTGAATATTAAAAAAGAAAATGTGTATCTGTCTAACACCTTTCCCTGATATCATCCTCTTCAATAGCTTAAGACATGAAAAGCAAGCTAAGAAGTCCTTTCAAGTTCTTTGAACAGACTACATTTTTTTCCTGTCTTTTTATACCACTGAAATGCTTTCATGAGACGTGAAAGTCTCTTACCTTCAATTACATAACATGCTGTGAACAAACAAACAACGGTTACTCCCATCAATATGAATATTAAATACTAATATGTCTTTTATTCTTTTATTTAAATCTTATGTTGGTGTTCATGTGTGTAAGCCAGTGTTCATATGTGTGTGGGCAAACAAGTATGTATCGAAGTGTTGCATATGTGTGCCAGTATACGAATGGAGGCCAGAGGTGATATTGGCTTCTTCATCTTCATCAATCACTCTTTAACATTTTGCAGAGATAAGATCTCTCACTAAAGCTGGAGCTCCCAGATTTGGATAGACAAGTTAACCAGTAAGTACAAGGATCTTTCTGTCTCTTTCTCCCCTGACCTAATGTTTAGGTTATAGGAAAGAACTTCCATACTCACTATTGTCAAGTGGGCATCAGAACTCAGGTCCTCACTCTTGCCTAGTAAGCACTTTATTGAGTGACTCATTTCCTTTCCCAAAATATTTAGATTCATTTTAATGAAGACATCATTCCAAGATATAAAAAAGTCAATATAATGTTTTGAAAAACTTAGAATGTGAATTTACCCAATCTATTTATGCAGATTTTATTACTTTATAAATATCCATGGAATTCTATGTCTTTAAATAATTTTATAAGAAATATGAATATATACTCTGAACTTAGGAAGCTGGTTTAAAACTTGATTGTGAAGAGAATCATGAAAAAATCATCTTTACACAAAAAACTTTTCTTGTTTATGAGCATATATTCCAATGTCATGTATATAATCTATTAAATTATTCCCTTTAAATTGTAATTCATTACCATGCAGTTACCAGGGATTAATCGCATAGGCTGGTGGTGAATTGCATTCTTCATGCCCCTTATTGAGTCTTCTCTTTATGACAATGATGAAGATAATACCCCTTAATCCTGGTAGATACATACATATTTACTTCACTGTTTTTACAAGAGTAGACAAAATATTGCTAGTTCCATACTACAAACTCTTCAATAAAAAGTAATAGCTTACTTAATACCACGTACCTTTCAGTATTTAAAGTATCTGTGAAAGTCATTGTAAAAATAATTCGAGAAACACTCTAATGATAGAAGCTATTTTGCATGGACTATTCTTCAACCATGGATTATCATAAATTCGACTGTTTAGATTTTTGTTTCCTCATATTATTCTCTTTTGTTTATTTCTAATAGGTATCTGAATCTCTATACTACCATGTATAAATATGTATATATTTATATGCATTTAGTCTGCATGTACAAAATTATGAAAGCATTTGTTTTCTACATTATTAATGGTTTTTAATGGGTAATATCAAGATTAGAAAACTCAGCAATAAAATGTAGATGTTATTTCATCTTGTTTTCTAAAACTGGTTAAATGTTAAATCCATTTTTATTTTTTCAAGGTAGGCCTCGAACTCACAAGGATTCTCCTACCTCTGCCTCCCCAGTGCTGGGATTAAAGGTGTGCACCACCACACCCAGTTTAAATGCACTTTTCTAATGTAAATTATTGTGTTTGCAATCTTTCATTTAGAATTTGCACCCTAGAAAAAAATGTGATATCCATTATAGAAGTTGTATATCAACAGGAGGCACAATGTGAAGTCTATGTTCATATTAATTTCCTACTAGTGTATACTATAAAGTATATCATGGAATAATCCATACACTTATCAAGAAAAATTGATGATAGTCATTTACCATGAATAAAACTGTGTTTGTTTTAAATATAGGAACTAGAATTGAGACTATGGTGTCAGGTGTGTGTTCTGCAAACTTCTTCCATCCTTGGCACAAAAAAAGCTTCTATAATTATTATGCCTAAATTGCTATATAAATTGGGGATAGTAGGAGGAATGAGGGCTAGTGCCAGAATAACTTATGAAACTTGGCTTGGTAAGCAACTGGCTGCCATATGCCTGCAAAAGATAATGTCAAAAATGAAAAAAAAAAATGAATGCAGAAGGGAATGGTAACAAAGTGAATATACCATTTCCCTTCTATGGTTCTTTTTCTAGTTATAACCCAAGAGACTGTTTTTGAAAACTGTATAATTTGTCTTAAGAAGACATTTACCTAAAAAGCCAAGCAACTTAAAATGAGATGTTTGAAAGCAAATAAATAGCACCTTACTTTTGTAAGAGAGAACTGTAATACAGCCCAAACTTGTGTGTCTAGGTTCCAGGTAAGTAAGAGAATATAAATGGATTCTGGCAGAATATTATAAGATGGCCAGTTGGAGGACTAATTAAGGACACAGAAAAGTAATGGGTATTAATACAGGCAAGTAATGAGGTAAGTACAGTTATTCAACTTAATACCAAGAAACATCAATAAGAAAAATAAAATACAAATATGACATTAGACAATTAAAATTTGTGTCAGAAAAAAAGCTAGATGATGGCACTAACAAATGCTTCAATTGTTAGGCTTTGTGAAATATGTTTGCAGCATAAGAAAATCCTGACACATGGAAGTGGGAACCACATGAAGCATATGAGCACATGCATTTTCCTCTGTGTGAATATGCACATGTACATGCACATAAGTGGATGCATGCTAAGAAGACAGACAGGCATTGAAACTTCAGAGAAGCATTTCAGATTGCAAAATCAATCCAAATCATGACTCTCCTGCCAATGTTGTGACAATATTATTGGGCAAGAGATTTATTTCATATTAAAATGATAATATTATTGGCAGGAAAATTACTGGATATAGCTTAACTGTATCTGGAAGAAAACCACCCTCATTTAATGTGCATGTTGCAATTAAATTCTTAGAAAACACTGCAAAATACAGTACAAGATTAAACACATGATTGAGAATTTCATGAAGTTTTAATCTGCAGTTATTTATGAGGTATTTAAGAAGTACTTATGTTCTTTCAAATGTAATTCCACTTACACTGAGTGATTCAAATACATATAATAATACTAAAACCTAAGAATTTTCTTTCAATACAATTTGGGACATAATTTAAGTATGACAAATGGCACTTATTTTCATCATACATTTTGCTGAGTAATGAAAAAGTTATGCACCTGTTCATCTCCACCACAGTGAGATTTAACACATCCCACTTACGCTACTTATTTCCTCCTATTATTGATGAGTCCTCCTCTGACCCCAAGTAGTCAGTGACATGCTTCATGCAACTACAAATGGCAAATGCTTTCTAGAGCTATGTGTGACAACAGAATGGCTTGAAAACCAGGTCTCATTTTCTGTGTACTAATTGTTTAACCCTTTATGTTACCAAGCCATACAATATTATATTAAAATGTTCAATGTATGATTTATTGTATTCTTTCTAAAATAAGGGGAAAATGAAGCAGATTTTTATTTTGTAACCTCCTATCCAAGGACTAACCATGCCCGACACTACTAAGCTTCTGAGATTAGACAAGATGGGGAGGCATTTAGAGTGGCGAAGTTGTGGACAGTTATCTGATGGTAGTTGTAGATATTTCATGCATGTAATCTTTTATGATAAAGAATATTCCAACTCATTATTGTAAATTAACTCTGGGCACATCTATTTACTCTAATTGTCATAAGTCTTATTCTTATGGGATATTAAATGATGAAACAATGTTATATCAATCTTAACATTATATTCATGGATAAACCAAACAGTCAGCATTTGTTCATTGTGTATTACAATTTTAAGTATAGTCAATTATTTATATTTTATTTAAAATTTATTTAAAATGTATAGTCAATTATTTATATTTTATTTAAAATTTATTTAAAATGTTCATTTAATGTTTATTTAAAATGTTATTTGTAAAATGTATTAGTATATAATTTTGATGGAATGAGTTTTCTGGATTTTGATATCAAGTCAGTGCTAGCTTCATAGAATAACTAAAGCAGTATTCCACTTTTCTGATGCAAGTACATTCTGTTGTGGGTTGATCCCCACTATTTGTCAAATGATTGTAGATTTCACCAATGAAGGCATCGCATAGTTAACTTTTTATATGTTAAAAAAACATTTAGTCAAAGAAATTTATTTAATAATATAACCTGTAGTATTATTATAGGAAGTAAAAGTTATTTTTTCTTTATTGGTGAAAATGTTAGTTATGTCCATTTTCTAGTATTAAGCTATACCATTTATATCTCGACATGTATTTAATTTAGGTCTATGAAATCAACAATGTAAATTTTATGTTATTTCTGGTTACTTTGTTCTGTATGTTTTATCCTCCCTAAAGATAAATGGCTGGCAACTTCAATATTCAAAATAACATGAGGATTTTAAAATGCCTCTATAATTATAAGTTATTATTTATAATTTATCTCATGTTCTTCATTTGCTTATTAAAAAGTCATTGCTTGTCAAATATGAAAGAAGAAATTCTGAATCCAACTTTCAGTTTTTATAAAGCCAATATTAATAATCAAAGGAAATCAAGGAATCAAAACTTTCTATTGTGAAAATCAATACCAGATAAGTATATAGGACATACACATGAAGCAGGAAGATGGAATAAACTGAGAGCATCCTGGATTATATAGTGAATTCTAGTACATCTGCTCTACATTTTGAGAACCTGTTTCAAAATAAATAATAGAATAATATATCAATAAATAAAAAGCAGGGTCTGGCGATTATGGTGGCACCCAGGAATACAGTTAGTTTGAGGCCATTCTGGGCTACAGAACTAGCTACAGGCTCAAAATAACAAGAGAACAGCATTAAAGTTTGCCAAGCAAATTTCTGTAAAACTGAAAAGATTCAGGAATCTTCAAAGTTTAAAGAAGTCTTCCTAGAAGATGATGCCTGTGGTGAGTTATAGAAGATACTTGACAAAGAGATAAAAGGAAGGCTTGTGAAGCTACATTTCAATGATAAAAACAGAATAAATAAGCTCATGAAAAAAATAACAGAAGGAAGTACAAGATGAACCACAGAGCATGTTGATATGCTGTGGCCCAGAGCTTACCAAAAGGACACAGGGTGAAAGAGGACCTGTCCTATAAAATTATCCTACTTTTCATGGATATGTCACACTCAAAGGAACAGTTAACTCCATTTTCCTTGCCTTGGGATCTCATACATGTGAAGTCACAAGTATAGTCCCTTATTATAGTAATCATCCATTTTTATGTGCTAATGGGTGAATGGAAATATTTACCATTATGGTCACAGATGAAGCAAAAGTTGAAAAAGAAGGATGTAAAGAGGCAAGCCAGTTCTAAATATTGAAGATCTTGTGAGTTTGATTATAGATTTTATCATAGAAATAAAAATAGTCAAAAATAAATGACATTCAGAATTGATTTGAGACTAAATGCTCTCTCAGAGCACAATTAATAAAAGTGAGGATTCCATTAAGATCACCTTTATTCAAGAAAATGGCAAGCTTTACAGTCATTTAAATGCTATAATAAACATGTGTGGGTTTTTTGTTCTGTTCATAAAACAGGCAGGACAAATCAGCAGTGCATAAAATATATGTCCAAACACATTTCACTTTCTTTTTTAAAGATTATTATTTATTTATTAGGGGGGGGAGAGAGAGAGACAGGGGGAGAGAAAGGGAAAGAGAGAGAGAGAGAGTGAGTGAGAGAGAGAGAATGGGCATGCCAGGGCCTCTAGCCATTGCAAAATCCATATGTATGTGTCATCTTGTGTATTTGGCTTACGTGGGACCTGGAGATTAAACCTGGATCCTTAGGCTTCACAGGCAAGCACCTTAACTGCTAAGCCATCTCTCCAGCCCACATTTCATTTTCTAATGATCTTTAACACAATGATGTGAACATTGAAAGCCTTGTACTCTTAATTGATTAATGCAGGTTTTCTATGATTTTCTATGATTCTCAGTGAGTACAATGAAAATTTCTGTGAGCAGTTTGGAAACTCGAGGACTTCATTCTAATAAGGAAATATATTCTTAATAAATAACATTTAGGGCTGGAGAGAGAGCTTCGCAGTTAAGTGCTTGCCTGTGAAGCCTAAGCACCCCAATTTGAGCATGCACCTGGAGTTCGTTTGCAGAGGCTGGAGGCCCAGGCATGACCATTCTCTCTCTCTCTCTCTCTCTCTCTCTCTCTCTCTCTTTCTGTCTTCCTCTTTTTCTGTTGCTCTCAAATAAATAAATAAAAATAAACAAAAAATAAATAACATTTACTTGAGAGGTCCATGGGTTGACATATAAAAATAAAATTAATGATTTTAGTATGAAATCACCCAAGCTTATACTCATATTCCTGTATTAAAAAGATCCATATTCAAAAAATTATCAACCCTAATTTTAAGGTTTAATTCTTAAGTGTCTGTAATAAATCTTCTCTCTTGACCTTGCTGCAATCAAGGACTTATGAACAAGAGTCACAAAAAATGAATGTGAGCTTGTAGCCTGAAAATATGAGCAGTGAATGAGATTGTGATGGAGACAGAAACACATTTTTGTACTACTGAAACACTCTTTCTTGCTTCCTTCAAAATAATAATAATAATAATAATAATAATACTATAATAATAATAATAATAATAATAACTGGGACAAAACACTGGAAATAGTGAATTGAACAGTAACATTCCATTCCAATGCATGAAATAAAGCTCCTTATGGCCACATAGCTTATCTACTACATTATCTATCTTGCGAACATAATGAGGTCCATTTCAAAGCTGGACTATCTATCCTGCACAGGCTCACGTTTTAAAATTTCAGTTCCTAAGAAAAATTGGAGAAACAAGCAAGGGGGCTGTTTTCCTGATGAACCGGATAACAGCACAAGGGGGAAGGAGATCAGCACAGAGAAAAAGCAACTCCTACCAAATCAGAGACCCAGAGCCTCAGAGGCCCCCAACACCTCATCACTGAAGCAGACCAAAAATGAACCCAACATGGCTCAGGGAAATTTTGCGGAAGAGGGGGCAGAAAGAATGTCAGAGCCACGTGTTGGGTCATGATAAGCAGAGACATTTAGCTTACCCATAACTGTGGGCTAACTCCACAAGGCATGACCCGTATACCTCAACAAGGAGGGGCCAAGGGGAGGGAGTAGGTCACAGATGAGCCTAATGATGGTACCAAACTGACTGTATTTGCTGAATACAAAACTAACTAATAAAGGGGAAAAAAAGAGGATACCAAAAAAATAAATAAATAAATAAAATTTCAGTTCCTGGCTGTTGCACTATTTTGAATTATGGGCAGCTTTTGGAGATAGGCTAAGGCTGTCAAGGATTGTCACTGAAGCTTGCACCCATTCCTGCTTTGGTCTACTGCCTTTGCTTCTAGTCTAACAAGATGCAAGGAATCCTGACACATGCTCCTAGCCAACCCTTCATTCCTTCCCTTTCATGAGGGAATATGCACTCCCAAATCATGATACAAAATATATCTTTTCACTTTTAAATTGTTTCCATAAAGTATGTTGTCACATAAATGAGAAAATAAGATAATGCAGTTATGCATTGCAAATAAACTTGCATACCCGAGTTATAAAAATATGTCTAAAATCTGGAGTCATATTTTGAACTTCAAATTTCTAGTAAGTACTAATTTGAAAGCATACCCATAAAGTGACTAAAAAGCTGCCAGATGTCTAACAAAGATAATATACCACTCATGAGATTTTTGAGAACCAAATATCTTAGGATAGAAGACTCAATTTTGCAGGCTTGAAAAGTTAATTTTTGACTGCAGGGTCATGAGTATGTCTATGAACCTTGATGTAAATTTGACCCATATGTTGAATGTGCTTGTCATCAGTGAAAGTGATTTCTGAAACTGAATCTGGAAATTCAAAATTTTTATAATCATATGTTAATGGATGTGTAAATGTGGATGGAATAACTAGTAAGTAAAATAGAGTTGTGTCAAAATCTCACTCTGTATACTGTTCCCCAAAAAGTAGAATCAGAGTATCAAGTGTTGCTAATTACCACACAGAAGCAGATTACACATGAGGCAGGGTCACTGCACATTCTAGGGAAAACTTTTATATAAACTTGCAAGCTTAACTCACTGGGGTCTCAGTGGTCATGCTAAGCATGGTACTGAAGGATGACACTACCCCAGCTTCCAACTTCCCAGAATCAAGAAGTGGCCAGTACTATGGGGAAGTAGCCCTTTTATTTTGGTCAAAGACTGAACTAGGAGATTTCTTTCATTCTTGCTTTTGAATTTTACTTGAGTGTGAGGAAATAGTTAACTAGTGAAACATAAGTTACAATTTTATAAGTTTATATTAAAATAGTTCACATTAAATAGTTTAGTAATTGTCAATTACATTAATTCTGAGATACATTGGAAATTGTCTTTTCTAAAAATAGAAGGATGCATTATACCTGAAGAGTATTTTGTAACATATTACTTCTGAATAGAAAGGCATATAACATAAATCTGTTCTGAGTTACTGCACTGTTACCATTGCTTCTTTGAAGAGAATTACTAGCACATTAGGAACCTGGCCATGGCTCATTTCAGAGGATAGCAGTTTATTATTCCATTTTTATATTTAGAATACCAAATAAAATATTGGATATTTATTGAAGAGAAATAGTCTTTTTATAAAATATGGAAAATCTTAAATATAATCATTCAGATTTTATTATCAATGTGCTCTCATGCATCTTCTCTCAAGAGTACCATATTGTCAATGTAAACATTGTGTGTTTTTAGTATAGTATTGAGATTCTTCTCCCCCAAAAAATTTAAGGATGGATAAAATGTTTCCTGCAATAATTCACAGCTTATTTGCTCATTTACTACATAACCATTATAATTTTCCAAAAAACACTTCTAGCAAATGAAAATTGGACTCTTAATTGGAAAGTGCCCCTCGATCTAAAAGTAGATTTTAATTTTGAATTCCATCCACCATAATTAAGAACAAAATAAGGCATGCTTGAAAACTACAGGTTAAGATGCTTATATTGTCTCAGAAACTAGGAATCACAGTTACTTCATTATGAAGCAATTTAAACACATTCTACACAGTATTTGAAAATGTTATTGAATTCAAATAGTTATATTGTTCATTAGAGAGACAGTGATGCTTTTCTCATGGATCATAATTGGTTTTAAAAAGCAATCCCCAGAATGAATAGTTGGATCAAAAAGATGTTTAGACAGGCTGTGTATGGTTGTAGTGGAAACACGGTTATACAATCATGCACTTCATAACAACATTGTGGTCTATAACAAACCCCATGCCCAGAATCCTAGAACAGGGCATAAAAGTTTTTATTTTCAAATAAGGTCATAGCTGTACCAATATTTTGGTGTGTATTGTTTGTGATGCTGCTGGCATAAAAAGGCCAGTATGCTTTATGTTATGCAAAAGTACAGCATGCATAATTTTGTTTAGTATATAATACTTGGAAATAATAATAAATAATATTTGTACTGTTTTACATATTTACTATACCATTATTTCTATCATTAAAGAGTATTCCTTTTACATAAAGATAACTTTATTCAAATAGTCTACTATTTATACCTCCAGCAGCCTCATACCCCTTGTCCTCACCATAGTTCTTGATGACATCATGAATCAAGGTCAAGTAATTGCTTACATTGTGTAGTTTTCTGTAAGTGCATTCTTAGGTACTTCAATGATGACAAAGCTACCTAATGTGCATTCCTGATGCGTTCCAGAATTCATACGTATGCATCGGTCTAAATTCACAGGAGGTACACAACCAAGGGTGAACACTAATGTACAGTATACAGTGCAAGGTGATGATGATGTGTCTTGTGGATTTACCAATTTTCATTATTATAACAATTTGGTAAGAGAATGACAGACAAGAGCCAGGAAAAATAAAACAATACATTAAAAATACATATGCTTGGGCTGGAGAGATGGCTTAGTGGTTAAGCACTTGCCTGTGAAGCCTAAGGACCCCGGTTCAAGGCTCAATTCCCCAGGACCCACGTTAGCCAGATGCACAAGGCGGCGCACGCGTCTAGAGTTCGTCTGCAGTGGCCGGAGGCCTTGGCATGCCCATTCTCTCTCTCTCTCCCTCTCAGTCTCTTTCTTGCTCTGTCTGTCGCTCTCAAATAAATAAATAAGAATAAAACTAACAAAATTAAAAAAATACATATGCTTCTGTAATAAATACTATAATGTTATTAGTATAATAACAATGAAATATAATACTATTTGATTCATAATATAACATGAGACTACAAGAATAAGTACAAAGGATAGACTGCTTGTGTGTGGTTTTCATTATGAATTGGAAAACATGCTTACTAATTCACCTACAGTTCATCTCATGTGCTCTGTTCTGGTACATGTACTCAATTGGTAAAGAAAGCAAAGAATATCAATCACATACCTATCACAAAATGCATTGAATTTCCTGATAATATACTAACCAAGAGATATTTTATCTCTTGATCAATGTTTAAATTATGAAATGATAAAAATTAGGTTCTAGAAAGAGTAAGAAACAGATGAAGTTAAACAAGAATGGAGAAGAAAGTGAAGATGTAAATTAACATAGATAAGTCATTTTTTGTAAAAGTTCCATATTATATTTTGGAAATGAAATGCTGGTAAACCATTTTTTGTTTTTTTTCTGATCAGTCTCTCAAGTAATTTATTCTTTATGATATGCCGTATTATTACTAGGACATGATATTAGATGGTTCTATTTGTCCAGCATTCTACATACTATTGCTGAGATGTCTTCATTACTAGCTTATTTCATTAGAAATCACAAACTCAGAGCAGTGAACTCTGGTACTCCACAGTTCTAATGCTCCACTTTCATGATCATGACATTCAGACAACAGCAAAACCTTTCTCCTCAATGCTGCTAATAAAAGATGTGTGCATAAAACGCCTTTAATAATCATTTCTGAGAGAATTGTATTCCCCAAATCAGTGTAGGAACTACATTTTAGTTAAATCTGATATTCCATTTTATTTAATATGGTTCCCAAAGTGAATAATGAGATGTTTTGCATCTTTAAAATTTAGATTACATTAAGTATGTTTGTTTGTTTTATATACTTCAATATATTAGTTTATCAAATATTTCTCTGTTTTCACAATAAACTTTGTTTAGTATAATAAATTTATATTCACACTACCCCATCTAAATGTATAATGTCAGATTTAACAAAACTTAATTTCTTATAAATTCAATGTACTCTACTTTCTTTTATGTAACATAATAATTATTTGGTATTTTCAATAGAGTTACCAATGGCAAGAAAAAAAGAGACACATTTGTTAAATTTAACATCAATTTGAAAAGAATTTTTTTTTCCAAATTGTACTTAATTTACTTAGATGCAAGGAATAAATCTCTGATACTAACTATTCTACATGTAGGCTATAAGCCACATGTATCCATTTTATTTGAGCCTTGTCAGAGTTTTCCTGATATTTCTTGATCAATTAGAACTTAGAAAGAGCCTCACACATAACGTCAGGGATGTCATAATTCCTAAGTAATTATGCAGAATTGAGTACTTTTAAAGATGCAGTCAATGCTTAAGTATATTCATTTGGAATGATCTATTATTGAAGCAAGTACATTATGTTTATTTTACTTTACAACTATCAATTATGGAAATTCAATGTAGCAATGAATAATACAACATCTTTATTCTTGGCTTTGAAATGGGCTTCCTACTCTTTATTTTCAATTATCGTTTTGTTTCTGGTGGAGAACCTGGGTTTTGAAGTTGAGGTAGATTTCCTATGCATATTCTGCTTAGTAAGATTAATGCTTGATCCCACTGTCCAGTGTCAAGCATAGTTCAAAGAAACGTATAAGTGTGAAAAGGACTTAGCTTATTTGGAATGCCTAAATGCTTACTGATAATTTATAAAATACATAAATAATACATATTTGTAAACTACTATGAAAATATTCAGCAATATATTTTTTTTCTATTTGTATTAATAACAGTTAGTGAATCTTTCACAAACCGGAATATATACTTTTTTATTTTTTATCTCTTATTTCTCAAATTGAATATCTGAAAAATATTACAAATATGTCTCTTTAAAGTCTAATCAATTTTTACAGATATATTTTAAATATATTTTTATTTAAATTGGCACATATCAATTATAAACTATATATTCAAAACAAATTTCCAAACTATTCAAAAGCTTGTTCTGTTCTGCAAGTTAGTTAGTCTCTTTCCAGTAAAGTGCTTTTATATAATAGTTTCACTTCCGTTTCCTGAACCATCTTGAATTTAGCAGTGAAATATTCTCATTGGAAGAATTTCAAAATGATGAATGGATCATTAGTTGCATAGCTTCCATAATTGGTGACAGATTAGTAGACCAAAACTTGGGGTTTTGTACTTTAGATTCTTACAAACCTTACTTTTGTGGTGATTATTTTATAAATGAAATATTTATTTCATGACAGTTTAAGCTCAATTTCAAACCACAACACATGCAATGTAGTATTATTGCACATTCTTAAATGCCTACACAGAATTGTATACAGAAGAAAAAGGTTAGAGCAAAGAGTTTGGTGTGCAGAGTTTTTTATTTAATATATCAAATCGAAGAAGGATTTAGCTTAGACTTTCTACCAATTGATCTTTTTATGAAAATGCATCTGAAATAAGATTTAAGATATGCTAACAAAGACTTATTATATAATGATCTTGGACAGATTATAGCATCTTCCTTGCCCTCAGCATTCAAGTTTCTGATGAAAGGAAAATAAGGTATACTGCTGCTGTATGTTTTAATGTATATACTATGCTCATCAAACTGCCTAGTAAGCACTTCTCTTAATTTTCATACTCATATATTAATGTTACTCTCACTTTTGGTTAGAGAACCTTCTCCTCTCAGATAGCAGTGACCTTGGGATGACTCAGAAGGCACTATGGTGCTGAGAAGAGGTGACAGAGGAGTGCTAAGCACTGAGATATCTCTATCACATCTTCCAAGGCTCAGGGTCCATTGCCGAAGAGGTGGCAGAAAGAATGTAAGAGCCAAAGGAAGGGTACGACGCCTTCAACATGCTCCTCCAGACACAAAATGGCCTAGATATCCATGACCTCACAGTGCCTGACACTACCTACACAGGACTATCATAATAGGAAGAAAAGATCATGACATCAAAATAAAAGAGAGACTGATTGAGAAGGGGAGGGAATATGATGGAGAGTGGAGTTTCAAAGGCAAAAGTGTGGAGAGGAAGAGAATTACCATGAGATATTGTTTACAATCATGGAAGTTGTCAATAAAAATAAATAAATAACCAATAAGAATAAGGTATCTCAATGTGGCAATGATCAAGTGAATAATATAGCTATGTTAAGGCATGGATAATACTTTGATAAATTAGATAAACTCATTCAATAAAATAAATGTCAAAAAGGAAAGAATAAATATAGGGAAAGGATATAAATAAAAATAGGAAAGTTACCATAATTAGGTTCTAGTTCAAACACACCAAATAAATGAAACTTTAAATGTGTTAACAAATAGGATGTTTAGCATCTAAAACCAAAAGTTTCCAACATACTGCTCACTAACAGTAATTAGTACATTACCTTTGGAAAATGTTTATTATCTCTCAATTTTGAAAGCATGCATAATTTACAACCCAGCCATAACATTTCTAGGACCTACTTAGAAGTGTAGAAGAAGGTGATATGTGAGGCACAAAGGACCAACTTAATCCTAGGGTGTCATGGGAGTTCTAAACTGCAATCACCCAAAGAAGACATACAGACCAACCTCAGGAACTAAGCCCAAGAATCCATAAGAGGAGATCCAAGGTTTCTAGATTCCAAACATTCCCTGCCACCTTTTCTCGTTTCACTGTCTAATCCAAGTTATCCTCAGCTCACAGTTCAGAGTCCTACACACTCTCTGATCCACCATAAACAATCCTCTATGTTGTGTAGCAATTTCCTCCAAATTAAACCTGAATTGAAAAATTCCCCCAAAGGTGAAGGTCTTCAGAATAAGAATGTAAACAAACATCAAAACCTGAAACTTATAAAAGCTCCAGGAGACCCTCTCTAAGCTTAATGAAGCCATAAACAACTGTATGAGAGGGGAGTCCTCTGAACACAAGCTGCCTGCAATCCTTAGTGAGCTATAGAGATGCAGCTGTTGTGACTCACCTATGCTGGGTGGACTTTTCAGTGATGCAGCTGCCACTAAGCCACCCATGCTTCTATAAGTAACCCATCACCCATGCTCTTCAAGTAACCTTAATAAAAATATTGGCTTTGGTGCCTCCATTCTTAGGTATGTCTTCTTTGTCCATTTCTGGGTTGAAATGGACAACACACATAAACTGATCATTTCCTACTCTTAATTCTGTTGTCAGATGATCATTGGAAAACACAGAATAATTGTTTCACTTAAGATGCCTTCATTCAATACAGTGTAGTTTGGGGAATAGCAAAAGTCTGTTCTATCATTTTAAGAGATTTTTTTTTCTACTTGACTCTTGACCTGTTGTTTGGATTTTAGACACATGCATCTTATTTTTTATTTACTTCATACACTTGTATCCTTTTAAATCAGATTCTCAAATAACTCATTTTTCTTCCTGATTTGAGATTTCAGTGATGATTGTTTGTACTAGGCATTTTGTTCCCTGAGGCTGGGAAAAGTGGACATAAGGAACTCCATATTTAATAAACACTAAGTGAACTACTTATTCTTCCTGTTTATTAATTTTATTTAAACACTCCTAGGAAGGTTAAGTTCACTTACCTGCCATATTGGTTTAATAAATTAATAACTCCAAGACGAGCAGATCTCAAGACTCGGGTTCTTAATCTGAGGCATTAATATGAATAGCTTATTCAAACAAATATATTATTAATCACCTTGACTATCTATGCAATTTGAAGGATGTTTAATAGCCAGGTCTAATGTGAAGTCACAGTCCTTTAGAAAAACTTATTTTAAAAGCATATTTTCTCTTGCTTTATACATGTACAAGATATATGCACATGAATGATTTGTTTCTAACCCTCAAAATAACATTTAGCAAGAGTCAAGCTAGTACTGATGAAATTTAGTTCATGTGGTCACACTATAAATGCAATTCATTCAGGGCAAAGTTTCTATCATATTGTAACATAATTGGGTCAAAGAAACATGGGACACTGATATAAAAATGTTGAGTAAAGTGCAATGTGTTCATGTAAAATCATTTATCTATAACAGTAGAGCTTGTCATCAACAAATAAGAGAGCTGTATAATTAAAAGATATACCAACTCATTTTCATTCTTTATGACAATAAGTAGATACATTTTTTTAAAAAGGCACAGTTATAAAATTTTCTTATACAAGTTAAACTCATTTTTTATGGCTCATTTTGTGAATGAGTGAGAGTGGTCAAAATAGATCACTTTAATGAGCAGAGTTGACAATGAAGTGAGAAACAGTATGATTAAAGAAACTCCTTTTTGGATTTTTTTTTTTATTAATTAGTTTTTTACTCAGCGAATACAGTCAATTTGGTACCATTATTAGGCTCATCCATGACCTACCCCCTCCCCTTGCCCCTTCCTTGTTGAGGTATATGGGTCATGCATTCTGGAGTTAGCCCACAGTTATGGGTAGGATAAATGTCTCTGCGTGTCATGACTTTTATTTAGCCTTCTCCGGTATTGGAATTATTCTAGAATAGATTGCTAGCAGAAAACACCATATTAAAGCATATATTCTGTTTCAGAATGAAAACAAACTATATGTTCATCCAGGGAAGTTGAGTCTAAATTGGATATTCAAAAAATTCATTTAGAGAATCACATGCGATACTATGCAACTTAAAAATATAGTTTGTCAATGATTAATATGTATGTAGTTATTGTTACTGGGTGTTAATTCTTCTCCATTTCTGATTCCTACATGGCAGACTACAGTTTGTCTTTTCTAGTAATGCTCATCTGAAAACTTAAAAATATTGAGATGTTAAAAATTAAAATAGACTAATTTGGGAAGGGAAAATAAATGTCTCATTTATATTTTATGTCTACATTATATTTATAAGATACACTAATTAATTAACTACACAGTTGGGCCTTTGTTTAAGACAAAATATTCTAATAATTTCACAAGAAGTTGTGAACCATGTTCTCACTCTCAGTTATAAATAAAAGCCATTTATATATTTGTGACCATCACTAAGAAGAAACTATGATGAGAAAACTATATATATATAATCTGCATTGTTTAAGAAGATACCCTATTGCCATGTAACACATCCAGCAATAATGGATAAGAACTACATGCACATATATGTGTGGCAGAGGAAAATATATTCCTAGCACATTATATTTGAAGTAAAATGTGTATTTTATCTTCTATCAAGTACTGCCCAAAGGCAAATTAACAATTCAAGAAACATAAATCTTTTAAATAGTATTTATGCATGCTTTAAAAGATTATAAACAGAATTACGGAATGTAAAAATTTATTAAATGAATAACTTTACATTATCCACAGTACTAGAAAACACTGGTGCTATCACATATAAAAATGCAACTTAAAAGATAATTGAAGCTAGATTTTTATAAAAAGATACAAATTTCATATTGCTTTCTCAGTAACATTGAGAGATCTTCAAGTTTATGCTCTCTATTAACGTTTAGATGCGTAAAATTTAAAGTGCAATAAAATGTATTTGAGTCATTTTTTAATTAGTTATGTGCACAGTGTATATACAGCCATGTTGGTACCATCGTTAGCCTCCTCCCTGTCCTCTCCCCTCTGCAAGGACACTCCTCATTGGGGAATATAGGTCATGTATTGGGGGGTTAGCCATCAAGTTTGTAGAAGAGGCAAGGTCTCTGTGCATAATGTCCCAACATGTGGCTCTAACAATCTTTCCACACCCTTTTCCACAAATTTTCCTGAGCCATGTTTGGTTCATTTTAGGTCTACTTCAGTGATGAGTCTCGGGAGCCTCTGTGTGTCTGGATATCTGGTTTGGT
Organism: Dipus sagitta; assembly: GCA_036346955.1. Lineage (NCBI taxonomy): Eukaryota > Metazoa > Chordata > Mammalia > Rodentia > Dipodidae > Dipus > Dipus sagitta. Next base: position 54,232,675 of record CM070774.1, read on the forward strand.
AGGAATTGAGTGTTCTGTGTCTATCTCCTTCACTCTTGTGCTAGTACCAGGTTCACCAAGAAAGCAGTACTCTTGCTTATATTTAGGTCTTTTATTTAGGTAAATTTCTAAGAAGAATTTAAGTGGAAAAGAACTAATAGTATTGCTCTAAATAAACTGATGGAAAATACCACAGATTGATAATTGTTAATACAAATAGTATAATGCCTATTCCTGAACCATATTATAAAAACTAAAATAGCTTTTAACAAGATTATATAAATTCATTTACCTTGCATTTGTATCATTCTTTTAGTTTCTAACATATTTATCTTTCCATTGTATTCCATTATTCATTATATATATTTTCACTATATTCATAATATATATTGGAAAATATCCCATGATCCCTCTATGCAACACAGATGTTTACTGTTGTCTAAGGAATGGGATGATCCCTCTATGCAATGTGCCATGACCTACCTGTATCTCTTTGTTCCTACAGATCTTTGTGATTACATAGCATAGAATATTTCTTGCCTCAGTTCTGCCTATGTGACCTATGTAACCTTGTGACTTCTTATAATACCCCCCCCCATTTAACCCTATGCATCCTTATGGTTTAAGTCCCAATCCTGTTTTTACTACAAACCTGTGGCTATTTGCAATAAAAGCTAACACTCCCAACAGATCAGGGCTGCATCTTGGGATTCCAAACTCTGAGATGCAGACCTGGCATGCCAGCTTTCCTCTTTTTCTTACTTTCTACTCAATAAAACTTGGCCTCACCATATATATATAATCTCCTCTAGATGATACATATATTTACTCCATATTATTTTAAAATATTTTGTTACATAATAATTTTAGTGTCATGCTGACTACAACTTTTAAATGATTTTAGCATACATGTCTGTAAGCAAATATATGTTAGAAGGGAAATAATATGTCTAAGATTTTTTATAAATATAATATAAATTTTGAGGTTAAAACTTACAAATATTTTATAACTGGAATTTATTCATAGGATAGGAGAAAAATACACGTTTTTACTACTTGTTTCCTCCCACTTCCAACCTTTCAGTTGAGGACACTTGAATTTAAGATTTAATTGTTTCAGTAATCTAATATAAGCCTTTTAGAAGTAACTAAAATATTCCACTTGCTTCAATGATTGAGAATGATAGAGAGACTTATAACAGACAAAGCAATCCCTCAATACTGGAAGAAGTGATATCCGGCAAGTCATCTTAGAGAGGGGGTTTGCTTGCTGCTCACCCAACCCCACTCATTAAAGCAATATAGCAGTATATTTTCAAATTCTATTCTGTTACATGATATTACTTATTAGTTTAATCAGTTGTTTCCTGGCTTGAATGTCAAAGTGGTCTAGAAATCTATTCTGAATAACCAACATTTCTTGAAGAAATGTCACATAAGCAAATAAAATAGTAAGTTTTCAGAAGTTTAAGTAGAAAAGTATATGGTTCCCCCTTAGAGGGCAGAAATCTATTCAAGTATTGGCAATGTTCAGATACTACAGATGGAATCTTGATTCTTTAATTGTATTTATTTAGCTGCAACCTGGAACCTATGTTATGAATAATTCAAAATTTATGAAAAGAATGTGTGTCTCTTTCAGATTGTAAGTGATCCAAGTCTGCATATAAACTAAGCTAAAATCTTACAGAGTGTGATCACTGCTGATGTTTTAAAAATATATGACACAGAACTCATTGTATCCTTCAAATAGAGAAACATACATGTGCATTGTCATCAGCAAGCTGGGGTATGCACAGTTACAATAGACTATAGTTAAAGAATAACTGGTAGTACTCAGATACTTGTGGTTATTTCTTCCCAGACTGTGAAAAGGATAGTACACTATAAATTCTACTCAAATATTCTCTGTTCACTGTTGAATAGCTGTTTCCTCAGAACTGAAACATCCCATCCTAGAAAGAGTCTTGATGGAAAGTTCCCAATTTGACCCTAGGCTTGTTAAGACCAGTGAAATATAGTAGGGTCAGGAAGTTCTTGAAATTTAGAAGAATCAAAGGCTCCTGACCACCATTATATAAAGTGTCATAACTGCTGGGAGAGAGTCTCCTTCCCAAGGAGCTGCATGCCACTCTTGCAGTGAGTACCAGGGATACTGATTCCCTAAGTCCTTACAGATGATACAGCTATTTTTGCCCATACCCCTGTAAGTACCCTCAGTAAACTCACTAGTCCACTAAGCTAGAAAGGGGTAGAATGATTTCTTTGGTCTGTTGTCAGTACCCTATCTGAGATGAATAGCAATTTCTTCATGGCTTCTCATGAAAAATTCAAACAGCACACTCAGGTTTCTCACATTGTTGTCTGCTGAAGAGATAATTTTTCCTCACTTGTGCAACACTACTGTTCATGTGGGGGGGGGCAAATTTTTCAATGTCCTGATGTCCCAGCATAACATCACAATTTTGTCATATGAACAACCTACTCTTCCAATGACTTTTTCTATTTTACTTTATAGGCAACATCACTGGTATTTCTTATACTGAAGGTTTTCTTTAATTTTTGATTCGAGTTATAACTCCTTATTTGTTTTATGCTTATTTATTTAAGTTAGTGTGTTAGAGAATAATTTAAAGTGACTTACTTGATCTTAACACATATACAAGCACACATTACTGCTTTCAAGTAAATTTGGTTATTTCACAGAAGAGCTAGAGAAAATACCTGACATATTTCTCAGTACTATATACCATGTGCACACATCCACTCACATCCATATATGTACACTAGACATATATAAACTAAACCATTCATACTACACACATAGAAAAATAAAATTTCCATTGTTTTCAGTGTTTTGTTTTGTTCTTATGTACTTACTGTCATAATGGTTTCTGAAATCTATTGAAAAACTAGGATAAGTTTTGTGTATTGTTGGAACCAATGAAATAATTGACATCCCAACATTTATAGTATATGAGTTTATTTCAATAGATCTATAAAACAATTTATTTCTTAATTTGAATCTATCATACCCTTTCAATGAACTCAACACTTAAGATGCAGACTAGCATGGTGGATACAAACTCTGGCTCTTGATACAGGATATCTGACTCTGAATGCTCTAATACAAAGTCTAAATTGTTTGATAGCCCAAAACTCGTAACAAAACCATTTCAATTTTATATATGAATTTCAATTTATTATAAAATGCTATGGAAAAATTAAACTGGGATCATCATATATATCATGATTACTTTTAGCATTTATACTCCAAATAAAATATACTTCACAGAGTCTAGAGTACATACACTCCACTTAGAATATTACTGCATTAATTATTGTACTCTATGAGAAAAGAGTGATGTTTCATTAACATTAGATTAATAGTAGCTAATAAAGTATCTGATACATGTAGAGAATCATTGACTCTTTGGAAGAATGTACATATATCCAAGTTTGAATAAATAGCTCTTGTAACATATTTAACATATACAAACTAATCCAGATGTAGCAATTAAGTCTTCAAATACCATAATATATGACCTTGAGATTATGTCAATTTGTGCCTCTAAAAGCACAAATAAGACATATACAAGTATATGTGTGTGTGTGTGTGTGTGTGTGTTGATAATGGAACTAATTTTTTCCTGGGAATAAGGTGAATGGCATATAAGGTTTGATCTTATATGGATAGATACATAGATTGATTGGTTGATTGATAGATAGATATAGATATAGATAATTTTCTTAAAAGTCGAAAAAAACTATATCAAAACTTTATTTATTTATTTTTCTTGTGTTAGGGCCTAGCTGTAGCCCAGACTGACCTGGAATTCCCTATGAAGTTTCAGGCTGGCCTTGAACTCATGGCAATCCTACCTCTGCCTCCCAGGTGATAGATTTAATAGTATGTACCACCCTGCCAGGATGTAAAACTTTAATTACTTCCTAAATAATTATATCTGCAAAAACAGAAGTGCAAAATTATGGAACAATACCAAAGTTTTAATCTACACTATATATGGATTTATTATTTTCTTCCTAGCTTTCTGAAATTCAAAAACTGACATAGGTTAATGTGTTTCTCTATTACTTCTTACTCTTTCATTACTATAGTGGCTTTCTGCCTGCAACAAATGGAAATAAATAAATAAAACCAACTAAAAATCAAAAGTTCAATCAATTTGAGAAACAAAGCTGCTTTCTTTTTTAAAATATACATATATTTATTTATTTATTTGAGAGAAAGAAAGAGGGAGAGAGAGAGAGAGAGAATGGGTGCACCAGGGCCTCCAGCCACTGCAAAGGAACTCCAGACACATGCGCCCCTTGTGCATCTGGCTTACATGGGTCCTGGAGAATTGAACCAGGATCTTCTGGCTTTGTAGGCAAACGCCTTAACCACTAAGCTATCTCTCCAGCCGTTAGCCAAGGTTTTAATAAGGTGGCTTCAGCCCAAGTTTGGCCAATATTTTCTGCTCAGGACTGAGTAGGAGAGGCAAGGGAAAACAAGAGGAAGCATGCCTGGACCTGGGTGACCTAGAGCTGCCAGCGACGCAACAAGCTCCAGAGCGCATGCTGTCCTCTGTTGCCATGGGTAATCCTTGAGACACCAGATTAAATATTTAGTATTTGAAGGTACATCTTTTCTTTTGGAATTTAAGTCATAAAGATATTGGTAAGACATCTTGCACCTTACCAGTGAGGAAACTTTTTTTTTTTTTTTTTTTTTGAGGCAGAGTCTTGCTGTAGCCCAGGCTGATCTGGATGGAATTCATTATGTACTCTCAGACTGGCCTGGAACTCACAGTGATCCTCTTATCTCTGCCACTCAAGTGTTGGGATTAAAGACATGCACCACCATGCCTAGCTACTGTTGCACTTTCTATCCTACCAGCAATATACATCTTCTACAGAATATTTATTACATCTTTTATGTCATTTGCTATCTTCTGACTCCCGCTTTCAATTTTCTCACTCCATGTCTCTATTTATTGTACTATTATACTGTCCTTGAGCATGACTTGCAACTGCCTTAGAGGAGAGAAAAATTCTCCATGTTGATGACTAAGCATGTTTTGCAGTGTTATAAAAATAGAATAAAATAAAAAAATTAAATATATTTATAGTTTAACTTTGATCACATTACTTTCGGCCACCAAGTTGATGAGGACAGGGGTACTACAACAACTCCACAAACCAGGCAAAGGGATGCTCACAGGCTCCTGATTCCTCCTGCTCCCACATCACAGGACGCCGCTCTTCTTGCTGCTCTCATTCCCTCTCTTCCTCTGCAGCACAGCCAGCAATTAGGAGGAAAATAAATTTGGAACACCAACACTCTACAAAAAATGCATTAAAGTGCTTCGGGTATATTATTTTCTTGTACTTGCCCAGAAAATAATCTTCTCAGAAAAATAGAAGGATAACCTGTACATTATGGACTGCCTAGATATGAAAGTTGGCCTTCCAGAAACATGTGCTGCAAAGCCAGTGATTAGGAAATGAGCAGCTTCTTTTATTTTACCCCTGTAGATGAAAAGCCCAATAATATATTCCAGAAAATGATGTACTTGTAGCTGTAAGCATCATGAAAGTAATTCTTTATCTTAGTGTGAGAACATTTATTGCTCTTAATATTTGGGGAACAGTAGACTGCATACACCAGGAATAAAAAGTGCTGAAGGAAAAAGTGCCAACTATTACTAAAAGTACTAAGAAACAAATTTAATCTATGGCTTTAATTAATTCAGAAAATATTTTACTAAACAACATATTTTATATCTTGGTACAATATATAAAGTACTGAGTTATATAATTTGGTATTTGACTTAATATTATTTAATTCATGATAAATTATTGGTACTAAGAAGTAACAGAAACACAAAATAATGTTTGATGATCATTTTTTGATAAGCTAATAAATGAACACTATAGAAATTTTAATTAAGAATCCAGATTTTGGTAAAAGAAACAGAGCACAAGTAAATAATTTAAGCAAAAATATTTTACATCTGAAATAATAATAGTTGGGCATTTGTTAATGATGTATGTTTACATTTCGTAATTCTAAATTTCTAAAGCAATATTTAGCCATGCTTTCAGGGGTATGTGAATTTATTTCATATATTTCTTCTACTGTAAGCTAAAACATAGCATAGACATAGATAGCTATTACATTAAAGTTTTCATAGTCTTGGTAATCATATGCATTTTCTGTTTATTCTTAAAATAAATATAATCCAAAGACTACAAAGTGACTCTGTGTAAGAACTGACCTCTAAGATGTAAGTTAACTCATTTGTAAAACAAATTGCTATAAAACCTAATTGAATAGTTGTGATAATCAAATTACATATTTGCCATATGTCTTTAAGTCTGGATCTGACATAAATAATTGCTCAATATATGAAGGAAATAATTGGTTTATTCACAAGATTTAAAAATATATTCTAAATATTCTTTTGATATCCTTAAGCAAAGACTTTTAGAAATTTATAAAATGGTCATTCATTTATTAAAGCAGAGTTTCTTCTAATAGTATTGTAATAACAATCTTATTAAAGCAGCCACAAGTGATGAAAGATGATCTCATTTATTCAAACAATGACTTAAGGACCAGTGAAAACTTTGAATGCCAAATGATAACTGCAATATGATATCATTTGACTTACTAAACATATCATTAACATAGATATTTTATTTTCATTTTTATTATAAATTCAAATTTTCAAATGCCAAAGCTTTGATTGATCTAGAATTACTATATTTTTTTCTTTCTTTCTTTTTTCTTAGTTAGGGTCTCACTCTAGTACAGGCTGACCTGGAAATCACTATGTAGTCTTAGGGTTGCCTCAAACTCATGGTTATCCTCCTACCTCTGCCTCCTTAAATGCTGGGATTAAAGATATGGGCCACCATGCCTGGCCTAGAATTACTCTAGTTTTTATTAAAGTAATCACCCTCATGTCTTTATATCTTTCAATTTACATCATGATTACCTCAGTGTATTTGTTTATTAATTTTCCTTGTTATTTTACACAATTATACTTTTGCATACATTGACAAACTCTTAAGTGATATGAAGTTCATTGTTATGTCTCATTTCTGCTTGAATGAATGTATTCTAGGTACGGATGAAAAGGAAATTGACCAAGTTGACTAAATTTTCTTGTGAAAGTTGAAACTAGAGCTAGATATTTTTCTGCATGCAAAATGCATTCCTGCATATTTATTCTCTAAATGTTAGAGTATCAAGTTTAAAATTGTGACTTGGGGTTTAATTAACGTTTTAATTAATTCAAGCTTTCTGTATTTTTTTTAGCAACAAAGCCCATATTTCAGGGGCCTCTTGGAGGACAATGGGTAAGCAGTGATGGGCAGAGTTGGGGGTTTCATCTTTCATGCAAAGTAAGAATGTGTGACATCCAAACCTCCGTTAAAACAAATCCATGGAAACCAACCCAAATCCATTTTGTCCTAAGAAAGCAAATTCCACTGGGGGCTGTTCTGAATTCCTGAACTCAGATCAGAACATAGATATTAAGATTCAGTGGCTGGGAAGAGAGGACCAATGCACATTACCCCATCTGAACCATTGAGTCATAATTGTAATCATCTAGGTTAGACTCCAACATAGAACTGCAGAGAATAAACTGTTAACCCAGCATTTGCAAGAATAAAGACCACTAACCACAAATTATGGCTAAATTGAAGCAAGCTTTTAATTGTGCGCAATAGAGCCAGTTCGGTGGCTGCCTCCCTGAGGTGGGGTGTAGGGAGCAGCCTTGGGTCAGCTTCTCAAGCTCTTTTTATAGGGCAAAACCATAGAAATCGCAAGGTAGGGTGGTTCAGAGGCAAGCAAGCCTGGTGACAGAAGCAGACCAGCCATTACAGTTAAACTACTTCCCGGAACGTTATGAATACACAATCCTGGGAACAGTAACCACGGAACAATTTGTGGCCCCAGATCAGACACAGAAACTTAATTTAGTTATCATATCAAAATGGCTCTTGCTGTTAAAATGGAGTCAGGTTAGCTCTTCAAAACTACAGAATCTGACTATTGGCTGTGGATGGGTGCTATTTTCTTTTTCTGACCTGTTAATTTCATTGAGCCTACTTAGCCACCTATTCTGTACTCATAAGTCTTATCTGAAAACACATACCCATGTGTTTAAGAAAGAGGAAGAGCAAGCTCTCTTTCAGAGGTCAATCTGTGGAAACAAAAATCATGATTAGACACCTCTCTTCATTTGTCATCTTTTTTTACAGTAGTCATATTTGCTCAGCTAATCTTAGGGCATTTCAAAAACAAGTTATGGGAAATGTAATATGCTTTATAACATAGGGTATATAACAAGGTCTAAAATAATGTACAGGTTTTGCTAGATATAGACAAGGAAAAAGCAACTACTCTAAATAATAGCTCACTAGTAAATTGCTACAGTTTAAACTAGTCTCATTAGTTCCAAAGCCTTAATAATTTTACTTTAGACAATTAGGGAAAAATAGGAATGATATAAATGAAACACTTTGAAAACTCTATGTATAAAGCAGAAATTTGGGGGGGAGAAAAGTTAAATTTTATTTATCCTATTTTAGTGAAGTCTCTCGGTTAATGGCTGCTTATAAAGCACAGCATCAAAAACAGTTACTGGAAAGGCATTATAGAGCTAGACAGTGTCAGGATGGCCTTGCTATCTCAGTCTTGTTGGAAAAGCAAAATATCCCAATCTTGACAAAAATTCTGCCACTCACATAGTCAACTGGAAACATCAGAACCCAACACTTCAGACACAGAATGTTCATTCAGACAAATTTCCTATGTGACCCTATTCACTCATTGTGGTCCCTTTCTCTCTTCAGCTCCTCTGAAGTATCCTCAAAGGATCTCCACTTGACTTCCAGGCCTTTGGATACTGCTTCTCTGACATGTGGGAAACTCAGCTTGCCAGGATTCAAGAAAAATACCTGTATTCTTCACTCACTGCCACTGTAAGAGCTTGATTGGGACAATATCCAATAGTAAGGACTGCCCTGGGGACAGCATTTTCAAAGAATGCAGTATCTGTAAAGCATAGATGGTTTCCTGTCACTGGGTAACCTTCTGTATTCAGCAGTGTAACCATGTAAATTATCATCCAAATTAGGATTATTGTGAGATTTACAGGCAGAGCCACCAGTAATCACACAGGCTGACAGCATAAGCTGGGACTGTCACAGATATACCCGAATGTGCTGTCACATGTAACCTAAGTGTTTAAGTCACTATAACTCCTAGTTTACTTGTCATTCTTCTTAAGTAATTAAGAGGAATTAGTGATTTTCTTTCTCCTCCTTCCACTCCTCTTCATTCTTCCTTACCCTCTTCTCCCTCCCTCTTTCCCAGTATCTCTCCCTTCATATATTTGTTTTGAATTAATTCTGAAATTTTAATGATTGGATTCCTTCTGAGAACTTCTAAGTATCACTTTATAGTTCTGACATTGTACCAGGTGGCTAGGCAAGGGGAGTGCGATGTGATTTTTCTAGTTAAACAATTTTTAATCAGAGGACTTTGCCTAAACTTTTAGGGAAACTCTATGAATTTTCTGAGGTAAACACATTACATTGACACAGGCTGGTATTGAAATAGCAATTCCTTCTACTATTACTTCTACTAAGGAGATGCAGGGGAAAGAATGAAGGAAGGAGGGATCTTACAGGGGAGGAGAGAGAGAGAGGAATTAAAACACTTTGCTGAGAGTACGCATGTGCTGTGTTCCTGTTCTGTCTTAGGCCCTTGTATTAAATCTATAGATATTGTCCGTATTGAATGTACAGTACTGAAAGAAAACAGGAAAGATTTTACAGTCACCCACAGTTTCTAAAGTTGATAGAATTGTGGTAACCACTTAATGAATTTACAATTGTTGGCATATTTGGTACCATAAAGGTAAATAAATTACTTATCTGATAACATATGGCAAATGAACTATTGGAATAGTATTTAAATTAGTGTAATTAAGTATTAAAAGTCAACATCATCCTAAATTTACTTACATAATTAAAGTATGTTAGGCATTTCACAAAGAGGATGAATTTACTTTGATTTGTCATTCTCATTTGCTTCATTGGCCATTAACTGTAAAGTTATATTGGCTTAGGTATACCTTATTAGGACATCAATATGTAATCTGAACATATACAAGTCTACTGCTATCAATTTACCTGAAATACATTCTCTTGCATTTTTGAATTACCATATGCCTAATAATATCAATTTTTAAGTCCTAATTTATAAAAAAAGTGTGCCCTCTCTGTTGAATCAAGAATTGTTTTAATATTTTACTTATTTATTTGAGAGAGAAAAAATAGGGAGAGAGAGAAAGAGAGATAATGGCCTCCAGCCACTGCAAATGAACTCCAGATGCATGCACCCCCTTGTGTATCTGGCTTACATGGGCCCTGGGTAATTAAACCTGGTTCCTTTGGCTTTACAAGCAAGTGCCTTAACTGCTAGCCCTTGAATCAAAAACTTAAGTTTGTGCTGTTTTACATAATCTGCACCGTTCCTCTAGGAAATGGAATTCTGCTTGTTATGGATTTCATTAGATTTTAATAAAACTTTGACATATGCTTTTCACCTCTTTTCCAATATCAATTTTGGTGATCAAGAAAATAACAGATGACATGCATCTATTAAAAAAGTATTAAAAATATTTTTAAAAAGCATACAAATGACAAAAGAAAGCGTGAAGAGAAGGAATAAAATTTGAATACATGATATACATATATGAAAATGTCAGAATAGAAAAAAATAAATAAGCATTTTGTAAAGAAATAAGGAAAGACCACTTCTGATACTGTAGTCTCCCTTAAAAAATGAAGTGCTTTCAAGAGCCCATATAGTCTTCATATTTTTGCTCTTTGTAATAAATTATAATCAATACACTACATCTTTATTTTGATTAATTGTACAAAATCCATGCAAATTGAAATTATGCTTAAACTCAAATTTATTATGAAATTAAAGTAAATTTGCCAAATAATCATGAAACAAGTCCCAAGGAAGTCCTAAGAAGACCCAAAGAACATGAACTTGAGAAGGCAAAACTGACACTATTGCAGCCAAGAGTGATGTCCTTGAAGGTTGCTTAACCACAAACTCAAGGTCAGCATGATTTTTCTACAGTGTATTTTATATGCTTTTGAGGTAGAGAATGCTCAGAAATAACTACTGTGTAAAGCACAGAAATCAAATATAGAACAAACACATCACTCTAATATCAGATTTTCACAATGACTTCTTAGCTAATAAAATTTTAAAATGACTTTTTAGCTAATAAAACCATGGTGACTATATTTGACAACTGTATTAATCTATTATTTACTGAATCAGTTAACACTGGAGCAAGAGGAAATGTTATGCTGCCCCCTAGTGTAACTATTAATTTTGTAGCATCAGAACTGAAATGATCAAAGACAATAACAAGGCTTTCCATTGAAGTTTTGAGAACCACTGGTGAAAGTTAGGAGAATCACAAGCTTTCCTAAAGGATCATCATCCTGTAATCCATGAACCTTGTAAGGTAAATAAATAGCTGATATCTAAATGTTTTCTAAGGATTTTCAAATCTTCATCTCCAAAATATTTTGAGTACCACCCATACTAAAGGGAAGATTTTATGCATTATTTTGATAGAGATAAAAATGCCATGATGAATTGGGTGCCATAACCTGAATGCTTATGCATGCCCAAACTAGAATGTTGGAATCCAGATTCTGAATGTGATGATACAGAGAAGAGTGCTTTCAAAGATACTTAGGCCACAAAATGGCCAATCTCATGATTAGATGGATATCATGATAAATCTTTATAAAAGATGTCTGAGAAACTTCTGTTGCATACTTCTTCCATGTTATGGGAGAGTGGAAAAATGCATTATGAGGAAGCCCTTATCAGACATCAATCACCCAAGTAGGATATTTCAGCTGAGAGTGATAACTTTCATCTGTATGTATGCCTTTCACTCACTGTATTGGGAACAATAATACAAGTGCCATGAGACAGGAAAAGTGGTATGGTAAGGTTCAGAAACAAAGTGTATGAATTACATAAATCTTGACACAATGCATTGTGAAGAGAGTGAGTGTTACAGCAGAATATGCTAAATAGATACCATAGCTCATTGAGAGCTTACATGTCAAACCTAGGACAAATTTATCAATATTATTAATCACATTTGATCCACAAACTAATCTAGATATGCATCACTTCTGTGATAAAAATGTAACTGACAGTGAAATCATAAGAGAAAGGAACTTTTTAAGCTTATAAAGCTAGTGACCAGGTGTCTTCTCTTGTCTGATTAATTCATTCTGCTTGCTAAAATAGCACTGATTTGACTGGACTAATCATGAGCCAATTTAATAAATCCTGTTCCCAAACTTGTCTGTATTTTGCAGTTTTGGGGAACAGATTTAGCCAAAGATGTAAGACTACATTATTAAAAAGGACATCATGAAAAAAATATATTTTTGTCCTTCCTTCCTATTCTTTTTTTGTTCTTGAAGCAAAATTGGCATTTATTAAGAAACTATCTTAATATAGATTTAAGCATATACATTAAAAGGGGCAAGGGGGAGAGAAAGAGAGACTGACTTAGTAAAAAAAGTGGAACATGCTAAAGATATATGTGTGTCTTCTCTAGAGAAAAAGTCACCATTCCTCACTGAGTTTAAGAATATACAAAAGAATATAGTGATGATAGTGGAATTAGTAACCAAACAGCAAAAACAGGGAAATGCAAGTAAGACCCTAGTGTTTTGTCTTGTCATTTTCAAGCCAGTTAATGTAATAAAATATCAATGTACATATTGCTAAGGATATGATAATATGAGATAAAACACTATTTAGATGAATAGATGGTAATAAGGGTTTGGTTTATAGGCAGGTCTCACTATAACTGCCCACAGAAGGAGAGGATATACATTCAAACATTTAGGATATAACTTCAGACAGATCTCATAACAGAATGCCTTTGCATTTAGTCACTGTTTAAGTGGGTATTTCATAAAACCAAATTTGATGCAAGAACAATTTTGAAGCAAAAGGCTTTTTTTTCTCTCTCTCTCTCTCCCATTAAGGCCCCATCTTCAACAACGATTGGTGATTGGTTGAATTATCAGGATTTTCCAGAGGAAGCATGAAGTTGGTATATAGAATTCCCATTGCCACTGCTGGATTAAGTTACAGAAGCCATTTCCACTGAATAAGGTGAGGATCATGACTAATTCCATCTTTCCTCTCATTGATCAGTATTAGAACATAAAAGTCACTCCAGATGTACTTCTTACCTTTCAAATAATTTTCGTCTGCAATAGTCCCAGCCACCACACACTAACACCCTACATTACACCATACTCTTCATGCTTTTCACAAGCTGTACAAAGTACTTGGCAAACTTTGGCATACCAGACTGTTCTAAAGTTTCTCAAATCAAAAGTTGACCATTCCACACATTACCTGTTTTCAGGCTTCCTGCCTGAGTAACACATGCATAGCTACATGGGGTGGATGCTATCAACCAAATGGCTGGGTCTCCCTAATGCTGTCATTGTGATGCACTGGAATGATGATGTAGTGATGTAGTAGTGACGAAAGTGCAGCTCATGATCCTCATGACAAGGGTTCATGACTATAAAATGCCATTAGATTCACCTCCACCTCCACTCTATACTTTGTGAGGATATAACAAATGCAGGAAGATGCCCAGGCCAGGCAAGAATCAGCCAGCACTTTAATCTGGGAATTTCTCAGCCTCCAGATGTATGGAAAGCAATTATGTTGTTCTGGACAGACAGTCTATATCCACTTGTCATTTCAGGGCAAACTTAGTATAACAAGTTAGGTTTGCATTATGAATAATTTTGGCCCACAGTGGCTAAGTGTGGGAGGAAAACCATTGCATTAGAAGGAACCAAAGCTCCTCTTCCAAAACATTTCATATGGGGCTGGAGAGATGGCTTAGCAGTTAAGCACTTGCCTGTGAAGCCTAAGGACCCTGGTTCGAGGCTCGATTCTCCAGGACCCACGTTAGCCAGATGCACAAGGGGGCGCACGTGTCTGGAGTTCGTTTGCAGTGGCTGGAGGCCCTGGCGCGCCCATTCTCTCTCTGTCTCTATCTGCCTCTTCCTCTCTCTGTCTGTCACTCTCAAATAAATAAATAAAAACAAAAAAAAATTTTAAAAAATTTAAAAAATATATTTCATATAAGTTTCACAGAGAGTTATGGAATTCATAGGAGGTTCATGCACAAGAGGAGACAAAATGAGCACAAAGACTCAGTGCTACCCCCAACACTCCTGTCATTGTCCCAATGTCCTGCTACCTCCACTGACTCCATAAAATCCATCAAGATCAAACTTGTTTCATCCTGTGCCTACAGTGATACTGCTTATCACATGTCCAGGATTCACGAGATGACCCTCCCTCCCTAATCTTCATGTCCCAAGCGGCAAGCCTAGGCTTTTCTAGTATAACATTCCATAGGACCAGAAACTTTTAGACTGTGTTCTCTTGAATTCTTAAGTGTCTATTATTAATAACCATCAATAGTTTTGAGCTTTCACCAGAAACTTCACCTTTTTCTTCAAATAAAGTTTGTTTCATTGAAAAGATCACTATCTCATACCTGTCTCAAGAGGAGTATGTTGTTCTCTGAAGTTCTTTATTAATGGGAAAATAATTAGCCTAACATTAACCTTGATCCATGTTGATATTTCTTAACCATTTCCTTTACTTCCTCATCAATAAAAGTACCCATCTTTTATCTCACTTCTTCAAATTCTCCTAAACCTTCTCCAATCAACTTGTCCTTCGGATCACCTTGTCTCTTTTTCCTCATGGTTTTGGCCTTTTAGTCCTTGGTTATATCAGAAAAAAATACATAAATACAAGCTCCTAAGATCCTCCAGCTAGAAGCTCATCCTAGTCTAAAAGTGAGGCCTTGTATCTACTTGTCAATAATATCCAATTTCACAGTACACTAATAACAGATGAGGTCATTCTGTGTTCTGTCTGGAACTAGAGAAAATCAAAACCACTTCTCAGGCATTTCCGAGTACAGGCAAAAGTGAAGCCATTGCTTTTATTACCCAGTCCCCAATCTACCAACTAGCATGGCCCTGGCTTCTCTACAATTGAGACATTACTGCTACTTGTCCCTCTATCCTCCTTTATGAAAAATAGTTACTATAGAATTGGCCCTCATTATTACAGTACAAAACTCCAGATTCCTAGTGGTGAAATACCACAAGTTGTGTCATAATGTGCAGCATTTTGTGTTACACAAATACAGACCTGCTAACATCTTCCAACTTGAGTTATCTGTGTTCCTTGTGATTTGGGGCTGGTGCATGTAAACATAATTCTGCAGTTTTTCTTTGTTTGTTTTTTTTTTTTTTTTTTTGAGGTAGGGTCTCACTCTAGCTCAGGCTGACCTGGAATTCACTCTGTAGTCTCAGGGTGGCCTCGAACTCTCAGCGATCCTCCTACCTCTGCCTCCCGAGTGCTGGGATTAAAGGCGTGCGCCACCACGCCCGGCTCTTGTTTGTTTGTTTGTTTGTTTTATTGAGGTAGGGTCTCACTCTAGCCCAGGCTGACATGGAATTCACTATGGAGTCTCAGGGTGGCCTCGAACTCACCGCGATTCTCCTACCTCTGCCTCCTGAGTGCTGGTATTAAAGGCGTGTGTAACCACGCCCAGCTAATTCTGTATATTTTTCAATAAGGCATTTTTAAAATGTAAAAGCTTTATTATACAATACTCCATCTAAACAAGTGTGTTTGTGTTTGTGTGTGTGTGTGTGTGTGCGTGCGTGCATGTGCTCATGAATACACACACACACATGCATGCACACATGGATATGTGCACATATGCCTCTATGCGTAGGCATACAAGTGCGTGTGCATCTGAGCATGTGTGTGCACAGCTTTATGAATGCCAGAGGTTGATGACAGGTGTCTTCTTCAATGACAGTTGGCTTTACTTACTGAAGTGGGGTCTTTTCTCTAGACCCTATACCTCACAGATACCGCTAGTCTAGCCAACCAGTTTGGGTTCTTTCTCCTGCATGAGAGCTACAATTACAGGTTGCTGCCAGGCCAACCTGGTATTTCCATGGGTGCTAGGGATCAAAACTCATGCTTCTACGGCAACTGTTTTATCCACTGAGCTCTCTCTCCAGCTCCTATGACTTCAATTCATATTACAAAATTGTGTACTTCTAAAACTAAGCTTAAAATATTTTCTTTTTTAGAGATAGCCTTAATCCATTAAAGTGCAAGAAGAACATTGTGATAAACTGTTGGACTAAAACAGGGAAGAATGGCTGTATTTTACATAGTTAGAGAAGGGTATAATTTAGTTTTTTTTTTTGGAAGTGAGGTTTCTGGGGAGATAGGCTGTAATACAGATAATGATTTCAAATACTGGTATTGTAGACTTGTTAACAGAGGAACAGGAAAAAAAGTCATAATATGCTCAAATTTAAACCCACATACACATCAGCAATTGACCATTCCCTATTAAATCCAATAATGTTTCTGTTTTGTCATTTAGTAGCCATATTGTCTGATGCTTTGTGTATCAAAATACTTTAATAAGAACTGTATGACTGTGTGTGTATGTACACGATTTATATTAAGGAAGTGGTTTGTGGTTATAAAGGCTAGTAAACTGGAACTATGAAAGTCAGTCTGCCAAACTGGGGACTTCAGGCGTGAGCGGATGCTGCTAACTCCAGGCAGCAGCTTTGTCACAAGAAAACTCAGGTTTTGCTCCAAAGGATTATCCACAGTTTGCATGAAGCCAGCTCACTTTTTCTGAGGTAACATCCTTTAAACTTGAAGTCCACTGAGTTTAGATGTTAGCTATAACTACAAAATGCATTATAGCAATTAAATTAGTATTTGATTAAGCAAATGGCTCCTATTCATCATATTAAATAGACCTCATGTTTCTAAGGCTGCTTAGGAAAAATAAGTTTTCTTATCATTGCAGTACAGCACTTCCCCCATAAACATTTGATTATGAAAAGAATTACATTGAGTATGCAACTTTATTTCCATGATGTCATAGCGTATAAAAGAGTTCAGAATAGTCCAGCTGGTCATGAACTTTGATCACTTTTCATGACAATGTTTGAGTTCTGATTATTTATTAGCCACAAATTATCTTCCATCGTTTTAGGAAGTATCAACAATACATTCATAAAAATAATATAAATATAATATAAATAATAATAAATTTATAATATATAATATATAATTATATAATATAATTATAATAAATAATATAAATATAAATAATATAATCTTGCTAGCTAAAGTTACCATCATAAATATAGTAAACACTGTAAGCTCTTTTTGAATGCAAGTTTAATTTAGAATGAAAGAAAAAAGAACAAGTAATTTCTGGCTAAATTTTTGCAATGAAAAATAACAAAATTTTATTCTAATTATATGTTTATGGTTGACAATACAAAACGTGATAGGCAGACACAAATAATATCTTCATATACTTAGCTGTAGTATGCTATAATTGGTTCCTTCTAACAAATGATTAATCAAACTCCCTGTGGATAGCATAAACCCTCAATAGAGCTATCATAACTCAGCAGGGTTACTGGAAGAAATTTCTTCAAACTTATATTATTTCACAATTGCTTAAAAGTATGAATTATACCATACATGTGACTTTTTTAACTGTGTTGACCATTCTCCAAATATTTTTGATTGTAAGTTATTATTAAACAAGAGTTAAAGAATATAGAAAATAAAATACTATTCAAAATTACATTTGAAGTAAAACCAAAACTATAAGTCTAGTGGCCTAACTGAAAACCTTCTACAATACTGCATTTGATTTTGTTTTTACTTTGTGTTAATGCTGGGAATTGAGGGTAAGCCTTCAGTATGCCACGCAGACACTACTCTTCTACCGAGCTACACTCCCGAGCCCAAAGTGCACAAATTTAAATTACCATCTCCAACTCCATAGACGGTTTTTAATAGGATTATTCTCCAACATAGTTAATCTGGAAAAGACTGTCAATCAACTCCGTCAGCACATATGGTTAATGAATACAGGAGAAAAATAGGAATTCACTGCAAATATTTTTATGATCATTATCTTTCTGTAAGTTGATACAATGAAGGACATATGTAGAAATGTCAATGATTCAATTTTTCCATAGAAAAACTTTTTATTTTAAATCTTATTTTTATTTGTTCTTTTGTTAGACAGAGAGAGAGAATGGGCATGCCAGGGCCACTAGTCACGGAAAATGAACTCCAGATGCATGTGCCACCATGTGCTTATGCGGGATATGGAGAATCCAACCTAGGTCTTTGGGATTCACAGGCACATGCCTTAACTGCTAAGCCATCTCTCCAGCCCTTTTTAATTTTTTTTTATTTTATCTTTATTTATTCAATTATTGGAGACACAGAGAGAAAGGGAAAACACAATTTTTGAACTCAGCAGATATAGAAAAATGGAAATGCTTTCATCGTTAGAAACGGTGGTATAAAATAAGTGAAAATTCCACACAGCTAAAGAAAAGTACGGTAGAAATTGTTAAACTAAAAATCCCATTACTTTTCAATTAACATTGATATTCAAATATTTTAAGCACTGATCAAACTAAACAAACTTCAACCTGAAATTTGTCCTGATACAACCTTATGTGATCGCTAGACTGGATGCTCCTTGAAACTTTTCCCAGTCAGTATTTTCAGAAGGAAGACAACTGACAATATAAATAGCCCAGACCACATTGTTGAAGATCTGAGAAGTACTAGATCCTATGCCCCTACTGGATTTCAGCTAATAGAACTCAAGCACTATTTAACGTACAAAAATATGATACTATCCTCCTTTACAATATTGAGCACATTTTTGCATCATGCCAAGAAAAATTTAATTGTTAAAGATTTTATTATTTAAATGTGTTCTGAAAATGCAGATGCTATAAGGTTTTACTTAAAACATAGAAAATAATAAACAGCACATTCATTTTGGAATAGTGATCCACAGCAACAGTCTTTGAATGCATAAATTGAAATAACTTGAAAGAATTAATGACTGATAACATGAACAAGTTCATAAAATGACAAAGTTTGTGGATCTATTAATATATCCCCTGCATCCACCCACACCCTTAAGCTCCCTTGAGAGTAATTTAACAATGGTAATTTTCATTATTGTTAACCCAGCAATCTGGTCTCTTCTGTTTTATAGTCTGAATATTTACCAAAATGGTTTTGAGTGAATGGAGAGACTTTTAAATCACACTTTCTGGGAGACATCAAAAATCTACAAGGTGTGACATGAATAACAAATTATAATTTATAATGACAATTAAAACAAAAGATTACATGCTATATTTTAAGATCTATCTCAATTTTATCAGCTCTTGTATAAACAAAAGTAAAACAAAACAGAACACTTACATTGTCCAAAATTAACACACACAAAAACATCTTTAGTGACAAGAAATTCATAAACATGTCTGAAGTTGTTAAGATTTCTTTTAAAGCAGAATCAAATTGAGCAGGAACATGACTGACTAATTTGAAGCATATCACACAGTGTATAATAGACAGAGGCTACTGTTTAATTTAGACACTTGAAGAAACTTTAAGGAATTAAACAACAAGTACATAAGACTCAATTGATAATTTATTTTCTTACTAAGCCTAGTGCTCTCTATCCCCCCCACCCCCAAAAAAATGACTGAGGCCCAAACTTAGTGATATCTACACTTTTGAAGATAAAATAAAATAAATTTAAATTAAAGTGAGCTTGTAATTATGTACTATTTCTCCTCCTTAGAGGAAAGTAGAAAAGAAAACTAACTTCAACAAAACATGTGACACTGCACTATCTCTTAATCATATTATTACACTGATCCTTTTATATTCCATAATTTGGAATATTTTTGAGAAATATGTAGTATAACACCAATTTATTTTATGAACTCAATACCACTACTGATTCTTTTTAATTTCAGTAACAAGAGATAATGAAACATGTGATATAGCAAGATGCCAAGAAAATAACAGAATGCAAACCACAAATTAGTAATGGCCTCTAAAAGTTCAAACCCCAAATTTCACATGAAAAGTGATTAAACATATATTAACTTTCCAAACAAACATGTATACTTAGATATGTGCTAAAAATTTTAAGACATATGAGTAGGACCAATAATTTTATGGATCAATTTGAAAAAATAACTTAATCGTTTTATTCATAAAGTAGATGCTTACAAAATTTAAAAGTTAAAAGGAGACTACATGGGAAATAAACTTTATTTACTTCCCCTAAGCCCTCTAGTTTATCCAGGAATATTCTGGGTCACTAATAAAATATTGATTTGTTGTTCCATGAAAGCTATATCAAGAGAGGATGCAATTTGTTACAGAAATTATAAACAAGCAAATTCACATTACTATTTGCTTGTAAGACATAACAGAATTGAAGATTTTCATATTTTTTAATTAAAATTGCCTAGTGGGAAATGTTAATAAATAAGTTCCTTATTAACAACAAGATAGGTCTTTCAGTACCTTTTTTTTTTTTCTTGTTTAGGAATTTTGTGTTGAGTAGACAAAATATGGCCTCTGAAAAGTACAGTATAATTTGAGGATCTCCACATTAAGAATAATAGGATTACATTCTTGGGTTTAGGACTGTAGAAATCATTCAATGTCACTAAAATCTGAATTATACTGGTTATTCTACAAGTAACTTTTATTCCCAATAGGATACCATACTCATAGAATGACATCTTAAATTCCTCTTACCAAGTTTTGGAAATCTATAAAATTATTTTCATGGAATCTAAATTTTAAGAGAAATTATAAATGCTCAGTAATAATCTAGTAATTGAACATAATTAAACTTTTGGGGGTAAAGAAAAATTGCAAGAGTGGCTTTAAGTTAGACTTCCTGAAAAAAAAAAAAAACAGCAATCTGAGATGTTAACAAAGCCTTCTGAATGTAAAGCATGCATTTTAAACAAAAAAACAAATATATCAAATTCAAGTTTAAAACAGAGTGATTAACATCTCTTAATCATTACTCCATGATTGTAAGGTTAATATATTAAATATATAATTTAACTACCAACTTAAAAAATGCTAAAGACATGATATGTATAAAGTCTTCAAGGAAATTTTCCTAAGTGTGTCATACAATCG
The DNA here is from genome assembly GCA_036346955.1 of Dipus sagitta. NCBI lineage: Eukaryota > Metazoa > Chordata > Mammalia > Rodentia > Dipodidae > Dipus > Dipus sagitta. The sequence goes on from CM070774.1 coordinate 54,253,910, forward strand.
TTTTAGTCTATATGTATGTTTTTAGCAAAGTTGGTCCTTCTAAAAATTTCAGGTCCTATTACCTATTTTTAACTGATGATAAGTCTTAGTTTATACTAATTCCCCTTAGCCTCCTATGGGTACAAATATTTTTTATGGAGGCACGGAGAACACTTTCTTTAATTAAAATAATTCTCATAAATAGAATTTATTTTATTATACCTTAGAACAAACACATAACTACTTTTTTCACTAATAAAACTCAATAAACTCATCTAAAATTGGACACATATGCATTTTTCTTATAAAGAACAAGCCTCAAATATATTAAAATCCTGTTATAAAAATCTATATCAACTCAGTCAGTGTAAATGGCAGACACACAATTATGAAAAAAAGCCAGCCTATGAACAACCTGGAATTAGTCTTAGGAAAGTCCCCACAAGTTTCTGTCTTAACAATCAAGAGAAATAGGGTGAGAGCATTTTCAAAGCAGATTATCCTCCCTTGCTGCTTCTGTTATTTAATTATATTTGGCTTTATTCATCTCATTTGAGGACTGTTTTTTATCCACCCATTTTTAATCGCAAAGTTACACAGGCAAAACTAGTCTTTCATCGTGCTTTTGTGACTATGAGAGATTAAGCACTAATCAGCTTGAAGCACACAAGCAAGCAGCATACCTAATTCCACTGTCCTCAGAAACCTGCAGTCATTTAGGATTTAAGATGCACCACTGAAACAAGCTGAACTTTGGGAAATGACTTTATATTTTTGAATGAACTCTATAGGAAGTTTTAACACCTATATTATTATAAATAAGTTTGGAAATGACTTCTGGTTCCATGAGTTTTATTTCCTTATGTGAAGCTTGGTTTGAAAGTAAAGTTAAAAGTGTTTTGAAGAGTTTTCTTCTAAATGAAAGGTTTTTCTTCAATTGTTTTTTTTTTTTTTTTTTTTTTAAGTTTTCTGTGTAGGGAGAACACAGTTTCAATTGGTGCTCTAGATTCGAGTAAAGAAGTGTTCAGGAAACTTCCTTAGTCGGTGATAACAGAAAATAGCCCCATCCAGAACAAGAGAAACATGCGTCAGTGCTGTGTTTGAAATGAAAGTTGGTATCTAACACAGTGATGGGAAAGGAGTCAAATGACCCCAAGTTAGTGTCTTAGTTTATTTAAAACTTCAGATGAGAACGATTCATTTTTGAAAAACACGCATCATAGTTCTTTATTCACATATATATTTAAGGATACATAATAAAGGTGAGATAAAGAAACCCAAATTTACTTTGGTTATATTTGAATGTGTCCCTGAAGTTCTTTATCCACTCCGGCTAAGTAAAAAAAAAAAAAAAAAAAAAAAAAAAAAAAAAAAAAAAAAGAGAGGGAGAAATGATCACTAATGGACCCGGACTGCATGAAATCGCACATGTGTATTACCACCTCACTTTAGCTGGTCTATCTGCATTACTTACACTAATGAGGCTTCGCCCTACTTCTCTTTTCCTGTATGGAAGGCCATGCATCTCTAGAAATACCAGTGCATGTAAGTTGGTCCTGGTGGGAGGTTTTGTGGCTACGGGAATTAGGATGAAAAGTAGAAGCTATCTCTATGCTCAGCACATCTTCCCCCACCAATCAGAAGTGCTCTTCCTACCAGGACGCTGAACGATGAAGGTCTGTGAGCCAGTGAGAACATTCCAATGGTTTGCGGGTTCTGCTCCTCTAACATGTCTCCTCCTGTCTCTAATTGGTCATGGTGATCACCCTTCACACCCCATATCCCCAAACTACAGAGTGACAAGCTGAAAGTTGACAGGATGGAGTTTGAGAATCATTCTCTTGAGCTCAGAAAGGACAACTCACTAGAGAAGTGGGCTGCCAGTCAGTCCTTCAGGGAAGAACAGAGATGCAAACTCTTTCTGAGACCATCACACAGTCCGGCCACCTGCTCTGTGCCACCAGCCACATGCTCCCTGCCTCCATCAGAGAACCCACACCCTCATTCACCTTCAGCTCCCTGAATGGGAAGATGTTCAGGGATCACTTGGGGGTACTCTTTTTTTCTTTTCTTCAAAAGATCCTATTAACAATAACAATATTCCACAATAGGACTGTGATCAGATATGAGGCTGTGGTCATCCTAGGCATTACGGAGTGTGGTGGAGAGAGAGTGGAAAGCCTTGTGGAAGAGTCAGGAAAAGCCATTGAATCACAAGACCTCTTCCCTTCTTGATTCCTCATTCCTACCCCACGCCCATCAGACAGATAAATGAATGCATTCCAAGACAAATTAAATCGCAAAAGCTTCCAAAGCTAACAGTAAGCACAATCCCAAATGTCCTCTTGGAGAGAGAGACAAGAGAGGAGAGAGGGAGAGAGAGAATATGAATGGACATGAATTACCAGAGTTTTGTTCCCGTTCTTGCTGAGAGGGCCCCGGAAAACTCCCTTGATGTTGCGAAAGTGTCCGTTGCTGAGATGCGTGGAGCTGATGACAATGTAGTAACACTCCATGGGGCAGCCGCCGCCTCTCCTCCGCAGCCGCCGCTTCCTTCCATGCACCCGCGCCGCAGCCGCAGCCGCAGCCCGATCGGGGCGGAGCGGGGGGCCGGGGCCGGGGCCGGGGCCGGGCGCGGGGAGCGAGCCTGCTCACTGCGCCCCTGTGCGGAGCGCGCCCGGGCTCCGCCGCCTCCGCATGCCGGCCGCGCTCGCCCGCGCCCCTGCGAGTGTGTCTCTTCTGATTCGCCCCGGGACGCGGCGGTGCACGCGGGCGGGCGGTGCACGCGGGCGGGCGGGGGGACGCCGTCAGCGGCGGTGCGGTGCCCGGGCGCTGCGGGGCTGCGGGAGCCGCCCGCGAGGCAGGCGCGGCGGCGGCGGCGGCGGCAGCATCCCCGGCGCTGGGCGCCCGCGCTCCGAGTCGCCGCCGCTGGCAGGCATGAGTGTTATTATAGTGAGCGGCGTTGCCTGTCCATCGCACTGAGCCAATGGCAGGGAGCCACTGGGCTGATACTGAGAGCTGTCACAGGAGTACATCTGTCACCGCCGCCTCCCCCACCCCAACACCACCCCAGTCTCCCCCGCAGCCGGGACCCCGAGCGCCCCGCACCGCACCCAGGACGCTCGGGGGAGGGCAGGGGGCCCGGGAGACGACGGCCACCGACCGGGGGGGGGGGGGGGCGACACTCCTTCCTTCCCGGGGCGGGCGGAGCGCGGACGCCGTGGCCCGGAGGTCGGCTCCGCCAGTGGGGGTGGGGGCGGGGGCGAGGGGGAGAGAAATAAATTAATAATTCAGTACCAAAGGCATCCGCTTGCAACTGCAGCGAATCCGGGCAGGTGCCAGCCGCGGCTCCTCTCTCAACATCCCCGCTACCCAATGGGGTTGGGTTTGCCTTATTGGATTCTCTCTCCCTCTCTCTTTTTAATATATATATATATACATATACATATACATATATATATATATATGAGAGAGAGAGAGAGAGAGAGAGAGAGAGAGAGAGAGAGAGGCTGAATGCCCCCACCCCACCTACCCCCACTTGGAAATATGGTTAAGTGCTGTGTGGGGAGAGCTCGGGGGAGGGGAGTTGTGGCGACGCGGTTTGGCGGTGGAAAGAAGATAGAAGCAGGGACTTCCTGATTGATGCGTCCCTGGTGGGTCCTGGCATTCCCCCTCATCCACCTCCCCTGGGAACGTCAGTTCTTCCTAAATTGCCAAAGCCCCGGGGAGAAGGAGGCTTTGCAGCAGAAAGAAGCGGCTGCCTCGAGCTCGCTTAGCATGCCTAGTTCTCCCTCCAGAGAGGGGAGGAACAAAAGCGTTCGCCCTAGAAGCGACCTGAATGGAAAATAATCCGGGCAAACTAGTGGATTTCTGGGACAGTAAGAAATGGGGGTGGCTGAGTTCTCTGGAGACAGAGGTCTGGGCCATGTGAGGGGTCAGGGCATTAATCGGCCTGATTGAATCCTCCTCCCACACTCATTCCCAGGTGACCCTCTCTTTGTGTAAGTTTAGATCCTTGGAGGCGGTGGAGTGAGAACCCCCGCCCCCCAATCAGGTATAAACACCCTATAGGTGTACTACTACCACAGGACACATTAGTCGGCACTTAAAAAGATCGATAACCGGCGTGGGAGGTTGGGAGATTGTGCCTTCCATGGATTTACTGAAGGTTTTATTTTCCTTTCGCCTTGAAAGGCTTAATTGGTTAAAGCAGATTCCAGACATTCATATGCCCCTGTGTCACAGGAAACTGCGGTTTAATACGAGGTGTGTTTATCTTATTTATTTGGGGGGTCAAGATTGCAATATAGTCCATTTATGTGTCCTATTTAGTGAGTTTTATTTAGAAGTGACCCTGAAAGTCATAATACGATTCGTAAATGAATCTGACTGTTTGATTTCACTTTTTTGAAAGAAGGAAAATTAAAAAGTATTGACAAGAAAGGCAGTAGTCATGTGAGTAAATTCTAAATTATAGATGGTATAATGGGGAGTGTTAGATTCATCCAAATAAAAATTCTCCATGTACCATGCTTCAATTAAAAATAGTTGATGTGGATTGATTAAGCTCATTATGAAGTGTCAGTTATTTAGAGGAACTGACTCTATTTCTCAAATATCCACTTGGGGGAGTCTGGAAGTCTTAGGAGAAAAGGAAATGAGAATTTATAAACTTCTGTTCTGTGTGGAAGAGATCACCAAGCTTATTGTTAAACTTCAGTATGAGTATAATCCTATTAGAGAAAAAAAAAAAAACAAAACAAAACATCTCCACTAAGTATTGTTTAGAAATTCAATCAATTTCTGACCCTTTCATTACAGAATTGTTTTTCCTTGTAAGTTGAACATGTAGGTATTCCATGCAGACATAATGTGGAAAAGACTGTGTGATCATAAATGTCTTGTAGTTTTAGGAGCTTTTAGTTACTAGACAGGAGATCACATTTAGTTCTGAGTCATACAAGAAGATTACTAATGAAATTGAAGACCAGATAACAGATTATTTTGTGAGTGTATAACTCTTGACAATGTAAGCTATGTATGTTTCACTAAAATTGCTTCCAAAGAAATGTTCAGAACTTTTTCCACATATTGGAGCTCAGCATTTAGTTCAGTAAATAGCAAGCATAATTACAAAAATTGGTTCATGGAACAGATAATGGAAATACCTTTGTGGGAGGCCTACTGCATTGCTGATGGCGATGTTAATACATATGGAATTAAATATTTTTTTATTTATTTGTGGGGAGGAGGGGGAGAGAGAGAGAGGGAGAGAGAGGGAGGGAGAGAGGGAGAGAATGGGCACACCAAGGCCTCTTGCCACTGCAAAAGGACTCCAGATGCATAGACCATTTTGTGTATCTGGCTTCACATGAGAATGAGGAATCTAACTCAGGCCAGAAGGTTCTGCAAGCAAATGCCTTTAACCCCTGAGCCACCTTCCCAGCCCTAAAATATGTAATTATTTTATGAAATTTTTTTTTTTTTTTGGTTTTTTGAGGTAAGGTCTCACTCTAGCCCAGGCTGACCTGGAATTCACTATGGAGTCTCAGGTGGCTCGAACTCACGGCAATCCTCCTACCTCTGCCTCCCGGGTGCTGGGATTAAAGGCGTGCGCCACCACGCCCGGCTATTTTATGAAATTTAACTTTATTATATCTTTATACGTGAGAAAAGCTATCCCAAAATTTACTGAGGTGCTTGATCCGCAAGATACTTTACCTATGCCTTGAAAGAAACATATGTTTTGGAGGTCATTGTATATTTCTTTGGCATACATTTGTCCAAATTTACAGACCATATACCTAAAATGACTATTAAAATTAAACTACCAGCCTTCTGTGTAACAGTTATTGTGCCATGCAAACAACTCTAACACTATCAGAGCCCTGGTCATCCTAGCACCTTACCGTTGAGAATGGACCACCACTGTGTGAAGCCTGGTTTCTAACAGCAGCCGACAAGCACAAGGTTAACGGAACTCTCATCAAAATATGGAAAGGATTATTTTAATAAAATTTAGTAAAATACACTTGTAGGAAATAAGTGCCTGTCACCACCTCAGAGAAGAGGCCTGCCTTTCTGCCTTATGAGGTAAAACTGTGATGAGCTATGTATATTACTTAAAGAGGATTCTGAATTCTTAAGAACTTTTGTAACTTTTGTGACATTGTGAATCCATATAATTGTTTATACTCATATGCAGAACCCACATTTCTTAATCAGAAATTATTTGAAACATTTTGAATGATAAATATAGATCAGTTGTACTCAACTGCCAACTCTTTAGCTTAAAAAGAATAATTAAAAATTTAAATGTTAAATTATCATTAGTCTAAAATGAAGTTTGTTTTTGACACCATGTTAATTACATTTTCCCCTTTTGGGAGTGCATTTCCAAACAATACTCCATATTTCTTCCACTTGTACGCATCCACCCCACTCCATTAAATTCATCTTGTTTTTCTAATCACAAATCTGCATATCAGGTTTCTGCTAAAATTAACCAATGCTCATAATGTATCCAAACCTCACACAAAATTTAAAGACAACGTTTTTGCCTAGGTATATAAAACCAAAGTTTTATTGAATGAACAGACTGCTCCCTGGGTCCTGAATCCTTGACATTATTGAACCAGTCCTGTTCTTCTAAAGAGATTAAATCTTTCCTGAGTTTACCCTCTGTTATTTAAGGTTGCATGTAACAATTTCTTTTCTGCCATGGAAATCTCCTAATGGGGTTTACACTCAATTGAATGAGCTGTACATTAGACTGACTTATAGATTTTAGTCACTCAGCAAAATCTGAACTTTTGTAATTTTATTTTATTTAGATATCACCAGGGAAACTAAACAAATAAAATATGTATATCAGCAGTGATTTTAAATTTGTTTGTAATGGATTCATAGTTGCCTTATAGTGCATAACTGGTATTCAGAGTTTTTTTTTTCTATTTGTGTTTATACTAATATTAAAATAAGACTAATTTTGATGTATATTTAAATGCTGCCTGTGTGTATTTGTTTATATTCTTGTGCTTAGGATCACATGGTTGTCAAGCTGCATCACTCTTATTATTTGAGCAGAAGTGAAAGGATCTCAGAATTTAACTCATTAGTGGCTTATTTGTTCTACAATGAGGTCAGATGACACCATGGTGCGCTGGTATGAAGATGTTTCTTAGCTAAATTGGAGATAGTGGGAAAATAGTGTCATTCTTAAGCGCACAAGAACTATGAGCTTCAGGCATTCTTAGATCAGTATTGACACACAAACAATCATAAACAAACTCATGTTTGAGATAGGGTTTGACTTCAGCAAGCAACATCATCTGTCGTATTAAATTATGATGGTAAATTTGGCTATTTTGCCTGTTGTAATTTCATTTGAATTCATTTTTTTGTTTTGTGTTTACATAAGAGCTATAAGCATATGGGGTTGTATAATTAGTTCTATGGTAAACAGTTAAGTAAAATTATGCCTCAAGTAAACTTATACTATGTGAGGAAATATTTTAAAAGAATATGAATGACATTAAAATATAATCAACATTGGTATATAGAAAGCATGAAATATGTATGGATAACCTTAACTGACCTTGTCTGTAGGCATTCATGTTACTGTATTACTTAAAGTATGATGATATGATTTATGATTTATAAGATTATTACCATCTATAAATGGCTCTATTCTCATATTCCATCTATATTATCCAGTTATGTATATTAAAGGCTAATGCCTTCTAAATCCAATATCTCATAATTTTTAAGTATGCTTTTTAAAAATTCTTTACTATGAATCAAAACAGTGGTAATTTAATTTTATAAAGTCACTAGTAATATGCTACATATAAATTAGAGATATTTTGATCTGAAATGCGTCTTATACTCAATTTTAAAACCAGTGTTGAGTAGACATAATGAACAACCTAACCAAACACTTTAGAAAATCTCTGGTTAGCCTGGGCTACACCGAGACCTTACCTTGAAAACCAAAAACAATAATAATAAAGAAGGAAATCTCTAACTTTAAAGACAAATATGATTCACACGCCTTTAAGCTCTTAAGGAGGTGATGTGCAAGATACCATATCATGTATTTCCAAGCATTACTTTTTCTTATTACTAAACAGCATATGGAAAGCTGTTATTGACTAGGTCTGACAGAATAAAATACCAACTTGAACAGTTAGGAGATATACAAGGACTGTGGAAATGAATATTTAAAGCAAATGTAAAAGTGATTAGAGAGAAATTTCACATTTTCTCTGGTTCAATTCTAAGAAGCAAATTATTTAATTTATATTACTTTGTGCTTTCACAAGTCTTCAAAGAATGATGATCTGTTTTCCTCCATAACATAGTTAACTGATATTGATATTTTCAAATCTTTTTACCCCCTTCCTTTTAAATTATTTTAAGTAGCTCTGGGATAAGTGCCAGAATAGTGCTAATTTAAGAAGCAAAGCTGTATTTCCAATATATTGCCAAAAATATTAATGTAATTAGATGGCACATAACTAAATTACCAAAAGGAATACCATTAAGATGTATTATTATAAGCAAAAAAGAGTGAAGTTTTTACAACCATAAGTTTTATAGCCTTTTGGAAAGCAATATGTCAAATATATGTTAAAATAAAAATTGCATATAAATTTTGACTCAGCTCTTGCATTCCAGTGATTTGCTGCATTGAAGAAATGCATTTTTGTAAGTGAATATGTCTAAGCATATTTTGCAGCATTGCTCAATTGTTCATTGGTATAATAATTGAAAAGAAGGAAACTGGTAATAATAAGAAATGCTTGTGTGAGTTATGATATACACAATGCACTTTTGTACCTCTGTTAAGACAATGAACCATCATCTCAGTGCTCATTTACTTAGAAAAAAAATCTAGTTGTTATTATATAAGAAATGTAAGAACAAAGAGAGAATATATAGTATGTAATTTGTATACAAACAAGGGCAAATGTCTACCTTTATCACAGAATTACCAGGCCTACCTATAGGTAAGAATATAGGACAGTTTGTTGACATGACTTTCATGGTGACAGATATCACCTTAATAATAACCGGAAGAGAAACACACAAGCTGGGAGCGAGAAAGGCAAAATAAAAAGCTGACATTCATAAACACATAGATTAGACACATAACTGGAAAAAAAATGAAGGAAAGAAAACAGAAAGGAGGAAGGAAAAGCTCATGGGAGGAGAAAGATAGAAATGTTTTCTCCTCTTCTATTGCTATCCAGATAGTATGTTAAGAAATGGGATAAGAGATAAGTGAAAGCATGTAGACTACTTAAACACTGACCTTGAAGCAATTGGTCTAAACCATTAAAAAGACTTAGCAAAGTAAGGATAAAGCATTAGAAAAGCATAGGGAGGTGGGTCAATGCTTTTTGCACTAAAATTGACAGAATGTAGTGATAGATTGGGAGTCATATTGTGAGCAGGTTAATGTACCTAAGGATTTTAACTGAGATAAGGATGCATGGACGAAAGGAATATGATGAAAATGCTAAATTCAGATTAATATGCAAATTATGGATTACTTATAGTCATGTAAATACAATTATGAGAGACAGTCAATAAAAAAATCTGGAAATAGGATGAGATACTCATGTGGGAGTCCTCTGAATATCTATGTCGTTGATAGTTGAATGGGGTCAGGGTCACATGAGAATTCACTGGATGGATAAAGCCTATTCCAAACAGAGTAGAACCCAGATGGCAGGCAACCTAACATGAAGGACAAAATGAAGGCTTTAAAATAAGAGAATGGGATGCCTCAGAGAAGTATTTTTTCCAAGAAAAAAAAAATGGTGATTTTTAAAGGAATGGGATTCAAGTGTAAGGATATTTCTAGTAACTCAAATAAAATAAGATCAGAGAGATGATCTCATATTGACCATCCTGAAAGTCATTAGAGACTTTGAAAATACAGTGTCTAGAATATAACCAAAGTCCCTTATAGCATTTAAACAATGAATATTTACAAGATAACTACCAAACCATGGATGGATGACATTCATATTAAAGAAACTTTATAACAGCATTTATGAACATGATGCAAATGTGACAAGATTCAAAGCATTGAAAATCAGGGCTCATTGCTATTCCCTAGTAGTATATAGATCAAATCTCCTCCTTGTCTATAAAACTGCTTCTTTATGTCTTTAGAAGTAGACAAGGCAATTTTGAATGAGGCCTCAAATTTATATATAGAGATACCGACTAGTGCCTAATAACTATAAATTAAAACCTGATAACTTAGAATATATTATTTTTCATCTTAAAGCCTGAGAAGTTCAGAAAAACATTCTTTCTCTTTCACTGGCTGTTTTTTTTTTTTTTTTGCTTGTTTTCTTCTTGTGTCTTCACAAATGCAAAGTGACCAGCTCTCTCCTGTCTTTTCTTATCAGGGCCCTAGTCCTTTCTAGAAGACATAATCTTCATGACCTCATCACTTCCAAAGACCTCTTTTTCACATACAATAATATTCTAGATAAACATTGCAACATAAAGATTAGGGGGGCTGGAGAGATGGCTTAGCGGTTAAGCGCTTGCCTGTGAAGCCTAAGGACCCCGGTTCGAGGCTCATCTCCCCAAGACCCACGTTAGCCAGATGCACAAGGAGGCATACGCGTCTGGAGTTCGTTTTCAGTGGCTGGAGGCCCTGGCGCACCCATTCTCTCTCCCTCTGTCTATCTGCCTCTTTCTCTCTCTCTCTGTCACTCTCAAATAAATAAATTAAAAAAATTTAAAAATTTTAAAAAAGATTAGGGAAGATAGAAATAGTCTATAAACATTTTCTAAATAAAAGTACATATGTATATATTTTCTCAGAGCATATGAAATGAACATCATACAAAACACTGTGCTATTTAGTACAATCGTTTTATTAATATAAATTTTAAAGTATAAATTAATCTATCCAGTTGCCTATCAAATTTTGTCATTCATGGGGTACTGCTAAACCAAAAGCACTTGAAATCATTCAAGTTAATTTGTAGAATGAGACAATATTTTATTTAATATATATTTTTTTAATTAGGATACAAAGAATTAGGTATTGTTACAGCATCTTCAAGCATAATTTGCTATAGCTGACTCTCCCATCTCTCTGATTACCTCATCCCTCTCAAATTCTATTTGTTTCCTTGAATCATGTATCCTCCTACCTCGACTTTCTTGTCCCTGTCACCTCTTTTTACTTCCTTTTAGTCACCATTAGACATTATCCACATTTTCCTCCATTTATATGTGTACATATAAACATTACAGGCTAGGATCTCTAGATGAGAGAGAACATACAGTTTTGGGCTCCTGAACTTGGATGACCTCACATAATATTCTTTCCAGATCCAATCATTTTCCTGAAAATTTCATAATTTGATTTTTCTTTATTGTTGAGTATTCTAAGAAGCACCCAAAGTATTCTTCAAGTTAGATATAAAGATCACTGCAGAGCACTTGCATGTGAATTACCCTGGGATTTATCCCTAGAAAGATAGAAAAGAAAAATACTTCCTCATTTGGTGGATGACTAGTGTGTTCCCTCTAACTTGATAATTAGTACATACGGAGTTGGTTAAGATGGGTAGTATTTATCTGTGTGTATATGATTGTGTTACATTGACAGATGACAGATACATATGTTATTTAAAACTTTATATCACCAACTTTGCTGTACCTCCCACAATCACTCGAGATACTTATTAAACATACACATACAATATAGTTTGGGGGCTGGAGTGATGGCTTAGTGGTTGAAGCACTTGTCTGAGAATCCTGAGAACCCATGTTTGATTCCCTGGTAACCATGTATCTGGAGTTCGTTTGCAGCATCTGGAGGATTTGGTTTGCTCATTCGTTCTCTCTCTGTCTCTCTCTCTCCCTTTTTCTCTCTCTCTCATAAATAAATAAAATAAATATAATATAAAAATTACACACACATTATATAATTATACAATACATATATTACACAAGTTAACAATGATAGAATAAATATCATTTTAGTTGTAAAACCCTTTGTGCATATTGAAACTGTATATTACAAGCTTTTCCAGCTGAAGCTCAGCATTAATACCCAGAACTCCTCAAAGAGGCTCAGCATTCTAAAAATTCCATTTTAAGGGCCAGTTATCTAAGAATCCAAAAGAATCATCAAAACGCTGTAGTATAAACTGAAAAATTGCATACAAATGACTGCTTAAAAAAAATCTAGTCATGGCTGGAGGGATTGCTCAACAGTTAGGTACTTACCTGCAAAGCCTAAAGACCTGAGTTCAATTCCCCAATATCCACATAATACCAGATGTACAAGGTGGCTCATGCATCTGGTTTTCATGTGCAGTGGCTAGAGGCCCTGGAATGCCCATTCTCTCTCTTTCTATCTGCCCCTCTCTCTCATAAATAAATAAATAAAATATTTAAAACATCTTGACATCCCCACAAATGTTAACCATAAAACATTAAGTAAATAAAGTGTTTATCACAGTATGTAATTGCTTTTGTATTGCTTTGTTTTGTTTTTGTTGACTTTTAAAATTGGTGGATAGATGTCTCCAAACCAAGCCAGCAAGATATTGAAATATTATTCATATTTTTTAGAAAAATAGGAAACCTTCAAAACTGCAAAAGTTAGAAATTGCATGTAAATTGGCAAAGAACAGAAAAATCCAAATTATGAAATATATTACAAAATGTTTATGAAACTACATATAATATTTAACTATAAATACAAAAATATACACTGTGATTCATTAATGACTCTTATAATGATATAATGAATGATATCATTAACAGTACAGATATGCAGTTATTAATGAAAATGGCTTAGCAAAACTATTGGTTGGAAAGATAAAGAAGCACATAGAAGAGGTTTAGAATAGCAATTACAACATGTTAAATAAAATTTTATTGCTGTGATTTCATGTGTAAGAAAGTACACACACTTGCACAGAAATGCACATGGAGAACAAAAGTTTAAACAAATAACAAAGATCAGAAAGAAGTTGCAAAGTTGTGCAGGAGATTTAGCTGACATAAATATAATTTTCCATGAAATTTTCAAAAACTCAAAAGCAAGAAGAATCCATGCAACACTGCTATATGTACGAATGACTAGTGATAGTTTCCTAAATCATTTTCTTCAAGAGTTTTGGTGAAAATAGTACAGAATTACAGCTTAAAAAGATAGTAGAACTCCTTGGATAACCACTTCAAAATGCTCATTAGTGTATAGACAATATTTTAAAAGCCCAAATTGAGTCAAACTATCAAATTAATCAAATATTAAATCACAGTGCTTTTCAGAAGATTATGAACTTAACTTGTTCCAATTTTTTATTGTTGATTTGGGACAAAACTTCAAAATGGTATTGACTATGATATGGTCTATGGTGATAAATTAACTTTCAATTAAACAGTGATAAATCATCAATTTTAAATTTCCAGGTTAAAAAAGAAGTCTTTTCATGTATTTAATAACTACTATCACTCCAGAAAATGTAGAAGGGAGAACTTACTATTTTAATTTTAATTAATTAATTTATTTTTATTTATTTGAGAGAGAAAGGCAGATAGATATGAATACATATGAGAGAGAGAGAGAGAATATGGGCACTACAGGGCCTTCTAGCCACTGCAAACAAACTCCAGATACATGTGCCATCTTGTGCATCTGGCTCACTTGGGTACTGGGGAATCAAATCCGGGCCTTTGGGCTTCATAGGCAAACACCTTAACTTCTTAGCCATCTCTACAGCCTAGAACTTGCTTTTTTTTTTTTTTTTTTTTTTTTTTTGGTTTTTCGAGGTAGGGTCTCACTCTAGCTCAGGCTGACCTGGAATTCACTCTGTAGTCTCAGGGTGGCCTCGAACTCTCAGCGATCCTCCTATCTCTGCCTCCCGAGTGCTGGGATTAAAGGCGTGCGCCACCACGCCCGGCTCGAACTTGCTATTTTATGTTTTGCAATTCTTCACAAAATCGTTAGAAGTTACTGTCTTTAAAAAAAAAACACATTCTTGGCTGGAGAGATGGCTTAGTGGTTAAGTGCTTGCCTATGAAACCTAAGGACCCTGGTCCTTAGAGGCTCGATTCCCCAGGACCAACGTTAGCCAGATGCATAAGGGGGCCCACGCGTCTGGAGTTCCTTTGCAGTGGCTGGAAGCCCTGGTGCGCCCATTCTCTCTCTCTCTCTCTTTGCCTGTCGCTCTCAAATCAATAAATAAAAAATTAAAAAACACATTCTTACATATTTCCATGTGAAGACAAAATATCCTCCATATAAATGTTAAAAAACATGAATTATTTATTCTTTTTTATAAATTTAGAAATACTGTATGCTACATTACAAGAGCAAATGATAGAATACCTTTAATTTACTACATCTTCATTCTAGGAAATTGCTTAAGGGAAGCGTCATTTATATAGAATCTAATTGCTGTTATGGAAATCAGGACATAATTTACCATACAGTTAAGACATAATTTATTTGTTATAATTAGAAATTTAAGTGTTCTAGTTAGCTGAATTTTTAATACCCTTAAAGTTTTAAAATCTCATTAATTTTAAATATTATATATATCTCACTCAGTCAACAGAATATTTGAGTAAAAGAGGTGTGTCCCTAAATTTACAATTACCATTATGAATATCAGGACACATGTTCTATTATAATGATACTTTAGGATTGTAGGTTCAGGACATAACTGACTTTCTCTCTAGGACATGAGACTTGAATGAATGATCACAAGTATGTATCTGATGCTACATGACACTACCCTCAGATGGTGGTCAGTTGAACACAGTGTCAATCCAGACATCTGATATTAAGAAAGCAAAATTGATTTTCATACGTATGTAGGAAACTGCTCATAATTTACATAAACCTAATGTTAGAATAAAATGGCATACAGATATTGTAAATAAATACAGAAATTTCATATATATATAAGACATCTAGTTTATGTGTTAACACTTTAGATTTCTTATATATGGAACTTCACATCTATAAATGACTTTAAATGATGATTGTACTATAAATATTTATCAATATTGCATACATGTAGTATTATAGCCACATGAAGAATATCTTATTGTTCTGAAAGAATCGAGCCTCACCTATTCAACTCTTCTACCCTACAACCTAAAGGAAGCCACTGATGTGTTAATCATTTCTGCACTTTTTCCTTGTACCTAATGTAAGAGAAATGGGAGGATATATTGTATAGCCATTTTATCTTGGTCTATTTCACTTACCAGCATTAATTTCAGGTTCATTAGTGTCTTAGCATGCCTTGCAAGTTCATTGTCTTTTAAGTTGACATGTGTATGCTTCTTAAATTTATAACAATTTATATGCTTCTGTGAATATGTGATGCCTCTGCTACATTTATTTCTTTTAGGTTTTATTCTGAGTTTCTGGTTTTAAATAAACATTTTATTTCATATATTTGCATTTTACCTCCTCGCTATTACAAATGTCAAATATAATATAATATAATATCAAATATATTTCTTGGAGGTGCCAAAATCATATTATGTATATATATATATATATATATTGGCTTCTCACTTTTGCCATTTTCTTCATCTGGAACCTTCTCATACCATTTATTACAGAGACATTCTGCTGGCAATGAATTCCTGCAATTGTTTATTTGGCATTGAAGGATAATTTTACCATGTAGAGAATTGTAAATTAGAATGCTTCTTTCACTTCACTTTCTTCTTACTTTCACATTGCTAATGCAAAATTATGTCTTATTTTTATTCGTGTATGATTATAAGCAAGCCTCCCTCCCAACATAGTTCCCAAAATGTGTGTCATTGGTTTGATGATGACATGCTTAATGTGGTTAGTCAGGCTGGCCTATTTTACTTATTCTATTTAGCCATGTTCTTTCTCTGAGATTCATGAACTTGGAGATTTGTTTGGTATATATCATTGATTTTGGAGAATTCATAGCCAGTATTACTTCTAGTTTTCATATGATGTATTTACTAATATGTTCTGTGTCTATTGTATTATGGCTTTTGATATTTTTCCACAGTCACTGAGTAATATGTTCTCTATTTTCTCCATCTTTTTATATTAATTAGCATTTTAGTTTGAGAGGTTTCTACTGTACTACCTTCAAGCTCACTGATAATTCTTTCCGCTATATAGATTGTATGAATGAGCCTATCAAAATCATCCCTCACTTGTATTACAATCTTTCATTTTATCATTTCCTTTTTTTTCCTAGTGTTTATACCTTTCACTCTCTAGTAATGTAAACTTAATTCAGCCATTGAGTATGTTAGGCAACTTTTCTTCACTGAGCCACTCTTCTAAGTTCAAATCTTTCTTATATCATCCATTTTGCATGTGGTATAGTATTTTTTTCATTGCATTCTTAATACAATCAAAAAAAATGAAAGTCATTTCACTTATTTAAAAATTATAATTATTGGTACAATCATTTTATAATAAATGAGTTATTGACTTTAATCTGTGAAGTCAAAGGTACATTATCAATTTCTGTCTTGTTTTGTTTTCTTTACTTCATAGCTACTGACAATTTTCTCTGAGGTTATAACATTCATGATGCTAAAAGATTCGAAGAAAATGAAACTAAGGTTTCACAGAAAAAGTTAATTAAGTTAAAGGAATCATTATGTAGGATTGAGTGGTTTTGGGAAACACCTAGCAATATAACTTAGAGAAAATAAAACTAAATCAATGCTAATTATAAACATGTGATAAAGTAGAACCAGGGAAAACTAATTCTGAAAATGTTTCTTAAAATAATACAAGATCAGACTACAGAGAATACTTGTTTTCAATCTGGAGGCAAGGTTGTTATTTTTATCACTACATTTGTTTCAGAGAGTCCCAACTATTTGTAATTTTCTTTTAGTGTGGCAGTTGGACTATTTGTTCCCAGGCATTCAGTCACTGATGCATGCATTGCTGTGAAGGTATTTTGTCTCTGGGATTAAAATGCATAAACTCTGGCAGTTTGTCCCTTGAATCTGAACTTCTATGCAACTCACAATTCCAACTAATTAAATGCTTTCTTCTGTTCACCTACTTCTGTTGAACCCTAACTGATATGTCATTGAAAATATATATTTGTTTTAAGGTCATGAAAAGGAAAAGTTTAACTTATATTTAGTTAATGAGTATTATATTTGTTGATTAATGTTTACAATATAACCTCTAATATAAACATTGCAAAATAATAAATACTTTTTTATTTATGTTCATTAATTGCCTGATGAAAAAATCCATTGAATCAATTGACTTCTTTGATTTAAATGCAGTTTAGCACCTTTGGGTAATTTTGGGGGGAGTAACACAATGACTACACAATGAACACAAAAATTGCTCAATCATATTAAAAGTCTTCCTTGATCTTTATCAAGCACTATCTTCACTGTCATAAGTTAAACACTATTCATATATTTTTCTACTACAATTTGGTCTTTCCCATAAATGCCATGTAAATCATATTATACTGACATTAAAGGTAATACACACACATCATATATATATATAATTTATATATATTTATATGTATGTGTGTATGTGATTGATTTATTTAAGAGAAACAGAAATATGAATGATTCAATTATATATATATGGGATTTATATTGTTCTGATAATTTTTAATTCTTTTTAATCAAAATCCTCAAGTACTGAGTTATTAAAATGTTGTGCTTAAATGTCCATTTTTAAAATCATTTGCTTAGTACTTGAATTTTCTCTTGGAGACAGTGTTATAATATATCAAAAATGTAGCATCAAACAGAAACATTTATTCATCTTTAATATGGACATCACTGGCTACAAGACAGTTATGTGTGGCTTTAACAATACAATTCAACAACTTCAATAAACGATATGAATATACATATGTTTTGTGTGACAAATGTTTTGTGTGTAATATGTGCTTGTATATTATCACAAAAAATAACTGTAGAATATATAGTTTCCATGTCAAATAATTTCCATAAGACCATTCAATGGATTAAAACCTGTAATTAGTGACTGAAAATAAGAAATCAGTACTTTAAAGTGGATTATATAATCCTTAAAAATTTATCACCTTTATAAGTAATTTATGTACCAAAAATTTCACAATGCTAATTATATTCAACTAAGAAATGGAAAACATAATAAATAAATGTAAGTGAGAAATAGCAAACCAATGTATAGTGGGAAAAGTAGTTTCAGGAAACATTTATATTTATTTATATTTATACATGTTTTTGTATATTATTCATATATACATGTACATTATATTTATTTTTAGAAGATTAGAGAATTGATTTTGTATTTTTAAATATATGAAACAACATTATGAAAAATAATTTAAAGAAAGTTAATAGCAAAGATGGGAATTATATTACAATGTAAAATAAAAATAAAACATAAAATACAGACATTTTTACTTCCAGCATTTTTAATATGACCTAAAGGGAAAGTATCAAAACCCTGATTTAAAAATAGGGGTCACAGCAGGGTGTGGTGGGGCACACCTTTAATCCCAGCACTGGAGAAGCAGTGGTAGGAGGATCACTGTGAGTTCGAGGCCAGCCTGAGAGTACATAGTGAATTACAGGTCAGGCTGGGCTACAGCAAAGCCCTACCTCAAAAAACAAATAAAAAGACAGAAAGAAAGAAGGAAAAATTCACTACAATAGTAAAGAAACCTGGGGCTGGAGAGATGCTTAATGGTTAAGGAATTTGCCTGTGAAGCCTAAGGACTCAAGTTCCACTCCCCAGAACTCATATAAACCAGATGCATATGGTGCCACATGTGTCTGGAATTCGTTTACAGTAGCTAGAGGCCTTGGTGTGCTTATTCTCTCTCTCTCTCTCTTTCTCAATACATAAAGAAATAAAAATAAAATATTTTAAAAAATATATCTGTCAATTAGAAGCTATTCAGGCAACTATGCATTACTCTACAAATTTTTATAAAATTGAAATTTCCAGAAAACAATGTTTTATTACATAATATTCTTAAAGAATTTTCAGACTTTTAATAGATAAAAAAAGATATTTTGTTGAAGCTCAATATTTATTAAAGAAAAATCTTGCAATTAAGGGAATTTACATGGCCTAATAAAATGTCCTTATTAAAACCACATGTAAATCATACTTAATTGTAAAATATTCAACATATTTTACCTTAAAACAAAATTGAGAAAATATTTATTCTTAAAATTTCTATCTATGTTTGATTTCCTATACAAAAGTATGGTAAAGCAAGGAAAATTAAATAAGAATTAAAGAACATATAAAATTTTCATTATTTTAAGATTGCTTTATTGGCTACATAAAATATATTTAATATAATAAGTATCCATAATGCAAGTTAAACCAACATTGTTAAATACATCAAACTAATTTAAAGCAATAATTGAATTTACAAGACTGCCGAACACAAGGTCAATATATAAAGTGAATTACCATTATAACACTAAAAATAATTAAAATTGTATTTAAATTGAAAATTCTAATTTAAAAGCAATCATACATGCAGACACACACATACATTAAATATGTAGAACACCACAGAATAGATCTTATAAAAGATGAGTAAGCCTTCCAACAGAAAATGTCATACCATTTCTAAGGGAGAACTAACAGCCTACAAAAATCATGAAACTTATACAGAGCTCATTCATTGGGTGGGTAGACCTTCTTAAGATGTCCATCCTCCCAATTTTTCTCTGAGTATTGAACAAGCCAACTCTGGATTGTGAAAGTAGAGCATTCAGCATATGTTAAATCAAAGAGGGTACATTCTTTTAACTTCAGTTTTAGGTTAAGTGGTGCTAGTTGGTTTAGCTTGTATATTGCATCGGCAAAAACAGATAAAATAACTCCTTATTCACATGTATAGAAATTAGAATAATGCTCTTTTCATAAATGTCTAGCAGTCATACTTTGACTATAGAGCACTTGGATATAGACCATGCATTTGGTTGAAATCTATGCTCTAAATAAATCATTATAGATAAAAATAAAAGCATTCTAAGGCATAATTGTTAATTTTTCCAAACTTTGATTGAAGTGCTTAATAATACTGGGCTTCTACATTTGAGCCAACATACCTTCTTGACCACTTAAGTTATTTGGCCTTGATTTTACTATGTAGACCAGGCTGACTTAAAATTTGTAATCCTTCTGCCTCAGCCTTATATGTGCTGAGATTGCAGGTATGCACCAACAGTCCTGGCAGGTTTATTCTATTTTAGAAGCCAAGGTGTAAAATATAACAAATCTTTGCTGAATTAACTTTATTCCTCATCACTACAGAATGTCTTAACACTTAGGAAATGATGTCTTCTTACTTTGAGAGAATTTTTTTCCAGACACAAGATTATTTTGATTGATGAATGTCTTGAACTACAATGGACTTCCTGTAGTTATTGGAGAAATGGAGGTAATTGCATAAATTGAACATAATGGTAAAAATTATTGGGGAAAGGGAAGGAGTTGATCATTGTGTAGAAAAAGCAAGAAGAAAACTAATTTTCAAAAAGTCAATAATATTCATATTGACTAGAACTTAATCATTTTGGACAGTTTTTAAACAGAAATTTGGGCAATAAAGGTCCAGGCAGGTGCAAAAATACTAAAATCAACACTTGAAGACTTTTATTTTGTTTTTAAAGATATTGAGGATGTGCAATTTGTCAAATGAGCAGCATACGAGATCTGAAATGGAACTGTACTGCTATAATAAGTAGCAAGTACACGGATGAGCATTGTAAATACAATATATTTGAGAAGTAAGTAGATAAGCACAAGGTATTCTGTGCCAATTATAGGAACACTGTAGAAATCAGCTGCAACAAGTATTCACTAACTCAATTAAGCACAGACTTTTAAAACATTCTATTCTCTCCAGCTAGCATGTATGTCACCTTCCTTTTCAGTGTTTAATGACTGCCAGTAGAATGAAATTTGTAGCCCAGTAGGATTCTATCCAACACTGATCCTATGCACTCCTTCCAAATAAGAAGGATTCAAGGAGCATCTACATGTTTTCCACTGGAGTTTCAAATTAGTAAGAAGCAACTCGATAAAAATAAAAATTTACTTTTGTATGTGGGCTGATGTTGGTGATGGTATTTTCAGTTGCCATAATTAATTTTCTTTCACATGATAACGAGATTTCAGTAATATAAAGAACCCAGGTTGATTTAATGGTATATTTAAATAGCTAAAATACAGAGCAAAACATCTTACTCATAGTTAAAAGAAATAAACAAAAATGCATTGATAGAGTTGCAAATAACTGACAAAATTGGCCCTAATATCAACCCTCAAGGCCAACTAACTCTAAATATATTTAACTATCTCGTAGTAAATTAAACACAGATATTTACTTTTTAGTATTCCTTCAACATTAATTTTAATTACTGTGAAATTATTCTCTATTGCCTTCCCTAGAAGGTTTGGAGTATAATAGAATTTATATAGTCTATCCACCAATGACATATTTCATTATCTGATTATTCATGATGCCAGTGATATATCTGCTAATAAAGTGTAGAAAGCAACAGGGAAACAACCACAGCTGATTTTAAATGAAATCTAAATACTCAAAATTTTTCTTAAAATATTTATTTATTAGAGAGAGACAGAGAAAGAAAGAGAGAGAAGTGGATATGCAGGGCATCCTGCTACTGAAAATAAATTCCAGACTCACATACCACATTATGTATCTGTCTTTACATCCGTACCAGAGATACGAACCCAGGCTGTCAGGCTTTGAAAACAAGTACCTTTAGCCACTGAACAATCTCTCTATTCCCTAAAGGTTCATTTAAAAAAAAAATAGAAGAAATAATAGCTGCTAATTTAGGTGTTAATTTAGGTATTTCTATTCAATTTAAATTCAATTCAATTTAAGAAAACTGAAACAGTAAAAACAACAGAAATCCGTTGAACTTAATGAAACAAATGAGAAGACAATTTTCCCAAAGCAATGTTGAAAATTTTCCAAAGTGAATAAACATTGTGATAAATGTATTTGGATTTATAAATCCCCCTTTAGTTGTTATAGCCTAAAGCTGGAGAACTAAATTTTAATAAGCATATCAGAACAATGATTCCAAAGAGCTTTGTATGACAATCTTGCACTGGCCTCTTAGTTTTACACATATCATTTACAGATAATGAAGCCTTCTCTATTGTCTTATAACATTGTTTTATGTATGAAAACTATCCTAATGAGAAAAATATGGAAAATGTTTATAAGAATACTAGTCTTTTTGGGGGGATGGGGGTTCGAGGTAGGGTCTCGCTCTAGCTCAGGCTGCCCTGGAATTCACTCTGTAGTCCCAGGGTTGCCTGGAACTCTCAGTGATCCTCCTTCCTCTGGCCCCCGAGTTCTGGGATTAAAGGCGTGCACCCCCTCGCCCGGTTTATGAAGAATACTACTCTTTATGCTATACTTTAAAACCACATTAAAAATGGTTAGTATTCTGGGGCTTTTGAAAAAGAATTACTCTGAAAATTACTCAAAGTGATCCATGTGCATATAACAAACAGTTCTCTTCATTTAACCAATGGCAAAGTTAAAAGAAATCCCTATTCGCATCTTATCTTGCTTTAAATATTGATCAGCTGTGTGACACTGTAAAGCTTGATTTTCCTCTAATTTTTAGTTTTCCAGGTCTGTTCAGGAATTAAGCATAGCTCTCAGAGGCACCCTGAAAATATCTACCCTGTTTCTTAGATTTCTTCGATGCTAGTAAAATACTTTTTAAAATTAAGGGACTTCATAACTCTTTTATCTTTAACAAAAACATGCACTTAAAAAACCCTCAATGCTAGGCTAGAAAATGAGAAATGTTAGTGGACTTTCTGTTCTATCTTCATTCTAAAATTTTCTGTTACTATATTTTACTATCATGAGACTTTATGTCCTTGAAATCCAAATGTTCTAGCTAACAGTATAAATCAAGATCCAGAGACTACTGAGCAAGTTTCTGACGTTAAAATATCAAATCATTTGGTTCAACAACTGTCATTATTATATTTTTTAAGAAAAATATGGTTTTGGCGATCATGCTTAAAGAACATACTCATGATTTCAAGCCCACACAATATTTTAATTCCATAAGGTGTGTGGGTGGTTATTTCAAATTGACATAGTTTTGTGTTATTTTTTACATGCAAAATTATTATCAGATGGAAGGAAATTAAATATTCTGAATGTCATTTTAAAATCCCTCAATGCTCTTGACATATATTTCCAATTTCAAACTATTTCTAAAATGTATCTAATTTTGGGAAATAAAAAATCTTAATAACATCAATCTTTATAAAAATAAAAATAGAACTTTGTGATAATAGCCAAAGAAAAATTTTCATTTAAAGGATTGAATGTATCAATGTAGAAATTCACAGACACTGACTGATATTTTTTATGATGTGTAATGTTGACCTTTATGTAAGGGAGTATCTTAGGTCAATTTTACAATATATTTTATGTTTTAGAAACAAAATAAACATACTATTTTGTAGATTTTATCATTAGTTTAAGAGATTAAATATCTCATGGGTTAGGAAATTAATCCCTCCTTTGTCTAACAATATTGTCACTACTTGCCTACTAATGACATAATATATAATAACATAAAGTGAATAACTCTTTGTGGTTGATATTATAAGATAAATAATATATGTTATTCGATATCTTATAAATTTTTATGTTTATAAATTTTTGTGTTTATAAATTCTTATTTTATTACTATTAAGGAGACATTTTTATATCATTCTAGGCAGAAATGATCACTTTGAATTCTTATTTATTTCTCTGAAATTTGGGTGAGGGTGTCCTTTTACTACATAGCACTGCACATTCTTTTGTCCAAAATAATGTGTCACCCTTTCACACATGTGTTCATATGATATTGTCATTACTCCTCAATGGATTTTTGAACCTACTTCTCCAGGGTGAGTGTATTTACTAAAAATGTGGACCTAAAATAAAAAAGTAGATTTTTTGTCCCTTATCAGTCTCAAATACACTGATAACACACACATGAAATTTGAACTTCTGGTTATTAGTCTCTCTAAAGAAATTGTGTTTTGAGGCAATGAGAGGTAATGAGCTCAAGAAGCCATAAGTTAAAAAGAATAGAATAATGGATTAATCAAATAAATAATAAAATGTAAAAATCACAACAAATAATATCAGAAACCAGTCATCTTCACTACTTCATAACATGACAGTGAGTCAAACTGCTATCAATGGTGTATTATAGTCAGTCACAGAGAAAAGAAGCATGCAAGGTATACTTTAAAGTAACTTTAGCAAATATTGGAAAATAGGGACTTCTTGGCCACAAGGAATAAAGTCCTCTTATCTTGCAGGTATTCGTCCCCAGGAAATTACTGTACTTCAAATTTGACATATCTAATGTTTAGTAGTGACACAAGCATTGTTGATGATGGGAAATGCCCATGTCATAGTGCTTTCGGCTGGTATACAGCTGGCTATCTGGTAAAAAGTAATTTGTAATTAAAGAAAGTGACAGAATATATCTATAAGCTCAAGTCGTTATTTTTAAAGACTGTTACAAAAGCAAAACAT
The DNA here is from genome assembly GCA_036346955.1 of Dipus sagitta. NCBI lineage: Eukaryota > Metazoa > Chordata > Mammalia > Rodentia > Dipodidae > Dipus > Dipus sagitta. The sequence continues at coordinate 54,278,509 of CM070774.1, forward strand.
CACTTTGAAAATTTTAGCAAAACCACAATCAAATAAGAAATGTCTTTTCAAAAATTGTAAGACCTCTTTAGAGAAGGAGTAAAATACCAGGCCCAGTCTAACTTGTGCAAAATTCAATTATTGTAAATTCATGTTCTAAAACATGGACTGCTTGAAGTTTTCTTATTTTACTGGTTCTGATGGTATTACTTAACTCTTCATCCTAACCTCTGATCACTGGAATCCCTAAATCCAATTATGCATATTTCATCAACATGGGAAAGGATCCAAATAAATCTCTTTCTAAACCTGATATACATTCTTACTAGTTTTAGTATTATTTGTTCAACTAACCAATTACCCTATTGAACCAATGTCCTGACAATTGTAGTCATTTATCAAAGATTGGATCCACTCCTTCTGGGAGCAGAGGCTGAAATGGAGAAACTAACTCTTGGAGTGATTTAAACCAAGAATAAACTGACTGCTTTTGTTGTTCCTGCTGCTGCTCCTGTAACTGCTTCATCTGCTGACAGGTGCTCATCTAGTGCTATTATTGAACAGCAAAAATAAAAATATGTGAGCAAGATAAAAGGCACTTTCACACCAAAAATTTTCTTAAACATTTGCTCAAAGGAAGTGATTTAAAGGCAGGATTAGTTCAATGATGCTGATCTAGAACCCAGCACATTATTCATAGATCTTATCACTCTGATTCCATCTGCTTCTTTCTATATGTTTGTGGGCAATTTATTGCATTTAATGTCCGTTTCTTTCAATGATGGTCAGCATATCTCACACATTCACAACTTGTTCTGGGACAGGAGTAAAACCAGATAAGAGGGAGATAAAGCAAAGAGCATAGCTTAATGTAAAGTCAGTATATTCAACATTCCTTGTCAAACTGACCTTTGCTGTCCAGGGCAGAGGCAAGCTAAAGCATAAGAAATCTGGAACAATTGTTATAAGCAGACTGATTACATAGTTGTTAATTTACATAAGGAATTTAAAAGAAAATGCTTCTGATATATATTTTCTCAGAAAAGTTGTTTGGGTGGTACATAAGAAGTATTATCCTAGTTCATTCACACAATATATACTAATAAATTTCACTGTAAATGACTTAAGAAGGCTAGTTTTTCTTCAAAGTTTATTTTTTGTAGATGCATTAAGTTTATACTTATACACACACCTAATACTTTGTGTCTCGCAATTCATTAAACAGTTGTAGACAATTTGCCTTGAATGAATAATTTTGTCTTGATTTAATCATTAAACAAATTTACTATTGATATATAATTTAATATGACTAATAGACAAAGCTGATCTATGTAGAGTTAATGACTACTGTCCTTACAATGAAAGGATATTGGAAAAATTAATAAATATTCTTAGTCTTGAGAAATTTCCATGAAATGAAATGTCTAAAGTCTAATAAAAATAACCAACATGTTAGCATTTATATCTGCTAGATATTTCAAAAACAGCTTACATGCACTGTGTCACTTCAATTCAAAAAAATTTACAAGATTGGCTTTGTTGAATCCATATTATCTGGATAAAAGAGTTGGAGATCCTTTTATACCTTTTTTATTCCTTTGGATTGAAGAAAATTAACAATGAGTGAATTCAAATGAGAATATTCTTTGATGACCAAGACACACCAAAAGATAAAATTATTACTGCTCTTCTTTTCCTGTTTTTTTTGTTTGTTTGTTTGTTTGTTTGTTTGAGGTAGGGAGGGTCTCACTCTGGTCCAGACTGACTTAGAATTAACTATGTAGGCTCAGGGTGACCTCAAACTCATGGAGATCCTCCTACCTCTGCCTCCTGAGTGCTGGGATTAAAGGCATGCACTCCTGTTCTTTACTTTACCTCTAGAATATCTGTCATGTTCATGAGTGTGTATAACTAAAAAAAAACAATAAATTTTCAAAACATTCTAGGAAATTATGAAAAATGTGAAGGACAGTGAGTAAAATGGATTGCTTGAACATAGTAGGTGAAGAAAGAAGAAATAGAAGTTTCTAAAATGTAGAGTTTTTAAAATGTAGAAAAAAGATCTGCTTGTCCATGGTTGACTCTTTTTTGATTTGTTGATAATTTTTTTTAATAAAATGGTGGGACACATAGACCCCACCTCCCCCAACCCAATTCTTCTGAGAATCTGGCATGGTGAAAATGTCAGCACTAAAGTAAGCCAAGCAATAAAGTTTCAGTAAAATTTATGGATTCAAATGTCTTCAAAGTGAATATAGTGATCATAATCCAAAATGCTGGTGTTGGGTATGCTGGCACCTCTCCTCTAGCTGTCTGTGCACTAAAAGCACACACAAAAGACATGTGCAGACAGGTGCAGATTGGAGCCATCCTTCCACCTCAGAAAGTCTGAGAACACAATAGCCTTTAGTAAAGAGGAGAGGCAATAAATGAAGTGGCAGTTAGCAATTGAAAATATCTTCAGCAGAATCCCCTAGCAATTCTCTTTCTAAGATAAAAAGCAATTTGCTTTCATTAGTGCTTAAGATATGCAGTCTTAGTGTCAGAACCATTTCAACAAACTGTCCCTGTGGTGTTCTTAAGCCAGAATAGTACATTTAAAGGTTTAGAAATACAATTTCATGTTATTTTTTCTATTTTGATATTTTGTAGTCTGGGAATGATTTGTGAAATAATGTAATAAGACTTAGAACTGAATTAATATAGTAAAAATAAGTCAACACAATCAACATCCATTCATTTACTACCCTGTAACTACTTATCAAACATTTAATTGTGCCAAGTCTTTTTTTAAATTTAATTTAATTTTCTTTTTAATTTTTAATTTTTTTATTAACAACTTCCATGATTATAAAAAATACCCAATGGTGACACCCTCCCTCCCCCACTTACCCCTTTGAAACTCCACTCTCCATCATACCCCCTCCCCATCTCAATCAGTCTCTCTTTCACTTTTGATGTCTTGTTCTTTTCCTCCTCTTATGATGGTCTTATGCAGGTAGTATCAGGCACTGTGAGGCCATGGATATCCAGGCTGTTTTGTGTCTGAAGGGAGCATGTTATATGGAGTCCTGCCCTTCCTTTGGCTCTTACATTCTTTCCGCCACCTCTTCCACATTAGACCCTGAGCCTTGGAAGGTGTGATACAGATATTGCAGTACTGAGCACTGCGGTCATTTCTTTCCATCACCATGATACCTTCTGAGTCATCCCAAGGTCACTGCCATCTGAAAAGAGAAGATTCTCAACCAAAAGTGAGAGTAGCATTAATATAAGGGTGTGAACATTAACAGAAGTGCTTACTGGGCAGTTTGATAAGCATAGTATATACATTTGGCCAGACAACAGCAGACGTTACACCCCTAGGGCTCATGACTATCCCTGTTTTAAGTTTTCAGTATCAGGGATGTATTCCCTTCCCATGGAGTGGGCCTCAAGTCCAATTAGAGGGCAGTAGGTTTCCCCCATAACAGATGTGCCACTATTGCACCCGTTGGCTCATTTGGCCTGGCTGGCCAATTATAATGCTTGCAGTGTCCACTGATGAGTATCTTCACTGGTGATTTCTCTTTCTCCCATTGAACTGCATGCAGAATGGCTTCTTCCAGCTTTCTGTCAGCTGGTCTACATGGAGGAGGTTATCAGCTCAGTTCCAGCAAGATTTCTCAGTGTGTGCCAAGTCTTTTGTAGGGTTGGTAATATAAAATAAAGTAGGTAGTCATATTCCTAGTGTCAGAAGTCCCAATGTTTAATTGTAAAGGCATATATAAAAACAGAAAGTGGAAATTAATGACAAAATAGACAAAGCTGATGTACGTACAGTTAATGACTATTATCCTTGCAATGAAATGCATATGGTTGAGTCTGATCTCATGAATCCATCCATGAGGAATACTCCACTATGACATAGCAAGGATATATGCTGTTTGGACAGGTAAAGTCTGCAGCAATTGATTGGGAGGATTCAGAGTTGTCCAGAAACAGAGAGCAAGAAATATAATGGATATAGAGACAAGGAAATCATTCCTCATATCCAGTTAGATAAAAGCAAACTCAGGATTAATGATAAAGTAGGAAGTATGGAGTGAAATCACTTCCTATCAGTGGAAGAGTTATACAATGTCTTCCTGTTTCTGAGGATTTTTTTATTGCCTGTTGTGATGGTTAAGTTTTGTTGTCAACTTGATGTGTTTATGAATCCACAGATATTCCTCTTGAGAGTGTCTCTGAAGTTGCTTCCAGGAAGGATTAACTGAAGGAGGGAGTCCTTCCCCCAGGGTGAGCCCTTCTCCCAGAGTAGGCACCCTCTTTGGGAGGGAGGTTTTATCTAAAAAAGCTCCTGGGGGGGGGAGGGGGGCAGAGAAATCCTTTCTTCAACCTGGCTGTAGTGCTGCTTGCTGCATTCCAACGTGGTCTGAAGACCAGTGTGGAATGAAGACCAGCATGGATGGAAGACCAGCTCAGACTGAAGACCAGTGTACACTAAAGATCAGCAGCTTCCCAGGAAGCCTCCAGGCCTGCAGTGTCCAATTGGGACTACTGAGTTATTCAGTCTTGTGGACTGAGCAGCTACCAGGTTCCTTGACTCACAGGCCTACAAACTGCTATTGTTAGACTGCCATAAACTAATCTAATAAATTTCTTTTTAATACAATTCATTCTATTGGTTCTGTTCCTCTAGAGATTCCTGACTAATACACCTGTAGTCCAGATGCCTTGTGCTGTACCTTTTAACTCTAGACTTAGTAGTCATATTCAGTTTCTTCCTCCTTTTCTGTGTGGCTTTTTGTGTTGACTCTGTGTAGAATCATCACCAGCCCTTATTTTAAGACTATTGTCCTCCATGGCTAAGATCTGTACCAATTTTGGTGGGATTGTTCAGTTGATCCCCTGCTCAGTGTTTGACAGAATGAGGATATACACTTGCTACAAGGTGCTTCTTAATTTACACTTGAATATCTTTTCCTTATATATTAAATGGAAAAGTGTGTCTCTCAGGAAGCAGAAAGCTTGCTGAGAAGTGGTATTAGGTCTGCCTTCATACTTGATACCTAGTCTTGTGTCTAAAACACAGTGGATCAAATGACATTTGTTTAATGAATAAAATTATAGTGCCTGGTATAGTTATACATACATAATGCACAATGTATTAAATAAAATATATAATAAATTTATATAAATAAATATTTATTATTGAATACAATTTAGAATGTAAAATAAGAGACTTGTTACTAAGTGACACATAGTATTTACAATTAAGAAGCTAGAAATTACTAAATATGCCATGTTTATGGGAACATTTCTTAGACATTTTTGGCAAGAAGCACAGAAGAGTTAGTTGCTATTAATACTCTAGTATGATATTATCCATGATCCTCTTTGGAAACTGTTTCTATACTAGCTGTTTTAGATCTCTTTTTACTAAGGCGAAGTACATTTAGCATAACATTATCCATTTAAAGTGAGCAGCTCAGTAGCATTAGAGTACTTATAATGTTCTGCCATAACCATCTCACTCTTCTTCCTATACATAGGAACACAGAACACCCCACAGCCATTAAGCAATTCCATTTTACCTTTCCTAACTACTGAAAGTCACTAATGATTTTATGACTATAGAGATGCATCACTTCTCCATAATTTATGTGAATGAAGTAATATAATTTTCAGTGAGCATAATGTTTTAGAAATTCACAATGCAGCATCTATCACAGCCTTCTACCTTTTAAAAATACTTTATATCTTTGAGAAAAAACAAAACATGAGAGAGAGAGAGGAAGAGAGAGAGAGAGAGAGAGAAGGAAGAATGTGCACATAAGGGCCTCCAGCCTCTGAATATGAATTCCCAATGGATGTGTCTCTATGTGCATCTGGCTGTGCATGGGTACTGAGAAATAGAACCCAGACCAGTGAGCTTTGCAAGAAAGCATCTTTGACCACTGGGAAATCTCCAGTTCACAAACATCCATACATATTGTACCATATATATGAACTTTCTACTTTTCTTAAACCTAAATATTTCTTGATTTCTTAAGCTCACTTTTTAGCTTATGTGAATAGTAGTATGCATATTTTATTAATTGATTTTTATTACTATCACCCATATCTACCAAGTTCCACATTGCTCTAGAGATAAGTCATACTCACATCTAACCTCAGTGCTTTTCCTTATGCATTTCCAATTACCCAAGTACCCTTCTAATTCCATATCAGATAATTTAAATATTCAAATTTTCTTTGCTACATAGCTCTTTGTTAAATTTTGCTTTTCTTATCAACTAAAGATAGCAATCTTCAGAAAATTGTCCTGTAATAAATTTTCCTGTCAATTAAATATTATTAAAGAAATATGAATATATGAATTGAAAGCTTCCTTTTATTTCTTAAGAGAAGAAATCATACAATGTGTTTCTATATTGTCTTGTAAAGAGTTCCCAAAATACTATTTTGGTAGTGTATAAAAAATATATCTTATAGACTTTTAAAAACATTCATTTTCCAATTTATTCAGTGGTTGCATGTATGTTATTTCAATTTGCTTGCTGAATTTAGGGAGGTGGGTAGGGCAGAGGCAAGTCTTCCTGTGTTATCACTGGGATTTTGGATTTAACTTTACACTCACAGACTTTCTGGCAGCAATTAGGAGGGTAAAGGTTGAAACCTGAACTTGCATTCTTCCTGTGGTCATGTGCTTCTGTCCAAAAGTTCAGTATACGAATAATGTAATTGACTTTCTCTTTTAAAACTTGATTTACTTTGAAGCCTTTGGCTGAAATACTACAAACTCAATTAAACTGAGATTTGTGAGACTTAGCAAGGGAAAATATGTTCAAGATGGGAGGGGAGAATTACTGCTTGCTCTCAATCTCATATGACCATGAGACAGCTTCAGGGGTTTCCATCGTTTTATTGATGGGCTTCCTAAATTACTTTTTACTGCTTTCTGTTCTTATTCACAAAATTCCTTTATATTCTATGGTTTGAATTCACATTTATCCCTGGCTTCGTGGAAAAATGTGAACTTCATGTGCACTCACCACATGGGAGCACAAATATAACCTACCAACCACCATCACCTCTTACCTCTTAAAGTCTTATACTGTTATTGATTCTGATCTAATGGGTTCAGAGAGGGTTTCTGTTACGAAGCTCATCATCTTGTAGCAGAAGTTTACTATATTTTATAAATCATTAGGTTCACGTTACAAGACTTATACCACCTGTTTATAATTCCTTTTCTTGAATACCTCAATTTCCTCTATCTCATGGAACTTTTATTTACATATATGGATAGATGGCTTGGGATGAAAGTGTGTGGTAGGAAGTTGTCCACCCACAATATACATCCTACTAAGTTAAATCTAAGACATTAACTCTAGCAGTTTATGGAAGAGTGAAGAATTGTGTGTACATGTTCTTCATGATGAGGAAATGATTCTGTCTTACCAGTTGGCTAAAATGTTGTTGTTGCTTGAACGGGTGCTAGGTTTTGTAAAAGTTATTTTTGGAATAATTCGCTGTTACCATGTTTGTTTTATTATGTATCCTTTTCATATGATTTACAATAATATTGAGTATTGAGTGATTTGATACAACTATCTCTCTATCTCTACTATAATATATATATATATATATATATATATATATATATATATATATATATATATATATATAAAATCACTGAATTCAAGTGATTTTACTTTGTAGAAGTTATTTTATTTATGGAAATAAGATACTAAGTTGAAGCTATGATTTACTGTAACATAGGTGCTTTTGAATGACTAAGGACATGTTCTTCATTCTATGATTATTGATATCATTTTTACATAAGTGACGGTGTGGTGATCATATTATACTTCTATTATATTACAGTTCTAAGGTTAATGAGATCACGCACAATTTCATTGTATTTTTAGACATTTATAATATGAGTCTTTTCCCTTTATTTCATAATTACTTTGGAAATATTACAAATATTTCCAAATTTCTAATTTTTATGTCATTGCTAGTTCATTTTCTTGATTTTAACTTTTTTAATTTAATTTTTTAAAATTTATTTTTATTATATATGGACATATTTAGTAAGTAAACAGCAGATGTTGGTATCATCTTTATGTCCTCTCTGCCCCTTTTCTGAAGAGGCCTTCCATATTGGAGATGCAGGTCAACCCCATGGGAATTGGGGGCATTATGGGGGCAGAAGTCAGTCATAGGGAGAGGCGATGTCTCTGTGCAAAATGTCCTAACTTGTGGCTTTTACAATTGTATGCCGCTTCTTCCCCAAATTACTCTGAGCCACTCTGGGAGCATTTTAAGTCTACTTCAGTGATGGACATTTAGGAGCCTCTGGATCTCTGCTTTGGTAGCTGTTGAGTGTCCTCAGTGTCTATCTCCTTCGCTCTTGTACTAATATCAGATTCACTAACAGAGCAGCACTCTTGCTCACTTCCCCAGTTCCTCTGTGGTTTCAGCTGGGATGTAGTGCACTGGGTCATTTATCTTTTCAAGCCCAGCTCCCATATGAAAAAGAGAAGCAGATTTCCAATGGACAGTGAAGTCAGCACCAGTTAAGTGGGATAACCATTATTAATTTAGAAGGATTTTAAAGGGTGTAGACCTTCTTATAGCCCAAGATTAGTGGGAGCTTGAAAATAGAAAGCAGAATCTTTATCTGGATATGATTCTGACTTGTTTCCAAGTTCCAGATGTGGTTACCTTTCCACTGAGCTGATTTAGCCAATCAAAGAGCAGTTGGTTACCCACCATGGCTGTGTGCCACTATTGCACTTGTGTGAGCATTGTGCCAGGTAGTTTGCTTCTGATTCGCTTAGACTTTGAGTTGTTTAGACAGATGTTGGCCACAATCCCCTGGTAGCTCATGTAGTGCCTTTCAGCAAATTGTTTGGAGACTGGATCTCTTCTAGATTCCAGACAGGTCTCTCTATGATCTAAGTGAAAAGCATATAGTGCCTTCAGCAGTAGGGTCTTACCATTAACTTCTGGTGGGTAATCAAATGTTCTGTCTTGTTTATTTTGGGAGATCTAGTAGGTCTCTGTGATCAACAGCTCATTGTGGATATAAACTACCTCCTAGTACAAGGAATTAACAGGTCAATGCCAAGGAAAAGAAAAAAATAAATAAACACAGTGAAGAAAGATAACCAGGACAAATTTAAGGTTTTGCTTATCTCAGCCTCCCCAGGGCCTGTCAATTTAGGTACCCCCCCCCTAAGGGCCTCTTGAGGTTTCTAACTTTTAGTCTAACTTCCAGGATATGGTATTCTATGATACCAGTTCAATTTGGGTTCTGTTTTGTGTTTCCTCAACTCTTCCCCTTACCTCCAACCCTACCTCCCTATTACCCAAGCCTTGAGGTGCCATTTAGATATGTCAGAAACACAGGCTAATCTAGGTTAGGAACTGCAGATGAGTGAGACCATGTGACATTGTCTTTCTGTGATTGTGTGACTTCACTTAGAATGATCTGCTGCAAGTTCAACCATTTCTCTACAATCTTCATTGTGTCGTTTTTCTTACAGATAAGTAGAATTCCATCATGTAGATATATGATATCTTGGTTATCCATTCATCCAATGATGAACACTTGAGATGATTCCAGTTCTTAGCTATAAACAAGGTTGAGCAAATGTCTCTGAACTGAGATGTGGAGCTTTTATGGAAAATGCTCAGAAAGTGAATAAGAGGGTCTGTTGGCAAGTCTATATTCACTCTTATGAGGAGTCACCATAGTGATTTCATGGTGGTTTTACCAGCTTAAATTCCCACCAACAGTGAATGAATGTTCCTATTTCCCCACATCCTCATCAGTACTTGCTTTCATTTGTTTTTTTTTTTTAATGTTTTCAATCCTTACTGAGGTAAGGCGGAATCTCATAGTTTTAATTTGCATTTCCCTAATGGTTAGGGATGTTGACCATTTTCTTAAGTGTGTGTTAGCCATTTGTAACCCTTCCTCTGAGAACTTCCTATTCAATTCTCTGCCCCAATTTTGAAGTGGGTGGTTTGATGTTTTTATTGTGTATTTTTTTGGGTTCTTTGTACAGTCTAAATTCCAGATATTAGGCTTGACAGCTGGTGAAGATTTCCTCCCATTCAGTGGGTAATGTGTTGGCTCTGTTTATGGTATGTTTGTCTGTGTAAAAGCTTTTTAGCTTTGTGAGGGATCCCATTGGTTGAGTGCTGGCTTAATTTCCTGGGCTACTAGGGTTTTGTTCAGGAAGTCTTTTCCCAGTCCTGTATCATGGAGAGATGCCTCAGCAGGGTTGTAGAACTCGCAGGGGATGTGTGGAGCTGGCGTTGTGAGAAAATGATTTGGACTAGTGGTTCAGGTGAAGCATAATGGATGTAGAACAGAACTCTGCCTATTTATTTATACTTTTATATACACTATTTTTTGCAAGCATGACATAGATACGCATTCATGTAGCTTCTATTCTCTGAAAAATATTGCACAATATTCATCTTTTCCCTTGGTTTCCCCTGCTTCTAATTAACTAATGAACCTCTTGCCCCATAGACATTCTGATAACATCTTAAAGAAGAAAGTCAAAGATTACAAACTGGTTAATATCTTACCCAGGCTCATGGAACCTAGCCAAGAGCCCTGGAAGGTAGCTCATGCAGTTATAAGGTGATAGACATTTTTCACCTCAGAAAGGGCAGTGTTAGCCACTCTCCACATAATATTATCTTGCAACCTGAATAACAGTATGTTTCTCTATTTCTAATCCAGTACTGATTTAAATGTCTCTCCATGACATTTCTCCTTCTTAAAAAATAAATTTTATGAGTCGGGTGTGGTGGTGCACACCTTTAATCCCAGCCCTCAGGAGGCAGAGGTAGGAAGATTGCCATGAGTGTGAGGCCACACTGAGACTCCATAGTGAATTCCAAGTCAGCCTGGGCTAGAGTGAGACCCTACCTCGAAAAAGCAAAAAAATATATATATGTATATATATTTGTAAGCAGAGAGAGATAGAGAAGAGAAACAGAGAGAGAATTGGCCTGCCAGGGCCTATAGCCACTGGAATCAAACTCCAGATACATATGCCTTTTGTGCATCTGGCTTACATGGGTCCTGGGGAATTGAACCTGGGTCCTTTGGCTTCACAGGCACATGCCTTAACCACAAAGCCATCTCTATAGCCCATCTATGACCTTTCTTTGTTGCTCCATTTTACAGTTTGGTCCTGACCTTGCAAGTCTCTCCATAAAAGGAAAATTTTGATATTTAATTATTTTCCCATCTTTCCAGACCATCCTTTCTCCATTAATGTATGCATCTGTATGTGGTAAAGGTTTATCTATCCAACTAGTGTTTTACATTGATGTCACTCCTTTAGGAGCTCACCAAACTCTACTGTTAATTCTGAAAGTTACATATTCTATTTTACTTCCTTGTATGGGCCCAACCCAATTATTTGAAAGATGTTTACTTTTGCTCCTTAGCATTCCAGGCTCCTTTTCTCGTAAGTCAGCTGTAGATTCAGGAAATGTGCCCATTAATTCCTGTAATCATCTAGTCAACAAGAATTTTCTTGTAAGTAATGTTTCTTGGGAAAAATTGGTAAGGCATAGACATAGCATTGTGAGAAACATGTGTTATTAGGTGAAATATACATTTGTGGTATTGGTAAACTTTGTACATTCAAACTAGTTATACTTTCAGGATCCATAATCTGTTTACCTGTTTAAACATTACAGCCTCAGAAATTTCTGTTTAATCATTGGTGACTGCATTAACACATCTGAATTGGATTCCCCTGTTACTACTGTGAAGGGGAAAATGAATGCAAAAATAAGCAGTAATAAACTTGTAATAATTTCAAAAATTTCAAGGAAAAAATAGCAATAGTGCAAACTGTCAGACAACAGACACTTCAGGAGGTCACTGAAAGATTTCCTGGCCCTGCCAAAGAAAGTCTCGGATGCGGCAGCTCTGCTGAATGGTGTCCCATTGCCATCACACTCCAGAGTTGGCCACCATGAGATATAGCCTACTATTGTTTTTCTTCTAGTAGTTTAATAGTTTCAGGTCTTATATTGGGGTCTTTAATCCATATAGACTTGATTTTTGTGTATGGAGATGTGAGTGGGTCCAATTTAATTTTTCTGCATTTGGTCATCCAACTGGTCCAAAACCATTTGTTGAAGATGCTGTCTTTACTCCAATCTACATTATTGGCACCTTTGTCAAAGGTCAAGTAGCTGTAGTTATTTGACCTAAAATCTGTGTCTTCAATTTTGTTCCATTGATCTATGTTTCTGCTTTTATTCCAGTACCAGGCTGTTCTGTCAGTATGGCTTTGTAATATAGCTTTAGATTGAGTATGGTGATACTGCCAGAGGGTTTTTTTTTTTTTCCTGAGGACATATTTGGATATTCAAGGCCTTCTGCAATTCCATATGAATGTTGCATTCATTCTTTTTTCAATCTGTGAAGAGTGATGCTGGTATTTTTATTGGTATTGCTTTAAATCTGCTTTTGGTAGAACTGCCATTTTCACAATATTAACTCTACATATCCAGGATCATGGGAGATCTTCCATCTTCTCAAGTCCTCCTCAATTTCTCTTATTATATATGTCTTTCACATCCTTGGTTAGTGTTATTCCAAGGTATTTATTTATTTGTTGTTGTTGCTGTTGAAAGAAGGACACCCTCACTGATTTATTTCTCTGTATATTATCATTTGCAAATAGACAAACTACTGATTTTTGTGCATTGATCTTGTATCCTGCCACTTTGGTGAAGGAATTTGTCACCTTTAGAAATTTTGGTATGGAGATTTTTGGGTCACTTATATATAGGATCATGTCATCTGCAAATAAAGTTAACTTGACTTCTTCCTTTCAAATTTGAATCCCTTTTATTTCTTTCTCCTGCCTTATTGTTTGGGCTAGTACTTCCATTACTATGTTGAAGAGGAGTGGTGGGAATGGACAAGATTTTCTTGTTCCTGAACTCAGTGGGAACTCCTTGAGTTTTTCCCCATTAAGTATTATATATTTGTGCTTTAGGAACTTTATATACAGCCTTTATTGTGTTGAGATATAAACCTCCATGCCTATTCTTTCCAGTGTTTTGATCAAGAAGTGGTGCTATCTTTTGTTAAAGGCCTTCTCTGCATCAATTGAGATGATCATGTGGTTCTTGTGGTTAAGTTTTTTTTTTTTTTTTTGTGGTGTATTATGTTGTTCCTTGTCCATATATTAAACCATTGCATTCCTGGGATGAAGCCTACTTGATCAGGATGGATAATGCTTTTGATGTGTTGTTGAATTTGGTTTGCAAGAATTATGTTCATGATCTATGCATATAAGTTCATTAGGGTTATAGGCCCACAGTTTTCTTTCCTTGTTACATCTCTGTCTAGTTTTGGTATTAGGGTGATGCTAGCTTCATAAAAGGAGTCAGGGAGGATTCCCTGGTCTCTGTTTATGCTGAACAGTTTAAGAAAAATTGGTTTCAGTTCTTCAATGAAGGTTTTGTATCATGTCCATGCTTTTGTGAGGTATTATTTCAAGTTGAGTTCTGATATTCTTGATGCTTCCTGAAATTCCTTCTTACATTTGATCAAGTCTTTACTAAGCTTAATCAACTGTATGTTGAGATCTTCCATTTCTTGACTCACCTGCAATTTATTCATATCTCTTTTGAAAGTTCTAACATTTTCTTCCCTCAAGTTAAGCCTACTGTGAAAAGCTGAATGCTCTAGGATACAGTTCTGTTCAATTTCATTGATATAATTATTGGTTCTTTGATGGGTTGCTTCCCATTCACCATTTTTTAAAAATCAGGGTCTTATTGGTTGTTGTGTTTTCATTTTAGGAATGAATTTCTGTTGTTTTTTTCGATGATTTCATTGGACACTTCCATTATAGGACTAGGCATTCTTGGTGGAGATCCCTGTGTTTTGACTTTTGTTCACTTTTTTCGTGTTGTTACCTACTCTCTTTAGAGAGACTATTTTACTGAGGAGAAAGCAAGTTTTTGTCCTTTCGCTTGCTCACCCTCTATCTCAGGTGAAGAGGAATGTTGGTACCCATGGCCATTCAGGATACAGAGCAAAAGGCCTGATTACACAGCTCACTTAGGCAGCAGGCCTCCTCAAGCAAGGCACTATGGGACCTACCAGGACCAGGGAAATGAGAGGAGCTTGGAGGATCCTAGAGACAGGGGTCTGGTCTACTTACTCCACACTGCTGTGCCTGCCAGCACACTCCATCCTTGTAGGGAACCTAGACCAAGAATCCTGATTTTAACTTTATTATGTTTACTAAAACTTATCTTTTCAACTATTTGCTTTCATCCTGCATGGTTCTTCTTTCCCTAGTTTTCTAGATGTGCAATTGTAGGACAATCTATTTACATTCCCTTTCATTCTAATGTATGCATTTTTGGTACAAATTACTCTGTAAGCATTGCTTTCCTTTAATCTCATACATTTTAATACACTGTATTTCAAATATCATTTAACTATATATATGTCCTTAATTTGTCTTGAGACATTTCCTTTGGCTTGTATGTCATTAAGAACACATGTTAAATCAATATATATTATCCACTGATTTCTAAGTTTTTTATTTTAATTGAACTCCATTTTAGACTGAGACCACATAGAATATATTCTATAATTTATATTTGTGAATGTATGTTTTTGTGAGAGCATGGTCTATCTTGAAGAATATTTATTTGACCTTAAGAAAAATATGCATTCTGTTGTAGGATTTATATGTTAATTACATCCAGTTAAGCACTATTTAATTTGACTATATATTTACTGAATTTTTATTTTGAATTCTTCAGCTATAAAATAATTTTTTATTTCTCATATACAGCTTGTTAGGCTTTCCTTAATTAAGTTGACTCCTTTGTTAAATGCACCCTAATTGTTTCTTTTAACATCTCCATAGTTAATTGATAGCTTCCTTAAATACAATATGCATTTTTATGTACATTTCTCTACATTTAAAACTTTTTAAAATGTATACTTATTGACACATTTGATTTTACACATAACATGGTAAAGTTTACAATGTAAGCATTTGTAGGCATTTAGAATAAAGACAATCTATGTTACTCATATTTTCACTCAATGATGCCAACATATAGGAGAAAGATCTGAGAACACAAGTGAGTGGGAATAAACAAATGGGATAAATGAGCATCACTGTGGCATGGCTTCCACTAGAGGATACAGAGCTATCTTTGAAAAGATATCAATGAGGTATATCTGTAAACAATTTCAAGAATCACTTGTCAAGGTATGCTACTTCCTGAATAGTTCTTATTCATTATTATGTACATGTATACTGAAAAACTTAAAAAAATGTGAAACAAAATAATATGTTAGAGAAAAAGCACATATGAGCTCACCACAAATTATTATGAATGAATCATAAAGTTGCTTTACCCAGGGAACACATTTCTTCTCATTTAAAAAAATATTTATGTATTTATTTTAGAAAGAGAGGAAGAGAAAGGGAAAGAAGAAGAAGAGAGTAAAGAGTGAGAGAATGGATGCACCAGGGTGTCTATCCACTACAATTGGACTTCAGATGCTACCTTGTGGACTGGCTTATGTGGGTAACAGGGAATCAAACCTGAGTCTTTAGGCCAAGCACCTTAACCATGAAACCATCTTACAGCCCCTCTTCTCTTTAAAGTTTAATTTACTTTTAAATCTTTTGTGTGTGCATGATGTGTGTGTGTGTGTGTGTGTGTGTGTGTGTGTGTACACAAGCATCTAAGCCACTATCCACATGTGGAGGTGAGAGGACAACTTCAGGTTCTGATCATTACTCTTCACCATGTCTGTGGCAGAATCTCTTGTTATTTATCACCATTTACAACAGGCTAGTTTCTGAAAGTCTCCTTGTACACCTTGGCTTTCATCTAAGGAGTGATGGGATTACAGACACTTTCCACTATGTCTGGTTTTATGTGGGCTCTAGGGATCCAAACTCAGATTCAAAGGATTGCACTGAGCCATTTACCCAGAATTAATTTGAACTTTCAATACAATTTTGATTATCAATTTTCATTATCAAAGTAGAACTGACAGTTTCATAGAATAGCTGAAAGGCATGGATGAAGTGTCACCCAATTTAACTCATTATGTCATACCCAATATGTGTCATACACCACACAAAAAGCAAAACTTTTAACAGATTATTAGATAAAACCTTATTAATATCCTAAGAATTTCAATTATCTGTGTTAAATTTAGATAATAAACAAAATATTTTGTGATGAAGCATATTAAGCTTTTTGAAGCCAGTATTGCTAATTTTTTCTTAAAATTTATTAAATTAATAGTATATAACTCTCCATAACTCTACTATAAACTGTGCACTATATGACAAAGATAAAATATAATGCAATCCTACACATATCCAATCACATATTCATGCCTTCTCGTAATTAAAAAAAAATTAGTTAGTGTATTGAATGATGAGGGACAAAATACAAAAGCAAAAGTATATTCCTTTGGGAAAGGATTATTGTCAATGTCTTCTACTTACATTTATACAATACCATCCTATTAAGTACTCCTTCCCTTCCTTTCTATTCCCTTTATATCTTATCTTAGCACTTCCATGAGTAAGGCTATTTGGTCATATATGCCTTATGTTATGTACTTGAATGAAAAATATATTAATAAACAAAAATATTAACCAATCATGAGAGAGAATAGGCAGTTAGGGTGACTGGAGGCCCTGAAAATAGAAAAGACAGGAAAGTCTCTACTTCCTAGAAATCAAAGATGATCTGGCTTCTTATCTCTTGCCTAATTTCCTAGACCTGTTTTTCCACAAACAACCTGGGCCCCCTCTTGGGAGGGAGGTCCTGCCTAGGAAACATTGTGGTTGGTCAAGTTCAGCCCCCAGCTTCTTCCTGAACCAGCCTCTCTGTCCCTAACCAACCAGCTTCCCCTCTGGTTCACCTGAGCAGTAAGGCAGGTCCCACCACCCATAGGTTATAATGACTTTTGTGAAGGGAGGCCATGCTCTCTGAGTTGCCTGATCACTTGGGAATTTCCAGATGTTGGTGAGTTCCCCCAGCTAGGCTTGGGCTTGGTGGAAAAAGGCTCTTTATTCCCTCTAGCTCCCCACATGGCAGGAGCTCTTTGAACTTTCTTTCCTTCCATGGATATCCTGTGGGATAGCTAATCACATGGGTGTCTTTCCTTGGCTCTGTACTTCCCTCAATAAATATCATAATTTAATTATTATCCTTCTTGGTCTTTTTATTCAATTATTTGAGTAAAATTAGAAGCAAACCTAGGGTTTGGGGTTCAAGGACTTTCCTAAACCCCAAGGACTCCATTACCATTAGGCTAAGAGTATTGTGCATAAAGTATTACTATAACAAATTTAAAATGTAGAAAAAGAAAATTCTACTCAGTTTGCTTATCACATGAATTTAAAATTCTTTTTTTTTTTTTTTTTTTTTTTTGAGGTAGGGTCTCACTCTAGCTCAGGCTGACCTGGAATTCACTATGTAGTCTCAGGGTGGCCTCGAACTCACAGCATTTCTCCTACCTCTGCCTCCCAAGTGCTGGGATTAAAAGGCGTGTGCCACCACACCCGGCTGAATTTATAATTCTTAGTTTACTTTCACCAAACCAGTTGAGTTATAAATTCACTTATAATTATTAATATAATCTCATTTAAAATATTATCTGTACTAAATTAAAAGAAATATATTTTCCACAATGTAAAATGCATGATTTTTTATATTTCAGGTAAAAGGCAGCTTATGGTTGTTGATATTATGGGCATTATAAAGTATATATTTTACGATAGAAAAGGTTCCATCTCAAATAAAGTTGGGCAGAAAAGTGATGCAGTGGCCAATGCAGGCAGTCTCATGGGGCCACGAACACATGGGTACATCTCTCCCACACACACACCACATCACACACATGCACGCACACACAAGAGACAAGAGTATGCATAAACAATTTTATCTTTAACATTATGATACTTAACAAAGAAGAATCAACTAAACAAAAAACAAGCAGAAGCAATGGAATAATAAAGAATATTATAAAACTAGCATGAAATACCACATAAATGTTATAGAGAAAATCAACAACAACATTGAGTTGCTTCTTTGAAAAAGATCAGTAAAATTCACAAAATTTCACAGAAATGAAGAGACAGGAAGAGAGAGAGAGATGACCTGAACTAATATTAGAAATAAAATGAGGCATAGCATTATTGACTGACCCTATAGAAATTTAGGAAAAACTAGGGAATACTGTGAACCTCTACCTACATAGAGGAGGTACATAGAATGTACTAGAGAGATAGATCATCAGTTCAAGCAAGATTTGACTTGTCCATTACTCTCAAAAACAATGTGCACAAAGTGGTGTATGCAAGTGGTGTTTTTTTTTTTTTTCCCCTCCAATGGAAAGAGGCCCTTGTTTGCCAAATCATCAATCTCTGCTTTTTCTCTCTCTCTCTCTTTCTCATAAATAGAGTTCATAAATGTCAGAGAAAAAGTTGAACCAATCACTATTACTGAATTAATATGTATATGATGTTTATCTAACCAAACAAACCTTATTATATAATTCACTCATTAAACATCAGAACATCAGTTTTTTTCTCTAAAAACATTTAAGACTTATTTTTAGGGCTCAGCACAAACTAATTAGGTGTTCTTGATTTGATAGCAGTTATTTCAGTCTTGTTTTAGTTAAATACAACATGTATTTTCACAAACACACACACACAAGTAATATTGGCTGTTTCTGACTCTCAGGGTGCTGCTGAAATACTTGTTTTTATAGGAATGAATATTCAAAAGTATGCAACTATCTAAACTTGGTTGCAATCTTTTTTTTTCTGGAAAGTGGTCTTGTAGAGTTAACTATAATCAAAATTTTCTTTCACATTTTACATCACATGAAGTATTTAAAAAGTATTAAATTTTCTACCAGTACAAATGTGGAATCAATCTCTATTCTTACTTTTGTCATGTTTTCCAAAGCATACATTTCTCCTATATAGTATTTAATATTCAAAGAGAACTCAGGATTTTCTTCACATCTTCAGAAGCCCATATCATGGTACCCCAGAAAGGCAGAAGTGAGGTTCTGGGATGCATAATCATAAAATTTGCACTTTTTAAAAATCTTTACTGTAATTTTTAACTTTCTTCTCTATCTTATGAAAATGTTCTGTGCTTATAGTAGGAAAGTTTAAACTGTAGGAAAGACACTAAAGAAAATTTAATTAATTAAACCAAATTTCATCAAACAGAGAAAAAGACTGTTTCTTTTCTGCTGTTGTTGCCACATAGACATCCATATCAGTGCACACACAGACTCCTTGATGTGTAAGTGTGTGGACATCCTCCATTTCTGTTAACATGAAATTATAGTTTACACCTCATGGAGATGTTTAAAGTTGTATAAACCAGACATGGTGGCACATACCTTTAATCCCAGCATAAGGAATGCAGAGGTAAGAGGATAGCTATAAGTTCGATGCCCAACTAAGACTCCATAGTGAATTCCATTCCAGGTCAGCCAGGACTAGAATGAGACCCTACCTCAAAAAAAAAAAAAAAAAAAAAAAAAAAAAAAAAAAAAAAAAAAAAACAGGTTGTCTAATGTGCCAATGTATATTATTTTATTTATGTGATTCGTATTTTCTTTTCATTCATTTGGTCCTATATAAGCCTGCACTAATAATGAAATGGAAAAAAAAATCTTATTTTCAGTGTTCATAAACTGTGCTCAAGGACAAGTGACCTGGGGCTAAGTGTCATGGCCTGGGTTCACAATGCAATTTACTCAAAGAAAGTTTGAAATCCCACTGATGTGTGTGTCAGTATGTCACAAACACTGTGCAGACCAGAGATGCAGCTGTGTGGCCAGAGGTCAGTTTCATGTTGTTTCCCAGGATGTTTATTTTCTGTTGTTTTCCTCCTTCTTTCAGATCAGAATGTGGGCAGCTGATTATTGATGAATGGTGCTCTTATCAGAGCTTTTAGAGCTTTACCTGAGGAATTTTTCCATATCTTATAGGCTATGTGATTTCAATTGGCTTGGGAAGGCCCAAAGGCTGCACGTCTACTAAGTCAGTTAGTTTTGATTTGCCTTTCAAATCACAATTAACGTGTGGTTAAGTCGTAAGTCTTGTCTACCCTTCTAACTCCAGCCTTCACTGGGCTCAACTCTGCTCTGCTGTGAAGGCTGACAGATAGTTCACACATTCATTGTTAGGTTCTCATTTCTCCTGGCTACCAATTCCTTTGATTCTCTCAACATTAAAAAAAAATCATCTTTTAAAAATTATTTTATATATTTGATGTGAAAAATTTTATAAATATTTGGTTACAAGTTGGAAATGCTCAAAATAAAATTGTATTTATAGAATACGAATGAAAATTTAAAACCTAGTAGATACTTAGAATTCTACTATTGGTTAAAATATATTGCTGAAATAAACTTTCAATATTTTTATTTGCTTCTAAGTGTAGTATTCTCTATTAACTTCAATAACTTTATAAAATTGGTATTTTTTGCACTTTCAGTAAAACCTCAATCACATCAAAGTAAAAATTTTAGACTGAATACAGCTTCAACCTTATTTTTATGAAGAAAAAGTAGAAGTCAACTAAGTGACAACTCTTTACTACATGTTTAATTAAATCTTTCTTCTACTTTTCCTGCAGGGATGGAAACATGTTCCTATTAAGCTAACAATTCACACAGCAATGATTGATATCTGACTTTAGTAACAACCACCAGAAACTAAAATTATATGCCATTATATTCATTATATGAATATGTTTAAGACTCTAAAAATGGAATATTAAAATATTATATAAATGTACTAAAATATTCTCAATGAGGCCACAAAATAAATAAGGCTATTCAAGAACAGAAAAAATTGATGTTCATATAATTTTAATCTTAGAAAGATTTTATAAATCATGTGGTCTGTTTGTAGTGCATGTCTTTTAGTCCTCCACTATAACTTATCCTTTACACAAATAGAACTATCTCAAAACATTCTTTAATATATTGATTTCTACATTTTTGAAGATACTAATCAAAGTACATATCCATCCTTCCCACTCTCTTTCTCAAGAGCAAGCTTATGAATCAAATAAGACTAATCATACATTATTACAAAACTGAATTTCAAAGGTGAAGAAGTTGTTTGTTTTATCTAAACATAATTCAAATCCATCTGGTAGTAATTGCAATTATAGTACAATGATAGAACGTGTATGAAGTATGAGAGGGTAGTGCTGGTATACAAAAAAAACATCTAGCATGGAGTACACAGATCAGAGAGAATTTGGAAGGGAAGGAAATAAGATGTTGATGTTGGAGAGACAGAGAGATGGATGATGGATAGAAAGACAATAAATAGATAATAGAAAGACAGGCTAACAGGTGGACAAAAAGACAGATGGGAAGGCAATTTGAAAATGGTTTGTTGGGTCTACAAGAAGAAATAACTTTCATGTTATTAAATTAAATTAAGTTAAATTAAATACCTTTAATTTAAATAAAATTAAATACCTTTAATTTCATATCAAGTTCAGTTATTTCAGGTCCAACCAACAAATGGTATTATAATTATTTTAAGAAGTAAATGGCCCCTTCTTCCTCATAACATATTACCCAGGACTCACATGTGAAGGTCAAATAGATACTAAAAAAAAGGTGCACTATAAAGAAATTAAATATCATTTTTAAAATCTGATATTCTTACCACCACTTTCGAACATCTTAACAAAGGTCTATTAAAGTTCAAATACTGATCTCATAAATTATTTCTCATTTTAAAATGAAGTGATGCTCAATTCCTTCAGGTTTGGTTTTCAGGCATCTTAAATAGAAGCTAAATTTACTACAAATGCTAGAGAAACTTGCAAAGTTTTCATAAATGCCAAGACTGTGTACATTTCTTGGCCTCCTACACTTTACAATTTTTGCATTTACTTCTTCCCTGAAATAAATCCAAATATGTCCATTTTCTATATTTTCAGTGAATTTGCATAGATTTTTTGCCAAATATCATATCTGGGAAGGCTTTATATATTGGCAATAAGTATTAAGTAACATGAGATAAGATTTAGTTCAGGCGAGAAAAGCTGGTAAAACTTTTTAAACAAATTGTTCCATGACATCATAAAAAATATACAAAGTATTATCCTTGGGAGCTTTTTAAAATAATTTCATATCCACACGTATTCTTTTAGAGCAAAACTAAAATTAGAATAGAAATATGGATAAGAACAATATGAATTCTCAAAATGTACTACAGATTATGTCACCCTGAGGCCTAGAAATCACAGACCCTCTTTCATAATAGTCAAGTTATGCTACTGTTGTAGAATCCATAAGCTATACAAATTACAATGGATATAAATTTACTTGTTTCATGATTTTGTTGCCTGTGAAGTTTAATAGCATAGTGTTGGTAGTTAATGGTAGTATGTCATTACAAGGTGGAGGAAAGAGAGGGGAAGATAGAGGAGGAAAAGAGAGAGAGAGAGGAAGGAAGAGAGGAAGACAGATATATTACTTTTAAAAGAAATTCACTCTCCCCACAATACATAAATCCATTCAGGACAGTGGAGCCTTCATGTCCTAAACAACACTGAAAGTTTTTCTATCTGGACACTGACAATATTGCATTGAGAATTAACTTTCTAGCATAGGACATTTGGGGTATATGTTCAAACCATGTAGAACAGGGGATCCATAAAATAATTTAGGTATCCTATGTAAATATCTTATAGGGTATTAAGTTTAGTTGCATATGAATTCTAGCATACAAATTTATCAAAAGGTAAAATGCTCAAGTAATATTAAAAGTGTGCATTGCCCAGAAATCACAAATCTTTCCATGGTATACTATACCTATAGCGGCTTTCACAAATATCCCTCATCCCAAATAATATCTTAGTAATTTTGTGACTTATTTTGTAAATTAAGCCAGTTATATAAGAAAGCAATTACTACATACAGTTTCTTTATTATTACTGACTGTATTTCTTTGTGTAATAATGAAATTTTATTTAATAAAATTAAGCATTATGTTAATAAAATTTCATGTTATTTGGTGAACTGTCAAAGTTCATGTCCTGTTCTCATGATAGTCAATCCCCCCCCAAAAAAAGAGAGAGACAGTCCAAAATTACTGATATGTGTCTACATAAAAATCTCTTATAAGATACTCATAGTAGAATTTTTAATAATCACTCAACCTGGGAAGCAATCAAAAATAAAGTCATCCTTTAATAGGAGGATGAATTAAAAGCAAACAGCTCTCTGGTGTATTATTTAAATAATGGAACCTTGGAACCTTCTCAGTACTAAGTAGAAATGAGCTATCAAACCATGAAAAGAAATGAGGGAATGTTGAATATATATGATATGAGAAAGAATCCAGGCTGAAAGGCCTTGATATTATTGACTCAAACAATGGTACATAATATTCTGGAACAAAATGAGTTAAATAGTACTAAAAAAGATCAATAGTTGGCTAGGGCCCCGGGGATAAGAAATGAATAAATAGACACACAGAAATTACACACAGTAAAAAACATTCTGTATGTTTGAGTATGGGAACTACAGATCATTTTGAACTTATTCAAATCATATCATGAGTAAGTCCAGTAATGTTGCCTAATGTAACCTGTGGACATTGAATGAGGATGATATGTCACCATAGGTCCATAGTTGAATTAAATATACCCTTCTAATGCAAATCTTAGTGATGAAGAACCTATACACACATGGTGGTAGGGGGCACATAAGAAATCTTTGCAGTGTTCTCTCAAAGTTATTATGACACCAAAGTGGCTCTGAAACTGTCATAAAATCACTGATGTTATTTTCAAAAACTAAATAGAAAATAACTGCCAATAAATTATTTAATTATGTTCTTAAACAAAATTTAAAGTGGTTTGAACTTCCAAAGTACAATGACAGTTCTAGAACTTACTTTTAGGAATTTTTAAAGCTTATTTATTTATTTACCAGCAGAGAGAGGGAGAGAAAGATAGATGAGAGACATGCATACTCTACTTTGTGCATTTGGCTTTAGGTAGGTACTGGAGAATTGAACCCAGGTTGTTATTCTTTGCAAGCAAATGCTTTAGCAGCTAAACCATCTCTCCAGCCCACTGTTAGGTATTTTATCACCTCAGGTATCCTAGATAGATATATCCTTTCCCTAGACTGGAAGTGGAAGAGAAGGATTATGAATAATGGAAGATCAGTTGCTAAAAGGAGACATGCTTCCTAAATTAAGTAAATTTCTTTGTATTTTTCAACAAACATGATTAATTAATTTATTTATTTATTTGCTCTTGAATGAATTGGTAATCTACTTGGTTGAAATATTAAATATGAGTACTAATCTCATGGTTATCAAGATAACTTTTTTCAGGGCAATGGCAGTAGATACTGATCAAACCCAAAACACATCAAAGAAAAGAAGCTGTAGAGAGCTCAGTACTAAAGTATACTTCTAACACATTGCCAAAGAGGAGACAGGAAGACTCTAATAGCCACAGGTGAGAAAATGTATTGTGAGACATTGTACTGCCCACAGGAATGGACTGGTACAATCATGACCCCACACTGACTACTGATGTGCCCCTGAAGGGTTCACGTAGTGGAATAAGGCAGTGAGAGGGAACATAAAATACTCTGATGGAAATATGGCCAGTTTACAATATTTCCCCAATAAAATTCAAATAAAATTAAACAGATAAATAACCTTTAGCCAATATAAAAATAAAATAAAATATAGATTTATCTCTGAGTTCATCCAGTTCCTTCCATAACATAAATTTATGAACTTTTGAAATGGTGAATTATAAATCAGAAAATGACACACATGACTTTCTTTCCAGGCAATTGCTGTTATGTGATTCCCACATGGTTCTAATCCTTCATTTAATTACAAAATATGAACACTGCTCTCTACAACTTGGCAAATGAGACACTAGGTATTACACATATTTTAATAATTTGATATTTTGCCTTGACATAATAAAATTAAGAAACAGTTCAAACCAGCTGGTGATGCAGCACAGTTAAGAGTCCTTGACTAACTTAAAGGAAACCCTGAGTTGGATTCCCAACACTGCTTAAATTGTGTAGGGTGATGCACGCCTGTAATCTCAGCACTTGGGATATGGAGGCAGTAGAAACAGGAGTCTAAGCTCATCCTCAAATGTATAATGAATTTCAGGCCAGCCTGGCCTATAGGACACCTTGTTTTAAATAACAATAATAATAATAAGCAACAACAACAACAGAGTGCAGAGATACCAGGTGTCCCTTTATCTCCATTCTTGCAATGGAAACCTCTTGTTAATCCAATATCATATCCAGGATATGGACATCTGATAAAGTCAGGGCAGAATTATTTCTCTAACCATCAGAATGCATTCATTGTTCTCTTTCTAACAGTTACTCATTGTCCAATTTGTCCTTAACCCAATTATTATTTAATTTTCATTACCTACAATTGAATGTTCAATGATGTTAATAGAATCCTACCATGTATAATTTATGGAATTATTTTACTGTCATTCAGCCTGATTTCCTTGACCTTTATTAAAATTTCATCAATTATTGGATCCTCTATTGTGGAATTCCATGATAGTGACATGCCACAAATAATTTTTCATTCAGTCTTTGTTCATGGACACCCCATTTGTACTGCTATGAACATTCATGTACAGGATTTTCTGCGAACATATGTGACCATTTTCCTAGAGTAAATGCCCCAAAGTGCAATTTAAAAGGAACACAGAAAAATGTGGGGTTCCAACTCATTAAGACTTTAGTTAAATAAATACTGTATTTTTATAAACAAAAGGCTTCAGGTTTTTTTTCTATTATACAGTTAGATATAAAGACTATGAGAAAAATAGTATCTGTCAGTAAACTTCAAACATTTTTGGCCATATTTAGTAAAGATGAATGCATATTTTAAATCTTAAAAAATGCTGTCCAATAAGATATGCCTAAATAAATAACTAAACGACTCACCAAAACACATATGCAATAATATTCACCACACCACTATTTTAAAGCACACAAACACACAAAACCCTGAAAACCACTCAAAGTCACATTAATTTTGAAATCAATAAATAATTTATGTTTTGTACACAATAGAAAATTACACACCAATGAGAATAAATGACCTTTATTATAAATCATTACTGTCATATTTCCTAAACATAATTTTGAATGCAATAAGCCAGACACAATATAAATATACAGCCTGTAAAATCGATTTATATAAAATACAAAAAGACACAAGCAGATGTAATTTGTTTGTGCAGTTAGGAATCACAAGCATATTTATTTTTGCATAGGGGTGACTGAGAGCACACCAGAAGAGTTACCTTGTCATTTCTGAAAATTCTTTATAATATTGCTATGGTCTGGCATGACCATTGCTTCCTTGAAACCAGAGCAGCTGTGATTGGCCAGAGAATTCAATAGAAGGCTCATGAGGATGAATGTATGGGATGTCCCTGGCCCTCCAAGAGGACATGATACTTTAACAATTGCTGTAATGTCAGCTGTAGACTTCTTTCAAAAGAAATTTTATTTTTATAAAAGGTAATGGTCTTATTTCCATCCTCCTCTGCCTCTTGCCCCCCATTCCATTGAGGGCCCTCCTCAGTGGGGTTATTGGTATTCACCATAGGGTCTTTAGGGCCTCTGTCAGTGTCTGTGTGTGGGAGAGGAGTCATGTATCTGGATAATACTATCATAATGTAGCTCTTACAATATTTGTGCCTCTTCTACAATGTTCTTGAGCCTTGGTGGATGTAATAAGAAGTCTGATTCAATAATAAGCTGCTTTGATGACTTTTGAATAACCAGAGTGTCTGTAGCCCAACCCCTGGACCTAGTAGTCAGGTCAAAAGTGAGAGCAGTACTCTTGTAGCTTCTTCCTAATGTAATGTCTCCTGGGCCCCTGTCAATGTGGTAGATGTGACCCATCTTGTGGTAGGCAGTCAACTATCCTTTCTTATCATATTGATGAATACTGAATCTCCCCATCATTCTCTGCTATCTGTAAAATAAAGCAGATTTTTCTAACCAAAAGTGAGAGCAGCTTGGATTAAAGGAAATAAGCATAGATACTTGAGGGACTTTTGATGTGTATACCTACTCTTAGCCAAAGAACAACTGAGGTTCTCTCTGGATTCTATGAGTTTCCTCTCCATGGGATTCTGCCTTGTTTTCCCAGTACAAGGGATGAGTTTTCTCCCACTGAGCACCTAATTTCCAATCCTAGAGCAGTTGGTTGCCCCCATAACCTAAGTGCCATGATTGTACAGATGTGTACATTTTGCCTGGAGGGTTGATTTCATAGCTTGCAGGTTCTCCTGCTTATCCATGCTTTTAGTGACCATTATCCCTCAGTATATCTCATTGCACTTTCTGGTTTCCACCTCTCAGTTCCACTGTGGTCTCAGGATTTCCTGTGACCACAGTAGACAGTGTCTTTTAGTTCAGACAGGTAACCACATGTTTTGGCAATGGCCTGAATTATTTGGGGGACCTCATGGTTCACCCTTACCAGCAGCTCACTGCAGAATATAACCCAATCCTGGCCTAGGGATTTGCCAGCCAGAGTCCATGGTTTTATAATAAGCTACATCTACCTTCTACAGGGTACTTCTTTCCTGGTTCTAACCTGCCTCCTCTTTTGGAGGATTACATCTTATAAATGCTATCCAGGAGGAGTGTTTCTGTGGTACTGATTTATGTTGTCATTTTTTTATATAACCCTTCCCCACATACCTTCCCTTCCTACCCTTCCAAGATCTTTCCACAATCCATATTCTTTCTTTTACTCTGTCCCTGGACTTGCTTGTAGAATAACCCGTCCTCCCCATTTCCCCTTCTTCTTAGCTTTATTTTAGTATCATGTTAATATCCCCGATGCTTACTACCCCTTAAAATTAATTCTAACTGCTTAGGTTACGAATTGAAGATGTCTTTAAAATAATACTAAAGGTCACAGAGGTCGACTATTCATAGATGATGTATCTGTTTATAAGTTGGTCAAGATCCAATAAGGATTCTTATTAAACTCACTGTTTCACTAAGTTAGACTTGAGTGGAATTGTTTCTTTGGTTTGTTGTTGGTGCCTGGTTTGGAGCAAGTAGACATTTGTTCTATCTCCCCGTAGGTTCCCAAAATATATTTAGTGGGTTTTCTGTTTGTTTCTTCTTCATTCTATTGTGTTTTTGATTGTAATATGTCCCCTACAACTTTATATGTTTGAATACTTAATTCCTAGTTGGCGATCCTGCTCTGGAAGGCTGTAGAACTTTTTGGTGTTGAAGCCAAGCTAGAGGAATTATGTCATTGGAGGGCAGGCCTTGAGGTTTTACAGTTTATCCCTACTTCCTTTCTTTCTTCTTTCTTCCCGCTGATGTGAAGATGTGGGGATTTGAATCAGTTTCTGGTCTGCATGCCTTCCCTGTTGTGATGGACCTCTAGAAACTGTAAAACAAATTAAACCATTTCCTTCCTTAATCTGCTTCTGTTAGGTACTTTGTCCCAGCATTGAGAAAGTAACTGGCACATCTTTCTTTTCTTAGTATTTCTTTCTGTCTTCATTTTTTTTTTCTCCAAGAGTTGCAGATTGAATGCTGGTCTTCATCCACTGTAAGAACGCACTTAACCACTAAGCTATATCCCTACTCACAAATATAATTTCTTAAGGCAACACACCTTTACTTTCATAGCTACTGTACCTCAAGAATCAGGGCATGTCTTAGCTGTAACTGCTACTTCAGTAGCTTTTGCAAGATTAAAAGTCAAGGTGTCCAAAAGTGAAGTCATATCTGGGCTTCTTCTTAAGAACTTGAACAATGGCTTTGGTCAGAATTCTATTTCTTTTCTTTTCTTTTTCTTTTTATTTTTTAAGGTAGGGTCTCACTCTAGGCCAGGCTAACCTGGAATTCACTATGTAGTCTCAGGTGGTCTCGAACTCATAGCAATCCTCCTACCTCTGCCTCCTGAGTGCTGGGATTGGTTTGAGAGTCAAAGGCTAAGAACTCCAGTTTCTTTCTGTTCATTTTCCAGAAGCTCACCTTTTTTTTGACATATAGAGACAACATAGCCACATGGTGAGTCAAAACATCAAGAAGACAATGTGAAAGCAAGAGGGAAGTCATAATATTATTCAATTTAATCATGATACTGATATCACTTCAAGTGTGACAGTTGTTGCACAGAAGAATTTTATGGATTAGGTAACTTTTTTTATTTTTTATTTTTTATTTTTTTTTTATTAGTCAGTTCTGTATTCAGCAAATACAGTCAGTTTGGTACCATTATTAGGCTCATCCGTGACCTACCCCTTCCCCTTGGTCCCTCCTTGTTGAGGTATAAGGGTCATGCATTGTGGAGTTAGCCCACAGTTATGGGTAAGCTAAATGTCTCTGCATATCATGACCCAACGTGTGGCTCTGACATTCTTTCTGCCCCCTCTTCCGCAAAATTTCCCTGAGCCATGTTGGGTTCATTTTTGGTCTGCTTCAGTGATGAGGTAACTTTATGAATAACATAATTCAGGGATTTTTCCAAGCCACTTTAGTGGCTGCTTTGTCACCTTTATCAACAGAAAAAATCAACACATGCAAATGAAAGGCTATTTTTCTCAGATTATAATTTATAATTTTCTTTGGTGTGTGTGTGTATATGTGTGTGCAGATATGTCCATGTATGTGAATGGAGTGCACACGTTGCCATAACGGACATGAGGAATTCAAAGGACAACTTGGGGCATCAGTCCTTGCTCTTCTACTTGTGGGTAGAAGCTTCTCTCATTGTTTAGCTCTAAGTTCACTAGGTCATCTGGTTTGTGAACTTCCAGGACATTCTTCCGTTTTTGCCTCCCATCTCACCTCACTCAAAAAATGCCCTTAAAATATCTTTAAATAAAATTTTATTTTCTTTAAAATTAATACATGTAACTTATTTTAAATTAATACTTTCAAATTTAAAAAATGATGTCATTTGAATTTGGAAAATAATTGAATTTTACAAGTACCTGTATATTTTAAACTTCTAAAACACATGCACATTTTATTTTTTTCCCGTTTTGAATTTTCTTTCTTTATTTCTGACCAGGCAACTCTGAATTTATACAGCCTAATGATCATCATGTTCATATTCTATGATTTTATTGTGTGTGTCAATTCATATTTATGTGCACTTATCAATTCTACTTAAGTCTACTTTTGGTAAGGATATACTGTATATGAATTTATAGAATATTAGGCCAGAAAGAAGTCATTGCAGAATGTAATCCATCTGTGGCATTACTTAGCGGAATTATGATTGTTTTGTCTCCAGATAACTCATTTTGCCATTGCTAAAAGGAATTATGTGATCCATTATACTTTAGGAAAAAAATATATATATACATGCTTTTCTTTGAGGTAGGGTCTCACTCTAGCTCAGGCTGACCTGATATTCACTATGTAGTCTCACAGTGGCCTCGAACTCATGATGTTCCTGCTACCTTTGCCTCCTGAGTACTGGGATTAAAGGCATGCACCGCCCTGCCCAGCTCCATGCTTTCATTTTTAAGATTGATTTATTTTGGTGTTCTGAATTATTCTCCTTTGAGTCAAGTACCTAAAATTTAAAAACACCTTTTTTCCATCAATAATGTTAAAAAATGAAAAAGTACATTATTAAACAGTGCGATCACTATATGAGGGCATGACTCTTGCCATTTTGTTTCTTATATATAGGGTAACCTTGTTTGATTATACACATCATGAAGGACTTATTTAATGACCTCAGATAAAAAGCATATTTTAAGACCAACTCTAATTATGACTGAATTGCTTCATACTGTTTATAGTTCCGTTGTCATACAATGCTCCTGAGACTACCAAAATCTTAATATCCTAATACTTAAGAATAATTTACAATATTACTCTGTTAGTGAGGCACTATAGTAATACAAATCCTTAAAAAATACCTATCTTTCTCTTTTTTATCAGAAACACAAAAATGATGCTTCTTTGTAATGTTCTAAGAGTATCAGAAGTCTTAGATATCTGAAACTCATGTGATGCATTGTGACATACAGCTGGTCCTTTTAAAGTTGCTCATTTTGAACTTAAAAAATGGTATATTTTTCTTATGATGGACATGTAATTTGGGACACTATCAAGATTTTATTCTCACATCTGGATGAGTATTTTAGAGACTCCTTTCTGCTTCTTTGTCATTGGTCATAGAAAAAAATTAGCTGCATTGTTATCATTTCTTTGTTACATAGGAATATAATAATAAGATAGGAATATGTCTATTCAGAAAATTCAAAAGAGTCTCAATAGTATTAACAACTCATTCTATTACCATGCTCTAAACATCTATTCACTGATGCCTACTCCTATACAAATCCTGAACTCTGCAGATGAATTAATTAAAAGTAGCCACTAATGGATAGAACCTCCCAATTAACTTACGATATCCTGAGGAAAGTAGGTATTAACCAAGTAATAAGAAATCCAGGCGTGGTGGCACATGCCTTTAATCACAGTGCTTAGGAGGCAGAGGTAGGAGGAACACCATAAGTTCAAGGCCACCCTGAGACTACATAGTGAATTCCAGGTCAGCCTGAGCTAGAGTGAGACCCTACCTTCAAAAAAAAAAAAAAATTAATTAAGTGTTCACGTTCTGAACATTTTAAGAGTTTCGCCAATTATAAACTATTACATATTGATTTAAAAGACACTTGCCAAAATGGAAATCATCTAAAGTAACTGTTTTGGAAAAGACATAACGCACTTATTTTGCCTTTTAATCCACTTGGTAACTTATGAAACTCAATACATGTAAAATATAAGAGTGAGAGTGATTGCATTTTCCAATACCACAATTCTGGTTTCCAGTTTCTGTGGTTGTAAACTGCTTTAATTATATATGTGTGTGTGTGTATACAGAATATAGATTATATATATTTATGCTTAATATATATATATGTGTATATTTATGTACATATATATATAATTTTTTAAATTGTTTTATCAATGCAAACTAATATATTGTATCCATTTTTCTTAGAGTACTGAAACAATACCACAAGTGAAGTGACTTAAAGCATCAAAAAGTTCAGGAAGTCAGAAATCTGAAATGCATTTCTTGAGCTATCCAGGTGGTTCAAGGGTTCTCCCATCCAGTACATTCCCTCCAGCTGTAACTGAGCATCTAGATCAGCTAAGGTGGATTCCTCTGTCTGCCTCTCTCTCCCACTTTTAAGACTTGTGATTACTTTGAGTCACTTTGGATAGTTCAGGATAACTTCCCCGTTTTAACATCAGCTTCCCTGAGCAAATTAAATTTCATCTGCAGCCTTAACTTTCTTTTGTCAAGTAACATGCACATTCATAACTTCTAAGCATGGGACAATGCTCATCTTTGATGCTTTGTCATTCCTACCACATAGAAAATGAATGCATCATTCAATCTTTTTCAGGATATGCCCCATCACATATATGAAGAGATGAGTGATGAACATTAAAGCAAACTATGGTCTTGATAACCTTCTGCATTACATTTGTGTCTTCTGGTGGAAGAAATTAAGGGAGTTCTGGTCCTATTTCATTTGAGGCCAAATCAAAATAATTTCAAATTTTTTAAAGAAAATATAATATTTTGGGATATGTGTGTTAATTTTTAAAAGATTTTGAAACTATTTTAACTGTCTTTGGTTTGCATAATGTCTGATAAATGTGTGAAATGGGCAAATGAGTGAAAATGTTACAACACCGATATTATATGTAAACAAACAGCAAAAGCTCAGAGATTTTAAGAAACTGATAGTATAATATTTTAATGGAAGAATTATTTTCAGACTTTCCTCAATATCAATATATGAATAAGAAGTCTGGCCTGGGAATTTGGCTCAGTGGATAAAGTACTGTCAATGCACATATGAGGACCTGAGGTTGATCCCATGTAAAGGTCCTGAAAGGTCAGTGTGGTGGTATGAGCTAGTTCCCTGTGTTGTGTGGAGGTGGAGACAGAAAGATTCCTGAGACTTGCCATCTAGTAAGTCTAAAAAAAAATCAGTGAGTTCAGGGGTCACTGAGAGACTGTGTTACCAAAAAGTAAGGAGGAAGAGCCCCTGAGAAACACAACTGACATGGACCTCTGGCCTCTGTTTCCCCTGACACAAACATGCCTGCACACTCATATACATATGTGCATCTAAGCACAGAAACACACACACACAACCAAAACAAAACAACGACAGCAAAAATGGTGGGTCTGGTAGGTACATGAGTGCCTTGCCTTTAATTTAATCACTTATAAACCAAAGAGAAAGATGAAAAGGAATGAAATTTTGTGCTTAATTCCAACCAACAAGAAGTGACTGATAGGGAATTAAAGTAGCAAAGACAGAGAAGAAATTCTGCTTGAATTCAGAATTTGTTACTGCCGAAAGTTCCTATTCATGCCTACTCACATACATATTTCACAAAGGATGATTTCTTTTTGAAAATTTTAAGCAATATGTAAAGGTAAAATAACTTTATAAAGAATAGGAAAAATGTAAAATAATAAATAATAATAAAGAAATAGTTTAATAAAGAATAAAATAACTTAATGAAGTTTATGCATTACAGAGTAATTTTTTGCCTTTGAGTGGACAGATGTAGAACTAGGCACCCGTAGGCAACTAACCTGGACTAAACTTCCATAGGAATTTAAAAATTCCCCCACCCTCTTTGATGAGGCTCTTCACAGAGACTTGCAGGCCTTTCACAGAAGCAACTCTCCTACAATACATGGATGATTTCCTCCTAGCCTCAGAAATGGAGGAGGAATGCCTCTCTGCTACAGATCATCTTCTGGACAACTTAAAACATCTGGGCTATCATGTATCAACTGTGTGTGCACAAGGCAACCTACTTGGGATACAAACTCCAGGAAGGTAAGAGTACACTGCCAGCCTCTAGGATTCAGGCCATCACTCAAATTCCCACTAAGAGACATATCTGAGTATCCCTCAGAACTGTAGGGTATTGACTCATTTGGATCCCAAGGTTTGCTGAATTAGCCAAGCCGCTACATGAAGCCATGAGAGGACAAAAAGGAAAAAAAATATTTTAATTGGACTGAAAATTAGAAACAAGCATTCCAAGAACTAAATTCAGCTCTGACATCAGACCAAACTTAACCAAACCCTTCCACTTGTACATGGACAAAAAGAAGGGGACAGCCAGGGGCAGCCTAACTCAAAGACTGGGTCCATGGCATTGCCCAATGGTCTACTTGTCTAAGAAGCTAGACCCAGTAGCCGCTGGTTAGCCCCCTTGTCTCTGGGATACTGCAGCTGCTGCTATTCTGATAGAGGATGCTGACAAATTAACCTTGGGCTCCCCTATGATAGAGACTCTTTTAAAGAGCACCCCAAACTAATGACTCTCCAACTACCATATAGCCGAGTATCAGTCCTTGCTCTTAGATCAATCAAGGATACAGTGTCACCAAACTGCGGCATTGAACCCAGCCTTCCTGCTGCCAGAAACTGATGAGGCATCAACCCCTCTGTATGACTGCCTAGAGATCACCTCTGCCTTCCATGCACTCCACCCAGACCTGGCAGATGTAGCCTGGATGTACCCTGATCTGGTGATGTATTCTGATGGCAGCAGCTTTGTTGTGGATGGAATCAGGTATGCAGGGGCAGCTGTGATGACTTTGGAAGAAATCCCGTGGGCTCAGAAAGCTTAACTGATAGCACTGACCAAAGCTCTGATATTGGAAAAAGACAAAATAGTAAATATCTATGCAGACAGACATT
Organism: Dipus sagitta; assembly: GCA_036346955.1. NCBI lineage: Eukaryota > Metazoa > Chordata > Mammalia > Rodentia > Dipodidae > Dipus > Dipus sagitta. The sequence goes on from CM070774.1 coordinate 54,313,381, forward strand.
ATGCCTTTGCCACAGCACATGTACAGGGGACCATCTACTTGGAGTGAGGGCTATTAAGGGCAGAAGGTAAAGACATTAAAAATAAAAAGTGAAATTTGGACTTACTGGCTGCCACATGGGCACCTGCTAAAGTAGCCATAATCCATTGTCTGGGTCATCAGAAAGGGGAGACCACAGAAGCAAGAGGGAACAGACTAGAAGACCTAGAAGCAAAGAGTGCTGCCTCTCAGCATCCGTCAGATTGACTGGTCACCCTTCCTGAGCAACCAACATACACGGAACAGGACCTATAGCTCACCTCTTATTTAATAAAGTAGCAGACCCCACAAAGATGGTACCAACTGGAGAATGGATGACTGCTGCTGCCCCAAGCCCCAGGGCAGAAACTGGCTAAGCAACTACATGAAGGAACTCACTCTAGGAAACAACAAGCTAGCCAAGCTAATAAGGAAAGAGTCCCCCGCCCCCAGGTATAGACTCAATCATCAAGGACACCACCACCTGCTGTCAGGCCTGCCAATAGACAAATGCCTCCTCTGGTAAGGTGCCACCAATGTAGGCGAGAGAGTGGGTGAAGTTGATTTCACAGAGGTAAAGCTGGATCAGTGTGGATATATTGTTTATGCTGATACCTTTTCAGGATGGGTAGAAACTTTCCTGACCAAGTCTGAGACAGCCCAAATAGTGACTAAGAAATTGTTAGAGTTGATAATTCCCCTGCTATGGATTGCATCTCAGGATAAGATCAGATATTGGGCCTGCCTTTGTGCCAAAAGTCACTAGGGAATTAACCTAGACATTGGGGATTAATTGGAAATTACATTGTGCCTATGATCCTCAAAGTTCAGGACAGGTAGAAAGGAGGAATCAGACCTTGAAGGAGACTTTAACTAAATTAACCTTAGAGACCGATGAAGGATGGGTGAAACTCCTTCCATTCCACCCTAAGGGCCAGATGTACCCCTTATGTAAAAGGAATTGCTCTGTTTAAAATTATGTATAGGGGATGGAGAGATCGTTTAGCCATTAAGGTGCTTGCTTGTGAAGCCTAAGGATGCAAGTTTGATTCTCCAGGTCCCATGTTAACCAGATGTATATTGTGGCACATGCATCTGGAGTTAGTTTGCAGTGGCTAGAGGTGCTAGCATGCCCATTCTTTCTCTGTCTTTCTCTCTCTCTCTTTCTATCTCCCCCCATCCCTCTGTCTTTAACAAATAAGCAAAAATGATTAAAAGTATATATTTTTTAAATTATGTATGGGACCTCTCCTCCCATCCTGCCCAGGATGGGTCTTTAACAAATAACTGACTTTACTACTGAAAGGCTTCTTTCTATCCAAGTCTTACAAGGAGTCCAGAACTCCATTGTTCCAGCAATCAAGGCTGCTTTTCAGACATACCCTATTTGCCCCCATCCCTTTCAGCTCAACAACAGAGTTCATATCAGGAGACACCATATTGGGATGTTGGAAGGACCCCCACCAGGTCGTCCTAACCACTCCAACAGCTGTGGAAGTGGAGGGGACAAAATAGAAGAGGATTAGACATACTTGTTATGAAACAAGGGGTCTTATGTATGACTTTAGGTAAAACTTGTTGCTTTTATGCCAATGAGTCAGGAATAATATGAAATACACTTGCTTTAGTTAGAGAAAATCTCAAAGAAATAGAACTTCAGAGACAGGCCACTAGTAATTGGTTTCAGTATATGTTTAGTTGGTCTCCATGACTAATTTCCCTTGTCTCTTCTTTTGCTGGCCCCCTGATACTACTGCTCTTAGGCCTTACCATAGGACCCTGCATTATTAATTCTCTAAGTAGATATATAAAGAATACATTTTGTTCAACTTGTGGTATTGCAGACACAATACACCCCCTTAGATGAAAACACCCTAGGCACTGTTCTTCAAAACAAGGATTTGACTTAGTGTCACATCAGAGGGGGAAATGGAAAATGGAATATGAAAAGAATGGGATGATCCCTCTGTGCAATAAAGGTGTTTACTATTACCTAAGGAATGGGATGAACCCTCTGTGCAATATACCATGACCTCCCTGTATTTCTTTGCTTCTAAATATCTTTGTGATTACATAGCATAGAATGTTTCTTGACTCAGTTCCGGCTATGTGATTTATGTAAATTTGTAACTCCTTGTAATATCCTCCCTTGTTTAACAGTATGTAATTCTGTGGTTTAATTCCAAATCCTGTTTTTACTATAAACATCATGTGGTTATTTCCAATAAAAGCTGACACTCTGAAGAGTTCAGGGCTGCATCTTGAGATCCCGAACTCTGAGATGCAGACCTGATGCACCAGCTTTCTTCTTTTTCTTTCTTTTTACCCAATAAAACTTTGTGCCCCCCCCCACGCAAAGATTCATTAATAAGAAAAGTTTAAATAATAATAATTGATTGTTTCAGAAATAAAGTAATATTGTAGCCAGAAATTATCCTAACAGGAATAAAATAAATAGTAAGGACATTTAAAGAATTTGGTTATTGCTGTAAAATATATAAATCATGGAATGTAGAGTACTTAATTTAAGTCAATAAACTCAGATGCTATAAAAACAAATTTTTAAATTAAAACTATTAGGAGATGATTCACAGGGAAAATAACAATAAATGGTGGTAAATGATCTTTCAATGCACCTGTACAATAAGCAAAAATGTTTAAAATGAAACTGAGTTGAGTTTAAAACAACATTCTATTTCTAACACATAGGGAAAGTATTACATTCCCAGACTCATCTGAGAAGCAGTTAAGTCCCAAGGCAATAAAACTAGACTCAACACCAGAGGAAAGTGATATGAACACCATGATAGGAGAGAAGATTTTAAGAAAAGCTATTTTTAGAGAGTACTTAGTTGATCTATGAAAATGTAAGTCTCTTGGCCTGGATGACATCTGTTCAAGAATGCTGAGAAGGAAACAAGATGAAGTCTCTGAAAGGTTGTCAGCTCTCTTGGAAATATTAGGAAGAGGAGAAAAGTGGGGATATGGAACGACATGATGCCGCAGCTTGCATAATGCAATAACCTGACTTTCCTTAAAAATGTGATAAAAGTTATGATGAGATAATACATAGGTAGATTAATTATTAAAATAAAAGTTTATCATATATAATAGCTCTATGAAGTTATTAAAATGATACATAAATGGGTTTGTTCAGTGATATGCAGATACACATTATTTTCTACACTAACTTAAAAATGGTAACAATAATATTGTAGACATATTTAGTAGACTGAACTATGTTGTGAGATGTACATTATGAAAATGTACATGTATGAAAGTATTAAAACTTAGTAAAACATTAATTTAAAAATACCAGGGAGATATCAATATACACTGAGGAAACACAAAACATCATGGCAGAAAAGTAAAGGATGCCAAAAGCTCAACATAAAGGAGACTTATAAGGAGGCCTCCAAAGTTCAGGGAACATTGCAACAGAGGGAGAGGGAAGATTTTAAGAAATGCTGAAAGTATATTCTGAGTCATTATGCCTCAGACAGGGACTAACTGGTATATTCATGACCCACAGTGGTTACCAATATCCCCAATGAGGAGTTCCCCAGTGAGATGGGGTGGAGAGAGGGGTCATAAGAATATAACTATATGGGAATTTAACAAATTTGCAATATTTTCATATATATATATATATATATATATATATATATATATATATATACTATATACAGACACACTTCATCATGACATATTTCAGGTACAATTCCAGATGACCAAAATGAAGAGTATAATAATATATTTTATTTTGGTTTACAATGCACCTAAGTTATTTTAGATAATGTAAAAATGAAAACTATGTGTATTTCCTGCATTCAAATTGATTATGAAGGACATATGCATGCACTTGTAGTAGATGTGCATCACCACACTCAAGGAAATGTACACCCACCCATCAGCTAGAGACTTTTTCTTATTCCCTACCTCACTTTTAGAGGGGAAGAACAAGTTATGAAATCAGACCTCTTCAATTTATAGTAGTGGGAACTTGTATGACCTGTGTTGGGCAATATCTGTCTTAAAATTATTCATCTTCATAACTCAAGTTTCATGCCAATTTAATGTATTTTGTGTGTGCTTGTGCATGTGTGTGCAAGTGCATGTTTATGTGTATGTATGTGCACATGTGTGCATATAGTGGTAAGAGGACAACATCATCTATCATTCCTCAAACACCAGCCATCTTTATTCTTGGGACAAATTCTCTCACTGGCTTAGAACTCCCCATGTAGGATACAGTGACTATTCAGTGAGCCCAGAGATTTCCCTGCTTCCACTTCCCCATGCAGGAAATATTTAAAAATGAAAAAAGAACACTACCACAACCAAGTTTTTGAATATAGATTCCAGGAATGAAACTGAAACACCAAAAACTGAGCTATTTCCCAAGCCCCACAATAGAGTAACTCTTCATTTTCTCCTTTCCTTATCTCATGATAACTACCACTTTATTTTCTGTAACTATGTTTTTCATTGCTGAATGTCATTAAGGACCACATACATTGCTGAAAATGGCAGATTTTCCTGCCTTTGAAAGGTTGAATAATATCCCACTGTTTAATAATTGAATTTCTATGGATCTTGGTGCTACAGATAATTTTGCATTGAGTATGGGCAGAGATGTCTTTAATATCCTCCTTTTAACTCTTCTAGCCAGAGAAGGGAATTCTGTATCCTATGACAGGTTCATTTTTTTTTTCATTGAGAAAATTTATACAGTGTTCCATGAAGCCATGCAATTATGCATTTATAAAAATAGTATAGAGGGGTTTTAGTTTCTTTATGCTTTAGAAAAATTCTAAACTGCATGCCTGACATATACTAATTTTAGAAAGAATATAGTTTTATTTAGATGAATGTTTTGGAGGTCAACAATAAATTATTGAATATTCCTGTCCATGTGACCTCAGTAAAGGCACTCTTAAATGTACAACATCATATCAGATTTCATCATGGAATATATACATGCAGAATCATGTGAAGTGTCTTACTCTTATAATTTCCTCTCCCAATAACACTTTAATCCCTGCGTGGGTTGCTCCCCTAATGTCCTCTCTCAATCTCTTTCACTTCTAGATCCTACTACTACCTACATCATAGTGATAACCAAAATCCAACATAAGAACCTTTATGACAAAAGCCACATCCCACTGCACTCTATCAATTGAACAATGAGTTCAAACTTCTTTCCTAGATCTATTTGCCATGTGTAAGTGTTCTTCAGAGAAATAAGTACTCAAATTAATTTCTATATTTTTAAGTAGAAACTTTGTATGGATGTATCATGTGTTGATGCCATTTTTTACTTCCTCCATACCCCCACTTCACTGACAGTCCTACTTAGTGGGATTGCTGGTATTCACCCTGGAGTTGTGGGTTATGTGTTGTGAGAGCAGCACTTCCATGATGGTTAAGGATGCTGAATATTAGCCATTTGTATTTCTTCCTTTTAGAACTCCCTCTCAATTTATCTGCCTCATTATTTTGTGTGGGCTATTTGATTTTTTATTGCTTAATTTTTTGAGTTCTTTGTAGACTATAGATATTAGGCAGTGGTATAGTGGTATAGCTGTCGGTGGTATAGTTGGCAAAGGTTTTCCATCATTCTCTGGGTAGTCTGCTTGCTTTACTTGCGGTATGCTTGTCTGCATAAAAGCTTTTTAGCTTCATAAGATCCCACTGGTTGAGTGATTGTTTTATTTACTGGCATACTGAGGTATTGTTTGGGAAGTCTTTCCCTACTCCTATATCATGGAGAATTCCCCCTATTTTTTTCATCTAGTAGTTTGAAAGTTTTAGGTCTTATGTTGAGATCTTTAATTCATTTGCAGTTGATTTTTGTGCATGGTGGATGAATGTGTCTAATTTTATTTTTGTACATATGGTTATCCAATTTGTCTGTGCCCATTTGTTGAAGATGGCATCTTTTCTCTAGTATACATTGTTGGCTCCCTTGTCAAACATCAACTGTTGTTACTTGAAGTAAGGTCTGAGTCTTCAATTCTGTTTCATTGTTCTATATGTATGTTCTTATATAAGCACCATGATGTTTTTGTTACTATATCTTTGTAGTATAGATTTAGATTAGTATAGCAATTCCTCCAGTTGGAATTTCTTTTGCCAAAAAAAGTTTTGGATAGCTGAGGCCTTCTGCCATTCCATATGAATTTTCAGATTATTTTCTCTATTATAAAGAATCATGCTGGGATTTTTATTGGTAGTGCATTGAATCTTTATATTGCTTTTGGTAGAATTGCCACTTTCACAATATTAATTCTACCTAGGAAGGCAAATGGAAGGTCCTTCAGTTATCTCATGTACTCAATTTCTTTCTTCAGTGTTTTTATGCTTTCATTATATAGGTCATTCACTTACATGATTACTGTTATTTCAAGGGTTTACTTTTGTTTTTTTTTTTTTTTCCTGCTGAAAACTAAACACCCTCACTGACTTCTTTTTCTGTATATCTGTCTTTTGTGTATAGGAAGACTGCAGATTTTTGTGTGTTCACTTTGTATATTTCCACTTTTCAGGATACAAAATCACAAATTTATCACCTTTAGAATTTTTTGGTAGAGTATTTGGGGTACTTATGTATAGGATAAAGCCATCTGCAAGTAGGGCAAGTTTGATTTCTTCCTTTCCAATTTGTATCCCTTTTATATCTTTCTCCTGTCTTAGTGCTTTGGCTAGTACTTCTAACACTATGTGGAAGTGCAATGGTGAGAGAGGGCACCCCTGTTTTGTTCCTGATCTTAATGGGAACTCCTTCCCTCTTTCCCCATTAAGTATGATTTGGGCTTTAGGTACTTTGTATATAGGCTTTATTGTGTTGAGATAAAAATACCTCCACAACTAGTCTCTTCAGAGTTTCTAATCATGAAGTAGTATTATATTTTGTTGAGGACCATCTCTGCATCAATTAAAATGATCATATGGTTCTTGTGTTTAAGTGTATTTATGTGGTGTTACATTGATCACTTCCCTTTTTTGAACCATCCAGACATCCCTTTATCCCTGAGATAAAGCCTGCTAGATCAAGATGGATACTGCTTTTGATGTGTTGCTGAATTTGGCTTGCAATGATTTTGTCAAGATTTTTACATCTAAGTTCATCTGGGATATACTTCTATAGTTTTCTTATCTATAGTTTTCTTATCTTGTTGTTTATTTTGTATTGAGGTGATGCTATCTTTGTAGAAGGAGTTGAGAAACATTCCCCTTTTTCTGATTATGTTAAAAAAAAACTTGAGGAAATGTTCTTTCAGCTTTGTAATGGAGGTTTCGTATACTTCATCCAAAAGTCCAACAGGTCCTGGACTTTTCCTCTGGGGGAAGTTTTTGATTACATTTTCAATCTTGACATATATATATATATATATATATATATATATATATATGGTATATTATTAATAGTATTGTATTTTTAGGAGATTTATCTACTCTGGATTTAGTTTTGTAGGTGTTATGTGTATACAAATTTATCTGTTTTTTTTCTGTGCTATCCAATTTCGTGGAACACAGGTTTTGAAAATATATCCTGATATTTCTTCTAATTTTGTTAGGGTCTGTTGGGAAGTCTCTCTTTTCATTTTTAATTTTGTTAATTTGAAGGTTCTCCCTTTATTGTTTGATCAAATTTGTCAGGGGTTTATCAATATTGTTTATTTTTTCAAAGAACCAGCTCTTCATTTCATCAATTTTCTTAATTGCTTTCTTATTTTTCAATTCATTAATTTTCCTCTGATCTTAACTATTTATTTCTATCTTGAGCTCTTAGATTGTTCATTTCCCAATGCCTTTTGGTGGATGGTTAAGTTTTTAATTTGAGATCTTTCTGTTTTTGTAATGAAGATTTTTAGTGCAATGAATTTTCCCCTCAGTGCTGCCTTCATTGGTATGTTGTATTTTTGTGATCAAATTTTGTGAAATTTTACAATTTCTTTTTTTATTTCTTACACTAGCCCTTTAATATTTAATAGCCTGTTTTTCAGTGTCTAGGAGCTGGTATAATTTCTCCTTTTTTTTCTTGTTAATTTCTAGCTCAAATGAATTGTTGTCCAATAAAATAAAGGAATTAACATCAATTTTACTGAATTTATGTAGGCATGCTTTATGCCCTAATATATGATGTCTTTTGGAGAAGGTTCTATAGGCTGCTGAGAAGAATGCGTATTCTGTAGAATAGGGGTGGGATGTTCTGTAGATGTCTGTTAGATCTAATTGGTCAATAGTGTTGTAAAGATCTATTATTTCCCTGCTGATTTTCTGCCTGGATGATCTGTCTATTGATAGTGGGGTATTAAAATCCCCTATTATAATGTTATTGGAATTTATTTCTCTGTTGATGTTGAGTAGGTTTTGTTTTATAAACTGTGGTGCACCTGTGTTTGTTACATAGAGATTTATGATTGTGATATACTCTTTGATATACATCCCTTGATGAGTAAAAAGTGGCCTTCCCTGTCCTTTTTTAATAACTTTTCATTTGAAGACTATTTTGTCAAATATTAATATAACCATACCAACTTGTTTCTTATTTCCATTTGCTTATAATATCATCCCCCACTCTTTCTCCCTGAGGAGGTGTCTATCCTTAGTGGTGAGGTGAGATTCTTGAAGACAGCAGATGGAAGTGTACATTTCTCTGAACCACTCTTTTAGCTTGTGTATTTTGATAGATGAGTTAAGACCATTAATATTACTATAATATTATAACTGTGAGTTTTAATTTAATCCCTGACAGGTTGGAGGCTTTATGGGGTTTGGTGCATTCTTGGGTTTTGAATGATTTTGTGCCTGCTCTAGTTTTAGTTATTGTGTCTTTTCTCTATACACTCCTGAGATTGGTTATTTGACTCTTCTGTGTGGAGTACTCCACTGGCTTTTTCACCATCTATTATAAGGGATACGTTTGGCGGGGTACAGTAGTTGGGTTGAAATGTCCAAAGGTTTTTAAATTTTCAACTAATCCATTTCAAGCCTTTCTGACTTTCAGGGTTTCCGTTGAAAAATCTGTTCTAATTCTGATGGCATTACCTTTGTATGTTGATTTGTTTCTCTCTTGCTGCTTTCAGTACTGCCTTTTTGTTTTCATTGTTTAGAGTTTTCACTCTGATGTGCCATGGAGAGATCCTTCTTTGGTACAGTTTGTTTGTTGTTCTGTGAGCTTCTTATATCTTGATGGCTGTCTCGTTTAAAAGAGGGAGAATTCTTTCTTCAATAATTTTGTTGACTATGTTTTGCATGTATTTGGCCTGAATGGTTTTTCCTTCTAGTATATCCCTGATCCTTGAATTTTGTCATTTTAGGGAGTCCTACAGTTCTCTCATATTGTGCTAGCATGGTTTTTGACTCATATTATTTGTACTTCCTAACCATTTCTTCTGTCTCATATTCCAGATCTGAGGTTCTGTCCTCCACATGATTTACCCTGGTAGTGAGGGTTTCTAGGAAGGTTTTTAAGATCTATCTAATATATGTTTTCTGTTTCATTTTTCTGTACTATATCTATCCCTTTGCTGAGCTCCAATTTTAGGACATGGTTACGTTGCTTTGATGATTTGTAGAATTCATTCTTGCACTTAATCATTAAGCTTAATCAGTTGGCTATTGAGATCCTCAATTTGCTGACATACCTTCAATTCATTTTTCTCTCTTTTGAGCTCTCTCTGGGTTTCCTCCATTAAGTTAAACCTAGTGACAAAAGCTGAGTGCTGTAAGAAATGATTCCACTCAATGTCATTCATTCATGTGATTGTTGGCTTTTTGATGATTTGCTTCCAGTTCAGTGATTTTCTTCATCAGGATGAATAAGTTCATTGGGTCTTCATTTTGGGATTCAATTTCTGTTGTCTCCTCAATGTTTTAATTTCAGACATCCATTGTGGGACTAGGCAACCTGAGTGGAGATCTCTCTGCTTTTATTTTGCTTTGTATTATTATTATTATTATTATTAGGCCTTCTTTTTCTTGAGTTGGCTTTTACTTTTCTCCGGGTAAAAGTCTTTGAAGTAAGTAAGCATTTGCTCTTGTAGGATCTTCAGTAAATGTTCTATTTTGGGTTTGAACCCAATTAGAGTGGGATGGGGTTGTATCATCAGATGCATGGATTGTGGAAAATACAAGTATGCCTGCAGCTCTAGCCTGCTGGCTGATACCAGAGCTGTGCCTGGTGTTCTGGAATCTCTTCAGTCCATAGTCACAGTCTTGTCTTGCCTGTTGGGCCCAGGGGCTGTAAAACTTGACCCAATTCTTCTACTGTACCCAGCTGAGTAGGTTATGCAGGACTCACTGGTGCCCCCTGCTGGGTGACTGCCAGATATTCCTGTGCTCCCTTCTGTGGCAGGAGCCACAATGTCACAAGGGGACACAGGTAAGTGGATATAAGCAGTGTACTGAGTAGAAGTAGGAAAAAAAAGTATGGGACACCATGGATCAGGCTGGAGTGAGTTAGCTGATGTAGGGACATTGGTGAGGAGAGGCACCCAGCAATTTGGCTTGGCAGAATCAGAGGAGGTGGCTGAGACCTAAAAGATCTGCTTAGGCAGGAGGCAAGAGGCCGGGTGGGGTAGGAAACCTACTGGAGCTCTGGTTGTACAGATGGGGCACACAGGCCCCAAACACTTTGTTCTCCTTAACTTTCCTGAGAGCACAGGCCTCAAACACACTGTGCCCCTCACCATCCCCAAGTGCACAGGACCCAAACACAGCACTTTTCACTCTCCTGGAGGTCACAGGCCCATACTCCCTGCCCCCCCCCCCCCGCCATGCACAGGACACAAACACTCCACACCCCTCACACCCAGGAGTGCACAGGCCCCAAAAGCATTGGCAACACCACCACCCCCCATGCTCTGGCCCCAAACACACCAAGTATGTCCTAGTTTCTAATTTTTTTGTGGTAATGGTGGTTTTAATTACTGAGATTGATACATATGTACAGAAATTACCTTCATTTAATAGTAAACATTGGGGCTGGACAGATGACTTAGTGGTTAAGGCACTTGTCTGCAAAGCCTAAGGACCCAAATTGGATTCCTCAGTACCCACATTAGCCAGATGCACAGGGTGGTACATGCATCTGCAGTTCATTTGCAGTAGATAGAGAGGCCCTGGCCTACTAATTCCACCACCTCCCTTTTATCTCTCTCTATCTACCTCTTTATCTCTCTCTCTCTTTTTTCTTTTTTTCTTTGTTAATTAGTTTTGTATTCAGCAAATACAGTCAGTTTGGTACCATTATTACGCTCATCCGTGACCTACCCCCTCCCCTTGGCCCCTCTTTGTCAAGGTATATGGGTCATATATTGTGGAGTTAGCCCACAGTTATGGGTAAGATAAATGTCTCTGCATATCATGACCCAACATGTGGCTCTGACATTCTTTCCGCCCCCTCTTCCGCAAAATTTCCCTGAGCCATGTTGGGTTCATTTTTGGTCTGCTTCAGTGATGAGGTGTTGAGGGCCTCTGAGGCTCTGGCTCTCTGATTTGGTAGGAGTTGATTTTTCTTTGTGTTGATCTCCTTCCCCCTTGTGCTGGTATCTGGTTCACCAGGAAAACAGCACCCTTGCTTGCCAATTTTTCTTAGTTTCAGCTGGGGAGAAATTTCATTTTGATGGAATGACAAGTGTCTTATTTATGTTGTATGAGCTTTTGAATTCATAAGCAAAAAATTGTTGTCACCTTCATGACATCAATCATTTTTCCTATCTTTTCCTGTAATAGTTTTAATGTTTGAAACATCAAATTTTTAAAAGGAAAGATAAACATTACAACTACTGATTTATCACAGCAGCTGTAGAAAAAGGATTTGACAAAATTAATACCTTTTCTTACTTTGTTGATTAAGATACTCCACAGACTACACCTAGATGAAAAGCACTTTAAATCAATCAACAAAGAGCAGAGATAAAGCCAACAACTACCATATTCAGCTATCCAAACCTTTTATTATTGTTTTGAGGTAGATTCTCACCCTAGCCCAGGCTAACCTGGAATTGGACTGGGTAGTCTCATGCTGGCCTCAAACTCACAGCAATCCTCCTACCTCTGCCACCTGAGGGCTGGGAATAAAGGCGTGTGTCACCATGTCTGGCTTTTTATTTTTATTTATTTATTTATTTATTTATTTTGAGGTAGAGTCTAGCTCTAGCCCAGGCTCACCTGGAATTCACTATGTATTCTCAGGGTGGCCTTGAACTCATGGTGATCCCCCTACCTCTGCCTCTCAGGTTCTGGGATTAAAAGCATGTGCCACTACATCTAGATCCCAGCTATTTTGTCTTTTAAGATGAAGAACAAGACAAATATGTCCACTCTTCCTAAAAGTTTCAGGGCAGACAATATTTTTTTTTGGCTGAAAAATAATTAAAACAATCTCTGTAGAGTACATAATTGCACATATAGAATATGCTAAAAATTCCATAGAAATTCCAGACATCATAAACAAAGTTCACAAATATTCAGGACACAAAACATATAAAAAGTAATTTTGTCCATTGACAACAAATGAAACATAAGGAAGCTTAAAAGCTCCCATTTCTAATTCCATCAACTGGGGGAAACCACAGGAATTTCCAGAAGATGCTGTACCTGTGTCTTTAAAACTACAAGCCACTGTTAAAATAACTTAAAGTGGCACATGTAAGGAAGGCCTCCTTGTTTACAGATCAGAACTGTTGCATGGCTTAAAATGTCCAAATGTCCAAATGTTGTACAGATGCAGTACAATTCACATGGAACAATAAATGCCCTTGCATAAAGTCAGCATTCATATAACAGAAGAGAAAATAAGGAATTATCATATTACTTAACTTCAAATATTTATATTAGCTACAGTAGTACACACAGTGTGGTACTTGCACAAACACTTGTATATGGACCAATGAAACATAAAAGCCACAAACAGAATTAAGCCTATTCATTTACAGGCAACTGGTAATTTCATAATCATCCTGAGAATACACGATTGTGAAAGGATAGTTTGTTCTGCAAGTAGTACTATAGGGCAAATGAGATATCCAAAAAGAAATGAAAAAAGTTAGAGTCATTGTTCTGGGCAAGCAAAGGTCAACTCAAGATGATTTAAAGGTTTCAGCAAAAGATCAGGCATCATTTGTGCAAGGTGGAAGTAGGAAGGTTTTTCTGACATTGTAGCAAAGGTAAACATGTAGGGGATAAATCTAGGTCCTTATCTGTCCAAGAATTTTACCACTGAGTTATATTCCTACTTCAAGACATGACTTTTTTATCTACAGAAACATACTGTTTTCAATAAATATTGTAAATCTCATGTGTTTGAGTTAATGGTTCCTGGTAATGTAATACTAAACTAAAGCAGATATAGTGCCTGACTCATTATAGGCAGTGAATTTCTTCAGATGGAAAAAAAAAGTATGGCACAAAAGAATCAGATTTAGAAGTACAATGATATTTTGAAATTTTCTGTGGCTAACAAGCTCAAATCTGTTGTTCTTAACCATGTTTATTCATTAAGCTTATTTTATTTTCAAGCCTATTATTAATACAGTATATTAAACTGTGAGGGCCTACTTGTGTTCATAATGTATGCATGTTGTTTTTGAAAAGGGAAATTTATTTATTTATTTATTTTTCTTTCTTTCTTTTTATCTTTTTTTTAAATAAATCTTATATTAGCACTTTAAAAGGTTTGTGGTTAGGAACCGTGAAGAAAAACGAATTAAAAACTTTGAACATCCCACATATTATATTGTTGCTCAATTATAAAATGGGGTACTTACTGAAGACTTATAATGGGAGTGGCAGGAATCTGAAGAAATGATCACCCCAAGAAGGATGTCACAATCATGGTTTTTCCTTTTTTGAGAAAACAACTCACAAAATTCCATGCTTTCTGCATAACAGCAGTGATAGACCACTGCTCAAACCCAAACTTAAAGGGTGCCTTACTGAGGCTGTCTGTCCCACTCCTACATTTTTGGAAACACCAGAAGATGTTATAAATTGAATTTCAAATGCAATCCAAGATTATATACAAATGAATAGACTAAACACCAGTGAAAACATGTATAATTTACACTGTTCAAATAACTTTAATGAACATATAAGAAAAAGGTGTAATGAAATATTGCAAAAGTATGTGAAACAACATGTCAAATAATGATAAGGTCACTTGTGGTGGTGAATACGGGTAGGAAATTGTTGAAGAGGAAGAGGCAGGAGGATCAGGAATTTGAGGCCAGCCTGGGGTACACATTAAAAAAACCATAGAGGGCTGGAGAGATGGTTTAGTGGTTAAGTGCTTGCCTGTGAAGCCTAAGGACCCCAGTTCAAGGCTCGATTCCCCAGGACCCACGTTAGCCAGATGCACAAGGGGGCGCACGCATCTGGAGTTCCTTTGCAGTGGCTGGAGGCCCTGGTGCACCCATTCTCTCTCTCTCTCTCTCTCTCTCTCTCTCTCTCTCTCTATCTGCCTTTCTCTGTCTGTTGCTCTCAAATAAATAAATAAAAATAAACAAAAAATTAAAAAAAAAACAAAAAAATGATAGTGAGGGTTATCATGAAATATATAAGAGGCTTCACTTTATTAGTGCCATAGAAATATAAAGTAATGACAAAAATTTAGCTTGGAAGCCATGAGAACAGAAATGGATTGGGACAGCAGATATATTTCATACACAGATGATGAGAAAGTGAATTGTAATTACTTTCAAGTGCAGGCAACACCTAGAAATCTAGTCTGCAGAATGCAAGGTACAGTGGCTCCTCTGTTGAGTATATGCCCAGGGAGACTTCCAAACCTGATAACATGAAAACAAACATTAGCATCATTTTCTATAGAAAGACAGCTACAGGCAATGTAAAGACGTTAAACTTTGATGCAATAATAAACTGGCATTAGTTATCAACAAAAACTAATGAAAATAGGGCTGGAGAGATGACTCAGTGGTTAAGATGTTTGCCTTCGAAGCCTAAGGACCCAGGTTCAATTCCCCAGTACCCATGTAAGCCAAATGCACGTGGTGGCATATGTGTCTGGACTTTGTTTGCAGTGGCTCGAGGCCCTGACACACCCATTCTCTCTCTCTCTCTCTCATGACTCTGTCTCTCCACTTGCAAATGAAATTATTTTTAAAAATATTCAAAATAATAGTGACAATTTCCAAAAGCAAGTTACAGTTGGATCCATGGGTATAACAAAAGTCAATGCATATATATGTAAAAAATATAAGCCATTGATAGAGAGTGAAAAATCTATGGAAAAATAATTTAAATTAGAGTAGGAAAGGATAAAAATAATGTATTAACTATATATGTGTCATTTTGCTAAAATATATATATATTTAATACTAATGTTCATTAACTATAGTTTTCTCAATATATGTATTTTTTAATTATTCTAAATTCTCTGTGTTAAATATTCCATAATAAAACATTGCAAACATTCAAAAATTAGAAAGAAGTCCTTCAAAATTACTTAAGTCAAAGTAAAAATATTTGCAAATATTATGCCATGTCATGTTAGATGTAGCCCAAAGGAGGTTTAGAAGGAAAATTATTATTTTCAATATACTAAAAACTGTATTTTTAAATGAAAGCACATTTAATTTTGAATAGTTGGAGTTAGTAGTAATCCAGTATGTATTCAGGCCCTACCATAACAAGGTATAATACATCAGAAAATTTACTTTGCTTCAGTCAGACCGTTTTTTTCCCAATGGAGAAACAACACTATTATATTCACTGAATTGTGTCAGGATTAAATGTGTTAATACTGATAAAGCACAGACAAAAAGAGCCTTATTCATAATGTAAGTGCTAAGTGGGGACTGCTTAAGGATACATTAGCTTTTGTTTAAAGAAAAGTAAAGGAAGAAAGACTTAGTATATGAAAAAGGAAGTTAGTTAGCTAGCAAAGTAATCAAACCCCTCCACACACACGAGCTGATTAAATAATAAATCTTAACCTAACACTGGAGTTTGACATCACAAATATTTCATAAGTATATTTGAAAAACAATGAATCAAAGAAATATAAACAGCTGGGTGTGACAGTTCCTGCCTTCAATCCCAGCAGAGGAAGGAGGATTGCCATAAATTTGCAGCAAATCTGAGACTGCATAGTGAATTCCAGGACAGTATGGGCTTTAGGGAGAAGACAGCCATAATCTTTTCATACTCAAGGTAAAAGTTAAGCATACAGTATATCTGAAGCTCTGAGAACATTTCAAAGATTCTCTTATTATGGCATTTTAAAACAAAATATAATTGAAGAACTATTATTACAGAACTATCAAGTAGGGTATGAACTACCTTTTAAAAGATTAGGGATGATTGGGCACAATGTGCATTAAATTTTATTCATGTAACTGCAGAAATAAAGGTACTACAAAAATGAGATATAAAAAAGCTTTTTGTAATTCATACACTTTTAACATGATTAAATCTTTTTCGCCAAATAATGAAGTGGTTGAGTTGACAAGTTTATGAAATAGATATATATTTGATAAGTGACTAGCTTTTAAGGTTATTATTCCAGGATTTTGTATTCTGAATAATATTCATCTTATGAGATGGTGTTCAAATATTAGATATCACTTTAAAGTCCTTTGCAGGGCACTTATAACATCTGAAAAATTTACAAAATGGCATCAATTAGAGATGCAGTCTATCAAACAAAAAATGCTGTCTCCTATGTCTTTTGATCAGATGGTAACAGTCTTGCACAATCTTCATTTTTCTGTGGAAGAAAAGTCTTCTGTGGAAATATCAGTGTACATAGATGTTGGGTGTAAAAACAGGATTAAGGATAGCTGGGGATATGGGAAGAAGACGGGATGGTAGGTGTGAAAACAATGTCTCAATGACAGGGATTCACCTGGTTTGAGCTTTCCTGGCTGGAGAAGGTAAGGAAAGTCCCCATCAACAATATGAATATATTTAGACAGTGTTAAGATGATAAATTAACATGATTATAAAGTGTTTAGAATATATAGAAGAATTCTTAAATTATAAAATGAAGAAAATGGTGCACCAAGTATCATTTAATCCATTTTTTAAAAAATTCTTATGCATGGCAAAACTAGCAGAAGTTATAATGTGCTTTGAAGAAGACCACTTAGTTATCAGTGGATATATTAGGTCCAAAATGATGTCTCCAGATTTGGTTCTTAATATCTTTATATCTTATTAAGGTGTATTGGTTTCTTAAGGATTTTTTTTTAATTTAAACTAAGCAACTACTATGTAGCTTTCTGTTTTAAATGTTTTTTTTTTTCCTGGCATATTAAACACAATAATTTGTTTTAAGGTTTCTTATGTAGAGTATTTGTAAAATATCTTCAACTTATTTCTCTAACCTTTCAAGCAGCTATTTTTTGCTGTAGCAATTTATCAGAAGAACTCTTTGTTTTTTGGATGTATTTGTTGACAGTTACTTAGTTCTGTTTCTTTGCTATAAATTATGAGCAAACAAGATTTGTCATGTCAGGCATTTACCTACTGAAACTCATTTCCCTCACTCTTACCTAAGCAAAGAAAAGATAATTTAACCTCAATATATATATTTTTTTCCTGCACGGAAAAGAAAAAGGGAAAACCCTTACTTAGAAAAGACGGTATCACAATAAATTACAAAAATCGAAGAATGTTGATTCCCATGGGACTTTCTTGTGTATATGTTTGCAGTAAATTTTTATTTATTTGTTTATTTATTAATTTATTTATTTAAGAGTGACGAGAGATATATATATATATAGAGAGAGAGAGAGAACAGGAACACCATGGCCTCCAGACACTACAAATGAACTCCAGATACATGTGCCACCTTGTGCATCTGGCTTACTTGTGTCCTGGGGAATCAAGCCTCGAACCAGGGTCCTGAGGCTTCAGGCAAGTGCTTAACCACTAAGCAATCTCTCCAGCCCTTCTATGTTTTAAAGAAAATAATAATAAACTTGATCAAGAGAAAAATGATTTTATAAACTATTTCTGATATAATTCAGGATTCTATTTTCAGTTATTATTCATATGACATAAAACCTTCAGATTATAAAATAGAGGCTCTGAGGACTCCCAAAAGTGAGGAATATACTGAATGTACAAGAACTGTTAATGATCATATATGTTACAATTTATTTTTACTTTTAATTTTGAATCCCACTTAAAATACAATTTTCAACAGTACATCATATATTCTTCTAAAATAATACCTCCTCCGTTTGTATGCATGGCATGTGTGGATGCACATGTGTGTGTGTGCGTGTGTGTGTGTGTATGAGAGAGAGAGAGAGAGAGAGAGAGAGAGAGAGACAGGACATTCTGTGGTAATCCGTAGTTGAGAAGACAGAGTTGAGACAGTCATTTATTGAGACAGAGTTCCTCACTGGCCTGGAGCTCATCAAGTAAATTAGATTGGCTAACCAGAGAGCCCAGGGGTTCTGCCCAACTCCTCCTCCCCAACATTGTGAATATAAGTGTATCTCACCAGCCCCGGATTTTTTTTTTTTTTTGAATGAGTCATGTGGATGGAACTCAGGTCCTTTGCTTTCTAAGAAAGTTCTTTACCATCTGATCTAAATCGTCAATGGCCCTTCCTTCCTTTAATCCTCTTTTCTTCTCTGTCTACTTTTCCTCTTCTCTTCTTTGGTTTTCATTTTCATTAGTATAATAGAAAATAAAAGGACAGTGTAGAAATAAGAATTCAGTTAGTAAATGCTTCTGTGTCTGGTAAAGAGGGTCACATAAGTCACAATAGATCCTTGAAGTGAATAAATCTGAACCTTGGATGAAGCAGTGTAGATGCATTTGGGAAACCCCTAGGAAGCCACAGGCAGTAGGAACATTTACTGAAATTAGACATGCCCTATAACAAGTTAGTACTTATTAAAAACAGCATGGCCTCATTAGAAAAGAGTTGCACTTTTATAATTGAATATAATTAGAATTTATCTGTGACTTTATGAAGAAATATCTACACATTATAGTGTTGATTTTGCATATTAACAAGAAACTTGATTTACATTTTAATATAAATGTGAAAATCCACAAAAGTTCTAATAGTTTTGAGAAGATCCTACAGAGGCTGCAAAGGTCAGAGTGGTGGGGGTGAATCCAGAGAGAAACAAACTGTAGAGCAGGGAATGGAGAGAAAATGAACAAAAACCAATAAGGCAGTACAATATCTTAATGAGTCATTGAATTTTGGTCACCTTTTTAAAAACATATAAATAAAAATATCCTGGAATCACTCTGTGTTGCTTCATTTGACAGAACACCACCATTTCCTGTATACATTCCAGAAAGCTCACCTCTCAACTCAACAGAATTTATCATTATGAGATTTCAGGGCTCCATCACCAGTGCTATTTACAGGAATTTCCTGTGTGTCTCTTAGAAATAAGTCTCCCACTATGTTTTGATAAATATTTTTCTACATATTAGCAATTCTATTTTTTTTTTTTTTAGCTATCTTCAGACTAATTCTGGGCTTTAAATCTTTTCTATATTCTCACAGCATTTATAATCTTTCCAGATTTTCATGTTGTCCTTAATGATAACACCATATTATTACATTATTACACACATTAACATTAACATCTTATAATACAAATTTGTAAGCATGCATATATTGTGGTCACCTTTGAGTTGCTCGAACAAAACAATCAAACATGATTAGCTGACATTGGGTGAGGGGAGGGTTTATTTTTGCTTATACCCTCAAAGTTAAGCTTCATCATGGCATACAAAGAATGGTAGAGCAGAGGTTAGACATGATTCCTTGCCACATTACCTGGTAGAAAACAGGAAGAGAGTGAATTTATTTTGCATTGACAAGCTTTGTGCTATTAAACCTCAAGGTCTACCACCCACTGACACACCTCCTCCAGCAATGCTCCAGCTCCCAAAATGCATTAGCTGAGCTTATGGAGGAAAATTGAAATCATCACAGAATATTTGTGTTATTTCACAGGTTCAGGAATTATCAAAGGTTAATGAGTAGATTTCAGCTGTATATTTTCAAAACGGAAGTGGTTAATAGACATGTGTATATGGTCCTCTTTGTAAGGACCAATTTATGCTTCTGCACTGAAATACACAAGTTTTATACACATATAAACACAACTCTCTTTAGTATAATTACATAAATATACCCATTACTATCCCTAACAGGTATTGATTCTTTTATTTTTTTTTCTTATGTGATAAACATGCTAGAAGAGAAAGGATAGGAGGAAGAGAAGGTGAAAAGTAAGATAATGAAGAAGAACTAGAAAGGCAATTATCTTCAAAGCACTTTAAAATACTATGCCTATCCATAATCAGGTTCTATAAATCAATAGTTCCTGTGGTGACTCAAAGTAAAGAACATAAATGAATGATAAAATTAGAGAAAATATAGGCTATAGAGATGCTCCATGGTTTACAGGTTTACTTACCTGTAAAGCCTGACAACCTGGGTGTGATTTCCTAGTACCTAGGTAAAGCCTGATACACAAAGTATCACATGTGTCTGGAGTTTTGTTTACAGTGACAAGAGGCCCTGGCATGTATTTTTAGTTCTTTCACTCAGTATTCCTTCTCTCTTTCTCTATTAAACAGACAGAACCAAATAAGAAACTGCCCAAGGTACATCATAGTTAAAACTATTAACAATGAAAACAAAGACAGAGTGCTAAAAGCAGCAAGAGAGAAGCAACTCACTACATACAAAATCAATCTCAGCAGAATTACCTCATATTTCTCAATGGAAACCCTGGAGGCCAGAAGAACCAGGAATGGGACACTTCAAAGTATAAACAACTATGTTTTCCAACCCAAGATACTGTACACCACAAAAAAAATATTCCTAAAAATAGATGGTGAAAGAAAAACTTTCCATGCAAATGTCAATTCTATTTTTATATGTACACAAAGCCAAACCTACTTAGAATTCTTCAGGAAATACTTCACAGAGAGGAGTCAAACATCCGATCACAAGTGCCAATAAGATCTCAATAACCAAAAAGAGACCAGGCTCAAAAAAGTATAAAACATAAGAAAGCACCAAACAACAGAAAACACCTGATCATGGTAAAGATTAAATCAAACCTCACAGCTATAACATTAAATATTAATGGTCTTAACTCATCCATCAAAAGACACAAGGTAACAGTCTGGATCAAAGAAGTTGATCCTCCTATCTGCTATCTTCAAGAAACCCACCTCACCACCAAAGGCAGGCACCCCTTCAGGGTGGAAGAATGGGAAATGATATTCCCAGCAAATGCAAATAAGAAACAAGCATGTGTTGATATTGATATCTGATAACATATACTTGAAACCAAAAGTAATCAAAAAAAAAAAAAAAACCAAAGAAATCCACTGCTTGCTCATCAAGGAAATGATCCAACATGAGAACATCACAATCATTAATCAATAATGTGCCAAACACATATGCACCACAGTTTATAAAACAAAACCTACTTTACAACACAACAAAAATAAGCACTAACACCATCATAGTTGGAGACTTCAATACTCTACTATCATCAATAGACAGATCATCCAAGCAGAAAGTCAACATGGAAATGATTGAGCTCAAAACACCATAGGTCAACTAGACTTAACAGACATCCACATAACTTTCCACCACAACTTACAGAATACAAATTCTTTGCACCATGCCACACAACTTTCATCAAAATAGACCATATATTAGGCCATAAAGAATGCCTCCATAAATTCTGGAAAATTGAAGAAACTTCCTACATCATACCAGATCACAATGTTTTAAAGCTAGAAATTAACAAGACATACGTCAAGAGCTCTACCAGTTCCAGGAGACTAAACAACACACTTTTAAACAATGAATGGGTTGTGGAAGAAATAAAAAAAAATTAAATTCCTAGAATTTAATGTTAATGAAACCATAACCTATCAAAACTTATGGGACACAATGAAGGCAGTCCTAATGGGAAAATTCATAATGGTAAATAAATTAATAACAAAGAAAGAGAGATCCAAAATTAATAACCTAACTTTCCACCTAAGGCATTGGAAAAACAAGATGAAACCAACCCTAAAAGCTTCAGATGGAAAGCAATAAGCACCATCACAATAGAAATTAACAAATAGGAAACTGAGAAAACACTTAAAAGATTGATGAAACAAAGAGATGGTTTTTTGAAAAAAATAAATAAACAAGATTGCTAAACTCCTGGCCAATTTGATTAAGAAAAAAAAAAAAGAAGTCTGAAATTAACAAAATCAGAAATGAAGGAGAGGCCTCTATAGACATTAATGAAAATGGAAGAATCATCAGGGCGTAGTTCCAAAACCCCTACTCCACACAATTTAATAATCTGGAAGAAATGATTGAATTCCTAGCCACATATTACCTATCAAAACTAAACTCAGAGCAGAGTAATCTCCTAAGCAAACCTGTCACATGCATGGAGATTAAAAAAGTAATCAAAAACCTCCCCAAAAGGAAATGTCCCGGACCAGATGGCTTCTCAGTCAAATTCTATCAACCCTTCATTGAAGAACTGAAACCAATTTTTCTCAACTCCTTTTATGAAGCTAGCATCACCCTAATATCAAAACTAGACAGAGATGTAACAAGGAAAGAAAACTATAGGCCTATATCCCTGATGAAGTTAGATGCAAAGATCCTGAACAAAATCCTCACAAACCAAAATCAACAACACATCAAAAGCATTATCTACCTTGATCAAGTTGGTTTCAACCCAGGGATGCAGGGATGGTTCAACATACTGAAATTGGTCAACATAATACACCACACAAATAAACTTAACCATAAGAAAATGATCTTCTCAATTTATGCCACGAAGGCCTTTGACAAAAGACAACACCTCTTCATGATCAAAACACTGGAAATAATAGGCATGGAGGGTTTATATCTCATTGCAATCAAGGCTATATATAAAGCACCTAAAGCCCAAATAATTCATATATATATATATATATATATATATATATATATATATATATATATATGTATGTATGTATTTTGAGACAGAGAGACAGGGGGAGTAAATACAGGCATGCTAGAGCCTCCTCCAGAAGCATGTGCATCTTGTGCATCCAGCTTGTGTGGATCTGAGGGATTCAAACTTGAGTCCTTTGGCTTTGCAGGCAAGTGCCTTAACAAATAAGGCATATCTCCACTGCTCTAAATTCTTAATGGGGAAAGACTCAAGGAGTTCCCATTGAGATCAAGACCAAGACAGGGGTGCCCACACTTACCACTGCTCTTCTACACAGTTCTAGAAGTACTAGCCCAAACATTAAGATAGGAGAAAGAAAAGGGATTCAAACTGGAAAAGAAGAATTCAAGTTATCCCCCTTTGCAGATGACATGATCCTATAAGTGACCACAAAGCCTCCATTTTATAACGTCTAAAGTTGATTAATTCCTTCAGTAAAATGGCAGGACACAAAATAAATGTGCAAAAGTCAGGAATATTTCCATATGCAAAGGGAAAATATACAGAGAAAGAAATCAGTAAGGCATGCCTTTTACAAAAGCAACAAAAAAATTAAATACCTTAGAATGACATTAACCAAGGGTATGAAAGACCTATATGATGAAAGCATAAAAAAAATTCATGACATAAGTTGTGGAGGACTTGAGAAGAATGAAAAGATATCCCATGCTCTTGGATAGGTAAAATTAATATTGTGAAAATGGCAATTCTACCAAAAGCAATATACATATTTAATGCAATACCAATATAAATTCCAGCATCATTCTTCACAGAGATAAAAAATGATCTCAAGTTCCAAATGGATTCTAAGTGGCAGCTGTCCTTGGATATTGAAGCATATCCTCAGTGAAAAAAATCTCTGGAGGTAGAACCACACCGTAAGAAAAACAGCATGGTACTGGCATAAGAACGGAATTGAAGACTTGGACCTTAGGTCAAGTTACAGCTACTTGATCATTGTTAAAGGTGCCAATAATGTGAACTGGAAAAAAGACAGAATCTTCACCAAATGGTGTTGGACAAAGTGAATGACCATATGTAGAAAATGAAAATAGCCTCACTCACCTCTCTACACACACACACACACACACACACACACACACACTGTCCAAATGGATTAGAGACCTCAACGTAAGACCTGAAACTCTTCTCCTATTGGAATAAAAAATAGGAATCACTCTCCATGAGGAGTTGAAAAAGACTTCCTGAGCAATACCCCAGTAGCCCAGGAAATTAAAAAAAATAACTCAACCCAATTGGATCTCATAAAACTAAAAAAGCTTTTCCACAGAAAAACATACCATAAGAAGTGCCAATAGGTTACCCACTGAATGGTAAAAAAAAAAAAAAAAAAAAAAAAAAAAAAAAAAAAAAAAAAAAAAAAAAATCTTTGCTAGCTATTCCACTGACAGAATCCTAATATCTAAAATCTACAATTAACTCAAAAAACTAAACAATAAAAAAATAAAAGAATCTATTCCAAAAATGGGACAGGGAACTGAATAGAGAGTTCTCAGAGGAAGAATTACAAATGGCTAACACACACTTAAGAAAATGTTCAACATTCCTAGCCATTATGGAAATGCAAATTAAAACACCCATGAGATTCCACCTTACTCCAGTAAGGAAGGAAATCATTAAAATATCTCTAACAATGGCAAATGTTGGCTAGAATGTGGGGAATGAGGAACTCTCATCCACTGATTGTGGGAATGTAAACTTGTACAACCTATATGGAAGTCACTTTGGAGATTCCTGAACAGGATGAACATAGAGCTAGCAATAGACCCAGTGATTCCCTTACTGGGCATTTATCCTAAATGCTCTGTTTCAGGAAATAAACAGAAAAATAATAGAGATAGAGGAGGACACCTGTTCTCTGACCTGCGCACGTGTGTGAGCCTGTCTGTATGTGCACACATATGGGAATACACTATATATTCAGCCCCCTCCACACACATTAAACCGTAGTAAAATGAATCTTAAATAATCCCTTCTAATTGCAAATATTACTGTAGGAGAGCAATATGGTCTCATAAACTATGTCTTTTTCAGGATTCATTGTATTTGTGGTAAACAATGAAAGGTTGAAAGTTATATTATTAACCTTTAAGAATTATAATAAATTAGACAATGATTGAATCTATGTCTTATAAATTTCAGTCTTTCTTCAAGAAAAAACCCTGTACACATCTGTGATCTAGCATGCTTAGTATCCATATCCTCTGTTGTTAAAAATAGCAGCAACTATTCTACACATAAATTTATAAATACCCATTGACATGAGGCTAGATAAAGTAAACTTGTTGTGCAATACCTCATTACTTTGATAGCTAAACAACAGGTAAAAACAAGAATTTATTTATTGATCATTGTGAAGAAATTACATTCTATCATATACATTTTATTTTTGAAGTACGTAATTTATATGGGAAATATGATAAGTTTTGAACACAGAAAAGTAATAATAAGCACAAAGAATATTTTGGTTATTTCACAAAAGGTAGGAGAAAGGGAATACCATGTGTACAGGCACATAACAAATCTGGTAAATTGATATATAATATTAATCATGATGGCTGTTTTTTGTTTCTTTAAATTACTTATATGAATTTTGTATGTACTTTTGTATGTTAAGCATACAGATGGTCCAAGACTGAATGGTAATTATGATAGCTCAATCTCATGGCATAAAGTTGGGATGAGATTTGAATATTATCTTTTTTTTTTAATTTTCTTGGGGAGTGATGTGGTACCTTACTCTTTTGACATGTTAGAGAGCAGCAGCCAGCCATGTAGTCACAAGGGCAATCCACCTATGCTCTATAGATGACTGTGCTGCTAGTTTTTGTTTGGAGTAGATTAGGGTATTAAACTCATTTTCAACTTAATGATATTTACAATCTATGCCATGTGTATGAGCATATAATTATCCTAAAGTAAGGAAATCTGTATTGCATAGGAAATATTTTAAAGAGGTAATACATACATATAGAAATGAAGAGTGATCATAACAATACAAGATAAAATTAGAGTGCTATGTTTAAACTCTGTCCTGGACAGAATACACTATGTCCCCTGCATAGGCTTTGAAAGAGATTTATGTTAAAAATCCTAATGGGCATCTTTTTAGTCATGAGTCACCAATAAAGATGCTGTATATCAATAGATGTTTTGGATGTCATTTTTCTTAAAGTCTTTATTGACTATCATATTTCCATTCTTCAAACATTCATCCAAAGTCTTATGGGTGCAAAACTACATTAACAACTATATATTAGCAAACTTGAGGTTATAACTTGAATATTTGTGACAGAAATAAATAAGTTAAGAATATAAGGAAATTAAAAACCTTAGAAAAACATATTGCTTTGGGGAACTCAAGTAGGCAATTATCTTACAAAATAAAACTCTGCAATGACATTTTAAAGGTGTTCTCCTAATAGACCCTCTCTTCTCTTCCACAAGCAGTTATCTGCAGTTTTGAATGGACAGTTTGGCATTTAAAATTGAAAGTAACTTAGTTCACAAGACCTATTACACCCACTGCCATTTTTAAGGCAATATTTCACTCTAGCAAGCGATTTTTACAGGATATAAAGTAAATGTAAACAATGTATATTAAAAATCCTAATAAAGAAAGATTTTCCTGTGGGACTACTGTCTGTCATGTACAGCTAATACCAGGACAGAATGCGATGTTTTTCTCTTCTTTCCTTGATTTTTATACATACAATCCTGAGTCATTAGTCTATAAAACATTTTTTCAATATCTTATTTTTATTTATTTATGAGAGAGAGAGAGAGAAAGAGAGAGAGAGAGAATGGGCGTGCCAAGGCCTCCAGCCCTGTAGATGAACTCCAGATGCATGTGCTCCCTTGTGCAGCTGGCTTACCTGGGTTCTGGGGAATCAAACTGAGTTCCTTGGCTTTGCAGGCAAGCGCCTTAATGGCTAAGCCATCTCTCCAGCCCTATAAAACAAATTTTTAAACTTAATTACATTTACATTAAATAAGTTAATAAATAATTGCACATATAATTTTTCACTGAAAGTTTTCAAACATGACTAAATAGAGAATGAGCAGTCATGTGTTTATATATACATATGCATACATATTTTGAAGACATACATTTGAAATAGAGTTGCATATGGTCTTAATGGTAGAGATGAGTAGACATAAGAAATACTGTGAATGTGCCAAGTATTTGCCTGACTTTTTAGTATCGTCTTTCTGTTCTAATTCAATGGGAAAGAAAGTAGCAAGAGAATCTTTATAGATTTTATATATATATATATATTTTATAGATGTTTTTCAAACAATTTTTATTTTTTTTTGAGATAGATGGATGGATGATAGAGAAAGAGAGAGGGGGAGAATGTGCTAAGTCCTCTTGACCCTGCAAACAAACTCCTAATGCATGTACAACTTTATGGTTCTGGCTTTATGTAGGTATTCAGAAATTGAACCTGGACTGGCAGGCTTCCAAGGAAACACCTTTAAACATTGAGCAATCTCATCAGCCCTATTCTAAGGTTTTCACCTATTATATAATGAGAAGAACAGGAGCATTTTCTTATCAGACACATAAATGCCTTTACTTTTATAAAGTTTTTCCCAAAATTTCCACAGCCAACCAAAACAAAAAGTTTTCCTTGTATGCATATTTAAACTTCAATCTGAATTCCATATGCTCTTGAATATCCATATATATTAGTAATAATTTTAGAACACGAGCAAGATATATTGATTGACTTGTAACATGAAAGGTAACATTTTGGATTTCCTATTCATGTATATGAACCTTGATGTGTGTGATAGGATTTCACTTCACACAGTTTCCATGGTGTTTCCCCCTGTACCTAAGGGGAACCACATAAAGGCCTTAGACTTCTGAGTCATAGATTTCTATTCTTTGTTCAGGAAGCCAGCCCTAAGCTTCCTAATAAATTATTTCATTTATGATCTTCACTATCAGAACATGCACCACTCTCTTGCATCCTGCTCTATGTACAGCACTCTTATCTGCCTGGAGGCCTAATGGAGAAGAGTTTTTAGGCTTGGACCTTGAGACTGCCTGTTCAGTCTGTCCTTGAATGATCCACATTCCACACACTGGCACTCAGAGTGACTGAGTAAAGACTCATCATAAGTATTGCACATGTGAGCAAAATATTCTAGAGTAGTGATGGTGGATTCTGACCCAGCGATTTATCCAGGAATGGGGAAATGAGATGCCATAGAATGAAGGACTATCAATTTTCTCCATTGAATCAGCAACCATAAAGTTGTTGTAAATGCCAGACATTAAAACCTATAAAATGGAGGCAGCTGAAGGCTCTACAGAGAGTTCTACTGCTGACATGGATTTTAATCAACTAAGAGCCAAATTCAACCTCTGGAATTTCAAATTAAAATATAAAGTAAATTATTTTTATGTTTTTAAAAATACTTTATTTATTTACTTGCAGGCAAAGAGATAGGAGAGAGAGAAAGAGGGGGAGAGAGAGAAAGACAGAGAGAAAGAGAACATGAGTATGACAGCGAATCACTATTCCAAAACATCACCTCCTGACTATTGCCTAAGAGTTTTCCTTCTGACTTGGACTCCCCTAAGTCCACATTGCAGTAAAATGAAGTTACACTCTCCTTTTTGGCTTCCCATTAATTGATGTTTTAGCAGGAAAAAATAAAGCAAGCAACACAACATACAAAAACATGATATGCTTTTGTTATGCTGTCTCCATAAACTCTTGCACATCCTGCTGGTGAAGATCTCATACCATCTGAACCCCATGTAGAAAAGTCCCTGTATTCCCAAGTAGTCAGGCAGGCTCTGTGGGTACTGGTCCCCACTGCACGTCACACCTCATATAGTCTTCTTCATAGTAATCATGTCTATGTATGTATGATAAATGCAGATGAAGGATGTGTTTACTCAACCCTTCGTATTGTGGAGTGCCTAATGGACATTTAAGATTAACTAAAAGCATTAATCAACTACATAAGAGACTATCTCTCTAATAAAATAGCTTGTACTAGACTCTAAATGAATCATGAAATTAAAATTGAGTGCTTATGTGGATAAAGGGGATTTCTGCAAGATTAAGATGGGAGGCAGATTTGACCTTACAAAATTTAATAAGTAGCAGCCTGTGATAACAGCCAAAATCCCTGGATTCAAAAGGAGAAAAGCTGGATTCAAGGCAAAGATTACCCACATGACTCCAGGTCTGACCTTGGGCAATCTCATAATCACACTAAGTATTAATTTCTTAAATGATAAAAAGGAAAAGACTTCTCCCTACTTACAATAGGATTATTATGGTAGAGATAAATGTAGTAAAGTCACTTTGCCATCTGACAAGAATTATTCAAAAGTAGGATTTTACTAGATTATGAATGTGAAATTTGATATACCATAGATATTTAAGACAAAGAAATGGCCTGGTATCTCAGATTCCACATGAA
The DNA here is from genome assembly GCA_036346955.1 of Dipus sagitta. Classification (NCBI taxonomy): domain Eukaryota; kingdom Metazoa; phylum Chordata; class Mammalia; order Rodentia; family Dipodidae; genus Dipus; species Dipus sagitta. The sequence goes on from CM070774.1 coordinate 54,342,857, forward strand.
AGAAATATGAAACATATCAGTAAAGTACATGAAACTTTGGAAGATTAAATAAATGTTTAATTACACAGCGATAAAGTTATTCTAAGCATACTTTTGGACATATGATGAATGTTTTTGTAACTTTAGTGTTAAATTCTTATACTGCATAAGAACTAGGGGTACATGGTATTTGAAGCACCATGATGACTTCTGGCATGCATCACCCAGTGGAGGGAAACTGGTATCCGTTTGCGAACTAAAATGTTCATTTGTTAAAAGTCAGGCACTCTGTCTTCAGAAGCCCACACTCATGATTGGGTGTGTCTTGCTTTTTTTTCTTAGTGCTTTCATTCTATAACCATTCTTCTTAAATCTATGTTAAAATGTCTTGACAAATTACCCTCAATCACTTAATTGTGTGAATTATCAAGTTGTTTCAATAGTCAATATTCTTGCCTAGGAAGAGATGTTCCTTCAAAAATACTTATTTTGAAATCTTTGTCTCTATACATATAAAATAAACAAGTTAAATACAATAGATTTGAAATAATTAAGTATTTAAGTTAGAAAATAAAGACATAAAGGAATCAGGAATATCATGTACTATATCTACACATTGTCACTTCATTATTTTAATGCCTTACTTAACATTTAGAACCTGATATCTTAAAAAATTGTATTGAAGTCAATGGGAGAGAAAAAGAGAGAGAGAGAAAGAATGGGTGAGCCAGGGCCTTCAGCCACTGGAAATGAACTCCAGATCCATGTGCCACCAAGTTCATCTGGCTTACATGGGTACTGGGGAATTGAACCTGGGTCCTTAGACTTTGCAGGCAAGTGCTTTAACTGCTAAGCCATCTCTCTAGCCCAAAATTAACTCTTTAAAATATGACCGAGCTTTAATGGTATCATGCAAATCAGTTCTGTTGATTCTTTTGTTGCTGCTGTTGTTATGTGACACTTTTTTGGTGTGTATGTATGTGTAATGTGAGTGCATGTGTGTTTGAATGTTCACATGTGTCTGGATACATGTGTGTGCTGGTGTGCATGAACATGTGAGTGCATGGGTGTGGAGGCTACAGATGATGCTGAGTGTTTTCCCCATCCATCTCCACCTTATTTACTGAGTCAGGATTTTCATTTAAACTCAGGAGCACCTCTTTAGCTAGGTTTACATGCAGGCTTTCAGGTCTTTCAGGCATGTATGTGGGTGCTTCTGATTCAAACTTCAGCCATAGTGCTTACACAGAATGCATTTTTATCCACTGAACCATTCCCAGAGCCTAGAAACACATTTTTAGCGTAACAAGTTTAACTCATTATTTAAAAGATGGTTTAGCATTCTTGGTTTTGAAGGCAAAGTGAAAAGGTCAAACTTTATAATTGTAGATTTAGGAGGGTAAAATTCCACATACCAACGTACCATTAAAAATCACGTGAGCTTAAGCATAGATGTCACTTTGATGCCTGTCTGGCACCATCAACATAAATGATCATTAGAATACCCTGCATTAAAGCTTGTGCTGGATCAATATTAACCTTAGTTTTGAGTAAAATCCTTGATGTTTGTGAAACAGAAACATCTAAAAGGGAAGTAAAACATGTATCTCAAAGGGCTCCATCCTAACAAGTAATGGAGACATAAAATGATCCATGAAATTTCAGTAATAAAAGATGGTTTGTGATCATGAATTTTAAGTCTTATGTCTGTTTCTGGGTGAGGGGATTATATCTTCTTAACTATCATTTGTGACTATACAACACCAGCTTTTATTGATACCTCCTCATTCCTCACTCTCACTGAGTTTTGACCAATTAATCATTACTTAGGGTATACTGCATCCAGGAAAGTATCCTACGTTCCAGAGAACATTAACTAGAGGGAGAAAAAGCCCATAATAAGATAAACAATGCATTCTTAATCTCCTGGAATTTAGAGAATACTGAGTAGACAACTAACTAAACAACAGCATGGTCAATACTCAAAGGCAACCAATAGTCAACATATGGATTTTAAATAAATCCCTATTTCCATGGAATCCTGCCTGATTAGAAAGGCGAGGGAAGGATGTCAAAGGTAAGAATATTAGGCCTGGACTTAAAATCTAATCTATCATAACGGCATGGGTATACATGAAAGTGTTGGCAAAAGGGAAGAGTAATTTTCCAATAAAGAGCAGCATGCCCATATTTCCTAAGCCAGGATAGCTGTGCTGCATTTGATTAACTGATAAAAATGTCAATCACTGAATTTGGTACACCAAAACAATAGTAAACAAGGGGATAAAAACTCACTCTATTCATAGTTTTTTTTTTTAATACTAATTGTAGTTCACCAATTTTTGCAGCAATGCATTTTTTCATCAGTGGCCCGAAATTTTTAAAAACTCAGTCATGATCTTTTTACATAGGTTTCAAGAACATATAGACCAGTAATAAGGTCTATTCACAGCATTTTCTTCTCTCCCTTACTCCAATGCCAGTGAATAGAACTTCATTTAGAGGTGCTGGCACACAGATTGTTTAGAACATTACTTTGGCACAACATTGTCATGGTACAATTAATTTTTCCCCTAGACCAAACATCTTTTCTACATGTTAAAAGGCTTCTTTTCCTACCTTTTAAAGCATATGTGTCCCTCCAAAAGAGAGTAAAAAACTGTATTTTTTGTTTGTATATTAACACCTGTGCTTAAAAATGTTGTTTTTCTTTTCTCCAAATAGGAGGCAGTTCAGACTCTACAATTCTTTACACAACACCACATTTAGAATTTGATTAAACTCATGAAGCCAACCAGTATAAGTTAAGGCAAGTGAGTCCCATCTATATAAGTAAAGTTCTCTTTCTCTTTACAAAAGTATAGTGAGAGACAGTCATGCATGTCTGAATATGTATATTTAATTTTTTCAGCTGAAGAAATAGACAAATAATACAAAATTAGTAGGTTTATTAGATCCTAAAAGTGAAAAATCAGTCAATTACATCACGATGACTTCTACTGAAGTCCATCATAGGACATTCTTGTTTATGACTAAACATTTACATATCACAGGTGATTTCGAACAAGCTGGGGCTAGCATCTATCTCAAGTTAGATGAACAGCTAATAGAAAATTATCAATAGGTAAAATTGTGAATAATGCAAACATTTTCTTTCATGTATCTATTAATAACTGTTTTAGGATTTGAGCCCACTCATTAGTGCACTCAATGTTATGCCTTAATAAAGCTCACTTCATAAGTTGATATTGCATCCACTCACCCTTTGATATTTATTAAATGGATATCTTCTGCTTTAAAGTTATATCTTAATTTATTTTGGAATAACATTATGGTATTTATTCTACCCAGTTAATTATAATTTTAGACTAAAATCACCAACTCTGATGCCCTAATTATCCCAGTTTGCCCAGTGTGAACCCTTTCAATGGTTTTGGAACTCTTTGACACATCTTTATGAACCTGTGAAGAATAATTCTTAACTTTAATTGCTCTTGATCTCCTACTAATATGGATTAGAAAAAAATCCATGGATGACCACTAAACATACTGATAGTGGTTTAAAGAGTAATAAGATATTTATGTTGCTTCCAAGATGACCGTGCAACACATATCATGAAAGTATTTATTAATTACAATGGGAAAGTTATAAAATTACAATTAAGAAAACTGTTATATGCTTCTTTAATGAAATGATTAAAGTTGAACAATCTCTATTAGTAGACAGACATAAATCATGTACTGAAATGATGTGTCATGAACGCAGTACTTTTTACACTTACAAGCACAATCTAGACACTGGGAAACATTGAAAGAAACATTCTTGAGGAGTATCATCCAAAATAATTGGCTTACTTTTCAAACAGCCAGCTTCATGACACAAATACACAAAAAAAATTGTAGATTAAGAAAACAAATAAACATTCCTTCATGTAATTTAAACCTTGGTATTTTCTTTGGCTATAGATAATATTACTAAAGCAATTGACAACTGTGAAACTATTGGAGATTATTCAGTAGTTTATAACATAATTAACTATCTTATAATAAGTATACTAAAAGTAGCTTAAAAATTTGTCTTAATATTGGAAAATAGTGCATTTAAGCTAAAGAGCTAATTTGTGGGAATTTGTTTTCAAATCATATTAAAATTATTTCTAGAGTATATTTAGTAAAAAAAAATAGTAAAAACATTACATTTTGGAAATATAGTTAAAGAACATACATTCTTTCAGTCTGAGGCTGAGTGTTGTACCAAAGATAAAATGCAATAGGAAAATATGGAAAATCAGTATAGGTTTTAAAAGTGTGATTTGTTAGGCCGGGCGTGGTGGCTCATTTCTTTAATCCCACCACTTGGGAGGCAGAGGTAGGAGGATCATTGTGACTTCAAGGCCACTCTGAAACTATATAGTGAATTCCAGATCAGTCTGAGCTAGAGTGAGACCTTACCTCAAAAAAAGTGTGATTTGCACCTCACAGTGATATATAACATAGAGTTGAACATCCCAGAAGTGTTCTTTGTATTTTTATTCATATAGCTAAAAAATCCAACTCATATTTGCAAGATTATTTTTTTTAAATTCTTCTGATCATGAGCAACAAATTTAAATTTTACATGACATTAGTTAAGGCAAAATTTGAATTTGGGGCTGTTGAAAAAGAGAAATTTTATACACTCAGAAATAAAAATAATCAGAACAGGTGATTAATAAAAGTGTGATTAAAACAAAAGCAGCCACTGCCTACTGATAACAGCATCCTCCTGACATTAACAAAAGGAGAGAGTACAGAGGATTATTGTGCTCAATTATCCATCATCTAAGGTTACAAGGCTTTGAAATAAAAACTTAAAATCAATTTAAGTCAGGTCATATTCCTGATTGCACTTCTGTCCTCCATTAATAATAGGCTTTTCTTTCTTACTTACCTCCCATTTGCATTTATTGACTCTTAATGGCCATTGACACTTTTTTACAGAGTCTAAAAAATATTTGGTAAATAAAAAAGATGTTGTACATTTTAAGAAATGGGGAAAAGTCCATATTAGTTGATGTTTATGAAAAAAATTATAAGCATTATCAAACATGAACAACAACAACAACAACAAAAAAAAAAAAAAAACGTGAAAGTAGCCGGGCGTGGTGGCACACGTCTTTAATCCCAGTACTTGGGAGGCAGAGGTAGGAAGATTGCCATGAGTTCGAAACCGTCCTGAGACTACATAGTGAATTTCAGGTCAGCCTGGGCCAGAGTGAGAACCTACCTCGAAAAACAAACAAGCAAACAAACAAAACACATGAAAGTAGGAGGTGTAATGGTTACGAAGCAATGAAGGTTTAGTAGGTGAGGGAGAGACTAGAAGAGGGTTGAGCGGAGTCACTATGAACAAAATGCACAATATCCCTGCATGAAATTGTTTAAAAATTATAAATTCTTGTTAAAATTAGTCACCATGGTAGAAAAATCAGTTGCAATTAATTTGAACATAATTTAAATAGCAAATTAATTATTGATGTTAGTTAGTTAGTTAGATACTACCTATAATACCTGAAGATATATATTTATATATAATTTTTATTAGTTATGGACTAACATGTAAACAGCACATGTTGGTACCATCCTTACCCTCATCCTTGCCCCCCTTCAAAGGGAAGCTTCTTCTTCAGCATGCCTGTTATCCCCATAAGGACTGTGTGTCATGCATTGTGGGGGCAGCCATCAGTTATGGGAAAGAGGCAATATCTCTGTGCATAATAACCCAAATTGTGGCTCTAACAATCTTTCCACCCTGTCTTCTGTGAAATTCCCTGAAGATGTATTTTGAGGTTTGTTTTTAGTTGATATTTAAATAATAATATTTCTATACACTGTGCTTAATGTAACAGCTATTGTTCTTTTTTTCCTATTTAGCATGAAATATTAGCTATCATAAGTGTCATTAGAATAATATTTATAAATGTATTTTTGTTTTGAAATTAGCTGCCATTACTTGCCTTAACATTTCTTTCTAGGCAAATCCACTTTCCAGCACCTTGACTCCATTTGTACAGTTTCATGAAGTTTTATTTCTTTTCTTTGATTCATTGTTCCTTTTTTTTTTCACCACATGCCAGTTGTTGATGTAATTCAAACCACATTTCATCCTTATGGGGAAAAAAAAGTTTAAATTTCATCTTCACTTCATCTTTTCAATCAGTCTGCTCAGGTCTTAGGACTCTCCCCAGTGCAGAAGCTGTTTTCTAGAGTTGGTGGGGCCACCATTGATTTTAATTGGCCACTATTCCCTGATGCAATTTACCTCCTAGTCAAGGTAAGTAGTAAGTTAGAGCTTAGTAACAAAACTACTATGTAAAAAGCAAGACAGCAGAGTGTGTGATTGAAGGTGGACAAGGAATGGTATAAGCCAGATTCAAGTGAAAAAAAAAAAGTAATAATACATTGGTTGCTGTAAAAATTCTACTTGGTTGTTTTTGGTAAGGAAGATACCAAACCTACATTAAAACTTAAAAAGAAGTAGTTTTTGTAGATCCCCAGCAGGGTTAGCTAAGGGAAGACTGTGTAGGATGCTTTGTAACCATGTGGAGGATCAAGTCTGGTGCTGACCAAGCAGGTGGCAATGAGTCCATACCGCTATACCTTTGGATAGAGAGAGGGGATAGAAGACCGGTGGAAGGGGACTGGCGGAATTCCATGCAGTTTAATTTAGAGTAGTGCATAATAATTTAACAGATACGTGATGACTTTAATGTTTACTGTGGATATCAGCTTGACGCAGGAGAATTATTTTTTAAGTCTCTTAAGAAAAGTGGGGATATGAAACCATCATCTTGGATGCTTTGGAAATAGTGGATTGGTGCTAGAACTTCTGCCCTTGGACTGCACAAGGTAATTTTTTCAGTGTGATTGAGTTCTAATTTCTCAAGGTAGCTTGCCTAATATAAGAGCATTCCCTTAGGCTGGTCAGCTAATCTGAGGTGAAAAGAGGCACTGGGCTCATTTCCCCCCCAGGGATTCTCCCTTGTGCCTGCCTGACTACCCTAAGGGCTAATGTTCATATTAAAATTTTTGGAACTCAACATGCTACTAATACTGAATTCTCAGTGCTATAATATCCTCATATCTTTTACTGGATCTGCAGTCTAATCAACTAGAATTTGTTATTTATGGATAGATAGATATGTTTTTACACTTGAGGTGCTAGGAACTGAAATCTGAGCCACATGTCTAGGCTCTTGTTTTCCTTCCCTTTTACTTTCTATCCATGCCCTTTCTTCATTTCCTTCCTTCCCATTCCTTTCCCATTTTTCCTCTTTTCTTCTTGTTCAGATAAATTTGAAATAAAATTCAAGTTTTAATATGCTCTTAAAAATCATTATTTCACATAGAAGCTATTTTAAAAAGTAATTTATGAAAGAACATAAGAATGCTTTGGCCTTCACACTCTTAAGATGACCTTTATATGCCATCCATTGTGCCACTGTTCATCTAAATGCCAAGACGGAAACTGGTGTTTTATGTTGGTTCCATTTCTGCTTTTAAATTCTGTTTTTAAGAAGAATACCAGGGAGCTCAGGCCTGTTACCTATTAAATATCTAAAGATTTTGGTCTTAACACTGATTACATAGTGAAAAACTTTGTCAGCTAATACTTTTGTTCTGAAGCTCTTTTATACATCACTCCTCACATCTTTCTAAATTAAAACTTGGTATCAAACACTTTAAATTGGCTTAAATTTATATAGTACAATCTTATTAGATTTTGTAGAAGTATATCACAAAAATATTTACTAGTTAAATTAAAGGGATAGATTTTTCTACTAGCTAGGATAAGGTTACAGAACAATTTTTCAATAATAGGAAATAAAACTTATTGGAACTATCACCTTTTGATTTTTATTTTTTTCCTAAAATGAACAAGTGCCTGCTAGACCCTAGTCTGAGCAAGAGAGCTGAATATAATTATGTACCTGTGAAATTATTACCAGCTTTGACAGAAATGCCGCTGAGAAACTTAACAACTTAATTAATGTCAAAAGATCTTACATTTCTTTATAAAGGAAAGAAAAAATGACAGAAGAAAAATCTGTGCACATTAATATTTCTGCATTTTGAAGTTATGAACATATCGATTTTTTTCCAGAAGCCATGATAAAATACATATTACACAACACTGGTGTAAGCAGTTAACATGAATAAATTGTAGAGTTTTAAGAAAAAAAATCCACTGTGAAATTAAAGAGCATTTGATTACACTCCAGAATAATGACATCAAGTTTCCACATGGACTTTGAATTATCCCGATTTTTGATATCAGTAGTAAAATTTCATATATTTGCTCCTTTAATTTTTTAGAGTGAATATAACTGTCAAAGCTAAACTAAATTATTGGAATCAAATTTAGCCCACATAGTTATATAGATTGCATAAATGACATTTTGAAATAAAAAATACAGAAAGTGATACTATGACAGTGTGCAAATGAATCTGTTCAACTTAAACCAAGTGACATTAAAGGGTAGGAAGTACAAGCTATATTGATATTTAAATTGTCCAGAAAGATTATTATAGATATCACTTGATAGTATAGCAAATATGGAAAGGAAGTATTTAGAGTATATGCTCAGTTTCATGAACATTTAAACAAGAGAACAATTTAGAGTACATCCTCCCATCAGCAGAATCATAGAAGATAAGGAAGCCTGGGGATCCAGGCATGTATAATAAAGTATGCACAACTCTTCCACTTCTCTTCTATTGTACACATCATGTTCATGATTTCCTGAGAGCATTGTACTGAACCCATAATATAGATAACAGGGCCACCTTTTCTTCCCTTTCATTATTCATTGCAGACTTTTAGACCACTATCTTTCTTTGCCTTACTCTTTTAACAAAATAGTGAAAACTTTAACTATTTGTTCTTCATTAAAACAATTAATATGTAAGGAAAAATTTGGAATACCTAACAAGCATTCCCCTATATCTAATTAGGTAGATTTTTTGTTGTGCAAAATATATCTGTAAAATTGGAGATGTTTATCTAACTAAAACACACTTCTTTTCTTAGAACCTGTTTAACTCATTCTAATTCTTTCCTTCTACAAACATATTTCTAGTTTTCTTTCAATCTATACAAATGTCTAATAAATTTTTGATAAATCATATTAAGAAGTGTGTTCTTAAATATTAAATTTATGTAGCTCAGAATATATTCTTGCACTTAAGTCATACTAAAATGAATATATTTCCAGCTGTTTTTATTAAACACCATTATTTGTCTATAATTTTGTATGTTGTGATCAGTATCTTCATTTCTTCTAACTCTTCATACCTCACATTAATTCTTTCAGCATTGTGTGTTTTGAGTAAGATGAAATCTTGTACCTTGTTACCTACTGGTGTTTGATAACAATTGTTTACTGAATTGGAATGTCATATTATGACCTGACATGGATGTGTCCAGATAGCCTACACAGGCTGTATATCAAGATGGAAGCATCTCCTGGGTAATTGCACGCACACTTCATTCTTATTCTGATGGAGTTACGTGAGATTTTTATAAGAGGTGCTGCTATATAAAGCACAGTAGACAGGATCAATTCCCTTTTTCAATTTGTATCCTACTCCTGTGTCCTTGATAGTTGTCATATAACTTGCTTTGCCTATTGGAATGTGAATGGGTGGTGTGATAGTTAAGGTGATGTCAATTTGATCTGTTAAGTAATCCACAGAAATCCCTTTCAGGTGGGTATCGGAGGTTGCTTCCAGGAAGGACCAACTAAAAGAGGAAGTCCTTCCCCCAGATTGAGCCCTTCCCCCAGAGCAGGTGGCCCCACTCAAAGGGGGACTTCATATAGGGAAGCTCTGGGTGAAAAGAGCCCCTTCCTTCTTCCTATTTGGCTGCCAGAGCTGCTCACTACCTTCCACCATGGATTGAAGACCAGCATCAACTAAAGACCTGCATGGATTGAAACCCAGAAGCTCCTCAGGAAGCCTCCAGGCTTTCCAGCACCATCTGCAGTGCCATATTGGGACTTCTGAGGCATCTGGCCACGTGGATTGAGCAGCTACCAGGTTCCGTGATTCTAGGGCCTGCAACTGCTACTAACTACTGTAAACTAATGCAATAAATTACATTCTTAAAATAATTCATTGTAGCAGTTCTATTCCTCTAGAGAACCCCAACTAATATAGATTTTGGTACCAGAAGTGGTTCTAGAGAAACATAATTGTAAAGATGGATTTCTCTAGTGGGCTTGGTGCTATCTGGGGTTGGCTTTCCAACTTCAATGCTACCTAAGGCTCTACTGGTGATAAGGAGAGCACTTTTACTGGAAATAAGGAGGGCACTAATAATCCATGGTGTGCACTATTTAAAGAACTCCATGAGATAGATGTATTTGGTGATCCAGAGTCATGTCTTGTGAAGAGCAAGGAATTAAGTGACTATGTGTCTAAAACATTTGAATATTTGTGGAAAATAAGACCAATGATGAGGCTGGTTGGTTGCTTTTAGCATCTCTGGACAAACTAGTGAGGGAATAGCAGATGCTCAAAAAGGATAAGTCCAAGCTTCGGACCCATATACATGATCTCAAGGTTTCTAAGGGTGCCCTGGAGTCTCCTCTCTAGCCAGAACAGGCCTCAGATTTCAGAAAACCAAACCCAAGCTCTCATTGTGAGATTGGCTAGCTTGCAACATAAACTTAAGCCCCAGCTTCACCAGCTATCAGAAGTTAAAGTGAGGGCACTGATTGGAAGAGAGCGGGATCCTGTGACTTGGGATGGTGATGTGTGGGAAGACCCTGAATAACCTGGGATAGCAAAGTGTCAGATTCTGAAGATGTTTTGGATGAAAATATCACCTCCCCTCCCTTAGCAGCAGTTGTATCCCTCCACACCCTGAAGTATTACCCTCCCCGCCCTTGCCTGAGGGAATTAATCCCTCTTTGTCTGAGGAACCAGCAGGAGGTACTGGTGCTTCTCAGTTCCCACCCAGCTTTGCCTCTATGCCTATAACCAGAGGGAAGGCTACGCAGGCCCCTAAAGGTGAGATAGAAAGTGTGACACAGGAGGAGGTGTGGTACACCCCTAAAGAACTTCAGGAGTTTTCTAACTTGAACAGGCATAAACATGGGGAATATGTGTGGGAATGGATTTTAAGGGTATGGGATGATGGAAGAAGGAATTTAAGATTAGATCAGGCTGAATTTACTGAAATAGCCTCATTGAGCAGATATTTTAGATTAACACTGCAGCTTGTGCAGTTGGAAGGGGTGCCAAGAGTTTATTTGATTGATTGGCTGAAGCATGGATTCAAAGATGGCCTACTGTGAGTGAGCTTGAGCTGCCTGATATCCCTTGGTTTAATGTTGATGAAGGGATTAAAAAACTCAGATTACTTGGAATGCTGGAGTGGATTTGCCATGTAAACTCATCTTTGCCCCCACAATGGGAGCGTCCAGAAGATGTGCCCTTCACTAAGACTATAAGAAACTGATTTGAAGGCCAGGCATGGTATTGCATGCCTTTAATCCCAGCACTTGGGAGGCACAGGTAGGAGAATCACCATGAGTTCAAGGCTACCCTGTGACTATGTAGTGAATTCCAGGTCATCCTGGACTAGAGTGAGACCCTGCCTCAAAAAAAATGAGGAAAAAAAAAAAAAAGAAACAGATTATTGAGGGGAGCACCAGCATATTTAAAGTCCCCTATCATTTTTCTTTTATATAAAGAAGACCTCACAGTGGGGCTGCAGTTGCTGCATTAGGTGATTTAGATGCAATGGGTATAACTGGATCTCAGGGTAACAAGGGCCAAGTGGCAGTGCTGAATTGCCAAAGGCAGGGTGAATATGTTTTTCATAATGGACAGCATAGGCAAAATTATGCACAAAAAGGTATGACTCCTATGGACCTTTGGAATTGGCTGATTAATCATGGTGTTCCCTGAAGTCAAATAGATAAGAAGCCTACTGAGTTCCTTCTTGATCTGTATAAGCAGAAAAGTTCCAGAGCAAGGGAACATAAATCCACTTTGAATTACAGAAACAGAGAATCAAGGCCTCTTAATCAGTTTCCAGACATGAGCCACTTTACAGATTCTGAGCCCCTTGACTGAAGGGGTGGCCAGGTCCCCTTGAGGAAGTACCCTCCTACAGCCCCCAAAAGTTTCAATAGTAAGCTTACACCTATCCTTCCTCAGAGGGACCTGTGGCCTTTTGCTAGGGTAAATGTACACTGGGGGAAAGGAAATAATCAGACCTTTTGGAGCCTATTGGACACTGGCTCTGAATTGACATTGATTCCAGGAGACCCCCAAAAGCACCATGGCCCTCCAGCTAAAGTAGGTGCTTATGGAGGTCAGTTGATCAGTGGAATTTTGGCAAATGTTAGACTGCCAGTGGGTCCAGTGGGTCCCCGAACTCACCCTGTGGTTATTTCCCCAGTCCCAGAATGCATAATCAGGATAGATATACTTAGGAGTTGGCAGAACCCCCACATTGGTTCCCTGACTTGTGGAGTAAGGGCTATTATGGCTGGAAAGGCCAAATGGAAGCCATTGAGGCTCCCGCCACCAGGGAAAATAGCGAATCAAAAACAGTATTGCATCCCTGGAGGGATTTCAGAAATTAATGCCACTATAAAGGACTTGAAGGATGCAGGGGTGTTGGTTACCACCACATCTCCCTTTAACTTTCCTACTTGGCCTGTTCAGAAGACAGATGGATCCTGGAGAATGACAGTGGATTATTGGAAACTTAATCAGGTGGTGACTCCAATTGTAGCTACTGTACCAGCTGTGGTTTCTTTACTTGAGCAGCTTAACACATCTCCTGGTACCTGGTATGCAGCTATTGATCTTGTGAATGCTTTCTTCTCCATACCTGTCCATAAGGACCACCAGAAACAATTTGCATTCCTCTGGCAAGATCAGCAGCACACCTTTACTCTTTTACCTCAAGGTTATATTCAGTCTCCAGCCCTGTGTCATAGCTTAGTTTGCAGGGACCTTGATTGCCTGTCCCTTCCACAGGTTGTCATGTTGGTCCATTATATCGATGACATAATGCTAATTGGATCAAATGAGCAGGAGGTGGCAACCACTCTGGAGTTACTGGTACAGCATATGCACATCACAGGATGGGAAATAAATCTATCCAAAATTCAAGGAACTTCCACCTCAGTGAAATTTCTAGGTGTTCAATGGTGTGGGGCATGCAGAGATATTCCTTCTAAGGTGAAGGATAAGTTCTTGTGTTTGGCCCTTCCTACCACTAAGAAGAAGCAAAATGTCTAGTGGGCCTATTTGGATTTTGGAGACAGCACATTCCTCACTTGGGTGTCTTACGCCATCCCATATACCAAGTGACTCAGAAAGCTACTAGTTTTCAGTGGGTCCAGAACAAGAGAAGGCTCTTCAACAGGTCCAGTCTGCTGTGCAGGCTGCTCTTCCCTTGGTCCATATGGTCCAGCAGATCCGATGGTACTTGAGGTTTCAGTGGCAGACAGAAATTTTGTTTGGAGCCTTTGGCAGGCCCCCATAGGTGAATCACAGCAAAGGCCCTTGGGATTTTGAAGCAAGGCCCTGCCATCATGTGCAGACAATTATTCTCCATTTGAGAGACAGCTCTTGGCCTGCTATTGGGCTTTAGTGGAAACTGAACTTTTGACAATGGGCCATCAAGTTACTATGAGACCTGAGCTGCCCATTATGAACTGGGTGTTATGTGAACCACCAGGCCATAAATTTGGACATGCACAGCAGCAGTCCATCAAGTGGAATTGGTATATACATCATCGGGTTCAAGCAGGCTCTGAAGCTATGAGTAAGTGACATGAGGAGGTTGCCCAAATGCCTATGGTTTCGATTCCTGTCACAATGCTTTCTGTCCCCAAGCATGAACCTATGGCATTATGGGCTGTGCCCTATGATCAATTGACTGAGGAGGGGAGGACTAAGATATGGTTTATAGATGGTTCAGCATGTTATGCAGGCACCTCCAAGTAGTGGACAGCTATAGAATTACAGCCCCTTTCTGGGACAACTCTGAAGGACTGTGGTGAAGGGAAGTTTTCACAATGGGCAGAACTTCAGGCAATGCACATGGTTGTGCATTTTGCTTGAAAAGAAAAATGGCCAGATGTGTGGTTATACATTGATTCATGGACTGTGGCCAATGGTTTGGCTGGATGGTCTGGGACTTGGACAGAGCACAATTGGAAAATTGGTGAGAAGGACATTTTGGGAAGGTGTATGTGGATAGAGCTCTCTGAATGGACAAAGGATATAAAGATACTTGTGTCTCATGTTAATGCTCATCAGCAGGTGACCTCATTGGAAGATGACTAATGATCAAGTAGATAAGCTGAACCATTTTGTGGATAGTGGTCAAGCTCTTTCCTCAGCCACCCCTGTCATTGCCCAATGGGACCATGAACAAAGTGTCCATGGTGGCAGAGATGCAGGCTATACATGCGTCCAACAACATGGACTTCCACTAACTAAGGCCGACCTGGCTACGGCTACTGCTGAATCCCAAATTTGCCAGCAGCAGAGACCAACTCTGAGCCCCCGATATGGTACTATTTCTCAGAGTGACCAGCCAGCAACGTGGTGGCAGGTTGCCTACATTGGACAACTTCCATCATAGAAAGGGCAGCATTTTGTCCTTACAAGAATAGACATTTATTCCAGGTATGCATCTGACTTTCCTGCACATAGTGCTTCTGCCAAAACTACCATCCATGGGCTTACAGAATGCCTTGTCCACTGTCATGGCATTCCACACAGCATTGCTTTTGACCAAGGAAGTCACTTCACCACCAGGGAAGTACATCAGTGGGATCATGATCATGGAATTCACTGGTTTTACCATGTGTCCCACCAACCAGAAGCACCTGGCTTTATAGGATGGTGGAATGGCCTTTTATTTATTTTTTTCTTTTATTGATTTTTTTATTTCAAATTTTTATTAACAACTTCCATGATTATAAAAAACATCCAGTGGTAATAACTTCCCTCCCCCCACTTTCCCCTTTGAAACTCCATTCTCCATCATATCCCCTCCCCATCTCAATCTGTCTCTCTTCTATTTTGATGTCATGATCTTTTCCTCCTCTTATGATGGTCTTCTGTAGGTAGTGTCAGGCGCTGTGAGGTCATGGATATCCAGGCCATTTTGTGTCTGGAGGGAGCAGGTTGTAAGGAATACTACCCTTCCTTTGGCTCTTATATCCTTTCTGCCACCTCTTCTGCATTAGACCCTGAGCCTTGGAAGGTGTGATAGAGATGTTACAATACTGAGCACTCCAGTCACTTGTTTCCAGCACCATGATGCCTTCTGAGTCATCCTAAGGTCACTGCCATCTGAAAAGAGAAGATTCTCTACCAAAAGTGAGAGTAGCATTAATATAAGGGTATTAACATTAAGTGAAGTGCTTACTGGGCAGCATATTGTATACATTTAGCCAGACATCAGCAGACGTTACACCCCTAGGGCTCATGACTACCTGTTTTAAGTTTTCAGTGTCAGGGATGCATTCCTCCCATGGAGCGGGCTTCCAGTTCAATTAGAGGGCAGCTGGTTTCCACCATGACAGATGTGCCACTATCGCACCCTTTGGCTCATTTGGCCTGGCCAAATATAAGGCTTGCAGTGTCCACTGTTGAGTATCTTCTCTGGTGATTTCTCTTTCTCCCATTGAACTGCATGCAGAATGGCTTCTTCCAGCTTTCTGTCAGCTGGTCTACATGGAGGAGGTTATCAGCTCAGTTCCAGCAGGATTTCTCAGTGGCCTTGTAGCCCAAGTATGTGGAGTCTTCAGCAATAGGGTCTTACCGTCTATTCCTGGTGGGAGCAATGGCCTATAATGTTTTGGGGGCATCAGGGAGCTCAGTGGCCAACAACTCACAGGAATGTATTTGGAATGGCCTTTTAAAGAAACAGCTATAGTGCCAACTAGGTGGCAATAGCTTGAAGGGCTGGAGGACTGTCCTCCAGCAGGCTGTACATGCTCTGAATCAGCATCCTATATATAGTACTGTTTCTCCTATAGCCCAGACTCACGGATCCAGGAATCAAGGGGTGGAAATGGGAATGGTCCCACTTACCATCACCCCAAGTGACCTATTAGCTAAATTTTTGCTTCCTATTCCCTCAATCTTATGTTTGGCTGGCCTAAAAGCCTTGGTTCCAGAGGGGGAGTGCCAGGACACACAAAGAACATTCCATTGAACAGGAACCTAAGACTTCCCCCTGGTGATTTTGGGTTCCTAATGCCCTTGAGTGAACAAACTGAGAAACGAGTTACAGGGATAGCAGGGATGATTGATCCAGATTACCAGGGAGAAATTGGACTGCTCCTCCACAATGGAGGTAAGGAAGAGTATGTCTGGTGTGCAGGAGATCCTTTAGGGTGTCATTTACTGTTACCATGCCCTGTTATCTAAGTCAATGGATGATTGCAACAACCCAATAGAAGTCTTGTGATAAATGGCCCAGATCCTTCAGGAAAGAAGGTATAGGTCACCCCCTCCAGGTAAAGAACCAAGACCTGCTGTGGTGCTTGCTGAAGGTGGAGGAAATACAGAATGTGTAGTAGAAGAACGAAGTTACAAATACAAGCTAAGGCCACATGACCAATTACAGAAACAAGGATTGTAATTGCAGTGTTTCTGTCCTACCTTGATACAGAGTGTTTGTACATATCTACACCAATATTAAGATTATATCACTAGCTAATTGTTGAACTTATATTAGACCTATTATACTAGAGACTACGCTTTGTGTTGGGGGGAAGATTTTGCAGTTCCGGTTGCACATGGGATAGCTATACCATGTTAGGCAGAGTTATGAGCTTGTTACTGTATTCATTAAATATGATGTAAGGAGATATGATTTGGTGCCAAGTTGACAAGGGGTGTACTTGTGACAGTTAAGGTGATGTCAACTTGATCTGTTTAGTAATCCACAGAAATCCCTTTTGGGTGATTCTCAGAGGTTGCTTCCAGGAAGGATCAACCAAAGGAGGAAGTACTTGCCCCAGAGTGACCCCTTCCCTCAGAGAAGGTGGCCCCACTCAGAGGGGGACTTCATATAGGGAAGCTCTGGGTGAAAAGAGCCTCTTCCTTCTTCCCATTTGGCTGCCAGAGCTGCTCACTGTCTTCCACCGTGGACTGAAGACCAGTGCGGACTGAAGACCAGTGTCAACTGCAGACCCACATAGATCAAAACCCAGCAGCTCCCCAGGAAACCTCGAGGCCTTCCAGGGCCATCTGCAGTGCCAGATTGGGACTGCTGAGGCATCTGGCCACATGGACTGAGCAGCTACCAGGTTCGATGATTCTCGGGCCTGCAACTGCTATTGAACTACTGTAAACTAATCCAATAAATTCCCTTTTTAAAATAATTCTTTCTATCAGTTCTGTTCCTCTAGAGAACCCTGACTAATACAGGTGGTATTCTCATGTTAATGCATTCAAGTGGCTAGAGCTGAGACTTATTTCTTATTTTCAGTTTCTGTCCTAAGATGGGCTACACTGTCTCTGAAATGGAATCAAGTCAAGAAAACCAAACATATATGAGAATGCAATCATAACTGATTTGATGTACTGAGCACTTGTAGTTGTTTGCACAGTTTTCTTAAAATTGTTCAACAATTTAAAAATATTTTATTTAATTATTAAAAATATTATATAATATTTAAAATAATATTTCTTTATTTTATTTAAAAATATTTATTTAGAGACAGAAGCAGATAGAAAGGGATATAATGGGCATGCTAGGACCTCTAGCCAAGGCAAACGATTTCCAGATGCAAACACCATCTTGTAAATCTGGCATCATGTGGGGGTTGGGGTATTGAACTTAGGTCCTTAGGCTTTGCAATAAATCACCTTAACCACTGAGCAATCTCTCTAGCCATCATCACTTTTAACTTTTGTGTTTAAAAAAAAAAAAAAACACTGAAGGAATATAACCAACAATTAAAATGTAGTCACATACAAAATAATCACTTTCATTAAAATTTGAATATAACCTGATCAATCTTATGATAACCCCAGTAACTGTTTAAGCTTGTTTTAATTTTTAAATCTATTTTCCACATTTTTTCTTATATACTAGCTCCCATGTGGTATCACTGTAAATGCTCTAAACCATTTGTCAGTTCTGTCATTACAAATTCTGTGTCTCTCTAATTTGACTCATGAGGAGTATGTGGCCCCCACACACATGATTACTCTCCTTCGCCAACTACTTTCTTCCTTGCTTTCATGGAGAAACCGCACTTGCCTGCTTTGCCTTCTCATTCATATTCAATTTCATATTCCCATTTGTGTTGTCCTCACCTCACAAAAAGCTTTTTCGGCAAACAAGATGCAAGGTCTCAATCCTTAGACTCCTCCTCTTCTTTATTCTTCTCTCATCACCTTTCTTCTCTCTGCTCTTCTCTCTTCCTCCCTCCTCCTTCCTTCCCTTTCTCTTCTCCTCCTTCTTACTCTCTCTCTCTCTCTCTCTCTCTCTCTCTGTCTCTCTCTTAAGTACAGATAAACATTCACTTTTTCTCCCAGTCACCTAGATATGTCTTACTTATCTCTCCTTTCTTATTAGGCACAGAGATAGAAATAATTCCCAAATATAAATATCCAACTATGCTTCTCTAAACTCCAGACACAGTTATTTGAAAGATTTTTTACAAGCATGTTGGACCAATTCACTTGCATATCTAAAAACAAGTTCTCAAACTTCACCTAGCCCAAATTAAAATTACTGAAAATTTAATTCTTACATCCTTGTTTTTCCTTCACACATCAAATCCATAAAATGTTCTAGATTTCCACCTGCTTATGTAAAAAAATATTGCTCGTTTTTCTCATACCTAATGTGTAAAGATTTGTGTCCCATTTAAATTCAAAGTGCATTAAACTAGGACTCCATCTCAAAACCTAAACTACCAACAACTGGCAACAATCCATACTAACATCTTAGAGATATTGGAGTTGTCATCTCACTGTTTGTTTGGCTCTTGCCTCTGTTCTTATGTAACCTCAATTCAACACAAAAGCCAGGCATATTAGTCGGGTGTGGTGGTGCACGCCTTTAATCCCAGAACTTGGGAGGCAGAGGTAGGAGGATTGCAGAAAGTTCAAGGCCACCCTGAATTCCAGGTTATCCTGAACTAAAGTGAGACCCTACCTTGAAAACCCAAAGGAGCAGGGGGGGAGAACATAGAAAAAAGTCAGGCATATTGCTAAATATAGGCCACTACATGTCAATCATGGGCTACAAGAGGGCCTACACCTATTAAATTCTTTCTAAAATAATAATTGTTATCTTATTTATCTGGTGCTGATTTCACTCTCCACTGGAGAATATGCTTGTCTTTGTCAGATGGACTCAGAACCTATGAAGAGAGTCAGCCCATCACACCTCACCAGGGTCCCAGCTGAAACCATAGAGTAATTGGGGAAATGAGCAAGTGTGCTGCTTTCTTGGTGAACCTGGTACCAGCACAAGGGTGAAGGACATAGACAAAGAGAACCATCAACTCCTACAGAACCAGATATCCAGAGATGCAGAGGCTCCCAAGATCTCATTACTAAATTATACCTAAAACGATCCCAACATGGCTCAGGAAATTTGCGGAAGAGAGGGCAAAAAAATTGTTAGAGCCACACGTTGGGTCATTATGCACAGAGACATTGCCACTTACCCATAACTGATGGAGAACCCACAATGCATGACCCAGATTCTCCAACAAGGAGGGTTCCTGTGGAGCAGGCAGGAGGCTAACGATGGTGCCAATATGACTTTATACACTGTACATAAGTAACAAAAAAGAAAAACAGACTAGTAGTACAGGAGACTTATCCTAAGTAAATACCATGAGAGGAAGTAGGAACAGTCTAGAAAAGCCAAAAGCCCACCATGCAGTTTTAATTCCAAGGCACTATGAAAACAGAACGCTTCATATCAAGTGTCTTGGCTAGATTACAAAGCAAACCTAAGGCAGGCTATCAGAGAGTGAAGTCAATAATAGAATGTTAAGCCAGCCCTCGGGATAATTTTTCTACTGGGACAGATCTGCACAAATTTCAGCCACACTCAGCCATGAGGAGTAGCCAAAAAGTGTGTTTTGAGCAGAAATGCAATAATAGATTCAACAGCAGCATTCAGTGACACTGTCATTTAACTCATGGCAAGGCAATCAAATAATAGAGATATATTTTCATGACCACACTATAGTGGCTTTTCTTTTACAATGTATTTTTTAATATTTTATTATTATTTTTTTGACAGAGAAAGAGGGAGAGAGAGAGAGAGAGAGAGAGAGAGAGAGAGAGAGAGAGAGAGAGAGAGAATGGGCACGCTAGGGCCTCCAGCCACTGCATACGAACTCCAGGTGCATGCGCCCCCTTGTGTATCTGGCTAACATGGGTCCTGAGGAATTGCACCTGGGTCCTGTGGCTTTATAGGCAAATGCCTTAGTTGCTAAGCCATCCCTCCAGCCCTACAATGTATTTTACTTAAAAAAATACATGCATTAAAACTATGTCAATATGTTTGTTATTTTCACTTATTTCTAAGTTAACTTAAAAATGAAGAATAAAAACTTGATTCTCCAGCACTTGGGAGGCAGAGGTGGGAGGACTGCCATGAGTTCAAGTCCACCCTGAGACTACATACTGAATTCTTGGTCAGCCATAGCTAAAGTGAAACCCTACCTTGAAAAAAAAAAAAACAAAACAAAACAAAACTTGATTTTATATCGACAATATTTTATTTTTAATAAAAATTAGCTAAATTGGGCTTCCCTGATTCCATTCCACTCAGCTTTGCACTGATCTCCTGACCCTCTGCCCCTGGCTCCACAGTCTGCTGCCCTCTTCACCGTTTGGAAACTTGCTTTTTTCTGCTGTATGTTGGTTGGGTCTTTCACCCTGGCAGTGTGGCTATGCGGTGTAGCCACAGAGCCAAATGCCAGAATGGATGAGTCAATTCCTGCACTGTCCCTTTCCTCAGCTCACAGTAGGAACAAGTCCTAATGAAAAATCCACTTTCCTCTCCCACATAATCCTTCTGTTTACAGAATAAGTTAAGTACCTGGATTTAAAAATAGCTATCTTGTCACCATGGCCTGCCAAGCATGAAGAATGAAGAATGATCCCAATGGCTGTCTTAGAGAAGAATCTACAATGACATTTTAGATACTTTCTGCCATACCAGAAAAATGTACTCTGAATTTTTGCCAGTTTGGTCAATTTTGCCAATTTTTGACATTGTAGTCCAGGCAGGCCCCAAATTTGTGATCTGCTAGCTTCAAATTCTAGAACAGTGTGGGTTCCTGGGTTCTTGCTTCAGGGGGCAGCCACCTTTCCCCCCCAAAGGCACCCAGGCAACCAGGGGTGGGTGAACGCTTGACGAGAGAAATACTCCCAGGAGAAAGTTGAACAGCTCTCTCAGTTTATTGTCAGTGAAATGGGTTTATAAGCATCCAATGGTGGGGGAGGGTCCTAAGAGGATTGGACATACCAAGTTCATTTCTGATGCCCAATTAGCATATGGGAACATTCATTTTAGCACATAGGCAATGGTGGGGGGGGGGTCAGGTGATCTAGGGTCTCAGGAGGATGGGCTGTGTGAAGACTGATAAGGAGTTTCCTAGGCAACTGGCCAAAGGTCACAGGGCTATGGACAGAGCCTAAGTTCAGGTGTGCTGGGCTTGGATTGGGAGTGGCTTGGGGGTCCTTAGCCATGCCTAGAAACTCAGACCCCTCTCCTGAAAGCTCCAGCCTGTGCCTGGCAGTGCCCGACAGGAGAGCTGATAGCACTAGCCTATGCCACTAGGCCTGGTGATTTTTCTTCTAAATATTAGATGTGGGTCTAGTATTCAGGTCTCCATAATTCTTAATAACTTTATTTTTAAATAATATTGCCATGAGATAATATATAGAAAGTTTATACTTTATTAAATACAAATTTTGATGAGCTTTCAATAATGTATACAGTCCTGTCACAATGATCACTTACAAACTATGACTATTTTATCTCCCAAGAAATCTCCATGTTTTCATTCACCATGAAAAGCCATCATGCTATTTGGGATTTTTGGAGTAGTACATCAACAATTATACAGTATGCAGTCTTTTTATTTAATTTTTTTATTTTTTTTTAATTTATTTATCAGACAGAGAGAAGGAAGGAGAGAGAGAGAGAGAGACAGAGAGAGAGAGAGAGAGAGAATGGGCACGCCAGGGCTTCCAGCCACTGCAAACGAACCCCAGACCCGTGCGCCCCCTTGTGCATCTGGCTAACGTGGGTCCTGGGGAATTGAGCCTCGAACCAGAGTCCTTAGGCTTCGCAGGCAAGTGCTTAACTGCTGAGCCATCTCTCCAGCCCAGTATGCAGTCTTTTAAATCAGGTGCCTTTCTCTATCATAATGGTTTTGAGGCTCTCCTCTCCCTCCCTGCACAGTAGTTACATTTTCATTGCTGTGTTGCAGTCCACTATTATCATTGTTATTTTGCCTACGTATGCATATGTTCTATGAATTTTTATATTTCATTTATCCGTGAATATTTTATTAGTTTCAGTGTATGCCTCTTTGATAGTTTGAATGTTGCCCAAGAGAACTAGGTGTTTTTATTAAAAAGCTTATAACTAGATTTCCAGCAGCCTTGCTGGAAGAGGTGTCACTGTGGGCAGATCCTGGTGTCCAGCCCTAAGGTGTTACTGGGGGTGAATCTGATTTCCAAAATAAGGTATGCAGAGTGAGCTCTGGGGAGGGGGGTGGTTGGTATTGATTTTTCTTTGTGTGTGGATCTATGAAAGAGAGCCAATTCTTCTAACATTATGGAACTTCCCTTGGATCTGTAAGGCTGAAATAAACCCCATTCCTCCCATAAACTGTGCCTGGTTTGGAGGTGCATCCCAGCAGCATGGAGCTATTAGGTGCTTCTGTGGATATTATCATACAGTCTTAAATACAACTACAACTATTTCAGATGTGACTATAATCACCAAGAAACCGCATTATT
Source organism: Dipus sagitta (assembly GCA_036346955.1). Taxonomy (NCBI): domain Eukaryota; kingdom Metazoa; phylum Chordata; class Mammalia; order Rodentia; family Dipodidae; genus Dipus; species Dipus sagitta. The sequence goes on from CM070774.1 coordinate 54,365,879, forward strand.
CACATGAAACAATTTATATGTACATCTAGCATCAGATTTCAAACATTGAGACTATTCTTCATGAAAAGAAAATTAATACTACTTAACTCTTTGCTAGTATCAGATGATGGAGTAAAGTCAATATAGGAGTATCATTTAGCAATTTTCTTTTACAGTTTCCTAAAATGTATTTAAATTGCGAGCTGGAAAGATGGCTCAGTACATAAAAGCACTGCCTGTGCAAGAGTAAAAGCTTGAATAGGCTTGAGACCACATTATTTTGAGCCAGAACAAACGCTTAATGGGGCTTGAGTGCACATATCTATGACCACAGTCCTGTGGAAAACAGATATCAGAGCATTATTGGGATTCCTGAAGAATGGCCATTTAGGGCTCCCGAAAACATCAAGCTCCCAAAACCATCAAGCTTTGGAATTTGTAAGAGACTCTGTCTCAAGGAAAACCAGATGAACAGTGGTGGAGCACACCCAATATCCTTCTCTGGTCTCCTTACATGCATAAGGAATATGAGATAGTTACCTTCTTGATGCTGGAACAAAAAACATTCACATGTTCTTCTATGTCCACCAGCAAATAAATGCATTGAAAACTAAGATTATTTTTATATGTGTGTGAGAGAAAGAGAGAGAGAACTTTTCATGTGCCAGGGCCTCCAGATACTGCAATCAAACTCCAGATGCATATGCTATATTTTGCACATGTGTGACCTTGCACACTGGTGTCACCTTTTGTGTTTGGCTGACGTGGGTTCTGGTAAGTTGAACATGGGTCCTTAGGCTTTACAGGCAAGTGCCTTAACCTCTAATCCATCTCTCCACCCCTAAAAACTAAAATGTAAATATGTGCAATACTCAAGGGTGAAAGGGTGAACCCCTTCCAACATTTTAATATTTGTTTTATTATTATATTTATAATAAAATAATCAATTCTACCATGATTTATAATTTCCACATTAGCATTTTGGCTGAAGGGTATAGTATATTTTTATTCATAATAATTACTATTGTAAAATGGCACCCTCCTTAAAAGAACAATATTATGCATATAATTTAGGGAACATCTCACATGTTTTTGGAGGCAATATTGCTTCTAGTGCTGTTTATTAGGCACACTGTTCAAAATGCTCTAAATATGAAGCACAGACTACAAAAACAAGAGTGTAGAAACTACCACTTCAACTCTGATAACATGATATTTAAATTAAACTTCTGTTCTTTTAGCTGGAGCAAGCATGTTGTTATTTTTATTTTTATTTTTTTCCTCACACTTCCAGGTCATAGGAATGTAGTGAATGCCAAAATAATGGTGGTGCTGCAGATGGTGACAAGGACTACTTTGTTAATTGGTTGTACAAGCAAACAGTGGTGACCCTATCATTCCATTTCAGCCCTCAGCTTCACCCCAGTTTCATATCACACATAGGAAATGAGAATATTGTTAGAGTGACTAGCCTCTTTGTAGGCGTTTTCCTGACAAGGCAGTGAATGTCCTTTTCTACTTCCTCTGCTGAAGATGTGCATATCTCTTCCTCCCTGCCCCCTTCTCAATTCTGAGTTACCCTCTTGGATGTTTTGGTGAAGTCACCAACTATCTATTTGATCTGAGGATAGAAGAAAAAGTTTATATAAAAAATTATATAAGAAAGAAAATATATAGGTTACTAACACAGATTACTCTTCACATTATCTCTTCAAAATATTCATATCCTTTAAAAAAATCAACATAATTTCCAGGTGTGCCTAACCTTCAAATTTATTACATATTATCAGTCTTTTGCCATCCTCCACTGAAGCGAAAGCATGTAACATCCACATGGCTTCCATTTTTGCAGGCTTTTTCTTACTCAATGACTGTGATTACACTCTACTCCCTAGAGGCTCTTTTATAGCACAGGTTCCCCAATACAAAAGCCTTGTCTTAGGTTCAGCAGAAATTTCACTTAAGTAGATTAAGTTTAAAATGAATTGCTCATAAATTGGTAAGGAAAAATATCTGACTTTAAAAAAAAAACAACAAGATATAGATAGTCATGAACTGATTTTCCCATTCTTGTCCTAGATAGCCCTTGTATATGTAGCTTGTGGCCCACTGTTGTAGACATCTAAATGTTGCTGGGTTGAACTTCCAAACAGATACAGTTTATAGGAGGAACAGGATTTATTTCAGGTTTACAGATCCAGGGGAAGTTTCATAACAACCGAAGAGACTGCCCACATTTCATAGATCCAAGCAGAAAAAAACAAAACAGCAGCCAACACCACAAGGAAGCACATAAGGACAACAAACAGCAGGGAGCCAGCCAGAACTCAGACTTCTCTGCATAAACGTAGCCTGAATTCAGATCTGCCCTCAGTAATACCTTAGGGCTAGACCCCAAGATCGCTGCCAGTGACATCTCCTCCAGCTAGGCAGCTGGAGAAAGGCTGTAATAAAACACAGGAATCTACTTACATTCAGTCTACCATGCCCACTCAGCTCAGAGACTCACCTAGTTTGATGATAGGTCAGCAAAGTGGTCATTGGTTTGTTTTGGTCATCAGCTGCCATAGATCCTGTGAGTAGTAGTAGTCCTTTGAGGAAATGGCTGCATGTGGTGCTCAGTGGATCCAGAGAAACACCATTTCTTATTGTTTTCCAATTCCAAAAGACTCTTCAAACATTTCTATAGTAGACAGTGTCCACACTACTGGGGTGAACATCTAAACCCAGCACATGTTTAGAGGAGAAAGGTTTTTTTCTTTGTTTTTTTTTTTTTTTTTTTTCTTCCAAGTTTACAGATCCAGGGGGAAGTTCCATCAATGGCAGAAGAAGTTGCTTCCACACATCCCAACAGAAAGAAACAACCAAACAGCCAGCAACACCAAAAAGCAGCAAGCACCAAATGGGCAGCAAACAGTAGGGACCTGGCCAGTTCAGACCTCTCTGCATACTTTGGGCTGAAAAATCAGACCCACCCCTAAGCAGGACTTAAAGCTGTACTCCAGGATATGCTCCTAGTGACACCGTCTCCAGCCAGGCATTTAGAGACCCAATTTACAAGCTTTCATAAAGTGCCTGAGTCTATGGGGATCATACATGCAAGTTACCACAATGTCTTTCTATTCACAGATTACTGTCTGTTGGGATCAGACTATCATGGAATTTTCAACAGGGCAAAAAGAGAATGTGATATATTTAATATGCTAGTGTCAGAGTATTTTTTCCATCTAGTATTAGGCAATTCAATTTCCAGTGTTACTATGATATTTATCCCAGAGCCATTTCCTTTAATATGCACCCAGGGTGCATATTAGAGACATCTTAAGGAGTAAATGCTCATTGATTGACATGGTAACAGTTTGTGTTCTTAGCAGATTATTCTTGACATACTTAAAGAAGTCTCTGATTCCTCTCATTAATTGATAAATCAACTCAATCCCTTTCTTTACACAGTTACTGGGAGTGGTCTCTCTGTGTATTGCCTTTATAGATAAGCTTTGATGTGAGCTCACCAGTGTCACCTTTGAGTGGTCAGATAAGCCCATCCTGAGTCTGAGTCTACTCAAAACTACTGCTTTCCCTCTTTAGAAAACAATATCCTGTTGGAAGTCATAGATCAAAGGAACTTAAAATTTATATTTTATACAATTGCTTTCCAGGTATTCTGCAGAGCATGCAAAGAACAGTCTTCATGTTCTAACAAGTTTGTGATGCCTCTGCATTCATTCTGCAAAATCGTGCTGCACTCAGAAATTTTAAAGACTTTCACCAGTTCTCATTACTGTCATTATCATACAAATCTCCAAGCTTTATTAAATAAGGCAGTTGCTTATAGATTTAATCCCCAAGATTGAACTTTTTCCCCTTTCTCAGTAATGTGTGTTTTATGCTATAATAAGGGATTCAATATATTCACATTAGACACAATTAATTTATTTCACAATAACTTTATTTCCCCATTTTATGGATACTTTAATTCCCACTCTATTTCTTTTTCTATGGCTTATGTGGTTAATGTTATATTTGTCTTATTTGGATTTCTTTACAATTTCTTTTTTTTTTTAAATTTGAGGTTTACTACAGTTACATTCCCACTATAGAACCATTAAAAAAAAACATAAAATGTTTAGTATTTCTACATCATCATTCTCAGTACTTGCTGAAATTAACAGATGAAACCTGTTACAGTCTTGTTCACACTGCTGGCAGGAATCATCTGACCAAGAGCAGCTTTTTGGCAAAAAAAAAAAAAAAGGTTTATTTTGGCTTATACACTCGAAAGAAAGCTCCATGATGGCAGGAGAAAATGATGGCATGAACAGAGGGTGGACATCACCCCTGGCCAACACAAGGTGGACAATAGCAACAGAGAGTGGGCCAAACACTGGCAAGGACACTAGCTATGATATCCATAAGCCCACCCCCAACAATACACTGCCTCCAGGAGGCATTAACTCCCAAATCTCCACCAGCTGAGAACCTAGCATTCAGAACACCTAAGTTTATGGGGGACATCTGAATCAAACCACCACAAAACCTGTCCCCATTTTCCTTCAGTTATCATTTCAGTCTCTCTATAATTATACAGCCCCCTTTGTTCTTACATAGTCAAGCTAAGTATGTTACATTATTCTGTTCTATGTTTTCCTGTTGAGTTAAATTATATTCTTAAGTCACTCTATCTGACAGAACACAAAATAATTCACTCTTAGGATCACTAAAATTATTTCCTCATCTAAATGGTTGAATAATATCTTAGCAATGTATGAGATGCTTGCAGTATGTTCTTTCTGAATTGTACACTTTCCCCTGTCACCACTTAGTTTCTGAATTTTTTTGCTGTGCGTTTGTGTGTGTGTGTGTATGTGAAATCTGCGCATGTATATGCAGATAAACATGCCTTGTGCACAAGCATGTGGAGGCCAGAGGAAGAAGTCAGGTATCCTTCTCTATTGACCTACCACCTTAATTTTCTGAAAGAATCTCTCACTGAACCCTGATCTTCCAATCTTTCAGTTAAACTGGCTGTCCAGCCCAGGAGTTACAGGCCTATGCAGCCATGCACTGCTTTTGACATGGCTACCATTGCCATTAGTAACTTTTGTTGCCTGAGCAAACCAGAGTCTGTAAGTTTCTAGCTTCAGTGTTTTAAGCATATATACAAAATACTTCTAAGACTTATAGATAATACACTGAAATAAGGTGATCCTCTAATGACACAAAAGTGACAGAAGCATTGATGCAAAATATTTACTCTTCGTTTGTCCAGAAAAAAAGCAGATGGCCCAAGGGATTTATCTCTTACATCTTCTTTTCCAAAAACACTCATCAATTTCCCAAATTAATTTTAGACTAGTTTGAATAAACCAAAATGTGGAAGCTCATTGGCTGTGTTAAGATAACATTTTATCCCAACAGAATCTAATTCCAGGTATAGTATTTAATTACATTTACCACAGTAAAAATGTGATAAAGAAATATGCTAATGTACTAAAATAAATAATTTTATGTCTCTTTTCATTTCCTTATGATGAAAAATGTCATTGAAATCATACTAATTTGAATTGCAATGTATTAATTATAATTAATTGGACTCAAGAAATGGTTTACAGTTAAGGTACTTGCTTGTGAAATCTAAGGACCCAGCTTCGATTCCCCAGAACCTATGTAAGGTAGATCTACACTGAGTCACATGAGTCTGGAGTATATATATAAGAGGTCCTGGCACACCCATTCTCTCTCTCTCCTCTCTCTCTCAAGTAAGTAAATTAAAAGTATATATATATATATATATACATATATGTGTGTGTGTGTGTGTGTGTGTGTGTGTGTGTGTGTGTTTGTGCGTGTGTGTTAGTTTAAGTAAGAGATATTAATCATAGATATTCTCTTGTTTTCTGAAGAGGTAAGAAAATTCTTTTCTTTTTCTTTATTAGTTAGTTTTGTATTCAGCAAATACAGTCAGTTTGGTACCATTATTAGGCTCATCCTTGACCTACCTCCTCCCCTTGGCCCCTCCTTGTTGAGGTATATGGGTCATGCATTGTGGAGTTAGGCCACAGTTATGGGTAGGCTAAACGTCTCTGCATATCATGACCCAACATGTGGCTCTGACATTCTTTCCGCCCCCTCTTCCGCAAAATTTCCCTGAGCCATGTTGGGTTCATTTTTGGTCTGCTTCAGTGATGAGGTGTTGGGGGCCTCTGAGACTCTGGCTCTCTGATTTGGTAGGAGTTGATTTTTCTCTGTGTTGATCTCCTTCCCCCTTGTGCTGGTATCCGGTTCATCAGGAAAACAGACCCCTTGCTTGTTTCACCAATTTTTCTTAGTTTCAGCCGGGGCCCTTTTGAGGTATGATGGGGTGGCTCTCTCCTTAGGATCTACATCTATCTGAAAAAGAGAAGAAATTTCTTTAAAGCATACCTTAAACATTAAATGGCAAATAAATCTATATGATTATTGAATATTCAGAGAAATAATTTTTAAAAATATTTTTGATTTGTTTCTCACTGTCTAACATATTTAGCTGTCTTGACTTTGTACCTTTGATTTCCTCAATGAAATTATTAGTCTTGGACTACTTACCATCCAGTAATTCTCCACGAATGACCATTGAATCCAGGAAATAATAATACTGTTTTTATCCCTTAGTCTTCAGAAAGTAGGAAAATAGTTACTTAACGTTTTCAAGCATGCATATTCATAACTTATTTCAATTTATAAAGTATTGTTGTTCCAGAGTTTATGAAAACAAAATTGAAAATGACTACAAATTGCTTCTCAGAATTTCCTGATCACTTGTATCCCAGTGTATTTTTTTTTTTGTAGAATTGAACAATAATTCTTACTTTATATCTGTAATAATTTTTTTTTTCAGAAATCATCAGGAGGTACTAGTATCTAGTCCTCTTAGGGTAAGCAAATGAAGAAATAGAAGAAAAGATGAAAAAATTTTGAGATGATAATTTTAACACATTGCAAAGGCAGAATAAATTTTATTATTGGGAAATTTAATGAGTGAAAGGCATTACCATCCAGATAGACATCATGTAGATTTTAAAAGCACTTTAACTTGAATTCTTTTTAAAATGACTTTAGTGTAATTCTGACTAAAACACTACCATAAAAATTTAACAAAATGTTTGATTAAAACTGATTTTAGAGTCTGAAGAAATGGCTCTTTGCATACAGTGCTTGCTGCACAAATGTAAGGGCCTGAATTTGGGTTCCCAGTCCTTGGGACATAGAGACCAGAAATTCACACTGTAAGTTGGCTTGGACTAGATCAAATAATTTGGTGAGCTCTGTCTTCAAATGAAAGATCCTGGTGCAGTAAATAAAGTCACAACTAATTTACAAAGGCACATGTACACCCATATTCATGCATGCAGAACACACACACACACAAACACACACACACAAAAATTGCATTCAGTTTGAACTCTTGAACTACTATAATAATCAATATCATCATAATAAAACAACAACATTAATAATTTTATTATAAAAATTAAACATGTTAATTGTTGCCTATTTTGTAAATATTAGGTAACATCTTCCTTAAAGTATTAGTAGCTCTTTAAATACATCAAAATAAAGAATTAATAAATGTCACAGTAGTGCATGCCTGTAATTCAAACAATGGGGATGATGAGAAATGAGGAACACAGATTTGAGAACACATTGAGCTTTGTAGTGAAATCTCATCTCCACAAACAAAATAAACAATAAACAAAACATACTTTAATTCATAGCCTTGAGTTAGTTTTACATAAATTTTGAGTTAGCATAAAAGTGATATATTTCATTATGACATATATGTGTGTGTATTCAACTTCCTCTACTATTGTCCTTAACCTTATGCCTCTTGCTTATTCATCCGCCCAAATCCTCTAAATAGCCCCCCTTTCTGAGTTTATGTCCAATGTATCTCTTTTCCACCTTTCTCCCTCTCATTAGGGGACTTACACTTTTATTTATTTATTTATTTATTTATGTATTTATGTATTTATTTATTTATTTATTTATTTAAGACCGACAGATAGAGAGAGAAAGAGGAAGAAAGAGAGAGAGAGAGAAAGAAAGAGAGAGAGAGAGAGAGAGAGAGAATGGGCACAAACGAACTCCAGACGCATGTGCCCCCTTGTGCATCTGGCTAACGTGGGTCCTGGGGAATTGAGCCTCGAACCAGGGTCCTTCGGCTTCACAGGCAAGCGCTTAACCGCTAAGCCATCTCTCCAGCCCAGGGAATTTACACTTTCAACACACACACACACACACACACACACACACACACACACACACACCCGGACTTTAAATCCAGACTCAGTGAATGATGATGTCCAGCTCTAGCCCCAGCCCCATCCATTGTACTACAGATACCATGATTTCATTTTCCTTTGTATGCCAGGGCTTCAGTCACTGCAATTGAACTCCAGACACTTGCACCGCCTAGTATGCATGTGCAACCTTGTACTTATATCATCTTTGTGCATTTGGCTAACATAGGATCTGGAGAGAGATAGAACTTGGGTCCTTGGGCTTTGCATGCAAGCGCCCTAACCATTAAGCCATCTCTCCAGCCTTCTGTGCCACATTTCATATCCAGTCATCTGTTGATGATCATCTAGGTTGGTTCCATTTCTTCTTCTCCTTCTTCTCCTTCTTCTTCTCCTCCTCCTCCTCCTCCTCCTTCTTCTTCTCATTCTTCTTTTTAAGTCGAAACTGTGTAAGGACATCATGGGTTGGTACCATCATTTCCCCCCTCCCTGCCCCCATTCCATTGAGGGACCTCCTCAGTGGGATTGCTGTTATTCCCCGCTGGTCATTGTGGATTATGAATTGTGATAGCAACAATTAGTCATTGTTGGGGGTAGGGCAATGCCTCTGGTTATTCCCTCCCACTCTGTGGCTCTTAAAATCCTTCCATCTCCTCGTCCTTAAATTTCCCTAAGCCATTATGCGTGTGTTTTAAGTCTAGTTTAGTGGGCATTAATTGAGCTCTCAGTAGCTTCTGGATTTCTGCTTTGGTATGTTTTGGGTACCCTCAGTGTCTGTCTCCATCACCCTGGTGCAGGTTGATGGGCTGACAGTGGAAGCTTCCCACCAGTTCCTCTGTGGTTTCACCTGGGCCCGGGCTGATGTGCAGGGATGGTTAATCTCCTGACAGATAGTCAACTGTTCATTTCTTAACCATTGTTAGTAGCACAGCAAGAAACACTGATGGATATGCAAATTTCTCTGTGGTCTGTTTACATAGTTTTTTTAGATTTGTACCCAACAGTGGTATATCTGAATAATAGGGGTATAATCCATGTGGTAGCAAGATATGGGAGAGCAGTGGAGGAGTAAGGCTGCTGGTCCCATTGTTTCCTGGCAGGAAGCAGAGAGAGATGAATAATACTAGGGCTTTACTGTCTGCATACATCTTTTTTCCTATTTTTATCAGTCTAGGAACTCAGGCCCTATTCTGAGTAGCTCTTACCTCTTCAGACAATCCTCTCTGGAAATACTGTCATAGACATGACCATTAGGTGATTTCTAGTCCAGTGAAGCTTATACTGAACATGACCTGTCACAAAGAGGAATTAAAAAATGTAACAAATAATAATTTAAGTATGATAAGTGAAAAAAAAAAAAACAAGAAAAGTAGAGCAAAAGAGGAATAAAACAAGAAGAAAAAGAGAAAAGAGCATGCAATTTTGGAGCAGGTTTTGTCCGGATTCTCAGAATTTAGAGACTTCCAGTCACATGCACATATGATGCAGGATACGAAAGTGGGGGGGCTATTGTCTTTCTGTTTTATATTGGTTCTCAGCATATATTGGAGAGAAGTTGAGTGTCAAAGCTGTCTTCATTTTAGTGTCTTCTCTTGGTTTTTACCAGGGGTCTTTCAGGCTGTGAGCCTGTCAGATTCTCCCAAGGTAGCACTCCCTGTAGGGCTATTGTTCTATCTGGAGGTGTGACCCCAATTTTTTCTGTAATGAGTGATGCTGGGAAAATGACATGTGTTCATACTTTCAATATATGTTCATTGTTTTTAATTTTATATATTTATTTATTTATTTATTCATTTATTTGAGAGAACATACATATAATGAATAAATATATAATGAAAATAAATATATAGTAAATATAAATAAATAAATATATATATTTATAAATATATACTATATATTATATAATTATATATATTATAATATATAATGTATATATAATATATATAAATAATGTAAATATATATATACAACAAGAGCGAGAGTAAGAGAGAGGGTGAACACTTCCGGGTCTCCAGCCACTGTAAACAAACTCCAGACACATGTGCCACCTAGTGTTTCTGAATTATGTGGGTCCTGGGGAATTGAACCTGGATCCTTAGGCTTTGCAGGCAAGCCCCTTCACCATTAAGCTATCTCTCCATCCTAAGATCTGTTAAGTTTTAATTCCAGTGCTGAGGGGGGAAAGTTCAGCATTCTGGGGCTCCATAGCAGTAAGCAGTACACTGGGGACTCCAGAGCTCAATCACCTGTGGACCACAGGGTCAGGTCTGTCAAATCATAAGGTTTAAAAAAAAAAGAAAGAAAACAACGAAACAAACAAGCAAGGTTTTCTACAGTTGATGAGACCAGGTCCCAGCCACCATAGTTGGGTTGTGTGCCTCCCTGCCTGAGTTGAACCTTCTGGTACTTGTACAGTTTTGTCTTTTAAGGTCTGTCTCTCCTCTCTAGAACTGCCATCTGGGACTGTTTATCACACTGGAGCTTTGCCAGGTGTAACTCAGGTTCCTGTACTGTTTGTCCCTGTCCTCAGACCTTGGTTTTAAACAATAGATTCCTTGGCAAGGTGGCACCTGGCCAGTGCTCTGAGTCATGTACAATGAAAATAAGATTCCTCTCCAATGCTGACTTGCCCACCAGAGGAATCACTGTCACATAGAAATCTATAACTGCATTTGAGCACTGTGAGGGCCATGTCCAGAGGGTGGTACTGCCAGTCTTCTTTCAACCTGGCACCTGGCTTACCTTTTGGCAGTGTCTTCTGCTTGCCTCCTCTCTGACTGGGAGCCAACAAGGCAGATCTGTGCTCTGCTTGCCCCCATTCATTTCAGCTCATTGTCTTTTTCCTTTGCAAATTTCAGGTGGGCTATCACTACTTTTGTGAATTTCCAAAACTATTCCTTTCTCATTTTGGAGTAGTCTATTCTTTTACACTAGTTTTTCTGTTACCCAGGGTTATACAAAGACAACTTCTAGTCTCTCATCTAATCTGGGAATCACATTTTATATTTTCAGAACAGATCTGCTTATCATAAATTCATGTTATACATCATTTTTAAAGGATATGCTATTATTCAAAGATTGCTATGGCTTTATTCTCATACTTGTGATGGATATACATTATTTTATTGTGTGTGTGTGTGTGTGTGTGTGTGTGTGTGTGTGTGCATACTTGTGTGGAAGACTGTGTTCATATTGTGTCTGTGTGTGTGGTGCTTGATCAAACCCAGTGGTGAATGTTAAGGATGTACTATGCAACTGAGTGACATCTGACACTCAGACGTGTGCATTAAATATGGTACACTGTTAATAAAACCTGAGTTTGATGAACAAGATAATGATATTATTTGGTATTCCAATGACCCATCCATACTTATTTTCTACAGTATTTTTTTCCTTCAGGAAAATGCACAAAGTAAGCAATAAGCTATTATCTCAAAATGTGCTTATTCTAGGTAAATCTCTGTACTTATGTGCAAGCACATTACTTTTTTTATATAGGAGCAATACAATAACATATCTATGTGTATGATATTTACATATGTATATGTATCAACAGATTAAATGATGATATTGTGAAAAACAAATGTCCCTCAGCATCAAATTTAGTCCTATGGGTTTATTGGAGAGGTTTTTTCTTTGTCTTTGGGTTTCAGTAGTATAAATACTATAGACCTCAGTGTACATGGATGAGTGTTTAATATTGACCCTGTTTGCTGTGCTCTAAGCTGCCTGACCTGTGTTCTGGTATTGTGACAAGACACATAAAATCTGCTGTTATTATTTACTTTCCTGTGTTTCATGCAATTGTTCCAGGTGGTATTAAAATTACACTTGTTAGAGTTCTGAAGCTTGTCTCAAATTTCCTAAGTATTGTGTGCTGTTATTGTTCACCCTTTTAGTCTCTGCATTTCATTAGGAGCAGTCTTCATTGACCTACCTTCAGTATCACTCATTCACTCTTCAGCTATGTTGAACCCACAATGAGCCTGTCAAAGCCACTTCCTTCCCATTACTGTTGCTTTTATTTCTAGCAATTTCTTTTGAGTTTTTTCTTAAAGTTTTCATCTCATTGCTCACATTACCCTGTGGTTCTTTCATGTTCACTTGTTTTCATTAGCCCTCTTAACATAATATTTTAAATTCCCTACCTGATAATCCTCTAACATTTGTGTCACATCTTAATCTGGTACACTGATTGCTTTGTCTTTTCAGATTGTGCTTTTTAATCGTCTGAAATGTCTTGTAATTTTATTTTCTGAAAGCTAGAATGCTGCACTGAGTATGAGAAACTGAGCTAAATAGAATGTTAGTGAGAAGATTAATGTTGCTCTATCTAGGAAGTGGGCCCTGCATGATGATTGTAGTTGATTCAGGTGCCAGACATTTCTAATTTCCTTAATGTCTGTATTGTTCTTTTCACTGCTTACTTTGTATCCCTCTGTGTACTGTGCCTAAAAGACATTCTGTGTCTTTAAACTCTGCATTCTATAATATACTGCTATCATATTAGAGCCCAATTGTAATGTAAAGCAAGTGATATGTACAGGGACAGGCTGTTTTCTATGGCTTGCATAAGGGATCACAGTTTAGCTCTGATAATATTATTTTCTCTGCAATGCTGGTTGCTTTGTGGAAAAGTTCAGGGCTTATGTCACTGTAATCATTCTTCCTATGCCAGAGCTCCTAGAGAATTTCTCTCACATACTAATTAGAAGAACCTGCTGGAACTGATTAAAGGAAACCCCAGGGAAGAGTTCTGGGGTCCCACAAAGATTGGAGAAACCCTTGGAGCTTTTCGTTCAACACACTCAGCTTCCATCAATTCATCAAAGCTTCCTTTTAATACATATTCCTACCATGTCTTAGCTCTAGTGGCTTCTGATAGACATAACCAGCTCTTAGTTATGACTTGATTTTCTTATCCCTCTAGATTTTAAGTTGTTGGCAATTTTCCCAACAACTGCATTTCTCTCATGGGTTAAGGAAAAGTCACTGAGTTTCATAATCCTTTTCAGGCAATTACCATATACATTATAACCCAAACTATATGCTTCTTTCATATCTGAGATGAAATTGTGGACCTATTTTTGTGGACCTTTGACCCTCCTGATAATTTGATACACTGAGTGCAAGAGGCAAATCAGCAGTATGTATATAAATACTTATTTTACAGAAAGTTTGGAGGTATATAGGACCTCAAGTTATGCAAACATTTTTTAAAATTTATTTTTATTATTCTCATTTATTTATTTGAAAGTGACAGAGAGAGAAAGAGGCAGATAGAGAGACAGAGAATGGGTATGCCAGGGCCTCCAGCCACTGCAAATGAACTCCAGACGCATGCACCCCCTTGTGCATCTGGCTAACATGGGTCCTGGGGAAATCGAACCTTGAACTGGGGTCCCTAGGCTTCACAGGCAAGCACTTAACCGCTAAGCCATCTCTTCAGCCCAAGTTATGAAATCTTGATACTTGTATGTATGTTTGTGGAAAGGGGAATGGCTATATTCAAAGAATGCTTGGAAAACATCTATGTCAAAACAGAAAATGTATTAATGAATCATAGTAGAGTGATAGAGAATGAATGAAAGGTGGATTAGAGAATGAAAAAAAAGGTGAGGGCTACAGAGATGGCTTAGCAGTTAAGTCACTTGTCTATGAAGCCTAAGGACCAAGGTTTGATTCCTAAGTACCCATGTAAGCCAGATGCACAAGGTGGCACATATGTCTGGAGTTCATTTCCAGTGGCTATAGGCCTTACAATATTTGCTCTTTCCTTCTCTTTCTCTCTCATAAATAAATTAACAAATAATATATTTTTTTTTAATTTTTTTGTTTGTTTATTTATTTGAGAGCCACAGAGAGAAGGAGGCAGAGAGAGAGAGAGAGAGAATGGGCATGCCAGAGCTTCCAGCCTCTGTAAATGAACTCCAGATGCGTGCGCCCCCTTGTGCATCTGGCTAACGTGGGTCCTGGGGAATTGAGCCTCGAACCGGGGTCCTTAGGCTTCACAGGCAAGCGCTTAACCGCTAAGCCATCTCTCCAGCCCAAATAACATATTTTTAAAAGGTGGATTGGATGCTAATAAAAGAGACAGACTTAATAATTGCATTATATATTTTTCATTAAAATGTTTAAATCATACATACTCTAAAACAAGAAAGTTCTAATTTTCCATGGCAAACTTTTTTACACTGAAAGATAAGCATTGTATGTATTCACACATTTAATTATATTCCATACAGTGTATCTCAGAGTTGACATGAAAACATATATTTGAAGCATAAATTTTAAGTGCAGATGTACAACCATAGCTTTAGCATATGTTATGCTAATATAAACTGTAGAAACATATTTCTATATTTGCATATAAATGATGAGTCAACCTGGTTACACTGTCCACAAATTTTTGCTTAATAATGTCATGTGCTATAAATTATATACTAGAAAGCTAGAAAAAGGGACTTGTTATGCTTCTTTAAAGTTGTAGAGTATCTAAATGTGTTATTTGGACAAAATAATTTATCTGGATAAAAAAGAACTAATTATTGTAGATAGGCAAATACAGCTGCTTACTATGGGTATAAATCTATTTAATTGAATGTATGTTATATTATCATGCCTTTGAACATTTTGAAACTTGCTAAGTCTCATATTCTTGCATACTTAATGAGGTAAGACTCTGGAAGCTCAAAAATTAATAATGCATTTCAAGGATAGTTATGCCACATTTTGTATTGAGACAAATCTTACAACATCCAAATGAAAGCTATGAAAAACACAAAGAGGGTCCAGGCATGATGGCACATGCCTTTAATTTCAGTACTCAGAAGGCAGAGGTAAGAAGGTCACTTTGAGTTCTAGGCCATCCTGGGACTATAGAGTCAATTCCAGGATAGTCTGAGCTAGAGTGAGACCTTACCTCAAAATAAATAAATAAATATAAATAAAAAGCACTAACAACCCCCCAAAATATATCATTCTTCATGCATTAGCATATATGGGCATATGTACTAATGCTGTAGAACATATATATATATATATATATATATATATATATATATATATATATATATGTATACTACAGATACTATGTATGTTTAGAGTGACAAAATTGAAAAGAAAAAGAAACATTATTTTATAGGTGAGTTTTGATGATAATTTACTTACTGAATAGAGCATGTATACTATCCTCAGGTTATACAAATTATAGGAATTTTAATGAAAATTATTTATATAGCTTTATGGTAAGCCAGGTGTGTTAGCACACACCTTTATTCCCAGAACTCAGGAGGCAGAGGTAAGAGAATTGTCTTGAGTTTGAGGCCACCCTGAGACTACCTAGTGAATTCCATTATTTCAGGTTAGTCAGGGCTAGAGTGAAACCTTACCTGGAAGCCCATCCCCTCCAGAAAGGCTTTATGGTACTAATTATACTTTATTTTTCCCTAGGAGTTTAATCAATATGTTTTCAAATTATGTGAGCTAACATCATTTGTCATATGAAAATTTATGTGGAGTCTTCATCAATAGGGTCTTACCATTTATTCCTGGTGGGAAACCAAGGGCCTTTGCAATGGCCTATAATGTTTTGGGGCCATCAGGGACCTCCCTGGCAAGCAACTCACTGGAAGGTATCTCATCCCTGGCACTGAAGGGTAGGACTCCTTACAAAGTGTTCCACCCAGACACAAAATGGCCTGGATATCCATGACCTCACAGTGCCTGACATTACCTACACAAGACCATCATAAGAGGAGGAAAAGATCATGACATCAAAATAAAAGAGACTGATTGAGATAGGGAGGAGATATGATAGAGAATGGAGTTTCAAAGGGGAAAGTGGGGGTAAGGAGGGTATTACCATGGGATATTTTTTATAGGCATGGAAGTTCATAAAAATTGAAAAAAATTATAATAATTAGAATCTAAAACAATTTATTAGTGCTTCTTGAGAATATGCAAGTCTAATTTGAATAGTTCTTCTTCATATATTGAAAATAATAACCTAGAATTAAATTTATTCTGTGAAAATGAATCTGTCCAAATGTTTGTGTAGCAGACCATTTTTGAAAACCACAAATTGTAAAGGAGTGTGTAGACAATGTGTGGGATAGTTTAATATTTGTGTTTTATTAAGAAATGCACCATCTGATATACAATTCACCTATTTAAGGTGGCTAATGCAATTTAAAGCCATTTAAAGTCATTAATTCAGTGGCTTTTAATATAATCAGAGAATTGTAGAATTATCTTTTGTTATATATTTGCACAACTTAAAAAAATACAACATACTAGCAGTCATCTTCTGCCTTTATAACCAAATAGCTAACATCCACTAATTAATTTCTGTCTATGTAAGCTTTCTTATATCTTGCTGATAAATATTTCTATAAGCTCCAAGCTGCTTTTAACTGAGTACTTACTTGAAAAATGAAATAGTACATGGCTTAGAATATTACTTCCATATAGATTGATTGGATTTATTATCAAAATAGACCTTATTACATTCACCATCTAATGATTTAATTATGTGACACTTTTAGATACTGTGTAAAGATAAAATAAAAATAGTATTAGGTATAGGATAATTTCTTTCTTTGCTTACCCATGCATCCATACAGTTAGCTCTAACAATTCCCCTACTCTTACTATTTCTACTTAATGGAATTTAGGTAATCAGTATATATCTCCTATGTTCCTATAAGAGGAATAGTAAATTGGTACTGTAGTGGTGTTAATGTCAAGTGACACCCATAGCTTCATGTGTTTTAATGTGTAATTCGCTGATGTTGACACTGTTAAGGAAGAATATTTAGAAGGCGGAGGAGTGAGGTTTGGCCTTGAGTGTCATAGCTTGGCTCCACTTGTAGTTCCCTTTACTTTCTCCCTGTTGATGTTCCACTTTCCTTCTCCTGCCATGTTTCCCCATGATAATGGATTCTACGAAAAGTAAACTTTTTCCTTTGGCAAGCTGCTTCTGGTTTGGTATTCTGCCCCACCAATGAGAAAGTAATTGATCCAGGGGCTGGGGAGATGGCTGTGCCATTAAGCGCTTGCCTGTGAAGCCTAAGGACCTCGGTTCGAGGCTTGATTCCCCAGGACCCACGTTAGCCAGATGCACAAGGGGGCGCAAGTGTCTGGAGTTCGTTTGCAGTGGCTGGATGCCCTGGCACGCCCATTCTCTCTCTGTCTCTGCCTCTTTCTCTCTCTCTCTGTTGTTCTGAAATAAGTAAATAAAAATAAACAAAAAAATTTAAGAAAAAAGAAAGTAATTGATCCAGCTACTAAGCAAATAAGGCTACTTAATTACCCGATTGTGTATGACAATATTATTAAAGGCACTGGTAAAATGCCATAAGTGAGTATGGGGAGCAGACATATTACCATGTTACATATACATGCTCGACACTATTAGCTGGGCTATTTTACAGCCATTTGTTTGTCAATAGAGTTTTGATTATTAAATAAGAATCTCAAAATTCAGGGTATTTATCAAGTCAAATTATCCAGTCAAAAAAGTAGAAAAAAAAAAAAAGGTTTTCACCTTTATCTTGGAGTTTTAATTGTGAATGCACAAAACATTACATTATGAGAAAAGAATACATACTTAACTCATAGTTGGAGAACTCAGGCATCATGTCTAAATAGAAATTAATAATTAGATGATATGGAATAATATAATATGGACTTATAATTTTTTAAAAACGAACAGCAGAAACATTTATCTATTGAAATAAATTCATTAAAATCAGTTCATTCTTCAAGTAAAAGTTGAAAAACTAAATTTTACTAGGTGAAAGCATGGGGGAATTTATCATATTTAATTATAAATACTAAGTTTGTGCTATAATAATAAAACTTTCTACAATAGAAAGTACATATATCAGACTAGACTAATGGCTTAAAGTGCATGCCTATGAAGCTTAGGGACCCAGGTTCTAGTCTCCAGTACCCACAGGAGCCAGATGCACAAGGTGGCATATGCGTCTGTAGTTCATTTACAGTGGTTAGAGACCCTGGTGCACCTATTCTCTCTCTCTTTATTTGCCCTCCTCGCTCTTTTTCTCTCTCAAATAAGTAAATAAATAAATTTAATAAAGAACACATATCATAATATAAAATTTTATATCACTAAATTAACTCAAATACATGTTTTTAAATTTTATCTGATCTCTCTTAAAATCATTTAAATTGTTATTTTTCTCAAGCATTCTAAATTATGAATACCCCATTTTAGCATGTTCAAGACACTACAGATTAAAATTACTTATTTAGAAATAAAGAAAGTCGGACTGGAGAGATGGCTTAGCAGTTAAGTGCTTGCCTGTGAAGCCTAAGGACCCCAGTTTGAGGTTCGATTCCCCAGGACCCATGTTAGCCAGATGCACAAGGGGCGCATGCATCTGGAGTTTATTTGCAGTGGCTGGAGGCCCTGACACGCCCTTTCTCTCTCTCTCTCTCTGTCTCTCTCCCTCTTCCTCTTTCTCTCTGTCACTCTCAAATAAATAAACAAAAATAAACAAAAAAATCAGAAATTAAGAAAGTAAAGACGTGAATGTTCACAAAACTTATGTAAAGAAAATTATTTTGTATTTTTATTAGATTTATATGACCATCAGCAAGAGATCAAGGGGACAGTAGTTTCAAACATATTTTCTTACTAAGTCGCTCAACCTTAAGAAGACACATTCAACACTTTTTTTTTCTTTTTTTGGTTTATGAGGTAGGGTCTCACTCTAGCCCAGGCTGACCTGGAATTCACTATGGAGTCTCAGGGTGGCCTCAAACTCACAGCAATCCTCTTACCTCTGCCTCCCTAGTGCTGGGATTAAAGGCGTGCACCACCATGCCCGACCACATTCAACATTTTTACCAATAGTTTAATACATTAACATCAAGGATGATTTTATTATATTTTATCAAGTATTTACGCATGTTATGAGTGGAATCATAAATACAAAATATTATAAGTAACCATATTGTAATATCAAAATATATAAACCTCTAATTTTTTTCTTAGTATTTTCACCTGGCGATTCTACATCACACAAATATTTATGAATATATAATTACGACACTTTTTTTGAAATTATAATGCAGATTTAAAGTATGCATGGAGTTTAAATATATACAGGTGCACAAAATGTATATATGGATAATTGTAATAATTATAAATGAAACAATAATTAATAATAAATAAAACAAATTACCAATAGTAAAATTATTATGTATGTTTTTGTTCATCTTTTGAGTATTACAGCAAAAACTTTTTTTCTTGAATGTATGTATCTGTGGTGTGGGGGGGGGGCACATATGTATGCAGGTGTGTGTGTCTATGTGTGGATGAGAGAATTCAGTGTCAGATATCTTTCTCAATAGTTTCCAACCATAGCATTTGAGAAGGAGTCTCTCAAGATATTCCCAGAATTCACTAAATAAGCTACCCTTGCGAGCCAACAGGCCCTAGGGAGCCTCCTGTCTATGCTCACGCAGTATTGAGATTGCAGGAGCATGAAACCAAGCCTAGCTTTTATGTAGGTGAGGGGGATCTAAGCTCAGGTCCTCATGTTTATTATGCAGCAGATATTTTTCCAAAGGAGCCATCTCCCCAGAGCCTCCCCACAATAAATTAAAACTTGATTTGCTAAGTTACAATCTAAAATACTAAATAAAATTTATGTTATATTTATAAATGCCTTGATATAAATTTTAGTTTTTAGTGATAATTTATATGATCCATGGAACTGGCCAGCAAAGGCAGACATCCACAGTGATAGTGTATGGATAAAATATTTGCCTTTGTGTCATGCATATAAGCAAAATATGCACAAATTGAAAGAAATATCAAGATAAACCATAGAAAAATCATCTATAATATCAAGGTAGGAAAGTTCTGCAAGTTACAGATTAATATATTTAACATGAGAATTTAAGGAAAAACTTATTTATGTCAAAAAATATGGAAAAGCTGTTCATGGTGGCTCATATCTGTAAATCCTAGTGCTCATTATGCTGAAACAAGAAAATTACCAGGAGTTTGAAGCCAGCAAAGGCTATCTTGTGAGATCCAGTGCAGCATGGACTAATAATAAAACTCTCAGAAGAAAACTGCAGAATGTGGAAATAGTAATCCTAGGAGAAACAAGGTATATGAAATCCTTTAAATGATGCTGTAAATGTTTGAATATTAAATAGATTCTAAGAAGCATAAGGGAGTGACAGATAATCAATAGGAAAATAGTCAATGACAAGAACAGTCAATTTATGCAAGCAAGAAGCATTTGAAGTCCAATGAACATAAAAGCTACTCATAATCTCTAACCATCAGAGAAACACAATTAAAATAAAATGTGTTCTCAACAAGCAGCTAATCATTAATTGATGTTTATTGAATAAAAAGAAAAAAAAAACACCCAGCATTACAGGTTTGGAGAGCAACATTCATGCATACCTTTTGGACAATAATTTGGCAAAGGCATTGGAAACAAATATGACTACATCTGATAATTTTGAAGATGTATATACTTTATGAACTATATTTCATTACTATGTAGATTTTTCTGAAATATTGTACATGGAGCAAAAATATAGATATATATTTCTTGCAGGATTTTGTAAATTTCAAAATTAATTGTTGATAAAAATTACATGTGTAGCTGGGTGTAGTGGTGCACACCTTTAATCCCAGCACTCAGGAGTCAGAGGCAGGAGGATCGCCATAAGTTTGAGGCTACCCTGAGACTCCATAATGAATTCCAGGTCAGCCTGAGCTAGAGTGAGACCCTGCCTTGAAAAAAAAAAAATACATGAGTAACTAAACTATTGTTTAGTCTCACTTGAAATATAGTGCCAAGCTTTAAAATTTATGAAATGGAGCTATGTGTAAAGTCATACATATCAAAGAGTTTAGATAATAGTTGAAATAAAAAAAACTACTATGCTATCTATGAAATTGTAGACTAATAAAAATATTTTCATGTGTATATGGATATTTATGGATGCAAGAAAGATTGGATAATTAAGGAATAATTCACTCTTGCTTGAACTGAGAACTTAAATCCATGATTAAAAGTTTGAAAAAAGGGCTGAAGAGATGGCTTTGTGGTTAAAACACTTGCGTGCAAAGCCAAAATACTCAGGGTCAATTCCCCATGACCCACATAACCAGAAGCACAAGGTGGTGTATGCATCTGGAGTTCACTTGCAGTGGTTGGAGGCCCTGTTGCACCCATTCTATCTGTCTCTCTCTCTCTCTCTCTCTTTCTCTCTCTCTTTAATAAATACATAAGTAAAAATAACATTTTAAAAGTTTTAAGAAGGATTGAAGAATTATAAGTATAATGTTTTATTATATAAAAAGCCACCTGAGAGATGGCTTAGCAGTTAAGGTGCTTGCCTGCAAAGCCAAAGGACCCAGGTTCGATACTCCAGGACCTATGTAAATTCAGATGCACAAAGCGGTGCATGCATCTGGAATTCATTTGCAGTGGCTAGAGGCCCTGTCGTGCCCATTTTATCCTGGTATGGTGGTACATACCTTTAATCCCAACACTTAGGAGGCAGAGGTAGGAGGATCACTGAGAGTTAAAGGCCACCCACAGACTACATAGTGAATTCCAGGTCAGCCTGAACTAGAGTAAGACCCTTGAAAAACAAAAAAACAAAAAAAAAGCAACCTGAAATATATCATAAATATGTTATATTATTAAACATAAAAGCATTTTGGATTTTTTCTCTTTATAATTAATCTTCACAGTTAATCTATTCCTAAATTAAATTTAATATAATAAACACTATAACTTTAGTATATTTAAAATATTGTAAAATATTGGACATCAAATTTTTATAGTAACGTGCTTCTTTGTGATCTACTTTTAGTTAGTGTTCTATTACAATATGATATTTACTATGAGAATCTCCTATTTTCAATTTCCCTGTATGAGATGTAAAACTGCAGCGTAAAGCTGCAGGAGAAATCAGAATAGATGTGTAGCATAAACAATTACTCAGATATCCTAAGTCCATCATATTTCCATTTGCTTTACTTTTTTAAAAAATATTGTTCTGTTTTTAGTTAGCACACTGAGATTTAGGTATGATACTATCTGGCATTTTCAAATGCAATTTGTTTTAGTTGATTCTCATGTCCTCCTTCATCTCCCTTTCTCTACATGTTACACTTCTCTTTCACCCATCACTCACTCCTCTTCCAATGCACTTCTTCATCCTGGCCATTGGCTAATATTCTGCCTTCATAGGGTTTATCCATATTTGATTCCATGTATACTTACTTATAGTTATAAAAAAGGTAACGCCTACATATAAGGGAGAAAAAGAAGTTTTGGTCTTTCTGAGTTTGGACCACTTCACATAATATAATTGTTTCCAAGTCCATCTATTTTCTTCCAAATTTCATAATTTCCATTGTACATACCACTGAATAGAATTTCATTTTCTATATTACCATATTTACACTATCCACTTACATGTTCATATACATCTAAGATGATTCCTATTCTTAGCTACTTTAAATAAAACAGCAATAAACATGGATGTGCAGGTATCTTTGCAATAGATTGTGCTTAGAGTATCAGTTCTCAGAAAAGCCCAGGAGTTTTATAGCTGGATCCCTGGAGGGGTCTATTTTTTTTTCTTTTCTCTGTGTGTGTGTGTGTGTTTTAAGAAACCACCACATTTATTTCTATAATGCCTATACTACTTTGCCCTCTCACCAGTAGTGAATAAGAGTTCTTTCTCCACAGCCATGACAACACTGATGTCAGTTTTCTTAATGATAGCCATCTTGACTGAGGTACAGTGGTGATTATTTGCATTTTTGCCAATAGCTAAGGTTGTTCAGACTTTTAAAATTCTTATTGGTCATTTGTGTTTCTTCTTTTGTGAACTGTCTGTGTGTTTCATCAGCAAATTTGGAGATAAGGTATTTAATTTTTTGCTGTTTAAAATTTCACAGCTCTGGGACTGGAGAGATTGTTTAGTGGGTAAGGATCTTTTCTGCAAAGCCAAAGGACCCAGGATTGATTCCATAGGACTCATGTAAGCCAGATACACAAGGTGGCATATGCATCTGGAGTTTCTTTGCAGCAGCTGGAGGACCTGGCATGCCCATTCTCTATGTGTGGGTCTCTTTTTCTCTCTCTGCCTCTTTCTCTCTTTCTTTCTTTCTCTCTCTCTCTCTGTCTCTCTCTCAAATAGATAAATAAATAAATAATAAAAATGAAATATAAAAAAGTTCACAGCTCTTTATAAATTCTGATTATCAACCCCATCATGGAAATAAAGCTGGCAAAGGTTTTTTTTATTATTATTATTCTATAATATTGCTGTTTTCTTTGCTTATGGTTTATTTTGCTGTGCAAAAACTTTGAATTTTCATGTTGTACTGTTTGTTGATTCTTCGATCTGTTTCCTGAGCTACTGGAGTCTTTTTCAGAAAATTCTTAAAGAATGCTCTCAACTTTTCCTCTAGCAGTTTCAGTGTTTCAGGTTTTAGATTAAGTACTTTCATTCACTTTGAGTTGATATTTTTACAAAGTGAAAGATACAGTTCTAATTTCATTCTTGTACAGCTGGATATCCAGTTTTGCCTGCATCATTTGTTGAATAGGTACATTAATGTGAATTAAATATGCAAAGCTAGTAAACTTGTGACAGTTGATCTCCAAGCCCAGTAGTTTCCACTGTAGCTAGAAAGTACTTGTCACACAAAGGAGGGTTCCATGTATGATTTAGTCATCAGGCCTCTCAGAGGTGCTACTAATCATATAGTTCATGAAAGAGCCACATTACTTAAAAGCACTGACAACTGTTCTTTAATAAAGAAAATTTTCAGATCCAAAGTGGCAGTTCCCATGAGTTGTCACAGAGTGAAGAAAGGAAACTATATTAACTATGGGAAAGGAGGGAGTAATTGCCTTATTATCAGGTGCATGTCCTTGATTATATAATATGCATGGAAAGAGAAGTAACCAGATAAATAGTCATCTGAAGGACTTACACAGGGACAACAGGCTGCTTCTTCATGTAATGTTAATTTTCAAATTGAATCCTATTTCCTGAACAAAAATAGAATTCAGATGAGTGAACATCACTCCCATGCAGTCTGCTTAGACGTTTATGTGGATATCGGAGGTCTGATAAGTACCACACTTCATAGCTCAATGACTCACTGTATAAATGGTCTTAACCTTTACTTATTGTAAGAAGTGATTATTTTGGGTTGCATATATTCATCTTTTTGTGACATAATAACATTAAAAAAGAGACAGTGACTTATGTGCCTTAAAATGAAGACACCAGGGCTGGAGAAATGGCTTAGTGGTTAAGCACTTGCCTGTGAAGCCTAAGGACCCCGGTTTGAGGCTCGATTCCCCAGGACCCACGTTAGCCAGATGCACAAGGGGACGCACGCCTCTGGAGTTCGTTTACAGTGGCTGGAGGCCCTGGCATGCCCATTCTCTCTCTCTCTCTGTGTCACTTTCAAATAAATAAATAAAAATAAAAAAATTAAGACACCAAAGAATAGATAGAGAGATTGAATTAGAACATGCTGAGATTTTTACCGTAGTGCAATGTAGATGAATATTTTAAAACTGGACCATAACCTCATGCTAAATTTCATGACTAGTTCTTGGCACCCATGTCTCTTAAACAAAACAATGTGAATAGTGATTGCTGATTGTATTGATTTAATTGTAATTATAGCTAATGATAATTTACTGAAAACAAAGCAAAGCACATGCTATTTAAAACATGCCAGAATATAAAGATCATTTGAATATTTGAAGATTCTTAGTACAAAACTAAATACTATGTTTTTAAGCTAATGCCTTGCTACTGGATAGTAACTTTCACTAACATATTAGTTTTTCCAAATATATATTTCTGTCAAATTGGAGTCTGTGTGTTTCTAGGGAGGTGTTTGAATACATTTGGGAAGGGGATAATTTCACTTTTGACAAGAAAGAAACAGCAACTACATCTGTTAAGCTTCTGTTTCTATAAAAAGCATACCTGCTAGCCTGCTGACATGAGGCAGACAAAACTGCAATGTTGAAAGATTAAGGCCAGCTGGTGTTTTTCCAGTTGATTTGCATTTTTAGAGCTCAAGGTGATCCCCCTGATTTTTAACTGAGGTGGATGGCTCAAAAATTTGGCATCTTCTGAAGGTAGTAAATTTATCTCTTTTAAAGACATAAGATATCAAGTTGGAAAATGCATATAAATAATTAACATCAGATTGGTTAAATTGCAATAATTACTATATGAATGTTTACCATGATGATTAAGTAACTATAAATTGCCTAAGTGTAAGCTTTATCCAGATAATAGGTAAGAAGTGGGAAAAACACATGAAAAAATATATCTATATATTCAAAAGAAGGAAACTCTACAATTAAATACCAGAGAAATTTCCAACAAAAATTGGATTTTATTCAAGCAAAACAAACTCTGTGGGCCTATGAGGCAAAACATCAGTTCATCTTAATTCCATATCTGAAGTGAAGGATGGAAATTTACTGCTCTTTTCTGTATATTCATCCTCCCTCCCACTACACATACCCAAGCCACCAGCACCATGTCAGACAGAATTCTACTCTTATTAACATCACTAAGAGATAGGCATAATTTTCAATACTTTAACTACTTAGACCATGTGTATGGTTAAATTGTGCCTATCATGTTTATTAGATACCACTACTGTTTATGGAATAATTGTGAAAATTTTATTATGTTTATTTTAGCAATGAATGAGCGTAGGGCTAGGGATCACTTAATATCACATTTCTTATCCAGCCCTGAATATATTTCCTGTATCAGACACAAGAATAACTTAATATATATCTCTTTAAAATAAATTTCATGAGACATCAAAATAATAATAAGGTAGGGAAAAGTAAAATGATTTGTATCAAAATTAACAACATATACTTGAAAATATACATTTGTATACAAAAGTATTGAATAATCATTTCTGAAAATTTTGCATTTCTGTGTTAAATATCAACAGCATAGACTCCAGGGCATATTTTATAAAATTCATTTCTGTGTGTTTCATTGAGGTGATATATTCTTGAATGCCATGGCTAACATTTGATGGTGTGATGTTATTTTACTAGTCAGGAAGTCACAGGGTGAATTTTCTCTTTTGATGAATATGATTATTTTAATAAATGAAAAACAAAAAGTTTATTGGAAGTTATCTGTTTTAGATACCATGTAGACAAAGACTTTCATGATTTTTTTTTTCTTGTACCTTCAGTGATTTACCTTACTAAAGTGATGTTTACCTTACTAAGTAATGTTGTGGGCCCAGTGTTATAAATACCCAATGGCAAAGAAGGTCATCTGATATTAAATCCAGTGTTACCACATATGATTTGATTAACTTGACTGGAAAAATTTAAACTTTCAGAACTTACCCCATTTAAATATATATATTCTATACACACATATGTATATATGGAATATTTTACCCCATAAGCTACCCTCTTCCAATGTCACTAAATGCCAAGACTATACAGAGTTGATGCGATACTTACTATTTAAATGATGTCTAGAAATAAAGATATCTCTTTGAACAAGTCTATAGAAATATTTTACCAGCCACCCTTTTCCATGAATAAATAGCTTCAAGTTTTAAATTACTTTTAAGCTTAGAGATTAGAAAACATATTCAAAATGAGTATAATTAACTGTAAAAACTTTTAAAATGAAACAAAATTTTGACAAAAACTAATTTTAAAACAACTATCCCATGAATATTACTCTTAAAACTATTAAGGGAGCTGAACAGATAAAACAGATCTTTGGAAGGAGTGCTGCAAATACAAAATGTGGAACAGTCAACAAAGGTTAGGTAATATTTTTGCTAAGTAGATGTCATAAAACTAGTACCTTTTCTTTTTTTTTATAACCTTGTTACATATTGATAAAAGTAGTAGCTTTTCTGAAAAATAAGTAATATGTATTTATTTAAGGTCATTTGGAATATACTGGTTATAAAACCAACTTCCAAACATCACATTAGATTTCATCTCAGAAGTCAAAATGTTTAAATCATTTATTTTATTTTAATTCTCATCTTGATTAAAATCAATTCAGCTGCCTCAAAGACTCAAATAAAATAAATATGAACACAAAGTTTACTGATTATAATCATTATTTGATTGGCATAACAATTTTCATTATGTACTCATATGTGAGATATATAGAAACCTATTTTAAAAAGTAAATTTAATCTCAGAATAAAATTAGTTGTATTTATTTAAAATTATCGTAAGAGTTAACATGCAACAAAAAAGTTTACCTAGTCCTATTGTAATTTTAAAATTTGATACATGTTGGGCTGGTTAGATGTCTAGCTGTTAAGGTACTTGCATATGAAACCTAAAGACTCGGGTTCTATTTCCCAGTACCTACATAAGCCAGATACACTATGTGGCACATGTGTCTGGAGTTTGTTTTCAGTGGCTGGAGGCTTCTTCCTCTCTCCCAGCCTCCTTCTCTCAAATAAATAAGTAAATGAAATATTTAAAAAAAAAAAAATATATATATATATATATATATATATATATATATATATATATATGGAGAGAGAGAGAGAGAGAAGGAGAAGGAGCAGAATCACATTAATTATAAAAGAAAATATTATATGTGAAGTGTTTTTATTTTTTTTAAAGAAGTCTCTTGATAATCTCTACATAAGACTATCTGGTACTATTCTAAAGGAAAGTAATTTCGTTCACACCATTAAGCCTATAGTGTTCCTAAGTTAGAACCTGGAAGTCATTTATAGCCAATAAAAGCATGACATTCTACAGTATAAAATTTACCCATATAATCATATGAGTATATTACAAACTAATGAGCTATTTAAAACTGAATATATATAAATGTGTGTTAAGGGATCTATAAATATGAAGAATATTGCTGATAAAAATCTTTAATGATTATTAAGGAATAATTTTTATTAGGTAAATAGTTATTAAAATACAATCAAGGTATGCTTTTTTCTAAATTTTTTTGTTTATTTTTATTTATTTATTTGAGAGTGACAGACAGAGAAAGAGAGAGAGAGAGAGAGAGAGAGAGAGAGAATGGACACTCCAGGGCTTCCAGCCACTGCAAATGAACTCTAGACACCTGCGCCCCCTTGTGCATCTGGCTAATGTGGGTTCTGAGGATTTGAGCCTTGAACAGGGGTGCTTAGGCTTCACAGGCAAGCTCTTAACTGCTAAGCCATCTCTCCAGCCCAAGCTATGCTCTTGAAAACAAAATGTTACATTCTGCAACACTCTAGTGGAGTGGAAACATGGGAAAAGCTACTTTAAATGAATTAACTTTGAAAACAATTCCTCAAATCATCCATACTGTAAGCTAAAGAAGTTAATCCTATGTGAGCTATAGTCATTCATTAATAACATGGAACAATAATAATTTGTCATAAAACTTTGAGGGTATTAGAGAGAAGTAGGAAGTGTTTAGAATCATGTTAGCAACATATCAAATGCTTAGCACATATTTATTTCTAAATATTTTATTGCTGGTTATTATGAGTAATTTCTTGGTACATTCAGAGCCCAGGAAGAAGATTGACAGTGTACACTTATGTGTCACTGTGCCTTGTTATGTCATCATACCATTGAAATATCAATGCAAAACTTAGAAGAAAAAAATCAATAGATAAAGGGTAAACGTAATGAGTAGAATTCTCTTCTATATATTCAGTATAGTTAAAAGAGTACATTATTAAAACCTGAGTGTGGAAATTAGTATGCTGACTATAGTGATACAGCAAAATTATGACAACTGATAATATATTCTCAGATAATCAATTTAGAGAAGAGCATTTTCAACATGAAATAAAAACTGTTGTATCCTTGATTTCAGAACTAGAAAGTATGTCATGGAAGTGGTTTTCTTATCAGATATATAAAACCATATACTTAAAGTGCTATATATCTGTATCATAGTCTCCTTAGGAATGCTAAGATAATTCCTATATGTGATAGTTTGAATAAATGTCCCTCTATAGATTCAGGAGTTTATTAAAACTTGTATTTCCAACCACCTGGCTAGAGGAAGTGTCACTGAGCAGATCTTAGGGTCCAGCCCTAAGGTGTGGTGATGGATTTGTAATTCCTGTCTAAAGATATGCAAAGTACCTGGAATTCCCGAAGTGTTCTTGTTTGTGGTGTGGCTTTTGGGGTTTTGGCTTGTGGCTTTTCTCTCTCTGCTTGGATCTGTGAAAGCAAACCAGCTTCTTTTGCCATTAAGGAACTTCCCTTGGATCTATAAACTTCAATAAATATTCCTCCCTCCATTGCTGGGCTTGGTCTGAAAGTTAATCTCAGGGATTTAAAGCTGTCTGCTACACTGTACTTACCTGTTCTTCATTTTAAAAATTCAGGCTAAAATTTAAAAACAATTAAATTCATAGATTGTAAGTAGAAAATCTGATAATTCTATTAATACATATACTCATATAAACAATATATAAATGATATGGTACAGTAAATCAGTATTCCCATGGTGATTCTTGTACAGACATCTTTCAGATGTTGATTTTCTTATCAGACATTCATAGAAGTGTAATCAAAGAGTATGTACTGGCCTTGATCTGACAACAATAAAGTTGTTAATTTTTCTATGTAATATATATAAATAGAATAAAATTAAAATATCAAGAAAACATAAATTCAATCAAATAAAAACCTAATCCATTTGTAAAAGTTCAAACAAAAAAGTTGGAAACAGCAGTAATGAAAGTAGAAAAATCACCGATACCAGAAAATTTAAAAAGACATCATAAGAGTAGTTGCTTAGAAAGTACAGAACTCCGAAAAGTTACTTGGTAAATATTCCTTGACTGATACTATTACAGTTCTGTTAAGAATAAGTAGAAAATAATCTCATTCCCATGTTTAGTAGAGAAATTAGCCAGGCATGGTATTTATATTTATGATAAAACATTTTTAAAAAAATCTGTCATTTATGCTTTTGACTAGGAAATCTGACCAAATGTACAAAAGTCTTTAGCAATTAGCATGATAAAATATTAACACATTACGACTAACCCATTCTTGTTCCAGGCATAAAAAGTTTACAGGCAAGAGAATACAATTTCTATGATCATCTCAACAAATGAAAACAATAACCTTTGACAAATTCAGCATTCATTCATGATTTTTAAAAAAGACGGGAAACACATTTTTAAGTAAATTAGGAATAGAAGTGACTCTGTATTGACATGTATATTTATTAATTCATCTTCAATTAGTTATTATCAAAAGTTAGCTTAAACAGTTAAAAATCACTCTTAAAACCTGAAATTCTTAAATATGGACACTTAAGGGAGATTATCAGAAGTAAAAGGATGCTTAATTGCTGACAGGGTTGAGAATACTTACACTTGAAAATAAGATCCGTATCTATAGTATTTAATGGAATGTACTTTATTTTCCAGTAATATTTACAGTTTTATTTTCTTCTTAACACCTCTTATTAATTCTTTCATTATCTAGCTATGCCAAGAATATGATGAGCAGAAAAAAATACATAAAATTTTCAAGTTACCAAACAAGTAGTGGGATTAAAAGCTCCAGGAAATTTAAATGCTGTCAACCACAGTTTTACTGTTTTGAGCATGTACTCCATTGAAGCACCAATATTTAGAGGCTATTGGTTTCTCTTTTTTTTTTTAGTTCTATGCATAATTGCAAGATAAATAAGGAAATAACATTAGAGCAAATATTATGAGACAATCTGAACATTATTTTTCTAAAGTGATACATTTGATGATCATTTTCTTCCAATGGATTCCAGTAGCAAGACTGAAATTTCTGACATTGTGAATATGAAGGATAGGCAATATGTAAAAAAAAATCAAATTTCTTTATTTCTTGAGAAATTTGTTGACCTTTGAAGAATATGTGTGTGCTCATTATAGATATTTATTTAATTATACACCATAATTTTCATCCCACATTATAGTTAATATCTGAGAAGAATAAGATGAAAGATCTTATCCCATGGAGAGCCTTCATTTTCAAATCCCAAGCAGACTTTACAGTAAGTTTGACTTGAAAGCAACAGAACTATAAATTTCACTAGTATAGTTAATTTTTTACCTCACCCCAGAAGGAAATAATCCAGTCTATTATTTTCACTGTTTTTCTTTAGTCCCTATTTTGTTCTGTAGCCACAAAGTTGTTCTCACCCATGGCATCTAAGCTAAACTTCTATGCCTTTCCCAAATAATAGGTTAAAATGTATGCTGATAGCACATTCACTTAATCTTCACTGCGAGAAACAGATAGTAATGATGGCTAAAGAATACCATAATCACACACCAAAGACGTTTTTGAATCCAGAATGTCAGTGAATGTCTTCCACTGACCATAAAAGCTATATTTACTATTTTTCCCTAATTGGGTTATAATAAATTAATTTTGAAATAATATGCTTCATTCTTACATTTCCATATATTCCTATGATATACTTTGAACACATTTATCAACTATGTTATACTTTGTTATCATTCCACCACTGGCCCTTTTCCCACAACAGTAATAGTGTTCTACTTTCATATCCCTTCCCTTTTAAGGACCACATATGAGAGGGAACATGAAACACTTGTCTTTGTGAAACTGACTTCACTTAGCATGATGATATCCAGATGCATCCAATTATAAGCAAATGATACATTTCAACCTTCCACTTGGCATGATAAAAGTTTGTCATGTATACATAACTTATATCCTTTATATATTGTTCCATTGTTATGCCCCTAGGCTAATTCTATAAGTGATCTATTCTGAATAATGTTGTAATAAACATGGCTGTGAAGAAACCCCTATAATAAACTCAATAATTTCTTCAGGTACATACCTAAAAGTGCTATAGCTGAATTATAAGATAGTTATAATTTTAGTTTTGGCAGAAATATCCATAGTGACTTCCTAATTGCTTGGACTAGTTTAAGTCCCATCAACAATGTGTAAGTGATCTTTTGCCCACATGATTAATTTGTTGTTTATTTAAATTTTAAGAAGCCATTATGATTTTGGTTAAAATAAATAGTTTTGCTTTGCATTTCTGTGATGACCAAAGATGTTGAAAAGTTTTTCATTATTTTCCACGTTTGGAAATCTGCTTGCAATTTTGTCACTTGGATTTATTTATTTATTGTTCTTTATATCTGGAGAATAATCCTGTGCAACATGAATAGTTGGAAAATACTTCTTGTCATTCTGTAGGTTGATTTGTCACTTTATTATTTATTTTCCTGGGCAGAAGCTTTAAAATTTGACACAATTTTATTTGTCAACTTTTTTCTGTTATTTTCTGAGTTTTAGGAATGTTATTGAGAAAGCAAGAACATATTTACATATACTGATGTGACCCCATCCTGTATTTTATTCTCATAGCCATAAAGCTTTATGTTGTACATTAAAGTTTTTAAATCATTTTGAGTTAATAATCCTAAAGGGTAAAATATAAGTATCTAGTTTCATTCTTCTACAAGTGGACATGCAGGATTTCCACCACCTCTCTCTTCTTTCATCAAAATATGTCTACTACATGAAGCCACCAAAATGGTGATGAAAACATTATTATATCTAGATAAAGTGACAATAGATACATTCCAATCACTGTATTTCACACAGGTGCTAGGATCCCTAGGCTGATAGTCACATTATGAGGAACCTTTATTCAAAGTTCACAGGAAGCCTAAACTACTTCTCAATTTAAAGAAGTATGATTAAATCAAAATAAAACTATTTACTTCTTGTGTGTGACCTGAATAGGGTTGTTAATTCATATGCAATCAAATTATGAAAAGAGCAAGCAGGTTATAAACAATTTAATGCAGATGTTCAACTAAGAATATAGCAATGATTTAAGTTACAATGTCTAAAAATAAAACCCCTATTTAAAATTTTAAATAACAACCTATTTTTATGAAGATACCTGCAGGTCTACAAATTTTATGATAACACACCTATAATTCTATCAGTTTCTTCTCTCAGAATTTTATTCAAATACCCCAAAGAATATAGAACAAAGGTAGAATTCTTGATCAACTGATATTCCTGGTAGAAATACTAGAATCTTCAAGGGAATATGGATTATATATTACCATTAAATATGACCAAGTAAGATAGAGAAATCTCATTTCTTAAAACTATGGCCAGTAAGGGGTGCTTATGGAATCTGAGTTGATCGTTCAGGAGTTGAGGCTAGCTGCAGAATTAAGGAGTATGAATGTATTCTTGGTGTTGTGCCACCATGACAAGTAGAATTTTGAAGCACTGTCAGGTGAACACGAGGAGGGCATTGCAAAGCCTAACAAAGGCTTGCCATGTGATAAGAGCAGAACCTTGATAGATACTAAGTTTGAAAGATCTAGCAGAACTGGACTTATTTTTTAAGAGTTTAGAGACACTAATAATCACTAATCAATGTCTGCAGAAAATGAAACAGACAAACGTAGGACAAAATAACAATATAAATGCGAGGCTTAGAAGTAATAGAAAATATAGTTAAGACATTCTGTATACTACTAGGTATTCGCACAAATTCCACTTCCATTTACCACCACTGGTTCTTAACACCTGTACATATATATTAGCATTTTACAATGCCTCAGGGTGGAGGTAGAGGCTAAAATAAGAAGGAACAAAAATAAAACCAAAGAGGTCAGCAGCTCTCAGAAATAGAACAGTGCCTGCTACGATATTACATACAAAGTGGACTTTAGAGGTCAGACCAGCTATATTTTCAGTTTTGAAGCCAATATAAACAAAATAGTGGTTTTTAATAGGTCAATTATTTAATTTACTTATAAAAATGTGGTATAGCTAATTTATATATGAATATTCATTTTCTTTCAGAATAAAAAAATAAACATTAATTTCCATAACAAAAAAGAATGAAATATAAGACTTTCACTATTCCATCACAATTACATAAATCTCTATGTCACATGTAAATTTAAAAGAAAAGATATTGGGATATAGCTTTTATCTTACCATAGTTTATAAACATTTTATGAAGCCATATACCTTGTTTAATATGCAACTTGCTTTTTCCCAAAATATGAGTCAGTCGTTATGTGACCACTGTTCTCCTGTCTCCACAACCTTGACTAAATATTTTACACTCATGGGGGTTTTGAGAGCTCCATACCTCCTTGGCCAGCTCAAGTCAATCCAATCAGAAATGAAGTTATCATATCTAAAATATCATTGATGTGAAATATTTTAAGGATTTGAATATATACAAGGTTGTACATTTCCTCTTAAAGTTTCTGTAACTTCCCAATGGTGCTATGAACTTGAGAACCATCTTTTAACACACTGTCATTTGGGTAATATCTAAGATTGAAACCACAACACACATCATGTTCTATCTACTACCTTCAGGACATCTCCATAGTTTACTCCATTTTTGTTTCAGTTCTCTTTTTTATTTTAATTATTGCCAAATTCCATAATTATAGACAATAAACCATGATAATTCCCTCAGTTCTTTTATCAATATCAGTTACCCTCATTGTTCTGTCAAGCCTGGATGAAATAAAAACATTCCTAATACTGAATTATTTGTTCCTATTTAATTTTACTTCAGCAAATTTATTAACCTCTAAAGTACTATACACTCAACTCTGATATATTTATTTCCTACTTTGTAGTCTGTCCCTATTAGACTATGAATATGCCATGATTCTAAGTATTTTCTTGTGTTTTTAAAGTCATTGTTCTGATAGCACCTATACTTGTATTTGATATAAAATAAGCACTGTACCATTACAAAATGAGGAATTCAGGACGTAGTATAATACTCAGATCAAATCAAGACTAAAACCTAGGATGGAAAACATCAAATTCTATAGCATCTTGGCTTCATGATAGAATCTTCTGAGGTCCAAAAGGTGTTTGTAGCTTTGTCTCTCCAGCTATGTTGCCTGTGACTTGTCTCATGAATGGCATCTCCTGTTCGCCTACAGTGCTTCTTGGAAGATGTCCATTGGTCATTCTTGGGGAGACTTTGACCCTGACCCTGCCTCATATCACTTAGACTTCTCATCTCTTTGGAGTACCTCCTCAAGCATGTAATTTTTATTTTTCTAAAACGAACGGCATGTGGTCAATGCTGCCAAATTCCACGATCAGATCAGGATGAGGCCTGGTGCCCAGGCAACCCAGAGTCTTTATGCTGACCATGTGGAGTACAGACAACCGTCTACATTTTTCTTCATGGTTTTTGTTGCCAAATCATTTTAATTCCTCATATCTTTATCTTTCATATGGTTTCGTCTGTCCTCAGGGTGTCCTTCCTTTTGTCCCAGTACAGAGAATATTTCCTTTTAATCACAGTAACCTCTTCCACATGTACAGCTGAAATGAATGAAATATTGGGGCCTGCAATTTTAAAATTGTCTACATATCTTTCCTTGTCAAACTTGGCGTTTTTTGCTATATTTCTGCTCTGTGTTTTCCTCTCATTGTGGGTTTGAATACTTACAGGTAGCAAAAAGAGTCCATACAATAGATTCAATATTTTAATGCCTTGAAATGGTCTCCAAGAAACGCACTATGAGTTCATTACATTTACATTCAACTTTGCTCAAGTTCTCAGGACACAGACAGAATACTGGCAATTTCCTTTTCATAATGTCATAGGAACTGTCATTACTGTCATTCAAGAGACTCCAAGAGTCAAGCTTCCAATGTCTACATTTATCTAATCTTTCAAACTCCCACCGGAATGACCCATTAGGCTCTGTTATCAGCATTTTAAGGCCTTTGTAATCCAAAGTTCCAAATCCTTCCTTAATTCCTCCAGCAAACCAGTTACAAATGCCTATGAACCACATGGTTGTCACTGTTCAGTAACAATTTGCTGTGTTACTGAGCATCACATTGCCAGGACAAAATACCTGACAGTAATGCGGAGAAAGCTTACTTCAATTTACAGCTCAAAGTTATATTCTTCATAGCAGAGAAAGTATGGCAGGAACAGGAAGCTGGTCACATTCAGCCACCAATGAATAAGCAGAGCAGAGAAACAAATGCTGAGTGTTCAGTTTTCTTCTTAACAGTCCAAGGGCCGAGCCTGTGGGATGGTACCATCGGCAGACATGGCTGGTCTCCTCTCTTAACTGAGTCTGGAAAATGTTTCAAGGTCATGACCAGAAATGGGTTTTCATGGTAACTCCAAATTTTGTCAATTTTACAATCACATATTAGTCATCAAAAAGTTTCCTCAAAAGCTAACTACTTTTAGAATAATTTCATCCAAAATTCATTATATGCAAGAGAAAGAATAACTCCTAATGATAATATATAAATATAAACTATGTACAACTTTGATAAACGCAAATGCAAACTTGGTATCCCAGAAGAGATTATAACAGACAAAAAGAACAAAATAAGAATCATAGACTGCTGTGTAATTTTATTTTGTTCTGAGATTTGAACAAGAATCTACTTATATGGATAATAAGGATTCTTTGCAGCATAACAGAATGAACTAGTGAGTTTAATTGGGGTTACTTATTATGTGGAACTGCCCTCCTAAAGAAATTCTCATTCATTACCTCTCTCTCTCTCCAAGATCTTATAACTTCCTTCCCCTAGAAAAAAATAACTGCCTACAAATTCTGAGGAGTCTTGTGTCCTTTTGAGCCCCTCTCCTCTAGGAAGGTTAATTGTCTGTAAATCTTTGAGGAAGATCATAGCCTCCTAACAAGTAGTTAATGAGCCAATCACAGGTAGGTCTTCTTGCAACCACAGCTCTTCATTGTTCAAGAGATAATAGCCAAGTCTTGCAATACACTTATAGACATATATGTACACATATAAATGTCCATGTATATATACATAGATGTCTTAGTGTCTGTAAATATTTGACACTCAGATTTTTCTGGTCTATGGTCAATTAGACTTTATTCCTTATTCATATAAACTCCATCAAATCTTCAAATCCAAGCATGCTGACATAAACTTAGGTTCATAATTCTCTAGGACAATATAATATTAGAATGTCACACTTACCAACAATAACTTTTTAGCTACATTATAATATTGATTTTATATGAGTAAAATTGTCTATCTAATATCTATTAGTAAAGATCAGCATGGTCTAATTCTGAAAAATTCCCAACTGTTATGACAAATTAAATGTCTTCCATTCTGTACATTGACAACTAAAATCTCAAAGTAAATATTCTTTGCAATACACAGGATTTACTTATTTTGGTGTTATTTAATTAATGATTTTATCTATTTATATAATGTATTTTGAAGCCAGGTATGGTGGCAAATGCCTTTAATCTCAACACTTGGACAGCAGAGGTAAGAGAATCACTGTGAGCTTGAGGCCACCCTGAGACTACATAGTTCATTTCAGGTCAAGCTCGGCCAGAGTGACACCCTACCTCAAAAAACCAAAATATTAAAAAAAAATGTAATGTATTTTGATTATAATCTCATTGCACTATGTTCTTTTTACCCTTCCCTGCATACCTCCTTTGAATCTCTTCTAAACAACTAGTCCCTTTTGTGCCCTGATTTCCTTTTTGTTCTTGTGTACATGACCGACTTAGTTCAATTAAGGGTGCCTGCATGGGTTGGGTATTATTTACAGGAACATGTGTGATCTACCAGTTATAGTAAACTCATATATCTATGCCCATAAACACATGTGTGTGTATGTGTGTGTGTGTGTGTGTGTTTCACCTGGATTCCTAAATTTAAAAAAAATGTCAATTCAAACCAAATGTTCAAAGGTACATATATTTATAAACTCCATAACTTAAGAAAATTGTATTGACTTAATGTAATTTTAGATATATATATATATATATATATATATATATATATATATATATATATATATATATATATATATATATATATATATATATATATATATATATATATATATATATATATATATATATATATATATATATATATATATATATATATATATATATATATATATATATATATATATATATATATATATATATATATATATATATATATATATATATATATATATATATATATATATATATATATATATATATATATATATATATATATATATATATATATATATATATATATATATATATATATATATATATATATATATATATATATATATATATATATATATATATATATATATATATATATATATATATATATATATATATATATATATATATATATATATATATATATATATATATATATATATATATATATATATATATATATATATATATATATATATATATATATATATATATATATATATATATATATATATATATATATATATATATATATATATATATATATATATATATATATATATATATATATATATATATATATATATATATATATATATATATATATATATATATATATATATATATATATATATATATATATATATATATATATATATATATATATATATATATATATATATATATATATATATATATATATATATATATATATATATATATATATATATATATATATATATATATATATATATATATATATATATATATATATATATATATATATATATATATATATATATATATATATATATATATATATATATATATATATATATATATATATATATATATATATATATATATATATATATATATATATATATATATATATATATATATATATATATATATATATATATATATATATATATATATATATATATATATATATATATATATATATATATATATATATATATATATATATATATATATATATATATATATATATATATATATATATATATATATATATATATATATATATATATATATATATATATATATATATATATATATATATATATATATATATATATATATATATATATATATATATATATATATATATATATATATATATATATATATATATATATATATATATATATATATATATATATATATATATATATATATATATATATATATATATATATATATATATATATATATATATATATATATATATATATATATATATATATATATATATATATATATATATATATATATATATATATATATATATATATATATATATATATATATATATATATATATATATATATATATATATATATATATATATATATATATATATATATATATATATATATATATATATATATATATATATATATATATATATATATATATATATATATATATATATATATATATATATATATATATATATATATATATATATATATATATATATATATATATATATATTTTTTTTTTTGAGGTAGGGTCTCATTCTAGCCAAGGTTGACCTGGAATTCACTCTGTAGTCCCTGGCTGGCTTCGAACTCATAGCGATTCTCCTACTTCTGTCTCCCAAGTGCTGGAAAACTATATATGTGTATATATACACATACATATATATATATGTATATATGCACATACATGTATATATGTATGTATATATATACATATATATATATATATATATATCATAAGTTTAGGATAAATATAAATATAAACATCATTGATATGGGTATATGGACATCAGAAGAACCATAGGTAAAGCTTGAAAGTTGAAGAAAGTTTTGTATTTTGTGATAGGTCATTATCAGAAAAAGTTATTCCACATTTGTTGTAATTTACTTTAGATTTAATAGTTAGAAATAAAAATGTGTTGCCTTAAGACATTTCTCATCTAAAAAGACAGTGAATTTTAATTTTCTGAAACAAACTTCTCAGAGCACTAATTAAAGTAAAACCTCCAATTAATTTAATTTTAAATAATTCATCTTAAAGTCTGGTCTCTTAGCTACCAATTGACATGCTGGGTTTGCATGAATACAACATTTTATTCCTTCCTTCATTATGAATCTTCTAGATCCCTAGACAGATGTTGCTTGTGTAATCTCATAAGTTATAACCTAGAAAACTGGAATGTTATATCACCTGTATAATCATTTGAACTATAATAAGTGGAAATAAATTTAGTCATCCTACTAAAAATGTACATTATGTGTGGCCAATTAATTGCTTGTGGTCATGCCATCATGATTTCATAACAAGGACATTACTCTAAACTTTGTAAGTGTTAAATCAGCAAAATTGAAAGATTTATTGATTGATTCAGGTCAAATGTTCCTATGCAAATTAAAATATGCAATCAAAAACTTAAGATGCTTGACACACATCATCTAACATCTTTCAAAGACATCTAATTTTGTTTGTTTCAGGAGGATGTGCATTATTTGCTCCATACACATACCAGAACACCTGACAAAATACTCAGTAAATTGCCTCTACTAGGCATCCTTTTTAGATTAAGCATGGCTGTAAAATCTTTAAACTTCTTGAGTCTCACACAGAACTCAAGTTTTAACTTTTCTTACTGTTACCAAAAATATGACATAGAATTCAATCGTTTGGGAGAATGCTATTTTTGCTAACTTGTATTAAACAGACCTTATCTCAGACTTCTTGGTTGGAAATTCCAGAAATAACACTTGCTACTTCACATTAGAAAATGATCCTAAAAATGTTTAAATTTGTGTTGCCTGAAATAAAATTATAACATTCCTTCATGAAAATATTTACATGACTCGTATGATAGATAATGGAAGAATTTAGAGTGTAGCCCAGTTCTTAGGAAGATTTGGAAAGGTTACTGGGATTTCTTAGTCAAAAGAGACCCTCATGTTCCACACATGCAACAGCCTCCATACTCTGCTGGCTTGGGGCTGCCTTGAGGAGAGTAGGAATTAGTTGAGAGCACATCAACTGAGCCCGTGATCATTTCCATTTCCTGTGCCTGAAGTTTGAATGGCATATCAAAATGTCAAAAAGAATCTGTATTTCTTGAATCATATTAATTCCCTACACAAACCTACTAGGTGACTTCTCTATGGTTCCCATAGGACTCTCTTGGTTAAGAGACACAAGCATCACAGTTGGAGAGCTGGATTAGTGGTTAAGGCAGGTGGCACA
The DNA here is from genome assembly GCA_036346955.1 of Dipus sagitta. Taxonomy (NCBI): domain Eukaryota; kingdom Metazoa; phylum Chordata; class Mammalia; order Rodentia; family Dipodidae; genus Dipus; species Dipus sagitta. The sequence goes on from CM070774.1 coordinate 54,407,231, forward strand.
TGTATCTGGAGTTTGTTTGCATTGGCTAGAGTCCCTGGCACATTTTCTCTTGCTCTCTTGCTCCTGCTCACTCACACTCTCTCCCTCTCCCTCTCTCTCTCTCTCTCTCTCTCTCTCTCTCACACACACACACACACACACACATTGTCTCCTCCTCTCACTAAAATAAATAAGTAAAAATAACATATTAAAAAAGAGACATAGGCATAGATAAAGTCATAGGCCCCTCTCTACTTCTAGTCTCTCTTGTTGGGGGGGAGGGATGCAACTGGTACTCTTCTCTCTAATGTTGTCAAAGCCACCACAAGCATGGCTATAATGTGAATACCTGTTTTTCATCTTACACCCAAAGACTAAGAGTGCCCATTTGAAAATCAAATATAGGATGTTTTCAGCTCTTTCATTTCATCATATAGACTGCTTCATAAGACCGTCAGTATGTACTGGAAGAGAAATGTTATGAAAAATGTTGAATTCTTGCTCTAATTATTTTAGTAATATGGAAAATTTCCCAATTCAAGAAAATTTATTTATAAAATATATGCTTTATATTAAAGAAATATTCACATTGATTTCATTAGTAAACTCATTTTACACATAAGCAAATTCTTGTCAACATGAAAAAAATACCACAGAGTTGAAGGCCAGATAATATGATTACTAGTTTTTGTAGGAAATAATCTCAAAGAATTATAACTTAAGCTAATCACTTAATTTTGCTCCTAATTTGTTGTACAAGTATTCAGTGGTGACTTGCTTAGAAGTCTGTGCTTATACTTTGCCCTCATTATGCAATGCAAAAGAATGAATATAAGGGTACCAATTGATGCTGCTTCTCACTTAGGAATGCAGCAGAGACTGGCAACTGGTGATTTCAATTTAGCAGAATTAAGGTACTTGTGTTCCCAATTTTGTGAGGATTCCAAAGCCAGCATCCCAGAGGAAACTCTGATCTCTGATGAGCTAGCCTCCAAACCCAATCATTGCTGCATTCTCAATGTATATTACTCAACACAGTCACCCTTTTTGGATTCAGCAAAAGAAGATGTATACTCTATCTCTTAGGAACAGGGTCAACTTTTCTGAAACCTTTACAGAAAGATGAGGTGAGGAAAAACAGAATCTCACCATGTAACTCAGGTTGGTGTGGAACTTGCTTTATAGCTCAGGCTGACCTCAAAATCATAATATTCCTGCCTCATCTTCCCAAGTGCTTAGATCACAGACAGGTACCACTTAAAGTGGAAAACTACAACACCAGCTTCCCCAGTAATATTTCTACCTGTAGTTTTTCCAAAAGCATGGAAAACCCCATGAAAAGGAGTCAAATACCTCCTTCAGTGAAATCTGATCAGAAAGATCTTACACCCTCTGCTACTATGTCTACTGTTTCTTCATATATTCTCATTGATCAAGGCTCTGAATAACAAGGGGAAAAGAGCACAGAGAAAGCAAAAGCCTGAATCAACTTGTAAGCAAAAAGTAATTAGCATCTATAAGCAGTAGGTTTACTACTTATATTTATTGCCTGCTCATGTCATTTAGAAGGGTGGAAGCTCATCCTGTGATCCTTCCTTTTCATGCACATACTCAGTTGTACCTTCTAGCTTTTTGGTTTGCCTTTTACCTTGTTTCTATGTGCATTTCGTAAAGCCATGTGTATGTACTAAGATTACTCTTCAGTGGAAAAATATGATCTGATTGCCTTCATAGAAAGTAAAATAGATCCAAAGGTGATAGGTTACTTTAGCCAGTGATGATGGAAAGTAATATGCATAGACATGTAAAATTCTCCATGGAGGCAGAATTACTGTTAGAAGACTTATTATATTGACTTGGTTTCTTATATTATTTCCAGCTCCTGGAGGTTGAAGCTGTTCCTGAAGATGACATCCCAGATTTTGCTTCCCCTCCACATGTACATACATACATGTGCATGCACACTCACACACATTAGGCCCTGCACACAGGATCATGCACATCCATGCACATGTACACATTGAAAAGAATATATCACTTTTCAATTATTTATTTTAAATGGTATCCAAACTATTCCATGGTAACTTTAATTAGATTTATTATATCAGTTTATTTATTAATAAGAATTCATAAAGAATAAGACAATAGATTTAAAGTCATACACTGTTTTATAGAGTAAAATATGATCTTCACAACTTATTGATCCACTAAACACTTACTATTACAATCATAATACTTAACGTAATCTTGAAACAAATATGCTACTATTACCAATTTTTCAACCTTAACTAATTTATACTTTGGTAAAAGTTATTCAAATGTTTTATCTACTTGCCATATTATAAGATCTCCTTGCTCGTCAGATTTATAGTTTAAAAGATACTACATTCTAAGTAAATATGTGCAGGTACATTTTCAAAACTAGCCTTGATTTTGGTCTTAATAATGTTTTAGTGGAATTGTAGTTATAATTAAAGCAAATCTGTGTATTCTAAAGATTTAGTGCTAGATGAGCATGTCAGGCATAGGACCTTTGCTCTCTCTGAACTAAGACATTACCTAAGACACAGACATTGCTCAACCTCCCTTGGGTTGCCCTGTCAGAGGATCCACATGACATGCTGACATAATGTTACCCTAGAGGATGAACACTGGGTCCTTAGTTTTATAGAATTGCTTTACCCACTTGACATGTTGTCTTGTCCTAATTTCAACCTTTAGCTTTTTCTTGAATGGATGTTTACATTTTTATACTTGTGTTTTGGGGCTGAAAGTCATGTAAGAAGAAAGAAGAACTTGATTTTTTATTTGATGAGATTATGTTAAGATGACATCACTAATATAAAACCAACATTTCCACTGAGTTTTAAGCTTTTAAGGTATCTTTATTGATAATTTTATTTAACTTTTTTGGTGGAAATTTAATAAAAATGACTAAATATGTGACACTTTTATTTGGTTATTTGAACTATTATATGACTTCAGTAAGTCATAATTAAACCTTTTTCTGAGAAAAAAATTAATAAAGTTAACATTAGAATAAAAGATGATTTGGAGCTAGGAAAGAGTATGGTATTAGATTTGTGGAACTAGTATTTCAGTTGAACCCATATCAAATATTTCTAGGATCAAAATGGAAAATTAAATATCCATCCTAGAAAAATACATATTATGAAAAATTAGAAATAAAACAGTTGTGTTAAATGTACATTAATCTCGGGCTGGAGAGCTGGCTTAGCGGTTAAGCGCTTGCCTGTGAAGCCTAAGGACCCTGGTTCGAGGCTCAATTCCCCAGAACCCACGTTAGCCAGATGCACAAGGGGCGCACACATCTGGAGTTCCTTTGCAGTGGCTGGAAGCCCTGGCACACCCATTCTCTCTCTCTTTCTCTCTGCCTCTTTCTCTCTCTGTCTGTCATTCTCTAATAAATAAACAAAAACTTTTTAAAAATGTACATTAATCTCCCCTAATGAATATAGGCATTATACTTCAGAGCCATTGGATTTTATTCTGTCCTTGATTAAATATAGATAGAGAAGACAGTATGAAAGAGCAATTCCTTCTTTTTTCTATGTCCCTTATTATAAAGTAAGATTTTTTTGTATAGATTACTGATATAGAAAATATTATTACGTAAAAAGTCCCTTTGCTTGTTTTACCCCATGGGGAAAGTAAAGATATTTATAGTAGTGGGTAAGTTGTGATCACTAAACAAAACAAGGATAGACTTAAAATTCAAAATTGTGATGATGCTATAGACACACCCAGAGGTCTTAAAGAGATTCTTCTAAAGAAAGAAGACTATCTTTACAGAGTTGGTCATAAAATATAAAGAATATTCAGCAATGGCAAACACATCATGTTCTCCCTTACATGTGGTTCCTAACCTGGAACAACTTGAAATAAGTATGATCTGTGGTAAGCACCAGGAGAATTGACATGGAATTAGAGTAAACTATGAAAAAAAAAAAGAAAAAGAAAATAGCAAGGAAGGGGGAGTGGTGTTATATAACAAGCAAGTCAAGGGACAAAGATAAAAAAGAAGAAAGAAAGAGAGAGAGGAGAAGAAGAAGGGAGGGAAGGAAGGAAGGAAAGAAAGTTAGGGAAGGAAGGAAAGAAAATAGGGTTTTCCATGCTAGGGGGAAAGGTAAGTGAGGGAGAATTTCACAAAACTAATGACAACATTAATCAGTACCACAGAAACCTTACTCCTGGATAGCATTCTACAAGATATAACCCTCAATAAGGGGGAGCAAGGACCCCGACAGGAAAGCCCAGTAGAAGGTGAAGAAAGTTTAACCCTAAAACCATGGACTTTGGCTGGAAAATCCCAGGGCCAGAGTTGGGTTGCCCTCCCACAGTGACCTGTTTGTCAGTGAGACACATGATATCCCTAAAATAATGTAGACCATTGCCAAAGCACTTGACTATCAGTCAATAAGTTAACAACACCCTATTGCTGAAGACACTATAGCCTTCAGTGACAGGATATCAAGAGACCACAATGGAAATGCTAGGAAACTAGTTCCCTCCTGGCTAGCCCTCATAGTGATGGGAAGTGCTATGGGCACTGCAAGGGTAAAATTGTTGTCAACAGTGTAATAAGCAGGAAATCCTGCAAGTGACAAAGTCAACAAGCAGAACTAAAAATACACACCTGTGCAATAGTGGCACACAACCTATGTGAACTGTCAGGTTAGACATGAGACCCTTGCAGTGGGGGAGAACTCATACCTGGTACTGGGAAACGACTCAAATTCCCATTGGTAGGAAACCAATGGACTCCAGAGAGAACATCCACTGGTCTTTGGCTATGCAGAGTGAACACACACATCAATAAGTCTCTCAAATAACTATGCTTAGCCCCTTTATTGCAAGTTATTCTGACTTTTGGTTGAAAATCTGGTTTATCTAACAGGTGATAGTGAATACTGGGGAAATCCAGGATACATCAATACACCAAGGAAAGTTAGGTGACTACCTATCCTAAGAAGAGTCACCTTTACAACATCTGCTGGGACACAGGAGTCATTGCAGAGTGAGCAGTAACACAACTATTACCCTCATGGCTAACCTGTAAACCAGACCTAGGGACATGTCGAGAGTCTCTGTGGTAACCCAAATTTCATCAGAACAGAGATCCACAGTCTCTAAGTATTCAACATTAACTCAGGCTCAGGGAATATTGTGGAAGGAAGGGGTAGAAAGACTGTAAGAGCCTTAGGACAGGTTGGATTAGCCTGATGTATCCCCCCCCCACCACCACCACCACAGAAACTGACTGAGACAGGGCTGGAGAAACGGTTTAATGGTTAAGGTACTTGCCTACAAAGCCAAAGGACCAAGGTTCAATTCTCTGAGACCCATGTAAGCCAGATGCACAAGATGATGCATGTGCTTGGAATTCATTTGCAGTCTTGAAGGCACTGGTCTGCCCATTATTTCTCCCTCCCTCCCTCTCTCTCTTTTCTTTCTTTCTCTCTCCTTCTCTCTCAAATTATATATATATATATATATATATATATATATATATATATATATATATATTTATTATATATTTGGGTATATTTTAGTTCACTGTGGGGTCATGAAGGCCTCAGTTAGTTTATATATATAACTAAAATATCCCCAAAGAGGGGAGACACAAGTGGAAAGGGAGGTGGAAAAGAGGGGCTAGAAGAATATAACTTCTTTGTTTATTTGCTTGTTTTCAAGGTAGGGTCTTTCTCTAGCCCAGGCTGACCTGGAATTTACTAATTAATCTCAGGGTCGTCTGGAATTCACATCAATCCTCTTACCTCCGTCTCCCAAGTGCAGGTAGAAAAGGTGTGCACCACCACACCCCCACACCCGGCTATAATCTTTTTAAAAAAATAAAAACACTTGAGCTGGGTGTGGTGGCACATGCCTTTAGTCCCAGCACTTGGGAGGCAGAGGTAGGACGATCCCCGTGAGTTCAAAGCCACACTGAGACTACAGAGTGAATTCCAGGTCAGCCTGAGATACAGTGAGACCCTACCTTGAAAAAACAAAAAAGAAAAATAAATAAATAAAATAAAAACACTGAAAAAAGGCTTGAAAAATATGGAAAGACGGCTGGCTTGGCTTATTAACTGTGCTTAGATCATGGCTTTAGTTAGGACTCCCAAACATGGACAGGACTTGATTTAGAATCCAAAGTGTAAAGTCAGGCAGCATACCCACATATGCAGCAAAAGCAGATAAATGATTTTACCAAGTGGAACCTGTTATATAAGCATAGAGCTTTATAAAATGAAATGGAAATTTTGTTTCCTAAAGATGGAGGGAAGTCAATTTGAGTGTCTAAAATATGAAGATGGGGAAGAGGAATGCTGAGTTCTTTAAATATGAAATTAAGTAGGAAAGAGAGTATGCATTATCATAAGTCCTTACTTTTTTCTTTTTCTTTCCTTGTATCATTTGCCATTTTAATGTTATTTTCTCAATAATTTGGCTTGTTCTAATTTATTTTTAATCTTAATCTTGTAGTTTTCTTTCTTTTCTTTTGGTATATTAATACTTCAGTAAAAGTTACACATTGGAAGGATACAATTTTCTGTCTTTGTAAAAGTTTATTTCCATTCTATAAGAGGTGGTATATATTTTTATTTTAGCATTATTAAATTAATTCTTATGTTCTCTTTGGTAATCTACCTCAATTTCCTTCGGACAGTTGTACTTTTCTGAGAGTTTTCTGAGACACATAGAATGCAAACTGCCATCTAAATTCTCCCAAGAGACATCTCATCTTAGTGTGCAGACATTGAAAAAAAAATAATTTTAGGTACTGTTACTTCTTGAAATATATTTATCTGATAAAGATATTCCTATTTTTTTGTTAAAACCTAAGCAGAAAATAAAGAAATGAATACTTTTAATGTGGTTAACTATGTATTATGAAAGAAAATAAATATACTAGTTTTGTAAATTACATACCTTTCTTCCTTGGTTAATAAATGCCTATAAGACACACCTGTAATACTTTATTTAACATTATCATATATCTATAGTTCAACTGTCCATTTTAGTACTTTTATAAACTAAAATTTTTAGACATTATTAAACTTGACTATATTTAGACTAAGAGTTTTCAGTAATAATAACCTATCTTTAAGGTGTTGGCTATTCTAAGTGCACAGTGAAAGTAACTAAATAGATGAACAGATAAATTTAAACTCTTAACAATGAGAATATAGAATGGTTCCACATTATTTATGCGAATAAGACAGGAATCCACTTAACTTGTTAGAAATAGCTATTTTCCTAATGTCTGAAGACAAATGTGCAAATAAAAGTGTAAGACCTAAACTCATAATTTATTCCTTCTTTGTGTGCCAGAGGCTCCGTTGGTAAAATATTTGGATTGTTTGTTTTTATTATGGAAAGATTGTCATAGGTTTGAGTACAAATGAATCAAACAACCATATTATTTTTTTTATTTTTATTTATTTATTTATTTGAGAGTGACAGAGAGAAGGAGGGAGAGAGAGAGAGAGACAGAGAAAGAATGAGCGCGCCAGAGCTTCCAGCCTCTGTAAACGAACTCCAGATGCGTGCGCCCCCTTGTGCAACTGGCTAACGTGGGTCCTGGGGAATTGAGCCTCAAACCAGGGTCCTTAGGCTTCACGGGCAAGTGCTTAACTGCTAAGCCATCTCTCCAGCCCCATATTATTTTTTTAATTATGTTTGGTGGGGCTGGGAAGATGGCTCAGTTGGTAAAGTGCTGCAATCCAAGCACGAGGACCTGAATTTGGAGCCTGAGAACCCAATGCTGAGTGTGGTGGTATATCTCTGTAATCCCAACTTTTGGGATGTGGACATTGGCAGGTCTCCAGGTTAGCAAGACTAGAAATATCAGTGAGCAAGGGTTCAATAAGAGGACCTATCTTAATAAATTAGGTGGAGAGCAACAGACAGGGAGAAACCCAATATCAACTTCTGGGCTTCACATACATGTTCATATGCACTACCTCCCTCACACACTCATGTTCCCACACACATAAATAGACATACACATACATGTACACATGACAATTTAAATGAAAAAGGAGCCCAGTGTGGTGGTGCATGCCTTTAATCCCAGCAGTTGGGAGGCTAAGAAAGGAGGATTGCCATGAGTTTGAGGCCACCCTGAGTCCTGAGACTACAGAGTGAATTCCAGGTCAGCCTGGCTAGAGTGAGACCCTATCTCTGGGGAAAAAAAAAAAAAAAAAAAAAAAGAAGAAGAAGAGGAAGAGGAGGAGGAGGAGGAGGAAAGGAAGAATTCACAGGTTAGAAGAGAAGAATGTGAAGTAGCAGAGCAGGAATTCTCTAAAAGGAAAGTTAGGTTAGCTGATTAACTAGATAAAGTACCCACAGTTTAAGTGAGAGTACCTTCATTTTGTTCCCCAGGCCCCATATAAAAACTTGAAGCCAGTCTGATGAGGTGGCTTATCAGTTAAAGCATTTGTCTGCAAAAGCCTAAGGACCTGGGTTTGATTCCCTAGTACCCATGTAAAGCAAGATGCACTCCTGAGCATGCATCTGGAGTTCGTTTCCAGTGGCCACAGGCCCTGGTGCACCCATCCTCCCTCTCTCTCCTTCAGTCTCTCTCTCTCTGTCTTTGTCTCTGTCTCTCTCTTTGCTTGCAAATAAATAAATTATTTTTAAAATGCTTGAAGCCATGCATGCTTCTATAATTCCAGAATGCCTGTGGTGAGGTGGAAAGCAGACACAAGATAACTTCACAGGGGCTCAAGAAGTAGCTCACCTGGCAAGCATAGTGGTGAATAAGGAGAGACCCTACCTGAAACACGGTGGAAGGCAGGCCCTGACCCCAGAAGTTACCCTCCCACACCCACAAGGTGGAAGGCAAGCCATGACACCCAGAAGTTATCCTCCCACATCGACACACATATGTCATCACTCACATACGTGAACACAAACACACACACTTGCACACATACACATACAAACACACTGAAAATAAAGTTTAGCTTCAATAAGTCAAAGTTGATTTTACATTATATATTGTGCTGTAATGAAGCACACTTCCAATACTGCTATCACTGCTGGCCTGAAAACCAGTTCCAAGGAGATGGGGACAGATACTATGGTCACTCACCTCATCAAAAAAGAAATCCAGAGGCCACAGAAAAAGTAACACTAAATTAGATGTTTACCCACCAAGGCTCAGGGAACATTGCAGGGAAAGAGAGGGCGGAAAGATTATAATAGCCTGAAGCACCCTAGCCCTGCCCAAAGACTGACTGTGCCCTTTTGGTACCCACAATGAACATTAATAACCTCATGGCAGGGGTATGGGGGCCTAAGAGTACAACATTTTAAAATAAAATATCAATCGATAATAAAAAACTGTAGTCATAAGGGAGGCAAGAAAATAACTGATAAAATGTGTATTAGTCACAGTAACTCCATTGCCTTTCAAATGTTTCTTATATCTCTTTTGCCTTCAAGATTCCCATCTACTTTAAAACTTCTGAAAATACCTTATTGTGGGCTGGAGAGATGGATTAGTGCTTAAGGGACTTGCCTGGAAAGCCTGAGGACCTAGGTTCTGTTCCCCAGTACCCACATAAGCTGGATACACAAGGTGGTGCGTGTATCTGGAGTTCGTTTGCAGTAGCTGAAGGTCCTGGTGCACCTGTTTTTCCTTTCTCTCTCTCTTTATCTGTCTCAAGTAAATAAATAAAACCTTAAAAAACATATTGTCAATGCTGTTATCATACTCTGCTATATACTCATTGTAGTGGTTTGATTCAGGTATCCCCCATAAACTTCTGTGTTCTGATTGCTAGGTTCCCTGCTGGTGGCAATTTGGTAACTGGAGCCTCCTGGAAGTAGCGTATTGTTGGGGGCAGGCTTATGAGTGTTATAGCCAGTTTCCGCTTGCCATTTCTGGCATACTCTCCTGCAGCTGTTGTCGACCTGATGTTGGCCAGGATGTTATGTCCACTTCCGTTCATGCCATTATTTTCTCCTGTCATCATGGCGTCTGTAAGCCAGAATAAACCCTTTACTCCCACAAGTTGCTTTGGGTTAGTTGTTTTTTTGCCAGCAACACTAAGCTGACTGCAACACTCATTAAATTGTCATCTGATTTATGGATAAGCACTAAAACAAATTAAAGCGTTTTCTCTGAGACTCCATCAAGTATAAATCTCTACAATGGAAGAACAAACCTAAAGATGCAACACATTGATCATCTATTGGTGTCAAAGACAAGTAAACATGCCCACTTTTAATTAATGTATCTCTTTTATATTTTGCCTCACTGGTCTCTCAAAGACCAGGACTTGAACTTTTATTGTTGCTTCTATTTCTATGTGGAGTATGGCAGGGATCATGTCATATTTTGCGTTTTTGTCTTACATAGTAAAGTTACAACTTATTTCTTTCAAAAAATAAAAATCAGTCATGCTTAGCACCATCCCATTACCTATCTCTATCTACTTATCCCCTCCTCTCTCCCTCCCTCTTTCTACCCACTTATCACATGTGGTCTAGAGTCATTTTTTAAATGATATCACAAAGAACTGAAGAAAAGTTGACCATTTCCCTTGCATTTGTTTTGCAAATCAATAAATTATTTTAAGAAGCAAGACATGGGAAAGTTCTAGAATTTATGAAAAGCCACATATTTACCTGAGAAGGTGTAAGTAAAAGAAAAGGTCTCTGAAAAACCTCTGAAAGAGGCTAGATAAGGAAAAATGTTTCTAAACATTAATGAGATAGAGATTATGTCAATTATCTTTCTAAAACAAAAGTGTAATTTAAAACTAGCATCCAAGATTTAAGTATAATTCCAATCATTCTATAGGTAGGTACACATACAGATAAGTACTTATAGCTATATACCAGTACATAGTAGAGAGAAGCATTGGTAAATTTGATACTTTACATGAAACCAATAGATATTTTATATATTTTATGCTTTATTAAATGTTCAAGTGCCTATGGAGAAAAATAAAGTATATAATACAGTAAAATAGTACATAAAGTTGTATCACTTAATAAATAATTACCACTACATATACCATATATTACGACTGCATAGATCATACTTATATAATTTTGTAAAAATAACATCACTAAGATAATATATATTAATATAAGATTTTTTACATTTTAGTAAACAAACATCTTAAAATACTACTCATATAATTAGCATCAGAATTGCCATTTTTCTAGGTCACTCATTTAATGCCAAGTCATAAATACTATCATCAGCATGTAATTCTTACCCATGTGCATATACACATATGCAATTCATTGAATTTATTTAGCATGCTCAGTGGCTAATGATACACAAATACCAAATATAATCCATGTTTCCTGTTCAAATCAAATGAGGTCCACAATATGACTGTGGATGAATAATTTGCCACTCCAGTCAGCCTTTGTGCCAGTGAAAGCTTCAGTACTGATCACAGACTTGTCACGAGGATTGAGAGGTGAAATATTCGCAGCTCAGTGTGGAGCCTGGCCAGCATCTGTTGTTCATCATTAGGCTTTACCAACTGTCTTTACAAGGTTATATACATATGAGTTGCTGCAAAATTCAGGATTATCCTTTGATATTTTTCCATGCAATTTATTAACTTTACCAATTTTTTTAAACTTAGAACAATTCACAGTAAAAATTTAATTTTTTATGTCTTATGAAAATGTTCCAGCATTATGATATTGCAGCCATTTTCAGGGACCTTAATAACCTCAGTTGTCCATAAATCTCATAAAATAAATAAACACACTAATTGTTATGCAGTTTTTTCTTTGTACTTTATCTTGATGCACGATTTATTATATGTAATATTCAGCACCATTATTTTCGTTGCATTATGCCAGAGTGGTTTAACTTGTTCTCTGAGAACTAATTAGTTTTTCTCAATTTATATTAACTGACTAATTAATTGATGAATTATATAGAAACATTTGTTTATAGATTTTGAAAAATATCTATAATATTTACATTTCTGTCAGTTATGTATTTTCCTTGAGTTTTCACTTTACTTGTTTATAATTTTGTCTTAATACATACTCATTTTCTGTATACTACCCAAACTCTTAGAGACAGTTGAAAACATCATCTAGGAAGTCATGGTGCAAGGTCCCATCAGGTTGGTTAATGAACTGACAGTTGAGTAAATAGACTTGCAAAGAGGCTGAGAACATGAACAAACCTAGCAAAGTATTGTGGATTTGTCTCCTGTTTAGAAAGGGGTTTTGGCAAAACTTTGTGCCATGCTTGGTTTGGTTGGCTGCCATCTAGACACACAAACAGCCCCCACCCCCGAATCCAATCTTACCAGTCTGCCAACCGTAGTATAAGGACAAATGCATTGTAAGTGCCTCGTGGAAGTCTGTCATCCATATTTTGATTTAACAAATCTGGTATAATTAAGCCTGCCAGTAGTCAGTTGCCTCAGGAAGCTGTTTCCTTATGCAAAGGTAACAAACTTTTGGGTTAAAGAAAGGATGGTCATAAAATGAACTTATTTTCTAAAATATGACTCATTTAACAGTGAAAATGTTATTTTAAGTGTTTATTTATTCAGTGCTTTAGGAAACTTCCATTATGATCTCTCTGTGATATAAAGGTACACAGCAGATAAGTTGATGGGAAAAATGATTCAAATTATAGCTGGAGACAGTTAAAACTAAGAAGAGTTCATGTAAGCATTTCCATTGCTGGTTTACTTTGAGAATTATCATACAATTCCAATACTGAATGGTCAAGGCTTGACTCTCAGGGTCTCACTGAGTCTGACTTCAGTCAGCAGAGTACTAACTGGAAACTGACATTTGGAAAAACACCTGTGTATACAAGGGATGAATGCAGTTCATCAAGGGAGGTAATTCTAACTCTATGGATTGTTTTTAGCGTGAACCCAGAAATTGATCAAGATAAGATGAGGGTCTCTATGGAGCCGTAGTCCTTGAAATGGTGTTTAAATGGTGTATCGCTGAGTTAACTACAATGAATTATGATTCACAGCAAGAGATAGAAAAGAGAGGAACTTTCAATCTCCCTCCACATTTGCAGGGCAGTCTTCAGTGCTTTTCATGTGCCAAAACCATACCTTCCTACCACCACTTGATTTCTACACACATTTGAGCCATTGATCACTAATTTAAACCTTCAGTCACTACTATCAATATGAAGTAGACATTCTTCTTCTCCACATTGTTAGAATTGATAACGGTGAGTTTCTTAAATTTTTACACAGTGACAGGCATTACATTTTGCAGCCTAGTCAGGCTCATTACCTCAGTTATAAGTGGATGTTTTTCATTCCCAATTACTGTCTTGAAATAAAGTTAAGAATGTTGAATATATATATATTTAATAAATAATTCAGTAATATAAGAATAATATAAAGTTGAAATAAAAGTAAAATGATTTATACTAAAATGATAATTTTTATACATAAGCCTCAGGAGACAAGAATTTCAATGAAAATATCAAAGTGGCTCTTTGCATACATTTGAATGCAGGAAGCTACAGTAAATGAAATGTGGCTATAAGTATTCAATGAAACCATTAAGTGAGAGACCAAATAAAAAACATTACAGGGAATAAATTTATAATATGAATAAAGATTTATTCCATACCTTAAAATTATTGTCTTATCTTCATGTACACATTAATTGTTTCACTGTTGATCCAATGAGCTATAAACCTGTGCAAGTGCTCATATGCTTTTATGAGAAGAAAAATGAAGTTGATGTGCTAGACTTGGTTATGATTACAAGAGTTTTCATCATACATAAAAAAAATGAAACATTGAAAAGAGGAAGGAAGCAGGATGTGGGGCAAACATTTCATTATGCTGGTTTGTTGAAACCAGTAAGATTTTAGCACCGCTGACACAAATCCAATGATTATCAATAGCATCTTTCAATCAATAATGTCCTCACACTTGAACTCCCATGCTATAATCCACTGGACCAAAGGAGTTTTAATCAAATTTACCAATGCACTTGCCATCCCTGCCCCATTTTATCCAATCCCTAGTGGTCCATCATTCCAATTGCTTCCCCATTAAGCCATACCATTACAGAACAATGCTTTATCAGTCTGTCTAAAGCCTCATCTGACTTGTACCTATCAAACATTCTTCATAGTTTCTGACATTTGGAATATGATTTATGCTTGCTTCCATTGATGTTACAGTTTAAATCCCATTTTCCATTTCCTTATTTCTTAGGCTATTGCTTATAAACTGGAAAGGAAATGTTCAGAGCCGTGAACTCATGCCAACACATTTCTGGGAAGCTCTAAATATTTAATTCAGCAAATGGAAACATTCATTTTCAAAAGATCTTGTTATCCTAATATAATATTGAGTGTTTCCTTAGGAGAAATCATTCTCAGGGCATGTATAGAAGATAATTTTGACTGCCATTTTTCCAATATGATTACAGAAACTTCATTACAAATGATTGGGGACTTTGGTATTATGTTTAGACTGCAGTCTTAATGTCTACAAAACAGAGAGAGACTTTCACAATAGGTTGAGAATGGCAGCCTGGACAGAAAGCACTGGTGGAAGTATTGCATTCCATCCTACTCTTGGCAATAACTAGTTATTTGATCTTAGGTGAAATATTTCACTTCTTTTGGCTCGATTTTGCATCTGTGAAATTACTGACTCGAAAAACATGATCTCTATGGACCCTTTCAGTTAAAAATTTCACTGCCTCTGTTTTTATGATTACCTTTTCTACATTTCTTAGTTGTTAAATTGGCATGAAATTAGAATATGAGGTTTTTTTGGAAAGCTTTCAGCTCTATTTTGCAAATGCAGACGTTTGGTTACGTATAGAATTTCCCTGATGCCTAATGATATATGACCTCAGCTGTCTTCAAGCAGATTATCCATCTGTTATCTTATGTTGACTCGGAAAAGATAATTTTAAAATGTCTTCAGGAGAACAGTTGCATGGGATATGGCAAATCTTGAGACATGGGAGGTATGACCCATTTGAACGTACACAGGAAGGGTCTGGACCCTCATCTACTTAGTGGTGTGGGGCACACACCACATGGCTGGTCATTCCACAGTTATTTCTTGGGAGAAATCTTCTCTGAAAAGCAGAGCAAAACATCCTGAGCACAAAAAGATAGCAAGTAGTGCCTACTGACATTTTATAGGTTTCCAAGAAGAGTAGAAAATGGATAAAATAAATCCAGTTGAGTGAAACTGATAGCATTGCTATTCTCTGGCTCCTTATAGAGTGCCTGCCATATATCTATGCACAAAAAGTCCCTGAGTTTATATGTGGATCATATATGTATATAATGTCAGTAACTGAAGACAAGGTTTTACATACAACAAGCAACCCAACTAGAGATAACTAAACAAAAAAGGAGGTGATACTTACACAAATACAACTAAAGTATTACTCATACCAGGCGAGTGGGTGGGTATTCAGAGTGATGAGAACTCCATGCAGGGTTTTATTTCAGGAACAATCAACTATCTAGTTTACTTTAAGGAGTCATTTAGAGGCAGTAGTAGTAGATAGAGCGCATATATTTACTGCTCAATGTATTCCATGAACTTTTTTGGTGCTGGTTGTGGTGGCACATGACAATAGGACATTGCTGAAGAGGAGCAGGCAGGAGGATCAGTAGTTCAAGGCTAACCTGGGCTACACATAAAAAGAAAAAATTTTGTTTTATTCTGAAAATTCTCACACAAGATTAAACCTATAGACATGGGTCATCCTTCAAATCTCCATTGACAATTGACTTTCAAAGATGACACTCCACAGAATAAAGAGGTAAATACATATATACCTAACATTAAATTATAATTTTTAATTTTTTAAAAAAAATTATTTATTTATTTGAGAGCAACAGACAGAGAGAGAAAGAGGCAGATAGAGAGAGAGAATGGGCACTCCTTGGCCTCCAGCCACTGCAAACTAACTTCAGACACATGTGCCCCCTTGTGCATCTGGCTAACATGGGTCCTGGAGAATCAAGCCTTGTACTGGGATCCTTAGGCTTCATAGGCAAGCACTTAACTGCTAAGCCATCTCTCCAGTCCTATAATTTTATTTTTAAAAACTGATATATTTTAATTTTGTTTTATAATTTATGATGAATTATAATTTTCTCTAATTATCTGCCTTATATTATACTTTGTTCTCCTTTTAGTGTGATAACAATTTAAATAAAATATTTATTTGTATTTCACTGTGACTGTCATGTCCACTAGAAGAAATTCTTCTAATATTCATAGAACATATTTGATCATCATCAGATAATAAAATTGTCACAATTTAGGCACAGTATAACAATCTCAACTTTCAACTTAGGATATTTACATATCTAATAATTAAAATTATTTATTTACATAAATATAGATATGAACACGGGCCCTCCCACATACAACTGGATGGGGATTTTTATAGGTAGCAAGAAGGTAATCAAATGGGCATTTCATCCAATATAAACTCATCTGCTTTTTAAAATCTGTGTGTGCGTGTGTGTGTCTGTGTGTGTGTGTGTGTGTGTGTGTGTGTGAGAGAGAGAGAGAGAGAGAGAGAGAGAGAGTTTGCATGTATGTATATGTGTTCATACATGTGTAGGTGCATTTATGTGTGCCAATATTCAGGTATATATATACACAAATGGCATATGGTGGCCAGGGATCAACCTTGCATGTCATCTTCTGCTACTCCATCCACCTTTATTTCAGACAGGGATTCCCAATGGACTGAAACTAACCAATTAGGCTAAACTACCTAGTGAATGAGCCCCAGGGATCCCCTGTTTCCACCTCCTCAGTGGAGTGATTATTAGTATACACCATTATGTCTAGGATTACTATGTGGCTTCTGGGCATTGGGCTAGGTCCTTATGCTTGCAAGACAGACACTTTGTCTACTTAGCTATGTCCCTAGACACTAATACCATCTTCTTTATGTCTACTCCTGGGTTCAGAGCAACAAAGAAGTACTGAATGGTAAGAAATAAAAGAGAGTAGACATATGTTCCATAAGGTGGTATTTACATAATTTCATACTTATGTGATACTTTTTCATAAACCTCTTGAGACTCTTTTGAGAAGGAACTTCATATGCTTAGGATAGCAAGTCCCCCAACCCTCTTCTGGAAGGCTTGATCTTCAGCTAGTGCATCTATTCATTAAGTGAGATGGAACATTGTAGCTCTGACCCAGTTATTACTCTAATCCATGGAAGAAGCCATTCTTTGATGGCACTATAAGAATATGATGGAAAATTCCAGAGGTGGGACTTAATTGGATAAAATTCATCCCTGGGTATGTCTCTCTGGACTATCTTCTATCTCTCTGCTTCTGACGTCTGACTGTCATACTACTATAAGCAGATGTGACCCATTATGTTGGTCTACCATGGTGTTCTGCTTCTCAATAGGACAAGAAACAATGAATACAGACAATCATGTCCAGAAGCCTCTGAAACTGAAGCAAGTTGAAGTTTTCTATCTCAAGTATTTTGTCACAGTGATGTAAACTAACACATTATTTTTTCAATTATTTTAAAGTAGCTATCACAGCTATAATTTTTTTTTTATTTCATGGCTTATAAAATTAAGACTGAGAGAGTTTCATCAGCTTGCCTGTATTATAGGAATATCATCAGAACATTCAGGTTTTTCTAATTGCTGCTCACATGCCTTTTGCATTGCATAGAGCTTTTAAGAAGTCATTTATGACATGGTATGGTTTCTCATATATCCCAGAGTTCTTGTGTTGAAAAAATATCCCAAAACCCATGAATACGTAGTACTTAGACCAAGTGCCTTTGGGAAGACATAAAAAGCAGCCTACATAATGTAATTGCAGCTTTATAAAAAGAGAAGACTTGAGCTGCAACAAAGTTCTGCTTCTTCGTGTGATGCCCTTCACCATGTAATCACGCAGCTGCAAGTACCCTGCCAAATGCCAAAATGTCACAAACACATACTTCTGGAACTTCTAGCCCAAGAATATCAGCTATATAAAATTCTAAATTGTCTACTTTTGGCTGTTTGTTAAAAAAAAAAAAGAGAGAGAGAGAGAGTAGACTAATCCACGACCACATAAGGAACACTTTAGGAGACTAGTTTACAGAGGACAGTTGGGAAAAAAGATAGTAAAAATACAAGATCATAAAGTAGAGAATATGTACTTTAATATTTTTGAGGGTTGGTTATGTTTTTTTTCAGGTGAAAAAATGAAATCTTTTTTATAGGGTTAAAGGAATTAGCTGAAAATAATGGGAGATATGAAATGCTAAGCAACACCTAATAGGTTCAGAAGTTCAGTCCTGGTCCTGGCAGAATCAAAGCCAAGAAGAGGTGGCCTCAACTTTGACACTCTAGTCTTCTAAGTTATGGAAAGAACAGATAACATTTAAGTGGTAAACTTTGTTTTCAAGGGACATGAGGAAATTATTTCCAGAGGTTTGTTTCAGAGAGTTTGTTTGCTTTCTTCATAAATCAAAAATTTGTTCTTCTTCCTTCCTGAAGTTAATTTATTCCCCCAAATTGCAGTTAAACTGAAGTCTCCAATAACATGTCTCCTAGCTAATCAGGCTTTTATCTATGTTGTTTCCTCACTGACAGATTAATTGCCTAAATTGCCTTTTTATTTTTAAGTAGTCCTGACAAGGAAATTTAGCAATTAAAATGATTTAGGCTTTGCTGATTATGTAGCAGTTCCAACGACATTTGGAAGATAGTGGGGGAAATTAATAAATGATTGTAGAAAATGATGTAGCAAAAATGTTTGTTGCTATAATTAAAAGTGTATAACTTAGTGATCCAGGTCATTTTATTTTTAGGAAGAACCAACCAGTTGCACATTTCAAATAGCTTTAAGCATTGATTGCTTCTAATCAGTCATATTTCAACTTCAGACATGGATTTGAATATTTAATTCACTATTTTTGAAGTAATATGTTAGGCACTTCATTTGTATATAGCTGATAAGTACCTTCCTGTAGAGATATACAGAGTATTCAGAAAAGTGTAATTAACTAGAAACTTCAGGTCAAATCAAGAATATGCTTTCAATTATTAAAGAAAATGTCAATATGTCAATACTGATTTTCATTTTTACTTCACTTTAAACAGTCTATATAATCACTGTACAAAAATAAGTAATTAAAGATAAATAAAATCTTTAATTATCAGAAAATAAACCTACAAATCATACTATTAAAAATTTGAAGCATATGTTTTGTAATCACCTACAGGTATATATATATCATACACAAATATTTGCATATTATTTCACAGAATAGAATCATAAACTATGCAATTGTTTTTTCTTTTAAATATGTTGGTTGAATTTCCATGCCAATAATTATCTACTTTCATAAATGAATATTTTTCTGTATAGAGTTTTATTTATAGTGATATCAATGTTTATTTTTCTTATTTCTAAATTTTGGATACTTAGAAACAGCATCTTATAGGTACCTAACATATAATTGTACATAATTATAAGTATATGTATAAAATTTCTATATTCTAATGTTTATTTTGAGACAAAAATATAAATGTTGAATTTAAATATGATGATAAACAAGTAAAAGTTTAGATATAAAACTAACTTGTCTAGAAAGGAAAGCTGGAAGGGTATACTGACTTCGAAGCTGCCTAGACCCTTTGAGCATGCTGAGGAAGCATGCCCCTTGCTCTGCCTTCCTGATTGAATGGCCCCTTGGTCCTTTACTCCCAGATCCCCTACTGGGTGGGTGGGGGCAGTGCACAGAGTGAGTAGGCCAGAGCTCCCAGTTCCTTCCTCACCTCCTAGTTCCCTGGTCCCAGAATCTGCTGCTGTCTTGACCCTGTGAGCATGATGCAAAAGCGGGCCACTTGCTCTGCCTTCCTAGTTAAATAGCCCCTGGATCTCCAACTCCAGGATCACCTGTTCCAGAGGGTGCACATGTGGAGTGAGTAGGTCAGAGCTCCAGGCTCATCCCCCACTTCCCAGTTCCCTGGTCCTAGTACCTGTGCTTCTGGCTAGGGCACCCTGGTCCTTGCGTATGTGCTATGGAAGCAGGCCTTTTGCTGTGGTTTCCCAGTTGACGGTCCCATGGGTTGCCAAATCCCTATTCCCATGCTCCAGGCAGAGCTCTCTATACAATCCCCACCTCCCAGTTCCCTGACCCTGGTACCTCTGCTGCTCGCTTGGGGCAGCCTGGTCCCTGCATGAGTGCTGCATAAGCAGGCCTTCGGCTCTAGTTTCTTAATTGACTGCATCCTGTGTCCTCATATTTCTATTCCCCTGAGCTTATGGGTACACAGCACACTGTGGGACTGGGCCTTGTCCCTGGCTTCTGGGTCCCCAATCCCTGGTCCCCTTGTGCTGAAGAGTGTGTGCAAGTGGAGTGAGTAGGCCAGAGCTTGCAGTTCCCCATGTACCTTTGAAGTACTTGAAAACTACACAGTCTTCACATCTGCAATAATAACCCCATCATATACCAATCCACTACTCATTTAAAACATAACACTCACTGAAGATCCTAAGTTTATGGGGGACACCTGAATCAAACACCCACATTCTGGCCCTGGCCTCTGTAAACTGATAATCATACATGAGAGAAAATACAATTAATTCAGTCCAACTTTCAAAGTCCCCACATTTTTTTAATCAATCCTAATGATGTTCAAACATCCCCATAATCCAAGGTCTTTTAACTGCGCCATTATATATATATATATATATATATATATATATATATATATATATATCCAAACCATAATTTCACAGAATAAACATTCTCACTGCAAAAGATGGCATTGGGCATAGCAAAGAAATATTCAAACAATACAATATTTAAAACAACCAAGGCAAACATCAAAATCTGTATCTCCAAGACCAACAACTCTTGCAAGTGACAAGTCCCTAAATCTGATAATTCTAATCAGCAACAAGTCTCTGGAGTTCTAATTCCATACCTCCAGCTAGAATTTTCAGCCCAAAGATATCATTTCTGTTCCATATCCCTCTGGTCACACAAGTCTGTTTCTATACACAACCCTACACAAGTTCTCAGGACATGGGCATGATAGCAAGCCTTTCAAACAAACTGCTTCTATCCCAGTCCAGGCAAAACTCTTTCTCACCCTCATAAGCCAAACCTCACAGTCCATAGCTCTTACTGCATTCAGATCTTCCAACTCTGACCAGAATAGTCCATTAAGCTGTACTTACAGTACTGAAAGGTGTCTCGTAGGCCAAGGTTTCAAATTCATCCACATTCCTCTTGAAAATCAGCTCCAAAATGCCAAAGCTACACAGTCCGGTGTCTAGCAGCAAATTACTCCACTCCTGGTACCAACTTTCCTGTTGCATTCATGTTCACATTGCCGGAAGAAATCACCTGACCAAGAAGAGCTTGGTGGAAGAAAGGGTTTATTTGATCTACAGACTTGAAGGGAAGCTTCATGATGGCAGGGAAAATGATGGCATGAGCAGAGGGTGGCCATCACCTCCTGGCAAACATCAGGTGGACCACAGGAACAGGCGAGTGTGCCAAACACTGGCATAGGGAAACTGAATATAATACCCATAAAGCCCACCCGCAACAATACACTGCCTCCAGGAGGTGTTAATTCCCAAATCTCCATCAGCTGGGAACCTAGCATTCAGAAAACTTAAGTTTATGGGGGACACCTAAATCAAACCACCATGCAAGCCCATCAACTAACCTCAGATTTCTTATTGGAAACCCTGAAAGCTAGAAGGGCCTGGAATGGAATATTCCAAAGTCTAATGGCTTCCAACCCAAACTACTGTACCTAGTAAATGTATCCCTCATAATAGATGGTGAAAAGAAAACTTTCTATGAAAAAGGTCAACTTTATAATTATGTGAACATAAACCAAACCTACAGAGTATACTTCAGGGAATATTCCACACAGAAGAGTCAAACAACCAATCTTAAGAAATTGCAGGAAGATGTTAACAATAACAAAAGCTAGAGCGGGCTCAAAAAGTACAAAACACAACAAAGCATATACCACTTAAACACACCATCATGGCTGGAATTAAATCAAACCTCAAAGTTATAACCTTAAACATTAACAGTCTTTACTCACCCATGAAAAGCCCCAAATTAAAGGGTAGATCAAAAAAAGTGGTCCTTTCTGTCTGCTGTCTTCAAGAAACCACCCTACCACTAAAGAGAGATACCTCCTAAAGGTGGATGGATGGAAAAGGATATCCCAAGCAAATCTAAATAAAAAAAAGATGCAGGCATTGCTATATTAATATCTGATAAAATAGACTTCTTATCAAAAGTATTAAAGAAGGACACTTGTTACTCATCAAGGGAATGATCCAACATGAGAACATCATAATCACAAAACTATATGCTCCAAACATAGGTGCACCACAGTTTATAGAAGAAAACTTGACAAAAAAACAGAAATAAACTCCAAAACCATCATAGTCAGAGACTTCAATACTCCATTATCATCAATAGACAGATCATCCTAGCAGAAAATCAACAGGAAAATAATATAGCTCAAGAACACCATAGATCAACTAGACCTATCAGACATTTACAGAACTTTTCACTGCAACTCTAAAGAATACACATTATTCTCAGTAGACCATGAAACCTTCCCCAAAATAGATCATATATTAGATCATAAAGTATGCCTCTATAAACTCAGGAGAGTTGAAATAGCTTCCTGAATCATATCAGAGAACAATGCTTTAAAGCTAGAAATTAACAACAGACACATCAGGAACTCCACCAACTCCTGGAGACTGAACAACACACTTTTAAATGAATGGGTTGTGGAAGAGATCAAAAAAGAAATTGTATATTTAAATTACATTTTGAGAAATTCAATTTTCATTTGTATCTCATTAACAAATCAGGAGGGGCTAGAGAGATGGCTTAGTGGTTTAGGTGATTGCCTTCAAAGCCAAAGGACCTTGGTTCGATTCCCCAGGATCCATGTAAGCCAGATGCACAAGGTGGCACATGCATCTGGAGTTCATTTGCAGTGTCTGGAGGCCCTGGTGTACCCATTCTCCCTCTTTCTCTCTCTCCCTCTTTCCTTCTCTCAAATAAATAAAATAAAATATTAGAAAACTAAATAAATCAAAAAAAAAGAAATTGTACAATTTCTAGAATTGAATGATAATAAAAACACAACTTACCAAAACTTATAGGACACAATGAAGGCAGTCCTTATTGGAAAATACATAGCACTGATAAAGAGATCCCACATTAACAACCTCACTGTCCACCAAAAGGCTAATTAATATTGTGAAAGTGGCACATCCACCAAAAACAACATCCAGATTTAATGCAATACCAATAAAAATGCCAGCATCATTATTTACAGAGGTAGAAAAAAATATCTCAAAATTCATATGGAATGGCAGCAGGTCTCAGATATACAAACATATCCTCAGCAAAGGAAGCACCTGTGGTGGTATTACCATTCCCAATCTAAAGCTTTATTACAAACAATAGAAACAAAAACAGCCTAGTACTGACATAAAAACAGAAATATAGATGAATGGAATAAAATAGAAGACCTGGTCCTTAGACCAAATAACTACAGCTACTTAACCTTTGACAAAGGTGCCAATAATGTAGACTGGAGAAAAGAGAGCATCTTCAATCCATGCCCGACTGAAGGAGATAGACCCCAATGATACTCAACACTTACTAAAGTAGGGATCCAGAGGCTCCTAAGAGCTCATTACTGAAGTATACTTAAAACACACCCACCACAGCGCAGGGAATTTTGTGGAAGATTGGGCAGAAAGGGTGTAAGAGGCACAAGTTGAAACATCATGCGTTGCTATCCCCAAAACCCGACTGCTGTTCCCACAATGTATAATTCACAATCCCATGGGGAATACCTGCAACCTCACTGAGGAGGGTCCCCCCCCCCAGAGAATGGGGGGAGGGATGAGGGTACTAACACATGATGTAGCCATGCAAAATATGTTGTTAATAATAATAAATAAAAAAGAAAGGAAAAACAAAGAGTGATAGTATGAAAGCCACAGCCATACACCATATTGAGCTTCCCAACATTTTTTTTTTTTTTTTTTTTGGTTTTTCGAGGTAGGGTCTCACTCTATCCCAGGCTGACCTAGAATTCACTATGGAGTCTCAGGGTGGCCTGGAACTCGTGGCAATCCTCCTATCTCTGCCTCCTGAGTGCTGGGATTAAAGGCGTGCACCACCATGCCCGGCCCCAACATTTTCTTTAAAGATAAATTTTAGCCCAATATTCATTTCCATACTCTATTTGGCCATGGGGCAGAGATGGTATTTTATTTGTACTTGAAGATACTGTAAGATCACCTATGTTCTTACAAAGTACCTCTTGTCACTGCTGCAGATTACCTTCATCAGTTTTATAAATAACTGATTCTGAAATTATTGATATAACAATAAATTCCAAAGGAAAAATAAAATACATTATAAAATCAGGTTTATGTTACTTACTGAGATTAAATATGTTTTCCCATGAATATTGGCTAAATAGTTTTCCTCTTCTGATTGTTGAGAAGGATATTCATTCTTTCTCCTTGTCTTTCTCTCTCTCCCTCCCTTTTTCCTTCCTTTCTCTTTCTTCCTTCCTACTTTTCTTTCTTTCTGTTTCTTTTTTTTTCTTTCTTTTCACTTCCAGAAAACTCTCAGTAAGTTAAACATATGATTAAACAGCAGGAATCTTATAGAGATATATATTACATGACATAAAATTCATCTGTATATATTTAGTAATCTTGTGTTTATTCATCCATCACCATAATCTACTTTGAGAACATGCCATCTATTCTCAATGTCTTGTCTTCCCACTTGTGTTTTTGATTTTAAATCCAGTCTTACACAAACATTTTTTATGTATTTCTGTCAGTAGATAATGGTGTCTTGGGGCTCTTCCCATAAATGAAACCACATACTGCAAACTCTTTAGTTAAATGTTCATATTCATCCATTCACAGGCACTTGGATCTTTGAGGTGCTTTTGCTTTGATACTTTTTTGAATAAACATAGTCCTTTATATATGTGTGCAAATTTTTTTTCAGAGACAAAAAAATTTGGTCTATTTTGAGGTATGCCCTAGAATCAGAATGATTTTGTACATTTATTTATAAGTTATTATTATACCCATAGTACAATTTTAATTTGCACTTGTCTAACACTGGCAATCCTAATCTTATTCCTCAAGTGCATGTTGGTCTATAACTTCTTCTTATTCAAATATTTAACAAATTTTCCTTAGCTTATCTTTTGTATTGTTCTCTATATATTTTATATGCAAGTTAATCATACATTGTCTTCTTTTGTAAGTTATCTTTTTCACAGTTCTTTATATGCACCTTTGAAATACAATTATTTTTTAACTCTTACATCATTTGAGGTTTTGGTGAAATATGTAAGAATAAATTGCTAAACCCATGACCATGAAAATTTGTGCCTTTTCTTTTGTAAAAAACTATATAAGTGTGGCTCTTATAATTGTGTGTCTAATTGATCTTGACTTATTATTTTGCATATGTGCTAAAAAATCACACATAAAACAGAAAATATAGGCTCTAACTTGAGAAACTTGACTCCATTTGTAACCATCCTGGCAGGAGAGATATTTTAAGGAGAAATTTTTGTGCTATTATTCAAATAGTGAAGCCCAGAAAATTAAACTTTCTCCAAGATTTCTATGCTAGGGTAAGGAAAATGCTCAAGGCATGGTGCCAACCAAGGCATTAATTTATTGGGTCACCACATAGGATAGACTGGAGCTAAGACAATGATGAGTGAGGCCACTCTTGGATCACGACCACTTAGCATATGCATACCTCTTGCCCATTATTGCAAACAAAACCCGTGTTGGTACCTTAAAAAATGGATTTAGAAATCAGTGGGTCCCATTGTCCCACTTTCCAGTGTGGCTACAATGAATAAATCTCCTTTCACTGTCTATTTTTTACTTTAGGTTTATTTATTTATTTTTTTATTTTTGCTACCACTTGTCTCTTCCATTGATGTATTGAGACCATGTAACAAACCTGGCATATGCAGAGTGCCAGAGCCTAAGCTTTAGCCTTAAAAAGCTTCAGTAACTATAACTACTGAATATGATATGCCTCCTTTTTGATTTTCACAACCTAGAGTATATTGACTATTTCAATAAAAGAAAATGTCTTCTATATGAAAGGAATTCTTATGTTTATGTGAAAATGTCACAAAATTGTGTGCATGGAAATAAAAATGAGAAGACTAAAGCACATTTGAGCACAAAAAAAAAAAAAAAAAAAAAAACATCCCCAGGTTCCTGTCATCCATGTAAAATCTCATTCCAAAACCAACTGGAATTCTTAGAAGACCTGAAATAAGCCCATTGACAGTTTTAATAAGGCAAGTACTGAATTTAAAATTTTTTTGTTTATTTTTATTTATTTATTTGAGAGCTAGACAGAGAAAAAGGCAGATAGAGAGAGAGAGAGAGAATGGGTGTGCGACAGGGCCTCTAGCCACTGCAAATGAACTGCAGATGTGTTCGCCCCCTTGTGCATCTGGCTAATGTGAGTCCTGGGGAATTGAGCCTTGAACTGACGTCCTAAGGTTTCCCAGGCAAGTGCTTAACCACTAAGCCATCTCTCCAGACCAAGAGCTGAATTTTAAATGCAGCCCATAGCTGAAACTATAACAAAAGGAAAGTTCCAATTCATCATATAGGCTTTATTGAGCCCAGGCAAACATCTGTGTTATTTAAGGAAAAGAAGCATTTCTATTACATTGTGTTCACATTATTTCCTTTTTGGTCTTGTAAGGCATTGCATCTAAAAAAGACTTTTTTATGTTTACATGCTAAGCAGGTAAGCATCAGGATTGTATTACCACTAAATGTTCTGTGCAAGTCTTCTTTGAAAGAAGCAGCATGATAACTCTTTATACACACTGAGTAAACAAAGGTCAGAATAACTTATATTGTTAAGGACCTACAACCAAGGTAACACAAAGACAGCAAAGATGGAGTTGAAGACTCTAGTAAAGCCACCAACATGTCAGAATGTCATCAGCGGCATTGAAATAAATATTTCTTGTAATTCCTAAGTCCATCATAGAATAAATTCTACAATTTAGTTTTTGATTTTTAAAAACTTTTCTGTAAGAAAATGTTTAGATATACAAGCATACACTTTTGGCAATGTTCAGGTTATCCTAAATAGATGGCTTCTAGAAACTTTGGAAAATTTTATAATTTTCTATAATTTGCATGAATAAATGGGGCATAAATTATTTCAAGAATTTCTTTTAAACACATATTATAAATATCAATGTTAGATGTAGCTGGTATAAAGAATATGTTGGTCATGCATACTCCTTCCATTACCAGGGCCCTTGAGAATATTTCATCTTACAGGTGCACATGAAAATCTGTACATAAATATTGATGCAATTAGGATAATATTAAAATGAATTTCAGCAAATGCCATCCACTAGTATTAAAACAGTGTTACTAAAATCTTTCCTGATTAAATGAACTGAAAACTAAATCATTTTCTTTGTTTGAATCAACTGCTCATATGAAACAGAAATGAAAGTAAGAAATATTTACTACTAAACATGACACAAACACGGTGAGCAAACACAGAACTTAAAGGACAAGGATGATTTGTCCAGATCCCATAGGAATGAACAAAAGAGCACATGATGGGGAGTAAGATGGCAAGAAAATGTTTGAATGACTCAACACAATTGGTATTCAAAAAGAATGAATCTCTGTCAGCACTATCAGTGTGGGAATATATGTGTCATGTACACTGTTTGAGATTAGTTGTAAGAAATATGAAATTCTTTACTTTTTCTCAAGGAAACAAATGTAAGGACAACTGTTGGGGAATGCGTAAAGTCTGTTAAGGGAAGGAACACTACAAATACTTGCTGCTGAATTTGCCACTCATAACGTAGAATAATCAAGTAAGCACAAATGAATGATCAAACATGGCCAAACACAGAATGGAATATGACTAAGTTATAACAAACAATTAAGTTGTTTAAAGATTACAAAATGAATGAGCTTCAAAAACATGCTGAATTAAATAGACCACTTGTCTATTTAATGATTCTACTTCCTGAGAGCTCTCTTGGAGATTCTAGCAGGGAAACACAGCTACTCATATACCATTGATTGAAAAGGGGTCCTCATTTATTCAGGGAAGGTTATCCTTTTTGATGGAGCAAGGAGATTCGGAAGGGATGCCCATGGAGTGTTGAGGGAGGAAGGGGTCACCTGCCTAGCCCGCCAAATTGGCTGAATTGATGCTGGAGATCAATGGGTTAAAAGATGTCACAGCCAGATCACCTTTACATCCTTATTATTCAACTTTTATGGAATGTCTTTAAGTTCACAGAAACAGAAAGTGGAATCAAAGTTACTGGGCATGAGAGAAACAGTGGGACATTACTGCTGCCTCGTTAAGTCTCTCATGTTAGGAATGACCATTATTGTATAATTTTATGATTGAAATTAATGCCATCCAGTTACAAAATAAAGGTGTGTACATTTTTAAATGCTGTTTTAAAAACAAAACTGTGGGCTGGAGAGACCGCTTAGCAAAAAGGCACTTGTCTGCAAAGCCAAAGGACCAAGGTATGAATCCCCAGGACCCACATAAGCCACACAAGGTGGCTCTTGTGTTTGGAGTTTGTTTGCTTCAGCTGGAGGCCCTGGTGAACTCATTCTACCTCTCACTCTATCTGCCTCCTCTTTCTCTCTCTCTCTCTTTCTCAACTAAATGAATAAAAATAAAATATTTAAAAAATAAAATTATGAAGACAGGATTTCAAAGTTGTTTGAAAGTATTGTTCTCATATATTTGTCTTATTGACAATAGAAACTGTTCACAGATATTAATGTTTTGTGCATCTAGCAAGTACAAAATCCTTACCCCACCTGTGACTTGTTTTCCTTCAAAATATTAATTTTCCTAGGTATTTTTTTTGAGAGTGAGTCTTCATAAGGCTATGGCCATGTATTTTCCCTTAAATGGGTTGCAACTTAAGTTTAATATAGTGCCTTACAGAAAATGTTAAAACAATAGTTCAGGGACCCAGGAAATTGCTCATTGGTTAAAGATGCTTTCAAGATTGCTGACCCAAATCTGATATTCCTCCAGGAGCACTCAGAGGTATATGTTTTGGTTTGATAATGAGCCTTAGGGCCTGCATTAGTTTTAGTCAGCATTGGTCAGGCATTTTTCAACCTTTCTTATTGCCAATTTTATACACAAATACTAATTTTCTAAAGCGCTTCAATTTTCAACTAAGTCCTATATGCCCTGCAATATTGGGAATTGAAGGACAGTGACCCATGAGCTATAATAGCTTCTGAGCCATTGTGGGGTACTGTTCCTGCCTACAAGGAGCCACGAGGCTCTCATTCTTTCTACTAGTTTCAGAGGATGAACTGGATGTCCTGTAGTAGGAACTTACTAGAATCCGAGCATCAAAGGTTAGTCTGGTGCAACTATGACTTGTTGACCACAGAAAAGTATGTCTTTCATCCTTAGGCAGGTTTCCCTGCTGGCTGCTGTTAGCATGTCTAGAACAATCTGAACTTGAATTACAGCTTTCCTCACTATTTTCACTTTTGAGATTAAGAGTAAGACCCTTTGCTGTAAAAGATTCATATATATATATATATATATATATATATATATATATATATATATATAATATACAATTGGCAGAGGATTACATATTGAGAATAATTCTTAAAAAAAAGGTACAAAGGAAGCCAGTGTGAGATTGTAATCATTGAGTATATATTATACTCACAGCAACAAAACAAAACTAGTGAAGAAAATATACTGTAAGGTTACAAGGACTATTAGATTCATAAATATAGTTTATATTTAAGGAGTCAAGACACATTTTTTTCTTGCTATAAACGATTTTAAGTCTTTCACCACTTTCAGAGTGTAAGTAGCCTTTTCTTTAAGATGTACTTGAGGATGTGGAGACCCAGAGGGTGATGTTTTACTCTGGAAAACATTGTGAACACATATGACACAATTACATTATAATACACTCAGTAAAAACAGAGAAGAAATTGACATTTCCATGTCTTCTAAGAAGTAGGAAAGAACACCCCAGTGAAGACAAATGTATCAGGAGGTGAATCTTGCTATGTAAACTTAGGTCAATATATTTCCCTATTTTAGAAATGACAAGTCTAAGTAAACTTTTTATACTCTTTTGCCCTATGAAAAACAGGGTGGAATTGTTCTCTCTTCCTTGAGGAACTTCTCTGATCCTCTCATGGTTAACAAGTTCATGCCCATGTGGAGGCTTTCATTTATCACCTATGTCTGTGGGTCCCTGCTGTGGTGTTGTAATCCCATGCAGTAGGCTCTTGATCTGGGAGGATCTCCGCTGGGGCAGATGATCAACTGGATTTTGAATAAATAATCCATTACATATCATCTAGTTCCCTCTCAGATCCTGTTTCTCCTAAGCAGTACAATGAGTAGCTGGAATCATATATAGACCTTTCACTTTTGGTCAAACCTAGTATCATTCTGCCTGTATCAGGGACATACATTTTTACAGTAAAACATTAACCACTTTTTCTTTAATTTACAAGAATCAAACATTTACAGTTTTTTTTTATGATGGGCTCTAGTAGAATGTATGAGGGCACTAAATTTCTTAGTGGGAGTGACAAAGAAACAGTGAATTCTGGATGGAAAAAGGTGCTCTCTGGATTATTTACGGAGTCTACAAGATGAACTGACTGTTTGGAACATGCCCAGTTCCAGAAGAGCTGCTTGATTAGAGCAAACTCACATTCCATCATGTCACTGGGTATCCTTGGTAAAATGAGCATGATTACCAAAAGGGTAGGTACACTAGTTTCAAAGCCCAAACCTTCTAGTCTTGCTCATTACTCAGCCACATTCTGGATAAACTATTAGTGTTACCTCTTGGGGCACCATGCCCTGTAATAACTTTTCTCACTCTGAGATGTAAGCTCCTGCTAATAACATCTCTAATGTTATCATCTTTATACCCCTACCCTCAGACCTAGGGTTATGTACCATGAAGGAGTAAAAAGGACAGGGCAAATTTAGCGTGAGCTGAATTTAGCAGTTCAGGAAGACAGAAGTTTGAGTAAAGTTAGATGAGAATCAAGAGGGGAAAAGAAGGCTCCGACAGTTCATGAGACCTGATGGGCAGTGATGACAGACTGAGCAGCTGGCTGGACATGCTCTGTACCTGCGGCTGATATACTGATATCACTACCTGAAGCATAGACAATTTTGAGCATCTAGGCATCACACCATCCATAGAGTATTCAATCTGGACCTCTGCTAACTGATGGAAAAGCGTCCAGACAATACTGCCCCACCCAGTGACTGCTACTGCCTGTGGCTGTCAGGAGGGAAAAGGAAGGGAGGGAGGTAGGGAGGGAAAGAGAAGGAGGAATGTGAGGGAAGAATTACCAGAGAAAGTATACCAGAATAAAGCATGACAGGCTCCTTTGAGATTAATTATCATTATAAGGGAACTTCCATGTGATGCTGGCTGTGTATGATTTACAGTATGCCTAGATGTTTGAGCATTTTCTTGTTTCTGACAAGGACAAAGGTCTAAACTTGGCTTATGGCCACATTATACAGGAATCTTAAAGTGGTGAGTGCCGTAATGGTGTTGAACTGTCCTACCCGTGTCCACAGTTTGGAGTGGGTGCTCTCAGAATCCCCTGGAATGTGTAGAAACCTTAGAAGATTAGAAACATAAATCATATCAGTTGGCTGGCTTGCCAACTGATTTCAGCTGATATTGGAGTTAAGAGGTCACCTTCAAAAGATTCCAGCTCTTGCATCCTGGCACAATGAATTAAGCTAAGACATAGAGTCCAGAGACAGTTGATTAAGGCATAGTAGCCTTCCCAGGGGGAAGAGGCAAGTTAGAGCAAAGAAAAAGTTTAGAAGTTCAGAGATCTCAAGTACACAAAGGACTGGGCTTTTTATGTCACTTTGTGTGAGCTTTGGGGCTCATTTACATAGTACAGTGCTTTCTCCTTTACATATAAATCTACACACACCCTCATGCATTCTATGTCACATTAGTATCTTAAATCTCCACCCAGGGGGGTGCATTTCAGTATTACAACGCACCTTAGGTCACCTTCAGACACTCCAAAGTGCTTCTGCTCCTGTTCTATGGCTGCCTACAGTTATAGTTGGACTTTGTCAGAGGTTTTCTGATATTTTTCTTGCCCAGCTTTGTAATAATTTCACATGATAATTTTGTACAGCTTTACACAAAGCCTTCCAAAACTCATTCTGTGTCCTATTCTCCTACCTCAGTTTAACTAAATAAATATTTTCTCCTTAAGGATATAAAAACATTAAAGAATATTTTATGCTTTTTAATTTTTGAGATTATACTTCCAAATCACATCTGCATGGTAGGTACAAATATTTCTACAAATTTAAAATTGTATTGATGATGGAAAATAGAAACTTTGGTCAAAGTTTTTTTTTAATGTTTTTGAAAAAAACAATTAACCTAACATAAATAAAATAACAAATGTGGTTTAAATATTTTCAACATATTTGCATTTGGTGGATATCAGTATGTGTGTGTGTGTTTGTGGACACACATGTGTGCACTGGTGCTATTGGAGGCTTTTGATTCACGTTGGCTGTGTTCCTCAATACAGCTCTACTTGTTTTATCAATCAAAATCTCTCTGTTAAACACAGAGCTCACTATTTGAGCCAGTCTAGGTAGCAAAGAGAACCATGTCTGGGCCTGGAATTAAGAGAGGCTATGACAATCAACCCAGTATTCACTTAGGTGCTGGGAACACAAACTCCAGTCTGCAAGCTTGGGTGCCCAGAGCTGTATCTAATGAAATATCTCCTCAGTCCCAAGTTCAAATATGGTGATGAACAACATCATAGTTACAGTTATGCTGAACACATTGAAGCCTGTTTCATTTTACTATTGTATAATCAAGTAAAGTTGTCCATTCATGGTTGGATGTCACTGGAAATTTATCAAAGGGTGCTAAAATCCTCAGGCACAAACAATGGCACTTCTCTTTTCTCAGGATTATATGTAGTTGTTAACTATGACAATGATTTCTAAGTTAGGAACACCAAAGTTTGTGAACAAATTGTATGGTGTCTGCCTAGGAAAAATAATAATAATCTACTAACACTAAGCCAAAAGCCTCTAGTTAGAAGTCTTGTTTACTCCTGATATTCTGGTCTCTCACACAGATTAAGGGAGAATGTGACCCTCTATGTCTCTAGTAATACAATAATTGGTTGCTAATAAATTTCACTAATACATGTAGGTTTCCAGAATGTTCATTCAGGTAAAGATTACCATAGAAATTGTTTAACATATCATTGAAAAACAAAAAGGAATAATATATTTCAGGATACTTTGGAGGTAGAGGTGGGATTGGCAAGTATATTTCTACCTAAATAAACAAAAAGCCAAATAAAGAAACTGACTATGTTGTTAACATTTCTCTGTTAACTTTATCTACATCTAAATCAATTTTTAAGTCCCCGTGCAGTAATTTGTCTTAAAAAACTGATGAACTCCCATGTCTAAATGTTTGTTGCCAGGTGCCTGGTTTGTTTGGTGAGCAATAGGTTAAATTTGCTTTTTTTCATATAATTCTCTCTATTATGTACCAGTATATCTAGTGAAATTAAAATCAACAAAAAAGAAGAGAAATGTGGGTGAAGGGAATGAAAGAGGATAGAGAGAAAGAAAATATTAAATTTAGAATTGAAAGGCTAAATTTAATGCTTTCTTCAGAAAATATGACAAATTGAGAAAACGATAACACACATCAGGAATTAACACTTACAACCTTAATGTCCCATTTAGTCACAAATTATAAATAACTTCGCAGAACAAGAGTTTTTAAAATAAAAATTCTCAGGGCATCTGGCAACATCAGATGTTTCCTGTCAGAGTTTCTCAGAGGTTGATAATGGCCAAGGACATTTTGATTTTTCAGATTCCTAGTTTATACCATTATGTAGCAAAGTGAATTTGTTAAAACTGAGTTCTACATCAAATGATAAATGATTATAGGTATCAATGATAAATTCAACATGAAAATTCAATTATTTTATGAATAAACCTAGCTGGAGATTAATATCAAAAGTCTCATAAATATACTCTTTGTAGAGACCTTCATTAGCAAAGAGGCATGTTTTATATAATTTTACACAATAGAGATTAGCTGAAAATGATAGGACTGCCATTTTCTTTAATTTTAGTCATAGTTATATAACCTGTAAGCATATTGCTTCCTTCCTTAAAATATTAATTTACTTAATATCATAAAGCATAAGCATTATGAATTATAGTTTTTCATTTTAAACATAGCATATTACTTTATGTTCAACACAAGTGAATGAGATAATTCTGTCCCTTAGAATATGATCTTATGAATTTGGGCATGGTGGTGAATGCTTGTAATCCCAGCACTTGGGAGGTAGAGGTGGGAAAATTGCTTTAAATTTGAGGCCTGACTGGGAATACCAATTGAGTTCCAGGTCAGCCTGGGCTACAGTCAAACCTTACTTCACAATAAAATAAAGTAACAAACAAAAAAAGAACGTGATCTTATATAAACAAAAACTTTTAAGTGATCTATATTAATTCATTGTCTGTCGTATGCCACACACT
The DNA here is from genome assembly GCA_036346955.1 of Dipus sagitta. Classification (NCBI taxonomy): domain Eukaryota; kingdom Metazoa; phylum Chordata; class Mammalia; order Rodentia; family Dipodidae; genus Dipus; species Dipus sagitta. The sequence goes on from CM070774.1 coordinate 54,441,938, forward strand.
ATTACAGGCTACCAATGGAGGAATTACACAAGCCCATATGTTCTCACATAAACAAGAACACAATAAGCTAATGTAGCAGTCAAAGCTGAATATGAAGTTAAAAAATAGAGTCTAATAATATTAAATTTACTCAAATTTTTAAAATGTGACTACAAGATAATACATGAATAATGTCAAATTTGAAGAATTTGAAATATATTGTAAATTTTTAAAATTCTTGTCTTTCACTTTTTTACATAATTACACACCTGAGTGGGGCCAATGTTAAATTTTTATATATTCAGGTATATCATATAAATATATGAATCTCACATGTAAATGCTAATTAAAACATTTTACAAAATAAGCTTTGAATAATATGCACATGATAGCTTTATAAATAAGAGTATGAATGACTCATGTTTGAATTACAACACATGCTTATCTTAAAAGCCAGAATATGGAAAGCCATAAGTTTAAGACTACAGATAAAATATTTGTTACTATTCACCGTTATGTAATCCAAAACTAAGCAATGGTAAACCCACACTAAAGTGATGTTAATTACCCTGTGAGTTTTATAATCTTTTGTTAGAAGGTAAACACAGCTAGATCTCACAAAGTGGACCAAATAATAACATTATTGAAGATATAGTGATAGTCACATCTTAGCTATTGCCCCTTCCATCTGAACATGCATAGTACAAACTTGTCAATTTTGTGTAACTGATTTTCTTCATGTTATTTGAAATGTCTAAGATATTAGTAACATAAATTTATATTTTCCTATATTAAATGTGAACAAATCACATTAATCATACTTAATTACACTGCATCCACACCACAATTTTATTTGAGCACGTACTACATTGTCCTAAGTACTAGAGGCATTTCAGTTACAACAATGACGGGCATTGCTTTCGTGCAGGTAACATATGCTACTTATTGAAGCTTTGTTTAAAATGAAAAGTTTACATGCATCACAGTCTTTTGTAGCACAGGGCTATTGCTAGGCCAAGGAAGCCCTGAACTTTACTTTTGCAGGTAATCCGATAACAAACGACACAAGACTGTTACTAATTTTAGACATCACGTTCCTCACTTCACAACATTTAACTCTGCTGAATTACCAATAAGCCTTTAAACAGACCTTCTGTCCTTTCATGGAAGACAGATTTTTCACAAACTTTGATTGTTGCACAGTGTGGCAGGAAGGTAAATGGTTCATCAAAAATATCCACATCTTAATGTCTAGCATTTGTACATCTATTAGCAAATATGGAAAAGGGACCTTTTAGCTATAATAAAGGGAAGGACTTTGGGAAGGGAAGACTGCCTTATTCCACTAAGAAAGTGTGGTGGTTTGATTCAGGTGTCTCCCATAAACTTAGGTTTTCTGAAGGCTAGGTTCCCAGCTGATGAAGATTTGGGAATTAAGGCCTCCTAGAGGTAGTGTATTGTTGGGGCTGGGCTTATGGGTGTTACAGCTAGTTTCCTCATGTCAGTGTTTGTCACACTCTCCTGTTGCTATGGTCCATCTGTTATTGGCCAAGGGATGATGTTCACTCTCTACTCATGCCATCCTTTCCCCCTGACACCATGGAGCTTCCCCTAGAGTCTGGAAGCCAAATAAACCCTTTTTTCCCCAAAGCTGCTCTTGGTTGAATGATTTCTACCGGCAGTGCTAATCCAGAAAGTGAACCCAGTCTCATCATAGCAGGGCTGCAATGGAAAATCTTCGCTGGTCATAACCATAGAGGTGAAAAAAGCTTATGGAGTTAGGATCAAATACAGTGTGACCAGGGCCAGGCTTGCTTTCCTCCTGGTCTTGAATATGGAGAAAGTGAGCAATGAAACAGGGAATGGAGCATCTCCCAAAGGCTGGCAGTGGCTCTCAGTGGAGAATAAGAAGGAAAATGGGATCTTTAGTTACTGCAACAAATCTCTTTTAAAGAAGCATCCAAGTTTACCTTAATTTTTAAAGAAATAAGGAGAATTGGAGAACAATACAAGAAGCTTTAGGTGTGTGGTTTGTGTTTATCCCCAGACATTCTCCCTATGTGCTTATTCAGAATTATTCAGTCTCCTTCTTTCACAAGCAATAGACAATGAGTCATAAATAAGACAGTTTTAGTTCATACAAATCTCAAAACTATTTATTAATATGCACCACAGGAAAATGCCTGGACATTTTCTTTTATTTCCAGTAGGATTTATTTGCATCATCTCTCTCTCTTTTTTTTTTTTTTTTTTTTTTTTTTCGAGGTAGGGTCTCACTTTGGTTCAGGCTGACCTGGAATTCACTATGTAGTCTCAGGGTGGCCTTGAACTCTCGGTGATCCTCCTACCTCTGCCTCCCGAGTGCTGGGATTAAAGGCGTGCGCCACCACGCCCGGCCTCTCTCTCTTTTTTAAAAAACAAAAGTTTTAAAATTTTTATTTATTTATTAGTAGTCATGTTTATGTAAACAACTTCTGGCACCTGTCTTAACTCCTCTCAATTTCAAGTTTAATGATATAACTTTTCAACTGATAATTTTTGAAATAGTTTTACTTGATTGGTCAATTTGTAAACATCTATTAGAAGGAATTGTGCAAATCTTCTACATTTAAATTTTAGCCTGCAGTCAGTAGTAACAAAAAGAACTTTAAGTACTTTCTAAATACTACCCATCCTACACAAATTATTTTTCTATTTCTCTCATAAGTCACACTTTTACAAAGCACATGGAGAAATTAGTGTTACCATCATGACAGTATTATAGCAGTTCTCTTGATAAGAAACTAAAAGGTTCTGAGACAGGGACCATTACAAATAATACTTTTCTAGAATTATTTACTTCATCTATTGTTTATTTATTTGCCATTATTCTCTTTTCCTTGCTTCTCTTCTTTTCCTCACTTTTTTTTCTCCCTCTTGTATTAATGATTTATAATCTGGGAATTTAGATGTCCACGGATTTGTGTAATATCTACTAACTCTAACCCTTAGACTCAATATATTAGAATAAATATTATGCTTGAAATATTAATAGATAAAACCACTTTATGTAATGATCAGTTTGGTGATTTCTTAAAGCTGGTTAATCTATGTTCTTATAATATAATTTAAAATGGCTGTGTTGGGCTGAAGAGATTGCTTAGCAGTTAAGGCACTTTCCTACAAAGCCAAAGGACCCAGGTTCAACTCTCCAGGACCCTCATAAGCCTGATGCACAAGGGGCACACACACTGGAGTTCATTTGCACTGGCTAGAGGCCCTGGTATGCCCATTCTCTTTCCCTCTCACTCTGACTGCCTATTCCTGTATCTCTCTCTCACACACAAATAAATAAAAATATTTTTTAAAAAATTAAAATAAATAAGTAAATAAAATGGCTGTATAATCTAGCTTTTGAAAAGCATATATACCCTGTTGCATGACAGGAATATAACTTCATCTTCAATTTTTTGTGTTGTTTTAGAGACAACAATTAATATGGTATTATTTTTATTTAATTTTGTGATAAAAAATGTATTAACAAATATTGTGCTATTTCTTCATGTTTTTACAGGGTATTTTAAAAATTAGTCCTACTCATCATCTCTACACAGTACTTGAATAATTAATAATTAGTATGATATTTTTGAAAGGAAAACTGCTTATATATCTAAAGAATTTAAAATATGAATTTCCTATCAAGATAAGTAATATCATGTTGAATAGTATTCCATTTGTCAATACATGTAAAATAAACATATATCACTACATAGTTTTATTTATAATAATATTTATCATACATCCTAAATAATAGCACAGACACTGTGAAACTACATACCTATGAAGTTTGCATTGATAATTATAATGCATATGTTAAAACAACACTATGCAGTTATCAATACTATGCAGTTATTATAGTTATTACATATAAATACTTATATATTGATATGAGAAGATAGTTATGAAATTATAGTGTGCCACCTTATTCAGCTATACCACTAACTGTCTTATAATCTAATAGATAAAACAAGCAGAGATTTTCCAAGTATAGGCATCAAATAATGAGTAAAGTCTGAGATGTTAGATGAATTCATTTTTATTTTGTATTCTAATTTTTCTACAATGAGCATGTATGACATTGAAACATTAGCTAAATATAGTTTAGGGGAAAAAGCAGTTGCAAAAATCAGCTTACCAAGTAATATGTGGTTATAATAGTGGTATTGTTTGTTAGGTCCGGACAGGCTTCCAAAACAGAGTCACCCATGACAGCAGGATGGCAACAGAGACTTATCCACAGTCCTTAAGAAACTGCCCAGCCATTATCCCTTCCTTGCCCAACCATGGCCCCAGGTCATGATTTCCTACCCCTTTATCTCCTAAATTGCCTGCTCACTGTTCTGGTCTCACATCCCACCTATTTTAAATGGCTAATGTTAAGAACCAAGGAATTCTTTTCCCTTCCTCTTTCCCCCAACTGAAGAAACCCTATAAAGTCCACCATCTGGAATCTCAGGTTGGCTGTGCCCCGCTCTTGAGAGTCAGTCCTGGCAGCTTGTTCTTTTCCCAAATAAAAGCTTTCGTCTTTGTGTCAGCCAGTGTGGTTTGTGTGATCTTGGTCATTCCCTAACCTTACATCTGGTATTCTTGACTCTGATAGGAGATTTCTGGTTGCCCTCTTGGGTGGCCAGACCTCCTTTCCCCTGACCAGACCACCAAGATGCCATTTGACCCTCTGAAGGCTTCAGACCATATCTGCCTGGTACTGGGTTTCACACCCACCACAATTCGGACTCGCACTTCTTTCCTTCTCTGTCTCCTCCCTCCTTCTTGATAAGTGTCACTCTCAAGTTGGCTTGCTCTTTGCTTTAACCTCTCCTCATGGAAGCCATGCCAGCACAGCAGGCTATACCCCTCAGCTGTTTTTGGGCCCCAGCCACATGTCTTGAGAAATATGCACTCTCAACACTTCAGGTCTCTTGCTCTGTGGTCTACCATACCTTAAGTGCTGAATTTGGTTCAATTCCACCATCTTGGGACACTGTCCTCCTCCCTCTACCTCCTGAGGTCTCATCTTACGCTGCCAGCCACTTTTGTCATTGGGAGCACAGTCACTCACCTTGCCCAAAAACAGGCTAAAAAGCTGACAGTTGGGACCTGTACAGCCTCTGCCCACATGGGAGGTGCAGGCCCATTCACCCTGATGGGCCAGGGAGCCATATTTATTCTGTGTAAACCGAGATTGTGCCCTGGTTTCTTTCTCTCACCTTTGTTTTGCTCTTTCCCTGTCTCCTTAAGAACTCAAATCCTCTATGACTGTTGGACAACATTTTATCTTTCTCTACAATTCTGCCTGGCCACAATATAAGCTGGACAATGAATGGGTCCAAATCAGCTAAAAGTGGTACTTTTGATTTATAAATTCTCACTCATTCATAAAACTGCCAGTGTACAGGCAGATAGTCTGAAATACCGTATATTCAAACATTTTTCACTCTGCATGTACGGCCTTCTCTGTGCTCTATCTGCCCTTCTCAGCAGGTCCTTCTAGCCAAGGTCTCAGGAATGTGCTCTCATTCAACCTGTCCCCCATACTTATCCTCACTCTTTGCTTTTGACCTGGATGCCATAGATGACCTCACCCCAACAGCTTCTCTGGCTCCTCCAGCTCCCTCAGCCTCTCTTGACCCTATGCCTGGCAACAAGGTTTGATTTTGATCTCCAGAGTTGTAAATAGAATAGAAATTTAAAATGGGAATTCATAGCTTCTGAATGAATAAATAAATGAATGAATATGTAAAGGGGAAATGGTTGTCTAGAATCTATATGAAAAGTGCACTTAAAATGAATGTGTATCTATGAGTATGTATGTGGTGCACAGCCCTAAGGCTGCAGAATGATTTCTGTTCTGAGCAGTGCCATTTCATTGTGGGGGATGTTCTCCCACAAGCCCACTGTACTAGATGGCATAGCCAACTTTCACTGTTGGGTGTCATCCAGAAGAAACACTAAAAGTAATTAAGATCATAGAAAAAAAAATACAAGATTTTCCTACTCTTAAAGAGTTTTAAAATGGCAGGATCAGAAAGCCACCTTGTAGCCCTGAGGGAAGTTCAAAAGTCTCCCTGGAATTTAAGAAGGAAGAAAAATGGCTGTTTTTTAGCTTCCCTGCCTTGCAGAGCCAGGGAACTTCAAGCACAGGGAATCCCAGGTTCCTGGCTCCAGTACATGGGTGAATGGCAAGTCGCTGTGAACAGATGGGAACTTCTTATAAGAAATTTTTAACTGTTTCAGATTTACTTTATCTTTCTATGCTTCTATAAAACTACTAACAAACAGCAACCTCAAAATTTATGCTTAAATTTAGAAGTACTTGATACTGGGTTTGTAAAACAACATTAATTTCTAATAATGTTCAAATCTGCTTTAATATTTAAAAGATGTGCTGCATGAGAGTTATAAGAAATGAAGTTCCAAAATCAATAAATGATAAACTCTATATATTTATTGTGGATAAATAGTATAAGTCAAATCTACTCTTTTATAAGAAAGTTACTTCAGAAGGCCTTTTATTAAAAGTCTTATGGTAAGAACAATGAAAGTTTTTGTTTGTAGTTATAAGATGAACTGACTAAAAAAGATAACTGGAGAGAAAACTTTGAATGTTGGAAATGTTTGATGAAAAAGGTTGTTACAGAGTGGCTGTATAGATTGTAACGCAAAAGTATATAGATAAAGGTATAAATAAAATATATGGATGAAGGTATAAATACATTTAAGCAAAAGGTTAGAGACAAAGTTGATTAACTAAGTCTCAAAGTACTTGATCTGATTACAGACTTCTTGAGACAGAAAATGACTAGGAACCTAAGGCTTGCATCAGCCTAACAAAGCATGGCTCTGGATGCTAGCAGGTTATGATAGTATTCGGATTCTAAACTTAAAACTTAAATTTATTGATGTTAATCTGGTCATGATAATGGTTATGGAAGACTGAATTTAGAATACCCAAAAAAGTTAGCTAAGTTCCACTATTTGTCAACCATTTAACTAAATCTTGAAGTTAAAATTGACTCTTTAATATTTAATTATTTCACATGGCTATTATATCTAAAACTCTGCCTCAAAATAATTTTCTCACAGAATAATTATTTACTCTTTTTTCCTATTTTATAAGGTAAATAGACCATATTTGGAAACATTACCCAGTATTTATCTGTTACACACTTAAAACTATTTACTTCATGGTGAACAGAAAATAAAAATTCTAAACAAAGTTATGTTGTGATTTAAGATGTGATTCCTCAATTCCTCCAACAATCAGTCTTAATACTTTAAATTTAAGTTGTGCCATTACTGAACAAGTTTACCAAAGTACCACAGGCAAAACTATAGAGTTGGCTAAGGTTCGAATAGTTATAGACTGTGTCATGAAATTTTTGCATATGTTTGGAATTCAATATAGTTTTATAAAATTGATTTGGAGAAGATTAAAAATATTTCTTTTTGGCTCAGCAGTTAAAGGTGCTTGTTTGCAAAGCCAGATGCACAAAGTGGAGTATACATTTGGAAAATATTTGCAGTGGCAAGTGGCACTGCCGTGCCAGTTCCCTCTTTTTTCCATGAGATTGTCTTCTTCTTTTCATTATATCATGCCAATTTAGTCCAGTTCCTCTATTCTTTGGGTATATTAAATATAGCTGAATTAATTTCAAAAACTTACTTATAAATTGAATGGACATCTTATGTAGCTTTTAAAAGTGCTAAATCTCCTCTATCTCTCTCTCTCTTTCTCTCTCTCTCTCTCTCTCTCTCTCTCTCTCTATATATATATATATATATATATATATATATATATGTGTGTGTGTGTGTGTGTGTGTGTGTGTGTGTGTGTGTGTGTCCCAACTCTGATAAGCTTTAAAAAATGTAAAATTTTTATATCTTCACATTCAAGCCAAAAATATTACTACATAATATAGATTTCTTATTTATTTTCAATTCTGTTAGCAGATCTTTTGTTCTTAGTTTACTCTCTATAGCCTCATGAGACTTGAATATGTAAAGTCTACTTTTGTTAATATCAGACTTTTCCAGATGTCAGAATATTGTAATTTGTTTTATACAAAATCCATGATATTTGGCTATTAATAAGCATAAATCACCATGCCTGGCTAAAGCTCTATATTTTTAAGGTGGTTCTTGTCTTGTTCATGCTGGTTTTGTTGTATGATTATCACTGAGGTTATAATCTAAGTCTTATAAAAAAGTGACTTATTGTGATTTTGTTCTTGGAAAAACTGAAAAACCCCCCAATGTCTTAGGAAAAGCCACTATAGACAAACAATGTTATCATAGTTTATCTAAGCTTTATGTAACATTCATAAATATTTAAGTTAAGCCTTAAAATAGTGCAATGGTAAAAGGCACTTATTTAAAAAATTGTTTTATGTCTGTCATATTATTTTTAATGTATGTTAAAATTGGGCTTGCTTAACTCAACAATGACCAGATTTTATTTTATTCTTGAACTCTGTATAGTCAATCTCAGTCAAGGTTTCACTTAATTAATTGTCTCATTTCTGGTATCTTAAGATTTTTTTTTATAATTTTTATAAAGATATTGATACTTAAAATATGAAGCTGCCTCCTTATCACCTGCCCTGAAGGGAGACCCATTGACCACATTATGCAACCTCTGCCATAAAAACTCATCATCACTATGGACAACATGAAAAGTTAACCTTTGTTTCTTATCATTAACAAAATGCTGACATGTTAGGACATGACAGCCTCCCAAAATGGAGTCACCAAGGACAGCAGGGTGGCAACAGAGACTTATCTATATTCCTCAAGAAACGGCCCAGCAATTATCTCTTCCTTGGCTAACAATGAGCCCAGGTCATGATTTCCTGAAAAGTAGACCTGAAGACATTTTGGATATTTTGAGACTATAAATGACTGTCATGGAGGTCTGAAGTTTGGGATAAAATTATCCCAAGATTGTGACCAGCCCAGATGGATGGCTGGAATTGAAAACCCAGAGACTTCATCTCTGGTTATGGATATCAGAATTGGAACTGAAGAGGTTTGAGGTTTAGCTGATGCTTATTGATTTTTCATTGATCCAACCACTCATCATTATTCTTTTTTGTAATAGAAATGTTTACTCTGGCACATTATGTGTTGGAAATATTTAACTTGTGTTTTGACTTCATAGGACTCAGTGTTGAAAGACATTCGTAAATCTCAGAAACAACTTTAGATGTTTGAACAATGTTAAAGTTGGTAAAGACTATGTGACCTTTGACACTGGGCTGAGTACATTTTTGCATTATGAGATTATCATGATTCTATGGGGCAGGGTTGGAATACAGTGGTTTAAATTCAAAAGCATATACCTCATAGCCTCGGGCATGTTTTGATTAATATTAAGTTTCCTATTTAGTCTTCAGCAGGTAGAGCTCTGCTGAAGGAGGTGTGTTACTGGGGATATATCTTGAGTTGAGCCCGACTTGTGTGAAGTTGTGTGAAGAACCAGCTTGACCTATGGTGGTTCATGCTTGCTGATTGCTGATTTTTCTCTCTCTCTCTGCTATGGATGTATGCTGAAGGAAGATACCTTCTTCTGCCATGATGAAACTTCCCCTGGAATCTAAAAGTCAGAAATAAATGTTTTCCTCCCATAAAGTGCTTCTGGATGGTGGTTTATTACAGCAACGAAAGGGTAACTGCAATACCACATGTCATGTGAAATATTTTATAGGTATATATCCACATAAATGTATGTGACTTTTACACCTAACTTACAAACAACTGAGTAAATTTATTTTGAATATGTTACTCAAATTTATAAAATTTTAATTTTAAGACTACTGACTACTCATGCATCACACGAGTCAAAACAGTTTTTCAATTAAGATCCCCACTCAAACATTTTATATTAAAAGTTGAAATAGTATTTTAAAGGTCTATTATTTACTTCTTACTTCCCAACTTAAGAGTTTAGCACATTCTGTTCTATCTTCAAAGCCAGGATTTGCCAGAGAAGACTTTCACACAAACTCTGACCTTGTTTTCTATATTCACATCTCCTTCTCTGGCTCTAATTTTCCTGTCTTTCTGACTCACACGATGACAAGGGAGGCCTTCTCAAGTACAATTGATGGAGAGTACAAACACTCAGAGGTTGTCCGCAGACCTCCACATGTGTGCCATGGCTCATGTGCTCATACCTCACACATATGACAAATACATACGATGCACATACATAGTAATATAATCATTGCAGTTACCTTCATGTGGCTTCCTCAAAACTCTCAACCAAAAGCAGCTTATGAACAAGTTTCAGTATCAAACCTAGAATCTCTGCTTCATCCTTCATTATTAGTTATGTACACAGTGTGTATGCAGTAATGTTGATACTATCATTAGCCTCCTCCCTGTCCTCCCCCCTCTGAAGGCACCCTTCTCATTGGGTAATATGGGTCATGCATTGTGGGTTTAGCCATCAGTTATGGGTAAGAAGCAATGTCTCTGTGCATAGTGACCCAACATTGTGACTCTAACATTCTTTCTGCCTCCTCTTCTGCAAATTTCCCTAAACCATGTTGCATTCATTTTAGGTCTGCTTCAGTGATGAGGTCTTGGAAACCTCTATGTCTCTGGATATCTGGTTTGGTAGTAGTTGAGTGTTTTCTGTGTCTACCTCTGGACTTCACCCTTATGCTGGTACCAGGTTCACCAAGAAAGCAATATTCTTGCTCATTTCTCCAATTACTCTTGGTTTTAGCTGGGGCCCTTTTGAGATGTGATGGGCTGGTTGTCTCCTTAGGATCTGCATCCATCTGAAAAAGAGAAGCAAATTTTCCAACGGGGAGAGACTTTTTTTTAATTTTTTTTATCTGCTGGTGTTAAAGGCTACTGTATCCTCTGGTTCCCTTTGTCTCTTCTATTGCATTTGGTTTTCCTAGAGGCATCTTAAAAGGTAACTGAAACCTAGCTGCCATCGCTATTGTGCCGCATTTCTGGTGGTGTCAGAGAACTTTGCTACAGGCATGTGATTACAGGGCCTCTTGCAGCGAGTCTAGGCCCTGGGCTGTGATATTCACATTGCTTCAGGAGTGGCTTCCCATTGTGAGGGAGAATGTCCATGGTAAAACTCCGGATGGTTAGGTTCTAGTAAGATGGGTTCCTTCGAAAGGAAAGTTTTGTAAGGAGAACAGAATGCTTTCCCTGTTTCCAAAAAGTCGTCTTTTCTCTAGTGCATTACAAGTACTAGGCTTAGGAGAATCCTCTCAGATCTTGCCCTGAGAACATGGAGAGGCACCTGCATATTCCAACAAGTGGGAATGTTGCTTCTCTACATGATATCCCTGGTTTTTGATGCCAATATTGTAAATATTCAGGCTCGTGCATAAGGCCCACCTAGTGATGCTCTGATTATCAGTGAGCTTTGCCTGCCTTGTACTAAATCCAGCATGGGTTGTTGCACCAAGGCTGCTGTGCGAGTCACCTGTAATCCTCTTTGTGTACCAGTGTCTCCAGTTTAGAGGATAAGAAAAGTTGTTGACATTAAAGATTTTTAGAATATTTTCCCTTTTCTTCTGCTTGTCAGGATGGGAGTGATGCAAATACTTAGTGTCCTAGTTGTTTCTCTCCCTCAGTACCGTGTAAGGACACGAAAGAAAGACAGGCATTGAAAGTCAGAAATGAACCCTCATCATAAACACACCATGCATTCTTCTTGACTTCTGACTCTGCCCTCCAATAAGTTGCTGTTGTTTAAGCAAGCCTGTGTATTGCATATTTTTACAGAAACCAAAGCTAAGTCATAGATGTTACAATTGCGTTCTGTTGGTATTGAAAATATTGCCTTGATTAAACTTTTTTGTCCTACATGAGCACTTGCTGATTTATATACTTTGTATTTTTATATATACTTCATAACTACTTTATACCTTTCAGAAACATAAATACTAATGTTAGAAGCTAGGAATAATATACAATTCAAAGGAGACAGCATTTTCTGAAGGTGTATTTGCCCTTCACCCAATACACCATGTACTTTTTGAATTAACTAGTTCTTCTTTTTCTTTCTGTTTCCTCTTCTCTTAAAATTAGAATGTTTTATACTTATTGTCACCCCACAGATATAAGAAAAATGCTCCAATTATCATTTGGGAATGATTTTTCATACTATATGCACATCAATGCTTCCAAAGAGAAGACATACCTATTTCAAGACTTCTATTAAAATTACAATTTAAACAGTCCTCATTTGTGTCAAAATTGTTTAGTCTGCCTGAATTGCCCCAAGAAAAATATGCTAAGGAGGCTTTAAAAAAGGAAAAATTCTTGTTATTCAACTCATATGCTCCTCCTGAGAATTTCTTTAAACACATCTATTTTAAGAACCTGTGGGGAAATTTACATTTTATTCAGAGTTGTTGTAAACACGAAAGAGAAAGAAGCTCTGCATAGAGCTGCTGAGCAGCAGTGCATTCAATATCTCCGTAACCCCTTAGTGCCTGTTTATACACTTGTAATGTTTCCCTCAGAAGTATTTACAAAAAGAAAAGAAACAGGATGACAGAAGCATGACTCATGGTCTGCTCATACACCATGTTCCAATAGATAAATTGTCATAAGACAAATACAAGTCTAAGTACTATAAACCTACATCTACATTAATAAATAAGCCATGAATCAATATCTAGTAATTTTTAAAATAAATATTCATATACTTAGTTCCTCGTCCATATGGCTACTAATATAAAATGTGAATGAAAGGAATTAAGTTATTTATACACTAGAAAGTTGGAAAAGGACCCAAAACTTAAGCACCCACATACAAAACTATACACACATGTAACCTCAAGCATATATATGTGAAACTGTGATACAAACACTATTATGTGATTCCAGCTTTCAAATAATGATGAAGGCAGTTATTGGCTCTCAGTTTTATAAAGGTGAGGGATAAAACTGATCATCTGAGTAGACAGTTGGATATGAGGCCTTGAGATGGCACATTGACATTCCAGACCAAGGGGACCATAGTTGCTGAGTACTTGAATGTGGAAGGTCTTCACCAACCCACAGCAGATTTAGGGGACTGGAACATTTCTCTAGCAACATCCAATGCTTCATGAACATGCTTGATAACAGTGATTCTTAAATTTTACATTTTCTCATATTGTTGAAATTTTAAATATAAATCCAGGTATAAGCTTATTCCTGTGATTTAATAGAAGTATAATATTTACAATAGTAGTTCTGACACTGAATATCTGTGTACTCTGAGCTAGGCTAAGATTAGTATTTTATTTAATTTTAGTCTTTTGTGATTTGGGAAGATATTGCTGGATCATATATCACATTTTGTATGTGCCTATATTTGCTAATTGTTAACCTTCCAAGAGAAAGGAAATTGCTCTTGCGAAATATAACAAGTCCTAGGGCTGGAGAGATGGCCCAATCAGTGAAGTATTTGCCAACAAGCAAGAAGATCTGAGTTCAGATAAGATCCCCAGTACTCATATAAAAAGCCAGATGTGCTAGTACATATCATTAATCCTAGCACTGGGGACAGGTAGACAATAGGATCTCTGGAGCATTCAGGATAGATAGTCTAATCAAATCAGTGCACTCCAGATTCAGTGAGACCTTGTCTCAAAAAATAAGTAAAAAAGAGGCCCAAGAAGACACCCAGCAACTCCCCCAGACCTCATTACACACATGCAGACATAGGCATGTACACCTGCACCTCCAATGTGTCCTACCCACACAGACACACATACACACATGCACGCATCACACACACACACACACACACACACACACACACACACAAATCCTCCACATTTTTAATTATGAACATGAATTTGTTCTACTGGAAGGACCTCCGAGACATCAAAGAAATTGCCTCAGCAAAACACTTTGGTTTTAGTGGTGACTGCTTGAAAATGATGTTATGTATAATCTTAACAATATAATTCAAATTATATTGTCTGCCACATTCCTTCATAGGTACGGAAATAATGACAACAGAAGTGTTCATCCTTTGAATTAAAAATAAATATAAACAATCATATTAAAACACCCAGGAAAAAGAAACATTAGATCTAAGAACTAATTCTCTGATTCTACTAGGAGCTGTCCACATCACCCATTATTAATTTATGGACCCACTGTACTTTCCTTTAACGTTGCCTGTGCTACCTTCTTCCCCACACTAAGACTGAGGCATCTATTCCAAAACCTCCTAGAAAGATTACACTGAGAAGGAGACTAATAATGTTCTGTCTTTAAAATTTTAGGTAATACTTCAAATTAATAAGCAGCATGAAAACCACAATTTTGCCTGGCAAAAAGAGCTCAGCAATTTGAAGTAAAAATGACTAATATTAAAAGAGATAAATTTTTCTTTTTTAATTTTTATTTGTTTTATTTTATTTTATTTTTTTTTAACAGTCAGTTTGGTACCATTATTAGGCTCATCCATGACCTACCCCCTCCCCTTGGCCCCTCCTTGTTGAGGTACACCGGTCATGCATTGTGGAGTTAGCCCACAGTTATGGGTATTCTAAATGTCTCTGCATATCATGACCCAACATGTGGCTCTGACATTCTTTCTGCCCCCTCTTCCGCAAAATTTCCCTGAGCCATGTTGGGTCTGCTTCAGTGATGAGGTGTTGGGGGGCTCTGAGGCTCTGGCTCTCTGATTTGGTAGGAGTTGATTTTTCTCTGTGTTGATCTCCTTCCCCCTTGTGCTGGTATCCGGTTCATCAGGAAAACAGTGCCCTTGCTTGTTTCTCCAATTTTTCTTAGTTTCAGCCGGGGCCCTTTTGAGGTATGATGTGGTGGCTCTCTCCTTAGGATCTACATCTATCTGAAAAAGAGAAGCAGATTCTCCAACGGAGAGTAAGTTAGCATCAGGACAAATGAGATAACCCCTTTTTTTATAGAGAATTTAATAGGTGTAGGCCCTCTTGTAGCCCACAATTGACGGTAGCTTGATATTGGAGAGTGGGTTTATGTTTGGATATGGTTCTGACTTGTTTCCCAGCTCCAGCTATGGGTTTCATACCAGTGAGGGGATCAGTTAGCCGAATTGAGAACAGTTGGTTCCCCACCATGGCTGAGTGCCACCACTGCACTTGTGTGGGCATCACAAGTTATTTGCTGCTAAGTAGGTTAGACCATGCGTTGCTTCAACAGATATTGGTCATATTCCCCCAGTCGCCCATGTAGCACCTTCTGGCACTAGACGCGCTGACTGTCTGGGGACTGACTCTCTTCCAACTTCCAGCCATGCCATTCTAATTTGCATGTCAATCACATAAAGTGTCTTCAGCAGTAGGATCTTATCACTAGCCTTTGGTGGGTCATCAAGTACTCTGACAGAAATCTGTCTGTCTTTTAGGAAACCTTGTAGGTCTCTCTGATCAAAAGCTCATTGTGGATGATAGCCCCATGCTGGTTCTGGGAGTTACATGTCAGTGCCCACTAAGAAAATGAGGAAAAAGATAACTAATATACAAGAGTTAGAGATAAAAGAGAGAGGGAGAGGGGAAGTGAGGGAGGGAAGATGTAGAAGATTAAGGTTAGTCTTGATCATACCCTCTCCAGTGTCTTGTGGTTCAGGTGTTCTCTGTAAGGGCCTGGTGAAGGATCAGCCATTTGGTCTGTCTTTTAGTAAGTAGAAAATTATGGTACCATTGCCATTTGGGTCTAATTTGTGTTTCCCACTCCTTTGATGCCCTCCTTTCCCTCCCCTTCCATCCTAGTGGCTAGTCTAGGAGGTGCTTGCTGGGTATGTAAGGTATCTAAAAGAGATAAATTTTAAACAAAAGAAAGAGTTTAGGCATCAGTTTTATAGCAGTAGTGAACTGTAGGATGAGTCAGATAATCCAAAAATAGAAATTCACAACATACTCCTAGAACTGCCATTGAAGAAAAAGGTTACCTTGCAAGGCCAATGTATTCATCTCTGTTTCTGAAGACAGCAGTGTATAGAACTGACATCTAATACTTGGTCAGCAACTGTAAGAAAAGAAACATAGTTGTTCATATTCTCACAAGATTCATGACAGACTTTCTTATTGCAAACTTCATTTATTTATTTACTGGTTTATTTGTATGTGCACAAATGAGGCCCATTTGCTTCTGTGAATGAACACCAAACTCTTGTGTCACTTTTTGCCCCCAGCTGAGTGGCTTGGGAATTGAACTCTGACCAGCAGGCTTTGCAAATGTAATTACCACCTTTCTGTGACAAAATACCTAACCAAAAGTAGCTCATGAGAGATAAGTTTTTAATTTGGTTTATACTCTCAAGGAGAAGCTGCATGATGGTAGGAAAAATCATGGCACAAGCAGAGGCTGGACATCACATTCTGCCACAGCAGGTGGAAAACAGCAACAGGAGAATGAGCTGAGTTCTGGCAAGAGACAGTTGGCTCTAATACACCTGCCCAGCTGCTACCATTTGGGGACCAAGCATTCAAAACACATGAGTTTATGAGAGTACCTCTGATTCAAACCACCACAGCAAGCAACTGTTTTTATCTGCCTGAGCCATCTTGCTAGTCCTTATGAAAGTTTTTTCAACAGCCACAGCTTACACAACATGTAGAATAGAAAGGCAATGGCACTCACTCTTACTCTGATTTGTGGATGCCTTCTCCACCACGGCCTTTCATTCTTCTGTTTAGTTAACAGAATTCAGATGATTATCTTGGTACTGGATGATGCTCCAGGCGCTTTTAGTGCAATGAGTGTTCCTCAACCTTTAGTAAACAAAGGTGTTACCCAGAGAAACTGAAAAACTGTATTTTGTAGGTCAATACACCTGTAGTACATACTGAGATTCTGTCCAAAATAAACTGCCTGGTGAGGGCAGCACTTTGGTCTCAAAACCAGATTTTCTCTGGTATGTTATGCACGTCATGTTACGACCTTGAATAATCTGCACATGTGCATAACAATACATTTTAAGTCCCAGTGCCCATTCTTCAATACTTCTTGCCAGAGAAATGAGAAAGATATTTTAGTGAGTCTGGGATGGGAACAAGGGTTCAGTATGTTTTTAAAACCTCCATGTCATTTTTTCATATGCCTAAGAACAGTGGAGTACAAAATTGAAGAAGGGAAAACCTTCAATAGTAACTCTTGGGAAAGACAGAAACCAGTGGAGGGAAAAATGGTCTGTCAATCCAATGGTTGTGAATGCAAGACTCAGCCAGTTTGGTTAACATCCTCCTTTTGATTTTACTTTCCTGTGAAGTACCAGTAATTACTATTTGACTTTAAAAACTTCAGAAAAAGGCAGTCTCTATGAAAATAACTCACTTTTAATTTAACATGCAGATTTTCCTAATCATTTCATAGTACAAAAATCAAAGAAATGTTTCATTAAACAGAAAAATACTTATAAATCTGCTTTTAAAAAATGTTGCTTCACATGAAAATGAAGGAGATAAAGAACTCTGATGTAATACTCTTCACTAGAAATTTCACGCACAACTTGTATCCCAATGCTATGAGGAACCTAGGTAAAGCACCAAATTGTTTTCATTCTTAGTCTTTCAGAATACATTATGTAAAATATATACTGGTCGTATGATATGGGAAGAATCTTTGAATATAGACTAAAGATAAATTCAAGAGATTATCTATCCTGAATACTCATACTACACACTAATATTTCTGCCAGATGAGAATGCAGTCTACCTTAAATTACCACCAGAGAAATCAATTTGCCATCCTTCCAAAACCTAATCAATTGCATTTATTAAGTTTCTAGGATTTGTCATTTTATATATTTTAAATATGTTGCACTTAACCCAACTTGGCCTTAACCAGAGTGAAAAAAAATATGACTCCTCTCAAACTTGAAATTAATCATGCATATTAATAATGTAGTAAATTCATCTTATAAGAATTAGCTCCTCTGTGGAACAATTTTGGCTCATGAATTAAATCTGTCAGTTTGGCGCTGGAGGGGCAGCACAGCAGTTAAGGAGCTTGCCTGCGAAACCCAAGGATGAGGTGCAACTTCCCACAACCCACATAAACCAGGTGCATGTGGTGGCACATGTGTCTGGAGTCCATTTCCAGTGACTAGAGGCCCTGGAACACCCATTTTCTCTCTCTTTCTCTCTCTCATAAATAATTAAATAAAATATTTTAAATCTGTCCATCCGGCTCTCCATTATATGTCTCCAGTTCTGAAGAATATGTTTTTAGTGTATATCTATTTTATGTGATACTAAGATTCATAATGTCATTTTCATACAATTATATCATGGATTTTAACATATTCATCCTTCAAGACCCTCTTCTCTTTCCTAACATTGTTTATCCCCTCAGGCCTTCTCAGGTATTCTCAGGTGCACAGGAAGCACTCTTAACCGCTGAGTTCCTTTCCTCTTGTATTCTTGTCTTGCTGCTTAAGCTTCAAGAGCTACCCTGAATGGAGAAATTGGACAACTTTGCTGCATTCCTGATTGTAGAGAAACTGCTTTGAATTGTTCCACATTTAGTATAGTGAAGGTTACACATTTGAAATGTAGTCTTTATTATGTTGAGGTACATCATTAAGTTATGTATTTGAGTATGCTCTGAATTTTTTAGGTATATATCTGTAAACTTCCATCTTAAAACTGTTTCCATTAAATACATTTGTTCTGATACACTGCATTTTAATTTCATTAATTTTATTATCTTTAGTTACATATACAGTTTTAAATATCACTATGGCATTTTCAAATACAATTTGTTTGGATTATTTCTCCTACCCCCACCCCTTATAGCACCCATTCCTCCATCATATCCTATATTCTTATTCCTCACAATACCAATCCCTCTATCATGTTCATTTCATGCTACTGTAAAAGTAAGTATTATTCTGGTATTTCACCATTAACTAGATCTGTTTTAGGAAGCCACATCATACTTTAATTAAGAGATATATTTTTATCCAATAGTTAACAATAGTTACCAAAGTTCTAGAGTTTTTGCTTTTCACTACTGACCATGCATAAATGTGTTATGAGGATCTGGATTTATGGCTCATTCATTAATAGCACCACCTGAGCAAGCATGCAGGCCTAAGGAGACCTGAACCTGACAAACTTTGAATTCCTAACGCACAAGTAAACAGCTCTTATGTAGCCATGCATGCCTGTAACTTCAATCCCGTAGGGAGCAGAGACAGGAGAACTGCTGGTGGTCCCAAAATAGCAAGGTCTGGAATCATTGACAGAATCATACTCAAGGAAGACAATGGGGATGTGATGGAGAAAGGTCACCCAACATTCTGCTCTGGCCTCTGCTCACATGGACAAGGGACATGCACATCGGCACACACAGGCAAGTGATATGCATCACCACACACTACAACACACAAACTACATACACAAAAATGGATAAAAGCCTGATATTAACACTTATAATACGATTTTTGTTCACATTAGTATTTCTAATTCTCCATCATATGGATGGGAGTATGTGTGTGTGTGTGTGTGTGTGTGTGTGTATCTTATTGCTTGGGCTTGGACATCTAGTAGTATGTTGAAGAACAGAAATGAGAGTGGGCATCTCTACCTTGTTCCTGATATCAATGACAATTCTGAGAGTCTTTCCCCATTAAGTACTTTTGGTCTTTAGGTGCTTTATGTATAGTCTTTAGTATGTTGAGATATTAATTATCCATGCCTATTTTCTCTAACCTTTTGATCATGAAGTGATGTTGTATTTGGTTGAAGGCCTTTTCTGCGTCTATTGAAATGGTCATGTGTTTTTTATGATTAAGCTTATTTATGTGGTATATTACATTGACAGATTTCCATATGTTGAAGCAATTGTGCATACCTGGGATAAAGCCTACTTGATCAAGGTGGGTAATGCTTTTGATGTGTTGTTGAATTCTGTTTGTGAGGATTTTGTTCAGGTTCTTTGCATCTAAGTTCATCAGGGAGATAGGCCCATAGTTTTGTTGTTCTTTCTCTATCTGGTTTTGGTATTAGGGTGATACTAGCTTCATAAAAGAAGTTGGAGAGCTTTCCCTGTTCTCCAATTATGTGGAACAGTTTGAGAAACATTGGTTTCAGATCTTTCATGAAGGTTTGATAGAATTCAGCTGAATAGCTATCTGGTCTTGGACTCTTCTTTTTGGGGAGATTTTTTATTACCTTTTCAATCTCAATGACTGTGATAGGATTTTTTAGGAGATTAATCTGCTCTGAGTTTAGTTTTGATAGGTGGCATGTGTCCAGGAATTTATCCATTTCTTCTAGATTATCCAGTTTTGTGAAGCAGAGATTTTGGAAGTAAGTCCTGATGATTCTTCCAATTTCACATATGTCTGTTGTGATCTCTCCTTTTTCATTTCTGATTTTGCAAATATCAGACTTCTCTCTCTCTCTCTCTCTCGCTCTTTTTTTTTTTTTTTTTTTTTTTTTGCTTGATCAATTTGGCCAGAGGTTTATCAATCTTGTTTATTTTTTCAAAGAGCCATCTCTTTGTTTCATCACTTTCCTTAATTGTTTTCTTAGTTTCCAGTTCATTAATTTCTGCTCTGATTTTGATTATTTCTTTCCATCTGGTGCTTTTTTCGGTTGGATTCTTCTTGTTTTTACAATACCTTTAGAATGATGGTGAGGATATTGATTTGGCTTCTCTCTGTTTTTGTTATGAAGTCATTTAGTGCTATTAATTTTGCCCTAAGGACTGCTTTCATTGAATCACATAAGTTTGGGTACAATGTGTTCTCATTGTCATTCAATTCTAGAAATTTTACAATTTCATTTTTTATTTCATCTACTACCCATTTATTGCTTAAAAGTGTGTTGTTCAGTATCTAGGACCTGTGGAGTTCCTGGCACATCTCTTGTTGTTAATTTTTAGTTTCCAGCATTGTGGTCTCATATCATGCAGGAAATTATGTTGACTTTCCTAAATAAATTGAAGCAGACTTTATGACCCAGTATATGATCTATTTTGGAGAAGGTCCCATAGGCTGTTGAGAATAATGTGTACTCTGTCCATTCTGAGTAGATTGTTCTGTAGATGTCCATTAAGTCTAGTTGATCTGTGTTGTTGAGCTCTCTTACTTCCCTGTTGATTTTTCTGTTTGGATGATCTATCCATTGATGATAGTGGGGTATTGTAATTCCCAACTATGATGGTGTTGTTGTTTGTTTCTCTTTTGTTGTCACATAAGTTTTGCTTTATGAATTGTGGTGCACCTGCATTTGGTACATAAAGATTGGCGATTGTGATATCCTCTAATTGAATCATTCCCTTGATGAATAAGAAGTGGCCTTCTTTATCTTTTTAATTTTTTTTTGTTTTTATTTTTATTTATTTATTTGAAAGTGACAGACAGAGGAACAGGCAGATACAGAGAAATAGAGAGAGAGAGAGAATGGGCACACCAGGGCCTCCAGCCACTGCAAATGAACTCCAGACACATGTGCCCCCTTGTGCATCCAGCTATCATTTGTCCTGCAGAATTGAGCCTTGAACCAGGGTCCTTAGGCTTCATAGGCAAGCGCTTAACCACTAAGCCATCTCTCCAGGCCACCTCCTTTATCTTTTTTGATTACTTTTGGCTTGAAGTCTATTTTAACTGATATTAGTATAACAACACCTGCTTTTTTCTCATTTCCATTGGAATACCATTCCACTTGGAATATCATTTTCCACCCTTTCACCCTGAGGAGATGTTTATCTTTAGTGGTGAGGTGAGTTTCTTGAAGACAGCAGATTGAGGGTTCCATTTTTCTGGTCCATCCTGTTAACTTGTGTCTCTTGCTGGGTGAATTAAGGCCATCAATGTTAGGAATAACAAATGTGAGGTTTTATTTAACCCTGCCAGGTTGTGGTGCTTTATGTGGTTTGGTGTTTTGTTGGACTTCATAGTTTGTTGAGCCTTCTCTAGGTTTTGTTATTGTGATATTCTTCTTATAGGCTCTTGAGATTGGTTATTTCATTCTTCTTTGTGGAGAAATCCTTGAATTACTCTCTGTAGGTTTGGCTTTGTGTTCATATAGTTGTAGAGCTGACTTTTGTTGTGGAAAGTTTTTATTTATTTCTTTATTATACCATCTATTGTGAGAGATACTTTTGCTGGGTAGAGTAGTTTGGGCTGGAAGCCATAGGTTCTTAGACTTTGCAGTGTTCCATTCCAGGCCCTTCTATCTTTCAGGGTTTCTATTGAGAGCTCTGAGGTAATTTTGATAGGGTTACCTTTATATGTAATGTGTTGTTTCTCCCTTGCTATTTTTTAACACTTTCTCTTTGTTTTAGTTGTTTAGAGTTTTAATGATAATATGTCTTGGAGAGATTCTCCTTTCATATGGTCTGTTTGGAGTTCTGTTAGCTTCTTATATCTTGATGGGCCTCTCTTTTGAGAGGGTGGGAAAGTTTTCTTTGATAATTTTGTTGAATAAGTTGTCCATGCCTTTGGTCTGAATTTTTTCCCCTTCCGGTATACCCATGATCTGAATGTTGGGACATTTACGGATATCTCACAGTTGCCTTGTGTTCTATTCACAAACTTTTTAAAAAATATATTTTTATATTTTTGGTTTTTTGAGGTTTTTCTCACTCCGGTCCAGGCTGACCTGGGATTAACTATGTAGTCTCAGGGTGGCCTCGAACTCATGGTAATCCTCCTGCCTCTGCCTTTCCAGTGCTGGGATTGAAGGCATGCGCCACCACACCCAGCTTTATTCACAAACATTTTTGAACTTATTCAAGTTTTTGGACTCACTAACTGTTTCTTCTGTCTTGTCTTCCAATTCTGAGGTTTTGTCTTCTACATGACTGACTCTGTTCTTGAGGGCTTCTAGAGAGGTTTGGACTTGTTCAATTTGGTTTGAATTTTCTATTGTCTTTTTCTGTACAATATCCATCCCTCTGTTGAGTTCCCTTTTCAGGTCATTTTCTGATTTTTCTTAATGCTTCTTGGAATTCATCCTCACAAGTATTTATGTCTTTAGTCTTCATTGAGGTTAGTTAGCTTATTATTGAGATCCTCTTTCTTTTTCTTTTGTCTCTCCTTAAGATCACTTAACTTTCTTTGGAAGTCTCTCTCTCTTTCTCTCTCTCTCTCTGACTCTTTTTAATTAGGCCCAACCTAGTGAGGATAGCATTCACACAGTTGTTGGTCTTTCACTGATTTTCTGCAAGTTCTGCCAATTGCTTTGTCAGAGTCACATACCATGTGTCTTCATTTTGGGAATCTGATCCTATTGTCTCTTCTATGTTTTAATTAGAGACTTCCATTGTGGGACTGGGCAAACTTGTCGGGGTTCCTTATATTTGATGTTTCATGTTGTTCCTTTTGCAATATAGTTTGCTCATCACAGTGTGGGAATCTTATTTCAGGAGGAAGCTGTAGTTCACCCATGAAGTGTCTTCAGTGACTGTTCCCTTTTATGTTTTACTAGATTAGGCTTTTGATAGCAAGGTGGCCTGTCTGTTCAGGAGGGAGGGGTCAGTGTGGCCCTTGTGGGGACCCAGAGACTAGTGGTGAGGTGGAGAGAGGAGCCTAGAGATGGCATGGTCTCACAGGCAAGTGGTAGGGCAGCAGGGGTGGGGTACAGGGAGAATAGGATAGCACTGTCCCATTAGTGGGTGTCAGTGCAGGGAGATGGGATGACATGTACCTGGTAGCATGGTGGGACAGGGGGAATGGGATGGTGCAGACCCATTGACGGGTGACGAGTTTGGGGAATGAGACAGCGCGGACCCAGTGGCATGGACCTGGTGGTGCAGACTCTGTGTCTTGAACTCAGTGGTGGCCCAATTTAGTATTTTTATGAAGGAGGACTTTAGATAGTCATGAATCCAGGACACATGCTGAAAATTTTTTATTATTATTTTTTCATTATGCTATCTAAAACTACTGTAAATCACCTTGATTCTACTTTGATTCTTACGGAGAGGGTGGGGAATTTTAAATGAGTATAGCTCACATGTTATGTTGCATGTGCCCTTCACATACTAGATGATAATTTAAACATAAACAAGATTTACAGTAATCATTTACATTTAGTGGTTGATTTTTATATAACCCATAAGAAAAGTTATGGCAAATGAGGTATAAAATAATTAGGATAAGAAAGACAAGTTAAAATAGTATTACCAGAAAAACACAACTATATCTTTATGTAACTTCACAGAATGACATTAAGCATAACTATTTGAAAAATTGAAATCTAAAATATTCATGTTAATCATTTCCAAGGTGATGCTGATATGCCATTTTCTCTGCCAGAAAGACAAAATAGCAAGCAAAAATTTATGCTTTGTACCTTTGGCTGGATGTCATTCCTAAGTGCTTGGATGAGCACAGTATGCAAGCTGTAGTCTTATGCAATAAACTGTAGTCACAGAGTGATGTTAAATGTTCTATCATACTCTCTGTATGTTTAGTACATTGTCTGCACTATAACACCCCAGAATAGCATGTTCTCTCAAGTTATCAGTTCTATATGATGCTAATAGTTATGTCACAAAATATTAAAATTTTCCTTTTTAAATTTAATGATGTATAACTTAAGAAAGCATGTTGACTCTTCCCAATTACTTTCTCTAGGCAGACTTAAAATCATTCCCATTGATTGGAACACAAGAAAACATCAGGGAATCTAATAATGGAAGCATATGGCCCAGGTTAGTTTTCCCTTGTCTGAACTGTTGCCAGCTTAAATTAACACCTCCATTGTTGCTTTCTACTATTACAAAAAAGTGTTAATTTCCAATAGTTGTTTTTTAATTGTTTTATTAATAGCATTTATCAGGATTTAATATTATTTAATTTTAAGATGTTCTTTCTCTAATAGAATGTACATTGCACTAGAATGAGAGCAATACTTTTCAGATACATAAATATACATTTATAACTTGATGTCACCAATGACTTTCTCTCTTCTTATAATCACTTTAACCAGTGCTAGTTGGGTTTTATCTATTTTCCTCCTAAAGTAGCTTTTAAAACAAAAATTAAATACTTCTGATCAAACTCACTGTAGTCTGCCCTTAGGTGAGGTCATTTAATCCCATTTCTATAAATATTTTTTGATTCATGGGAAATTATTATTCTGCCTCATTCTTACATTAGACAAACAACTACTTCGATGACTTTCCACATATATGTCATAACAGAAAAAAAAAGATTTTTTTCTTTGAATACCTGTTTAGTATTAACTTTCAAGTATTTCTTATTCAGTTTTTCACCAATTCAAGCCAATATTTTTCAGAAATACATCCTAAATCTATTTTTTTCAAAAGTAATCACACCCTAATCTAAAGGTAATAACATTTCTCCTTCATCCTATAATAATAGCTCATATATTTTACATGTATTATTATTAGTTCCCTGATTCTAGTGTTGCTCCTAAGGCTCCAACAAAACACTTTTTTAAAGTCAACATTAACACTTAAAATGGAGTAAGAGGGGCTGGAGAGATGGCTTATTGGTTAAGCACTTGCCTGTGAAGCCTAAGGACCCCAGTTCCAGGCTTGATTCCCCAGGACCCACGTTAGCTGGATGCGCAAGGGGGTGCATGAGTCTGGAGTTCGTTTGTAGTGGCTGGAGGCCCTGGTGAGCCCATTCTCTCTCTCTCTCTCTCTCTGACTCTTTCTCTCTCTGTCATTATCAACTAAATAAATAAAAATAAACAAATAAAAATTGAGTAAGATCCACATTGTTTAATTTATATTCATATTTGATTTTTATTCAAAAGTATTATATCAAAGCATCATTATTCATTTAATAAGAATGACTTGAGGTAAATAAAAAAAATGAATATTTTGAGTTAAAGATGAGAATTGAGAAAACAGAACCTCCTAAGCATCATTAGTGAATAAATGGAAGAAAACATTGGTAGTCCAAAAAAAAGTGAGTGAGGAAGTGTTCATATTATATAGTTTTGTAAGTGGCAGGTAAGAAGCCAAGAGAAAGTGGAAGAGTACCAGCCAAGGGAAGAAGAGGGTGACTAAAGAGAAAGCTCACGTCAGACTGGTGATGGTGGCTTCCTAGAAGTATGTCCTTATCGTTTGATAAGTGCCAATTTATAAGAGATTCTCAGGAGGAAAAGTAAAGTTTGTTTTTATTTATTTATTTATTTTTATTTTGAGAGAGAAATAGAAAGAGGCATATATAGAGCGGGAGAGAATGGGCATACCAAGGCTTCAGCCACTGTAAACAAACTCAAGATGGATGTGCCACCTTGTGCATCTGGCTTATGTGGGTCCTGGGGAATGGACCCTGGGTCCTTTTACTGCACAGGCAAATGCATTAACTGCTAAGCCATCTCTCCAGTCCCAGAGTGAAGTTTTTACTAGTATTTATTTCCTTAAGAAGTGCATGTTGAAGATAGAACAAAATTCTCTAGTATTTTCCTACATTTAAATGAATTTTAAATGCCTTAATTTAAAATTTTTACATAGATACTAAAATATGAATGTTAAGCAGACTTGCAAAGATAAATGCAACTTCAACCTGTGAGATACACTTCCTCTGTAATTAATGACAACAACAGCAGCAAAGTGAGAGCATCAACCACACATAACTCTGACCAGGAGCACACAGAACAGTGTAGGTTTCGTTGGAAATGAAGGTAAAATAAACATTTATTTTCACAAATTCAAGAGAAAATAATAAGCACAAATATTAAAACTTGAAAATATTTTACAAAAGGAACACATATTCCTTGTTGATTAAAATATGTACTTGTTTTTCTCTTTTCATTTATAACCACAGTGCTTTGTGTTGTTCAAGGGAGACTGCTTTTCAAGTAAAACTTTGGGTAATGTATACCATGGAGGAAAAGAACAAAATACAATTGTGACCTTTACCAAACATATTAAAACCACACTTGTTTGAAAAGTAAAGAAACTGAATATTGACAAACATTTTTGTCAAGTTAAATAACCTTTTCTTATTAAGAAGATGTTGCTTTAATGTTTCCAAGGTACTCTGAAAAATTCACACCTGCAGTATAATGTATGCACTCAAATATAAATGCATTTTTCATAATTACTCTGTCAGTCATTTGATGTTTTTAAAACTTATTTTGAATGCATGCATTACAGTTCTCAAAATAAGTATTTCCTAATGATAAATTTTACATTAAAATTTCCTGTGTGACTTGTGCCATTAAAATATTATTGATTTAGTGGCTCCAGACTAATTATATTTGCCTCATCCTCTACTTGGCCTTTATAAAACTTTAATAGAAAAGATATTTTATTAGAAAGACATTTTCCATACTTCACTTGATTCCAATTTTACTTTTCTTTTTGGATGTATTTTCCTATTTTAATCTGAGAACAAAGATATTAGTTTATTACAATGGAACTTAATCTGAATTTCTATGTATATAATCAAAATGAAATGAAATATGCCATATAAATTTAACCTCAAAATAAATACTATAAATTACCACATTAAAACAGAATGCTACTTAGCAATGCCTTTACCATTTCTACTGGTTTATATTTCATGGAAATCATGATTGTAGTACCATTGTTTCTACTCCAAAAAAAACTACTCTGATTCAAAGTTAGAAGTTTTAGAGGGCTTGATTGATAAAAGAAAATTTAATTCCTTAAGAAATATGCCATAAAAATATTTAATTTTTCCAATGCACATTTTATTTTGAAAATGTACATTCAAAAATCAGGACAGTTTCTTAAAATATGATTTCCCAGTGTGGGGAATTTAAAAGACGAAGTAATTTTGTAGATATTTTGTTTAGTTATTTATTTCAGAGAAAGAGAGAAAGTGGCAAATGGGAGAGAAAGACAGAGAGAGAGAGAGAGAGAATGGGCATGCCACTGCAAACTCCAGATGCATACTTCATTTGGGGCACCTGACTTTATGTGTGTGCTGGGGAATCAAACCAAGGTGTTAAGCTTCGTAGGCAAGTGCCTTAACCGCTGAACAACCTCTCCAGTCCTTAAAAGACCAAGTAGCAATGGTCAGCTCAGAAACAGGGAGCATTCTTTCTTCTTTATAATCTTCGTCTTCAGTGGTTGACACAATTCACTTGCTTACACAGTTATAATTGGTCAAACCAAACAGCAAAACTATTGTCTGCTTACACAATCTATAATGAAATCTTCTCTGGTCTTGCCTTTGAAGCCTGCCTTTGTTTATTTATTTTACCCTCTCTATTTGGTTTCAGACATTAATATCTATCACTTGGATTAATGCAATTGTATGGAAACATGTCTTGGTCCATTTTCATGTGTCCCAATCCACTCAAAAGTGACTAGACCCAAGAGAGCAGATGGAGCTAGTGGAGCTGAGTGAAGAAAGCATTTGCCTTACATAATACTTTTACACCTGAATGGATCTTGCCACCTCTATTTACAGCGACTCTCAATTTCTTTCAAAGTTAAATAAAAGGCTTCCAAGTATCCACCAAGACCTTATATAATCTCTTTTCCCCTTAACCTCATATTGATTCTCCATTAAGTCCTACAGTGTCTCTACAGTTTATCAGCCTCTCTGCTAAATTTCAACTAAGCCAGGTATATTCTCATTTTAAGACAGTTGCTCTTCCCTTCAATGTCTACTTGACCAACTTGCTCACTTCTTCCTGTTTTCCGTTTGAGGCATGTTTTTCATGAGATTGACTCACCCCGTATCATTCATTGTTGTCTGTCTCTCCCTTGCACTCCCAGTGCCTCTTAGGCTGCTCTACTTCTACTTAGCTCCTGCCAGTGTAAAACTCAATTTTATTATTTGTTCCATTTATTCAGCTCCTATAATATAGGCTACATAGGAACAAAAATTTTGGCCTTATTTATTTCTTAATATATTACAAGTAGTTAAAAATTAAATGGCACTAGGAATATCTTTTAATGTGAGTATAAATGATCAAACTAAGGACAGATTTCCTTATGACTTAGTGTATTTGACTTGTTAATATTTAAGGAAAAGAAAGTACATATGGCTATTTTCTTGATGTAGGGACTTACTCTAGTCCAGGCTGACTTGGAACTCACTTTGTAGTCTCAGGCTGGCCTCAAATGCACAGTTAACTTCCTACCTTTGCCTCTCACATTCTGGGACTGAAGGCATAGATGGCTACTTTTAAAATTACTTATGAGTATGATACTATTATCTTCTGTCAATTTTATTTTTATTATATTGGTAAAGACTTTCAATTTTACTGTCTTAGTACTTTACACCATTCATTATGGGATAGCAGTTTCTCAATTGTCCAGTAAGGCCCTTCATGTCTCTCAATGGCAAAGGACAATGTAAACTGCCCATGTTGTTGAATTTGATCTGACTCCTTGAAAATTAAGTCAAAAAGAATATGCTTGTTGCAGCCAGGTTCGCATTGCTGATAGAAATCACCCAACCAAGAGCAGCTTGTGGGAAAAGGAGGTTTATTTAGGCTTACAGGCTTGAGGGGAAGCTCCACAATGGCAGGGAATATGGTGGCATGAGCAGAGGGTGGACACCACCCCCTGGCCAACATAAGGTGGACCATAGCAACAGGAGAGTGTGCCAAACACTGGCAAGGGGAAACTGGCTATAATACCCATAAGCATGTCCCCAACAATACATCCTCTCCAAGAGGCATTAATTCTCAAATCTCCATCAGGTGGGGATCTAGCATTCAGAATAACTAAATTTATGGGGGACACCTGAATCAAACCATCACAATGCTTAATCTGATATGACAAACAGGATCATATGTGGTACATTAATTAAAATAGATGTATAAAATAATTACTGATGAAATATTGGTCATGTTTTATATAAAGTATTTTAATAAAAATACACACTATATCTAAACATTCATTAACACAATCTTAAAATAACATTAGCATTGATATTAATTGCATGTTATTTTGTGCCAGATATTGTTGAGGGTGGATATAATGCATGCTCTGGAGGGACTTCCAAAGAGACATCAAGGATATTGAGTTATTTGGCCTCAGAGTTATTCTTTGTCATTTGTAGACAGCCATTAATGTTATTTGGCACCAAGGAAAACATAATTGTTAAGCCTAGGGGAAATTTCCCAACATGAACCAGTAAGGAAAAATAAAAATCCAAAGCATTGATATTTTGCAGAGTGCAGGAAGATATTACAACATAAAAAGTCTTTGAAATATCAAGAACTATTGAAATAAGAGAGTAAACTCTTAAAAACAGTTGATACTGTGACATTTAGAAAGCATAATGAAGCAGAGGAAGAAAATAAAAAGGTCAATACTGAAAAATGTAGTAGTGTAAATTTAGAGAGCTACATTCCAGTAATGAATATTGAATTTCAGTAAAGAGTAGCAGTATATTTATTTTAATGCATAAACACACATACACACACACAAAATATACACACATGTACAGTGAATATTTCAATGAATATCCATGAAGAGGTATATAAACACTTATATAGGTGTTTTTTAATAATATGTAACTATTTACAAAATGCTATATTTGTAGTTGTAAAGAAGAAATAAGGATCTCCAAAATAGATTTTGAAAACATAAGGCATACTCAATAACCCTTACAGGGAATGTTTTTATAAAATAAGAAAGAATAATTCCTCCTTCATTACTATCAATTATGATGCTTTATTTTAACATGCATATTGCCATAAGTAATCATCAAGAAGACACAAGACATCATTCCACTAGAGTCAAATTTAAACAATATCCTTTAATAATTACTGTAATAACTATTAATCAGGAATTTTCATTTGATTCTTTTCTATGCTCCATATCCCCTACCATGTAACTCTTCTTTTTAAGAATTCTGCTTCAGACACTGTTAATTTATAAGTCATTTGGAAGTAAGTCTCATCCTGAATCACATCCCTGCATTTTCTTCTCAACTTTAGGTCTCAGACTGTCACTGCAGCATTCCACTTTGAGTATTAACTATCTCTTCACCCTGTTATTATTTTTTTCCCATAGCAATGCAGTGCTTATGTTCAATCATTTACTTTAGTCACTCACATGCATTTCAGACAAATGTTTGATCTCCTACAAGTTGTTTCTTCATTTTTTTTCTCCCTCCACCAAGTGCTTTTCACATTTTGATAATCTTTTTGTTTCCAGAATGCTCTGTTGCTTATGTTATATGAATTTTAGATAGAGAAATGCATGAATATCTACAATCATGTGTGTATGATTTTGTATTCTATATCCTAATATCCATGATTTCAAAACATTTCAATTTAGGCACTGATGTCTGGGAAAAAAATCATTAAAAAAATCTTCAGGTAGTTATGCATGTATTCTCAAAACAGTAAAGAATTGATCTATTGTTTTGTAGAAATTTGTCAATAAAACAACTGCAAATTCAGTGTGTTTTCTTGAATATTAACAGAGTTACTCCAAAATTTACTTGAAAAATTAAAAAAAACTGAGGCACTAATAAATAGAGAAAGGAGCATAGTAGAATTATACTTGTCAATTTAATATATTATGTGCTAATTACTCAAAACTGACTATTTATGACAAAGGAACAGACCTACTGATCAGTAAAAACAGAATGAATGGTCCATACAGAGAACACTACAACCAACTACTACCAAATAATTTTGAACAAAGGTTCGCTTCCACTCTAATAAGGAAGAGTCAACTTTCAGTAAATACCCCTGAGAAGATGGAATAGGCAAGTAAATAAACCTACACCTATGCTTAATTAACTCAAATTGAATAAAAAATCAAAAATTTCAAAAACAAACTATGATTCTATTAAAAAACATAGGAGAAAAGGTGTAGGACTTTAGGCTTGGTGTTCTTTCACATGGTCATTCATATAAAATATCTGCAAAATAGACCCCAAGTATCTGGGACTAATAGAAGATTATGAAAAATTTGTATGACAAAACTTTTCCCTTTCCTATACAGAAGCAATTATGTAAAACTTATGAATGAGGGCTGGAGACATGGCTTAGCAGTTAAGCACTTGTCTGTGAAGGCTGACCCCGGTTCGAGGCTCAATTCCCCAGGACCTACGTTAGCCAGATGCATAAGGGGGCGCACGTGTCTGGAGTTCTTTTGCAGTGGCTGGAAGCCCTGGTGAGCCCATTCTCTGTCTCTCTCTATCTGTCTCTTTCTCTCTCTGTCTGTCACTCTCAAATAAGTAAGTAAAAATTAAAAAAATTTTTTTAAAAACTTATGATAAAACACATGGTATTTTTTGTTAATACATCCCTCAATGAAAGATATGAGTCAAATGTGGACTCATATTTTGCATATAACAAAATATGTCAAAGATTAATGAAATAGAATTAAACTCTAGTTAAAGGTACCAAAAAGAACCATATAAATTGAATGATATTTCGCTTTCATAGATAAGAACATTCAGTGTTGTCAAAATGGCTGTGCTTAATTTAATTTCATCTATAAGTTTAATGCAATCCCAATCAAAATATAAACAAGTTATGTTGTATATATTTACAAACTGATTTTAAATATTATATGAAGAGAGAAGAAAAAGACCCAAAAATTCCAACTCAATATTGATGTAAAAATAAGTAGAAACCCTCAAGAGTGGGAAAAGAAAATTCAGAGATAGGCTACATGAATTTAGGAAGCAGATTTTTGACAAAAATTAAGACAGTACTGTGGAGAAAGAGAGTCTTTTACAAAACACATTAAGGGAAAACCAGACCAGACATTTCCATGGGAAGAAAATTAATCTACATAGATATTAGGCTTCATAAAATTTAACTCAAAATAGATCTCAAACAGAAATGTAGGATGTAAAACCAAAGCTAGAAATTCCTATGTAGTATCATATGACACAATTTTGATAATTTTCCTAGAAATAAAGCATTCATAACTTTGATTTAGCATAAAATTTTAGCTCTATTACAAAATGCTAAAACATTAGAGTAGTGACAAAATTGATATTTTTTTTAAAGTATACCTGGAAAACGACTATTATCTGAAATTATAAAGAAATCTTATGAGCCAGGTGTGGTGATGCACGCCTTTAATCCCAGCACTTGGGAGGCAGAGGTAGGAGGACTTCCATGAGTTTGAGGCCACCCTGAGACTACACAGTGAATTCCAGGTCAGTCTGAGCTAGAGTGAGACCCTACCTTGAAACAAAAAAAAAAAAAAAGAAGTAATCTTGCAATATATTTACAAGACAATTCACAACTCATTGTTTAAATGGCCTACAGAACTAGATAGATGCTCACAAGAAGATATACATATGAAAATAAGCAGATAGAAGATGCCCAACATCATGTGTCATTATGGAAAAACACAGTATTACCATGAAATGCCACTGAATACCTATTAGAAAGGATTAAGTCCAAAGCAACAGAAATATCAAATACTGACAAGGACATAAAGCCAAAGGAGCATTGACTGTTTTGCTGGTGGAATACAAAATGGCATAGCTACTTTGAGAACAGTTTGGCAACTTTACAAAATGAAAAGATACCCTTGCCTTAAGTTCCAGTAATCACACAATTTGGCATTTGCTCAAATGAATTGATTGTCCATTTCAAACAAAAAATTGCACATGGATGTTTATAGTAGTTTTATTCATAATTGCTACTACTTAGAAGCAATCAAGATGCACTGATGTTTATAAATGGAAAATAAGCTCAGACACAATCACATGTCAACATTAAAGTAAATATCAAGCCAAGAAAAGATAGAGAAAATTTAAATACATAATACTAAGTGAGAGAAGCCCGTTCAATAGGCCACATGGGTAAACACAAATTCTGGGGTATTTTGGAAAGCTGCAGCTATGGAGAGAATAAAAAGATCAATAATTATCAGGAATTGGAGTGAAAGTGGTAGGAATAAATAGTGAGAACAAATAAGGTATTTAGGACAGTGCAACTAGTCTATATGACAGCACAGTAGTGAAAGATATCATTACAAATATACATATACATGGGATGGACAGGAGACTAAGTGGGCTGTAATGCAAAATAGACTTAAGGATACATGTAAAAATGAACTTCATAATCCTGAATACATCATCAAATGAAAGAATTTTGTTGTTATTGTTTTTGGTTTTCGAGGTAGGGTCTCACTGTGTCTCAGGCTGACCTGGAATTCACTATGTAGTCTCAGGGTAGCCTCGAACTCACAGTGATCCTCCTACCTCTGCCTCCAGAGTGCTGGGATTAAAAAAGTGCACTATCATGCCTGGCTTGAAAGAAAATATATAAAGAGTATTATTGTGGCAGCTAGGAAGTTGAAAACAATTTGTTACATGTATTTATCAATCTATCATGTATTTTCTTAAGATGTTAATTGTGCTACGGACATGTGATAGAATGCCCTTATATTTCATAGATATTTGCTCAATTCATCAAATTCTTTAAAAAGAATAGTAGATAATGATATCTGAGACATAACCTGCAATATGTTTCAACCAAAGGATAAATGTTTCAAAATATAGACACAGAGATAAGAAACTAGGGAGAGAAAAAAGGAGAGGAGAAAGAAAGTAGAGAGTAAAAGAAATAAAGGGATAAAATATAGCAAATATGGAAAATCAATGAACAATGGTGAAAATAAGTGAAAACATAGATCTAATTGAACTATTGAACTATTATTACCATCTTTGTACCACTTTGATTTTTAAATAGCAAGCTTTTAATAAGAGTATTTTCAAAAATATATTGCACATGAATACTAAACAAATTAACATAAAACTCAGCTTTTTAAATGGTATTAAACATTGAATATAATGACTGAGTCTTGCAAAAGTGAAATAAAACCACGTGGAATTTTGATATTCTTTTAAAAATATGAAAAGTAAATCAGAAAGGTAAAATGCTAAGCTAACCCCAAGCATAGCCACATGGAAAAGTTATTAACTAATCAAACTTCATAGTTGTTTCTTAATTTCTTTATTTTCTTTATGCGAGTAACGTTTGCTTGGTTGGTAAGTAAAGATGGCTACCTGGTTACACAGGAAGACTTTCTGTGATATAAGGGTTATGCCAAAAGAAGGCCTAGGGCTGGAGAGATGGCTTAGCAGTTAAGCGCTTGCCTGTGAAGCCTAAGGACCCCAGTTCGAGGCTCAATTCCCCAGGACCCACGTTAGCCAGATGCACAAGGGGGCCCACGCATCTGGAGTTCATTTACAGAGTCTGGAAGGTCTAGCACGCCCATTCTGTCTCTCTCTCTCTCTCTCTCTCTCTCTCTCTCTCTCTCTCTCTGCCTCCTTCTCTCTGTCACTCTCAAATAACTAAATAAACAAAAAAAAAAAAAATTAAAAAAAAGAAGGCCTAGCAAGGATCATTGAGAAGTTAGGTTCTAAGCTCTTCGGACATATATAGGAGTCATAATTCTGGATTCAGGCTGATGTTTAGGAATGTTAGAGATAGATCACAGAGAACAGATTGTCACATACTTAATTAATAACTTATCTGATAAATATAATGGGAAGCACGAGAAAGTTACCCTTGAGCAAGGTGAAAAGGCCCAGAGTCAGTTTTATGGCCTTTCATAATTTTATTAGAAATATGAAAACAAATATTTTAACATACTGAAGTTTATTTTTTATTTCATTACTATTATTTTTATTATTTTGGTTTTTCAAGGTAGGGTTTCACTCCAGCTCAAGCTGACTTGGAATTCACTACTGAGGTCTCAGGGTGGCCTCAAACTCACAACGATCCTCGTACCTCTGCCTCCTGAGTGCTTGGACTAAAGGCTTGCACCACCACACCAGGCTCCGAAGTTTATTTTACTCTGACATTGTCTCATACTACTCAGTCCATGTAGGACTTTCCTATAGGAAAGAGTCAAATGACATAGAAAGGAAAATGAAAAAGTCTGAGCTGGAAAGAATAGAGTACCAGTGAGAGTGGAGTTTATCTCTGCATTATATTGTGTGCCCAGGACTTCTGGATCTTAGACTGGCCTTTCAAACATGATTCTGGAATCTAGACATTAAGCATATGAAGTCTCATAACTGCTTTTCATCTCAGTTCTAGGCTTCTTCTTCTTGCAAATTTCATAGCTTCATCTTTCTTTACAGTGGGGTGAAATTACATTTTGTACATGTATCTCCATTTAATTATCCAGTTGATTGACATGTAAGTTGATTCCATTTGCTAACTATTATGACTAAAGTGACAATGAACATTGTTGTGCGAGTTTGTCTCTGGTAGGAGATAGAATCCTTTGGGTTTGTGCCAAGGACTACATAACTATTGTGTTCTTCTCTGTAGCTGCCTCAGAGAATTTGAGAGGATTATGACAGGTTCAGAAGAATAGCCAAGAATGATGGATGACAGTATACTGTTTTGCTTTAATTGTTCTAAGATTTGTTTAAATGTCAAGGAGAAAGGACTAGTGATATGTAATTAAGAAATCCTTAATTACAAGTATATGGAAATGAAATATTAACTTCAGTAGATAATGAAATCTTATTTCATTGTTGATATGTTTCCATTATCACTGCACAAAGTGAAAGAATCCTGGATTAATTTATTGCATTCTATTTTAATCATCTTTCTTATCTTGGAATCTTGGCTTAGCAATGAGGAACAAATATCCTTGTATATAATACAACTGGGTTTCAGTTATTACTCATTTTGAGAATTCTAAGTCCTTTATATTTATTTATACCTATGTAACATGATGACAGTGCTTAGTTCAAGGAATGTTTATAAATAGGTTGGTATACCTGATATAATAGCTACATGACTTTGCTGTAACTGGTATAGACTGCCCCTAATAGATGGGAACCTCATCTGCATAGAGATATTCTCACATCCCACTTTCAACAATGGAATAATGACTCACTTTAGCATAAATTGGTAATGCCCCATTTCCATCAAATGTGCTGATGCTCTGGAATCAGGGAGGCATTCTGGTCTGGACCAGTTTGGAGTGCATGTATATTCAGGCAAACTGTGTCATCTGAGTAAACTTTTAGGGAGAAACCTCTATTTACCATCTTATGACTATGCATAATTGAGCACATATATGATTAAAGTTAGATGCACCATGAAAAAAGCATAGACAGTAGACAAAACCTTGAGTAAGCCAAGCTTGTTCATCAAAACAGAGACTACACAGGCTACAACTTCCAGTAGCCAGCTACTTCTAGATGCAGTAAAAAGGAGGCTCCCAAAGAAGCATGCTACTTTTGCACATTCACATTCAAGAAGCCCTCTGCTCTTATGAAACCTCTCCACTCCATTGTCCTTTAGATTAAACTCTAATGCATATACTTACTGCTTTGCTATCTGTCTGCACATCTTCATTTCTCTAAGTAAGATGACAAGAACATAGGAACATCCAGAAACAGACTACCATTAACAAAATTATTTAATTTTTCTAGGCACACCATGTTCTTGAGTCTCATGTGGTAAATGTACATACCTATTAAAGTAAAAATTGCAGTGAAGAACATTAACCAAGGAAAAACCAGAACTCAATCTGAAATCAACCATACTTCACCCAATGGCTGGGCAGTATTTAAGAGGTTGAAATGGGGTGGGAGTTTAAAGTCAGCCACTGAAAAAGCATACTGTCTTTGATCAAAATAAGCTAAACCTTTTCCATTTATAGTTATTTGTAATTTGGAGCAAGACACTGATAAGCTTTAGGTCCCTATCCTCTATAGAAATAGAAAGGTGTACTGCTATTCTCCTTGATGTTTATTTTTCAAAGGGATGGCCCAAGTCTTTGAGGAAGACATTCTTAGTTTGTAAAGAGGAGGACAGAACCTTTAAAAGTTTTATATCTTGGGGCTGGAGAGATTTGCTTAGTGGTTAAGGCACTTGCCTGCAAAACCTAAGGAGAATACACACACACACAGACACACACACACACACACACACACGTACATAATCTCAGAGGAGTAGAAATCTAATTTACAGTCAGAATAGTTGTAAAGTCAGTGCTTTAGGAAAATTGGTCAGTGACCCAAGGGGAGGGTGAAGGCTTTCTACTGTTTGCTTCTACAGGGGAAACAGTAAGGCCTTCTGGATCACTATTGTTTGACTTATAATTAAAACTCAGTATCCAATGCTACTGCTTAGAACAGTTGAAATCATTCTAGGGAAGTGGCTACAGGCACTTCTTACTACTTTGAAGATTAGTCTTCTAAAACAAAACGAGAATGCAGTCATTATCTTTGAAAAAGCTTTACAATTATAACATTTTATAGTAAGTATTCTAAAATTCTTATTTTCTTTTATATTATTGCATAAAGATGAAGGAGAACAAGGAAGAAATGAACACTAATTTCTCTGTTCAGTGATTGCTCTGTTTTATTTCTCTGCATAGCCTGAAAGATAACATATTACAGACAAATTACACCAGCAACATCAAATGGTTAAATGCTCAATTTGCAAAGGAATGGAAAAGGTAGGTATTCATAGTAATAGAGTTTAAAGCATATTGTTTTGTTTGTTTGTCTTAAAGAAAAGAGGTCACATATATGGAAAACATTTGTAATAACCCTTAATGACGGCATTTTCTCCTAAGTGCCGAGGTCTTCTTAGTGTCTTTTCAACCTTGTCACCAGACTTTCAAATCTTACCCAAGGTGCTTGCTATAGTACTTTATGTAAGATATGTTACTTCTTGATTAGGAACTAGACTATAAGGCTTCCATCTAAACTAGTCCATCCCTGGGTGAATACCTGTGATGGTCAAGGGTTATGATCACCCTATCATATCTTGCTGCTACAGCACCAGGGTCCCTCAGCTGCAATGCTTGCCTAAAATTTTTTTTAAGCATTTCATTTAGCTATGCTAAATTTATTTTAAATTTGAAGTTGCTTTCTTTAAAGACCTATAAGAAAAATAAAATTGAACATTTAATTCAGTTTATGATATATTCTACTATGAAGAGACTATTTTCTGGGACTTTAAACAAATTTCAGCTGACTTATTCCTTTCCCTTCTCCTTGTAACTTTCCTTCACATTTTAAACTTGGATTTCTAGTGGAGCAAAGAATAATAGAAATAGATAGCTAA
The DNA here is from genome assembly GCA_036346955.1 of Dipus sagitta. Classification (NCBI taxonomy): domain Eukaryota; kingdom Metazoa; phylum Chordata; class Mammalia; order Rodentia; family Dipodidae; genus Dipus; species Dipus sagitta. Next base: position 54,480,871 of record CM070774.1, read on the forward strand.
GAAATTAGAGGTTTGTACTCAGATTCAATGCCAATTCTACTCAAGCAGCTTAGCAAAATGCAGCTGTTTCTAGAGATAAGGAATTAAATGATACCTTAATATATCTATCAAACTATGACTAACATTGAAAAGCCCAAATCCTATGACATAAAAACTGTCTGCTATAAAGAAAAAAAAAGAGTAATAAATGCAGTTTTAAAAACAAACCTTGAACAGTGGGAATATATAGTTGATATTTTTGGTCAGGCATTTGGATACAAAAATCAACTTAATTACAACTTGCATTCTACTTTAGTATTCTACTGCAGTTTTTTTTTCCCTGAAACTAATCATACAAATACTAGAAATAAAAACAAGAATAAAGAACACTAAAACTATCACCTTTAAATTAGACAAAAGCAAAGCTTTAATGTTAATTGAGAATGTGTAAGTTCCAATTCACCAGCTTCCTTTGACACTCGTTGCTCTCACCCATTAATGCCGTCAGAACCTACAGCCATAAGGCACATGATACTCATGCTTGCTGCCTTGTTGGCAAAAGAAATAACATGGATACAGTAGCAACTGGTGATAAGTCACAAAATTATAGCACAGTGAGACACAGACATCCTCTGTCCTAGCCTTGCATATCAAATAAATTAATTATTTAAACAATGTACACATATCGATGTTGCCGATCTAGTATTCCAAACCTTAATTGCAAGCATCTTGCACTCTTGGCTGATGTGCTTTCTCTTTACTACTTGCCATCTGACCTTGGAATAAAGGATGGCTAGGTTAGGTATTAGCATAGTGTCTGTTTTGAGGATAACTTGATATTAAAGCAAAGAAGATTTAGAAATGTTCAGTTATTAACTCAATCATTAGAATAAGTACATGCAAACAAAAATCAACTTGACAAACACTTACAAAAAGAATTTAAATGATAATTCAATTAAAAAGTGTTTTTACCAAACTAGATATAATCCTTTTCTTTATTTCTATTCCTGACCAAATTTTCAATTCTGGATGTACTGAAACTGAGAATACTACGTGATATATTTTCATTATCTAATATGTGTTAGCTATTCACTTTCACATACACTTTAATGTATTCTTATAACTGTTATTAGTTTTACCAAGCTTTTAAGTAATACAATTTGAAAATTATTGTTTAAGGAGCATGGGGAGATTGTTCAATGGTTAAAGACATTTGTTTGCCAAGCCTGCTGGCTCTGATTCAATTTCTCAGCTCTCCACATAAAGCTGGATAGGCATTCAATTTGCAGCAGCAAGAGACCCTGGGGTATCCATGCTTATATACAAATAAATAAATAAATAGCATTTGTTTGGGCTGGAGAGATTGCTCAGCAGTTAAAGACACTTGCTTGCAAAGACCAGCAGCCTGAATTTAACACCCCAGTACCTATGTGAAGCCAGATGCACAAAGAGGTGTATGCATCTGGAGTTTGCTATAGCAAGAGGCACAGGCATGTCCTCTCTCCACCCCTCTCTCTCTTAAAAAAAATCTGAAAGCAAGAAGCCCTGCATATATACCTCCTCCCTATTGTGAATAATAATAAATAGTAAAATTATGTTATGGTAAAAGCTTAAATTATGTGAGTGCCATCTTACAATTAATATCAGTATATCTTGATGCTCAAACACAATTAATTTCTTGGCTATTATTTAGGTTAACAGAAAATGAAACAATCTCCTTGGCCTCTCTGGACTTCTATCCATTTTTTTCACAGTGCCAATCTTACTAAACTTAATAAGAATGACAATCAAAGAGAATTCCTTACACAGGTTCTTTTCTTCTTGGTGATGGGAATGTAACCTTATTCACTAGTAGAGAAGTACTGACTCTGAATTTAATGCAAATATCTGAATTATGCTAAACTTTAAATAAAATAGACAATTAAAATAAAACAAGAATATTTTTCATGTGAGTTTATGATCCCGTATGAACAAAACTGAGTCTTCTATGTTAGCCAGCATACTGTTACTATGAAAACACCTGAGATAATCAATTAATCGAGAGCAAAGATTTACTGAGCTTGTAGGTAAGGGCGGTGCCCAAGCATGACCTTTTGGCCCATACTTTTCTGGCTTGTAATGAGGAAGCACATCCTAGTGAGAGGGAATGGTGGAGTAAGCTACCACCTCATGCTATAGAGCTAAGAGAGCAAGAAGGGACCCAGGATTCCATATTGTGCTTCAATAACATGCCCACAGTAACCAAACAGCCTTCCACTGAATACCACAGATTAAAAAGCCCACCACCTCTCCATATCACCACAATGAAGGCCAAGTCTTTATTTAGCACATGAGTCTTTGGGGGTAATTTCACTATCCAAAGTATAGCACTTCCTAGCCATACTAGTAATTATTATCGTTAATCTACAAACATTCTGTTTAACAGAATGGAAAACCAAGGCATAACCACTTATATGAGTTAAAAAGTTTTGAGTGATTTTACTTTTTCATATGATGTGCGTATTCATTAACTTAGAGTCTGGGCAGTGAGTAAATCTATAGCCAGTTGATTTCCAGATGATTAAAAATATCTCATACTTTGATTCATTTAATACATTTAAAACAAGCTTGTTAAAATTCCTATGGTTTTCCTCATCCTTTTCTACTACTTCTGATTTAATGTTGACCCATTCAAACTCTCTTTGACACTAAAAACCACTTACAAACCCACCTCTGACCCTGAACATGAGGCTTTGCACTGGCGTGAAGAGACTCCAGGCTAAGTGGAGCACCATGGCTGGCCTGACTTTTTTCTCCTAACTTTTTCACTTGCATCATCATTATCAAAGTGAAGAAGCTGAAGCAGCAGATTCCTTCAAATTTTACTCCCTGCAGGTTTTTCTTAGACTTAATGAAAATCTTAGGAAAGGGAGGTAGTGATGCTGCTGATAAGGTTCCCACAAGACCATACTCCCCCATCAGAGATAAATGGTATGTCTCAGTTTTAGTTGCTTTTATCCATTCATATCTCTAATTATTTTGTTCTATGTGGAATCAACAGCATTGATTCCTGCTTCTTTGTCTGCCATTGACATGCTGTTTGTGCTATTCAACTCAGAATCCATAATTATCTTGCTCGCATACTAACTTGAAACCATTTGGTTTTATAGAAAAATTGCTATTAAACCAGTTTGTAAATTTATTGCTATATGATGATTGATATAAAAGCAGTAAGAAAGCCCTGATTGTCTAGGATGTGGAATGGAAGCTTCCTGATAGAAATTATAGTTGAAGTTAGAGATACATGTTAACACTTCATGCTTAAACTGGGATGACATGTTAATAATATTATGAAGATATTTCAATGTGAATCATAGATGTTCCATAGCTTTATTTTAAAATTCTGTCTTTCTTTCTGATTTTAGTAAACTGCTGGTATGTTACTCTGTATTTCCTGATGGTGTCGGGTTTAGGATATGCATAATGAATATATGCATGTTCATAATGAATAAAAGCATGGACTGGATCAGCTACACTGGAGCACTATAAATAAAAGAGAAGTGATGTCCTGAGGGAGCAAACAACTTTTCTGGGGTCACATTTTAACTTCTCAGAGGCACAGATTTAGAAAAAAAATTCAAGATTCTACATTTTGTATAAATCTTACTGCCTTTTGCAAAATGGTAATGGATATAAAACTAGAGCAGATGAACTTTGAGACCAAACTAAAACTTAGAGAAAAACATCTAAATAGGAGTAGAAACATTTGGAAAACCATAATTTAAAAACTAAAATATTATTTTACTCAGCTTTTTTCTATCTCAGTTTATATTAAAATGATAAAACATGAATGCAATTTGATTTATTTAACTGTCAAGTAGTTGGTGAATATTTCATATACCTGAGCATTTTTGTAGGGCAATATGTACACTAAAACAATTAAATTCTTAGCTTTTGAGAAAGGAGATAGAAAAGTTAAATGCATAGTAATAAATCACCAATCTTGTTTAATTTCTGATGGAAACACTATAATTTCAGGCCTTAAACGTTTAAGAAGTCTTACAATTGCAACCTCTCAACTTGAACGGTGATGGCTACTGAGCAGAATTGTGAGGGAAGTGAGGGAACAGTTTGCCAGTCTCCACATTTTCATGTTTCTAAGCCAGGCCTCTGTGGAATAAAACAATGACATGGTTATGTAGATGCTTATTGGAAAAGAACAGACTAGTCCTCTACCCATAAAAGTATTTTCATCAAGATAATGATTCATAACTTTCATTACCTTAAGAAAATTCTAAGCCAGTAAAATTCTAAACAAGGTCAATGGTTGCATTTAAATGAATCATAAATATTTATTTTGTATCCCCAGGAATACTGCAAAGATTATTAAGTAATTTTGAAAGATATAATTATGTCTTAGCCACCATGTTATCTCCACAGTTAACAAAATACATACCTTGAGTAATGCATTAGATGCAAGGTAGTTAATGAAATCAGTCTGTAAGAACAATACCTAATATAATGAAAATTGACATTATATAGATAAAATAAAATGGTCATGGTTTTCTCTATAAATTCAAATAGCAAATACCATATATACTAAGAGTTGAGAAACAATGAGTAAGTAAGTAACACAAGGAAAAGAAAAATGCAAATATGTCTTTTGCCTTTAAAATAATTGTCAAAATGGAAGTGGTATGTGAGGGTGTATGTAAATTTTGCACAGTATTTTATAAGTAGAGAATTATGAAGTCGTCCTGTTATACTGAAGAGTTCATCTGCTTTTCCTTAATTGTACATTTATGTAGCGTCAACATATGTTAACTGATGTTTGTTATGGGACTGGAGACATATATATGAAACACATTGCATAGAATTTGTCAAGCAAATGTTGAGTGTTTATTGGACTTGAGTCAACAGAAGCCTAGCTTTATGGGACTCCTTTGTACTCACTTTGTAACTAACTAGCAGCAGTTTGCTCACTGTTACTGAATCATCCAATAAATAATAAGTAGTAGTCAAGCATCAAGATCTAAAATCAGTTCATAAACATGCTGTAAAATTCCATTATATTGTATTTTCTAAATCGTTGTACAGAAAGCTTAATATATATATATATATATATATATATATATATATATATATAGTCTTATAAATGTGCGAAAATCTTATACTTTACACTTTTATTCAAAACACTGAGCATGACTCTATATATTTATCAAAGATAATTGATGCCAAGAAATAAAACTTTTACTATTTATTGAGATGTATTTTATTATCAATGAATGAAATACATTACATTTATTCACAGGTTGGCAAATTAATTCTACAAAGGCACCTTAAATCTCACGAGAGTTTATTCTTTAGAGAAAGAGGGTGGAGACCTTACGTCTCTCACTGAATATTTTCCAGATGAGAGTATATCTAATTGGCTAGTCCTGTTTGCTAAACAGACTAATATTCATGATTTCAAGAACAAAACTATAAATTTAGTAGCACAATGTATGTACCTTTGCAAAACTGCCACAGTCCACCTATTTAAGCTACATCCTTTATTTCCATGACTCAGGTCTATTTAAAAAAAATCATTGTTTTCCTATGTTTTATTCTCTTTATTTCCAATTTTCTTTCCATAATTCTCTTCTTTACTGTTTTAAATTTATTTCAGATTCACTGGGCATTATAAAACTAGTCTAGTGAAGATTCATGTACTCTTCCCCTGCTTCCCTCAATAATGACTTATTGAACCATAACATGATGTCAAAACCAGTACATTGAAATTAATATAATTCATAAGTCATTTAGCTTCCATGACTTATACATGTTCTCTTTTGTTTATGTGTGCTTGTGAGCATATTCTGTGAAATTTAACTTACATATACTTATTCACTTACTGACACAGTCAAGGCATAACTATTCTACCAAGAGTAATGCCTTCCTGCTACTCTTCTTTGTTCAATTCAACATCTATACTACCCTCACACCAGCTGATCTACTGTTGTTTAGAAACTTCCTTTTTGCCATCTGATGCTTGTCCCTGTCTTCTCAGAGCTCTCTGGATGGCTGTTTCAGAAACTTTCCAACATTCTATACCAGTTGCTCTTAAAATGTACTTCTTACCAAGTAGATTGACTAAAATATGTGAAGTTGGGGAATTGTTTTCTTTCAGTTTCTTTCTCCCTTCCTTTTTTTGTAGTGTGGATAGAAGATGGATTCCACCTTCTTATATTCTCATGCATGATAGGCAAGTGCAGTACAAATGGGCTACAACTCTGGCCAAGAAAACTGTCCTGTAAAGCATCAAGTACTGACTGGAATCAATGCCCATAGTGAAAATCAAATTAGCCAAAAATGCATATGATAATCATGTCTTATCCGAGTAATAATTCACTGGGCTTAAAATTTTAAAATATGATCCCTATGCTATAAATAGTTGAACTGACTCTTTAATGTATACATGTTTGGCGCTCAATTTTTATACAAGTGTGTTATATAAACCACAGCAATAAGAACAAAGAGAAATGATTAAAAAATATAATTGCTGATAGCTTAGTCCAGTTTTGTTGCTGAAGATACCATAATTATCTTAATTACTACAGTGAGAGTAATTTGTAGTCAAGAGAATCGCAAATTGCTTAAGTGGCTATGGTGTTCATCAACTAGTAAACCTGGCAGGAGGCGAAGGTGGTAATTCCAAAATTCCTAGTACTTAGGAAAACCTCTAATTAGAAATTTCATATTCCTAAAGGTGTTTGCACAGCAATCTAGCATGAATTTAATTGCAAAATCACTGCCTCAGGACATATTCATGCGAGACACTTCAGGTATATTTTATTAACACCTCAAATAAAATGCAGAATGAATGAGAAATTAAACTATGTCATCAGTATTTCAGTTTATTTGTGAATTTAGATTCTATATTTCATGATTTCAGTGTGTTAAATCATTCCTTATTTTGTCTTGAATATGTGAAAGCAATACACTTACATTATATTTTTTATTAGCATCATGTAAATATATTAACTAAAATATAAATTATAAACAAATGTTCCATATCAAAAATGGGAACCTAATTTTTGTTTTTGAAGTAATGGTTTAAATTCAAATTTGATTTTGGTTTGAGGATATAAAAATCTTAAAGCCTTCTACCCTGAGGAAAGTATATATGCTATTTTGTTCTTCCCCTCATATATATATTATGAATGAAAACCCATCTTGTTATATCAAGCATTGCTTCTGGGTTTTTTTTTGTTTGTTTGTTTTGTTTTGTTTTGTTTTGTTTGTTTTGTTTTGTTTTTGGAGGTGGAGTTTCACTCTAGCCCAGGCTGACCTGGAATTCAGTATGTAGTCTCAGGGTGGCCTCGAACTCACTGTGATCCTCCTACCTCTGCCTTCTGAGTGCTGAGATTAAAGGCGTGCGCCACCACCCCCAGCTTAAGCATTGCTTCTGAAATGGGAAAAAAAATAAACTTGATAGGTCACTTAAAATACAGCACAAAGTTATTAACTATTTTAAAGTTCTTATACAGTAAATTTGAAGTTACATTCATTGAATAGAGACTATATTTAATAACTGAAATGGAAAAATAACTGTTAAGAATTTTAACTTTTAGGAGAATTTATTTTTTTTAATTCAAAAAATGTTATTGTCCACTTTATGACCTATAACACATTTGAATTTTGTGTCCTAATTTTGACATACAACAGAATATTTGACAAAATATATAAAGTAATGATTTTGGACATTTATCTGCCTCCCATCTTCGTCTTTTTTTGTTGATAACTTCTATAAGTATAGACACTAAACCACCTTTCCCCCTGACTACCCCCTTTTCCTTCTCTCAAACCCTCCCTCCTTTTAATCTTTTCTTCTTTCCAATTAGTCTTTCTGATGAAGTCATGTTTTCCTCTTTTATTATGAAGGTCCTGTGTAGGTAGTGTCAGGCACATATGAGCATAAAAATCATTGCTTAGAGGGCATTTTGGTGGGTATACTATGTGCATTTAGTCTGACAACAGTAGTCATTACTCCCCTAGGACTTATGATCTCCCTAGCCTTGGACTTTAACTAGGCATGTATTCCCTCCCAGGGAGCTAGCCTCCAATCTAATCAGAGTGCAGTTGGTTTCCACCATAACAGACATTCCACTATTGCACTAATTGGCATATTTTAATTTTATATTATATAATTTATATAATTTTAATTATATTTTATTCAGTCTATAATACTTCACTCAAAGCATTTAAAAACATGATTTATTTCATTCATATGAGAAATCTTAAAAATGTTCATCCCATAGAAGTAGAGAGCAGAGTGGTATTTAACTGGGTAAGGAATAATGTAAGAAGTTGGGGACATATTAAACAAAGTGCACAAAATTTTAATTAGAGTGAATAAATTCAAAAGATTTATACTACAGTATTGTGAGTATAGGTTAAGGAAATACTACATTCTTAAGAAAAACACAAAATACAAGTTTGTGGTTCTTACAACAAAAATGATTCAGGGCTGGAGAGATGGCTTAGCGGTTAAGCGCTTGCCTGTGAAGCCGAAGGACCCTGGTTCGAGGCTAGACTCCCCAGGACCCACGTTAGCCAGATGCACAAGGGGGCGCACGCGTCTGGAGTTCGTTTGCAGTGGCTGGAAGCCCTGGCGCGCCCATTCTCTCTCCCTCTCTCCCGCTTTCTCTGTCACTCTCAAATAAAGAAATAATTAAAAAAAAAATTAAAAAAAAAATGATTCATATATGAGTTAATAATACGTTGACTAGGTAGATTCAGTCATTATACATTATATACATACTTTGCATCTTATACATAATAAGTGCAAATGAATTCACCTAAAATAAAGTTAGTAACAAAAACTCTTAAAACAGACCAAAAAAAAAAAAAAAAAAAAAAAACGAAAACGAAAAAAATTCCACACAGACCTTTCCCTTACATGAATCACTCCAGTGATGTGAGCTACAGGAGACATCGGCAAAAACATTGGCAGGTAAATGTATGTAGTGATGATTTGGATGCTTTCATAAAATGCAAGGTTTTGATAAATTTGATTCTTGTAAAAGCTATTAACATCCCAATATATTACCGGTTAATTTAATAGTATATTTATTATCTTGAAAAAAAGATTTTTTTAGCAGTTTGTTTGCAGCTTCAATTGCCTGTTTTATATTTCCTCTGACTGAAGTTAGTGCTTAACTATTGCTTACAGTAAAGGCAGTTCCCTGATGATAACTTTCTTTTAGAAAAATAAAAATAAAACAATATTTTTGTTACTCGAGTATTTATTTTTTTTTCTTTTTCATTTATTTTGAGACAGGGTCCTACTATGATTCCTAAGCTGGTCTAGAACTTCTGGCCTCATGTGATGCTACCAGCATGGTCACACATCATTGTGACTGTCTTTGTGGTTTTTTTTTTATATTTTTTGTTATTTTTATTTATTTATTTGACAGCGACAGAGAGAAAGAGGCAGATAGAGAGAGGGAGAGAGAATGGGCGCGCCAGGGCCTCCAGCCACCGCAAACGAACTCCAGACGCATGCGCCCCCTTGGGCATCTGGCTAACGTGGGTCCTGGAGAATCGACCCTCGAACCGGGGTCCTTAGGCTTCACAGGCAAGTGCTTAACCGCTAAGCCATCTCTCCAGCCCATGTCTTTGTGTTTTTTTAATAACATTTTTATGATAAAAATAGTATAAAATGCATAATTGGCTTCATCAGCTTAACTACATGCAGCAAAAATTTTACTTCTGGTTTCTATTCCTGTCCATCTCTTGTATGTGTATATATATATGTGTGTGTGTGTGTGTGTGTGTGTGTGTGTGTATCCTGTATGAATTTTATATGCCTCAATAAATAAAGTTGCTATTATTTTTATTTTTATTTTTATTTAGTTCTTGTTGCTGCTGTTTGTTATGATAATGCTCATCCTAACCAGTTTGAGATGATTCCTCATTGTGCTATTGATTTGCATTTGTTTGTAACTAGTAGTGTTGAACATCTTATGATATACCTACTAGCCATCATATGTCTTCATAGGAGAAAAATTTATTCAAGTATTTGAACTAAGTTTTATCACCTTGTTTTTATGCTATTGACTTGCAAGTATTCTTTGTACACTTGGAATTAAACCCTGATCCCACATAAAGATCATGAGTAGTGAAAAATACTTAAAGCATAGTTTTAGATATCATTTTTAACACCATACTGACATTCTTAGGCTGTAGCTTTTGATTTCCATTTTAAGAAGTAAACTGGATGTATATGCTTCATAGTTATTACTAATCAACTGATCTGGGATCCTTATATACACTACTTAAGGAATCCATGTGCAGGAGAGGAACCCGGTCTTCTAGAGATGGAAGTACTAGGCCTTTGAGTGTTAAATAGCTATAGACAGGTCCTGTAGATGCAGAGGCTTGACAAGCACTTACAACTGTAGGATTTGGGATCCAGCTTTCTAGGATAGAAGCTTACAGCTATGGGTGCCCAGGGTAGGGGTTTATGAATCTGGACTTCATTAAATCAGCCCTCTCAACAGCAAGTGAACTCCTCAGCAGCAGCTGGCAGTAGCGTCAGTCAGTACTAGCTACTGTTGTGGACCTTGAACCTTGGGTGTTTTAACCCTCAGCCCTTAAGTTGTGGCGGTGATCACGCTCCCTCTCTCGCCTTACAACGTCCCAGTCTTCTCCCTTTGCATTATCCCACATCATCTCTCCTCCTTCTCCTTCCTGCAGTCTCTGCCTTTGGTCATTACAGGGAACATGTTAGCTACTTTATCACCACCACTGCTGTTGTTGTTACTCCCTCTTCTGTGTGTTGCTGCCACTGCAACCACCGGCACTGACACTAGCACTGAATCTGTCCCCTCTTGTGTTATCAGCTCAGCCTGCTCTACTCATGATGAAAATCTTAAGTGCACAAGAAAAGCTTATTCAGGAGAAGCCTTTTTTGGACCTAATATTGCAATGCCAAGGACATCACAGGAGATCCACCTCCTCAAAAATGTCTACTATCTGCTTTAAAAAGTGAGTTGATTAGACAGGTTATAGAACCAGAACAGGTTGTGTAGTATGCAAATGTGACTTGATCGTTTGTAATCATCACAGGATAGCTACTAATTCCTAAAGACCAACTGCACACCTTTTCCTTTCATAAGGACTAAACACACCAGTCAAGGTTTTGACTGAACCACAAAAGTTAATGCCCACACCCCTTTTGGGTGAGATTAGCTGCAGGCTGAGCAAGGTCACGGAAATTTTCACTGAGGTAGTTCTTGAAGTGATGACTTCCAACTAGTTCTGGTTGCTGGAGCTAATAAGAATAAGATCTTTTGGTGTAGGAGTGACTTAAGTTTTAATGGTTCTTATGGCTGGGGTAAAGTGTTCCTTTAATGGACTTTAAAGCACTCAGACTGTCTTATAATTAGATTGGATATTTACAAGTGGCTGCTGGCTTTCAGTTTTTCATTGGTGGTAACCAATCAAGGGAAGAGATGTGATACCTGCTGCTCCAACAATTTAAGTGTCATGCTTATGTCCATTCAACTTATTTGAAGGAAATAAAATCATCAGGGTGTATCAAATAATAAATATGAAATTACCATTATTGGTAATGCAGAGTAGAGTGGTGTTTGGTGCCAACTCCACACCAAATGCTCATAAAGATTGATAGAATACCACCTAATTCTCCTCCATTGTGAAGAGTAGTATTTATTGTGAACTTCACATGATCTAGAACTAGCTAAATGGCATGCCTATGGGTGGGTCTGCAAAGGCATTTTCAACAAGGATGAACTGAGGAGAGAACAGAATTGGAACAGTTGTGTTGTTTGTTTGCTTACCTTTGCTTCTTGTTTATGCTTGTCTGTCTCATGAGAGTATTTTCAATTGACTATTTTATTATTTGATGATTCAAAATGTGACAAGTTTTTCTATTAAGATAATATTTCACAGTAAAGCAGGAAACCCACTATAACTAGTTTACAGTCATGTCTTACAAGGATAATGAAGGGAATTGCTAAGGGTAATTGCTTTAAGTTGTTTCACAAGCCTACTAGTTCATTCTCTCTCCACTGGCTGAAAGGGGTTGTAGACAAAGAAACAAGTAGAATTAATTCCCCTATGGAAACTCTTCACTCCTAGAAAGTAGTGGATGTTTCAGGAGGGGAAAAAATTACTGTGATCAAAAATATTTAAGAAATAATGGAATCAACTAACATATTTTTGGGACACTTATGCATGATAATTAATGGGTGTTCATTGACTTGACTGTTATGATGTTCCAGTGGAGCTTACTTTATAAATATTCCATCTGAAAAGAAATTTAAAAATAAAATAAAAAGTTCCTTTTTTTGTAAGGCATTTCCACTTTCACTAGAAATAATTTCAACTGAAGTTCAAACAGAGGAAGACATGCATCATCATCATTTGGCATACACTGCAATTTTCATGAACCACGTGGGCAGCTGGTTAAGCATATCTTGCTGGATCCCATTCCCAGAGTTTTTTGTACAGGAGGGCTTGAGGAAGGTTCCAAAGATGTGCCTCTGTACTTCCTACCAGGTAATACTGGCCCTGAAACAATTTTGAAAAAACTACTGTTTCAATAATTTTAGTAATCAGTGACTAATTACCTATATCCTCAGACCAGTGGTGTAACATATGAGCTTACTGAGTTTTATAGTGTGAGGGAGAGTATATTGTTCTAACAAAGCCATTTAATTCAGTTTCTGAAAAACATAAATTTCTTGGCCATGCTAAGCAAACCGAAGTTAGATGGTATTCAAGCACTCTGTTTGTTATTTTATACTAAGCCTAAAATGAAACTAGCTTACGGGTATAACAGAAATTTCTGATTCAAATTCAAGCCCAGGTTGGAGAAATGGCTTGGCAATTAAGTTGCATGCCTGTGAAGCCTAAGAACCCAGGTTCAATTCCTGAGAACCCACATAAAGCAGCAAGACAAAGTGGCACATGCATCTGGAGTTCATTTGCAGTGGCAGGAGGCCCTGGCATACCCATTTTCTCCTTTCTTCCCTCTCTTTCTCTCTCTGCTTCTTTCTCTCTCTCTCTCTCTCTCCACCTCTCTATCTCTCAAAAATACTTTAAAAATGCAAAACTAGCTAATCTGAAATAATTTATATATGTCTGCTACTTGGTTAATGAAGGAACTCTTGAGTTCTTCAAAACTGAAAGTCACCCTGGAATTGTTGACCTTGTCTGGAATGCTGGTCTTTAGTTTTCATTTAAAAATAAAACAGAAATATAAAACAGCCACATTTCTTCTTGAAGAAAATATTTTAAGTATTATATTTTATGTATGAATAAAAATGACTGACATGCATTCAAAAATTGATAAAAACTGCCAAATCCAATATTTTATTCATTGAGAAAATGAAGAGATTACACTATGGTGTGTTAGCAAGTGCTTATTTTCCTTGGAACCTATTTTATTTACTGAATGTTAAATTGTTATTTCATATTTATTAGGGATGGACACAATGTTTAAAAACTCTGATATGTGCTAATCAGCTAAAATTCACTAGTTTAAAATTCACTAGTTTAATTGATATAAACAACATACTAGACAAAAGTACTCTTTTGAAATTAGACAAAATTAGACAAAAGACAGTTTTTGCTATGGACTTGTTAGTGCCTCCATGAACCATTAACCTCTTTAGCATTTAAGCATACATTTGGGAATAGGACCTTTAATGAGTAATTAATTAGGATAACTTGTTCATGTGAATGATATTCTAACCCATTGGAAGTGAACTGTGTTCCACAATCCTATGCATTGCCTTTAAACCACCCATGTATAAGTAATTCAATGAATGCATGTCGTATATATTCTATATGATATACTCTTTGGTTCATATTCATCCTGTTGATGAATACACATATTCAGTAAATGTCATAAATTCTTCCTTAGTGAAGCTTTGGAATGTAAGTTTGGATTCAGAAAATGTATGTCTTCTAAAGTTGATTGGTAGAATTGTTTTTACCCTTTCACAACTGAATTTGACAATAACTTTCTGACTTCTATAAATATCTCTTATAATGTTAAGGAACATGGCCTTTCAATAAATATGATATAACAATGGAATCTTTGTATGTATAGAATAAATATTTGAACTTTATATGTGACCTTTGAATCACATTCAAAATCAGTCTGCAAACATAATAAGCCCCCAAAATAAGCTAAGACCCGAGATTTCTGTAAGAAAACATAGAAAAGAAAACTTTGAATTTTGAATTATGCAAGTATTTCTTATATGGAAACAAAATATGATGTATAAAGTTGGTTTTGACTTATTTAGTGTCCCATCATTAAATTCTCTCCCTCAAACCTAAATGTAAAACATAAATGAAAACAATTTAAACATGTACCATAGATGTAAATATACTTCTTGTCTTCTGTTTAAACATTTAAAGTTAGAAAACTTACAAATACTAGCTCCACAAATAAATAATGTGGTTTTGGCCTCCCCAAACTATAACTCCCTAGGAAATGATGTTGTTCTCTGACACTCTCCTACTATGCTTCTATTTTTCATTTATTTTTTAACAATAAAAATTTGACAGAAAACTGTGTTTTCTTTCCCTAATTAGAATATACCTTAACCTTAGCTAGTGCTTTACCAGTACATAACCAAGGCAGAACACAGGTTTATGTACATCTTTGTAACAAAATTATTATGTATTAAGATGAAAATTTACTTCCAGAATTGGACTTATGAAGTAAAACATATATCCAGTACACTATACTTGATGTCCAACATTTATTGTATCATCCTTGGGTTCCTTCCACAATAGCTATAAAGAAAATTTTATTATATATCTGTTGGGTTCTTAACAAATGACTAATAGTTTTCAGAACAGTTAATGAAGACTAGAATTTTAGAATAGTTAATATTTATGTAAAACTATGAGAATGAAACTAAAGCATAGAAGTCTATAAATAAAATGTGAATGTGTACTAAAATATGTAGTAATATATTTAATAAATAAAATTGTACCAAAATACCAACATTAAAGTTATAAACAAATTGTGTCATCTCATTTACAGACCTAATAAAAAGTAAGTATAAAGTACCAGCTTCTTGTGTTCTGCCTAGAAAAGACATATTAGAAGATGTAGATAAGAGAAGTTTCATGATCCTTTCTTTATGAACACTAGAAACAATAAAAGTAAAGAATGATAGCTATAGAAATAATTCTAGTAAGAGATGAATAGATTCCTATCACGTTATTGGAACATCATATGAGTTATGTGACTCTAATGTCTCAGATCTAGTAACTAGAGAACAGCATAAGGAGGAAGGAGCAGAGTCTCTCTTCCAGTGCCCCTTGCTGAGTACAGTGTAATAAGTAGCAGTACTGGCTATGTCCAGCTTTGTGACGTGTCCTAACAAGCTCTGTCAAGGTGTTTGGAATGACAGCTATGCTGGGACCAGGGCAGAATAAAAGACTAAAACTGAGGATTTTTGTTGCAAAATGTGTAAAGTGTGGCCAGAGCAAGTGAGTTTCAGTGTTTTCAGGACCATAGTGGTTAATTTTAGGTATTAACTTTGCTTGGCTATGCATCAAGTGCTTTTGTAAATCAGTCAATAGATTTGGACCATAATATATCTAATCATTTTATCATAATTCAGGAGAGCTGCACCAAACAGATGAAGCATCCTAGGAAAGTCTAAAGTGCCCCAAAGCACAACTTTTTAAATGTTTTCCACTTTCAACCCATTCTTGGCCAGGAAGTTTTTATATAACCCCAAGTATATTGTATTTTCTCTCTCTACTGTTTTCATTTCAACTGACTGACTTCTAGAATAAAATTTCTACTTGGCTCATTTCATGTGACATTTAATATCGTTATGTATATTTTTCATGTGTCACGTGTTATAATCCTGATTGTATTTAATTCTTTAAACATTTTTAAGCCAGTTATTCTTAATTTTTTCTCTTAAATACAAAATTTTTAAATTGACTTATTTTATTTTGAGAGAGAGAGAGAGAAAGATTGAGAGAGAGGGAATAGACATGCCAAGACCTTGAGCCACTGCAAACAAACTCCAGACACATGTGTCACCTTGCACATCTGGCTTACATGGGTACTGGTGAATCAAGCCTAGTTCCTTAGGCTTCACAGGCAAATGCCTTAACCACTTAGAATCTCCAGCCCTAAATCCAAATTTTGTACTTCTTTATGAATGGTTTACATTGATTTATTTAGTTAATTTTCTTAGGAAAAAGACATACTTCTCTGTTTCTCTTTATGCTTTGCAATATTTATTGAAAATTACCTATTTTTAATTTTCTATTGAGAAAAATCTTTAAATCAGATCCTCTGTCCTACATTGTTGACTGTTAAGTCACTCATTGCCTGTGAATTACAAATATTTTTGTCATGAAAAGTATTAGTCCTGTCATATTTTCTGTTATCTATGATGTCACTTAACCTATTCAATGTTTGTACATCTCCTTGGATACCTGAATCCACATAAATCTTTTTTGTTGACTTCTATTTCCATAGATGCTGCCCATGAAGCTGCTTCAGCCTGATGAACAATAGCCAACCTTTGAGGATAATTTGTGAACTGCCAATCATAGCTATGCATACAGCCCCATTTATGAAACACCAGGTTCTTATTGCTGGTCTTGGACCAAACAAGCTATACTATAACTGGGAGTTACCATTTTCATTACTATTGTGAGGCCAGGATAAGAAAAAATACACACACACACACACACACACACACACACACACACCACATATGGGTATGTTATTTGAAATGGAAAAAGAATTTATATTTCAGTTTTTAGGATTTATCAAGTTATAAACTGATTCCTTCATATACTAGAAGCTTTAACAATCTACTTTCTGCTATTTTAAGTTGGGATCCTGTCATGGAGTCCTTGGAAAAAATGTTTGTTACTGAAATAAGTGATTATATGTCTCTTCATAATTTCATGATTTGTCATTGGCCTGTTAAAATGAGATATAATAGCAATTTCAGAGAATATATGTGAAGTTTAGCCTCTGAAGAGCAAGACGTATGTCGTTATAAAGAAATGCTGAAGGGAATGCAAAATGCCATTATTCATATTGTCTTATATCAGTTTTTATCATACTTCAGTAAACCATGTAAAATTATTTCAAGTATATATACAAAACTGACCACTTTAAACCATGTATGATGTAAAAATGCATAGCTATTGGTAGCATGTTCAATTTTGTATTTTTCTTTAATGTATATGTGGTAAATATTTTATTTTTCCAATAAACTATAACCAAGAAATAAAATTATATGAGATAATTTAGGACTCATAATTTTATAAGATCTTTGGATAAGCCATAAATATTAGAAATATTATTACTTTATTGTTTAATTTATGAAACACAAGAAATTGCTTTGAGAAACCTTTATAATAAAGGTTAATAATATATTTTATTTCCTACTCTGTGAATTTAGATTAGCAATATTGAACCATTTTACTTTGTTTCTAGCTTTCTCAAGTATGTTCTGACTGCAAAATAAATAATTTTAAATGCCACCATTGGGCTAAAGAGATTGCTCAGCAGGTAAGGTGATTGTTTGCAAAGCCTAATGACCCGAGTTCAATTTCCTAGTACCCATGTAAAGCCAGGTGCACAAAATAGCACATATAACTGGAGTTCTTCTGTAGCAGCTAATTGTGTTGGTGCACCCAAATTCTCTCTGTGACTCTCTCTGCTTACAAATAAATAAAATAAAAAGCCAAAATTATAAACATTATCAAAATTGCTGATAGAACTATGCAACAAATTTTATTGGAATGATTAATGAGATTATTGAAAATTGCATAAAATATCAAATGGCATGTATTGCTCTGCTTCTGGTCCAGCTTGGGCATAATGAATGAGGTTAGACACGACACGGTGTGACCCAGAAGGAATATTCTGATTTTAGAAGTTATATTTGGAAAAAGCCCCTTTTGACTTTCAACAGTGCCAGATTACTCATGGCTATTATAGAGGAAAGTAGAGACAATTAATCCTAATATCTTTTAAAACTATCAAACTATAGGTTATAAGATTATTTTAAAATAAAACTAAAACTTGCCAGGCATGGTGGCACATGCCTTCAATCCCAGCACTAGGGAGGCAGAGGTAGGAGGATCGCTGTGAGTTTGAGGCCACCCTGAGAATACAGAATGAATTCCAGGTGAGCCTGGGCTAGAGTGAGACCCTACCTCAAAAATCAGAAAAAAAAAAAAAAACTAAAGTTTGAGGGGAATGACCATATTTTTCATGACATAGTGAATAAAACTTTCATATAAAATATGCTTATTGTCATTCAAATGTTATGAGTATATCAGTAAAGTATAGGTAAATTTAATTAATCTAATTATACTTTTTTATCAATTACTTCCTTGTTCTTGGGGAAAAAAAATACCCAACCAAAGGCACTACAGAAGGAAAAAGTCTATTTAGCCTTATAATTTTGAGAAGTTTCTATCATACCTGGAAAAAGCATACAAGAGCAGAGAGCGAAGTTACATCAGGAGGGAGGAAGTAGGAAAGCTGAAGAGCACAGAACAGGGCTGGCCTGTGAGCTTCCCGAGGCCTTCAACAGTGACAAACTCCTCCCAACAAGACCTCCCCTTTGAAATCTTCTCAAACAGAAACACCAACTGGGAATCAAATATTCAAACCATGAGTCTATGGGGGCACAGTCTACATTCAAACCACCACATATTCTAATAATATGCACATTACATTAGTTTTGACATATATAAAAATATTTAATTCTGAGTGTGCTGATATATATGTTATGTAACTTTTATAATTAACTTAATATTTTGGTTGTGATAGTTGTGAAAATTAAATTCCAGTAGATATTTTGTATTGAAGTATGAATAAAGTCAAATACAAACATCAAATATAGAAAATGATCAATCAAAGAATATTCCCATACTTCTAGTTTAAAAAAATAGCTTTACATGTTCATTTTATTACTATAAATTATGAGAAGCAATGGTTGTATAAATTATAAAATAATAAATAAATCAAATATACAGACTTCTGAATTTGAGTTATTTTAGTAATATATCTTATAAACATAGTTTTTTCAGAGTGCTACTGTATAATGTATCAAAATATATGTTAAAATATTCATTTGAAATGAAAAATGATGTGGCATTGGATTGAAAATTTGAATCATATTTTCTTAGCTTTCTGGGTTAAGGAAGATGAAACAAAGTTGTGATAAATTGAACCTCATATTTAGACTTGATTCTGATTTTCTGAAATGAAACTGACTGGTCTCCTAGAATCTTTCACAGGTAGTAAAAATGTAATATAGAGGGCTTACAGTATCTCAGAGCTACAGGCCGACCTCCTCATAGTGCTGATAATCTACTGAAATTATCCCAATTCAAATACTATATGATAAAATAACACGAATTTTGTTATTTTTAGCCTCTGTTGGTTAGATTAATCAGAATAAGCAATAGCCCTTCAGATTCATGTGATTATGAATTTGGCCAAAAACATGCAGATTACAGGAGAAGCTTCTATTGAGCCCTTCTATTTTGACCTTGTTTAATAAATGCATTCATTCATTTATTCATTTACTTATTTATTTATGAGAGTGAAAGAGAGCAACACTTAGAGAAAGAGAGAGAGAGAGAGAGAGAGATTGTGTATGGGAGTGTCAGGGCCTCTAAGCCACTGAAGATGAACTCTAGATGCACGTGCCACTATGTGGATCTGGCTTGCATGGGTACTGAGGAATCTAACCTGTGTCCTTAGGCTTCAAAGGCAGCCCCCTTTATTGATCTTTTTGTTGTTGTTGTTGTTATTTTTATTTATTTATTTGAGAGCGACAGACAGAGAGAGAGAAAGAGGCAGATAGAGAGAGGGAGAGAGAATGGGCACGCCAGGGCCTCCAGCCACTGCAAACGAACTCCAGACGCGTGCGCCCCCTTGTGCATCTGGCTAACGTGGGTCCTGGGGAGTCGAGCCTTGAACCGGGGTCCTTAGGCTTCACAGGCAAGCGCTTAACCACTAAGCCATCTCTCCAGCCCCTATTGATCTTTTAACAGCTTCTTTTCTACAGGTTCCAGAAGTCATGAGTTACTAAAGGAGTTACTGTATCTGCCATTAGCAATAAAATCCTTTGCCGCTAACCTGAGATTTTCATGCTATTTGCCACTCTGAAGCAACATTGGGATAAGTGCTTGAATTACCAGTTTGATATGAACCCAGCAGAGATGTTTACTGTCCCATTAATTAAACTAAGTTCAATAATTATGAATTTTCAAAAGATTGAAAAAAAACTTTTGAGAAAAATAATTATATACAAGTCTACTCTTTTTCTTGTGATTCAAGTATAATATAAGCATTTTCAAAACTCAAGAAAATTGTCCTTACAAGATTCTAGCCTGCTTTCACTTTATATTTAGCAATAGGGAGCTGCAATAGCCAACACTAGGAATCTATATCACATAATATTATCTCTTTCAGTTTTGAATTACCAAGTCATCATTTTTCACAGTTGTCATACTGGATAAAACTAACCAATCAATGTGCCCTGTCTGTGACGTCACCAGTAGGAGAAAGATGATTTCATGATTTTACAATGTACAATTAAATGTGAAGCCTGTCCAAGAAAATTCTGCAAACCAGATTTTTCCTTATAGTAGCTATGCTTATTTCAAAAAATAATGCTATCATGCCTCTTTTCTAACTATTTTTAGTTTTGATTACATGCTAAATCAGAAAATGACTGACAAATACAAAAAAAAAATACTACTACAAATGTACTTTGAAAGTTACTCAATAACTCTTGGCATAGAGACTTTTTAAAGAATCATTCAAGTAATGTAGACAAAATTGAAATGTGCTGATCTTTATTTTTAGTATGTGCTTTCTGATTGAGGATAAAGACATTTTACCGAAGCCGAGGAATGATTGCAAGAATGCATTCAGTAATTTCTCTACTTTGGAAAACAATACAAATTTTATCTAATCTCTACTAAACAAATGCTGGAAGAAATAAAATTTTACCTAACTTCATACCAAAAATACTAAAGTATTAAAAACAGAACACAAAACTAAAAATATCAATAATTGAGTAGATAGTAGTATACATCCTCAATTGCCAGTCATATTCACAAAACTCTGCTTAAATATACAATTTTAGCAGAAAAAATTAAAAATGGAATTTTAAAAATAATTATTATCTCAATACGTTTTTACATATGGCAAATAACCATCTGAAAGCAGGAGTCTCATAGAGATCATAGGTGTCAGCACAGCTGCTCAGGCTGTCTGGAAGGAAGCAAGTCCAGTTATCTTAAAAACTGCATCTCTAGAGACTGTGGATGATAGTCAGCTCAATGCACATGAATACATCTTGAGAAATGTGCTAGAAAGATACAAGCACAAATGGACAGTGGGCCAGAAGCAGGGATGTATAGCTAGAGTCATTCAAGTGACTCATTGTAAGTATTTAGTTCAAATACATGTCCATGGTCATGTGAGTTGTAAGCAGGCTAGTTAGAGGATGGATAGAATGCATCAACTTGGTGTTTATAGCTTATAAACAGGGACAGAGAGACTTGATCCATTATCTTTTAACTCCAGATGGATCACATAAAGATAATGAACACATGTTGAGTACATCTGCATTCATATGCATAACCTCTTTAGTGAAGATTTAAATATTAGGAATGAGCAATGTGAATTAAGAAACCAAGAAAAAAGGTCTGGATATTAAGAACCTATTACCAAAAGTCTCTAGATGTCAGGCATAGGAAACAGTGAAAAGAATAATTTTTGAGTCTGGGTAAATGTCTCTTGAAGCAAAAGGTTATTATATACTCTCCTCAGTAGCTACAAAGTCCCTACAGTGTGAGTGGGCATATAAAAGGGGGCAGTGGCTATGCCTACCAGACAGGGTAATACACATTGAGAGTATGTGTCCATAGATATCTGCTGACTAATGTCTAACAGCCAAGCTGTAATTTCATATGTTTTAATGTCATTTTGGTAAATTATATAGAATAAAACTGTATCAAAGGCTGGTTCAGAATTCAAGGGTGAACTCACACAAGAGTGTCCTCTTCTGTGGTAAATTATAGCTCGTCATCATGAGGATTTAGGGAAATTACTGCCCAGGTACTTGAAGTAAGGATAACTGAATGAAGATTCTAATTTGTAGATGAAGAAAGTATGTCAAAGGCTTGTAGAGTGTACCTAAATATCAAAAACATGGGTATGCAAAAAAAAAAAATAGCATTTAAAAATTCAAGACAAGCTTAAAATAAGGGGAAAAATCAGGATGAGCAATTACTGAAGAGGTTAAGCAAGCGGCTTCCTGAGTAAGCACAAGGAAAATGTCAGAGGTCCAATTTTAGATTTGTCAGCATCGCAGTGTGGGAGTGTGCTGGATAGATCCAAAGCATCATGCAGAACTGGGCAGGATGCATGGCACCATGTCAGACTATTTACACAAATTTGCAACATTCTGGAGCCTTACTTTTGTATTATCCATTAATGGAGGACAGGTTATAAAATGTCTTAGATTTGGCATTTCTGGTAATTATGGTGCTCCTAAATTAAACTCATTTTGAATTTCAAAATGTCATATTATACATCTATATAATGTGGGTATAATTATTATATGCCTAAATTGAAAACTATGTACAGAATGCTATGCTATTTTTTCTCTTTTTACAAATTTTAGATGTACCACTACCACTTCATCTTGAAGGTGAATAAAATGATCAGAACAGAGATAAGAAAGGTCTTTTAGTTAGAGAACGGCTTCTCTCTAAGAACAATCTGAAGTGACTCCTCCCAGCCAACATATAGTACTAAATTTATGATAAAATTACAGTGCACTTGATAGCTTTTTCCTTTGGATGAAAAAGATAAATGTAGGCAACGGATAATCACAGTGAGATGCAACCTTCTTGTTTCAGCCAATGAAGTATTAATTCTCATAAACAAGCCAGAAAATTGAGGTCACCTTAAATTACTTGATCCTAGAGCCAAAAAAAATTACTGAAAGTAATTTCAAGTATTATTAGGATTTTTTCTGAAATATTGACTGAGCTTGCACTCATATTACTACTATAAAAAGGAAGCAAAAGTTATATTTCATTACTATGAAGTCATACGAAAAAAAACATTTATGTACATTTTGGGTTCAGAAAAAATGATCCTGCTTATTAACTTAGCATCAATAATATTACTTCTGAGCTTTCAAAGCACAAACCCAAAATTAAGTGCATTTTTAATCATAAAAATTATGGGTGTTGTATAACCAAACTTTTATTCCCTGCAAAAGCAAATGCACAAAAAAGCACACAGAAGAGAAAAAAACTGCAATTTATTTGTTAGATGACTATTTTAAGATGGCTCACTAAAGACACCAAATAACTCATTTATGCATATTAATTATTACATGAAATGGAAACATACTTAGAATTAAGCAAAATGTTTCACGCTATAATATTATAGGTAATTAAGGTGTGAAGGACAAATAATTCAATTTGAGAAAAAAATTTTGAAATTTTTATATTTTAATCAGTGTATTGATGAAAATAAAGTGTATTCCTATCTGTAATAAACATATTTGGCACGCCAGGGCCTCCAGCCACTGCAAAGGAACTCCAGATGCGTGCGCCCCCTTGTGCACCTGGCTAACGTGGGTCCTGGGGAACTGAGCCTTGAACCAGGGTCCTTAGGCTTCACAGGCAAGCGCTTAACTGCTAAGCCATTTCTCCAGCCCTACTTTTATATCTTATCAAATTTAATCCTATTCCAAACGCTGTGATGTAGGCACCATTGTTCACATTTTAAATAAAAGTTAATGAACAGATTATCTCTATGTTTTAATATTTCAGTTCAATATAGCTTACAAAAGATCTTTTGAAACTTTTCCTGTATTCATTCATTGCCTAATACAAGTACATTGCATACACTTTTCTATAAAATATTAAACATTAATTTACTTGTTTTATACAATAGACATTCTTGTTCATAAAAGTCTTAAAATTGCCACTGTGGTATAGCTTCATAAAATCACTTATTTTTTTTCAAGAGTCAAGCAAGATGCATATAAGTCACCATCCTTTGTAAGCTGACATAACATATAAAATAGTGTTAACTCTTGGGTTTCATAATAATAACAGATCTTTTAAAAATAACTATAATTCTATTGATTTTTACTTGACTTCTCTGAATTAACTTACTTAATGTTATTTTTCATAGTGATAAAGATCTCAAACTTTGTTTTTAGAATCAGTCAAAAAACAGATACCACATTCATAAAAATGAGACACTAGTTTAGACCTGCTTGGCTGGATGATGAACTGAAAGTGAGAATTCTAGTACTTATCCCCAACTCTAGGTAAGGACAGAGCATGAGGGAAAAAAAAAACTTTGGTTCAGAACCATGACCTCTGGCACATTCAATCTGAGTTATGTTACCAGAGAGTAATTGAGCCCAGATGATATGCTTCCAGAAGCAAGGTTGAAAATTAAATCTCATTTTGGAGCTGACTGTAGGAAGCAAGACTTGTGCAGTAGGCCTCTGTGTAAAGCCACCAGAAATAAGTAGCTCCTGGAAAGTGCAAGCTGGGCCCTATACAGATATGGCACCTGGTCCAGGTAGTCATTAGCCTTAGAGAAAACCATCCTGAATCTACCCTTCCAATGCCTTCTTACATTCATCCAAACTGTCAGTACATTGATGTACTGTACAAACTGTCATACATTTATGGCTCTTGCTCTTGGGATTCATTTATGAATAGAGGAAAACATTTTGTAGTTAATGAAAATGCATGTATATTTTTGTGTATATATGTATGTACATATAGACATGTGACTTCCTTCCACTATTTCCAGTTTACTTTGCTCCATATAATCATCAGGATATAGCATTATATTGCTTTCTTGTTTTTAAATATTTCATTTGTATTTATTTGAGAGAGAGTTCAAACAAACTGAAGACATATGAGCCACCTTGGCATCTGGATTTGGGTTCTAGAGAATCAAACCTAGGTCCTTTGGTTTTGCAGATAAGTGACTTAACCACTAAGCCATCCCTCCAGACCCCCACTTTAAAAAAAAAATTTTATTTTTATTTATTTATTTGACAGAGAAAGGGAGACATTACTTTGCTTTCTTAAGCAACGTTTTCTTCAAGTACACATGCATGTATTTCACTGGTAAACATGTTTCACAGATTCCACAGAACTGTCACTAGTATGTCTGTTTTTTCTTGGTTAATTAGTTGTTATATGAATTTTATATTTCCTTCAATATAGTAATAGTTTTTAAATAATTAGAATAAGTTTATATACTACATTTGTCCCAAAGTGTGAGAAATTATCTCAGATGTTAAATGACCACCGCAAGTACCCATTCCTATAGGATAGTTTCATCAAAATCCCAGGTTTGTATGCTTATTTATCCATTTGTAAATATAAATTTGTCAAACTTTCCTAGATATGTCTGAATGTAAGTTAAAGTAAAAACTTTTTAGTTGAACAATTAGAAGCAATTCATATAATATTTATTAAAATATTTTATTCTTGGGCTAGATAGATTGCTTAGTGGGTAAGGCGCTTACCTGCAAAGCCAAAGGACTTTGGTTTGATTCCCCAGGACCCACATAAGCCAGATACACAAGGTGGCACATGAGTCAAAAGTTCGTTTTGCAGTGGCTGGAAGCCCTGGTGCACCCATTGTCTCTCTCTCGCCCTGTGTCTTTCTCTCTCTCAAGTAAATAAAAATAAAATATTAAAAAATATTAAAAAATATTTTATTCTTAAGAAGGTAGATATAAATTTCTATTTACCTTTAGTCATTTGAATTCTCAAAACAATTTAATTATTTATGCCATTTGTGTAGTTCAGAAAAATAATGATTATTTTAGATAATAACCTGGACAGAATGAAATATTATTAAGCTTATATTATTTAGATTTATCATTTCAACGATATGCTGTTTTATTAACTAAAATTATTTAGAAATTTTGGATGAGGTTATTTTAGCTTATTCCTTATATACTCAATATATTTAATATTAGATACATGTGGTACAAAATAGTAAAATAAGTAAGATAAATGGTATACTCAGAAATAAAATTAAAGGTAAAAATAGAAGGTATTTAAACACTGTGTTAATATAAACATGTGAGTGTGCAAAGTGGCGTGATGTATGAGGTGTGTTGTGAAAAATGAGAGGACACTCAGTATGAGAGCTCAAAATCTATGTCAAAATGTATAACAAATTACTTTTAGCTTCACCCAGGTTTTTGTACAGAATAAAGGTCTTCATAAGTCTACCAATATAGTAACAAAATTATCTAAAATTCTGCTTACTGACTCTGTTATTAGTCTGTGTAAGTACTGAACTTAATCTTGATAAACATAAATACAACATTTTATAATAGGAACATTTGGACCCAGAATGACTGCACAGAGTGGCTGTGACTTAAACATTAGCTATGAATCATTGAAAAAAGTCAAACTTTCAGTTTTAGTTCATCTTCTTTCCACTGTAATATGTTGATATTTGAGGACCTATAAAATTGATATATTTATTGAAATTGTGGTTACAGTGTCCCTCTCAAGATAATAATCTTCAAGAAGGCAAGTTTTATGTTATATTAATTTCTGTGTCATGTTACAAGTTGTTTTTTTTTTTTTTCTTTTTTCTTTTGGTTGTTTAGGTTTTTTTTGTTGTTGTTGTTTTGTTTTTTAATGGGAGGAACTGGTTTTATTTCAGGCTTACAGGCCCAGGGGGAACTCATTCAAAGGCATAAGAATTTGCTTTATTCCATAAATCCAACCAGAAAGAAACAACTGTAGCAAGCAAACACCAACAAGCAGCAAGCAGGAACTTCCACACCTTTGGGCTGGAATCAGATCCACCCCTAGTGACAGCCCCCACCCCCTCCATAACAAGGATCTGCCTGCTAGGGGTTGAAGTTAGTTGCAAACTTTATTTGCATAAAACACCTGAAGGCTGGAGAGATGGCTTAGCAGTTAAGGCATTTGTCTGCAAAGCCAAAGGACCTAGGTTTGATTTCCCAGGACCCACATAAGCCAGATACACAAGGTGGCACATGAGTCTGGAGTTTGTTTGCAGAGGCTGGAGGACATGACATGCCCATTCTCTCTCTCTCTCTCTCTCTCTCTCTCTCTTTCTTTCTCTCTCTCTCTCTCTCATAAATAAGTAAAAATAAAATGTTAAAATAAAATACCAGATTCTATGAGGCCATACATTTACATTATCAAATTCACGCTACAGCCGGATATGGTGGCACACACCTTTAATCCCAGCACTCGGGAGGCAGAGGTAGGAAGATCACCGCAAGTTTGAGGCCACCCTGAGACTACATAGTTAATTCCAGGTCAGCCTGGACTAGAGTGAAACCCTACCTCGAAAAACAAACAAACAAAAAAAAAAAAAAATTCACACTACCACAGAAATAAAGGTGGTTAACAGAGAATCAGTGGAGTGCCCCTTGAGGTGGGAAAACATTTTGTTTCTCCCATCTGCACAGTGGTTCTACATTTGGGCAATTCTCCTGAGCTGTAGCTCTTTGACCACGAGTGGCAGGTGAGAGATGACCATAGAAGGAGTCTGGCTTCACCAACAGGTACCTAAGCTGGAACTCATGGCCTGCTCACCCCACCTTGGAAAGACACCAGATCTCCTCTGGCCCCAACTGAAATGACTACACCAAGTTAAGACATGTATTTAGTAAAGGCTCCCTATACTCAGGGGTTGCTGAGAGAGAAGCTACTTAAGCTGTGTGACCTAACAGTGTCAGAAACAATTGAGAACCTTAGGACCAAGTTGCTCACTTTGCATGATCTGGTGAGTTTTCTGTTATTTCTCTTGATTTCTTATTTTAGTATATTGTAGTCAAATATAATGCAGGGAGTCATGTCTATTTTTCTGAATTTGTGGAGGCTTGTTTTATGATCTAGCATATGGTCAATTTAAGAGAAGGGTCTGTGAGCTGAAATGTGTATTCTGTGGAATTAGGGTAGATGGTCTATAGATGTCTGTTAGGTCTAGTTGGTCTATAAGTATTGTTAAGTTCCCTTATTTTCCTGATAATTATCTGCCTGGATTATTTGTATATTGATGATAATGGGGTATTAGATACCACTGATATGATGGTGTTGGGGTTTATTTCTGGTTTGTTGTCAAGTAGGTTTTGATTTATAAAAAAGTTCTACACCTGTGTTTGGTGAGTGTGGTAGTTTTAATAAATGGCCCCCGATATAGTCAGTGTTTTATTAGTTTGTAGTTTGCATCTGCAGCCACCTGGCTAGAGGTGTTGTCACTGGGTGGATCTTAAGTTATGGTGGTAGGTGCTTTCAACTGAAGATGCCTTCTGGAGTGGTAAACCAAGTATTATGTACTATTCTAATGAGAGTTTAAGATTGCTAAGTGCAGACAGTATTGAACTTTGAGGCTTGACGTATGAGCTTTCTAAGGGGAAAGAAAGACTACAGAGGACTTTGTTGGAACTGGGCTACTGGCATAAGAGCTGGCTGCATTCTGCTGCCCAGGCCCAGAGTGTTTGATCAAGGTTAAATTTGTTATGGACTTATGTGCTTGGCTAAAAATATGTGACGGAGAGATTTAAGATTTTAAGTTGGAAAAACTCAAACAAGTTTAAAATTTACAGGCACTGAGACTAGTCTTAGGTTACTGAACCTGCTATTGTCAAACACGTTAACAATCTTAAGGAAGATGGCCCAACTGCTTTACATTAAAACAATTGAAAGGGGCTGGAGGGATGGCTTAGCAGTTAAGGCATTTGCCTACAAAGCAAAGGACCCAGGTTTGATTCCCCAGGACCCACATTAGCCAGATGCACAAGGGGGCGCATGTGTCTGGAGTTGGTTTGCAGTGGCCAGAGGCCCTGGCATGCCCATTCTCTCTCTCTCTTTTCCTCTTTCTCTGTCAAAATAATTAATTAATTTAAAAAATGGAAAGGATGCCTGAGAAAAGACTATCATAAAAATGAAAACTCTGGGCTGGAGAGATGGCTTAGCGGTTAAGCGCTTGCCTGTGAAGCCTAAGGATCCCGGTTCGAGGCTCGATTCCCCAGGACCCACGTTAGCCAGATGCACAAGGGGGCGCACGCATCTTGAGTTCCGTTTGCAGTGGCTGCAAGCCCTGGTGCACCCATTCCCCACCCCCCCATCTGCCTCTTTCTCTGTGTCTGTCGCTCTCAAATAAATAAATAAAAAATGAAGAAAAAACATTTAAAAAAATGAAAACTCTTTGGAGATGACTGAAAAAGGAACCAGCTTTTCAAGATTATGATTTATTTTGTCCCTGAATTAAGAATATGGCTGTGTCCTACACACCTGGCACTAGTTTTGGAAGCATGAAAAAATGCAAGGAGTGGTTGTGAATTACACATGGTTCCAGGAGCTGCTGCTGAGATGCAGCATGAGGCAGGGCCTGATGTCCTGACAAGCTGAAAGAGCCTTTGGCAGATGGACCATGGTTTGCATGAAGACCTGAAGAGGTTTTGGATATACCAGGGCTATGTAAGGGGTACCATAGAGGCACTCTTGGCCTAGGATGAAACTGTTCCCTGGCTACTCTGCCCAGCTAGATGCACAAAATTGAAAAATCTTGAGACTGTCAATCTCTGGTTATACTGAATTTAAACTGCAAAAGTTTGATGTTTGTCTAATGGTGGTTGAGTTTACATTGTTTTATTCTCTCCTTAGTATACATTACCAGTTGAAAATGTTTACTCTGTGCCTTTATATGTTGGAAGTATTTAACTTGTTTGGTTTTACAGGACTTACTATCTTAAATTGGTCAAGACTGTGGGGACCTTTAAAACTGAACTGAGTACAATTTACAATGTGTGATGGTGGATTTGAGATTTCAATCTAAAGATATGCAAAGTGCACTAGCTGGAGTTCCTGAAGTGTGCTGTGCTGTGTGGCTTTTAGGCTTGTGCTTCCCTCTGTGTGCATTTGGTCCTGTGAAAGCAGGCCAGCTTCTTCTGCCATTATGGAACTTCCCCTGGATCTGTAAGCTTCAATAAATCCCTTCCTCCGTAACTGTGCCTGTGCCTTCAGGGAACCTGAAGCTGTCTGCTTCAGTGAGTATATATTGATAATTGTGATATCCTTTTGTTGGATTGTTTCCTTGATAAGCAAAAAGTGGCCTTCTTTATCTTTTTTGATTGTTTTTGATTTGAAGTCTGTTTTATCAAATATAAGTATAAGCTAAACCCACTTGTTTCTTAATACCACTTGCTTAGAAAATCATTTTGCCTCCTTTCACTATAAGAAGGTGTCTATCTTTGCTGGTGAGATGGGTTTCTTGAAGGGAGCAGAAGGATGAATCCATATTTCTGATCCAAACTCAACCTTTATTTTTCATTGGGGAATTGAGACCACTGTTGTTTAAAGTTATAATCATGAGATTTGATTTAATCCCTGTCATGTTGAAGGCTTTCTGGGGTTTGCTTCCTAAGCTTTGTCTATTTTCATATCTGTTCTGATTTTGGTTATTGTTTTTCCTTGTTCTGGGTTTTATAAACTGGACATTGGGCTTTCCGTGAATATAATTCTCTGAAGAATTCTCTGTAGGGTTTGCTTTGTGTTCATATATTTATAGAGCTAGCTTTTTATCATGGAAGGTTTTACTTTCACCTTTTATTATGAGGGATACTTTTGCTGGGTATAGTATTTTGGGTTGTAGTCATAGTCTCTCAAGATTTGGAGTACACTATTCCAAGGTCTTCTGCTTTTAGAATTCCTAGCATAAAATCATAGGTAGTTCTGATGGGCTCACCTTTGAATTTAATGAGATAGTTCTCTCTTGCTGTTTTTAACACTCTGTCTTTTTTTTTTTTTTTCTTTAGAGTTTTCAGTGTGATGTACCATAGAGAGTTTCTTCACTGAACCTGTTTGTTTGGTGTTTTTGGTGCTTCTTGAATCTTTTTTGTTGTTGTTGTTGTTCTGTTTTGTTTTGTTTTATAGAGGTAGGGTCTCACTCTAGCTCAGGCTGACATGGAATTCACTATGTATTCTCAGGGTGGCCTGGAACTTGTGGTGATCCTTCTATCTCTGCCTCCCGAGTGCTAGGATTAAAGGCATGCGCCACCACACCTGGTGCTTTTTGAATCTTGAGTCTATCTTCTGCAAGGGTGGGAAAATTTTCTTCAATAATTTTGTTAAAAATATCCTCTATGCCTTTGGCCTAAATTTCTTCCCCTTTTTGTATGCCCATATATTTTCTCTTTTTAAGGTATCCCACAGTTTCCTTATATTCTCTTTGCATGATTTTTTTACACTTATCACAATTTTTGGACTCCTGAACAATTTCTTCTGTCTTGTCTTTGAGTTCTGAGAGTCTATCCTCCACATGGTCTACTCTGTTAGTGATGGTTTTTAGGGAGGTTTAAAAATATCTATTTTATTTTTCATGTTTATTATTAACAACATATTTTATATGGATTTATTATGCATTTTTCTCTATAATTTCCATCCTTTTAATGAGCTTCACTTTCAGGTTCTAGCTTGATTTTTGTGATGTGTGTGTCATATGTTGGGAATAGAGTGGCAGAATATGGTTAGGTAATGAATAGACACTTTTGAATAAATTAAGGAATACATTGTTTAATATGTTAGTTCTTTTTAAGAACGATAGTGATTTAAAACATATGATCCTTTTAAAACTGGAAGTTGAAAACAAAAATACCAATGGTGTTTTTACTGTAGGTAAATTAATTCTTGAGTCTTCTTTTCTAAGATCCCCCATCACTCACTTTAGTTGAATAGAATATTTCTCTCAAAGAAGGAGGGTAGCACTAATAGATACCTGTGAATATCCAATGAAAGGGACTAGGAGATACATGTCCAAAGGAATAGACACTGTTTTTATTATCACTAAACTAACTAAAATTTATTTG
Organism: Dipus sagitta; assembly: GCA_036346955.1. Taxonomy (NCBI): domain Eukaryota; kingdom Metazoa; phylum Chordata; class Mammalia; order Rodentia; family Dipodidae; genus Dipus; species Dipus sagitta. The sequence goes on from CM070774.1 coordinate 54,512,802, forward strand.
TAAATTCACTTTTATGTTAATTTATTCAAGGATCATCTTACTTTTTAATTTTGTTTTTGTTTTTGTTTTACAAAGTAAGGTCTTACTCTAGTCCATGATGACCAGGAACTCGTCATATAATTCCAGACTGGACTAAACTTATGGTACTCTTCCTACTTCTGTCTCCAAGTGCTAGGATTAAATGCAATGTGCCACCAGGCCCAGCCTCAAGCATTATTTCCAGTTTTCTTTTTAAAATTATTTTTTTTTGTGTTTGTGTGTGTTTGTTTTTTGAGGTAGGATCTCACTCTATCCCATTCTGACCCAGAATTCACTTTGCAGTCTCAGTGTGGCTTTGAACTTATGCAATCCTCCTACCTCTGCCTCCTGAGTGCTAGAATTAAAGGTGTGCACCACCATGCCTGACTATTCAACTATTATTTTCTATGAGCTGTTTCCTAAACCGGGAGACAAAGAGATCAATTTGGTAGCATTTCTTCTATGTTTTAATGAACCATCAACCTTGGAGAAATAATTTTGGCATATTCATAATTGATGTTATTAAAAGGTATTATTACAATGTGGTAAGTCTGTCATTACAGCTTTATCAGTATTCAAAGTATGTTTGAAAAATCAAGGAATTTTTTCCTGAAAATTTATTATTTCCTCAGTAATATGTACTTAGGTATTGGAAAATGTTTCTGCACTCAATCATATAAATGTACATAGCAAATATCACAAGATTTTTCTCTGTTTTCTGAAATAAATTTTAAAATTCATTTGTAATTCCTTAATTAACACTTCCATTTTTATTGGAATTACAAGGCTTTGTTTTCTTCCACAAACAGCCTGAGATAGATGCTATTTTACTATTTTATTTATTTGAGTAATCATAATGGATTATTTAAAGAAAAATGTTAACCCAAAGATAAGCTTTTAATCTATCACTGCAGTAAACTGGTCTCATTCCTATTAAGGAAACTGTGAGTGTCTTTATGAAGAAATTTTCAGAATTTTCTGCCAAGGTGGCAAAGCAAATGAGATCCTGTAAATATCAACATCTAGTAGTGAAGACTGGAACCACAAGTAGAAAGAGTTATTCCCTCCAAAGTGACATGACTATGGTCATTAAGAAGCACAGCTTCAGACTTGGGCTTCAGTTAAGGCAAAGTAATACTCAGAATAATAAAGCTGGTTACAAACCAGCTCAGGGATGGGGTAATGGAACTGTTAGCATTCCTTCCTGGAGGAGAGACACAAGGCCCTTACTGAAGATTCCAGCCACAGTTCCCTGCTACACCAGGCTGTATTGTCTTATGCAATTCTGTTCCAGAAGCTCATGGTTTTGGGGAGTGCCAGATTATTCAGAGGGTGGGTGATAGAACTCTTTAATGAAGCAGCTCTTGTTAATTGTCACCACTACATCACCAAACAGTCCCAGCTGAAGCACAGGTGTATGCTTGGGCTGGGACTGTTTGGTGATGTAGTTTCTTTGAGTGACCCCTGCTTCTGTGTATAATCTAGATATAGCCAATTGTTCATAAATCAGGACTTAGAGCGTTTTTTTGTTCTATTAATACTCTCTCTATCTGGGTAAATATGTTCCTTTATTTCTCTCCAGAAAAAGTCATGCAAAAATGATGTATTAGCACTTTTATTGTTTTGGTTCAATACACATGTCAGAACTTTTGACATGTTCCTAAGGGCAACTCTTATAGCCATGGTCATGCATAGTCATGCTGGAGCAGAATTGTAGGGATAAATGACAAAGCTAAACAATTTATAATTAAACTCTATCTGCTTCCACATGGTATAACAGTCACCTTCCTGTTGCTGAGACAAAACAACCCACCAGAAGCAGCTTATACAAAGAAACAGTTTACATCAATTTCACAGTTTCATCATGGCCTTGAAAGCAAGACAAGAAAGAAGCTGGAGCACAATATCTTGTCAAGTTACTTGGGAGAAAGTATCAAGTGTGAGCTAGATTGATCTAGGAAGGAGTGCTAGACTATATAATCCCAAGACCCCATACCCAGTGAGACACTTATCCTGAATACTACCTCCAAAGGCTCCATGTGCTAGAGAATATATAGTTGGCACAATCATAGAAACTTGAGCCTATGGGGGTTGTTTTTATAATAAAGACACCACAGCTGGCTTCCAGTGTGATTGGTAGATAAAGAAGTGAGCCAAGAAAAAAGAGTGTGGCTTTGGAAGTGTCTGATTTTATATTTGAGAATACTTTCAAGCAGAGCAGATTTTTATTTTTATATTGCTATGTAATCATCATGAACTGGTTCCTTTCTAGTTTTTAGTTAGCCAGCTAGCTAGGTATGTTAGGTTTAAAAGATATTAAGGCTGGATCCCTCCCTCATAATCAATTATTTTTAAAACTCAGGGCTGGGATCACACCAATAAATACTGATTAGAGGAATGGGACCTGATCCACATCATATATTTGACATTGGGAATGAATGTGACATCCTGAACTACCCAGAAGGTCAAAATTGGTACCGAACTACCTAACCTTAGAAACTTACTATCTAGAAAGATTTCCAAATCATTATCCTCTCCTGGAAGAGTCAACCTAAGAGTCAATCCAAATGGCCTGTCCAATCACCTGAATAGAAAATATACCTCACAAACAGCTGGCAATTCAAGGGACATTAGAACTAGTACACCCTTCTGAAAATAAAAATTGACTCAATGGCTCTTTGGCCATTGCCTACTCTCACCACTTGGTGTGTATTCTCCTCTTCTAAACACAGTGCTCTGTCTCAACATAATTCACTGGAGATCACAGGGACTTAAGGAGGAGGGGTGGGAGAAGGAGACAGGTTCTGGAATGAGATCTCAACAACATAGTAGTACCCATAAGTGTCATATCATATGTAATCATTTTTTCAGATGGAAGTATGATTCTTATCTCCAAATATTTTGCATGTAAAAAGTATGTAAAAAAGTGTATTCACGACTCTATATGAAACACCTTATCCCAGATACGTGACAGTAATGTATATAGGTTAGGTAAATCATGGGTTCCTATGATTAGCTCTTTTATTGTTTTAGGCATAGCACACAGACAGAACTACTACTGATATAAATCAACAGTCGTCCAGGACAGCACTCCTGGTATGTAAAGGGAGGGTTGCAATGACATTTGCAATCACCCTGCTAAGTAAACATCTTCTATGATTTTTTTTGTCTATTAAAACTTCAGTTTTAACTTTTCAGTAAAAAATATATATATATATTATTGGAGCTGGAGAAATGGGTCAGTGTTTAAAAGTTTGATTGCCAAGTCTAATAGCATGGATTTGATTCCCAAGTATCCACGTAAATCCAGACGTACAAGGTGGCACATGAGTCTGGTGTTCATTTGCAGTGGCAAGAAACCCTGCCATGCCTATGCCTTCTCTGGTTCTCCCTATCTAATTCTCTCTCTCTCTCTCTTCCTCTCTGTCTCAGATAAATAAATAAATCAATCAATAACTAAATACTTTTAAAACATAAAATAAAAATTCTTTAGAATTTATATAAAATCATTCTACTTATTCCAGCCTAGGTTGTGACAGGCAACATTACCCTCCTCAAAATGTTTTCCATTTTTAGAATACATTTTTAAAGCATGCTATGTATTAATTTGAGGGAGAGAAAGAGGCAGATAGATAGAGAGAGAGAAAAAAAATGGACACAGCAGGGCCTCCAGCCACTGCAAATTAACTCCAGACACATGCACCACCTTGTGCATATGGCTTACATGGGTCCTGTGGAATCAAACCTGGGTCCTTTGGCATTCTAGGAAAGTGCTTTGTCTACTAAGCCATCTCTCCAGTACTTAAATATATTTTTATTTATCTATTTGCAAGCAGCCAAACAGAGAGAGAGAGAGAGAGAGAGACAGAGACAGAGACAGAGAGACAGACAGAGAGAGAACTAAAATCACTTTTTCTCAAATTATTTTATACAATCCAAAAGGAGGAAATGCTCCCAAACTTCATCTATGAAGCTAGCATTGCTGTAATACCTAAACGAGACAATAATGCAACAAGAATAGAAAATTATAGACTGATAGTCCTAGTGACTGCAAAAATACTGGCTAACTGAATTCCAGAACGCACCAAAATGCATCATAAGACTTGATCAAGTAGGTTTTATCTTAGTTGATACAGGGATGGTACAACATATGGAAATGGATACAGGTAATTCACAACATAAATAAATATAAACACAAAAATCACAGAATTATTTCAATAAATGCAGAAAAGGCCTTTGACAAAATATATGACCCCTTTCACAATTAAAGCACTAGACAGAATACGAATGTAGGGACCATATCACGGTATAATAAAGAATATTTGTAATGCACCTGAGATCCAGATCACACTAAATGGTGTAAAACACATGTTCCCATTAATGTCTGGAACAGGAGAGGGTTATCTGAACACATGATTGCCTTTCAATATATCCCCTGCAGTTTTAGCATAATCAATAAGTCAAGAGAAACAAACGAAAATAATACAAATTGGTAAGGAAAACTCAACTAGCCCCATTTGCAGATGACATGATTTTATAAAATATATGAACCAAAAGATTTCACCAACACACTTCAAAGGTGATAACCTGTCTCCATAAAGTGACAGGATACAAAATCAATACCAAAGTTAGTAGCCTTCCTATATGCCAAAGAAAAACATATGGAGAAGGAGATAAGCTAAAACATCCTGTTTTCAATAGCCACCAAAAAATTGAATAACTTGGAATATCACTAACCAAAGAAGTGAAAGATCTTTACAAAGAAATTATAAAAACACTGAAGAAAAATACTAAGGAAGGCATTAGAAGATGGAAAGACCTCCCATTCTCATGGATTGGAAGAATTAATATTGTGAAAATAGCCTTCCTACCCAAACCACTATACTAATTCAGTATAATTCCAATAAAAATGCCTGTGATATTCTTCATAGGTATAGAAGATAATAGTTTCAAAATTCATAGGGAAGAATAGAAGGACTCAGATAGCCAAAAATATCCTTAAAACAAAAAGAAATATGTCTGCAGGTATCACTATATCTGATTTCTAGATATACTACAAAGCCATGCTAACTAAAACATCATTGTACAGGCACAAAAACAGACACACAGATCAATGAAACAGATTAGAAGACTTGTATCTAAATTCAAACAAATATGGCTACTTGATCTTTGATATAGATGCCAAAATGACACACTGGAGAAGAGACAGCATCTTCAACGATGGTGCTGTAGAAACTGGATAACTGCTTAAAGAAGAACGACATTAGAACCACCTCTCTCGCCCTGTGCAAAAGCCAACTCCAAATGGATAAAGGACTCAATATATAACCTGAAACTCTAAAACAAGTAGAAGAAAAAAACAGGGAGAACGCTCTATGATGTAGGTGTAGGAAAAGATTTCCTGAATAAGACCCTAGTAGCATAGGAAATTAGATGAATCCTTCAACCTGGGATTTCATGATACAAAAACAAACAAACAAAAGCTACCCTACATACAAGCAAAGTCATCGATTTACATCACTCTTAATGGGAGAAAAATCTTTGCCAGCTATAGCTCCTATAAATGTCTATTATCTAGAATCTATATGGAACTCAAAAAAATCAAACGACCCAATCAAAAGTGGTGTAAGGAATTGAACAGAGAATTCTTAAAGAAATACAAATGGCCATTAAACACTTAAAGAGATGTTCAAATCTTTAGTTGTCAGAGAAATACATATCAAAACAACTTTGAGTTTTTGTTTTTGTTTTTGTATTTTTTTGTTTTTAGAGAAAGCAAGTGATAGAGAGAGGGAGAGAGCATTGGCATGCCAGGGCCTCAGGAGAAATTGCAGAGGAAGAAGCAACATGAATACTGCTGCCTAATTGACCAGCTCCAGGGTGATGGTGACAGACACAGTGATCAATCACAACCTATCAAAGCAGAAATCCAGAGGCTACAGAGAACTGAATCATAAATCAAACTGCCAACAGGCCGGCCATGACTCAGGAAACATTTCAGAAGGGAGGTGGAAATATTGTAAGAGACATAGAGTAGGTAGAATATGCTAAGGCAGCCCCTTCCACTGCCCCACAGGGACTGACTGAGGCCTTCCTTCATGACCTCATAGTGAATACCATAAACCCACTGACGACGGCCTCCAGGCAACAGGAGCAGCGATGAAGGGATAACAAAACATAACCTGTATAGTATATATAAACATTTATATATAAATAATAAGCATATATATTTTTATATTTAAATTTAATTCAATTTAAAAAGCAAAGTGACAGAAAAATAAGAAAGAAAGGAAGGAAGGAAGTCAGGAGGGAAGGGAGGGAAGGAAGGAAGAAGGGAAAAGGAAACACGGGATCTACTTCTTTCTTAAGAGTTTTCTGAACTACTATTAAAAAGAAGTCTGTATTCAGAAGTAGATGTAGAATTTATTATATGCTGTGTAATTTTAATAATGTAGTCTGATATATATATATATATACATATATATATATATATATATATTAATTTAAACTGTTTTCAACTGAAAAATTTCTTATTTCTAAATATATATTCATACAGCATATAGGTGCTTATATGTAATGCATCAATCCTGATCATTTCAGTTCTAAAATTCTAAAGCAAAAGCATGACATTTGGACTTTGTCCCCTTACATAGTGATACTAGCTCAAATTTGTTCCTAACTAATCAACAGTAAAATTAGTTTTCACCCTGAAGGGATTAAGTAAAGATGCTTCAAGCTGTCTGCCTGAGATTAAAATTCTGGTGAGTCAAATCCAGGGAATGTGAATGTAAGAGCACACAGTTTTCATTGCTAGTCTTTAAAACTCTAATCTGGTTTTTGGCCGTGGATTTAAGTAAACTTGCTTAGTAGCCTATGCTCCAGTGTCCTCACTGATGGCAATTCAACATCACATTTTCTCTTTGGTGTTTCTGCCTAAGTATTGGTGGGAGTGGGTTTATATGATTTGTATGATGCACCATGTTTGAGAATTAGACTCGGTAGTGACTCAATGAACTTTATGTGAGATATATTTTCAGACAGGTCTTAAATCTTCAAATTCTTTCTGACACAGTACATTGGTCTCCAAACTGATGACTAGAAATGACATTACTTTAGTCAGTTGTTTTTTTTTTTTTCCATTTTGTAAGAGTCCAGGTGCTGGGTGGCCCAATGTACCTTCTGAGTGGGGGTGAACTAAATCATTACCAGGACTCTTTCTCTTCTTTATGTGCTTCTAAAAGAACAAATTATATGGAGAACAGCAGTTACCTTTAAAACCATTTTGGTCATAATATAAAGGAAGTGATTATACTAAATTTAAATTGATTACCTTATTTTGAAATTTTATTTATAATATTGGTTTGCAAGCATTTCTATTTTTTTCCATACCATTACCAAGCATTATTTTTCCTCCATTTCTTTCTGTGACAATTTCCTAAGATTTGATTCATAGCAAATTTTCACTTTCTACCATATCCCAGGAAATATTCAGTCACTCCTCCACTGTTGCTGACATACTTTGAGTTGACTTCTCCTGCGTTTAAGTGGAGTTCTTTCCTCTGTTGTATGTCTTCGTCTCAGCATAAGTAAGCATGTACAAAATGTACATTGAGAGATAGGGAGAGAGAGAGAGAGAGAAAGAGGTTCAGAAAATTTTCTTCCATAATTTTGTTGAATATGGTCTCTATCCCTCTGGCATGGATTTCCTCTCCTGTTGGTATACTCGTGAACAAGATGTCTGGTTATTTCAGGGTGCCACACAGCTCCATTGTATTCTGTTCACTTGATTTTTTGAACTTATCAAACTTTTTGGCTTCCTGATCAATTTCTGCTGTGTTATCTTCCAGGTCAGAAGTTGTGTCTTCCACATGAGTAACTCTGTTTGTAAGGGATTCTAGAGAGTTTTTTTTTTATAATTTCTATTTGATTTTTTTTTTCTTTTCTCTTGTTTTTGCATCATGTCCATCTCTTTTTTGGGGTGCAATATCAATTTGAATTCTGATTTTCTTGATGCTCCCTGGAGTTCATTCTTGCATTTCATCAAGTCTTCATCAATCTTAATCAAACAGTTGCTGAGCTCTCCCATTTCTTGACTTAACATCAATTTATTCATATCTCTTTGGAGGGTTCTAACACTTTCTTCAATCAAGTTAAGCCTACTATCAAAAACTGAATGCTCTAGGAGAAGATTCTGTTCAAATTTCTTTATATGATTGTTGGTTCTTTGATGGTTTGCTTCCAGTTCAGGATTATTTTGATCAGGGTCTTATTGGTTGCTGTGTTTTCATTTTGGGAATGAATTTCTGTTGATTTTCCAATGATCTCATTGGAGGCTTCCATTGTAGGACTAGGTATCCTTGGTGGAAATCTCACAGTTTTCTGACTTTTGTTGACTTTTTTGGTGTCGTTATCTACCCATTTTAGGAAGACTCTTTATTTTGTTGAGGAGGAAGTAAGTTTTTGACCTTTGTCCTATGCACCTTCTGATTCAGGTCAACAGGGATGTTGGTACCCAGTGACCAGTCAAAATACCACAGCAAAAGGCCTGATGCCACAGCTCACAGAGGGACCAGGCCTCCTCAAGCAAAGCACAATGGGGTCTACCAGAATCAGGGGACTGGGAGGATCCAAGGAATAGGGATCTGGCCTACTTATTCTGTGCTGTGCCCTCCACCACACAGACTGGCTCAGAGAAGTTGGACCAGGGAACTGGGAAGAGCCAGGAAGGAAGGGTGTGGTCTATTCATTCCTTACTGCCATGCCAGCCAACACACAGACTGGAGCAGGGAACCTAGACAGGGGAGGTGGGATTAGCCCAGAAACAGGGGTCTGGCATACTCACTCCAGACCTCCATGCCTGCTGCCTGCCCACACACAGACAGGCTCAGGAAACCCAGACTGGGGAGGTAGCAGGAGTCAGGAAACAGGGGTCTGGCCTATGCACTCCACAATGCACTGCCTGCCTGCACGCAATCGGGCAAAAGGAACCCAGTGAATGTTCTGTTTTAAATGTGAACCATATTTGTATAGGATGGGGTTATAACCACAGATGTGCAGATTGTGGAAAATGCAAGTACATCAAATGTACCTGGGGAACTGGGAAGTAGGAAACTGGGAGCTCTGGCCTACTCACTCTACTTGCATGTACTCTTCAGCACAAAGGAACCAGGCATTGAGGAACAAGGAGTCAGGAATCTGGAGACTCTGCCAAAAGAGGTGAGCTCCCACAGTGGCCTGTCCACCCTCTGGCTGTGTGGGGGGAGGGATTTAGAGATACAAGGGCCAGCCAATCAGGAAGCCAGAGCAAAAGGCCTGCTTCTTCAGCCCACATGCTGGGACCAGGCTCCACCAAGCCAGTAGCAGTGCTACTGGGACCAGGGAAATGGGAGGTGGGGAAGGAACCAGGAAGTCTGGTCTACTTACTCAGAATGTGCACCCTCCAGAGCAAGGGATCCTGGAGTCAGGAAAGTGGAGCATCAGGCCTGCTTCAGTAGCACATCATCAGAGTCCAGCCATGTGAGCTGGGAGGTGGCACAAGATCTCTCTATTTTTGTAATGTAGGCATTTGGTGCTATAAGCTTCTCTCATAGAACTGCCATCATTGTATCATGTAATTTTTGCATGCTGTGTTTTCATTGTCATTCAGTTCTGTAAATTTCTTGATTTCGTTGATTTCTTCAGTAACCCATTCATTGTTTAGTAGTGAGTTATTCAGTCTCCAGGATTTGGTGTGTTTTCTGTTGTTACTATTGTAGTGTATTTCTAGTTTTAATGCATTATAGTCAGATACAATGTGGGGAATTATGACATTTTTTCTCCGAACTTGTGGAAACATGCATTATGTCCATATGGTCCATTTTGGAGAAGGTTCCATGAGATGCTGAGAAGAATGTGTATTCAGTAGAATTAAAATGTGATTTTCTGTAGATGTTGGCTAAGTTCAATTGATCTATGGTTCTTAGCTCCATTGTTTCTCTGTTTATTTTCTGCTTAGAAGAACTGTCTATTGACAACAGTGGGGTATTAAAATCTTCTACCATTATTGTATTGTGATTGATATATGTTTTATTGCCTAATAAATTTTCTTTATAAAATTAGGATCCCCTGTGATTAGTGCATGTTTATGATTGCAATATCCACTTGTTGAGCTATTCTTTTAATGAGTATGAAGTGCCTTTCTTTATCTCTTTTCACTACTCTTGACTTGAAATCTATTTTGTCAAAAATCTGTAAGGAACTCTTGTTTGATTTTTGTTTACATTTACTTGGAATAACTTTTTTCCATCATTTCATCCTAAGTTGGTATTTATCTTGAAATTTAAGGTGGATTTCTATAGACAGCAAGTAAATAGATCTGGCTTTCTGATCCAGCCTGTTAACCTGTGTCTTTTGATTGGACAGTTGAGTCCATTAATGTTAAGAGTTATAATTGTGAGGTATGAGTTAATCCCTGCCATGTTGAAGGTACTGTGGAACTTGGTGTTTAATTGGTATTTGCATTCTTTTATGTCCTTTCTATTTTGGATTGTTTATTTTTCTCTCCTGATGTGCATTTCTGTCTTCTATTATGTTTGTCTTTAGCATTATCATCTTTATATTTTAATTCCAGTTTCATTTCTTGATTTGACCTATTTGTTGTCTCTTGGGGTTTATTCTTACATTTGGATATGTCCTCATTGATAGTCCATTGGCCTATGAGCTCAGTTATTTGTAGATTCTGCTCAAATTGTTTTAGACTTCATTTGATCTTTTTTATTATTATTATTTCATTAAGCCATTGATGGAATACTGTTTCCTAATTCTTTTAGGTTTCTTTCAGCCATCAATTGTAGTTTCCTTGTTATCTTCCATTTCCTTCATCCATCCTTTAAGTTCTTTTGTCACATTTCTTCCAATTCTTTGGGCCATTCTTTGATCTGTAATTTGAATTCTTTTTACCATTTTTCTTTCAGTTCCTTCAGCCATTCTGAGAGTTTATGTCTGATTACTCTTTATCCATTTTTTTCCCATTCAACTAGCCATTTGTTCAGATCCTATTAAGTTACTTAAAAATGTTTGTTGAGATTTCATTCTGGAATTCCACAACTTGAGATTCCCCTAAGCTTTCATTGGAAGATTCTTTATGGGACTAGCTAATATTTGTGGGGATTCCTTTGCTTGGTATCATGTGTCATTTACTTTGCATTAGTGTCTGACCATCTCAAGATCAGTTGTCTCAGTGAAGATGCAGCAATTGTAGTTATATAGCTTGTGTAATGGTGTTGTATGGCCTGGAATAATTTGACTATGATGGGTATAGGATTGAAGACTATCCACTGTCTTGGGGTAAGTGATCTTGAACTAGAACAGTGTCTACCTTATATGTGCCACATCCTGGTAAATCTGGGTAAGACTTTGGGAGTCCTGGCTTTCTTGGTGTCCACACTGGGCACTGTTCTTACTGTTCTTGCAGTTATATTTGCTGCCTGGCTTTTTAGAGTGAGATCACCTACAAGCTTCTCCTGGGAGCTGAAGCTGGCATGCAGTTGCCCTCTGCTTCAGCCATTTTTTTTGTTTGTTTGTTTGTTTTGATTTTTTGAGGTAGACTCTTACTCTAGTCCAGGCTGACTTAGAATTCACTACGTAGTCTCAGGGTGGCCTTGAACTCACGGCGATCCTCCTGCCTCTGCCTCCTGAGTGCTGGGAGGTGTGCGCCACCGTGCCTGGCTCAGCCCTTCTTTATTCTTTTCTGTTGCTTGCAAGGTGGATATGAAGAGGAGACTCTCTTGCAAGTCAAAGGGCTGGATCCAGCAAGTAGGAACATTTCCCAATGGCTATGTACTTTAATATTCTCTTCTTTCCTGGCAAATAGTGGCTATTGTGCACCCTCTCATTCCCCCCTCCATGCTCCCCTATTTTCTTGGGTTTCTCTACCTGGCGCAAGATGGTGAATACCTGCTCAATAATAATTTTCTCATCTTGCAATCTTTCCCATTGGGTTATGAATTGCTGCTACCAAATGGGGCTGTGTCCTGCCACTCAGCCACACTTGCACTTGTTCAAGCTGCCTCTTCCCCTGGCTTTACACTCTCCAGAAGCTTCAATAGAATAATGCCTAACCCTGGTGATCAGTCCCACTGCAGATTGGTGCTTCCACCTGATGGTCAGCCCTACTGATGCCCTTTGTTATTGGCCCTCCTCTGGGATAAGTGCTCCCCAGCAGTCACCCACCAAGAAGCTGCCACAAAGCAGTGTCTAGCCCTGGTGCTCTACTCTGTTCCCTGCCGACATTCCCTGGTTTGTTCACTCCCAGGCAGCTGCCACAGAATGGCATCTAGCCCTAGCCTCCAACCGCAGTGCTCAGCCTTGTATCCCAGTGATGCAAAGCTCACTTTTTAAAAATCCTTTCTTTGAGTTTAGACAGATCTGATGAGAATGTGTCTAAAGTATACCATTTCTTGCCAGTTCTTTACATCAAGTTTGCCATGAACCATGTAATGGACTTTCTCCAGATGAACTCTACTGCTGAATATTAAAATTCTAAATATTCTTAGAAGAACCACAAAGTCATGCTACACTGTGGCATACTCAGAAAATAAAGCAACACAAGAAAATTCATTTTTATTTCATCCCATTTATAGGTGGGGCATGAAAAATACTTGCATAGAAATGCATATGTGACAAATCTTTCCAATATAGGTTATCTCTCTTTTTAAAATTTCTTTCTAAATTCTTCCACTAATTTATAACCTAAAAAATATGATAATCTCTCTCACTTCAGGCTTTCAATCCTTTTTATAACTCAGCATGGAATCCAAACTTCTGATTATACAGTATGTGCTAAACATATATTGTCAGATTTACTATGACAAATTTAGAAATAATTTTTAAAAAGCTATAATTAACCAGTTTCATATTCAAAGCTGAATAAATAATAGCTATATATTTAAAAAACTAAATAAAGTTCTGGTTATTTCATTCCTATATTTATTACTATATTTTTTTGTGTTAGTTTTATCTATAAATATTGTTTTCTGAATTTTTGAAACTGAAGTATTCCATAGATGGCTTAATGAAATCAAAGACTTAATATGCTCTATGTTCCCTTACTTAATGATTCTAAAATCCATTCATTAGTTAATAGTCGATGCTTGCCTCAGTCTGTCAGCTTTGTTTAAATATTTTGGATGATTTCTAAGGAAAGGGCTATATTGGCCTCTTTACACTTAATTATTAACACAAAGTAAGGATTCTTATGTGACAATATTAAATCAAATTTTAAATATGAATATTGACATTAACATGAATAGTATTCCACATGTTGTTGACATATGCCACATTTATATGCACAATCATATATGAGCATGTAATTTGATTCTATTTTTTGTTGTAGATGTTACAATTAAGACATAGGTTCACATGCTTCCATTTATTTTTAGCAGCTACTTAAATGTGAAATTTATGTGTAATTTGAGTTTTATTGAATCACCACACCATTTACAACAAGATGTATTTTATATTCCATTACTAGCAAGAATGGAAAAGATTACTTCTTCCTAAGCAAAGATTTTCATAAAACATTTCTTTTTACAACAGAAGTAGAAGTCTACCTTTAGAAAACTATGTGTTCCACGTAACTGCAGTGTCAGCTCTTTAATTGGCAAGGACATTATGCATTAAGTTGATTTCTGAAATGACTTCTCAGTTTATGTATGTGTCTTTCTAATTATTGCTGTTATTATTATTTAATTATTGCAATTTGTAGTGTCTTCTCCACTAAAATATATTGTTAATGTTATATTTATTTTATCTATTTGTAGTCTGATTCATTTATATATTATTTTTAGAATAAACTTAGAAAATTTTACAAAAATAAATATTTAGTTATGACTTCTAGAGTTTTAGTAGGATAGTATTAACCAAAAAAATGTAAAATTTTTGAGTTTCTAATATATATATATCCTACATACATAAACATATCTATCTCACCTTATTTTTTAATGTGCCCCAGTGTCTTATTTTATTTCCCCTTTTCAGAGATTTTATATTCATTTTATTAGATTGCTGAAATTTGTGTATGTTAATGATATTACAGATGGTCAAACTTTAATATTCATCCACATATCACACTGTACTTCTAGTACTTTACTGCTAAATGCATGTGCATCTGAATAGTTCATATGTACCTTCAATATACTCTACATTTTATAAATATACCATTTGGAACATCTGCAGAACCATAGTACTCTTTTTTTCCCTTCTGTAACACAACTTGGTTATCTAAATAGGCAACACAGTATCTGGATGAGGAAGGTTTACATATGAAAAAAGGAAGGTTTTGTAATTTTAGGTCAATGCAATGGGTATAATATAAAATTCAAAATTAATGTATTCTACCAAAGTTATATAAAGTTTGCAATGAACAGAAATCTTACTGTACAAAATGTATGTGAACATATTGTTATACTCCATTACTACATAGTCTACATGGCATAATAGGTGGGCACAAGTAAAATATATTAGAATTTCAGCTCCTGTTGTGATTTAGTAGCATTCTCAAGGTGCTGATTATGGAATATAATTTATGCAAAATACTTTAGCCAAAGCTTAAATAAGTCAAAAGTAAATTGAATTAAAAATCTACTGGATTACTGAGTGTATGCATTTAAAAAGATTAACAGTTAATTCTGTAGAAACTAAAAATCTAATTGCTGTTTTCAAATTTTCCTTGATTGAAAAAGTTACCAGAAAGCCATAATGGTTGATCTGTGTATGTGTCTACAAACTGTCATATTTAATTACAGCAAGATAAAGATTTCTAACATTTCAAGTAGCCCTTTAGTAAAACTAGATTTTTCTGAAAACAGGAAGTATTGGAATGTATAATTATTTTAAAATAATTTATAAATTTGTAGAATTATTTTTCAGGCTAGTTTTAGCCAAACATATCATTCACATTAATACATTGAACTATTTCATACATAATCCATCATGCATGTCATCAAGTTGTGAAGACTATCAAAACAGAATTAAAAGTTATCTTTTTAATGCTAGTATTTGGAATACAAAATGAATTGTACTTATGTCTTTTTCACAGTTCTTATTAGAAAGGTATCTACAATATCAAGAAATGTAAGTCCCTTGTTAGTTAAATTTAGTACATTATATGAAGGTTCTTTAGTCTCTAGAATAAGCACATATATATCAAAAAGCTTAGAAAATGACCATAAAGAAATTTTTTTGTTTATTTATTTATTTATTTATTTGAGAGTAACAGAGAGAGAAAGAGGCAGATATATATATATATATATATATATATATATATATATATATATATAGAGAGAGAGAGAGAGAGAGAGAGAGAGAATGGGCGCGCCAGGGCTTCCAGCCACTGCAAATGAACTCCAGACGTGTGCGCCCCCTTGTGCATCTGGCTAACGTGGGTCCTGGAGAATCAAGCCTCAAACCGGGGTCCTTAGGCTTCACAGGCAAGCGCTTAACTGCTAAGCCATCTCTCCAGCCCACAAAGAAAAATTTTAAATTAATAAAAGTATATATTTCAATCATTTCAGCTATGATTTGCTGGGTCTTATATAAAAAGTCCATAGATATCAATCACTAATATAACAAAGCAACATGAATTGAGGAAGAATGGTATGGAAAAGACTTGTGTAGTAAGACTAAACATTTATACTGTGAGGTTAATAGGGTTTGAAAGCAGGACCAACCAAAACAACTGAACACTCCAGCCACCACATAACAAAATAAGTTAATAAAAACTTTCAAGAAAATAGACAAGAGATATCAAATATTAAGAAACAGAAGACACAGAGAAATAAATATAAAATGATAACAAAAGTATAAAATTAAATACTAGGGAGTATTTACAACTATTTGATAGAATGATAATTGACTCCAAAATAAAGTAGGAAAATAACTCTAAAGTAAATAGCAAAAGAAAACATATGGCCTACAAACTTTAGTGTTCAAAGTGTGCTCATGTTTTCATAGTTCTTATTAAAAAGTATCTCTAATATTGAGAAAATGTAAACCCCTTGTTACTTACATGTAGTATATTGCTTGCAGGTTCAAAGAATACAGAAGTTCAAAAATTACAATTAATTTTAGATCTGTGCATGGTAGGGTATGCATTTTGAGAAAAACAAAAATCTATCAGCAAACCTCATAATAGTAACACTAGAATAAAACAAAATAAAAATGTGACAAAATTGAAGTGAAAACTTTCTAATTTGAACTTTTATTTACTGATCATGTAATAAAGAATGTACAATAAATGAATTACAAGCCACTTGTACTCTAGACCAAAAAGAGGCCTGTGGACTGATATTTCTGCAGGAAACAATCTTACAAAAGGGGAACCATACGTAACATGCCATGAAGGAAGGGTAAGTTAAGAACTCATAAATATTTGTGGTGAACAATAAAAGCATTTTGAAGAAACTTGTGTGTACCTCAGTGGCAGAACACTCCCAGAAGTTGAGAGATGGTGTGATCACTGGCACCATATATGACAAAGAAGAAAGAGAAAAAGGAAGAAAACAAGGAATGAATAATGGGATGAAGGAAGGAAAAGAAAGAAGAAAGGAAGGTAAGTAGGCAAGTAGCAATGTCTATACCTTTCACATGAAAGGTTAAAAAAAAAAGACAATTTCCAAGCCTACCTCTTAACAACAAATCCTATGGCAATAAAGATACAAAGTACGGCCGGTGAGAATTGTACATATTTGTGTGAAAAAAAACCTGATTAAACAAAGAGAATACACTAATGTTGAATTATTGGTTTTCTTTTCATCTCATAAGTTTTCCCTTACAAGAACATTTAAAATGCCATGGAGTTATGAGAAATGGATCAAAGGAAGCAGAATATATATATTGGTAAATAGAAATCAATGAAATATTAATCACAGCTAATAAAAATTAGGATGCATGAATTTGAATGATGGAAGAATGTTTTAGAAATTTAACTGAAGGCAAGATTTAGTCATGACTAGCCTGAAACACTTACATAAAATAAACCTTCTATTTAAAATGAAAAATCAGATGAAGTAAACCTGGGCAGTAGGAGGTGCAGTAAGAAGAGACTCAAGTGTTCCAAAAGAAAAAGCGAAAGGAACAGTGCCTGAAGTTCTACATAAGGTACCTTTAAAAACTGATGCACATTCTCCAAGCATGCACATATAGCAAAGATGAAATTCCAACCAAAACTTTGATGTTTAAGAAAGGAAACAGGATAGAAAGTAGTTTCTAAATTGATTCCAACAAAGTCTCTTGATGGTCAACAAAAATACAAATCTCTTCAAGTAAATTTTCCAGTTATAGCAAAAAGTTTATATCAAAACTAAATGCTTATTTATTATTATTTGGGGAGAGGTTGCTAGAAAGTGTTTCATGTAGCCTAGACTGTACTCAAATACATTATGTAGCTGAGGCTAGACTTGACATTCTTATAGTCCTGCACTTTACCTCCCAAATTCTGAAATTATGGGAATATGACACCATGCCCGGCTCTAGAAACGTGGATATAAATAACAGGTCCATGTTGTCTTAACAAGAAAATCACTAAAAGAGATTAACATAACCAGTAGGATTAAAATTTTGGCAAGAATATTGATATTATAATTAGTTCCAATAAGGTAAATAAAGTTGCTTGTATAACATGATCCAAGAAATGTAATCATGCAAATGGAAACCCAATAATATTTTGTTAGAAATAAAATGAATTAGTGGATGAGTTTAAGAGCATAGTATAGATGACAGAGATGAGTTAGTCAATATGTAGGTAGATTTCACCATCGAATTTGAGGAAATGTCAGAGCCAGAGGGGATCCAAATAGGACTTAATGAGGCATGTAATAGCAAAGCCCTGACACACATGTAAAGTCTTAGAAGAAACAAAAGAAAATAAGAAAAATGAAATGTAAATATATATGGTGGATAATTTCTTAAATAAGTTGAAAGACATAAACTACAAATTTTAAAATCTCATAAAACCTGTTGCAGTTACTTTTTCTTGATGGGACAAATACATAACCAGAAGCAGTTTATAAATAAATAAAGGATTTTTTTTTCAGGTTTACAGATCCAAGTGAAATATCAATGGCAGAAGAAGTTGTCTCACTTCTGTAGATTCATAGAAGTGGGAAACCACAGAATAGCCAGTAAATATCACAGCAAGAGCTCAAAACTGACTCTGAACACACCTCAGGGCTAGACCATAAAAGATTCCCACACGTTGACACCGAATCCAGCAGGCTGCTGGAGAGTTAAGTCAAAAATCCCTGGCTGGGCATGGTGGTTCATGCCTTTAAACCCAGTACTTGGGAGGCAGAGGTAAGAGGATGACCATGAGTTTGAAGCCACACTGAAACTACATAGTGAATTCCAGGTCAGCCTAGGCCAGAGTGAGGCCCTACCTTGAAAAAAAGGAAAAAAAAAAAAAAAAAAAAAAAAAAAAAAACAAGCAAACAAACAAAATATCCCTGAGACTATAGGGGGGCATACATTCACATTCTAACTACTACATTTATCTCCTGGCTCCCATAGAGTCATGATCATATCACAATGAAAATTTCATTCATTCCAACTTCTCCAAAGGTTCCCATAATCTTTATCAACCTTAACATTATTCAAACGTCCCAAGTTTCATCTGAGATTTAAGACTGTTTTCTTATCTATGATCTTCTGATATCAAAACATGAGTTATATACTTCCAACACATAATTGCATGGAGTAAACATTCCAATTTCAAAAAGGCATAGCAAGGATAGATTAGACCAATGTAAAATCAACAAACAGTAGGAAAATATTAAATAACTGAAGTTCAAGTCCAATATATACAATCCATGAAGAAAGCCTCTGGAATCCAATTTCACCCCTCCAGCTGGGCTGAGCATACTTGGGAAAGTTCTGTCCCAGGCCACTAGCACTCCATGCCAGCTTTTCCACTTTCCTGGCATATCCAAAACATATTTGGGACTGCACTGTTAAACCATAGTTCATCTTCACGACTCCACACAGGGATTCAAATCCTATTTACCATTGTCACATCTCAACAATGTCTAGGACTGGTTCATATAAATACATTGGCCTTACTGAGCTCTGTCATAGTGATTTAAATCCTGCTTCACTTTGACCAGGGGCCATTTCCAAAAAATAAAAAAAACAAAATCATGTTGCACAACCAACGAACCACTGAACCACTTTGTAGCATTTTTCCTACTTCTAAAACGAACACCAGGCAACCAGCATAGCTGAATTTATAAATCCTTGCAAAGTAACTTGCATTCTTACTCATTTAGGCCTTACAAGCCTTGTCCTCAGCATCATTTTCTCTATTTCAATGCAAAATAGTTGGCCTACCCTTAGTGGTGGTTAACTACTTATCAAATGTAGCTTCAGTAACCTAAAACCAGTTTCTGTGCCTATAATTTTAAACTTGCTTGAAGATTTCCTGTGATAAATCATACATTTTTTATATATATCTTTCAGTTCTATACCTCTGATGAGCAACCAGGACATTACTTTTAAATTCAACCTTGGTAAAATTCTTAGGGCATGGGCAGAATGCAACTAGCTATTCTACAAGTAGCCTAGTTTAAACAAAGTTCTCTCGCCCATCTTTAAATTTTCACAAGCCAAGCCTTTACAGTTCACAATTCTGTCTTCATGTAACATTTTCAAACTCTTACTAGAATAGCCTATCAAGCTCTGCATATAACACTATAAGGCTTCTCCAGTCCAAACTACCAAATCCTTCCGTTCCTCCTGCAGAAAATCCCAACAGACCAAAACCTACATAGCCAGATTCCTCAGAGCAATGACCCTGTCTTGGTATCAGTTTTACTGTTGCCCTTACTTTCCGAGTTTGGGATTGACCAGAGTGACATGAGGAATATAAAAAAGAGAGAAGAGCCCATCTCAACAGCACAGATTTTGTTGGAATATACCAGGGGCATCCTTCTTCCACGGGAAATGAGAAGGGTGCTCCCTTGAGTGGGTGGCGGGGGAGTTAGGCTTCAGGACAACCTGAGGTGGGGTGAGGGAAGGTAAGGTTACCAAACTTTAGGTTGTCTGTATCCACTGTTTACTTTTCTTTGGGAGTGAATAATGGGAAGATAGAAACTCTTCTTTTGTTTGCTGATCACCCACTGAGAGGGGATTAGGGCTATTTCTTAGGTTGCCTGGTAACTCCTAGAGCCTGTTTGTAAAAAGTCTTATGGTCCAAAAGAATTTTCCAGTGAGGTCAGTGATTCATAAATCCATAAATTACTTCCTCACTGATGGGACAAGCATCTGACCAGAAGCAGCTTAAGAAGGGAAAGTCTATTTCAGGCTTACAGAATCCTGGAGAATACTATCAGTGGTAGATGAAGCTACTTCTACAAATTCCTAGCAGCGCAACACCACCAGACAGAAAATAAAATAGCCAGAGCACAAAGGGGCTCTTTATACACCCAACAGGGCTGAACATAAGATATGCCCCCAGTGACACCTCCTCCAGCAGGTTACTGGAGAACTAAGTAGGAAGTATAACCTTAACTAAAATCCCCAAGTCTATATGAAACATGCATTCACATTCAAACCACTACAAATGTCAAATGTAATACATTAGAAAAATTATGCAAAAGTACCTCACAATCAAATGCATGCAAACCATGAATTTAGAAAACCTCTTGAAAATAGCAGGAAGAAAATGGCCAAATTTCCTCTGATTAAATGCAACAGATCAACAGTGCAAATCCCAAAGAACCTTAACATATATTAAGAAGGCTGGAAGACAGTGTAATATCATCTTTAAAATGAAGAAAGTAATAGTTGATTGTGAGGGGTGAAAATTTAAATTCCTACCACTGAGCAGGAGAAGGCATATCTTGAGATGGAAGCTATATTCTAATTCATAATAATACCCTGTCACCAAATGAAAGAAAAAAGAAAGAAGGAAGGAAGGGAAGGAGGAAAATTTTGAGAGAAAAGAAAAAGAAATCACCCTAATATAACAAATGAAGCATTATAAAAGTCAAGGTGAAGAAAAGGCATGCATGTTCATATAAATGGCCTTGATAGGATTTGCTAGGAACACATTTTCATTACAGGATATGGTAATGGAATTTATTTAGGCTGAAGGAAAACTACACCAGATTCAAACCTAGTTGTCCAAATCAAAAAAGTACTTCTAAAAGGAAATAATCTACTTAACTAAATAAATCAACAAGCAACATCAAAAACTATTGGGCTGGAGACATGGTTTGGCTGTTAAGGTGCTTGCCTGCAAAGCCTAAGAACCCACCAGTACCAAAGTCAGCCAGATGCACAAGGTCATACATGCTTATGGATTTCCTTTGCAGTGGCTGGAGGCCCTAGCATGCCCATTCTCTCTCTCTCTCTCTCTCTTTCTTTTTCTCTCTCTCTTTCTCTCTGTCTTTCTCTTAAATGAATAAATAACAAATCAAGAAAGAAAGAAAGGAAGAAAAAGGAAGGAAGAAAAAATAAAAGAAATAAATTTAATAAACCTCCTTAGTTCCTCCTTAATTCTGTGGGATTTTTTTAAAGAAAATTAATGAAAAATGACAAATCTATAGTAACTACTGGGGTGATAAATGCAAGGATTCTATTTGTTATACAAGCAGTGTTGAGTATTTATTAGCATAAATATGTGAAATTTCTTTTTTGTTGCTACAAGCCCAACAGACTACCTTTCTTTTTCTTTTATGCAAGAGAGACAGAAAGAGAAGGAGAGAGGAAGAGAGAGAGAGAGAGAGAGATTGAGAATTGGCATGCCTGGGCCTCTAGCCACTGCAATTGAACTCCAGACACACGAGCCCCCTTGTGCACATGTGCAATCTTGCATGCTTGGGTCACTGTGCATCTGCCTTATATGGGACATGGAGAATCAAACATGAGTCCTTAGGCTTTGCAGGCAAGTGCCTTAACTTTTAAGCCCCTAATGTAGAATTTCTAAAGCAAGCAAGGGAAACCTATCCACGGAGCTATATCTGGAAATTTAAAAAGTTTAGTGGTTCTTCTTTCTTGAAGTTTAGCTAATTTTTTCCTGTTCACTTCCATTACTTTTCCATGTCTTAAAATATGAGTAATATTAGTAGCACAAATATTTTTTTCACAGTTCTCACAATATCCCTAAAGACATGGACAAAATTATTTTGATTTAATATTGGATGATTATTTGAATAAATTGTAAGTAATACTTAAGTATCACCAAAACTAATCATAGTAAAAATAGTGTTGGTAATGCATTTGATTTTACAAAAATGTGTATTTAAAAGTTACCTTCTCTTTGAAGAAAAGTATATATAAGAATAAGTGGGACCACTATTTACTGGAACCTTTGGACACACATATCCTTGTACATCTTAAATTGTGAGCTTATGATGCTAATAAGTGTTACTTATTTTTGTTGCTCATAGAGATTCCTTTTAAAATGTGCTAATGTATACCTCATCATGTTTTATACAAAGCTTATCTTGTACCTAGAGTAAGATACTTGGATGCTATGGGTGATCATACATGACTTTGGCAGGGGCCCAGAGTCCAGTAATTCAAGAATTAGCTTGTGTATGTGGTATATCTACCTGCTGAGTCCTATCATGGGTTCTTGAGATTTTTCTGCAAATCTTGATTGTGAAGAGGCACAACCACACAAACTAGGACAGATTTCAGTAGATGCTAATGTGTTGTTTTCTTTCAGGATAGCGTCTAACAGCCATTAGTATAAAACATAGAGGTTAAAAAAAAGAAGAAATCTGTCAAGTACCAATTCTTTTTTTTTGTTTGTTTGTTTACTTTATTTATTTATTTATTTAAGAGCTACAGACAGACAGAGAGAAAGAGGCAGATAGATGGATAGAGAATGAGCACACCAGGGCCTCCAGCCACTGCAAACAAACTCCAGATGCATACGCCCACTTGTGTATCTGGCTTATGTGACTCCTGGGGAATCGAGCCTTGAACCAGGGTGCTTAGGCTTCACAGGCAACCACTAAGCCATCTCTTCAGCCCCCAAGTACCACCAATTCTTTAAAGCAAGAATATAAAGTTAACTGCAAGAAACCTATGATTTAAGATTGTTCATAGGAGCCCCCGCATGGTGGCGCATGCCTTTAAGCACTTGGGAGGCAGAGGTAGGAGGATCGCCAAGAGTTCGAGGCCACCCTGAGACTACATAGTGAATTCCAGGTCAGCCTGAACTAGAGTGAGACCTTACCAAAAAAAAAAAAAAAGATTGTTCATAGGAGAAATAAAACAGTCCACATTGTAGGGAGTAGAAGAAAATACACAAAATTGGTGAGCAGGTATAATAAAGGGGTAAAATTAATTTATTTATTGTCTGTATTAATTGCTCAAAATGGTAGCCAAGGTGAAAAAAAGAGTTGAAAAATAAATCTTAAATATGCTGTTTTAAAATTTTGATTGAGTCTGATGTATGTAAAGTAACATGGCTCTGGATACTTTCATTTCAATTCAGGTTCAGTTAAAAAGGAAACTCCCATATAAAAGAAGAGTAAATTTATAAGTACTTTAAAATATTGTATTTTTATTTATTAGACAGAGAAAGAGGGATAGAGAGTGAGAGAGAATGAGTGCACCAGGGCCCCCAACCACTGAAAACGAACTCCAGATGCATGCACCCCCTTGAGCATCTGGCTAATGTGCGTCCTGGGAATCGGAACCTGGCTTTGGCTTTGCAGGCTAATGCCTTAACCAATAAGCCAGCCCTCTAGCTCTATAAGTACTTTTAAAATAATTACTTTAAATGAAACCCAGTGAAAGTCTTCTATAGGGTAATGTAAATATAGGTTGTGTTTGCTACCAGACAAAGTTCACCAGGAAAAAAAAAAAATGAAATTAGCATGCAGAGTCACATACATAATCTGTCCTTCATTAATACCAATAGCAAGGTCAAACCCTCCCCAAACTGATCCTAGTCAAAGAAATAGTTTGATGAAAGATTGTTAATTATTTAAGTGAGATATAGAAAGTATTTGCAGTCTCTTAGTTACTTCAAAAATTTTATACTATTTTTTCATAGAAAATATATGGGAAGAGTCAAAAAAGATGATGTGAGAATAGGTTATTTATGGACTTTGTTCCTTCTGTGTGGAGTCGCCTGGGATTTATTTTGTCCTTGCCACAATGATTTAGCCCCAGAGGTGACTTTCTCTATGTAAATCCTTCTCCTTCTACTTTCCTGAAACTACTGGTTCCAAGTCCTGTCAGACACTGAGGTGGTGACAGGTCAGGATTATTGTTCTGTCGCTTAAATTCTCCTGGGGCTCCACTTTGTGAGTGTTCCTTTGTTAATAAACCCTCATCCAAAAATTCTATTTTAAGCATACTCTTTTCTATGGAGACCTCAAATGATAAGAAGGCAATCTTCCTAAGAAGAATGGAAATATTGAATCACAGCATGTTAATAACAATGTGCTTGTTCGTAGCCGAAATATTAATACAACTGTTACATATTTGAACCACTAGTAAAGGAAAAAGAAGATAATTAAGTTAAATACTTCACAACTCACTGGGAGGTATCCCATACCAGCACTTTTTCTGTAACAATCTATGACTTCTGAGTGCGGTATTATCTACCCCTACTGGGTGCTTTGCCCAAAGTCTTTTTTTTTTTTTAAACATATATATTTTTAGCTAGTGAAGGAGAAGGTTTCCATATGGCTTATTCAAAGTACCTTAATTGTGATTAACCTTTCTACCCTATCCTCTCCTCCTTTATGTGATTTTTATCCCAGAAAATTATGACTAATTAGCTTATCTTCTGCTGTTTTAATTCCACTTGTTTAACATAGTTTTCTCAAGATTTTCTTTTCTTTATTTACATTTATTTTCATTTATTTATTTGAGAGAGACAGAAAGAGGGAGAGAGAGAGAGAGAGAGAATGGCTGTGCCAGGGCATCCAGCCACTGTAAATGAACTCCGGGCACATGCACCACTTTGTGCATCTGGCTTACTTGGGTCCTGGGGGAATTGAACCTGGGTCCTTTTGCTTTGCAGGCAAGTGTCTTAACTGCTAAGCCATCTCTCTAGCCCTCTCAAGATTTTCTTAATACAAGCGTATTGAGATTTGTTTTGCTGTTTATTTTATGTTTTTAAATCATCATATATCATATTAATGAAAACATTTCTGCTTTAGTTTGTGGAAAATATCTGTATTCCTAATTAAACTCCTGATCATACTTAGGAAAATATTGATTTTAAGGTTTTATTTTATGTTTTATTCCTTCTCTATGTACTGTGAGAGGAATAACTGCACAGTTTTAGCTTGAGAAAAATGTTTTATTTTCTGAGAAATATTTTATTCTATAAATCAGTGAGGCAATTAATCATATGCCAGATTCCAAATTTAAGAATAATCCCAAAATTGAAAAATTGATTTTTTTCTTTATCTTTTCCTCAAGCCACATTCTTAGAGTCAGCTCTGATGAGAATTATGTCTGTCCCTCAGATGAAACACCACAGCCAACATGGCATGTTCTGAAATATGCCTAATGACTAGCAGATAATCGCAGACAAATGTGGTTTTGTTTTCTATACTGTAGTCAGTTATGAAATCTAGCTTCTGTGCTACACAGTCCTTCATGGAACACGAATTATCCATTAAATAATTTTCTGAGTGACTTAAGCAGATCTGCAAGACACAGATAATTCAAATAACATCTTATAAGTCTCTTGGCAAATGTTATGCTGTCTGATAGCCAAGGATCTAATGATTATTGTGGCTTTGTGTGTGTGTGTCTTTCTGTCTGTCTGTCTGGGTATTTTGAGATTAAACTACAAAGTGATACACATTCAAAAATATCCTGGTTTGTTTAAAACTATTTGAAATAGAAAAAATATAGTCATATATATGGAATAACTTTTAATTGTGCAAACAGGAGCACTCCTCGCATTGCACATGCTCTGTACTGCTAAATGCACAATAAGTATTCTTACTACTTTTTCTCACCAGTTGTATTACTTCTCCTCACATACCCAGCTTCTCACATAATCCCAAACTCTAAAATGATAAGAGTAGCTGTTATTGAACACAGGATTTTTATCCCTCTTGGAAAAAAAAAAGGAAATTTTATAAAAATCTGCCGAATTCCATAAAATAGGATGCTCTCCTACTACTTCCCTGTGATGAGGAGAAATGCACTTGCTGTTACTCTCTAAGGATTGTAACAAAGAAATGGAGATGAATAACCCATAGCAACACCTCTACTGCCTGTGATTATTCTGCAAGGTGATCACCATAATTTTATTTAAATATAGTATTCTGTTTGTATAACTTTAGTGGTCTTGAGTGGCAATGTAGCAATCAATGGGTTTTTTCCTAACCCTTCAACTGCTTAAAAGGACACAGGGTTTCTCTTGGAATATAAAGAAAAGTCTAATGATACTATACAGAATTAGTTTGTAGGAAGATTGAAAAACTAAAAGCATCTTTCAAAGTTGTTTATCATTTGGTTTAAGTGAATAGAAATGCCTTGAGAAAGGACATGATTTCCAGTAAGACTCACAAATGACCGCTTTGCTCCACCTCACCCCAGGGAGGCAGTTGTATATTTGCTTCCTTATACATTTCACAGTTCCAGATCTAGTTTTTGTCTTCATTTTCTGTCCCAAACTGGCTGTGAAGTTTGATTTTATCTTATTTTATTTTTATTTTTTTACACACTTTGGTTTTACTGGGCCCACCAAATCATATGTTGAATCTTTAACGGCAATGTGATGGAAATACAGGATGGCATCTTTTGGAAGTTATTAGATCAGGAAAGAGAAATGATCATGACTGAGATTAGTACCATGAAAAGAAGAGGCCATAGAGTTAGATCTGTGAAGATGCAAGAAGATGAGAATCTATAAATTAGAAATGGTACTCATGATATCAGAACCATGACAGGCATCCTAGTCTTGTGCATCCAACCTCCACATTGTGAGTGAATTTCTGTTTATAATCTATCCATTCCATTCTTATCTTATAAACCTAAACTAAACTGGGGCAAATTTATGTGCATCTATGATTGTTTCCTCCCAAGGACCAGAGTTTTTTGTCTGATAATTAGATCCAGTTCTGAAAGAAATAAAAACCATGAATTTATAAGCCTTTTCATCCCTATATAGACTTAGTGGTATACCTCATGGCTACCCATTAGTCATCTTTATAAATCTATGCTCTACTGAGTCTATTGAGACTGTGTGTTACATTATTTGATTTCAAAGACCAATGTCCCAAGCCCTGAACTGAAATTGATAATCAGAGAGCTTAAACCTTACCATTCATTTTTTTCCTCACCTATGGTAAAGTTATGAAGGCCAGGTAATAGGTATGAAGCTGATGTTGGTGTATCCTAAGCAGCATTTGCATTTCCACCAAGTGTTGTGTTTGCTTTTCCTTGAATAAATATTTGGAATTGATTTTTTTTGGAAGATGACTTAAAGACTTCCTTGGCTGCTGGACACATATAGCATGAGTCCTAATATTCTGAAAACACAGACATGGGAAAAAATTCCATCAAGAAATACATCCTTATGGATAGGGCCATTCTTTGTATAAATATGTAGGATATATACATATAGTTAAACACTTACATGGGAGTGTGCATACATGTGTGTGCATGTGTGTGGGAAGGACAGAAGAGGATCTCAGGTATTGTTTCTTAAGTATACTTTTCACTTCTTTTGGTGACAGGGTCTCTTATTGGCCTGAAGGTCACCAACTATTTTACAATGGATGGGCATCGAGCACCAAAGATCCTTCTGTCTTGACCTACCCTCTACTGAGATGATAGACTCATATTGCTATACCTCACATTTCTTTAAGCAAGTTCTGGGGATTGAACTGAGAGCCCCAGGAGCTCCAGTGGTTCAGTCTGTCAGCATGTGGTACTTACTTGTATCAGCTAAAGTCCTCATGCGTTCACAACAAACACTCACCCTACAGGCAGTATACCCTGTCAAAAATACAACATGGGGCTGGAGAGATGGCTTAGTGGTTAAACACTTGCCTGTGAAGCCTAAGGACCCCTGTTTGGGGCTCCAGTCCCCAGGACCCACGTTAGCCAGATGCACAAGGGGGCGCACACGCCTGGAGTTCGTTTACAGTGGCTGGAGGCCCTGGCTCACCCATTCTCTCTCTATCTGCCTCTTTCTCTCTCTGTCACTCTCACATAAATAAATTAAAATAAACAAAAATAAACAAATACAATGTATTAGTGCTCTAAGTGAAGTTCAGCCATGGCATCCCAGGCCACACCCCTAGAGAGGTTAAGATTTTCTAGGTGATAAATATTCGATCACATCAGAATCTCCTATGATCTAAATAAGGAAGTTCTATTCCTCAAATGTAGCAAACTGTAACACAGGATTATTATACATAATTGATAAGACATGAGGAAAAGAACACAATAGAGTGGAGATATTAAAATATATTAAAATATATATATTGAGAAACTAGTGAAGATTTATGTACTGATTCTGTTTTGAAGTATAATTTTATGCAAATTGCATTATGAATATTGTGGTGGTTTGATTCAGGTGCCTCCCATAAACTTAGGTGTTCTGAATACTAGGTCGTCAGCTGATGGCAATTTGGGAATTAAATCCTCCTGGAGGCAGTGTATTGTTGGGGGCAGGTTTATGGGTGTTATAGCCAGCTTTCTCTTGCCAGTATTTGGCACACTCTTCTGTTGCTATTGTCTATCTGATGTTGACCAGAAGGTGATGTCCATTCTCTGTTCATGCTATCATATTCCCCTGCCATCATGCAGCTTCCCCTCAAGTCTATAAGCCAAAATAAACCAATCCCCCACCATGAATTGATCTTGCTTGTGTGTTTTCTGATAGCAACAGGTATATATATATATATATATATATATATATATATATATATATATATATGTTCTTTTTCAATTTTTTTGCTTTTTTATTTCTTTTTTTTTTCAAAAGAGTTTGCATATCTGCCATTCAGTCTTTCCAAGGTAAGAATCATCCCAGGCATCTTTCCATAGTACCTCCAGTAACCTAAAGCATGTTTCTGTGTCAGTAAATTTAAACTTGTTTGATTTTGATCTCTCAGTTACATATGTTTTGTCAAGCATGTCAGTTCATTACTTTTAAATTCAACCTTGATTAAACTCTGTATCCATAGATAGCAGAGAACAGCCAGCCTTTATGCTTAGACTGTTCTGTATGCCTTAGGGATTGAAATAAGAACCACCTCTGAACATCCCTTAGGACTAAACCCCAGCATCTGCCCCCAGTGACACCTCCTCCAGCCAGAGTGCTAGAGATCCAAGTTACAAGCTGTATTTAAACACCTGAGTCTATGCGGTGTGCATATTATTTTTAGAGGGATTGTGGTGAGGATACTCACAAATTTGTCCAGAGAACAACAGAGGCTTCTCTCTGGGGACTGTGAGTTTCCTGCCTGTGTGACTTGGTTCCTAGTACCACTTATGAGTTCTCTCTCACTGAGTGGTCCTCATGTCCAATAAGAGGACAAGTGCTTACCCAAAAAGGCTGTGTGTCATTATTGCACAAGTGTGTGCTTCTTTATAATCTGGTGGGTTGCATAGTCTTCAGGGTCTCCTGTTTATTCATGCTGTTGGTGACCATTTTCACATAGTAGCTCCTATAGCACCTTCTGGCACCATGAGGGCATGCCAGAAGAAGACTGGCTTTCCTTTCAGTTCCCATGTGCTCTCTTGGTTCATGGGGTCTCTCCATGTCCTGGGATGGCAACCTGTGGTGTCTTTAGCAATAGGGACTTGCTTTTTAACTCTGTTAGGTAAAGTGTTTGGCAATGCCCTACATTATTTTGGGGACTACAAGGATCATCTCCCTGTCCATTTCCTCACTGTGTGGGCGGGGAGGGGAGAGAGGTGCTGTTAACCCAGTTCTGGTCATGGGATTCACAAGCCAACCTATGGATTTAGCTTTCTCCTACTTCTACTGGGCATATTGGTATGTCAACCTTCTATAACTGGCATTATATCTTCTATACTGGTATCCCAGAGGGAGGTTCCTAATGTACTAAGTACCTTACTCTAGTTTTGTGTAGTTCCCTGCCCTTCATCTACCCACCATCAGTGTTCTTTCCCTTTATTAGTTTTTCTGATGTCTCTTCCTCTCCTCCTTCCCTGTTTTCACATTTTCCTGATCGCATTCTAGTTATACAACCATAGTCATAATGGTTACTGCCTGTTGCCCTCACATTTAGCTTGTCCATTTTAAGAAGCCACATAGGAGAGAAAACATGTGGCATTTGACTTTCTTAGACTGCATGATCTCACTTATAATGATATTTTCTAAGTCAGTCCATTCCCCTTGAAAAATTAATATTTCATTTTTCCTTACTTCTCAGTAGAATTCTATTGTATATATGTACTACAACTTCATTATCCATCTGTCTGCTCATGGGTAAGTGGGTTGATTCCAATTTCTAGCTATTGTGAATAGAATGGAAATAAACATGGTTGAACAAGTATCTCTAAAGGAAAAATGGAGTTGTTAGGATAAATTCCCAGGAGGAGAATAGCTGGATAAGATGGTACATTTATTTTAATATTTTCAAGTGTTTTCATACTGATTTCTGTAGTGGTTGTACAAGTTTGAACTTCCACCACAAGTGAATAAGGGTTCCTCTTTCCCGATATCCTTGGCAACATTTGTTGAAATTTGATTTTTTGATGATTGCCATCCTGACAGGAAGTAAGATGTGATCTCAAAGTTGTTTTAATTTGTATTTCCCTGATGGCTAAGGATGTTGAACATTTCTTTACATGGGTAGAGGCCATTGGCATCTCTTCCTCTGAGAGTTCTCTGCCCTAATTTTTAAAAATATTATTTATTTATTTGTTTATATGAGAGAGAGAGAGAGACAGAGAGAGAATGGGCATGCCTGAGCCTCCAGCTACTGCAAACAAATTCCAGATGCATGTGCCCCCTTGTGCATTTCGCTAACGTGGGTCCTTGAGAATTGAACTGGGATCCTTTAGCTTTGCAGGCAAGCGCCTTAACCACTAAGCAATCTCTCCAGCCCCTCTGCCCTAATTTTTGAGTGGATTGTTTGATTTTTTATTATTTTATTATTTATTTGAAAGAGAAAGAGGCAGATACATATATAGAGAGAATGGGCACACCAGGGCCTCCAGCCACTGCGAACAAACTCCAGATGCATGGGCCCTCTTGTGCATCTGGCTAACGTGGGTCCTGGGGAATCAAGCCTCGAACAGGGGTCCTTAGGCTTCACAGGCAAACGCTTAAGCACTAAGCCATCTCTCTAGCCCCTGATTTTTTTCTTTATTTTTTACAGGTTAAATTTTTTGAGTTCTTTGTTGATTGTAGATATTAGGCCTCTGTCAGAGGTAGAGCTGGCAAAGATTTTCATTCATTCTGTGGGTAATCTGTTGGCTTTATTTATGGTATCGCTGTCTGAACAAAAGCATTTTTGTTTTGTTTTGTTGTGTTTTGTTTTATTTTGTTTTTCCAGGTATGGTCTCCCTCTAGCCCAGGATGACCTGGAATTCTCTATGTAATCTCAGGGTGGCCTCAAACTCACAGTGATCCTCCTACCTCTGCATCCAGAGTGCTGGGATTAAAGACATGCACCACCACACCCAACCTTAGTGTAAAAGCTTTTTAGCTTCATGAGATCCCACTGGTTGAGTGTTTGTTTAATTTCCTTGACTACTGAAGTCATATTTAAGAAGTCTTTCTCCATAATTATAACTTACAATATTCTGTTTGTTTTTTCTTTTTTCTTCCAGTCACTTTACGGTTTTAGTCTTATATGAAGGTCCACAATCCATTTGGGGTTGAGTTTTGTACAGTGTGACAGAAAACGATCTAGGTTCATTTTTTCTACATGCGGTAATCCAATTTCTCCAGCACCATTTGTTGAAAATGCTCTTTCCTCCAGGGCGTATTGTTGGCTCCTTTGTCAAAGATCAGGTAGTTTTAGTAGATTAAGCTAAGGGCTGGATCTTCTATTCTATTCCATTGATTTATATGTGTGCTTTTATGGCAATACCCTTCTGCTTTTGTTACTATGGCTTATGGTATCACTTGAAAGAGGGGGTGGTTATACCTCTAGGGGAATTTCTTTTCCTGATGATGGTTTTAGATATTGGAGGCCATCTGTAGTTCTATATGAATTTTATACTATTTTTATGTCTCTGGGAAAAATGATACTGATTTTTATTTAATTTTTTAAAGTTTTATTTAATGAAAAAAAAACAGCATCTTCGACAAATGGTGCTGGATAACCATATGAATGAAAATTAAACTTGATCCACACATATCACCATGCAAAAGTCAAAATCAAATAAAAAATCAAATACAAAAGGATTAAAGACCTCAATATAAGACTGGAAAATCTACTACTACTGGAAGAAAAAATAGTAGGAACTTTCCACGATACAGGAGTAAGAAAAGACTTGCTGAACAGAACTCCAGCAGCTCAGAAAATTAAACAATCACTCAACCATTGGGATATCATGAAGCTGAAAAGTTTTTTCGCAGACAAACATACAATAAGCAGATCCAATAGATTACCCAGAGAATGGAAGAAAATTTTTGCTGTCTGTACAACTGACAGAGGATTAAGTTCTAGAATCTATAAAGAACTCAAAAACCTAAACAATCCACTCATAAATTGGGGCAAAGAACTGCACAGGCAGTTCTCAGAGGAAGAAATAAAAATGGCAAACACACACTTAAGAAAATGTTCAACATCTCTAACCATCAGGGAAATGAAAATTAAAACAACCACATGATCCCACCTTACCCTAGTAAGGATAGCAAACATTAAAAAATCAAATGAAAATAAATGTGCTAGCGAGGATATGGAGAAATAGGAACCCTCATTCACTGTTGGTGGGAATGTAAGATGGTGCAACAGCTATGGAAAACAATATGGAGACTCCTAAAAAGGCTTACTACAGAGTTTCCAACAGACCCAATTATTCCCTTACTGGGCATTTACCCTATCTCCTATCAACTATGTCTGGTTTCAAGGTTCATCCCAGCAATGTGAAAACGACTATGACAGTACTCAGAATGACACAATAAATTATCTAGACGCTATGCTCTTAATAATAAGTCAGATTGTTTTTTTTTTTTCTGCAAGGGATGCTGGGTATGTGGGGAAGTGAGGAATACTGCAGTTGCATCTTAGTAGCTCTGTCTCTCATAATCATAATATCTCTTTGTGGACAATTCCCTTTAAGTTGAAGTTAGCTTGTTCCTTCTGTATGAGACAGTGAGGTGCTAGTCAATGTTCCCAGTTGTCACATATGTGCACCAACGAAGGCTCTGCAGTATCAACTAATTCTGGCTTAATTTTATATCATTTGAGTTTTGGTTGTAACCGCACCTCCACCACATGCTGTGGGTTTTTCTAAAGAAATATCTAATATAATGAATATTCTACTCACCTCAGAAATATTAACAAAAACTTATTTTAGATCTCTAATCAGAACCCTACCTTTTAATGGTGCTTGGAGTGAATAATTTGCTTTGTTTAGTTTTTAGTTTTTGCCAAATAAATTTCTGCTTAAACTATGCTTCTCATATGCATTCTATCCTTTGAGTAAACAAAAACCAAGAGAATACCTCCCATAACATGAATACTTATGATTAGGGCATTAATAAAATGAGTAGCCATTGATCGTTCTAGAGAGGCTGTGTTGATAGCAACTCTGATGACTCCCAACTCCTCATATAAAATTCTGCATGCCTCACAATCATCTATGATTAGAATCAGGATCTGCAGGCACTCTACTTTTATGCATTTTCCATTGGGACTTTTCCCATTTGTGAGAGCAGAGTGCAGTGAATTTGTTGATCAAGTTAGTAAGTCAATGTTTCCATTCCTGAAGACAGCATGTTCATAAATGAATACAGCTCCAGGAAACCCAGGGTAAAAAGAGGAACCCATTGTACCAAAGGCTTCTAGGGTCCACCAGGGAGAATGGCCAAAGTGGAAAGGATGGAATCTCATGTTCCATTTCACCTTTTTGCAAATAATGTATTTCCCATGAAACAAATGAGCACATCACACATGGCTTCATTAAGTCAGTCTGTTGAACCTCGGTAGTCATCTTCCTATACCCAATCATGGCGCTGAATAAAAATTATGAGAGCATGATATATGAGAAAAAAAAACATGCTTTATTTATTGTAAATAAAAAAAAAGAAAAGTTTGGCTAGCATTTTTTTGTTGTTGTTGTTTCTTTTTTTCCTCAAGTGCTTTACTAATGCAATGTTCCTCATTTTTTTCACCTACAAGCCTCAGGCCAGCTATTCTTGTAGATTAGTTCCTGATCCACAGGAAACAAATGCGAGTTCTGGGTTAAAGCAGGCCCTGGCCTCACTTATTAAGGTCTTCCTCTCTTAATGGTAACTTCTTGTTCTCTCCTGCTGATTTGCCTCACTCTTTTATTTTTGGCATTTTATTTAGTTCTGTTTGCCTGAATGCTTTGCAAAGCAGTTTGCTTTTCCTGTAGGATTTTTCCCTCGTGGATCTTGGGCCCTTGTCTGATTTATGACCTCTCTTCTAACCTAAATCTCCTGTGCGCTTTGCTTCCAGCTTGTCTACCTAATCCTTCTGTTTTCTAGAAGACCCTCCACACTTCACTCATTATGAGGGTTTTAGTTTTGTTTTTCTATTTATTTATTTTTTTATTTTCAAACTGTGCTCCTAACCTCTTCCCACCAATTCCTGTGACTGCTATGAAGCAATGTTCTAATTGCAATTCTGTAACCTGATTAGGTAACAGAACACAGCACACAAAAGCTTACCATGCTTGTGAACATTGTTAAAGAGTTGAACAAACCGGAGAAAAAGAAATGTTTATAACCATGTAGGTTTTATTTGAATCATTTGGTTACTTTGGTATTTAATTTCTTATGCCTCTTACTCAGCTTGCAACCCAAAGATGGATGTTCTCCCTTGGCTCTCAAGGGCACAAGCTGCACATTTGCTATCTCTGCAGTGGAAAGGCAATAATTAGGTGATTCCCAACTCCTTTTCATTAGAAGCTCATCTATTATTCTGTCTTGAGTTTTTCTGCTTCTGAAGAAATAACTTCAAATCTCTCTTCTCTGTGTGTGCAGTGGCCCCTTTAACTGATCTCTACATGACTGATTCCCACTGAACTGAGGATATTAAGGAAGAAAACAGTGTCATCACCAAGAGGAGAATAACTTTTTTCACAATCAGCAAAGGTCCATCTGGGCATGACATATTTGCCTCCACCCTGTTACTATCACTGTCAAGGCATGTGGTTAAAATTCTTCATTAACTATTTTCAAAACTGCTTATATTCTTTCAAAAAGGACCAAATATGTTATTTTCTCCTTTCCAACTTTAATTTATTTTAATTCAATACAACATGACACCTTTAGCAATGTGTGTGTGTGTGTGTGTGTGTGTGTGTGTGTGTGTGATGTATTCTTCTAGGACTTCAGGTTTACAATTTCATTTGGCTCCCACTTTAATTAACTGATATAATTAAAGGTCCTAATAAATTAGAGCAAAGTCTGAACTACATACATTTAGTCAAAAAGATAGTTTCATTAATGTCTCATTTGTAATCCCTATTAAATAGCAGAAAAGTCTCCTTTTAGATACAACAGAAGTAATGGATCATGGTCTCTAGCAGGTAGGCATTGAAATCTTCTAATGCTTTCTAAACAGAGAGAGAGTCTGTTATCTGAGATAGAAGCTAACTTACCTTGACTCCCTCTATGGCAAGAACGTATCCTTCAGGATGAGTCTCTGTGGGTTAGAATCTGGGCTTTCCTCCTTCTTATGCAGGAAGCCCTGGGTTCTATCTCCAGCATCCCATGAATCAAAGGTAGTGGCACACACCTGTAGTCCCAGCACTTGGAAGATGGAGGTAAAAGATCAATGTCAGTTACTGAGTAAGACTGAGGCCAGTGTCAGCTACAGACCCTGTAGTAATAATAAATAATTGTAATTTGATGTCATAACTGAATACTAGTCTTGTTAGCTGATCCTGAGGGTAGAGGATCCCTTAGATTCCCTAGGGACATAGGAAGAATTGTTTTTCTCCAACTTTTTATGTCAGTGTGTTAATTTTCTAGGGTCCCTTCAGGTTATAAGTTTATTTGGCAACATTTTATTTAAATATGTCATCAAGCTAAATTTAATTCATTTCTGTGAGGCTTAACTAAAAATGAATGATGTTCAGCAACAACCAAAGGCAGTTCTGGAAATGGGATCACATCTAGTGAAAATTCAAAGAGGAGCTCAGGGTAAAGCTTCCACAAGAAAGGAGTATCAAAGGCTGTCACCAGCCATCAAAATAGGGGAAGAAGCCCATAGATATCTTACTTAAATGGAACAAACCCTGTCAACATCTTGATCTGGGGCTCCTAGAGTTTGAAACTGTGAGATAGTAAATGAATATCAGTTAAATCAGTAGTGTTGGGGTCCGCTGTCCCTGAAGCCCTAGCAAGTCCATCCACATCATATCTTCACTTCTACATGAGCTCTCATAAGATTGCCATCAGTCGTTCTAGCTGCCATGAAGCCTGAGCTACTCAGCTTTGTGTTTTTATATCCAGAGAAGGGGAAAATAACTAGGACTCAATGGAGGGTGCATCTTGAAAGGTAGTACATGCTCTCCAGGGAGCACAGTGTATGAATCATAGGCAGCAATCAGTAAGTGATAATACTGAAATCCCCCTCTGTGACAGAGGTCCTCATTAATATGCCCCTGAATGATGACTGTTTATACCCACTGATACTAATTTGTTTGACTTAAGTTTAAATGGTATTGGGTTCTAATATAACTGCAATGTAAAATAAACCCCCAACTGCATGCTTTATAGGTAGTCATTTTATAATTAACCCACAAACGAGGCTAGAGTATCAGAAGCACAGCAAAGTCTCAGTTTCCTGCAGGAAGGGAATATGAGTCAACGTTTAACTAAGTAAAGGGAAGGGAAAGCCACTTGTCTTAAAAAGAGAATGGAACATTTGCCATCAATTGACATTGGCAAGCAGAGAAGTCATAAACATAGATGAACTTGTTTAGTTCATAAAACAAATTACAGACAGGCTAATTTAACCACTGTTTGAAACAGATTTCCCCAAATGACTAATGACAAGTTAGTTTGGATTACATTTTGTTTTTGTTTGTATTTGTGTTTTTGAATTTAATGACTTTGATTCTCTACCACAACACTCAACTTCCTCCTTTGGGCTCTGAAAACCATAATTGCTAATTGGGTACATAGGGAAAGAATCAATTTAAACTAACTGGGTCATAAACCACATACAGGTTTCTAAACCAAGGGAGCAATAGCTTAAAATTATACTCTAAGGAGATGACTAAATCACAGGTATATCAAAGTTGTGCAAATGGTTTTAAGAAACATTCAGATTTAGTGCATTTATTACCACACAAAGTATTCCTTTACTGTTATAATGATCAACCTACTGATATCTGCTAATGATATAGAAGGGACAATATATGTTAATAGCTTGATTCTACAGGTCAATTTGTCTCAATTAAAAGTATTATTTGCCCAGAGCATTTTCTTTTCTTTCAAGATGTTCATTGGGCCTTAGAAGTAGAGTTTGTCATATTTTCATGCCAACTATTAAGAGAATGTAGTTCCAGTGTCTCCAGAGTTCTGAAAAAAATGAATTTATGGTTTATAAACCATAATTTCTCAAAAGTTTGTTAAACTATTCTAGATCATGGCTTTTCCTTTGACCATTGGTTCTCAATACTTGGTTGTTAATTAGATCACGTGAATAAATTTTAAAAATATCAGTAGTCAGGCTTGACCACAGCTAATCCCTAAGTGCAACCCTTCAGTGTAAGACCCACTGCTGAGGGTACTAGCATGAAGCAAGGTGCTAGGCCGTAGCACTGCAGTCACTTCAACACATGTAAGAAACACAGAATCACTCCCACTACAGACCAGGAAAGCTGGAATCTTCTGTGTAGTAAATTACTCAGATTATTAATTCCCACATGAAAGCAGGAGAGGCTCAGAATAGCACAGACCACATTGTAGCAACTTTATCTACACCTACACGGGGGAGTGATCAGAGTGCTGAGAAGTGGCATTTCCACCTGAAAGGTCCCTTACTACTATACTGCTCCCTATTTTACTCAACTACTAAAATGCTGAATTTAAATTATTTTCAGATATAAAAGTTCAGATATCCCCTAATATAAAATTAGATTGTCAAATCATACAAGACTTTTTTTTCTGCACTGCAAGATTTGACATTGACTAATCTACAAGAATACTAAAAATCAAACTGACTTTTACTCCATTGCCTATTTCCAAAAAAAACTGCAGCTCTTTATAGTACACATGAATTTTCTTCTCATACCCCATGGCTAACATATATTCCTCATAGTTTATGTAACTATCTATGAAAGATGTCATTGGTGTGGAAAAAACAAACAGCTGATGAATCCACCTAACTATAATGAAACACAAAGGTGACTATCTTATCGATTAACAGTTAGCTATTTGGAAGACTGATTAGATAAAGCTGTATGTTCATGGTGGTTTCATTCACTTTAAGAATTAAAATGCTGCTTGGAGAATAGAAGTAGGATTCAAACTGTATTACAAGAATAGTAAACAACTGATAATAGTATGTGGACTCAAAAACTAATTGCAGAAAGGATAAAGGAAGCTATTTTTAAGAAACATCATCCAAGTTATAAATACAAGCTTATGCCAAATATACATGATTCCTACTATGATACAATTAGTCTATGTTCAACTAAAAAAATGTATTTTGAAGGTCCCATTAGTGTCATTAATAAATTTGGAAAGGAGCTAATTGTTTTGACAAGTAAATAAAATTATGGTTTATTGGCCATTTCTCTAGAACACTTGAGTTCTCCCATAATTAAATGGTAATAAAAATGTAAACAATAAAAAATTGTACTCATGACAGCACATTAAATTCTAATGGAACAAAATGTTAAAATATAGTGTTAAAA
Source organism: Dipus sagitta (assembly GCA_036346955.1). NCBI lineage: Eukaryota > Metazoa > Chordata > Mammalia > Rodentia > Dipodidae > Dipus > Dipus sagitta. The sequence goes on from CM070774.1 coordinate 54,551,838, forward strand.
CAACATTACACTTTTAATACAGGGCCAGTAGGACCATTGAAATTTTCTGTAAAAAAAACATATTTATATTCCTGATTTTTCACTTCCTTATAAAATAACTCAATATAAAGTAAAGAAATGATATTCAGTTTGTCACCTATGTCCCATAAAGTATGAAGAAAAATATGGAAACTAAAACAAATACTGAGCCTATCACCTACATTTGTCTTTTAGAAATGAGGATGATTGACCAAATTAGTAAGGCTTGCATTGTACCATTAGTTTGTACAAAGTCATTGTATAACTTTTAAATGGCCAATTTCACTTTAATATGGCAACTCATAATTGCTATGGCTAATTAAAGGTGATGTTCCCCCATAGATTCACATGTTCATTTGGTTTCCAATGATACATTGATGACCAATTGTTTGAATTATTTTTAGATGTATATATTTTTATTGACAACTTCTATATTTGCAGACAACAAAACATGGTATTTCCCTCACCTCCCCCACTTTCCCCTTCATAACTCTGCTCTCCATCATATCCCCTCCCTCTATCCATTAGAGTCTCTTTCAATTTGATGTCATCATCTTTCTCTCCTATCATGAGGGTCTTGTGTAAGTATTGCTGGGCACTGCCAGGTCTTGGATATCGAGGCCAAATTCTGTCCGGACAGTTGTATGTAAGGAGTGGTCCCCTTCCTTTGGTTCTTACATTCTTTCTGCCACCTCTTCCACAATGGACCCTGAGCTTTGGAGATTGTGCAGTGTTTCAGTGATGGACACTCCTCCATTCCTTCTTCTCAGCACTATCTTGCCTTTTGGGTCATCTCTGTGGCCACTGACATCTGAAAAGAGAAGCTTCTCTAACCAGAAGTGAGAGTAGCATTAATATATGGGTATGAACATTAAATGTAGTGCTTTCAGGGAAATTTGGTGGGAGTAATATATGCATTTAACCAGACAAGAGCAGGCTTTATACCCTAAGGCTCATGACCTCCCCTGACATAGGCTTTTGATTAGGTTTCAGTACCAGCCATGTATTCCCTCCCATAGGGTGGGCATTCAGTCCAATTAGAGAGCAGTTGGTTTCCCCCAGAGCAGACATGCCACTATTGCACTCATTTGGTCATTTGTCCTGTTTGAGGCTTCCAGTGTCCACTGTTTGCACTGCAGATGACTTCTGTCTCCCACAAGGCATACAATGCAGCTTTTCTATAGCTTTCAGTTGGCTGGGCTACAGGAGAATGTTTTCTGCTTAGCACCAGCTTGATTTTTCAGTGACTACTGCTCAGACATATGAAGTCTTCAGCAATAGGGTCTTACCATCTCTTTCTCATGGGAAACCAAGGGCCTTGTATTATATTGTAGCAACTTTTGTATCCTGAATTGATTAGATGCTTGGGTTTTGTACTTATCTGCAGTATTCCCAGATGTGGCAATTCACCTTTATATACCCTCAGGATATGAGTTCAGGGTACCAGGTGTAACTCTTGTCCTCGAATCAAGCCACAGAAATAATCCTAGGTGTTGAGTTTGCTTGCTAACTAAGTATTCTAGTAGACTGGGAGGAATAAGTTATTGGCAAATTCTACACTTCAACCAGGTAACATACACAGTCAATAAAAACCAGCACAAAGTATGCTGTTGTGGGAATTAAAACAAGCAGATAGTCTTATAAAGCTAAAATCCCTAAGGGTGTGTGTTGTTATACACCCTTAATCTTGTCAGCTGGGAGGTAGAGATTTCTGTTCTGAATTGGGTTCCAGGTCAACCTGGATGTGGGTCAGACCCTGTGCCTAGTAATGACAGAAACAAAAGACAAAGGCCCTGTAAATAGGAAAGCATCAAAGGCAACAATATTCAACCCCCAAATAGAGGTTATTTGAAAATGGGGAAGCCAACCAAGAATATATAACCCATAACCTGCCCTGAACAGGAAAGAGAGATTAGCTCTTCCAATGCAGGCCTATGTACCTGGTGTTTTATTTATTTATTTTTATTTTTTTTATTTTTTGTCAGTCGTCAGTCAGCCTCATTACCTTTTGGGGTGGCTTCCAGTCTCCCCAATGCTGAGTGCCCACCTGTATCCCTGTGTGCTGTGCTGTGGAGCTGGAGCTCTGCTCAGCTGTGCTGGCTGCTGCCACTGGGGGCTGAATGCCGGAGGTTCACGGTTCCGAAGGTGGGAGATGGGAGAGTTCAGACTTCTGGAATTTCTCGCACTTTCAGTAGCTCTTTAATTGATCTTAGCTGTCTTTCCTTCATATTTCTTAACTTTCCAAGAATGCTGATGGAGTGGAAAAATCTGTTGTCTGTCTCTGCTGCGGCTGCTGCCTGGTGCATCTGGCGGGGCAGTGCCGGCAGGGGTCTGGGGTGTGGATCGTGGGCCGCAAGCGCCTCAGTGGGACTGCAGCTGTTTTCCTCCTTTCTGGTGGATCTTGGTCTCTCCAGCTTCTCCACCATGTATAAGGATAACCTATACTCCTTCACTTTTCAGAAGACAAGTATATTTTGCTGGGGTTTTGCTTAAATCCCTCCTTAGGCTGGTTTGGCATGGCTCCTATGCCACCCTCTTACCAGGAAGTCCTTCAAACAATCCGTTGTGAATTTTTAAGAGGTGTGTTCCCATGGAAATTCTTCAGGTCATTGGATATTGTGTTTTTTGTCCATCTCTTCTAATATGAACTGTGAGCAGTTTTCTCTGACTTAAATTCTCTAACAGCACATAAACCACTCTCATTAGAATTGAGGAAGTTCAAAGGCAGTTGTCAAGATTTGAATTTTCATACCTGTGAAAGGTAAAAAGAAAAAAGATCCAAGCAACTCGTGATCTAAGCTACTGAGGAGCAAACAACCTGACATGATGCTCACCCAAGTGCAGCAATGGCACTCAGACATGTTGAGTAACCAAATGGTCTTGAATTTGCTAACAGATCTGCTCAGTGGAATGGAACCCATAGCTGGAACTGGGAAACAAGTCAAAATCATATCCAAAAAATGAGTTCACTCTCCAATATCAAGACTGCACCAATCTTGGGCTAGAAGAGGGCCTATATCTACTAAAATCTTTCTAAAATAATAATGGTTATCCCATTTATCTGGTGCTGACTTCACTTTCCATTGGAGAATCTGATTCTCTTTTTTCAGATGGATGCAGAACCTGAGGAGAAAACCAGCCCATTGCACCTCACCAGGGACCCAGCTGAAACCATAGAGTAACTGGGAAAATGAGCAAGAGTGTTGCTATCTTGGTGAACCCACTGGGTGAAGGAGATAGACACAGAGAACACTCAACTCCTATCAAACCAGAGATCCAGAAGCAGAGGCTCCTAAGACCTCATCACTGAAGTAGACCTAAAACAAATCCAACATGGCTCAGGGAAATTCTCGGAAGAGGGGGCAGAAAGATTGTTAGAGGCACAAGTTGGGACATTATGCACAGAGACATTGCCTCTTCCCATAATTGATGGATACCCCCACAATGCACAACCCACAATCCCCAGTGAGGTGGGTCCCTTCGGAAGGGGGAAGGACAGGGAGGAGGCTAATAATGGTACCAACATGTGCTGTTTATACACTGAGTTTGTACATAACTAATAAAGAAAAATAATAATAATAACAAAACAAAACAAAACAAAAAGATGCTCTCTTTGTAAGAAGCTTGTCTGCATTATTTTATTTTAATGGAATGTTGACTAACATAATGATCATCTACCACACAGGCTCAGATTCTATGGTCTTGTAGTGTTAAGTTACATGTACCAAACTGAGCACAAAAGTTTCAAAATTTTTATAATGATATGATTATGTAGCTCAGTGGTAGAACACTAGCTTAGTGTATGCAATGCCCTGGGTTTGATTCCCAGGACTTCAACAATAATTCTAAAACTTCTGAAGAAATATAAATAAAATTGAACTGAATGAACACCACAGTTGTTGACTGTTTTTAAGTATTCAATTATGAACACACACATATATAGATATATGTTCATAAATATAATATAAAACAAATATATGCACATATATGTTTTTCAATTATATATACTAAGAAAGCCAAAGTGGGAAGACCCTGAAAGTTGTCGTACATCCAAAACCCAGCTACTGGGACTTTTTCCACGAATATCCAGGAAATGTTTCTCTGCCTAATGCTGAGACTGTGACTTCTGCTCCAAGCAGTCAGTACTATTTGACTGACGAGAATGACCTCTCCCTTTATTACATGTGGGAAAGCACATCCCATAACTAAATTGGCCAAGGCTCTCAAAATTATGGGTCTGTAGATATAATCATATAGTGAAGTTCCTGGGGATCAATACTGAGTAGGTCGAGTTAAATAAGTTCTGGAATCCATTACCTGGCCCCTAAAGTGCTATTTGCTGTTAACTTTCCTACTAGATAAGAGGAAGTGCTTCATTGTCTTTTTGCTGATGTGTCATTTTTCTCCTGAAAGATTTTATAAACCCAACTGCAGTAGGATTCAGTTTAGAGTCTTTCATTGGTTTGTGCCCTGGTGTTTCCCAAAATCAAGAATAAATGGTGATATATGATCAGCAGATAGCTGGAAAGATAGATTATTAAGTAATAGGTAGATAGAAATTTTTTTAAAAAAATGAATAAGAATTATAGCATTTAAAAAATTCCGTAGAGCTTTTGTTTCTAATGCCTCACTGACTCAAGTACAGTGAATAAAGAAGGTGGCAGATATTCAATTTTTGGCCATGTATTTGAAAACAATTTTTTCTCAAATAATTATATTAGGAAAGTCTCTATGAATTAGGTTCTCTCCCTAGAATTTTTTGTTTTGTTTTTGTTTTAGCTAGGCAAAAGAATTGTTTGGAAACTTGTTCTAATCAGCTCCTAAGAGTAACTGTGAGCTATGATTCACATGGATAGATCCAGGTACATGTATCTTTAACATTACTGGAAACTGAGCATGGATTTTTCATGAATCACACTCAAAGAAAAAGAAATCTTTTTGAAATCATAAGCTAAGTAGATCGTTGACAATGTGAGCAAATGTTTAGGATTAACAGAATCACAAATACCCTAATGATGGGGAAATTATTGCCAACTATCAAGGATTACCTAATGTAATGAGAGTTTTATATACAGAAGAAGTAAGAAATGTTATTCTTATTAGTTTAATTTTTACTAAAATGATAATTTTGTTTCATTCAAATGATTTATAATATGGAAGTTAAGAAACAAATATACTATTCTCTACTTATTATAGAAAAATAAAGTTGTTGTTATTATTATTATCATTATCATTATTATTTTGGTTTTTCGAGGTAGGGTTTCATTGTAGTCCAGACTAACCTGAAATTCACTATGTAGTCTCAGGGTGGCCATGAACTCACAACAATCCTCCTACCTCTGCTTCCCAAGTGCTGGGATTAAAGGCATGTGCCACACGCCTGGCTCACTTTTTATTTTCTTATCATGTCACTTTTAATGTTTTAGTGATTAACACAAAATTAAAAGTAAAATGAAGGCTCAGGAGTTGACTCAGTGGGTAAAGTGATTGCCACTCAAGCATGATGACCTGAGTTCAGATCCCTAAAACCTATGTAAAGCTAGATGTAACACCACACATCTATAATCCAGTATTATAAAGGCCAAGGCAAGAGAATCCCAGGAAGGTTTGGGACCATTTAGCCCCCAAAGCAGTGGTAAACAATGGAGATATCTGTCTCAAATGAGGTGGAATATATGGCCTGGAACCTAGGCTATTTTCTCATCTCCACATATACACTGTATCACATGAGCATCTGCACTTCTACAAGCATATACATATATCACATACACACAAATGTAAAAGAGAGAAAAGTGGAAGTATAATATATTAAGTCTATCTCAACGTTTAATTCTTCTTATTTGGTATCAACCAATTTTCTTAGAGAAAAATATTTATTTCTTAATTTTATTTTTATCAGCTAATGTAATTGTAAGGAACCAATATGGATGATATAATCTGACATACATATATATGTATGCATATATATTTTTTTTACATTCTAAAATGTACAGTATATGTTGCTTCTGTGTCATTATTAAATGAACAAACCAAAATCTTTACTATTACTATGGAAAACAGAAAATATTTAAAGAATATTTCATATGTTCAAAAGTATTATTAAGTCATTTATCAAAAAAATAGGAATAAAACAATAAGGACCTTCTGAGATCATTAGTCAGGGATGATTAGCATTACCTATAATATACCATAAACTATTATCCCTAACTATATTATTCATATAATATTTCTTTCATAGCATTTTATATTTTTCTTTTTATTGGACTGCTATAATGTTAAACTTACCTCATATCATTATGCTGTTCATTTATTTGAACTAAGTAAGCCAAGTAAGGTCTCCATGCAAGGGACATTGGAGAGATATAAGAGCTAGTATGGATGCTAGTCCTAAGGCAAATTCTGAATGTGTGTAACTCAAGAGTCAGCATTTAATACAAGGATCTCTGATTAATCTAATAATCACATAGGGATCTAGAAGTACCCGTGACATCTTCTACATTTATTACTAAATGTAGCACATGTAATAATTATCTGGTGAAGTCATTCTTTCAAAATTATTTGAAAGGCATGATATAATCAATAAATAAAGGTTTTACAAAGGGATATAGACAATTTTAGCTAAACAAAAGAGAAATTCATTAAGTATACATAACAGGGAATTATTTTTATTGGAAATCCAGTAGTAGTAGCAAATGATAGTAAATGAAGAAACTGATTTGGATTATTATTATAATGTAAATTACTAGCAAGCATATTTTCTCTAATGTTACCTTTTTACTCTTTATTCTAAACTTAATTTTAGTATTTGATCCCATTTACTAATTTTTCTGTTCTATATAAAATTAATATTGAGTTAATAATTTTTGGAAATTCTCAAAATTATACACTTATGAATAATAGATTATCCACAAGACCATGGGTATAAGGAAAAACTTACTATACAAGCTTTAATATTTTGCATCATAATATCATCTGTGTTTCTACCTCAGTATTAATCTTCAAATATTTGTTTTCTGATATAGACTCAGTAACTATAGACATAGTGTTTACTTCACTATCCATCATGACACAAAGGAAAAGGCAGAGTGCATATCCTAATTTTCAGAAAAAGAATGCTATTCTTGCTATGTGCTGAATTTTATTTATATCATTCCTACTGCTGTCTGTCATTGACCACTGTGTAACTGATCCCATTTGCAATTCTTCCTCCGTGATCTCCCTACTCAGTTCTCTGCCCCACTTCTGGAGTGGATTGTTTGATTTTTTTTTTGTTTTATTGTTTAGTTTTTTGAGTTCTTTAGGCTTCTGTCAGTGCTGTAGCTGACAATGATTTTTGCCCATTCAGTAGGTAATCTATTGGCTTTGCTTATGGTGTGTTTGTCTATACAAAAGCTTTTTAGCTTCATGAGATCCAGTTTGTTGAGTGACTGTTTAATTTCCTGGAGTTTTGTCTAGGACGTCTTTCCCCACTCCTGTATTGTGGAGTGCGCCTCCTATTTTTTCTTCCAGCAGGACAAGAGTTTCAGATTGATATCAGAGAGTTGGAATTCTGTAGGGCTAGAACCACATTACTTTGGGCTATCTTTAGTTCTTTAATAGGCATTCATTGCCCATCTCTATGTTTGGCCTAATATCTTTGCAACAGGAAGTATGAACAGACCTTACTTCCACTAGCCCAAAGGCTAAAAATGCCATCACATCGCATCCAAGGTCTATAGCCAAGATGTTCCTGTTTTGCTGTGACCCGCCCACCTGATTTTTCCCACCAAAGAATTTTGAAATTGCTTTGTGTCATTTATTGGGACAGTGACTTGGGGATAGCCAGGATCTATGCTTCTTGCTTTGGTCACTTATATCTAGCTCCAGAATGAACTGTTTGTTTTCTCTTAAAAAAAAAAAAAAAAAAAAAAAGCTGGGCTGGAGAGCTGGAGAGCTGGAGAGCTGGAGAGCTGGAGAGCTGGCTTAGCGGTTAAGTGCTTGCCTGTGTAGCCTAAGGACCCGGGTTCGAGGCTGTATTCCCCAGGACCCAAGTTAGCCAGATGTACAAGGGGGTGCACACATCTGGAGTTCATTTGCAGTGGCTGGAGGCCCCGACACGCCAATTCTCTCTCTCAATCTCTTTTTGACTCTTTCTCTCTCTGTCTGTTGCTCTCAAATAAATAAATAAAAATGAACAAATTTTTTTTAATTTTTTATTTATTTATTTGACAGCGACAGACAGAGAAAGAGGCACAGAGAGAGAGAGAGAGAGAGAGAGAGAGAGAGAGAGAGAGAGAGAGAATGGGCACGCCAGGGCTTCCAGCCACTGCAAACAAATTCCAGATGCGTGCGCCCCCTTGTGCATCTGGCTAACGTGGGTCCTGGGGAATCAAGCCTTGAACCAGGGTCCTTAGGCTTCACAGGCAAGTTCTTAACCGCTAAGCCATCTCTCTAGCCCACAAAATTTTTTTAAATAAAAAAGTTTTTAAAAAAAGCGGATCCCTGTTTAGACCTAAGTCAACTCACCCGAATACACGCATGACCTGGAACCTCTCTTCTACATCACTATCATCCTCACCAAGACCACAGATGCACTAGAAAAATATCTGTTTAATTTCAATTTTACAGTTGAGCATTTAGTGGATATCTATACATGGTGTTTGATATTAGACATGGAAAGCATTGCTCATACATAAATAACTCTATGACCACCAAAGAAAAGTGCTTCAATTTCAAGGTTTTAATTATAGAATTACTTGCTTTAGAGATGCTTTACAATATTTTCAAAATTGGTGAATGACTCCCGTATCATTGGCTTGATAAAAGAATGGATTATAGTTTAAATTTGCAAGGCTTTATTACTATCTTGTCACCGTCTTTAGTAGTAGGTAATTATGATAAATATAACAACAAAGAGAAAACAGAGCTTTAACCCTCCACCTTTATCAAAATCAAATGTTAATTCAATGACTTTAATTCAAATAAAATTAAGATTGAGAGAAGGTTTAAATTAAAGTAATGCAACACTAGTAGTTGGGAAATAGAAAGAAAAATCTTTAAGCTATAAAACACATCCTTTTATACACAAAGAGAATTAATGCCATGCTACATCCTTGTTTTACATAGAACTGTTAATGGACAGAATATGGAAATGAAATCCAGTGTTTTAAGATCCTACTACATGCTAGTATTTTGTTTCAGACCACATTTATATTATTAACATACTTTTTTTTTAAATAGCCTTATGTTAGAATGGCATTATTGTATATATTATAGAGAGAAATTCTGTTGGACTTAGAAGAAAAGAATAGAATAAATGTACTACCTTTAGGAGATTGCAAACTTAGGGTTTTAGTTTTGTCAATAAGTCAGACACTAATCATCATGATTACCTCCTCCACCACTCTTTCCTAATATTTATTAACTTTGACTCATTTTCTCATTGAGTCACGAAATCTTATTTAGCAGATACTCTATTCTGTTCTTTTATTTAAAAAGAAACAGTGAAATGAGAAGATGAGAAAAATATATTCTGTGGGAAGCACACTTCAATACCTTTCTCCTTTATCAGGTATCAAGTTAATCCTGACATGGGGCCTGATTTTCCAGGGAGTCTGGCAAAGAGGATTTTCTTTCATTTCTAATGCCATTGACCTGCTTTGTTGCTCTGCTTTTTTCCTCCCTAGCACCTCAGAAGTCATGCGGAGAGAAGTCGTACTAAAGATTAGTATTGCATCCCCAAGCTTGACCTCAGTTCCAAAATAAGAGATGGCCTTTTAAGTAAAGAAAAAAATAGAGTGGCAGAACTCTATGAGTTTTGAACCCTCTCCACTAAATTCTATTTAACTATTTAGACATTGTATCAAAGATTAAAAAAATTATAGTTTGCAAATATGAGCTGACAAAGACATACATACATAGTAACCAACTTTGAAAAAGAGTCAAGCTCATCATTTCCAAAGCCTTGAACAAAAATGAAAAAAAATCAAAAAGTGTTAAACTCTATATAGTACTCTCTTTATATGAAATTCATTTAGTTTAAACATAATCAGTCAAGACTATGCTAGATTTTGTAACAAGTATAACATTTCCATAATTTTTCTTATGCTTTCTGTGATTTGAAAGAAATATCACAGGGCAGGGCAAGGTGCTAAGGCAGTAGCAGAAATTTGAGCAGACTGCAGAGTCTAAAATTTTAGCAAAGTTCAGAGTCTAAATAAGTGGAGTCATGGCTACCATATCAACCTTTGAGTTAAGTCCCCTTTTATTCTTTTACACAGTAGTATAGACACACAAGAAAAAAGAACATCCTTGGGATGGAGAGATAGCTCAGCCATTAAGACACTTGTCTGCAAAGCCTAACAACTGGGGTTCAGTTCGCTAGTACCCACATGCTCAGTGCCAGATACTCAGTGGCACATGCAACTGAAGTTCATTTACAGTGGATGCAGGCCCCGTAGTCTGTCTTTCTTCTCTTTATCTCTTTCTGTCTCTCCCTCTACTTGAAAATAAGTCAATAAATAAGTAGTCTTAAAAAAGAGAATATTAGGCTGGAGAGATGGCTTAGCGGTTAACCACTTGCCTGTAAAGCCTAAGAACTCTGGTTCGAGACTTGATTCCCCAGGACCCACATTAGCCAGATGCACAAGGGGGCGCACAGATCTGGAGTTCATTTGCAGTGGCTGGAAGCCCTGGCGCGCGCCTATTCTCTCTCTCTCTCTCTCTTTCTCTGTCTATCACTCTCAAATAAATAAACAATAAACAAAAAATTTAAAAAGAGAATATCATTCATATCTTAATTTCTACTATGTAAAGCTTCAAGAAAAAATGAGTTAGACTCTAATGGTTTTAAAAGACATGTCTGATAAGTTCATGAAATTAGGAAAAGAGAAAATTTAACCATAAAATTTGAATATGCAAAAATGAGTCAAATGTATACTACCAAAATAAAATATACAATAGGTAAAATTAGAAGATAGGAATGAGATTTAATAAATAAAGCAAAGAGAGAATTAATGAATTGGAAAAGGTTATTACAATGCCCAAAGTAAAGTGCATAAAGAAATTATGAGGAGTAATATATTGAAAGAGCATAAGTAACTTGTAAAATAAGATGAAGTGACCTCACTAAACTGTATTTACTTTGGAATCCATGAGTAAAAATGAAAGGAGCTAGGTTTCCCAAAGAGACATGAAGGAAGGCTTCAAAATGAAGGAACATTTCACATTTCAAGAGTGGAAATGCAAATAAATAAGAATAAAAATATCATAAAGTAAAACTATGCAGACAATAATAAAAATAACTTCAATTAAAACTCATTTTCCCAAAGAAGTAAAATAAGAGTGGAAGTTTTTTTTCTTGTAGAAATTAGGGAAGACAAAAGACAAGTTTTTAAATTTCTTAGATAAAATTAGTGAAGAGCCCAGATTATTTTACCCAGGGAAATGGCTTTACCAAGATAAATGATGGAAAGAAGTTCTCAGAACAGAAGAGGGGGAAGGAAAAGAGTGGGGAAGGGAAACTAATATGAGTAATTAGGAGCAAAGACAATAGTAAGTAAATTTTACCAGGCTAAACAATAAATGTTTTTAATTGTAATAACAAAGAAACAGGGCTGACCTCTGCTCTGTCATCAAGCTTAAAGGAAGTGGTAGGAGTGATTAAAGTATCAAAGTACCAATCCATTTTTTTTTCTCTCTCTCTCTGTGTCCTCCCCCACCCCTGTGTATGGGTTCACTGGGCATTGCACCCAGTGCCTTACACATGCTAGACCAGCGCTTTGCTACTGCTCTACATCTTCATGCCTGGAACATGCGTGCTCCAGGAAATGTTTTCTTTGGAGTCATCACAATGACCAGCTGATCAATCAGTGTATTCCTCCTCAAATGGAAAGCATTTTTACCTTGCCTTTAGAAAATTTTCTTACATCCTATGAAAACTTAAATTATATCTCTGTGTGTTTATACTCTTAAGTATGTCCTTTTAACTGTCTGTGACTTATACAAAACATGGAGTTTTTGGATGAATATTCGTTTTCGCCTAAAGAATCAGTGAAGCAGCAGGAAATGTACAAAATGCCTTCATTTAAGACTACATTGGAAATAAGACTTTTAAATGGAATTAAACTTCTTCAGTATCTTCCTACTCAGATGTATAAATTCCTCAGGTAATAGACAATGCCTCCTTATTTCCTGTAAGGTAAACTCGAATTTTCAGATATCTCAGAGGCCCAAAACAAATTTATTAACTGCTAAAGATAGGATATACATCAGGGCCAGGACTATGCAGCATAGAAGCAGCAGGCGGATGACAGGAGGTTGACAGAAGTAGATCTTGCTTTCCTCATCTCTTATTGCTGTCTAATCCCTACTCCCCACCATGGAACAAAAAGAAGCAGATAGCCAGTGCACATTAGACAAGTAACCTCATATACTGAGGTCTCACATGGAACAAAAGATATTGAAATAATTCTGAGGTTCATGAAACTAAGCCTCTCTTTTTGCTAATATGTTACCAAAGCAGGGCATGATAACTTAACTTACCTGAAGGAAGCAGTAGGTCACAATATAAGGCTGTTCCACTTTTACCAAAGGTACCCCACCCTCTCTGGTCACAGCCTATGTCCTTATGATGAGAAAGAAGTAAGATTGCCATTCTAAAATATGCATTCATTTCATAACACTGCATACAACTATGTCTATGATATTATTTTGCTTCTCAATGCATACTTTTAACATTTCTCATACCTTATTTCCTCACATATCTAAAGTATCAAAAGCCCTTTCAGAAACTGTTATATCTTTGATTTGTTAAATCAAAGAAATTGATGAACATTACATAATATTTACTAAAAATATTATAGATCTTCTGAAAACCAGTTACATTAAAGAACTCATTACCAAAGAGCAGGAGTGACTCCCTTCCTGATAGACTTTGAATTAATTAATTGGTTATTTCCATAAGACAATGAGTTAATGACTCATAGGCTCAGAATACATTAGTCAAATCCACCTTATTCAAAACAGTACAAGGTGGTAAATATTTATTTTCTACACTGAATTTTAATTTAATCTGATAATAATTTATTTCACTTCCTATATCCAATTACATAAATTTTCTTTTATGGGATATTATTATAATGGGAACTGTGGTTCCTCCCCTTCTGTAGAGTCTTTCAAGCAATATGCTGCAAAGTTGAGCTAGTACAGCAGGTAAGTGGCATCCACTTCAGAATATCACTTTGCTTTGTTTCTTTAAAACTTGCCTTTATTACACACCTAGCTTAGAAAATTCCTTGTAGACATAAGTATAAACTTTCATTTGTGAGTCATTTTAAACTTTAAATGTTCCCTGTGCCACTATAATTAAAGTCTTGTCCCATTTTGATTCAATCATTTTCTAGCGACCTATTGAACATTAGCAGTCGGCATCATTATAAACTAATCAATTCAGTAACTTCCCATAAATTTCCTTAGAAAAGAAATGCCATGAGCCCTTGAACTGTAAATGCTATATCTTTTTTGGACTAAATAACTATTATACAACATCATAGAGTCACTTTTGAATTCAATACAGTCATGATTGATAGATATTTAGAGAGGCCTTTCTTGATAACAAAACATAATAATTTTGGACAATTGACAGTACATAATTTTAGTAATTTTAACAAAATTCATTATTTATATACATAAATGAAATCTTCTTTCAATATAAAATCTTTTAAAAGGTACATATATTTTAATTCATATCTCATGTGCTTAATATAAATTTAATTACAAGTTCATTCAAGAAGTATAAAATTAATATAGATTGTTTTTTAGTTTCTAAAACTACTTTTGATCTGTTAAGGATTTTAAAAATAGCTTGCTGTTTGACAAACATTTTCAACATTGGCACCCCAATTACTCAACTTTAGATTCACTGCTTCTTCTTACAAATATTCATGAAATATAAAAGTTTCAGTCTCTTCATCTGGACATCCATGTGTAACACCATCTGGATACTACTTTTATTTGTAAAATAGTTGTATTTTCTGCAAAGATAAGTAAATATTTAGTAATATCATTATATGACTGGTAATAGACTTAATTATGATTTTGAAATAACGAATAAACAAGCATTGTGGGTTGTTAAACAGATGTACTTTTGAATTTTGAAATAACTCTGTTACTGGTGAAAGCTTGGAACCTGTATAGCATCAAAACAATCCAAAAATAACTGTTAAGACTTATTAAATTCTAACATAGGCCTGAAGAAAAGGAACTGTTCAAATAATAAATGAGATACAAACAGAAATTGAATTGCATTTTCAAATTTTTCTTTTCTTAGTTAAACAGATACATGTGGAAATTGCAATATTCTATACTTGTCAAGCCATAGAATCAGACTAGGATCTGATTTTTAAATGGAAGTAAACACCATAATAATCATATTTATGATTAGAAGTTTAAAGTCTGTTGAAACTGGTGAGGTACTTGCCACTCACACATTAAAGAATGGAAGTCTTGTGTCAGATTTTAAAGTGTAAGAAATGTGAAAATACAGCTTTGGTCCCTGAGGGACTGTTAAAACATTCGAGTTTGCCATACTTCTATATTGCAACAGTTTGGTCTTACATAAATATGACAGGGATGAAAAGATATGTGTGCTTTATTTTGTAGGAAATACTAGTCACTTTAAAATTAATTCATTTTATATTATAGGAATTCATGAACTCACCCATGTAGTACCATGCTTTATTTTATAGCTATTTATTTATTTACTTATTTTTATAGTTTAACTTTTTATTTGTACCATTTGTTTATTTTATTTTATTTTACTTTACTTTACTTTATTTTATTAGTTATGTACAGTGTATATAGCCATGTTGGTTCCATTGTTAGCCTCCTCCCTGTCCTCCCCCCTCCAAAGGGACTCTCCTCATTGGGGAATGTGGGTCATGCATTATGGGAGTAGCCATCATTTATGGGGAAGAGGCATTGTCTCTGTGCATAATGTTCCAATTTGTGGCTCTAATAATCTCTCCGTCCCCTCTTCTGTGAATTTCCCTATGACATATTGGGTTGTTTTAGGTCTACTTCAGTGATGAAGTCTTCGGAACCTCTCTGCCTCTGGATATCTGGTTTGGTAGGAGTTGAGTGTTCTCTGTATCTATTTCCTTCACCCTTGTGCTGGTACCAGGTTTACCAAGAAAACAGCACTCTTGCTTATTTCCCCAATTGCTCTATAGTTTTAGCTGGGGCCCTGGTGAGGTGCAATGGGCTGATTCTCTCCTCAGGTTCTGTGTCCATCTTGAAGCGTTCTGAATTAGTTGAACTCCTCAGTGGAGTAGGTTTTGCTGTTTATGCACTTCAAATTTATTGTCTATATGTGCTTTCTTCATGATAGTTATATTTGTTGGGGTGTAATTTATACGAAATAAAATAATTTTAAGTACATAGTTCAATGAGACACACATACAAATAGTTGGCTAACCATTAAGATAAACTTAAAGATTTGCATCAACTTGAAATTGTCCCCAATGACCCTTTATAGTCAGTCCTTCTGACATGACCACTGAGAACCATCACCTTTTGACACTGTAGGCCATCATATACACTGTATCATTCCTTTCTTCTGTGCTTGGTTTCTACTGTGATTCCTATAATATCCACATGTGTAGGTATATCATTGCTCATTTACTATTTATGCATAGAGCAGTTTTGTATAGATATGCTACCTATTATTCATGCAATGGCTAGATAATGACATGTGTGTGACAATTTTATGGCCATTATATATTCAAATACAAATATTTGGATGATATACTTTTTTTCTTCTGAGTAAGTAACAGGACATGTGGTGTGCTGGGCATTTGACTATATGCTTATTTAACCATACACTAAAGTGAAGCATTGTTTCCTTAGGAGTCTCCTCTTTTATATTTTCAATGACAATGCAAGTGACCTCTTTTGTTCCATATTTTTGCCAACATTTGGTTTTGTGATCTTGTTTATCAGTAATTATGAGCATTTGTTGGGTCTAATTTTTTTTAATTTTTCAATAACTAACTACTGGAATTAAGTATTTTAATATTCTTATTTTCCATTCATGTTTTCTTTAGTTCCTGGTCCAAATAATATTTGAATTTTGATGAACTATTTTTGACATTGCATTTTAAAAGTTCACAGTACCTGTTTCAGATATTTCATTTATAAATATTTTCTCACAATCTATATCTTAAGATTATTTTTGCTTAAAGAAAACATATATAATATTTTATGAAGTTAAATCTACCATTTCTTTCTTCTATCTTTTTAGTTTTTGTGACTCATTTAAGTTGTTTAGCCAAAAGAATCAAAGACTCCTGCCATTTTTTAAAAATGTTTTACAGATTTAGCTCACAGATTTACATTCAAGATTCATTTTAACTTACTTAACTTACTTCTATATGATGTGAAAAAAGGATATGGTTCCTTTTTATTACAACAATATCCACATATTTAAACACAATTTTTGAGAAGGTAATATTTTTCTTCATTTGGTGCCATTATAAAATCCATCTGTTATTTACATGAGATCCCAATGTTATGTATAATTGTGCTATAGTAATACATAATTATTTTTAAAGATGCTTGATGTTAAGTCTGAAAATGTTAAGAAATACACAGGATTTTTTGGAACTATTTTAGATAAGTTTATCAGTTAGTACCTCTAGATAATTTTGGATGTATGTCACTCTTCACAAAATTATCAGCTTACATTTTGAGTAGAAGTAATTAACTCTACAAATCAATTTGTTGAATGTGGGCACATTTTCTGCATCTTAAACAGGTGAATTAATAATGTTTTATGTTTCAAAGATGCTTTTAACAGCTTAAAAGTGTACAAGATAAACAACTGAATTTAAAATCTAGGAGTAGCCTTTTTCCAAAAGAAGATAAATGTAGCTATTACATAAATATATTCAATATCATTAAATATGTGAACCATTTATGAAATGCACTATGTCAAGCTCCTCAAATTATGTATTTTAGACACATTTTTCTTCAATAAGGCTGTGCTATATGTATCAATATGATTTGAAAATGAAAAAGCCAAACATAGTAAACCTTTATAAAACAAAACCATTTTCCTTTTTTTCATTTCTTTTTTCTTTGAGGCAGGGTCTAGCCCAGACTGACCTGGAACTCACAGTAGTCCCAGGCTGGCCTTGACCTCAGAGTGGTCCTCCAGCTCTACCACATATTACCTAAGAAAAATTCAATTTAACAGGCAAAAACTTATATGTTACTGAAAGAATTTATGCATTTTTGAATGCATGTATCAAGTGCATATATCAAAATCAAGAAATTAACATTAGCACATGTCTCAATTGCTCTTTGCTATTTTACCTCTTGTGTAAGTAACCACCAGTATACACACTGCCTTTAAGATAGTTCATTACCACAGGGGCTTGCTTATTATCCCTATATAATCACTTCCAAGCTTAATCCCTTGCAATTTCTGGTCAGTTTTCCTATCCTCAATTAATTTTTCATTTTATGAATATTGAACAAATAAATTTGTACTTTGTGTGTGTTTGTTCAAATACATGTGGGTATAAACATGTATGTGCATGTTTGTGGTAAGACCAGAAGCCATTCCTCAGATGCCATCCAGTTTTTTTTTTTTTTTTAGAGATGGATTTTCATTCAGGCCTGGGATTCAAGATTTTATAGTAAGCTAAACAGGCTAAGGCATGAGCTGCAGAGGTGTGGATGGCACCGTCTCCCAGGCAATGGAATTCTAAATGCATGTCACCATGTCTGGTATATTTTTATGTGGGTTCTGGGGATTGAACTCAGGTGCTTGCAAGCCAAACACTTTACCAAATAATTTATCTCTACAGACACATTATTTAATCTTTTGATATTGGCTTTTTTCTCACTCTGAATAATCACCTTAAGATCTGTCCAAACCTTTGTGTATACCAATAATTTGATGCTGAATTTAAATATTGAAGGATCCACAAGAAAACTAATATGAGCCGCATCCTATATGGATATATTGAGAATAACCTCTGACAGGCTAAAAAAAAAGAGGTTCCTTGATGCTACAACTGCGCAAACATGGTTCTATTGTTCCATCCTAAGTGGGCAGAGAAGTAGATCTTCCAGTAGTGAAGATCCTCCAGTGTGGTCAACACATTGATTTCAGTCTACTGAAAGGGAGCGTAAGCAAAATATTATTCCATGTCCACTAATCATCTATCCTACCATATATAAGAAATAAATAGGCACCATAAAATAAACTGAGTAAACCAGATAGAAACTGAAATTTCTTTTTTCAGTTTATAGTACTGCCAATGATGTTTTTAGCCAAGTGTTAGTTATTTCTCCTTAGACAATTCAAGGAATGTGACCCATTTCTTCTAAGTATGTTTAGCGACCTATGCATTCCTTCCTTTCTTATTATTGTTATGTGTATCTGCACTCTGTTTCAGGTGCCAATTTTTTAGATGATTTGAAGGTGGATCTTGGTTGCTGGAAATCATCTGGTGTTCATGGCTGCAAAGGCCAAGCAAGACGTCTCAATTGCACAGAGTTTCTTCATGAAATGGAAGCCTTTGGATTTTTTTTTTTTTTCAGGCAAGCCCAACAGATTGGCTCTTTTTGTTTGTTTGTTTGTTTTTGTTTCTGAGAATTGGTGCTCCAGAGCCTCCAGCCACTGCAGCTGAACTCCAGAAGTGTGCTCCCTCTGGAGCACCCATGCACCCTTCTGTGCTTGCATCACCTTGTGCATCTGGCTTACATAGGATCTAGAGAGTCGAACACAAGTCCTTAGGCTTTGCAGACAAACACCTTAACCACTAAGCCATCTCTCCAGCCTGAAACTTGTAATTTTTAAATGGTAGTCTTGAATTACAAAGCATGACAGAAATATTACCAGGTGAAAATGAGAGAGGCTTATGTCATTTGTCAGTCAATTACATAGAGGGAATCAACATTTCACTTCTAGACAGGAGGAATACCTGTATCACATTATGAGAAGTTGTGGGATGACAGTTAAGGTTGGGGCCCAGTTTGTAAAAAAGTAACAGGATGCCTTTAGAGAATTTGCATTAAAATTATCTCAGTTCTAAGACAGAGTGTAAAATTTTGATTTTCAGTGCCATTAATAAGCATCTATTTGCACACTCAGCCTATCCATTAAATAGTTACTGAGTGGTTAAAAGACACAGACACTGCTGGAGCTGCTTGGATTTGTTAGCCAAAGCTAAAGAGAGAAGATGCTGATGCTTTTGGAATTACTGTCTACCAGCATTACTTTATATGACATGTGAACATTCTAAACACCAGAATTGTATAAGCTATTGTGAAAAAAATAATTACAAACCATAAAACAGGTGCACTGAATATACTAGAGACATATTACCAGTGAGCAGTGCTAGCTCAGCTCAGAAGTGACATCACTGACAGAACACAGCCTTGCCTGGGGAGCAAGAGACTGTGACAGACTCCTCAATGCAGCATGTCTGCTGCTGATCTGTTTTCACATGTAACTTGTAAATTATCTGCCCATACAACTTGAAAACAGTGAATAGATAATTTCTAGTGACTTCTACTTTGAGGAAAAATAATAGTATTTGTATTGATACTATTTCTATTTTAAGGGATTCATAAAATATCAGCTGCTGTAGAAGAGTGAGACTATGTGGTGATTATCTTTCTGTGATTGGGTAAGTTCACTGAGAATGATCTGCTCCAGGTTCCACCATTTTTCTTCAAATTTCATTGTGTCATGTTTTCTTCCTGCTGTGTAGAATTACAATGTGTGGATATACCACATCATAGTTATCCATTCTTCTAGTGATGATGGACATCTGGGTTGATTCTGGCTCTTAGCTATTATGAACTGGGACACTGTAAATATGGTTGAGCAAATCTTTCTGGTACATGCCCAGTAAGGGAATAACTGGGTCTGTTGGTAACTCTATAGTCAGCTTTTTTAGGAGTCCCCATATTGCTTTCCAATGTGGTTGTACCATCATACTTTCCCACCAACAGTGGATGTGAAAACTCTGAATTTAAGATAAAAACACAAATGTCAATTATAAATATGTGGGGGGGGGTGGATGGGGGATGGAGGTGTTTCTTGTATTATACATATAATATATACATGTATATACACATTCATGAATATAAATAGATCAATGTGAAACTTATTTAATTGGTCTTGCTCAATTTTAAAGATGAATCTAGTATTTAATTAGATTTCTAATACTTAATTAGAATTTAATTAATTAGAATTAGAGCAAGAATTGTTACTGATTATTTGAAAAATGATTGAGTATTCCAAAAAGAAATCACAAAGTGTGAACCAAAATTTCCCTTTTAGACAACATTACACATTGCAAGAAGTTGTGAGCTGGCAGTTAAGGTTGGAACCCAGTCTGAGTGTCTTAAAAGAACAAAAATTCGCATCCTTTTTGGTGGAATGTACTGGAGGACTTCTAAAATATATTTCAGTTTCTAGTTGAAAATGTCATGATGCTTTCATTAAATCTTGCAAAGCAAAAGGGTCTACATCCTTTAAATTCTCTCTGAATTAATAATGGCTATCCCACTTAACTGGTGCTGACTTCATTCTCCGTTGGAGATTCTGCTTCCCTTTTTCAGATGGGAGAAGACTCTGAAGAGATAAATGACCCAGCACACTTCACCCCAGCCCCACCTGAGATCACAGAGTAGTTGAGGAAATGAGCAAGAGTGCTACTTTCTCAGTGAACCTGGTATCAGTACAAGGGTGGAGGAAATAGACACTGAGGACACTCAACACCTAGCAAAGTATAGATCCGGAGGCTCCTAAGAGCCCATCATTGAAGTAGACTTAAAATACACCCAACATAGATCAGGGAATTTTGCAGAAAAGGGGGCAGAAAGATTGTAAGAGCCACAAGTTAGGACATTATGCACAGAAATGCTGCCTCTCCCCCATAACTGACTGTTGCCCCCACAAGACATGATCCACAATCCTTGTGGGGTTGATCTGCATCCCCAATGTGTAGGGCCTCTTCAGAAAAGGGCAAGGATGAGGGAAAGGATGGTACCAACATGTGTTGTTTACATACTAAGTATGTCCATATCTGATAAAAATAAATTTTAAAAAAGTCATCACCTCTCTAAAATCCTTAGGTTTGGGCACAGAAATGTGTTCATGGTTCCTTTATTTTCTGCTTATTATGTTATAGTTAACTCGGCATTTTCAAGGCACTAGTTTTTATAAAGAAAAATGTAGACTGGAGTGAATATTCAGCAGACACACATGGTTTACACTGATCTTTATACAAGGCCATGCATATGTATGTATAAAAGTATAACTATTTGAATGTTATTATATATGTAAATGCACATCTTTTCTGAGGAATTTATGTCTGCCATGCACAACCAATCAATATTCCAATAATAGAGGGTTTTTTTTATGACAATTCTCCACAGGAATAGAAAAGCTAACAGTTTATATGTGACAAAATATCACAAACTAATTTTTAGAGTTTTTCATAATTATTGCTATACAATCTTCTAATAATATTAAATCCATTAATTTTCCAAAGCAATATCATTCCTATGCTTATTAACATATAATTGACCTTGGTCTTTTTTAGGAAAGAATTTTAAAAAAAGATTTATTTATCTTTTTAGAGACAGAGAGGGACAGAGACTGAGAATGGTCATGTCAGGGCTTCTAGCCACTGCAAATGAACTCCAGACACATGTTGCACCATGTGCATCTGGCTTACTTGGGACCTGGAGAATCAAACCTGGGTCCTTAGGCTTCACAGGCATTTATAAAATCTTCATAAAATCTGTTTTAGAAACAATGCATTCAAAGGTACTCTGAAATAAATATAAAAGGTGAACAGGTAAATTTTCATTTTAGCTGGGACAACAACCTTTTCTTAGTCACCCAACCTTGTTTCTAGAAATATTAAATTTAATTGTTTTAGTTTTGAAAAAACTGTTCGTTATTGCAAAGAAGCAATAAACATAAAATATCTTCTTTTAGAGTCATAATTGTTAAAAAAATATGATATCTGAAACATCTCATATTCAAGTACAATGACAAAAACATTGGGTGAATAGCAACAGCAATTGTTTATTTAATAATTATCACTTCTAAACAGAGTGATCTTACTTTCTTAACAGTATATTTTAAAATACTTACAATAACCTTAAGAAGAATGCAATATTGGGTGCCCATTTTGTCAAAAGGAGATCAGAGGTTAAAATGATCAGTAATTTTGCAATTGTATAGATAGTAATTCAGGAGCAGAAAATCAAAACCTTATATATCTTATTCCAACATCAGAATACCTCTAAACTACAGTTTTGTTCTGCTATTTGAATTATTTGTGTGACTTGTTTGGGTATTACTATAATGTTGGTAATATAATTTGTTGAAAAATAAGAAAAAATGACAGGGAGATAAATAATGAAACAAGATTACTTAACTAGCAACCAAATGGCAATGGATGAAAAGTAAGCTATATAAAAATTATATTGTGTAAAATATTGATATTTATCTCCTGCTATACCTTCAGAACAATTTTCCTTACAAATTGTTATAGTAACTTATTATTTATACAATGAGTTTATAGTTTACCATTTAGTTTGTACAGGAAAATAAAGGGTGAAGAGAAAATTGTGTTTCAAATATGTGCAGGCTTACAGTTTCATACTTTGCACAATCCCTTTATCTATCTTCTGTTCTCAAATGTATTTCTCCAGTCTGAGTTATAGAGTTTGAAGGGACTAAAGAATAATATATTTTTACCTATCAGTCATAAAACATAAGGGTGACCACTTATTTGGTGCTGCATTTCAAAAAATCTGCAGGTCAAAAAATTTCGTGTTTGTAGTGAATTGCTTACGCTTGAAAATGGATTTGAGAGCTAATTACAAAGACCTTTCCATGCTCATCTTCATTGGTGAACAATCAAACAGTGGTAGAAAATTATATCCAATGACTATTTTCTCACTCTGAATAGAAAAACATTCATGGCACTATTTCGTGTTTACATGTGCAAAAGTGGTTTTTGTAACTTCAACTATTTCAGACATTTTATTTTCCCATATTATTATGCTATGTGTTTGTGTTCTATAGTCAGATTAACAGCATAATTAATTTCTTCCTTCATTTTATACACAAATTTAATATTTCCCACATATTTCCAAGTATTTTATAGAGGAAACCTAAACCCAACATATTTTCAGTACTGTACTATGTGTGGGTATGTGTGCATTTCATGTAGATGTATAATTTTGAAGCTTAGGGTAGTGCAATTAATTTTAGACCATCAAGAACAAAGGTCATATCACAGTAAGTTGTGGACTGAAATTTTCTGTTTTGTCTCTTAAGGTTTTAAGCTCTCAATTTCCAGTTAAGAGGGCCTCTTCCTAACAGCACTGCACCTCCCAAGGAAGGAAAGGCAACACATTAAAGGTTCATTGGGTCTTCTAGGGGGGAGCGACTCTAATAGACCTCCAGTGGGAAGGTGCAGAGGGGCAAAAATAAAATGGCTGATTCCCACCCTCTCAGGTAGGCCACTAGTCTCCTCCCCACCCCCCACCTCCAAGCAGCCATCCTAGCCATAGTCCCAGCTGCAAGTTCCTCTTGCACAAACTGCAGGCAAAAGGACCCAGGCCAGGGTAGCTCCACCTGTGCCACAGTGCATGGGTTAACGTCCTCCCCGCCCCACTCCTGATGCCATCCCCCTCCTCTCTGCCACACACGACCACCTTCCCACTCCCCCCGCCCGCACAGCCACAGGCCCACTCTCCCCTGCCCTGTGCAATGGCCTTCCTACTCACGGCCATGTACCAATGCCTTCCAACTCACCTCTGTGCGGGCTGCCAATGCCGTCTCACTCACCGCCAAATGCACCAACGCCTTCCCACTCATCGCAGCCCTCCACCCCATGTCCACACCCAAGCCAGCAGTTCGGCATAGCTCCACCTGTGCATCCAGGCTCGGGAACAGCATCTCACTCCCCACTGCCACCCATCCCGATGTATGGATCCAAGCCAGCAAGCCAGCCTAGCTCCACCCACGCCTCCAGGCTCAGGATCACCTTCCCACTCGCTGCCACCACAGACCACCTTGCCTTCCTAGGCAGGCCAGTGTAGCTCCACACATGTCTCCAGGCTCCAGAAGAGTCATGCCACTCACCACCACTACCACCCCCTTGTGAGGATCCAGGCAGGCCAGATTAGCTCCATTGGGCCGCAAGGCTTGGGAACACTATCCCACTAGCCACCACCAACCCCATCCTGTGCGCAGGCCCAGGAAGATGAGAGTAGCTCCACACGTGCCTCCAGTTTCAGGAATACCATCCCACTGGCCACCGACCCCATCTCCCTGTCCACTTCAGGCCACCTGACCATGTACTCCCATACCCCAAAACACGGAACAACAAGCCTCTACTTCAGGTCCTTGGGCTTCCACCAGTGCCTCCTGAGCTCATTCCCTCTGAACAGGCAAGCCAATTGCCACCAGAAGCCTATTGGAAGCAAACATAAAAGGGAATAAACACTGAACACACTTCAAGGGTAGAATATAGCTTCCTCCCAAATTAAATAAGCCTTCCAAAATGTAATGGGCAGACCACAGTGCAAAAGGAATAAAATAAAAAATCAAATGCAAGTAAATCCAGTAAGATCACTCAGTCCCACAATGGATGTATATAATCAAAACATAGAAGAGATTTAGGATAAGAAGCCTAAAATAAAGATATGAGCTATGCAACCCTGACAAAGGAAATAGCAGAACTTGAAGAAAAGCAACAAAGGGCCCATAATTGTATGAATGCTATCCTTGCTAGACTAGACCTAATAGATAAGAACCTGGAAGGGGTCCAAAGACAGTTAAATTATCTGAAGGAGAATGGAAAAAGAAAAAAGGCCTCAATAACCAGCCAGCTAAGCTCAATGAAGACATAAAGAAATGCAAGGATTAATTCCAAGAAGCATCAAGAAAATCAGAAAATGATGTGAAATGGAAACTCGATAGAGGGATGGAAACTATACATAAAATGTAGTAGAAAATGCAAACCAAATTGAACAAGCTCAAAACTCTATAGAAGTTCTCAAGAATATAGTCAGCCATGTGAAGAATAGAAACTTAGAACTGGAAGACAAAACAGAAGAAACAGTTCATGAGTCCAGAAGTTCTAATAAGTTCATGAGGGAACTATAGGATACCCTTAAACACCCCAACATTCAGACCTTGGGAATACAGGAAGGGGAAGAAATTCAGACCAAAGGCATAGAGAACTTATTCAACAAAATTATCAAAGAAAACTTTCCCACTCTTTCAAAAGAAAGGCCCATCAAGTTACAAAAAGCAAACAGAACTCCAAACAGACTGGACCAAAGGAGAAATTCTCCAAGACATATTGTCATTGAAATTCTAAACATTGATACCAAAGAGGAAATCCTAAAAGCAGCTAGGGAAAAAAAAAAACACATTACACTTAAAGGTAACCCCATCAGAATTACTTCAGACTTCTTTATGGAAACCCTGAAAGCCACAGGGCCTGGAATGGAACACTGAAAAGTCTAAGAATCTATGGCTTCCAACCCAAACTACTCTAGCCAGCACAAGTATCCCTCACAATAGATGGTGAAAGAAAAACTTTCCATAATAAAACTCAGATTTACAACTATATAAACACAAAGCCAAAACTGCAGAGAGTACTTCAGGAAATTCTCCACACAGAAGAATCAGATAACCAACCTCAAGTGCCTACAAGAAGCACATCACAATAACCAGACTCAGAGAAGGCCCAAAAAACTACAAAGTCCAAGAAAACACCAAACCACATAAACCACCACGATATGGCACTGATCAAATCAAAACTCACAGTCATTACCCTGAAGATGAATGGCCTTAATTCACCTGTCAAGAGACATAAGCTAACAGGGTGGATCATAATATTAGACTCCTCAATCTGTTGTCTTCAAGAAACCCATCTCATCACTAAAGACAGACACCTCCTCAGGGTGAAAGGGTGGCAAATGATATTCCAAGCAAACAGAAATAAGAAATAAGCAAGTGAGCTATACTAATATAGAATAAAATAGACTTCAAACCAAAAGTAATAAAAAAGAGCCCACTTCCTATTTACCAAAGTAATGATCCAACAAGAGGATATCACAATCAAAAATCTTTATGCACCAAACACAAGGGAACCACAATTCATAAAACAAAACCTACTTGAAATTAAAACAGAAATAACCACCAACACCATCATAGTTGAGGACTTCAATACTACACTATCAGCAACAGATAGATCATCCAAACAGAAAATCAACAGGGAAGTGAAAGAGCTCAACAAAACCATAGAAGAATTAGACCTAATGGACATCTACAGAACATTCTACCCCAAATCCACAGACTACACATCCTTCTCAGCAGCCCATGGAACCTTCTCTAAAATAGATCATATACTGGGTCACAATGCATGCCTCCATTTATCACACCCATCAAGATTGAAAAGGTAATCAAAAAACCTCCCTAAAAAGAAGACTCCAAGATCAGATTGCTTCTCAGCTGAATTATATCAAACCTTCATGGAAGAACTGAAACCAACTTTTCTCAAACTTTGCAAAACAATGGGAGAACAGGGAAAGCTCCCCAACTCCTTCTATGAACCTACTATCACCCTAATACCAAAACCAAGTAGAGATGCCACAAGAAAAGAAAACTATAGGCCTATTTCCCTGATTAACTTAGATGCAAAGATCCTGAACAAAATCCTTGCAAACCAAATGCAACAATACATCAAAAGCATTATCCACCTTGATCAAGTAGACTTCATCCTAGGAACACAGGGGTGATTCAATGTACAGATGTCTGTCAATGTAATACACCAAATAAATAATCTTAAATACAAAAACCACATGATCATTTTGATAGTTGCATAAAAGTCCTTTGACAAAATACAACATCACTTCATTATCAAAATATTGAAGAGAATAGGCATGGACAAAATATATCTCAACATGATAAAGGCTATATATAAAGCTACTAAAGCTCAAATAATACTTAATGGAGAGAGAGTGAAGGAATTCCCACCGAGGTCAGGAACAAGACAGGGTGTCCACTCTCACCTCTGCTCTTCAATATAGTACTGGAAGTACTAACTCAAGCAATAAGACAGGAGAAAGAAATAAATGGGATACAAATTGGAAAGGAAGAAGTTAAGTTAGCTCTATTCACAGATTACATGATTCTGTACATAAGAGACCCAAGAGCCTCCATCTCAAAATGCTTAAAGGTGATTAACTCCTTCAGCAAAGTAGCAGGATACAAAATCAATGCACAAAAATCAGTAGCCTTTCTGTATGCAAAACACAAAGATACAGAGAAAGAAATAACTGACACTGTCCCATTTTCAATAGCAACAAAAAATAATAAAATACTTTGGAGTAAGATTAACCAAGGATGTGAAAGACCTATACAATAAAAATATAAAAGCACTCAAAAACAAAGTTGAGGAGGACTTGAGAAAATGGAAAGATTCCCCATGCTCCTGGATAGGCAGAATTAACATTGTGAAAATGGCAATCTTATTAATGGCAATACAGAGATGTAATGCAATTTCAATCAAAATTCCAACACTGTTCTTCAGAGAGATAAAAAAAAATGACCTCAAAATTCATATGGAATGGCAGAAGGCCTCAGATATCAAAGCACATCCTCAGCAAAAGAAACACCTCTGGAGGCATCACTATACCTGATCTAAAGCTATATTATAAAGCCATAGTAATAAAAACAGCATGGCACTGGTATGAAAACAGAAGTATAGACCAATGGAACAGAATCGAGGTCATTAACTACAACTACTTAATATTTGACAAAGGTCCTAACACTATAGACCAGAAAAAAACACAACATTAGCAAATGGTGCTGGACAAAATGTATAACCATATTCAGGAAATTGAAACTTGACCCACACATCTCCCATGCACAAAAATTGAGTCCAGATTGATCAAAGACCTCAATATAAAACCAGAAACCCAGTTACTATGGTAAGAAAAAAATAGGAGGGACTTACCATGATATAGGAATGGGAAAAGACTTCCTGATAAAACCCCTGTAACTTGGGATCTTAAACAATCACTTATCCATTGGGATCTCATGAAGCTGAAGAGTTTCTTCACACACAAACATACAATAAACAGAGCCAATATATTACCCATAGAAGGGGAGCAAATATTTGCTGGCAATCTAATTCACAGAGACCTAATTTCTAGAACCTACAAAGAACTCAAAAACCTAAAAAAATAAAAAGTCAAATACTTCACTCACAAAATGGGGCAAAGAATTGCACAGGCAGTTCTCAGAGGAAGAAATACAAATGGCAAACACACACTTAAGAAAATGTTCCTCAAAAAAAAAAAAAAAAAGAAAGAAAGAAAGAAAAGGTTCCTCATCCCTAATCATCAGGGAAATGCAAACTAAAACAGCTATGATATTCCACCTCACCCCAGTAAGGATAGCAAACATTTAAAAAATCTAAGGAAAATAAATGCTGGTGAGGATGTGGAGAAATTGGAACCCTCATCCACTGTTGGTAGGAATATAAGATGGTACAACAACTATGGAAAACAATGTGGAGACTCCTAAAAACATTGACTATACAGTTACCAACAGACCCAGTTATTCCCTTATCAGGCATTTATCCTAAAAGCTCCATGCCTCAGTTCAGAGAGATTTGCTCAACCATGATTATAGCTGCTCAATTCATAATAGCTAAGAGCTGGAATCAATCCAGATGTCCATCATTAGACGAATGGATAACCAAGATGTGGTATACCTACATGATGGAATTCTACACTGAAGTAAAGGAAAATGACACAATGAAATTTGAAGAAAAATGGTCAAACCTAGAGCAGATCATTTTAAGTGAACTCACCCAATCACAGAAAGATAGTCATCACATAGTCTCACTCATCTATGGCTCCTAACCTGAATCTACCCGAGATGCTGACATACTTAATGTGCATCGTGAGGACTGGACCATAGGGTGAGTGGGGTAGGAGGAGAGTGTAAGGGTGGAGGTGGAGGACACAGAACTAGACTCAAATAGCAATGGCACCATAACATTCTACATCTTAAAATACAGATTAAATGGTTGAACCTTCATCAGGTCTTTGAAGGAACACCTGAATCACAAAGCCCTGGAGAGGGTATGATGAAGACTGACCTTAATCTTCTCCTCTTTCTCTATTTCCCTCCTCCCTCTCTCTGTCTCTCTCTTTACCTATCTTTTTCTTCCTTCTTTTCTTTTGGCACTGACCTGTAACTCCCAATATCAGCATGTGGCTAACATCAACAATGAGCTGTTGATCAGAGAGACCTACAAGGTTTCCCAAAAGAAGACAGACTTCTGTCAGAGTACTTGTGACCTACCAAGGTTATTGATAATACCCTACTGCTGAGACACCATATGCTGATGATATGGAATGTGGAGTGACCTGGCTGAAGCCTGGAAGAGTCAGTCCCCAGACAGGTTGTCTAGTGCCAGAAGGTGCTACATGAGCAACTGGGAGAAAATGGCCAACATCTGTCCAAGCACCTCATGATCTAAGATACTGAGCAGCAAACAAACTGATGTGATGTTCACACAAGTGCAATAGTGGCACACAGCCATGGTGGTAAACCAACTAGTCTTGATTTGGCTAACTGATCTGCTTAGTGGAATGGAACCTATAGCTGGTGCTGGGAATCAAGTCAGAACCATATCCAAAAAATGAGCCTGCTCTCCATTATCAAGCTCCCACCAATCATGGGCTACAAGAGGGCCTATACGTATTAAAATCTCTCTAAAAAACAATGGCTATCCCATTTATATGGTGCTAACTTTACTCTCCCTTGGAGAGTTTGCTTCTCTTTTTCAGATAAAGCAGATCCTATAGATTGAAATAGCCCATCACACCTCAAAAAGGCCGCAGCTGAAACAAAAAGTATTTGGGGAAATAAGCAAAAGTGCTGCTTTCTTGGTGAACCTGGTACCAGCACAAGGGTAAAGGAGATAGACACAGAGGACACTCAACTCCTACCAAACCAGATATCAAGAGTCACAGAGGCTCACATCACTGAAGCAGCCCTAAAATGAACCGAACATGGCTCAATAAAATTTGTAGAAGAAGGGGTGGAAAGAATGTTTATTCCACACATTGGGTCATTATGCACAGAGACATTGTCTCTTACCCATCACTATTGTTTAACCCCACAAGGCAAGACCCATATTCCCCAATGAGGAGTGTCCTTGCAGAGGGGGGAGGGCAGGGAGGAGGCTAATGATGATACCAACATCACTGCATACACTGTGTACATAACCAATAAAAAGAGAGAGAGAGAGAGAGAGAGAGAGAGAGAGAAAGAAAAAAAAGAAAACAAATGTAAATGTTTCAGCATAGCACAATTAGGGATGGAAAATCGACTCCAAAGTTGAATTGTCTATGAAATTTTCCTGTTGTGTCTATGGTGTGCTGTTTCTTAACACATTCTTTATCTAACAAGTACAAAAAATGTATTAGGTTTCACTGTGTTGAAGTTGCAATTTTATTAAAGTAATTATACGGCTATGTTTTTTTTTTCTTTTCTTCTTTATTAGTTAGTTTTGTATTCGGCAAATACAGTCAGTTTGGTACCATTATTAGGCTCATCCGTGACCTACTCCCTCCCCTTGACCCCTCCTTGTTGAGGTATATGGGTCATGCATTGTGGAGTTAGCCCACAGTTATGTGTAAGATGGCTGTTTTTTTTTTTTTTTTTAAGATCTTTCTTTTGTCATAGCTCACATTTCCTGAGTGACAAATGGTGGTATAACTCTTTTAAAATTCTGCATGTAGCCTAAAAGAAGAATGATGCATTAAAGTTGAGTTTCTTATGTGCTCTCCACCTTCTACATCTGATACAAATAGACCCCTTTTAAAAAGCCTTAAGTATAAATATCTATTTATTTACAATTGTTTCCATAACATTTGATAATTAGAATTGAAATTTAATGTGCATTTATGCTCATAAATTAGTGTTTAAGAAATGTAGCTTTTTTGTATGCTTAATTACACGGGGCAAAGAAAGGAAGGAAACAGACATTTCATCCATAAGTAGAATAAATCTTGCATGAAAAATCCCAGGTAGTAATCTGTTGGCCTAGCAAGTAATGTGATTGATATAAACATGCTCACATAAAAACCACAGAGCAACTCTCATATAACTTTTGTGACCTAATACCATTTTAGGTCTGGATCATTTTGTACCAGCAGCTTATTTAAGTAGGTCACTCATTTTTTGCAAGCTCTGTCAATTTCTTTAGTTTTGTCTTTCTTTCCCATTTCTAGTTACTGAAAATAAGTATCTCTTCATATATTTAATTGGCTCTTTCCATAGGTAGATATTCTTACTGCAAAAGAGGAAGTGTAAATGAATGCACATCTGTTGACCCAGTAAAGTATAGCCAGTGAATCAGATATATGATCAGTATTTTCTATGGAAAATTTAGAAAGTAAATACCTTTATTGGAGTTGTATAGAAAGGAAGCTAAAATGAAATGAGGTTAAAAACAGAGCTACCAAGAATCAGATCTGTGGTTTATTCTCAAGACTCTCTGGTACCAATCTTGCACATCCCATATCAGCTTCTGAAAACATTTGAAAATTGTATTAGCATTCAATAAATGCCTGCTAGCCAATAATTGTTTGTCCCTTTCATTGTCCACCCTTATTCGAAACTAGCATCTGAAGAGGACATAATTTTATCCTTTGGAAAAATATATTTAGATTATGTCACAAGTTGGACTAATTTAACTTAATTTTCTTTGAATAAAATTTTGTGTCTGTATCAACTGAAAAATGGCACATAAGGTATATAATCATCTTCGGATGTCACAAGGTATAGTAGTGCTTTAATGAATTGAACAAGCCACTTAAAGCAAACTACTCTTGGAAGTCTAAATATTCTGGCAGCCTATTGACTGTATGCAAGTTTTGATCATTGGAAAAACCAAGTATTTTTAGTTAGTTTATTTGTTCATTATTTATCTAAGAACTAAAATTCCTCTGATCTGTTCCTTTCCCCCACAATTATCAGACACAAATCCCTTCTCTTTTCCTCCATGTTGTACTAGCTCAAAGGAAAGCTGAGACCTATATCAAAACACCTTATTACTTTTGACTCATAATCATGTTATAATTTTTCTCCCAGAGCCATACCTACTTTAAAAATCTTTTAAGTGATTTGTTTCCAGTATTTTTATTTAAGGCTGTTAAAACCCTTTTAAATTTTCTTTTTTTCCCCCTTTCTTAGTTATGTACAAACTCAGTGTGTTAACAGCAGATGTGGGTAGCATTGTTAGCCTCCTCCCTGTCTTCCCCCCTCCAAAGGGACCCTCCTCATTGAGGATTGTGGATTGTGCATTGTGGGGGTAGCCATCAGTTATGGGAAAGAGGCAATGTCTCTGTGCATAATGTCCCAACTTACGGCTGTAATAATCTTTCCTCCCCCTCTCCAAAAAATTTTCCTGAGTATGTTTGGTTTACTTTAGGTCTACTACAGTGATGAGGTCTTGGGAGCCTCTGTGTCTCTGGATCTCTGGTTTGGTAGGAGTTGAATGTTCTCTGTGTCTGCCTCCTTCATTGTTGTGCTGGTACAAGGTTCATCAAGAAAGCAGCAGTCTTGCTCATTTCCCCCAATTACTCTATGGTTACAGCTGGGGCCCTGGTGAGGTGCAATGGGTTGGTTATCTCCTCAGGTTCTGCATCCATCTGGAACAGAGAAGCAGATTCTCCAGTGGAGAGTGAAGTCATCACCAAATAAATGGGATAACCACTATTATTTTTGAAATAATTTAATAGGCGTAGGACCTCATGTATCCCAAGATTGCTGAGAGCTTGATATTGGAAAGCAAACTCACTTTTTTTGGATAGGATTCTAACTTGCTTCCTGGTTCCAGCTATGGGTTCCATTCCACGGAGCAGATCTGCTAGCCAGTTCAAGAGTAGTTGTTTACCCACCATGGCTGTGTGCCACTATTGCACTTATGTGAGCATCATTTGAGGTTATTTGCTGCTGAGTAGCTTAGACCATGAGTTGCTTGGACAGATGTTGGCCATTTTTCTCAGTTGCTCATGGAGCACATTATGGCACTAGACAAGCTAACTGTCTGAGGACTGGCTATCTTCCAGATTTCAGCCAGGTCTCTTCTTATTCCAAACCAACAACATATGGTGTCTTCAGCAGTAAGGTCTTACCACTAACCTTTGGTGGGTAATCAAGTACTCTGACAGATGTCTGCCTTCTTTTGGGAGAACTTATAAGTCTCCCTGATCAACAGCTCATTGTGGACATTAATTGCACCCTGGTACTGGGAGTTAAAGGACAGCACCAAGGGAAAAGAAGAAAGAAAAAGATGGGTAATATAAAACAAAAATAGAGAAGAGAGAGAGAAACAGGAAAAGATTAAGGTTAGTCTTCATCATATACTCTTCAGGGCCCTTTTATCCAGGTGTTCCCTCTAAGGACCATGTGAAGGCTCAACCTTTTAGTCTGTCTTTCAGGATATAGGATTTTATGGTACCAGTCCCATTTGGGTCCAGTTTTGTGCCTTCCACCACCCTTACCCACCCCTCCTGTTCCATCCTCCCTATTGTCCAGTCCTTGAGATGCCTATTAGGTATGTCAGCATTTTGGGTAGGTCCAGGTTATGAACTACAGATGAGTGAGATCATGCAACAATAGTCTTTCTGTGATTAGGTGAGTTCGCCAAGAATGATCTGTTCCTAGTTCAACAATTTTTCTTCAAATTTCATTGTGTCATTTTTCCTTACTGCTGTGTAGGATTCCTTCACTAAAAACTGTGTAAGTACATTGGGCTTTGGAAATGGATCAGAATCAGAGCATGTGCTTCACAGATGTAAGATGTAAGATCGTGGGGTAAATGCTCTACACCAGAGGAGAAAAATACATCCCTACATTTATTATTACAATCATTTCTTAAATTCCTTCATTACATTCTGGACAAGAGTGCATTCTTATAATTCCTTCGTTAAACAGCTCCAATTTTTCACTTCTTTCTCTGAATTCTATAGTTTTACCAGTATATGCCTATAGCAAAAGCTGCAGGTTACTCAAGAGAGAGAAAGGATTTCATGTGTGAAGAGGTAACCCATGGGTTTGGAGCCTCCCTTGGATGTAGTCCTTTCCATTGTCATTGCTCTGTTTCTGAAATGAGTAAAAATATGCTTCCTGAGTAAAAGTAGCATAATTCCACTAAGCAAATAACCATATTGTGACTCTTTGGGAAGTAAGATTAAAAATCAAAATCAAACAACTTTTTTTGGTGCTTTAAAGCTGAGAAGACATATCAACAAAAGCATATCTTATAGAAGACATTTTGCAGATTAAGGCATGCCAACAACTATACTGAGAAAAATAAAACAGAATGAATAGCATTAATAATGTATTATCTTAAAAGACCAAGGCATCCAAAAGTTATTACATATGCAATCAAGCAAAAAGATATATGTGGTGGTTTGGATCAGTTGTCCTCCATAAATTTAATGTGTTTTGAATGCTTGGACCTCAGATGGTGGCAGTTTTTGAGATGGAGCCTTGCTGGAGGTGGTGTGTTCCTGGTGAGGTGTATGGGAAGTTATTCCAGCACTCACTTGCCAAAGTTTGACTCATTCTCTTGCTACCACTTACTACCTGATGTGGGAGAAATGATGTCACAGCCTATCCTCTACCATCTTTTCCTTGACATCATGAAGCTTCCCCATGAGACAGAAAAGCAAAATAAAACTTCTCCTCCCGTCTGATTTTTGTCAGGTTTTATGTCCCAGAAATACAAAACAACATTTTATTACATATGTGTGTGTGTGTGTGTGCTCTGCATTTAATTTGTATAAAATATTATTGTATAACTAAAAGTTATAGAACTATTTTTGCTACTTATCAAACTTAAGTGAAAAAATACATGAGAATGATAGCACAAAGAAACAGAAAACAAGGCTATATCAAAATATCTATTATTTATCAGAATTAAGGTGCTAGCAAACAAAAAGAAACTGGTATAAACTGTGGCTCAGTGACTAATAATAATCTTCAAAGATGTAACTAAAACAAATCAATAAATGAAGTCAAATGCCATACTGAAAATATTAAATACAGCAAAAGGAATAAAATAAATGCTGAAAGGATATAAAACAGATCATAATTTGATCATTACTGTCTTGGAAGCTGTTTTATGCATCATTTAAATTGTCCTAAACAAAGACATACCCTGTCATTACCAGTCTAATTAAAAACATCCACTATTGGGCTGGAGAGATAGCTTAGTGGTTAAGCGCTTGCCTGTGAAGGCTAAGCACCCCAGTTCGAAGCTGGATTCCCCAGGACCCACATTAGCCAGATGTACAAGGGGGCGCATGCGTCTGGAGTTTATTTGCAGTGGCTGGAGACCCTGGCACACCCATTCTCACTCTCTCTCTCTCTCTCTTTATCTGCCTCTTTCTCTCTCTGTTACTCTCAAATAAATAAATAAATAAAAAATTAAAAAGATTTTCTTTGTGGAGAAACAAGCAAGGGCGCTGTTTTCCTGATGAACCGGATACCAGCATAAGGGGGAAGGAGATCAGCACAGAGAAAAATCAACTCCTACCAAATCAGAGAGCCAGAGCCTCAGAGCCCCCCAACACCTCATCACTGAAGCAGACCAAAAATGAACCCAACATGGCTCAGGGAAATTTTGCGGAAGAGGGGGTGGAAAGAATGTCAGAGTCACATGTTGGGTCATGATATGCAGAGACATTTAGCTTACCCATAACTGTGGGCTAACTCCACAATGCATGACCTGTATACCTCAACAAGGAGGGGCCAAGGGGAGGGGGTAGGTCACGGATGAGCCTAATAATGGTACCAAACTGAGTGTATTTGCTGAATACAGAACTGACTAATAAAGAAAAAAAAATATTTTCTTTGTGGTCATTTTCTAAGCTTTTTGATATATATGTGCTTATTCTAGAGACTAAAGAACCTTCATATAATGTACTAAATTTAACTAACAAGGGACTTACATTTCTTGATATTATAGATACCTTTCTAATAAGAACTGTGAAAAAGACATAAGTACAATTCATTCTGTATTCCAAATAATAGCATTAAAAAGGTAATTTTTAATTCTCTTTTGATAGTCTTCACAACTTGATGACATGCATGATGGATTATGTATGAAATAGTTCAATGTATTAATGTGAATGATATGTTTGGCTAAAACTAGCCTGAAAAATAATTCTACAAATTTATAAATTATTTTTAAAACAATTATACATTCCAATACTTCCTGTTTTCAGAAAAATCTAGTTTTATTTTTTTTAAATCCACTACATGTGGTTGGCTGAAATATAGCCCACTTGTTCCTTATCCTTCTGACCAAAAAATCAACACATCAGCCAGCTCAAACCTTAATCCTCAATGCCACAATCATGTAAAAAATTCTCCCTCGATGCTCAAGATTTCCATCACTAGCTAGTTGACACCTACAAAACGAAAGTGAAGACCCCAATAAAGGCATGAGCCAATAGTTTTTCTCCACCTCTCTCTCTCTACTTGTATTTTCCTCCCGTCCTTACCTTCCTCTTTCCTTCCCTCTTCCTCTCTCCCACTAACTGAATAGACTAAAACCTCCAATCATACTCAGACTCCTATGAGTGCCTTAGTCTCTATCTGTAAGTGATAAGATACTTCCTCAGTGTTCATTTCGATTTCATTTCCTCATTATAATTCAACCAACCAATACTTCCAAACCTAATCTAACTTGAACATGAGAGGGTCTAGGCAAATCTAATATACAAGGGTTATCTTGATAAAGTAAAGTCTACAAAGATCATACCAATAGCAACCAATATCACAAGATTATCATCCAGGAGGAACAAATTTTGTGTGAAAGGGGCACTTGGTTATGTGTTATAACACTTAGGCTGTCTTTGAAAATAAATAAGTTGGCTTTGAAAATCATGCTTTAAACATCCACTGTGAAATTCCATACAATGCAGTTCTAAAAGTTATGACCATCCTCAGGACAGAGACCTGAAGGCAAAATCAGCATAAATTATAATGGTCAACATCTTAATAGACATGTATAAAATACATTACCAAATAAGAAACCTAATTATAAAAATTACTCTAATTATCTTGAATGTACATATATTAAATTTTCCAAACAAAAGGCAGAGACTGCAGACTGCTTTAACAAGGCCAAACTCAATTATCAAGTTTCTAATTGAGGGCAAATTAATGTAAGAGCCAAAAATTGATACTTGTTTGAAAACTTTATTATTTTATCAGTAGCTATAAGAACTGTAAAGGAAATGCTAACATCAGTTCATGCACATCATATAGACTTTAGGATAAGGATTTCTTCTATGAACAAAGGAACATTCAAAATGACACCAATATCATTACAACAGACCACTACAATATGCAGGGAATGTGACTGAATTGAAGAAATGGAATTCAATAAATACCAACAACTTGAACAAGATTATTATACAAGGTGTTTGAAACCATCTAAGCTAATAAACTCTAGTGTTCTATAAGAACATATTACACAGTCTGTAAGGATAGAATGCATGATGTTTACAAATTTACATAGACCAGGCCATTCACCAGAGAGATCATTCATAGACCTTTAAAATACCTTAATATTTTTAGCTGGGCACATGCCTTTAATCCCAGAACTTGGGAGGCAGAGGTAAGAGGACTGCCATGAATTCAATGCCAGCATTGGTCAACAGAGTGTGTTACAGGTCAGACCAACTGAGTATAGAGATACCAACAGATCCAGTTATTCCCTTACTAGGCATCTACCCTAAAACCTTCAAAGCACAGGCTAAAGAGATTTGCTTAACCATGTTTATAGCAGCTCAATTTGTAATAGCTAAGATCTGTAATCAACCCAGATGTCCATCACTAGAAGAATGGATAACTAAGATGTGGTATATCTACACAATGGAATTCTATACAGCAGTAAGAAAAAATGACACAATGAAATTTGAGGAAAAATGGTTGAACCTGGAACAGATCATTCTCAGTGAACTTACCCAATCACAGAAAAAAAATCGCCACATAGTCTCACTCATCTACAGCACCTAACCTGAATCTACCCAAGATACCTTACATACCCAGCAAGCATCTCCTAGATTAGACACTAGGATGGAAGGGGAGGGAGGGGAGGGCACCAAAGGGGTGGGAAACACAAATCTAGACCCAAATGGCAATGGTACCATAATCTTCTACTTACTAAAAGACAGACCAAATGGCTGATCCTTCACCAGGCCCTTACAGGGAACACCTGAACCACAAGACACTGGAGAGGGTAAGATTAAGACTAACCTTAATCTCCTACATCTTCCCTCCCTCACTTCCCCTCTCCCTGTCTCTCTCTCTCTTATCTCTAACTCTTGTATATTAGTTATCTTTTTCCTCATTTTCTTAGTGGGCACTGACCTGTAACTCCAAGATCCAGCATGGGGCTATCATCCACAATGAGCTTTTGATCAGAGAGACCTACAAGGTTTCCTAAAAGAGAGACAGATTTCTGTCAGAGTACTTGATGACCCACCAAAGGTTAGTGGTAAGACCCTACTGCTGAAGACACCTTATGTGATTGACATGCAAATTAGAATGGCATGGCTGGAACTTGGATGAGAGTCAGTCCCCAGACAGTCAGCGCGTCTAGTGCCAGAAGGTGCTACATGGGCGACTGGGGGAAATTGACCAATATCTATCGAAGCAACGCATGGTCTAACCTACTTAGAAGCAAATAACTTGTTGTGATGTCCACACAAGTGCAGTGGTGGCACACAGCCATGGTGGGGAACCAACTGCTCTCAATTTGGCTAACTGATCCCCTCACTGGTATGGGACCCATAGCTGGAGCTGGGAAGCAAGTCAGAACCATATCCAAACATAAGCCCACTCTCTAATATCAAGCTACCATCAATTGTGGGCTACAAGAAGGCCTACACCTATTAAATTCTCTATTAAAAAAAAAAAAAAAGTAAGGGTTATCTCATTTGTCCTGGTGCTAACTTCCTCTCCGTTGGAGAATCTGCTTCTCTTTTTCAGATAGATGTAGACCCTAAGGAGAGAGCCACCCCATCATACCTCAAAAGGGCCCCGGCTGAAACTAAGAGAACTTGGAGAAACAAGCAAGGGGGCTGTTTTCCTGATGAACCGGACATCAGCACAAGGGGGAAGGAGATCAGCACAGAGAAAAATCAACTCCTACCAAATCAGAGAGCCAGAGCCTCAGAGGCCCCCAACACCTCATCACTGAAGCAGACCAAAAATGAACCCAACATGGCTCAGGGAAATTTTGCGGAAGAGGGGATGGAAAGAATGTCAGAGTCACATGTTGGGTCATGATATGCAGAGACATTTATCTTACCCATAACTGTGGGCTAACTCCACAATGCATGACCCGTATATCTCAACAAGGAGGGGCCAAGGGGAGGGGGTAGGTCACGGATGAGCCTAATAATGGTACCAAACTGACTGTATTTGCTGAATACAAAACTGACTAATAAACTAATAAAAAATAAATAAATAAAGCTTCTACAAATTAGAAAAAAAAAGAAAAAATATGTATCTTAATATAATTAAAATACAATTTAATTAAAATTAAATAAATAATGTTTCCTGAGTACATGTAATTATGTTACAAATTAATGATAAAATATGGAAATAATATAGAAATAAACACATTAAATATCCCACAATTAAAAATTAAGCATCATTTAAATGAAAACATCATTATGAGAAATAGAACAAAGATTGGTAAAATATAAGTGGTCATTCTAAATATATCTGATACAGTACAGTTAAGGCAGCAA
This sequence comes from Dipus sagitta, assembly GCA_036346955.1. Lineage (NCBI taxonomy): Eukaryota > Metazoa > Chordata > Mammalia > Rodentia > Dipodidae > Dipus > Dipus sagitta. The sequence goes on from CM070774.1 coordinate 54,591,759, forward strand.
TTAGAAACACAGCTTTAAATACTTTTACAGGAAATAATCAATAATTAGCAATTCATGCTTTGTATTAGAACATGTATAAAAAGACTAAAATTAGGCATTTGAAGTAAAATATAAAAAATACCATATGATAATTGAATAAAAGATAAAAGACATGCCATATATATATATATATATATATATATATATATATATATATATATATACATTTATAAATCTTAACTTAGGAGGAAAGACTGGAAATGCCAATTATTAAAATCATGAATCAAATAAAGAATGTTACTTTTAATTAGATCCTAATGGAATGTCACAATCTTAGATCAACAAATTTCTAAGTTATTGGAAAATGAATGAGCTCTTACAAACACACAAAATGACAAAGTTCAAAAAGTGGCAAAACTGACTCAGGAAAGCAAAAACGTGGAGGATACTATGCATCAGGATTAAGTGAATAATTACAACCCTCAGTAAACTAAGTTTTGGTAGCCAAGACATTCTGGATAAAACTTTCTCAAATACCTAAACAAGAAATAATATGAATTTTGCAAATATGTTGCCAAAATCGAGAAATGCTCAAAGCTTCACAACTCCTGCTATCAAGGCATTATTATCACCAAAGATTTATGAAATATTACAGGGCAAGAAACACAAACCCTAGAAAACAACTTCCCTCATAAACCTAAATGCAAAATTCCTAAAGAATATATTATAAGCCTGTCTGCAAGAAACATCAGGAATAAAATAGGTGACAAATCATAACTGAAGATTTATCCCATGATATAGACTTGAATTCAAATCCATTAACTAGTATTTTAATTCACCATATTGAAGTAAAATACAAAAATATAATCCTAATCAATAGAAGCAAATCATTTTACAAAACATAACAGTTGGTCACAGAAGCTCACAGCAACAAGTAATATTAGTGAACTTTCACTTACCAAGTGAATCAATAACTGTAAGTAATAGCATAGGGAGTGGCTTAAGGTCCACGTCTTTGAATTCAATCAGGAGCAAAGCAGAGATATCCATTTACATCCAATTTCCCATACTTATACCATATCCCCAGACCACAGAATATGCAATAATATAAGAAAAAAATTAAAGGGACCTAAATTGGAAATGTATACTAATCACTATTAGATGACAAGATTTTTAATGCAGGTGATCCTAAATATAACTCAAGTAAGACCTAAATAAAATTTACAACTGGGCTAGGAGATGAATTAGTGGGTTATGTGCTTTTTATAGAAGCAAAAGACCTGAGTATGAATCCCCAGAGCTAATACTGGTGCACAATTCAAATCCCAGCACTCTAAGGTGGAGACAGGAATTCCTAGATGTTATTAACTAATAAGACCCTGTTTCAAAAAAAATAATAGCCAACAAAAATTTCATTTTACAACAGTTAAAAACTATAGAAATAGCCAGATGTGGTGGCACACACCTTTAATCCCAGCACTCAGGAGGCAGAGCTATGAAGGTCACCGTGAGTTCGAGGACACACTGAGACTACATAGTGAATTCCAGGTCAGCCTGGGCCAGAGTGAGACACTGCCTCCAAAAAAAAAAAAAAAGAAAGAAAAAGAAAAAGAAAAAGAAAAAACCTTTAGCAATAAGTAGGAATACACGTTTCAGATTAAATGGAAACTTGAATAATTATAACCATGAAATATTGTCAGGGAATATATAAATGACATAAGTAAACAGATAGATGGCATATTACTTAATTGAGAATACATATTTATGGATTTGTATATTCATGGTTTCATGGCCATTTTACCGAAATCTTGGAAGGTGTTTATGATAGGTAATTATTACAAGTTCCCCAAGACTTATGTGAAAATGTAAAGAATGCACAATAAATGTCTACAAAGCATTTAAGGAACTAAGACATGTTACTTTATTTCAAAATGGTAATAAATCAAAAGTACAGTATAATGTTGCTGTATGGACAGACACATCAACGGGATAGAAATTGAATAGAATAGAAATTTCAAAAATAGTCTTTGCAGGTAAGCACCTTAACTGCTGAGCCATCACTCTAGCCCTCCAAAATGGACTTTTTATGCATGTGTGGGTACATATTAATGTGTATACAGGTGCAGTTGTGTGTAGATGTATGGGCACTTGTGTGAGCGTGCATGTTGAGGCCAGAGAAAATTCTAGGAGTCACTTTAGGAAACCCTCTACGTTTTTCGAGACATGTCTGTCACTAACCTGGAAATCACCAATTACAATAGCCTGGATGGCCAGCAAGCCTCAGAGATCCTCCTATCTCTGCATCCTAGCATTGGCATTGCATTATTAGGTGGATTCTCAGGATGGAACTCAGGTCCTCATGTTTGGGAAGCAAGCATTTTTACCAGTTCAGGTATATCCTCAGTCCAGAAATAGAAAGTTTGCAGTTAGTTTTGTCATTATGATAGAATACCTTATAGCAACAATTTAAGGGCGCATACATATCTCTTGGTCCATGGGTTCTGGAGATAGAGTCTTTCACAAATGGAAGGCCATGGTGGAGTTAACGACTATGGGAGCATGCAGTTGGAACTTCTCATCTTTTCACATCAGGAAGCAGAGTCACTAGACTTACGTCTACAGCAGAACTCTGGGCCCTCCCTTAAGAAACTCATTCCTCCAGTTACAGCCACATCCTAAGGATTCCACAACCTCCAAAACCAGAACTTGGTCAACTTAGGACCAAGTGTTCAAACACATAAGGCTTTTTTCAAAGTACATTTTTTTGTTTATTTTTATTTATTTGACAAGGACAGACAGACAGAAAGAGACATATAGAGAGAGAATGGGCACGCCAGGGCCTCCAGCCACTGAAAACAAACTCCAGATGCATGTTCCCCCTTGTGCAGCTGGCTTAAGTGGGTCCTAGGGAATCAAGCCTAGAACCCGGGTCCTTAGGCTTCACAGGCAAGCGCTTAACCACTATGCCATCTCTCCAGCCCCAAAGAACATTTTATATAGAAATCATAATAGACTTTCGTATATATGGTCAATGTTCTGTGATATTTCCTAGGAAGACATAAACAGAGTCTATGTAATTCTGATAGAACACCAATGGCAAAACAAAGAAAATATTCTTGTAACCCATGTCTAGCTTAGTAATCATGAGAACATGCAGCACTGGAAACACGGCCCAGCCTTGTTGATGAATCACCGTAGCTACATAGCTGAAACTTCCTACAGAATTTGCAGGCAGCTGGACAAGCTGACAAGCAGACAGGTCTCCTCCCCAGCTATTGTTACTACTTATAAAACACTGGGGAAGGGGCCTTCTGAATCCTCTAAGTTCCTGGAGCTTCCTGTTCTGTACATCAGTTGTCTACATCCTGAGCCTTACAAGTTTCGTTACTTCCTGAAAAGTAAGAATGAGTCTCCCTCCACAAGGGTATATTTCAATTCCAAGAAAACAGGTACACAAAAACAAAGGAGCAATAATTTATAATGGAAATAAATTCTTCATGAATATAATATTTAGCAATGCTGAGTATCTATAAGCATAATTATCCAGATATCCAGATACCACTATAAACAGGTTAACTAAATATAAAACAATTATGAATTTAGTTACAACAACCTTAAAAGTGGAGAAGAAAGCATAAAATCTTTGTGATTTTATGTTAGGTTATTAATTCAGTATAATATAAAAAGTACAAACAGGAGCTGGAGAGATTTCTCAGCGGTTAAGGTCCTTGCCTGCAATACCTAACAACTCAGGTTTGATTCCCTAGTACTCATGGAAAGCCAGATGTACAAAGTACCTCGTGTGTCTGGTGTTCCTTTGTGGCAGCTAGAGGCCCTGGTGTGCTCAATCTCTCTCTCTCTCACTCTCTCTCTCTCTGTCTCTCTCTCTCTCTGTTTTCAAACAAATAAATAGAAAAACACTTAAAAAGAACAAACAACAAAGAAATACTTCAAAATTTGAATTTCATCTAATGTTAAATTCTTTTGATTTTTGAACAACTTATTACAAAAATGCAAAAACAAGCTACATATTAGAAAAAATATGATCTAGAGATGGGTATGAGTAGAAATATATATGTATAAATGTAGATATATAGACTTTCATTAAAGCATATTTTATTTTAACTACATAATTTCAAACACTAACAATTTATAAAAGGTGATAAGCAACTCTAGAATAAATTCACATTGGTCAATAAATGTAAATTAGTTAATACCTCAGGAAAGGAGATATATGGGTGTCAAATGGCCACATTTAAAGGGGTTTATGAACAAAAAAATGCAAATTAAAACTTGTGATGGGGTTGGAGAAGTGGCTTAGTGATTAAGGCACTTGCTTGCAAAGCCAAAGGATCTAAGCTCCATTCCCCAGGACCCACGTAAGCTAGATGCACAAGGGGGTGCATGCATCTGGAGTTTGTCTGTAGTGGCTGGAAGCCCTGGCACACCCATTCTCTCTTACTCCCTCTCAAATAAATAAAGAAAAATAAAAAAAAAATCTACATGATGAAAATATGTATCTTCTAAATAAACTAATAATAACTGAAAAATTTAATATTGGCAAGGAATTCTACTAAATGTTGTCTTTAGTAATAACTAGGAAATTTAAAAATTCATATTCATTTTGGAAAATATGTCACAGCTTTACAGTTAACAACATACTTTTAATTTACCTCATGAATGTTAATCTTGAAATTTTATTCAAAATATGTGAATATATATATGCCACAACCAGAGGTATCATAATAGATAAAACATGAAAGCAACTTGAATATGCATCTCATGTTGAACAAGTAAAATATGGTACAATTACACAGTGGAATAGTACTTTAATAAAGAAATGAACTGTCAATACATGTTTTAATATGAAGGATTCATATAGAAATTCATGCTCATTGAAGTGAACTAGACAAATAACTACTCATTGTATAATTCCATGTTTATGAGATAATCAGAAACATCACATTAAACAACAGCAGGTCAGTGTTTATCTGGAGCTATGTGGGTGGGATGGAAATGAAATATAAATGGTTTGTGGGCAACTATTAGGGGGAGATTTAATTAGTGCAAAATGCTATGATTACGGTATTACAATTTCAGGAATATACTGAAACTCACCAAACTATGAATATAAAATTGGTTTATTTTTAGTAAAATGAAAACTAGAGTTTAATTAAAATGTAAAAAGTAAGTGATGCAGAATGGTTATAGCCAGACTTTTACATACACCACTTGAAATGATCAGTTTATTTCACAAATCTCTCATCTAAATAAAAATAAAACTAGTATACATGGTGAGGTGATATTTGGATGAGATAATACATGTTACATTCCTTCATATGAGTATTTATGCTGACAGAACACATCAGCTTAACAAACTAAATACTTCAAGCAGATTTAAGAAGTTAGTCCTTTGCTTGCCTAAAAAGCTTAAGGACCCAGGTTTAATTCCCCAGTACTCATGTAAGCCAGATGCACATGGTGGCACATGTGTCTGGAGTTTGCTTACAGTGGCTGGAGACCCTGACACATCCATTCTCTTTCTCTGTCTGACTCTTCCTCTCGGTCTCTCTCAAATAAGTAAATTAAATTAAATAATTCTATTTAAAAAGATTTTAGTCCTTAATGTTTCCCAGTTACATATTTTTTTTCTATGCTTACTTTTTCTGTTACAGTTGGAGTTCAAAGTAACAATAGAGATTGAGTTGAATTCTTTCCTCTAGCACCTTCTTTGGTCATTGTATGTGTCTTTGATCAAAATTGTTATGAATCCTACTCTAAGAACAATTTAAAGTGTCTGAAAAAATGAAAGTATTTTCCTAAAATGTACCCTTTTGCATAATGAATACTTAAACACTGTCTATAGAAACCTATTTAAACCAACAGCTGGATCTTTCAAATTTGATATCACTTTTTGTAAACAAAAGAACAGCTACGAAATAAACAGGTCTAATGATCTATGATTGCTTCTCCATATTCAAGACACAAATTGGAGGTGTGTATGCCCAAGCATATAAACTTTATAACCCTGTTACTCTGAAAATGTAAGTGTATTTAAACCCATTTGAACATATCTATGCTTGCTAAAATAGATAACTTATGTTTCAATACCAAACACTACTGTGACACTTGAAGAGATGTTTAAGTCTTTGGTCAGAATTTTTATAAAAGGAAGAATGACACTTACACTCTGAAATTAGTATTTCTCTTTTTCCCATACTTATCAACTCTATGGGAGGCATAAACAAAGATCTACAGTAGCAACATATGAATTCAGTGCACCCAACAGTATATTGTACGACATGCATACTACAACTAATATATAGCTTTGTTGAGTCAGAGAGGAACATCATACTGAGTTTTCTAAGGAATAACTTTAAGATTAAAGACACATAAAATTTTACTTTTCACAGATAATTCATGAAAAGAAAACAAATCAGTTGCATTTTCTTTATGTAACTAGCATATATTATCTCAAAAAAGTAGCAAAATTATCTATGTTTATCACAGCATTACAGAAAAAAAAACCCTCCTGATGAGCATTGGGTAAAAAAAAAACAAAACAAAAAAAAACAAAAAAAACAGACTGCCTTCTTACAGCTCACCTGACATCACATTCAGGCATTCAGGAACTAAACTGGCTGGGGAAACTTCATGTGTCCAGATTATATGCAGCCATCTCAGGATTCGTTCTTTCCCTACCCTTCCAAACAGAATTTGACATTTGACATTCACTTCAAGAGACAAAACTTTCTAGCTTTGGCTTTGTCTGGGGAAATACACTAGGTGACATAACAGCTTCGATTGAGATCTTTAGAAAGAAACAGTACAAGACAGTCAAACATGGAGAGTATTTCCCAAAGTCAACCTGCCAGACAATGATGGGCAATGAGTACTTCAGAGTGCAGCTGGCCAATGGGACATGAGCAGGAGGCATGGAGGTACATGGAGAACACTGCCCAGGGGTCACACTGATAAGGACTGGATTTTCTCAGCAATGCTGACTTTTTAAAAGAAATCATAGATCATGAAATGAAGAAGATAATTATCAAAATTTAGAAAAATAAAAAATGGCTAAATAGAATGGAAAATTTGTACCTATGATTAAATTAATGAACATGAAAATCAAAGTAAGGGATCCCAGATGCAATGTATTATAATGTATACAAAAAGATGAGAATCATTTTAGGGTAAGAAAAAAAATCCACAATCAGTGATGTTAGAATGATAACAAAGTGAAGAAGAAAAGGACATTTAAAAATAAGTGATAGCAAATAATTACCTCACATCAAAGAACATAGTTTGCTATGTTCAAAAGCAGTAATCATTACATGCAAACTCATACACACACAAGCACACACACATACACACACATTCCCTTTCATATATCAGAATTCTCTAACATAATTTTCCTAGGTACTTACCAAAGTTTTGTGTGCTAACATATGGGGTTTTCATTTTCTATTCCCTGAACTACCATTCACATTTCTGCAAATTCAGCAGGAGCCATGGGTGTTGGAGGCCTTTAAGCATAAAATACTAACATGTGGCTAGTTGTCAAGGTAAAGATACATCAAAGGCTGACTACTCAAGTGTTGTTGTAGAAATGTTAGCATTCTAGTATTTTTGTAGTCATATATTATTATATTAGTTTGAATTTCTTATGATTCATGGTGTTGGGCATATCTTCATGTGTTTCATATATATATACATATATATAAATAAATAAAAAATATATATATAGTTTGACCAATTATCTATGTAATATATATATATATATATATATATATATATATATATATATATACCTATTCTTGTATTCATTTTTGAGAAATGGTATGTACTTTGAGATAAATGCATTATGCATAAAGTGTAACTTTCAGACATTTCTCCTAATCTGTATTATTGTATTTTATTGTCTGATCTATATATTTTGAAGACTAGAAACCCTTTGTTGGATGAAGTATACTTATTTAATGAATCATGCATTTAACATATAAAAAATCATTCACTCATCCAAATCACAAAGAGTTTTCTCCTATTCTTACTGTTTGATACTTTATAGAGAATATATTTTTATATAATCCACTTTTTGAAGTGTTTCTGGGATGAAATACACAACCATACTTTGATTAAAATTAAACTTTCCCTGGGATGGAGAGATAGCTAAGTGATTAATGCGCTTTTCTATGAAGCCTAAGGATTCAGATTTGATTCTCCAGTACACATGTAAGCCAGATGCACAAGGTGGCACATGTGTCTGGAGTTCATTTGCAGTGGCTAGAGACCCTGGTGCATCCATTCTCTCTCTCTCTCTTTCTCCCTCTCCCTCTTCCTCTCCATCTTCCCCCCTCTAATAAATAAAATAAAATAAATAAACATTCCCATTTGGGCTGCTACAAGAAGATACCCTAAACTGGATACATTTATTTGTTGATACATGTGTCATTGATATGAGGGCCGCGTTCCGGAAGATAAGATGTGTGGTAAGGACTAGCAATTCACGGATGGCACTTCCCTCTGTGCTCTCATATTGCAGGAAGGCCAACATGGCTGTCTATGTTCTTTTTCACATGGATTTTATTAGCCATTATCAGTGTAATATACTCCTAATCTCATCACCTCTTACTCATCTCTTAACACAATCACTTGAGAGCTGGGTTTTCAAAATATGGATTTGGGAGTAAGGCCGTAAGCACTCAGACCCCAACAAATGCAGGACAACTATATAATGCTACCTGACAGGCAGGCAAGGACACCTATAGAAGGGGACATGAACATTCCATGCAGCCAAGTTCTTTTTAAGGACACATGCTAAAAAACTAAGGCTACTTTGTTGTAATGACTTGACTTTCACCATGTTGATATCAAAAAATCATCTAACAGATGTTTTCACTGTCAAACTTAAGTATTTAATTTGAAATTGTGTGTGATGAATTAGAAAATAGTTTAAAATAGTGATTCTGAGAGGCAAATGAGTACCATAGAAAATCTATGGCATCTAAAGAGTTTTATATTTCCTCAACTAAGAAACATTATCAGATGCATTTAATCGTACTCATTTGAAAACAATTTACTGAAAAGAATAGAAATAACATTTTAGGAACAATGCTTCTACCTCTATATTTTGTTTTGTCATCTGGATTAGTTTATTGTTTTATACAATGAACAAATCTTTGTTTAGCATTTCCAACTTGACTTAAATTACAATTGCAATCACCATCTTCTTATTGTTTCAGAATATCCATGATTTTCACATTTGAAAAGACATTTAATCATGCAATAACTTACAACCAGCAAAGAAGCTTTTAAGTGAGGCTTCAATGTTGAGAACTGAAAGTACAAGGCAGAGGAAACAGGAATAAAAATGTTTGAGTATTTTGAAATTATATTTCCTCATCAACTGTATACATCATGAAATAAAACATAATTGTGTGTTGTTTGATGACTGTTATAGGACTAAGTGTTTTCTGATTATGGGGAGCATAAGCCTATAAGGAGAAATATAAAATACATGTTAATTTGTATGATTCTTTTGAAACGCTTTCCCCAATGAGGTGACTTCTTAATGTTATCACATTTTAATTTGTTTTGTGTAAGCTCACTTGAGGCAAGATGCATTTCTTTGGATTTTATGTAAATATGATTGTTGGGCAGAATTTACAGTATCTTTTATTTCTTTTCCTTGGAAAGTAGATATTTCACCACTTCATTTCTCTGATTTCTCTCATTATTTATGTACAATAATCTTTAAAACTTAATAATTGGTCTGAAACTGTAGCAAGTTAAGTGTGCATAATAGAAGAGAACAACAACAAAACAATGTTATGTTCATAGTGTATGGTTTTCACAGAATTGGCACTGTGGTGCAAGTGAGTAGTGTGGATGCTGTACCATCCCACTGATGGAAACTTCTGCCAAGTTGACTTAAGTGGTAAATGCAATCATCACCTCTGTGCTGTTACAGGGTATCTCCTCTACTTATTTCATGTGTATCAACACTTCCTTATGCAGTGACTGGAAATAAGAAAGGAAGAAAGCACAGAGATGCATCCTGTGTTTCTTTGATCTGTTAGCACAAGACAGAGGACACATGTGAATAAAATGTTTGAATATTTGAACTTATCTGCTTTTACTTTGAGTGACAGATGAAATCAATTCATGGAGGTAGAAAGCCACCAAACAAACCAATCCTATAAATAAACATTTGCCTTCACAGAATATTTGTTCAGAAAGTCACTAAGTATTAGACAAAATGAATGGTTATGATTTTTCCTCCTGAGATAGGTGAGTGCATTTGCTGTTCCATTTTAACTTCATGTTTGCAATCCATACATCACACTACAAGTAAAATGTACCCCATTTTCATAACGGATATATGGACAAAAAAGGAGAAAATAAAAAAAAAAAAACAGAAAGTTCTCAGCCTTTTTGATTTCATTGTCAACGGTCCAAAAATCCTTTAAGACATTTTTTTCTTATCTCTTCCCATGACGTCTCAATGCCACAGAATGTCTATTTAAAAGTTCTATATATACCTGTGCTGTACATAAAGTGAAGATTTTAACTTCTCTATTTTCTCTTAGTTGGAGGTACTATTTCCTCCAGTATAAATGTATGGACTTGAGTTAGTTACTCAAACAGTAGGTTGTCAGAATTATCAGCTATGTGATAATCCAGATATTCAAATAAGAAACTGGGGCTCTGTCTCTCTCTGGTCACTTGGGAACTTCCAAGCTGTGGGTAAAGGTAAATTTTGTCCTGTGCTGGGCCTGGATTGCCTCTGCCCAAGCCCAGGCCCAGCCCTGAGTGCCCCCTAGCCCTTACTGTCCACATGGGTTCTTTGTCCCCTCCAGCTCACCATATGGCAGGAGCTCCTCAAATGTTCTTTTCTCATTTCTTTCCATGCTTTTCCCCCCAAGCCCTCCCAGTAGGATCTCTAGCCACGTGAGTGCCTTTCCTCGGCTCTACTTCCCCCAATAAGTATAATATTTAATAATTAAAAAAGAAATTGGGATAATAAAGTGCTGACTGGATAATAAAATTAATTCCCTGGAAATTGACTATATGATAAAGTATCATTTAATTTAAAGTTTTAGAAAAAAGGGGTGAGAATGTAGCTTAGTAGTAGAGTACTTGCCAACAACATAAAGGCCCTGGATTCAAACCTTGCCAAAGAAACATTAAAATAAACTTTGGACACAGATACTAAGTTCACAAAGTAGTGTATGGAGTTTAAAAGATAGGTTTTATTTTTAGTAGACATCTCTATAAATCATCTTAAATATTTTTAAATGGAAGGCCCTACTACATCAGAAATGGGACCTTACAGAGATTCAAACAGAATATTGTGATTTTGAAACACAACAGAATTCATCAATTTACTTCACGAGGTATCTGTGTATCCTTAATTTTCCTGTCTCTCCTACAAATCTTTCTTGAAATAAAATTTAAATGAAAGATTATCATTGCTTTTACCTTTACTAAGAACTAGATATCTTTCCCCAGTATAAATTACTTTTAGCCATGTGTTCAAAATGAAGAGCTTTAACAGTTCTAAGGCCATCAGGTGTACAATTAAATATTTATTTCATGTGACTTCTGTTATTTGAATTTTACATGACTGTTGAAGTTACACTTTAAAGTTGTAAGTTTTATTATAATGGTTGGTTTGTCAAGAAAATGAGTGTTTGATGGAGTATGCTAACGTAAACTGAAAATAGAATCCCATCTGCTCACCTTTCAAAACATACTCCATCAATACTCTGCATATTGGGTAGAGCATAATTTAATGAAACATAACTAAAAATACACCTATTTCTATCTTGAAGAATAAACAAAAGCTATTCTTAATAAGGAGCAACTCATGTATGCTTCCCTGAAATGTAATATGCTAGCATATTTGTTAAGAGAAACTGAACATAAATAAAAATAAACAATGCAGTGTCAGATTTAACACCAAGAAAATTAAAATGCCTAAGAATGTAATAAATATTTTACATTTTTCCAAGTACTTGAATAACATAACACATTTTTTAAAGTTTATTTATTACTATTTATTTATTTATTAGAGACAGAGAGAAGTTGGAGAGAAAGAGAGAGAGAGAAAGAGGATGGGCTCACTAGGGCATCTAGCCACTGCAAACGAACTCCAGATGCATGTGCCATCTTGTGCATCTGGCTTATGTGGGACCTGGGGAATCAAATGTGGGTCCTTAGGCTTTGCAGGCAAGTGCCTTAACCACTAAGCCATATCTCCAGCCCCCCAACATAACACAATTTAAAGTAAGTATACCCATGTATTTTTTTACATGCAGACTATATTTTTTATCAAGTTTAATTCACCACTTGCAAAATATATATCCTTGATTATGAGACTTTGTTAGCTAGAAAACCTTATTACTTATCTATCTTATATTCAGAGTCTTCATCTTCCCTTGTGTGCCAATACTGCTCATTCATAGTGTCTATTTGGTTTTTGTTTTGCTTATTGTCAAATTTTATACATGTATATAAACTATTTTGATGACTATCCCTTCCTATTACCTTCTCTTCTTCCACCTCTAGAAACCCATTCTGCTGGGACTTCTTCCAACTAGTTCTCCTTCTACCTTGGTGTCTCTTTTTCCCATGTTTGGGGGTGACTCACTGAGTTCAGTTAGGGTTGCCTGCAGGGGCACATGTGGGGAATTATTTACTCAAGCACATGGGTCCAACCAATGTCTCTACCACTGCAGAAGACGTCTCCAGCTCCTCTGCTATCAGTAACCACTTATAATATTTCATAATATTTTGGGGACATAAATGTTCTTATTGCAATTCAGAGAGTAAACATCCTTTATATATTTATTTATTATCTTATTGGGGAACAAATTCAGGTCTCCATAATTATTCTTTAATCCATTTATTATGATAACATTTATTGAACAACTGTGACCACAACTACTATTTGGAGGATTCTGCTTTGAGATATAACATCACTAAATAGTTTCTGTTTTATGCTTAATATTCATTGTCATGGAAAATTCCTCCTCTGAGGAAAAATTATTTTCTTTCCCAGTGATGTCTACATCTGCTGGTCTCTGACAAGCATACATATAATCATTTTTTTTACTAGCGATATTTAACCATTGACATTATGGCATGATGATTTTATTTATGAAGATCAAGCTTGAGAATTTTTCAATCAATTTACAAAAGAAACTCATAATATTTAAGTAAGTATATGATTTTGTGTTTTTTATTTTACATTCATAGCTATGCTAGACTAGACAAGCCTATGACTCATCTATTTGCAGGATCCTTTCCATTCAATTTATTATTCATTCACACACCTAATTTTAATTAAAACCCAAATACCAGGCTGCAGAGATGGCTTTGCAGTTGAGGCACTTGCCAGGAAGGCCAAAGGACCCAGGTTCGATTCCCCAGGACCCACATAAACCAGATGTACCAGGTGGCACATGTGTATGGAGTTAGTTTGCAGTGGCTGGATGCCCTGGTGCTCCCATTCTCTCTTTCTCTCTCTCTCTTCCCTTCTATCTCCTTCTCGTTATGCCTCTTTCTTCCTCTCAAATAAATAAAAACTAAAAATACAAAACCCAAATACTGAAAGATTACTGTATTATCAGAAAGCTTCTGAATAATTTCAGATTACCTGTAACTCTGTATGAAATTCCCAGTTCCATTATATTCCACTATTTGGAAAGCACTTTTTAAATATAATTTAATACATTTGCCTGAGTCTCAACTTTTCTATTTGGTTTTACAGCATGTACATGGAGTTATCATCCAAACATGGCATTTTAAACAATGAAATAGAGATCCAGTATTAAAGAAAATGGAGAAAGATTACAATACCCAATTGTCCCATGAAATTTGGAGGAGTGGTTAAGGCTATGATCATAGTAGTATAGAGCTTGGCATGTCTTTTCTTCCTCTGCTCTTCCACATAGTGATGCTATTTGAAAAAAAAAAAAAAAACATGTCTCAGTTAATCCAGGAATGTACTGAATGGTCCATTTTTAATTTTCTATCCTCACCAGGCAAGAGTATGCCATCCTTCTCAGGTCATGATTTGGGGACCACTTCTCTTCCATCTTAGTCAAATTCAGGGAAATTTCTTCTCTCTTACCTGAGTAAAGTCATCATCCTGATTTAGACATCCTGTACACTATCAACCATGTTCAAAAGTCTACCATTTTACTTTTAGAAATAGTAAGGAAATAACAGATAATTTCTTATGTCAATATGAATAAAACATATAATAAATAAATAATAAATACATATATAAACAAAAGAATATATATTCTTAATAAGCAGATTTTCAATGTGGAGTATAAAAGAAGAAATGGAGATATTTTCTTCTCAGTAATCATTTCATGTTATGGACAAAATGTTTTTATAACAAAGCAGATATTATTGATGAAAACTAATTTTCATAGAACTAGAAAATCCAGAGTTATTCAATTTTTATGTAAAATATAATCAAAGTGTAATCATTGCAAGTTGGAATTTATAGGAGGCTTGAATGGACAACTAAGTAGAATTCTAAAAGCATAACAAGCATAGACAAATGGTTCTTAGCATTGCTGTAACAGTTGAGTACTTCAAGCCAATTTCTTTTAAATTAAAGCAAGAGAAGTAGGTTATAATCCAATGTTACATGAAGCAGAGTGTAAATAGTTGTGCACTGATTAGACCATTTCTTTGGATAAATAATCAGAGAAATAGTATGTTTTACTGGGGAAAATTGTGCGTGTGTGTGTGTGTGTGTGTGTATGATGGAAAAGTGTTTCAATTAAATTGGGAGAATGTACAAATGAATAAAATGATGCATTATTTTAAAAGTATTATAACCCATTTTAGTAATCAATAAACAAATTAGTGCTTTTTTAAAATTCTCATTAGTTGAACTTCTTTCAAATCATAGTTTGTTTTATGCTGGTTATATATTACATTTTTGTGACTTGCATGTAATATTTAAAAATGTAAAGTTCTCTTACTTTCACTTGCATTTAGTCATGGGGCCACATGAGGTGTTTAAAAATGCCAAACCTTAACTGTCAGCACCATTTCATGAGAGTCATTATCTATCAAAGTAAAAGGTTTTAATTAAGTGTAGTTTTGTGTCTACTAAAACTTCAGAAGCTTTTTTCCCCCAAAATTCATTTGAGTGAGTTTAACTAGATCACTCTTCTTGACCCCTGTATATTGAATTTTTGGGTGGTATGATTATCAATTGCCATCTCTCTCTCCTCTTTGCTCTCATCTTTCCTGCTCCATCTCTCATTTTCGTTCTTTCTCTTTTGTGTACTACTACTCCTGCCATTGTGATACCATACACCACAGAGCTAAACTGACACTAACTATTCATAAGGGCACAGGAATACAAGCAAAATAGGGTTGTAAAGATGGCTCAGCAGTTAAGTGTGCTTTCTGGTCAAGCATTAGGACCTGAAGGGACCAGAGTTTACCCATGTGAGTCTTATGAACATATATTAAAAAGCTAAGAGGCCACATGAACATGTAAGCATGGTTTTTTAGGGGAGCAAAACCCAGGAATCACCAGAGCTTGTGAAAAATGGCAAGCTGGGTAAGAGACTGAGAAACAAGAAAATGTAGAAGTCCAGTGTGGTGGGGCACCTGATTTTCTACTCCAGCCACTGCAAGAGAGTGTACTCAACACCAGGCTAGTATGTGGGACACTGAAGGCATACCTGCAGGTGTATATACCACACCACTCAACACACACAACACATTTCAAACAAGCATACGAGCAAAAATAAAAATAATAAAAGGATATGATAAAAATATAACTTCTTTTTACAAACTACCATGTCTCAGATATGTACAAATTGCCACAAATTGTCTTCTTTCATTATTTGACAAGAGTGATTAAAATTGACAGATAATTGTTCTGAAAGTTAGCTAAGAACACTTTTTATAGAACTTTCATTATGTATAAATTAATGTATTAATTTAAATGACCTATTTGTTTACAGTATTTCAATGAGGACAACAGTTGAATTAATGCCATTGGATACAAATAATTAATACCTCAAAGTAACAAACAAAGAGTGCACTTCTCATGGAGGCTATTTTCTATAGAGGATATACAAAAATCCTTCCATGTAAAGAGATAATATAATCTAAAATACATATGCCAATATACTTACATCTCACAAGAATGTTTTTTATTGTTAATTTTCTCCACAATGTCCGTGATTACCAGTTCTGTTGATAAGCATATTAGGGAGTCATAAACTGAAAATTTTAAGGGAAGCATGCTTATTATAAGTAGTAAACTAAGAATTATGAAATGAATGGTCCCTGGAATAGACATATCATATGGGGTTATTTCTAGCTATATCAAAATAAAGGAGGTTGGATATGCTATTTATTTCCAATTGAAAGATAAATCAGTAAATCTGTACTTTAGGACATAGTTGTTTTGTTTGTTTGACTCCTTTTGCTTCTTGCATTGCTAAGGATCAAACACAAGGCTTTGAACAAGTGGGAAAGCATTCTACTACTCAGCTACATCCTTGTCCACTTTAGGATTTTGTTTAACTAACATATTACTGAATATCAGCATAATTTCTGTGTATTTGAGTGAGTGTCATTTTAGTCTGGATAGCAAAGCTCATTAATCATATTAGTTAATCTTGTGCTTTCCTCTACACATTTAAAGTCATACACACACACACACACACACACACACACACACAACCTTTCCACATGAACTTATCACAGGGATAGATCAGAACATGATCTTTGTAGTTATCAGTGTCAAGACAGAAATAACAAATCCCACAAAGACACAAAATGTTGTACCTG
This sequence comes from Dipus sagitta, assembly GCA_036346955.1. Taxonomy (NCBI): domain Eukaryota; kingdom Metazoa; phylum Chordata; class Mammalia; order Rodentia; family Dipodidae; genus Dipus; species Dipus sagitta. The sequence goes on from CM070774.1 coordinate 54,608,577, forward strand.
CAAGGAAACAAAAGTTCAACATCTAGCTTTATCACCTGCTTATTTTACCAAAATTCTTACTAAGTATTGTAAATTTTATACTAACACAATACTTCCGTGGGAAATAGGAAAAAAAACAGTAACTGTAATTATTTCTGTGTAACTTAAACTTATATTCTGAGAGGTATTATAGTCTCTTTTTAAAAGCAAGGATAAGGGTGAGGAAGATTGTTCAATAGTTTGCTTGCAAAATTGCCAGTCCAGGTTCAATTCCCAAGCTACACACAAGTATTCTGGCATTCTATGTAGCAGAGAGATGTGCTAGGTGACCATTCAAATACATACATATATACATACTTACTTACCAACACATGCATACAAATACATGTACAAATAAATTAAAAATATAAAAGCAAAAGCAAGTATAATGATAGTTGCTCACAGAGTATATATTATTTTGAAAGTGCTTCAAGGTAACTAACAAGATAATCTTCAAAATATATTCAGAATTTTGGCTCTAGAATATTAACTTATATTATAACTATATTAATTCATAATGAATAGGCTTGAATAATAAGTGATACTTTGAGTTTATGAGTAAAAATATATCAAATTTAAAATACTTCAGAATTATAGACCTAGACAATTTTCATATGATTCTCTACTGTGAACAGAGTTGTATCAAAATATAAACAAATATTATTTAAAAAAGAAAAAGAAAAAGAAACAAATAATCATCCAGAATTAACAATAACTTCTTTCCTTAGAAAATAAGCAAAGTTTACTATTATAAATTATTTTCCTTTCCAGTAAGAATTTTTAATTTAATAGACATATAGTACTTGTATATGCCTATGGAGTGCTAGATAATATCTCAATGTATGCATATATTTTAAAATGTTAAAATTTGTATAAGCACATTGAAATATCTGTCTAGTTTAAGGACATTACCTACTTTCTAGTCTGTTCCTTTCTTTCCTTATTGTAACATTTCTACAAACCAACTAGAACATGCAAGTCAGATCAGTTGTTATAACATATGTCATACAGGCACAATGGGTTCTGTTACATGGACAGAACCCATGTAAACATTCTAGGCAACATATCACATGCCTGTAGCCTTAGCACTGCAGAGGCAGGAACAGGAGAATCCCTGGGCTCCCTGGCTATCTAGTGTAGACAAATTGGAGAGTTCCAGGCCAATTAGAGATCTTGTTTAAACGAGGTAGATGGTGGTTCTAAGGCAACACCTGAAGTTGTGCTCTGACTTCCAAACACATGCACACACACCTGCAGTTGCATGTGTATACACACAATCAGGCACACATACACATTAAAAAAAAATTGTTAGTTTCTTCAGTTAAACATGGGCAATAGGTTTGGAAATTAGTAGTTACTACAAAACAAGTAGTAATTGTTTTGATTTACATTTTACTGCATGAAATTAACCCTTCCCTCTAATATTCTTTTTTATTTTTTTATTAGTCAGTTCTGTATTCAGCAAATACAGTCAGTTTGGTAAAATTATTAGGCTCATCCGTGACCTACCCCCTCCCCTTGGCCCCTCCTTGTTGAGGTATACGGGTCATGCATTGTGGAGTTAGCCCACAGTTATGGGTAAGCTAAATGTCTCTGCATATCATGACCCAACATGTGACTCTGACATTCTTTCTGCCCCCTCTTCCGCAAAATTTCCCTGAGCCATGTTGGGTTCATTTTTGGTCTGCTTCAGTGACGAGGTGTTGGGGGCCTCTGAGGCTCTGGCTCTCTGATTTGGTAGGAGTTGATTTTTCTCTGTGCTGATCTCCTTCCCCCTTGTGCTGGTGTCCGGTTCATCAGAAAAACAGCCCCCTTGCTTGTTTCTCCAATTTTTCTTAGTTTCAGCCGGGGCCCTTTTGAGGTATGATGGGGTGGCTCTCTCCTTAGGATCTACATCTATCTGAAAAAGAGAAGCAGATTCTCCAACGGAGAGTAAGTTAGCACCAGAACAAATGAGATAACCCTTACTTTTTTTTTTTATAGAGAATTTAATAGGTGTAGGCCCTCTTGAGGCCCACAATTGATGGTAGCTTGATATTGGAGAGTGGACTTATGTTTGGATATGGTTCTGACTTGTTTCCCAGCTCCAGCTATGGGTCCCATACCAGTGAGGGGATCAGTTAGCCAAATTGAGAGCAGTTGGTTCCCCACCATGGCTCTGTGCCACCACTGCACTTGTGTGGGCATCACAACAAGTTATTTGCTGCTAAGTAGGTTAGACCATGCGTTGCTTCGATAGATATTGGTCAATTTCCCCCAGTCGCCCATGTAGCACCTTCTGGCACTAGACGCGCTGACTGTCTGGGGACTGACTCTCATCCAAGTTCCAGCCATGCCATTCTAATTTGCATGTCAATCACATAAGGTGTCTTCAGCAGTAGGGTCTTACCACTAACCTTTGGTGGGTCATCAAGTACTCTGACAGAAATCTGTCTGTCTTTTAGGAAACCTTGTATGTCTCTCTGATCAAAAGCTCATTGTGGATGATAGCCCCATGCTGGATCTTGGAGTTACAGGTCAGTGCCCACTAAGAAAATGAGGAAAAAGATAACTAATATACAAGAGTTAGAGATCCCTCTAATATTCTTAATCAGAGCATATTATAGTGAAGATGGGAGAAAACATAACTGATGAGTAATGCTTTATTTCTTACTAAAGCACAGTATCTTTAAGTGAATTACTTAGAATTCTATAGAAGAACAGAACCAAACCAATAGAATAAATTTGTATTGATTACAAAGGGGATTCATTGGACTTGTTTTTCACAGTCCAACAATAGCTGTCTACAGGTTTGATTGTCAAGGAACCCAGCAGCAGCTCTCTCAGCAGTCTTAATTAGGCACAGAAAGCCTGGAGGATTTTTGAAGAGCCACTATGCTTCAGTCCACATTGGAAGGTTGATGAAATTCAATTCCAATGTTGACAAAGGACAGGTGAAACAGGAGAGATGCATGCATGCATGTAGCAGTTGATAGTGAGGGCAGACAGGTAAAAAGCACTCACTAGCAAGTAGAATGGGTATCAGGTGAAAAGGAGATTGCGTTCTTTCAGAGAGTCTTGAAATATAGGCTACCACCTGAAGGGCAGCCGGCTCTGGAGGACAGACTCTCTTTCTTGGTTTATCCTACAAACAAGCTTACAGACCCATTTGAGAAGTATATCTCTTGATTTCTAAATCTGATCAAGTTGAAAACAGAACTTAACCATCACAAACACAGTATCTTTGTAAATTTTAACTAAAAGTGGATTAAATACACTAAAAGTGGATTAAATACACTAAAAGTGGATTAAATACATGTGAGAACTTTCTTACTTGGTTCCTCATAGATTCTATATAAAACTCTGTCAGATATATAACTCAAAAGATAAACAATAAAAAAATCAATCAACCAAGTCATAAAATAGGGAAAGAAATGGAACAAAGATTAATCAAAGGAAGAATGAGAAAGTTTAATACAGAAATTAATGGAATCTACAAAGATATAAGAATCCTGATCACAATAGCAAAAGAAGAAGTAAACTGGTTATGTAATCATATTAAGAGGAGTTAAAACAATCATAGATATTAAGAGGAAATACCATATATAGAAAATGTATTTAAAAATTTAAAGTGTTATGTATTATATCTGCATTATATTCTAGCAGAATATGTTTCCAAAAATCACAGAAGAATAGGTAATGTGATAAATTAAAAAGTTCTGTACCAGAGAACCATCAGAAAGTTGAGGATATAGACACGAAATGGAAATGCAGCTATGGTGTTAGAATGTCGGTCATCTTTATGTTCACTGATCAGACACCAATATTCCAAAGAAATAATCTTATGAAGGGTGACTGTTTCAAAGGTGTTTGCCCTTCCTCACAAAATCAAAACAAACAAAACAAAACAAATCACTGATTAAATTATCAGCAAGATTGGTTTCTCTATTAGCATCTGAACTACTTAAACCCAGTCTCAGCAACTCTACTAAAAACTCAATACTTTGAACAAAATTCTCTGAGACATTTTTTAGGTCAGTCAATCAATCAAACAATAAGGTTTAATGAGCACCCCCAGGGCATGCCTCTTTATCCTGCCTTTTTTTGGCTTTACCTCTGGCAGTCCTGCTAGCAAATTCTTACCAACTACTGTGAAGATACATATTTTCGAGTTCCGACCTAATAGAGAGTAGGTTTGTCTTGAGGTAATTCCATTATTTTTAATGTATTTATAATAATTTTATTCTAAATAAGTGATTTTTTTCAGGCTATCAATTTAGTGAATGCAGATGTCTTTTAGGGAAATATGTGTTTATTAAATACTTATGAGTTGCTATTCTATTAAATACTTATTAGTTTTAGTATATGGAAACTAAAAGTTTTGGTTGAAATAAATAATATTTTTTTTAGTTTTTAGGTTTTTTCTTATTTAAAATATTATTCTTTGTGTCAGTTTTTGGTATTAACCTATCTTTGTAATAAATACATTGTTCTATGACCTGTTCTTTCTCCATATTACATGGATTGTGATGAACAGAAGTTCTTCATTTTTACTGGGCCAAACTTTTCAGCAGTGTTCTTAAAACAGTCTTGATTCTGACTTATTTAAAATTTTTTAGCTATATTTTACTACTTCTACCTAATATAATGTAAATGTTATGCAAATACAGTGCTCAGAAATGATAATGACACATAAACTGTCTTTACATGTTCAATTCAGATGTAATTTTCCCCTACTGCCATCAAAGGCTTCTCTGTCACCCCTTTCTTCTGTGTACTTCTGGTTCCAGTAACTCCCTTCCTCTTGTATTACCTCATGTATCCTTTTCTCTTCTTCAATCTGCTCTCTTAGAGTCTCTTTTTGCCCTGTGTTGTGTCTCCTTTGTAGTTTCCTGGATTCTACCCATACTCATTCCCACCTAAATACTGAAAGTAAACATTCAGAGGCTAAGACCTGCATGTGACAGAGAAAACTTCCTATATATTGTCACTTTCCAAGTTTTAATTTAAAATATACGAAATTAGTAGAGATAACATGAAGCAATAAGTGAGTTCAAATTTATTTTCTCTTTATACTCATTTGTATTAGTTTTATCATCACTATGACCCTTGCAATACATGATTGCAGTAACTTAGAGGGAAGAATTAGTTTATAGTTTCAGAGACTTCAGTCACTTGTCCCTATGCTATCAGACAGAACATAATGGTGACAGGAGTATGTGTGAAAGAGATATTCAGTGCATGGAAGACAGGATGCAGAATTGGGAAATATAGGAAGGGGCCAGAGCAAGATATACTTCCCGAGGATATCTGCAATATCCTACTTCCTTTAATCAGGTCCCTCTTCTTACCCTTCTTTTCCTCCTTTTGTGATAACAGTAATGGACTGACCAATTTGCTCTTCCAACACTCTCAAATGGTTAATGACTATGAAGGTTTTAAATACGGTTTGGCTTCCCAGTGCAGGTACATAAAACAGCTTCTGTTGAATCTTTCTACCTTTATGTTTTTAGTAAATGACATATAAACAATATAAAAAGGGAGAAAAAAAAAAAAAACTTCTCCAGAATTATACCAAAGAGGACTCCATGTTCTGCTCTTTTAAACAAACAATTATCTAACCATTTTATAAATCACAAAATCATCTGCTATATTTAAAAAGCTGTCATATAAAAATCATAATTCCTGAATCCCACTAAAGGTGAGAAGTGCATTTGGTATGGAATAGTTGATTCCAAATCTCTGATTTTCTTCTGTATTCTGAATAGGAAGGAGAAAATGAAGCTCTCTCTTATGTAATGAACCCTGAAAGACCATGTATTTTAAATGAAAAATACTGATCAGATGTGAGATGTCCCCTCAGTAATGAAAACAGAATATCAGTGTTTTTGTTTGCTACCTTCCATAACCATGGGCTATTATTATCCAATTTCAGTTGCGCAAGGATCAAGTGCATAATACATTATTAAAATTCATTTAAAGGTACAGTTACAACTTATGCCTTTGCTAATTATTATCATCTTATAGTTATATAACAAACTATATACAAATCACATACATATATATGATAAAGTAAAGATTATTATTTCCTGAAGGGATATTAATCTACAGCCTATGTTGTCATTTTGGTTTTTGTACAAAGCATGTCTTTCAATATAATGAGTCATAGAAGTAGTTCAAATTTTAAAGATAGTTTACAAGATCTTTTGAAGAAATTAAATGTTACCATTGTGAAGGTTAATTCTCTCCCAAACCATATCATTCACCAAACAATATCCTCAACTATATGTTCCCTACTACAAAAGCAATCAAGTTCACAGCAGTTTTTAATGGCCAAACACACACTTTCAATGCACATGAATCACTTGCTTCATTTCTTAGTAGACAGCATATGGTGCATCTAAGAAGACTACACAAGATTTTTGGTTATTGGCATGGCATACAATATACACATCTCAAGTGCAATGCTCTCATAAAAGCCTCCTTTCTTCATGACACCATAAAGAACATGGGGAAGATGCATACCATATCAATTAAACAGGGAAGATTAAATAATAAATGAGCCATATTAGAAAAAGAAATTATGTCAGACTCTTCCCTAAGTGTACTTTCCATGTATATCTGAAATGCAAATGATAAGATATACTTTTATGATAGAATAGAGACAATCTTGTCTTTTTTTAAATTTATCTTTCTTGTGCATAACCCTTATAAACAATCTCATAGCCACATTCTATATCTGATAAAAAATTAATATTATAAATCATTTGGCAAAATCAGTAGATAAGTACATATATATATATATATATATATATATATATATATATATATACTAAGTAAAATTCCACTTATACTTAAAATTTTGTGGATTAAACATCAATGACTTTAAAAATGACATTAGTAAAATAATTGCCTGGAGGATATTTCACACTTAAGAAATATATTTTAATAATGACTGAGACCTAAAGGTACAATATATATGCCTGTACTATTAAAAAATCCACCCATCGTACCTCAAAAGGGCCCCGGCTGAAACTAAGAAAAACTGGAGAAACAAGCAAGGGGGCTGTTTTCCTGATGAACCGGATACCAGCACAAGGGGGAAGGAGATCAGCACAGAGAAAAATCAACTCCTACCAAATCAGAAAGCCAGAGCCTCAGAGGCCCCCAACACCTCATCACTGGAGCAGACCAAAAATGAACCCAACATGGCTCAGGGAAATTTTGCGGAAGAGGGGGCAGAAAGAATGTCAGAGTCACATGTTGGGTCATGATATGCAGAGACATTTAGCTTACCCATAACTGTGGGCTAACTCCACAATGCATGACCCATATACCTCAACAAGGAGGGGCCAAGGGGAGGGGGTAGGTCCACGGATGAGCCTAATAATGGTACCAAACTGACTGTATTTGCTGAATACAGAACTGACTAATAAAGAAAAAATAAATAAATAAAAAATAAATAAATAAAAATAAATAAAAAATCCAAAAAAGGCCCAATGAGCATAAAAGTTAAATCAAGGAAAATACTCATTTTCACATTTACCTATATTTTAAAATAGTTTGTAGACACAAAGGTGCAATAGGAAACACAGTAGTATACTAATAAAATTACAAATATTTTTATAAATTTCATTCAAAATCAGAGTGTCAAGAAGTGAATTGTCCATCACTTATTTCATATTTTCTTTTACCTTAATAGTCAATTTGCCATTACCAATCATCCACACAAAAGGGTTTTGGCCATTTAAATATATATTTATAGTTTACTGATATAAAGCATATGAAATATATGTGAGCATATCCAAAAGAAGGTATAGATGAAATACAAAATGTGACAATAGGGCATTTTCAGAAAACAGAACAAGAACCACACTGTTTATTTCACAAAATCTCATTTCTCATTTTTAAGTTAAATATTGAGTGTGTAATATATTTTCTTTTTCATAAGTAAAGCTTTTTTAACAGATAAATGAAGAACTCTAAAACAATTTAGTCAGGCTCCTCTTAAAGGAAAGAGAGTCAGAAATTATTCATAAGAGAAAGTGCTTTTTCAAATCAGCCTTTTGCAACCTCTCAAGGTATAATCATTGCTGGAGACCTATAGTCAAGCTTCATGATCACCTTAGAGATTAGAAATTATTAATGAAAATAAAAGTGACTTTCCAAGATGATTGAATCACCTCAGACTAACAATAATTGCCTATGTCATATATGTAATTTGATAATTTCTAGTGGCATCATTATAGTATTGAGTCCTCTAAATTCAGAATGAGCTCATATGTAATCAAGACAAAATTATTGATTGAATATATCCCAGTTTTTCAACTGACTGATTATAGTGTGTAGTTTTAAAATTATACATATATATAATTTACATGTGTATATAATATATATATATATAATATTAATATATTATATTATATATATAACAATATATATATATTGGTTTTTTGAGGTAGGGTTTCACTCTGGCCCAGGCTGATCTGGAAATCACTACAGAGTCTCAGGATGGCCTCAAACTCATGATGATCCTCCTACCTCTGTCTCCCGAGTGCTAGGATTAAAGGCCTGTGCCACCACAACCAGGTATTATTTTCTTATATATATAATAAAAAAAAATCTTTACTTTTTTATGTCCCCTCTCCCCCAACCTCATTCTACTCAGTGTCCTCCTTAGTGGGGTTATGGAAATTTATTGTGGGTTGCTGAAGGCCTCAATCAGCCTGGGAGGTGCCTCAAATTAATCTCACCCACCGTGAGGATCTTACAATGATTTTGCTCCTTCTTCTGAAATGTTCCTTGAGTGTTGGTGTGCATGTTAAAGATCTGATTTAGTGATGAGTTCTCTGTAGGCTTTGGGTCTCTGTTTTGATGAGGTTTAAGTGACTGTATTATTTGGTCCCATCTCTCTGAAACTAGTTTTCAGGCTAACCCTGAGAGAGAACTAGACCCCAGCATATGTGGAAGAGGTGATATGTCTCATAGTAAGTAGTTAGATAACTTTTCTTGATGAATTGATATATCCTGGATCTCCCCAGTTTCCTCAAACTCCAACCAAAAGTGAGAGCAGCTTGGATTACAGGGCATAAGCATAGTTATTTGAGAGGCATTGAAATGTATGCCAACTCTTCTTTTCCATAGAGCAGGAGAGGTTCATTCTGGAGTCGATTGGTTTCCTATCCATGGGAATCAGGCATTGTTCCCAGTACCAGGTGTGAGCTCTCCCCCATGGACAGGTCTCATGTCCAGTCCTAGAATAGTTGGTTATCCATTTAGGCTGTATGCCACTATTGCACAGTTGTGTACTTGCTCAGCTGCTTGATTTTTGTATCTGGAAGCATCTGGTACTTATTCACACTGTTGGAAACCACTATTCCACAGCAAATCCCATAACACTTTCCAGTGCTATGAAGGCCAGCCAGGAGAGAACTGGTTTCCCTCTCTGTTATAGAATGATCTCTTCAAGTCCTGTGACTGCAGGCTGGTGTCTTCAGCAGTGAAGTTTCACCTCTTAGATATGGCAGATAAGCAAATGCTTTGGCCATGGGATGATTATTTTGGAGACTTCAAGTGTGTATCTGACCAATAGCTCACTGGAGGTTGAGGGGGGGTGCAATTCTGGCCCTGTGATTTGCCAGCCAAAGCCCATGGTTTAAGGGTTAAGTTTTTTTTTTTTTAAATTTATTTCATGATTATTACTATTAACACATATTTCATATGAATACATCATGTGTTACACTCTCTTTTCCCTCATCCCTGCCCCCATTACACTGGGAACACTCTTCAGTGGGGTTGCAGGTATTCCCTATGGGGTTGTGGTTTATGTGTTTTGGAAGCAACAGTCAGTTATTTTGGGTGGGAGGGAATGCCTCTGGGCATGATGCCTCAACCTGTGGCTCTTATAATCTTTCTGAACCCTCTTCCATAAAATTCCCTGAGTTGTGGTGGGTGAGTTTTAAGTCTACTTCAGTGATGAGCTCTTAGCAGCCTCTGGATCTCTCCTTTGGTAGGTATTGAGTATCCTCAGGGTCTGTCTCCTAGACGCTGGCGCTGATTATCAGGTTCAGCATGGAAGCAGCACTCAATCTCATCTCTCCAAATTCTCTGTGGTTTCAGATGTGGCCTGGCTGAAGTGTGAGGTGTAGTTTATCTCCATGGGTCTTTCTACCTTCTGAAAAAGAAAAACAGATTCTTCAGTGGAGAATGAAGTTAGCATAGTTTAAATGGGATAAACATTATTAATTTAGGGAGAATTTGATGTTTGTAGCCCCTCTTTTAGCCATAGACTAGTGAGAGCTTGGCATGGGAGAGCACAATTTTTGTTTACATGGGATTCTGATCTTGTTCCCAAATCTGAACATGGGTTTCTTTACACTGGGCATATCTCTTAGCCTATCAGAAAGCTATTAGTTACCCATTGAGGTTTTGTGCCACTATTGCACTGGCATGAACATTCTGTCAGAGTGTTTGCTTCTGAGTAGCTTAGACCTTTTGTTGCTCAGATTGTTGTTGGCTGCTTTTCCCCAGTAGCTTTTGTAGCACTTTCCAGCACTAGATGGGCTAACTGTCTGAGGACTAGATTTTGTCTGGATTCTAGCCAGGTATCTCCATGCTCTGTGTCAGCAGCATATGATGTCTTCAGCAATAGGGTCTTGCCTTTTGCCTCAGGTGGGTAATTAAGTGCTTTGACAGAAAACTACTTTCATTTGGGGACCTTGAAGATCTCTCTGATCAACAGCTCTATGTGGGTAGCAACCAGTTTCTGGTACTGGGAGTTACAGGCCAGAGACAGATTTTTTTTTAATCTCAGGCTTCATCTCATCCTCCCCTGGGCCCTGGGCCATTCTGCTCAGGTGGCTCCCCCTTATTCCTTTTGAGGGTTATATCTTTTAGGCTATCTCTGAGTATAAGTTTCTATGGCACTAGTTCATTTTGAACATAATTTTGTGTTTGTTTTCTCTCCTTCCCTTTGCCATCCCCTCAGACCCTTCCATCCATATTTTCTGGGCCTTGAGTTGCTGATTAGGTATGTCAGGAAGTGAAGCAGATCCAGGTTAGGAACTGCAGATAAGTGAGCCCATGTGGCATTTGTCTTTCTGTGATTGTGTGGGTTTGCTAAGTATGGTCTCTTCCCAGTCTGTCCATTCTTCTACAAATTTAATTGCATTGTTTTGTTACTGCTGAGTATAATTTCATTATGTAAATGTACCATAAATTCATCAAGTGATGGGCACCTGGGTTGATTCCAGTTCTTAGCTCTAATGAATTGAGCAGCTATAAACATGGTTGAGCCAATATCTCTGTAGTGAAGAATGGAACATTTAGGATAAATGCCCAGTAAGTGAAAACTGGGTCTGTTGGTAGCTATATGTTAATCATTTTCAGGAATCTTCACACTGATTTCCATAGTGGTTGTACAAGTTTACATTCCCACTATCACTGGATGAATGTTCCTCTTTCCCCACATCCTCACTAACATTCATTGTCATTTGACTTTTTTAACGATTGTCATCCTTACTGCAGTACAGTGAAATCCCATGGTTGTTTTAATTTGCATTCCCTAATGGTTAGGGATATTGAATATGTTCTTAGGTATGTGTTAGCCATTTGTATTTCTTCCTATGAGAATCCCTATTTAGTGTTCTGCCCCATTTTCAGAGGTTTTTGATTCTCTATTGTTTAGTTTTGTTAGTTCTTTGTAGATTCTAGATATTAGGCTTTTGTCAGTGGTATAGCTGGTAAAGAGTTTCTTGCATTCCATGACTAATTTATTGGGTCTGCTTATGGTATGTTTGTGCAAAAGCTTTTTAGTTTCATGAGCTCCCATTGTTTGAGTGATTGTTTCATTTCCTGGGCTACTGCGGATCTGTTCAGGAAGTCTTTCCCCATTCCTATATCATGGGGTGGGGGGGGGGGTGATCCTCCTCTGTTTTTCTTCCAGTAGAAGAGTTTCAGGTATTATTTTGAGGTCTTTAATTCATTTGGAGTTGATTTTTGTGTATGGTAAAATGAGTGGGTCTAGTTTCATTTTTCTTCATATGGTTATCCCATTTGTCCAACACCATTTGTTGAAGATGCTATCTTTTCTCTAATCTACTTTAGTGGCTCTTTTGTCAAAGAACAAGTAGCTGTAGTTACTTGACCTTAAGGCCCAGGTCTTAAATTCTGTTCCATTGGTTTATGTTTCTGTTTTAATGCTAGTATCTTGCTGTTTTTGTTACTATGGCTTTTTAGAACAGCTTTAGATTGGGTATGGTAATTACTCCAGAAATGTTTCTTTTGCTGAGGATATGTTTGACTATGTGAGGCCTGCTTCCATTCTATATGAATTCTGAAATCACTTTTCTATCTCTGTGAAAAATGGTGCTAGAATTTCTGGTGGCATTGTATTAAGTCTGTATGTTGCTTTTGGTAGAATTGCCATGTTCAAAATATTAATTCTACTTATCCAGGTGCATGGGAGGTCTTTCCAACTTCTCAAGTCCTCTTCAATTTCTTTCTTGAGTTTTCTTATGTTTTCATTATATAGGTCTTTCACATCCTTGGTTAGTATTATTCCAAGGTATTTATTTATTCATTGCTGTTGAAAATAGGACAACCTTGCTGATTTCTTTCTCTGTGTATTTGTCCTTTGCATATAAAAAAGGCTACTAATTTTTTTAAGTTTTTATTTTTTTATTAATTAGTTTTGTATTCAGCAAATACAGTCAGTTTGGTACCATTATTAGGCTCATCCGTGGACCTACCCCCTCCCCTTGGCCCCTCCTTGTTGAGGTATATGGGTCATGCATTGTGGAGTTAGCCTACAGTTATGGGTAAGATAAATGTCTCTGCATATCATGACCCAACATGTGGCTCTGACATTTTTTCTGCCCCCTCTTCCGCAAAATTTCCCTGGGCCATGTTGGGTTCATTTTTGGTCTGCTTCAGTGATGAGGTGTTGGGACCCTCTGGGTCTCTGGCTCTCTGATTTGGTAGGAGTTGATTTTTCTCTGTATTGATCTCTTTCCCCCTTGTGCTGGTACCTAGTTCAACAGGAAAAGAGCACCCTTGCTTGTTTCACCAATTTTTCTTAGTTTCAGCCAGGGCCCTTTTGAGGTATGATGGGTGGCTCTCTCCTTAGAATCTACATCTATCTGAAAAAGAGAAGCAGATTCTCCAATGGAGAATAAGTTAGCACCAGGACAAATGAGATAACCCTTACTTTTTTATAGAGAATTTAATAGATGTAGGCCCTCTTGTAGCCCATGATTGATGGTAGCTAGATAATGGAGAGTGGGCTTATGTTTGGATATGGTTCTGACTTGTTTCCCAGCTCCAGCTATGGGTCCCATACCACTGAGGGGATCAGTTAGCCGAATCAAGAGCAGTTGGTTCCCCAACATGGCTGTGTGCCACTATTGCACTTGTGTGGGTATCACAACAGATTATTTGCTGCTAAGTAGGTGAGACCATGAGTTTCTTGGACAGATACTGGTCATTTTACCCCAGTCACCCATGTAGCACCTTCTGGCACTAGACACACTGACTGTCTGGGGACTGACTCTCTTCCAGCTTCCAGTCATGCCCTTCCATTTTATGTGTCAGCCAAATAAGGTGTCTTCAGTAGTATGATCTTATCATTAACCTTTGGTGGGTCATCAAGTACTCTGACACAAATCTGTATTTCTTTTAGGAAACCTTGTAGTTCTCTCTGATCATTGTGGATGATAGCCACATGCTGGTACTGGGAATTACAGGTCAGTGCCCACTAAGAAAAGGAAGAAAAAGATAACTAATATACAAGAGTTAGAGAGAAGACAGAGAAAGAAAGAGAGAGAGAGAGAGAGAGAGAGAGAGAGAGAGAAGGAGAGAGAGAGGGAGGGAGAGGGAGGGAGGGAAGCTGTAGAAGATTAAGGTCAGTCTTAATCATACCCTCTCCAGTGTTTTGTGGCTCAGGTGTTCCCTCTAAGGGACTGGTGAAGGTTCAGCCATTTGGTCTGCCTTTTAGGAAGTAGAATTTTAAGGTACCATTGCCGTTTAGGTCTAGATTTGTGTTTCCCACTCCTCCATTGCCCTCCCCTCCTTCCCCACCTATCCTATTGTCTAGTCCACGAGATGCTTGCTGGGTATGTAAGGCATCTTGGGTAGATTCACTTTAGTTGCTGTAGATGACTGAGACTATGTGGCGATTTTTTTTTTTTCTGTGATTGGGTAAGTTCACTGAGAATGATGTGTTCCAGGTTCAACCATTCTTCCTCAAATTTCATTGTGTCATTTTTTCTTACTGCTGTATAGAATTCCATTGTGTAGATATACCACATCTTAGTTATCCATTCTTCTAGTGATGGACATCTGGGTTGATTCCAGCTCTTAGCTATTACAAATTGAGCTGCTACAAACATGGTTGAGCAAATCTGACACTTTCCTGAAGGAATTATTCATCTTTATAAGTTGTAGATGGAGACTTTTGGTTCACTTATGCATAGGATCATGTCATCTGAAAATTGGTATAACTTGACTTCTACCTTTCCAATTTGTATCCCTTTTATTTATTTCTCCTATTTTATTGCTTGGTTTATTACTTCTAGTACTATGTTGAAGAGCAGTGGTGAGAATGAGCACCCTTATCTTGTTCCTGATCTTAGTGGGATCTCCTTGAGTCTTTTCTCAGTAAGACTTATTTGGTCTTAAGTGTTTTATATATAGCCTTTATTGTGTTGAGATATAAACCCTCCTTGCCTATTCTTTCCAGCATTTTGATAATGAAGTAGTGTTATATTTTATCAAAGGCCTTCTTTGCATCTATTAAGATGATCACGTGGTTCTTATGGTTAAGTTTATTTATGTGTTGTATTACATTGGCTCATTTCTGTATGTTCAACCATCCCTGAATGTCCCTGGGATGAAGCCTACTTGATCAAGTTGGGTAATACTTTTGATATGTTGCTCAATTCAGTTTGTGAGGATTTTGTTCAAGATCTTCACAATTAAATTCATCAGGGATATAGGCATGTAGTTTTCTCTCCTTGTTGTATCTCTGTCTAGTTTTGGTTTTAAGATGATGCTAGTTTCATAAAAGGAGTTGGGGAGGATTCTCTGGTCTCCGGTTATGTGAAATATTTGAGAAAAAATTGTTTCAATTCTTTAATGAAGGTTTGATAGAATTTACCTGAGAAGACATCTAGTTGTGGATTCTTCTTTTAGAGGAATATTTTTTTATAATTTTTCTTTTTTAATTATTTATTTATTTATGAGAGAAAGAGAGAATGGACACACCAGGGTCTATAGCCTCTGCAACAAACTCTAGACACATGTGCCCCATTGTGCATCTTGCTTGTGTGGGTCCTGGGAAATCCAACCTTGGTCCTTTGGCTTTTCAGGCAAGTGACTTTACTGCTAAGCCATCCCTCCACCCCTTGATTACCTTTTCAATCGCCATGGATGTGATAGGTTTGTTTAGAAGGTTAATCTTCTCTGAGTTCAGTTTGGGTAGTTGGTATATGGCTAGGAATTCATCTATTTCTTCCAGATTATCCAGTTTTGTGGAGTAAAGGTTTTGGAAGCATGCACTGATGATTCTTCAAATTTCATTGATGTCTGTTGAGACCTCTCCTTTTTCTGTTTCTAATTTTGTTAATTTGAGACTTCTCTCTTTTCTTGCTTGATCAAATTGGTTGAGAGTTTATCAATCTTGTTTACTTTTTCAATGAATTAACTCTTTGTTTCATCAATTTTTAAATTGTTTTCTTAGTTTCCAATGCATAAATTTCTGCTCTGTGATCTTGATTACGTCTTTCCATATGGAGCTCTTAAGATTGGATTCTTCTTGTTTCTCTAATGCCTTTAGGTGGATAGTTGGTTATTAATTTGAGATTTCTCTGTCATTGTTATGAAGGCATTTAGCATGATGAATTCTCCCATTAGGAATGCCTTCATTATATCCCATAAGTTTTAGGAAGTTTTATTTTCATTGTCATTTGATTGTAGAAATTATACAATTTCTTTTTTGGTTTCTTCCACAATCAATTCATTGTTTGAAAGTGTGTTGTTCAGTCTCCAGGAGCTGGTGGAATTCGTGATGGGTCTCTTCTTGTTAACCTCTAGCTTTCAAGCATTGTGATCTGATATGATGCAGGAAGTTACTTCAATTTTCTTGAATCTATGAAGGCATACTTGATGGCCTAATACATGTTCAACTTTGGAGAAGGTTCTATGAGCTGCTGAGAAGAATGTGTATTCTGATAGAGTTCGGTTGGAAGGTTCTATAGATGTCTGTTAGGTATATCTGATCTATAGTAATGGTAGCTCTATGATTTCCTTACTGATTTTACACTTGGATGATCTATTGATGATGGTGGAGTATTGAAGTCCACAACTATGATGGTGTTGGTGTTTGTTTCTGTTTTGTTGCCAAGTAGGTTTTGTTTTATAAACTGTGGTGCACCTGTGTTTGGTGCATACAGATTGTGGTGTTCCCATGTTGGATCATTCCCTTAATTATTAAAAAGTGGCTTTTTTGTCCTTTTTTACTACTTTTGATTTGAAGTTTATTTTGTCAGATATTAATCTGGCAACATTTGCTTGTTTGTTATTTATATTTGCTTGGAATATAATTTTTCATCCCTACACCAGAAGAAGATACCTGCTTTAATGGTGAGGTGGATTTCTTGAAGCAGATAGAAGGGTCCATTTTTTGTTTTATCCATCCAGTTAACTTGTGTCTTTTGATGTGTGAGTTGAGACTGTTAATATTTAAGGTTATAACTGAGAGTTTGAATTTAATCCCTGCTATGAAGGGTGCTTTATGATTTTTGGCATTTTCTTGTCTTTCGTACTTTTTGAGCATTTCTCATTTTGGTTATTGTGATCTTCTTCTTGTAGGCTCTTGAGATTGGTTGTTTTACTCTTCTGTGTGGAGTGTGCCCTCAAGTATTCTCTTAGGTTTGGCTTTGTTTTCATATAACTGTAGACTTTTTTTCATGGAAAGTTTCACTTTCATCATCTATTATGAGGGATACGTTCACTGTACAGTGTCTTGGGTTGAAGCCATAGTTTTTTAGACTTTGAAGTGTTCCATTCCAGGGTCTTCTGGCTTTCAGGGTTTCCATTGAGAAATCTGGGGTCATTCTGATTGGATTGCCTTTGTATGTAGTGAGTTGTTCCTCTCTTGCTGCTTTTAACACTCTTTGTTTTCATTGTTAAGAGTTTAAACTATGATGTGCCTTAGAGAGATTCCTGTTTGGTTCTGTATGTTTGGTATCCTGTGAGTTTCTTTCATCAGGATGGTTCTCTCTTTTGAGAGATTGGGAAAATTTTCTTCAATAATTTTGTTGAATATGTTCTCTATACCTCTGGCCTGGATTTATTCTCCTTCTGGCATACCCATGATCTGGATGTTCAGTTAGTTTAGGGCTTCCCATGTTTCCTTTCTATTATGTTTGCATGACTGTTTGAACTTAACAAAGTCTTTGGCCTCCCAATTGATTTCTTCTGTCTTGTGTTCCAGCTCAGAGGTTCTGACTTTCACATGAGTAACTATCTTGGTGAGAAGTTCTAGAGAGGTCTTCCAAAGCTCTATTTGCTTATTGTTATCTTTTGTGTTATTTTGCATTGTGTCCATCTCTTTTTTGAGGTACAGTTCCTGTTCAAGTTCTGATTTTCTTGATGCTTCTTGGAATTTATGCTTGCATTTGATCAAATGTTCATTAAGATCAATCAACTGGTTATTGGGATATTTCATTTATTGACTCACCTTCATTTCATTTATATCTATTTTGAAGCTTGTAAAGCTGAATTCTCTAAGAGGTGATTCTGATTAATTTCATTGATGTGATTGGTGGTTTATGATTGTATGTTTCCTATTCAGAAATTATTTTGATCAAGGTCACTTTGGTTGTTGTGTTTTCATTTTAGGATTGAATTTCTACTAATTTCTATATCATTTCATT
Organism: Dipus sagitta; assembly: GCA_036346955.1. NCBI lineage: Eukaryota > Metazoa > Chordata > Mammalia > Rodentia > Dipodidae > Dipus > Dipus sagitta. Next base: position 54,626,507 of record CM070774.1, read on the forward strand.
GCTGGCTTCCACTGTGGGACTAGGCATTCTTGGTGGAGAACTATAAGTTTTTTAGTTTTGATGATTTTTTTTTTTAAAAAATTGGCTTTGTGGTCTACCCATCTTGGGGAAAGGATTTATTCTGTTGAGGGGTAAGGGTAAGCAAGTATTTGTGTTGTAGGATCTTCAGTGAGTATTCTATTTTAAATGCTAACTGGATTGGTATAACATGGGGTTATAACTGCAGGTGTGCAGATTGTGGAAACTAGGGTACATAAAAGGTACCTGGGGAACTGGGAGGTGGGGAACAGAGAGCTCTGACCTCCTCACTCTACTTACATATATTCTTCAGCACACAGGGATCAGAAGATGGGGTACCAGGAGCCAGGAAGCTGGAGAGCTGTGGGCATTTGTCCAGCTTCTACAGAGGCCTGTGTACCCTCTGACTCAGGGGACTAAGGACTTGGGTACTCAAGGATGCATCCATCAGGAAACCAGAGTAAAAGGCCTGTTTCTGCTGCCCACAGGCAAGGACCAGGCCACTCCAAGGCAGCAGAAGAGGTACTGGGACCAGGGAACTTGGATGTGCAGAATCACCAGGAACTCTGGTCGACTCACTCTGCACTAGCACTCTCTAGAGCAGTAGATCTGAGAGTTGGGGATCCAGGGGCCATTCAATCAGGAAGGCAGAGCAAGGGGCCTGCTTTAGCAGCAAACTGGCAGGATCCATACATCCCCAAGCTAGCACCAGGGGAACTGACCAGGACCAGTGAGCTGGTTGAAGGGTGTAACATGGAGATCTGCCTACTCACTCCACACATGCACCCTCCAGAGTAAGGGATCCAGAAATAAGGTTAATCTTTTATCACCTTCTATGGGACTCTTCTAATTGGCCCCCTCCTCACCTCTTGAGAGTTGTATCTTGTAAAATACTCTCCAGGACAAAGCTATCTATGGCACTGATTCATGTTGATGCTTCTTTTGTGTAATTCTTCCCTATCCCCTAACCCTGTATTCTTTTCCAACACCTGTATTCTTTTTCTTTTTCTTTCTTTCTTTCTTTCTTTCTTTCTTTCTTTCTTTCTTTCTCTCTTTCTCTCTTTCTTTCTTTCTTCTGATCCTTAACTTGATTGTCAAGTAGCACTTGTTCCCCTCCCTCCCTATTTCCTTTTTTTTTTTTTTTTTCCTAGCTTCATTCTAGTTCCATGACAATATATTTGATTCTTACTATGGCTTACAATCAATTGATCCATATTAGGAATTGTATATGATAGAGATAATATTGTGTTTGTCTTTCTGAGCAATCAACTGATCCAGGTTAAGAACTGCATATGAGAGAGAACATATCATGTTTGTCTTTCTGAGCCTTACTTTTTCCAAATCTATCCATTTTCTTGTATATTTCCTTATTCCATTTTCCCTTACCACTGATTAGAATTCCATTGTGTATATATGTGCCATATTTTCATTAACCACTCATTTGTTGATGGACATTTGGGCTGATTCCAGTTCCTAGCCACTGTGAACAGAGCAGGAATGAATATTGTTGAGTGAGTGTCTCTATAATAAATAGAGTGTTTAGAGTCTGTGCCCAAAAGATGTATCACTAGATCAGATGGCATTTCTATATATAATGCTATATATAATGGTAGTTTCATATGTATTTTACAGCTACTCTTATCTAGACATTTTATTGTTATGTCTGAAATTTTAAGTACCTGAAATTACCTTGGGAAGGCACATTGAACCACTTTGACTAATGTCTTGCCTTTTGGGAAAATTGTTTTTCAATATCCTGTGTTCAGATGTGGTTAATCTCAATCAACTCCTCACTTCTTTTCCCATTAGCACTCTCAGGTAGCCCAGAGGATGATACAGTAACTTAAAACTTGTTGATTTGCTCTGTTCATTCACATTTTGTTCCACATCTCTTTACAATTGGTAAAGAAACCTGTCTTCCACACTCTTTTCACAGAGCCTTAGAATCATTAAGGTCTCCATAGTAGTAAACTTCTTCTAGCTGGGTCAAAATCTCTGACATAAATTAGTTTAAGGAAGAGTTTGTTTTAGTTTATAGTTCTAGGTTGTAGCCCATCATGGTGGTCAACACATGCCGACAGGAACTTGAGGCAACTTTTCACATTCTGCACAGTGAGGAAGCAGAGAGTAATGAATATAGACACCCAGTGGGCTGTCTCCCCTTATATTGTTCAGGACCTCAGCCCATAGAATGTTGTTCCCCACAGTTAGTAAGGACCATCTAACCTTAATTAACTCAATCAAGATAATCCCTCAAAAGCATTGAGAAAGGCTAACATGAGTGATTCTCACAAGTGATTCTGGGTCCTGTTGATTTGAAAGTCAATATAAACCATCACAGTCTTTAAACATAAGAAACACTGAGCCACAGAGTCAATATTTTTCTGTCTGTAAAAGATATAACTTTCGTTATTTTGGGGGTTTTTATGCTCTTTTATTATTATTGTGTAAACTTCATATGTACACATCATATGTTGGTTCTATCATATCCCTCCTCCCTGTCTCCAGTTCATGAATGGCCCTCCTTAGTGGGATTTCTGGTATTCACCAAGGAGTTGGTGGTCATGAGTTGTGAGAGCAGCAGAGAAACAACATTTTCAAATGTGAATTTTCCATAAAAGTTAAAGACAAACTAGCCTTCTATTATTTGTTTCAAAAAAAATTCTGAAAATAATTCTTCACAATTGAAAAGTGTTCAAAGACAGAACCCAGCTACTATGGAGAGATATAGAAGACAGAATATGAAAACCTAAATGTATTTAATATATGCAATAGATTATCACATGTTCTTAGCAATAGTGCTTCCATTTATCAATTGTATATATGAATGGCTTAAATATCACATGTATCCTTTACCTCAAAATAGTGTCCTATAAATAAAATTTTGTTTTGTCAGTCTCAAGAGTTATAATGATTTTCAAATTTGTTTTTGGTGCTAAGACCTAAGATGTCATAACACACAAAGCCTTCTGAATAATATTTCCCATTTAACATGTTTTATGCACTGTAGTATTCCATAAACATTACAGTTTATAAAAAGAGGTTAAGAAACATTCCCTTCCATTTGTCACTGTCTGGCTTTTGTGTTATGAAGAGTGTGTTTAACCTTTTATTACCTACAGCAGAAACTATATAAAGGTATGTGAGCTGTGTAATAACTTTACTATGAGTGAGCTCCTTATGCCTCCGGGAAAGTAGTCTGACATTCAGTATTTAAAGCTTTAAATTGTGCTCTTGTAAAGGTCAAAGAGAAAAGAAAAAATTCATGGCATTAAGTATAGTGGAAGAAAAACTTTGTGTTTTGTAGGAAGTCTCTTTTAAAAGAAATGTAACATTTTTCAGAAGATGTGAACCATTAAGAATGTACATGATCTGTGAATGTACAAATGTCTTTCAAGAGGAGCTCATCCATAAGAAACCCATGTGCCATATAAATCTACAATCTCATTTTAATTACCAAGTATTAGAACTTTCTTAAAAGCTCCTACCACGATACATGAGTGTGCAGTATCATATTGTTTCCCAATTAATTCTAATGAAGATAAGTGTTTTATCCACTATTGGTATTTGGTCACAGAGAAGAAAATGCATATATGATAGAAAAATGCCAATATGATAGAAAAACTTCTATTGGTACTTTAAAATAGCTTTATTTCTAGTAATTATAGACTATTGGATTGCCAAAAAGTCCACAAGTGAACCACCATGATGAAATATGGAACATTTTTCTGGTTGTCCATGAATATATGATACTGGTCCTTTAGAGAAAACCTGTATGAAGTAGCTCCAAAATCATTCATTCGGGAAGCTATATGCTAAAATTGCCTGAAGCTTAAAATCAGAATGTCATATTTCATCTTTGATTAAGCACATAATATTAGTATGTTTGTGAGTAGTGTTCACCTGGGCAATTTAAACCAACACTATATAATTATTTTTATAATATATTTCAGTCTCTATATTTTAAAAATATAAGTAGCTCTTGTGTCTAGTGATAGACTTCAACATTCTCACCTATTCTAGAACCTCTGTTGTGGAGATCAACAAAATTTACCAAAACCATGAAGAAATCATGGCAGGTTTTGAGAAGCATCATTAGTCTCACAGTATCATTGACTGGAAACTATAAAGTCATTTTAAAATGCCCTCTCAAAATTTTCAAAATATACATATTTTCAAGTACCTCACTTTTTTTCTCCAGTATCAACATTTCAATTTATATTTCAATTATTAAATCCTTGATAAACACACATTATTTTCTAACTTTTGGTAATTAAGATAAAATGCATATTTTACAACTACACACGAAAGTGCTAAGATAATAAACATACAAAAATATGAAGAAAGTTAAAGTGGTTGTCAATGAAGGAGAGGAAAGTGCACTACTCATAAAGGCTTTCTGAATAGCAAGTTGTGACCAGGCAATGTTACCATTTTCTATCTGGAAGTTTGCTATGAAATTACTCATTATAGCATTAGTCATGTTTTGTAAATCTTCCTCTGTGTGCTTACCTGTTCTCAATAAAAAGAAGTTAAACATTCATCCTATTTCCATAAGAAGAAGAAAAACAAGAGGCACAAATAGCAGACTGTTATAAGAATTCTCTACAGTAAGGCTCAATGCAAAAAGACTAAAAATATGTTTATAATACATGAATCTAATAATCACCCCTGTTCCTACTCATCATTTATTATTACTTTATTATTTTTTTAATTTATTTAATTTATTTGAGAAAGAGAGAAAGGAGAGAGAGAGAGAGTGCATGCCAGGGCCTTCAGCCACTGCAAATGAAGTCCAGATGTATGCATTATCTTGTGTATCTGGCTTATTTGGGTCCTGGGGAATCAAACCTGGGTCATTTGGCTTTACAGGCAAGGGCCTTAACCATTAAGCAATCCCTCCAGCCCCCACTCATCTTTTATACTTTTTCTTGGCTATCATTCTGCAGCTATAGGTTTTATCCTTGTTGCATATATATATATATATATTACTTATTACAAGCTAGGATGTGCACATTAGACAGAAAATGCAGATTTGGTTTTTCTCAGTTTTGGAGATTTCACTTAATATAATTCTCTCCAGGTCCATACATTTTCTTGAAAAACTCTATAATTTCACTTTTTTGTAATGAGGAGTAAAATTCCATTGTTTATATGTGCCACATCTTCATTATCTGTTGATGGGTTTTGAGGCTGATTTCATTGCTTTGCAATTATAAATAGAGCAGTGATAAACACGAAAAGCATGTAGCATGTAAAATCCTTAGGTAAGATGTCTAGGAGTGATATAGCTGGCTCATGAGTGTTCCATTTCTAATTTTTTGAGATGCTTACATACAGATTTCTATAAGAGATATAGCTATTTCCAAAATTTCAGCAACATTTGTGTCTATTTTCTTGATGATTCCAAATACAATTGAAATGAGATAGTATCTTGATGAAGCTTTAATTTGCATTTTTGGTGGTGTATGCATCTGGAGTTCGATTGCAGTGTCTAGAGGCCCAGGCATGACCATTCTCTCTGTCTCTCTCTCTCTCTCTCTCTCTCTCTCTCTCTCTATATATATATATATATATATATATATATATATATATATAATCTTTGCCTCTCTCTCAAATAAATAAGATATATTTTTTAAAAGATAAACATTAAATTTTGATTTTACAGTAACTTTTTTGTTGTACATTCTCTGTGTGTATTATTTTTATTTTCAGTCTATCATTTTTTTCTCTTGATAAGTGCATATTATGTTTAATTTTGATGCAAGTGGTTTTAAAAACAGTCACAAAATGAAGCATAGATTAAAAACCATTAGGTAAATATGTTAAGTTAAAAATTATACTATCATATAATCAGTGTAGCCATATAATGTTTTGCCCTGTCATTTTAACTTTTAGGGATTCTCTAAAAGTCTTTCCAGAAGTTCACCTATCCTATTCCTATACAATAAAACGATTAGCCATGAGTACTCTAATATTACCTCTCTGATTTACCTTTTCTCCAATTGTGAGAGACCCACTCCTGTATGTCATAAGATAATTGAAGAAATACCACATTACGAATTATTGCAATGCACAAATTTTTAAATACATGCCTTTTAATGCTGTAAATATGAATTAATTTTGTACTTGTACTCTACCACATGCTGTCAAGTAGTGGCCTACTCATTAGTTATTAGTGTGCACAAGGCAAGGACAAGGACCTCAACTCACCAGAAATGTGAAATCTTATGAAGACTGTGCTCACCCAGTGTGTTTGCTAGGCTGCTCACTGTCTCAAGAAGCATCAGAGACTAAGAAGTTCAAAATCAGTTTCATAAGTGTCTTTTTGAATATTTTATGGCATAACAAGTTTATTTACATATATGTAGATAAAGATAAATAAAAATGATTTTTAGAGAGAATATGAGCAATAATGCTACAATTAAGTAATATTTTCAAGAAAATAAATTTCAGGTCAACACACAGGAATCCAATATAAAGTTCTGGGATTTCAATCACATTTCCACATCAATCCCAGTATTCTACCTGATCCACTTTTTTTTCAATTTCACCAATCAACGAAAATTATAGGTCCTAACACACATACCCAAATGAGTTCTTAGCCCACCAAGACAGAAACCAAAATTAGAGTCAAATGAATATTGGAGAAATGAGGTGAGACACATGATTTTAAAATGTCTTCCCTCTCTGTCAGAGATATTTTGCCTTTTTTATATTTTGCCATCTTTGCTATTGCAGTATTTAAATTATTGTAGCATATAACTTAAATTATGTCAATCCCATAATGGGCCTATAGGTCTTGGAAATATATACAAATAAGAAATGTGACCTTGCACTTTGACATAGGATATATACCAATTGTCGCTATCAATAATTGACATCAGTGCTTCTCTAAAACCTCATGAGAAATTAATCACCTTCAGGAGTTTTGGGGTGCAGTCTCTCGGGTCTCTCACATATACAATCATGTCATCAGCAAATAGAGCTAACTTAACTTCTTCCTTTCCAAATTGTATCCCTTTTATTTCCTTCTCCTGTCTTATTGCTTGAGCTAGGACTTCCAGTACTATACTGAAAAGCAGAGGTGAGAGTGGACAACCCTGTCTTGTTCCTGATCTTAATGGGAATTCCTCCAGTCTCTTTCCATTAAGTATTATTTGGGCCTTAGGAGCTTTGTACATTGTCTTTATTATGTTAAGATATGAACCAACCATGCCAATTCTCTCCAATGTTTTGATCATGAAGTGATGTTGTATCTTGTCAAAGGCCTTTTCTGCATCTATCGAAATGATCGTGTGGTTTTTGTATTTAACCTTACTTATGTGGTGTATTACATTGACATATTTCCATATATTGAACCACCCCCGTGTTCCTGGGATGAATCCCACTTGGACAAGGTGGGTAATGCTTTTGATGTGTTGTTGGATTCGGTTTGGGAGGATTTTGTTCAGGATCTTTGCATCTAAGTTCATCAGGGAAATAGGTGGGTAGTTTTCTTTTCTTGTGGCATCTCTGCCTGGTTATGGAATTAGGGTGATGCTAGCTTCATAAAAGGAGTTAGGTAGCTTTCCCTGTTCTCCAATTGTGTAGCACAGTTTGAGGAAGATTGGTTTGAGTTCTTCCATGAAGGTTTGATAGAATTCAGCTGAGAAGCGATCTGGTCCTGGACTCTTCTTTTTGGGGAGGATTTTTATTACTTTTTCAATCTCCATGAATGTGATAGGTTCATTGAGGAGATTAATCTGGTCTGAGTTTAGCTTTGATAAATGGTATGCATTCAGGAATTTATCTATCTCCTCCACATTATCCAGTTTTGTGGAGTAGAGGTTTTTGAAATAAGTCCTGATGATTCTCCCAATTTCACTTATGTCTGTTGTGATCTCTCCTTTTTCATTTTGAATTTCGTTAATTTGAAGCATCTCTTCTTTTTGCTTGATCAAATTGGCCAGAGGTTTGTCAATCTTGTTTATTTTTCCAAGGAATGCTCACCTGGTGATGAAGGCTTCTTTTATAAGTCAAAATTGCATTTTGTTGAACAAAACAACTGTCTCAGTTTTGCCATGACATTTCCCACACAGGCTTTTAAATTAATCACAGTTTCTGTTTGTTCTTTTCATGAACCATTCACCTATCAGACCCAAAAAATGTTTCTAAAAATTCTCTCAAAGACTACAAATGTGGATAGCTTAAAGTGAAAATGTCACAAAGTACCTAAAAATGGTTGTACACTGATAACAGACAGTATTTGTTAATGGAACAAATACAGATGCAATTATTTGGTAAAGAAAATGTTTTAGGTGAATTTAACTGCATTGAATGAAAGAATAAAAGAAAAAAATATATATTAAAAACAGTAGATAATAGAAATTTCTTTTTTTCTCTTTAAATTCTAACATTAATATTGAAAATATGTATTATATACAATTTCTTCTCATAGCTAGAGAAAATGATTGATTATATTTTCTGAAATCAATCAAAATTCAAAACTCCAGTTGCAGGTTTTAGATATGCCTTTTTCTATTTAAAATCTATGGATGGATATAAACAAATGAATTCAACTTTTGCATTAATGAAAGTTGTGCCAATGTTGATAAAACAAAATATTTCAATCTTTACTAATGGGGTATTAACTATGTTTTCCAAGATTTTAGTTTTAATCCAGAGAAATAAATGCATAAAGCTACCTTTTCAAAACAAAGTCATTATTATTTAATAGCAATTTTACATTATAAGAACTATGAGGAAAATTATCCCACCAAGTTTTAAAGAGCCTAAGATTTGGAATGGATAAACTTTCACTTGACCCACTGTTCTACAGCACACCTCAGAATGGCATTTCCATTGATTTGGATAACTTCTTTGAACCTACCTTTCTTTATCTGCAAACAGGTACAAAGATTACTAGAAAGAACCTGCAATGCTTTTACATGCTAAAGAAGCAATCAGTGAATGAACATAATATGATTATCATTATTCTATAGGCAGTAATTCAATTTTATTCTCTAATGTTTAAGCAACTTTAAAAGCAAACAGACACAATCATAAATGGGCTGCAGTAAAATAGCATATCTGAATATCATTCTAAACTTTACATTGTAAATTATTAGCTTTATATGTAATAGTACCAAACCTGAATATTTACACTGTTGCATAATAAGTTCAGGTGAAATAGCTTTAGATAAGAGCAAACTTCATCTTATCCAATCACATATGACAATTTATATGCAGTCTCTTCTCTGATATGCATATTCACTGATTGAATTTAAGAATTCCACTCTCCTTTATTACCCATATTCTCTCAAAAAGTCCAAGGGCAAAATATGCTTACTTTCTTGGCCACAACATAACATAGTTCCCCAAAGTGTTCCCAATCCAATCTGAAAGGTTGTGAACATAGTTGTGACATTCTGCAATCATGTTGACTCTGGTACTTTAATATGCCACATTGTTAACCATTGAGTTCCAATAGAGAATTCTAGAGCTTCTCTATACTGAGTCTCTAAACATTTCATCTTCCATCCTGCAATCTGTTTCTAAGGCACAAGAGATGCATGGTTGCTTTGTTACATCAATAGTCCCTCTTTCCTGGCACCAATTTTCTCTACTGATCAATTTTACATCACTGTGAACAAGTACCTAAAAAAATAAAACAAAACAAAAAAAAAACATTATTTTTTAAAAGAAAGATTTAGGGCTAAAGAGATGGCTTAGTGGTTAAGCACTTGCCTGTGAAGCCTAAGGACCTCAGTTTGAGGCTCAATTCCCCAGGACCCACGTTAGCCAGATGCACCAGGGGGTGTACAAGTCTGGAGTTTGTTTGCAGTGGCTGAAGGCTCTGGTACACCCATTCTCTCTCTCTCTCTCAATCTCTCTCTCTCTCTCTCTCTCTCTCCCTCCCTCCCTCCCTCCCTCTATCTGCCTCTTTCTCTGTCTGTCACTCTCAAATAAATAAATAAAAATAAACAAAAAAAATTAAAGAAAAGGAAAGATTTATTTTGGCTCACACTTTTACAGTTTTCAGTCCATCATGGTGGAGCAGATCAGATCATATTATGGTAGTATGATTTTGATTTGCTTCCAAATTCCAGATATGGGTTCCTTTCCACTGAGCGATCTGTTAGCCAATACAAGAGCAGTTGGTTACCCACCATGGCAGTGTGCCACTATTGCATTTGTGTGAGCATTATGTCAGGTTGTTTGCTTCTGAATCACTTAGATTTTGAGTTTCATTTTTCCCTAGTAGCTCATGTAACACCTTCCATCACTAGATGGGCTAATTTTCTGGGGACTGGCTCTCATTAAGATTCCAATCAGGTCTCACTATGGTCTGTGCCATCAGTGTTTGGTGTCTTCAGCAGTATGTCTTACCATTAACCTCTGGTGGGAAATCAAGTGCTCTGAAAGAAGTTTGACTTGTTCGTTTTAGGAGATCTAGTAGGTGTCTCTTATCAATAGCTCATTGTGGACGTAGGCCATATCCTGGTAATTACAGGACAGCCCCAAAGGAAAAGAAAAAAGAAAAAGCCAGAGAGGAAAAAGAAACAGGAGAAATTTAAGGTTAGGTTTCATCTCACTCTTTATAGGGCCCTTCAATTCAGGTGCATCCCCTAAGATCTCTTGAGGTTTCCACCTTTTAGTCTGACTTCTAGGGTATAGGATTCTTTGGTAGAGTTCAATTTGGGTTCAGTTTTGTGTTTCCCTCCACTCTTTCCCTTCCCCAAAGCCCTACCCACACTATTGTCCAAGCCTCAAGATACTATTCAATTGCATAAACAACTTAGGGTGATCCAGGTTAGCAATGATGAATTGAGAAGCTATAAACATGGTTGAGAAAATATCTCTGAATAGAGATGTGAAGCTTTTAGGGTAAATGCCCAGTAAGGGAATAACAGGGTCTGTTGGTAACTCTATATTCATCTTTTTTAGGAATCTCCATATTTATTTCCACAGTAGTTGTACCAGCTTACACTTCCATCAAGAGTGAACAAGTTTTCCTATTTCTCCACAGCCTAGCCAACATTTGTTTTCATTTGATTTTTTAATGTTTTCTATCCTTCCCAAGGTAATGTGGAATCTCATGGTTGTTTTAATTTGTATTTCCCTAGCAGTGAGGGATGTTGAACATTTTCTTACATGTGTGTCAGCCATTTCTAATTCTTCCTCTGAGAATAACCTATGTGGTTCTCTGTCCCATTTTTGGAGTGGATTGTTTGATTTTTTTATTGTTTCATTTTTTCAGTTCTTTGTAGATTGTAGATATTAGGCTTCTGCCAGTGGTATAGCTGTCAAAGACATTCTCCCATTCAGTGGGTAATCTATTGGCTCTGCTTATGGTATGTTTGTCTGTGCAATAGCTTTTTATCTTCATTAGATCTTATTGGTTGAGTGCTTATTTAATTTTCTGGGCTACTGGGGTTTTATTCAGGAAGTCTTTTCCTATTCCTATATCATGAAGAGTGCTTTCTATTTTTCTTTGAGTAGTTGAAGAGTTTCAGGCCTTATATTGAGGTTTTTAATCCATTTGAACTTGACTTTTTTGTATGGCAATATGATTGGGTCTAATTTGTTTTTTCTACATATGGTCATCCAATTTGTCCAACACCATTTGTAGAAGATGCTATCTTCTCTACAGTCTGCATTATTGACACCTTTGCCAAAGATCTAGCAGCTGTAGATGCTTTCACTAAGGTCTGGGTCTTTAATTCTGTTCCATTGTTCTATGTTTTTGTTTTCATTCCAGTACCATGCTGTTTTTGTCATTATGAGTTTGTAATATAGCTTTAAATTGGGTATGGTGATACCACCAGAGGTGTGTTTTGTTTGTTTGTTTGTTTGTTTGTTTGTTTGTTTGTTTTTTATGAAGATATGTTTGGATATCTGAGGTCTTCTGCCATGGTATTGCATTAAATCTGTATATTGCTTTTGGTAGAATTGCCATTTTCACAATATAAATTGTACCTATCCATGAGCATGGGAGGTCTTTACATCTTCTCAAGTCCTCCTCTATTTCTTTCTTGAGTGTCTTTATGTTTTCATTATACATGTCTTTCACATCCTTGATTAGTGTTATACCAACTTATTTAATTTTTTTGGTTGCTATTGAAAATGGGACAGCCTCACTAATTTCTTCCCCTGCATATTTGTTCTTTGCATATAGAATGGAAACTCATTTTGTGCATTGTATCCTGTCACTTTGCTGAAAGAATTTACCACCTTTAGAAATTTTGATATGGTGACTTTTGAGTCACTTGTATATAGGATCATGTCATCTGCAAATAGGGCTAACTTGACTTCTTTCTTTCCAATTTGAATCCATTTTCTTTCTTTCTCCTGTGTTATTGCTTGGGATTGTACTTCTAGTACTATGTTGAAGAGAAGTGGTAAGAGTAGTCACCCTGTCTTGTTACCAATCTCAGGGGGAATTCCTTGAGTTGTTCCCCATTACGTATTATTAGGGCTTTAGGAGCTCTATATACAGCCTTTATTGTGTTGAGATATAAACCCTCCATGCCTATTCTTTCCAGTATTTTGATCATGAAGTGATAATTGAGATGATCCTGTGGTTCTTAGAGTTCAGTTTATTTATGTGGTACATTATGTTGATCAATTTCTGTATGTTAAACAATCCAAGAATCCCTGGGCCGAAGCCTACTTGATCAAGGTGGATAAGGCTATTGATGTGTTGTTGAATTTGGTTTTCAAGAATTTTGTTCAGGATCTTTGCATCTAAGTTCATTAGGGATATAAGCCTATAACATTCTTTCCTTGTTGCATCTTAGTCTGGTTTTGATATTAGGGTGATGCTAGCTTCATAAAAGGAGTTGGGGAGGATTCCCTGGACTCTGATTATGTGGAACAGTTTGAGAAAAATTGATTGCAGTTCTTCAATGAAGGCATGATAGAATTCAACTGAGAAGCCATCTGGTCTTGAATTTTTCTTTGGGGGGGGGGGAGGTTTTTGCTAAACTTTTCAATCTCCATGGATGTTATAGATTTATTTAGATTAATCTGCTCTGAGTTTAGTTTTGGTAGGTAATATGTTTCTAGGAATTCATTAATTTCTTCCAGATTATTTAATTTTGTGTAGCAGAGGTTTTGGAAATATGCCCTGATAACTCTTCCAATTTCATTGATGTCTCTTGTGATCTCTCCATTTTCATTTCTGATTTTGTTAACTGGAGACTTCTCTCTCTCTCTCTTTTTTTTTCCTTGATCAACTTGGCCAGGGGTTTGTCAATCTTCTTTATTGTTTCAAAGAACCAGTTCTTTGTTTCATTAATGTTTTAATTGTTTTCTTAGTTTAAATTCATTAATTTCTGCTCTAATCTTGATTCTTTCTTTCCATCTGGAGCTCTTTGGGTTAGATTCTTCTTGTTTTTCAGCACTTTTATATGGATAGCCAGGTTATTGATTTAGGATCTCTCTGTCTTTGTAATCAAGGCATTTAGGGCTATGAATTTTCCCCTTATGACTGCCTTCAATGAGCCCCTATAAGTTTTGGTAGGTTGCATTTTCATTATCATTCAAGTCTAGAAATTTTACAATTTCTTTTTTGATTTCTTCCATGATCCATTCATTGTTTGAAAGTGGGTTGTTTAGTCTGCAGGAGCTGGTGGAGTTCTTGATGTGTCTCTTGTTGTTCACTTCTAGCTTAAAACATTTTGATATGACATGATGTAGAAAGCTGCTTCAATTTTCCTAACTTTATCAAGGCATGTTTTATGGCCTAATATATGTTCAATTTTGGAGGAGGCTCCATGGGCTGCTGAGAAGAATATGTATTCTTTAGAGTTGGGATGGAAAGTTCTGTAGATAACCATTAGGTCTACTTGATTTATGATGTTGTTGAGCTTTATTATTTACCTGTTGATTTTCTGCTTGGATGATCTGTCTATTGATGATAGTGTAGTATGGAAGTCTCCAACTATGATGGTGTAGGTGTTTATTTCCGTTTTATTGTTGAGTTCACATTGTTTTATAAACTGTGTGAACCTGAATTTGGCACATATGATTGTGATGTGCTCATGTTGGCTCATTCATTTGATGAATAAGAAGTTACCTTCTTTGTCCTTTTAGATTTCCTTTGATTTGAAGTCTATTTTGTCAGATATCAATATAGCAACACTCACTTATTTTTTATTTCCATTTGCTTGGAATATCATTTTCCAAACTTTCACCCTGAGGAGGTGCCTCCCTTTAGTGGTGAAGTGGGTTTCTGGAAGATAGAAGGGTCCAGTTTTGTCATCCTTTCTGCTAACCTGTGCCTCTTGATGGATAAGTTAAGATCACTAATATTTAAGGTTATTACTGTGAAGTTTGAATTAATTCCTGCCTTGATGACGTGTTTTATGCAGTTTGGTGCTTTCTTGTGTTTTGTGCTATTTTGAGCCTGGTAAATTTTTGTTATTGTGATCTTCTTGTTGGCTCTTGAGATTGGTTGTTTGACTGTTTTGTGTGGCATATTCTTTCAAGTATCCTCTGTAGGTTTGGCTTTGTGTTCATATAGTCATAGAGTTGACATTTTTCATGGAAAGTTTCTCTTTCACCATCTTTTATGAGTGATACTTTTGCTAGGTAGAGTAGCTTGGGTTTCAAAGCCATAGTTTTCCAGACTTTGAAGTGTTCCATTCTAGGCCCTTTTGGCTTTCAGTGCTTACATTGAGAAATCTGATGTAATTCTGATGGGATTGTCTTTATATGTCATGAATTATTTCTCTCTTGCTCTTTTTAACACTCTCTCTTTGTTTAGGTTGTTAAAAGTTTTAACTATGATGGGTCTTGAAGAGTTCATCCTTTGGTCCTGTCTGTTTGGTGTTCTTTGGTCTACTTGTCTACTTGTGTCTGGATAGGCCTCTGTTTATAGAGATTGGGAATATTTTCTTCAATAATTTTGTTGAATACATTCTCCATGTCTCTGACATAGATTTTCTCCTCTTCTGGTATACCCATGATCCAATTTTTTTTTCATTTTAGGGTGTCCCACAGTTCCTTCATATTCTGTTCACTTGATTTTTTGCACTTAGCAAAGTTTTTGGCCTCCCAATCAATTTCTTCTGTCTTATCTTTCAGGTCAGAGGCTCTGTCTTCCACATGAGTACCTCTGTTGGTAGATGGTTCTAGAGAGTTTTTATAATTTCTATTTGATTTTTGTTTTCTGTTGTGACATTTGGCATAGTGTCCATCTCTTTTTTGAGGTATAATTTCAATTTGAGTTCTGATTTTCTTGATGCTTCCTGTAGTTCATTTTTACATTTGGTCAAGTCTTTATTAAGCTTAGTCAACCAGTTGTTAAGATCTTCCATTTCTTGACTTACCTTCAGTTTATTCATATCTCTTTGGAGTGTTCTAACATGTTCTTCAATCAAGTTAAGCCTACTGTCAAAAGCTGAACAGTCTAGGAGATGATACTATTTATTTTACTGATACAATTTTTGGTTCTTTGATAGTTTGCTTCCAGTTTAGTGATATTTTTGATCAGGTTCTCATTGGTTGCTGTGTTTTCATTCTGGGAATGGATTTCTATTGATTTCTCTATGATTTCATTGGAGGTTGCCATAGTAGGACTAGGCATCCTTGGTGGAGATCTCTGTCTTTTGACTTTTGTTGGCTTTTTTGTGTTGTTGTCTTCCAATTTTAGGAAGACTCTCTATTTTATTGAAGAGGAAGCAAGTTTTTGACCTTTGGCCCACATAACCTCTTACTCAGGTGAACAGGGATGTTGGCACCCAGTGGCCAGTCAGGATTCCAGAGCAAAAGGCCTAAATCCACAGCTCCCATAAGGACCAGGCCTTCCCAAACAAGGCACAATAGGAGCTACCAGGACCAGGGGACTGGGAGGAGCAAGGGAACAGGGATCTGGCCTACTTCATGTAATGCCCTCTAGATACATATCAGCTCAGGGAAACCAGACCAGGGAGGTGGGAGGAGTCCAGAAGCAGGGTTTTAGCCTGGTCACTCTAGACCTCTGTACCCACCCACACACTGTCTGAGAAAGGAACTCAGACTGAGGAGGTGGGAGAGGCTGGGAAGCTGAGGTCTGGCCTACTCACTCCAGACCACTGTGCCTGCCCACACACTGTCTGCACAAGGAACGCACAGTCAGCCATATAACATTTTAGATGAATTTAAACTGTTAGAATATTGGGCTGGAGAGATTGCTTAGTGGTGAAGGTGCTTGCTTGTATAGCCTATGAATGCATGTCTTAATCTCCAGGTCCCACATAGCCAGATACAAAGTGAAACAAAGTTGTAATGTTACACATACATATAAGGGGGTGCACATGTCTGGATTTCACTCACAGTGACTAAAAATTCCCAACATGCTCTTTCTCTCTCGCTCTCTCTCTTTCTCTTTTCTCTATCTCAAAAATAAAATAATAAAAAATAAAATATTAGAATATAAGTATAAGCTCAATAGCTTAAAAACATAATATGTTTTGGCATTTATTAATGAAAATGTGCTAAGTTATGTCACTATTGGATATAAAATTTGATTGAAATACTTTTTTAATTAAAGATAAAAATATTAAGTGTTGAATTACATTGGAAAATTGAGGAGTTAAATATTTCCATTCTTGTAAATAACAAAATAGAAAAGCATTTTTTTTTTGCTAGAAGAAATAAATTCAGATGTGATCCCAACCTTTTGACATGATTGAAAATACAAATTTTATAGGAACTATATTTGAAAGGACAAATTGCTCCTTATATTTGAAAATTATATATCCTGAATTAACTCATTTAAATTTAAAATTATGGGCTGATGAGATGGCTTAGCAGTTAAAATGCTTGTGTTTAAAGCCAAATGACCCAAGCTCAATTCCCTAGGACCCATATAAGCCAGAGCACAAGGTGGCACATTTGTCTTGAGTTTGTTTGCAGTGACCAGAGGCCCCTGGCACACTCATTCTATCTCTCTATATCTGCCTCTTTCTTTCTCTTTTCTTTCTTTCTCTCTCTCAAATCAATAAAATATAAATTAAATTTAAAATTCTATATTTTTTTGCATCTAGTTCTTGTTAGCAATAAAATTTCTTCAACAAATACATGTTATTCTCCATGCTCTAAGAGTCATTGAAGATCCAGTAATGGTTTTGCTTGCATTTTCCCAAATGAGTTGAAAATTAATGTTCACACAAAGACATGTACATAACTATCCATAAACATAATTACCCACATTTGGAGGACAAGTAATTTTGTTCTTTAACAGGACAGTCATAAACATACAGTGGCATGTGTGCATGCACACACACATACACACACACACACATGCACACACATACACACACCTTGTACTAGAGGATGTTACTTAGACAAAAAAAAGGTTTTTTCAACTATAAAAGGCATTGAAGAATTTTATGGATGTATTTCTAAGTCAAAGATGCAAGTCTGAAAGAGTATGGTTCCATTTGTAAGGTATTCTGGCTAAGGAAAACTAATAATACAGTACAATTATCAGTGGTTGCCAGGAGTTGGAGAGTGGTGATGGAAATGGATGACTATGTGGAGAACATGGAATTTTTAAGACATCAAAATAAATTATATTGTATGACAAGTCATGGTAGATGCAAAATGCAATGCACTTGGCAAAGCTTTGGAATTACTCAAATCAAAGACTGAACCTGACTGGAAATTATAGGTGTGAATTAATATTAGTTACTAAAATTGGTTCATTTGTAACAAAGGCATCATACCAGCACAAGATGGGGAAAATTTGTATGGGAAGGATATTGTACTTTCTGTTCAATTTTTATTTATGTATTTATTTAAGAAACTAACAAAGGCAAAGAGAGAGAGAGAGAGAGAGAATGGGCACGCCAGGGCCTACAGCCACTGCAAACTCCAGGTGTGTGCACCACCTTGTGCATCTGGCTTATGTGGGTCCTGAGGAGTCCAACCAGGGTCCTTTGGCTTTGCAGGCAACTGCTTTAACCACTAAGTAATCTCTCCCACCCCCTCTGTTCAATTTTTGTAAACTAAAACTAATTACAAATGAATATGATACATTGTAAAATTTAAATATCAATACATGAAGGCCTATAGAAAAGTTGAGACCTTAAGGAAGGGTAAAGACGATTATCTGATCTATATTCTCAAGTAGATGAACTAGTTAATTCATGTAATCAAGAAATATTCTTTTAAATAATAAATATAATTAGGTACATAAATCTAAACAAAAATACAGATATATAAACAAAGGTGAAAGACAAGTCTGCACTTCAACTAGCTTTATGCAACTAAATAATTTTATACAGCTTTGCTATAGTTTCACATTTGCTGGCTTGGTAAAAGTGTTCTCATAAACTTGTTCTTATATAAATTTATTCTTTGCCCACTACTGGAATAAAGAGAGATTTCTGTAGGCTGGGGTTGTTCATTCTTTTTTTTTTCTCTGAGAAATGTGACAGTTTCTACAATATGCATAAACTAGTGCAGACTAATTCTCATTTCCCTTGCATTATACTCCATAGATTCGATAGCATCCCCTTGAACTTGTGAGGTACACTGTAAGCAGCTGTCAGAAAAACCCTTGCTAGCACTTTTTTCTCATGTAATCTTTCTTGGGTTTTGAGAGCATAGTGCATACATGGTGAGATAGCTTTTATCAATCACAAAAGAAAGCTTATAATATGATTCATATTTTAAAAACATTTCATCCCTGAATGCTTATTTTTCCTATGCTGAAAGAATGTCAGCACCTGTACAAGTATATTATCTCCCTATTTTCTAATCAAAACAACCCAGGGTAGGAGACAGTGGGAGCTATTTAAAACAATGAATATCACTGTAATGCATTTCAGTTGAATCATTTGCTAGATGCAGAAAACAAAAAAAAAAAGGTCATTTCAGTGAAATCTGAACTTGTGTAATAGACATGCATCTTTATATCCCACACACTGTTAATCATTGATGGGACAACATCGTGCCTGGAGCCAACTGACAGGAATTTTAACCTGATTAAATGTCCCAGTATGCCTTAATACCATTAAATGGAATTTTTATGGCCAGTTCTGCACGCATATTATTAATAGAGTGCCATCAAGAAAACCACAGACACGCATAATAGCTCATCAATTTGCAACTAAGCACTTTTGACCTTGAAAAATCAGCTGTCTTTCAGATTAATGTAGTTACATTTTAGGCAGAAAAAAATGGTCATAAAATTATCATGCTTATTTTTGTAACATGTCAGGATGAGAATTAGGACTGAGGGCTTTGCTGATGGCTTCTTATTGATATTGCTGCCAACCTCTGACATTTGAGTTAGGAACTCTGAGACCTCATCCTAATAAAAATCCCACTTACATATTAAAATTTCAACTAAAGTGATAAATATTATCTACTGCAAGATGGGGGTGTACAAAATACAATCCCACTGATGGCCATATTTCTTAGAAAACAAAGAAAAAATTACCAGATTCTTTCCTCTTTCATGTGCACATCAGTTTCTATTGGCATAGTAATAAAAACCATGATTAAAAGAAAAGTCCACCAGGAGCATAGCAAGGTCCTCCCTCCCTGTCAATGATCAAAATAAGTAAGACATTTAAAAGGATAGGAATGGTCGCAGAAATGAATTGAAAAATAGTGGAAATTATCTTTAATTCAAGAGGCAATCTAGAAATAAGTATGCAATGTTAAATACATTCAGTGATTTTTTTTCCTAGAGTAATATTTTTACAGCTAATGCAAATTCAATCATTTCAGAAGCCACAAAATGAAATTTTGTAACCCAACCATTTAATGCAGAACATCTAGAACTAAATTTATACTACCTGGCCATCAAAATACTATTTATCTTTGTATTACATTAATGAGTTTAAATAAGAAAAGACTACAAGATATTCTTTAGAATAGAGAATTTCCAGGTGCTTGCTAGGCCACAAGTGAGCTAGGCTCTGTGAGATAGTCCTGCAGTCTGACCCATTGGAATGATTGACCTAAAGATAAAATGCAGAGCTATCTGACAGTTTGAAGTATCTTCTTAGTGTCTAATATTCCTAGTTGAGTTTTTTTTTTTAAGTTCAAAAAGATTTTATTGTAGCTTAGGGCTTTAAGGAGGGAGATATTTAAGAGAGAAGGAACTTAAGGGATGGAAGGAAGGATATTGTTCTTGCCCAAGAAGGCAAGGTGGGGTTTGAGAAGCCTAGGTGAGTTTATCTCATATATTTTGTGAGCTCTGCAGTCAACTTTCTACTTATTTTGAAACTAGTTAGTAAAGTAAGACATGCAGTGACACAATTAAAATTATATATAGTTGGAATTTATTGTATTTTATTTAAAATCAATATATTTTAAAGTTACTAAAAATAAAGATTATTCTAACACATGATTTTTTTTTTATCTGTCCTATCCTGAAACAAGCCAACCACTACAACAGTCAAAAGCCAGGACATTGGAGATGAGACAAGGGTCACATCCTTGCTAAAACTGGCACAGGTAGTGTCTTTCCAAGGAGCTACAAAATTGAGATTGTCATGAAAAAAATAGTAGAGTGGTAATAAAAGAGTTCTGTGCTATTTTATGAAATTATGTGACCCAATCATTTAATGCATTAGTAAAATAAAGAGTTCTATAGTGTCTGACATGTCCTTGATTGCAGAAAGACTGCAAGTGGAGACTTCTGTACACAAGAGATTAAAGCAGAGAGAGGAGAGAGAGAGACCTGATGGTGATGGGGATGATGTAAGCCTCAGGGATAAAGCTCTGTTTAAATGGTTATCTGCCAGCTTTAACAAGGAATATTGACTTAAGAAGACACATGGGAAGCCATTTCTCACCACTGGAGGGATAATGGAAAATTCTACCAAATTAAATGAAAAGAAAGTCTTTGATACATCTTAAACAGTTAATAATTTATTGTCCTATACCAAATCTGTTATCAAAACTTGACAAGTCTGAAATGATACTTTAAATGAACTCACCCTGTCTAGAGAGTGATAGTACTGATATGTTCCACCACATCCATCTAAGCCCTGGTGGTTGCTACTGATAATTACAAGGACCTGGCTTCACCAGCTTTGGTAACTTGAATGAGCTTTCTCAACATAAGGGAAATTGTGCCAGAACTCTGACATGCAGAGGCTGATTATAAGAATCTTGCATGTGGTGAATCCTAGCTGGTTTTCCTGCCCAGTTCTTTCCTATTAGAAAGGAATTTTCTTTCTTGATAACCTAACATAGAAGTTAGAAAGTTTGAGTTTACTCTCTTGAATGCTTGGCTTCTATGTCCATTCTACTCCTTTCTCTGTTGCTACTCAAATTTCTTGAGAGCCGCCTGGTAGGTATTAAAATTTGTGCCTATAGACAGGCAGGGAAATACTACAAAATACGAGAAATTCTGCTTGAAACTTCACAAAGCTATACTTGCTAATCACCTCTTTCGGTTCGAAAAATTGTCCAACATTGTCACTGTAAGACTAACGAGAGTGGGAGATCTTTCTAGATGTATTTTGTTGTGGTTCCTCATCTCTATATAATCTGATACTAATTGCATAACATTATTTTCTATTTCAAGACATTCGTAAGTATTTCCAGATAATTTATTTTCTTGATTTTATAATATTATAATCTATTTCTTTTTATTTTAAACATCTGGCATTAATGACAGGATATATAACTCACAAATATTTCCACAGAAAATGAAACAATGAAACAACAATATTTCTAATCATATGAGAAAAATCAAAAATTATTTTTAAAACATGTTACTATATAAAAGTTAAAATATTTTCAGAAAAATAAATGATAAAATATTTAAAGGCCTAAAATTTAAAAGGCAAATGATTAAAAAATAAAAATATTTACATACAATGGATTAGTAATTTAGTACCCTTAATAAGGACTTTGTAAATGAAATGTTAACATAATATTAAGATCAGAAAAGCGGTACAATAAGATAAGTTTTGCCAGGTGTGGTGGCGTGTACCTTTAATCACAGCACTACTCAGGAGGCAGATGTAGGATGATCACTAT
This sequence comes from Dipus sagitta, assembly GCA_036346955.1. Classification (NCBI taxonomy): domain Eukaryota; kingdom Metazoa; phylum Chordata; class Mammalia; order Rodentia; family Dipodidae; genus Dipus; species Dipus sagitta. The sequence continues at coordinate 54,648,503 of CM070774.1, forward strand.
GGGTTCGAGGCCACCCTGAGACAACAGAATGAATATCAGGTCATTCCAGGCTAGAGTAAGACACTACCTCAAAAAACCAAATAAATAAATAAATAAAATGTTTAAGTTACATACTAATTATGAACTTCAACAACTCAAACCATGGTTCTGTATGATGGCCTATACTAAGTAGTCCTAAATGGATCAGTTTCTTCACTAATAAAGAGGAAAAGCTGATAAAATAAGTGAGTTTTGTTTGGCTAATGCTTTGTAATATGATAAAAATGTTAAAAAATCATTTCAAGGTAATAAATGAAGTTATATTAGTAATGGTATTGATGTTTTTGTCAAAGCTAAATGTGCAAGTTATCACATTCTCATTTGCATTTAACTTTTAGCTGAACAAATCACTATAATTTTATTATGAAGGTTATTATTTTCAATTTAAGCAAGTATTTTAAACATTTTCCCTATGTGACTATAAAAATTTGCAACCGCTTATAATTTTTATTACCTTTGAGAATACAACATCATTTTATCAAGTTCTGATAGACAATCTTCAAATCTAAAGTAAACATTTAATTGCTTATTTAAATAAAGCTTTGGAAATTTATATTCTCCAAATGCTTTATAATTAAATATGAATGTTGTACTCCAAATGCTCATGGTTTGATTGATTTTCCTTCCTCTTCTCCTCATGCACACAGGAAAGCATGCATATGTGCACACACTTTTATATTGGATTCAAGAACACTATAGAAAACATGGCTGAGCTCAGAATATTTGGTATATCTTAGCTGATCTTTAGAGATTTATATGTGTGGACATATTGTGGTGATCCACCCACATTTTCTAATTTCCTCAGCTGCAGAAGCATAAACTGCTAATAGCTCAACTCTGATTCACTGTGTCCTCATTCAAGTCTGTTCTTTCCAAGGGCACGTTGCCCTCACTAGCCAGTAAAGCTAAAATACAAGCCTAGTTTCTTTCCATCAACAAGGGGTATCTATGAAAGGCCTGGTGACTTTAGGAGTACCCAACTGACCTGTGGTATCTTTGAGTCAGCTGAGCCCCTCATACCACTGCACTGTAGCTGGCTTCATTTCTGTCCATTCCACTCCCTCTTATTTCCTTACAGGTTTGTGGCAGAAATCACACTGCCAGGTTTGCTATAACCGCATCTTACTTTAAATGTTCATCTCCTGATAACCTTTATGTGGAACAGTGAGTGTCTTTTCTAAAGTAATATGAAGAAGTTTTTAACCTACATTTTGCCTTCCATGAGGTAGTTTAAAAAATTCTTTATACTGAATAACATGAAAAACTACCTACAATCTTCAGTTGTGAAGGAATCATGCATTTCCTGGAGGCAACTCAGGAAGAAAGTTGTATAGAACCTCATGAGTGAGCGAAAAGAAAATCATCTACTCAGCTTAATGCTTAGGACCAAATGGTTCCTGTCCAGAGCTGACAGAAAGAAAAGAATAGTCAGTGAGCCTCTGTCCCTATTATCAAATACACAGCCAGATGAGCTATGAGTCTATTAGTTCCCAGATTCATTAAGGTCAACTCAGGTTACCATTCAGGAAGAGGATATAATGGAAAATCATGCTGCTACAGCAATATTAATGATTCATTAGGCGACATTCTACCCTCTGGATGTTCGTGAAATAATCCAAATCCAAAGTGTCACAGCAGCTACACCAAAGCCATGACATAATAAAATAGAAGAAATATTATGTCAATTCATACCAATGTACCATTCAGTTCATGTGCATTTTTCTATCAGTGGTGCTAAAGATGAGCATAGATTTTTGAAAAGTAAAATTTACAGGTAATGGTCGATTATATACCTAGTTGTTATAAATCAACCTAAAGTGTTTATTTCATTTCCATTTCCAGTTTCTGGTCATAAAACCCTGTGTATTTATGCTTCCTATGAGAAAATACCTCAATTATGTTGCCCTAAGGTCTTCCTTTGAATTAAAATTGTTATACATTTCAGTGTATAGCCTTGGTTATTATCCTACTAGGCATAGCTATTGAGAATAGTGATGACAAGGATCACCTTTTATGCAATGTTGACAATGTGTCATGTGCTATCCTAGGTTCCTTATGTACTTAAACACATCCTTTAACTATTCCAATTTTAGTACATGGAAATTGAGGCCAAGAGGGCTTTGGTGAGATGCTACAATAAGGCAGATAGTATCTAATATAAGATTCTATAGAAGACATTCTTACTCCAGATTTTTGGTTGCTGGGACAATTTTTTTTTCTTTTTACTTCAGCATTGGAAAGTCAAATATAAAATATAAAATTTCCAAGAATAAAATAACCTAGGCTAAATGCAAAACAATCTAACTAATAGATTGTTCATGCTGCAGATAAACAACGAATGTAGACATCTTTGGGGTAAGGATTCCAGGAGGTGAATTTTTATCTCAATATTAGATGAAGATAAGGGGTAAAAAATTAAATATAAAAGTATAATGATGAAGAAAACACTTTGTGAAACATTGGAAGTATATGTCATCATATGGCATTTAGAAATAGATAAGTCATTGGTATGAGTAGAATTAAGAGGCTTGCTGAGCTGCACTGTGAGCCATGTAAATATCAGTTATTTTTTCTAGGGCCTTTCATAGCACATAGCCTGATCTAACCCTATGGAAAATCTCTATGCTTGTCAAAAGGCCTACCTATTAAGTTGCCAAGTTTCTATGCCTCTAGAAATTTTATATCAGAAGTTCAGACATTAGATCCAGACACTATAGTAGTTATGATAGACATTTAAATATTTAGTGACTATAGTGATTGTGTACTACCCCTCTCTTCGCTAAATTAGGATAACAAAATGTGCCATGTTTTCCAAAGAAGAATTTAATGGAGGGTGAACATGAGAAAGCAGAGAGAAGCTAAGAAAATAAAAGGACTGAAATATTCAGAAACTATTAACCACAGCACATACTGAAGGCTAGAAACAACTCATGTTTGAGGTGGATATAATAGCTAAGCATCTCAGGTAGAGAGCCAGAGGTAACAGCAGGGTCTCCTGGGGAGCATGCTGAAGAAAGGCCCTTTATGGATGTTCCATAGCATTGTTACTGACCACAGGTGCCACTGCATGACTGTACCTGGGACTGTCAATGGAGGGTGGAATTTTTTGCTGGGAGATTCAGAGTTAAGTCTGAGACAAAAGTCGAGCTCTGTTCTGTATTTTCTGTTACTGATAGAATTAATATCTGCAATACTGCTTAAGAGACATTCAGGGCAGATGATGTGATATAGCTTAGGTATGGCCACTAATTCCACATAAAAAGACTCTGCTCCCTTAATTCTGACTTAGAACCTAGTATCAATCTCTTCTTAGGCAAAGCCTAAAGTCAGTAGCAAAGAGGTTTGGGGTTTCAGAGCTCTAAGCAGCATATAATGATGAGAACAGGTGGTGGAAAGAAGCAAATATAAATGGAAAGAGAAGGTACTTCAGTGTGTGTATGAGTACTCCTAACACTACTACCATGGGAAGGATGTATGTGTGTCATGTTTCCACCAACTGTTCTCAAAAGAGGTTCATGGATTTTCATGATTGTGGCACTAAGAAAATACATTTCAAATGACTTTGTAACTAATAGTTACTTGGTTGGTGGGAAGGGCCAGGATGCGATTCTTATTTTGGAGATGGGCAGAAACTGCTCATGGGAATCAAACAGGTAAGAGTGTGTTGCACACGAGATATGTGTTACAAGTGGGAATAGAAAAATTAGTGAATGAAACTGAGTGAACCAAGGAAACCCTTCACAGCTGTTATGGCATGAAAAAGGAAGGTCCACAGTGCTCGGCTCCTACCACATGGCTACTGATCATGTCAATAAACTAAAATGACAATGACAGGGAAAAATACAGGGTAAATGACAACAGAAAAACACAAGAAAGGAACTGATGGTTCTGTGATCATCTTTTTAAAAAAGATGTTGGAGAGTGCCATTTTTTTTGCCTAGATTTTTACTAATTTTTTGTTTGTTTGTTTTTCTTTCAATTTGGGTTTCCTGCTATTCTTCTTCAAACTCTTCTGCTTCATTCCCATAAGAGGTAGGGGAAAAGAGGAGGTTCATGGAATTTGTGCACTGTAATAATTAATATTGGTTAATTCTTTGGAAGTGTTTATAATTATTACTTTATGTATGTGTAAGGACATTATAGACTTCTTCTTAGTAAAATAGTTAGCATATACAAAAGCATAAGCATTCCTGTTATGATACTATTAGACATAGTTTTCATCTATATTAGTAATAGTTAAGATTTTGATTCAATAATTTTGTGTGTGGGTGTGTGTGTGGTGTATGTGGTATATGCACGTGTATGTGACCTTGTGAGAGTGCTCCATGCATGCAACTGTGATTGGGGGCAGGGAGGAGATGGGAGGGGGTTCCCACCTGAAGTGCCCAAAGAAAAAGTTCAGATGCTCTTCTTTGTAGCTCTTCCACCTGTTCTTATTCGAGCCAGAGTTTCTTACTACAGCCTATCAGAACTTGCTGTATTTTGTGAGCCCAGGAGATTTTGTGGTCTCTGCTCCCTTCTGGGAGACTGGGATAGAGGTGTGCTTGGCCATGCCAACATATTTGCATGGGATCTGGAGATTTGAACCCTGGTAGTTTCAGGCTCCTTCAGGCACTCATGCTTATACAGGAAATTCATTTAACTACTGAGCCATCTCTCAAACCTTATTCATTAATTTTCATAAAATTTTACCTTTAATAATATTACAATGTAACCTAGATGTTCACAAATTTTGCCCTCAGACCATCAGCTATTTATGAGTAAACTGGAGCTACCATCTCAAGGGACTTTATTTTAAAAGCAATGAAGTACAGAAAAATGAAGCTTTACACATCTCACTATAGCTTGGTGTATCTTTTCTAGTAGATCCAAGCATAGGACCCTGCATTAATGACCTAGATTTGCCCCCCTTTGCATCTGCAGCTTACAAGGACAACGTTATTATAGCATTTTGATGTGCACAAGACATTCCTCATAAGGATTTGAAATGTCTTTTATGAGCTAGTAACTTTATTTTATTTCAAAGAGATACAGGTCTGCAGGAAGGGGACTTATAGATATATGTGTTATCACATATATGGAATTAGCACATATATTTCATATTTGGTGCAGACATTATTTTAACCATTTTTCACTTAGTTTTCCTTTTTTCCTGTTCTCTCAGCCATCTTTATCAATAATTTCACCTGGGTCCTTTGGCTTTGTAGGCAAATGCCTTAACCACTAAGCCATCCCTGCAGCTCATCTCCTATATTCTTTATCCGTTTGTCCTTTGATAGACATTCACTGATAAACACATGTGTTAAGAGAGCCATTATCATAGTAAGGGTTCATATACAATAATATAAAATCTAAGAAAACACCCATGACTCAAATAAGTTATAATCAACTGTATTAAATATGTATAATATTTCTGCATGTATCTATAAAATCACTTAAGCAATTTCCTCTGGATTGCATGAATACTGTTCCTATCTTTACAAATGCTACAGTAAATATGCTTATGAATATATTCTTGCTAGTTCTGATTTTAATTCTAAGAGAGAAATTTCCCTATAACCAAAATCAGTACAATGAAATAAAATGGTATTTTAATTTTAATAGATATTTCCAGATTTGTCTCCAGAAGGCTGATAACAATTCACATTCATCATTGATAAATGAGCATATTATTTTAAACTTAATATCTCTAGCAATAAGATTTAGAGCTATTTTGAATCTATAATTTATAAGTGGGGATAGTATACCTTCATGTTATTTCAATTTTAACTTTAGTGACTACTAGTGAATTTGATCCTCATTCACATTTTATTGGGTAATATGGCTTATACTTATATAAATAATAACTTTATTATTCATTTTTGATACTCATAATGCACATTGTGAAGTTTTATAGCATTTTAGGGAACATCGATTTGCAATGTTTGCAAGTTACTTTGTGATGGTACCAACACCCAACATATCCATGCAAAATTAACTTAAAAATGTGTCATTCTCTTGGTAAATGTAATACCAAGAGATACATATACATATATACATACATATACTGTGTATATGAATGATTTATATAATCTAATATGTAGTTGTTTTTTCACAGCATTTCCAGTGTGACCTTATCCTAGATATTGATCCATTAGTTATTATGGATCAATATTGTTATCAGATAAAATAATGGAGTCAAATTTGATCTTTTTATTATGGTTAATCATATATGGCAAGTATGCTCATATGCACATACATTATACATGAGAGCAGAGAGAGACCTGATGTGGATGGAAGATGTCTAAAATGGACAAATGGGATGTAAAAAGACAGAATTTTGCAAGATTTCTGTCATGTGTAATATAGATTTGTATATACACACATGTTTATTTCACTTAAATATGCCATGATCAAAGAAGAAAGGAAGAGAAGTATTTTAGTGTAAGGAAGAGGACCAGTGAAAGAGAGAGAAGGGAGTCTGGGAAGAATAGTGGGCTAGGGGGAATATGAGCAAAGTGCAATGATACATAAGCATAAATATGTAATGAAATCCCTTACTTTGAAGGCTAAATTAAAAAATTCATGAAAATTAAAATAAAATATTCAAGGTTTAACAAACAGTATTATCTACAGAACTGAACAACAGATTAAGTCCTAATATTTTACATATGATATAGTATATTTTACAGCTCTCTAGAATTTATTAACTAACATAATTATAGAGCATTAACTGATACTGGAAGTGGGATGTTTCTTTCCACAAGTAAATACATGCATCCAAGAATATCTTCTGCATATGTGAATGTTTTTGTGTGTGTAGATATAATTGTCTTGAGTATTGTTTTATGCATGTATTTTTAAACCTACCTCACTATTTTGTCCAATTTTATAATAATTCCTACTGAGAGTCTAATTGTAATTTTGCTATTTATAGGGAATGTAAATGTTTTGTAAACAGTATATGCATGTATATGCAAATGTTTCCATTTTTGGTAGTGAGTTCTCCACCTAAATGCCATTCTATTTATTTAGAAATTATTCGTGATTGCCAAGAATTTATATTTTATGTACTGATGTAAACATTATTTCTTCCATGAAATGCAAGCTCATTAATTGATAAATTGACTCTCATCATTACATTATTTATTCTAGCTAATCCAAGGTATTATTTCTTCCATCTTTTCCTTAATTTAATTTGGAAGATTTATTGTACTCCCACATTCTATTAATGTTAAAATGCCTGTATATGTTCCTGTGCTTAGACAAATATTCCTCTGTTGTTATTTTAAAACAATATCCTAACTAAATATACCACCAAAATCCACCACCCTCCCACCCAATCCTCTATTTCCTCTACCTCTAGTTTACCAAAACTGATAGATAATTTAGAATATTTTTACACACCTGTTTTCTGGATACACATGTCTACCCCTCCTACTACTGATATTTTTGGCATAATTTCACTTTTACCTGTATAGCCAGTACTAATCAAGCAATTGCAGACAATTAGCCATTACTTATTTTCTTTCTATTCTACACAAATTATGAATTGTTGCTTGTATTTTATTTTTTGTTGGAATCTTTATTTTTAATTTTCTTTTCCAAGTGTCCAAAACTCTTGAACATTTTCCAATGTTATAATTCCATAAGGAGAGGTGGCAAGTTATCTCTATCCTGGCTCTGACCTATGTGGCTTAGTATCTCTCGGTCCACAATCAGCAGACACAATCCTGCTTACTTAAGTTAGAAGAAAAAGTTCTCTTCCTCCTTGGAATTTAAATTTTTTAAATTCTTAAATAATCATTTCTATAAAACTTCTTTTACTAAATATTATCCATACTATCAACTGTAGAATTCATTATTTCTTGCTTGGTTATTGACACCATTTTCGTATGTAGAACCATAATTATTTGTAAGTAAAATAATGTAACATTTTATTTTGACTATGTAAATAAGTTACATATATATGCACATATATACTTAGCTCTTATTAATTTATATTTAATCTTTAAAACAATATACAATATATTCTGTCTTGTATATTAATGAAATAGTTGGAGTTGATAGAAGCATAAAGCAAAATTGTAATGAACATGAAGCACTACCTGGCTTGGATTTAGCTCTCAATAAATGATAGAAGTTACTAATATTAGTTTAAATCATAATGAAATTGGATAAATCCAATTCTACAGATTTAACACCATAGTAAAAGACCATATTTAATTCTTAAATATTATTGAACTATGATTGTGTGTCAGTCATAGTGACATATTCTATAAAAATTCTATTTGAAAGGGATATTAACATAGAATTTTTGTTTTCAAGAGTTTGATTTCAATTGTAGAAGCCTCCAAATCATAATGAACTAAATAATAACAATATTTTGTGGTTTAGCACAGATTATATGTACTTCCAAGCAAAGTATTTTTGTCTAAATGTGTGTGCTGCTGAGAGCAACCTTACATTATCACAGGTACTAACTATTATTACATTTCCTTTACGAGTGAATCAACTGAGAGGAAAAAATACTAACATTTCACCAATATACATAATGTATACATAATTGACTGCATATCAGACCTCTGGGCTTAGAAATATATCTCTAGATTTCATACAACTCACACAAACCACTTGATAGAAGCTAAGTCTTAGAGAATTATAGGAATGACAAAACATGACCTAGTTAAAAGTTGCACAGCTGACTTCTTCATGCATTATAGCCCTGTTTAGTGAAAACAGTTAACTGAATTATTCCATGGAGGTACATCATGGTTTTGGAGATGCTTTGACTTAACACTGCATTCAAAAACCTGAGCATAGCGGGGTGAATTTAGAGGAATATTCTAACACTATATTTATTCTAGTTTATTTGAAGTAAATTGAAGACCACGATATCTGATAATATGTTTAATGAAGCTGTCCATTGGGATTTTTTTCTTTGCTATACTTGCAGCACTGAAAATATTTCTGATAATGTCTCTGAATAACTAAGTTTAAGATAAGACTTTCTAAATGGTATCATATCTAAAAAATTTTAACATGAAATGGTAGTTCCAAACAATGGTACAATTACCCACTTATATCATATTCACATGATGGTGTCTGCTTAACGGTAATATACAATGAGGAGCTATCTTCCAGGTGAGTCAAGAATCCTCAGAAGTATTATATTGAATCATTTCTAAGTGTGTGTGGAAAAATTGAATTCCAATAGATTTTATGACATAACTGCTTCATAAAAAGAATATATATTAGTGGAGTATGATTTTCTATGAAATGTTTGCTTGGCATAAGGCTTTAGTTTCCATATTTAAAATAAAAGTTAAAAATGCAGGGGTTTTTGTACTCTCCATATTTTCCATATAGCTAACAAATATCTACCATATCTATTTCTTTTAATAGTCACATTTATCCTATTTGGTGTTGAATGTGTTGTGATTTAAATATGATTGTCTCTCATAGGTGTATGTGCCTAAAATTTTGGTTCCCAGCTCCCATTGTTCTTATAACCCTTAGGAAGTGGAGTTTGCATGAGAAAGATAGTCACTGGGGAATTTAATAACCCTTCCCCACTGCCAGTCTTTTGTCTTCTTTCTCCAATGTGACAAGACACCTCAGCTTCTGCTACCATCCTTTCTCCACAAAAATGGAAAGAATCCTTTTTTAAACCCTAAATCAAAAGAAATTCTTTCTCCTTTAGGGTATTACCTACTACCAACAGCAAAAAGAGAGGTAACCAATAGTGTGTGTGTGTGTGTGTGTGTGTGTGTGTGTGTGTAACACTAAAAACATTTGGTAAGAATGTAGATTTCTAAATGACACAATTAAGATAGGTAAAATATTCCTCAGGAGGAACACTTGACAGGACTGGAATAGTTAGATTTTTTTTTTTTTTTTTTTTTTTTTTACAAATAGTGTAATAGACTCCACAAGACCTGAGAATCCGTGCATGTTCACTGTATTAAGCAAATGGATGTCTTTCTTTAGTACAAGTCTTCTAATTTTTCCATGTTTCCACAAGTGAAGATTGCTTACACTAATATTTTCTCTCCTCTTTTTGAAATACTGAAGACAAAACTATTAGGCTTCCTATGAGCAACCTATTTCAAATAGAGGCAACCATTTCTTATTCTAGAGAAAAAACTTCCTTTGTTGGGCTATGGCCAAATTATGCTGCCTTCCATAAGTAAATATAATAATATTAATATGCCAGCAGCAAGGCAGGGATATTCTTTCCTCCTCAGCTACGGTGGTGTATCTACACTAATACACTCACACAGCTGTACCAGGCCCTTCCCCTAACCAGTCATATGCTATTTGTCAGATGTGAGTGGGGCAGATTGCAGTCCACAGATGTGAATCAGAGCAGAGCAAAGAGCCCCGGCGTGGGAAGTCAGCCTTGACTCGGCACAATGTACTAATTAAGCAAGTGCTCTAGCTACACAGTCATATGCTATCTAATCAAACAACTGGACAGAAGGGAGCAAGGCAGCTGAGAAAAACCTCAGAGAATTTGTGTGAGAGAAATGATAATCTATTGACCTAGACTTTTGTAAAATATAATACTTAAGATGAAATCATCTGAGTCACAGTACAGACATCTCAGGTGAGCCACATGAACATCAGTATATTATAGATCATTTCTAATTAATTAAATCCTCTTAAGGTTTTAAATACTGTTAAGGAAATAAAGAGAAATCCTATAATGACACCAGTTCACTAAAAGAAAATACTTTATGATTATCTAATGCAATTATTGCTCTACTGAATACCTCCATATCTTTGAAAGCATACATTATTTTGATTTTAATGTAAATATGCCTGTTTAGATCTTCTTAGAGACCATTCCTAATAAGAGCTATTGTGACAAAAATAAAAGCATAGTAAGAAAAGATGTCTAGCGTACATCTGAATTTAAAAATATTTCATATTCTATTCCTCTCCTGGATTCTAATGTTTTAATGCCTCATTTGAGAATAGTAATGATCACTTATGTTAACCTATTTTCCAGGCACTATCCTAAAATATTTAATGCTCCTCAAAGACCTTCCATTTGTATTGGCATTATCACTTTGTTAACATAGATGCTGAAAAACAAACAATCTAGACAACTTGCCCATGATCATGGAGTGGCTTATTCTGTGAAGCTGAATGAAATTAAAGCAGTTTGCCTTTACCCTGTGTTTTTAACAACTATATTATGGCTTATTGTTAAAACAGTGTGTTACATTATTTTATGACTAAAGATGAAGCTTGTGTTTATTATGGTGGAAAAAAAAGATTCTTTGCGGAAATTTTCTTTGTAACAACCTGACTAGCCATTCTTCTCTTTTGTGTACAGTGACTCCTTCCCAGCTCATCCCACATTCCATAGCTACATTTAGTACCCTTGGTTTGAATGAACATTTCCTACAAGACAGTAATGCCTTAGAGGCTCATAGACTGAAACAAAATATTGCAGTTCTTCATGACTTATGTAGAAAGGAGACAACATATGTATGAATTTTACAAGTACATTATTCACCTTGAACTCACATATCTAATATAGCTACATTGTGAGTTTAATTTTATTTGATGGCTGAATAATTAAAATATTTATTTTAGATTCATTAATCTCACATACATTTTCAGCTGAGTAAAGCATGGAATTCTGGACAACGATTGTTGATAATTTCCATGCTTTGATCTAGAAGTCATAAAATCAATGCTTTAGTATTGTTAGAACATTAGAAATAAGTAAATGGTTTTATACGTGTTATTAGATGAGAAAGTAGAAATGTCCTAACAAAAGATCTACTTCCCACTTTTAAAAACACCCTGCTGAGCAATTACATAAAGGAAACTTAATAATGACATTACTATGAAATAAAATAAAATTATAGTTTGGGTCTAAAATATCAACTATAGGTTCCTGTTTTCAGTGTTTAGTCTCCAGCTGGTGGAAATATTTTGGGAGATGGTGGATATTTTAGCAGATATCATCTGGCTAGAGGTATTAGTTCCCTGGTGTGCTTCAGAAAATTATCCTTGATCATCCCCCAGTTCTGCTTTCTCTCCCTGTTTTCTCTCTACATGAGCTAACCCCATCCTTCATGCTCCTACTGCCATGATGTTCTTATCCAAGTGCATAGAGCCAAAAAACAAGAAAATGAGCCATCTGAAACCATGATTCAAGATAAACCTTTCTTCCCTTAAGCAGCTATTTCTGTCAGATGTTGGCCACAGTGATGGAAAATAATATCATAATAACACATAATAGAAATCAAAATGGTAAATAGAGAGGTATGTATGGGTCTTTAAATTTAAGATATTTTATTTTTATTTATTTATTTGAGAAAAAGAGATAGGTAAATAGAAAGAGAGGGAGAGAGAATGAGCATGCCAGGGCCTCCAGCTACTGCAAATGAACTCCAGATGTATGTGCTACCTTGTGCATCCGGTTTACATGGGTTCTGGGAATTGAACCTGAGTCCTTTGGTTTTGCAAGTAAGCGCCTTAACTGCTAAGCCATCCCTCAAGCCCTAAACTTTTTACTATAATACATACATTTAATGCAAGTGTTTGTGGACCTTTTCTCTTGGTGGCATACAGTAACACAAAAGTGGTACAAACTTGCTAGAAGAAGTGTGTTGCTGATGGCCTCTTCAAAACTGAAATGAGAAAGTTACTCATTCCAGAGCTGTCTGAAGATACCTACTTTGGAGTTAATTAATGTCATTATCTTAGCCACCAGGACACAGAATATTCTGGGAGAGATGGGTTGGCAGATCTGGGAATTGACTGCAGTGATTCAGAAAAGATATGGCTCATCTGAGGACAGTACAGAATGAACTTTACAGTAAAATGGTGACTACAAGAGGTCAGAATGTTTTGCCTATCCCCTTCGCAGAGTCTCTGTATTGAAAAATTCCCTAAGAGGATTTGCTATGGGACAGAAGGTGAAAAACCATGAAGTTGGATGTCCTAGTGATCAAAAGTGAAGGTTCTATTGACTAACACATCAATGTTCCTGTGGACCCTGTTCTGCTCAGACAAGATGTGCTGAGGTTCATAGTAAAAATGAAGCTGTCCTGAACACAGTGGTAGGAATGTCCCTTCAGAGCCCATGCCTGCCAGCATGAGCATCATGAAACACCGGGAAGGGATCACATTACCACTTCTATCTCAGATGAGAGGCAGCTCAGTGGAAATTCAAAGACACCTGCCATTTCCAAGAGAGTCCCCATAACATAACAGGCCTCCTTGGTACTTTACCTGGAGTCAGAATGTTCTCTGTAACTACGTTTATTAGGAGGGTCCTCAGAGGGATGGGGGCAGGGAGAGGGAACATAAGAATATAATTGGATGGAAATATAACCAATTTTCAATATGTTCAAAAATTAGTTTAAGAATAAAAAATGGGCTGGGGAGATGGCTTAGCCATTAAGAACTTGCCTGTGAAGCCTAAGGACCCTGGTTCAAGGCTGAAATTCCCCAGGACCCACGTTAGCCAGATGCACAAGGGGCGCACGCATCTGGATTTTGTTGCGCCCATTCTCTGTCTCTCTCTATCTGCCTCTTTCTCTCTGTCTGTCGCTCTCAAATAAATAAATAAATAATAAACAAAAAAATTTTTAAAAATGAAAAAATTCTTGTACAAAGACATAAAAATAGAGTTATGTGTGAAGATGGTTTGAGAGGTTCACACCTTCCAAATTACAAACACTATGTATGTGGCTTTTGTGTATATCATTACACTTTAGGAAAAAGTTTTTTTTTTAAATAATAAAATTAAAACAAACTGAATATCATAAAAATTGAAATACTAAATGCAAATTAAAATATATTCAAAAATAAAGGTAACCTCAAAATAATATGACACAGAGCTTCAGAAATTCAATAATGTTAAAAAAGAGAGAGAGAGATAAGTGTTAGAGAGATGACTCACCAGTTAAGGTCTCAAAGCCTGATGACCCAGATCCAGTTCCCCAGTAGCCATGTAAAGCCACATGCATAAGGTAGTATATGCGTCTGGAGTTTGTCTGCAGTGGCGAAGCACCCTAGCACATCCATTCTCTATCTGCCTCTTTTGTTTTCTCTCTCAAATAAATATGATTTTTTTAAGACTTGTCTAGCTGTTCTTTATTTATTTCTTTATTTGAGAGTGACAGACAGAGAGAGGAAGAGGGAAAGAGAGAGAGAGAGAATGGGCGCCCCAGGGCCTCCAGCCACTGCAAACGAATTCCAGACGTGTGCGCCCCCTTGTGCATCTGGCTAACATGGGTCCTGGGGAATCGAGCCTCGAACCAGGGGTCCTTAGGCTTCACAGCCAACCACTTAACCACTAAGCAATCTCTCCAGCCCATAAATATGATTTTTTAAGAGAGAGAACATAGAAATAAAGCATGCAATTTTGGGAAAGGGGACGGGAATAATTAAACCTGGAATCCCATATTAACAAACTTGAAAATCAGTTATAAATCTATGATGTTTTATGAAATATAAATGAACAACTTTTTCTGATATTTTTGCTCCATAACAAAACATTTCAAAAGGAAGTACCTTAAGACAATTATTTATTACTCACTAAAGTTTGTTCATGCAATGACTTGGAGCTAGATTCTGCGGCCTGATGTCACTTCATCACCTTCGTGAGCATGGTCACTCAGAAGCTGGGATTGTCTTAGAGGGTGTTCTACAGTGTCATTGGCATATCTGGGGCCCACTGGAGGGTGAGTAACAGGCTAAAATCTGTGGCCTGCCATCCATTAGTGTACCAAGCCAAGCTTCTTTATAAGGCTACTCAGATCTACAAGGACTTGTCAGGTTTTTCCTCTTGCTATATTTTGTGGCATCTCTTTGATCAATATAAGTCATAGGACCAAATACAGTGTTAATGCAAGGAGTCAACCTGGAGGCTACCTTTTTAAGAGAGAAATGAAAATACACCCCTTGCCATTTTATATACTTACAGTTTATCCTCTGACCACTATCCCTTACATTTTATTTTGTATTATTAATTTTTTTATTAATTAGTTTTGTGCTCAGTGAATACAGTCAAGTTGGTACATTGTTAGCCTCCTCGATGTCCTACCCCTCACCCCTGCCCCTCCTTGTTGAAGTATATGGGTCATGCATTGTGGAGTTAGCCCACAGTTATGGGTAGGAGGAAATGTCTCAGTGTATCATGAGCCAATGTGTGTCTCTGACATTCTTTCCACCCACTCTTCCACAAAATTTCCCTGAGCCATGTTGGGTTCATTTTGGGTCTGCTTCAGTGATGAGGTGTTGGGAGCCTCTGTGTCTCCCTGATATCTGATTTGGTAGGAGTTGATTGTTCTCTGTGTCGATCTCTTTCACCCTTGTGCTGGTACCAGGTTCACCAAGAAAACAACACCCTTGTTGTTTCACCAATTATTCTTAGTTTCAGCTGGGGCCCTTTTGAAGTATGATGGGGTGATTCTCTCCTTAGGATCTGTGTCTATCTGAAAAAGAGAAGCAGATTCTCCAATGGAGAGTAAAGTTAGCACTGGACAAATGGGATAACCATTATTTTTTTTTATAGAGAATTTAATAGGTGTAGACACTCTTGTAGCCCATGATTGGTGGTATCTTGATAATAGAGATCAGACTCATGTTTGGATATGGTTCTGACTTGTTTCCCAGCTCCAGCTCTGGGTCCCATTCCACTGAGCAGATCAGTTAGCCAAGTCAAGAGCAGTTGGGTTCCCACCATGGCTGTGCACCACTATTGCACTTGTGTGAGCATCACAACAGGTTATTTGCTGTTAAGTAGGTTAGACCATGAGTTGCTTGGACAGATATTTGTCATTTCCCCCAGTTGCCCATGTAGCACCTTCTGGCACTAGACACACTGACTGTATGGGGACTGACTCTCTTCCAGCTTCCAGCCATGTTACGTGTCAACCACATATGGTGTCTACAGCAATAGGGTCTTACCACTAACCTTTGGTGGGTCATCAAGTACTCTGACAGAAATCTGTCATTTTAGGAAACCTTGTAGGTCTCTCTGATCAAAAGCTTATTGTGGATGATAGCCACCTACTGGTACTGGGAGTTACAGGTCAGTGCCCACTAAGAGAAGGAAGAAAAAAGATAACTAATGTAAAAGAGTTAGAGAGAAGAGAGAGAGAGAGAGAGAGAGAGAGAGAGGCTGTAGAAGATTAAGGTCAGTCTTCATCATACCCTCTCCAGGGCCTTGTGACTCAGGTATTCCCTCTAAGGTCTGGGTGAAGGTTAAACCATTTGGTCTGCCTTTTAGGATGTAGAATTTTATGGTACCATTGCCTTTTGGGTCTAGATTTGTGTCCCCTAATCCCTCCCTTTCCCTCCCCTCCCTCCCCACTCACCCTATTGTCTAGTCCTTGAGATGCTTGCTGGGTATGTCAGCATCTTGGGTAGATTCAGGTTAGGTGCTGTAGATGAGTGAGACTATGCAGAAATTATCTTTCTGTGATTGGGCAAGTTCACTGAGAATGATCTGTTCCAGGTTCAACCATTTTTCTTCCCTTATATTTTAAATGTAATGTATACTTATTACTTCTCAAAACTATCCAATGCTTCACCCCATTCCTCAATCAGACTTAGTTTTGAAGTTGAGGATCTCATCTAAACTAGATGTGGATGGACCAATGCTCCTCAGAGCAATTATTTTGACACAACCAACAGGAGGACTAGGAGGAAAGTAATTGATGGAAGAGTTTCACTCACACATGCACCAAAAAGGCAAGGGACGCAGAGGATAAGGGCAAATCAGCATTCTGCTTCTAGTTCCCAGGAGTGTTCCCTAATCAACTCATCACTCTGGATATTTCATGATCATATGAGACCTTATCTATGAGACTTAGGGTGTCCAGGTTATCATTTTCATGGCTTAATTTTCATATTGTTTCAAAGTAGGTAAAGCTAGTAAGAGCATAGAACTATGAGGTGAAATGGCAGATAATTCCCCCTCTATATCAAGAGGCTGCCTTCACTGAAATCCAAAGCCTCTTCTTTTGGACTCCCTGTGATTTAGTCCATGGTGATATAATCCCTAGATAAATTTGTGGCTTACCTATGAATGTGCATAGGGTTCATCTTTACTGAAAAAGCTACATTCTTAAATTTTTAATATTATCCTCTCTCTACTTTGGAACGCAAACAAGAAAGCTATGGAATAAAGCCTGTGAAATTCTTTAAAACCTATGTTTAAATGAGAGTGTTAAGTGGTGTCTTAAATATTATTATAAATTGTAACAAGAAACTTACAGTTAAACCACTAGTGTTATTTTTGCAATTTACATTGAATGTTTTTTGCCTTGTGGAGGAATAAGAGAAACAACATAATTTTATATTTTAACTTCTTAAATTCTCTATATAAACTGGCTATTTTATTCTTTGGCTCATGTCTCTTTTATAATTCTCCATAAAGCTATGAAAGAAACCAACTGATGGTTTGAAAATTGTGCGAAGATCTCTTCTTAGCTATATCCCTTGCATTCACTTCATAATTTTTCTGTGTCCTATGTTACTAAAGACAGCTGTCTTATTAGCTTTTACAATTCACACATGACTTGCCCTCTCCCCTAACATCAATAACAAAGTCCTCATTGATATTTTAATTTCAAATAAGGGCTTACCCACTACCCTCTGCCCACAACCTGATGCCAGTATCAATAGCACATGGTTTAAGTTTTTATTTGTACAGTATTAGTCCTTTCTATGTGGTTTTCTGATATTTTATAAATAATTACCAATAAGAAAATACAGTGATGTTAAACAAATCATTTGTAATTTCTCATGCATTAAGCTGGCTTCACAGATGGGCCTGAAGCCAGCCTGAAATTGAAGACATGGATGCTCTTTCTAAGCACCTTCCACTTATTTCATATTATAATCCATACTTCTATCCTAAGGGTTTCTAAGTGGCAAGCCCAATGTGTTTTCTAAGCCTCTAATTCTGGCATGTCTACTTTTGTTACATTGCCCACATGAATGGGAAGTAAGAGAATTGCCACAAAGACCATTTATTAACAGTTATTAACAAGCTCAGATAAACACATTACCAAGATAAGAGCATGTACCATCAAGCATTCAAGCAAGACATTTAACATAGATTGCATGACATACATATGATTCATAAGAAATACATTTCTAGTATTCAAGGAAGAGATAAGTCATATGCTATTTCAAGTTTTCAAAATAAAGTATTTTATTTATAGAGCAAAATGGCTATCTATATAAATCATATGATGCAGGATTATGCTGCAAATATTCAAACCTAGGAAATCTAATAAAAAATTTACTTCAAATCAATATTACCCATGAGTATACACTTAAAAGATGAAAAGCCTCTAATCTCTGGCCCCCATGTTTCCTTACATGGCAAAAGGGGCTTGCAGATGTGATTAAGCACATAGGTCTCTAGGGGAGGAGAGTCTCCAGAATTTCCAAATCCTAGTAGGCCTAATCTCATCTACAGAAGTTCTATGAACAAGCACTTTTCTGACATATGGTCAGAGAAAGAAATATGACAACACAAAAAAAAGGCCTAAAAGATGTCATGCACCTGTTTGTGGCTTTGAAGTTAGAAAAAAGGACCACAAGCTAAGGGATGACAAATGGCAGAGACTGAAGTAGATAAGAAATAAGTTATCTTCAAGCAGCTCCATTGCATCTTCACTGAAATATCATCCTTATGTTCAACTCCCACCCCTTAAATGCACCAAAGAAAAGAGCTAGAAGTGTAATGATTGAGAAAGTAGGAAAATGAAGATGTTCAGTTGCATATGATATGTTCATTTGACAAACCTGGTGGGTGATGATGTTTCTGTTTGTGTGTGTGTCTGTGGAATGAAGAAGAGCATGAATGAAGTCAGTGGCTATGATACTATGTCAGGCTTTTGTGGTTGTTACACATACATACCTAAAAAAATACTTTAATTTTTTATTTTGGCTCTTAGTTTCAGAGGCTTCAGCCTATGTTCAGCCAGCTCCATTGATCTGAGCCTGAGTGAAGCAGAATCTTTTGGTAGCTGGAGCATACTAACAAGAGCTGTTTTCCATGTGGTAGTGAGGAATCTGAGAAAGAAATCTGAAAGGACAGAAGGTACACCCACAGTGACCTACCTTCTTTAAGTAGGCCCTCTACCTCTGAGATATGCTATCCTATTATGAATCTGCCAAGAGATTAACCCACTGGTTAGGTCTGAGCCCTCAGGATTTATTATTCCCTAACAATATGTCTGAGAGTATCCAAGCCTTTGTTATATGAAGCTCTAAAGGGATGTTTCTTATCCAAAGGGTAAAAGATACAACAATCATTCAAGTGTCTGTATCTCATCTTCATAAGAAGAAATACAAGGCAACAACATGGAGATGATATTGATGAAGGTGGTTTACAAGCAGCTATTTTCCAATGAGATAGACTGGGAAATTCAGAGTTGTATTTACAAAATTCAAAATCACCTGTTGCCATAGAAATATAAATTAAAACCAAAGGAATTTTACTTTATTCCAGCTCTCACCTTAAATCTTGGCCTTCCTAATGCTGGAATTGTAGACATGGACAATCATGCATGGTTGAAAGTATTATATGTTAAAATTTAAAAGGTATATTATGCTAATATGACATAAGATGCTTACAATGAAAATATTAATGAGGTAAATTGCATTTAAATTAAGATTTATGTTCATAAAAATTACTAATAAAATAATAAATGTTATTTAAATATTTGATGAAGATATTCAAAGTCCATAGTAGAATGAACAAATGAGATATATTTATATATTGGTAAATGTTAAATAAAAAAGAAGATGTTACTAAAACCTGAAATATTATAAATGCAAGATACAGATAGTTCTGAGAGAAAGAAATCATGTAGGAAAGAGTATACACTGTACAATTCTGTTTCAATGAAATTAAAACATAGTAAAAACAAACCCATGCTAATATAAATAAGATTAGTGTTCATCTTTGAATGAGCTAATAACTAATAAGAGTAAGTTATATACTTAGATGATGAAAAATCAATGCATTCATTATTTTCTTCAGATTATTCTTGTTGAAAGCACATTAGTGAGGTCATTATGCTTTTGATAGATTTCTAAACAGAAATAAAACTTTTAGCATATAAAAAAATTAGTTGGGTGTGGATGCAGCATTAAGAGACAGAGCCAGAGCCAGGTGATTGGACATGTGTTTGAGATCAGCCAGGGTTATAGAATAAGTTCCAATGCATCCTTGTACTAAACGGTGAGATCCTGTTGCAGTCAGGTTTGCATTGCTGGCAGAAATCACCTGACCAAGAGCAGCTTGTGTGAAACATGTTGTATTTTTTTTTATCATGATTAAACTTTATTTCTCAAGGTTTTGTCAATAATTTAAAATGATAAAGAGGGGTTGGTGGGATGCTCAGTAGGTAAAGTGTTTGCTGTGCATGCATGAGAACCTGAATTCAGAGTCCATGAACCCACATAAAATTCAGAGCATGCCTGTAATCTCAGAGCTAGTGAGGCAGAGACAACAGAATTCCTAGGGCTTGCTGGTTACCTCATCTAACCAAGTCTGTGATCTCTAATTTCAGTGCAGAACCCTGTCTCAAAAAGCAAGGTGAATGGGGCTGAAGTGATGTCTCAGTAGCTAAAGACACTTGCAAAGTCTGTCATTTATGCCCAATTTACCAGCTACCCATATAAAACACTGTGAGATGTATGCTTTTTTCTTTATTAGTTAGTTTTGTATTCAGCAAATACAGTCAGTTTCTTCAGGGGAAGCTCCATGAGGGCAGGGGAAAATGATGGTATGAGCAGAAGGTGGACATCACCTCCCGGCCAACATGAGGTAGACAACAGAAACAGGAGAGTGTACCAAACACTGTATGGTGACACTGGCTATAATATCTGTAAGCCCATACCCAACAATACATTGCCTCCAGGACAAGTTAATTCTCAAATTCCATCAGCTAGGAACCTAGCATTCAGAACACCTAAGTTTGTGGAGGCCACCTGAATTAAACCACCACATTCTGCCCCTGGCCCTCATAAACTGATAACCATACATGTAAAATGCAATGTATTCAGTCCAACTTTAAAAACCCCACAGATTTTATAAATCCTAATGGTGTCCAAACATCACCATAATCCAAGGTCTTTTAACTGAGCCATAATACAAAAAAATTACCCCCCCCAAAAAATCTATAATGGCACAGAATAAACATTCACACTGCAAAAGATGGTATTGGGCATAGCAAAGAAATATTCAACCAATACAAGATTTAAACAGGGCAAGCATCAAACTCTGTAGCTCCAGGTTCAACAACTTTAGTCAGTGGCAAATCTCCCAAGTCCAGTAACTCTAACTAGCAAAAAGTCTCTGGAGCTCCAATTCCACCCCTCCAGCTAGGCTACTCACAGTCCTGGAAAACTTCATTCGAGGCAGACAGCTCTCTGTAGCAGCCATCTCACGGTACCGGCATCTCCATTGTGTCTCCACTGCAACTCACAGTCCATCCTCATGGCTCCATCTGGTCTCCATGCAGACATCCAGCAAACTTGCTTCACATTACCCATGGCCATTTCCAAAACAAAGACCATGTTGCAAATTCAATGACCCGCTCTTTCCTGCATTTCTTATACGCTACAATACCAGGTGGAGTGCCAATTTGTTAATCCAGGCGGAGCAGACTTTGAAGAACAGGACACTCCTTGAGCTTTTAGGCCCATTCAAAAGAGTCTACATTCTTTCTGTTGTCCCAATGCAAGTCAGCTAGTCCAATCTCAATGATTGTAATCTCTCAATTGCAGCTGAACAGGAAGGAGTTTCACCCAAAGATTTCATTTTTTTCTGTGTCATATCCCTTTTCTCATACCAGTCCATTTCTATGTAGTGCAATGCTGCACACCTTCTCAGGACATGGCTATAACACCAAGCCTCTCATGCAAACTGCTTCTAGCTTGGTCTAGGCAAAACTCTTTTTCACCCTCACAAGCCAATCCTCACAGTCCATCAAATCCTTCCACATTCCTCTTGAAAATCAGCTTCAAAAGACCAAAGCCACACAGTCAGGTGTCTAGCAGCAACACCACTCTCAGTATCAACATTAGTGCTGCAGTCCGGTTCGCATTGCTGGCAGAAATCACCCGACCAAGAGAAATGTGTGGGGAAAAAGTTTTATTTTGGCTTACAGACTCAAGGGGAAGCTCCATGATGGCAGGAAAAAATGATGACATGAGCACAGGGTGGACATCACCCCCTGGACAACATCAAGTGGACAACAGGAACAGGAAAGTGTGCCAAACACTGGCAAGAGCACACTGGCTATAATACCCATAAGCTTGCCCCCAATAATACATTGCCTCAAGGAGGCATTAAGTCCAAATCTCCATCATCTGGGAACCTAGCTTTCAGAACACCTAAGTTTATGGAGGACACCTGAATCAAACCACCACAGACCCTATCTTAACAAATGATGATACCTTTCATAAATTTAAAATTATTTGTTTGATAGGACATGTGGTTGTTCTTTGGTAGTTATACAATATTTTAAATGATTTTTTTCTTTAAATAAAGGTATATTACTATGATGTATGACTCTCAAATCTCATAGAAGAATAAAATAATATATTGTTCATTAGAGACAGAGTAGGGAAGGGAGAACCAAATTTATAAATGATAGAGTTTCAAAACAACAAGTTATAATAGAAAAATTAACTTAATCTTTTATGAATGTTTATGGAGTGTATTTATCCTTTCTTTTCTTTTTTATTCTCAATATGCTGTCTTCAAGAAAGCCATTTCACCATTAAATAGAGACACCTCCTCAGAGTGATAGGATCGAAAATGATATTCCAAGCAAATAGAAATAAGAAAAAAGCAGGTGTTGCTATATTAATATCTTATAACATAGACTTCAAACCAAAAACAATCAAAATGAACAAAGAAGAACACTTATTACGCATCAAGGGAATGATCCAATAAAAGGACATCACAATCATAAATCTATGCACCAAACACAGGTGCACTACAGTTTATAAAACAAAACCTACTTGACAACAAAACAGAAATAAACACCGGCACCATTAAATTTGGGGACTTCAGTACTCCACTATCATCAACAAACAGATCATCCAAACAGAAAATCAACAGAGAAGCAAGAGTTCAACAACACCATATATCAACTAGACCTAATGGACATGTATAGAACATTCTGCCCCAAATCTACAGAATACACATTCTTCTCAGCATCCCATGGAATGTTCTCCAAAATAGATAATATATTAGGCCATAAAGCCTGTGTCCATATATTTAGGATGATTTACATTACATAATATCAGATCCCAATGATATAAAGCTAGAAATTAGCAATAAAAGATGCTCCAGGTACTCCATCATCTCCTGGAGACTGAACAACACACTTTCAAATAATAGATGGGTAGTGGAAGAAATCAAAAAGGAAATTGTGAAATTTCTAGAATTGAATGACAATTAGAACACAACTTACCAAAACCTTATGGGACACAATGAAGGCAGTCCTTAGGGGAAAATTCACAGCACTAAATGTCTTCATTACAAAGACAGATCTCAAATTAATAACCTAACCATCTACCTAGAGGTATTGGAAAAACAAGAAGAATCCAACCCAAAGAACTCCAGATGGAAAAAAAATAATCAAGATCAGAGCAGATATTAATGAATTGGAAACTAAGCAAACAATTAAGAAAATTGCTAAAACAAGGAGCTGGTTCTTTGAAAAAATAAGCACAATTGATAAACCCTTGGCCAGTTTTATCGTGCAAAAAAATTTTTTAAGAGATAATTCAAATTAACAAAATTATAAATGAAAAAGGAGAAATCACAACAGACAAATGAAATTAAAAGAATCATCAGGACCTAGTTCCAAAATCTCTACTCCACAAAATTGGATTATCTGGAAGAAATGGATAATTCCTAGACACATACTCACTACCAAAACTAAATTCTGAGCAGATTAACCTCCTAAACAAGCCTATCACACCCATCAAGATTGAAAAGGTATTCAAAAACCTCCCCCAAGGCAGGCAGTAGTGCTGAGCATGAGTCTGCAGCATGGCTACTCTGGGCACCCTGGCGGGGCGGGGGGTACTATCCAGGCGGGCATGGAGGGGCTCCCAGAGGGCCTTCATTTCCTGGACAAATTCAGGATGCACTGTATGGTTACTTTGCTCTAGTAGCTGGACAGGGTGGGCAAATAGATGCTGATGAGTTGCAGTGGTGTCTTAAACAGTCAAGCATTGCTGATGGATACAATCCGTTTAACTTGGAGACCTGCCAACTTGTGGTTTCAATGTTGGATATAGATAGGTCTAGCACCATGGGATTCAATGAATTTAAGGAACTCTTGGATGTGCTGAATGGCTGCAGACAACACTTAATCAGTTTTGACAGCGACAGAAGTGGAACAGTGGACCCTCAAGAGCTGCAGAAGGCCTTGACAACAATCGGATTTAAATTGAGTCTGCATACTGTGAATTCAGTTGCAAAACGATACAGCACCTATGGGAAGATCACCTTTGATGACTACATTGCCTGTTGAGTCCAACTGAGAGCTCTCACAGATAGCTTTTGAAGAAGATGGGATTCTGGTCAGCAAGATGTTGTGAACTTCTCATATGATGATTTCATTTAGTGTATCACGACTATGAATCAAAAGGAAGACATATGAACATAATCAACATTCAAACTGGAGTTTGCCTTTGCATCAGTTAGTAACATATAAAATAACAGCAATATTCCCCTGGCAGCCATTGAAGTGGATTATTACTTTATGTACAACTGAAGCTTCATTTTTGATATTTATAATAAATTCTTTAGAAGTTTAATGACACAATATCAAGTCCATTATACCTATTAAAACTTCCTTGAGCCATTGTCAATTATACCTCATTTTCCTGCTAAAACTCTTTTGTATAAACTTTAGTGTGCAAAAATTATTAAATCAGATTAAATAGTTTTCATTATGATATATGAAAAAAAATTTAGTTAACCTGCAGCAGTTACTCTTCCTTTCCCATGGGAAAGTGGTTTAAAGTTTTGTGTGTAGAATATTCCTATATAAGTAGTATAGATCCAGTAGTATGTCAAGATTTATGTATCAGAAATTTAACATGGGGTTTGTGGCATACATCTATTTTTGCTAGCCTTCTGAGTTGAGTGGTTATTGTCTGTCTCTTTAAAATCTATCTATGAGGACTTGGAAATGGTTCAGTGGTTAAAAGTCCTTGGTTAAAACCTCTTGATAACCTAAGGGAAAAAGTACTGCTAACAGTTATCATGCCTTTTGCTATCATCCATTCAAATTTTTGTTAACTTTAAATCTTACATATTATAAGTGTATATAAAATAAAATTGAGGGCTAGCAAGATGGCTTAGAGGTTAAGGCACTTGCCTGCAAAGCCAAAGGACTGAGGTTCAATTCCCCCATATCCATGTAAGCCAGGTGCACATGGGGGTGCATACATCTGGAGTTTGTTTGCAGTGGCTAGAGGACCTGATATGCACATTCTCTATATCTGCATCTCAGTCTCTCTCTCTCTCTCAAATAAATAAATAAAAATAAAATATTTTTTTAAAAAGAAAATTGGCTAAAAGACAAAAGGAATGTATGAAAATATTAACAGTGGTTATTTTTTACTAATGGAATTTCAGATTTCCATATCTCCCAAATATTTTTTATAAATGTATATGCTTCTATTTTAAAACCAGAAGGGTCAGTTTTTAAAATCTTTATTTCATTTTATTTTTTATTAGTTATGGACATACTCAGTATGTAAACAGCACATGTTGCTACCATCCTTCCCTTCATCCCTGCCTCCCCTCCAAAGAAACCCTCCTCCTTGGGGATGCCCACCATCCCTTTGGGGACTGTGGGTCATGCATTGTGGGGGCAGCTATCACTTAAGGGGAAGAGGCAATGTCTTTCTGCAAAATGTCCCAACTTGTGGCTCTAACAATCTTTCCATCCCCTCTTCTGCAAAATTCCTTGAGCCATGTTGGGTTCATTTTAAGTCTACTTCAATGATGGGCAATTAGAAGCCTCTGGATCTCTGGTTTGGTAGGTGTTAAGTGTCCTCAGTGTCTATGTCCTTCATCCTTGTGCTGATATCAGGCTCACTGAGAAAGCAGCAGTCTTGCTCATTTCCCCAATTTCTCTATGGTTTCAGCTGGGGTCCTGGTGAAGTGTGATGGGTCGTTTCTCTCCTCAGGTCCTGCTTCCATTTGAGAAAGAGAAGTAGATTCTTCAACAGAGAGTGAAGTAAGCACAAGTTAAGTGGGATAATCATTATTAATTTAGAGAAAATTTAATAGGTGTAGGCCCTCTTGTAGCCCACAATTAGGGGGAACTTGATATTAAAAAGAAAATTCATTATCTGGATATGATTCTGACTTATTTCCCAGTTCCAGATATGGTTTCCTTTCCACTGAGCAGATCTGTTGGGCAATCCAAGAGGATTTGGTTACTCACCATGGCCATGTGCCACTATTGCACTTGTGTGGGCATCACATCAGGTTGTTTGCATCTGAGTATCTTAGACCTCAAGTTGCTTGGAAAGATGTTGGTCACTTTCCCCCAGTAGGTCATGTAGCACCTTCCAGCACCAGATGGGCTGTCGGGGGACTGGCTCTCTTCCTGATTCCAGCCAGGTCTCTCCATATTCCGTGTGGACAGCATATGGTGTCTGCAGTAGTCTGATCTTATCATTAACCTCTGGCAGGTAATCAAGTGCTCTGATAGAAGTCTGTCTTATTTTGGGAAACCTTGTATATCTCTCTGATCAACAGCTCATTGTGGGTGTTAACTGCATCCTGGTACTGGGAGTTACAGGACAGCACCAAGGGAAAAGAAAGAAGAAAAAGAAGGGAAAAAGAAAAAAATTAAAAATAGGAGAAATTTAAGATTAAACATCATCTCACTCTCTCTAGGGTCCTTCTATTCAGGTGCTCTCTCTGAGGTCCTAATGAGGATTCAACCTTACAGTCTGTCTTCCAGGGTATAGGATTTTATGGTACCAGTTAGTTTTTAAAATCTTGATAATATCTGTTTTGAAATGTCATCGAGTCATGATTTTAAGTTTACATAGGAAAAAGACTGGAATGAGTATCCTAAAATGTTGGTGTGGGCTTTCACCACTGGGAGTAGGGTTTGTTTCTTCCAACAGTGTTTCCAAATATTCTCTAATAAGCATATATGATGCTTGAACTATGAGCTTTCAGTTGTCCCTGGATTCTAATGCTGGCTATGTCTATACTACTATACTACTATACTACTATACTGTGTAGTGGTTTGGTCATCATATGTAACTTCAAGAGGTTCAATTTCCCTGTGCATGAAGAGAGCATATACTTTACCTCGTGGGTAGTTCTGAATGTAAACAAGTGTGTTGGTTAAAAAAAAAAAAAAAAAAAAAAAAACTCCCCAAAAAGAAGAGTCCAGGACCAGATGGCTCCTCAGCTGAATTATCTGAAAACTTCTAAAGGTGATTAATCCCTTCAATAAAGTGGCAGGATACAAGGATACAAAATCATCACACAAAAATTGGTAACCATTTTTTTGCTTGTTTGTTTGTTTGTTTTTTGAGGTAGGGCCTCACTCTAGCCCAGGCTGACCTGGAATTCACTATGTAGTCTCAGGGTGGCCTTGAATTCATGGCAATCCTCCTACTTCTGCCACCCGAGTGCTGGGATTAAAGGTGTGAACCACCACAGCCAGCAGTAGTCTTTCTATATACAAAAGTGGATTATTTTTCAAACTGTGGTCTTTTTATTTTTATTCAAAGATTTCTTGAGCATTACCTATAATGTGAGTATACTGGAGAAGAGTTATATTAGCTTTTCATTTGTAAAATTCTATCATTTTGAAGTATATGAAATTCTTGTAAATTAGTCCTTTCTGCTCTTTCTATTTTAAGGATTTATACAATTTTCTTTCAATTTTCAGCATTTCTGGCATTCATAATTGCCATTTTTGTTTTTCTAAATGTTATGTGCCTATGTTGTACCTGTTTTTCCTGAGTCATCCCCTATGTGGTCATGGGCTTTTAGGTGATACAGCTGTCTTTAGTCATGCATGCTCCTACAAGCAACCCTTCACCCTGTTCTGTAAGTAATTTAAATTAACTCATTGCTTCATCCAACTGGTTTTGGCAAATCATAATTTGATCTGTCATCTGTGTCTTATCTGGGATAAAGAGAGTGTTTTTGCTTCTCCCTAGGGTAAAAGCTTCATGTAACAACTGCATTCAGTAAAAGTTGCATGAGAAGTCACCATAGGTAAATGGAATAGCTTCTTAGGGATCACATAACTGACATTCACCATGCTAGCAAATGTGCTTTTAAACCCAGTTTTCTCTCCATCCTAGCATTGTCCCCTTTTCTGTGGCGTGTCTAATCCTCTAGTCACTTCTCCCATTATCCAGTAAATATTTCCTCTGATCAAAAATCAGTACTCTGCTGGGCGTGGTGGCGCACGCCTTTAATCCCAGCACCCAGGAGGCAGAGGTAGGAGGATCTCCATGAGTTCGAGGCCACCCTGAGACTACATAGTGAATTCCAGGTCAGCCTGGGCTAGAGTGAGACCCTACCTCGAAAAACAACAAAACAAAAAAAATCAGTACTCATATAGAAAGTGCTCATGGCTAGCTGGAAAAAAAAAAAAATATATATATATATGTATATATACGTATATATACATATTATTTCTATTTATCAGTTGTTACCAAATAAACAGTGATATGCTATAAATTTGTACATTGTTAACACAAATGAAACCTCAAGTTATGAATTTATCAGAAAAATTGTGGTTTATTTTATTTTCAGTTTGGATATGATAACTCTCAAGATTATTTCATTATAATAATAGGGTTCATTAAAATGTGTTGTTTCAACAAAAATCTTAATTTTAATTTTATTCTGTTTGTGGATTTTGAAGAAATTGCTTATACTAGTACAACTCTTCTTGGAAATATAAACAACAATATTTGTAGAGATTTTTAAATTTTTGTCATTGTTTGATTTGCATATGTTTAAGACTATAAATGCAATCACTATTAATATAAATAATTTTATGAAAACTAAATTTAAAGCCCAAGACTATCCAGACATGAATAATGTGTTGTATACAAAATAATACCTATTAAATTTCCTTCAGTGGTACAAAGATGCATATCTTGGATGACCAATATGGTCACAAAAGCTACAAGGGATTATTGAGAATTTGGCCATGTCCAAGGCAGATCTCCACTTTATTTAGTTTAGTTGATGTAAATCTCATATAACAAGTACATGTGGCTAGTGGCTACTTTATAGGACTACACAAATCAAACACTGAGTTCTCCAAGAGAACTATATTAAGATGAGTGTGTATGACTCATAAATCTGTTAAATTGTTTACCAGAGGCAAGCAGTTGCCACCTGCATTCTAACAATGTCTGCCCAAATTTCCCATTTTGAGTTTGTCCATTTCAGCTGTCAATTGGCCTAATTTCCCCATTTTTAGCATGTTAATTTCTCTGGAGCTTGAGCAGAGCATTGAACACTGATTCAATTACCTGGAATCATTCCACTCTCATTTGCTCCTGTTAGATCATTTCACTGTTTCCATTCTAGCTTGTTTCCACTCAATATAGACCCTTACCCTTATGCTGAAATTCTACATAAACTCACTTCCTAGTTCCTCCCAACTGAATAAACTACTTATATACAGATTAGATTGTTATTCTCCCGTAAATAGAGCATTAGGGTTAGAAATTACACTTGTTACCAATCCCTTACTACTCCTACTCAATCCCAGTAACATTTTTTTTTTTTTTTTGCATTCCAGCTACCCTTGTTAAATTAAGTCTAACCATGATTCGGAGGGATTCCATACTACATGCTGAGATTGGACACTTGGCTAGATTTTTTTTTAATTTTTTTGATTATTTTTATTTATTTATTTGAGAGCGACAGACAGAGAAAGGCAGAGAGAGAGAGAGAGGAGAGTGGGCGCGTCAGGGCTTCTAGCCACTGCAAACGAAATCCAGATGCATGTGCCCCCGTGTGTATCTGGCTAACATGGGTCCTGGAGAATCGAGCCTTGAACAGGGGTCCTTAGGCTTCACTCGCAAGCACTTAACCGCTAAGCCATCTCTCCAGCCCTTGGCTAGATTTTTTTACAGTTGGTTTAACTGTTTGGTAGATGTTAAAACAGAACAAGTGATGCAGCAAACAGTAAGTACTAAATAATCTTTGATGAATGAAATGACTAGTTTCAACAAGACTGTTAAGGAACATTCACACATTGAACTTGTACTCTCTTCATAAGCCTCCAGTTTTACGTTTGGATATTTGAAGATTTTTATTTGTTCTCTATAGAGAAAATGTTAATTTAAAAGAGCAACCTCTGCTACCCCGAGTAAAGCAATTTGTGTTTTCAGCAGTATGTTCTCACTGATAAACTAGCATATGGTATCTGCACTATCTTCTCAATTCATATTAATTGTGCATACCTATATATTTCATGAGAAAAAGATTGCTTTAAATATATTCTGAACCCAGTTTATTAATAAAAAGTAGTTACCATACTAATACTTTGGGGTTATTCCCTTTTGTAAGTGAATAAATTCAGAGTTGAATTATTTATTTTAAAAGAAAGATGTATGGCCTTTTAAAGAACACACAGAATTCTAAGACATGCACCTTTTGGCTCAACATTTAAGAACTACAATTTTGACACTAAACTAGTTAGAAAAAGTCTTTATTAATCTTAATACAAGGTGCAAGATTCAAAGGAATTTCCTAATAGTCCAAAGGAATGTATCACCTCATAAGATTTTTTACATGGATCTTGAAATAACTGCATTGTTTATAAAAGATTTTCAAAACATACAAGATGTATCTGGTCTTAATTTTAGTCACATACTTGGAGTCACATCAGTTGATGTTCTAATGCAACTAAGCTGAAATGCATACAGATTGCATTGTGATGTAACTTAAAACTTTGAAAAAGGACATTCAAATGGACTAGAAATATTTTTAGAGATGCAGATATTATTCTTTTAATAATCATTGTAAGTATGAAATGGTAGAAGGTATACTCAGAGAGTTAGACAGGAAAAAGATCAACACGGAGTGTAAATTGGAGAAGTAATACTTATCTACTTATCTGCTATTAACTTTCATAGAATTTTTCATATGCTTTCCTTTTAATATGAAAATTGATTAAATTATTCACAGGGTCCTAGATAATTTAATGTAAAAACCTCATGACATCATTTTTGTCCATGTGCTTTCATTTTATAATTTCAACATATACATTTCTTGAGAAGGGTTCTGCTGTGTAGCATATACGACCTCAATCTTTCCATCTTCCGGCCTTAGCTTCCTAAGTGCTAAGAGTAGTGGCATACTCATTGTTAATGGGTCATTTATATGGAACATCTGGAACATCTGGCTGAGAGAAAAGTACAACCCTAAAATACCCATAAGTATTCATCTTTTAGTTATAACAATTAGTGTACTATCTCAAGGGATATACCAAAAAGAAACTGTTCATGCAGACATAATCACAGAATGATAACGTGTACTAGGAAATGTGTGAACTTAGTCATAAAACAGTTACTCTATCTCAAGAATATTAGTAAGATTACTAAAAGACAGAGTTTTGACACATGTAGTTTTTAGTTATCACAGGAGCAAATTAAGATGCTAGATACATTAATGATGACATATGGATGCATATGTTCATTCACTTCAAATTTCTTTAGTAATATCTGATTTATATAAAATATGTTACTACACAAATATTTGAAAGAAAATGTTGTACTAAACATTATTTTGGTAAAATCCACATACTACCAAAGATTTGGAAAACAGCACAGGCCTAAGTTAGGTTAACATTGCATTCATGTTGCTATGTAACAGAACTACATGCTATGGGGGAAGTTATTGACTAATCACCATAGTATTTCTTAGAAGAACATAATTCAGAGCTTTCCTTTGGTTTGCAATTGGGAAACCACACTAGCAGGCATAAAGTGAAGTCTCAGATTGGTTTGGATACAAGAACATAACCAGCTACTGTGACAATCTCCATCCACTGCCATCTGATTGCCAGTGCCATTTCAACCAGCTAGCTGCTCTGATAAGAACTGCTCATATTTAATTCATGAGAATGTTCTGGAAACCAGGGTTTCTAGATCCCATATTTCTCTGATAACATCCCTTAAGTTCAGCTTTGGAGCATAATGGCATGTGGTTCCATTGACTGTGAAGTCTCTTATGGTTCTTGCAGAACAGGGCAGTAAGAAAAAAAAAAAAATCAAGCTGGGAGGGATTGGCCAAAGAGCATGTCACAGATCATAAGCAATAGTATTTTCTTTACATGTGCATTTTTCTTGACCATTTGTTCTCCTCAATATTCATTCACAGTTATTCTGCTGCAACCCAATTTTCAAATCTGGGGCTCAGGCCGATTAGAAAAGATGGCTAAGTGGATAACATGCTTCCCACACAAGCATGAGGACCTGCATCCCAATGCTCAAAGACCATGTAAAATGCCAGG
This sequence comes from Dipus sagitta, assembly GCA_036346955.1. NCBI lineage: Eukaryota > Metazoa > Chordata > Mammalia > Rodentia > Dipodidae > Dipus > Dipus sagitta. The sequence continues at coordinate 54,681,082 of CM070774.1, forward strand.
AATGGTGGAATGTATGTAATGTCAATTCTGGCAAGCTGAGACAGGAAATCTCTAGGGTTCAGTGGCTAGTGAGTTTGGCCAAATCAGTGAGTTCTAGACAAATATCCTGATATTACTCTCAGACCTCTACACATGCACACATATACCCATTACAAAAAAAAAAAAAAAAAAAAAAACTAAGTCTCTTTATTGGGGGATTTCCAAAGCCAACATAGTAGTACAATTGGACTATGTGTATTTATTTTTATTATAATGGGCTAAAAGGTAGATAACTTTGCCTCAACTTTGCATAGGAAATCCAAAGACAAGCTAGGTCACAACACGAGACTAGGAGTACAATCATTCCTGAACCAGTATTCAATGACTAATAGTCACCTTGGAAGAGTTCATTACAAGATATGTCCATGTTCCTATAGGTAGTCCTCTGTGAATATAACAAAGGAAATTTTGACAGTCTGAGGACATGTCTGACAAAGAGATATAGGCCTTGGCTTTCCGGTTACAAACGTATAGCAGGAATGTGAGAATGTAGGTTTAGAGAGAATGTAGATGTGGTTGCAATTCTGCCTGGTATGTCTCTCCACCAGATTCTCTTTGTGACTGATTTTTTATCCATCTTTGCAGTAAATATATATCCTTTTTTATACACCATATTTTCCTTGCAGAAGTTTTCATATTTTCTTGCAGAATTTTTCAAATGTTGTTTTGTCCATTTAAATAAATTGGTTATCTTGCAATGTTATCAGTTTCAATAACTTCAACTTTGAAATGAACCTGTATCTAGGATAGGGAATTGAAAGTAATGTTTCTCTTTTTGTAGCAAGCTGCATGAATAAAAGATGGTCTATATCATCATATCTCACAAACATCAAGTCTAAGAAACTATCCATCTTTGTAAGCATCCAGGGATTTCATGGTGTTGCTGATTCAATTTTACCAAATAATTTTGAGAAGTTTGTGCTTACATGTTTAACAAATATTTTATTAGGGATAAATGAGTATTTCTCTTCAAACAACTACCCTATGAGTGGAGAATACTTCATGTCCTTAGGTTACCTCCTAAAGCTCTGCATACTATGCTTCAAATAAGGGTATTTCTCTCCAATTGTGGGAAGTTTCACAAGTATGAATGTCTATAGCGACAAATGCTAAAATGATGTATCTTACAAAATTGATAAGAATAAGAAAAATATCATATCAGTATAAATTAAAGAATACTAGTGAATACCTGGAAGTAACACCCATCAATTATGATATAAATGGAAAACAGTATGTTATGAATATGAGGAATTGCAGGTTCATTTTACAAGTGCCAATCAAAACTGAATTAATATTAATGCATTTCATGAAGCCATGACACTTATAATCCATAAATAATAAATTAAAATAAAATTCAGTAGATGCATTTAATATGTAAAGAACTTCCAAATCAATTACCCTAAATGATATCTAGCTAGCTAAGAATTATTTCATAGACCTCTAGCTTAGTATGAACTAGCCCAAATGAATAATGTAATCATTCTACAAAAGGAACATTTAATCACATAGCTACCACAAATTCTTGGTGGATTGAGATATAAAATACAGTTTTTCAATAAATTTAAAGAAACACAAATTTAAGTAAAAAAGATTGATAAGATAAGTAATTAAAAATATAGCAACAAGAAAACCCAATAAAAATTAATGCATTAATATTTCCTCTGTAAAATATATGTGACTATTTTGCAAAGTATAGATTTTAAATATCTGTATATCACAAAAGATTAACAGCTGTGAGAAAACTGTTTTCAAATTACCTAGACTATATTTTGACTTGGCATGTAATCTGCTATTAGGCTATGGTGACAATGAGAGTTGTTTCAGTTATAACTAATAAGAATAGAAAGAATAAAAGAATGCCTGTAATTATAATCTTGTCTTCACTTCCTTTCCTCTTTTAGCCCAACACAGTACTGTGGGCATTTACCTCCCAGGTAATTCTAACATTTTTCCATCATTTATCAATTGAACAGTTTGTGACAAGCTAAACAAAATACAGATGACAGACTATTGGATACATGATCAGTAAAGAGATAGAAAAGCCAAGAAATCCAAAAAGCAAGTATCGAGTGGGTAATCTATGGAGTATTTATTCAGAAAATAATTGTTTTTTTTTTTGTTTTTTTTGAGGTAGAGTCTCACTCTAGCCCAGTTTTGACCTGGAATTCACTATGTAGTCTCAGCATGGCCTCGAACTCGTAGTGATGCTCCTAACTCTGCCTCCCAAGTGCTAGGACTAAAGGTGTGCACCACTATGCCCAGCCACAAAATAATTTTGTTTTACCATACAAGAAAGCTTGTGATATTAAGTAATTATTATTTCATTTTCTGATTATGGTTCTTATTATCTGTTAATAATTAAGATATCTTTATTAATAAACAGCTCACTAAATTGCATAATGATTTTGAATGGTGGGTATTATTTTAAATATATCTATAATACAATGGAGAAGTAAATATATTTGTGCTATTTGATATTGCATAAAATGTTTTAAGGCTTCATCTGAATACAATTATTGATTAACAATAAAACTATAATATGTTCCTAATTACATTGCTCAGATGTTAATTTGTACAGATGTTTAAATTTTACATCCCTGAAGAGTATAATACTGAAAGCAAAATGGCATAATTATCTTAGATATAAAAACGTGCTATAGACATTACATCATAGACTGCATTTCAGATTTGAGTATCCAATGTTTTACTGTTTTGAAAATTCTCAAAGAGGCAAATAATTATGAGAAATAGGGTTAGATGTTGAATAATTGAGATGAAAGCTGAGGAGATGCTTCAGAGTTTGGATCACTAGGACCCATATAAAACCAGAGAGCAGCTCACGTAAGCATCAGTAATCCAAGCCAGCATAATGCAAGATGGGAGATGTGGACAAGACAATTTCTATGAAGCTCTTGTACAAGCTATCCAGGCAGTCATAGTGTTGAACAATGGATGAGAAACCCTGCCACAACAAGGAGAAAGGCAAAGACTGACACCAAAATATCCTCTGCTCTCTATACAGGTGTGTGGCATGTATGCACTCACAGTTACATCCACAAATGTGTGCACACACACATAATACACACACAATTTTTTTAGAATTAAAAATTTTTATTGAAGCTATGGGAGATGGGTGTGAATAAGCCAAAGAAGTCATTACAAAAAGGACTGAGCACCTATATATTCTAAATCTAGAAGTAGATTTTAGGAGAGACTAGTACAGGAAATAGAGAAGTACTGTTGACTTATTGGACACTAAATAAGTTGATACCTCAGGAGTAATGTTGAGAGGGAAAAAACTGAAAAGAGAGAGAGAGAGAAAAGAGAGAGAGAGGAGAAAATAAATGATTAACTTCTGATTGATTCTAATAATGGGTCTATATCAAGTAATTGTAGTGAGTCATTTCTGTGGAGGATGGGAGAAGATATTTGATTGAAGTTGACCAACACAGGATAGAGTTATAGAAGTAAAACTTAGACATAGACAGATTTTTTTTATTTTAACAATTTTATTTGCCATGAAGTATCAGGCAGTACCTATTCTAAATGTAAAGACTTTAAGGAATAAAACCTACCTACTATGAATAGAATTTTATTCTAATAAGAAAGATGCATCAATTATAAGCATAAGTATATACCTATAAATTGTGTTAAAACATTGTGGAAGAAAAATGAGGCTGCAATAACAAATCTGCTGAAGATGAGTTAGAAAAAAGACTTTCTGAGTCTTGAGAGATGAAAAGTGCCAGTGGTGGCAAGAGCAATTGTTGTGTGCCAAGAGCCTACTATGAGAAAGAGCTTAGTATGCAAAGTGGGTGGCATGACAAAAAAAAAAAAAAAAAAAAAAAACAGGGAGAAATCCTCAAGGTCATACAGTCATAATGAAAGGATGAAATTCACATTTTATAACACAAAGGGAAGCTACTAGGAAGCTTTATAAACAAGCGAATGAGCCTCACCTTACATTTTAAGAATATTACTAACCGCTGTGAGAAAGCAGGAATAGATTCAGATAAATAAATCAGGTTAAGTACAGATCAAGAGATGATGGTGTGACCTATGTGGGGTGGGGGCACAGCCCTGAATTTAGGGAAGACTCACCTGTAGAACTTCCATATTCAGAAACGGACAAACTGCTCCTAGGAGCAGAGCCTGAGAAGTGGGAAAGGTAACTCCTGGTACACCCAGCACAGAAGGGCTAGCTGCCTCTAGCAGCAGCCTGAGGAAAAAGTAACTGAAGAGTTTAAAGCCATTGTAAACCTGTTGCACCTGCTGTGACTACAGCTCTGATGTTACTGAGGCTGTGCCTTCCTCTGCATACAGATACTCACTGGTCCTTCCACTGAGCAGCCAAAACACAGTAACAAGTGAACAAGTAGCACATTGTATAAACAAAGGGTAAGCAAACCTTAAACACTTGTTAAAGGAAGGGAATTGTGGGTATGACCTGCTGGACTCTGCTATTCCAGAATACACATACACTCTTATCACAAGAGCAATAACATTAAGCCCACCTGGTGTCTTCCACAGATCTGTGAGAGCATAGTTACTGATCTGGTTGTCTTCAGTGCTATGATCAGCACTTCTTACTCATGTATGTTTGTTCTGAGTCAAGAGTCCAACAAGGCCTCTGAGAAAAGGAGTATGGAGCATAGCTTAAGATCTGTCAAGGCTGGAGAAATGGCTCAGCAGTTATGGTGCTTGCCTGCAAAGCCAAAGAACCTAGGTTTGACTCCCCAGGACCCCCATTAAGCCATTATGCACAAGGTGGCACATGTGTCTACAGTTCCTTACCAGTGACTGGAGGCCCTGGTGTGCCCATTCTCTCTCTCTTTTTCTTCTTTTCTCTGTCTCTTTCTTTCTCTCAAATAAATAAATAAATATACATAAAAAGATAAGTCAGCATCTATAAACATTACTTGTCAATATTGGTCATCTGTCCTGTTCAGGCAAAAGATATACCAAGGCAGAGGAAACCTGGCTGCATTGCTTTAAATGGGCAGATTACATAGTTGTAAGATTACCATTAGGACAAGCTACAAGAGACAAATTTAGTATCTCACACCAATAATCTCAGAAAAGTTATTTGTAATAACCATAAGAAATATTCCCACAGTCATTTTCCATAGGAATTCCCATATTTCATCCTCATAGTCTTTTTCACAATTTGTTCTTACAGTCAATCCCCACAATAGGGGTTTTACCCAAGGCAATGTTAGTGGAGATGGAGATGCACATCACACATATCCTAACCAATCAAGTGGTAGCACAGTTCTGAGTGATGATCAAAGCAGGGAGCTATGCATGACGAATATCTAGAGAACTCTTTTTAGCAGTCTTACTGAATAGATTACCAGAAACAGGGAGTGAGAGCTATAGAAGAATGTAGGCTCAAAGAGGAGGAATTTTAGAGTTCAGATGTAAACATCAGTTAACATCTAACTAAAGGTTATTTAGTATTTCTGCAATGATGCAGAAGAGAAAGGAGAAGATTTCTAGGACAATGTCTGTGAATAGGTTGGGAAAAACAGTATTTAATGCACACACAGATAGGTTGGCATTTCATTTAAGCATGAGAAATTTTCCCACATAGGTAAGATGTCAGATTATATGGATGCAAGAATTAAAAGGTTGGTCAAATCTGATGGTAGAAAATTCCATTTTTTTTTCTCTTTTGACATTTTTCCTCAGTGAAACTGAAAGCAAGGTTATCTGCTAAGACTGAGGAAAAGACAGAAGTTTTAAAAGTTGGAAGATATAGACAATCTTAGAGAATTGTTTCAGATTGTGGCAGAATCAGTTGGCAAGGGGAACTCAGCAAGTTACTTATATTCTATGTGAATTTAGTGGCTGTGAAATTTAAGTTGGTACCTATAAGCATGGCTATGTATTTATGCTCACATTTATTTAGCATGAGACAGGGTTGGGGTGGGGTGATAGACTTTGTATGTGGTTAGAGTTACAAATAAGAAGGAGAGAGAGAGAGTTAAGAAAGGATACTTTACCCCATACCTCCACCTTCCCCTGTCTTATTCCTCCTCTTCTTCTTAGTCCCTTTGCTTCTCCTAACAGTTTTGTTCTATTTTCCTTCACAAGTTGCCTTTGATATCTCTTTCCCCCAAATCTCCACTTCAGCTCTAAAATATACCTAAACTCTTTTGTATTCATATTTTCTGTTTCCAACATTAAACTATGGTCCAAGCCACCATTTTTCTTGCCTGGACTCCAAAGTAGTCGCCATGGATGAATCCTTAATTTCCTGATGAAATAATATTAGCAAAAGGTACCATTGAGATATTCCTCCCATTCTCTCTCATCTGAAGACTTGTCAATTTATTTATATACTTCTTATTTGTCTTTGCACAACAGAATATTACACAAATTCCATAAAGCCCCCATTCTATTTCCTATGTATCTTGAATTCTAGGTTGGAACCTGACAAACAGACATCATAACTATCAGTTGTATAAGTGAATGAACCTCTAGTTGAGCTCTCAGCAGTGAGAAGTCACTTTTGTGCAATAAGGAGAAATTATTACTCAAGACATGGGGATACTGTTATATTTAAAGTTTTTATAGATAGTGTATGTAATTTCTGTGGGTTGGAATTTTCCGATCCAATTTGAAGAACTTCGAATGAATTTTTATCAAATGTTTCCTTCTGACAAAAAATTCAATCATTGTAAATCATAAGTGATTTTTGACTGGATTTCAAAATAACATTTCAGTAATCTAGAAACTTGTCTTAAGTTCAAATACATGCACAAGGAGAGGCAATTGTACCATTTCATTTGCCATCATGATAAGTTTCCAACTCCAGCAGTACCCATGGATAGGCCCTCAGGTCTGTGTGTGGCTGCCTGACGAAACTGGCAAATCAGTGTTGTGTCAGGAGCACATATGGAGCAGCCTTATGTTGGCCTGCCTTCTGCCAACAGACATAACAGTTCCAGGCCATTATGCTGCCAATGACTTTGACATATTTTACCTACATAGGGCCATGACTAAGACCTGCACACAACTGAAAGCCCCAAGGTACAGGCCTTTCTCACTGCTGGCCCATCAACAAAGAGAAATGGAAGAGTCCAGGCCAAGTCTATGATCCATGATGAGAAGATGAGTATTTTAGCTGGTGTGTGCTTCCCGTTATTCTAGTTCAGGCTCATTTTTCACGTCAGAATAATGTGCCAGTTGTTCTTCTAATGCTTCTGGGTCCCCTAACACTGTTTGAGGAAATGTACATTTTTACCCAATTAGGATGTTTATGCTAATTTTTTGGCTCTGAATAAGTTAGCAGAGGGCACTTTTGGTATTTATTTAAATAACATTCCCCTCTTCTTTTTTGGAAAGACAATCTCACAAGCTGGCCAGAAAAGGCTTACAGAGCCCTTGTAAATTTGACAAGAACAGGGCTCGTATTGAAGCCAGTTCTCTTGGCTTTAGTATGTATAAGGTACCAAACCAGCAGTCTACACTTTTTAATAATTTAGTAGAACTAACAGATTGTCCTTTAAAAGACCTCAGTGAGGATGCCTTCAACTCCAGCCACAATCCTACTATAATGATAATAACTAATAATAATAAGAAGAAGATTTTAATTAGCATAGCTTTTGCAATTAATTGTTTTTATAAATATTGACTTTGTCTCCAAAAAGAAATGAGAAACTATTTTAACTTATTTTATTCATTCTGTTTTAATTTTTTTATGTGTCAGCCATAACCTGTAAGGTAGTCTTGTTACTTAAGTCACTGAGAACAGACATACTGAATGTTAAATAGTGAATTTGTTTTCAGTGGCAAGAACAACAACAAGCAAATGTCCCTAATTCTTTCCTGCTGCCTCTACAAGAAATAGTCTTCCTAGAGAAGAAAAAAACATTAAAAAAATACAATAAAATGAACAAAAGTTTTGGCAAACCGACAGATCCCAGAGGAAGAAAATCTACACACCGTTCCAGTTTGGTTTTCCTTCTAAGTCCCTCTGTATAGGTTCAGTTACTTAAATATGTTCATACATTTAAAACTGCAAGGTATACAATATACTGCTTTAAATGGGTAATGTTCACAATTAAACTAATTTTTCTGCAATTAGGTAAACATGATTTGATCCCTTTTTTTTTTTAAAGAAGACAGCTTTATGTACAGGATTGAGAGCATTCAACTCTTTAAGAAATAGAAGAAACAAGTCTAAATAATAAGTTTCTTGAGTTTAGGGTACTTTAGTTACATATAAAAGTGCTGGCTTGCTAAATTAGAAGAACCTTCACTTCTAACCTAACATGGAAAACTTAAAGAAAATTGAAATGAATTCACTGATTGATTATTTGTATTCATATGCTTTCCCCCCAAAGTTGAAAAGATTTAAAATACTTATGATAACTGTGAGGCAATTTAACTGCATATGAGTTTTTCATCCAAGCAGAATTCTTAAGCACTTCTCTTCTTGGCAACATGTGCAACATCTGGAGATCTCGTCAGTGTTGAAGAGAAAGGGAATAACTCATTTTAAACTAAGAATAAGATAAAATCCATCACCCATAGCTTTAAATCACTCAATGGCTGAGTTTTCACTTGCAGATAGATATGTAGGATGATATGTTTGTCATTATTAATGATTATTATAGTAAACAGTAACTTATTACTGATATACTTGTCATCCTTTAAAGAAGGCATATTGATCTTTCTTCCCCACCTAGCCAGAACTAATGCCTTTGCTCTTCATCTCAGGACAACTTGAGAAGGTAGCCCATGTTCACTTACTTTAACTCATACTTGATTTCAAGTAACCACCATTTACATTTTCAATTTCCACTGCCTTTCCAAACTACACTTGCCAAAGCCACTCCTTAGATTGCAAATGCCACAGCTCTTCTCATTTCCTTTGCACACAGCCTCACTGCACTTCTTCTTTGTTCATTTTACATTTCACAGTTTGTCTGCCCATAGATTTCTGTACTTGACTTTAAAGAAAAACATACTTTCTCAGTTTACCCTAAAGCTCCTAGACATTTTCTTTTTAGTTTCATATTGGGGTCCTCTCTGCTTTTTGCATGCTTATATTAGTGTGCCCTGGAGTTAATTTTTCCTTGATCTCTCTATGTCAATCCCTCTTTTGACCTCATCCAGAGGAATGCCTTATTTATTTACAAAGAGATTGAGATAGATGATAGATTAGATAGATAGATAGATAGGTGATAGATAGATAGATAGATACATACATACATACATACATAGATACATAGATAGATAAAGAGAGAGAGAGAGAGAGAGAGAGAGAGCATACCAGGGCCTTTAGCAACTGCAAATAAACTCCAGATATATATACCACTTTGTGCATATGGCTTTACATGGGTACTGTGGAATCAAACCCAGGTCATTTGACTTTTCAGGCAAGCACCTTAGCCACTAAACCATCTCTCCAGCCTCAGAGAGATGACTTTTACATAGCACATCTTTCATGAGTTTACAATACAGCAAGATGCAGGGCAACCTGTTTGGAATTTAATCCTCCTCAGTGTCTGCATTGCAACTCTTCATAAATTTGTCTTAAACATTTGTCCTATGGGTGCTGGAGAGATGGTTCAGAAATTAAGTGCACTTTCATCATAGCATGAGGGCCTGAAGAACTGAGAGTCTGAGATTGCCCAAGTCCAAATCTCCAGCACACCCATAAACAACTGTGCATGACCAGGCCTGCCTATAACTACTGTCTGGGAAGTGGCACAAAGAGAATCACAAGGGTTTATGAGTGACAAGCTCAGAAGTCAGTAGGAGACTCCATTACAAGGAAAAATGGGAGAATGATAGAAGGGGTCCCCAGTAATCTCCTCCAGCTGCAGCAGCTGGGCCAACTGGCCACCACATTAGTGCACACACATGTACACATGGCATACATGCCACACATACTACACACACACATACACAAAATGTGGCTTTTGGTACCATCTGATAGAAAAAAAAATGGAGCACATATCCAATGCTTGAAGCTTCAACTTACATGGGATTCTTCCTCCCGATAGCCTCCTCCCCAGAACCAGTTCTGACTGTGTTTTCACTACTGTCACCCAGTCACCACTGCCACAGGCACGAGAGAATACATATAAAATTCTCAAAATCAAGTTGTAAATCTTAATTGATAGATTATTTTGGGTAGAAACATATCCCCACAATAAGGTGATGGCAATTCCACACATCCACATCACTGGACCAAAGTGTGTCATCAACATGTATTATTTGCCTATAAACTCAGTATACTCTAGTGAAAATATACCCACAACCCAGTGAAACCTCAACGTTTCCCATCAATAACTGATTTAATATATTTTCTGATAGGTACAATAGCTCCAGGGTGGACTTCTCAACTCTCTTTTGGTCTACCATCTTCCAGAAGTTTTTGAACAATGTAGCTGCAGCAAACTGTTAAACAAAAAGGAGCCCATCTACTTTGTCCTCCGCCCAGAATCCTGCTATGACATTCAGCGTATAGCCACAAGTGACAGTCTGAGTCCTACTATGAGTTCCTGTGCACATGAGGTGAAACTCCCAAGTCCTCACAGTGATTTGCCCCTTAATGACCTCATCTCCCACACTCCTGTGTATTGCCTCTGTTCCAGCCACCCTGGAGCCTTGCTTCCTTTAAACACTTGAGTGTGGTCCACTCTGTTTCAGTCACAAGGAGAAACGGTGCAACATGTTCCACTTCTGCTCAGAGAAGCCTTTATTGGCCATTGTATTAAGTTCTGAATCTCTCCTACCCTCTGTGTGTCCAATCTAATTTGCTTTATTCTTTTATGATTGCCACAGAGAACCTACCATGTAGCATGCTAGTCTGATCTTTTGTTATATTTGCTTGTCATCTTTTCAGGTTAAAATATGCTAACATAGCAAATATTTGTCCACCAATGTAATTAAAACACTCAATACAGCACTAGGCACAATTGAAATCAAGGAAACTTTTGATGGATGATTGAATTTAAAATTTTCAAATTAATAAATCAATTCTAGAAACAGAAGAATACTAAATACACATTAACAATGACTGTAAGAATGAGTTTGAAATTGATAATAAGCAATAAATAAGTAAAGGAATATCTATAAGAGACAGATGGATTGATAGGTGAGAGTTATTGCTGGACAATTATCTGGACATGAGCACCTATGCATCTGAATGTGAAAACTTTCACATCAGGTCATCTGTTTGTTTAATAGAACACAGTTCACAAGTATATTCCATAGGAGACATGGACCTAAATGGAGTGTAGAAATCAGACATAATATGTGTGTGTCATGTGATATATCCTAGACAGACATAAATATCTATCCCAGGTAGGGTCTGTTTATTCCAGATATGTTTCTGATAACATACCACAGAAAACATTCCATCTATGTCTGACTTGGTGGATCAATTTATTGAGGTTACTTACTGGAGTAATGGTGACTCACAGGGAGTTGCATCACGAAACACCTCTGTCAGCATGGGTGCCAACTCATAAAAGCCATACATCTGGAGTTCCCTGCCCAACCTTCAGGTAACCCTGGCTAGTCAGAGAGTTTAACCTTGAATAGGGACACTGTGATTCTTACATTTTCTGAGATTCATGAGTCTTGTAAGAGTGGTAGGTTTTGTTAAGTTTCCTGGGTCTTATAAGTCTTTCTTTTTTCTCCAAGCAGAGAAATAGCTACACAACAATTTGAATTTGTGAAACAATATTTTTTTTAGCCTTAAAAAGGAAGACAATCCTTTCTCATCTTAGACCATGAATGAACCTGGAGGTTGTTACACTATTAAAATAGGCACACACACACACACACACACATAGTCATCATTTACTCTAATTACATAAGGTATCTGAAGTAGTTAAATCTTTAGGACTAGAATGCTTAATGGTGGTTATCAGGAACTAGGGGAGAGGAAGGGTTATTTAGTAAGTACTGGGTTTTAATTTTTTTTTTTTTTTTGGTTTTTCGAGGTAGGGTGTCACTCTAGCCCAGGCTGACCTGGAATTCACTATGGAGTCTCAGGGTGGCCTCGAACTCACAGCAATCCTCCTACCTCTGCCTCCCGAGTGCTGGGATTAAAGGCGTGCGCCACCACGCCCGGCTATAGTAAGTACTGGGTTTTAATTTTGAAAATGAAAAAGTTCTGAAGATCTAAGTCTCAATAATGGTCATACTCTTAGTGCTACCCAAATATGTACTTAAAAGGGTTAATCAATTTTATTTCATGCAGTTCTTCTCACAACTAAAAACAACCTTCAGTAATTAATGAAAAATTTTATTTTTTTACTGTGACCATTAAAGTTTTGTCAAAATTTTCATAAAATGTCTAGGAAATGAAAATATTAATAACACTAACATTTATTTAGTACATAGTAGTTTACAACATTAAAACCTAATAATTAAATTTTAGAAAGAAAGAAAAACAGAAAGCATTTCTGAGGCAGTTGCTTACCTCCTACTTATCATATAACTTATGACACAAAGTGAAAATTGTCTCTGTCCTGAAAAGTTGCCATATTCTTTTCTAATTAGAGATCATTTCATAACACATTAACCTTATATTTTCAATGCCATGCGATACCTCCCTAAAATGTGTGTGTGCGTGTGTGTGTGTGTGTGTGTGTGTGATTTTGTGAGAATCACTTCTCTTGGGACATCCTGATATTTTTGTCACCACAATACAGTGTTCTTCATTCATATCAGTAGATTTGCCTTCACTATCTTTCTCTGCTGGTATGTCTAGTCTTCCAACAGAAACAATATGAATCAGAAACACTGAAACTTAAGGCGAATTCTAATTTTTACTTGCAGCATAGGAAAACGCAGGAGGATTTTATGCTGGAATTTGGGACATTGAGGTCAGTCATATCTTTATGACCCTCAGTGAAAACCCAGTACAAGAACTCAAGCGAACGTCACAGCCTGGCAACACTGACTGTGTGGTCATAACTAGGTTGGGAGAGGAAGTGCTCTACTGGGAGAGCACTTAGAAGCTTGCATCGGCTTTCTCCTGTGCTTCACCTCATCCATCTTCTCCCATTGCTGAGTTTCATTTTATTCTTTCATTGTGATAAACCACAAACATTAGTATCCTGGATCTTAATCTTGTGTGTTCCTGTAATAAATTACAGAGTCTGACGGTGAACCTGTGGAAACTCAATATATTATGGTCGGAGATAATGTATAGAAAATGCTTTCACACTGCATGAAACAAAGTCAGTGCTCCACAAACATTAGACCCTGTTTATATACTTTTATATCAAAATGAATAAAGATTAGTAGCTTCAAGGAAAACTATGCCAATGTTGAAGTTATCATTATTTGTTAAATATATATATATATACAAGATATAGCATTGTCACAATACTCTTCAATAGACTGAAAAGGAAAGAAGTTCCTCAAATAAGTAAATACTGTAAGTATTTTATATCAATAAAAGAGAAATATCTTTAAGAAACATCTAAAAGAGAAAATTTTAAATTATTTTAATGCCCATATTTTGGCTTTTAACCTTTTTATTTAAAATTTTTAGAATAACAAATTATAATTTAATAATATTTATTTTTCATATTTATTTAAAAGTGACACAATTTATGGTGCAAGTATAAAATGACTATTATTATATGTGATAGACTAGGTCACAGAAATATGTGAGGTTGCAGTAATTTACAACAATGTTTAGCTTCTCAGTTTCAATGTGAGAATCTGCTGTGATCTGTGGTCTAGTGCCTACAGTAATGTGTCAAGACTTAACATGCTCAGCAGAGGTACTTTGAAAGCAATTCTTTTTTCTCAGTGTGGAAGAATGCACTTTCTCATACTTCTAAAAAACTTCAGTGAGGAAAATTAAATAAATCACACTGAGCCCAGTACTCATAGGTCTTTTTCTTCAGTCCAGGCATATTTAAGCCTATTCTTATTTCAACAACTATTTTACAAATATCCCTTATGTAAGTAGGTATCTAGAGATTTTCATCTACTTGCTTAAAATAGTTGTGGTTTCTGTGTGCCTTATTTAGGTTCTTGAAAATGTAAGTCAGCTCAATATCTAAATCCAGGATGAAATTTCTATATCAACCTATTTTCATGCTCTATTTTTCTGTTTAAAAACTAAACTATGACATAAAAATGAATAATTCTACTGGCAAGTGTGCCTTCATTAAAGGCCTATAAGATATTAATGGCCAGATTCATTCCTTTCTTTGGACATTTGCAAAACTGGAAGGGGCATGTTAGTGTAGGTGGCAGGTGATTTGGTACTTCTGTAGTCCCAGCTCTGGGAGATAGATGCCAAAGAATAAGGAGAACACGTTCACTCTAGTCTACAAAAATGAGCCCAAGACAAGCCGAAGTTACATGAGACCTTTTCTTAAAACAGCAAGGACAAGCATGTGGGATAATAAGCTATAGTCCAGTATAGCTAATGGTATAGCATACAATTTCAGGCATGTCTTATATGAAGATCTCCAAAAACTCTGAGGTTTCACTTGCAGTATATAATGCTAGATAGTCATTGTTTCTTAACTACTGGCAAAAAAGGCAAGACTCCCAAGTCAGAGGCAAAAGTTTCTTAACTCTGCTCAACAACAACACAACCATAACCAGGGCTTTCTTACACTGATTCACATCTTCCAAAGACAACTGGGAAAGACAATATTACAGAAACAGTGCATACTTTGACCTTAGAGAAGATAAAAATTTTATAATGGCATCTTTATATAAAATATAGTATAAGGTCTGAATTTTGCTCTTGAGTAATATACTAAACTGTAAACTCTTTGTCTTTGCTTAGTAAATAAGGGCACTAACAAATCTGCACTTCACCAAAAAGGTAGATATTACTTCTGTCAGTCAAAATCTCTACAGATTTCTAAAGTTTCCTGAACAGAACACCATACACAAATAATGTATGTCATACCTGAATCCCAACTATATAGATTATAACACAGACAATAATCTCTGTACACCACCAGGAACAGGAGTTCAAATACTTCTTCTGGCTGAATCGTGGTATCATTTAGCATTGATAATGGAAATGATCTTTAAGCTCTGAATGGAGCAACACTGCTATTCATCTAGATGGAAAAAAATAAACAGTAAATTCTTCTCCAATACTATGTTAGTATCCATGGCTAACAGGTGTCAATAATAGTCAAAGCCATTATCCTGCACACACTTTTCCAATATCACCATAGACTGATATCCTCTTTTTTCCATGAATTTTGAAATTTGAAATTGTGAAATCCCAGGATATGCATCAGAATTATTAATACTCCTTTTTTGGTTCTGTTATGTTTTTGTTTTTTAGATAGGGTTTCACTCTGTATCATGGAGTAGAACTAACTATGTAGTACAGTCTGGCCTTGAAGTCATAGCAATCCTACCTCAGCTGCCTACATTCTGGTATTATAAGCATGAGCCAAAACACCTGAACGATTTTCCCTATTTAATATCTGGGTATATATGGTGTACCTGTGTGGCCTCACGTGTATATAAGTACACATGTACTGAAGTGTATATGGAGGCCAGAGGACAACTCAGGTATCATCCTCAAGAATGCCATCCACTTCTTTTTGAAATAGGATCTCACTGACCTGAAGCTTATAGATCAGGGTAGATTGGATGGCTAGGGATCTCCATGTATCTATTATCTCTTCCTCCACATTACTGAAATTATAGGCATACAACATAACAATTCACATGCATGTGGGTACTGGTGGTTGATCTCAGATCTTCATCCTTACAAGGCAAGCAATTTACCAACTAAGCCAACTCCCAAGTCCCAGATTCTTAATCAGAATAAAGAAGGACTCCCTGAGCCTGAAATACAGACATATTCCCACATCAGACAAGAAGCCCAGTATGGGCTATATGAGCTCTCTATGTTTGGTAAAGGGGTATTCTAGGCCCAGTGCTCATTCTCACAGGTTAGAGGTGATTTTAAAGAATTCTTTCATGAGTTGACCTTTCATGGCAGTGCGTAACACTCAAAATGTGAATCAGTAACAGTTACCTATGAAGAAATATTTCTCAACCAGTCTAAAGTATTCTATTTTTCAAATATATTGCTGTGTAGAAACATTTATACTTTAAATTCCATTGAACCTATTTCTAACTTTATTCCCTCAGAAGTGATTCTTGTTCCTTTCTATGTTTATGTCTTTTGATAATAATTATTTTTTCAGGTAGCATTTTTTTCTACACTAGCCATGCAAAGAAGCTGTGCCACATGATTATCAAGTATCTGAACTTCTTTTGTTCTCAAGGTCACACATTGTTTCACATTCAAATTGGAACAAATGGCTCTTCCTCTTTCTTTAGCCATCGAACATTAAATGTTGACTCAATATTCATTCATCACTTTAGAATGGTCTGCACAGTGTAAGGAATTCTTTTGTTTTTCAATTAGAAATACCCTTTTAGGAGTGTGGAGATGGTTCCATGGATAAAAAACTTGCCTAACTCTTGCAGTAAGGTTCGCATTGCTGGAAGAAATCACCCAACCAAGAACAGCTTGTGTGGGGAAAAAAAAAAAAAAAAAAAAAAAACGAGGTTTATTTTGGCTTACAGGCTTGAGGGGGAAGCTCCATGATGGCAGGGAAAACAACAACACGTGCAGAAGGTGGACATCACCCCCTGGGCAACATAAGGTGGACAATAGTAACAAGAGAGTGTGCCAAATATTGGCAAGGGGAAACTAGCTATAACATCCATAAGCCTGCCCCCAACAATACACTGCTTCCTGGATGTGTTAATTCCTAAATCTCCATCAGCTGGGAACCCAGCATTCATAACACCCAAGTTTATGGAGGACACCTGAATCAAGCCACCACAGTGACTAATATGAGTATCTGAGTCTGAATTCGCAGAAACCATTCTAAGCCAAATGCCTATAACACCAATATCTGCAATCACAGTGTGCCTAGAGTGAGAAAGGAGGTGGAGGCAGGAGAATCATCCTAAAGATCACAGACCAGCTAACCTGTAAACACATCAGTGAAGAATGAAAGAAACATAGCTTCAGAAAAGCTAGAAGAGGAATAGATATGGAAAATTGTCTTCTAGCATGCACGTGCCTGCACTCATGTAGAAAAAACATGCACACACACCACACCCCCAGACACACCCTAAGAAATAAAAATGTCTAATTGCAAATTTTTCCAACTATGCTGTACTACACCGCCGCTGAAAGTGAATTCAGTTGAATAGTCAAGTGAAGTATCCACAGAGACTATGGAAAACTTCATCATATTTTCATCTTTTAAAATAAATAGAACCTATGTGTTATGTTAGGATGTAAAATGCATTATCATACATCATAATTTAATTCTCTGGTCAGACAGAAGATAACTGACAGTAAAGTCTGTGCCATTAGCTTTTTTTTTTTTTTTTTTTTTTTCATGAGACAGTCAATACTTTAAACAAGTGTAAAACTCTTGGTGTCACTGTGCTTGAGAGCTTGAATGATAGAGTGTAGTACAGGCTTGAAAATTATACTTTTGTATTTCTCTTTTGTTTTTACAATGCTGGAAACCTAACCCAGAGACTTGGGCTTGTCAGAAAAGCACATTACCACTAAACTCAATCCCAAAGCCGGAAGGTTATATCTCTGTAGTAATAGTTCACCCATTGTTTGCAAGAGCATTTTAACTAAAACATACATTTTACTACCATTACTGAAAAATTTAGACATTAAAAAAATCATTCCTTCAAAATATTATGTCTCACATTGGTACAAAAATTTTTACTGTTCAACCAAACTAGTGAACATATTAAACATTAAATAAATAACAGACTAAAACCTAAGCATACTTGATGGTTTTTTATACTATAAATGAAAATAATCATCTTTATCCTAGGACATACAAAAACAAAAAGTTAACTTGAAAGTGAAAAATGATAATCTTAAGTATTTAGGGGTTTCTTTACCTTTAACATTTTATATTTCAATAGGAAGATAAAATCAAATTTATAGGCTATGGAAACACTACTCAGGCTCTGATCTTAAATAGTATGCACAACTAAAAAGATAAGAACGAGCCAGGCATGCTGGTTCATGCCTTTAATCCCAGCACTGGGGAGGCAGAGGTAGGAGGGCCATCTTGAGTTTGAGGCCATCCTGAGACTTCCAGGTCAGCCTGGGCTAGAGCAAGACCCTCCCTCAAAAAACCAAAAATAAAAAAGATAGGAATGATTTCATAATGGCTTATACAACCAGTTTTATGGATACATTTGTAAACAGAATGAATGATTTTTTTTCTTCAACCACCTTAAACTCATCCAATAAAATAAGACAAATTTTATTTAACATACCATATGAATTTGATCTAAGAAAACAAGCACACAATTCATGGTAGACTTCAAATAAAAAGGAAGAAAAATATACAATACTATGGTACAACACTGTATATAGAAATTTTCTTAAGAATCTTAATGTAGAAAGTCAGGAAATTTTGGTTACTTGAATTGTGTACATCAGATTGTCATCCAGATATAGTAATGTGTGTTATTTGTTTGGGGTTTGTTAGAGGGAAGACACCCTGCAAGTGTGGGAAAGCTGTCCTTTAATTTTAGATATTGTGCTATCATCCTGACCTCCTCTCCCCTCCCCTGACAACCAGAAGATAAGTTGTATAAACATATTACTTATAAACACTCCTAAATCTCTGAGAGGGGTTTTGATCAGTCTTCTCCAGTCATTTATAACTGAGTGATCTTAGACTACCCATGACAATTGCCCACTTAGTCTTTGTCCCTTTATCTCATCTGGGAGTTGATGAAACAGAATAAGTCTTCTTTGAGGCTGAGAACTCAAAATCATTAAGTAGCTTAGTTGATTCTTCTTTGGACATATTAAGTCCAAACTCCGTAGTGGGAAGTCCACAGTCACTGACTGTATTAGTCGGGAGTCACTACAGGAACAGAACCAGCATAATGAATATGCATTAAAAGGGGGAGTCATTTGATTAGCTTATTGAATACTGGCAGAAAAGTGTAACAATAGCTACCTTTAGCCTGAAGAGTTGAAGAACCAAATATCTTCTCAGTCCATATGGCTAGATGCAAGGTGGAAAGTCAGAGAAACTGGTAGTTGCTTAGACCATAAGGTTGGATACAGACTGATGAAACTGGTGATTTCTAATGTCAATGGAAGATAGTTGAAATGGTGGATGCATATACACTAGCAAGCTTCTTGGGCTATTAGGCCAAAAAAAAAAAGGGGGGGGAAGAAGAGAAGGAGAAGGAAGAGGAATAGGAGGAAGAAGATAAGAGGAGAAAGAAGGGAGGAAGAAGAAGGAAAAGGAGGAGGAGAAGGAAAGAAAATACTGCATTCGCTTGGTGCTTCCTTATATGCAGTCTACCATCAGAAGTCCACCCACTCTGAAAACAGACTTTCTCAGTCATTCAATCCCTCCCCAAAACACTCTCACAGACCCATGAGGCCTAACCTGATTCCTAATCTGATCAAACTGAAACAGAATATAACTGTCCAGTTCCCAGTGTAATGAATCTTTTGACTTCTCAATGGATTACAGTAGAGCAGCAGTACTCAAAGGACATATACTCATACAAGTTAGAAATAGTAGGTTTACTGTCACTCTGGGTGCACTTGGAAATGTCTGATATACCTGGAAAATAATAATAAGAATAAGGACACCATTTTAGACAGGCTTGTGCTGAGGGTAACATGGGTTTTTCTCACCTATAACTTCTAAAAAGATGGTCATTTTGGTAGATACCTTTAAGAGGTGTGCTGGAGCCAGATGACAGAAATGGAAAATATCTCAGTACATCAGCATATGTCTAAAAGAGACACATCAAAGTATTCCTCTAGTATATGTTCTGAAGAAGAAAACCATAGCAGCAAGCCTCATAACAGCAATCCAAGGAGTGCGTCCACTGGATTGGAAACCTGAAAAAGCACTTCCAACCTTGGTTCTCCCCCTCACTAATAGCATGTGGCACATGTATGTATGGGCCTCCTAGGAACCACCTGCTACCTAGCACCCTACTAATGCAAACCCAGTACTGGGTGATAGGTGGACAGGTGATAGCAGGGTGGTAAATTTTGTGAATTTTAACATACCTTAATGATGAATGCCCCAAGCATATGAAGCACAGAAAGATCATACCTCAACATTACTAAGGCTATATAAGACCACAACAAACATCATGCTATATGGGGAAAATCTAAAATCATTTCATCTCTTAAAAAATACAAGATAATGATATCTACCAACAGTGCTCAATTCAATATAGAAATTATACCCAAGGAAATTTGCAAACGAAGAAAACTATCCTTGTTTGCAGATGCTATGATTCTGTAATCACAGAACCATAAGGAAGTCACCAAAATACTGTGCAAACAGACAGATTCAGTTAAGTAAGATAGAAAATCAGTATACAAAAATCAGTAATTACCAAGGGAACCACAAAAAAATTCCTTAGGAATAAATTTAAGTAGAGAACTGGAAGATTTCTATCATGAAAATTACAAAACACTGATGGAAGAAAATAAAGAAAACACTAAATAATTTCCATGTTCATTGATTAGAATAAAGTTATTCAATATTAAATTAAAAGTCATGCTACTACCCAAACACATTTAATCAAAATATTATGTTGCTGTCTATTAGGGGTCATCCCTTTATTAGATACTCATCTGAGGAGATGTACTTCCAGGCAATATCAGATGTTAATTTAAATAAGATATGGTAGCTATCATCAAGAAGACCCATCATAATTACTAGGCATATGTTGAAAGGTGTAAAAAACTTGACAACTTTATCAAAAGTATCTGGGTCAACTCACAAGAGAAGGTATACGGAGGCATGCCAGACCCCAGCTGAGATTGAGATGCCCCCTACACCAGCATCTATGAGGGATATCTGATTAAAACCACCACAGTAAGAGTACATTATGAGAGAAAGGAAGTGAAGTTGGAATGTCTGGATAGTATCAAATGGCTAAGAATTTTATAATACAATCTGAAGATAAGATTTGGGATGAACAAACCTGCACAATCACACTTTTGCTTTAAATTCTGCGACAGATAAGGCTACCAAAGATATAAAGACCTGGAAGGAAGCTGCTGTATGTGTTCAAAAATGAAGGAAGGGATGTGAGAAGTAGATATGACAGATTGTTGTGATCAAATGCATATTTAAGTCAGAAATAAAAGGCATTTCAGTGGTAAGGGCTGAGATATAAATGTATAGCTATAAATGTACATTTACATGTGATATGGGTATAAACACACACACACACACATATATATATACCTGTATACCTGTTCATTGAGAGATAGTCTAACAATCCTGTATGATATGTATGTGGACATGTAAAAGAGAGTATAATAATGGTCAAACTGGAGATCAGCTAACAAGTATCTGATTAAAGCTGAAAAAAATGGGCATTGATTGAACTTATGAGTGATTTATAAGAGAGAACTAAAGGAGAAATCAGGAGATAATGAGAACTAGAAGAAAGTACAACAATAAAAATGATGCTAAAGAGAAAGTTTTGGCTGGAGAGATGGCTTAGTGGTTGAGGCACTTGACTGCAAAGCCTAACCAACTGAGCTCGATTCCCCTGTACCCACATAAAGCCAGATGCACAAAGTGGCACATGCATTGCTTTGCAGCAGCTAGAGGCCCTGACACACCCATTCTCTCTCTCTCTCTCTCTCTCTCTCTCTCTCTCTCTCTCTCTTTCCCCTTGAAAATAAGTAATTAAAAATATTTTTTAAAAAAGAGGAATGAGGCCGGGCGTGGTGGCGCACGCCTTTAATCCCAGCACTCAGGAGGCAGAGGTAGGAGGATCGCCGTGAGTTCGAGGCCACCCTAAGACTACATAGTGAATTCCAGGTCAGCCTGGGCTAGAGTGAAACCCTACCTCGAAAAAAAAAAAAAAAATGAGGAATGAGGAGGAAATTCAGGAGAGCAATTAAGATGCTATGGGGGCCAAAAGAAACAAGAGAATCCACTTCCATCTGAAACCCATGGACCAGTGAACTCTTACTCTGTGGGAAAAAAAAAAAGGTTAATGAATAAATCAGCCAGTTATAATCCTATAATTAGTTTTGAGGGTAGGGAAGAGAAGACACATGTTTAAGGATGAAAAGGTGATGTGAGAGAGGGGCTCTCTCCATTTGGGACCTCAGTTTTTTCCTTACTAATGCAATGGTCTTGAAAAAGTCACTGGACACCCTAAACTTAAGTTATGGGGAAAACAACTTTTAGAGTTATTTTGATGAATTCATAGATTATAGTAAAGCCACTGGAATATAATAAATTTATGCAAATGTTAACCACTGTTATTATTATCTTCAAAAAAAATATGCCTAAAGTCATGCCATTGAGACCGAACTACTTGATTGAATGAATAGTCAACACTTTTCCCTTCACATTCCTGACTTCTTGTACATCTATGTAATTATTCATTTATTAAGGTATTTTATTAGCTATTAAGTGGCTTCCATGCAGCTATATTTTATAATATAGTAAAGAGAATAGTTGCCATAGCCATTGCAAGGGAGGAAAAGTAAACTGTACAGTAAATTCCAGACCATGAAATAGATAACAGATTCACAAGAGTGACAACATCATTCTCTGACTATCAGGCCTTCCTCTACAGACAAAGGACAATTTAACAGAACATTCTCAAGGAACAGGTCTATGCTGTAGCCATAGCAATGAAAACAAAACAAGAGCACTCCATGATCATGTCTGAACACAAGCAAAATGCAAGTATTGTCCAAGTCCTAGATTTCTAAACATCCTCATCCTAGGACAACATGATTGGCTAAAGCAGATTTGTCAATGACGTATTCAGTTCCTCCCCAGTATTCCCACTCCATGGATAAAAGTTATTGGGCTATCACCATGCAATTGCTCCTTATTTCTGTGAGCTCCAAATGCATTAAATACACCATTTAAAGTCCAAGTCCTGGGCTGGAGAGATGGCTTAGTGGTTAAAGTGTTTACCTGCAAAGCCAAATGATCCCAGTTTGACTCTCCAGGACCCACGCTAGCCAGATGCACAAGAGGGCGCATATGTCTGGAGTTCATTTGCAGAGGCTGGAGGCCCTCTTGTGTCTATTTTCCCTCTCTCCCTCTTTCTTTGCCAAACCAATAAATGAAAATAAAATATTTTTAAAAAATGAAGAAAGATCTTGAAGTAGGAGGGGGATCAACACATTAACCATGACCTTTATTATCTCACACATTTCTTTTTTTTTTTTTGGTTTTTTGGTTTTTCAAGGTAGAGTCTCACTCTAGCCCAGGCTGACCTGGAATTCACTATGGAGTCTCAGGGTGGCCTCGAACTCACAGCAATCCTCCTACCTCTGCCTCCCGAGTGCTGGGATTAAAGGCGTGCGCCACCACGCCCGGCTAATCTCACACATTTCTTAATCACTTTAGGTTTTGTGCTTGTTTTCTCCTCTATCCTTTCTGTCTTTCTTACTTTTCTTTTTATATTTTTATTCATTTATTTGAGAAAGGGTCAGAGATAGAAGAGAGAAAGTGATTCCAGGGCCTCCTGCCACTGAAAACAGACTCCAGATGCAAGTTTTGCAAGTAAGCACCCTTAACCTTTAACCATTGAGAAATCTAGCCATCTCCTCAGCCCTCTTTTTCAATTTTCTTTTTGAAACAAAATTAAGTTGTGGGGCTGGAGAGCTATGTTAGTGGTTAAGGAGATTGCCCGTGAAACCAAAGGACCCAGATGTACAAGGTGGCACATACACCTGCAGTTTGTTTGAAGTGTCTATACACCATGGCTCCCCCCGCCCCCATTCTCTCTATCTATCCACTTCTCTCTGTCTCTCATAAAAAATAGAATATTAAAAAAAGTAAGTTTTGAATATCATGATCAAAATTAATTTCCTACTTCTGTCTAGTAAATTTGGTGTTCTCTCTCATCATTTTTAACAGGCATTGAAAGTAAATCCCTCTCTATGATATAAATGGAATGAATGTCATGGAGTGATACTGATAAATACACTCCAAAACTATACACCTGGAAAGAAAAAGGAAAACTAGAAACCTGTTTTAAATTTTCTTACCTGTCTTTATCATTAGGAGATTATTGTTTAAATTAAAACTATTAAATACCTACTATTTATAGCTAAAGTAATAAGTTTTCTACTTTGTCCAAATAGTGCCTTATAAGGACTTTTTCCAGTTTGGTGGAAATAAATGAAACATTAATTATTCTGGGCTTAATGCCTGAAACAATTTAGCTATCTTATCAATGTGGCTTTTGGGTAAATCACTTCACTGATTTTATGATTAACATAAACACTCTGCACATAGGCAATTTTTGCCTGAACTTGTAAACTACATTATTAATTACACATGGATTCTTCATTCTAAAATCAACCTACCAGTGTTTTCTCATCTTTACCCAAGTAATCAAAATTAATCAGTGCTCTGAAGCACTATGTTAGGTGACATGACAGTAATGCATCTGCCATAACCAATCAGGTGAGACATCTTTGTAAGGCAGGAGGTTCAAAGATAGGACTTTAAAAATTAATGAGCAGAGAGAGTTACACATGTCCACACTCAACCTTTCTTTTCTTTGAAGAATCTAAAGAGGATAGAAAGAAAACTCAGTTTTCATCAAAGACAGTTATTTAAATTTCAAACGGACTGTTTTACATTGTGAAATTTTAGATAAATGTAAGTATTATGTATTTATATTAATGTCTTTAAAAGTGAAAAATATTATTGCTGTAATCTTTTTTGTCATTCTTTTTTATTATTACATATGAACGTATTTTGTATATAAACATCACATGTTGGTACCATCCTTTCACTCTTCCCTGACCCCTTTCCTTTTTTTTTTTTTAATTTTTTTTTTCTTTATTAGTAAGTTCTGTATTGAGCAAATACAGTCAGTTTGGTACCATTATTAGGCTCATCCGTGACCTACCCCCTCCCCTTGGCCCCTCCTTGTTGAGGTATACGGGTCATGCATTGTGGAGTTAGCCCACAGTTATGGGTAACCTAAATGTCTCTGCATATCATGACCCAACATTTGACTCTGACATTCTTTCTGCCCCCTCTTCCGCAAAATTTCCCTGAGCCATGTTGGGTTCATTTTTGGTCTGCTTCAGTGATGAGGTGTTGGGGGCCTCTGAGGCTCTGGCTCTCTGATTTGGTAGGAGTTGATTTTCTCTGTGTTGATCTCCTTCCCCCTTGTGCTGGTATCCGGTTCATCAGGAAAACAGCCCCCTTGCTTGTTTCTCCGATTTTTCTTAGTTTCAGCCGGAGCCCTTTTGAGGTATGATGGGGTGGCTCTCTCCTTAGGATCTACATCTATCTGAAAAAGAGAAGCAGATTCTCCAACGGAGAGTAAGTTAGCATCAGGACAAATGAGATAACCCTTAATTTTTTTTAATAGAGAATTTAATATGTGTAGGCCCTCTTGTAGCCCACAATTAATGGTAGCTTGATATTGGAGAGTGGGTTTACGTTTGGATCTGGTTCTGACTTGTTTCCCAGCTCGAGCTATGGGTCCCATACCAGTGAGGGGATCAGTTAGCCAAATTGAGAGTAGTTGGTTCCCCACCATGGCTGTGTGCCACCACTGCACTTGTGTGGGCATCACAACAAGTTATTTGCTGCTAAGTAGGTTAGACCATGCGTTGCTTCGACAGATATTGGTCATATTCTCCCAGGCCCATGTAGCACCTTCTGGCACTAGACGCACTGACTGTCTGGGGACTGACTCTCTTCCAACTGCCAGCCATGCCATTCTAATTTGCATGTCAATCACATAAGGTATCTTCAGCAGTAGGGTCTTACCACTAGCCTTTGGTGGGTCATCAAGTACTCTGACAGAAATCTGTCTGTCTTTTAGGAAACCTTGTAGTTCTCTCTGATCAAAAGCTCATTGTGGATGGTAGCCCCATGCTGGATCTGGGAGTTACAGGTCAGTGCCCACTAAGAAAATGAGGAAAAAGATAACTAATATACAAGAGTTAGAGATAAGAGAGAGAGAGAGAGAGAGAGGGAGAGGGGAAGTGAGGGAGGGAAGATGTAGGAGATTAAGGTTAGTCTTAATCTTACCCTCTCCAGTGTCTTTTGGTTCAGGTGTTCTCTGTAAGGGCCTGGTGAAGGATCAGCCATTTGGTCTGTCTTTTAGTGAGTAGAAGATTATGATACCATTGCCGTTTGGGTCTAGATTTGTGTTGAATGGTTGAACCTGGAACAGATCATTCTCAGTGAACTTACCCAATCACAGAAAAAAAATCGCCACATAGTCTCACTCATCTACAGCACCTAACCTGAATCTACCGAAGATACCTTACATACCCAGCAAGCATCTCCTAGACTAGACACTAGGATGGAAAGGGAGGGAGGGGAAGGCATCAAAGGGGTGGGAAATACAAATCTAGACCCTGCCCCTTTTCTGAAGAGGCCTTCCTCATTGGGGATGCAGGTCACCACATGGGGATTGTGGGTCATGCATTATGGGGCAGCAGTGAGTTATGGGGGAGAAGCAATGTCTTTGTGCAAAATGTCCCAACTTATGGCTCTATCAAACTTTCCATGCCCTCTTCCACAAAATTCCCTGAGCTATGCTGGGTGCATTTTAATTCTACTTCAGTGATGGGCACTTAGGAGCATCAAGAACTCTGGTTTGGTAGGTGTTGAGTGTCCTCAGTATCTTTCTCCATCACCCCTGTGCTGGTATCAGCTTAACTAAGAGAGCAGCACTTGCTCATTTCCTCAATTCCTCTGTGGTTTCAGCTGGGCAGTGGTAGAGTGTGCAGGGTTGTTTTTCTCCTCAGGTCCAGTTCCCATCTGAAAAACAGATGCAGATTCTCCAAAGGACATAGAAGTCAGTGCTGGATAAATGGGATAACCATTATTAATTTGAGAGAATTAAAAGGGTTAAGACACTTTTATAGTCTAAGGTTAGTGGGAGCTTCACAATGGAAAGTAGAATCATTATCTAGATATGATTCTGACTTGTTTCCCAGTTCCAGTTATGGTTTCCTTTCCACTAAGTGAATCTTATAGCCAATCCAAGAGCAGGTGGTTACCCACGATGGCTGTGTGCCACTATTGCACTTGTGTGAGCATCATGTCAGGTTACTTGCTTCTGAGTTGCTTAGACTTTGAGTTGCTTGGACAGATGTTGGCCAGTTTCCCCTGGTAGCTCATGTAGCACCTCCCAGCATTAGATGAGCTAAATGAGGACTGGCTCTCCTCCAGATTCCAACCAGGTCTCTACCAGTAGGGTTTTACCATTAACCTCTGGTGTGTAATCAAATGCTCTGACAGAAGTCTGTCTTGTTTGTTTTGGGATATCTAATAGGTCTCTCTAATCAACAGTTCATTATGGACATAGACCACATCTCAGTACAGGGAATTACAGGACAGTGCCAAGGAAAAAGAAAAATTCAGAGAAAAAAGAGAAACATGGTTATGAATTTTCCCCTTATGACTGCCTTCATTGAGTCCCTTAAGTTTTGGTAGGTTGTGTTTTCATTATCATTCAAATATAGGATTTTTAGTTTCATTTTTGATTTTTCCATGACCCATTCATTGTTTAAAAGTGTGTTGTTTATTCTCCAGTAGCTGGTAGAGTTCTTGATTTGTCTGTTGTTTTTAATTTCTAGCTTTAAAGCATTGTGATTTGACATGATGCAGGAAGTTACTTCAATTTTCCTGACTTTATGAAGGCATGCTTTATGGCCTAATATATGGTCAATTTTGGAGAAGGTTCCATGGGGTGCTGAGAAGAATGTGTATTCTGTAAAGTTATGCAGATATCTTTGAGGTCTAATTGATCTATGATGTAGTTGAGATCTGTATTTTTTTGTTGATTTTCTGCTTGGATAATCTGTCTATTGATGATAGTGTGTATTGAAGTCTCTAACTATGGTGGTGCTTGTGTTTATTTCTGTTTTATGTTGAGTACATTTTGTTTTATAAACTCTGGTGCCCCGGTGTTTTGGGAATACATATTTATGCTTGTGATGTGCTCATGTTGGATCATTCCCTTGATGACCAAGAAGTGGCCTTCTTTGTCTTTTTTGATTATTTTTGGCTTGAAGTCCATTTTATCAGATACTAATATAGTAACACCCAGATTTTTTTTATTTCCATTTGTTTGTAACATCCTTTTCCAACCTTTCACCCTGAGCAGATGTCTATCTTTAGTGGTGAGGTGGGTATCTTGAAGAAAGCAGATAGAAGGGTCCAGTTTTTTGATCCATCCTGGTATCCTGTGTCTTTTGATGGGTGAGTTAAGACCATTAATATTTAAGGATTTTACTATGAGGTGTGACTTAATTCCTGCCATATGAGGTGTTTTATGGGGTTTGGTGCTTTCTCATGCTATGTACTGTTTTGAGCCTGGTTAATTTTGTTATTGTGATCATCTTCTTGTTGGCTTTTGAGATTGGTTGTTTGTTCTGTGTGCAGTATTCCCTCAACTATTCTCTGTAGGTTTGGCTTTGCATTCACATAATTATAGAGTTGACTTTTTCCTGGAAAGTTTTTCTTTCACCATCTATTATGAGGGATACTTTTGCTGGGTAGAGTAGCCTGGGTTAGAAGCCATAGTTTTTCAGACTTTGAAGTGTTCCATTCCAGGCCTTACTGGCTTTCAGGGTTTCCATTGAGAAATCTGATGTTATTCTAATGGGGTTGCCTTTGTATGTTGTGAATTGCTTCTGTCTTGCTGCTTTTAACATTCTCTCTTTGTTTTCATTGTTACGAGTTTTAACTATAATGTGTCTTAGAGAGTTTCTTCTTTGGTCCTGCCTGTTTGGTCTTCTGTGGGCTTCTTGTATCTGGATGGGCCTCTCTTTTGCAATAGTCAGAAAATTTTCTTCAATAATTTTGTTTAGTATTTTTCTATGACTCTGGGCTGGATTTCCTCTCCTTCTGGTATACCCATGATCCAGCTGTTTGTTTGTTTTAGAGTGTCCCACCTTTCCCTCATATTCTGTTCACTTGATTTTTGGAACTTTGCAATGTTGTTGGCCTCCCAATCAATTTCTTCTATTTTATCTTCCAGGTCAGAGTTTCTGTCTACCACATTAGTAACTCTGTTGGTGAGCAGTTCTAGAGAGACTTTTATAAATTCTACTTGATTTTTGTTTTCTTTTGTGTTATTTTGTATTGTGACCATCTCTTTTTTGAGGTATGATTTCAATTCAAGTTCTTATTTTTTTGATGTTTCCTATCATTCTTTTTTTTTTTTTTTTCTTTTTTGGTTTTTCAAAGTAGGGTCTCACTTTAGCCCACTATGGAGTCTCAGGGTGGCCTCAGATTCACAGCAATCCTCCTACCTCTGCCTCCCAAGTGCTGGGATTAAAGGTGTGTGCCACCATGCCTGGTTCTGTCATTCATTTTTGCATTTGATCAAATCTTCATTAAGCTTAATCAACTGGCTGTTCAGGCCCTCCATTTCTTGACTTACCTTCAAGTTATTCATATAACTTTGGAGGGTTCTAACATTTTCTTCCATCAGGTTAAGCCTACTGTCAAAAGCTGAATGCTCTAGCAGACATCTCTGTTCAATTTCATTGATAAAATTGTTGGTTCTTTGATAGTTTGCTTCAAGTTGAGCAATTTTTATTATCAGGGTCTCATTTGTTGTTGTGTTTTCCTTTTGGGAATGAATTTCTTTTGATTTCTCTATGAGGGCTAGGCATTCATGCTGGAGATCTCTCATTTTTCTGATTTTCATTGGCCTTTTTGCATTGTTGTCTACCCATTTTAGGAAGACTCTTTATTTTATTGAGGAGGAAGCAAGTTTGTGTCCTTTGGCCTATTCACCCTCTGACTAAGGTGAATAGTGATGTTGGTACTTAGTGGCCAGTCTGGATACCAGAGCAAAAGGTTTGATTCCACAGCTTACACAGGGGCAGGCCTCTGTAAGCAAGGCACAATGGGACCTACCAGGACCAGGGGACTGGGAGGAGTACGGGAAAAGGGATAAGACCTACTTCGTGCTGAGCCCTCCAGGACATAGGGCAGTGCAGGCAACCTAGACTGGGGAGGAGCCCAGATACAGGGGTCTAGTCTATTCCAGAAGGCTGTGGCAGCCTATACACTGGCAGGGCAAGGTACTCAGACCTGGGTGGTAGGAGGAGTCCAGATGTGGGTCTGGACTACTCACTGCAGACCACTGACCATTACACATGCCCACACACTTACTGACCAAGTAACTCAGACCCAGGAGGAGATGGAATGAGCCTAGATATGGGTCCAGTCTACTCACTCCAGGCTGTAGCACCTGCCCACACACTGACCATGCAAGAAACTCAGACACAGGAGAATTTGGGAGGAGCCCAGATATGAGCCTGGCCTACTCACTCCAGACCACGGTGCCACTGACCTTTCAAGGAACTCAGACCCAGGCGGTGGGAGGAGTTCAGATATGGATCCAACCTACTCCCTCCAGACCACTGTGCCTACCAACACACTGACCATGCAAGGAACTCAGACGCCTTTCTGTAACCTTTTTATCTCAGTTGCTTCTAATCCTCTGTAAATTTTAGCCATTAAATACAATCATCATCTTATCAAATTCTCCAAACTTGTTACCTGTCAAGGCCCATGAAACAATCATATTACTTCTATTTTATGAGTTTCAACCTCTCATTCCAAGAACCAATGAAATCAGTAGGCCAGTAGTTATTAAACAGTCATAAGTATCTAACTTCATAAAAAGAATCCAAAATTCACCCTTCATTTTAGACTGCATTCAAATAATCTGTACAAATCAAATAAAAATGATGTATCCAAAAACAAAACAAAAATCACTCTATAGAAGCATTATTTCCAATGACCTTTATTTACAAATTTTATTTGAGGACCTGACAGCTACTGGCACTTTTCTGAGTACTGCTGGATTAATTCCTATGATCAGAGAAGATCTCTCTATTTCCTATATTCTGAGCTCTTCAACCATGCATGGAAAGGTGTGTGTCTAACCCTCTTTAGGAGAAATAGTTCTCAATGAGTCAACTAAAATGTAAAAACAAAATTTAAATTTTGTTTAATTATAATGAGAAACTAGCAATGAAAACTATATGCTTAAATCAGTTTTCAGAGCTCCCAGTGACAATGGTTGTCTTATTGTCCTGGAGATTCCTAGGACTAGCAGGTTCAACTTGCTTTTTGGCTTAAAGATCAAACTTCACCACCTTTACTGAATGGCAAACTGTTTCTTCACTTCTCTTTCACAAACAAAACTTAATCATGCCCATCCTACATGTTTGATGTGCCCATAACTGATCTCATAAAACATCCAATTTTACTGCTATTGGAATAGAATGGGTAGTTAAGTTATATTTTTTGGATTTTAAAATCTGCTTCTATATATAAAACAACTTGAAAATTGTAAACTGCAAGCTATTTCCTCCACTTTCAAACTCGGTTATGTCCTAAAAGTTTTCAATCTATAAACTATTGCTCATTGTTCATTGATAGCCAAAGCTTTCATTCAATTTATTATAGCAATCATTAATTTATCTTCAACTATTATATGTGACCCAATGGCATTTGGCTGATTATTTAACATGAGTGATTTCTTCCCATTCAGATTCATTTTGTATAAATCAAATGCACTCTTTAAAAATACTTCGAATTTTATATATTTGAAAATATACAGAAATGGAGTTATTTCAGTATAGAACATAGCACATATATAAAACCAATAAAATATTAAGTATATTCTTAATTTTTGCACAAAAGTGCTTTGTGGTGTCCCACCATCATAGGGTTATCATGCAATTATGAATTTAAATCCCCTGGCATAAATGAAAGCCTAATTTTTTTTCTCCTAAAGGTAACTACACCTTACGTTGAAGAAACAATTCCTGTGCATAAATTTTAAGGTGCCTGAATACATTTTAGTTATTTTTGTCGCACATACATGCTACTTTCATGAGAAATTATTAAAAATAATGAATTAATGAATAAGAACATTTTTCATAGAAATGGAGTATAGGTCTCTCTAAATGTTGCCAAATCATATCACTGCCTATACTTTGATAGTAATTAATAGAGCCCATATGTTGTAATCATAAAAAAATTTATGGATTTCATGTGGTGGGCAGTCAATCTCTTGCATGACAGTACCTAGCCACTGATAGAATGTGCACAAAGAAAAAAAAAAGTGGGATGAGGAGATTGCTTAGTGGTTAAAGGCCTTGCTTGCAAAGACTTCTGGTCCAGGTTCTATTCTTCATTAGCCATGTCAAACCAGATGCACAAAGTGGCACATCCTTCTGGAGTTTGTTTGCAGCGGCAAGAGACCCTGGAATTCTCTCTCTCATATCTTGACAGATTTTCTTTATTTACTATTTCATGAGCAGATGTATTTTCCCAACCTAAATTTCTGGATGATCATAACAACGTGGGAGACATTTTCTACGAGTAGAGTATATTTTCCAGCAGTTAAAAGAAAGTTATTACTATGGCATGTTGACCATGGTAGCCACCCATGAACTCTGGCTTCTGCTGGGCTTCACACACAGCTGAGAGGATGAGCTGGGAGGATGAATGGCAAAAGATGTATGGACAGAAGAAGCTTGCCCTGCAGGAGCTGAGGCACCACACTGGAACCAGGCTTCAGTCCCTGAGCAGGTGCCTTAGCTGATACCACATATGCTCCAGGATATAGGAAGTCTTCACTGGACCAAGGATCAAGCCCCAGAAGACCCAGCAGAGTAGATCTCTACTGGCCATGCTATAGTGAAGGGCTACAAAGGTAGCAGAAATCTATGCTGAGGCTAAATTCGATGAGTGGAGTTCTATGAGTGGAGCTTAGTTTCTGGAAGCACAAAAGTCTGACACTGTTGAGAAAGCTGTCTTCATTATTATAAACTGAACAGTTCTAGGCACCTGCTCAGAGAGGAAAGGGGGAGTGTATGAAACTCATAGACGTTTTGGGGTGTGGGGGTCTTCCTCTGAATTGGATGAAGGACCATGTGCCTTTTCTCTAGTGTGCACACTGGAAACAGCTTCCCAGAGCACTGGAACACTTCCTTCATAGGTGGGTGGGCTCCTGCCAACAAGAATACTGGAGTGGGCTAGGGTTCTGCCCTAACCTCAGGAGCTCTTTGACCTGACGCTTGCTGGATCCAAAGAGTAAAAAGATGTAGACCTGTCTTGTGCCCCTAATCTCTATTGAGGCATTGGCTACAAACACCATAGGAAAGCCTAACAACCTGGAAATGCTCGTCTCTGATGGGCAGAAGTACTAGATCCAGTGCTTTCCACCTCTATGCTTGTTGATCTCCTCCCTCATTCAGCATTACATATTTCTCTTCTAAAAATTAAAATTAACCCTGAGTGCCAACTCCCACCCTTAGTCCCTAAGGACTGGGCAAGGCAGGGCAGTAGGTCATTGGGCCACAGCCCTTCCCATATTCCCACAGGCATAGGGGATCCTGCAGGTAGTACACAGTCATAAGATACAGCCTCTTGGATACTAGTTTTAGTCTTAAAACCTACTGATATTATCATTCAAATCACTTATTTTGTAAACTTCAGATTTCTTGAAGACGCCATGCCTGTGATGAAGATTATGCAATTCAAGTAAAACATCCATGAGGGCAGAGGGATGAAATGTGACAAATCCAGAGCCAGAAGGATTGCCAGCTGTCTTTAATCTGCTTAATAGTCACATATTACCAACCTCTGTATCTGACCCATCCTTTTATTTATCAAGTACAACTCTTAGAATATGTTTAATTAACAGAACACTCACTAGTTTTCACCAGCACCAAAGCTGTTATCAGATAATATCTAAGACCTGGAGTAGTATTCACCACTTTGCAATAACCCACCTACCTGATGCTCCCACCAATATTTATGACTGTCTTATAATTATAAACATTTGTGTGACCACTTCCATGGTGACACATGTTATTCAGAACCACCTGAACCCATATGCCCAGTCCAAAGTCATTCATATTTGACTTACAATAAATTGTGCTTTTTATGAAAAAAAAAAAAGAGTTCATGGACTTCAGGGTTCTGATGTTATGTCTCACTATTTGCACTTAGTGAAGACTAAATTTTAAATTTCTGTTTTGTATAGTTCTTTCTTATTATAGAAACCTAGGTTAATCTTTCCTATTATACTTTAATTTAGTGCTTGCAAAATAATAACACAGACTATATTAGAGGAGATTTTACCTCCAACTTTGAGATGACCACTAAATGATGAACCCCTCTTTATGACTTACTAAAGACATTTGAGTAAATAATACATTTAAACTTATAGTGAATGATGTTTCCATACTTTGTTTCTAATAATAAAAAACAAATATTTGATTGTTTAGGATGCATTCTCTATACCTATTATAGGACTGCTATGCTCACTTATGTTGTTAGATATAAAGCATATTCTGGGTAGGCAGGAACTCCAAGTGTTGAACAGACCCAGGCAGCCTGCCCTGGGCATGGTAGGAGGCAGGATTCCCCATAGATTGTATGGGTTTCAAGCAATTCAATTTTAAGTTATAATCATATAGTTACAAATAAAAAGACTTTTTTATGGAACTAAATAAACAAGTGAGGTATAAATTTCTTCTTTTATAAAGCAAACATTCTTTGTTTTTTTCCAGTAATATTTATTGAAAGCCTCCCTTATATTAGATCTTCTACTAGACACTTGGAGTACAGTAATAGCACAGGCATTATCCATGATTTAATATAACTGAAAATCTTTCTTGATTTAGAGTTCCAAAAATTATATGTTTTAAGAGAAATGTTGGTCTCTACTCATAGGAAATAGCATGTTCCAAGTCCTCAAAAAGAAAAAAGATATAGCAGAATATAGAACAAAGTAGGCCAGGGTGGAAGTATAACATGAGAGGTCAAGAAGAGTAGTCCAAAATGGGGCTGAAATTGTGTGACTCGAGATAGTGCACAGTTGTGATCTTATGCAGGGTCAATATGTGGCCACAGATCACCACATTCCACAGTTTCTGCTGTTTTTACCCTGATGAAGATGCTGCTGCCTGCTGGAAGTAAAATCAAATAAACTGTGGCAATCAAATGTCACATAAAGGAAGTCATTCTAGGTACTAGTCTTAAAGAATTTGAGTTCTTTATTATTGAAGACTAACATCATTAGTCAAGAACTTATCAAATAAGAATTACCAACTACACAAAATAATATAAGAGAAGAAGGAAAAGGGAGAGGCAGAAGGGCTGAGAAAGAGGAAGGTGGAGCAAGAACGGAAGGTCCCCATCAGGAGATTTCTTCGGATGCTCCCTGGACCAGGCACCACAGCACTACCCAAACCACTCCTAAGTGTGGTGTTCTTTTCACATCACTCATGGCACCCCTACAGAAAAAAAAAAAAAAAAAAAAAAAAAACAGTAGACAGGGCCAGCACAGCTCTCGAGCTCAGCTTGAAGCTGTTTTGCAAAGACACCTCCAACGAGGTTTCCAAAGCTAGGTGTGTTGTTCTCTAATGGACAGATGTGGAGGAAAGACCATTATTAGTAGAACAGAAACATAGGACAGATCCCCATTAAGGAATATCCATTAGGGAATTTCCTCAAATTTGGTCCAGAAATCACAAAACAAAAAGAATTACCTCCAGCCAAATTGCAGGACATGAGTGTCACCACCACAGAAAGCAACTTTCAGCCAAATTCCTGGACAGGATTGTTGCAACCCATCACCACAGACTGCTTCAGCTTGGTGTTCTGTAGTCTGAACCTCTGCCAAGTACTGCACATTGATTTAACAGGACTGTCAACGTTTGAAGGGTGGATATTGAACACCTGGTAGTGACAAGCACAGTGGCTGGAACTAACCTTCCAGGACTGTACACTGGCCAATCTATATTTCCCCCACTCACATGACATGGATCACATGCTGGGACAGCACTCACAGCAATTTCTCCCCAATGATCCAGTTCTCCAAAATATAGATTCTTTCAGCCCATTGTCTTATGCTGTGGGTATAATATTATTGTTGCTGATCCTGTTCTTGAGGCATACTAAGCACATCTTCCATTTGAATGGCAAAAGGAGGAATCCCTTCATTGTCTTTGGCCTGTCCCTTCCCACTTTTGCAAGTGCTACAAGTGGTCAGTACACAGGGGAAGGTACATGTCCATCCTTATTGATGTATCATTATCTCAGAAAGATCCTTACACTTCAAGACTAGAAAACCAGGAGTGAGCCATGCATGGTGGTGCACGCCTTTAATCCCACCTCTCAGGAGGCAGAGGTAGGAGGATTACCATGAGTTCAAGGCCATCCTGAGACTATATAGGGTATTCCAGGTCAGCCTGTGCCAGAGCGAGACCCTACTTTGGAAAAACAGCAACAAAAATAGATAAATAAATAAATAAATAAGGAAGGAAGGAAGGAAGCAAAAGTAAAGCAGGAGTGGATTCAGACACACTCTAAGGATCTATCACATCGTTGCAGGCACATGAACCATTATGATACAGATTTACAAGCCAAATTAGTTTTTTTTTTGTTTTTCTCTCTGATTAACTGATCACCTGATAGCTTAGAATTCTCTTCTATTTCTCATGATGCCTTTCTTAATCGCTGCAATAAGCTGTTACATAGGTCAGCTATTAACAGGGATGTGGTATTTCACATAGTTTATTCACATAGTCAACAATGAGTTACTTAAGATATCACTATAAGCAAGATAAACATAAGTTAATTTATATAGAAACCGTGTTTATTCTTTAAAATTCTTCAAAGCTTCTAGAATGTTGTTGAATCTTCAAATAAATCTCTGACTTTGACATTTATTTGCAGATTATGAAACTGACTCCAAAGTTTTATCCCACCCTGCTTACTAGCCTCCTGCTTTCTAACTTTATATTGCCCTGCCATACAGATGCAAGTCCTACCTATGTGAGCGCTTTTAGACAATGAAATGCTAATAATAAGCACAACCTTGAAGATGCTTACACACTTGCATTTTCCTATTTATGTTCTTGGTTGTTTTTCACATTTCTAAGGAAACGCCAATAACATCCAAAGCCAGTTCCAGCTTATCTCAAATGACACTAAATTAGGGATTAAAGGTGAACATTCTTATCAGTCTTGCCAAAGCCAACCTACATTAGCAGAAAGCTAGCCAACATCCATAATTTCTACTAAACCCAAGCATGATCAGCTGAAGCACTAGACTAACCCCCACCCCCAGCAGAGTCTAGATGTGTAAGCAATCAATACTTATTGTTCCATGTTGACAGGGCTTTGCAGTGGCTTATTCATTGGCTATGTTGTGGCAGTCTATTTCTTCCAGAGGTGTAGGGACATTGAAGTGTACTTTTTTTTTTTTTTGAATAGAAGGGAATGAAAGACTTTTGAAGAGAAAAAAAGTAAAAACCTTTCCATGTTCTTGAAGGAAGTGTCTTAATGTAAAAGATTTGACTTGATAACTTAATGTCTATACTATACATTAGTGTACATTTGGGGCATTAGCTGGAGGGTCAACAACATATACTACTGAAAATTATGTGTAACTTGAAAATATTTCAGATTAGTTCTAACAGTTAGAGATAAAACAAAAAGTCTTGCAGGTAGACAGAATGTATAAGACTTCCAGAAACAGATTATGTGGGTAATATTGCATGTATATGTACGCCATGGATGCTCATCCACATGCACATTTCCTCTGTAACTTCAGAGACCATAGTGGGTAATATCTGATCAAGTATGCATGATAAAAAGAAAGATATTAAATAAGAATACAGAAATAATATGTTGAGCAGTATGAGAATAAAATGCATGCAGACCTTCCATTTACTGGGAGGCTGTTAAAATTCAAGACTGGTTTCACTAGGTAGGCCTCATTTTGCTAAGTAATTTTGTAGATAATTTCAAGGTATAGAGGGGTTAACAGGGAAATTGGATGTTGCAACCTAACTGCTTTTAAGCAAAGCTTAAATATTGTCATAATAGTATAAGCTATAGATGGCCTAGTATATCCAGAACAATCTACCTCAAATTAAGTGACTGTTTCAATGATAAGAGACACTTTTTTTAGATATCTATGAGAATAATAATGAAATAGTCACATCCTGCTTTGTATACAAACAGAACCTAATCGTAGAATCTTTAAAGATATGTTTGTGTAGATGGTTGCCGAAAGAACTAATTAAGATTGTGATCTGGTGATTGGGAAAGAAGAAAATAAATCCTTACCTAAATTGTTCCTGGTGATTCTAAGGGTCTAATTCTTAAGAGACATGCATTCCATTCCAAAGAATGCTTCTAGTAGTGGCAGAGCTCATGTTTTGAAAGTTTGCACTGATTGTATTCTAGCATATCAATCACCAGTAAGGATATTCAACTTACCTCTTAGGACATACTGACATTTACTTTCAAATATCATAAATATTTAGTAGCATATTATATACATTTCTTCTTTTTAATAATGATATATTTTTCAAGGACAATTGAAAGTCTCATCATTCTTTCTTCTTTCTTTTTCTTTCTTTCTTTTTTTTTTTTTTTTTTTTTTTGACTCTGGAATGACACTACTCATTCCACTGCATTGAATTTAAGAAAGAGATGTCATTGGTAGCCTCAAATTCCTTGCAAGTGAAAGTTGTCAACAGTCCCTTGGACCCAGCAGGGTACACGAGTGGTATAAATGAACCCAAAAATTAAGTTAAGAAAATACAATTGGTCAGCATCACAAGCTCAAGAAAATGATGTACATGTTGACTAAGGCTGCTCTGGAAAGGCACCCATGTCCAAGTTCATGGTAAAATAAGTATTTCTTTGTGGATACCTTTGTAGGATCAGTGAAGATATCTTAGTTATAAAAGGCACAGAAACTGACTCTACAACAGAAAATCAAAGATGAAGAGAAACGTGTACTACATTATCAGTAAATGTCCTTGGAAGTGAATTTTCTTGGAAGATATTAGAAAGTTTTCAGCTAACCAGCAAAATGGAGCACAACACATAGATTAAGCTTGGTTTTCAGAAAAATTTATAGAGCAATAATTTTAGCATTATTGAGTTTGTGGGCTATAAAATTGCTAAAATGTCTTCTTAATGTTGTGGGTTTTTAAAATTTAACACAGTTCTTGGATGACACATATTTAGTGTGATGTGCATTTAGCATACTGGCCAATTATACAAAAATAATAAAATATATTTAGTTTTAGTTCTTGATTTCTAGAATTATGTCCACAGTCAACACTACTAAATATAAATATAGCAAGATGTCACAACCACCCCAAATCACTCCCTCAGTTTATCATAAAGATATTTTTAGTACCTTTCATCTCATCTATTTCTAACAGAAAGAGAAGGACACAAAAAAATGATATTATGAAAGTTTAAGGTAAAATAATGAAATGAAAAAAAGTGTTTAAATAAAAGGAAATTTCCAACCATGAGTCGATGAATTGGATTAGGGTAATTAAGGGGCTTTAATCATGAGATAAAATAATTGTGTGCCTCATATATGTATAAAAAAAACTAAATTAACATAGTTTAAAAATAATAATATACTTATTACTTGATAAAACAATAAGTGCTAATACAGAAAAGCTAAGAGGATCTATCCTTAAAGATTCCAGCTATGTCTTTCTCATTTGCCCCACCCCCTGCATTGTGATTAACTCCTACAGGAAGCTGGAGGGCTGGGGAGGTGGTTCAGTGGATAAAACACTTGCAGCACAAGCATGAGGACTGGAGTTTGTACCCCCAGTGCCCACATAATTGCTGGGGGAGGCATGGTGGCCCATCTGTAATGCCAGCACTCGGAAGGGAGAAATGGAGGATCCCCAGGACAAGCATGATAACTAGACTGAGTCGATGTGTGCTGGGTTCAAGTGAGAGAATCTGTATCAGAAAAGAAGGTGAGGAGGAAGCCCCCAAACATCTACACTGGCCTCACATTCACATGTGCATTCATGCCCACACATGTATGAACACACATTCACACCACATGCACACACATATACTCATAAAGGAAAACAACAAAAAGAGAGAAAAAGAAGCTGGAAGTCACAGCTAAATATCAGTAGTGAAAGGATCCATGTTATGTGAGAAAGATCTGCCTCCTTTAGTATTGGAAATGGCTAGGTGGTGGGCAACTATAGTCCATAGTCCATTCTTTGAACATAAAAGAAATCAAAATCACTCTGCTAATTCTAACAGAAACACAGATAACATTTGTCTTGTGCTTGTGCATTCTTTTGAACTAGGATATTGTATAAAGTAGAATTTTTGGAAAATATTATTTCATTTACCTTTGCTTTGCTAGACAAATGTCTGGCCAAAAGCAGCTTATGGGAAGAAAGGTTTTATTTGAGGTTATAGAATCCAGAGGAAACACCAATAATGGAGGAAGAAGATAGCTCACTTTCATAGATTCATACTAGAAAAACACCACCAAACAGCCAGCAAACACAAACACCCAGAGTTCAAGCTGCTCTGAACACATCCCAGGGCTGGAATACAAGAGCCTTGCCCAGTGACACCTCCTCCAGGAAGCTGCTATAGACTTAATTTGCAGGCTTAATAAAAAATACCTGAAGCTGGGCTTGGCGAGGCATGCCTTTAATCCCAGCACTAGGGAGGCAGAGGTAGGAAGAGATGTAGGTCACCCTGAGTTTACATAGTGAATTCCAGGTCAACCTGGACTAGAGTGAAACCCTACCTTGAAAAAACAAACAAACAAACAAAAAACAAAACAAATAAACAAAACCCTCAGGCTATGGGAAGCAAAAACAAACAAACAAACAAACCAAAACAAAACAAAACAAACAAGCAAAAGCCTCAGGCTATGGGAAGCATGCATTCACTTTCAAACTATCACAAAGATCAAAGGTAGTAGCAATTCTAAATTTTGATTGTAGGTTTATAGTAAAAAAAAAATGTACATCTTATATTCTTATTATGCAAGGCAACTACATCATGTAGTGGTCAAATGTGGAGTGAGTGGTCACTTTCTATTACTCTTCTGACAACTTAACCATTTAAATAGATGTCACAGGGCAAAGCTTACTATGAGCAGATTCATAACAGAAAAACCTTAGAAGGTAGCACTAAGTTATGAACGTATCAACAACTTTCTGCATCTTGTCATTAGAATGCACTAAATCATTGTGCAAGCAAACAATTCTCATTAAAAGACTAATTAACTTGTAAGTATTTAAATTTAAGTCCTTAATGCATTATTTATAATGGAGGCCACAATTTTCCATTAATCTTCTTAGTTTAGGTCAAATTAATTACTTTCTATAGTAAAAGGAAGTATTTAGATCTGACACAGAAAAAAAACATAATTCACAAATAATTGCTACATTGAGCATAAATCTTATAATTGACCATGTACTAAAATAATATCATATTTTATATCAAGCAAAGTGTTAAAAGAAAAAAGAATGAGATTTGAATTAATTGATAAAAGATCATTTATTCAAATAATATGTCTCTTTTTGCCATATTTCATCACCTGAAAAACAATATTTTACCAAACAAATAAACCAAACTAGGAAGTTATTATACCATTAAA
This sequence comes from Dipus sagitta, assembly GCA_036346955.1. Taxonomy (NCBI): domain Eukaryota; kingdom Metazoa; phylum Chordata; class Mammalia; order Rodentia; family Dipodidae; genus Dipus; species Dipus sagitta. Next base: position 54,722,635 of record CM070774.1, read on the forward strand.
TAGCATACTGAATACTTAATTTTAGAAAATTGATTATTTACTTGACATTTTGTAATTCTCAGATAGGATGTAACGTTATTGAAAGCTGACTAGTAGTTGTTGTAATGTGTATTTAGTGTACCTTTTCTGAAAAACAGGAGATGAAATTCCAGTAAAACTTTAGTGGTAATATAAATTAACTATAGTGTGTTGGACAACCACAGCTAAATCATGTAATAATTATAAAAACTTACACTTGGACATGGTTTTATTTTCCTATAAATAGAAAAAATAATTTTCTTCTAAATTGCTTAGGCTAGTAAATCTCACAAGAGTAATTTGGGAAAAAGCTCAAATGATACCAAATGTCAAATACTTAGGATGAACAAATATAAGATTTAACATACAACTTGCTAAAATGGTGTTTTGTGGGCTGAGATGGTTTAGTGATTAAATGCCCTTTATTGCAAAACCTGTTGGCTCAGGTTCGATTCCCCAGTACCCACGTAAAGCCAGGTGCAGAATGATGCATATGTCTGGCGTCCATTTGTAGTGGTAAGAAGCCCTATTGGGCCCATTTTCTCTCTCTCTCTCTCTCTCTCTCTCTCTCTCTCTCTCTCTGTCACTCTCTCTCTCTCTCTCTCACACACAAACACACACACACATACACACACACACTTTCTCTCTCTTTCTCTTTCTCTTTCTTTTTCTCTCTCACACACCCCCTCTCAAAGAAATATGTAAAAATGTATTTTTAATCAGCACCTTGTTATCAAGCATTATACTTAGTAGGTTATAGCTATTCTTGCCCAAGAGACAAACAGAGATCTGAGATGATAGGCACTTTAGCTAGCTTTACTGTATTAACTATTTTACCATATGCATGTTGTTTAGCAGTGCACGCCTTTAGTATACAAAGTAGTTTTAAAGCCAGATCCTTTATATCAGAGAATGGGAAGAGGAGATAAGAAAACGGATGGAGGTAAGTGCTTACATTGCTTGGTGACACATTTCCTTAAAAAGTTCCTAATTCTGCTTCCATTGTTTGAGAGTAAAAGGAAAAGAACACCACATATCTCAATATAAAAGGTCTGTATCCACAAAGAGGTTTATTAAAAGGAGCAGGGACTTTACAAAGTACGGTGTGGAGTAACTGGGAGATTTACAAGGGAAATTGATATCCAAGGCCACTGAAATGGACCAGCATTGATTTACATAAACAAATTGAGAAAGCTAAAATCTAAAACTTTATTTGCCAACAAAACAAAAAAGATCAAAAGAGAAAACGTTTTTTATTCATTATATGACCAACAAAGAGCAAGATATATGGGCTGCTTTGGGGATCCATTGAATGACCCTACTAGAAGACAAGACAGAGACACCAAGAAAAATGCCAGTTGCTAAGTGAGTAAAGTAACACAACTAGGGAGATGTCAGACTGAACTGGCAGACTTTGAGGTTAATGAGTTCACTGTCACCAGAAGAACTCATAAAAAGGTATTTTAAAAAGGGTCTGTATTGCAAAGGTGGAGAGACTTTAAATTTCCTTCTGCTGCTGAGAATCTATGACTCTTACATGATTGTTAATTTGATTTTCTAAAACAATAGGAATGATATGATCTGAAGGAAAAAATAAGATATGACTTCCAAATTCATAGGTAAATACACATAATATTAATTAGGAAATGAACACATTCAAAAGTCTTCTTAGTGTGAGGAAATATGATCTTCTAAAGCAAGGTCACTAAGCAATGGTAAACCAAATATATTTGTCACTAGTATTCACATTTTATAGGAATAACTTAAACCACAAATCATTAGTATGCATTAAAAGTACAAGACAGAGAATCTGAAGTTGCATACTTCTGGAAAATAGATGACTTATATGTTAATTCACATTAAAATATATAATTTGTTAATACAAGAAGGAATGTTTACAAGTGTTTTTCACAAGGTCCCATTGTTCTGTATTGTAAAAACGATGTGATAATATCTCTGTGATTTAGACATAATTGTGAGGCTGTATATTCTACTAACAGTTGTAGAAATATATTTTTATAAATTGAAATACAAATACACTTAAGCTATAAAATGCTGCTGAAATTATTGCTTTACAAGTATTTTATAGTATTTTTAATCTAATCACTACACTCTACAGAGAATACAGTAATGGCAGTCTCTGTCTGCAGAATTCTAGGACTCTAGATCCTAAAAAAAGCACTTGTGTATCAGATCTACTTCAACATATATTTAAAAGCAGAATACTTTGGATTTTGAGACATAACTACTGCCAGCTGTTATTTACACTTTTCTCTATTTACACGTTTCCCTACACAGAGTAGCTGGCTGTTCTCTTTATATTAGAAGCCTCTGCAAACTTTCTATTTCTGTTCTGTGGATAATTCTGCCAGGCACTATCAGCAGGACCACACCTGGCTAATTATTGCAAACAGACTCTATGCTCATCACATGTCCATGTCTTTCAAAAGTGCATCATATGTGGGCCTGTCTTTCCAGTTCTTTCTTGCCTAATCTTATCTTCCTTATTTCATAATAGCACTTTTCTGATATCTCTGGTTTCCATAGATATGATTGAAAATTTTTTAAAAAATAGAGCCAGGTGTTCTATTTAAAAGTTTTAATTTTGCAGAATTTCACTAGTTTTGCACATATTCTTCGTTGTCTGCAGACAAACTGTAGAAGGGATGAGAGCTAGGCTAGTCTTTAGAGGCACTGAACCCCTTACTTGATCACAGTGCCTGGCACATCATAGATCAGTGCTGCATATGTGTTGATTGACAGGAAATATGAATTGATTGCTATATTGTTAAATGCACTCTTAACAATTGTATGCAATTCAAATAATAAAAGTGGATAATTTATGCTACTTTAACAGGTCTCAGTTATTAAACTATTTGACCATCACTGTGTAGCTATATAAAACTGTATACTAAATTTTTTTTTCATCTTAGTATGTCCTTCTATTCTCAAGAAATAATAGAACATTAAGTGTCTGAACTTTTCTTTAAAACAATTGTCAAAAAGTTATCAAAGTATTTATAGACTCAATGCTACTCAACAAAGACATCACTAGTTGGTTTGCCCTTTGGTGTATATTCACATTGCATTACCCAACAAGGAAAGGAAACATAGGAGAGTAAAAAGACTCTTTATTGCTTTATGATGATCAGTGCCATTTGTACATCATGTGTGACATGACTATGCGGGCCTTATTCCAGATCACATATATTCCCTAGATCAAAATTCTAAAAACAATTTAAACTGTGTTGGGGATCTTTCAGTCTCTTCAAACTATTAGGAGCCATTAAGAATTATTTGTATGGCTGGGCATGGTGGTGCATGCCTTTAATCCTATCACTCGAGAGGCAGAAGTAGGAGGATCACTGAGTTCAAGGCCACCCTGAAACTACATACTGTATTCTATGTCAGCCTGAGATAGAGTGAGACCCTACCTCAAAATACCAAAAAGAAAGAAGAAAAAAAAAGAATTATTTTTATGGGGATTATGTTTATCAATGCATTAAATCTTATAAATGCCCACATACGTATTAATTCATTTAACGTAATAAGTAATTACCTCATTGTAGGGTGACATCATAAATTGTGAAGTAGAAAGGTAAATAAAAATTTGAGATCACACAAATTAATAAGAATAATTATATGTCTCAAACAGAACAATGGCATTTATTTTGATTTTTACAAATGTCTTTAATTGCTTGCTAAATAGAATACAAGAGGGTTATGAGAACTTCTAGTTGTTATAATATCATATATTACATATATACTGGAAATTCTTACTGTACGTTTGCAAGGCAACGAGAATGAAGGGAAAATAACAACTTCATATTAACATGAAAGTGATTTAGATTTGATTTTATTACCCACATTGAGCAATGAGGAAAATAAATGTAAATAAGATTAAAGTAAGTGATTGGTGCAGGATTAAATTCTGATCTCTAGACTATAAACCCACAGTTACTCCCACCTACCACACACTTTCCCAACACTTTTAATGATAACTTCATTTCTCTTTATGATGGAGTAGCCTATGATATAGTCTCACATCTGGCTAGAGAAATGCTTGCTAAACTATGTGATTGGAGTGATAAGGTCCAGGAAAACACAGACAATACTTGGGGATGGAGAATCATTGGTTACCAGGAAAAGTGATTAAACACTACATCCCTGAATTCTGGGATTCATATTTGCCAGGGGAAGCTATTTTTAAGTGGAAGATGATTCCAGGAGGAAAATTCTATTGATAAGGAATAGAGAGATCCCTAAGCGATGAGAAGCTTGGCAGTATATAAAAGCAAAATTCTCAGTGTCATTTGGCAAGTACTGAATTAATGATAGATACTTAATGTTAATTAAGGTAGTGATATAAATCTTTGGTTGAGAGCCTGTGTCTGAGCTCCACTTAATTCTTCTTCAAAGCACTGTAAAGGGTGATGATATGCAAACTCAGCAATACCTCGAGATGATCATGCAGGGAAAGTCCTGAAGGAATGCAATGACATTAAGAGATGTTCCGCAGCTGCATGCACCATGATTTACTGTAAGGTTTTAAAGATGCATTATTCCAGTTAGTGGAAGATTACTTTTTCAAATGCTTTATTTTCCTATAAGTAATATCTAAGATGGATAACTATCTTTTAGAAAGGTATTACAGTCACGTTAAGTACTGTGAAATCTTATCTTCAAGTAGACATTAGGCTACATCTTTTTCATGGATTGGTATTTCAATTCTTCCACTGCAACAACGGCAATGGTACTCAGGTCACCTGTGTTTTATAGAAAAGCAAAGAGAAGGTCAAATTTCAAATCACTTCCTTGGTAATACTGAGGTATAAAATTACAAGGTTTAAGACTTAAGTTTACTAATGTTTCTGTCTAATATTTACTATTATTGATGACATTTTAGTATAAGATTAAATTTTCTTGGGATTTGAGAAAATCAAAACATTTATCTGGTTGAATCTCAAGGTCTGTAGTACATAAAACTTCTTCCTTAGAACCATGATGCATTCCCTTAGTGGAAACTCTGATCAGGTTATCATATGTCAGTTCCTCTAGGGCATTTAGATTTGGAGGGCATTCTAAGTAGGGTTTGTTGAGAATGCTTTGGAGAAAAAAGGTCGGTATCTATTTTGCCCCTTTGAAGACAAAATATGGGACAAAAAAAATAGAGATTATGCTAAACACTATTTTATGGGGGTAGGTCTTGTGTTAACGAAAAAAAAAAAGAAAAAATATTCAATCTGATTTCTAAGGAGACTAATTTCCTGAACATCCTGCTCTCTCTCTCTTTTTATATTAAGTAGAAATTTTGCATGGACACATCATGTGTTAGTATCAGCATTTCCCTCCTCCCTGCTCCCACTGTACTGAGGGACTCCCTCAGTGGGATTGCTGGTGTTGCCCTGGGGTTATGAGTTTAAAGATGTGAGAGCATCAGTCAGTCATTTTAAGCATGTGTAGGGGGTATAGCTCTGGACATTTCCTTCCACGTTGTGGCTTTTATAATCTTTTGCCTGTATCCATGACCCTGAGAATGGATGACAGGCTCACCACTGAAGCAGCACTCTTGCTCATCTCTCCAGTTCCTCTGCGGTTTCACTTGGGCCCTGGCTGATGCTGAGCTTCCCATTTCCCACCTCCCAGTTCCCTGGCTCCATGTACCCCTGCTGCTGGTGTGATGCTGCTTAGGCCCTGCATGCATGCTACTCAAGTAGGTAGGCCTGGGCTCCTGATTCCAAGCTCCCAGTTTCCCAACTCTCTGTTCCCCTGCTATTGGTGCGGGGTGGCTGGGATCCTACACTACACGCTTGTGCAGTGAGAGTAGGCCCCTGGCTTCTTATTCTCAGCAGGTGGATAGTGAACCACTAGATCCTCACATGTGCTGTTGGTGAAAGACTTGGGGCTTCAGGAGGGGTCCCACAGAATTTATGAAATGCACGTTTTGGGCTCTGCTCTACATTTAATTAAGCATGAATGGAGGGAGAAAGACTTATCCCTGGAAATAGCCACTGGGGAAGTGCTCACTAGGGGCAAGGAACCCTAGGGGAAAGTGTGCTTGCTGGGAGCAGGTAGGCACAGGTGAACCCATGTCTGGCCACTGCCACCTCCTCTGATTGGCACCAAACCATATCTCTGGCCGCCTCCACACTTCTGCCCCATTCAACTCTGCGGACTGATACTTCCAAACTGCCCATTTCTGCAGACCATTGGTCAGGCCTGGTGGGTGAAACCAGGCTCTACAATTTACCCCTCACCACGGGCAACCCACCCACTTCCTCCTTGGCACCTCACTCCTTCCCCAGACTGGGAGCACAGAAGCCCCTGGCAAGCTCAAAGGGAAATCTGTACACCACCACAAGCTGCTCAGTTGGGGTACAGTTAGGAGTAGAGGAAAGTGCTACTGCTCCTGAGCCCCAAATCCTAAGGCACTGCTGTAAGTGTGGCTGCAACCTCTATAACCTGCACCTGTTCAGTTACAACCCCATCCAACTCCAATCCAGTTCAAGCCTAAAACAGAGTGCTCACTGAAGAGCCTACAAGGACAAATACTTGCTTTCTCCTTTGTAAAATAAGACTTTTACTCCAAGATGAGTAGACCCCCCCAACACACACACACACACACACACACACACACACACACACACACACAAAATGAAAGTCAACAAACTGAAAGATATACATCAAGCATGCTTACTCCCATCAGAGCCTCCAATGAAACCATAGAGGAAACAACAGAAATAGAGTGCCAAAATAAAACTACAGTAAGCTTTGTGACCTTAGCCAAGCAAATTGATGACCTGGAAGCAAGTCAGCAAAAACCAAAAAACAAATATATGAAATGCACAAAGCCTTTGTCACCGTAGCAGACAGATTCAGGTTTGCTGAGATAAACTTCCAGACCAGGCACAGTTATGGAGGAAGGGATATTTATTGAAGCTTACAGATCCAGAGGAAGTTCCATAAAAGTAGAAGAAGCTGGCCTGCCTTCACAGGACCAAGCAGAGAGAGAGAAACACAAGCCTAAAAGCCAAAAGCCACAGGACACTTCAGGAACTCCTATTAGGCACACTTTGCATATCTTCAGATTGAAATCTGAAACCCACCACCACACCTTAAGATCCACACAATGGCACTGACTCCAGCCAGGTGGCTGCAGATGCAAACTACAAACAAACAACCGAATATATTGGGGGCCATCTATTCTATTCAAACCACCACATTCACTAAGCTTACCTTAACTGAAGAACATCAGAGAGACCTCAAAAGAGAGATAAATGAATTGGGGGTGAATCAACAAATAGAAGAACTCAACAACAAGCTGATTGAGCTTAATGAAGACATGATCAAATGCAAGAATGAATTCCAGGAAGCATCAAGGAAATCAAACCTCAACCTGAAATTGGACCTCAAAAAAGTGATGCACATGATGCAGAAAATTAATATCAAATAAGGTTTTTAAAAGCCTCTCTAGAAGCCCTCACTAACACAGTCAGTCATGTAGAGAACAAAATTTCTGATCTGTATACTGAGACAGAAGAAATGACCAGGAGTACAAAAACTTTGATAGTTCACAAAAACTGTGAACAACCAACTTCAAGAAGCTACAAGAGGATGGACACCACCAAAACTAGAATAGGCATGAAAAAGGTCAAAGCACCAAACTGCATAAAACCTCCAGAACGGCAAGGATTAAATCAAACCTCACAGTTATAATTTAAATATTAATGGCTTTAATTCACCCATAAAAAGACACAAGTTAATAGGGTGGATTAGAAAAATGGACCCTTCTATGTGCTGCCTTCTACACACCCACCTCTCCATTAATGATAGACACCTCCTTAGGGTGATGGATGGAAAATAATTTTCCAAGTACTTGGAAATGATTTTCCATTTACTTGGAAAAATGAAACAAGAAGGTGTGGCTATGTTAATATCTGACAAAATAGACTTCAAACTAAAAATAACTAAAAAGCACAAGGTAGACCAGTCTTTACTCATCAAGGAATGATCTAACAAGAGGAGGATATTGCAATTAGAAATCTATATGCACCAAATACAGGTGCATCACAAATTATAGAGTAAACTTTGCTTGTCAACAAATCAGAAATAAATCCCAATGCCATCACAGTAGGGTACCTCAGTACCCCACTATCATCATTAGACAGATCTTCCAAGCAGAAAATCAGTAGGGAATAATAGAGCTTAACAACACCATAGATCAATTAGATCTAACAGACTTCTACAGAACATTCTACACCAATTCTACAGAATACACATTATTCTCAGCAGACCTGAGAACGTTCTCCAAAGTAGAATATATATTATGGCATAAAACATGCCTTCATAAATTGAGGAAAATTGACATAACTTCCTGCATCATATCAGACCACAATTGTTTTTTTGTTTGTTTGTTTTTCAAGATAGGGTCTCAATCTAACCCAGGCTGACCTGGGATTCACTCTGTAGTTTCAAGATGGCCTTGAGCTCATGGTGATCCTCCTACCTCTGCCTACTGAATTCTGGGATTAAAGGCATGCATACCATGACTGGCCCAGACCACAATTTTTTAAAGCTAAAAATTAAAAAGAGAAACCACAGAAATTGCACTAGCTCCTAGAGACTGAACAACACTCTGTTGAACAATGAATGGATTGTAGAAGAAATCAAAATAAATTGTAAAATTTCTCGAGCTGAATCATAATGAAAATACAACATACCAAAACTTATAGAACACAATAAAGACCATTCTAAGACAGATAGATCTCAAATAATAACCTAACTATGCAACTAAAGTCATTGGAAAGACAAGAACAACCCACCCCTAAGAGCTATACACAGAATGAAATAATTATGATCAGAGAAGTAATTACTGAGTTAGAAATTATGGGAAAAAATTAAGAAAATTGATGACATGAATAGCTGGTTCTTTGAAAACATAAACAAGATTGATAAACCCCTGGCCAACTTAGTCAAATGTAGAAAGAGTAGTCTCCTCTCTTTTCTTCAGTGGATATCTTGGTACCTCATCTAGGTGATTAACTTTTGGCCAGTCTTACTTCTGCACCATTTGAAAAATAATTTTCTTACACTGATACCTGGATTATGCTTTATGATGCTAATGACAATGATACTTCCACAGTGTGTGTGAGCACCAGCTGTGCATTATATTTTTTCTATTTGTTCATAACAATAAATCATAAAATTATCACATCATGTCTATTAAATTGTGATATACAAGGTATAGTTAAGAAAGCTATGACAAAATTTTTTAAGTTATTTAACAGTTAATAAATGGATGAGCCAGGGCTGGAATAAAAAAAAATACAGAATCTAAAATCTATGATTTTAACCATTATCCATATGGATTAAGTGAAGTATTTTCTTTAGTATGTAAGCGGATACTTGTACTACACTTTCAAAAGGATATTTTTCAGTTTCTTGAATGTTTTATAATTATTCCATTTAGTAAGATAAACTAAAAAAAAATGGGCTGGAGAGATTGTTGAGCAATTAAAGCACTTGCCTGCAAAGCTAAAGGACCAAGGTGTGATTCCAGAGTACCCATGTGTGCTATATGCACAACGTGACACATATGTCTAGAGCTCATTTGCAGTGGCTGGAGGCCCTGTGTGCTCTATCTATCTATGTAACTATCTATCATCTATATATCTATCTCTCCTACTCTCCCTCTTTCTCAAATAAATAAACATAAATTTAAAAATACAAAAAAATCTAGTAACAAATAAAATTGCACTGAATTACAATCATGGCAGACTAAATTCTAACATTTTGTATTTATTTATTTTATTTATTTATTTTTTACATTTTGTATTTATTGCACAAAGAAGTAATTTCTTGGCAAACAATACCATCAAGATAAGCATATTTATAGAAATTAAATAAGGAGCATAAAAGTAAAAATAATTGGCAAAACAACTGCATTGCTTTTACCATGGCTATGATGAGATGCTTGACAGAAACATCTTGAGAGAGGAAGAATTATTTTGGCTCTTGGTTTCAGAGGACACAATGCACTGTGGTGAAGAAACCATGGCAGCTGGAGCTGTGTCATCCAGAATGGCAGGACCATGATGTGGTAGCCCCTCACATATTAATAGGTTATTTAGCAAAAGCTCAGGCTGCAGCCAAAAGTGGATGTAACCTTCAACACAATCACAATAAACTATTTCTGGAGACTTGATATCCTGCCTCAAAAGTTTCACAAGCTCCAATGATAGCAGCACCAGCAGAGGAACAAGTATTCAAACAAATGAGTCTGTGAGAAACATTTCACAATCAGACCATAACACCAATATATTTACTGAAAATTTTGAAATACTAATTGGCAGTGTCAACTTTGATTTGAGCATCCATCAATACTAATGTTTTACCTCTGGTTCTTAGACCCACTAAGGGTGGATTTAGAAACAGTGAAAATTACTTTCATTCATATCTAAGAAGAGTATACATTTAAGAATGTGGATAATCTTTCATTCATCTTCCCTAAAAAGCCAGTAGCTAGCTAATAGCATAGCAGAACAATTGTGGGCAGGAAAGCAAACATGCAAGAAAATAACTGCTATTACAAAGCAGTGACTTAGAAGAGAAATTGATAGTCAGTTGATTAGTGTACTTTTATAATATGTCTACTACCATTACTCATCTGACCAGATAGTACAATAGCAATGGAACCTTTTCTATTTACACTTTTGACAAACACCACATACATATTTTTAAAGTCTACTTCTGATTAATGAAATATGACTGGATTTCTTATTTGCTTATTTATATTTTTTCTCATTACTATTAATCTCAGCAGGATTTATGAATCATATATATCTTACAATTAAAGGGATAAAATTTTATTTTAAAAAACACATATTTAATTTTTGATTATTTCATTTTGCATTGTGAATAAACATATTAGTACAAATAGGAAATGTGTCTAATATAATTGAAACTAGTAAAGGCCTACTTAACTTATCTTCCCTATAAATTTGATATTACTTTAGGAATATATTTCTTTGGTAGAACATTAATGTGTTTTGTCAGAACTAAAGTTTCTTACAGACCTTTACACAGAGTGTTCTCCTTTACTTCTAACACATGGAGAGCTTTCTATTGATTATGAATTTACTTTGTTACAGAAACATGATTTTCTTTGTAAAATATTTTACACATATGTTCCCTAATGTTATAGCCCATCTCAATTATATTTTAAACATAATTTCATAGCTGAATAAAGTATTTCAATAATATTTTTCAGCTTAAATATGGCACCTACATTTGGCTTATGATTTAAAAATATTTTTATTTTATTTTTGATTTATTTAAAAATATCATTTATTTATTATTTGTAAAAGTGTGTGATTTGTATGTGTGTGTGTGTGTTCCTACCAATGTCTCTTGGTGCTGAAAATGAATGCCTATTCAGCTATACCTGGATGGCTAAGGAATTGAACATAGGCTAGCAGGCTTTACAAGCAAGCACCTTTACCTACTGAGCTATTCAACCATCCTAAAAACTATTTTAGTATCTTTTGTCCCCTTGCCTTTTTTTTTCAGCACAATGGGAAAAGTAAACAGAGAAAAGGGAAGCTAATCAAATCCAATCTTATCTTCTTATGGATATACATTTTTATTAATTAATTATTTTTACCACAAGATTTATGCATTCAGAGATAAGTGTTCTATACTAAAAATACTGACTTAAAGTTATACATGCTTCACTTATTTCTCAATCCTTAACATAACTATAGGCACATTCTTAGGTAATGTCTTATTACTACCTCACATTTATTTAGTAAAATGTTCTTTAATGTGAATAAATGTTGTTTATAAAATCAGTGAATTCTACATCAGTTCATTGTATATTCTAATTAATAATGAAGAGCAGAAAATGGTAAAAGTAGAAATCTTTCTTAGGATAAAGAGGACACAAAATACTTAGATATTAAACAAATGAAGAACCATGTTTATAGACAATTTCCAATGCATCTGGTCCACTGGAAAATAGGCTAATCTGTGGCCTTCAATTCACATATACAGCAAATGTGGCTGTTTCCCCTAACATGTACCTGTGGCCCATGTCCAGTTTGATTGCATGTACTTTCTAGCCTGTGCTTTCATTGGCTACTCTTAGGGACATGTGGCTGAGGCTATGGTAATTATCCTTGAGTTGTTAATTTTGCCATTTCAGTCATTTAAGTAACTGAGGAAAAAGAATGACTAGAAATTAGGTGGGATTTTATAAGTGAAAATAATTCCAAAGGTTCACATAGATAGCCATGGCCTCAATACATATAGTAACAAGAATATGACTGATACTGTAATGTGAAAATAAGAGGTCTTTGACAAAGCAAAGAACATGATTATTCTTTACTGCAAATATTGCCTATGTCACTTTCAAGACAACTGAGGCCAATTTGTGCATGTGTGGATAAGTGCATACATTCAATCTGCATATTATCCAGCATAAATATTACATATCAATCATTTTCAATTTACTCATGTAATATGCATATACATGGAGATTGTAGAATTAACCTGAATACAATCAGGCTGGAGGGATGGCTTAAATGGCTTAGCAGTTAAGGCATTTGTCTGCAAAGCCAAAGGACCCAGGTTCAGTTCCCCAGGACCCACATTAGCCAGATGGACAAGAAGATGCAAAGGTCTGGAGTTCATTTGTAGTGGCTGGAGCCCTGGCACGTCTATTCTCTCTCTCTCTTTCTTCCTCTTTTTCTCTGTCAAATGAATAAATAAAAATAAAATATTTTAAAAAATTAAACTGCATACAATCAAATGTTTTCTTATTTTGTCAAATCGTTTTTTATATACAAAGAGTCATGACAAATATCTGTAAAACAACAAAAATCATATAATTCTGAGCCAATTTTGCTCTCATTACTAGAAAACAATGAATTCACATTGTAATAGATTGCCAGGATATTACAGAGAGAATTTAATGTTGCACATCCTTAGTTTTTCTCTATAACACGTGAGAGATTTAGATAGGTAACATCCTCTATTTATATAATACTGATGTAAGGCACTGCTTGCAGAATAGATGTTTTCACAATACCATTTTGATAATGGGAGGAACAGGATTTATTTCAGGTTTACAGATCCAGTGGGAGTTCTATAATGGTGGAAAAGAGAAAACCCACAACCAAAAGCAAGATCAAAAACCAACTGCCAAACAGACATACTTCAGGCTGCTATTTTTATTGGTATTGTGTTAAATCTGTATATTGCTTTTGGTAGAATTGTCATTTGCAGAATATTAACTCTACCTATCCAGGAGCATGGGAGGTCTTTTCATCTTCGCAAGCCCTCCCCATTCTCTTTCCTGAGAGTGCTTTTACATTTTTATTATATACTTCTTTCACATCTTTTTTTAGTGTTATTCCAAGGTATTGTTGTTGTTCTTGCTATTGAAAATGGGACAGCCTCACTGATTTCTTTCTTTGTATATTTGTGGTTTGCATATAGAAAAACTACTGATTTTTGAGCATTGCTTTTGTATCCTGCCACTTTGCTGAAGGAATTTATCACCTTTAGAAGTTTTGAGAAGTTTCGGGTCACTTATATATAGGATCATGTCATCTGCAAATAGAGTTAACTTGACTTCTTCCTTTCCAATTTGAATCCCTTTTATTTTTTCTCCCGTCTTATGACTTGGGCTATTACTTCTACAACTATGTTGAAGAAAATTGGTGAGAGTGAGCAAGCCTGTCTTCTTCCCTATCTCAGTGGGAACTCCTTTGGTTTTTCCCTATTAAGTATTATTTTTGCTTTAGGAGCTTTATATATAGCCTTTATTGTGTTGAGATAAAAAACTCTCCATGTCTATTCTTTCCATTGTTTTGTTCATGAAGTGGTGCTGTATTTTGTGAGATGATCATGTATTTATTATGGTGCATTACATCAGCCCATTTCTATATGTTAAACCATAACTGCATCCCTGGGATGAAGCCTACTTGATCAAGGTGGATAATACTTTTGATGTGTTGTTGAATTCTGTTTGCAAGGATTTTGTTCAGGATCTTTGCATCCAAGGTCATTAGTGATATAGGCCTATAATTTTCTTTCCTTGTTACATCCCTGTCTGGTTTTGGGATTAGGGTGATGCTAACTTCATAAAAGGAGTTGGGGAGGATTCCCTGATTTCCTATTATGTGGAATAGTTTAAGAAAATTGGTTTCAGTTCTTCTATGAATATTTGATAGAATTAAGCTGAGAAGATATCCGGTCTTGGACTTTTCTTTTGGGGGAGGTTTTTGATTAGCTTTTTAATCTCCATGGATATGATATGTTTGTTTAGGGGACTAATATGTTTTGTGTTTAGTTTTGGTACATGGTATGTGCCTAGGAATTCATCCATTTATTCTAGATTATCCAATTATGTGGAGTACAGGTTTTGGAAATATGCCCTGAAGATTCTTCCAATTTCATTGATGTCTGTAGTAATATTTCCTTCTTTCATTTTTTATTTCTGATTTTGTTAATTTGAGACTTCTCTCTTTTTTTTTCTTGATCAGTTTGGTCAGGGGTTTGTCAATCTTGTTTATTTTTCCAAAGAACCACCTCTTTGTTTCATCAATTTTTAAAATTGCTTTCTTTATTTCCACTTCATTAATTTCTCCTTTAATCTTGATTATTTCTTTCCATCTGGAGCTCTTTGGGTTGGATTCTTCTTCTTTTTCCAGCACTTTTAGGTGGACAGTCAGGTTACAAATTTGTGATCTCTCTGTCTTTGTAATGAAGGCATTTAGGGCTATGAATTTTCCCCTTATAAATGCCTTCATTAAGTCCCATAAGTTTTGGTAGGTTGTGTTTTTGTTATCATTCAATTCTAGGACTTTAACAATTTCTTTTTAAGTTTTTCCACTACTCATTCATTGTTTAAAAGTATGTTGTTTAGTCTCCAGGAGCTGGTAGAGTTCTTAATGTGTCTCTTGTTAATTTCTAGCTTTAAAGCATTGTGATCTGACATGATGCAGGAGGTTACTTCAACTTTCCTGATTTTATGAAAGCATGATTTATGGCCTAATATATGGCCAATTTTGGAGAAGGTTCTGTGGGCTGCTAAAAAGAATGTGCATTCTGTAGAGTTGGGGTGGAAAGCTCTCTAGAAATCTGTTAGGCATAGTTTATCTATGATGTTATTGGGCTCTATTATTTCCCTTCTACTTTTCTTCTTGGATGATCTGCCCATTGATTATAGTGGCTGTATTGAAGTCTCTGACCATGATGGTGTTTACATTTATTTCTGCTTTATTGTCGAGTAGATTTTGCTTTATAAACTGTGTACCCATGTGTTTGGGGCATATATATTTATGATTGTGATGTGCTCATGTTGGATCATTCCTGTAATGAGTAAGAAGTGGCCTTCTTTGTCCTTTGTAATTAATTTTAGTTTGAAGTCTATTTTATCAGATATTAATATAGCAACACCCACTTTTTTATTTCCATTTGCTTGGAATATCATTTTCTAACCTTCCACCCTGAGGAGGTATCTATCTTCAGTGGTGAGGTGGGTTTCTTGAAGAAAGCAGATAGAAAGGTCCAGTTTCTGATCCATCCTAATAATCTGTGTCTTTTTATGGGTGAATTAAGACCATTAATATTTAAGGTTTTTACTATGAGGTTTAAGTTAATCCCTGCAATGATGAGGTGTTTTATGCGGTTTGTTGCTTTCTTATGTTATGTACTGTTTTGAGCCTGGTTTATTTTTGTTATTATGATCTTGATCTTGTTGGCTTTTAAGACCGGTTGTTCTACTCTTCTGTGTGGAGTATTCCCTCAAGTATTCTCTGTAGGTTTGTCTTTGCATTCATATAATCCTGGAGTTGACTAGTTGATTTTCTTCATGAAAAGTTTTTCTTTCACCATCTATTATGAGTGATACTTTTGATGGGTAAAGTGGTGTGGGTTGGAATACATAGTTTTTCAAACTCTGAACTGTTCTGTTCCAGGCCCTTCTGGATTTCAGGGTTTCCATCAAAAAATCTGATGTTATTCTAATGGGATTGCCTTTATATGTTGTGGATTGGTTCTCTCTTGCTGCCTTTAATACTCTCTCTTTGTGTTCATTGTTAATAATTTTAACTATGATTTGTCTTCGAGAGTCTCTTCTTTGGTCCTGTTTGGTGTTCTATAGGCTTCTTGAATCTGGATGGCCCTCTCTTTTGCAAGATTCAGAAATTTTTCTTCAATAATTTTGTTGAGCATGTTCTTTATGCCTTTGGTCTGGATTTCCTCTCCTTCTGTTATACCTATGATTCAGATGTTTTGTCATTTTAGGGTATCCCACAGTTCCCTCATATTCTGTTCACTTGATTTTTTGAACTTAGCAAAGTTTTTGGCCTCCCAATCGATTTTTGTTGTCTCATCTTCCAGGTCAAAGATTCTGTCTTCCACATGAGTAACTCTGTTGGTGAGTGGTTCTAGAGAGGTTTCTATAATTTCTATTTTATTTTTGTTTTCTGTTGTGTTATTTAGTATTGTGTCCATCTCTCTTTTGAGGTATGATTTCAATTCAAGTTCTGATTTTCTTGATGCTTCCTGTCGTTCATTCTTGCATTAGATCAATTCGTCATTATGCTTAATCTACTGGTTGTTGAGGTCTTCTATTTTTTGACTTACCTTCAATTTATTCATATTTCCTTGGAGGGTTCTAACATTTTCTTCCATCAAGTTAAGCCTACTGTCAAGGCACAATGGGACCTTCCAGGACCAGGGGACTAGGAGGAACAAGGGAACATGGATCTGGTCTACTTTGTGTGGTGACCTCCAGGACACAGACCAGTGCAGGCAACCCAGAGTGGGGAGATGGGAGGAGCCCAGATACAAGGGTCTGGCCTATTCACTCTAAACCACCACACCTACTGCCACACTCTCCATGCAAGGAACATTGAACTGGGGAGGTGGCCGGAGCCCATAAATGGTTCCAGCTTACTGACGCCAGACTGCTGTACCTGCCCACACTCTGTGCATGCAAGGAACTCAGACCCAGGATGTGGGAGCAGTCCAAGTCACATACTATTAACACATAATGGCACAGTTTCAACTGTTATTAGGTATATAGAGGAGAGATTGGTCCAATGCAATCTCAATAACCATCAAGGAAGCATCATATATCTGCAGTCCAAGTCCTATATCATAACCAGTGACAGACAGTCTCTGGATTTTCCAATTCCTGCTCTTCAGGTGGGCTGATTAGCTATGGAAAATATCCATCCCTAGTCAACACTGCTTCAACAGTAGCCCTTGCACAGTCCTGCTCTTTTTAGACAGTTTCAGTTAGTGATTGAGGCTAAAAGAGAACAATAAGATACCACCCCACATGCCACCTCACCCAAAAACAAGAACAAAACTTTAAAAAAAAAATGAAACTTGTCTAATGGAGAACTATCCACAGTGCCACTGTTGTCTACAATCTACTAGGCCAACACAGATGGGCTGATGCTCAGGTTCATCCTCCAAATTTACTAGCTAATCAGGTCTTCCCCTTATGTACCTGAATCTGATGCTGTAAAGGCTGCAGGCCTCCAGCCCTTCCCTCTCTTCACACTGGACACAGCCCTCAGTTTGTGTGTATGAGTTTCCTCTTTGCTTGGGCTACAGGGACACAGATGAGTCTGTCCTCTACCACCACCCAATCAGGCTGGGTGGGGGGTGGGAGAGCATTGCATTATTTCTTGATGTAAACTTTTCCACTTTCCTCTGCTTTGTAATTTGGGGTAATTTCTTATTATAATTGCATGTGTGATTTTTCTCTGATCTCCAAATTTACCATGTGGGTATTCACACCAACTCTAGACTTGCTACCCTTTTTATCACTCATTTCTTCTCTCTTGATTTCTTACTTGAAATCAGCCCTCTCACTTTGAGCCTCACAATTTTTCCTTTTCAGATTCTCTTAAGTCAATGTGCTTATAGTTTTACCCTAATTTCTTTTAAACCACAGTCTAATTCTCCTCCATGTGCTTGTGGTTCTATGCCAGTTTTTTTTTTTTTCCCCCAAAGGTCCTCAATCTCTCTTCTGCTTTAAAACTTTTCCTTTTCAGGAAGCACAGGGTGGAGGCCATGCGTGTTTTCGAAGTCTGTCTTCCTATCTAATTTTTACTTTCCATGTGATTACAATTCTATTCCAGTCCTTTTCTAAAGTCCTTAATTTCTCTTAAATGAACCTTGTAAACTATAAAGAGCTTCCACAAGAGAGTGTGTTACCTAATTACCACGTGTTTAGCCTCCCTTCCTAGACCCCAATCTCCCTTAAATAAACCCCACAATTTGTTATTTCTCCCTAAATAAACTTAATAATTCATAATTTACCATTCTTGAGTACATCTTCATTAATTTTTTATTAAAGGTAGGACATAACCCAAAAGTTAGAGTTCATAAATTCTGGGGGATCCCTCCTAAACCCCAAAATCCTGCATCACTGGTATATCCAAAACACTTTAGGTCTCCATGAAAATCAAGGCCCATTGTCCAATGGCTTCACTGGTATCTTTATCAGGGTCATCATATCCTACCCATATGCTGCATCTCAGCAGCAGCTTTTGGAACACTGTACATTTCATGAACCATTCCATGCATTATTCATGCTTCAGAAAGCAATACCAGGTTGCAGGACACAGACATATTGTTAATTTAGGGATGAAATAGTGACCTTGAAGAGCAGGTTCCATCCTTTGAGTCATCTCCTTTCAAAAGAGTTTTCATTTTAACCCTTCAATATTTCCTCAGGCATCCTTTCCATTGTTTCAATGTAAAGTACTTGGGTCTTCTTCCTTAAAATTGATAACAACTTCAGTATTGTAAAACCAGTCTCTGTGCCTGTAAATTTTAAATTTGTTTTAATCTCTCCAATTTTAAGTCTTGCATCACTCAGTTCTAAAGCTTTAGCTAAGCCCATCAGTCCATGAGAAATTTAACCTTGATCAAACTATCTGGGTTTGTGCAGCAGAACAGAGGTAGCTTTTATGCCAGTAGCACAGTTCCAACAAAATTCTCTGTAGTCTTTCCTTCCCCTTTGAAAGTTCATAAGCAAAGTCTCCAAATACAATTCTGTCTGCACTTAGCATTTTCAAGCTCTTAATAGAATAGTCCATAAAACTTGGCTTACCACTCTGCAAGGCATCTTCAGTTGGAAGTACTAAGTCCATGCCCATTCCTTCAAAAAAAAAACAGTTACAAAAGATCAAATTCCACATGGCCAGATTTATCATGAAGCAATACCACACTCTCTGGTACCAATTTCTGTCATAGATCCACACTGCTGGGATGAACTTCCAAACTAGACACAGCTTATGGGAGGAATGGGATTTATTTCAGGCTTACAGATCCAGGGGTAGTTCCATAAATAAAAACTCATCAGCGAAAGCAAGAGCAAAATCAGCCAAGCACTAGGGAACCCAGGCAGAACTCAGACTTACAATGCCATTTTTGACATTCATGTTAATGAACTTAGTTTTAAAGTTTTTCTTCTATTCCAGATGCTTGTGCCACCTTGTGCATCTGGATTATGTGGGTCTCAAGGTATCAAACTGGGATAGTCTGGCTTTACAAGCAAGTGCCTTAACCACTAAGTCATCTCTTCAGCCCAGTTTTATACTTCTTAATGTTAAATTTCAAACATTAAAATATATTAGCCCCATATTTAACTTAGCATATAACACATTACTATGCTATGGGGAATTTAGCATATTAATACATATCTCACTCTTTTCCTAATAAGTAGTAGATAAAATCACATCACTTTTTTGCTGATTTTGAGCCTAGAATGTCTTTAGGCCTGGTTTCTGACACCCCAACCTTTGCCCAGAAGCCAAGTCTTCTCCACCCCACATTCTGAATTTCTCTCCTCTTCTGCCTGTACTGAGGAGAAACTGGCAGTGCTGGTCAGACAAAGCAACTAATACAATCTGCTCTTTCCTTAGCTGCAGAATCTCTCTGTCTTCCAGAGCACTTCAGAGTCTTCTACATTCTCTTTACCCTTGCACAAAGTTTAGATCCCTGTACATGATTCTTTGTGGTTATCCCAGAGTCCTCTGTCCTGGCCCTGGCAATACACCCACAGCCACCACCACATGTGCACACCTTGTAGGTCAGTGCAATATTTCTTTCACAGGAACAAACCATATGGTACCAGAATGCTCCTGGCACTGGTAATGGCATTTGGAGTGGTTCTAGTTCATATAAGTTCAAAGTTCTGCTGGTCAACTCTGAGCTGAGGACACAGGCATGGCCTGCTTGTGAGTACCTCTGGTCTAAGGTCAGTACAGCAGTAATAAGAGCAAATATATTTTCCACTGTGTACCCACCTCCAACCCTTTCCATTGGCAATGAGATTCATCACTTCCTCCCATTCACAGGCCCCTCACCATATGTCCAGCATTCCTTTGGAAATGGCAGTAATTATTTCCTGGAAGAAATTAAGGATTTTATCTTGAAATGAAATTTACTTGGAAATTGTGCCAACCAAGTTTATGCACTGGTGAACACAAGTATCATTCCACTGTGGATATCAGTTGTAGATATTAGAAAGGTTTTTTTAATCTGGTCTTTATAAGGAAGCATATTTATTATTAACCTAATTTTGTTTGTAAAGCAGCATTTTTTTTGCTTTATCACTATAATGTAAATGCAATAAAGGTTTTCACAGAATATACTACTATGTAATAATAAAATAGATAGTAGTACATTGTAATTAAATTTAGTAGTACACATTTTTAAAACTGCATTATTTTAAATATCTTGTCAAATTATTATTTCAAATTCTTATAAGTAAATAGACATATCAATAGTGAAGGAAATTAGGAAATTCAAATTAATTACAATTGTCATGAAATATAACCCAAACTTTGTGCAAATTATATTATAATAACATGAAATTGCAGAGTGATGAAATGGAAATGACATGAAAATCAGATAACCATATTAAAATGTTCAAGTATTCAATTTAATTATAAATTATTTTAAAATACTGCATTTTCTTTATATTATCAAAGTTCTCAAGTTTTCTTTTATCTAATAGAGTGTTATCAATATTTGAGGAAAAATGCTTGAACCTGGAACAGATCATTCTCAATGAACTTATCTAATCACAGAAAAAAAATCGCCACATAGTCTCACTCATCTACAGCACCTAACCTGAATCTACCCAAGATACCTTACATACCAGCAAGCATCTCCTAGACTAGACACTAGGATGGAAGGGGAGGGAGGGGAGGGCATCAAAGGGGTGGGAAACACAAATCTAGACCCAAATGGCAATGGTACCATAATTTTCTACTTACTAAAAGACAGACCAAATGGCTGATCCTTCACCAGGCCCTTACAGGGAACACCTGAACCACAAGACACTGGAGAGGGTAAGATCAAGACTAACCTTAATCTTCTACATCTTCCCTCCCTCACTTCCCCTCTCCCTCTCTCTCTCTCTCTCTCTCTCTCTTATCTCTAACTCTTGTATATTAGTTATCTTTTTCCTCATTTTCTTAGTGGCCACTGACCTGTAACTCCCAGAACCAGCATGGGGCTATATTCCACAATGAGCTCTTGATCAGAGAGACCTACAAGGTTTCCTAAAAGACAGACAGATTTCTGTCAGAGTACTTGATGACCCACCAAAGGCTAGTGGTAAGACCCTACTGCTGAAGACACCTTATGTGATTGACATGCAAATTAGAATGGCATGGCTGGAAGTTGGAAGAGAGTCAGTCCCCAGACAGTCAGCACGTCTAGTGCCAGAAGGTGCTACATGGGCGACTGGGGGAAAATGACCAATATCTGTCGAAGCAACGCATGGTCTAACCTACTTAGCAGCAAATAACTTGTTGTGATGCCCACACAAGTGCAGTGGTGGCACACAGCCATGGTGGGGGACCAACTGCTCTCAATTCGGCTAACTGATCCCCTCACTGGTATGGGACCCATAGCTGGATCTGGGAAACAAGTCAGAACCATAACCAAACATAAGCCCACTCTCCAATATCAAGCTACCATCAATTGTGGGTTACAAG
This sequence comes from Dipus sagitta, assembly GCA_036346955.1. Classification (NCBI taxonomy): domain Eukaryota; kingdom Metazoa; phylum Chordata; class Mammalia; order Rodentia; family Dipodidae; genus Dipus; species Dipus sagitta. The sequence goes on from CM070774.1 coordinate 54,744,693, forward strand.
AGGGCCTACACCTATTAAATTCTCTATTAAAAAAAAAAAAAAAGGTTATCTCATTTGTCCTGATGCTAACTTACTCTCCGTTGGAGAATCTGCTTCTCTTTTTCAGATAGATGTAGATCCTAAGGAGAGAGCCACCCCATCATACCTCAAAAGGGCCCCGGCTGAAACTAAGAAAAATTGGAGAAACAAGCAAGGGGTCTGTTTTCCTGATGAACCAGATACCAGCACAAGCGGGAAGGAGATCAGCACAGAGAAAAATTAACTCCTACCAAATCAGAGAGCTAGAGCCTCAGAGGCCCCCAACACCTCATCACTGAAGCAGACCAAAAATGAACCCAACATGGCTCAGGGAAATTTTGCAGAAGAGGGGTCGGAAAGAATGTCAGAGCCACATGTTGGGTCATGATATGCAGAGACATTTATCCTACCCATAACTGTGGGCTAACTCCACAATGCATGACCCGTATACCTCAACTAGGAGGGGCCAAGGGGAGAGGTAGGTCACGGATGAGCCTAATAATGGTACCAAACTGACTGTATTTGCTGAATACAAAACTAACTAATAAAGAAAAAAAAAGAAAAAATATATATAATTTCTTTGCTTCATAAATTGTCATTTGGCTACCAGTTCTAACTGAAAACTGATCATTGTTCTGAGCTCTTTGCAATCTTAAAGTCTAAAGCACTTGTAAAGTATCTAGGGACTAAAGAGATGGCATGCTTGCAAGGCCTGCTGGCCCAGGTTTGACTCCCAAGTATCTTCTCTCTCTCTCTCTCTCTCTCTCTCTCTCTCCTTGTAAATAAATAAATGAAAATAGAAAGAAACACTTGTAATTTTCTGTTCTCCACACAGGAATTGAGTGTCTTTGTTTTTTGACAGCTTCATGAGTTTGTTACTAACCAATCACAATAGGAGCCATGAAACTATTTAACTTATTATTCTCAGAAATTAAGCAAAACGATATCAGTTCAATTATTTATAAAATAGCTAATGCACACAATATAATTCCTGATGAAACTTCTTAGAGGTTAAGGACATTTGGGGTGGATGTTTCTTGTATGACATGTCATCACCACTGGGTTGACCCATAGCCAGGGTTGACAAGACACCTTGTCTCATAATATAAGGTGGCAGAAAACCAATGGGGACCTCAGGACTCCAAATACAGCACATGCACAGATATGCACCCCTCCATACACACATAAACACACAAAAAACAAAACAAAACAAAACAAAACCTGCTGGTGTTGCCTGAAAATATTGGAAACTCAGTATAGCTATCCTAAAAACTGGCTCCTTATCCGGGCGTGGTGGTGCACACCTTTAATCCCAGCACTCAGGAGGCAGAGGTAGCAGGATCACCATGAGTTTGAGGCCGTCCTGTGACTACATAGTGAATTCCAGGTCAGCCTAGACCAGAGTGAGACTCTACCTCAAAACAACAACAACCAAAAAAAAAAAAAAAAAAACAAAAAAAAACTGGCTCCTTGGTGAAAGACTACATGAAATATATAAAACATAAAGCAATGGTTTTATTGTGATTCAGTTCACAGTGTGAAAAAAAATAATAGTTTTGACACAATGTTAGCCTATTTGTTTCTTCTCTGTAAGGGTATGCCTTTATCTGTAGATGTTAGTATTGCAAAAGTCAGAGATAAAGTTGTTTATATTTGGAAGCCACAAACTTACAAGGAAGGCTTGAGTTTGCATTTATTTGGAAACTACTAAGACTAGTGCTAGACAGAATATTATGTAAGCTTATCTCTAGGTGTGATTTTTTTTTCTTGTTTTCTTCTGTTCCTTTCCATGGACATGATATGTCTAGTTGGAATACTGTCAAGTCAGGGCTCAATTTTAATGTCTCAAATCAAATGTAAACATTTGTTTTTAAGCCACAGTGGTGGCTGCTTAAGAAGAAAATATTATAAATGTATATGTCAAATATATTTTAGTTTTTTTTCTTTTTGTTAGCTTTTTAACCTAAACTTTGAATGAATTTTTTCCAATTTTTATTGTTAGGCATAACATATTTTGATCATAATCCCCCTTTACTTTCTTATGTTCCTCTCCCCATTCCTCTCCTACAAAACCCCTTCTTTCCAACTTCTCCCGCTTCTATTCTGATATCATTTTTTTTTTTTTTTGGTCCTCATCCATCATCCATAATGGGTTATCAATAGATCAAATATTGTGCAAGTTTTTTACAGGTAACCACAGTGGCTATGAGCTGCTAAATGCTATGATGACTCTCTTTCTAGAAGGCAGCTCTCCTAGGCACTCCTCCCCATTATTTGGCCCTTAAATTCTTCCCACCTCCTCTTCTGCTTTGCTCCCTGAGCCTTGGGCACTGTGATATATGTCTCATATAATGATAAGCAATCAACTTCCACTTTTCAGCATTTTAATCAGTTTTGTGTTTCCCTAGTAGTCACTACCATCTGAAAAGAGAAGGTTCTCTAACTGAAAGTGAGAGTACCATTAATATATGGGCATAAATATAAATGTGCACATCACATTGCCATTTAGCTAAAGAACAGTTGTAGTTTCCCTGCTATTCCTTATGACATTATCAGTGCCAGGCATAAGTTCCCACTGGAAAATATTACTCTAAAGCAGGTAATGGAGGCTCAGAAAGATCAAATTTGAGTAAGAATCAATAGTAGATGTCATAAAGCTAGACATGTGTCATGAGAGGGAAGAGGAGAGGGGATAAGCACAGGGATGGAATACAGAGAGTGGAAAGGTGTCAGTGGCCATGCAGCTGCAGCGGTAGGCTTTGGAGTGTGATGCTGGTGGGATTTGGAACTCCATCTTGCAAAGCTGTGGAATCTGAGACATTCCCTGGCAAAGCCAAGAGGTCTTTCAACAACTTCCTAGAATGCCTGCTGCCTGACAGTCTGTACTACTGCTATCTCTTTCTTGGATTTTTTTTGGAATTATAGTAAGTATAATTCTGCTTATAAAACTTCTGCTTATTTTTGCTTTCATTATTCTCTTCTCAGTAGTAATAGAGGAATCCAATTCAGATGTGTTTGTATAGTCACCAATGATTAAACAAGAAAAGAATGTTTCTACAGAAATTTCTGAGGCTGTAATGTTTAAACAGATAAACAGATTATGGATTCTGAACTATGACCAGTTTAAATGAACAAAGTTTCTTAACACCACAAATGTATATTTCACCTAATGAGATATGTTCCTCACAATGCAATGTCACATGTCTTAGCAATTGTTCCAAAGAAACATTACTTACAAGAAAATTCTTGTTGTCAAGATGATTATAGGAATTAATGGGCACATTTCCTGAACCTACAGATGACTTGCTAGAAAAGGAGCCTGAGATGCTAAGGAGCAAAAGTAAACATCTTTCAAATAATTAGGTTGGGCCCAAGCAAGGAAATCAAACAGAATACGTAACTTTCAGAATTAACAATAGAGTTTGGTGGGCTCCTAAAGGAAAGACATCAATGCAAAGCACTGGCTGGATAGATCAGCCTTTACCATATACACAGACATACATTAATGGAGTAAGGATGGCCTGGAAAGATGGGAAAAGAGTTAAACATCAAAATCTTCCTTTTATGGAGAGACTTTTAAGGGCAGGACCAAACCGTAAAATGGAGCAACAAAGAAAGGTCATAGAGAGACAATTAAATCAGTACTGGATTAGAAATAGAGAAACATACTGTTATTCAGGCCACAAGGTAATATGATGTAGAGAGTGGCTAACATAGCCCTTTATGATACAAAAATTGTCTACCACCTTATAACCACAAGAGCTACCTACCAGGGCTCTTGGCTAGTCTTGATGAGTCTGGGTAAGATATTAACCAGCTTGCAATCCTTGACTTTCTTGTTTAAGATGTTATCAAAATGTCTATGGGATAAGAGGGTCATGAGTTAAGCAGAAGCAGGGGAACCCTAGGAGAATATTGTGCAAGATTTCTTGGAGAATAAAGCTACGTGAATAAGTTGCTATGTCTTGATTGCAAAAAAAATGTATTATAAAAGTATTAATAAAGAAGCAGAGTTTTTCTCTGTGTCTAGTGTGCTTCACCTGAACCACTGGTCCAAATCATTTCCTCACAATGCTGACTCCACACATCCCCTTCGAGTTCTACAACCCTGCTGAGGCCGGACCTCAGCAGAAAGGTCTAACTATAGGGGAGGAGGATGGGGGAGAGGAGAGGGTGTGAGGGCATTCAAAACTAAAAGTGTTAACCGGGCATGGTGTCACACACCTTTAATCCCAGCACTAAGGAGGCAGACAAAGGAGGATTGCCTTGAGTTTGAGGCAACCCTGAGTCTACATAATGAATTCCAAGTCAGCCTGGGCTGGAGCAAGACCCTACCTCAAAAAAAGACAAAATAGAACAAAATAAAAACAAAACAAAACAAAAGCCTAAGGATGTTAAGAATAAGCCACATGGAAACCTATTTCTTTGTTAGCTAATTTAAAAAGGTAATTAATAGAGAAAGAGAGATAGTTTGGGCAAAAGTCCCCTGTGGAGGGTGGATCAATGAAAATATGAAACCTACCAGGGAGTTGTTGGCCAGAAAGACCCATACAACCCCCCAAAACAATGCAGGCTATTGCCAAAAATCTTGTTTGCTGACCAGAACTAGATGGCAAGACCATATTCTTGAAAATGCTGCATCCTTTGATTGTACAAGAGTGAGAAATTGCATTGGAACAAAAGTAGAAGTTCTGGAAGGTACTATGCTGGCAGCTAGGAGAGAAAAATCATTGGCATTCTAAACCACCAGTAGATCCTGCAAGCTGCAAAGCCAGCCAGGTAACATGTACCAACTGGTGCAATAGAGGCATGGCTATGACAGGATAGTCAACTGCTTTTTGTTGTATTTTGGCCTAAGCACAAGATCCTGTATTACAAAGCCTGAGTATAATCTACTGCATAGAAGCTACCTTTCCTGTTTCCACTATCAATTCTAATGTGTTACCCAGTTTTTCATTGCTGTTCCACAAGTACCTGAGAAAATGCCACTGAGAAGAAGGAAAGATAAGGCAGCATAACATGACAAGAATACATGGTGGAGGCAGCAGTACACCTCATGACGGCCAGGAAATAAAGAGATAGACAGGAAGGGCTGGTGTCCCAATATCCCCCATAAGATCCTGGGTTCAGTGTTCTAACTTGTTCCAACTAGACCCTGCCTCTTAGAGGTTATACCACCTCCTAATATTGCAATAGGCTGCTAAAAAATAAGTCTATATTACATGAAAGTTTATGGGGAACAGTTCAGTTCCAAACTATAGCATTAATCATCCCAGTATGTATGTGTGGAAGTAGGGGATGCAGACATTATTAATCAATAAATATCTTGATAAACTAAGGTATCACAGCCACACTTTGCTTAAAAACTGAGAAAGGATGTTGGAACTTAAATTAAAAGACTACCAAGTATTTGATAATAAGGATAGTAAGTATTTGATAATTATAAAGTAGATATGTCATAAAAAAATAAAAGCCAAAATAAAATATCTTCTAGGTTTTGCTTTAAGGTTTTTTTATATTTAATTTTCTTTATTTATTTGAGAAAGAGATAGAGAGAGAAATAGGCAGGGGAGAGATTGTGTGAATGGGCACTCCAGGGCCTCAATCCAGCCACTGCAAACGAACTCCAGATGCATGTGCCCTGTTGTGCAACTGGCTTTCACGGGTCCTGGGGAATCGAACCGGGGTCCTTTAGCTTTGCAGGCAAGTGCCTTAACCACTAAGCAATTTACAACCCAATGTTTTTTTATAACTTGTGTGTGTGTGTGTGTGTGTGTGTGTGCGTGCGTGTATGTGTGTGTGTAGAGTATATATAGTGTGGTGTACAATATGTCCATTTATGGTATATGCACATGTGTGTGCAAATGCATGCATGCATATGTATAGAGTACAGAGGAGGACTTCAACTGGCCTTCTATGTCACTCTTCAACATATTTCCTTGAGATGAACTATCTCCTTCCACCCAGAGCTGCTATTTTTATCTCCCTTGGACCTGCTAATTTCTCAGCCAAGGAATTCCAATGATTCTCTGGCAGCCACCCCTGGCCAACTGGGATTACAATCATGCATGGCCATGTCCAATTATTTGTGTAGGTCCTGGGGAATTAAACTCCAGGGATCTCAGGCCATTCTCAGGCATTATACATCATCAAATACTTTTTTAAATATGATCAACTGGAATATGTTAGTTCCCTTTGAGGAAATATTAGTAAGATATAGCAAAGAATATTTCTTTGTCAGAAATAAACACTAATTGGTTTACTATAATTTTAATTTATATGCATTTTTTCTAGCTAATTCTTCTATTATTATTAATACTTTTGAATGAGATCTATAATTTTTCTTGAGTTTATTTAAGCTAAAAATGTGTGACAAGGTCAAGAAAAATTTAAACCCTAATTTAATTATAATTTTATATCTATGTATATTTAAATATATTTAATTAACAGAAAAAATACTTTATTTAAATAGTTTTAAAGAAAAAAACTGACCCAGTTAAAAAATTACAAAAACTTCTTAGAATATAAGAACTCTGTTGAATGAAAGAAAGTGGAATAGTCTCAAAATACAATAGTCTTCTCCATTATATGATACCACCAGATTTACAATATGTGATTAAAAAGATTTCACAGTATAAGGTCAGACTTTCTTTAGTCCAAGATTCAGTGTTCCCTCTGTAATTGTCTTCTAGTGGGCATCTGATCTCAAAAGTGTCATTGGCTGCACAGGGCGAAAACACATTTTCCTTCAACAGTCACAGCTTGCTGTTCACTGTCTGTTCCTCTGATTCCTTCCAATGCCTCTATTTCACCATTGAGTATGATCTGCTGCTCATTTTTCCAACAATAAACTATTTCTAGTGATTCATAAAATGTACAAGTGGAGGAAAATTTATTGTGTTAGACATTATCAACAATCACTCCAGTATTATGTTATCTGACTATATATTATGGAGAACTATAAACCTAGTGACTATGGTTTTATGGGGATGAAAAGGCTAGGGAAAACAGGGTAAAATTAAAATTAAAAAAATATGGTTGCTGGTTGCATAGTAAACAACTGGTTTGCCTGTTGTAAGTAAGGTTCAAATGAAGAGCAGAACCAAGAGGCCAACAAAGAAAGATGCTGAGTTAGCAGTCCTGATCTCGCTGGTTCTTGGAGAACATGTGTGTAATGTGCCTGGGAGGTGAAGACTGCAGAGCTTATACAGGCAGACAGCAGACAGATCTGCATGCTCACAAAATGCCCAGGCTCTTTGTCTACATAGTAAAGTATGGGAGAAACTGATGTAGACCAGAAGTTTTCAAAGTCTCTTCTTCTCTTCCATAGTCATTAAAATACTTTTAACACCATTTCAGACAATCTTTACCCATATTAACTTTATTTTAGATAGACAGATAGGTAATATCAAAAACAGTCTAGTTCACTTATTTTTTATTATTCAGTAATGTGGTTTTGTTGCCTAATGCAGTTGACACCAGTACCTTATTAGTTACTTTAAAACACACTACAAATGAGAAATATTTTAATATGTAATTGCAAATTTATAGGCAATGAATAGTAGTTGATTAAAGTTGAGATATTTTCATTAAATAATGACAAAGATTTCTATTGATTTTTAAAATATTTTATTTGAATATTTAAGAGAGACAAAGATAGTGTCCGAAAGAGAAAGAATGGATACAGCCTCCTGCTGCTACAAACAGACTCCAGATGCATGTGTCACTTTGTACATCTGGCTTTAAGTGGGTACTAGGGAATCAAACCTGTGCCATAAGCTTTAGGAGAAAGTGCCTTTAATGACCGGGTCATCTCTCCACTTCTTGATTGATTTTTTTTATTCAAAAAATACTTAGAATGGATTCTCTATTATTTTCTCACATTTTATTTGAATAGTAAGGAAACATTTCAGTGAATCAACTTGTTTATAAAAATGTTATATCGGGCTGGAGAGATGGCTTAGCAGTTAAGCGCTTGCCTGTGAAGCCTAAGGACCCCGGGTTCGAGGCTCAATTCCCCAGGACCCACGTTAGCCAGATGCACAAGGGGGCGCACGCGTCTGGAGTTCGTTTGCAGTAGTTGGAAGCTCTGGCGCACCCATTCTCTCTCTCTCTCTCCCTCTTTCTCTCTGTCACTCTCAAATAAATAAATAAAAATGAACAAAATTTTTTTAAAGTTACAGATTTTGCATTTGAAATACCTTTTATAGCATTTTGACAGCACATTTTAATTGCAATTTTTTGATGAAAAGAAGACTTAGAAAAAAGCACTTTCTCACACTTCTACTTTATTTAAGTAGTTTCAATATACTTAGTAATGACAAAACATAAATTCAATAAGTAGATTAGGAAAGCATACATGTGACTTTCCGGAAAAATGCATAGCTAGCTTGACATAATAAAATTCGAGGATATACATGATCATGACCTGAAAACCATGAGCTTTCTGTTTCCAGGAAAAACTCCAGGATAGAGGTTTGCATGAAGCCAGGGCATTAAGGATTGTTTTCGCAGCCACAACTATGGAAGTTAAAAAAGGACGATGGAAGAAGAATTGGGCAGATGGAGTTTCTGATCTTAAGAGAAACCACAACCAAACTTTTGAACGCTCTGCGGCTGGGCTGATCCCTCAGAAGTGCACTGAGTTGGGAGGGGTAGAACTTGATCTTTCTACCACCACTTCGCCCACTCAGTAGATGGAAGCTGAGCCAGAAAGGAAGCTTTCCTCATCCCGATCTTCATGCAGAGGGTTCTGTACTTGGAGTAGACAGCACTTAATGCAGTTACTTATTTCTGGAGAGTTGTTCAGTGGAGAACATCACAGGATCCTCCACTGTAAGAATGGTAACCATGGCCTAGAGAAATTGCTCAGAGATTAAGGCTCTTGTCTGCAAAGCCTAACTAACTGGAGGCCCTGGAGCTTGGTTGCCCCCTCTTTCTCTCTCTATCCCTCAATCTTCAAAGTCTCTCTCTTTCTCTTTGCTTGCAAACATATATATATATAGATATAGATATAGATATAGATATAGATATAGATATAGATATATGTATATATTTACATATATATACATATATATATATATATATATATATATATATATATGAACTTTCCCACATAATCTTGGAACTATTAAATGGAATGCATTGTGATATATCTTACTGGTGTTAAAAATAAATTTAAAGATAAGTTCAAGCATGCTTTAGTATTTAAAACTAACAGAAAGAGTTCTTTATAGGACAAACTATATTTACAGGGAGATTTACTTCTTCTAAGCTTTGAAAGTACACTGGCTTTTTATTCAGAGAAGTATATTTCACTGAGTCAGAGTTAACTTTTTAAATTTTCTTTGATTTTTTTGGTTTTTTAATATTTATTATCATTATTATTAGCACCATGTTTCATATGGATACATTATGTGTTGGTACCCTCTTTTCCTCATCCCTGCCCCCATTCCACTGGTGATGCTCCTCAGTGGGGTTACATGTATTCCCCATGGGGTTGTAGTTTGTGTGTTGTGGGAGCAGTAGTCAGTTATTTTGGGGGATACGGAATGCCTCTGGATATGATGTCTAAGTCTGTGGCTCTTAGAATCTTTCTGCCCCCTCTTTGGCAAAATTCTCTGAGCCATGGTGGGTGAATTTTAAGTCTATTTCAGTGATGAACTCTTAGGAGTCTCTGGATCTCTACTTTGGTAGGTATTGAGTATCTCACTTATTTTCCATGACCTCAGATCACAGCATTGCTTTATGAAATCTTAAGAGTATATGTAATGTATCAGTTTGCACATATTAATCAGAAGAAACACAAGTTTGTACAAAAGACTTTTAATTCCCACAAATTCAAATTCTGAGCATCATATCCAATCATATGTCTTGAATACCAATATCCAACACATATATTTTCTCAGAATATTTTCTTGAAAACATCCATAGTAAATTAAAAAAAACTGCAGTGAGTAAAATAGTAAATCGTATAAAGAATGTATATGTTATTGTAACAAATAGCTCTCTGCCATGGCCAACCCTCTTTAAAATGCCAATAGAATGCTCTCACATTGTTTTATTATCAGCATTAACAACATAACCAACACATTAAGAAAGAACATTTTTATATCTTTACAAATTTAATGAGTCTCCATAGGTTCCTGAGCCTGAATAACAGGTAAATAAACTGCATGTCTATCTTTGTAAGTTTCTCAGAGATAAACTCTAGTGACAGTTTTCCTAAAAAATGATGTTTTTCTTATAGTAAATAATCAGGATGCTGAAGCAACCTACAAAACTCAATTTATTTTGCTATTTTTCTGAGCCATTTGAACAAACATATAATCAATATCAAGTAACATAAGCACCTATCACAATAGGAGATAAAGAAAATTTGGATGGACCTTTTCCTTGAGCTTCTAAACATTCTTAATCCATATGGAAAAAATATAACACTAATGAAGCCTGTTCTGTAAATACCAGGAATAAATCTCCTTAACTTGATGTTGAGAATATTTGAAATTATTAATTTTAATTATTAAGTCTGTTAAGACCTAGAATGTTTTTTCCTTTTTCAAGCCTATTTTCTGTTTTCCTCAGATTTATTGAGTGACTGTTACCAAATCAGATTGTATATATTTAAGATGTATAAATTGGTGATTTGATACACATATACATTTTTAAATAATCTAGCAATTACACTAAGTATATCTCTTATTTTATATACTTTGCTCTCTTAAGTAGTAAGAACACTTGATAGCAGCTATCTTAGCAAATTACAAACTTCCTCTTATTATAGTCAATATGTTGTGCTATATCTCTCCAGGGCTTTTCATAATCAAAAAATATTATGAATCTATATTAACCCCTGTTAACTAATTCAATTAGCTTTTGAGTCAAACTTTTAGATTTACATATAAATAAGATTATGTTTCTTCTCTTTCTGGAACTGGCTACTTTCACTTTACATGATGCTTTCAGTTTTATCCATGCTATCACAATTAATACAATGTTATTTATAATAATTCAATAATATTCCATGATTGGTATTAAGTTATAGAAGATGCATTCTGAAAGCTATGGATAACTGTTGTCAATAAATTCATATCCTACTTCTCCACATCCTCGCCAGCATTTATTTTTATTTGATTTTTTGATGTTTGCTATCCTTATTGGGGTAAGGTGGAATCTCATAGTTGTTTTAATTTGCATTTCTCTGATGATTAGGGATGACAAACATTTTCTTAAGTGTATGTTTGCCATTTCTATTTCTTCCTCTGTAAACTGTCTGTTCAGCTCTTTGCCCCATTTTGTGAGTGGGGTGTTTGACTTCTTACTGTTTAGATTTTTGAGTTCTTTGTAGATACTAGAGATTAGGCCTCTATCAGTTGGATAACCCGCAAATATTTTCTCCCTTTCTGTGGGTGATATATTGGCTTTGCTTATTGTATGCTTGTCTGTAAAGAAACTCTTCAGCTTCATGTGATCCCATTGGTTGAGTGACGGTTTAAGTTCATGAGCTACTGGGGTTTTGTTGAGGAAGTCTTTTTCCATTCCTATATCATGGAAAGTACTTCCTAAATTTTCTTCCAGTAGTATACGAGTTTCTTGTCTTATATTGAGATCTTTGATCCATTTGGACTTGAGTGTAGTGCATGGTGAAATGTGTGGGTCAAGTTTCAGTTTCCTGCATATGGTTATCCAGTTTGTCCAGCACCATTTGTTGAAGATGCTGTCTTTTTTCCAGCGTATATTGTTTGGGCCTTTATCAAATATCAAGTAGCTATAGTTGCTTGACCCAAAGTCCGGGTCCTCAAGTCTATTCCATTGATCTATACTCCTGTTTTTATGCCAGTACCATGCTGTTTTTATTACTATGGCTTTGTAATATAGCTTTAGGTCAGGTATGGTGATGCCTCCAGAGGTATTTCTTTTGCTGAGGATATGTTTGGAAATGCGAGGCCTTCTGCCTTTCCATATGAAATTTGAGATCATTTTTTCTATCTCTGTGAAGAACACTGTAGGGATTTTAATTGGAATTGCATTAAATCTGAATATTGCCTTTGGTAGGATTGTCATCTTCACAATGTTAATTTTGCCTATCCAGGAACATGGGTGGTCTTTCCATTTTCTCAAGTTGGCGTCAATTTCTTTTTTGAGTGTTTTTATGTTCTCGTGGTTTAGATCTTTCACTTCCTAACACTCATCCACTGTTGGTGGGAATGTAGGATGGTACAACCACTTTGGAAAGCAATATGGAGACTTCTGAAAAAGCTGAGTATAGAGATACCAACAGACCCAGTTATTCCCTTACTGGGCATCTACCCTAAAACCTTTCAACCACAGGCAAGAGAGATTTGCTCAACCATGTTTATAGTGGCTCAATTTGTAATAGCTAAGTGCTGGAATCAACCCAGTTGTCCATCACTAGAAGAATGGATAACTAAGATGTGGTATATCTACACAATGGAATTCTATACAGCAGTAAGAAAAAATGACACAATGAAATTTGAGGAAAAATGGTTGAACCTGGAACAGATCATTCTCAGTGAACTTACCCAATCACAGAAAAAAAATTGCCACATAGTCTCACTCATCTACAGCACCTAACCTGACTCTACCCAAGATGCCTTACATACCCAACAAGCATCTCCTAGACTAGACACTAGGATGGAAGGGGAGGGAAGGGAGGGCATCAAAGGGGTGGGAAACACAAATCTAGACCCAAACGGCAATGGTACCATAATCTTCTACTTACTAAAAGACAGACCAAATGGCTGATCCTTCACCAGGCCCTTACAGGGAACACCTGAACCACAAGACACTGGAGAGGGTAAGATCAAAAGTAGCCTTAATCTTCTACATCTTCCCTCCCTCACTTCCCCTCTCCCTCTCTCTCTCTCTCTCTCTCTCTTATGTCTAACTCTTGTATATTATCCTTTTCCACATTTTCTTAGTGGGCACTGACCTGTAACTCCCAGAACCAGCATGGGGCTATCATCCACAATGAGCTTCTGATCAGAGAGACCTACAACGTTTCCTAAAAGACAGACAGATTTCTGTCAGAGTACTTGATGACCCACCAAAGGCTAGTGATAAGACCCTACTGCTGAAGACACCTTATGTGATTGACATGCAAATTAGAATGTCATGGCTGGAAGTTGGAAGAGAGTCAGTCCCCAGACAGTCAGCGTGTCTAGTGCCAGAAGGTGCTACATGGGCGACTGGGGGAAAATGACCAATATCTGTCGAAGCAACACATGGTCTAACCTACTTAGCAGCAAATAACTTGTTGTGATGCCCACACAAGTGCAGTGGTGGCACACAGCCATGGTGGGGAACCAACTGCTCTCAATTTGGCTAACTGATCCCCTCAGTGGTATGGGACCCATAGCTGGAGCTGGGAAACAAGTCAGCACCATATCCAAACATAAGCCCACTCTCCAGTATCAATCTACCATCAATTGTGGGCTACAAGAGGGCCTACACCTATTAAATTCTCTATAAAAAAAGGGGGGATTATCTTATTTGTCCTGATGCTAACTTACTCTCCATTGGAGAATCTGTTTCTTTTTTTCAGATAGATGTAGATCCTAAGGAGAGAGCCACCCCATCATACCTCAAAAGGGCCCCGGCTGAAACTAAGAAAAATTGGAGAAAGAAGCAAGGGGGCTGTTTTCCTGATGAACCAGATACCAGCACAAGGGGGAAGGAGATCAGCACAGAGAAAAATTAACTCCTACCAAATCAGAGAGCCAGAGCCTCAGAGGCCCCCAACACCTCATCACTGGAGCAGACCAAAAATGAACCCAACATGGCTCAGGGAAATTTTGTCGGAAGAGGGGGCAGAAAGAATGTCAGAGCCACATGTTGGATCATGATATGCAGAGACATTTATCTTACCCATAACTCTGGGCTAACTCCACAATGCATGACCCGTATACCTCAACAAGGAGGGGCCAAGGGGAGGGGGTAGGTCACGGATGAGCCTAATAATGGTACCAAACTGACTGTATTTGCTGAATACAAAACTAACTAATAAAAAAAATAAATAAATAAAAAATAAATAAATTCATATCCAATGAAAGATCATACTTTTCATTAGCGCAGACCCATATACATACATATATATTTTTCACACTTTCTGTATCTGTTCATCTATTGACCCTTATGTTATTTCCACATTTTGCTACATTGAACAATGCCCCAGTGAATATGGAAAGATATATCACTTCAAAATAGTGATTTTCTTTATATTTATTATTATTTATTTATTTATTTGAGAGCGACAGACAGAGAAAGAGGCAGATAGAGAGAGGAAGAGAGAATGGGTGTGCAGGGCCTCCATCCACTGCAAACGAACTCCAGACATGTGCGCCCCCTAGTTCATCTGGCTAACATGGGTCCTGGGGAGTCGAGCCTCGAACCTGGGTCCTTAGGCTTCACAGGCAAGTGCTTAACCGCTAAGCCATCTCTCCAGCCCATAAATATGATATTTTGAGAGAGAGAATATAGAAACAAAGCATGCAATTTGGGGAAAGGGGACGGGAATAATTACACCTGGAATCCCATATTACCAAACTTGAAAATCAGTTATAAATCTATGATGACAAAATAGTGATTTTGACAACTTCTATACTTATAGACAACAAACCATGTTATTTCCTTCCCCTCCCCCACTTTCCCCTTCATAACTCTGCTCTCCATCATATCCCCTTCCTCTCTCCACTAGTCTCTCTTTTAATTTTATGTCATCACCTTTTTCTCCTATTATGAGGGTCTTGTGTAGGTATTGCTAGGGACTGCAAGGTCTTGGATATTGAGGCAAAGTTCTGTCTGGACAGTTGTATGTAAGGAGCGGTACCCTTCCATAGGGTCTTACATTCTTGCCACCACCTCTTCCGCAATGGACCCTGATCCTTGGAGGGTGTGAAGTGTTTCAGTGCTGTACACTCCTCCATCCCTTCTTCTCAGGACTATCTTGCCTTTTGGGTCATCCCAGTGGTCATCACCATCTGAAAAGAGAAGCTTCTCTAACCAGAAGTGAGAGTAGTGTTAATATATGAGTATGAACACTAAGTGTAGTGCTTTCAGGGAAATTTGGTGAGAGTAATATATGTATTTATCATATACAGGCTGTATACCCCTAAGTCTCATGACCTCCCCTGCCGTAGGCATTTGAATAGGTTTCAGTACCAGGCACATATTCCCTCCCGTAGAGCGGGCCTTCAGTACAATTAGAGAGCAGTTGGTTTCCCTCAGAGGAGACATGCCACTATTACACTCGTTCAGTAATTTGGCCTGTCTGGCCAAACTTGAGGCTTCCAGTGTCCACTGTTTTCACTGTTGATGACTTCTTTCTCCCATAAGGCTGCATGCAGTGAAGCTTTTTTTCCAGCTTTTAGTTGGCTGGGCTACAGGCAGAAGGTTTTCTGCTCAACACCAGCTTGGTTTCTCAGCGACTCTGGTGCTCAGGCATGTGAAGTCTTCAGCAATAGGATCTTACCATCTCTTTCTCATGGGAAACCAAGGGCCTTGGCAATAGCCTATAATGTTTTGGAGGTAACAGGGACCTCCCTGGCCAACAATTCACTGGAAGTTATCACATCCCTGGCACTGAAAATTTTCTAGTAGTAATCTATGGCTTCTGGGTATGCCATTATTCAAGAAAGTAGATTTTCATATG
The DNA here is from genome assembly GCA_036346955.1 of Dipus sagitta. Lineage (NCBI taxonomy): Eukaryota > Metazoa > Chordata > Mammalia > Rodentia > Dipodidae > Dipus > Dipus sagitta. The sequence continues at coordinate 54,760,381 of CM070774.1, forward strand.
TCTTATTCAGAATATCTTGAATTTTGATTGACCATTCCCCCTCCCTTCTTTTATACAGTTTCTTCCCCTGACCTCACTTAGGCCTTTCCCCCTCCCTGTAATCTGTTCTTCTACTAACATATATACAATACCATCCCCTTAAGACCTTCTCTTTCCTCCCTCCCATATAGCCTTTTTCTAGCTTATGGGCCTATGCTACTTGCTTTTGACTCCTAATCACACACATTTCTAGCTATGATCCAGATATGAGAGAGAAAATGTGATGTTTGGCTTTCTGGGCCTGGGTTACCTCACTTAGTATAATCCTTTTCAGATCCATCCATTTCCCTGCAAATCTCATAATTTCATTTTGCTTTACCACTGAATAGAACTCCATTGTGTAGATGTACCACATCTTTATTATCCATTCATCTGTGGATGGACATCCAGGCTGGTTCCATTTCCTAGCTATTGTGAACAGAGCAGCAATAAACATGGTTGTGCAAGTATCTCTAAGGTAGTGAGAAGAGTCATAAGGATATATGCCTAGGAGTGCTATAGCTGGACCATATGGCAAATCTATTTTTAGTTGTCTCAAGAACCTCCACACTGATTTTCACAATGGCTGTACCAGATTATATTCCCACCAACAGTGTAGAAAGGTGCCCCTTTTACTGCATCCTCACCAACATTTATTGTCATTTGTTTTCTTGTCTTGTTTTCTGACAGGAATGAGATGGAATCTCAGTGTAGTTTTAATTAGCATTTCCCTGATGGCTAAGGATGTAGAACAGTTTTTTAGATGTTTATATGCCATCTGTATTTCTTCTGATGAGAACTCTCTATTTAGTTCCTTAGCCCATTTTTTGATGGGGTTGTTTGATTTCTTATTGTTCTGTTTTTTTTTTTTTTTAGCTCTTTGTATATTGTGCATATTAATCCTCTGTCAGATGTGTATCTGGAAAAGCTTTTCTCCCCTTCTGTATGTTGTCTCTTTGCTCTATTCACAGTGTCCATTGCTATACAAAATCTTTGTAATTTCATGAGATCCCAGTAGTTGATTAGTGGTTTTATTTTCTGAACAATTGGCGTTATAATCAAAAAGTCATTACCAGGCTGGAGAGATGGCTTAGAGGTTAAGCTCTTGCCTGTGAAGCCTAAGGACCCTGCTTTGAGGCTCAATCCCCCAGTACCCACATAAGCCAGATGCACATGGTGATGCATGCATCTGGAGTTGGTTTGCAGTGGCTGGAGGCCCTGGTGCACCCATTCTCTTCTCTCTCTCTCTCTCTCTCTCTCTCTCTCTCTCTCTCTCTCTCCCTCTCTCTGTCTCTTTCTCTGTCTGTCACTCTAAAATAAATAAATAAATAAAATATTAAAAAATCATTACCTATGCCAATATTTTGAAGAGTTTCCACTACCTTTTCCTCTAGCAATTTTAGAGTTTCAGGTCTGATATTAAGGTCCCTGATGCATTTAGATTTGATTCTTGTGCATGGAGAAAGGCAATGATCTATTTTCATGTTTCTACATGTAGATATCCAATTTTCCCAGCCCCATTTGTTGAAGAAGCTGTCTTTTCTCCAATGAATATTTTTGGCATTTTTTAAAAATCAGATGGCTGCAGCTGCCTGGATTAACATCTGGGTCCTCTATTCTGTTCCATTGACCTACATGTCTGTCTGCGTGCCAATATCATTTGTTACTATGGCTTTGTGATATAACTTAAAATCAGGTATGGTGATACCACTAGCCCTATTTTTGTTGCTCAAAATCATTTTGGCTATTTGAGGATTTTTGTGCTTCCAAATGAAATTTAGAATTGTTTTTTCTATGCCATTGGAATTTTAACGGGGATTGCATTAAATGTGAAGATTGCTTTTGATAAGATTGACATTTTCACAATATCGATTCTTCCAATCCAAGAACATGGGATATCTTTCCATTTCCCTGTGTCTTCTGCAATTTCTCGCTTGAGTGTTTTAAAGTTCTCATTGTAGAGATCCTTCACTTCCTTAGTTAAGTTTATTCCAAGGTACTTTTTTTTTGAGGAAATTGTGAATGGGAGAGATTTCCTGATTTCATTCTCCCCATGTTTGTTGTTAGTATATAGGAAAGCTACTGATTTCTGTGTATGTATTTTGTACCCTGCTACATTGCTAAAAGTGTTTGTCAGCTCTAACAGTTTGCTGGTAGAGTTTTTAGTGTCTTTTATGCATAGAATCATATTATCTGCAAATAGTGATAATTTGATTTCTTTCTTTCCAATTTGTATACCTTTTATGCGTGTCTCTTGCCTTATTGCTATAGCTAAGACTTCCAGTACTATATTAATAAAAGTGGTGACAGTGGACACCCTTGTTTTGTTCCTGAATTTAGTGGAAAAGCTTCGAGTTTTCACTGTCGAGTATATTTTGGCTGTAGGTTTGTCATAAATAGTTTTTATTATGTTGAGATATGTTCCTTGTAGTCCCAGTTTCTATAATACTTTTACCATGAATGGATGTTGGATTTTGTCAGATGCCTTTTCTGAATTTATGGAGATGATCATGTGATTTGTGTCCTTCAGACCACTTATATGGTGTTTTGCATTTATTGATTTGTGTATGTTGAACCATCCCTGCATCGCTTGGATAAAGCCAACTTGGTCAGAGTGAATAATCTTTTCGATATATTCTTGTATTCTGTTTGTCAGTATTTTAATAGTTCAGAATTTTTGCATCTAAGTTCATGAGGGAGATTGGTCTGTAATTTTCTTTGTTTGTTCTATCTTTGTCTGGTTTTGGTATGAGGGTGATGTTGGCTTCATATAAGTAGTTGGGTACAATTCCTTCATTTTCTATTTTATGGAAAAGTTTGAGAAGCATTGGTGTTAGTTCTTCCATGAAGGTCTGATAAAATTCACTAGTTAATCCATCTGGGCCTGGGCTTTTTTTAGGTGGGAGCCTTTTTATAACTGTTTGGATCTCTGTACTCATTATAGGTCTATGTAAATAGTTTATCTCAATTTAATTTTGGTAGGTCATATGAATCAAGGAAATCATCAATTTCTTTCAGCTTTTCAAACTTAGAGGCATATATATTCTTAAAGCATGTCCTTATAATTGTCTGAATTTCTTTGGTATCTGTTGTAATGGTGACTTTTTCATCTCTAATTTTACTCATGTTTGTCTCTTCTCTCTTTCTTCTGTTCAAATTCGCTAAGGGTTTATCAATGTTGTTTATCCTTCCAAAAAAACAACTCTTTGTTTCATTGATTCTTTGGATTGTTTTGGGGTTTCTATTTCATTAATTTATGCCCTAATCTTTATAATATCTTCTCATCTACTGATTTTTGGTTTGACTTGTTCTTCTTTTTCCAAGGCCTTAAGGTGAAGCATTAAACTGTTTATTTGTAAACCCTCCAATTTCTTAATATAGACACTTAGAGCTATAAATTTCCCTCTTATGACTGCCTTCATTTTGTCCCAAAGGTTTTGGCATGTTGTATTATCATCATCGTTTGATTCTATGAATTTATTGATTTCCTTTTTGATTTCTTCATTGACCCATTGGTCATTCAATAGTGTACTGTTTAGTCTCCATTAATTTCTGTATGCTCTGTAGCTTTTTTAAATTGCTGATTTGCAGTTTAATCCCATTGTGGTCAGATAGAGTACAAGGGATTATTTCAGTTTTCCTATATTTGTGGAGATTTGCTTTGTGTCCTAATATATAGTCTATTTTAGAGAATGTTCCATGTGCTGCTGAGAAAAATATTTATTCTGCAGCATTTGGATGGAATTTTCTATAGATATCTGTTAGGTCCATTTGTTCTATGACATCATTTAATTCAAGTGCCTCTCTGTTTATTTTTTGCTGCGGTGACCTGTCAATTGATCAGAGTGGGGTATTGAAGTCTCCCACTACAATTGTGTTTGATGTTATCTGGGACCTTAAGTCTAACAGTGTTTGATGAAACTGGGAGCCCCCATGATAGGTTCATATATGTTTAGGATTATAATGTCCTCCTCTTGGAGTGTTCCTTTAAGCAGTATAAAATGACTTTCTTTATCTTTCCTCACTAATGTTGGTTTGAAGTCTATCGTGCCAAATATTAGGATAGCAACCCCTGCTTGAAATACCTTTTTCCATCCTTTCACCCTAAGGCAGTGTCTATCTTTTATTGAGATATGGTTTCCTGGAGGCCACAAATGGCAGGATCCTGCCTTTTAATCCAGTCTGAAATCCTGTGTCTTTTGGATGGTGCATTGAAGCCATCTATATTATGGGTTATTATTGAATGGTATGCAGTTGTTCTTGTCATTCTTTCTGATTTGTAGTGTTTCCTGTTTTCCCTTTACTCATTTAACTGTTATTTGAGTGTGGTTTATTTTTTTCTATTTCCTCAATTTTGTTTACTTTGAGGCTATATACCAACAGGTGGTATTGGTTATTTGCAAGGAGGTACATGAAAATGGTACACTAGGGCTTCTTGCTGGTACATGTGAACTCCAGAGGCATGCACCACTTTGTGTATCTGGCTTTTTGTGGATATTGGGGAATTGAATACTGTCTGGCAGGGTTTGCAAGCAAGCATCTTTAACCACTGAGACATCCCCCAACCTTATTTTGATGTTTATGTGGAGTCTCAATATTGTTTCCACAAAACAAAGAAAAAAACTCTCTAACTTTCCAATACACTAGAGAGAAGCTGTGTATTTTTATTGTGTGGTAAGTAATATATGTTTATGATACAAAGGCAGCATTATTCTAAATTCTTCTTGAACTCGAGTGAATTATTAGCAAGGAACATCTATGCACATGATAATCCTAAGTGAATTTAGATTTACTCTTCAATGAAATTAGGTATTTTATTTAGATTTATTCATATCATAAACATAAAAAGAACACATGGAGAAAGTCATTAAAGCAATACAGAGTCAGAGTCTAATACAGATACATGCTGAATAGGAGCTATAATAATTATTAATTTAAGCTACTTAAATTGAAACAAAGGATTTTCATTTTTGAATTCTACAAGATGTTTCATTAACAATAAAGTACATTTTATTAAATATGGAACCTTTTGTTGAGTCTATGCATTTGAATTAATCCATTATAACACTGAATTCTCATTTGTTTTTATGGTTGTGACTATAAGGCCATAAGCATCACTGTTTGGTTACATTATTTTCTGTTGTTTGAAGCTAAATCCACAGCCAAAGCAAGAATTTATTTACATCATTATCATTTGTATTAAACTGTAACTGCTCTAAAAAGCACAGAGTATGTATAGTTATTAATTACTTCATGACACACATATCAAGTTCTAAAAAAACTAATCAATAATCTTACATAAAAAGAATGCAATGAGAGAATATTAGATTTGCAATCAGAAATCATATCTCAGACACTTAAAGTATATTTTCATTGTACACTGTGTGAGCAAGTTGTATTTTAAATATCTAATTCTAAAAGCAAGGACATCTTTTACATCCCCTTATGAAGCTACTGTTATATTAAAGTTACAATTCCTATTAATTATTTGTCAGTATCATGATGTGCTATTATTTGGATGAGTCCACTAAAGGAACATGTGTTAAAGGGATTCCCAACTCAAAGTAGTATTGAAAGGTTGTGGAATCTTTGAGGTGTTTACTGGGAAGAAGTTATTCATGGGTGCCATTTCCTCAAAAGGGTTGCTGGAACCATGGTCACTCCTTTTCCTTTGTCTTTGCTACTTGGTGGCCATGAGGGGATGAGCTCCTTGTACCACATGATGTCACCAGGGTATAGTGCATGGTATACACCGGACCAAAAGCAATGTGCCAATCATTTATGGACTAAAACCTGCAAAACTCTTAGCCAACATAAAACTATCCTTTTTCTAACTTGATTGTCTTAGGTATTTTGTTACAGGGGGAGAGCAGCTGACTGCCATGTTTAATTGATTGTCTACTGTACCACTAACATAGCATCAGCATTTAAAGCAGTTAGATATATTCTACTTCTATTTTTTCCATATCTTTATTTTCTTCTGAACCAAAAATTATACATATAGTGATATAATATATATATATTATAATTATATATATAATTATATAATTTATATAAATTATAAGAATACCAATGGAAAGCATGTATATTTAAACCCTAATGTCATTTCTTTTTGCCTCTCCATGTTTGTCACACATTTTTTTCTTTCTAGTCAGACACAGTTTCTCATATCTGTCAAAGTACTTCCATACAGAGCCTTGATGCCAACCCTCACATTGCACCATCCATTCATGACTTCCCTAAAAGCCTGCTCTTCAGTTTGTAAATAACCACTTAATCAATTTGAACAATCCATCTGACTTTTGTCAAGACCCTCAATGACAAGCTCCCCTTAAACCTAGGTGGTACGTTATATTACTTGCTTATATTTGACACTTATTAAATGCATTTGTGCTTACATTTAATAATATAAGCAGATATCCCTTCAACTGAATTACAAGCTTCTTTGCAACAGGTACAAAGGGCCTAAAACTTAAACATCCTGTTTCTTTATTTAATCTTCCAAAGTACCCAACAGTAAAACATAGTCATCCTTTGGATTGATAATGTCAAATATTTTCTGAGAAAAATGGCATTAGCAGAACAAAAATAATTGTTATGAAAAAATCTCAGAACTCAAAGATGTTTTAAAAATCTGATGCAAGATAAATTATTGCAACAGTTTTTAATAGAGCTATAAAGACTCCACTGATAAACAGGAAATACTATTAATAGCTATGACAGATTATTACTTTCAAACTTGATAAAAATTGGCATATATTTCACTTTTAAATATTTCATCTTTTGTGTTTATAATTTCCCTTTAATATTTCAGCTTTTTTCTATATCCTTATAGGGAACAAGACTCTGAAGGTATAGTTTGCTTTTTCCTCTTTCGAAATAGCTAAGATTTAAAGTCTTCTAGGAACCTTAAACATTGACAGAAATTCATTAAAAGTGCATTCTCCTTTGAAAGCTTAGCCTTTTGTGTTTTTTAAGGTCATTGGAGAGCCACTATATCTTTTAGCAATTAGGTGTGCTTTTCATTATTCCATGTGCTTGTAGAAAATAGGTGTTTTATGATCCATTTCCTAAATAGAGCCAGGGATGTATGAACAGGCTACTTAGGACTATGTTTTTATTCCTCAAACTTTTTTTTTTTTTTTTGGAGGCAAGCCTATCAGACTGGCCTTTTTTGTGAGAGAGGCAGCGAGAGTGAGAGAGAGTGAGAGTAAGAACAAGAGCGAGAGTGAGCCTGAGGAAAAGAATTGGCATGCCAGAGTCTCCAGCCACGGTAATGGAATTCCAGACACATGTCACTTTGTGTGTCTGGCTTATGTGGGATCTGGAGAGTGGAACATAGGTCTTTAGGCTTTGCAGGAAAGCACCCCAACCACTAAGCAATCTCTCTAGCCTTATTCCTGAAACTTTAACATTGCCGAGAATCTAGGAGAAATCACAGCAAGTGAAATAACTGGGCAGGTGGATGCTACACGTTACCATTCCTTAATTTCCTCATTGCTGCTAGCCCAGGGTGTACACATGAGAAGGGAATACTCCATGACTGAGATTTCTGTGACTTCACAGGGAGCGAGGCAATGAAACAAAACAAAAAGCTCAGACAAGCAGGGAAGGGGAACTGAACAATGTTGTTACAGGCTAAAGGAAGTCTTTAGTCCTGAGGAATTTCAGTTGCAAGACTTGCTTCATAGGACATGTTACTAGCAATTCCCTTTCCAATTCAGAGATACAGTTGAGAATGTAATCCATCACGGAGCTCTTGTTAAGGACACATTGCTTGCAAATCCCAGTGTCAGATGCAATTGACTTTTCTCAGGCAATTGGCTTGTTTTTGTCTTAATGACTACAAGCGTTGAAAGAGACTCCATTTCTTTATTGCTTGCATGTTTACAGCTGAAATTGTCCTCATCTAGAAAAGGGGAAGGATGGTACATAACATATTGTCTGAATTAGTCCTCCACACATTTTTTAGCCACCTTGATTTCCTTTACCCTAACTTGTATCTCAAATTTCCCTTATGCCTTCGAAGTGTTTCCTTTTTATTTATTTATTTATTTATTTATTTATTTATTTATTTATTTTGCCCAGATATCTTTAGTTACTTGGTTAGACCCAGTGGATCTCTATCCACCAGGGATGTATCTGATTTCCTGACCCACTGCAATGAATGAGACCACAAAATATTAGGAATCTGGGACAACTCCTTAAAAAAGGAAAAAGTTTTATGAGACTGAGAAGTGTTAGAGAACTAGGAATGAAGTAAAAATGTAATAGACATAAAGAAGAGCAATGTGTAAAGAGAATTTTTTTTAGAAACAAGATAATCAATATAAAGTTAGAATATTATGTCCAGAAACTTAGTGTTTGAAGTTCTGGGGCTGCATTAGATATTTGAGCTGTCCTCTGTGTCAATATAACTTAGCCATTCCAGGAAACACTGAAGTATTTGATTCTTATGCATGTAAAATCCAGCAGTATATTTCCTGTGAATGTACAGTTTTTGAGAACAAATTATCTCAATGTAGAGAAATCAGTCTCACCCAAATGAATGGTTCATTATGGTCATAATTCCAGCTTCAGGATATCCTGAAATCTTTTCCTGTTCAATTAAGAGTTACCTTTATCTGTGTTAACTAAGCAAGTCTAAACACTAGCTGTGTAGATTTTTCTCTCAGTATAAATTAATTTTTGTTTTCTTTCAAGTCCAAATGTAGGATTGTATAAATTAAGAGCATATCATTCTATTGAGAATTTCATGAAATGTTAAAAAACAAAACTGCTAAAGTTAAGTCTTCTGAACAAAAATTTTTTTTACAGTATGGATATAAAAATATTGATTAACCAAATTCTAAATTAACATATACTTTCTAATACATTTTAGTGTCTCTGCTTCATATTTTACATCATATATCACTGATCTAGTTTGTCAAAATTTGAAGGCTTGTCCTCCATGTCAGCAATAGTTATGAGTGAGGAAAATGACTGACAATTCAGTACAGTTGGGCCCATTATGAAACAAGGCTCTCATACCTCACTGGAATGTTGACTCATGCAGTTAACAATTGTTAAAATATTTTTCTCTTTCTTCTTTCTTTATTCTTTTATTCTTCTCATCCTTCTTTTGTAAGGATATAAGCACAAGGGGAGCAGAAGGCACTTTCAATGTGCTCTGTGAAGGAGAGCATCGGAATAATCCAACTGTGGTAGTTAGAGTGAATGCAATGAAAATCCTTATTCTTCATAGACAATATCAGAAAAGAAAGGTAGTAATAAGTATGGTCCTAGATCCCTGTAGGTCTGTGATAAAGGCACTCTCATGCATTCCTGTCTGCTGTAGGGAAGCGAAAAGTCTAGACATGTATGTCATCACTGAACACTGTTATCACAATGTTACCAGGTCATTTTTCAGTAGTTTTTAGAAATAATATGTATAAAGTTTCCCACTGCCTTCTGAGGAATTTAGCATGAAAATAATGAGTACCTTCCTTTTAGATATTAACAGTTAAGAAACCCTGGAAATGTCTTTATCTCTCTTTGCTCTTCAGTCCCACACATGATCAGGAGCTGTTTCGGGAGGGTGAACTCTCAAAGCCAAGTAGGAAGGCAACGCAGCAAAGGGTCACCTTCCAGATCTAGATCAGGCTCAAAGTCTGCCTCGTTCTTCTCTTTCCTGCAGCTTTCTATAAAAGTCTAATATCTCTAATTTGAGAGATGGAACATTGAATTCCTCTGCTTACAAATTAAAGATAATGATAGCATTCTTGTAAGAAAACAGACTAGAGAAAATGTGCCAAAAATTTTGTATAGTACCTATAATATAGTATGTGGTCATCACTATCAGTCCTATCAGTGCATTTTAATTCAAAACCTAGACAAAAAAGTTTCCTCTGTAGCCCTTCTGAATATAATACTCATTTTAAAGATATTAAAAAGTCCATAATTCTGTGAGAAATCATTGATTTTAACACTAGAGTGAAAATATTTGTTTCCTCAAAAAATGACATTAAAGGAACATTTAAATGAAATATACTTAGTAGCTTATTTAAGTAAATGACATTTCAGCTAAATGCAGTTTGTCTCATTCTTAAAAAATATATTAAATATATGAGCATTCATGTCCCAATGACTCAGAGCACACATAAGATGGCAAGCATACTACTATATTCTAGAATTCAAAAGTAAAACTTTTAGTCTTTCTTCATGGAGAGCACAACATCCTGTTGAAGGTTATTAGATTGCAATGTGTGCTTGGCAGATGAACAAGGGAAGGTGGATTGTTGGTGTTTTGGTACCACTCATGATAGGTCATGATCGTGAGCCCTGCTGGAATAACACAGAATGTTCCTGTCAGGATGCAAAGATGACCACTCTTTGATCCTAAGATTGAAAAATGAATATCAGGCAGGATGTGGTAGTGCACACCTTTAATCCCAGCACTCGGGAGGCAGAGGTAGGAGGATCGCTGTGAGTTCAAGGCCACCCTGAGACTCCATAGTGAATTCCAGGTCAGCCTGGAACATAGTGAGTGCTTACCTCAAAAAAAAAAAAAAAAAAAAAAAAAAAAACTGGAAATGAAGGAATCTATATAATTCAGTCCAACAAAATGCACTTAGCATTTATAAACTTGTAAGAGAGAAAATTACCACTTAGAAAATTGTGAGGTAATATAAATTTAAACAAGGGTAAAGATTATAGATAAGAATTACTTTCAAAAAATGAAAAAAAAAGCAAATCATAAAAATATGTAAGGTGGGCTGGAGAGATGGCTTAGCGGTTAAGTGCTTGCCTGTGAAGCCTAAGGACCCCGGTTTGAGGCTCGATTCCCCAGGACACAAGGGGGCGCATGTGTCTGGAGTTTGTTTGCAGTGGCTGGAGGCCCTGGTGTACCCCTTTCTCTCTCTCTCTCTCTCTCTCTCCCTCCCTCTTTCTCTCTCTGTCTGTTACTCCCAAATAAATAAATAAAATAAACCAAAATAAAAATAAAAAATATGTAAGGTAGGGCTGGAGGAATGGCTTAATGGACAAGGCACTTGCCTGTGAAACCTATGGACCCAGGTTAGATTCTTTATGTTCCACATAAGCCAGATGCACAAGGTGGCATATGTGTCTGGAGTTCATTTACAGTGGCTAGAGGCTCTGACATGCCCATTCTCTCTCTCTCACCCTCTCTCTCTATCTTAAATAAATACATAATTTTAAAAGGGTTTCTTAAATATATATATTTAAGGTAAATTCTTCTATATCCTTGAAATAAGAAAAGTTTCTTTAACAATGATTAAAATCACATAAAAATTATACATTCAGCAGTATGAAAATAGTTTGAACTGTCTATATGGGGAAAATCAGAACAATAAATTTTTAGTTGGAAATATCATAGTATTTCAAATAATACTTCATGTCCCCTACATTTCTATAATTTTAATTAATAAACATTAATATTCTAATACAAAGGAAAATACAAATCACTTTTAAACAATAAAAATGCTTGTTCATTAGCATATATAAAAATGCACTTAGGTATACTCTTCATGTATGCAGACTGACAAAATAAAAACATTACATAATACCTAAATTTTAGTGTAAATCTATATAATTCTACAGAGCAATTTGATAGTCACATTAAATGTGTATACCCTTCATCCAGCAATTTCATTTCTGAGAATTTATTCTCCATATGGCTCTCCTGAGTGCAAAGTTTTCTATGTGTAGATACTGACTATAGCCTTGTTTCTAATAGAAAAGTTTTAGACAATCACCCCAAAGACCATCAAGGAAACACAGCCAGGAATATAACGGTGGTAGAGAAGTTGCCTACTTTGTTCAAGCCCCTGCATTTGATTCTTAGTACCACAAATGTCAATAATAATAAGAGTTATGATGATCATAATGTATTCTTACACTGGCTTTTCTATAGCTATAAATTTATAAAAGGAAAATCCTTCACAGTCTGTTATAACAAACTCTCTGAGCTCTAGTAAGTGAAAATGAAAGATGGTGAGCAGTTTATATGATGTGCTACATGTGTTGGAGCAAGTGAGAAATTTGTATTTCTTCCCTATTTGTACATTATCTGTAAAAACAAAAACATTTTCAATATATATTTTAAAGGAAACGGTATGTCCTCTTCAGTGGAGTGGAACATTTATTAATTATTTATGTGTGATAAACTATTTTACTAGGCTATATGTTTATGGCATTGTATTATTATAAACATTTATAAAACTATACATGATAGCTTAATAACCATGATTTATAGGTCAAATTACTGAACTTTATAGAGCTTAATGTGTTTAGTTTTATTTAAAAATAGTATTTACTAATCCTTATATAAACCTATTATATGTCAGGTACTCTGTTAAGTTTGTTAAATACTTACACAGATTAATCCTCAAAGAATAATACCATGAGGTGGCTATGAACTCTTTTATCATTTCACATAGAGGAAGCAAAGGCACTAGGGTTAGTATAGGCCCCAGATCTGAAAATGTAAGAGCAAATTAGGAGCCCATACATTAGGAATCTGGCTCTGCTGTCCATGTTCCTAAATATTTTTCTATGGTCATGGTACTTCAATGAGCAGATACATTATTTTCCTCTGAACTGAAATGTGAACACTGAAAAATTGTCCCCAAATGCAATACACATAACAGCAAAAAAAAAAAAAAAATGAACTCATGAAATCAGAAATATTAAGTTGGGAAGTCAGGAGATAGTGTAATCAGTAAAGTGACTGCCACACAAACATGAGCGCCTGAGTTCTATCCACAACAGCCATATAAAATACTGGGCATGGAGGTGGGGCACACCTGTGAACAGAATGACAGGCAGGTAGATACAGGGAGATCCCTGGAATGAAGCCAGTTTAGCCAAGTAGGTGAGCTCCCGGTTCAGTTAAAGACTCTGTCTCAAAAAATAAGGTAGAAACCAAGCGCGCACTCATGCCTGTAACTCCAGCACTAGGTAGGGATGCAGAAGTAGAAGGATTGCCATGTGTTTGAGGACAGCCTGGGCTACAGAGCAAGTTCCAGTTTAACCAGGGGTCGAGTGAGATCTTGTCTCAAAAACTAAAAATAAAAATAATAATTTTAGAAAGTTGTTTATACTTTTGAGAGATAGCTAGGGAGACTCAAAGTGCATCAAAGCGCTGAGAATAAATGATGACACAACTGTATCATGTCATTCAAAATTCAGGGAACATGAGGCAGTAAGGGGTAGGAAAGGATGGAAAAGCCAGTGAATTCGGATCAGTACTTTGGGACAGTGGCTTCCGACATGAAGTAATGGTGATAGTGATCTCAGAGCACTTGTAGACTGTTGTCACCTCCACAAGCCCTGAACAAGACTATTCCCATAAACATGTTGTTATGGATAATGTAAGAGGGCTAAAAGAAAGAAATCAAAATAGAAGAGGCACTGATTGGAAAGAGAATAGGGTTGATGGAATGGGAATGAAAGTTGGTAATGAGAGGAGATTGGAACCAAATTACAGTATGTTCATGTATGGAAATTCTTTTTTTTATTTATTTATTTTTATTTTTTATTTTTCTTTATTACTCAGTTTTGTATTCAGCAAATACAGTCAGTTTGGTACCATTATTAGGCTCATCCGTGACCTACCCCCTCCCCTTGGCCCCTCCTTGTTGAGGTATATGGGTCATGCATTGTGGAGTTAGCCCACAGTTATGGGTAAGCTAAATGTCTCTGCATATCGTAACCCAACATGTGGCTCTGACATTCTTTCCGCCCCCTCTTCCGCAAAATTTCCCTGAGCCATGTTGGGTTCATTTTTGGTCTGCTTCAGTGACGAGGTGTTGGGGGCTTCTGTGGCTCTGGCTCTCTGATTTGGTAGGAGTTGATTTTTCTCTGTGCTGATCATGTATGGAAATTCTTAATAGTAAAAGTTAATGAAATAAAAATGTAGAGTGTGGTTAAGGAAGACACCTGGCACGGAATTTTGGTCTCAACTCACATGTGCACATATGTGCATGCACAATTTCAAACATGTTTCCACACATATGTGAACATGCAGACAGACTAAACACACACATAAAACATAAGAAAAAATAAAAAAGCAAAGAATTACTGATGTAAACTTCCTGTTAGGATAACTGTGATTCTTTCTTAATGCAATATGCTATGAGCAGGGGATGAACTGAGTTAGAGATCGAAGGGCCTGTGTTCTTACAAGTTTGACACCATGTGGCTGGTTGGGGACCTTGGTTCCTTGCTTTCTTGTGGTAATGATCTCTTGATTATGTCACTCTCACATCCCACAGACCCAAAGTTCTTCGTTCTTCGAGACCAGCTCCTAAGACCAAACACTGACACTTGGGAAGAATCTTCACTAGCACATTTTTTTTTACCAGAATGTCCCCATTAGGCTCTGCTAAGCCCACAGGACCTTTGGAAAAGCAAGTCACCGAAGGCCTGAGGTAACAGAGCCATTGGGTCCTTAAAGTGCTAACTAGCACATTTTACTCTGCCCTGCAGGAGAGTGATTTCCAGGAGAGCAGAGCAATGTGAAAGGTCAAAGCTGAGCCAGCCTCCAGCACAAGCCTGAGCTGTAACTCTGCTACCGGGTGGGAGAGAAGCTAGGAAATCGTTCTCCTGAGCTATGCAAATGACCTCACTGCGGAAACAGGTAGGTCACTTAGAAACTCAGGCTTAGAGAGTTAAATCTCATGTAAACCTCAGTTGTGTATTTATAATATCAAAATGTATTCTAGTTTTAAATTTAGACCAGCAGAGGAAACTTACCAACATTTTGGGTGTTTGCAATTATGTTTCTTCGAACATATATTTACAAGCCACGAAATCAAGGCTTTAAATTCATTGTAGAGTCTTTAATTAAATCCTTAGTTCTAAAGATTTAAATATTTGTTCTTGCCAGCTGCCAAGTTATAACTGACACATATAGAGACATGAGTTTAAAATGGGATTGCATGGTCACAGCCAAAGCTTAATGTCTGTTTCCGAGGAGGAAGCAGGATGCGGAATCCTGCCGTCTCAGCAAACTGCAGCTTAACTGCCAAAGCCTGACAGAAAGACTGATTTTCCTTAAAGGCAGCTAAATGTTTTAAAGAATTGCATTGAATTGAATTTGTAAAATATCTACAGCATCTTTTCATTTGAATTATAAAGCGTTACTTGAGAACTTCATTTTGAATTCATTCTAGAAGAGGATCCAATATATATGTAAAAAGTCCATCAGGATCCAGTCTAAAGCATGCAGAAGAAATTTTTGGAAGCCTGTGTATCTATGCCCACCATTTAAAATTTTAAAATTATCATTTATCCTGAAAGTAATTTTAAAATGAAATAAAATGAATCACCTTATTTTACATATTTTAAAACATCAAATGACAGGAATTGAAAGTGAAAAATATTGTTTTGGCAGCATCTCAAGCATAACATGAAGAGTTATATTTGGCCTTTAGGGGCCAATGGTTAAAAACCAGCACAAGCAGGGCATGGTGGCACACACCTTTAATCCCAGCACTCGGGAGGCAGCGGTAGGAGGATCGCTGTGAGTTCAACACCACCCTGAGACTACAGAATGAATTCCAGGCCAGCCTGGGATAGAGTGAGACCCTACCTCAAAAAAACAAACAAAAAAAAAAATCAGCACAAAGCAGAAAAATAATTTTGGTTCAGAGGGAACCAGATATTAGTTGTTAGACCTTTTATAAACAGGGGTAGACAAGGGAGGCATGGCTATAAGAAAACATGCTCACTGTCATCTGATCAAATCCCGATTTTATTATTTGTGTGACTTTAGAAAACTACTTAGCTCTTTATCTGAAGTATTTGCTAATGCTATATTTCCAATTATTATGTTACCTAAATTCAATGTGGAAGAAATATGCATGGAGTCTGGAGCTTTGATAACAAGTGACAGTGACTGAATCTAGATTACACACTCATTTATCATGTGCTCACCATACACCCTGACTGTACCACTGGCTGACCAGAGGCTTCATTTTCACAAGTGATTATTTAAAAAAAAAAAACCTCATGTTTGAAGTACAATAACTTGACATAGATCATCAGGAATAAATAGGAATAAAGTCTTTGTATTAAAACAAGATGCATAGTGTACAGCTTGAACATTGTAGGGCAAATAGAATCTCAGTATTTGTATTTTCTTGGGGCAATAAGTCTGGTAAATGCCAGATCTCTTTCCATGTCTTCTGAAAGCCATATTTTTTTTTCAGCCCATGTTTTTCAGTCTTTAAGAATATATAGGTTTGATGTCTTTTTTCAGTCCCTCTACTAGATAAATTTAATACAAAAATTCTAGACCTCAGTTTTCATATAAGTAGCCAGTCATCAGAACTAAACTCCCTAGGAGACCATGGGAGTTTATATCCCTGCAATGCCAGAATCATGCTGACATCTTTATAGCCATCTGTGTGACTTTCACCTGGTTCTGAATTCAGTAGGGAAGATTAACGCTATTTATTAATTCCAAAAAAGCTCAGTAATGAAGGGCAATTTTCAAATTAGCCCTACTGAAAAACATTTTTTAGTACACATTTAGAATTGAGGGATGTAATCTGGAAGTCTGTGAAACAGAATAATTAAAGGTCTCTAAAGGGGAGAAATTCTCACAAGATAGCAATATTGTATGTCCATCTGCCTTTTCCATTTTATCACACCTTAGAGAGCCCAGGCACAGTATTGGCCCAGTCCTTTAGTCAAATTTGGGCCAATGTATAAGAAGTGCATAAGAATTCCAGTTCAATATGAAAAAGCATTTTAGACTCAGACATATCCAAAATGGGAGAGATTTTTATTTAATAAATGACAAGCTTCCTGTCATTGGAAAGACAAATAAATATAGGACCTTAAACTGATAGTAACTACATAGAAGATCCACCAGGTGGTTAATGGGATCATGTGATTTTTAAAAAAAAAAAAAACACTTCCTTTATTTCTAGCCTATCCTAAGTGCTTTGGTTAAAAGGAGATTAAACCAAAGAGTTTAGGTATTTCTCCTTAAATTAATTACTCACTTGGTATTACTATTTCAGGAAAGGCAGAGATCTGTTTGTAAATTTACTTCATCAAACACAAGTGAAATCAACAAAGTACATATAAGTTTCTTTCAGGAAAATGAAGATCAGAGTGGTTAAACTATCATCTGTGTTTTAAAACAACAAAAATTAAAAAAAAAACTAGATCAAATGAAGGTCACAAATTTTCCTTGAGAAAGGATCAAAATAATATTTAAATGCATTTCATTTTATTTAAAAATATTTTATTTTTTATTTGAGGCAGATAGAAAGAAAGACAGAGCAAGTGAGAAAGAGAGGGAGAGAAAGAATGGATGCACCGGTGCCTTCTGCCACTGGAAAAAAAAAATTACATGAGTATTGGGGTATCAAACTAGAGTCCTTAGGCTTTGCAGGCAAGTGCCATAACTGCCCAGCCATCTTTTTCTTTCTTTCTTTTTATTAAATAGAAACTTTATTTGGATACAACGTTTGTTGTACCATTATTTCTCCGCTCCCTGCTCCCACTCTACTGAGGGCCCTCCTTACTGGGATTGATGATATACACCATGGAGTTGTGGGTTATGAGTTGTGAGAGCAGCAGTCAGTCATTGTGGGGTGCGGTGATGCCTCTGGATATTCCCTCCCACTCTGTGATTCTTACATTCGTTCTATCCTCTCTTAAGTAAAATTCCCCGAACCTTGGTGGGTGTGCTCTAAGTCTACTTTAGTGTGGAGCTCTTAGCAGCTTCTGGATTTCTGCTTTGATGCACTTTGAGTATCCTTAGTGTCTGTCTCCAGCATTCTGGGACAGGTTGTCAGGCTCACCATGGAAGCAGCATTCTTGCTCATCTCCCCAAGTCCTGTGTGGTTTCACCTGGGCCTTAGCTGCTGGGTGAGGGGTGGTTCATTTGCTGGCAAGGAGTCAGTTATCTATTCTCATCTTGTTCATAGATTTTGGTTGTTCTTGGTTCTCGTTTTCTGAAAAAGAAAATCAGATTCTCCAGTGGAGAGTGAGGTCAAGATAGGTTAAAGGGGTAAGCATTGTTAATTTAGAGAGATTTTGATGTAAGTAGCTTCACTTTTGACCACAGACTTGGTTACCCACTTAGGTTGTGAACAATTAGTTCTCTGTTGTGCACTTCTTGTTAGGCTTGTTGCATTCATACAGCAGGGTCCTTGCTTGCTCACAACACTGGTCATTTCCCCCCAGCAGCTCACATAGTGCTTTGCAGTACCATACAGGCTAATCATCTGGGTGCTGGCTTCCTTCCAGGTTCTAGCCAGATCTCTTGATGTTCTCTGTTGGCAACATATAGTATCTTCAGCAATAGGGTCTAACCTTTTACCTCAGGCAGATAATCAAGTGCTTTGACAGGAGACTGTCTTGTTTTGGGGCCCTCATAGGTCTCTTTGAGCAGAAGCTCAACGTGAGTTGAAATCAATTTCTGGTACTGGGAGTTACAAGCTAGAACCAAATGTTTTAGGATTAGGCCTCATCCCACCTTCTCCAGGGCTCTTTCACCAGATTATCCCTCCATGCTCCTATTGAGGGTTATATATTTTGGTCTATTATCCAGGAGGAAGTTTTATATGGTACTAATTCAATTTGGATTTGGTTTTGTGTATATCTTCCCTTGAAGTCACATCCCCCGCCCCCCAGGACCTTGCATCCCTCTTATCTGTCTCTAGAGTTATCTGTCATGTTTGCCTGCAACTCAAGCTGCTCCAGTTTAAGAGCCACAGATGAGGGAGAACATGTGGCATTTGTCTTTCTGTGCTTGTGTGAGTTTGCTTAGCATGATCTTTTACAAGCCCACCCATTTTTCTACAGATTTCATTATATCATTTTTTCCTTACTGCAGAGTATAATTCCCTTGTCAATATGTACCACATCTTCACTGCCATTAACCAAATGATGGGCATCTGAGTTGATTCTACTTCTTAGCTATTATGAATTGAGCAGCTATAAATATGGTTGAGCAAATAACTATGCAGTGGAGAGTGAAATCTTTAGGGTAGATGCCCAGTCAAGGAATGGCTGGGTCAACTGGTAGCTCTACTCTCATCTTTTCAGGGGTCTTAATATTGATTTCAATAGTGGTTAAATAAGTTTGCACTCCCACCAGCAGTTCATGAGTGTTCCTTTTTCCCTGCATCCTTGCCAACATTTATTGCCTTTTAATATTTAAATGATTGCCATCCTTTCTGGAGTAAGGTGTAATCTCATAGTCATTTTAATTTACATTTTCTTCATGGTTAAGTGTATGTTGAACATTTTCTTAGGTGAGTGTTAGCCATTTGTATTTCTTCCATTGAGAATTCCCTATTCAGTTTTCTGCCCCATTTTTTGAGTAGATTGTGATTTTTTTTATTGCTTAATTTTTGAGTTCTTTGTAGGTTCTAGGTATTAGGCCTCTGTCAGTAGTGTAGCTGACAAAGACTTACTCCCATTCTCTGGCTATCTGTTGGCTCTGTTCATGGTTACTTTGTCTGTAAAAAAGCTTTTCAGCTTGATGAGAACTCACTGGTTGAGGGATTGTTTAATTTTCTGGGCTACTGGATTATTGTTCATGAAATCTTTCCCCACTTCTGTATCGTGGAGAATTCCCCCCATTTTTATTTTCAGTCTTGAAGAGTTTCATGTCTTATATTGACATCTTTAGTACATTTGGAGTTAATTTTTGCACATGGTGAGATGATTGGTTCTGGTTTTGTTTTCCTACATGTGGTTATTCAATTTGTTCAGCACCATGTATTGAAGATGCTGTCTTTCCTCCAGTATACACTGTGGCTTCTTTGTCCAATATCAAGTAGATGTGTTACTTCAACTAAGGGCTGTGTCTTCAGTTATGTTCCATTGACCTAAATATCTATTTTATGCCAGTACCACACTGTTTTTTGTTTGTATAGCTTTGTAGTATAGCTCTAGATTGGATACGGAGATACCTCCAGTGTTGTTTCTTTTGCTGCGGATATTTTTGAATATCTGGGGCCTTCTGCAATTCCATATGAATTTTTGAGATTGTTTTTTCTATCTATATGAAGAATGATGCTAGGATTTTATTGGTGTTACACTGAATCTATATATTGCTTTTGGTAGAATTGCCATTTTCACAATATTAATTCTACCTGTCAAACAGCATGGAAAATCCTTCCATCTCTGCATAACATCCTCTCTTGAGTTTCTTATGTTTTCAACATATAGGCCTTTCAATTCCTTGGTTAGTGTAATTCCAAGGTATATATATATTATTTTTAAAATATTTTTTGTTTGTTTATTTATTTATTTGAGAGCCACCGAGAGAAGGAGGCAGAGAGGAGAGAGAGAGAGAGAGAGAGAGAGAGAGAGAGAGAGAGAGAATGGGCGTGCCAGGGCTTCCAGCCTCTGTAAACGAACTCCAGATGCTTGTGCCCCCTTGTACATCTGGCTAACGTGGGTCCTGGGGAATTGAGCCTCCAACCAGGGTCCTTAGGCTTCACAGGCAAGCACTTAACTGCTAAGCCATCTCCTCAGCCTGGTATTTATATATTATTTATTCATTTATTCATTCATTTATTTGGGTCTATTGTAAATGGGACAGCTTTATTTATTTCTCTCTCTGTATATTTGTCTTTTGTGTATAGGAAGGCTACTGATAACTGTGCCTTGATTTTCTATCCTGCCACTTTGCTGAAGGAATTTATCAGCTTAAGAAGTTTTATGGTAGAGTCTTTTGGGTCACTTATATGAAGGATCATGTCATCTGCAAATAGGGCTCATTTGACTTCTTCCTTTCAAATTTTTATCCCTTTCATATCTTTTTCCTATCTTATTGCTTGCTATAGGACATCTAACACTGTGTTGAAGAGCTGTAGTGACAGTGGGCATCCATAATCTTAATGGAAACTCATTGAGTCTTTCCCCATTTAGGTGTTCTGTATGTAACCTTTGTTAGGTTAAGACATAAACACACCATGCCTTTTCTCTCTAGTGTTTTGGTCATGAAATGTTATGTTTTGTCAAAGGCCTCCTCTGTAGCAATTGAAATGATCACATGGTTGTTGTGTGTTTAAGATTATTTATGTATTTACTATTTATGTATTATTTATGTATTTATCTATTTCTGTACGGTGAACCATCCTTATATTCCTGGGATGAAGCCTACTTGGTAAAGGTGGTAATGTTTTTGATGTGTTGTTGAATTTGGTTTGTTAGGATTTTTTCAGGATATTTGCATCTAATTTCATCTGGGATATAGGCCTATAGCTTTCTTTTCTTGTATCTCTCTCTGGCTTTGGTATTACAGTGACGCTAGCTTCATAGAGGAGGTGGGGGAGCAGTCCCTGTTCTCAGATTAGTTTAAAAGCTTGAGAAAAAAAGGTGGTTTCAATTCTTCAATGATGGTTTGGTAAAATGCAACTGAGAAACCATCAGGTCCTGGACTTTCACTTTGGAGAAGTTTTTAATTAAATTTCCAATCTCAATGGAGGTAATGGGTTTGCTTTGGTGATTTCTTTGCTCTGCACTTAGTTTTGGTAGATGTCTAGAATTTACCCATTTCTTTGGGTTTACCCAATTTTGTGGAATAGTTTTGGAAATATGTCCTGATGATTCTTCCAATTTCATTGATGTCTTTTGGGACCTCTCCCTTTTTATTTCTGATTTTGTTAATTTGATTTTTCTTTCTCTTTTTTTTTTGTTTGATCAAATTGACCATAGATTTATCATTCTTGCTTATGTTTTTAAAGAACATGCTCTTGGTTCCGTGCATTTTTCAAGTGTTTCCTTAGTCTCCAATTAATTTTCTCAGCTCTGATATTCCTCTCCATCTGGAACTCTTAGGATTGAATTGTTCTTGCTTTTCTAGTGTCATTATGTGGATGGTTAGGTTATTAAATTGAGATCTCTCTGTCTTTGTTCTGAAGGCATTTAGTGCTATGGATTTCCCCTTAGGACTGCATTCATCATCTCCCATAAGTTTTGTTATGTTGTGTTTTCATGCAATTCTAGGAATTTTACAGTTTCCCTTTGATTTATTTCATGACCCTTTCTTTGCTTAATAGTTTATTAGTCTCCAGAAGCTGGTCTATTTTCTGCTGTTTCTCTTGTTATGTGATCTGATATAATTTGGGAAGTTACATAATTTTATTGAATTTGTGGAGGCAAGCTTTATACCTTAGTATATGATATATATCTGAGAAGAATGTTTATTCTGCTGAATTAAGGTGGAATGTCCTGTAGATGTCTGTTAGGTCTAATTGATCTATGGTGTTGTAAAAATAACTTATTTTCCTGTTGATTTTCTCTGCTTGGATGATTTATCTATTGATGATAGTGGTGCATTGAAATCTCCTACTTTGATAGCATTGGGATTTATTTCTGTTTTTTTTTTTTTTTTTTTTGGTCAGGTAGGTTCTGCCTTATAAACTGTGGTGCCTCATTGTTTGATGTGTATTTACTTACGATTGTGATGTCCTCTTGTTAGCTCATGCTCTTGAGTAAAATGTGTCATTCTTTGTTTATTTATTACTTTTGGTTTGAAGTCTATTTTGTCAGATGTTAATATAACCATACCCACCTTTTTTTATTTTAATTTTCGTGGAAACACTTTTTCAATCCTTTCACTCTTAGGAGGTATATATCTTTAGTAGAGAGGAGGGTTTGTTACAAACAGCAGATGGCAGGGTTCATATTTCTTATCTACCCTGCTAATTTATGCCTCTTGATGGGTTAGTTAAGACTATTAACATTTAGTGGTATAACTGAGAAGTTTGACTTAATCCCTGCCGTGTTGGAGCCTTTATGGGTTTTGGTCTTTTCTTTGCACAATTTTGAATGTTTTCATGCCTGCTCTAGTTTTAGTTATCATGTTCTGCCATTTGTAGGTTCTTGAAATTGGTTGTTTGACCTTTCTATGTAGTGTATTCCCTGAAGTATTCTCCATTGGTTTTGGTATTATGTTCATATAACCATAGAGCTGCCTTTTCCCATGGATGGTTTTCCTTACACCATCTGGTATGAGGGGTATTTTTGCTGGATACAGTAGTTTGGGTTGGAAGCCATAATTTTTTAGACTTTGAAGTGCTCTATTCCAAGCTCTTCTTGCTTTCAGGGTTTCCATTGAAAGCTCTGAGGTAATTCTGATGAGATTGTCCTTGTATGTTATGAGTTGTTTCTCTCTTGCTACTTTTAGCACTCTTTGTTTTTGTTGTTTAGAGTTTTCTCTATAATGTGCCCTGGAGAGCTTTTTCTTTGGTCCAGTCTGTTCAATGTTTTGTTAGCTTCTTATATCTGGATGGGTTTCACTTTTGAGAGAGTGGGAAAGTGTTCTTCAGTAATTTTGTTGAATATATTCCCTATGCCTTTGCCCCAAATTTCTTTCCCTTCTGGTATACCTGTATACCTATGATCCAGATGTTTGTTGGTTTTGAACTGCTCATAATTTTTGGACACCCAAGCCATTTCTTCTGTCTTATGTCTTCTGTCAGATGCCAGATCTGAGATTCTGTCCTTCACATGGTTAACTTTGTTAGTAAGGGTTTACAGGCAGGATTTTACAAGCTCTGTTTGAATTTTGTTTGCCATTTCATTTTCCTGTATAATATATATCCCTACAATACTACAAGTATTCCAATTTCAAGTCATGGTTTGATTTTCTTGATGCTCCTTGGAATTAATTTTTGCATTCAATCAATCATACCTTCATTAAGTTTATCAGCTGGTAATTGAAGTCCTCTATTTGTTGACTTATCTTCAGTTCATTTATATCTCTCTCTTGAGGTCTTTCTTTTTTTTTTTAAGCCTAGTAACAAAACATGTGTTGTAAGATGTTTCTGCTCAATTTCATTTATATGATTATTGTTTTTTTTTTTTTTTTGATGAGTTGCTTCCAGTTCAGCCATTTACTTGATCAAGTTCAATAAGCTTATTGTGATTTCATTTTAGGATTCAATTTTTGTTGTTTCCTCTGTATTTTCATTGGCAATATCCTTGTGGTATTAAGCAACCTTGGTGATTTACCAGCTTGTTGTCTTCTGGGTTTTATTTTTGTGTTGAAGTCTAGCTATCTAGGTGTAAAAGTCTATATAACTAAGGAGAAAGCAAGTATTTGCTCTTATAGGGTCTTCAGTGAGTGCTGTATTTGGGGTTTGAACTGGACTGGAATTTGCTGACACTGTATCAACAGACATGTGGGCTGTGGAGATTGCAAATGTGCCTGCAGCTCTGAGCTAGAGGCTGATAGGAGAGGTGTGAGTGGAGGTCTGGAATCTCTTCCACCCATTCTCACAGTTGTGCCATGCCTGTGTGGTTCAGGGCCCATAGCATTTGCCTCTGTTCTCCTACTGTACCCAGTTGAGGAAGCTGTAGAGGACTCAGAGGTACTTGGCAGGTGGTTGTCAGACATTCCTGTACTTCCTATCTGGAGTGGGAGCAATGTCCTAAGGGGACGTTGGTAGGGCAATGACAGCAGTGGGGGAGGGATAGGGGTGAGGAGGGGAGTGTGGGACACCAGGCTACATTGCCCAGCTCAGGTTCACAGAGTTAGCTGATATAGGGGCATTAGTGAGTGGAGGCAGCCAGTGGTACACCTTGGCACAGTCAGAGGAAGTGTTTGAGGAATAAAAGTTCTGCTGAAGTGGGAGGCACAAGGTGGGGAGGGGGACCTATCAGAGCATGGACTACATGGATTGGGTGTGAATCTCTAAACACACTATGCCCTCACCAGCTCAGAATGCACAGGCTCCATACGTGCTGGCCTGCACCTTATTTTCTATGGTTCAGCTTTCATCTACATTGCATAAATAAATAAATAAACAACAAATATATATACTTTCAGCATCCTTCTTTCCTGAGATAGTTGTTTACAATTGGAATTAATCTAATCAGTTAATATGACAGTAGTAATTATCTTATAAAAATGGAGGAATTGGTAGATGGTCTCAACAACACCAAATATAATATAATCTTTTAAAAATTTCACTCAGGGAAATAAAAGATGACTTCCTTAAAAGACTTAGTAAGACGAAGGATGACCTGTTACAGAAATGCAACACATCTCTGCACTGGAGAAGTGCTTCCTGTATATCCTAGTAAGGTGTCATTGTCAGATTCATGTTGCTGGGAAGAACTTACAAACCAGGCACAGTTCATTGGAGGTAGAGGAACTACTAAAGCTTACAGATCCAGGGGAAGTTCCATATTGGAAGAAGAAGAAGCTGGGCCCCTTTCACATGTCCACACAGAGAAATACTACCACCAGCACCAGAAGCAAGAACACTCCAGCAATCCCATACTGAGCCCAAGCACTTTGCATACTTTAGGCTGTGACTCAGACCCACCCCCAAACACACCCTAGGACTGGACCCTAGGATCTACCCACAGCTGTAAAGCTAATGTTATAAGCTTTAATAAGCTCTTGAATCTATTGGAGGACATATTTTCAAACTATCACATAAGGGAAAAGTGATCTCCCCATAGGTAGGAAATACCAAGATTCATGGTGAATTACAAGATACTCACATAGCAGCCACTTATAAACTAGTCATGTAGGTCAAAAGCAAAAATAAGGAAAATGACTCAGTCAATACCCCTCATAATGGGTAAAACCAATTACGAAAGAAAATGGACAGAGTGATCAGGAAGTGTAACCCTGATTGGACAAATAATTCACAGTTATCTCAGGTTGGGCCAAGGAGGCATGCAAAGAGTGTGTGAGTTGCTCACTAGGTTGGAACTGACATACACATGAAGAATGACCATTCTCAGTGAAGGTTATCTCAGTCTCTATGCAATCCTGGGATCAATTCCATTAGTAGTCCCTAAATAAGGCAGCTAGGTTTATATCCACAAATGAAAGGGTGAAGAAAACATAGAATATTAACACAATGGTATTGTATTTCACCATAAAGAAGAGTAAAATTTTGTTATTGTAGGAAAATGAATGCAATTGGAGATCATGATGCTAAGTGAAAGCAGCCAGATTCAGAATGATGTGTTGCATGCTCCCTCTCATGGTTGAGATCTAACTGTAGAGGGGTTAGGCATGATGTAGAGGAAAGATTATTATGAATATGGAAGGGAATCAATGTGAGGTAGTAATAGTCATTCATAAGCAAAGTACATCATAGGCAGGTGTAAAACATCATGATGAAACTCTGTTTTGTGCAATTGATGCATAAAGTAAGAAGAAAAAATATTAATGACATCATTGCTGCACTTGGCTGGTGATTTATAAAACATGAGTAAGCATTTAACAAATAGTTAAAACAACATAGCCCATTTTATTTAGTATTAAAACTTGAATTGACTGAATAGTCTCCTGATTTCTCTCTCCCTTTTTGTTTCTATGTATGTGTACTTAGGTATGTATTTGTGTGTGTGTGTGTGTGTGTGTGTGTGTTTATGTGTGCTCTTGAAGTAGGCTCTCACTCTAGAATAGGTCCTCCTGAAACTCACTCTGTGGCTCACCTCAATCTCATGGCACTCCTCTGATCTCACCTTCTTGAGTGCTGGAATGGTAGTTATGACCTAGCATACCCAGCTTATCCATTTCTGATTCTCTGGCACACACCCAAAAATCTTCCAATTATCTTACTGAGCCATAAAGTCAAGTACAACAAAAATTAAAAATTCAGGCTGGAGAGATTTCTTAGCAGTTAAGGCACTTGCCTGCAAAGCCTAAAGACCCAGGCTCAATTCCCCAGTACCCATATAAGCCAGATACACAAGGTGATGGATGCATCTGAAGTTTATTTGCAGTAGCTAGAGGCCCTGGCACGCCCATTCTCTCTATATATCTGCCTCTCTTTCTCTCTCTCTCTCTCTTTCCCTCTCAAATAAATAAAAATTAAAAATTATTTAAAAAAAGAAAAGCTAGGGCTGGAGAGATGGCTTAGCGGTTAAGGCATTTGCCTGGAAAGCCGAAGGATACTGGTTTGAATCTCCAGGACCCATGTAAGCCAGATGCACAAGGGGGGCAAGCATCTGGAGTTTGTTTTCAGTAGCTGGATACTCTGGCAAGCCCATTCTCTCTCTCTCTCTCTCTCTCTCTCTCTCTCTCTCTCTCTCTCCATCTTTTCTCTCAAATAAATAAAATATATATTTTTTAAAAAAGAAAAAACTAAAACTTCTACCTCATGATCATGTTAAAATTTTTATACAATGTTGTGTGTAAATTATATAGGAATTGAAATAACCATGGATTATTTATCAAGCAAAAATAACAGCACTGGGTATTGGGCTGGAGAGATGGCTTAGCAGCTTGCCTGTGAAGCCTAGGGACCCTGGTTGGAGGCTCGATTCTCCAGGAACCACATTAACCAGATGCACAAGGGGGCACACGCGTCTGGAGTTTGTTTGCAGTGGCTAGAGGCCCTGGCACGCCCATTCTCTATCTGCCTCTTTCTTTCTCTCTGTCCGTCGCTTTCAAATAAATAAAAATAAACAAAAAATTTTAAAAAAAACACAGGACTGGGTATGAGATATCCTTTTGTGAGTTATGGGTCAGTGAAGTTCCAGAGGTGCCCAAAACAAGAAGGTCAATTAGTATTGCTCTTGGTTACCTAGCAGAACTAAACAGTAAGCACCTATTTATGAAAACTTCATACTCATTGGTTGCAGGGTCTAGAGAAAGGAAGAACTGATCAAGAAGTGTTCTTCTGACCAGCTAGCATTCATAGTGCCAAAAGTTGCTATGCAGACTTCTAGGGGAGAAAAGTCATCAATAACCTCACCCAGTGAGGCAGAAAAACTCTAAGAGCTGCAGAATGGGTAGGAAGGCTGTGTAATTCTCTTGTCTGATATAACATGGAAACATGATCATAAAGCAATTGTGTTTACCTACCTAAGATGTGTACATGATGAAACTAGTTAAGACTTTCTTATGGATTAAAGAGAGGGTTTGAGGGCCTCCCCGAGGTTCTGTTGGTGGTTGCTGCCTGCTAGTGTGATATATTTGTGTATGTACGAAATTGTTAAAGAAAAAATAATAATAAATTGAAATATCTCATATTTTCCTGCTATTTGAAGATGGGTGTCAGCTGATTACTATGAGTAACCAAACTCACTTGTATAACTTCATGGACACCACTTCATTGTACTAAGATTAATAAAAATCTAAATTAATATAAAATTTTAAAGGTATCACATTTATATCATAAGTATTAAGAAATTGTAGAATGAACAAATGGTATGCAGTCACATAACTAAATATTTAAAGGAAATGTAATTGATTTTTTAGCAAAAAATATGTGCCTGAATATTAAGATTATAAAATTTTACAAAGTATTCTAAAATGATGAATTAATTAACTTAAAATTTAAAATATATAACACCAAAATTAATATGACACATTAAAGGATAAAGAGAAAAATGTTAAAGAAATATGAACATGTCTACTATCATATAATGAATAGTATAAAATACCTGCTAAGTTCTTGATAACTGACCCCATAGGTAGGATAAATTTCAGGCTTCACTTTCTCTCCCTGCTGTGTAAACTGTTTCACAAAGTTCTAAAATTATTTACTCAAAACCTTTCAATATTTGAAACTTCCATTTGGCCTTGTTCTAAAATGAACAAGAATGATTTTTTTGGCTTCATAACTCTGTTGCTTTTTTTTTTTTTTACCCTAAACAGCAAACCCATTTCTAATGAAAAAAAGTGAGCTAAATATAGCTTCAATTTGTATTGCATTTTATTGTTACTAATTAGAGAAAGTATCAAAGGATATAGTTACTCATCTACAATTATTTTCCCTTGCTAACCTTGGAGATAACTGTTTCTACGTGTTCCTTAACCTGTCGTCTACATTGCTAGCTCTGTATGATAGCCACAGAAATTTTGTTGTTGCTTTTTTTTGTTGCTGTTGTTCTGGTTTTCAAGGCAGGGTTTCACTCTACACTAGGCTGCCAGGCTGACCTGGAATTCACTATGTAGTCTCAGGGTGGCCTTGAACACATGGTGATCCTCCTACCCCTGCCTCCCAAGTGCTGGGATTAAAGGCATGCGCCAGCATTCCTGGTCACACAGAAATTCTTTTCTGCTAAAAATGTCATCCTTCTTATTCCTTCGATCCATAACTTTCATATAAATGTTTATTTGAAGGAGCCCCTTTTCCACAAATTCAAATTATTGATTCCCAAGTAATCTTACCAAATAATCTCCTTCTTTTGTTCATTTAGCCATTACTTCCCATAAGATAGATCTAGTGAACATATACCATATTATTTTTACTTTTATAGACTTTGGAATAATAAAGGATAAAACAGATATATTTCCTTAATTCCTGAAAAGGTAGAGAAAAAAAAATTTAAAGGCAATTATAATTGATTGGGAGCCAAAGAATAAGTCTTGATGGAAAAACCATTCACCCACATGAATTTAGGAATTAAGAGATAGTTTTACATGGAAATTAGTATTTGAGCTGAGACTAGTGGGATAACCAGATAAATCCTGTCACAAAGGAAGCTGAGTAGTTTCAGGCAATGGGACCACATCTGTCAACTTCCAAAGTAAGAGAGTACAGAAACCCCTAAGAAATTCTAAAATAGGGAATGAAGAGATGTTAGAAATTTGGATGACTTACATCAAAAGAATGATCATATTTGGAAGGATTAATGCAGATTAGACTAGGAATAGCATTTGGATTTCATAATAAGAACTACATTGTCATAGACTGAAAATATTTGATTCAGGTAAATATCATCATCAGCAATGTGACTATAATATCATTCTGATCAAAAGTGATGAATTATTGAAAAGGAAAAAATGCTGAATGTAGTAGGGAATTCCACTTTTGAAACTACTATCAGAATTCATTAGGAAAGCAAGCATTGGTAGTAGAAACAGAAAAAGTGTTGACCAAAGACGTATTTAGGTGATAGCACTTAAGGTTGATCAAGTTAGCAGAATAATTACCATAATACTAATAGTAAAAATAGAGCAATTATGGTTCATACAATTCTATAAGTTTTCCTTTAATGTTTCATTTAGTAATAATAATAACTCAAAGAGGTAGGTAGTTTTTTTTCTGTTCCATTTTCTACATAGGGCTATTGAGTCATAAAAAGTTACAAAAGGGGCTGGAGAGATGGCTTAGCGGTTAAGCGCTTGCCTGTGAAGACTAAGGACCCCGGTTGGAGGCTCAACTCCCCAGGACCCACGTTAGCCAGATGCAGCACAAGGGGGCACACGCGCCTGGAGTTCGTTTGCAGTGGCTGGAGGCCCTGGTGCGCCCATTCTCTCTTCCTCTCTCTACCTGCCTCTTTCTCTCTCTGTCTGTCGCTCTCAAATAAATAAATAAAAATAACAAGAAAAATTTTTTAAAAAGTTACAAAAGAATACATCTAACATACAACTAAATGAACTAGAATTTTACATCAAGTTTTGAACTCAAGGGCTAATAATCCTACTTGAATCACATTATTAAATGGTAAAATTAGGAAGATAATTGGATAAAAGAGTGAATTTTTTCATATTTCATCTTAAATATTTAGAGACAAAACAAACAGATACAACATAATGTCAACATGATGGAGTTTGACTAACAATGCACAGGCAGTCATTCTTGGTCTCATTTCCTCTCCCTCAGCCTTTGCCAAGCATTAAAGCAAGAACACTGGAGACAGTCAGAGAGGTGCTAGTCAGGAAGAAAGGGAATAGAGACATACCACTGACAGCCAGCTGCTTCCCAGGCACCATTTGAAACACATGAATGCCAACACATTGACAACTCTGGAGAAATGACAGGATCCATGGTCATGACACCCTGTCTGATGTAGAAAGGTAGATGTCTCCTGTAATGAGGGCTCCTTTTGGAAATGTGAATCCCAATATGTTGACATCTTCTGACATAAATACAACAGTTGATGAGCAGTAACACTCTCCACACTTTCAAGTGACTTGATCAATGTCCAAAAAACACTCTTTTGATTTAGATAGCCAGTATATACCTTGCCTGGCCAAGGCCACAGAATTATAACCATCACCTTGCTAAGACATGTACAAATAAATTTGAAAGCTAATTTCACTGTAGTTGCTTGCCGAGCCACTGTTAAGCCTGCACATTTTCTAAACTCTTACTCAGATAGAATGACTACTTCCCTACCCTTCATCTCATCTCTTCCAGTACTGACCAGCATCCTAAGTCTGTTTGTCGTGATATTCAAGGCACCTTCATAGCATTCCATGGCTGAGCCTGGCTTCTTTCTTCACTCCCACATAGGAAAGTATAGCTTTCCTTCTTTCTCATCCTTCTCTTCCCCTCCTCTTGCCAGCTATCAAGATGTCTAGCTTACTCTCTTACAGTTTTATCTCTACAATTCCAATAACTTCTTCAAGCTTCCTTTCCTGAATATTTTTAAAGCATATTTTCTATGACACCAAGGACCTCAAAAAGGAAAAGAAAAACTACCCAGTACCCTATTCTCTGGTGGCATGTTGGAGGATAATATGAACTTGGTTAACAGAGGCCAAGGCACGTAAACCTGTGTTGCTCCCATGTTAACCTAAGAATGGAGCACTACAAGCTACTGAAGTCTACAAATACCCTCATACACAAAATGGCAAATATCCACATGAGCAATCAAATAAGAAATCTCAGAAACAAGTACAGTGCTTAAATGAGAAGAGTACAACTCTTAAATCAGAATATGTTTGCAAAAACAAAGCCGATAGGGTGAAGTAATTAAATAGGAAGAACCAGCACCTTTAGAGCAAAAACAGTATTAGTATAGGAGACAGAACAAAATATTAATTATCCTTATTTCACTCACAGCAATGTGAACAAATATTGAAATATTACATTTAAAAAATTTGAACCCACTAGAATCATAATAAGTTATTACTGAAATAGTCAATAGATGGATTGAAAATTTACAAGGTCAAAGCTGAAGAGAGGAACCAAGCCAAAGAATTTTCTACAAATGAAAACAACAGAACAATGAAATGGAAGACACAAAATAGTGCTAGCACATATTAAGAACACATCTGGAAGTTCCAAGAAACAGCTCAGAAAATATCAAAGGAAGAAAATATGAGATGAAGGTAAAGCAATAGCAATTTATTTTCAAAAATATAAGGAATAAAGTCACAAGTACTTAGAGTAGACACTCAATGTAAGAGATTGCATCCCAAAACAAACATAGAGAAACATACATGTGTGTGCATGCAAATTCCTGAAAAAAACTATTCCTTAACTCAGAATTTTATATTTAGCTAAATGGTCTTAAAGGAATAGAGCTGAATATGAGATTGTAATTTGGAATCCTCCGGTTTTGGACAATGGAATACTCAGGAGCCATAGATCGTTGTTAGATAATTTTCAGTGCCAGGGATGGGATACCTCCAGTGAGTTGTTGGCCAGGGAGGTCCCTGGTGCCCCCAAAACATTATAGGCCATTGGCGAGGCCCTTGGTTTCCCACCAGGAATAGATGGTAAGACCCTATTGCTGAAGACTCCACATACTTGGGCTGCAAGGCCATCTGAGAAATCCTGCTGGAACTGAGCTGATAACCTCCTCCATGTAAACCAGCTGACAGAAAGCTGGAAGAAGCCATTCTACATGTAGTTCAATGGGAGAAAGAGATACCACCAGTGAAGATACTCAACAGTGGACACTGCAAGCCTTATAATTGGCCAGCCAGGCCAAATGAGCCAAAGGGTGCAATAATGGCATGTCTGTCATAGTGGAAACCAACTGCCCTCCAATTGGACTGGAGGCCTGCTCCATGGGAGGGAATACATCCCTGATACTGAAAACTTAAAACAGGGGTAGTCATGAGCCCTAGGGGTGTAACATCTGCTGATGTCTGGAAAAAATGTATATACTATGCTTATCAAATTGCCCAGTAAGCCCTTCTCTTAATATTTATACCCTTATATTAATGCTACTCTCACTTTGGGTAGAGAATCTTCTCTTTTCAGATGGCAGTGACCTTGGGATGACTCAGAAGGCATCATAGTGCTGGAAAGAAGTGACTGGAGTACTGAATAACATCTCGATCACACCTTCCAAGACTCAGGGTCTAATGCGGAAGAGGTGGCGGAAAGAATGTAAAAGCCAAAGGAAGGGTAGGACTCCTTACAATGTGCTCCCTCCAGACATAAAATGGCCTGGATATCCATGACCTCACAGTGCCTGACACTACCTACACAAGACCATCATAAGAGGAGGAAAAGATCATGACATCAAAATAAAAGAGAGACTGATTGAGATGGGGAGGGGATATGATGGAGAATGGAATTTCAAAGGGGAAAGTGGGGGAAAGGAGGATATTACCTTGGGATATTTTTTATAATCATGGAAAATGTTAATAAAAATTGAGAAAAAAGCATGAAAAGAATATAGAGGGCTGGGGGCATGGCTCAGTGATTAAAGATACTTGCTTGCAAAGCCTGCCAAAATAAATAAATAAATAAATAAATAAATAAATAAATAAATAAATATGACATTGTAGATATGTAAACATCTATAATCCTATGTACATTTGGAAAAATCACTAACAGATGTAAACCAGTAAGTAAAAAAAAAAAACAATCAGAAAGAAACAATAAAATGTACAAATGAGTTAAAAATGTAACAATAGAATGTATTACTATTTTTTTAGTTGGTAAGAAGGACTGCTGGAGCTGAAACACAGGGCCTCCTACTTCTACCTTCTAGGAAAATCTTCTGCCACCTAGGTATATCACTAGCCCTTATGTTAATATCAACTTGTAGGTAAAAATCAAGTGATAACAAACATGGGATTAAATCATAAATACCTTTTATTCTCACATTTGCAGGAGTGAATATGAAATTAGATATTTATTAATGTTGTTGAGGGACAATAGCTCAGACTATAAAAAAATTATGTGTAACTATTAAAACTAGATGCAAAATATGTAACATCAAAGCATCTAAAGAGACAGACAGAAAGCCTAGCTTTTGCGTGGCTTGGCTTTACTCCCCACCCTCCTCATAGTTCTTTATCGCCTCCCATGGAAAATACAAAAATATTCATCCTTTTTATTTTTCTTCAAAATATTCTTCCAGGAAGGCCCAAACCAACAGAACTTTATCAAAATTAGTATAATAATGACCCCTGGTATGCTTTACCATCAAAATTATTGGAAGTTTCATCAGCATCAGGTTGGACTGAGGTACACATGAATAGGAAATTGCTTGCTTCCAAGACAATATTGGAGCCAGGCCACTATAAGGATTTTGAAATGCATGTTTTGCATGAGTTACTTCAGTATCCTTGATGGGGAGAATAACAGACTCAGTGTAGTCAATTACAAACATAGGATATGCATCTGAAAACCAGGAAACACCAGTGACAATGTTTAACATCTTCTAAATGATCAGTCTGCTTTGCTAAAGCTAGATGAAGAATTTGATTCCAAGGGTGATGAAGCTATGAAAGAGACTGAATACAGAGTCCAGAATCCTTCAGTGGTAAAGTCAGAATCCTGTCAAGAAAGAAGTTGGAACCTGAGACCTGGAATGGCGATGTCTGGGCACACTTGCCTGATAAGGTGCAATGTTCAGTGTCCCTTGGAAACTCCAGCCTGGCAGAAGCAGCCAATGACCCTTTACATAGTAGTGTCTGTTGTTGTCAAAAGATCACAGATGTCATACCTCAGCAAAAACACATCATGAAATGATACGTATCCTCTGGAATATATCTACCTTCCTACTTTTATGGTTCAGATCAATAGATGCATAGTTTAACAGAGCCTTTGGCTAAAGTTGGTTAGCATTGTAGAGCCTTGATATGAGATAATATAATATTTACAAAATAAGAGTTTTATAATACCTAACTAATATTGTCCAATGGTGCCTGCAGGGTTAAATGTAGAACTGAATATTGGTGGTTAGGACAGAAGCACAGATTAAACTCACAACCACATTTCTAGCATGATGCAGAATGGCTTTATCCACCACACACACAAAGGCGTTCCTTAGCACATTACCAGCAGTGTTTCAGTATCCAAAAGGGGCCCTATGCTCAGGAAGGTGAACATGTGAAGAAAGGAAGCAAATCACGAACGCAGCACATGAACAGTAAGAGAGAGGAAAGCCAGGCAGGTCAGTGGCCAAACACAACAGATGCTCAGAGGACATTTGCTGACAAGCTGTTTATAAGAACAAATTAAAGCACAGTATGTCTGTAGAAATATATGTGACATGTGTTAAATATCATGGCTATTAAGCTTTATCATTAACTTATGAAATCTTAACCTTGAGTTTTCTAGTATTTTCTCTTAGTATATATACAATAATAAAGTTATTGATCTCCCATTAGACTGAAGAGGAAATTTCAACATCCTCTATAATAACTACTAGATTGGCTTCATTCACTGATTGTAATGCAAAAAATATTATTAAAAGGAGAAAAAAGAGAATTATTTTATTTAGAAATACTTCTAAATAATTTGGTGAAGATGATGACATGAAAATGTAAGGAAAAAGAAATTAGATCTGAATAAACTATATATAAACTCTATTTGGCATTCAAGAATACATTTTATAGTCTTAAATACATTGTTAATGAATAAAGTATGAAAATTATGCTGCTAGCTAAAAAATTGAAATCTAGAAAAAGAAACAACTATACCAAAAAAAGCTGAAACTAAGAAAAATTGGCGAAACAAACAAGGGTGCTGTTTTCCTGATGAACCGGATACCAGCAGAAGGGGGAAGGAGATCAACACAGAGAAAAATCAACTCCTACCAAATCAGAGAGCCAGAGCCTCAGAGCCCCCCAACACCTCATCACTGAAGCAGACCAAAAATGAACCCAACATGGCTCAGGGAAATTTTGCGGAAGAGAGGGCAGAAAGAATGTCAGAGCGACATGTTGGGTCATGATATCCAGAGACATTTATCTTACCCATAACTCTGGGCTAACTCCACAATGCATGACCCATATACCTCAACAAGGAGGGGCCAAGGGGAGGGGGTAGGTCACGGATGAGCCTAATAATGGTACCAAACTGACTGTATTTGCTGAATACAAAACTAATTAATAAAGAAAAAAATATAAAAAAGTAAAAGAAATGATACTAATAAACACAAATGATTTAGAAACATTCAAGGAGGAAAATCAAATTATTGAAAAATAAGTGAGCTAAGTGGGATGACAGAGGCTGTAATCCCAACACTAGAAACAAAAGGATCAAAAATTCAGGTCATTCTTGACTACACAGCAAGTTTAAGACTAGCCTGAGCTACATGAAAACTTGTCTCAATGAAAAAATAAGGGCTAACATATTTCGTAGTTACTAATAAGCAAGTGATAAAATGAGAGATTTCACAATGATAAATATTAATAAGGCATGTAAAATTCAATATGGTAAAAATAATATGTAGAGATTTTAAACCTGTAGGTTTAGGCATCTCTCATGTAATTCTGCTCCCAAACTCTGCCAGTCTTCTTGTTTGCTACAGGTTACCTCATTACTACAGACAGTTACTAAATTTGATTTTTCCTTGAAGGTTCTTCTTTCATGTCCTAAGGACTTCTGGGAAAACAAACCAAACCAGAATCTGCTCCGTTAACTTCCCACATCAGGAGCTAATATGCAATTCAGAGAACATCCAGATTTACAGACAATCATCTTGCTGGTATCCTTCGCTTGTCCTACATAGCAACAATCTGCTTTACTTCTCTACACTGAAAGAAAACTCACATGACCCCTTCACATCCTTCATGTGACAGCTAAGTCTAGAAGGCATGGAAAAGAACTTGGATGCAAAACATTTGAACAAAGGTTATATGGTCATTTGCATTTTCTTATTTCCACATTGTTTGCTCATGATTAATAATAATAGCTACTTAGAAGTATTCTTTGGTCTAAGTAAGTTGCATATTTTTGGTAAATGTGGCCTGAAAATAACACATCTGGAAATTGACCAAAACATTCTGCTAACTTTTGCTTATTAACAATTCTCCTGGAGTCTACTATTCGTTTAGTTTGAGCCCCCACCCCCCGCCCCGCCCGCGGGACTTCTACTTATAATTGCATAATCCAACTTCTAACTATTCTTCAAAGCTGTGCATGAAAACATGCATATAATTACAGGCCATTATAAAGTCCACTAAATCCTGAGAACACTGTTATTAGAAGTTACCTTACACCTCCTTTGCCACATCTCCTTTATTTCATTTATAATAAATACAAATAGTTAATAACATGCTTTATTGCTTCCCCATGATATAAACATTGTGCCTAGTTAAAACTTTGGCTTAATAGAGATAAATTATACACATGATTTATTATGTGGGTACCCCAAATAGCTTAACAATGCCTCGTTGGGTTTGGGAACTTTAAGGATAATCTTTGTTCTAAACTTTGTCTTCATATGTTAAGACATTGGCAAAATGTTCTATAAAATATGCCCAATTTAAATTTTAGCATGGCATTACTTAAAATGAAGCTATAACCTTTAAAATTTAAGTATAACTTCTTTATATATTTAAGATCTCTATACTGAAATGATATGTTTCACAATTCAGAAAACAAGACCAACCAAGACAGAATTTCCAGATTCAAAAGAACTGTGGAAGTAACATTCTTTCTTTTGCCTTTCAGATGCGGAAATTCAGATAAAGAAAGTTTATGAACTCATTTCATGTTATACTAGTTAATGAGGCAGCTGAGAACCTATCCTCCTGAGTCTCATGAGTTTTTGTCCATTGTCCTTTTGAGTAGTTTACCTTGCCTGCTTGTTTTTGCCTCATTCCACTGTATAATGAGGTTTTAAAGGGAGAAGCAAGTCTCCTAGTTTTATTACAATTCCCTACACAGCTATAGTCTGAACAGTAAGAATTTAATGCGTGTTGACTTATTGAGTACCTGTGACCATGCAGGAAACAAAATGTTTGTTATTTTCTTTTAGGGTAGAAAGTATAAAGACAAATGTAGTGGTGATAGGCGAGTACAGTATGAACTGCAAAGAAATCAATGCAAGATGATTTCACAGAAGTTATTGTTAGGCATTAATGGCAATTACTGAAAAGCAAAGTCTTTCCATAAATAAATCACGGGGATAGAAAGGACAAGGAAGTATAATTCAAGTAAGAAATGGTCCTGATGAGGTGAAACCTCGGGGTCATTCCTAACTGCTCATTTCCTATATCAAATATTTTTATATAAGCTAGATGTCCAGTGAAGTAAGTTTACCCCATAATATCTAAATAGATATCATAATATCTAAATATCTAAATACTAAATCCTTACCTGTTTACATGCAATGCTCTGCCCATGATATCATAATACCTCAAGGCTTAAGTTATCAGGGAATTAAACACAGTCAGAAATAAGATCTGGAAGCATTTGAAATATGAAGGGTCTGAAATTGCCTTTGACAATGTAGAGATCATCGCCTTAGCTATATTGTACTTTATGGAGACCAGATTTGCCAAAACAGTTTTGTATCTCAAACATCAAATCTGAGAGCTAGAAATTAATAGATGTTATCTACATTGGCTAAAAAGATGCAGTGAGATATGGCTATATAATTGTGAAATATTCCCATTTTATAGCATGGCAATGTCCTTTACAGACATGTAAAAATGCCTAGTTTATTTTCTTCTTTGCTTTACTTTATTTTACATAAATCATTCTTACATTTCCTTCAAGGAAGTGTCCCAAAATGTCTCATACATGTGGCTAAGTGACTAAAATTATTAGGGCAAGAGCAACCCCCCAAAAAATGTTCCATGATTCCTATCATATATGTAAATACCCAAAGACCAAACTAATACCAAGAAAGGGTTTTATCTTCCATTTTAATACAATTACATCTCTTCTCAATATTGTAAGCACCAGTTATAAATAAAAGCACCAGTTATAAATAAACAGATGAACCAATGAGATTATTTACTTTCTGAGGAAAACACTTGTGCCATTTCATACTTTAATAACTGGTCGTGGATTTGACTCAGTAAAGCACTTACTATGGGAGCACAAGGACGTGTGTGCAGATACCCAGGATTCATGTAAAATGGTGGCATACAATTGTTATCCTAGAAATAGGGAGGGAGAAGCAGGAGGATCCTTGGTGCTTGCTAGCTAGGTTGTCTAGACAAATTGGTGTCCACCAAAAAAGGAGAGCAGTTGAGGAAGATAGCCAGCATGGTCCTCTGAGCACAAGCACACATATTTACACTTCTCATATGCAAACAAACACACATACACGTGCATACATACCACATGTACACACGCGCGTGCACACACACACACATACAAAAAAAGTAAAAACATAGGTTGGAGAGATGGCTCCATAGGTAAAAGTATTCTGCACAGCATGAGTGCCTGAGGGGTCCTGAAAGAAAGGGTGTGTGACCACTTGAGCTTTATTCCCCAGAACTTATTACAGCAGGGCACACCACACATGTCTGTAGCCTCAGTGTTGAAGGGAGTTGTTCATCATATATAGGATTTTCATATGTTTCAAATGTTATTTTAGGCATCAGTTCCCTAAACATTTACCTTCTCATTGATAGTAATACTATGTGTTTATCTTGTTACCATGACTTTTTAGTTAGACCATGCTTCCCATTCTGTTTGTTTTCTTCTTCTTTATTTGTTTGTTGTTTGTTTTGAGATAGAGTCTCACTATGGTGTGCTGACTAACCTGATACTCGCTTTGTAGCCCTAACTGGCCTCAAATTTGAGGCACTTTTCTGCCTCAGTCTCCCAGATGCTGGGATTGCAAGTCTGTGCTGTTCTGACTGCTTGTGAGTCTCTACTTTATCTGGATATTAGATCGATCAAACTATAGCCTATTTTTAGTTAGCAGTAAGAGCTATGATATGTGTCTCTAGCTGTGTTCTGTAAATCTCTGACTCTGTTACCCTTCTATACTTGATTTCTCCTTAAGTTCTCAGCTGCTTATTTTTGTTTCATGGTACTTATTGCAAGCATCTTCATTGCTTAGTGAAATAAATGTGCATTAGCATTGTTTACTTTATTGATCTTAATGTTTTTAAAGGGAAATATGGTGCTATTTTTGTCTAAATCTTTTAACCATGTGCACATGTGGATTTTATCACTCAGTGGTTTTGTACAAATATAAGGATACACTAAAAGTATTTTAATAGAATTTTCTTTATCAGTGTTTTTTATTGACTTAGACAACCTAAAAGTCATTCAAAATCCTTCTATTTTTCTATCAGCTCAAAAATGCATAAGTATTTCTCAAGGAAATGTAAGAAATAAGATAAATAAAGAGATTTCTAAGGAGAATACAAATTAATAAAGCATAAGAACCTTCACTAATCCAGTTTAGAAAATTAGTTCTTAAGAAATCTCTTGGTAATCCACTTCTCAAACCTCTCTGGTTTATTCAATAATAATATAACTTTATATTAGTCCCAAAGTAAGTCACCTCACTGCACCATGGTTTGGTGTTTCGCTTGTAATTAAGCACTTGAAATGTTTGAGAATATGCATATTGCATAACAATTTTTCTCTTTTCCTCTGATGAGTATTGTGGAATGTCAGCATGAATCAGAGTTACAGGATACATCATGCACAATGAATGGGTCAGCATTACTTTAGCCTTTCTTCTGCTTAGGAGACAAAAGTTGAGATTATGTAAATTATACCACCTTGTTATTCTTTGATTTCCAGGTTTTTCCTTGTTTCTCTATTCTATTTGTCTTGTTGCTACATTAAACCCTACATTAGAGCTTATTAGTTAAATCATTCATAAATTCCATCATAGATTTGGTGTTATGAGTTGATGGGGAAGTTAACATCTTTATTGTAGGGCTTGTACTAAACAGATTGAGCCTAGATAGCTTAAAGCAACAGAATACTCCCAGGGATCCAGCAGCATCCTTGTTTCCTGTTATCAGTTGTCCACTCTGTCCCTACAGTAAATGATATATTCATTCATTCCCTTTCCTTTATCACTGTCTAGTGTTTTCCTTTGAGTGGACTACATATCAGTCTCTCCAAATTTGGGTTCAACTATTACATGCTGAACATAAAAGAGCATAATATATGTCATATCTATAGAAGGTCATACAATTTGTTTGCTTGCTTTTGATCGGGCTTCAGTGCATCTGCTCTTGCCATCAAATCTTTCCTGGGGACTAGAATGAGGACATGTGGGGGAGTTAAACATCCAACTTATAGACTGAAGAAAGTTATCCCCGCTCATACCCAGGACTATGAATAAGTCGGTGTCTCTCATTTTAAATCACTGATATATCTGAGCTGTTTATTTGTCTTTTTATACAAAACAAAAAGCCAACATTTTAAAACTTGTCTATAATGTATTGACATCCCAAATACTATTATGGAATATCTTAGCCATAATTTCACATGTTCTCTCTATATATAACTACTAAGATATTATAGAAAAAATACCCTAAGATTTCAATTTTCATCTGTCAAACATATGGAGGTTATTATATTAATCAGTGAGGTACTTTTATTGCAGTTTCTCTCATTTCTATCTTCTTTCCTCCTAGAGATAGACTCACACTTCTTATACAAAATATTCTTCCCTCAATACTTTAGGCTTTATTTGTATGATTTCCTTTAAAATTGAATGGACAAAGTACACAATGACGAGTTTGGTTAACAAGGATTTTCCTGGAGAATGGGACAAAAGAGATTAGGGCCAAACAGAGAATCCTCTGTTTTAGCAGGAAAGAAAATTGCCTCCACTTTCCACTGACTTTCCATCATAGGAAAAACTGGAACCTCTTTGATCCTATCCTATTCATTCAGTGACCAAACATCATATTTATTTATTTATAAGGAAGAGAGGCAGATAGAGAGAGAGAATGGACATACCAAGGAGTCTTGACATATCCACCACCTGGGGCATCTGGATTTACGTGGGTACCGGGGAATCAAACCTGGGTCCTTTGGCTCTTCTGGCAAGTGCCTTAACTATTAAGCCATCCCTCTACTCCACAAATATCATCTTTAAAAAAATTTATTGATTTGCAAGCAGAGAAACAGAGAAGAGAGACAGAGAGAATGGGCATGCCAGGGCCTCTAGACACTGTAAACAAACTCCTGATGCATGTGCCACTTTGTACTT
This sequence comes from Dipus sagitta, assembly GCA_036346955.1. Lineage (NCBI taxonomy): Eukaryota > Metazoa > Chordata > Mammalia > Rodentia > Dipodidae > Dipus > Dipus sagitta. The sequence continues at coordinate 54,802,432 of CM070774.1, forward strand.
CAGCTTTATATGGGTACTGCAGAATTTAATCTGGGTCACTAGACTCTGCAGGTAGTGCCTTAACTGCTGAGCCATCTCTCTAGCCCCCAAATGTCATCTTATAAAAAGGAAATTTCAATTCAGTTTCTTATAAGTTGTATGTTTCTACATTTTATCAAAGTTTATTTTTTTATTTTATTTTTTGGCTTTTTCGAGGTAGGGTCTCACTCTAGCTCAGGCTGACCTGGAAATCACTCTGTAATCTCAGGGTGGCCTTGAACTCATGGCAGTCCTCTTACCTCTGTCTCCCAAGTGCTGGTATTAAAGGCGTGAGCCACCATGCCCAGCTGAAGTGTAATTATAAAATGAATTTAATTCTAAAGTAAACACTGATGTTTTAAGATGAACATGAATAAGCAAGTCCACTCCTCCCATTATCATAGAAGTAAATAGTTTCATGCTGTGTTTTCTCTTTGAAATGTTTATGTCCAAGCCAAAATGATTTTCTTTTTTTTCTACAGCATGGATTTTATTATTATACTGTCATGTAAGATGTGCTTATCTCCTTACCTACATTATATTATATGAGTAAATGGCAAGTAAGCATTTGCATCAATTCATTTTAGATAAAATAGATACATACTATGAATATATTTATGAAAATTTCTTCAACCAATCATTTTTATTTATTTTATTTATTTGAGAGAGAGAGATAAAAGAAAAGGCAGACACAGAGAGAGACTAATCACTCCAGGGCCTTTAGCCTCTATAAGTGAATTCCAGATGCATGTGCCACCTTGTGCATTTGGCTTATGTGGGTCTTGGGGAATCAAACTTGGGTCCTTTGGATTTGCAGGCAAACACCTTAAGGACTAAGCCATCTCACCAGCCCTAACCAATTTTTCTTAATTAGCATTCAGCTTGTTTCTACTTTCAAATCATGGCCATGGCAAAGCAAAACAAATGAGTCTTCATGTGTGATTGTCCCTGGACAAAGATGAAATTACACAACTAACCATCCTTGGTATTTTATGCTATCAAAGAATGTGTTTGCATTCTCTTTTGATCGTTTGATGTTTTTCATTTATTGAGTCAGAGCTTCTGGCTTGTCCCAGCAGACTACTGGGGCAAAGCAAATGTGTGTTGTCCATAGGCCAGGGAGACTGAGTGCAATAGGCAATCACTTTGTGGTTAGAATCCAGGGAATTTAAAGAGACTCCATAATCACCTCAAATCCCTCTTAAATTACTTTCTGATACCTGACATTTCTTTGTCTTAAAGTAATTGCAAATATCATGAAGAGTGCTAGCACACTAAGTCTCATTAGACTTTTACATATTATTTTTAGTTCTTTAGCTAAATCCTGCATGAGAGTAAGTTTTTATGTAGAGAAAGCAAATGAATTAAATAGCAATATTCAAAAAAGTATTAAGCTAACTAGAATAAAAAATGCATAAAGGAAGATAGGGTAAATCGAAGACAAACTTCATCTAAATTATAACTTTATGGAAGAAAAGATTCAAACAGATGACTTTGTATTGAAGATATTTTGAAAGTCAAATATAGTTCAATATTTTGTGTCAGTCAAGGGCCTAAAGTAATTGAAATATTCAAATCAGGTTTTATCCTTACCTTGACATTAAATGGCAGAATTTCTACAGAAAAATAAAGTATGCTTTAATGTTTAAGATGCATCAGAATTTCATGGTTGAAAGAAATGAATTTTGTGGTCATTTCCAGCATGTAGGACTCAGGAAATCACCAGTGAACTTTCCAGTGGTAAGAAAACAAAGTATAGCATAAACCTTGTGATAGTCAATATTAATTGCCAAGTTGACAAGTTCTAGAATTACCTTGGAGATAAACCTCTGGGCAAGTCTGTAACAGGCTTTCTAGTGTGGGCTAATTGATGTAGGAATAACCACCATATATGCTGACAACACTATTCTATGGGCTGCATCTGATGGACTGCAGCCCCCTGAGCTAGAAGCCAAAATAATTCCTTCCTTCCATAGGTAGCTTCTTTTTTTTAATATGTATTTTTTATTGACAACCTCTATACTTACAGACAACAAACCATGGTAGAAAAATAAAGTTATGGCCAAACATGAATATAAAAAGATGAGCTAAAACAGGATGAGGGAAGGGCAAAGAATATATATGATATAGGGAGAAGGGTACTTGCAAAGAAGAAGGCAGTGGGGTCATCAACATAGAAATCTCCAAAAAACAAATTTTATTTGAAAATTTCAGAATGAATGATACTTAGATGTTTGTATTCTAACTAAAAATTAAAAACAATATGTTAAAATGAAGAAGGAATATAGCAGGACTGAAGTAACAGAATAATATAGAGCACATATGATCTAAATACAATGTAGAAACCATTTAACATGTACATCTATGAAAAATAAATCTAAAAATCTTCCTATACTGAATTATTTTTTCTGATTGTAAAGGTCATGCATGACCTGATATCAAAGCTTGGATTGTTTGCTAAGCAATACTTAGAATAGGAGGGGCCATGATGGGCTCTTCTCTGGAAGCTTCTCTGCTCCTCCACCCCTCCTCCAAGCTCACTTTACTGATCCAGTTAGTGTAAAGGACAAAGGGTAATAGGAACAATACTGAATACTTCAGTTTCCTTCATTTAACCATGTGTAAACATAAAAGAAATCAAATCAGTTACCTGCATTTGTTCACCTGAATGACTCTAAGTTTTGTCAGCATATCTAGTGCCAGAAGGTGCTACATGGGCATCTGGGAGAAAATGACCAATATCTGTCCAAGCAACTCATGGCCTAACCTACTTATCAGCAAATAACCTGTTGTGATGCTCACACAGGTGCAATAGTGGCACACAGCCATGGTGGGAAACCAACTGCTCTTGATTCAGCTAACTGATCCCCTCAGTGGTACTGGACCCATAGCTGGAGCTGGGAAACAAGTCAGAACCATATCCAAACATAAGCCCACTCTCCATTATCAAGCTACCACCAATTGTGGGCTACAAGAGGGCCTACACCTTTTAAATTCTCTATAAAAAAGTAAGGGTTATCTCATTTGTCCTGATGCTAACTTATTCTCTGTTGGAGAATCTGCTTCTCTTTTTCAGATAGATGTAGATCCTAAGGAGAGAGCCACCCCATCATACCTCAAAAGGGCCCCTGCTGAAACTAAGAACAATTGACGAAACAAGCAAGGGTGCTGTTTTCTTGGTGAACCAGGTACCAGCACAAGGATGAAGGAGATCAACACAGAGAAAAATCAACTCCTACCAAATCAGAGAGCCAGAGCCTCAGAGGCCCCCAACACCTCATCACTGAAGCAGACCAAAAATGAACCCAACATGGCTCAGGGAAATTTTGTGGAAGAGGGGGTGGAAAGAATGTCAGAGCCACATGTTGGGTCATGATATGCAGAGACATTTATCCTACCCATAAGTGTGGGCTAACTCCACAATGCATGACCCATATACCTCAACAAGGAGGGGGCAGGGGGAGGGGGTAGGTCATGGATGAACCTAACAATGGTACCAAATTGACTGTATTCACTGAATACAAAACTAATTACTAAAAAAATAAATAAATAAAATATTTTAAAAAATACAAATAACCCAGAAAAGGAGTTAACAAGCCAAACACAATTTAATTCACCAATATTCTTAAGTGACATTGTTGAGATGCTAGCCTTAGACTACTAAATACTGAATACATACCATTCATTCTGTCTTTTAGTCTCCAGCAGATTTCTTATAATAAAAAGGGTATAGTGGAAATTCACAAGCAGTGAAGTACAAAAAAAAAAAAAAAAAAAGGCATGAGTAGATAGAACTTGCATTTGGTCCTGTGTTTATCAACAACTAACACTTAGTATATATCAACCTTGCTCCTAGTTCTAGAATGTCAGCAAATACACCAAGATTTCTGACTTGGCAAAGCTTCCTATTTATTGCTTAGGAAACCCCCAGAAAATAGTGAGCATAGGTAACTACATATATTCTAAATTGATAAAGCATTAGATTGTGTGGAAACTAGGAAAGTTTGGTTAGCAATTTTTAATTTTTTTTTTTTGTTTTGGTTTTTCAAGGTAGGGTCTCACTCTACTTCAGGCTGACCTGGAATTCACTGTGTAGTCTCAGGGTGGCCTTGAACTCATGGTGATCCTCCTACCTCTGCCTCCTGAGGGCTGGGATTAAAGGTGTGCGCCACCAAGCCTGGCAGCAATTTTTAATTTTAAATAAGGTGATCAAGATTAGCCTCATCAATGCAATTCCTGAGTCAAGACTTGCAGCAGGTGAGGATATTTGCTGGAGAAAGCAAATAGAGCCAACACTGAGCTTCATTAAGGAACAGCAAGAAGTCCCCAGTGCTTGATGCTAAGCCAGCAGTTGCAGGAGCAATAACTCATCGGCCACTGTAGCATTTGACCTTTCACTCTTGTTAATAGGGGAGCATTACACAGCTTAAGTGAGATCAATTATACCATCTGTTTGTGTGGGTGTGGGGGCACACATGCCACTACATACATGTGCAGGTCAGAGCACTAGTTTTGAGAGCCTATCTTTGCCTTCTATCTCATTTGAGACAAGGGCCTCTTGATAGCCACTACTCAATTAGTCAGGCTTATCTGGTCCCTGAGCTTCCAGCAGATTATCTGGTCTCCACATGGTTTTCCACCAGCATTAGGTTGTACTGCACTGAATTAGATTCATTTAGGCAAATTCTCTGTAGTGACATATCTGGTATATATGTTTTATATTTTAAAGAACCTCTATTCTTATTCTCACTGTGGCTGCAATAGTTTTCATTCTAGCCAGTAGTATGGCTTCCTTTCTCCTCACATCCTCACAAACCTTTGTTGTTATTTTTATTTTTTCATTTGTTTTAATGAGAGCCATTCTGGCAGAGGTGAGATGGAATCACAAGGTACTTTAGAATTGCATTTTCCTAATGGATAAGGATGAGGATATTTTTTAAAGTTATTTTTCCATGGGTTTTTTTTTTTTTTTTTTGGTCATTTGTAACTTATCGTTTGAGAAAGTATCCATTGCCTTTCTCCATTTATTTTATTACTTAGGGCTGATGATGCAATTCTTTTGGTTATTTTTATATTCTCAATATTGATCACCTGCCACATATGCAGCTAGTGAGTATTTTGTCCTATTCTGTCAACTGTCTCTTCAATCTTAACTGAAGCTTTGCTGTACAGAAAGTTGTTCATTTCAGACAATCCATTTTTCTATTCTTATAATTATTTTCCTACTTCTTGGAATCATGAAGAGGTTCCCTCTTTGACAGTTTGAAACTTTCAGATCTTACATTAAGCTCCCAGATTCTTTTTGATTGAAAGAGACATGTTTTCCTGCTTCACCTTTCAACATGTACACATCTTCTTTCCAGCACCATTTGTTGAACATGTTGTCTTTTCTCCAATTTATATTTTTGTCACTTTTTCTAAAAAAAAAGTTGGTTTCAGGTATTGAAAAACTTGATTTCAAGTTATGTTGTACTGTGAGCTTTATTCTTTTTTGTATAGAATTATATTAACTATATCAAATAATTTTGGGGTTTCCAGAAGAAATTCCACATTTTTCAATGTCTGCAATTTTTTTTATTTAGGAGGAAAATGCATTAAATCTGTAGATTTCTTTTCTTAATTTTTTAATTTTTATTTATTTGAGAGAGAGAGAGAAAAATAGGCAGAGAGAGAGAGAGAGAGAGAGAGAGAGAGAGAGAGAAAATGGGAGCACCAGGGCCTTCAGCCTCTGTAAATGAACCCCAGATGTGTGCAGCCCCTTGTGCATTGGCTGATGTAGGTCCTGGGGAGTCAAACTTGGGTCCTTTAGCTTTGCAGGCAAACACCTTAACCGCTAACCCATCCCTCCAGCCCTGTAGATTGCTTTTGATAATAGAACCATGTCCACAATTTTAATGCTGCCATCCATCAGTATGGGAGGTCTTTCCCTTTTCTGGTTTCTTCTTCAATTCCTTTCTTCAGTGTTTTAAAATTTATTATTACAAAGGTCTTTCATCATATTAGTGAGGTATATTCCTAGTAACTTATTGTTTGTTTGATGTTATTGTGAATAAGATTATAATTGTGATTCCCTTCTGAACAATTTTACTATTGATATGGATAAAAGGGGTAGTCATGAGCCCTAGGGGTGTAACTTCTGCTGCTGTCTGGCTAAATGTATATACTATGCTCATCAAACTGCCCAGTAAGAACTTCTCCTAATATTCATACCTATATATTAATGCTACTCTCATTTTTGGTAGAGAACCTTCTCTTTTCAGATGGCAGTGACATTGGGATGACTCACAAGGCATCATGGTGCTGGGAGGAAGTGACAGGGGCACTCAGCACTGCAATATCTCTATCACACCTTCCATGGCTCAGGGTCTAATGCGGAAGAGGTGGCAGAAAGAATGTAAGAGCCAAAGGAAGGGTAGGACTCCTTACAACATGCTCCTCCAGACACAAAATGGCCTGGATATCCATGACCTCACAGTGCCTGACACTACCTACACAAGACCATCATAATAGGAGGGAAAGATCATGACATGAAAATAAAAGAAAGACTGATTGAGAGGAAGAGGAGATATGATGGAGAATGGAGTTTCAAAGGGGAAAGTGGGGGGTGAGGGAGGGCATTGCCATGGGATATTGCTTATAATCATGGAAGTTGTTAATAAAAAATAAATAAATAAAAAATAGGAAAAAATATACATACATAAAAAAGAAAATTATAAGAGGAAGCAGGAATGACAGGCAATGTTTTCATGCTAAAAGTAAGAATAATGGAATGTCTTCAGAAGGACATTATTAATGTCAGTAATTGAACAAGTAAGAAACTAAAACAAAAGAATTAAAAATAATGAACATAAGGTTTTAAAAATAATAAAAATATAACAAAATGAATAGTTTTATAATACCAGTCAGTATTTCTTCCTTACTGGAGTGGACTTAAAGGGTTTCTTACCCTATGACTTGTCCCTTGCAGCTAACTTTGCTGGTGGGAAAGATCTGCAAATGTCACTGGCACCCAAACACATAAGAATGGGCTGCACCCACACTCCCTACTATCTTCCTACTAATTTCTGGGCTGGAATCAACTCTTCTGCAGGATTTTTCCCAGCCTACATCACAGAGCTCTTTTTCTTGTATGGTGAGTGGTTGTGATCTCTGCCAATGAATTTCATACTTGTGGTGGTGAGAGGACTGCGTCATGCTCATGATTTGCAGTTTGATGCCCTCATTTTTCCAGGACTTCAGCTGCTTTTCTGGCAGTTCCCCACAATCTTAAGTATGTTTACATCCACTGAGCCTAGTCCAGCTCAGCTCTCCTGGGCTGTTCACAAGGTTTTCAGAGTCATCCCTTCCTTATTCTATGAAGGTGGGAAGGCTTTGGGGTTTGGACATGGAATAGTGCTGAACTTTCTACTCTCTTGGTAAGGGTGGTTTAGTGGAGAGTTTATCTTAGGGCCATGTTTTCTTTTGGTCACAGCTATTGACACAAAGTTCAATGTTCCCTTCCCTAACATCTGCCACAGACAGGCTCAACATCGGCCATTTATGTCTGGTTTTGCTGCTTTAGATTCTGGAGCTTTCCCTTTTCTCTTTAGTATGTGGCTGAAGTGGGAGGGGGGTTTCTCCCTTTCTCTAGCATTGCGTTCAGCACTCAAAATTGGAATCTTCTGTCCCCTTTTCACATTTTAAGTTCAATATTTCTAAATTTGATCTACTTTCAGTCTACTTCTTCCCATGGCCTTTCCTTTCCTTTCCACACATCTCACTTCTTTCTGCAGTCACAGATCAAACATGCTCTTTCAGATGCAGGAGTGTCATTTGTCCTTACTCTGCGATTTCATAACCCATCATGGCACACTGTTATTTGTACTCACATTTGTTTGACCAGAGGACTTCAAGGGCTCAAGACTGACATTAAAAGAGCAGAGATGCCTAATAGTCCCTCAGGGAGGAGGGAAGACCTAAGGACAATATGTAAACAAATATTTTACATAATGGAATTAGAGCAAGAGAAAGGAAAGAAGGAAGATGTTTTAGAAGGTTTCTGTACTGTTGTAAAGACAGGATAATAATAATATAACCCATTATCAATAACATCTCAAACTGTAACATTGAGATGTCAACAAGTGTCCAAAAGAAAGGAACAAGGGAAGTGAGAAAAAATAGAAGTTCACACAGGACCAAAAGAAAACGGGTATTGTGGCCTAAAATAGAAATCAATAAAGGGATATAAACATTTGCAGCTAAAAATCATGAGCAAATGCATTTATGAAGCAGGGACTTTGATGGCTCATGTATGGTTTTTCATTGACTTATCTGACTTTATAACTTGAAAGGAAGTGTTTTATTAATACTATGCCAATTTTGCTTTCTTTCTTTATTTGCTTTGTTACTTAACCAACAGTAGGAACTCTATTAAATCAAGTATTTCATTGTCTCATATTCCACTAGATGTTGTTAAGTGTGAAATAAAGATAAAATTCAATTTCTAATCCTCCTACCATGTTTTATTGTATATATTTCTGATCAATAATGAATCTTCAAATTAACATAAAATATTCTATATCCCTCCTTTTGTCTACTAAATTGCTTTATCCATTTGTTTGTTACTATTATGTACTAGAAAAAAAATTAGATGTTAGGGATACTAATTTAAAAATAAGTCCTGTATGTGAGATGTTTGTGAGACAGACAAGGAATAAAGGAGAGTAGGATTTAGGGACATGATACTATTCTTTTTTTTTTTTTTTTTTTTTTTTTTTTTTTTTTTTTTTTTTTTTTGGTTTTTCAAGGTAGGGTTTCACTCTCGCCCAGGCTGACCTGGAATTCACTATGTAGTCTCAGGGTGGCCTCGAACTCATGGCGATCCTCCTACCTCTGCCTCCCGAGTGCTGGGATTAAAGGCGTGTGCCACCACGCCCGGCTCGACATGATACTATTCTAAGGAAATGCATACATGTGAAGGTAACAGAGAAAGGATCACCAACCTCCACATGAGGAGGCTTCAGAGAGGAGAGATGCTTCACATGGATCTGGATAAAGAACATGAGATTTGTCAGTCTGTAAAGGGGGACAGCAAAATACATCAATCCACAAGAACTGTCTTGTCCTATTGATACGCATGTAATGAAGTGATGAACATTTGAACCATACAAATCAGTGGGTGACAATATGTTAGGAGTAAGCTGAAGAAGGGGAGACTGAGCAGGTCATAGAAGATCAGGCTGTGAAGGAGTCTCAGTCTTGCCAAGGAGTTGCAATATGAATCAGTCCCCAGAGGCCCATAAAGGAATTCAAGCAAGAAAAAAATAATTCAGTTTCCATCAGCTGTTGACTACATTAAATAAGGGATCATAACTATTTTACTTGTCATCATTACCGAAACATTAGAAAGGATTTTAACCATGAAAAATCAAGAGCCGCTGAAACCTACAGTCATTCAAACAGCTCCAGAGGCTAAGTAGCAGCCTGGTGCTTGGTCAGGAATGGAACTCAGTGCCTGCACTATCTCTGGCTGTGTGGCATGACTCAAATATTTTCTATTTATTGTCACAGATCTATTGTCACAGAATTTTTAGGGTCTTCAGACCTTTTGATAATCTTAAATGTCAGTGAGGACTTTTCATCTGTAAACATTTGCAGCATTAGAAATTAAAACTGGGATAATTCTAAGTTGTTTGTTAGTCCATTTAAAGTATCAATAATAATGTCATTATATATTCACATCATTTTTATTATATCTAAAAACAATGACCTGGGGCTGGAGAGATGGCTCAGTGGATCAAGTCACTTGCTTGCAAAGCCTGACTGCCTGGAGTTTGATTTCTCATTACACATGTAAAGCCAGATACACAAAGTGGCACGTGTGTCTGGAGTACATTTACAGCAGCAGGAGGTCCTGACTCACTCATACTGACTTACTCTCTTTCTCTCTCTCTCTCTCTCTCTTTCTCTCTCTATTAATTAAATAAAGATATATATTTTAAAACCTCAGATATCCAAACATATCCTCAGCAAAAGAAACACCTCTGAAAGTATCACCATACATGATCTAAAGCTATATTACAAAGCCATAGTAACAAAACCAGCATGGTACTGGCATAAGAAACAGAAATATAGACCAATGTAACACAGTTGAAGACCCAGACCTTAAGTCAAGTAAGTACAGATACTTGATCTTTGACAAAGGTTCCAATAAAGTATACTAGAGAAAGACAGCATCTTCAACAAATAGTGTTGGACAAATTGGATAACCGTATGCAGGAAAATGAAACTTGACCCACTCAGCTCACTATACACAAAAATCAAGTCCAAGTGGATTAAAGACCTCAATATAAGACCTGAAATCCTTCTCCTACTGAGCAAAAAATAGGAGGCACTCTCAAGGACGTAGGTTTGGGGAAAACTTCCCGAACAAAATCTCAGTAGCCCAGGAAATTAAACACTGAATCAACTAGTGGGATCTCATGAAGCTAAGAAGTTTTTGCACAGACAAACATACCATAATCAGAGCCAATAGATTACCCTCTAAATGGGAAAAAAATCTTCACCAGCTATACCACTGATAGAAGCCTAATATCTAGAATCTACAAAGAACTCCAAAACTAATCAATAATCAATCAAAATGCCATTCCAAAAATGGGGTAGAGAACTGAATAGGGAGTTCTCAAAGGCAGAAATACAAATGGCTAACACACACTTAAGAAAATATTTAGTATACCTAACCATTAGGAAAATGCAAATTAAAATAAGTATGAGATTCCACCTTACTCCAGTAAGGATGGCAATCATTAAAAAATCTAATAATAACAGGCCGGGTGTGGTGGCACACATCTTTAATCCCAGCACTGTGAAGGAAGAAGTAGGAGAATCACCATGAGTTCGAGGCCACCCTGAAACTACATAGTAAATTTCAGGTCATCCTGAGCTACAGTGAGACCCTACCTCAAAAAAAACAAAAAAATAAAATAAAATAAAAATAAAAAAATCTAATAATAACAAATGTTGGTGAGGATGTGGGCAAAGAGGAAGCCTCATCCACTGTTGGTGAGAATGTAAACTTGTACAACCATTATGGAAATCAATATGGAGATTCCTGAAAATTATAAACATAGAGCTACCCAGACCCAGTTATTCCCCTACTAGGCATTTACCATAAATGTCCTATGCTTCACTATAAAGATATTTGCTTAACCATGTTTATAGCTGCTCAATTCATGGTATAGCTAAGAACTGGAATCAACCCAGGTGCCCATTAACAGATAACTTAGTTGTGGTATATTTATACAATGGAATTCTACACAGAAGTAAGAAAAAATGATACAGTGAAATTTATAGAAAAAAAATGGACAGACTTGGAACAGATCATACCCAGCAACTCACACAATAACAGAAAGAAAAATGCTGCATAGTATCATTTATCTGTGGTTCCTAACCTGGACCATCTCGAGTTGCTCACATACCTGATAGGCAACTCAAGGCCCAGACAATAGGGATGGAAGGGTTTGGAGGGATGGGAAGAGGAGGGTGAGGAAAAACAAACATAAAACAAAATTCAAAATAAAGTGATATCATAGAAAACTTTATCCTTGGTGACAGGTTAAAAAAATAACCCTTGGGCTGGATGGGTGGCTTAGCCATTAAGGCGTTGGCCTGCAAAGCCAAAGGACCCAGGTTCAACTCCCCAGAACCCATGTAAGCCAGATGTACAAGGGGCGCATGCATCTGGTGTTCATTTGCAGTGGCTAGAGACCTTGAGTGCCATTCTCTTTCTGCCTTTTTCTCCTCTCTCTCTCTCAAATAAATAAATAAATAAATAAATAAAAGTGATTTAAAAAATAACCCTCAAAAGGAATAAGGGAGACCACCTGAAAAGAAGGGCCCTAGAGAGGGTGGAATGAAGTATAAGCTTATTATTTATTTATTTATTTATTTATTTATTTATTTTGGCATCTCTCCTGTAACTCCCAGTATCAGAAATTGGTTGCTACCCACAATGAGCTGTTGATCAGAGAAGACTACAAGGTCCCTAAAACAAGGCAGTTTCCTGTCAATGCACTTGACTACCTGCCTGAGGCAAAAGGTAAGACTCAGGCTGAAGAGATGGCTTAGCGGTTAAGGCATTTGCCTGCAAATCCAAAGGATTCCAGTTCGATTCTCCAGGACCCACTTAAGGCAGATGCACACCGGGGCATATGCATCTGCATATGGAGTTCATTTGCAGTAACTGGAGGCCCTGGTGTGCCTATTCTCTTCTGTTTCTCTCTCTCTCCCTCTCTCCCTCATTCTCTCTCAAATAAATAAATAAATAAATAAAATTTTTAAAAAGGTAAGAGTCTATAGCTTAATATACCATATGCTGTTGACACAGAGCATGGAGAGACCTAGCTGGCATCTGGAAGAGATCCAGTCCCCAGATAGCCCATCTAGTGCTGGAAAGTGCTACATGAGATACTGGGAGAAAATGGTCAATAATGGACTGAGCAGCCAGAAGTCTAAGCTACTCAGAAGTAAACACTCAGACAGGAGATACATGCCAGTACAATAGTGGCACACAGCCTTGGTGGGTAACCAATAGGTTTCTGATTGGCTAAGAGATATGCTAAGTGTAAAGGGACCCATATCTGGAACTGTGAACCAGATCATAATCCTATGGGGACAAAGATGATGCTCTCCAGTATCAAAAGAAGGTTGCATACATCAAGTTCTCCCTACATTAATAATGCTCAACCCATTTAAATATGATGACTTCACTTTGCATTGTTCTTTTTTAGAAGGTAGGGAGACCTGAGGAGATAATCTACCCTTTGCACTTTAGCAAAGCTACAGCTGAAATCACAGAGGAATTGGGGAAGAGTGCTGCTTCCATGGTAAACCTGACAATCAGTGCCAGGGTGAAGGAGACAGACCCTGAGGATACTCAACACTTACCAAAGCAGAGATCCATAGACTTCTAAAGGCTCATCAGTGAAGTAGTCTTAGAACTCACCCACTATAGCTCAGGGAATTTTGCAGAAGACGGGTGGAAAGATTGTAAGAGCAACAGGTTGAGACATCATGCCCAGAGGCATTTCCTCCTCCAAAATTAACTGACTGTAACTCCCACAATGCACAACCCACAACTTCATAGGGATTACTTGTTACCCCACTGAGGAGTGTCAGCACCAGTATGGGGGCAGGGAAGAGGGAAAAGGGGGTATGTTAATAATAATAAACACCTATGTTCTATAAAGCAGATATTAGCTAGTAAAGCATGATAGTGGATTACTTTTCTTGTTCAGGTTCCTTGATTGTGTGGCTTAATAGAAGAAGACAGATGAATTCCCCAAGTTGCCTCTGCATTTCATCAGTTGCTAAATATATTGGGGTTTTTTGGAGTATATGATGAGAATCTGTTCTTCTAGACACAGATGGAAAATGGTTAAGGCTTCTCAGACATTTAACTTAATCTATGAATATCATGATTGAACAAAAAGGCAGAGGAAGGTTGTTTTTACTCTCTGTCTGACTTTTTGCACTGGAACATTGAGCTCCTCTCACTGTCCCTGGTTCTCAGTCCCTCAGACCTGGACTGCAATCCACACTATTGGCTCTCTGGCATTCAACCTTTACAACTGCATTAGTAGCTTCCTTGGTTCTTCTAGCACCGGGATCTTAATAAGTCTCACTCTTTCTCAGCACCTCAAGATTTCTCTCTCTCTCTCTCTCTCTCTCTCTCCCTCTCCTATGTCCTACAACTCTTTTTCTGACTATTAAATATAAAATCCCACCTGGGAGATTTCCACCGGGAGCTTCAGTGGCAGCAGCCTTTTGTGTTTTGGTGGCTTGAAAGGCATATTGAAACCATAAAAGCAAGAGCTCTCTCCAAGCTGTAGTTTAATGAACTTGAGGCGATATTTGTGAGCTTAAATAAAAGGGAAAAAAACATATTATGAATATGTTTACGAGATGTTGAGGAAACATTTTTATAAGACACTGCAGGGAACATGAAGTAAATAAAATAGCTAATATAGAATAGGCTCACTGAGGCAGATAGTCGTGCTAAGTCTCTTCAATTAATGAATGGCTTATATGGGGCCAATAGGAGCAAAAAGAGAGAAAAATTAATTACTTAATATCCCCAGTGGCATCCACATAAAACATAGGCATACTCATTCATATCATGATTTTAAGACTTGGAAAATAGTACTGTCTATGTTTGGAATGGAAAAGTTTCAATGATTAAACATTGCACTCATGTATAAAACCAAAATAAGAGTGTGTTCATCTCTATTTTTGTATAGAAAATAGCCACACATTTCACAGATTAAACAATATCCATCCATGGTCTCCTAGTTCTTGAGGGTCAGGAGGCCAGGCTGGGCATAAAGAAATCTTGTGTCTAATGTTCCCAAGGCTGAACATCAGGAAATCACCAGAACTGCAACCTCTTTTGAAGGCTTCACTGGTATGAATCTGCTTCCAAACTGCCTGAGATTATTGGCAGAATGCATTTCCTTGAAATTATAGGATTTATGACACTTTACTTCTATAAAGCCAGACCAGAGAGGAACTAGTAGTGCAAGCACCCCACCCTTAAATACCATCTAAACGTAAGCTACAGGCCATTGATTGGAATCATATGTCACTTCCCATTTGAAAGGAGGTGATACACAAAACTGTGAATATCAGGAGACAGGGATCGTAGCAGTTATTTAAGTCTGATAACCACAAAATATAAAATTGTAGCATTTAAGATTCTCTTGGCAATTATTGGCAATGGCTAGAGGTAATATGTACCATTAAATTATTACATCACCAACAATATCTATTATAAAATCACAATTTACGTAACATAGTAGTCAATGAACACCGTCAACAATCTGATGTCATGGAGGAAAGCATGGAATTAGGAACCAGCACTGAAGAGGCAGAGTAGGAGGTTTGCCATGAGCTCAAGGCCAGCCTGGGAATACAGAGTGAGTTCCAAGTCAGCCTGGGCTAGAGTAAGACCCTACCTTAAAAAACAGAAACAAGTTTTTAAAAAGTTAATCTGGCCAGGCATGGTGGACCATGCCTTTAAACCCAGCACCTGGGGGTGAGGGGGTGAGGAGCAGAGGTAGGAGGATTGCCGTGAGTTAGAGGCCGCCCTGAGATTACATAGCAAATTATAGGTCAGCCTGCACAAGAGTGAGACTCTACCTCACAATAAATAAATATATAAATAAGCAAATAAAATTTGAGTATTAGTTCAACTATTCATTATACATTTGTTAGGAGCTATGTCCATAAATTCTAGGGGCTTTAATTTTTAATCTATTAAACAGAATTCATTTATATATGCTTACCTTAAAAGGGTCTCATGTCAATTAGGCATCTGGAAAATACATTGAGCAGTTTGCTGCTTAAGTGGTATCTAGAAAAACAGAGATGTCACTAATAAAACCTGTACTATTTAGAATCCACTATATGTATATGTGTGTTCTGTGGCATTACAAAACTATTTTTTCAGAGCTTAGTGTGTGTCCATTTTGAAGGACAATATGATGTGTAAAGAGAAAAAGGAAAACTAGTTCAATATGTATGAAAATAGCAATTTAAAATCATTAATAAGACATGCTCATAACATATTCATATTCATTATAAAAATTTGCAAGCATAAAATATGATGTTACTTTTTCTTAAATTTTGGGTCTTGTCCAATTTAGTAGACATGGAGTGTCATCAGTGTGTCTACAAGAGGCCTTAATTGATAATAGTGGCCATACCATTAAATATGCATATTTGCAGATAGGAATTTCAGAATATATGTCAGAAATTTTGCATTTTAAATGAAAACATGTTTTTTATGTAGAAAATAATTTGAGAACCAGGGGCTTGCTTATATCCAATAGGAATTATAATAGATGCCTGCCTTCAACACCTGAAAGGTAAGGACACATATATTCAGAATCTTTTTCATTGGCTTGAGTGCACCTTTCTGATTTCAATGATATAAAAGTAAAACATTAGCATTTAGATATTTATTAAATAATACTAAGATCATAACTTTATTAATGTTACCGTGATTATAGTTGGGGAAAATAAAGATCTCTCAGAGAGAACAGCTAGTTCTATGCAGCTTTGCAGAATGAAGAGGACCCAGCGTAGGAAGATCTGCAAGTAGAGAGCTTCTGAGGACAGATTAAGGTCAGATAGACCAACTAGACTTATATTTGGAAAAAATAATAATAAATAATGATGATAGAATGGTTCAAATTAATACTGTTTTATGAGGAAAGAGGTCTGTTTTGCAAATATCTTTTGTTGGTATCTTTGAAAGCCTTAGCCAAAATGGTCACTATGATCCTAACATAATGAATTTGTTAATTGGTAAGGAACCATATGTATAAGCTCCAAGTTGAAAGGAAAATTTTGAAAGAACCAACATTTTTATAGGAATCAGTTTATTATTGTGAAGTTGCCAAGAAAGTTTGTAATAAAATTTTCCCACTGAATAGATTGCTCAGTAGTTAATTGTGCTTTCTGTGTCAGCATGATGGCCCAGGGTGGCCTGAACCATTTGGGTTCTAAGTGCCAGATTGTATGAAAACAGCTGGGCATTGCCACATAAGCCTATAACCCTAATGCCACAAAAGGGAGCAGAGACCAGGGTCACACCAGGCTTGTGAAAAACAGCAAGTTCAGACGTCTGTAAAAGACTCTGGCTCAACTAGGAAGGGGTAGAAGAGCCATGGAGCTGGATACCAAATGCTGGGCTCTGGACACAGCAGACAAGCAAGTGGCCCCTGCACCCCCCTAGCCACAGGCAAGCGTCAGGAGCTCCACAGAACACATACATACACATGAACACACCACACAGATACACACACATAAACTCACACACACACATTTAAAAAATAAATATTGATATATGTCAAACAATATATAATAAACATCATGGAGTTAAAGCCGGACAGCAAACGGAAAACTTGGCAACTCAGGCTGCTACCTGGCTTGAGCCCTTCTAACAGGGCACCTACCAACCTATTAGCAACCTGCGACCTTCACAAGCACCAAGATCCACATATGCATTAAGGTAATCCAACTGGCAACCTAGTCATAAACCCCATTCATATTCAAACTTGTTTTGGGTTCTATCCAGGGCCAGGAAGATCAGGAGATGATCTGATTTGGGCTGGTATTAGGTACATGTGCATGCAGGCAAAGCGTATTGTCTGAGTGAACTGTTAGGAAAGAATCCTTTATTTGCTATTTTAGATCAATGTGTAATTAGATATACATATGATTAAACAGAAACGCATCGTGAGAAAGCACTTGGTAGAGGAGCAAAACTTATACAACGCAAGTTTGTCGACCAAACTAGAGAACCGTTCATCCAGACTATGCCCCCTTGTAAACATTTCCTCCTTCACAGAGAGGCCATGCAAAGACCCGCCCCCGCCCCAGAGGAACCCATTAAACTTGCATATGTTGACTCAAACGGCCCACTGCTCTTTTGTAGTGTATCTCCCACTTTGTACTTTAGTTTGGTCCTTGAATTAAACTTTTTACTGTTTCACTATCTTCGCTTCTTCAATTCTTTGGAAAAAACAACAGGAACAAGCAAACCAGCCAGCTTGCCAGGCAGTGACAGTATGACCAGAAACAAAGTTCAGCAATGCTATTGGTATTTATGCCATTACAGATAAAGCTGGCTGCTGAGCAAGAAGAAAATGGCTAGATCAAGGTGACATCGTGAAAGCAACAGCTGAAACAACCGTTGTTTGTAGAAGTCAGAAAACCCTTACTTTTTAGACTGTGAGGTCAGCAAATAGAAATGAAAAGGCTGATAAAATACATCATTTGAAAATGTCAGCATTCCCAGAAGAACTAGCAGAGTTACCATGTTATGGGAAATGGAAGCTTTGGCAACTGATTCAATTCTTAAATATCTTTTACTATGTTATAGTATTTTTGAAATAGAGAGAAGTTGAGGGTAAATTGCAACTACAGTGAAGCTAGGATGTCATTTATCTCTTCAGCCAAGATGAAGCATATAGTCTTTTTATTACACTCCAACCATTTGTAGACTTGAGTAAATGAAGTAATGATAACGAAATAGCACTAGTCACTGCTAAGATTCTATATCCTAAAATTAGCTGACCCACCAGCACTACAGAGAAATTATCAAGGTGGCAATTACTAAAGACAGCTTGATTCTTGATTCATTAATTAATACTTCACAATGCATCAAAAAAAAGTGAACATAAATGAAACCCAAACCACTCTTTGGTAACTGATAACCAATTATTCCTTTGATATATGTATTTAGAGTCCTAGCTTTTGACTATTCCCTGTAAACTTTAATAGTTAGAATTCATTTCTTTCTCAACCTTCCTCATGACAAGAAATAATATTATGAGACAGTTACTTCTTGTTATAGTTGATTTTGAGGGTATGTAATTATAGACTGCATGCTGATTTCCATAAAGTTGCATAGGGTAAATTGTCAGAACATATAATTTCAAATGTTTGTTCCTTTAAAATTCCTTTATCTTTTCACTCTTTATAATTTCATTATGACAATGTAGAATAGTAAAAACTTATAAATATCACAGGGAGTTCAGTGAGTAGAAAGCACTGTAGTTTAATGATATGCATAGACAATTTCAATGAAAAGCTGAGTAATGCTCAATTTAGGAGTGGGACTCCACACATGTTTTTAGAAGGCTATCAAAAATATTTTGAGGGCTGAGGAAATGGCTTAGCGGTTAAGGTATTTACCTGCAAAGCCTAAGGACCCTGGTGTGATTACCCAGGACCCACGTAAGCCAGATGCACATGGTGGCTCATGTGTCTGGAGTTCTTTTCCAGTGGCTGGAGGCCCTGGGGTGCCCATTCTCTCTTTCTCTCTATCTGCCTCTTCCTCTCACTCTCTCTCTCTCAAATAAATAAATAAACAAAATATTTTTAAAAATATTTTGAGCTACTATATAGTGACTTACATAAATCACAAATGTTCACATTAAAACTAATTCATCATTAATAGTAAAATGTCATAAATATGACATTCATATTAAAATGTTTCTCCTTTTTAAGTTTTTAAATTTTTTGAAGACCTTAACATAAAGAGAAGAGTTTAGCATCAATTTCTACAGGTAGAGGTGCTGATAAGTAGAAGCTAAAGAATTGAAAAGAACAACTACAACAAAAAATATGTTAAGCAAGTAAAACAAATTTACTAGCGATGATCATAATAGGCTCTCTTATGTAGACATTCCTGGTAACATCTCATGGAGTGGAGAATCCAACCCCTAAGATTGACAACCTAAATTACATCGTTCAGGGTAAATCACTGAGCTTTTCAGAGATGAAGAAAAATCAGATAAACACAACAATGCAAATCTGTGCATGCATAAGAGATTCTAAAGCGAGACATTGCTGAGAGCCACGCTATGATACTGTCTATTTGATGAAATTGTTCAGCACTTGCACTGTGCCTTGAGGCTCAAGTACAATTGTATGCCATCATTGAAGCATCACAGTAGTATTTGGTATTGAGAAAGTTGTTCAAAAAGAATGCCATTGATAAGATTGCTTGTAAAGACTTTTTTTTTTTTTGGTGTTCTCTCAGGAAATGCTTTCTTATCAAGGAGTTGTATTATAACCAGATTTTTGTGACACAAATGACACAATTCTAACAGAGTACTATAATGACCAGTGTATGTGGATACACCTACAAGCAACAGCTGCTCACTTAGACTTGCTTTTTGTTAGTCTTCATCTCATTCTCCACTATTGCCATCCTATCTTTGTTCTTTCTGAGTTCCCACTGTTCTTTTCAACCTCATGGACAGTTATATTTTCCCCTGAGAAACATCAGTGTTTACCACACAAAGGTACACCTGTGCTCTCCACTGATGAACAGTGATTCAGATGCCAATGTCAAGCAATGTCATTCAGCACATCTGTTTTGTTAATGCAAATTTGTGATCCCTTCCCTCTCATTTCTTATTGCATAACTGCTGCAGAAGCAATGGAAGAGGAAAGTACCATGAGCGTACAAATGTCATGCCTCTGCAGGACATCAAGGCCGACAAATCATCTCTCACCATATCCCCTTGGGAGAATAGTATGAAGCTTTGTTTCAGAATAATGAAGTATTGGATCCTAATATGCATTGATGTTAACTTTAACATGAGTATCCTTTCAATAAAAAGTAACTGTTGATGACAAATATTTTAAAAATGACTTTACATTTCATGTTTTGATTAGTTTTTGGGGATGTTTGGTATTTTCACCTGATTTTGTGGTATAATGTGGCAAAGTAGTTATAAAATTCAACTGGGCTTCAGCAAGTGTGAACCTGAGATATTGTTTCTATACACGGATAAATCACCTGTAAGAGTCAGAGTGGAAAGTGAGATGAAATTGAAAGCATCAGACAATTTTTCATAGCTTTCCCCAACTTTCACCATTATTCTTCACCTCTTTCAAATTTAATTCCCAGTATGAGGAAATATAGTCGATAGAGTTTTGTGGTACAGTGTACCTGAAATCATTCATTCCTCTGAACCTGAGTGGGGTTTGATATTATATGGTCTTTTGTTTGGGTGGATACACTTAATTCTCAGGTAGGATGTTTGGGGTATGTTTTTGTCTGTGATAAGAAAACTTTACCAAATTTTAAAATTTGGATTTTCTTAAAATACATAATAGAATAATGTTCAAATTGAAAATGTGAGTTCTTTTTTTAATAACTATGGTTCTTAGAACATATATTTCTCTTTTAATTGCTGATTTTTTCTGATTTTTGTATAACTTTTAGAACATTATATTTTATTGATCACAATTAATGTCATTTACATATCAAGCAATGAATTCTAGCTCTTAAGCTTCATGAGCATATGGTATCGATGATTACTGATGGAGATATTTTTCATACAAATTATTTACTTGGTTTAACTGTACAAAAAAAGAACTTGGGGTGGCTCTAGTCTTTAGAGCGGAATGATTCTTTATGTCAAATTGCAAGGCCTCATATTCCCATTCAGACAAGAACCAGGCTACCTAAGCATTTTTGTTTGTTTTTTTGTTTGTTTTTCTAGGTATGGTCTCGCTCTAGACCAGGGTGACCTGGAATTCACTATGGAGTCTCAGGGAGGCCTCAAACTCACAGTGATCCTCCTACATCTGCCTCCCGAGGGCTGAAATTAAAGGTGTGTGCCACCATGCCCAGCTCTACCCAAGCATTTTTAATACAAGCAAGGGAATTTATTGTATCCTAAATATCATCTCAGTAGGAATTCTGATAGTGAAATGATTATAAGAATACCTTTATACACAACTTTTGAAATGAACAGATGTAACACTGAAGTAGTTTGGAATCTGAGTCAGTTTTAATGTATATGAGACACCTTGGTTTACCTCTGGAGGCATCACCATACCTGATCTAAAGCTATATTACAAAGTCATAGTAACAAAAACAGCATGATACTGGCATAAAAAACAGGAGTATAGACAATAGAATAGAATTGAGGACCCAGACTTTGGGTCAAGCAACTACAGCTACTTGATATCTGACAAATGTCCTAACAATATAGGCTGGAAAAAAAAGACAGAATCTTCAACAAATGGTGCTGGACAAACTGGATAACTATATGCAGGAAATTGAGACTTCATCCACACATCTCACTATTCACAACACTCAAGTCCAAATGGATCAAAGATCTCAATATAAGACCAGAAACTTGGCTACTACTGGAAGAAAATATAGGAGGAACTTTGCATGATATAGGAATGGAAAAAGACTTCCTGAACAAAACCCCAGTAGCACGGGATCTGAATCATTCAGGACAATTTTATTTTCCAGATCCAGAGTTTGCCTCTCTGTCTTTGTCCATCTCTCTTGTCTTCTTTCTCTCCTCTCTCTCTCTCTCTCTCTCTCTCTCATCAGCTTCAAGACATTTTCAGAGTAACAAATTTATTTCTAGAATATCTCTTTCACTCTCTCTTTCTTATAAACTTCCTCAAGACAGTTTTTCATAGAAAAAATGAATTTCTAGAGTTTTCCTTCTATCATCTCACAAATTGAATGGGGTTCTAATACACTCTAAAAAGAAAATGCAATCTATATCATGTATTGGGAGAAGGAAAAAATCACTTTCCACAGAGTCAAAATTTCATTCTAAAACCTTTTCATAGTAAGTATAGGGGGGAAGTTAACTTTAATTTAGCTGAACATTCTAGTATTTGAGTTTTAATTAAATAGGTAGGTAGATTATTTTCTATCATTGCAATATGTTAATAAAAATCTACATAATATCATCAGAATTTATTTGACCTAGAATACTAAAGTTTAGACACAAAAGAACATTAAATAATTCCACAAAATAGGCAAAAGCCTGAGAGATCAAAAATGTTTATTTTTTAAAGTATGTTATCACTAAGGCTATTTAAAATTTAAAATAGAACTAGAATGTTTCTAATTAAAGCACAGTAACTAACTACAATAAATTTCGCTGTGTAAAAATTGGAAAACAATCAATATAATAAAATTATAGTTGGAATTATAATTATGAGGTTATATCATCATTAACTCTACACAGATGTCTATTTTTTGGACCAAGTGTGTTATTTTCCTGGGTTGTATATTATATATTAATGTTTACTTTATGGGACCAGATTATTCCTCATCTGTTAATTAGCTTGCAAATGGGTTAAAGGGCAGCTTTATCAGTTATTCTTTCTGAAAAGCTGAACATGTATACATGTGGTAAACTTCCCAATACAATTATCACCTAAGTACATATTTTTGGTTATTCAAAAAATAATGTATTAGCATTCAAGAGCACAGATAGCAGTAAGCTAAAATAACTATCAGTTTTATAGAATTCATAAATTGTATTATCCTTAAAGTCTAGGCCATATAGTAAAAAAAAAAAAAATAGTTATAGTAAAGTATAGGGAAGGAACAGGGAAAAACAATGGCGTGAGCTTTTTTGGATTTATGACTACTTTTTCTTTGTGGTGTTTGGAGTACTCAGTCTTCTAGTGAGCAGCAGTGCTGTCGTGAACATAGTAGGAACAGGAGAACATGACATCCTTGATCATGTATCACTTTGTTTTATATCTACCATGTACACTTCCTTTAGGGCTACAAAAAGAGCATTTTTTTACCTGAACAAATAAAGTGTGTTAATCAGTTTAACTGAAAGATCCATCTGTTCTGTTATAAGCAGATTGGATCTTGAATTGAGGTGAAATAAATGACCCTCCCCACATCGCCCAAAGAATTATGCCCTCAAATCAATGTTAAAAAAAAATAACCAAGTATTGTTCACTGGTCATAAAAACAAGAATGGGTATGTCATTTTAAAAATATGTCCTATATTGTTGAAGATATACTTTAAGGACTTCACTCATATATTTTATTTTATAGCTTTTCATGATTTAAAGACTTCATATGCCTCTATAAAACTGAACACTTAGGAAACTAAAATGTTCATTTCTAAACTCTTGATGTCTTATTTAAATACTTCTGGAGTAACCTGACATAATTTAGCTTTCCAATATTTATACAATTATGAGTTAAATGTCCAACCCAGCATGCTCAGTGGACATTAATTTAATTACATGGTCATATTCTATGCAGTTTTCTAAAATATACACTTTCTAACTTTCTTACATAATGTTTAATGTGAATTTAGACTGACACACATATAAGCTTCAATCAATGTCAGCTACCCATCTGTTTGCAATTAACTCATCGGTAGATAGTTATTTTGAAAGATTCCAACAAAAGTGACTGACTTTTTTCTATCCCTGGGTGAGAAGTCTGCTGAAAGGCAGACTACAGTATTTTACAGATGCATGTGTAAGTTGTCTGCAACTATCTGAAATATGATGTGGACTTTGAATATAGTTTCTCAGAGAATAAAAGAACTTTACACAGTACCCAAGCTACTAAATAAATGTAAATTGCTAGTGACTGTAAAACTGAGAAGATAAGTGTGCTGACATTTGGAAAAGGTTAGCTTCCAGTTTGAAAGGTACGTAACCACTTCAACACAGAAACAGAAATGTAATGCATACTTGGGAATCTCTCATCTAGTTAAGGTGAATTTATGCAGATATTCACTGAGGCTGGGTAGAGGCAGATATCTGAACATCTTGTTTGAATGGTGAGCTTTTGAAAGGTATGCCAGTGATAAGGATTCACCAGCCCACTGTGTGGCACAGCCCTGTGCTACTGCTACTCCAGTTTGTTTGCATCCCAGAAAACAATAAACTTACTTTCGGAATAGTCCTCTGTTACATCATACCTTCAAAATCTGAATAACTGATTGGTTACATTCACATATTCTTCAATTTATTAAAAAATATTTATAGAGCAGCTAGTATGGTTCAAACACCATAGTTAATTTTAATATACAATATATTTATTCTAAATATTGTGAAGATATTGTTCCAGAATTTATCATGCTTCCTGACAGAGCAGTTTATTTACTAAATGGACAATATGCATCCAAATGAAAATTTAACAAAATTAGATAGCAATAAACTATGAAAATAAATGGCAAACATTTAATTTCAGAGCTACCATTCAATGTAAAGTATGGCAGAAAAGTTTATGCTCAGAAAATCAGGTCAATCACTTCATCTAAATGTTATCATAAACCCTATTTGTGTGTTCTAAAAATTTCTTTTTGAAATTCGTGTTTGCTGGCTTTTATTATATTTTTACAGAAAATTGTATTGTAGAAACCACTTTTTAAAGTCATCTTTTCCTGCCAAACTCCTACTTACTGAATACATTATAATCTAGTGAACTTTTAAAGACCCCTAAGACATCATTATCTACCATTTCACCTCTAACTCACTTGTGCCCACACCCAAAAGCTTAATTACCTTTTCTTTTTTATAAACTTCTATTATATGAAATTAGCTATGTTCTATTATATGAAATTAGCCCTGCACAGAAAGACAAACATTGCATTATCTCACTCATATGTGAAACCTAAAAAAAAAAATGTTCTCAGAAAACTTCAGAGTAGAAATTTACTCATCAGACAATGGGAAGTGTAGGGAGAAAATGGAGAGGGAAACACTGGCAAGCAAGTAAAGTCTAACAGTCTGATAGGAGGGAACTTGTGAGTTCTATGGCAAAATGATAAATATAACTAAAATAATGCATTATATGTCTTTAATTAAGAGAGGATTTAGAACTTATCCACAATAAAGAAAAAATATAACTTCATGGTGACAGATAGGTGTGTTAATTATCCTGAGGTGATCACTACCCAACATCAACTAAAACATCACATTATGGTTCACAGATTATGGTTCATGTACAAATGTTAAATAGCCAAGGGGAAACTATATTTGAAGTATTCTGAATTTTTCCACTATTACTACCAGATAGAAATGAGATAATAGACAGCTGTCAATTATCTTGAATTACAAGAAAAGGAAATCATGGGAGTGCGGGCTCCCACTTTATGTACTGATAATGGAAAAGCTCACAAACTGAGATTCTCAATGTGTAATCTCCAAACAGGAAGAATAGGCACTGCCTGGAAACTTTTTAGAAATGAACACAGGGGATAAGACCAGCAATGTAATATGACCTGCTAGCGGTTATGATTCCTCAGTACTCAATGACCATCTCTGTCCATGCCATCTCCATCCTCTCTTTCACCCAGCTGCATTGCTAGCTAATTTAAGAAATTCACAAATATAAGTGTTAAAAATAAATATTACTCTCCACTAACAACCATGTTTTTAATGGGATGCCAGGGCCTTCAACCACTCCACTAACAACTATTTTAAACGCATTTTTCAACTACTTAGTGAAAGCCTGGATACAAGATCCCTGGGTGTGGGGGACATCTGAGACAGTGGTCACTACAAAGTGTGGCTACTGTTGCACAGTTCCTGAAACCAAGGAAAATACAAGTCCATGTCAGAAACTTCAGGAACACAAAGTCACATGGAAATAGTCAGGAGACATCAAACACATTGTTAACCAGTGCACAGGCACTCGGGAGGCACAGGTAGGAGGTTCGCTGTGAGTTAGAGGCCACCCTGAGACTATATAGTGTATTCCAGGTCAGCCTGAGCTAGACTGAGACCCTACCTCCGAAAACCAAAAAAAAAAAAAAAAAAAAAAAAAAAAGTTGCATATAACATTGCTTTCACAGATTAAATCTTCTAGACTTTTTTTTTTTTTCTAAGACAGGTTCTGTTGAAGCAATGTGCTTAGGGCCTTATCTCTTTTGCAGAGTATTACACAAAGATAAGACAAGAACAAAGATTGACTTTGTGCTATTATTAATTGAAAATTAATAGATTCGAGTGATTACTATTTAATAGATATGGAAATGTTTATTGCTAGTAGTTAGGTTGCTAGTATAAGCACTACAATGTAAATAGATTAAAATAAAATTCATAACAAATCACCCAAGTTATTTGTCTCAATCACTGAGATTCATTCTTTCTGAACGCAATATCCCAGTTTTATAAGACCAGATGGTCAATGAATGAAAAATTTTTATACACAAACACACTTTAGAAGTACCTATGGAAAAGTATATTTTATGAAAATGTCTTTTAGTCCCTTTCTTAGGCATTACCCAATGTAAGAAATACCAGGATACTGTTATGACAAGAGGCATAACTTCATTATTATAAAATCTAACTCCTTACAAATAAATGCAATTATCTTATCAATACAAATTGCAATAATTATAAACTTTTCCATTGAATCTCCATTCATATATGGAAAGATACTGCTTCTTTTTATAAATTTTTAAATGTCTGTTGTAATTAAAGTAGAAGCAGCCAAAATTCTAAAGGTTTTACTTCATGTAAATGAACAAATTATAACACCATATCCTGTGGAGTAATTTGCTGATCCAGCTAGAGCAGCTAAAGGAAAGTCACACCCTTTTGTCTTTCCCACTGATAATTTGGGTACTCTTGAAGGCCCATCATCAATCATGTCAAGAACAGGCTCTAGTTACCTCTTTGCTATAGTTAAAACAGCATCTATAGAGAATAGCCCTCTCCCCCTGGCGAAAGAAAAGCAGCCCCATTGCCAGGAAAGCCCAGGAGTCCAGTACTGTAACAATGTCACTTATCAAGAACAAAGAGAGAAGATATACTTCCTTTGCACTGTCATCACTCATCTCTTTGTCTCTTATTTTCACTTTTTGTACATATTTTCTGACAAAGAGAAAGTGTGGAAAGACTACAAATGAATAAATTCAAATTATTTGAAGAAGTACCTGATCAGCATGTGTGAGCTATTTTATTATAACTATGATATGATTGAAGAGTAAAATATATGTTATTGAACTACAGAGAAAATCTAAAGCAACCCGAGTTTCCAACATGCAAGAATCTACTTAATCAGACGAGAACATTCTGTCTATCCAAAGGGAATCTGTTAATGAAAAGATCACACTGCAGAGAGGAACATGGCTTGGAGAAATTTGGCAGAGAAGACATGTATAAAGAATGATTAGAAGAATCTGGGAAAAGTCAAAAGGTTGGATTTTAACCTGCAAATTTATAAATTTTTATTTTTAGTTTCATATTTGTAAATAGTAAGTATTTATAAGAAGTAGTTGTAAATAGTAAGTAATTGGCATAGGAAATGATGTGTTTGTAAGTAATAATTGCCTCTAAACATTTAAAAAGCCATTACTAAGCAAAAGTAACTCTATCACTAATAAGAATGATGAAAATCTACAAATAAGCACACTTAGAGCTAGACCTCTATTGGAGATTAAGAATATCATGCAATTGGAGCTGGGTGTGGTGGCGCACTCCTTTAATCCCCGCACCTGGGAGGCAGAGGTAGTTGGATCACGGTGAATTCGAGGCCACCCTGAGACTACAGTGAATTTCAGGTCAGCCTGGGCTAGAGTGAGACCCTACCTCGAAATGCCCCCCTCCAAAAAAAGTTTTAAACTGGGCATGGTGGTTCAGGCCTTAAATCTCAGCACTCAGGAGGCAAAGGTAGTTGGATCTCCGTGAGTTCAAGGCAACCCTGAGACTACACAGTGAATTCCAGGTCACCCTGGGCTAGAGTGAGACCCTACCTTGAACAGCCCCTGCAAAAAAAAAAAAAAAGTTTTAAGCTGGGCATGGTGGCACAGGCCTTTAATCCCAGCACTCAGGAGGCAGAGGTAGGAGGATTGCCATGAGCTCGAGGCCACCTTGAGACTGCATAGTGAATTCCAGGTTAGCCTGGGCCATATTGAGACCCTACCTCAAAAAATAAAAACAAACAAACAAAAAAATAGAAAATCATGCATCTGGGAAAATGATCAAAGTATAATTAATAATATTTTTTTATTTCAGGCATTATGACACTCTAAATTATTTCACTGGACCCTCAAACATTTAAACAGAAATCACAGCTTATGATGGGGGATGATTTTACCAAATCCACCATTTAGTATCAGCAGGAGAACTGCAAATTCATCTGCCCAACACCAAAGCCAGTGTTTTATATCACATAACAGCAAAGGATATGCTTCACTGCACAATATTACAGACTGTAAAAAGCAAATCACCAAAGTCCAATGAGAGAAATGAACGCTAACAGGGAGAGACAATGTCAACAATTTACTCATGTCTCCATGATATTTTTAGCACATACATGATAAGAAGAAATTAGATGTTAACAAAAGGGTCAGAGTTTTGGCATGGATGATGGAGAATAGGCAAAATACGGGTCATCAAATTAGAAGTAGGGTGTGTTAGAAGGAAGAAAAAGAGAAGAGAGGAATGGGAACAAATGCAGGTAAGGCATTGGGAAGCAATTATGATCAAATTACATTATGTTCAAGCATGAAAATTGTTTAGAAAAATAAAATTAGAAACAAACACTGTTAACTATATATTACTATATATATGCATATCTATGTATATACTATATATATTACTGTATACTATTTATAATTTGTTGGACAAATGATATTATTAATATAAATACCATATTACTCTTATTCTAAATAGTTGATCTAATCTACTCTTTAGTAATCTTTTTGCTAATTCAAATAATTCTTAAAGGTATGGTTTTGTATAGTTACCTAGACCTGAAAACCACCAGTTGATTCATTTCCTCAAAATTCTGGTACAGGGCTGGAGAGATGTCTTAGCAGTTAAGGCACTTGCCTGCAAAACCTAAGGACCCAGTACCCATATAAACCAAATGCACAAGGTGGTGGATATGTCTGAAGTTCTTTTGCAGTGGCTAGAAGCCCTGGTGTGGCCATTCTCACTATCTTCCTCTTTCTCTCTTTCTCAAATAAATAGATAAATAAAATGTGCTTAAGTCATTCTGGCACTGGAGAGGTGGTTTAGTAGTTTAGGTCCTTTCTTAAAAAGTGAAAGGACCCAGGTTCAATTCTCCAGTACCCACATAGGCCAAATGCACACGGTGGCACATTGTGTCTGGAGTTCATTTGCAACAGCTGAGGACCCTGGTGCACCCATTCTCTCTGTCTCTCTCTCTCTCTCTCTCTCTCTCTCTCTCTCTCTCTCCCTCTTTTTCTCTCCAATAAATAAATAAATAAATAAATAAATAAATAAATATTTAAAAATAATTCTGGTATGCAGACCAGACAGGCAATTGCTACTGATTTTAAAGTACTGTTTATCTTACCAAATTTGCAAACAATGCTGTTAATTTATC
Organism: Dipus sagitta; assembly: GCA_036346955.1. Classification (NCBI taxonomy): domain Eukaryota; kingdom Metazoa; phylum Chordata; class Mammalia; order Rodentia; family Dipodidae; genus Dipus; species Dipus sagitta. The sequence continues at coordinate 54,832,112 of CM070774.1, forward strand.
CCTCTTACAGAACACATGTTATATTTCTGAACCTTATTAATTTTATAGCA